>JAQQTO010000042.1:15097500-17597500 GCA_029884595.1 Ormosia semicastrata | reverse complement strand
TATACTGTCAGATTATTGTATGGGACCCGAATATGTGATATGAAATAGAAATGTGAATAGTGCATGGTACATGCATTGGAAAGGTCCGATGGACTGTATGAGGCTAGTTGCCTAGGAGAGACTACACCTCCTGAGTGGGTGTGATATGCGTAGTGTAAGTCACTCGTTGACCTTGGGGGCATTGGGGTACGGGTTGCCTACAATGGGCAGTTGGTAGCTCTTCTGTACCGTGGGTTAGACCAACGCAACACACCAATGATCCGGACCGAGACACTATCCTTAATCAAGATCTGATAAAGATTGTCGTGTATATGCTAGATGTGCAAGATTGAGCACGTGGTCTGAGGCATGTTGGTACCGACAATTCTTTTCGATCACTCTCTCCGACCTGAGTTGTAGCTCCATGGAGTAGGAAATCGAGTCTGTGTGCATACATATAATGATAGAGGGTATTATCGTAATTTCTATTTATGATAATTGATTTATTAATTTATTGATTATTGATGATGACATGACTGTAATTATTGTGTATTACATGTTTCATGATGATATTGATGTTAGTGGCATAACTGTAATTATGGTATGATAACTGTATGAGATATTGTATGTGTTTATCTTCATTACTGCCATACTGGTATTGGCGTAGGTGATCTCACCTCTTTGTATGCATGTTTGGTATTATATTTATATTTGTTAAGACGTCGAGCAAGAAAAAGAGCGAGAAGCTGAGGAGGAGCAGATTCCTGCTGAGGACGTCGAGTTCTGAAGAGATGCAGATGCCTAGTTTCCTTGGCTACCTGAGGCTGACATTTATCGGAGGAGATGAGGCATGGACTGTAGATTTAGAGAGAGAGAGAGTATCTATTATATGGGAGACCTAAATATTAAGCTGAGTAGGCTACATTTAGGACACCCTTACTTTTCTGTCAATATTTATGTACAACTAGAGTTCCCAATATCTATTAGGCAGTATTGGGGAGCTTACTATCGTACTCCTAGTGCGATTAGTATTGTGTCGTCTGCTCGGACACCTGTTCGTAAGACTGCACCTCATGATCGATTCCTATATGCTGAGGAATCTAATGAGAACCTGTCTGAAGGTTCTGCTGTCTAGTAAGATTTGGGCTATATGTTAGTTTTAAATTAAAGTTTAAATACTTTGGAAGTCTAGTTTGTAAAATAATCAAGTGTGACAGTACTAAAGGCTTGTATGTATATATATGATGTAAATTATGTGTGACATTGTTGTTATGTTTTTATTTTCTGCTAAGTTTATCTTATTATCATCAAGAAATTTTATAACTCGTATTTACAATACAAACGCGATTTTTAATTGAAGGGTAATTTGGTAATTTAGTAACATAAAGTGTGGCACCCTAAGGAGGGTGTTACATTAGTTGGTATCAGAGCCCAAGTTAGAGTCTTTTGGGTTTGTGGTTAGGTCTGTCTTGTCTAAGTTGTGTGATTCTCTGTAATTATTTTCCGAAAGAAAAACAATATTGTTTGAAGACTGACCTTCACTTTTCTTTGTGTTGTTCAGTCTGATTGATAGAGCGAAATGGCAGGACGTGGAAGAGGACACATGAATGCGAGGGCAAGAAATGGGAATGTCTTTGGGCGATAATCGAATATGGTCAAGAAATTGTAAAGAAGAATGCAACGAATGGCTGAGGTTGTTGCACAGCAGAATCAAAGAGCACATGATGATGCTCATAGCTTGTCAGAATTTCGGAGGAACAATCTACCGAAATTTCATAGAGAGTTTGATCCAGAGAAGGCTGATATGTGGATAAAGGAACTGGAAAAGATATTTGAAGGCATGGGTTGTAATGATAAGCGGAAGCTTACTTTCGCCACATTCGTGTTAGTCGGTGACGGAGAGGCTTGGTGGGCAGGAGCCCGGAGATTAATCCAAGCTGAAGGGAGAGTTGTGACATGGCAGCTCTTTAGGCAGAAGTTTCTAGGGAAGTATTTCCCAGCCAGTGTTCGACATGCTAAGGAGATGGAGTTCCTTAGTCTGAAGCAAGGGGCGATGACTGTAAGTGAGTACGCAGCAAGGTTCAAAAGCTTGTCTAAGTTTTCGAGATACTTCCAAATGCATCCAGATGAGGAGTGGAAGTGTAGGAAGTTTGAAGAGGGGCTGAGGCTTGACATCAAGCGAGCTTTAGTAACTGTGGACATTATTCAATTTCCGGTATTGCTAGATAAGTGCCGAAAGGTTGAGGAGATTGATCATCTTCGTGAGGCGAGAAATAAGAATTTTGGACCAGCACGGTTCCAAAGGGGGAAGAGTAGCGGTGGCAACCGTTACCAAAGAAACCATATACTAAACCAAAGCGGAAGTCGAATCGGCAACAATCGTTTGGGGAAGCTCTAGTGGTAGTAAAGCGCTTCAATGGAACTTCGCACTTAAATGATTTAAGTGTGGGAAAGGACATCTCACCAGGGACTGTCAGCACAAGGGGGTGATTTGTTATCGATGTGGGAAGCCTGGACATTTCTCTAGGGAGTGTGATCAGCAAAAGGCGGAGCCATCAGTGGGCAGTGTTCGTACTGCAAGGCCACAGGCGGGTGGTCGAGTGTATACTATGAGCGGGGAGGAAGCCGCTAAATCTGAGGACTTGATAATGGAGGAGTGTGCTATTGAAGGTAATCCTTTAACAGTATTATATGATTCGGGAGCAACACATTCTTTCATTGCATGTGATTGTGTGGAACATTTGGGATTGACTGTGACTATATTTCCGTATGATTTGAGTGTTAGTACTTCTACTGATAAGCCTGTGATAACTACAAAAGTATGCTTGAATTGCTCTGTATCTGTTAGAGATAGAATCTTTCATGTGGACTTGATCTGTTTGCCTCTTTCCAAGATTAATGTAATCTTAGGAATGGATTGGTTATCTTCCAACCATATCTTGATAGACTGTGCTAGTAAGACATTAGTTTTTCCTAAGGTTAAGGATCCTAGATTCCTAACAGCAACGCAAGTGGAAGCTTGTTTGAAGGAAGGAGATCAAGGGTACTTGTTGATGTCTTCTTTGGAAGTTCACTGTGAGGATGTTTTAAAGGATATTTTCGTAGTGAATGAGTTTCCAGAAGTGTTTCCTGAAGATATACCTGGA
The DNA here is from genome assembly GCA_029884595.1 of Ormosia semicastrata. NCBI lineage: Eukaryota > Viridiplantae > Streptophyta > Magnoliopsida > Fabales > Fabaceae > Ormosia > Ormosia semicastrata. The sequence continues at coordinate 17,594,375 of JAQQTO010000042.1, read as the reverse complement.
ATACCGCCGGAAAGAGATATTGAATTCTCTATTGATTTGGTACCTGGAACTGGACCTATATCTATGGCGCCTTATCGGATGTCGCCAGTAGAGTTGGCAAAACTTAAGAAGCAGTTGGAGGATTTATTGGAGAAGCAGTTTGTGAGACCAAGTGTATCACCTTGGGGAGCTCCAGTATTGTTGGTAAAGAAGAAGGATGGGACTTCTCGTCTATGTGTAGACTACCGACAATTGAACAAGATTACGATCAAGAATAAATGTCCACTACCAAGAATCGATGATTTGATGGATCAATTGCGAGGAGCCGCAATATTTTCTAAGATTAATTTACGTTCTGGTTATCACCAGATACGTGTGAAGGTGGAGGATATCCCAAAGACTGCATTTCGGACGCGTTACGGACATTACGAGTATCAAGTGATGCCTTTTGCTATGACTAATGCACCTGTGATATTTATGGACTTCATGAATCAGATTTTTCATTCATACTTGGATAAGTTTATTGTTGTCTTTATCGATGACATCTTGATTTATTCTCGAAGTCAGGAGGACATTCTGAACATCTCAGAGTGGTTCTCCAGATTTTGAGGGAAAATAAGTTGTATGCCAAGTTGTCCAAATGTGAGTTTTGGTTGAGCGAAGTACAATTCTTGGGGCATGTTATATCGGCAGATGGAATTGAAGTTGATGCTGCAAAGGTGGAGACAGTTGTTCAATGGGAGAGACCGAAGACAGTATCGGAGATCCGTAGTTTCATCGGATTGGCCGGTTACTATCGACGATTCATAGAAGGGTTTTCAAAGATTGCAGGACCTCTTACCCAACTTACACGAAAGAATCAACCGTTTACATGGACTGAAGCATGTGAGGAAAGTTTTCAGGAGTTGAAACGATGACTGACTACTTCACCAGTTTTGATTCTACCTGATCCGAATGAACCTTTCGATGTGTATTGTGATGCTTCGTATCAAGGATTGGGTTGTGTACTTATGCAAGACCGTAAGGTTGTGGCATATGCGTCGAGGCAGTTGAAAGTGCATGGGAGGAATTATCCGACTCATGACTTGGAGTTAGCAGCAGTGGTGTTTGCGTTGAAGGTATGGAGACATTTTCTCTATGGGGCAACGTTCACTATTTTTAGTGACCACAAAAGTTTGAAGTATCTGTTTGACCAGAAAGAGTTGAACATGAGACAAAGGCGTTGGCTCGAGTTTCTGAAAGATTATGACTTTCAGTTACAGTATCATCCCGGGAAGGCGAATGTCGTAGCGGATGCTCTAAGTAGGAAAGTGCTTCTGTTATGATGATAAAGGAGAAGGAACTAATAGAAAAGTTTCGGGATATGCGATTATCTGTGAAGTTGACACCGGGAAAGATATGTTTGAATCTGATCGTTATTTCGAATAACTTAATGGATAGAATACGAGAAGGGCAAAACAGTGATCAGTACTTGCAAGAAGCAAAGGAAGCAAGAAGTCAAGGAGCGGAATTGGAATTCAACGAGGGTGTTGATGGAATTTTGAAGTTCAAAGGGAGAGTTTGTGTACCAAATGATCCAGAACTGAGGAGATCAATTTTGGATGAAGCTCATCGAAGCAAGTTGAGTATGCATCCAGGAGCCACGAAGATGTACCAGGATTTGAAACAGCTATATTGGTGGCAAGGAATGAAGAGGGATGTTGCAGAATATGTTTCATCCTGTTTGATTTGTCAGAAGGCCAAAGTGGAACACCAGAGACCATCAGGGATGTTGCAACCTTTGCCTATTCCTGAGTGGAAATGGGATGATATAGCAATGGATTTAGTAACTGCACTGCCGAAGACTCGGAAGGGTCACGATTCTATATGGGTAATTATTGATCAGCTTACAAAGTCGGCACACTTTTTACCGATTAATATTAAGTACTCAATGGAGAAGTTGGCTCAAGTGTACATCAATGAAATTGTTAGACTTCATGGTGTACCATCCAGTACAATTTCTGATCGAGATCCGCGATTTACATCGAGATTCTGGAACAGTTTGCAAGAAGCGATGGGAACGAAGCTACGTTTTAGTTCTGCTTACCATCCACAAACAGATGGCCAGTCAGAAAGGACGATTCAGTCATTAGAGGACTTGTTGAGGGCTTGTGTTCTAGAGCAAACTGGTTGTTGGGATGAATTTCTACCGTTGATAGAGTTCACCTACAACAATAGTTTCCATTCGAGCATAGGGATGGCACCCTATGAGGCATTATATGGGAGAAAATGTAGAACGCCGTTGTGTTGGTACCATGATGGTGAAAGTACTGTGGTAGGACCCGAATTTGTACAGCAGACAACTGAGAAAGTGAAGATGATCCAAGACAAGATGAGGATAACTCAGACGAGGCAAAAGAGTTATGCAGATAAAAGAAGAAGATCGCTAGAATTTGAAGAAGGTGACCATGTATTTTTACGTGTGACGCCTATAACTGGAGTTGGACGAGTAATCAAGTCGAGGAAGCTTACTCCGAAGTTTATTGGACTGTATCAGATACTTCGTCGGGTAGGTCCGGTACTTATCAGATTGCACTACCACCGTTCTTATCAAATCTTCATAATGTATTTCACGTATCACAACTACGGAAATATATTTCTGATCCAACTCATGTTATTGAGCCAGACACGGTACAACTAAAGGAAAACTTGATCTATGAGACATTTCCGATCAAAATTGAAGATCGAAGGATAAAGCAACTTCGAGGAAAGGACATCGCATTGGTTAAAGTGGTATGGAATGATGTAAGTGGTGAAGCCACATGGGAGTTGGAAGAGAAGATAAGAGAGCAGTATCCATTTTTATTTTGAATATGTATGTCAAGTTTCGAGGACGAAACTTTATTTTAGATGGGGAGAGTTGTAACACCCCAAATTCTGACTATGTGAATAGTAATAGCAGAATTACACTATTTTACATTTTCTGTGTGTTATTAAAATAGTTTGACTGTTCTGTGATCATTTTTAATCATTTGGTGTGATTTGCTCCGAGTCAAGAAAATAATAATTTTTTGACCGAAAAAAATCTTATTTTAATTAATTAGAGCTGGGGGATCTTACTAAACCCAATTCTGATTGATATATATATTAATCTCGTAATTTTTAGGATTTAACTGTGTAATAAAATAATTTTATATTTTTATAATATTATTTTATTCAACAAGATCCTCTTGTCTCAAAAAGCGTAGAAAAATTATTTGTGGACCCGAAAAAGTTCGTGGGGCCCACGTTTAGTGTAATAATCCAACGATTAATTTGACAAAATCTAAACCAATAGGAGAAGGTCAAGGAAAGTAGGCTTGACTTTCTAAACTAATTAGAATGAGTCAACAAAAGAAGCATTGACTTCTTTGTGAACCATTGGATTGTAAAGCTTACTTTAGAAGCTTTAACCTTAGCCGTTGATCTAATCAATGGTGAGATTAGAATGATAGTTTTATGGCCAATTGATATCTACCTTAGATGTGATCTATGGCTAGGAATTAAAGATGAATCAATGGTTAGAATTAAGTCAAAAATTGTAGGCTTGAATTTGGTTAGTAGCTAATTAAGCTTAATTTGACTAACCTAATTACTTAATTAGCAAACTAAGTGAACTAGCTTAGTTATTAATTAATTATAATCTAAATACTAATTAGATATCCTAATATTAATTAAAGGTTATAATATATGCTAATATATACTAAATTAATTAGTTATATGATTAGTATGTTAATTAAAATTGGTTAGGATATTTAACCTAACTAATTCCCCAATTAGTTAGCATGTAATTAGGAGTAATTTGGAAACAATTAAGTCACTAAGAAGACGGAGGGCTGCACGATTTTGGGCTGCAACATGGAGGCTTGGATGGCTTGATTCTACAAGGTTCTTGAAGCCTCCAACATGACATAAGCCATGTGCACCAATGTGAACACTCTAGGATATTTTAACATGCAAATTCATTCACTCAACCTCACTAAAGCTCACTCATGGCAGCAGCATGTGCTTTTACATTTCACTTTCATTTATTACACTTATCACAAAATCAAGCATCCATTTTCTCTCCAAAAACTACCAAGAACCAAGCACACTTTTCTTTTCTCTCTTTCTCTCCATATTCGGCCATACACCTTACCTACACTACCAAGTCTCTATAATTTTATCTCATCATATTTCCTAAACCCAAATCCCATTCTAAACACTTTTCATTCACGAAGTTTTTTCCAAAAAACTACTTTAGCTTGTCCAAAATCCAACCTTTTGCTTACTTACTTAAGGGTAAGTCTTGATTCTATGGTTCAAAATTGGATTTCTAATTTTTCTAACCATGATTGTTCCATGGTTTTTCAATATTAAACCTTGTTTGTGTTTTTACTAATTGTTTAAGAATTTTAGGGATTTGTTTGGGTGATTGCACAAATTTGAAAGAAAGGAGGAGAACTAACCAGTTAAATTGTCTTCAAGAGGTAAGAAGGAGATTTAACCTCACCAACCGAGTTTTGGTGGTGTGAGGATGGTTTTGTATGGTGAAAAATCCATAAGGGTTCTTCACCGATTATTTGATTGTGTTTGTGTTGTGTTTGATTGAGTTTCTATGCTTGCATGTGTGATTAAATGCTTAAAGCTTTGCTAATATGTGTGTATGTAAAATTATGAAAGCATGAGATTGTATGTGTAATTTAGGATGTGAATAATATGATGAATCGATTGTATGTGTACTCCAAAAAGTACTGAGGCTCACGGCCATACTATGAAAAAAGGACCAAAGTCCTTACACTGATGAATTAAAATGAGAACTGAGAGATTTAAATGAATCTGGGAAAAATTTGAGTAATAGTAAAATAAAATGATTTTATGGGTAGTAAGGAAAAGGAATAACGATTTTTCAAAAACAATACCATTTACTGATTTTTAGAGGAGTTATACCGCAAATTTTTATAAAAGAGGGACTAAATTATAAATTTTATCAAAATGAGGGGCCATTGTGTAAATACTTATTTTTAGAGGGGTAATATTATAAATATTATTTTTAGAGGGGTTAAACTGTAAATATTTTATAAAAGAGGGATGATTTTGTAAATATGAATTTTATGAGGGATTTTTTTGTAAATATTAATTTTTGAGAGACTGTGACGTAAATATTAGTTTTTGAGGGACTAATGTGTAAATATGAGTTTTTGAGGGACTAAGGTGCAAATATGGAAAATAAAGCCAATTTTAGTATTAAAATGAGAAAAATAGTATTTTTGATTTAAAATGTGAGAAAAATATTTACGCAATTGAAAAATGTTAAAAAATCGCTACGCGATTTTGAAAAGGCGACAAAATTGAGTCGCAATTGAGAAAACGTGGAAATATGACCGCGCGATTAAAATACAGTAATTATACTGTCAGATTATTATATGGGACCCGAATATGTGATATGAAATAGAAATGTGAATAGTGCATGGTACATGCATTGGAAAGGTCCGATGGACTGTATGAGGCTAGTTGCCTAGGAGAGACTACACCTCCTGAGTGGGTGTGATATGCGTAGTGTAAGTCACTCGTTGACCTTGGAGGCATTGGGGTGCGGGTTGCCTACAATGGGCAGTTGGTAGCTCTACTGTACCGTGGGTTAAACCGACGCAACACACCAATGATCCAGACCGAGACACTATCCTTAATCAAGATCTGATAAAGATTGTCGTGTATATGCTAGATGTGCAAGATTGAGCACGTGGTCCGAGGCATATTGGTACCGACAATTCTTTTCGATCACTCTCTCCGACCTGAGTTGTAGCTCCATGGAGTAGGAAATCGAGTCTATGTGCATACATATAATAATAGAGGGTATTATCGTAATTTCTATTTATGATAATTGATTTATTAATTTATTGATTATTGATGATGACATGACTGTAATTATTGTGTATTACATGTTTCATGATGATATTGATGTTAGTGGCATAACTGTAATTATGATATGATAACTGTATGAGATATTGTATGTGTTTATCTTCATTACTGCCATACTGGTATTGGCGTAGGTGATCTCACCTCTTTGTATGCATGTTTGGTATTATATTTATATTTGTTAAGACGTCGAGCAAGAAAAAGAGCGAGAAGGTGAGGAGAGAGCATTCCTCGCCGAGGACGTCGAGTTCTGAAGAGATGCAGATGCCTAGTTTCCTTGGCTACCTGAGGCTGACATTTATCGGAGGAGATGAGGCATGGACTGTAGATTTAGAGAGAGAGAGAGTATATATTATATGGGAGACCTAAATATTAGGCTGAGTAGGCTACATTTAGGACACCCTTACTTTTCTGTCAATATTTATGTACAACTAGAGTTCCCAATATCTATTAGGCAGTATTGGGGAGCTTACTATCGTACTCCTAGTGCGATTAGTATTGTGTCGTCTGCTCGGACACCTGTCCGTAGGACTGCACCTCATGATGGATTCCTATATGCTGAGGAATCTGAGGAGGACCCGTCTGAAGGTTCTGCTGTCTAGTAAGATTTGGGCTATATGTTAGTTTTAAATTAAAGTTTAAATACTTTGGAAGTCTAGTTTGTAAAATAATCAAGTGTGACAGTACTAAAGGCTTGTATGTATATATATGATGTAAATTATGTGTGACATTATTGTTATGTTTTTATTTTCTGCTAAGTTTATCTTATTATCATCAAGAAATTTTATAACTCGTATTTGCAATTCAAACGCGATTTTTAATTGAAGGGTAATTTGGTAATTTAGTAACATAAAGTGTGGCACCCTATGGAGGGTGTTACAAAAAGTACTTATATAATTTTCCTTCTTATGTATTATTTAAAAAAATTAATTATATAAACCACATAGAAGAAAGAAATGATGAAGATTGGGCTTGCTCAATGTGATTATCATTATTGAAAAATATTAGAAAGCTAGAATCCTTGACTGAATTTTGTTGCTAGAATGATGTGGCATGTTTATTGACTCTTGGATGAGTGAGTGGTTCTTATCACTTCATTCCATCCAACAACCACTCATGTATTCAGTCAAATATTATGACTATTTATTTTGACTATGTAGCATTACTCATCTTTATTTTGTTTTAAGTCTTTATTTTACTTTAGAAGTTGGACATTAGCTTTTAGAAATATTTTTTTTGTGAGACTACAAGGTATCCCCGCAAGTTTGGCTCAGTTGAACCAGCCATAGGACTAATTCCCATTCGACTATGGGAGCATGAAGGTTATGCAATCTCCTACATGATTTGCTTTCCTGGGATTTGAACTCACATTCTCGTCCAAAGGAGTTGAGGTTGTTTACCACTTTGACCCACCCTTTGTGGGTTAGCTTTTAGAATTAATGAACAAAGGCTTTAATATAGGGGGTAAAAAAACTTAACATGAAAAATATATTTATATTTACATGGGTGAAAATTTTACAATACATATATATATATATATATATATATATATATATATATATATATATATATATATATATATATATATATATAATTAAAATATTTTTTATAGGAATAATAAAATTATTTAATTATTTATTTTTAAAATAATTATTTTTATTAAGATATAAGTATTGTTAATCTTATATAATATTTCAAAAATTTAATATCTGCATTGCACAGAAATGAAAATTTTACATGAAATATAATAAATTTTAGACTTAACAACTATTTGTCCTCTTGAAAGAATTGAAACCAAAGAGAGAAGAGAAATTGAGAGAAAAGGGAAAGAGTGGAGCAATGAATAGAATTGTGAATTTCATTCATGCAAGACATTATATTGTTCACTTCATACAGTGATATAGACTATGATCCACACTCAACAAAAAACTAAATGTGTGTAACTAAACTAACTATTACATAATTGAATTATAACCAATTTGTAAAAAAGTTAGCTTAAGCATAACTAATCCATAACTGATTACCACATCAGCTTAGCATAGCATACTCTAACATTCCACCTCAAACTCAGGGTGGGTTTAACAGAGAATGCAGATCAAACACCCTGAGTTTGTCTCTCAAACAACAAATTTGTCATTAGACAATGCTTTGGTGAGAATGTCTACTATTTTATTGGTGGCAGGTATATGTGATACTACCAACTGTTTGCGGATAACTTTCTACTGTACAAAGAATAAGTCAAGTTCCATGCATTTAGTCCTAGTGTGTAGAATATAATTATGAGATAAGCGTATTGTGTTGAGATTGTGACAATGAATGGTAGGAGAAGAGACATGGACTTAGAGCTCATTGAGTAGTGATTTTATCCAAATTAGTTCAGCTACAGCAATAGCCAAGCTTCAATACTCAGCTTCAGTGCTTGACCTAGTTATAATAGGTTTTTTTCTTAGAAACCAAGATATGAGATTTGGTCCTAGAAATATGCAAGAACTAGATGTGGATCTATGATCATATGGATATGATGCCTAATCGGCATCATAATAAGTAGAAAAGGGAGGTGATTTGATGGTTTAAGAAGCAAGTCATAGGTCAAAGTTCCTTTGAGATACCTTAAATTACGTTTGACTATCCTCTAGTGTTCTTCAAAAGGCAGGTACGTGAATTAGTAGACCTTGTTAACACTGCAACTAATTTCAAGCATGGTGATAGTTGCATATTGCAATACACCTACAGATCAAAACAAATAAGGATTTAAGGTATCGTTGCTGCCATGTTTGGTAAGTTTGACCTAGAACCATTGGAATTTTAATTCCTTTAGCAGTAGTCACGCTTGTTTTGTCCAATAATCTTTAATGCATTTTCCTAAAGAATAATGAATTGAAACATTGGAAAGATGCTTAACCTTAATGCTTACAAAAATACTAAATTTTACCTAACCAAATCCTTGAGAGCAAATGCGCTATTGAGCTTAGTAATCATACTCTTGATTAGGGTGGCTAAACTTCCAGTGACTACGATATCATCTACATACACCAACACACAAAGGAAGTTTTGTGGAGTAAACTAAACAAAAAAAGAAGGTTCATATTTATTGGAGGTGAAGCTAGGATTGTGAAGAGTATGAGCAAGTTTCTTAAACTAGGCCCTAGGTGCATGCTTAAGAGCATAGATAACTTTATTTAGTTTACACACTAAAGATCTGTCACTTCTCTCAAATCCAAGAGGTTGTGACATGTAAACCTCCTCTTGAAGCATTTAATTTAATAATGCATTATTTACATCTAGTTGTTGAATGGTCCAATGGTGTGTCAAGCCTAATGTTATGATAATTCTGACAATGGTAGGCTTCACTACTGGTGAAAAGGTTTGAGTGTAGTCAAAGCTAGGTTGCTGATGGAAACCCTTAGCAACAAGATTCACTTTGTACTTATTAACAAATCCATATGGGTTCTCTCTAACCCTGAAGACCCATTTACAACCTAAAGTTATTCTGTTGGGAGGTAGAGGAACCAAACCAATGTCTAATTCTGATTATTAAGAAGGGCAGTGAATTCAACCTTTATGGCTAGCTTCCAATACAGGTTGGCCAAGGCATCCTTGATAGAACTTGATTCAAGTTGAGTGAGTAAAATTTTTGGTTTGAAAATACTATAGGTGAATTTGGTTTACATTGGATGAAGCGAAAAGGATGAGGAAATAGTAAACTTACCAAGTATAGGAAAATGGAAGGAATATGAGGGAACAGCGATGGAAGAGAAAGAAGAAACAACAATAGAAGAAAGAGAAGGAACTAAAGAGGAATCAGAACTGATAGAAGAGGAATAAGAGTGAATGAATTCTTGAGAGGGTTGAGATGGTGAGGTAGTTTAAGAGGAAGGGCCATGAAGTGAAGATATAGGAAAAAAGGAAAAGGAATCTGGAAAATAAGGGTGAGAAACAATGGGTGGAGTGGAAGAAACAATTGAGAAAGTGAAAGGAACAAAAGATTAGGAGAAGGAAGAGCTAAATGACTAAGGCAACTTGAGTTCATTAAAAAACACATCCCTAGAGATGTATTTCCATCAGGGAACACATATTTGTGCCTTTTGTGATTTGATGAATATCCTAAGAAAGTACACTCAGTGGTTCTAAATTAGAGCTTATGCTGATTATAAGGCCTTGACAAAGGGTAGAAGGCACACCTAAACACTTTGAGAAAATTATAATTAGGTTATTTGTCAAATAGTTTAGTAATGGGAATTTCATTGGCAATGAATGTGGATGGTAGTCTATTAAGAAGATACACAAAAACTAAGAAAGCATGGCCCCAAAAATTAAGGGGTAAGGATGCTTTAGCAAGCAAAGCATGACCCATCTCAATTATCTGTTTATGTCTCCTATCCACAGTTCCATTTTGATGGTGAGTATGAGAACAAATACCTCTATGTTGAATGCTTAAAATAGTGAGAAAAGGAGCAAAGGATCTTAACTCACCACCCCAGTCAATTTGCACTGCTTTAATTTTACATTTTAATTATAATTCAACTATATTTTTGAATTGTTTAAAGATAAAAAGGCTTCATATTCAAGTTTCAACAAGTAAATTGGTGTTTGCTTGGTACATACATCAATAGAGATGATATAGTTTAAATAGCCATAAGCAAATAGCAAAGAAGTAGGGCCCTAAAGATCATTGAAAACTAAATCAAAGTGTTGGGAATAAGAAGTTGTGGAAGGAGAAGAAGGAAGTTTGTGTGATTCCTATAGTAGCATGCTAAATGGAAATCCATGGCGATTTTATTCGCAACGAATATATTATAATAGCTAAGTACTTATTTAACAACTGTAGAATGGGGACACCCCAATCTACAATGCCATAGTGTGTAGGTAGAGGGAACAAAATTATTAATAGAAACAAAATAGTTATTTGTCATACTTGAAGAATTTACAAAAATAGAAGAGTAAGGAAAAAAGGTACAATTGATGTAGGCAGAAACATATGATTACCTAGAGTCTAGTAATAAGGCTGATGAAACTTTTTGAAGATGTACAAACCATTTGCTCCAAGTCAACCCTCCAAGAGAATTTCATGAGCTGCCTAAGATTTGATAAAATAATGAGAAGCATGAAACTCAAAATAAACTGAGTTATTATGAGCAAACTTACTGAGACTAACCAAATTATTAGTAATGGAAGGAATATACAGTAAATCTAATAGGAAAAGAGAAATAGAAGGATTGAAAGAAGACCACAATATGGAGAAACCAATATAATTTATAGGAAAACCTTGGCCATATCCCATTAATGTCTAATCAATGCCTAACATATCATGCTTCTACATTAGATTCTATGCATCAAAAGTAACATGATGATTGACACCTGAGTCAAGATACCAAGCCTGACTATTAAGGACATGAAGAGTTGCTAGCATAGCCATTGGTGGCCTTGTAGGGTTGGAAGTGAAATGAAACTGAGTTAGAGGTATGGAGTAAGTAATCAAACCTATGATAACACATAAAAGTAGAATGTCCTCTTGCAAACTTGACAAGCCATTGTTGATCTGTAGCTAGAGTCATATCTACCTCATTTACCTTGAGATTTGTTATCAAATCTACCTCCACTATTAGAGTTGTACAGTTCTCTTGTGCCACTAGAAAACTGATTAGGACTAGGAAACTAATTTGAAGTAGAGAACTTATTTAGACCAAGAATTTGATTTAGAGTAGAAAATTGGTTTGGAGCAAAGAATTGATGAGATGGATCAGACTGTACATTTTTTCCCTTAGCTTCAACATGAGCCAAATTAACTGATAGTGCATCAAAAATTACAAGTTTTAGGTGTTTCTCAATTCTTGCTTCTTGAGAAAGTAATAAATATTGAATCTCTCCAATGGTGTATGGATATAAATGACTGTTAATTGAAGTGACAAATGCATTATATTTATTAGGTAGTCCATCAAGAATCACTTCAATGTATTCTTGAGGGGAAACATCATGGCTAATGGAAATTAGAGAGTCTACAAGAGTTCTGATGCACAAGAGATACTCACTGAGTGGTCTTGCATCTTTTTTGGTGTTATACAGCTTAGATTTGAATTGCCTTATCTTTGTTTGCATTTGAGAACTAAAGTTGTGAATTTCAGAGTTTCCATGAATGACTGCAGCCTACAACTTGTGTGAGCAGGTTATCAAACAAGGAAGAAAGCAACCATGAGAGGAGCAATTGATGATCTTGCCGCTCCCACTCGAAATTCTAGATTGAATCAGCTATGTCTTCATCTTCAGCTAAAGCAAAGTGAGGTGGGATTGTAGCGAAAGCAAGGATAAACTTGCGACCTTTGACAGCAACTTTGATTTGCTATTTCCAATTGAAAAAAGTTTCATATCCAAATCTCACTGAGATTGAATGGTTGAAATTGACAAGATTTGAGGAGCAAAGAGATCACGACACGAAATTGGTAGTGGCCTCCATTGTTAATTCCTTCAGCTGTGATACCAAGAAAGAATTGTAACTAGAGATAAAAGAGAAATTGAGAAAAACGAGAAATAATGAAATAATGAAAGGAATCATGAATTTCATTCAAGCTAGACATTACAATGTTCATTGGTATTTATACAATGATATACACTATGATCTACACTCAATAGAAAAATGAGCCATGTGTAATCAAACCAACTATTACATAATTGAATTATAACCAAACTATAACCAAGTTAGCTTAAGCATAACTAATCCATAATTGATTACCATATCAGCTTAGCATAGCATACCCTAATGAGAAATTCTTAAATGTTCCGGGAATAAGAGATTTCTCTTTCTTTATATCATTCAATGTGTGTCGTATCAACTTTATGGGCCATCATTATCTCTAACTTTAACTACATTTTTAATGCTATATCAGATGTGGCACATATTGAATACTATAAAGTAAGAAGAGGCTTTTGTTCCGTGAGTACCTAACAATCTCTCGTACTCTAACACCTCTACAGATACAAATGACATTAATTTATTCCTCTAATAAAATGAACATTGTTGTAAAAGTAAGCATAAAGAACTCAAGAAATAGAGAAAAAAAATAGAGAGTAAAACATAAAGAACTCAAGATATAGATAGTAAAATAGAGAGGAAATAATATTTTTTCTTTATTCTTGTGTATCATCTTCAGGTGCTTTATACCCTCTATTTATAGGGTTAAGATTACATGGAATTATAACCATACCATAATGAGATATATAGAATAATAATATGTGTAACATATACATAATGAGTCTTTTGTAACATTCTTGTAGCAATGTAACTATGGTGACCTGTGGATATCCACTCTTGAATATTATTCATAACAGTTTGGATATCCATCAGGGATCAACCTCATTAAAACCTTACTAGGAAAAAACCAATGGGAAAAAATCCTAGTGAAGAAAACAGAGTACAATATCCTTTACATGGGAACTACCTCATTAAAAACCTTGTCAAGGAAAATCATTTAGGACAAAACTTTGACTAAGGGGAAAAGAATATACACTGCAACAAAAAACCCTTTTAGTGGCCATTATTTAGCAGCCATTAAATTATTGCTAGAAATTACTTCTCTTATATGAAATTCTTCCAACAAATATTTATTAGCCACTAATAAAGCTTCTTCTAGCGGCAATTAAGTAAAATGGCCAGTAAAGTTGAAATAATTTACGCGACAGACATATTTCCCTCTATTTCTTTTCTCTTTTTCACAAAATGTTTGCGGCACACACATTTTCCACTCTCCTTTCTCTGCTCGTACTCTCTCCCTCTCTATCAACAAAGGGAAACCACCTTCCACAGATCAATTTCTCAACAATGACCCCATTGAGCTCCAATTCATTCACCCTTGCTCATTTGTGTGTGCCTCTGTGATGTTCATTTTGTGCTATGCACGTCCCCACTAGCCGTTGTTGTGCGTGTCCTCCTCTCAATCGTTGCCCGTGTTATCTGGATTATCTAGTAAAATACTTTTCTCTCTCTCTCTCTCTCTCTCTCTCTCTCTCTCGTTCTTTTTATGATGGGTTCACTTTGTTCAATTCTATATAGCATCTTACATTGTGTTATTAATGTTCTGGGTTGTTGTGCTTTCTTCACTTGTGATCTGGGTTTGGATCTGAATGGGAGAAACAAAAAACAAAACTTTGATAATATTTTGCCATTGTTGTTGGGGTTGGGAGGTTGTTGTTGTTAGGCTTGTTAAGAACCACAAAAAGAGGTTTCACTTCACTGCTAACCACTCCAAGCGATTTGAAGCTGAGGTAATCAGTGTAACATCCTCTTCAACATGTTAGACTTGTAAATAGCTATAGGGGTAGTTTAGTACTTGCATAACATGGATGTTTAATTTTGTGGTAATCTGAGTTAGTTTAAGCATTTTGCTACAAGCCAAAAGGTGAAAAGTAGCTTAAAATGGCTCAGATATTAGCTTAAATGATTTAACTAATAGAAATAGATGTGGATAATTTATTTCTAAGTCATAAATAAGTAGTCTGTGATGTGGTTAAAGTTTGAGAATAATCAGAGTCTATTTAGTATTTTTATGCATACTAGTTGTGTATTTTAATATCAGATTGACTAGTCACAAATATGAAAAATTATGATACTGATGAAATGAATTTTTTAATGAATCTTAGTATTTATTTTAAAGTTGTTAGAACTTGAAAAACTTGATTTAGCTAAAATTGAGTGTTTTTAGCAGATCGAGAAGTACCAGTGTCATAATACAAGGCTCTTAACACTCCACGGTTCAACCCTTTTAGTTGACCCTTTTTATACTGATATTTCACTCTTTTTTGACTTCTAATTTACTTTTTCTCACAGTTGGAACTTGGCAACAGAAATAGCAAGAGAGAAAGGAGAAAATGAGGAAGAACAAGTGAGAAAGAAGATGAGATCAAATAGGAAATCCAATGTTCTAGTTTGAGGCACAATCTGTAACTTCAAGGCAGCATCAAGGAAACTTGAAGGTAGGGGTTTATGAGCTTAAACTTCATCTTTTCTCATTTTTCCATATTTAGGCTATTTGAGATCTAATATGCCAAAATGAGTTCTTGTGGTGTTTTAAGTTATTTTCTTACTTGGATAAGTTTTAAATGTGGTTTATGACTTGTTCATGCTAAGAGTTTAGATTAGAAATTGAAAATTCTCCATTTGGACCTAAAATGCTCTAAGTGTTGATTTTAGGAGTTTGGAGGAGTAATTTTGTGTTTTGATCCATTTTTTAGGAAATCAATTAGTGTTTTATGTGTGAACTTGTTTGGGACTTAAAATCACCTAGAAACAAATTTGAAATGATCAAATTCGTATTTTGTTTCAATGGAATAGTACTTGATTCTATAAAATTTTGCAAAACCTGGTTTCTGCTGCTTGCACCACGGCACAAGGTCTGGCATGTCGTGGCGCACGTTCGATGCCAGTTCCAGTATTGAAACCAGAGAGCAGGGTTCGGCGATGTGGCTGTGCTTGTGCCGCAGCGTGAGCTACTGGATCTTTTAACATTGTGTTTTTAATATTTTAGAATTTTCTACGTGATGGGATCACTCATATATGCTTTCCTAAGTGTGTTGAGGCACAAATAGAGGGGATTCTTAGAAAGAATAGCCACTTAGCATATATAAGAAGTTGGGAAACCCTAGGTAAATCTTTGAGTCTAGAATGCCTTAGGGTTATATCTAAGACCTTGCACAACATAAGGCTATTTTGGAAATCACTTGTGAAGTGATGAGTTGAGGTTCTAGGTATGAGAATGCTAGTGACAGGGTTCTTGCTACTTTGTTAGATAAGTGAGGCTAAGACTCTTATGTTCTATTATTTAATGTGTCGCTCCGATATTTAGTTTTCAAACCTGGTATTTGCTTGTTTTCCTATGTATTGTGACCTTAGATGGTATGCACAACCATATGACTTGAGAATAAGGTGTGAATCTAGGTTCTCATAGCGAGTAATTCTATTATGGTCAGGGTTACCAGTGTATGGGGTTGGTAGTAGTACTTTTACTTTTGTGAGGGGAACGAGTCCACACGTCACCAGGTGGTGTCAAGGCTTGGAGCCTATCCTACCTAGTATATACAAGGGAATGCGGTTCCTGGGGATAAGTAAATAGCTTGTGTTTTTAACTTTAAATTCTGCATTGGCATTGTATATCCATAAAATTTGGACTTTGTTTGAGCATAATCATACTTCATAACATAAGGCATTGCATGGTTGACAATTATATGGACAGTTGTCATAGCTTGACCGATTGATTGTTTGGTTGCTCTTTCGATAGTACATTAGGATTGTATGGGCAATTCTTTGGTATTGTTGTTTATTGGATATTCTTTTACATAAAGTATATATATTTTTATGTTCAGTTGATTTATTTGTTATAAATGATTAACTGCTAGTCTTGGTATGCTTATACTGAGAAATTATGATTTTTCATTCCTGTGTGTTCCATGTAAACCTAAGTGAAGTCCCTAAAAAGGGAAAAGGCAACAAAAAGAAAAAGTAGAAGACTTAGTTTAGTAGCTTTATTTTTTTTTGAATCATATTGTATATTTGTACTTTTTCTAGTGGTATGTAAAAGCTTATGTATACAGTGTCACTTGTTTGCCAGTGATGTTTGTATATATGACCTTTTTATCATTTGTGGCTCTCTATAATGACTATGTAAGTTATTATGGGTTTTTATTTTCCACATTTTTAGAAGTTACATGCTTAATATGATTTATTTTGAAATATTTCATTTATTTTATGATAATTTGTATTAGGGTGTTACATTATGGTATCAGAGCAATTCATCCTATTGAGCCGGGGTATGGACTGACTATACGTAGGCATGTTTAGGAGTTCCTTCTTATGTTGTGCATTTCTTTTGTCTCTTGTGTGAGATGTTGGATTGAATTGTATGACCTACCTTTGACATGTTTGTTTTATCTACTGTTGCACGGTTACATGATATTGAGATTAGCTACCTCAATATGTATTGTTCTGTGTTTACAAGAAACTATGGCAGCATGAGGGCGACTACATGGAAATAGGAACAGGAACTCTAGGAATGAAGGCCTTGACATGGTTGGAGCCTTTATGGTAATGGTTGAGGTAATGAGAGACCAAATAGCCGCTACTGCCACTACAATGAAAGGCCAAATAGCTGCTACTGCTACTAGAATGCGGGAGCAAGCAACCACAATAACTGAAGCTATAAGAGAGCAATCAGCTGCAATAATAAGGATGATTAAGAGAATGATTACTACTCAACATCTACCACCTACACCACCACCACACCACTAGGGGCAACCACACCAAGAGGTAACTGGGAGGAATCAGACTTACCAAGACCTTTTGGAATTTAGGAAATCAAATCCGTTTTCCTTTAACAGGGAGTACAACCCAGTTAGAGCTGAGGGTTGGCTCAAAGAGATGGAGAAGATTTTCACTGTCATGACTTGCTTAGACTAGCAAAAGGTGCCTTTTGCTTCGTACATGCTGGAGGGTGAGGCAGAGGATCGGTGGGTTGATACAAAGAGAGCTCTTGAGGCGTCAAGAACTCATGTGATGTGGAGGATCTTTAGAAGTTCATTTCTGAGAAAGTTCTTTCCACAAAACCTACAGAATGCCAAAGATATAGAATTTGTTAAGTTAGAATAAGGGGACATGTCTATTGGCCAATACGTGGTCAAATTCAAAGAATTGTCTAAGTTCTCTTCTTACATCAAACTTAACCCAGATGAATCATGGAAGTATGTTAAGTTTAAGGAAGGACTGAGGGAAGACATTCAGAATGCCATCCAACCATTTAAAAATTGAGACTTTGAAACTTTGATTAACAAGTGTCGGATAATCGAAGGGCATTTTAAGAAGCTTGTAATTGAGCCTAAGTCACATGATCTTCAAAAGAGGAAGAGAGGTGATGACAAGTTCAAGAAGGGATCTTCTAAATCTAGCTTTACTCAGGACAAGGGTAAGCAAGTTCAGAAGGAGTTTGTGGGACCTAAGTGTTTTAAGTATAGGAAATAACACGGAGACCGACCTTGCCCGGTGTGCTTTGTGTGTGGGCAACCTTGGCATTTTGCTAAGGAGTATCCATTGAAGAAGGAAGTTGTGCCTACCCAGAAACCATAAGCTAGAGGGAGATTTTATACTCTAGGTGGTGAAGAGGTGACTCAATCTTCTGATCTTATTGAAGGTAAATGCATTATTCACAATAATCTTTTAACTGTATTGTATGATTCAAGAGCATCTCACTCCTTTGTTTTGAATGATTGTGTGAATGAGCTGGATTTACCTGTGTCTCAACTTTCTTATGACTTATTTATATTTACGCCTACTAGTAAACCAGTTACAACATCTAGAGTTGAACTGTTTAGAAAAATCCCTAGTTTTCTTATCAAATATACCTACTAGAGTCATTCCATCTGAGTCTGTGTATCTCAATATGAATCAGGTTCATCTCTGTTTGGAGGAGGGATCTTTAGGATATGTTCTCTTATTTTCACTAAGCGCTAACGTTAAGCAAAGCCTAAGTGAAATATCAGTGGTGAGTGAATATCCTGAAGTTTTCCCTAGTGACAAAGTGAAGTTTCCACCCAAGTGGGAAATAGAGTTCTCTATAGACTATGCCTGGGACGGGACCTATCTCTATAGCACCCTATAGAATGGTGCCACTAGAGTTAGCAGAACTCAAGAAACAAATCGAGAATTTGTTGGACAAGAAATTCATTAGGCCAAGTGTTTCTCTAGGGGGAGCATCTGTGCTTTTAGTGAAGAAAAAGGATGGTACCATGAGGCTTTGTGTAGATTACAGATAGCTGAACAAGGTGTCCATCAAAAATAAATATATTGCCTAGGATAGACGATCTAATAGATCAGCTGAGAGGAGCTACGATTTTCTCAAAGATTAATCTTAGGTTTGGTTATCGTCAGATAAAGGTTAGGGAAGAGGATATCCCTAAGACAGCTTTTAGAGCTAGGTATGAGCATTATGAGTACCTCGTGATGTCCTTTGGGTTGACGAATGCACCGGTAGTGTTCATGGATTACATGAACTGGATCTTTAGACCCTACCTAGATTAGTTTGTTGTGGTGTTTATCGATGATATTTTGATTTATTCCAAGACAATGGAGGAGCATGAACAACATTTGAGGATAATGTTGGAGACCCTTAAGGAGAATAAGTTGTTTGCCAAGCTATCTAAGTGTGAGTTCTGGCTTTCTCAAGTGTAGTTTTTGGGACATGTGATATCTCAGGGTGGGATTTCTGTGGACCCATTTAAGGTTGATGCAGTGTTGCAGTGGGAGAGACCCACCACTGTAATCGAGATCAGAAGCTTCATAGGCCTAGCAGGGTACTATAGAAGGTTCATAAAGGATTTTTTCTTAGTTAGTGCTACCCTTGACTAGATTGACTAGGAAAGGTAGTTCTTTCGAATGGACTAAGGCTTGTGAGGATAGTTTCAAGAGCTTAAAGTAAGGTTGACTTATGATCTGGAGTTAGCTGTAGTAGTGTTCGCCCTAAAGGTTTGGGAACATTACTTGTATGGAGTTCAGTTTGAGTTGTTCAGTAATCATAAGAGTTTGAAGTACTTATTTGATCAGAAGGAGCTGAACATGAGGCAACCAAGATAGATGGAGTTTTTGAAAGACTATGACATTGAGTTAAATTACCATCCGGGTAAAGCCAATGTGGTGGCTGATGCACTGAATCCCTACATGTGTCCCATATGATGATCCAAGAGAGTGAACTTCTGGAGAGTTTTAGAGACATGAGTCTTTCGGTGTGTTACCATATAGTCTCAGTGTGAGTCGAGTGGACATAGTGAGTGACTTTAGGACTCAAATCTTGGAAGCTCAAAAGGAATATGAGACTCTTAGTTATATAAATGGGCAAATCTTTTTAGGTAATCTTGGAGAGTTTGATATGTCGGATGATGGGATGATTAAGTTTAGAGGTAGACTTTGTATTCCTCGTGAATCTAGAATCAAGGAAAGGATCCTTGAAAAAGCTCATTATAGTCAATACATTATTCATCACGGGGCCACTAAGATGTATCAAGACTTGAGGAAGTTGTTTTGGTGGTCTGGTATGAAGAAGGACGTAGTTGAGTTTGTGTCTATGTGCCTAACTTGTCAGAAGGTCAAGATAGAACACCAGAAACCCTATGGACCTCTTCAATCTTTAGTAATCCCTGAGTGGAAATAGGATCGCATCACAATGGATTTTGTGATGGGCTTGCCCAGAACTCAGTTAGGATTTGATACAATATGAGTTGTAGTGGACAAACTAACCAAGTCTACCCATTTTATACCTATTAAAGCTAACTACTCCATAGATATATTTTCCCAGTTATACCTTCAGGAGATAGTTAAGATGCACGGTGTACCCCTCAGTATAGGTTTTGATAGAGACCCTAGATTTACATCTAGATTTTGGGGAGCCTTGCAGAAAGCTTTCGGAACAAAGCTTAGTCTTAGTATAGAATATCATCCACAGACTGATGATCAATTGGAAAGGACTATTCAAACCCTTGAGGATATGTTAAGTGCATGTGTGCTAGAGCAGAAAGGGAGTTGGGATAAGTTCTTATCCTTAGTGGAGTTTGCCTACGATAACAGTTTTTATACTAGCATAGGTATGACACCGTATGAAGCACTTTATGGTAGAAAGTGTAGGTTCCCTTTATGTTGGCATGAGGTTGGAAAGAAAACCATTCTAGGTCTTGAGTTAGTACAGCAGACCATAGATCAGATTAAAATGATCCAGGATAGGTTGGTTATGACTCAGAGTAGGCAGAAGAGCTATGTTGATAAAAGAAGAAGACCTCTTGAGTTCAGTGAGGGAGGTCATGTATTCTTGAGAGTCACTCCGACGATAGGAATTGGTAGAGCATTGAGAACCTAGAAGTTGAACCCTCGTTTCATTGGTCCCTACCAGATTCTAAGGAGAATTGGACCCATAGCCTACCAAATTGCACTTCTACCTAGTTTGTCAAACCTTCATAATGTCTTCCATGTGTCACAGCTTAGGAAGTACAATACAGATCCTTCACATGTCATAAGAAATGAATATATGCAGTTAAGAGAGGATTTGTCTTATGTTATGTAGCCGATGAGGATCATGGACAGAGGGGTCAAAGATCTTAGAGGTAAGTGTATTCCTCTAGTGAAGGTTCTCTGGGATGGTGTTAGCTTTGAGGAGGTGACTTAGGAGTTGGAGTTCCATATGCAACAAGACTACCCGCAGTTGTTTAAATGAGGTAAACAATTTTTTGGGACAAAATTTTAAAAGAGGGGGAGAAACGTAACATCCTCTTCAACATGTTAGACTTGTAAATAGTTATAAGGGTAGCTTAATACTTGCTTAACATGTCTGTTTAATTTTGTGGCAATCTAAATTAGTTTAGGTACTTTGCTAAAAGCCAAAAGGTGAAAAGTAGCTTAAAATAACCCAAATATTAGCTTAAATAGCTTAGATAACAGAAATAAATGTGGATAATTTATTTCTAAGTCACAAATAAGTATTCTATGAAGTGGTTAAAGTTTGAGAATAATCAGAGTCCGTTTGGTATTTTTAGGCATACTGATTGTATGTTTTAAAGACGATTTAACTAGTCACAGATATGAAAAATTATGATACTAGTGAAATAACTTTTTTAATGAATCTTAGTATTTATTTTAAAGTTGTTGGAACTTGAAAAACTTGATTTAGCTAAAGTTGAGTGTTTTTAGCAGATCAAGAAGTACCAGTGTCATAATACAAGACTCTTAACACTCCACGGTTCAACCCTTTTAGTTGACCTTTTTATACTGATATTTCACTCTTTTCTGACTTCTAATTTACTCTTTCTCATGACTGGAACTTGGCAATAGAAACAGCAAGAGAGAAAGGAGAAAAAGAGGAACAACAAGAGAGAAAAAATAGGAGATCAAAGGGGAAATCCAAGGTTCTGGTTTGAGGCACAATCTACAACTTCAAGGCAGCATCAAGGCAACTTGAAGGTAGGGGTTTATGAGCTTAAACTCCATCTTTTCTCATTTTTCCATGTTTAGGCTATTTGAGATCTAATATGCCAAAATGAGTTCTTGTGGTGTTTTAAGTGATTTTCTTGCTTGGATAAGTTTTAAATGTGGTTTATGACATGTTCATGCTAAGAGTTTGGATTAGAAACTGAAAATTCTTCATTTGCACCTAAAATGCTCTAAGTGTTTATTTTAGGGATTTGGAGGAGTGATTTTGTGTTTTGATCCATTTTTGATTAAATTAATTGGTGTTTTATGTTTCCCTCGTGTTTGTGAACTTGTTTGGGACTTAAAATTACCAAAAAATGAATTTGAAGTGATCAAATTCGTATTTTGTTCCAATGGAACAGTACCCGATTCTGTAGAATTCTGCAGAACCTGGTTTCTACTGCTTGTGCCATGACACAAGGTCTGGCACACCACGGCGTGTGTTCGATGCCAGTTTCAGTATTGAAACTAGAGAGCAGGGCGTTGCGGCGTAGTTGTGCTTGTGCCACAGCGTGAGCTACTAGATCTTCCAACATTCTTTTTTTGATGTTTTGGAATTTCATAAGTGATGGGATTGCTTATATATACTTTCCTAAGTGTGTTGAGGCACAAATGAGGGGAATTCTTAGAAAGAATGGCCACTTAGTATATATAAAAAGTTGTGAAACCTTAGGAAAATCTTTGTGTTAGGAATTGTAGATACATCACGCAGCAAAAAAATAAAAAATTCCCACCAAGGATCCATACGAAAATAGACCATAATCCGTGTTTTTGAGTTTACCTCTTGAAACGAGATGAAAAAACAAAGTACGTGAATCACCAATACCGTAACAACGATGATGTCTCTACGGTATCCACACGAACAGACTCATGAACGTCCAACATCCGCAAAAAGAAGTCTCACGTCTCTGACACAGTGCTAGCTGTGAAGAGAAGAGAAACTTGTCACTCTATCACTAACTATTTATGTAGGTGAGGTAGGGTTCTGTTATGCATGTCTTGACAGCCTCTTTAGTAGTGCTATTTATAATAACTGCTACCTAAAGTGAGTGAGAACAACAGTAAGGTAAGTTGTGTAACCCTAGACTCATCTGTTATGAGTTTGGCCCACGATTGAATCCCAGTCCAACTTGGATCCTTATTGCTCCAATTTAGTCTGCTCTATGTATGTGACCCTGCAGGTTCTTATAACGTTGGCAGTAATATTAAAATATTATTTTAATATTACAAGCAATGAGTGGTATCTAGCAACACATCGTTGCTACCCAAGTAATGAGAATGTTAGTAATTTGACATAACCTTTCCGTGACCAATGTTTTCATGTAGTTTAGTCCCTTTGTCAAGATATCTAGATTGAACATAAGGCATGGAATGTTTCACCCTTGTATAGTTCAATCCTTCGTTTCCTAATACTTGAGTAGACTTTGTAAAAACAAATGAGATCAATATCTCATATTGACTCATTTGAGCATGACCATGCATTTCGCAGTATCACTCAATCAGGGGGACCGAAGATATCGCTCCTGTTATGTGAGAGTGACAAATCCCATCTAAGTCACTCACATCCCTCTACATGATTCGCGATATATCCAATAACTAACTTTATATTCACCTTGTTACAAATGATGCTTAATGGCATTAAAACACACAACTTCTCATGTAGGAATCGTAGTGATTTCAAGTTAAAGGACCACATACACCATTGTCACTATGAGAATCGCCTATGGCACTCATGTAACGATCTATGTAGCGTTCTCATGGCGGGTCAGTCCAGTACATCATTACTCTAATATGTACCCATGTGAAGATATGATATCTCATATCCATGACCCATGAGATGTGGTCATCAGTCTACGCACATGCTAGTCTTAATGCATTATTGTTGTCCTAATTAACAACAATACTTGACTAGGGACATTTAAGAATAGTGTTCTAATTTTATCCAATAGGATCTCACGATCAACTCATCCACTTGATGTCCTATGGCATCAAACTTACTATTATAAGGACTTTATTATGTTTATCATAAATAACACAATAAATAAAATGCCTCATATATTAAAAAATAGCATAATACAATGTATGTAAGTGCTGTAAAAAAAATCGACCTCTAAGGCATACACCAACACTTTCAGTATGGAATGCCTTAGGTTATATCTAAGACCTTGCACAACATGAGGTTGTTTTGGAAATCACTTATGAAGTGATGAGGTGAGGTTCTAAGTATGAGAATGCTAGTGACAGGGTTCTTGCTACTTTGTTGGATAAGTGAGGCTAAGACTCCTATATTCTAGTGTTTAATATGTGGCTCAGATATTTGGTTTTCAAACCTGATATTTGCTTGTTTTCCTATATATTGTGACCTTAGATGATGTGCACAACCATATAACCTGAGAATAAGGTGTGAACCTAGGTTCTCGTAGTGGGTAATGCTATTATGGTTAGGGTTACCGATGTATGGGGTTAGTAGTAGTACTCTTACTTTTGTGAGGGGAACAAGTCCACACGTCACCAGGTAGTGTTAGGGCTTGGAGCCTATCCTACCCAGTATATACAAGGGAATGCAGTTCTT
Source organism: Ormosia semicastrata (assembly GCA_029884595.1). NCBI lineage: Eukaryota > Viridiplantae > Streptophyta > Magnoliopsida > Fabales > Fabaceae > Ormosia > Ormosia semicastrata. The sequence continues at coordinate 17,569,923 of JAQQTO010000042.1, read as the reverse complement.
GGGGATTAGTAAATAGTTTGTGTTTTCAACTTTAAAATCTGCATTGACATTGCATATCCATAAAATTTGGACTTTGTTTGAGCATAATCATACTTCATAACATAAGGCATTGCATGGTTGACAATTGTATGGGCAGTTGTCATGGCTTGAACGATTGATTGTTTGGTTGCTCGTTCGATAGTATCTTAGGATTGTATGGGCGATTCTTTAGTATTGTTGTTTATTGGATATTCTTTTACATAGAGTGTATTTTTTTGTGTTCAGTTGATTTATTTGTTATAAATGATTAACTGCTAGTCTTGGTACGATTATACTAAGAAATTGTGATTTTTCACCCCTGTGTGTTCCATGTAAACCCAGGTGAAGTCCCTAAAAAGGGAAAGGGCGACAAAAAGAAGAAGCAGAAGGCTTAGTTTAGAAGCTTTATTTCTTTTTCAATCAAATTGTATATTTGTACTTTTTTTGGTGATTTGTAAAAGCTTATGTATACATTGTGGCTTGTTAGTCAGTGATGTTTGTATATATGACCTTTTTATCATTCGTGACTCTCTATAATGACTATGCAAGTTATTATGGGTTTTTATTTTGTACATTTTTAGAAGTGACATGCTTAACACGATTTATTTTGAAATATTCTATTTATTTTAAGATAATTCATATTAGGGTGTTACAATTAGACACTCCAACCAGGTTTCTTCTTTTTGTACCTTATCTTTTCTCTTGCTAGATCAAGACAACTATAAAAAAACTGCACCAACTATACCAATTTGAATATTAGTTTACATCCTCCCTGTTCTGGCATTTTATGTCCACAAATCTGAATGTTTTTTACACTCTAAAACCAAAATGCAAGTATTTATAATTAATTTGGAATACTAATATGGTTAATCAATTTATTTATTTTTATTGTTTTCATTATCCTTTGATGTGGTACACTTTTCATCATAGCTCTATTTAAATGAAAGGTTGATCTGCTCTTGAGCCATGCATTCTGGTTTATGGAATGTCAGTGATTAAATAAAATCCTCAGTAAGTTATCTTAACGCTAATTCAACACCAATGGAGAGAGCAAAGGTTACTCTGGTCTAGAAATTAAAAATCATTACTTATGGTAGTTCTGGTGGTATGGCTATCCTTTTGAGTACCTACAACTTAAGGCCCTTGATAATGTTCAATAAATTGCAGTAGTAGATATTATCCTTGTTGCCAAGCGTTTATAAAATTGACCTATGCTATGCTCATCTACTTTTTTAGAATCAAAATGAAGATCCTTACTAGAATATCAGCTATACAAAAGCTGGTAAGTTGTTCTTCCCTTAGTCTTTGTCTGCAAAAGAGGGAACTAGAATGAAAGGAATGAATGTTGGCTATGGATCTAAGCCCAATACTTGCATTGATCCATTGCCAATTTTCACTTCTTTCCTTTTCTTTCCCTCCATATTTTTAATGCTAGCCTATCTAGCATATTGATCCATTTAAACATTGTAAAAACAATTCTAGAATCTCATAATTTCCCTGCCCCCACTATACATTGTAGGAGAAATTCAGAGTTGCAGTGTTGGTTTCACAAGTTGCACTTCAGTTTATCCATGGTAAGAAAGTCAACCTACATGCATTTTCAAATTGTTGTAAAGGTTTAACTTTTACATCATAAAAAAATCTTCACTCTTTCCAAGTCTAAATTTGGCTAGTGAGTACATTGTACCACAGAAAGTTAAAGCTGTGGGTTTTGAAATTTGTGCTGATAAGTTGGGATCAATTGTTGAAGGGCGTGATGTGAAGAAGTTGAAAGTTAAGCACCTTATTTTAGATTTGACGTCTTATACCTCTGCCCCTGCTACTCACTACTCACATGCTTTGCTCTTTTGCTTCATAACTAGGTTCTCTCTCTCTCTCTCCCTCTGCTAACTGTTCAATCTCTGTTATTTGTTCAATTAGGTGTTTATATGATCTTTGCTTGATTATTATAAATATATTAACCTAGTAAATTGGGATGCTCCACTCTGAATTCTTAAACAATAGTGTTTCTGGGTTGTTTTTATTTTTCCACTTAAGGGTGATGGCTGGAATATTTTTTGCAAATTTGTATATAGAAATATTGTAGCATTAGAACTTCTGAAAGTACAAAAATTCATCTATACTAAAATAGCATGCACTGGAATCTACACTACCTGCAAAAAGGAGACAAGGGTAGTTGCTTACACATTATTCATGTGATGTATTTGGTTTTTGCTCATGTCTCATGCAGAGAAGCATGGACCTCATTTAAAGAATGCATGGTTTTCAACAGTGATCATCCTAGATTGATTGAGTTGTAAAAGTATATGTTTGAGTGAGATTTATTCAGACCACTGGATTTATTGAATGGAAAGTTCAAAATCCTTCTGCTTCAATGTTGTTGGATAGCTAGTGTTCTCAAATTATTCCTAAGTGATAGTGGTTGTTTTCCCCTTCCTCTGTGAAGTGGCTCTTGTGATTCCCTTTCCTATAGCTTCCAATAATATTATAGTTCTGTATAAAAGTAATTTCTTTGTGTAGTGACTGAGAACCTTGAAAATTAACTGATACCTATGGGTGAGGGTATCTAATTTTTCTGTATAAAATAACATGTATACTGTTGGTTGTTGTACATTAAAAATATAGAATGTGACAAGAGAAGCCCCCATCAAGTTGAAGGTATTGGGCTTTTTAATTATTTTCACTGTATTTTTTGGTTGGGGTTGATGAATTTTAGGTCCTTCAGGGGTTTTCTATGTTTGGTAATCACTCTCTTAAATTGTTTTAATAATAGCCACACTCATACTATATATACTTGTTAGTGACCATGTTTCCTTTTTGTTTCAATGCAGTTTAACTTCCTTGGTAAAGATTCAATCAAGTATGAAAATACAGTTAAGGTTGAGCTTCCTATTTATAATGAAATTTTAAAGATCCAAAAAGGTGGGAAGCTAGTTCTTTTTTTATATGTTTCTAGTATGAGACTGAAGCCCTTAAGTATAATTTTTTTTCTTAATTCTTAGATAAACGTCCTGGTAATGATCTTTATGACAAGCTAGATACAAATAAATTAAATGCTCATCTAAAGGAACTCATGCTCGGCCTAACAGCAAAAGTCTTCTTTGCATTCAATGCTTCTATCACATTCGATGATATGGTAAAACTGATTTGACATGAAAATCCTGAAATTCACATTCCTTGGTGAAAGAGAAAAGATTGTTGTCTTGTTCTATTATCTTCTGCGTTTTTATGTACCCTCAGTACATTCTATTAACAATTGTATGCTTGACATTGAAATTGGTCCCCGCCCCCCTCCTCCCCTCCCCTCTTCAGGTTAGAAAAGTGTGCCTTCTTAGAGAGCAATGTTATCTTTCATTAGGTTTGAAAATTTCAACTACATTAATGTTAAAATTGGAGTCCTACCCATACACTATTTTTTTTCTTCCAAAACTCACTCGTTTATGCTCCATTAGATTTATCTCTATCTGTACAGGGTCATATCAAAACTTTTGTACACAAAACCATATACAATCTATGGCTCTACACAATTACAAAATCACACACCATTGTACAACTGTCACTTCTCATGAAATTGTTATGCACCCCTGAAATGCACATGATATGATCCAAGTTGGATGCATATTATTTTTACGGATCGTCCTTGAGTTGATTTAGTGTTTCAAAGAATGAAATGATGAACAGTACCCGATGAACAGTAACTGATGAATAGTGATGTGAATAGTGACATGAATAGTAAAAAAATAGAAAAGATGGAAAAAGGAAAAAGAATGGGAGGAAGAAGACGCCACACTCTTGGATGTGAATTTAGATTGAATCCTTTTGTGAGAATTTCATTCTCTTTGGTTCTTGGTTGAGTCATCTTGGTTCTTATCAAAGGCTTCCTTACCTTTGTGCTCATGCCTTGCGGATCTATCTAGGGTGGATTTCATGAAATTGATCTCACAAAGGACGTCTTGTTTAAAAACGCTTGTATCTCACGCTACGCTACTCGGAATTGAGCGATTCTAAACCGAGGTGAAAGAGGACGTTTTGAATCACGAATTTGGCTCATGAATCACCAGAAAACGATTTGTAAAATGTGAGATATGAACCGAAGAAGATAATGTAGAAATTCGGATATATCCTTGAGTGACAAAACAAAATTCGAAGAAGAAGAAAACAATCAAATGGACAAGATAAGGAATGGAATGGTAGGCGCCACAATTCCAAGGGAAATTGATAAGCCAATGTGAGGATCGCCACAAGGGTCTTGGACTCTTGATAAGATCAAAGGGGTTAGTTCAATGAAAAACCTAAGAGAGGCTAAACACTCTCACAATTGGAACAAATCCAAATTGAACATCCAAGTTGTTTTCATTCATCATAGATGTGTACATATATAGAGTTTAGGGGCTGCATACATCATGCTAACAAAAGGTCACCATAAAGTGACTTAAAATCCCTCATAAAAGAAATAACTATTCCTTAAGTGGCTAATAAAAGCATTAACCATTCCACTAAGTAGCTAAATAAATTGAACCAAAAGAAACTCTAGGAATTTGGAACATTAAAGACACTCTAGGCTGGAAAATAACAAAAAATAAAAGAAACATAATAGAAAGCCCAAAATACAAGTAAAATTCCGTCCAAGAATTCGTCTTAAATTTCCATCCCATTTTTCACCATGATAGAGGCCGATTCTGGTCAAGAAGCTTGAAATACGATTTGTAGATAATTTCGTTAGCTTTCCAACGAACTAAAGAATACACTAATCATAGTTCTGTAGTGCAAGATAAAGCCAAAACAAGTTAACAAATTCCTCACTAATGAAAATAAAATTTGTCATAAAAAATCAAATTGGCCTTAAATTGGACATCATTCTTGGTTTGCATCATTAAATGATATGATCCAAAAATGGACCATAAGATTTTCGGATCTATCCTTGAGTGAATTTCACGAAATTGATCTCACAAAGGACGTCTTGTTTAAAAATGCTTGTATCTCGCGCTACACTACTCGAAATTGAGCGATTCCAAACCGAGGTGAAAGAGGACGTTTTGAATCATGAATTTGGCTCATGAATCACCAGAAAACGATTTGTAAAATGCGAGATATGAACTGGAAAAGATAATGTAGAAATTCAGATATGTCCTTGAGTGACAAAACAAAATTAGAAGAAGAAGAAGAAAACAATCAAATGGACAAGATAAGGATTGGAATGGTAGGCGCCACAATTCCAAGGGAAATTGATAAGCCAATGTGAGGATCGCCACAAGGGTCTTGGACTCTTGATAAGATCAAAGGGGTTAGTTCAATGAAGAACCTAAGAGAGGCTAAACACTCTCACAATTGGAACAAATCCAAATTGAACATCCAAGTTATTTTTTTCATTCATCATAGATGTGTACATATATAGAGTTTAGGGGCTGCATACATCATGCTAACAAAAGGTCACCATAAAGTGACTTAAAATCCCTCATAAAAGAAATAACTATTCCTTAAGTGACTAATTAAAGCAACTAATGACAATTAAGTGGATAATAAAAGTGGTTCATGACTTCTAAAAAGGAGTTACCTAGGCATGCAAGCCAAAGGTTGCCCTCCCAAGAAGCTTAATAAAAATGTGTACCGTCCACACACAAAGTTTATTACACTTTATTTAATAGAAATAAACTAGAAAATTCTGTCCAAAAGTTTCGTCTTCAACTTCCAGACCATTTTTCACCATGATAGAAGCTGAATCTGGTCAAGAACCTAAAAATAAGATTTGTAGATAAGTTCATTATCTTTCCAACGCATCAAAGAATGCACCAATCGGAGATCTGTAGCGTAAGATATAGCCAAAACAAGTCAATAGGTTCATCACTAATGAAAATAAAATTTTTATAAAAAATCAAATTGGCCTTAAATTGGACATCATTCTTGGTTTGCATCATTATAAATCCCTTGTGCTATAGATATATGTCAAATCAAGCCATATATTTATTGGATTATGTGTTTATGATGATTTCTTTTTTCTGTTATATATTAATATTATAGACTTATATATTTAATTTTCTTAGAATTATATGACAACAGTTAAATAAGGAAACTAAAGATGGAGATGTTAGGGAAAAGGTTGTTGTTTATCAGCATGCAAATAAACAGGTAAATTGGCTCAAAAAGATTGCTTTATTATACCAATGATATTGCATTTATGTATTTTAATTGTTCATGTTTGAGTTGTATCGACTTGTCTTTTCTCTGACAGGTTGCAATCATTTGTAATCATCAACGTAGTGTATCAAAATCTCATAATGCACAAATGTCAAAGTTAAATGAAAAGATTGATGAACTTTGGGCAATGCACAAATGTCGATATGCTTGAATTTATAGTAGAATTTATTTGTAGGCTATTATGAAGGAGCTGAAAACGGATTTGGACAGGGCAAGGAAAGAAAAGCCCCCTTTAAAGAGTTAAGATGGAAAGAGAAAAAAGAACTTGACTCCTGAAGCGTAATATAGCTTTCTTAACATCTTTAACCATTGCATGTTTAAATTTGATGTTTGATTGTGGTTTATATAATCTACAGGCTAGAGAAAAAAATCTCAAACCAATACCAAAATTGAGAAAATGTAATGTGATATGAAGACAAAAGAAGATCTAAAAATTGTGGCATTAGGCACGTCCAAGATAAATTACCTTGATCCTAGGATTACAGTTGCCTGGTGCAAGCGGCATGAGGTTCCTAGTGAAAAGGTGCTGGCTTCTTCACTTGTTTAGATTAAGTTATTAATATTTTGTTCTGTTATCAATTTTTAGAAGTTAATGGATTAGAAGTATATATGTTTGTCTAGAACCCCAGAGATTTTCAAAGATTTCTTACTTAGAAGTTAATGGATTAGAAGTATAAAAGTTTTTCAAAGATTTTAACTTTTTTCTTAAAATTTAATGTTATGAGACTATTTTGTTATCTTACATCTTAATATTTACTAGGTCCCTAATGCCAATAGTGGCCATGAACGAGCACCACAAGGACCATAGAGACCATTTCAATTACATAGCGTTGATAAAAATACTACAGCCCCTCATAGTATTGCACTTGCTTTAAAACATGTTAATATAGTGTTCATTTTTTAAATTGTGCTTGATTTTGTTGTAGATTATGCTAATTTTCTAATATTTTCATCATTTGTTAAGTATTTAATACTACACTCATCATCTTGTGTGGTATATGCATATAGCTAACATCTTTGTTTTAAATTTGTACTTTTAGTTAACTTTTCTATGTTACATTGTATGAGAATTTTTTTCTTGACTTGTAATTAAAATAATTTTTTCCTAACTGATTTTGGACATATTATTATATATTTTAACTTTTATTGGTATTTTCTAACTAAGGTTGATGAACTATATCTAAATAACACATTATTTTTATTTTATCATTGTAGGTCATACACTATGATTTTGAGAAATTTGGCATGTGAAAGACTTCTTTATGATCATGAGTTAAAGATTTGTTTATCGACTACCTACTAACTTGTACTATGACTATTTGATAACACTAGTTATTAGACTCAAAATGACACTAGTTATTAGATAATGTACTTTTTATGTTTTGTTGTTGACAATGTCAAGTTATGGATGTTCTTTTTTATTGTGGATTTAATGAAATATATTTTTCTTTTTAGAATGAATTCTAGGATGTTGTATTTAGGACCATTTGTATGTTATAATTTAAGTTTTTTAGGGGCAAATATTATTATCACTAAAATTTTTGTTAATGACATTGAAATCTCACCTTGAATGACAAATAGGCATAACATTTTTGTACCAAAAAAGAACTGGTAAAAGGCAATTCTTGAAACAGTTTTAGTAGCCATAACAATTGCTAGTAAAAGGCACATTTTTTACTAGTAATAAAATGGCTCTTTACCGACAATACCAAAGGCCGTTAAAGACATGAAAAAAGGCAAATTCGGGGTTATTTTAGCTACCATTACAATTACCGATAAAAAGCATATTTTTTACCGATAATAAAATAGGTCTTTACCAATAATAACAAAGGTCGTTAAAGACATGGGAAAAGGAAAACCTAGGGCTGTTTTAGCCGTCATTACAATTGCTGGCAAATAATTGACACTAAAAGGCATTACTTTTATCGGCCATTAAAGAGATCTTTATTGGCACTCTATATAATGGCCGGGAAAACCTTTACCGACACTGGATACAGTGGCAAATATTAATTGACGGTAAAAGTTTTTGCAACAATTCTTATTACCTCTAAAACACATATTGCAACATTTTGATTTTCTCCCCCCGAAGAATATTGGAGAAATATATTTTGTTTTGTCACTTTTGATATATCTTCCTTTTAGTTGAGCTTTGCAAGCAGTATTTTCTTCAGTTGGAATTTCCTTTTCATAAGACAATCCACAAATTCTTGAATATGATTAATCATAGCTCTTAACTAGAAATATCCATGACTTCCTTCATGAATTGTTGTTATTTCTACATGATATGAATAAATGGAAACTATAGATTGCTTTATAGATTGTCATGATATAGCAATACCACCACATGTAAATAAATAGCCTATTTGGGATCTGACTTTATTTGGGTCAGATAAATATCATGCATCTGTATAATCAATTAGCTGAACATATATTCATATAAATAAAATAATATCATCAATTGTGCCTCGAAGATATAGAAAAGTACACTTAATTCTATTACAATGTCTTTTGGTTGGAAATGAATTATATCTTGTTAATAAACTTACGAAAAAAATATTATATCAGGTCATGTAGTATTTAGCAATATGCATGTGTGCTTCTATAGCACTAAGGTATGGAACTTTAGGACCAAGATCTTTGTTATCTTCTTTACATTTGGTGATCTAACAACCATTGGTGTACTTAATAGTTGAGATTTATCAATACAAATCACTTAAGAACTTGTTATCTATAACTTGTTAGACAAAAATTCAATTTGCTAAATACTCAATCTACAGGCCGAGACAAAACTTTGTTCTTTTAAAGATCTTTCATGTCAAATTCTTTCTTAAGACCATCTACTATTTTGGAAGAACTTCAAGCAATCTTAATAATATTTAAATCATTAACATGCATAGCAATTATAACAAAGCCAATTACAAGTTTCTTTATATAGACATATAGGCAAAGTATTTTGAAATAAATATATAATGCATATTAAGAAGCATTAATGCTCAATAAGAAAATCTCAATATGATGAACAAAAGAAAATAAATTGTTAGAATATGTAACTTAATTTCATTGGATGTTGTTGATATTTTAAATCCTTTAGAGATTTTCATGTAGATGGCATGTACAGAGCCATAAGATGTAATAACATCCATTAGATGTACTTGACTTCTTATGTACAAATAACCTTATCAGATATTAAAATGTAATTGCTTTCACCACTAGAGAATAACTTTCTCCATAGTCAACATATTCTTCAGGGAGAAACTACGAGCAACGAGTTATGCTTTCTATCTTGCACTTCATTCATTTTATTTTCTCACAAGCATCTATTTGTATCCCACTAATTTTGCACCTTCTGAGCTTCAGCTCTATTAAAACCTCTTCTAGAGTTGAAACTACAAATTTAATAACCTCACATTTTACAAGTGAGTTCAATTACGTCTGCAAGGCATTCTTCAATTTTTGGCTAATAATTTATTCATTAACATTCTTTAACAATTCTAGTTTTAAAATCCTCATTATTATTCATAATATTACACGCTACATATGTTGTCAATAACTATTTCTTTTCGATTCCATCATTTTTCCTATGGAGACATAAATTATTGAGATCTTGTTATGTTCACCATTTTCAAGTATTATAATTTTTGATATGACAAAGGTCGTGGTTATAGCCATTGATATGACAAAGATTAGAAAATGAACATTACCATTGTGGTTCCAATTCCTCAAAGAATACATATAATATGAAGTAGGAAGACAATAATGAGAAAATTAGTTAATAAAATAAAAATTTCAAAATAAATATCACTATTGTAAGATGTATAAAAGGACATTTGTCATATATGTATCGTATGTCAAAATTTTGCTTGTAAAAATTTTTCATTTGATGATGGTCCTACAAATAATATACATTTAGATATGTCTATTTTTGTTAAAGATTATAGAGAAAAATTTTATCACTTGATTGATGATTTGAGTAATTAAATTATTTCCTTGGAATTCAAAATTGTCATTTCATGTGTATTTATTTTATTTTTGAAGTAATTTAAAATCATCACGTACACATTTTCTTTTATTTTGTTAGTTTGAAATATTTTAATTAAAATGTGTTTGGTATGATTTCTTAGAATTTTATTGATTGAAGAAAATATGTGTGTTCCCATTTCTTTATATATATAGATGAATGGTAAATGTTGATATTTAGTAGTATAAAAGTAATTCAAGCCTCTAAAATAGCTACTATATTTTGTTACTTGGATGAACAAATTTTTATATAGTATGTTTTATTAATTTTCAAGTCAAATAGATATGAGTACAATTGAAATAGATACTATTGAAACCATAAGTTATCAACAGTAAAAAATTTAATATATAACAAAATATGATAATTAGTCAAGAATATTTGGCAATAGAATCTCTAGGGATGGAAACCAAAAGATATTTCTTATTAAGATTAACATGAAGAATAAAGCAACAAGAAAGAACAGGGTCATGATCAATAATCCAACGAAAGTGAGAAGAACACAAACTCTTTCGATAGAACTTCAAAGCTTATTAAGCCATCACTTAGTTAATTAAAGCATTGTGCTGATAATGTATTGTAAAAATAAACGTAAAGAACTCAAGAAATAAAGAAGAAATTAAAGAGGAAAAAATAATTTTTCTTTATTCTTGTGTATCATCTTCAAGTGTCTTATAACCATGACCATAATGAGATACAAAGAATAATAATATGTGTAACATATACATAATGAATTTTTTATAATATTCTTGTAACTATATAACTATGGTGATATTTAAATATCCACTTTTGAATATTATTCATAAAAACATCAACTTAGGGCGTGTTTATATTAAATTTTTGCCACCATGTTTAGGCATCCCAGGTGGCGTTTAAGAGAAAGAAATATCATTATATCTTCCATAAGTATATATATATATATATATATATATATATATATATATATATAATTAATTAATTGATGTTCCTCCAAACATCAATCACGCTTTTAGGCTATAGAGAAAAAAGAATTCTTAATAAAACCGAATGAAACATATCTGCAGAACTTTGAAACTGCATATTAAGAGAAATCAATTACTGTGTCCCACATGATGAAAGAAACTAGAGAAGCTTGTTTCTTCATTCTAGTTGACTATAGAATTATATTATCAGATAACATCCATCCTTAATACGTCTTTAATTTAGGCATAAAACAAATTCAAACATATACTAACAGACCAAAAACAAAAATTTCAAAAGACAAAAACTATGATCAAGAGTAGTAATAACCAATACTAATGAAACATTGAGATGGAATGAATTAAGGATTGGCCTTACCACTACGCTCCAATAGTGGTGCGAATTAAGGAGAGAGAGACCGAATAAACGTCTATTCCGTGTCCATGGCACCTGTGTTAAGCGTCTAAAAAGTGCGAGAGATTTTTCTATACGCTTAAATTATTATATTATTCCAATCAAATTGTGACATATAATGACTTAAAATTATATGAATAGTTAAATTAAAATTTAAATATTTTTTCATTAAATTTGAATAATTACAACATCTTTTAGTGTAATATAACGAAAGTATTTTACAATTTCTTCAAAAGTGCCTCACATGATGTTTTTCTCCAGTTTTAAGGTTAAATTACACATGTAATTCTTATAATTTCATTTCAAATTTAATTTAGTCCCTACCATTCAAAATCGTTTATAAAAGTTCTTATAATCTATAAAGAATGAAAAATGCTCCCTATAATTTTGAAATATAATAAAATAATCTCTATTAGGTTTATATAATTTTACTCAAAATAACAAATAAATCTAGTTGACAAGGGAGTATTTTGCATAGTTTGAAAATTATAGGGACTCTTTTAAGTTATTTCGAATTATATGGACTAAATTAAATTTTGAGTGTAATTATAGTGACGAAATGACTAATTTACAAAGTCATGTTCTAATAACAATTATAAGTTAGGAAAATTACAATCAAGTTAGTGGAGAGTATAATTATTAGAGTGAGAGAAACAAATCTTAACCATTGCATGCATAGTCAAAATTAAAACACAAAGTCATGTGACTTTTCGAAATGGTTATATGACTTCTAAACAATTTTCAGTCTTAACTATTCATGTGAGATTAAATAATTAAGATTAATTCATCTCACATCTTATAATAAAACAATATTCTCCCTTTAATATGCCCCACTACATATTAAAAATAGATAAAGATTAAAAATTACTTAAAGGTCATGTGACAACTTAAAAAAGTCACATGCATTTATGTTCTAATCTTGACTATTTAAGTAAGATTCAATGGTCAAAATTCATTCATCTCACCTCTTACAATAAGCACTTCTCTCACCAAATATACTTTATATATATATATATATATATATATATATATATTATAATATCTTTATTGCATTGGAGAGGAAAGTTCACTTGAACAATAAATTTAATTTCAAATGTTTTTTTGAATTTTTTATTTCATTCAATTCCTCTTTCCTCAATTTTATATATGTCATATGTTTATATCACTATCTTCTTTCTTCATGAACTACTCATTGAACAATGTATCACACAATATGTAATTTATAGAAGTAGTTAAAATAGTTAGTTTGTTAATTAGGATTAGTTAAAGTTAGTTATGTTAGTTATTCTCTATGATGATGTAAACAGTGCTATATATACCACATTTTTGTTAATGAGAATTCACTGATTTTTCATTTCCTTCAATTTTGTTTACTGTAATATGGTATCAGAAGACATTTGATTCTGCTTCTCTTTCAAATTCATCTTCATCCTTCATTTTTTCTCTGTTCTTGATTGTTCATCGTGTTTCCATGGCAAACTTCAATTTTGCTTATGATTTTGCCAATCCTTATCTCCTTCATCCCTCTGATAATCCAGCGTTATTACTTGTTTCTCAACCTCTTACAAGTGATAACTATAATTCATGGAGCAAAACGATGAAGAAAGCTTTGAGTGCCAAGAACAGATTCGGGTTTGTGGATGGTTCTATTCCTAAATCTGATGGCACAGATTCTATTCTTCTTGTTTCCTGGGAACATAACAACAACATTGTTAGTTCTTAGTTGTTGAATTCAATTTCCAAAGAGATCTCAGCCAGTGTGATATACTCATATTCAGCTGCAGTAATTTAACATGATCTCAAAGATCAGTTCCAGCAATGTAATGGGCCAAGAATCTTTTAGTTGAGGAAAGATCTCTCGAGTCTTTTATAGGATTCCAAGAGTGTCACTCAATATTTCACAAAGCTGAAGGTCATTTGGGAGGAACTGAGTGATAATCGACCCTTAGTACATTGCACCTATGGTGGAGCTAAACCCTTACAATATCATCTGCAATCTAAGTATGTGATGTACTTCTTGATGGGATTGAAAGAATCTTTCTCTCAAACTCGTGGTCAAATTTTGTTAATCGAACCCCTTCCTCCCATTAACAAAGTTTTTTCTTTGATATTACAAGAGGAAAAGCAACGTGAGCTTGGCATTGTTCAATCTCAAATTTTAGGTTCACAAGTTATTTCCTGTTAAAACAGTAGGTTCCAAACAGAATCAAGATTCTAAGTAGAAATTTGGACAAAAAGATAGGCCTCAATGTACTCATTATGGTGGTTATGGTCACATCAAAGAGAAGTGTTTCAAGTTTTATGGTTTTCCTCCTGGTTACAAAAAGGGTTTCAAGACTAGAAATTCTACACATTCTAATACTGTGCATCAAGTCACTGATTCAAATGCCATTCCACCAAATAATAGTACAATTCAATTCACTTCAGAATAATATCAATAACTCTTATCCATTATCACTTCTCAGATTTCTCAAGCAGCCGAGCCAAATGTGGAGCATACTTATCCTTCTCCTTCACCTCCTATAGGTACTATATTGTCTAGTACTGCTTCTAAAATTCCTTTCCATAACAGTTTGTGGCTTCTAGATTCATGATCCACCAGTCATATTGTTTGTTCCTTGACAAATTTCATTCAGTATTCTTCCTTACATTATGCCTTTGTCACTCTTCCAAATCATGATAGGGTTAATGTTCATAGCATAGGCACTATCTAATTGAATCCATACCTTGTTCTTGAAAATGTCTTGTATATTCTAGGCTTTCATGTCAATTTGTTGTCTATCAGTGCTTTGTTAACATAGTTTCCTTATACAGTTTCTTTCAATAATGATTGTTTCTCTATACAGGATCACAACAATTCGAGGGTGATAGGTAGGGGTAACCTGATTGGAGGGCTTTATGTCTTCAAACTAGATATCTCCTCATCATTGGAAGTTGTATCTGATTCTAATTATTATTCACATAGTTTTGTTTTACCTAAACAATGTTCCCTTAGTTCATATTTGAGTAGTGTAAACTATTCTAATTTTGTTTCCTTTGATACCTAGTATTCCAGGCTTGGTCATTTGTCACACAAAATATTACAAAAACTTAGTAATAAAAATTCTCTTGTCTGGCCAAAATATATTCATCATTCTATATGTTCTGTTTGCCCACTAGCTAAATTTAGGAGATTATCCTTTGTTTCTAATAATCATGTATCTGCTGCTCCTTTTGACTTGGTTCATTGTGACATCTAGGGTCCCTATCAGATTCCCACCTATGATGGTAAAAGGTATTTCCTGACTATAGTGGATGATTGCACAAGATTTACCTGAACATACTTACTACAAGCCAAATCATAAGCTACTATTTTTTTTACAGTAGTTCTTTGTTTTAGTGGAAACTCAATTTGGCAAAGTAATAAAGCAGTTAAGGTCATACAATGCTAAGGAGCTACAGTTGACTCAGTTTTTACAAAATAAAGGAGTTTTACATCAATTCTCTTGTGTACAAAGGCCTGAGCAAAATTTAATGGTTGAAAGGAAGCATCAACATTTACTAAATGTAGCAAGGTCCCTTTATTTTTAATCTAAGGTGCCTATTTCTTTTTGGGGTGAATGTATAGTCACTGCCACATTTCTAATCAATAGGCTGCCAGCACCACTGTTGAATTTCCAATCACCATATCAGTTACTATACAATATGGATCCTGATTATCATGCACTAAGAATTTTTGGTTATCTATGCTTTGCTGCTTCTTTACCATCTCAGTGAACCAAATTCAGTCTAAGAGCTATACCCTCTGTATTTGTTGGGTATCCAGTTGGTTATAAAGGGTACAAGCTCTATAATCTTGACACCAAACAATTCTTTATCTCCAGAGATGTTCAATTTCATGAATCTATTTTTCCATTTCACACTTTACCAGAAAACACTTTCCACAAGGATCTTTTCACTGATTTTGTTTTCTCTTTACCTCAATCGGATATCACTCTTACCTTATCACAGCCTATATCATAGCCTACATTACAACCTTCTCATTTACCTCCTTCTACATCACATCCTACATCACAAGCTTCTAGAAGATCAATTAGAATTTCTAGACTTCCATTTTATTTGCAGCAGTACCACTACAACCTAACTTCATCCTTATATCCTATCACAGCACATATGACCTATGATAAACTTAGCCTACCCTATAGACAGTTTATTATGCATGTTAATTTAGTTTTTTAGCCTACTTTCTATCATCAAGACGTAAAGTATCCTTAGTGGAAAAAAGTAATGGCTCTTGAGTTGCAAGCTATGGAAGATAATCACACTTAGGATGTAGTTCCATTGCCACAAGGGAAACACACAATTGGTTATAGATGGATATACAAAGTTAAGTATAAAGCAGATGGTACAGTGAAAAGACACAAAGCTAGGTTAGTAGCCAAGGGCTACACTCAGTAGGAAGGTGTGAATTTCATGGATACTTTTTCACCAGTTGCAAAATTGACTACAATCATGGTACTTCTATCAATTACTACTATTAAAGGATGGACATTGCTACAACTATACATCAATAATGCATTCTTGAATGAGGATCTTTTTGAGGAAGTATACATGGATTTGCCACTAGGATATCACAATAAAGGGGAGAACTTAGTGTACAAATTAAACAAGTCCATTTATGGTATTAGACAAGCTTCCAGGCAATGGTTCCATAAATTCTCTAATACTTTAATTGATCATGGTTTCATACAGTCCAAGAGTGATTATTCCTTATTTTCTAAAGGCACAGGATCATCATTGGTCATTTTGTTAGTCTATGTTGATGACATTATCATTGCATGTGCAACTCAATCCCAACTTAATCAAGTTCAATGTCTACTGCAGAGTTTATTTAAACTCAGAGTTATTTGTGACTTGAAATACTTTATTAGCTTAGAGATTGCTAGATCCACAAAAGGCATTTATCTATCCCAACAAAAATATGCAGTTTCATTACTTAAAGATAGTGGTTATTTGGACTACAAACTAGCTGTTCTTCCTATGGAACCAAATATAAAATTCAATACTTCAGATGGTGACTTAATAGAGGATGGTTCAATGTACAGGAGACTCATTGGTAGGTTAATGTATTTAACAATTTTCAGGCATGACATCTCTTATGTTGTCAATAAGTTGAGTCAATACATGAGTTCCCCTAGAACACCTCATTTACAGGCTCTTCATCATTTATTGAGATATTTGAAGAATTATCTTGGTCAAGGTCTCTTATTCTCAGCATCTTCTATTCTCATCATTAAAGCTTTTGTTGATGCTGACTGGGAAGTTGTCTTGATACAAGGAGATCAACCACTGATTATTGTATTTTTTTTTTTGTGAGACTCATTGGTTGCTTGGAAGTCGAAGAAGCAACCAATTGTATCCAAATCATTCGCTGAGGCAAAGTACTAGGCCTTGGAAAGTGTATCTAGTGAAATCACTTGGCTAATAGCCTTACTCAAGGATTTCGAAATACAACTGGATACTGCTATGGTCTTTTGTAATAATCAATCTGTCATATATCTTACAACAAATCCAACTTTTCATAAGAGATCCAAACATATGGAGATTGATTATCATTTTATTAAAGAAAAAGTGAATAGTGATTTGCTTAAAATGGTGCATGTGAAATCACAACATCAACTAGGAGACTTGCTGACAAAACCTGTCCAAGCTGCCCAGTTTCATCTTCTCATGTCCAAGTTGGGAGTCTTAGACATATACCTCCCAACTTGGAGGGGAGTATCACATAGTATGTAATTTATGGAAGTAGTTAAAATAGTTAGTTTTAGTTTGTTAGTTAGGATTGGTTAAAGTTTGTTATGTTAGTTATTTTCTATGATGATTTAAGCAATGGTATATATACCACATTCTGGTTAATGACAATTCACTGATTTTCATTTCCTTCAATTTTGTTTACTGTAATGCTATCATTGTAGGTGAAATAATTTGATAAAGGTTGGAGATGATCATAACAATAATTTCATTTGATTCTATAATTTCTTGGCTTGGGCATATTTATGTTTTGGGGCATTATATTTCTTTGCAAGACAAGTATAAACAAATAGTGAACAGGTTGAACAACTGCTTACTTTAAATCTTAGATTTGGAAACATTGGATGCTTAATTTTGTGTGTGTGTATATATATATATATGTTTATATATATTAAATTAGTAATTTTACTCATCCGATGCCATATATATATGTGTGTGTATTTTATATGATGATAAAAATATTTAATTAAATTATGAATATTATATGTTGGTAAAATGTTATGAATTGGGTATTAAAAAATATATGGTTTTGGTTTGTTAGTATTTAGTATATTTATGTTAAATATATTAAATATATCATACAGATAATATGTCTAGCAATAAAAAATATTATTTTTTAAGTGTAAAATGTCCTTAGTATATCTAAAATTTGATTTTTATGAAGTAAGAAAAAGGCATTGTGAAGACAAATTGAGCAACAAAAGTACCGAAATAACAATATGTAGAATCATATAAAATTAAGAATATTATTAATTATTACAATATATTTAAGAGATCATCAGTTACTTTACAGTTAATTTTGTTTTTGACCTTCTAACCATACTCAACCCTACAAAAATTAGAAATTACAATGAAATGCATTAATAAATGTTACATATATTTCGTAGATATCTTATAAATAGAATTAGATAAATACCTATACAAATGATGTCACAATAATGAGTGCTAGAAGTTCCAAAAAAAAGCGATGAACAAATATGTAAAAAAAAAGAAAAAAAAACCATTTTCATAAAAGCAATCAATTTAATACAAATTAAGACAAATTTACAAATAATATGTGCATATTGCGTGAAAAAAAAGTTACATTTGAATTATGTGTCAAATTTACTACCACCTATGTAATATGTTAGACGTATATAATGAATTTGTACCATTAATTTTATATATAAAATAAAATAAAAAAAAAAAAAAATAACTTCGTTCAAGTTTTCAAAGACCTCTTATAAACTAACTACGTATATGTTATAAATAATCAATTAATAACACATTATTAATTATATCAATTAATTGATGTCTAGCTTCCTACATTTCTCCATCTTCTCTTTCACAATCCAACAAAAACAATTACAGTGTGACATATAACGATAACTTTAAAGATGGCTTTTGCACAAGAAAGGGGATTAAATTGTGCCTCTTCAAAAAAACTTTAAAGATAAAGTCTTGTAGCCTATCAAATAGCCTTACCTCCTTTCCTCTCAAACATTCATAATGTTTTCCATGTGTCATAACTTCGAAAATATCTACCTGACCCAAGTCATGTCATAGCACTTGATACAGTACAATTAAAAGAGAACTTAACTTATGAGGCACCTCTTGTAAGAATCGAGGATCGAAGGATAAAGCAATTAAGAGGTAAAGAAATCTCATTGGTGAAGGTAATCTGGAACGAGATGACTGGAGATGCAACCTGGGAGGTGGAAGACAAGATGAAGGAGCAACACCCACAGTTATTCTAAGGTATGCAAATTTCGAGGACGAAATTCCTTTTGAGAAGGGGAGTGTTGTAACACCCCAAAAATTATTTATTTTATCTTTTATCATCATTTTATAATATTTAAAAATTTTGAGAATTTTTGTGGACTTTTTTGGAAACGTGGAATATTTTAATTTATTTCTCGTTTTACGTGAATATAATCCTTGTTTTGTGTGCACACTGACCAGAGTCAATGTAACATCCCAGAAATGATTCGTTTCATCATGAATAGTCATTTTCCAATATTCATGATTTATAGAGATTTTTCTGGAATTTTCCAGAAATGCTGAATATTTTAATATATTCCTCGTTTTGCATGCGTACTGAGCAGAGTCAGTCAAACGCTCGGGAAAATTGTTTTTTTTTGTGATGAATAATCATTTTTCAATATTTGTGATTTTTAGGAATTTTTGTGGATTTTTCTGAAAATATCGAATATTATAGTATATTCCTCGTTTTATGTACACACTGAGCGAAGCCGGGATAACAAAATATTTTTCCTGAGATTGGTAAGCCTTGGACTGTCGACCTATCGACGAGGGATCTTACTAAACCAGAGGCCGGGCACAGTTTGTGAGGTTTGCATTTTTTGAGATTTTATCTGATAAATAAAATCATTTATCATAAAATTATCCGATGAACAATAAAACATTATTTTTATCAACTGTAACTTTTATTCATTGAGAAAATAATTCTAACAGTATAATTAATCATCTGTCAGATGTATTTAATTAAGGAGACAAGCTTACTATGCGCTTTATTGAGAATTGTGCAAAGCTTCTCAAGGAAGCTTCTTGGAAATTTCCTCCAAGCTTCCTATGGAAGCCACACACTCTCTCTCCTCTCTCTCCTAGCTCACGGCTGCACACTCTTTGGGAAGGGAAATTTGTGCTTTAATTCATTTAATCAATTATATTCAAGTTTTCAAAATTCAAAAGCCATTACTTTAATTTTCTATTCACTTCTCTCTCTAACCATCATCTTTCTTCTTCAAGCTTTTTCTCCTCCTTCTCTCTACCAACCCATTCGGCCAGCAGCTCCTTTCCCCCTCATCCATCACAAAATTTTCATCCAATCCCATTTTCTTAATCCTCTCCATCTCCTAAACACTTTTCTAGTTTGTGGTTCCTTGAAAATCCATTATTTTCATCATCTTCTTCAAGCTTCAAGCCTAGGGTTTTTTGGGTAAACTTCTTGAATCTTCATCCCCTTTCCTTATTTTCGTTTCTATGGTCTTCCTTGTGACCATCCATGCTTTATTTTTCAAGCATTGGTGCTATTCTAATGAGATTGAAATTTTAGGGTTCTTGGAGGGTGCAAATCCGAAAATTGCAAGGTGATTTTAAGAGGCTTCTCTTACTTTCTTCACTTAGGTAAGAGGAAGACACTCCTCCTCAACCTATTTTAGCACTTAGAAACTTTGTTTGTGGTTGATTATGAGAAAACCCTAATGAGGGTTATTCTTTGTTTGCATGATTGGTATGTTTGCATGTTGTTTATAATATGTTTGTGCTATTAGATTGTTTGTTTGTGTATATTGATATATTTGAATGGATTGGAATGCATGAAATGGAAGAAAATGATGTTGGATTGGCCCTTGGATGCCACGATTTTGGGGGTCCAAGTTTAGGGTTCTTTGTGAACAATTGTAATAATTGGAATTCATAATTTAATCAAGTGTACATTAGGTAATTAATGGAATAAAAATTGGGGAACCTAATCCCTAGGGAGGCCACGGCCTCTAGGGCCTTTTTGGGGCTTAATTATGCAATTTGGGTAACCTTGAAACTTAATGAATCAAGTGATTAAGTCATTGGTAATAGGATAGAAAATTAGCAAAATAGGAGAATTGGATACACTTTGAGATTCATAAATTTTAGAGAACCAAGAATGGAATTTTCATAAGACTTAGGACAATTTTAATTAGGGTAAGAACAAGAGAGTGTGAGATTTTGAGGATCTTAAAATAACCTTCTAAGTGTATGAGAATAAATTACCTAAGAAAATTTAATTAATTAAGAGAATTCCTTTAGAGACAAACTTTGTAAGAAAAGCTAAACCTAAGCAAGAATCCATAATACACCTTAAAAATGTGCTAATTTAATTAATAACAATATTATGTTATTGTGGGTCCATGTGAGTGACCAATGATTGTGTTGATTCTTACTTTGGCCAATTGTGGCATATTGTGGAATAGTATGTAATGATGATCATACATGAGTATGCATAAAGTATTTATGCATTGTGAATGTCTGTTGGACTGTTGTTAAGGCCGAGTTGCCTAGGAGTTGAACACACCTTAGTGCGGGTGCGAGTAGACTAGTGTAGGTCATATTGTTGACCATGGGGGCGTCGGGGTGCGGGTACCTCGCAATGGACAGTTGGTAGCTCTTCTGTCCGTGGGGCAGACCGATGCAAACGCACCGACGATCCTGACCGGGCATTGTCCTATATCGTGATCTAGTGTAGACTGTCTGCACAATGCCATGATGTGCACGTGGATAAACTAATGAATTATAGCACTTTGGCTGCGGCAACCGAGTTACAGATGTGTCTCCTGATCTTTCTCTCCTACCGTTTGTGTCTAACTCCATGGAGTAGGATTTTGACTTTGTATGCATGTGTATAGTGAGTCCATGTATTATCTGGTATTTATTATTATTATAATTGGAACTGTTGCATTATGGATATATATAACTGCCTGGAACTGCTTAGTTGATTATTACTGCTGCTTAATGTTTATTATTTTTATTGCTGTCAAATATACTACGTGGGCGCCTTGCGCCGTTTTGTTTCTTGCTACTATAACTGGTCTTGATGGTAGGATGTCTTACCTCTTTCCTATACTTCTGTTATTTTTATCGGTATATTGTGTCCCATCGTAGACGACGGCAAGGAAGTTGGAGCTCCCGATTTATCCAGCTTCTGGCCTGACTATGATTAGCATCTACTGTAGAGCATGGAGGCACGTATGTGCGGATTTCTGGGTGATGTGCGTTTGACCTTCTTAGGAGGGTCAGAGTGCTCGCACAGTAACCTGAATTCTGACCGCTGTGTCTACTTGGGTGGCGTGTCAATCTCTCTAGCCTGGAGGCGTCATGAGCCACCGATCTTTACCTGCTGCTTCTGCCTGCGTTTGGAATTTTATCTGCCTATCCGTGAGATGTGGGGTAACCGCTTCTACACCCCGCAGGAGGACTCTTTTGATTCCACAGCTCGGGCCCCAGCCCATGGCTCTGTGGCTCCTATGGAGGTTTCCTCAGATGAGGAAGACCCCGAGGAGGTCCCCGACGATGACCTCGCAGAGGATCCTGAAGAGGATCCTGATGCGGTTCCTCCTCATCTGAGGGAATAATATTGCTGGTAGCTACTGATGGCTGCCAGTGTTTTTATTTTGGGGGCCTGATGTCTTTTGTAGTGGACTGTATACTTCTGATATCTTGGAGATGTATATGTATGATCCATTTGGGGCAGGTATAGTTTTGCTTTTTAATATATCAGGCTTTGCAATCAAACAGTTTGATAATCATATATATATATATATGAATATGCAATATTAATTCCAATGTATGCTTTACTTCTGTTTGCTTTTTATTTTCATTTATGTTCCGTCACAGTGTTTATTAATTATTGTTGTAAAAAAGAAGAAAAAAAATATTTGCCAATTTAATTACATGTCTATAAATCAAGTAAATTTATATCATATAATAATGAACCGGGTCTTAACTTATATAATTTTATTTCCGCATTGTAATTGACAATGTGACATTCCCTCCCAAAAAGGGGCGTTACATTAAGTTAGTATTAGAGCCCCGATTTATGTTTGTTTGGGTCTTGTGATTGAGTCTGTCTTGTTTGTGCTGTGTGTTCTCTGAAAATCAAACGCAGAGATGTATTGTTTTGGAATTCCTAATGGATGCAACTGACTTTTCTGTGTTTCCAGTTAATCTGACTTGAGACCGTACGATGGCACGACGCGAAGACATGGCAGCTGCTATAGCAGCGATGCAGAGGATGGCTGAGGCCGTCGCACAACAGACTGAGCAAGCTACACAGCAATAAGAGAAGGTTGCGCAACAGCAAGAACGAGTTGCTCAATAGCTCGAAGCTACTGCAGATGCTCAGAATTTGGCAGAGTTTCGACGCCACAACCCTCCTCAATTCAAAGGAGAATTTGATCCGGACAAGGCTAGTCTGTGGATCAAGGAGTTAGAAAAAGTCTTTCGAGGGATGAACTGCGCTGAGAACAAGAAGGTGACCTATGCAACTTTTATGCTGGTGGGCAATGTTGAAAACTAATGGAATGGAGTGCAGAGAATGCTGGAAGCTGCAAACCGCGAGATTACTTGGGACTTATCCAAGGAGAAATTCTTGGATAAGTATTTTCCTGCAAGCGCAAGACATACAAAGGAGTCAGAATTTCTCAACTTACGACAAGGGAATATGATCGTTAATGAGTATGCGGCCAAATTTGAAAACTTGTCATAGTTTTCAACATACTCTCAGCATCAACCAAATGAAGAATGGAAATGTCGGAGATTCACAGAAGGATTGAGGTATGAGGTGAAGAAGGTTGTGATCACCCTGAAGATCAATGAATTCTCGGAACTGCTGGATACATGCTGTGACGTAGAGGCTCTGGAGCAATCTAGAGATACGAGGAACAGAAACTTTAGGCCTACGAGGATCCAGAGAGGCGGCGGTAGCAGTTCTTACCGCTTCCAGAAGAAGCCATACTCCCGACCAACGGGAAATCAGCAACAAACCATGGGTGGAGGTTTTTGCGGAGGTTCTGCTGGGAATCGGACTGGCCAGAACATGGCGTATCCTTCGAAATGCTTAAAGTGTGGGAAAGATCATCTCACAAGAGATTGCACCATAAAGGGGATCATTTGCTTTAGATGTGGCAAGCCAGGCCACGTGTCCCAAGATTACAATCAGGCGAAGGCTGAACCTTCGATTAATGCTGCGAGAGCCAAGAAATCGCAAGCTGGAGGGCGAGTTTACACCATGAGCGGAGCTGAAGCCTCCGAATCTGAAGATTTGATACAAGAGGAAGGCACCATAGAAGGTAATCTTTTAACTGTACTGTATGACTCTGAGGCAACCCATTCTTTCATATCGTATGACTGTGTGCAAAGACTTAGCGTACTAGTGTCCACCTTACCTTTTGACTTAACTGTTTCTACCCCTACTAATAAACCGGTAGTTACTACCAAAATCTGTCTAAATTGTTCATTGATTGTTGAAGGTCGAACCTTTTCAGTCGATATGATCTGTTTACCCCTTTCCCAACTAGATATAATCTTAGGAATGGACTGGTTGTCTTCCAACCATGTTCTATTAGACTGTTCCAAAAAAACCATAATTTTTCCCATAGATGAGGATTCTAGATTTCTGACGGTCAATCGAGTTCAAGCTCTCTTGAAAGAAAGAGCTTAAGGATACATGCTACTGTATTCTTTGAAAGTCGAGAGCGAGGTTGATGTGAACACAATTCTAGTGGTGAATGAGTTTCCCGAAGTCTTTCCTGAGGATGTACCTGGTTTACTACCAGCGCGAGAGATAGAGTTTGCTATCGACCTTGTACCGGGAGCTGGTCCCGTGTTTATAGCACCTTATAGGATGGCACTGACAGAATTAGCTGAGCTCAAGAAACAGTAAGAGGAGCTTTTGGAAAAGTAATTTGTCAGACCAAGTGTGTCACCGTGGGGAGCACCAGTACTGTTAGTTCGCAAGAAGGATGGTTCATCAAGATTGTGTGTCGACTACCGGCAGCTGAACATGGTGATGATCAATAATAAATATCCACTCCCAAGAATTGACGATTTAATGGACCAACTGAAGGGAGCAGCGATGTTTTCGAAGATCGATATGCGATCTGGGTATCATCAGATACGAGTAAAGATGGAGGACATACCCAAGACTGTTTTTCATACCCGATACGGCTATTATGAATATCTCGTGATGCCATTTGGCGTGATGAATACACCAGCTATCTTTATGGACTACATGAACCGAATCTTTTGTCCTTACTTGGACAGATTCGTTGTGGTATTCATTGATGACATTCTGGTATACTCTCAAAATCAGGAGGATCATGCTGAACACCTCAGTATAGTTCTTCAGATTCTGAAAGAGAAAGAACTGTATGCCAAACTATCGAAATGTGAATTTTGGCTGGAAGAAGTTAAATTTCTGGGTCATGAAATCTCGAAGATGGGATTGCGGTGGATCCATCAAAGGTGGAGACAGTGCTGCAATAGGAACGACCAAAGTCAGTGATGGAGATCCGAAGCTTTCTGGGTTTAGCAGGATATTACCGAAGGTTCATCGAGGGGTTCTCCAAGATTGCTGGACCTCTTACCCAACTCACAAGAAAGAACCATGCTTTTGAATGGACTGACAGCTGTGAACAGAGTTTTCAAGAGTTGAAGAATCGATTGACTACCTCGCCAGTGTTAGTGCTACCCGATCCGAATGAGCAGTTTGACGTGTACTGTGACACTTCATACCAAGGACTGGGATCCGTACTTATGCAGCATGGAAGAATAGTGGCTTATGCTTCAAGGCAGTTGCGAGTGCACAAGAAGAACTACCCGACACATGACTTGGAGTTAGCGGCTGTAGTTTTTGCTCTGAAGATTTGGAGGCATTTTCTCTACGGAGCGATGTTTAACATCTTCAGTGATCACAAGAGTCTGAAGTATTTGTATGATCTGAAGGAGTTGAACATGAGGTAGCGAAGGTGGCTAGAGTTTCTAAAGGATTATGATTTCCAACTTCTATATCACCCTAGCAAGGCAAATGTTGTGACAGACGCTCTAAGTAGGAAGATGATCAGTGTCTCTTCCCTGATGATCAAGGAAAAGGATATGCCATAGCAGTTCAGAGATGTATGGTCTTTTGTGGAGTTAGAACCAGGGAAGATTTGCATGAATATGGTTACCATCTCAAGCGAGCTGATGGATGACATAAGGAAAAAGCAGAAGGTTGACAAGTTTTTACAAGAAGTGAGGGAGCAAATGAAGCATGACAGTGAAACAGCATTTACGGAAGGAACAAACGGAATTCTGAGATTCCGAGGTAGAGTTTGTATTCCCCGTGACCAAGAGCTTAGAGAATATATCATCAACCATGCTCACACAAGCCAGCTAAGTATGCACCCAGGCATAACAAAAATGTATCAAGACTTGAAGAAGTTGTTCTAGTGGCATGGAATGAAGAGTGACGTCACTAGACGTGTATCGACTTGTTTGGTTTGTCAAAAAGCTAAAGTGGAACATCAGAGACCAGCGGGATTGCTGCAACCGTTGTCTATTCTAGAATGGAAGTGGGACAACATCGTAATAGATTTTGTAGTGGGTTTGCCAAAGACAAGAAAAGTTCATGACTCGATTTGGGTAATTGTGGACCGACTCACAAAATCAGCACATTTTCTTCTGATCAACATAAGATACAAATTGGAAAGACTAACTCAGATCTATATTGGAGAGATTATCAGACTGCACGGTGTGTCTACGAGTATTGTTTCGGATAAGGATCCGAGATTTACTTCAAATTTCTGGAAGAGTTTGCAAGAAACATTAGGGACGAAGTTACATCTGAGTTCTGCTTATCACCCACAGACTGATGGTCAATCAGAGAGGACAATCCAATCTTTGGAAGATTTTCTTAGAGCCTGCACCATAGAACAAACTGGAAGTTGAGATGACATTCTACCGTTGATAGAATTCACCTATAACAATAATTATCATTCGAGCATAGGGATGGCACCCTATGAGGCTCTATATGGACAACGGTGTCGAACACCTCTGTGTTGGTACCAAGACGGGGAGCGCCTTACTATTGGACCAGAGATTATACAGCAAACAACTGAGAAGGTTAAGATGATTCAGGAGAAGAAGAGGACGGCTCAGAGTCGACAAAAGAGTTATGCAGACTAAAGGAGAAAGCCTCTTGAGTTTGAGGAAGGCGAGCATGTATTCCTGAAAGTCACACCTATGACTGGGGTAGGCTGGGCCTTGAAATCTAGAAAACTCACTCCAAAATTCCTTGGACTATACCAAGTCATTCGCCGAGTAGGTCTTGTAGCCTATCAAATAGCCTTACCTCCTTTCCTCTCAAACATTCATAATGTTTTCCATGTGTCACAACTTCGAAAATATCTACCTGACCCAAGTCATGTCATAGCACCAGATACAGTACAATTAAAAGAGAACTTAACTTATGAGGCACCTCTTGTAAGAATCGAGGATCGAAGGATAAAGCAATTAAGAGGCAAGGAGATCTCATTGGTGAAGGTAATCTGGAACGAGATGACTAGAGATGCAACCTGGGAGGTGGAAGACAAGATGAAGGAGTAACCCCCACAGTTATTCTAAGGTATGCAAATTTCGAGGATGAAATTCCTTTTTAGAAGGGGAGTGTTCTAACACCCCAAAAATTGTTTATTTTATCCTTTATCATCATTTTATAATATTTAAAAATTTTGAGAATTTGTGTGAATTTTTTCGGAAACGTGGAATATTTTAATATATTTCGTGTTTTATGTGAATATAATCCTCGTTTTGTGTGCACACTGACTAGAGTCAGTGTAACATCCCAGAAATGATTTGTTTCATCATGAATAGTCATTTTCCAATATTCATGATTTATGGAGATTTTTCTGAAATTTTTCGGAAACGCTGAATATTTTAATATATTTCTCGTTTTGCATGCGTACTGAGCAGAGTCAGTCAAACGCTCCGAAAAATTGTTTGTTTTGTGATGAATAGTCATTTTTTAATATTTGTGATTTTTAAGAATTTTTGTGGATTTTTCTGAAAACGTCGAATATTATAGTATATTTTTCGTTTTACGTGCGCACTAACCAGAGCCGGGACAACGAAATGTTTTTCCTGAGACTGGTAAACCTTGGACTATCGAACTGTCGATGGGGGATCTTATTAAACCCGAAGTCGGGCACAATTTGCG
The DNA here is from genome assembly GCA_029884595.1 of Ormosia semicastrata. Taxonomy (NCBI): domain Eukaryota; kingdom Viridiplantae; phylum Streptophyta; class Magnoliopsida; order Fabales; family Fabaceae; genus Ormosia; species Ormosia semicastrata. The sequence continues at coordinate 17,541,823 of JAQQTO010000042.1, read as the reverse complement.
AGGTTTGTGTTTTTCAAGATTTTATCTGATAAATAAAATCACTGTATCATAAAATTATCCGATGAATAATAAAATATTATTTTTATCAACTGTAACTTTTATTCACTGAGAAAATAATTCTAACAGTGCAATTAATCATCGGTCAGATGTATTTAAGTAAGGAGGTAAGCTTACTATGCACTTTATTGAGAATTGTGCAAAGCTTCTCAAGGAAGCTTCTTGGAAATTTCCTCCAAGCTTCCTATGGAAGCCACACACTCTCTCTCCTCTCTCTCCTAGCTCACGGCTGCACACTCTTTGGGAGGGAAATTTTGTGCTTTAATTCATTTAATCAATTATATTCAAGTTTTCAAAATTCAAAAGCCATTACTTTAATTTTCTATTCACTTCTCTCTCTAACCTTCATCTTTCTTCTTCAAGCTTTTTCTCCTCTTTCTCTCTACCAACCCATTCGGCCAGCAGCTCCTCTCCCCCTCATCCATCACAAAATTTTCATCAAATCTCATTTTCTTAATCCTCTCCATCTCTTAAACACTTTTCTAGTTGGTGGTTCCTTGAAAATCCATCATTTTCATCATCTTCTTCAAGCTTCAAGCCTAGGGCTTTTTGGGTAAGCTTCTTGAATCTTCATCCCCTTTCCTTATTTTCGTTTCTATGGTCTTCCTTGTGACCATCCATGCTTTATTTTTCAAGCATTGGTGCTATTCTAATGAGATTGAAATCTTAGGGTTCTTGGAGGGTGCAAATCTGAAAATTGCAAGGTGATTTTAGGAGGCTTCTCTTGCTTTCTTCACTTAGGTAAGAGGAAGACACTCCTCCTCAACCTATTTTAGCACTTAGAAACCTTGTTTGTGGTCGATTATGAGAAAACCCTAATGAGGGTTATTCTTTGTTTGCATGATTGGTATGTTTGCATGTTGTTTATAATGTGTTTGTGCTATTAGATTGTTTGTTTATGTATATTGATATATTTGAATGAATTGGAATGCATGAAATGGAAGAAAATGATGTTGGATTGGTTCTTGGATGGCCACGGTTTTGGGGGTCCAAGTTTAGGGTTCTTTGTGAACAATTGTAATAAATGGAATTCATAATTTAATCAAGTGTACATTAGGTAATTAATGGAATAAAAATTGGGAACCTAATCCCTAGAGAGGCCACGGCCTCTAGGGCCTTTTTGGGGCTTAATTATGCAATTTTGGTAACCTTGAATCTTAATGAATCAAGTGATTAAGTCATTGGTAATAGGATAGAAAATTAGCAAAATAGGAGAATTGGATACACTTTGAGATTCATAAATTTTAGAGAACCAAGAATGGAATTTTCATAAGACTTAGGATAATTTTAATTAGGGTAAGAACAAGAGAGTGTGAGATTTTGAGGATCTTAGAATAACCTTCTAAGTGTGAGAATAAATTACCTAAGAAAATTTAATTATTAACAGAATTGTTTTAGAGACAAACTTTGTAAGAAAAGCTAAACCAAAGCAAGAATCCATAATACACCTTAAAAATGTACTAATTTAATTAATAACAATATTATGTTATTGTGGGTCCATGTGAGTGACCAATGATTGTGTTGATTCTTACTTTGGCCAAATGTGGCATATTGTGGAATAGTATGTAATGATGATCATACATGAGTATGCATAGAGTCTTTATGCATTGTGAATGTCTGTTGGACTGTTGTTAAGGCCGAGTTGTCTAGGAGTTGAACACACCTTAGTGCGGGTGCGAGTAGACTAGTGTAGGTCATATTGTTGACCATGGGGGCATCGGGGTGCGGGTACCTCGCAATGGACAGTTGGTAGCTTTTCTGTCCATGGGGTAGACCGATGCAAACGCACCGACGATCCTGACCGGGCACTGTCCTATATCGTGCTCTAGTGTAGACTGTCTGTACAATGCCATGATGTGCACGTGGATAAACTGATGAATTATAGCACTTTGGCCGCGACAGCCAAGTTGCAGACGTGTCTCCTGATCTTTCTCTCTGACCGTTTGTGTTTAGCTCCATAGAGTAGGATTTTGACTTTGTATGCATGTGCATAGTGAGTCCATGTATTATCTGGAATTTATTATTATTATAATTAGAACTGTTGTATTACTGATATATATAACTTCTTGGAACTGTTTGGTTGATTATTACTGCTGCTTAATGTTTATTATTTTTATTGTTGTCAAATATGCTACGTGGGCGCCTTGCACCGTTTTGTTTCTTGCTGCTATAACTGATAATGATGGTAGGATGTCTTACCTCTTTCTTATACTTCTGTTATTTTTATCGGTATATTGTGTCCCGTCGAAGACGACGGTAAGGAAGTTGAAGCTCCCGATTTCCCCAGCTTCTGGCCTGACTACGATTAGCATCTACTGTAGAGCATGGAGGCACGCATGCGTAGATTTTTGGGTGATGTGCGTCTGACCTTCCTAGGAGGGCCAGAGTGCTGGCACATTAACCTAAATTCTGACCGCTGTGTCTACTTGGGTGATGTGTCGATCTCTCTAGCCTGGAGGCGTCATGAGCCACCGATCTTTACCTACTGCATTAGCCTGCATTTAGAATTTTATCTGCCTATCCGTGAGATGTGGGGTAACCACTTCTACACCCCGCAGGAGGACTCTTTTGATTCCGCAGCTCGGGCCCCGGCCCATGGCTCTGTGGCTCCTATGGAGGTTTCCTCAGATGAGGAAGACCCCGAGGAGGTCCCCGAGGATGACCTCGCAGAGGATCCTGAAGAGGATCCTGATGCGGTTCCTCCTCATCTGAGGGACTGATATTGCTGGTAGCTACTGATGGCTGCCAGTATTTTTTATTTTGGGGGCCTAATGTCTTTTGTAGTGGGCTGTATATTTCTGATATCTTGGGGATGTATATGCATGATCCATTTGGGGCAGGTATAGTTTTGTTTTTAGTATACCAAGCTTTGTAATCAAACAGTTTGATAAACATATATATATATATATATATATATATATATATATATATATATATATATATATATATGAATATGCAATGTTAATTCCAATGTATGCTTTACTTCTGTTTGCTCTTTATTTCCATTTATGTTCTGTCACTGTGCTTATTAATTATTGTTGTAATAAAGAAGAAAAAAAAATATTCGCCAATTTAATTACATGTCTATAAATCAAGTAAATTTATATCATATAATAATGAACCGGGTCTTAACTTATATAATTTTATTTCCGCATTGTAATTAACAATGTAATGTTCTCTCCCAAAAAGGGGCGTTACAGGCGCCATTGCCGGGAATTGTTGATTTAATTATCAACAAGGCAAAGGAGTTACTACTTTGGACAATTGTTTTGTTTTCTTCCTTTATTTGTTAAAAACTTTACTGCATTATTTTAATTCATTTCTCAATATAGTTGACTTGTTATTTACAATTTTCCTATTTTCTGTGTATGTGAAGGAAAAAGGCAACTGAATTGTTGTTTGATCCCGAGATTGTGAAGACAGAAAAAGTAACTAGGAAAAAAGTTAAGAAAGCAAGGCAGCAGAAAATAACTCAAGAAAAACAAGAATCTACTTCTTCTTCTCATATTCTCACAGTAGAAGTCATGGCTGAACAACTATCACCTAGGTAGACTTTGGGAGATTTTGGCCGGAGGAACAACCATCAGAGGTTGGCTATTGATTATCAACCCGTGGAGGCAAATGCATTTGAGATAAGAACTTCTTTATTGAATGTTTTCAAGCAGGATCAATTTTCTAGATAGGATAATGAAGATCCTAACCAGTATTTGGTAAATTTCTTTGAGATTTGTGGTACATTGAAGTTAGATGGTGTTTCTGAATAGGCTAAGAGGATAAGATTGTTCCCTTTTACTTTGAGAGACAGGGCAAAGGATTGGTTACAAACACTTCCTCAAGGGAGTATCACTACTTGGAATGATTTGGAGGACAAATTTATGGACTGGTTCTTTCCTACCTCTAAGTTCATCAAGAGAAGAGCTGAAATCACTAGTTTTGAGCAAAAAGATGGAGAAAATCTTTATGAGGCATGGGAGCGGTTCAAAGGGCTTTTGAAGAGGTGTCCCGACCATGGCTATAATGACTTGACACAAATGCAAATGTTTTGCCATGGCTTGAGACTGAATACAAAGATGATGCTAGATGCTTCGGCAGAGGGTACAATGAATAACAAGACAGCTGAAGAAGCAAGAGAGTTAGTGGAAGCAATGACTTCAAATGAATATCTTATTCATCATGATAGAGAAGTGCAAGTAAAGAGGGGTGCTTTAGAGCTAGATGCACATAATGCACTATTAGCCTAAAACAAATTGGTTTCTCAACAATTGGAGATTCTCACCAAACAACTTCAAGCCTTACAAGCGGGTTCCTCTCAATCTAATCATTCCAAGGCTATGATGCAATGTATGAGGTGTGATTTTTGTGGCGAAGGACATGAGAATGGTGCTTGTGAAGCTCAAAGTGATCCAAATGAGCAAGCTAATTATATGGAAAATTTTTAGGGACAAAGAGGGAATCCTTATTCCAACACCTATAATCCAGAGTGGAGGAATCATCCCAACTTTGTTTAGAAGCAGCAGGAGTCCCCTCAATTAAGTAAACTTCCTCAACCGCAACAACCTAAAAAGAAGCCTAGTGCCTTAGAAGAAGCATTGACTTAATTCTTTCATATGACTCAAACTAATTTCCAAAATCATGAAGCTCATTTCAAAACCAAAAAGCATCCATCAAGAACCTTGAAAACCAAATCGGACAGCTTTCAAAGCAACTTGCTGAATAGTCCGGGAGACAATTTTCTAGAAATACAGTGGATAATCCCAAAAATGAGTCTTGTAAAGCTATAATTTTGAGGAGTGGAAAGATTGTCACACCATCCGTGATAGAGCCATTAGCTTCAGAGTCTGCTAAAACAAATGAGAAGAAGATGTTGGATGAAGAGTTAAATAAAAAGAGTGACATTGTGAATCTAGAAGAAAATGAAAAAGAAGAAAATGAAATGAAAGGTGAAAAAAAAAAGAGGATAAAAAGAGTTCCAATTTAGAAGATACAGACTCCTTCTTGAGGAGGACAAAAAGTAAGATTTTTCAAGAAGAGGATAAGCCTCAAGTGATCCCACCACATGTGAAGTTACCATATCCTCACTTGAATAAGAAAAATGAGAAAGAGGAGCATTTTGCAAGGTTCTTTGACATTTTCAAACGTCTCCAAATCAACATTCCTTTTTTAGAGGCATTGGAGCAAATACCTACATATGCTAAATTTATGAAGGAGTTGTTAACCAAAAAGAGAAAGTTCAAAGAGGATGAAATAACGGTATTAATTGAGGAATACAGTGTGATACTTCAAAGGAAGCTTCCCCCAAAATTGAAAGATCCGGGGAGTTTTACAACTCCGTGCACTATTGGCAATATGACCATTGGTAAAGCTCTCTGTGACTTGGGAGCAAGCATAAATTTGATGTCATTGTCTATGCTTAAGAAGCTTGGGAGAGATGAGGTCAAGCAAACAAGAATGGCCTTGCAACTTGCGGATAGGTCAATTAAACATCCCTATGGAGTCATGGAGGATGTGCTAGTAAGGGTCGACAAATTCATATTTTCAGCTGATTTTGTCGTGTTGGACATGGAAGAGGATGCAAAGGTGCCTTTGATTCTTGGAAGATCATTTTTAGCCACCGGAAGAGCCCTCATTGATGTCCAACAAGGGTAGTTAATGTTACGAGTGAAGGATGACAAAGTCACCTTTAATGTTTTTGAGGCGATGCAGCATCCGGATGATAAAGAAACTTCTTATCGAGTATATTTGATTGATACTATAGTTACAGAATCTTTTCAGACTCCAACTACACCTCTTAAAAGAGTGATTGTGAATGCTATTGAATATCATGGCGAGGTGGATGATGAGATCATTGAGGAGTGTTTGCGATATCTAGAAGCACATCAAGCAAAAAGTGTTGTTAGTAAGATGAAAGAAGAGCTGAGTAATGACAACGTGGAGGAAAAACCAAAATTAGAATTGAAACCATTGCCATCCCACTTGAAATATGTCTTTCTTGGTAATCAAGATGCAAATCCAGTGATAATCAGCAATTTTTTTTATTTATCAAAACTTGAAGAAGAGAAGCTTGTAAGGGTACTCCGAAAGCACCAAACTGTAATTGGATGGACTATATCTGACTTAAAAGGGATAAGTCCAGCTTTTTGTATACACAATATCAAACTTGAGGAGGAATTCAAGCCAGTGATTCAATCACAGAGAAGGCTAAATCCAACAATAGAAGAGGTAGTGAGAAAGGAGGTGCTGAAACTCCTTGAAGTTGGAATGATTTACCCTATTTCAGATAGTACTTGGGTGAGTCCGATTCAGGTTGTTCCTAAAAAGGGAGGTATGACTATGGTGAAGAACGAGAAGAATGAATTAATTCCCACAAGAACAGTCACTGGTTGGCGTATGTGCATTGACTACCGAAAACTCAACCAAGCTAGCTAGAAGGATCATTTTCCTCTCCCATTCATGGACCAGATGCTTGAGAGATTATCTGGACAAGCTTACTATTGCTTCCTTGATGGCTATTCTAGCTATAATCAGATTACAGTCAATCCAAAAAACTAAGAGAAGACATCATGTACCTATCCTTATGGAGTTTTTGCATATAGACGGATGTCTTTCGGTCTTTGTAATGCTCCCGCAACTTTTCAGAAGTGTATGCTTTCTATCTTTGCTGATATGATTGAAAAATATATCAAAGTCTTTATGGATGACTTCTCTATTTTTGGTGCATCATTTGATTCCTGTTTGTCTAACCTTACTAATGTTCTTAAAAGATGCATGGAAACCAATTTAGTCTTAAATTGGAAAAAATGTCATTTCATGGTGCAGGAAGGCATTGTACTTGGCCACAAGATTTCAGCCAGCGGAATAAAAGTAGATCAGGCTAAGATTGAAGTGATAGCGAAGCTACCTCCACCATTGAATGTGAAGGGTGTGAGAAGTTTTCTAGGCCATGCTGGTTTCTATAGAAGATTCATCAAAGATTTTTGGAAAATTACAAAGCCATTGTGCAATTTGCTCATTAAATATTCTTCTTTTGATTTTAATAATGATTGTTTGCCTGCTTTTAATCTTTTAAAGGAAAAATTAATTTCTGCCCCTGTTATTGTAGCCCCTGATTAGGAGTTACCATTTGAACTTATGTGTGACGTAAGTGACTATGCAGTAGGAGCTGTATCAGGGTAAAGAAAGGATAAAATTTTTCATGCAATTTACTACGCAAGCAAGGTTCTTAATAAGAACCAAATTCATTATGCCACAACTGAAAAGGAATTGCTTGCCATAGTATTTGCCTTGGAAAAATTTCGTTCCTACTTGATTGGATCTAAGATTACTGTGTTCACTGATTATGCGGTAATTAAATATTTTCTAACTAAAGGAGAATCAAAACCTAGACTGATTAGGTGGATCTTGTTGTTGCAAGAATTTGATCTTGAGATTAAAGACAAGAAAGGAAGTGAAAAATGTGGTAGCAGACCACTTGTCCAGGCTGGAGAATTCTGAAGTTACTGCTAAGGAGAGAGACATTCTTGAAGAGTTTCTGGATCAGAAATTGTTTGCAATTGAGGAGAGGCCATGGTTTGCTAATATGACTAATTTCAAGGCCGGTAATGTTATACCGGAAGACTTGACATAGCAATAGAAAAAGAAATTTTTTGAGATGCCCAATATTACATTTGGGATTATCCTTTTCTTTTTAAAATTAGCCCAGATGGACTTCTCAGAAGGTGTGTGTCACAAGATGAAGGGCAGAAGATACTTTGGCATTATCATGATTCCCCTTGTGGAGAGCATTTTAATGGTGAACATACTGCTGCCAAGGTACTTCAGTCTGATTTTTATTAGTCATCCATATTTAAAGATGCATACAACCATGTGAAGGGCTGTGACAAATGCCAAAGGACAGGCAATATATCAAGGAGGAGTGAAATGCCCTTGAATCCCATTCTAGAGGTTGAATTGTTTGATTGTTGGGGCATTGACTTCATGGGGCCATTTCCCTCTTCCTATTCAAATCAGTACATATTAGTGGTTGTTGACTTTGTCTCAAAATGGGTTGAAGTCATGGCCACTCCTGCAAATAATTCTCAAACAATGGTTAAGTTTGTCAAAAAGAACATCTTCTCTAGATTTGGAGTCCCAAGGGTATTGATCAGTGATGGGAGAACTCATTTTTGCAATAATCAGCTGCAAAATGTTCTCTCCAAATATGATGTCCGACACAAAGTGACAACTCCTTACCACCCTCAATGCAATGGCCAAGTGGAGGTATCAAATAGAGAGATAAAAAGAATTTTGGAGAAGACAGTTAGTAGTTCAAGGAAGGATTGGGCAAATAAGTTGGATGATGCCCTATGGGCATATAGGACAGCCTACAAAACACCTTTAGGCTTGTCACTATATTAGCTGGTTTATGATAAGTCTTGTCATTTGCCAGTAAAACTTGAGCACAAGGCATATTAGGCCTTAAAGTTCTTAAATTTTGATTATACCTTGAGTGGAGAAAAGAGAATTAATCAGCTGCATGAGCTTGATGAACTGTGTGTGCATGCCTATAAGAATATGGGGATATACAAGTAGAAGATAAAGGTCTACCATGACAAGTACATTTCATAGAGAAATTTTTATCCGGGACAACTAGTGTTGTTGTTTAATTTAAGGCTGAGGTTGTTTCTAGGAAAATTAAAGTCTAAATGGTCAGGACCATTCACTATCAAAGAAGTGACACCCTACGGAGCTATAGAAGTAGAGGATCCAGCTTCAAAAAGGACTTTTAGAGTCAATGGCCAAAGGTTGAAACCTTATCTTGGTGGGGTAATAGAAAGAGTGAAAGTTGCTCTTGTTTTACATGAGCCATAAAAATCATAAGGTGTCGAGCTAACGACGTTAAACTAGCGCTTCTTGGGAGGCAACCCAAGCGTGTCTTTTTCTTAATCATTTTGAGTTAATTTTGAGTAGCAATTTTCTTTGTTTTGTTTGCCTAAGAATAGTATATTATGTGTGTTCTGATTTTGTGCTTACTATTGCAAGGATAATGTTGCAGTTCTGTTGTTTTTAAGCGAGGAATAGAGTGATGGGAGCTAGAGTTGAAGTTTGAAGCAGTTAAGCTCATTGCCAGGTGAAGGCACTTGTTCGCCCAATGAAATCAGCATTATAGTCAAAATCGCCTAGCGAGGAAGCTATATCACGAGGCAATTTGCAAGAAAAAAGGGTAATCACTGTGCCACGATCTAATATCGCTAGGCGGTGGTTCTTCATCGCAAGGCGAATTTCTAACTAATTGCCTCTAACTTCAATCGCTAGGCAAATGATGGTGCATCGCGAGGTGAAAGCAAGTTTTCACAATTTAAAGTTTTATGCTTAGCGCCCATCGCCTCGCGAATTATCATCGTTCGTGAGGCCAATTTCCAACCAAAAGCTTCTGACTTGGTTCGCTAGGCGATGAGGAATGCTTCACGAGGCATGAGCAGGTTTTTAAATTTCTAGACTTTGCCCAGTGTTCATCGCAAGGCGAATTATCAGCCATCGTGGGGCGAATTTCTAGCCCATTGCCTCTGACTTAATTCGCCAAGTGAAGAGGAACATTCGCGGGGCGAGAGATTGAGTTTAAAAGTTCAAGTGTGTCCCAGGGCTTATCGCGAGGCGATATATTGGTCGTTGATAACTTTAGGAAATGAAGTTATTTCATATGAATTTGAATGTATATGAGCATGCTATCCTTAAACTTTATAGGCCAAAGGTTCAATTCATGCATGTCTTTAATGATTTAAGCTTGTTAATTCAAATGATTAAGAATTGAATCTTTGAGGATTTTATTTAAAGAATTTGGATTGATCATGATTTGATGGACTTTGGCATTGTCTTGATGCAGGTATTCAAGAAGGAAAGACCTTAGAAGGGATGAGGAAAGCGAAGAGGAGCTCAAATTTGGAAGAAAGCAAGAAAAGAGAAGTTGCTGCCAACCCAAGCCTAGGCTTGACAAACCCACGCCTAGGCATGGAAAATCCAAGCCTAGGCGTGGCACTCTCAGGTTTTCAGGAATTTTAGACAGACACTCACGCCTAGGCATGGCCAGCACCTGACAGCAAGTGTTTCATAACTACGCCTAGGCGTGGGAAAAATCTTGGTCCGCGAAATTAGCCTTTAATATCTGATTTTTGGGACTTGAATGGAAGCTTCTGTTTTGGACCAAGCACGAAATCCCTAGAGAAAGTGGGAGGAGGAGGAAACCACTCAAGATAGAGGTGATTCAAGTGAAGAATCAAGATCAAGGAAGGAAGATCAAGCTTGGACTCTCTCCACTTTTGTTCATTCTTCCCCTTTTTCTCTCTTGATTTGTAACTTAATGGGTTCTATGATTCCATATGTTTTCTCTTCTTTCATGATGTGTAGCTAAACTCTAATTTAGGGGCTCTTTAGGATCTTGTTATGGATTGGAATATCTTGTAAATTGGTTGAGTATTCTTTCAATGAAATTAGTTTTGTTCTTCCATATCTATGCTTAATGCTTATTATTGATTGGACATCAATTGCATGATTTTAGTATTCTAATTGAACTAGAAATAGGGTGTTGTGAATATGGATATGGTATGGTTGATGCGTGTTCAATTACATTCTATTGGGTTAAGTGTGTTGATTAGCTAATGGGATGGACACATACTCATTAGTCATGAATAGCAAGTGTTTGATAATTGGTCTCAATGAGTGATTCTTATGCTAATTCACATGGACACATAGTGGATTAACTAGGTTTCACATGGGTAATTGTCCTAGACATAGGCTTTTTATCTATTGCTTGTTTTAGCTAACAAAACTAACTCATTGTTAGATGCTTGTGAAATGCAAGTTATTCATTGAAAATGCAAGTGAATAGGGAGCCCTAGGCTTTTTTTCATTCTCATCTTTCTCTTGTGAATTTAGTGTTAGGTGCTTTCTTGTTTTAATTCTTTTAAGTTGTTATTTTAATTACAAACATCTCTCATATTTCGTTTACTTGGATAAGGTTTTGTGGAAATTGGTTAAGTTTAGCATTTATCTAATTGCCAATCCTTTGGGACACGATACTCTAACTCTCATATACTACTTGTTGACCCGTGCGCTTACGGATACACACAAACAGTCATCGCGTGGCGAGTTGAGAAGTATCTAATTCAAGTTGTTCTAATTCAAGTTGTTCCTCAGTACACATCGCCTCGCAAATTATCATCCATTGCGGGGCAAATTTCCAGCAGGAACTTACTGCCTTGATTCGCGAGGCATTGGTTTAACAGTCGCCAGGTGGCATCTCGAGAACTAGCCCTCATTCCTACCCAATGTGTGGCATCACGGCGCGATTGTGTGTTGTCGCCAGGCGATGGGTCGCATCTTATAAATAGATGGCCCATTTGAAGTTTTTCCCATGCACACATTCCTCAACCTCTGCTAGGGTTTCTACTTGGTCCATCACCTACTCTCCTTTTCTTCCATTTCTCTAATTTTTGCCCTTTCTTTGTACTTTATTTCTCTATAATCCATATTCAGGTATGTCTTCTTTCCTATCTTCATTCTAGGGCACATGGTAAATGTTCATTACTGTGAACGTATTTTCCTTCCCTTTTCTCATAATGTTTCCATGTTGAGTTCCATGAGTTGTGCTTGATAACTAGTGATTTCAATAGTGTTGTGTGGACAAAATAAGTTGTGGATTGGTGTTTTTGTTTAAAGATCATGTAGAAATGGTAATCTACGAGTATCTTTGTTCTCAATTGACTCATTGCATGCATCTCACACACCATGTGTTTGCAAAAAAGTTCACAATGATTGTTTCTTGATTATTACAATGACATGCTTTTAATGTTATACACTTCCTTGTACTTTCATTATACGTTCAATTACTTGATGAGTGTGCATGAAGCCTTGCTTACATGAATGCAAATAGCATGCTAACAACCTGTTTCTAAGGTGCTTGTTGAATGTTCTGACTTAAGTTTGTGAGTGTCTTTCATGATTGTTGGCACTGATTGAGTCTACATTGGATTAAATGCCATATGTTCATCTTTCAGGGACATGACATCAACACAAGGAAAACAGAAGAAGTGAAAGCAAGTTGTGGAGGAAGAACCTCAGTTTACAGAGCATCTGTACTATTCCCTTGAACACCAAGAAAGGTTCAAGACCATCATTAGCAAGAAGAAGATCATTACGAATAGAACTTTTGATTTTCACAATGAGACCATACCAGAGATCCAATCTGAGATTGCTCGGAGGAAATGGGCAAAGTTGACCAGATTTGTCATTAATCATTGTCTGGAACTTGTTCATGAATTTTATGCTAATGCCTATAGAGTTCCAGGCACAACTCGAGTTTTTGTCAGTTATCGATTGTACTGGACCTGAGTGGATCTTTGTTATTATCGATTATATGGGCGGTTATATAATATCATAGATACTAATGGTATTAGACAACTATATGGGCGGTTGCGTTAATATCATTGAGAATAGTACAACGGTACTTTGTTTGGATTGAATATGCATTAAGCATTGTACAGCTGATGGCTGTTGTGGCGTTTTATGCCTAAAGAGTGAACGGGAATTTGTAGAAATAAGTGGATCTGGACTAGATCTTGGGAGATGTCAGGGCACGGTGATTCATTTTGCGATTATGTTATCACAATACATATATATATACCACTGGCCATGATCAACCGACTGCAACGCACTGACAGCCTGACAACCACTATTTCTTTTCTTTATCTGGCATTAGACTGTCTTTTAGGGGGAACAGATCTTTTGGACCATTCATCTCTGAATTTGAATCTCCATGGAGTAGGGACTGATTGCATTGTGCATAAGAATGATCAGTATACATATCGTGCATATGCATAGTCAGCATTTCATAATGTCGTGATATAGCATTATTGTGATATAATATGATTGTGATATTATCATTATGCCTAATATTGTGTTGCAAGTTATTGGAGTATTTATCTATTAAATGTTATGAATATATCTGGTAGGCTCAACAACTAGAAGGTAACAAGGGGGACAAATATGTTGGGAGGCGTTTGGCAAGCAGATAGATACTTGAAAAATTCTTGCCTTAACCCAGAGCACTCAGTTAAATGTATTAGGTTAATCAAAACTTAGTATTTTATAAATCTTTGTGTCACACAATTAATTTTACAAAGATCTATAAAAATATTAAATCTTAATTAATTTGATGCACCCAACTGTGGTACTCAAAGTTTAGGTAAGAATTTCTTTATATACTTTGAGGCCAAGAGAGCAAGTTGTCAACACTTAGTGAAACTCACAAGGTTGTGAGGTTGAAAGCACTCGACAAGTAAAGTGGTAGTTGTTAGACAAATAAACTCGATATGGTGCTACGATATAGGGGATCTCATCTCTTTGCTATTTTATTCTGTCTGTTTCTATTTTATGTCTACGTCTGTAAAGATTGTAATGGCGACAAGAAAGGATCAGCTAGGTTTCTTTAGACTACAATTTCTTGAAGGCGCTAAGGCTTGGCATGTCCATTGGGACTCAGAGTATATAGAGTATTGTGACGACATTTCTTTATCCACAAGTAGGACTCGACATGGGGTCATTTTGTTTTACCTATCAGGGAGTTGTGGAATGATTTTCACTATACTCCTAGTGGGGACTTCGATTTATTGTTGGGTCGAATTTCTATCCATTGAGACATTCCTAGCTAGAGAATTTGTCTTCCAAAGAGAACTGTTGTTTCTAGATGTTGTGAACTTGGGCTAGTCTAGGTTGGTTATGTTTTAGGTATGTAAGTATTATGGATGTGTGGTTATAATTAAATTTTGTTTATATGTAAAGTATGTTATTCAATTCTTGTATCTTATGTATTTTATTTTATTTTGATAAGTTTATTTCATCCACAAAAAAGAAATTTTAAAAACTCATATTAAGATAATATTAAATATTTTATAACTTGAGTAAAGAATATTAAAAAGTTAGTTTGACATATGATACCTTTCGAAAGGAGTGTTACAATGTAAACATTTAGAACACTCATAAAACAACAATTTATTATCATCAAAACCTTATAAAAAGGAACAAAGTAAAAACAAAAACAGGGTCTTAAGACTTCAGAGCTTACAAACTTTCTCATTACATCTATTGGATGAATGCCCCTTATTGAAGTCTCACTTTATTGTCTTACATGTCAAAAGAGACTTACTCAATCTCCAGAAAACTATTAAAAAATAATTTCTTTCAAAATCCAATGAAACCTTGGTGACCTATTAGTATATTTTCTTATAAAGTATTGACCTAATAAAAAATAAATATTAAATTATTTAAATATTAAAAAATAATACAAAAATCATAAAAAAAGTTATTTTTAAGAAATATAATAATTAATTAATCTAATGTTTTAATAATAAAATTACATTTCAATTGTTTTCTTTATAGTCTGATGTAAAGTCTTCATCGCATATAATATAGATGTTAAAAACATTATCTTAAGAAAAATAAAAAAGAAGTAGATATTAAAAAAATCAATTGAGGACTACTGACTATATTAAAATTTGTAAGACAAAGGGAGATTATAAAAAAAATAAAAATAAGTAATTAAATATAAATATTGCAACAGTACTAAAAAGTAGAAATAATGCTATTGAAACATTCAAGTTGAATCTTCTAATAATACAAAAGTGTAGTTCGATAAAGTTGTACGCATAGATACATTACCAAAAAGAATATTAAGTATTTCATAATTCCACGCAAAATCATGCCAAAAGCATTGGATCGTTAACTTCTGTCACCGTGATTGATTTGCCAACTTGAATTTACTGAAACACCATAACATCCCCTTTTGAAGTTCAAAAAACACCATCCCAATAAAACTTGTTAATTCGCTGTAGCAGAGCAAACAAAGACATAACTTCATGTGAAGATATTATTATATACTTAATAATGTGAACAGCTGAAAGTGTACGTATTAAGCAAAAAAAGCTTTAAATTATTAAAAAAGACATTAACTTAGTAAACTTAAAATGCTTTAACTAAAAAGTTGCCATTAACTTAGCGAGACTTGGGTGTTTCAATCTTGCATTGATACTCCATTACTCAGTTTCTGTTATTGCATGAGTTAAAAGCTATATAGAAGATACTATAAATTAGCATCTTTATAGAATGAAGCTCTTCAGCATTAACTAATCTTGTTTGGCATGACATACAAGGTTTGATAGGATAAACTAATATAATACATTATAACTTTATCAGTTATTTGGTGTAAACATTATATTGTATAAGTTTATCCATCAGACTCCTCTTATACATTAAAATGATAGATAACTTAATTAAGTCTTGGGGTATAGAATTAAGCTTGATTAAGTTTTTATGTATAAGTTTTTATAAAGACTTTTCTATTATAATTTTAAACATCCTGATATTTCCAACTCTTACGTATTAGACCTTATATTATCAAGTCTTATTCTATCAGGCCTTATGTTATCAGATCTAATACTATTAAACCTTATTCTATATTTCATATCAAACAAGCCCTAAATCTACTTGTAAGCCTCAAATTCTATGTATAATTATATATTACTAACTCTGCTGCCCATGTTATAGTGCACCTTACATGTCTTCATTAGGCATAAGGGATAGAACATAAACTTCTAGATGTTCTCCTTTGCCAAGGATTCATTATGATTATGACTTTTTTTTTTTGAATTATGATTATGAAATTATGATAGTAAATTAGCAGCCAAATTAGAAATGTTAGCCTAAGCATTATCACTTTCCAAATTTGGTTTTCATTAGGCCTGTACCGCCAGATGCACATAGCTTTAGCCAATATAAATCCAAAACATTCAGGAACATCCTTAAAAGTTCAGCACTTCAAGGCCACAAATAAGCAAGAAGTTGTGGAGCCTATTGAGAAGCTAGTTATGCCCAAAACCTTATTAAAATCTTTCCCAAACCTCAGCTAACTCTGCATTCCACAACACTCGTATTTCTCAAGCCTTAGAGATAAAAAGATTTTATTAGACTCTCTCTAACCATCCCTCCATCTAAAGATAAAACACGGTAATTAACTTCATGCACATGCATCTTCAAGAGTTTGTGTACTTATTCAAAACTTAAACTTTGTTAATTGTTTTGTCCTTTTGCAACCTCACCTAGAATAAAACTAACTGATGAGCATAACAGTGAAGCTGCTCTACTGAGAATATAGGTTTACAGCGGATGGGTCTTCAGGACTACATTTCATAACAAATTTAACATGTTAACATTTTTTCCATGGAATGTATTAATAAAATGTTGTGAAGCCCATAAAACATAATATAAGAGTATCCCATTTCTCCTTGAGTCATGTCAAAAGTTAAATCAACATAAAGAACCATTTAATTCTTGATCAAGAACTTGATATCCTGAAAGGCTCACTTGTCATTCTTTTTTCAATACTACAAAATTGGCATGCCAACAAATTTCAATACTCTGGAAGTTATGGACCTACTATATTTTGGCAGGTTGGAATCTTGAGCATTGCTATTTATCTACATAAATTATAAAATTAGAACAATCAAAATATTTCATAAACACAATTTACACATGGAACAAATGCAAGATAATTACCAAAATCCACCAAATTCTAATCTAAAACCGAATTCCAATAAGTATAAGATTCAACATGTCAGCAAGTATATTGGTTTATCATAAGAGGAGAAAAAAACAAATATTGAACGAAGTAACATAGAAGATGGGAAACTATCATATGGAAACAATAAAAGATATGCACTATGAAGAGTATCAACCATTATATTTGTAAAAGTTTCATCATAGTTGTTTCATACAATACATCCTTGCTGTCACTAAGAAAAGTATAAAACTCTTCAATAATTGATTGGCACTCTGATTTGCTATTCTCCAATCAAATTCATTTTCCAAAAGCAATAAACCAATCAAAATCAGTTTGCATATGCCCACAACAGAAAGCTAAAGTTATAAAGCTCAAATGAACATAAGAAATATAATTGATCTGCAAATCATATTCCCATTAAATTCTATTTTTCTTTTGGATAATCAAAACAAATTCCTAAGTGTTACTACTTATGAGCAAGATAGGCACATGACTACAGCACAAAATGATTACCGTTATCACCAAATTATCATAATTGTGCACTGTATGTAAAGATGCTGTCAAAAAGTTTTGCACCTCCAAAGTTCAAATTCAAGAACAACACTTGCATTAGACATAAGGCGGTTTTCGTTGAGGATGTCATCTAACATAATTCAAAAAAGTTCTACACCTCCATAGAGAACTTAAAAAGAGAATATACTTTGGCATAGAAATAGAAAGATATGGCTCAAATAATCTTTAGAGGAAAGCGCAACTTCAACCTACAACACAATATAGATATAAATGATTTATCCCACTAAATATATCTTTTTCTTAATTTCACAAAAACATCAATATCTGTCTAAGACTAAACTATTTTCATAATTGTTGTATGCCATACATTTTCTAGCTCCAAAATATAACATTATGAGAATATATAGGGAGAAAAAAACAACTAATTTAACACTAGTCTATAATGATAAAAGGCAAGAATATATGATGATAGGAAAATAAATTACTACAACCTATGTGTGAAGAAAGGATAGGCTCCAGAAAAGAAAGCTTGCAGACAAATATGAACCGTTATATTATCATACAACAAATTAATATAAGAAATCATAGATATAGAACACAAAAACCATGAATATAATGGGGCCATCCTCAAATCCAAATTTTAAACATCCCTAGGAAATTTCAAAACGTCATTCCTAATCAAACAATCAGCAAGTAAACACAAAACCAAGTTATATGAAGCATCCTATTCTACTGCACCATCCTATTCCAACTACTCCACAACCCCATAATGGTCAGCAAGATATTGAACCAAGAAAACCCTTATATGCCAAGAAAAAAAAAAATCATCCCCGATAATTCATCACAAAATTCCAAATGAAATCCAACCCAAAAAACCAAAATCACGGTCTACACAAATCCCTCAGCATACACTCCCAGATCTAAAGCAAAACCAACCTGAACGACTGTTGTGTGGACCCAACCAAGTGAGCCCATGCTATAAAGTTTTTTCAACATCTTTTCTTTTGTTGAAAAAAAAAAGAAAAAGAAATAGTGCCGCCGTGTTAGAGAGGAGAGGAGAAAGTTTTTGAGAGTTGATCTTGTGTGTTCAGATCAGGTGGTCATTTTATAGTCCGATCTGAATGATTTTTCAGTATGTTATTCCTTGCATCATGAGCTTCTACTCATACGGTCAGAATTTTATTTCCTCATCTCTACTAGTTGGGCTGATTGTACTCCTTTGTGGGTTTTGAACTTTATGGCTTTCTTGATTTTTACTTTATTGGTAGTAAATAGGGGCTGTTGTGATATCCTTATTGGGAAATACTTTGCTGTACTCATTGATTTATTATAGTGGAGTTTTTTCTGAACCAAGTCTCGTGGTTTTTACCTCTCACATTGAGGGAGTTTTTCACGTTAAAATTGTGTGTGTTCTATTTGTTTATTTATTTTTGTGCATTCTTGGAAATATCTTTTGGTGGATATTTTTTGTTGGCTATATATTTTGCTCCTCACAAGTTCTTTCAAGCGGGAAAAGTTATATTTCCCATTTGGGTGTCATTGCTTCTACTGTGTACACACTCCTTTCTTTCCCAATAGCTAGCATCAGAGATATTTACTTGTTTGTTTGCTTGATTGAATGATGGAGCCTAATTACAGTAGAATGATTAGTTTGAATGACACAAATTACCACAAGTGGAAAGGAAAGATGAAAGATTTATGATTTGTGAAAAAAATTACATTTACTGGTATTTGTTAGTGAAAAGTCTAAGGCTAAATCTCATGAAGAATGGGCTTTTGAGCATGAGATAGTTTGTGGCTTTATTCAACAATGAGTAGATGATAATGTTTTGAATCATATTGCTAACAATTCACATACCAGAACTTTGTGGGAGAAGCTTGAGACCTTGTATGCCTCTAAATTTGGGAATAATAAATTATTTTTGTTGAAGCAGGCTATGAACTTGAGTTATAGGGATGCCAGTTCTATCTTTGATCACTTGAGTAATTTTTAGGGAAGCTTTGGCCAGTTGTCCGGCATGAGTGTGAAATTTGAAGATGAGATTTTGGAACTTTGGTTGCTTAATACTCTACCTGATTCTTAGGAAAATCTCAGAGTCACTTTGACTAGTTCTGCTCTTGGAGGTATTGTGACCATGTATTATGTAAAGACTACTGTTTTGAATGAAGAAGTTAGACGACGAACTTAGCATGCATCCTCTTCACAGTCAGAAGTTTTGGTTACTGAAAACAGGGGGGAAAGCAGTGAGAGGTATCAGGGACAAGGGAATAGAGGCAAAAGCAAGTGTAGAAGCTAATCAAGGTCTAAATACAAAAATCTTGAGTGTCACTATTGTGGTAAAAAGGAGTTTGTCCAAAAGTTTTGCTACCAATGGAAAAAGGAGAACAATGGTAACAAGGGCAAGCAACAAAAGAAGGATAATGACAATGATGATCATGTTGCCACCACTACTGGAAGAGATCTTGTGATTATCTGTGATGAGAATTTGATTAATGTTGTTTGTGATGAGACCAGCTAGGTTGTTGACAATGGTGCCTGTTTTCATATGACATCTATGAAAGATTTATTCACATCTTATACTCTTAGTGATTATGGGGTTTTGAAGATGGGTAATGATGGTATGTCAAAGGTGATTGGAATTGGCATTGTTTGTTTGGAAACCAATAATGAGACAAAGTTGATTTTGAAGAATGTCAGACATGCTCCAAATATTCGTTTGCATCTTATTTCTGCTAGTATTCTTGATGCTGATGACTATTTTAGTACCTTTGGTGGTGGATAGTGAAAACTTTCTAAGGGTTCTTTGGTTGTGGCACATGGAAAGAAGTGTTCAGATTTGTACTAGACTAAGGCTTCAGTTTCTGTTGATGCTGTTAATATAGTTGAGTGTGATAACCAATCAGAGTTATGGCACAAGAGACTTAGCCACATTAGTGAGAAGGGACTTGATACTTTGGTCAAAAGGAATCTACTTTCAGGTTTGAAAGGTGCAAGATTGGAAAAGTGTGCTCATTGCTTGGCTGGGAAGCATAATAGAGTCTCTTTCAAGAGTTATCATTCTTTTAGGAAATCAGAGGTGCTTAAGTTGGTGCATTCATATCTTTGTGGTCCAATGAGGACTAGAACATTTGGTGGTACACTTTACTTTGTGACTTTCATTGATGATCATTCAAGGAAACTTTGGGTTTATGCCTTGAAGACTAAGGACCAGGTACTTGGTGTCTTTAAGCAGTTTCAGGCTTCTATTGAGAGAGAAATAAAGAAGAACCTGAAATGTGTTCGCACTGATAATGGTGATGAATATTGTGGACCATTTGATGAGTACTACATACAGTAAGGTATTAGACACCAGAAGACTAAGACTCCTCAACTTAATGGCCTAGGAGAAAGGATGAACAAGACATTCATAGAGAAAGTTAGATGTTTGCTTTCTAAAGCAAAATTACCTGGATCATTTTGGGGTGAGGCTTTGTATACTGCTGCACATATTATTAATTTATCTCCTACTATTACTTTGCAGGCTTATGTTCCTGACAGTGTGTGGTATAAAAAGGATGTTTCCTATGACCACTTACGTGTCTTTGGGTGTAGAGCATTTGTACATGTGCCCAAAGATAAGAGGTCTAAGTTGGATGTCAAGACTAAGCAGTGCATCTTCATTGGCTATGGACATGATGAGTTTGGCTATAGGTTGTATGATCCAGTTGAGAAGAAGCTTGTTAGAAGCTGTGATGTTATTTTCATGGAGGATCAAACAATTGAAGATATTGATAAGGCAAAGAAGTCAGAGTCTCCGAGTACTGATGATTTGTTTGATATTGATCAAGTTCTTAAGCCTCATATGCCTGATGTAGCTGACTTTGGAAATCATGATGATGTGCATAATCATATTCAGGGTGATCAGGTTGAGGATGTTATTGATAATGTTGTTGATGAGGTAGATACTCTTGCTCGTGAGGTTGTTGATGAACCTGTTGTTTCACTTAGGAGGTCTTCCAGACATCTTATTCCCTCTACCTGATACTCATTTGATGAATATGTGCTCCTCATTGATGGGGGAGAACCTGAGTGCTATGAAGAGGCTACGAAGAGTGAGCAAAAGGCAGAATGAGTAGCGGCAATGAATGATGAGATGAGATCTTTGCTTGACAACCATACTTTTGAGCTGGTCAAGTTGCCAAAGGACAGGAAAGCTTTAGAAATTTGGTGGGTTTACAGGTTGAAGAATGATGAGAATACTTCCATTCTGAGATACAAAGCTAAATTACTTGTCAAATGCTACTGTCAGAAAAAAGGGATTGATTTTGAGGAGATCTTTTCACCGGTTGTTAAAATGTATTCCATCCAAGTTGTTTTTAGCTTGGCAGCCAATCTTGATTTAGAGGTTGAGAAGATGGATGTGAAAACTGATTTCTTCTCATGGTGATTTGGAAGAGGAGATTTACATAGAGCAACTTGAGGGTTTTGTGGTGAAGGGTGAAGAAAATTATGTCTGCAGGTTGCAGAAAAGTTTGTATGGGTTGAAACGAGCCCCGAGGCAATGGTACAAGAAGTTTGAGTTTGTTATGATTCAGCAGAGATTCAAGAAGACTACTTCTAATCATTGTGCATTTGTGCAGAAATTTTCTGATAATGAATTCATCATTTTATTGCTCTATGTTGACGATATGTTGATTATTGGTCATAATTCTTCTAAAATTGGTAAGTTGAAATAGGAGCTTAGTAAGTCTTTTGCAATGAAAGACTTAGGACCATCAGACATATTCTTGGCATGCAGATTACTCGTGATAGAGTGGCCAAGAAGTTGTGGTTATCTTAGGAGAAGTACATTGAGAAAGTGCTTCAAAGGATTCACATGAATAAAGCTAAAGTTGTAAGCACACCTCTTGCTTTACATTTTAGCCTTAGCACTAGACAAGCTCCTTCTAGTGATGAAGAGAAAAAAGACATGCAGTGTGTTCCTTATGCATCTGCAGTAGGAAGTTTGATGTATGCAATAGTTTGCATAAGGCCTGATATATCTCATGCAGTTAGTGTGGTTAGTCGTTTTCTTTCCAATCCTGGTAAAGAGCATTGGAAAGCTGTGAAGTAGATATTGAGATATCTCTAGAGCATTTCTAGTTTGAAGCTCTGTCTTGAAATTGGGAAACCTATTTTTTATGGTTATACAAATTTAGACTTGGCAGTGGATGTTGACTCTAGAAAGTCTACTTCTGGCTATTTGATTACCTTTGTAAGGGGAGCTGTGGCTTGGCAATCTAGGTTGCAAAAGTGTGATGCCTTGTCTATTACCGAGGCTAAGTTCATTGCTATTACTGAGGCTTGTAAGGAGTTTGTTTTGAATGAAGAATTTTGTGCATGAACTTGGTTTTACTCAGTAGAGGCATGTTTTGTTTTGTTTTGTGATAATCAGAGTGCTATTCATCATGGCAAGAATCCTGCGTTTCATGGTAAATTTAAACATATTGATGTGAGGTATCATTGGATACGTGATGTTCCGGACTCTAAGTTGTTGGAGCTTAAGAAGATTCATACTGATGATAATGGTTCAGACATATTGACAAAGACTCTACCGAGGAGGAAGTTTGAAGAATGTCGTTTGATTGCCGGTTTGGCATTTGCCTCCACTTGAGTTGGAGCCAGAGTTTGTTGTGTGGGTCCAACCAAGTGGGCCCATGCCATAAAGTAAAAAAAAATGGAGATAGGTCTTTTTAAAAGCATCAACATCTTTTTTTTGTTGAAAAAAAAGAAAAAGAAACAACGTCGTCGTGTTAGAGAGGAGAAGAGAAAGTTTTTGAGAGTTGATCTTGTGTATTCAGATCAAGTGGTCATTTGGGTCCGATCTGGATGATTTTTCAGTATGTTATTCCTTGCACCGTGAGCTTCTACTTGTACGGTTAGAATTTTATTTCTTCATCTCTACTTGTTGGGCTGTTTGTACCCCTTTGTGAGCTTTGAGCTTTGTTGCTTTGCTGATTTCCACTTTATTGGTAGTAAGTATAGGCTGTTATATCCTTATTTGTTGGAAGACTTTGTTGTACTTTGATTTATTATAGTGGAGTTTTTTCTGGACTTGGTGCCGTGATTTTTACCTCTCACATTGAGGGGGTTTTCCACGTTAAAATTGTGTGTGTTCTCTTTGTCTATTTATTTTTGTGCATTCTTGGATATATCTTTTGGTGAATATTTTTGGTTGACTGTATATTTTGCTCCTCACAAGTTCTTTCAAGCGGGAAAAGTTTTATTGCCCATTTGTGTGTTATTGTTTCTGCTGTGTATACACTCATTTCTTTTCTAACAATGACATGATGTCATCCCACTCTCCAAAAATAAATAAATAAACAACCAAAATGGGGGGAAAATTATCTTACCTCACTAGAAAATTGGAGAAGAAAAGTAAGAGAAGATTACCAATTCCAACAACATGGACAAATTATTGTGCAAGAGAAAGTGAAAAAAAAAAGAAGAAAAAGTTTGATTCATGTAGAGTGTGTTTGGAATGAGTAAAAATGAGAAAATAATATGATTTGATTTGAATTGATTTAATTTAAAAATCAAATTGTGTTTAGAACTTTAAAAAAAAAAAGGATTTGAATTGATTTAAAAATCAAAATTCGTGTTTGGTATTTATTAAAATGAGAATTGATTTGATTTGATTTTATTATTTTACATTTTAACATTTATAAATAATTAAGAAGGATATTATAAAAATTAAAAGCTCTCTCTCCCCTCTCCCTCTCTCTCTCCTCTCTATCCCCCACTCCTCCCTCCCTCCCTCCCTCCCTCCCTCTCTCTCCCATGAACATATGCATAATTACATAATCCTCTATGCTATATATTCAAGACTGGCTAACATCATATTTTCTCTGCATAATCAATCCAAGTATCCACATAGAAGAGACACTAAATTGACCGAAACTATTTTTTTTTCAACTTCAAAGCAATAACAAGTACTTTGTTGATTTAAAACAACTATTTAAATAATTCAAATACAGTGTAGTCAATGATTAATACAAAACTGGATGTCCATTAAAGCATAGATGTCCATGGCTAAGTCTAAATACATCTCAAATACAGTAGGCAAAATCATCAGTATTAACTCAAAATCAAGGCTTAGTCTTACTCATTTTCCTACGAAGCCAATTAAGGTGTAGATGTTCATCAAGGGCAATAAATGATCTCGCCAAAACTAGATCAGCCACAAGAAAATCCAAAGCATCACAAAGATAATCTCCATTTAACCACGCCTCTTTGAGAATCTTCACCACTTCTTCTTCAATGCTGACAACTGGTTTTGGGTTACTGCTACTGCATAAGGCCTCTGCAATGTCCATCATTGCTACTTTAATGTCTTGAACTCCTTCATTGATGATGTCACCAAAAGAATCCTTTCTCTTGATTCCTCTCTTCTTAATTGCAAATTGTTTTGGAAGATAACTTGTTGAAGATGATGGGGTTGGGAATTCTTCACAGTAGCTCTCATTCCCATCAATTGGGTTGAATGCCTTAAGATTAAAGGCATCATCAGTGTCGATGTCTTCAATCACTATTGGCCCTTCCTTTTGCCACCTTTTAACATTTTCTTTCGCACTTTTAGTTTTTGAACTAGTAGCTCTATCTTTTTCATAGATGCCACGCATCAATTCCAAATTGAAAAGTTACTTTTCACGAACTAACTTCCTTTCTTCTTTTTCCTAGCCAAGCAAAGATAAAAGCAAATGTAACTAAAAAATATATATATATATATATATATATATATATATATATATATATATATATTGAAAAGGAAGCTTGTTAAATATATTTTACCTTTATAGCTTCATCCCAAACTCCTGACTCAACTTCTATGGTTTTCGTGATGTCATTCCATGAGAATCCACTTAGTTTCAAAACATCTATGGCAGTAGCCATTTGTGATTTTAGAGTTTTAAGTCGATTTTGAATATTCTCTTTCTTCATATTCTTCCCAAATTCTATGTTGATTGTTATTACCGCAGCTCGGTATGCTCCATCTGAAAAGTTCTTTTCTTGTCTTTGCCCTTTCAATTTCTGCTCTTTCAAAACTTCAAGGAGAAATGAATCCATTTGGGTAGTCCATCTCCTATAGTTTGATCAACATATTCCACCTCTCCAACTATGTTCTCCGTATCTTTGTTAGCAGATTCCACTTCTCAATGATAACACCTATACATCTTTTGCCAATTATGATCCACAATATGCTTACATAAAAAGAAGTTGTTCAAGGCCATCTAACTACATGATATTTTTCCCAGAATATTTTTCCAACAGAGTCATACTTACCACATGATATGTATGCTCTAATGACAAGCGTGCCCATTTTAGCTAGAGTTTAAACAAGAAGAATATGAAAACCAGGATGAAACAAGGATCCTAACAAGCTAAGCTAAAGGGAAAAGACATCGGCAAACTATATTTGCCCATGTCAGTGTCCAAGAAAAAAAGAAACAAATAGAGAAACAATGCAGGTAATTACATATATGTAGCATAAATAGTATCATCTAGGGCACATAAGTTTATCGAAACCTCCACACACTCATTTTTGCTTTACCAAAGCCTGAGCCTATCAATTGGTTCCATTATACAAACTATACAGTATTTCCATCACAGTCAATTCATCACACCGCAAAAAAAAAAATAAATAAATAAAATGAAAAGACTAGTATAAAGAAAACAAAAAGTCAATTATTCTACAACTAATAAAGTACTTATGAAATACAAAGTTAAATATCAAGGAAAGTCAACATGATTACATAACAAAGAAACTAATTATTATGAGAGACATAATCATTCCACATTTTCCTAACAATGCTATTTCTCATTCTTTTTGCTTCTTTTCCATTAACATCTCTAAGCTCTCTTCTTTCTAGCTGTTCATGTTCAAGCTCTCTTTCCAAAAGTTCTCTATCAACTTCTAATATAAGTTCTTCGTCAGGATCATGACCTATCAAAAAATTGTGCAGCATGCAACATGCCAACACAATTTTTGATTGAGTGTCAACATTGTATTGCGCTTCTAATCCACTTACTATTACCGAGAACCTCTTCTTTAACATGCCAAAAGCTCGCTTTATTGAATTGCGCAATGAGGAGTGCCTTAGGTTAAATAATTCTTTTGCATTTTGTGGAGGATGGCAAGAATACTACTTGAGGTTATATGTAGTGCTCCAATAAGGAGTGAGAAAACTAGGCTTCAACATATAGCCAATATCAACCAAATAGAATTTTCCTAAGTATAAAGTCATGATTAGCTTCTAATATTTATATTGATTAATAAATAATTTTTTTAATATAGAGTTGTACCTGGAGGAACTCTAAAACTATCATCCCTATCTAAGGCCTCCTTAAGCACTCTTGAATTTGAAGCAGATCTTTCCCACCCAAGCAAAACATAAGTAAACTTTAGATCAAAAGTGGATGCAACTAACACATTCATTGTTGGGTAACCCTTCCTACCCCGATATCTACGTACTTCTTCATTCGAAACTTTCACCCTAACATGTGTTCCATCAAGAGCACCAATACAATCCTATATAGAATGAAACTAAAATAAAAATTAGAGATTGAAAAAGTGAAACATGAACCATGATATTTGAAAACTAACTTTACCTTAAAATAAGAATAAAACCTTCCCGTATTATTCAAGATCTCAAGTGGGGTTGTGTTTCCATCAGGTTGTACAAGAAACCGATCCTCAAGTGTAATGATTGCTCTAAGAACTTGATGAAAATGCCTACTAATGGTCTCACTAGAGCGACGGAAGAAAAAAAGAAATAGTGCGATTTTTAACATTATGTGACAAAATGTGAAGAAATTTCACCACTTGTTCTTTAACACAACTATACTTAGTGTCTCTAAGAAGTCCAGTCGTTCTTAGAATGTTAGCTAGATGACTAAATGTGTTAGGCCCCATACGCAAAATGTCATGCGACCTCTCATTAGTTTGTATTCTCCTCATTAACTCTCTTCTTACTTCCTCCATTTCTACTCTTGATGTTGGGATCTCTCTTTCAACCCAAGTAGCATATTGATAAATGTGAAGCAAGATTAATAACCAACCCGCATAAGCAACTACGGCAGCAACATAATTTTTCTCAAAATCTCTCATCCTTCACTCAACCAAAATTTAATTAGAAAAATTATCAACTGCTAATTATGCTAATGAATTTAAAAATTTTGAATTTAATAGTAAATTTTCATTCTAATAGTAAGTTCAACAACCTAGAAAACATTTTGAAGCCAATAAAATGTGAAATACAGGAAATGGAATTATCTAAGACTCATTTAAATAAGAAACTATTGACAAAGACTAACAGATCTAATAAATGATACTAGAACTTCTGGTCTTTTTATAGTGATAAAAAAGGGGACTTATTCATACTTTGCCAAGGGTTCAAAGGAACTTCAACAATTTTATCAATGGAACTATGAAGCCAATAAAGGTATGAATGAGACTATCATCACACAATATATACAATGAATAAGTTAAAAATCAATCCGGCATTTCCAGAAATCTAGCCATCACATAAATATACCACTTGCAGAAAAAAATTAGCAACATCCAAATATAAGCCTATGACTAAGTGAATTTTACTTCTCAGAAGTCACTAAAATGCAAAATTTATAAAAATTCAATCAAATTTATACATAAAATTAACAGAAAAATCACATGTACATGCAAAAATTTATAAAAATATCACACGTTCCACTTACTTTGTCTATAAATAGCCTCCTCGAGATCTGCTACAATAACCTGTGGCAAAGAAACAATGGGATAAAATCATTACTCTTCTTGAATTATAAAAAAAAAAAAATCATTAATCTTCAAAACATGCTCTCGATTAAAAAGCTCCACAAAAGGGACCAAGGTATTGAATTACATAAATATAATCCAACTAAGAAATAAAAACCAAGTTTGAATCATTACTCATAATAATTTGTATTTTACATTGCAACTAATTATTACAAGTAAGAGCAAAAAAGCAGAAATTGTAATTCTTGTTAAGGTAGTGACTGACAAATCGGAAGTTATTGTTCCCTCTGTTTCCTAAAAGCATCAAAGGTAAAAAAAAACGTCCTTTTTGTTTCAACTCAAAATATCCTCACCACCTTCAACCTATGAACACTAACACTTCAAATGGATCACACACCAAAGGCAAATGAATCTTTCTCTCTCTCTCTCCCTCTCTCTCCCCCTCAATAGTCTGCCTGTAAGTAGAGAAACTAATGGTATTCTCATCCCACACTTCCATGGTTTCCTAATTTCCATGCACCAATATCTGTCTCCCACTTCACTCATCAAAAGACTCTGTATTTATAAAACCAGCTTTTCCTCTTTGCTACCATCTCTCCTATTCTTACCCTTCTTCAAAAAAATACACAACGTCAACAATTCTAAAAAAATTTAACGTGCTTATTAATAATTTTTTAACGTGCATAACTAAATTTGTAATGAAGCCAAATAAAGTTAATTAAGGCAAATATTTCTTTGTTAGAGTGCAATGGGCATAGAAGATACAGATGGAATTTCCCATGATTCAGATCATGAAATTGGCATCAACATCACAATGCTACAGAATCCTATGAGCATATCAATGAGTCTGTTGAACATCATAGTTCAGAGGAAAGACTTTACTAGACATGAAATAGGGAAGTCATAATCCAAGCAAACAAGACACTTTACTACTTCTCAGATTCATTCATGCTCACAAAACAACTGATACTATAAACTTCATCATAATTTTTAATTTTTAAACCAACTACAAGAAAGACACATAAACAACTCACCTTCGACCACAACTTCAGTACCAATTGCTTCCACTGGATAGTTGGCTATTGACCACAACCTCAGTGGAGAAAGATCGACCAAACTCACAGCACTTAGGTCACGAAATGATTAGCTCTGTCACAACACTTTGTTTTCCTATTTCAAAACAAAAATGTTTCAGACTATCAGATCTGTGACAGGTTTGTAAAGCTATCTCTCAAATGATTAGAACCCATATCAAAACTAAAATTCAAACAAAACCCATATTAGAACCCAAATTAAAAATAAAAAATATACCACAAATATTAGATTTAGAGAAATTAAACGCAACCCAAAATAAAAAAAAGAATGAGATTGATCAAACTTGCAACAAATATGAACATAAGGGTGGGATCGACCAAAAATTTGTAGCAAATCGACTTTGAACAACCAGAGAGAGAGGGTGAGAACGAGGAGCAAAGCGGCGAGAAAGAACATGAAAGAGGAAAGTGAAAGAGGAGCAGAGTCTGAAAACGTGAAAGAGACATGAGATGTAAAATTGAAAAATAAACAGATTAAAATAGTTTTTCTAAAAATTATACCTGAAATCAAGTCAAATCCAAGTAAATTCTATCATTTTTTATAGAATTTGTAAATAGGAAGAATAGAAATCTGATTAAATCCATGGGAATTATCAAATGAAATCATTTCTCAAATTTTAAGATTCCAAACAACAAATTTGATTTGCAAATTAAATCAATTCCCGTTTTTAGTCATTCCAAACACACTAGAAGGGTAAAAGTTAATAAAAGTTTGAAAACCGAAACTTTGTGAGGAAGCGTTTATGAGAAGGTTTTTCTTGTGGTAATTACTTTTAAGTGTCCAACCATGAAAGAGGGTAGGTAGCAGACACATGGACAAAAATGGGTTGGCAACAAATAAGATTAATTTATAGCACCTCACTTCATGGCTATCACTAAAAACATACATCCTTCTAGAAAACAAATTACATGAAACTGGAATCAAGCAAAAAATGCAATATTTTTCCACATGCTTGTCTAATTTCCAAATCAAGAATGAAAACTATAAAACAGATTTACAATTTTAGAAGCAAGAAAAGAAGCATGAAAAGACTACCAAGTTTGGAATCGAAAGCAAAGCAATGAAGAGACTACCATCCCTTTGGTTGCATAAGTTCAATGGGCTCCATGAGAACCTAATTAAAGCATTAGAGGGAAAAAAGAGAACATATTACATTTAGTGAAATTCTTCCACAGGGCCATAACTCAACATTATAAGTGAACCCCTAATAGAACATTAAAAGAATGATTTTCAAACCAGTAAAATAAGTGAAAGCAGTGCTACCCTTAGTTCATCTATTGTCACCTAAGATTGCATAATCCTTTTTAGATGATTACAAATTCAAAAATATTTTTTTGTCAATATTATCTAAATAATATAAATGAATCTAACTGAAAAGTTAGATTAAAAAAAAAAAACAATTTCTCACTGCAAATTCACTTGTAAGCAAAATACAAAATCCAATCAAATAGATACTATGCCTCATAAAATAGGATTATTATGTATTTTCCATCTCAAAGATTGAACAATCCTATTCAACAGTCAGCAGTAACATGGGAAATTAAATGGTTATTTTGTGTTTAATTTCAAATCAATTAACAACTAACTAAATTCCATCTTCATCTACCTACACAATAGCAGCGCCAGAAAGCACTGCAATGGCAATTGCTTAAAATACGATGCCCTTTGTCTTAGCCACTCACGGAGGAAACAACCACCACCAAAAGGCATCGATTCACACCCTCCATAGAAACACACCAAGGAACCCTAACATCACCTTCGCTTCCTTCCACATCCTCGCACCAGCCACACACACCTCACGGTGATTTAGTTCACGTGCCGCCGTCGACCTAACCCTTTGAGCTCATTGCAAAAACTTTCTACTGGCTCGCATTGAAATTCCTCTTGCAACTCAAGTGCATATGGAAAGTTTCGTGCAACAGATCAAAAGGTCCCTGCATGAAAGGTGTGAATTGTACAAAAACACCAAAAATTAAAAAAACAATGGAAATGATGAAAAGTAAGGTACATTCAAGACTCATTCTTACCTTCTGCCTAAATACAATCAAGCGGAAGAAGAAGAGACCAAAGTTTCGATTTTTCTTCTTGGATAAAATAAAAGGCAAAAATAATGAGGAGTGGGACTGAAAAAAAAAATAGAAAAAGAAAATGAAGAGGAAGAAGGAGGATTTGAAATTTGAGAAGAGGAGAAAGAATGCATCTGGTGATGGGAGGCATGCAGTGTCATCAAGAAAAGGAGATAATGGAGTTTAATTTTTGACTTTGTTGTCTTGGTACATGAAATCACAAAATAATCAATGAGAGAAAGGAGAAGACGAGAGGACAAAGACAAACTTAAATAATCACAAACCTGAGTAGCAAGTAGTGGAGAATAGTAATAGTAATTAAGATTGTTTCATATGAATTGAAAAAATTCAGAAGACATTGAGTGGGAGGGATAGGACGATTAAGGACGATTAAGAGCTACATCATAGAAAATATAATACACTTAAAATTTAATTAATGAGAAATTATTTAATTGTAATGATTCTTTAACTCTAATTTTTAGTGAGTAGTGGTAATTATAAAAAATATTTAAGAGGGTTGCATAGAAAAACAAAAACAAAAAAATGAAGAATTATTGGAAAAACAAATTACAGTAATTAAAAAGATTTACAAATTGGAAATCTAAGAAAATTCAATAAAAGCTAACACATTGAAAATGTGAGTGTAATTGAAATTAACAATATGTATATAAAAGATAACAACTAAAATCTATCCATAGAAAATAGAATAAGCTTAAAATCTAATTAATGAAAGATTTAATGATCAGATTTTTTATTAAATGATAAAGAGAATAAAATTAGATAAATAGTCCCGTAATGGATGCAAAAGTTTGACCCAAGACCATTCTGGGCCAACACTAGTGTATTTTATTTTATATGTAAAAGATTATTTCTAGCAACTTTGTTACAGAGTTTTGGACTGTTGTGAGGAAAATTTTCTTCTATGTAGCTTAGGAGGCGAAGAAGCTTTTAACCAGGATTGGATTTCCAATCGATGAACATGTTAAAGCAAGCAAGCTTGATTCTATAACAATAATCAATTTTGAGGATCAATAATCTATTATACGGCCTAATTGCTAATTTTCTTAGACTTTACCATGAAACTACTTATGTTTGGATTAATTTGTTATTGATTTTTTGCTTTTACTTTGTTTACTTTGTGAGATTCACTTTTAAATAATTATAATAAGATGGTGATCTTTATTTAGGAAGGAAGAAGAAAGAAAATTAAAACACAATAAAGAAACGTAGTTTAGTCCCTCTGGCTTACGTCCACGATCCCTATAAAAGAAAAAAAAAATACTTCACTAATAAAAATATTAAGTTATAACTTTCGCACGACTAAAGATGCAAACCTTTCTTACTAAACTTACCACTTAATAGTCCAGTTACAATCTCTTTTAAGTGTCTAAACTCTCTCTCTTAGGTGATGCGCTACCTCAACAACCAAAGGCCTATTTATATAAGAAAACCCCATTAGGCTTCTCTAACATGAGCAATGTGGGGCATTACACAACAAATCCTCTTTTGAGTCAAGTCCTCACATAACTCAATTAAATTCTCTTCTTAGTAGTCTTCTTTACTTTGCTATCTTCAAGCATTCCCCTCACATAATAGCCTTTTAAATAGAAAATATTCTTCGCACATTTTCTACCTTGAAGAATCACGTGGCTTCCCTTATACATGTTGTACATCTTTCCAATTCCATACTTGCATCCATGTGATGTCATCTTTCCAAATGAAATAATGTTAACATTGGCGGTAGGTACATACCACACATTGGGAACATATTTGACTTCACCATTGTGGAGTTTTAGGTGAACTTTTCCAGTACCTTGAACTTTAGACTTCTGTTTCTTCCCACATTGATACAACCAAAATCTCAAGCAAAGTAGTAAACATAGCTTGATCCTTTAATATGTGCACATCAATGATAGGATCAAACACCTATATAGAATGACACTCAACAGAATTATTATCACCACTCTCCACATGAAATAAATCTCCATCAGCCGATGATTGAAATACATTAACATTCTTTTTGAATTGTTTTAGACTCTTCAAGCCTTTTCTCATCTTTAGACATTGAGACTGAATATGTCCTTTCTCTGCACAATATGACACTTTACATCAATGAAGTCTCTCTCTAGACTTTCCTTGTTGTGTGCCTCTACAAAAAGGATTGTTCCTATCTCTTTGAGTACCTTCCACAACTAGTACTCTTCCACTCTCATTGATATGATCATCTCTAAGCATCCTTTGATGTTCTCGTAGAACAACAGTCACACCATCTACTTTGAGAGTATTTTTTCTAATCAACAAGGATCCCTCAAATGATGTATAAGAATGCGAGCTAATAAAACAGTTGCTTGCTCCTCATCACTTAACTTCTCCCCATTATTCAATAATTGATATACTAGCTAGTTAAATGTAATAATGTGATCATATAGATTGCATCATTCTTCCAATCTCAGTGTGCATAAGTCCATCTTCAAGCACAAACGATTGGTTAGCAACTTTAACTCATAAATCTCCTCCAACTTTCTCCAGATCTTCTTAGGCAAAGTCTTATTTATTACTATGTCCTTGATTGCAAGAGCAAGGGCTAATTTGATTGTTGTAACACCCTTGTGGGAGTGTCACATTTATAATGCAATAAAATAAATAAAATAAACTTCTTACCCAAGTTATAAAACATTTGATAATTAAATAATATTGGTGGTAAATTTTTTTTCCTTTTATACTTATAACATCAAATAAAATAACACAGAGCACAAAATAAAACAAAGTATAATCACCCATAATATAAATATGATTTATCTTAATTATACAAGTAATTTACATCTACAAATATTTAACAAAGCAGTACAAAGACAACATAAAACTAAAACATAGTATTGCCCAAGTGCACCTCGAAAGATTTCTAACCCTCCGATGGATCATCCTCAGAAAGATCATCGAAAGATAGAACTCCTGGAGGTCCTACAGCTTTACGGACATCAGTCCAGGCTGTTGACTCACTACTGAGCTCACTAGGCGCATGGAAGATTCCTTGCCAGTAACGCCTAAGAGTCAGAGGTAACTCTAGATGTAAATACAACATAGTAGTAAATATAACATCTCCATCATACTATCTACATAGGGACACAGTTAAACGTCCCACGCAGACAACTGCTCCTCTATCCACTCGCATGCGTCAGGCCTCCGAACCTCCGTGAAACTCAAGTCTCACAAATCCGAAAAATCCCGACAATGCCATGATCTCAAGATCAGTCTTGATGGTAAGAATGATATACTGGCTCTTCTTCCTTGTACAGCTCGCCCGACTGTCGCTCGTCCGGATACTGTATCTCAAGAGGCTGTTCCTCTTCATCCTCAAACTCTTTATGGAAATAATATAATAATATCGAGAAAACATATAGAGAGGTGAGACAATCTACATCATTACCCGCATGGCAATAAAGAAAACGACAATACAACAAATATTTAAAATAACACATACCAACATATCATGCATAATATATCAAAGCAATAGATCATACATTTTATCACAGATTATGGTAAACAGTAAAATGCAGATAATGCATGAACACACACCGACTCGTTCTTACTCCATGGAGCTAAACACGGATATCTGAGAGAATGATCCGAAAAGAACTAATAGTACTTATGGCTGCCCAACCAAACTATTGCATTGTCTAACGTTGTGTCTATAGCCCACAGTCCAAACATCGTATAGCAGTACACAGTCCAAACATCGTGTACCACAGGCATTGTACATAATAGTCTTCTCAAAACCTTGATTAAGAATAGTGCTTGTCAATATCATTAGTGTGTTGCCCGTTACCACGGCCCAGAGGAGCAACCCACTGTCCCCATGTGAAATTCTCTGCACACTAATGCCTCCAAGTTCATATAATGAACCACACTACGGCTATCACACCACAACCCGGTGTAATTCGACTCATCAATCAATTGCCAATTATCAACCAAATTGACATAACACTCTAAGCATGATCTAAAATTACAAAAAATACCCTTTATATACATATTTTACCATATTTACAAAAATACCCTTAGTCACAATATTCCAAAATATAACCTGTCCCACCTGACAGTACTATCTCACAGCATGTCCGGGTCCACCACTTTGGCCCGACAGCAAAACTCGATGTATCGTTTAATCACGTAGAAATTTTATCGCGTTTTCACAATCGCGTCGTTTTCACAAACGTTTTAAAATCACATAAATATATTTTGACATTTTTGAACATCGCGTAATGTTTTTAAATCATTTTCTCAATCGCGTAAGATTTTTAAATTATTTTCTTAATCGAATAGCTTAAAATCATTATTTTAAATATGTGTAGACTATATCTAGTACTTTTAAACTACGTAAAGTAATTTCCTTATGTTATAAATATATTATGGAATCATTTCATTTTATTCGTCTGATTTTAGTAAATTTCAGTAGCATTTTGCCTATAAAATCAGTATAAGGTATTTTTAACATTTTCCTCTAAATTCTGTTAATTTCAATCTTACCCATCAGTTACACATTAATACTTGCTAACGCGCTTCAAAACTTATAGAGTGAGCTCTACGTTAGTATTTTTTAAGCGTTTGCTTTAATTCTTACTCATAATAAATTCTGATAAATTTAGAATTCTAAACTAAGTTTATTTATTTCATCTCTCAAAGATTCATTGGGAATCAGTTTCTTCTGCAAATCAATTACCTAACCTATCTTGGAAAATAAAATAGCATTCAATTATACACTAAATGACATGTTGGCCATAATTAACCTAATTCATTCTTAAATTTATTATTTCACCTAGATTCTTTAAATCATTGTCTTAGAAAATGGTTGAAAACATTTTGGTTCTTTGTTTAATGGTAAGGCCGTGAGCCTCTTTGTGTTCTTTGGAACACTCATGCAAATCGTTACATGTTATTCACATCCTACTTTAATAATTATACAACTATAAACACATACAATATATAAACACATGCAATATATTTTAAAACTATAGACATGCATAGCAGATAAAATAAATCACCAATAGGAAAGCATTTAAACAATCACACAAATAATAAAAACAATAAACAACCACACAAAGGAATCCTTATGGATTCTTCATACACGTACAAATCCATTTTCCCATCACCACTTAGGGTTGATGAGATTAAATCTCTCTCTTACCTCTTGAAGACAAAAATCGGTTAGTCTCCTCCTTTCCTTGAAATTTCGTGTAACCTCCAAAACAAATCCCTAAAATTCTTAAACAATTAGTAAAAACACATACAAGGATTAAGATTGAAAACCATGGAACAATCATGGTTTAGATAATCAAAAACCAAACTTTAAACCAAAGAATCAAAACTTACCCTTAGGAAAGTGAACAAAAGGTTGGATTTTGAACTAGATAGAGTAGGTTTTTGACAAAATCTTGTGAAGGAAAAGTGTTTAGAATATGATTTTGGTTTAAGAAAAGTGAAGAGGTAAAATTATAGAGGATTGGTTGTATGGTTTTGGGTGTTGGCCGAAATTGAGAGAGAAAATGGAAGAGAAAGTGTGCTTGGGTTTTTGGTGTTTTTGAGAGAAATGAAAGCTTTGATTATGATAAGTGTAAAAAGTGAATATCAATAGTGAAAATGAGGGGGGCTGCCGTGAGGTTGTTTGTGGGTGAGGTTGAGTGTTTAATTTGAATAGGTAAATATCTATTTGTGTTCACATTATGGTGCACATGGCTTATGTCACTTTGGGTGGTTCAAGAACCTAGTAGAACTTGTGAATTTGAGCCTCCATGGCCGTGGGGTTCCTATGGGTTTAGGGGATTTATTTTGGTTCAATTAAAGACTAATTCAATGCTAATTAAATAGGTAATTAGTTAGGTTAAATATCCTATTAACACTTAATTAACATTCTAACTTTATAACTAATTAGTTTAACATATATTAGCATATATTATAACCTTTAAACAAAATTAAGATATCTAATTAGTATTTAGATTATAACTAATTAATAACTAAGTTAGCTTACTTAGTTTGCTAATTAGGTAATTAGTTTAATCAAATTAGGCTTAATTAGCTACTAAACAAAGTCAAGCCACTATATTTGACCTAATCCTAACCATTGAATTCAACTTTAATTCCTAGCCCTAGATTAGATCCATGCCCAATATTCAATGCTTGCTAATCAAGTTCACATCCACACCATTGATTTGATCAACAGTTAAAATCAAAGGCTTTCTAACTAAGTTTTCATCCAACGATCCATATTAAAGTTCATGCTTCTTTCTTTGACCTATTCCTATTGGTTCAAATTAGTCAAGCCACTTTCGTTGACTTGCTCCCATTGGCTTAAAAATTTGTCCAGTCAAAATTGTTAACTGCTTTTCTAAACGCGAGTCTCACAGACTTTTAAGGGTCCATGGTCATTTTGAAGCAGATTTCTGCTGTTTTTGAGACAGTAGGTACTGTAATATAAAATAATATTATAATAATATAAAATTATTTTATTGCACGCTTAAATCCTAAAAATTAAGAGATTAATATATATATTAATCAATTAGGTTTAGTAAGATCTCCCAGCTCTAATTAATTAAAATAAGATTTTTTCAGCCAAAAAATTATTATTTCTTTGGCTCAGAGCAAATCACATACAACAATCAAATACACTCACGAAACAGTCAAATTTAATTTACTACTCACAGAATTCACAAAACAGTACATTTCAAGACAATATTATAATTATTCCAAAAGTTGGGGTGTTACAACTCTCCCCTACTAATAAGAATTTCGTCCCCGAAATTCATCATACATCAAAACAAATGAGGGTATTGCTCCCTCATCCTATCTTCTAGCTCCCATGTAGCATCTCCCGTTACAACATTCCACACTACCTTTACCAGCTCAATCATCTTCCCTCGAAGTTGTTTCACTCTCCTGTCCTCAATCTTAATAGGAAATGCTTCATACGTCAAATTATCCTTCAGCTGCACTTCATCTGGCTGTATAACATGAGTTGGATCTAGAATGTATTTCCTCAGCTGAGACACATGGAATACATTATGTAGATTGGATAGAAAAGGCGGTAAAGTTATTTGGTAAGCTACAAGACCAATCCGACGAATAATTTGATAAGGCCCTATGAATTTAGGAGTAAGCTTCCTAGATTTGATAACTCTTCCGACACCAGTTGTAGGTGTTACTCTTAAGAATACATGATCACCTTCTTCAAATTCCAGAGGTCGCCTCCGCTTATCAGCATAGCTCTTCTGTCGGCTTTGAGTCGTTCGTATCTTCTCCTGTATCATCTTCACCTTTTCCGTAGTCTGTTGCATAAGATCAGGTCCAATAGTCATACTCTCTCCATCCTGATACCAACACAAAGGTGTTCGGCAGCGTCGTCCATAAAGGGCTTCATAGGGTGCCATCCCTATGCTCGAGTGAAAGCTATTGTTGTAGGTGAATTCTATCAAAGACAGAAATTCATCCCAACTCCCTTGTTGTTCTAACACACAAGCACGCAACAAATCCTCCAACGACTGAATTGTTCTCTCTGTTTGACCATCAGTCTGCGGATGATATGCAGAACTCAATCATAGTTTAGTTCCCATGGCTTCTTGCAAACTTTGCCAGAACCTCGATGTAAACCTCAGATCTCTATTAGAAACTATACTTGCAGGTACACCATGAAGTCTAACAACTTCGCTGATGTATATCTGGGTTAATCGTTCCAACGAATACTTAATATTGATCGGCAAGAAGTGCGCTGACTTCGTAAGCCTATCAACTATAACCCATATAGAATCATGGCCCTTCCTCGTCCTTGGCAATCTGGTAACAAAATCCATCGAGATACTATCCCACTTCCACTCTAGAATAGTTAAAGGTTGTAACATACCGGCAGGTCGTTGATGTTCCACTTTTGCCTTCTGACAAACAAGACAAGACATCACATGTTCTGCTACATCTCTCTTCATCCTTGGCCACCAAAACATCCGCTTCAAGTCTTGATACATCTTAGTCATCCCCGGATGCATACTCAAATTACTAGTATGAGCTTCATCCAAAATCGTTTTCTTGAGTTCAGGATCATCAGGTATACAAACTCGTCATTCAAATCTCAAGATTCCATCAGATCCTTCCTCCACCATCGCTTTATGACCTTGCTTCAACAATTCCTTTTCATTCTGTAAAAATGGATCTTCATCTTGTTTTTCTCGGATTACTTCTAGCAAGTCATTCAAAACTACAACTTTACTTAAACGAATCTTTCTGGGTACCAATTCCACTGATAACCATAGATCTCTGAATTGATTAATCAGCTCCTCCTCCTTTATCATCATGGTAGAAACACTAACCACCTTTCTGCTTAAGTCGTCCGCCACCACATTCGCCTTTCCCCGATGGTATTGAAGCTGAAAATCATAGTCCTTCAAAAACTCCAACCATCGCCTCTGTCTCATGTTCAATTCCTTTTGATCAAACAAGTATTTTAAGCTCTTGTGATCGCTAAAGACATTGAACATAGCTCCATACAGAAAATGCCTCCACACTTTCAATGCAAAGACTACTGTGGCTAGTTCCAAATTGTGCGTTGGGTAGTTCCTCTTATGAACCTTCAACTGTCTTGAAGCATAAGCTACCACATTCCGGTTCTGCATCAACACACAGCCTAACCCTTGGTAAGATGCATCACAATACACCTCAAAAGATTTGTTAGGATCCGGTAAAATTAACACTGGTGCAGTTGTCAATCTCTTCTTCAGCTCTTGAAAACTCGCTTCACGTTCCTCCGTCTAATCAAAAGCTTGGCTCTTCCTTGTGAGTTGTGTAAGTGATCCAGCTATCTTGGAAAAACCTTCAATAAATATTTGGTAATATCTAGCTAATCCAACAAAACTTCGAACTTCCGTCACTGTCTTAGGCCTTTCCCACTACAAAACGGTCTCTACCTTTGATGGGTCTACCGCAATACCTTCCTTGGAAATCACGTGACCTAGAAATTGAACTTATTCCAACCAAAACTCGCACTTTGCAAACTTCGCATATAGCTTCTTCTCTTTCAAAATCTAGAGAACTATACTGAGATGTTCAACATGCTCTTCTTGACTTTGAGAGTAGATAAGAATGTTATCGATAAAGACAATGACAAATCTGTCTAGGTACGGACGAAAAATCCTATTCATATAATCCATGAATATTGCAGGAGCATTCGTCACTCCAAACGGCATCACTTGATACTCATAATGCCCATAACGAGTTCGAAAAGTTGTCTTAGGTACATCATCAACCTTGACACGAATCTGATGATAACCTGATCGCAGATCTATCTTAGAGAATACAGTGGCTCCCTTCAACTGATCCATCAAGTCATCAATCCTTGGTAGTGGATACTTATTCTTTATAGTAACCTTGTTCAGCTGACGATAATCAACACAAAGACGTGAAGTTCCATCCTTCTTCTTGACTAGTAGCACTAGTGCTCCCCATGGCGAAACACTAGGTCACACAAACTGCTTCTCCAACAGTTCCTCTAATTGCTTCTTCAACTCTGCCAACTCTACAGGCGATATTCGGTACAGTGCAATCGAAATAAGAGCTGCTCCCGGCACTAAGTCGATAGAGAACTCGATCTCCCTTTCCGGTGGCAAACCAGGTACATCATCAGGAAAAATCTTTGGAAACTCATTGACTAATAGCGCTCACATCTTTCTCATTCTTGACTTCCAAAGAAGACAGCAACATAAACCCTTGAGCTCCATCCCTCAACAATGACTTGACCTTAACAGCAGTCAAGAATCCAGAACTCTCTTCCTTAGGAAAAACTATGGTTTTACTCGCACAATCTATAAGGATATGGTTAGAAGATAACCAGTCCATTCCTAATATTATGTCTATCTCAACAAGAGGTAAACAAATCAAATTGACTGAAAACATACGATCCTTTATAACAATAGGATAGTTCATACATATTTTGGATGTGATAACAGGCTTGGCAGTAGGCGTAGAAACAATCAATTGAAAACTCAGAGAAGACATAGGCAGTTTCAATCGTTCCACACAATCATATGCAATAAATGAGTGTGTTGCACCCGAATCATATAGCAAAGTCAAGTGATTACCTTCAATGACACCTTCTCCTTGAATAAGATCTTCTGACTGAGAAGCTTCAGTTCCAGTCATTGTATATACTCGCCCTCCAGATCGCAGCTGAGTAGCACGAACATTTCTCACAGCAGGCTTCCTTTCCGGCTGAGTGCAATCCCTAGAAACATGTCCAGGTTTTCTGCAGTTGAAACAGATCATTCCTTTGATCGGACAATCTGTAGATATATGGCCACTCTTTCCACACTTAAAACATGTCGGCGTAAATGCCACATTTTGACCAACTCGATTACCACTAGAACTTCCCCCAATAGACGGACGTTGAGGCTGACTTCCTAATGGTCTTGCATAAGGCTTGCGCTAAAATCGGTTATTACTGCTATTACCTCCCCTTTGGAACCTAGTCAGTCCAAAGTTACGATTTCTTGGATCTCGGGATGGCTCCAACTCCTCGAGTTGTCGACAAGTATCCATCAAAACAGGAAATTCCCTCATTCTCATTGGTAGCACTGCTCGCCTCAATTCTACCCTCAATCCATCTTCAAACTTTTGGCACTTCTATACCTCATCTGGTCGAATTTGGAAATACCTTGAGAATTGCGACAAGCTCTCAAATTTAGCAGCATATTCTCCAACAGTCATATTCCCCTGACGTAAACCAAGGAATTCCATCTCCTTGGCATGTCGGGCACTACCAGGAAAGTACTTCTCCAGAAATACTTCACTGGACACTTCCCAAGTAATCTCAGTCCATTCAGCTTGCAATAATTGGCGGGTATTTCTCCACCAATTCTCAGCATCTCCTCTCAACATAAAAGCAGCATATGTTACCTTCCTATTCTCTGCGCACCCTATTCCTTCGAATACTCTTTCCAAGTCTTGAATCCAAAGACTTGCCTTCTCAAGGTCAAACTCGCCTCTAAACTGTGGCGGGTTGTTGCGCCTAAACTCAGACAAATTCAGAGCATCAGCAGTTGCATCTTGCTGTTGAGCTGCTCGTTGATTTTGCTAGGTAATCACTTCCGCCATTCGCTACATAACTTCAGTAGCTGCAATCATTGGATCCACATCACGTTACACATTTGCATGTGTTCTTCTTCCTCCAAACATCATCTTTCTTCAACAAGACAAAACAATGTCAGATGTAACCTTTTGGAAACAAATCACAGAGAATCACACAACACAAGCAAAAATAGACCTAACCACAACCCCAAAAGA
Organism: Ormosia semicastrata; assembly: GCA_029884595.1. NCBI lineage: Eukaryota > Viridiplantae > Streptophyta > Magnoliopsida > Fabales > Fabaceae > Ormosia > Ormosia semicastrata. Next base: position 17,499,422 of record JAQQTO010000042.1, on the reverse strand, counting down.
CTCTAACTTGGGCTCTGATACCAACTAATATAACACCCTTGTGGGAGTGTCACATTTATGATGCAATAAAATAAAATAAACTTCTTACCCAAGTTATAAAACATTTGATAATTAAATAATATTGGTGGTAAATTTTTTTTTCCTTTTATACTTATAACATCAAATAAAATAACACAGAGCACAAAATAAAACAAAGTATAATCACCCATAATATACATATGATTTATCTTAATTATACAAGTAATTTACATCTACAAATATTTAACAAAGCAGTAAAAATACAACATAAAACTAAAACATAGTATTGCCCAAGTGCACCTCGAAAGATTTCTAACCCTCCGATGGATCATCCTCAGAAAGATCGTCGAAAGACAGAACTCCTGGAGGTCCTACAGCTCTACGGACACCAGTCCGGGCTGTTGACTCACTACTGAGCTCACTAGACGCATGGAAGATTCTTTGCCAGTAACGCCTAAGAGTCAGAGGTAACTCTAGATGTAAATACAACATAGTAGTAAATATAATATCTCCATCGTACTCTCTACATAGGGACACAGTCAAACGTCCTACGTAGACAACTGTTCCTCTATCCACTCACATGCGCTAGGCCTCCGAACCTCTGTGAAACTCAAGTCTCACAAATTCGAAAAATCCCGGCAATGCCATGATCTCAAGATCAGTCTTGATGGTAAGAATGATCTACTGGCTCTTCTTCCTTGTACAGCTCGCCCGACTGTCGCTCGTCCGGATATTGTATCTCAAGAGGCTGTTCATCTTCTTCCTCAAACTCTTTAAGGAAATAATATAATAATATCGAGAAAACATATAGAGAGGTGAGACAATCTACATCATTACCCGCATGGCAATAAGGAAAACGACAATACAACAAATATTTAAAATAACACATACCAACATATCATGCATAATATATCAAAGCAATAGATCATACATTTTATCACAGATTATGGTAAACAGTAAAATGCAGATAATGCATGAACACACACCGACTCGTTCCTACTCCATGGAGCTAAACACGGATATCTGAGAGAATGATCCGAAAAGAACTAATAGTACTTATGGCTGCCCAACCAAACTATTGCACTGTCTAACATTGTGTCTATAGCCCACAGTCCAAACATCGTGTAGCAGTACACAGTCTAAACATCGTGTACCACAGGCATTGTACATAATAGTCTTCTCAAAACCTTGATTAAGAATAGTGCTTGTCAAGATCATTAGTGTGTTGCCCGTTACCACGGCCTAGAGGAGCAACCCACTGTCCCCATGTGGAATTCCTCGCACACTAATGCCTCCAAGTTCATATAATGAACCACACTACGCCTATCACACCACAACCCGGTGTAATTCGTCTTATCAATCAATCGCCAATTATCAACCAAATTGACATAACACTCTAAGCATGATCTAAAATTACAAAAATACCCTTTATATCCATATTTTACCATATTTACGAAAATACCCTTAGTCACAATATTCCAAAATATAGCCTGCCCCACCTGACAGTACTATCTCACAACATGTCCGGGTCCACCACTTTGGCCCGAAAGCAAAACTCGATGTATCATTTAATCGCGTAGAAATTTTATCGCATTTTCACAATCGCGTCGTTTTCACAAACGTTTTAAAATCGCATAAATATATTTTGACATTTTTGAACATCGCATAATGTTTTTAAATCATTTTTTCAATCGCGTAAGATTTTTAAATTATTTTCTTAACCGAATAGCTTAAAATCATTATTTTAAATATGTGTAGACTATATCTAGTACTTTTAAACTACGTAAAGTAATTTCCTTATGTTATAAATATATTATGAAATCGTTTCATTTTATTCGTCTGATTTTAGTAAATTTCAGCAACATTTTGCCTATAAAATCAATATAAGGTATTTTTAACGTTTTCCTCTAAATTCTGTTAATTTCAATCTTACCCATCAGTTACACATTAAAACTTGCTAATGCGCTTCAAAACTTATAGAGTGAGCTCTACGTTAGTATTTTTCAAGTGTTTGCTTTAATTCTTACTCATAATAAATTCTGTTAAATTTAGAATTCTAAACTAAGTTTATTTATTTCATCTCTCAAAGATTCATTGGGAATCAGTTTCTTTTGCAAATCAATTACCTAACCTATCTTGGAAAATAAAATAGCATTCAATTATACACTAAATGGCATGTTAGCCATAATTAACCTAATTCATTCTTAAATTTATTATTTCACCTAGATTCTTTAAATCATTGTCTTAGAAAATGGTTGAGAACATTTTAGTTCTCTGTTTAATGGTAAGGCCGTGAGCCTCTTTGTGTTCTTTGGAACACTCATGCAAATCGTTACATGTTATTCACATCCTACTTTAATAATTATACAACTATAAACACATACAATATATAAACACATGCAATATATTTTAAAACTATAGATATGCATAGTGGATAAAATAAATCACAAATAAGAAAGCATTTAAACAATCACACAAATAATAAAAATATTAAACAACCACACAAATGAAGCCTTATGGATTCTTCATACACATACAAATCCATTTTCCCATCACCACTTAGGGTTGATGAGATTAAATCTCCCTCTTACCTCTTGAAGACAAAAATCGGTTAGTCTCCTCCTTTCCTTGAAATTTCGTGTAACCTCCAAAACAAATCCCTAAAATTCTTAAACAATTAGTAAAAACACATACAAGGATTAAGATTGAAAAACCATGGAACAATCATGGTTTAGATAATCAAAAACCAAACTTTAAACCAAAGAATCAAAACTTACCCTTAGGAAAGTGAACAAAAGGTTGGATTTTGAACTAGATAGAGTAGGTTTTGGACAAAACCTTGTGAAGGAAAAGTGTTTAGAATATGATTTTGATTTTAAAAAAGTGAAGAGGTAAAATTATAGAGGATTGGTTGTATGGTTTTGGGTGTTGGCCGAAATTGAGAGAGAAAATGGAAGAGAAAGTGTGCTTGGGTTTTTGGTGTTTTTGAGAGAAATGAAAGCTTTGATTATGATAAGTGTAAAAAGTGAATATCAAGAGTGAAAATGAGGGGGACTGCCATGAGGTTGTTTGTGGGTGAGGTTGAGTGTTTAATTTGAATAGGTAAATATCTATTTGTGTTCACATTATGGTGCATAAGGCTTATGTCACTTTGGGTGGTTCAAGAACCTAGTAGAACTTGTGAATTTGAGCCTCCATGGTCGTGGGGTTCCTATGGGTTTAGGGGGTTTATTTTGGTTCAATTCAAGACTAATTCAATGCTAATTAAATAGGTAATTAGTTAGGTTAAATATCCTATTAACACTTAATTAACATTCTAACTTTATAACTAATTAGTTTAACATATATTAGCATATATTATAACCTTTAAACAAAATTAAGATATCTAATTAGTATTTAGATTATAACTAATTAATAACTAAGTTAGCTTACTTAGTTTGCTAATTAGGTAATTAGTTTAATCAAATTAGGCTTAATTAGCTACTAAACAAAGTCAAGCCACTATATTTGACCTAATCCTAACCATTGAATTCAACTTTAATTCCTAGCCCTAGATTAGATCCATGGCCAATATTCAATGCTTGCTAATCAAGTTCACATCCACACCATTGATTTGATCAACGGTTAAAATCAAAGGCTTCCTAACTAAGTTTTCATCCAACGATCCATATTAAAGTCCATGCTTCTTTCTTTGACCTATCCTATTGGTTCAAATTAGTCAAGCCACTTTCGTTGACTTGCTCCCATTGGCTTAGAAATTTGTCCAGTCAGAATCATTGACTGCTTTTCTAAACGCGGGTCCCACGGACTTTTAAGGGTCCATAGTCATTTTGAAGTAGATTTCTACTGTTTTTGAGACAGTAGGTACTGTAATATACAATAATATTATAATAATATAAAATTATTTTATTACATAGTTAAATCCTAAAAATTAAGAGATTAATATATATATCAATCAGAATTAGGTTTAGTAAGATCCCCCAGCTCTAATTAATTAAAATAAGAATTTTCCAGCCAAAAAATTATTATTTCTCTGACTCGGAGCAAATCACATACAACAATCAAATACACTCACGAAACAGTCAAATTTAATTTACTACTCACAAAATTCACAAAACAGTACATTTTAGGATAATATTGTAATTATCCCAAAAGTTGGGGTGTTACAATTGTACTTGCAACTTTCTTTTGTATAAACTTCCACTCACCCTCTTTCATCTCTCTAGGCATTTTATCATACAAAACTAGATCAAGACCTTGTTGCATTAGAAGATCTTGTATTATGCACTTTCACACAGTGAAATTGCTCTTCCCATCACAGAGCGGTACTTCAAATTTCATCGTGTCAGCCATAATGTGGTGTAGTACTCCTCCTTATTTGAAATACTCCTTCTTTCTTAGTTGAAATTCTCATCTCTCAATCTAACAAAGAGCTCTGATACTAGTTGTTAGGAAGACAGATGGACCCACAACAAGAGCACAAGAAGACAGAAACTTAAAAACACAATAAAGAACACAATATTTGACGTGATTCAGTCCCTCTGGCTTACATCCATGATTCCTATAAAGGATAAAAATACTCCACTAACAAAAATATTAGATTGCAACTTTTGCATGACTACAACTACATACCTTCCTCGTTAAACTCACTACCCAATATTCTAATTACAACATCAACATCTCCTAAGTGTCTAAGCTCTCTCTCTCTCTCTCTTAGGAGATGCACTACCTCAATAACCAAATGCCTATTTATATATAAAAAACCCCCCTTAGACTTCTCTGACTTGAGCAATGTGGGACTTGGAGCAATTACACAATACTCTAATCATACCTTTATATATATATATATATGGTTAATATAATATAATTTAATAATTTTAAGTTATTTACCCTTTTAAATATTTTTCATGTACTACATGGGTGATAAACTTGTTCCTTTTATTTAGACATATACATCTCCGTGGACATGTCTATTGATTAATAGATACATTTCTTTCTTGAAGAAATACATCCCTTTGTAAATAGGTCGATTGATTAATAAACATATCTTTTTGGAACATGTTTATGTTAGTCATAGCAGCCATCACCTAAGAGTTGGGTGAATTAGGTGAATACAAATTTTTAAAATAACTGAAAATTTATACATTTTGATATACTTAATCAACACATGTTGCGAAATAAGTCTAACAAAGATACAACTATTGTAGATTACTCAAATACAACTTGAGTTATAGGAGAAATCAAACAAATAAGCTAGATATCAGGTTCTTAAAATCAAAACATCAAGATGATAAGATATGCAATAAACAAACATATGTACAAAATATTGAAATTAAAGAGTGTAGGGAAGAGAAAATCAAACTCAAGAATTTATCTTTGTTCAGTCACCAACCACTTGTGACCTACATTCAGTCATTAAGTTTAACTTGAGATTTTCTTCACTATCTTCAAGCTTCAACTAGGTATTTGATAAACATTTACAAAGAAGAGCACTCCTTACACTCTTGCAATACTTCACCCTTAGTGTTTGAACCTCACAACCAAAGGGATACCTCACCCTTATCACAAACTTAGAAGGATGTCTCACTTTCTTACAATTTCTCTTTTCAACAAAGGGATACCTCACCCTTTGTGTACAAACCTTGAAGGAAACCTCACCCTTAATCTTACTTGAGGGACTCTCCACCCTCTTACAAGTGTTTACAACAAAGATTATAAGATACACTTTCTCAAATAGCAGATATATAACTTGAAGAACAAAGGAATAGAAGGATTTTGCAATGAAGAGCTCAAAATATGATTTTGATAATTCAATAATTAAATTAAGTATTCGGGAGTTGTAAAAACTTCAATTTTCACTTATTTATAGAGCCTAAGTGATAAAATAATCGTTAGTAGTGTTTAGAAATGATTTACCATGAAAACTAGTCGTTACTAGCCGTTAGAATGTTTTTCTGACATCGAAAATAATCAATTATTTATGTGGATAATCAATTGTTGACATGTAATAATAAATTATTGAAGTGAGTAATTGATTATTTTGTTCTTCATTTGTTTCAAAATTTCTGATGAACAAAATAATCGATTATTACTTATGGATAATCGATTATTGCACATTGTTTTCGAAAAATGACTCTAAATGGTTATAACTTTTTCATTTCTTATTCGATTTAAGCAAATGACCATTCGTTGGAAAGCTATTTGAGTCTATCTTCATATGAAATAAGTTTCAAATCCACAATCAAAGTAATTTTAGAGATATAATCAAATTAGTGATCAAATGTTAGTTTTCAAAACTCAAACTTGGCTATTTTTCATAGTTTTGAATTACCACCAAGACTAGCTTTTAAAAACTTGTTTGTTGAGCATCTTTGTAACATGCTTGTGGGAATGTCACATTTTTAATGCAATAAAATAAAATAAAATAGAATTCTTACCCAAGTTGTAAAACGTTTGGTACATAAATAATATTAGTGGTAAATTTTTTTTCTTTTTATATTTATAACATTAAATAAAATAACACGAAACACAAAATAAAGCAAAACATAATCACACCATAATATACATATAATTTTGTCTTAAGTATACAAATAATTTACAACTATAAATATTTAACAAAGCAGTAAAAAGTTAGTATGATACTAAAACATAACATTGCCCAAGTGCACCTCAAAGATTTTCTAACCCTCCGATGGATCATCTCTAGAGAGATCATCGAATGACAGAAATCTTGGAGGTCCCACAGCTCTACGGACCTGAGTCCGGGCTATTGACTCACTACTAAGCTCGCTAGGTGTATGGAAAATTCCTTCCCAATAACGCCTAAGAGTTAGAGGCAACTCAAGATGTAAATACAATGTAGTAGTAAATATAATCTCCCCATCAAACTCTCTTCTCAGGGACACAGTCAGACGTCCCACGTAGACTACTGATCCTCTATCCTCATGCATACGCCAGGCCTCCGAACCTCCATGAAAATCAAGTCTCACGAAACCGAAGAATCCCGGCAACGCCATGGTCACAAGATCAATCCAAATGGTAGGGGTGATCTATCGGCTCGCCGTCCTCACACTGCTCGTTCGGCTGGCGCTCGTCCGGATACTGAATCTCAAGAGGCTGTTCCTCTTCCTCTTCCTCAAACTCTTTACGAAAATATAATAATAATATAGAGAAAAGCATATAGAGAGGTGAGACAATCTACATGATTACCAGCATGGCAATAAAGAAAATGATAATACAAACAAATATCACAATAATACATACCATCATATCACATACAGTATATCAAACCAACACATTATACATTCTATCACAGATTATAGTAAACATTAAAATGCAGATAATGAATGATAACACACACTGACTCGTTCCTACTCCATGGAGCTAAACACAGATATCTGAGAGAATGATCCGAAAAGAACTAATAGTACCTCGGTGCCTAACCAAACTATTACACTGTCCAACGTCGTGTCTATAGTCCACAGTCCAAAACATCGTGTAGCAGTACACAGTCCAATACATCGTGCACTACAGGCATTGTACTAAATAGTCTCCACAAGATCTCGATTAAGAATAGCACTTGTCAAGATCATTAGTGTGTTGCTTGTTACCACGGCCCAGAGAAGCAACCCACTGTCCATATGTGGAATTATCCGCACACTAATGCCTCCAAGTTCATATAATGAACCACACTACGCGTATCACACCCACAACACGGTGTAATTCGTCTCGTCAACCAATCGCCAATTATCAACCAAATTGACACAACTCTCTAAGCATGATCAAGAATTACCAAAATACCCTTAGTTTCAATATATTACTATATTTATGAAAATACCCTCAGTCTCAATATACCAAAATATAGTATGTCTCCACTTGACAGTACTATCTCACAACATGTCTGGGTCCACCACTTTGGCCCGACAGTAAAACTCACTATTCCATTTAGTCGCGTAGAAATTTTATCACATTTTCACAATCACGTCACTTTTACAAATGTTTTTAAATCGCGTAAATATATTTTGACATTTTTGAACATCACGTAATGTTTTTAAATCATTTTCTCAATCGCGTAAGATTTTTACATCATTTTCTTAACCATATAGCTTAAAGTCTTTATTTTAACAATGCATAGGCTTTATTTAGTACTTTTAAACTATGTAAAATATTTTCCTTACGTTATAAATATATTATGGAATCTTTTCATTTTATTTGTCTGATTTTAGCAAATTTCGGCAGCATTTTGCCTAGAAAATCAATATATGATATTTTTGACGTTTTTCTCTAAATACTATTCATTTTAACCTTACCCAATAGTTACACCTTGAAACTTGCTAACGCGCTTCAAAACTCATAAAGTGAGCTCTAGTATTTTTCAAGCGTTCGCTTCATTTCTTGCTTAAAATAAATTTTGCTAATTTAGAATTCTGATTAGCTACTTAACCTATCTTAGAAAATAAATTCAGAATTCAAATATACATTAAATGGCATGTTGGCCAAAATCAATCTAAATCATTCTCAAATTCATTATTTTACCTAGATTCATTAAAATCATTGCTTTAGAAAATGATTGAGAACATTTTGGTTCTCTGTTTCTTGGAGAAGCCGTGAGCCTCTATTGTGTTCTTTGGAACACTCATACAAACTTTACATGTTATTCACATCCTACATTAATAATCATACAATTATAACACATGCAATATATTTTTAAAGCTATAGACATGCTTGCAAATAAAATCAACCACAAATAGGAAAAACAATAAACAACCACACAAGTGAATCCTTATGGATTCTTCACATACATACAATCCATTTTCTCATCACCATACAAGGTTGATGAGATTAAATCTCCCTCTTACCTCTTGAAGACAAGGATCTCTTAGTCTCCTCCTCTCCTTGGATTTTCGTGTAGCCCTCAAAATAAATCCCTAAAATTCTTAAACAATAAGCAAAATCACATACAAGGCTTCATAATGGAAAACCATGGAACAAACATGGTTTAGAAAATCACAAATCAAATTTTAAACCATAAAATCAAAAGCTTACCCTTAGGGAAGTGAACAAAAGCTTGGATTTTGAAGTAGCAAGAATAGGTTTTTGACAAAACCTTGTAAAGAAAAAGTGTTTAGGAGATAGTTTTGGTTTAGGAAATGTGAAGAGGTAAAATTATAGAAGATTGGTAGTGTATTTGGGTGTGTGAGCCGAAATCTAGAGAGAAAATAGAAGAGAAAAGATGCTTGGTGTTCTTGAGAATTTGAGAGAAAATGAAGTAAAGTCTTTAGGTAAATGAAAAGTGAATATTGAGAGTGTAAAAGAGAGGGGGCTGCCGTGAGTGGCTTGTAGGAGAGATTAAAGGATTTACTTGAACCAAAAATATCACAATTTTGAGTGCACATGGCCTATGTCACACTTGGTCATGCAATGATCACTTAGATGGTTCAAGAAGCTTGTGGAACTTGGTGATTTAGCCTCCTTGGCCGTGGGACTCAAGGGGATTTAGGGGCTTAATTTGTTTTCAATTAAAGATTAATTATATGCTAATTAATTAGCTAATGAATTAGGTTAAGTTTCCTAATTACACTTAACTAACATTCTAATCACATAATTAATTAATCAAATATATAATTGCATATATCATAGCCTCTAAATAAAATTAGGATTTCTAATTAATAATTAGATCATAATTAATCAATAACTAGGTTAGCTTACTTAGCTCCTTAATTAGGTAATTAGATTAACCAAATTAGGTTTAATTAGTTACTAAATAAAGTCAAGCCACTATATTTGACTCAATCCTATCCATTGATTTTAACTTTGTTTCCTATCCCTTGATTTTGTTTCCTATCCCTTGATGTAATCTAAGGTGGATATCACTTAGTGATTTAATTAGAATTGCTCTCACACCATTGATTTGATCAACGGTTATGATCAAAAGCATCTAAAATAAGCTTTACATCTAATGGTCCTAAATGAAGTCTATACTTCTTTATTTAACCAATTCTTATTGGTTTAGAATCTTCAAGCCACTTTTGTTGATTGATTCCTATTGGTTCAAAACTTAGTCCAGTCAAAATCGCTGACTGCTACTCTAAACGCGGGTCTCACAGACTTTTCAAGGTCCATGGTCATTTTGAAGCAGATTTCTACTATTTTTGAGACAGTAAGTACTGTCAAATAAAATAAAATTAAAATAATATAAAATTATTTTATTACACAGTTAAATCCTAAAAATTAAAAAATTAATATATATATCAATCGAAATTGGGTTTAGTAAGATCCCCCAGCTCTGAATAATTAAAATAAGATTTTTTTTGGCCAAAAAATTATTATTTTCTTGACTCAGAGCAAATCACATATAACAGTCAAATACAATCACGAAACAGTCAAATTCAATTTACTACTCACAGAAAATACAAAACAGTACATTTAGGACTATATTGTAATTAACCCAAAAGTTGGGGTGTTACAATCTTAACATGTTTAGAAACATTTGTGAAGGTTGAAAAACTTATTTGAACTCTCTTCTTGTAAAACTTCTATTTTTACATAGGAGAAAAGCCTAAAAGAGAAAATATACTAAATCTTATCCTTAGACTTCTTGATTCAATCCAAGCTTTCAATAATTCTTCTATTCAATTCTTCTAAAATCTTGGATTAGTTCTTCATTCTCATTCTTTTTGAGTTGAGCATAAAATTAAGATCTTTCATTTTCTTTGTCAATGCTCACTCGTAGTACTTGAACTATCCTACATGACATTTCGAGGTGTTTAAACAGTAATGGCGGTCGAAACATGAAATTGTTCTTGAAGCAAGTCAACTCCAAAACTCTTCCACTTTTATTTTCCAAGGAAATTGTTTAGAGCTTTGATCAGAACCAAGATGAACCTAAGGTTATATCAGTGGCAATGGCTAATTTCATGGTATGAAAGGTGCTCGTCGATTAAGGTAGCTTGCCTGACATATTTTACTGGGAGGCCTTTCAAAAGCTCAAGATCCCAAAACAACAACTAAAATCATTCAATAAGAACTTAATTAGACTCTTGAGGGAACAATTTGACATTAGGGGTTATATTGAGTTGTCAACAACCATCATTGGAGAAAAAAAGGATTGATGTGAAGTACCTAGTGATCAAATGTTAACCACCATATAACATCATATTGGGTCGACCATCACTCAACAAGCTAGGGGCAATAGTATTCACTCCTCATCTAACAATGAACTTCCCAATTGATGAAGATCAAATAGGGGTAATCCAAGCTGACCAAGTTGAAGCTTTCCAATGATATCATGATGCTTTGAAACCACGACCCTTGGATAAAGAACCAACTCATGATAGACAAAACCAAACTAGAAGGGATCTGATATCTAGATTTTATGGTGTTTGTATGACTGAACTTGACCTCCAGTAAGAATTTCATGAAACCAAACCCCAACCATAGAGAGTACTATTTGTTAGTCATAGCAACCATCACCCAAGAGGGGGTGAATTGGGTGATCATAAATTTTTAAAGCAACTTTGAAAAATTATACATTTTGATATACTCAATCAACACATGCAGCAGAATAAGTCTAACAAAGATACAACTATTGTAGATTGCTCAAATACAATTTGGGTTATAGGATAAATCAAGCAAATAAACTCGATATTAAGTTCTTCAAATCAAAACATCAAGATGGCAAGATATGCAATAAATAAATATACTGCACCAAATATTAAAATTAAATAATGGAGGGAAGAGAGAATCAAACTCAAGAATTCATCCTGATTCAGCCACCAACATCTTGTAACCTACATCCAGTCCCCAAGCTTAACTTGTGATTTTCTTCACTATCTTCAAGCTTCAACTAGGTGCTTGATAAACCTTTACAAAGAATAGAACTCCTCACACTCTTGGGATACCTCACCCTTAATGTTAGAGCCTTACAACCAAAGGGATACCTCACCCTTATCGCAAACTTAGAAGGATGCCTCACCTTCTTATAATTTCTCTTTTCAACAAAGGGATACCTCACCCATTGTGTACAAACCTTCAGGGATACCTCACCCTCAACCTTTCTATAGGGATACCTTACCCTTAATCTTACTTGAGGGACTCTCCACCCTCTTACAAGTTTTTATAATAAAGATTACAAGATACATTCTCTCAAAGAGTATATATACAACTTGAAGAATAAAGAAATAGAAGGATTTTGCAATGAAGAGATCAAAATATGATTTTAATGATTCAAGGATTAAATAAAGTGTTCAAGAGTTATAAAAACTTCAATCTTCACTTATTTATAGAGCCTAAGTGATAAAATAGTCATTTGTAGTGTTTAGAAATGTTTTACCATGAAAATTAGTCTAACTAGTCGTTAGAATGCTTTTTGACATCGAAAATAATTGATTATTTATATGGACAATTGATTATTGATATGTAATAATCAATTATTGAAGTGGATAATTGATTATTTTGTTCTTCGTTCTTTTTTATCTTTTTTACGAACAGAATAATCGATTATTATGGATAATGGATTATTGCACTCTATTTTTGAAAACTAATTTTAAATGGTCATAACTTCTTCATTTCTCATCCAATTTAAGCAAATGACCATTCGTTGGAAAGCTATTTAGGTCTATTTTCATATGAAATAAGTTTCAAATCCATGCTCAAAGTACTTTTTGAGATATAATTAAATTAGTAATCAAAGGTCAGTTTTCAAAACTCAAACTTGGTTATATTTCATAGTTTTGAATTACATAGTTTTAAATTACCACCAAGACTAACTTTTAAAAACTTATTTGTTAGGCGTCTTAACATGTTTAGAAACATTTGTGAAGGTTGAAAAACTTATTTGAGCTCTCTTCTTGTAAAACCTCTATTTTTACATAAGAGAAAAACCTAAAAGAGAAAATATACCAAATCTTGTCTTTAGGCTTCTTGATGCAATCTAAGCTTTCAATAATTCTTCTATTCAATTCTTCCAAAATCTTGGATCATTTCTTTATTCTCCTTCTTCTTGAGTTGAACATAATTAGGATCTTTCATTTTCTTAATCAATGCTCACTTTTGGTACTTGGACTATCCTACAAGGCATAACTCACTTGAAAGACATAGTTAGTCCAAATTCATAATTTAACATTTAATATGTATGATTCAATAATATATAACTTCAGTTAATCTAACATGCATATAAGACTCTTATAGGCACATATCCATTTAAAACATTTATCAATTTCTACTAGATATGTTCTATAAAGTATGTAACATACAACACTTTACAGAATATACATGATTTCTAAGTATATAACACTAGAACGTGCATCATGCATATATTCGTCCACATAGAGACATATTCGATAGTAGTTCATTATAACTCATATAAAGCATTATTTGATATATTCTATGAAGAATTCTACAATACATCATTGGGTGATTATTAAGTGAAATATAACTAGATAAAGTACCGAATCATGTATGATACAATATATCTCATTAAGTGCATCTATGTAACGTAATCAATATCCTTTTGTAATATATTTGTCATTATCAAAACTTAACACATTAATCCATTAGGGCAAAGACAATTTTACATTCTCCTCCTTTTTGATAATGACAAATTACCAAAGAAAAATATGTTGAACAATAGAGAAGAATAAATATTCATGTAGGCATATCAAACAATAAGTACAAGAACATGTTTTTCTTTTCAATTCTCACTCCCCCTATTTGACATCAACAAAAAGGCTTAGGAGGAAAATATAATATTTTTTCTCCCTCTATTTTTTTCATAAATAAAACCCTTGTTACCAAAACGAGTAGGATCATCAAAGTCAAAAACTTCTTCAAGTTATTCAAAACATAACTATCTCCCCCTATTTGATTCTACATATGATTCAAGAATAGAGAGATGAAACAATCATACTTTTATGATATCAAATATAATGCATATAATTCTTGTCACTTAGTAGCACACCTATACTTATCATATAATAGCTATCAACATTAGTTACCATTTGATGGAAGTTACACAAGAGTCATAAAAGAGCATGGCATTAAGGTTTTCAAAGGAAAGATCATATATCTTGTCATATATGTTAAGCATTCCTCAGTGAAAAAACAAAAAGAAGTTAAAGAGAAGAATGTTTATCTTCTTTCATTAATAGAGGAAAAGAGAATAAGAGAGAGTCTTTATTGATATGTTGAAAGTATTAGCATTAAAACACTTCATGTCAAATAAGGATGTAAACCAAGAGATATAAGTAATAATTTAAGAGCTAGACTCCCCCTCAAAATATGCATATTATCAAAATATAAAGCATAATATTTTAACATAGTCATGCATATATTTATAGTCAACAAGAACATGCAAGAATGATATTTAAGATGAAAATGATAAGCAACCATTACAAATCAATAATTAATTATGAGAAGTTAGAAGAGATTTAAAAAGAAGATAAGGTAGTTTTCAAACAATACTTTTCAAGCAAATAAAAATTCATTTTCAAAGAGCATGTTTTTCATACAAGTTTAACCACTAAGGAACCAAGAGAGTCAAAGATATCAAACATTCACCATAATAACATAAGCAATAGGGATCAAAACATATATAAGTTAACATCTTCACCCTATATGCAATGACAAAATTGAAGAGATAAGATCTAATTATCACATTTGTCATTGCTAAGCATACTTCTCATGTAAGAAAAACATCTAATCATTTACTAGCACTTTATCAACAAGCACCATACAATCTATAGTATAAAATACCATAAAAGTTTAGGGTTAGAGATACCTATTAAGCTAGATAGAAAGTGATGCTTCCCTAGAATGTCCTTCATTTATTGATTCTTTGAGTTTGAGCTTTCTTCCATTCAGTATTCCATTCCATTGTACTTGAAGAAAGTTTTCTTATATCCCTTTTCATTCAACTCTTCTCTTTATCCACTTATGTTTGGCATTTCAATATTTGATGACTATATTTGAAACACATAGAGACACTTGCAAAGCTAACTCTAAAAGTTCTCTAAATCATAGGTTAGCATCAAATAGAATTAAAGAACATTTATAAGCATAATTTACATTAATATATAATATAAAGCATGTATCATATTATCAACCATATAATTTTAGCTCTAAAAAAAAAAGAATACATGAAGCACATATGCACTTGAATCTAAAAATATGATTTAAGCATTTTAAGGCATGATTCAAGTTTAACAAGAAACTCATGATCATCATCAAAACTTATATAGGCATTTTAGGGTAAACAATGATCATGTTAGGCATGTTATTGATGTGTGTGAAACAACATCATATTTGGTTCTTGTTTTGCATTCATTCTTAGGCATTTTAGGCATTTTAGTTTCCCTTTTAGTTTGTTTTTCCCTTAGTTCGGATAACTGCGGTGTTTTTGGTGTTGTTATGCAGGATTAATGCTGAATTAGCTTTGGAATGAATGGAAAGCTTGCATAATTGAAGTTGGAGCTTTATGGATAGCAAAAAGGTGCAAAAAGACCACTCCAGAGGGATCCACGGCTTGCACGTGGATTAAACCATGGCCATGGATCGAGCAGCAACTTGAAGGAGGAAAAGAGATATTCTAGGGAGTTCCACGGCCTGGCCGTGGAATGATCCACGGTCGTGGAATGATCCACGGTCTGGCCATGGAATGATCCATGGCCATGGAATTCTGACAGCAAGATCCACGGCCAGCCCATGGAATGATCCACGGCCGTGGATCGTAATGCGCAGCAGTTTTTAAGTTTTTATTTTATTTCTTTTGGGGGCTTTTTAGCCAATTAAAACCCTAGGTTATAAATAGATGTTCTGAATACAATTGAGGGGTTCTAATTTGATTTTGGGAGGAGGCACATTCAAGGCTTTGGCTCTTGATCTTCATCTTTCTTCTCTCTTCTCTCTTGGATTACGGGTTTGGACATTTAAGAACATGTTTTTTGATTTCTTCTTCTCTATGTTTGAGTAGTTTCTTTTGTTTCTAGGATTGGGCAATGCCCTTTGATACATTGATAATGATTAATTGACGTTGTTTCCCCTTTTATTAATCTTGAATGTTCTTTGATTCAATCCTTATTGCTTTTATTCATGTGAATTTGCTGGCCACTTATTTGCATCTCATAGGCATTTAGGGACGTACTGAGAGGTGAACCTAAGTGTTGGAACCATAAGAATTGAACTTAAGGTCTAAATCACGAGAGTAGTTTTAGCCTTTCGAGGATTCAATGAATTACCACAAAGCGTAATGGGTTCAATTTAAATTCAATTATCACGAGAGTAGGAATTGGTTTAATTGGGCACGGATCTTGTATCTTGAGAAAGAACATTAACTAATTTAGGGTAATTCACCTTCAATTGAATTTCAGATTTAATAAAAGGGTTGTCAATTAGGATTTATCTTGTATCATTGTGGTATCCCAATCTTGGAAGCTTTCTTGAATCTGAATATCCTTCTTGATAACTTGCTATTTTTGTTCTGAATTCTGTTTTCTTAATTTTATTTAATTGTTTTGTTACTACATTCTTCTTTATCAACAATCATATTCCCTTTTGTTTAACTTAATTGAATTAATTAATTAATTGGTATTCATAGACACAGTCCCTGTGGATTTGATCTTTTTATTACCTGACGACGAAACCGTACACTTGCGGATTTCACGCATCAAGTTTTTGGCGCCGTTTCCAGGGACTGTGTTTTTCTTGAATATTAATTTAATTTTTGATTTAATTATTTTAAACCTTTTTCTTTTATTTGGTTCTTACATTCTTGATTTCTCTTTGACTCTCTGCAGGTAATTTCTCTTGTTTATGCAAAGTACTAAACGTTTCGGGATTCTTGTTGAAGCAGATCCTAAAATTGAAAGAACTTTACGTAGAAGGAGAAGACAACATAGGCAAAGAGTCAAAGAAATATCTGAACCAACACTTGTCATGGCAGCAGCTGAGGATAATAAATCGTTAAAAGAGTATGCAGCCCCTAATGCTCGGGGTTTGCGATCTGGAATTGCTCGGCCAGACATTGAAGCCAGGCACTTCACCATACCTCCTGCCTTACTGTCTATGATAAGGCAGAACCAGTTTGGAGGATTGCCGTCAGAGGATCCTAATGATCATGTGGACATGTTCTTGGAGTTCTGTGAGACCCTCAAGATCGAAGGCGCCTCTGTTGATGCTATTCGTCTCCGCCTGTTTCCTCTATCATTGAGAGATAGAGCTAGAGCTTGGCTGAAGTCTGTTCCTACTGAGATGATAACTACTTGGGACCAATTAGAGCAAGCCTTTTTAGATAAATTCTTTCCACCTTCCAAGACTGCTCACCTAAGGACCCAAATCACAAGCTTTGTTCAGAAAGATGGTGAGTCATTGTCAGAAGCTTGGGATAGATATAAGGCTTTGCTGGAAGCCTGCCCACACCATGGGTTAGAGAAATGGTTGATAGTCCACACCTTCTATAATGGTTTGGAATATTCTTCGAAGGTGTCTCTTGACTCCGTAGCTGGTGGAGCTTTGATGAATAGAAGGCTCACTGAGGCTTATGAGATAATTGAGAGTGTAGCTTCAAATCATCACCAATGGGCTAATGAAAGAGGCCATAACCCGAGAAAGCTCTCGGGAGGTAAGTTTGAGGTAGATGGTGTTGATTTAATTATGTCAAAGTTTGATTCTTTGAATAAACGTTTTGACATGCTTGAGAAAGCTCATGTAAATGCCATAAGTGCCTCTAACAATTTTTGTGAGATTTATGGAGCACAGGGACATATAGGTGCTGAATGCCAAGTTGGAATGGGATCCTCACATGGTGCACCGGTGGAGCAAGTGGAATCATGCCACAATTTCCATGACTTCAACCAAAAAGGGAGGAATGATCCGTATTCTCAAACTTACAACCCTGGTTGGAGGTCACATCCTAACTTCTCTTACCGGAATAGTCAGTACCAAGCTGGGCAAGGTAATGCTAAACCCTCTTTTGGAGTCCCACAGGTACAGAAATCTAGACTTGAGTCTCTTCTTGATAATTTTGTTAAGAGCCAGTCTAAGCAGAATGAGGAGTTTCGGCACCATGGGCAAGTTGTGACTGAGGCAATTAAAGAGTTGTCAGCTAAGGTTGACAATTTAGCTATTCATAACAAGATGTTGGAGACCTAGATAGCCCAACAAGCAAGCGCTTCTCTTAGGCAGCAAGGTAAGTTTCCTGGTCAACTTAAAGTCAACCCAGGCAATGAACATTTTAAGGCTGTGAGTTTGAGGAGTAGAAAGAAGTTAGAGGATCCTAAGGGTAATGAGGAGAGTGACAAAGATGAGGGGAATGAGGAAAAAGAGACTAAGGCACAACCCTTAGAAGAGGAGGAAATTAATGAGGAAGTGTTTAAGTATGTACCCCCTGAGCCATACCAACCCCCAGTTCCTTTTCCTCAAAGACTTGCTAAGGCGAAGTTGGACAGGCAGTTTAGGAAGTTCTTAGAGGTTCTTAAGAAATTGTACATTAATGTACCCTTCACTGAGGCGTTAAAACAAATGTCTACCTATGCTAAGTTTCTTAAGGACATCTTGTCTAATAAGAGAAAGCTAGAAGAATATGAGACAATAACTTTAACTGAGGAGTGTAGTGCTTTAATTCAAAATAAATTGCCTCCTAAGTTAAAAGATCCAGGTAGCTTCTCTATTCCCTGTTTGATTGGCAACACAAATTTTGATAAAGCTCTATGTGACTTGGGGGCTAGTGTTAGTCTTATGCCCCTTTCTGTGTGTAAGAAGTTGGAGGTGGATGAACTAAAACCCACAACTATCTCACTTCAATTAGCGGATCGGTCTGTCAAGTACCCCATAGGCATCTTGGAGGATGTTCCCATTAAGGTTGGTAAGTTTTATATGTCGGTGGATTTTGTTGTACTTGACATGGACGCTGATGCTACAATGCCGATCATACTTGGGCGTCCATTCCTTGCCACTGGAAGGGCGATCATTGATGTCCACGAAGGGAAATTGACTTTGCGATTGAATGATGAGGAAGTAGTTTTTGATGTTTTTAATTCTGAAAAAAATTCTAATTCCTTAAATTCATGTAATCGCATAGATGCTACTAATGTTGTGGATAGTGTTGTGCTTTCAGGTGTGCAGGAATCAGTGATTGATGCTTTAGTAGAAAAGACCTTGCCCAAGGGTTCCACAAAATTTGAGAAGTCCAAGCCCTACAAGGAAGGACCTAAGAAGCAGAGTGACAAGTGTGTCGAGAAGCGTGAATTTAAACTCGGGGATAGAGTTCTTGTTAATAACTTGCTTCTACGTTTCTGTCCTAGTAAGTTATGGTCGAAATGGTCAGGACCATATGAGATTGTTCGAGTTCTATCATACGGTGTGCTTGAGGTGCAGAAAGAAGGTCATAAGCCTTTGATGATAAATAGCCAGAGAGTGAAACACTTTGAAGGAGTGGGGACTGAGCACTACTCCATTGACATCACCTGAGTACAAAAACTAGACCAAAGTCAAGCTAATGACTTTAAACAAACGCTTCTTGGGAGGCAACCCAAGTTTCTTTGTTTTTATCTTTCCTTTTAATTTCTTCTTTTTCTTTTGATTTTGTGTGTTGTTTTGTTGGTTTGAAGCTAAATTTAGAAAGAGAGTGAAGTATGAAGTCAGAAAGTTCCACACCCAGCCCATGGATTGAACACTAGAAGTTTTTCCACCACCGCAGTGAGTTCTTTTCTTTTATCCATCTCTTGTTTTAGATTTTTACATTAGGGACAATGTAAGTTCTAAGCTTGGGGGGTATTTTCGTATTTTCATATTTTCATTTTCATTAGTTTCGTGCATTCTCATGTCTTATTTTGCATTGTATCTTCATGTTGCATTTTCACACCATCATATCTCTTGGGTTTTTGATTGAACTTGTACCCCTCTCTTTTGAGGATTTTGAGATGGTATTGATTTGGAACCCAATTGTTGATTCTTGTGATAGGTTACAGGCATTGTTTTAATTGATAGTAGAGGTGATCTTTTGATAGTTGATAATTAGCATATGTTCTTTGAATTTATGCTTCTCATTGAATTTTTAAACCTCTAAATGTGAGTTTTGAGCCTATATGGGATGTATGCACTATATGATTTTTGTTCCCATTCTTTGTGTTGAGTGATATTCCTCATTGATCATGTGCTCTAGAACTTGATTTGAAACCTTTTTGAGGCTAAAATTTTAGTTGCATGCTTGAATGCGATTAAGGCATTTTAGGTATTTTTTTAGCCTTTTGAAATTGTTACACTTTCATCCTCTAGTTGCCCATTTTGAGCCTACTGCATACTTATTTTCTTGATACCTATGCTGAAACATTGTTGGTTATCATTTAGAATATTAAATGGAGCGAATTGGGCTTGAAAGTTGTTTGAAAGTTGTGTTGGGAATTATATGTATATGAGCTTCTTCTTTCTCAAAAGAAAAAAAAAAGAAAAAGAAAATAAAAGAAACATCATGAGTTGAAAGCTTGAAAAAGAGGAGAAAGAGGAGAAGGAAAAGTAAGGAAGAAAATTCTTTGAAATGTGGAGTTATGTTTTAGATTGAAAAATTGTCTTTGCTCCATTAATGTTTTATTGGATTACTTGTGTTTATTGAAAATCTTGATTAGCCCTTTATCATATCTTCCTTTCTCTACCTTACCTAACATCATTCCCATGGCCCCATTACAACCCTTGAAAGACCTTTTGATTCTTGCATGCATGCTGATTATTAGTGGAAATCTGGTTTCTTATCAAGCATATGGAAGTGCATTTTCTTTGAAGGATTTTGAGCGTATGATTTTCACCCTTAAACACTTTGAGTGTGGTTAGTGGAGTGAACTTAATTCAATCAGTGGGGATGCATGATTTCTGAGAACTTAGCCTCTAATTGGACTTGATTTTGATTACCTCTCAGATTCTTGGTTTGCCTTAACCTATTGCTTGGATATTGTTTTCTCGGGTTCCTCATTCTTTATTGTCTTTTGATTCCACTTCTTGGTTTGACATTAGTTATTGCTTGAGGACAAGCAAAATCTTAAGCTTAGGGGGATTTGATGTGTGTGAAATAACATCATGTTTTGTTCTTGTTTTGCATGCATTCTTGAGTGTTTTAGGCATTTTAGTTTTCCTTTTTGGTTAGTTTTTCCCTTAGTTCGGATAACTGCGGTGTTTTTGGTGTTCTTGTGCAGGATTAATGTTGAATTGGCCTTGGATTGAATGGAATACTTGCATGTTTGAAGTTGGAGCTTAATGGATAGTAAAAAGGTGCAAAAAGACCATTCTAGAGGGATCCACGGCCTGCCCGTGGATTAAACCACGGCCATGGATCGAGCAGCAACTTGAAGGAGGAAAAAAGAGATTCCAGGGAGTTCCACGGCCGTGGAATGATCCATGGCCTGGCCATGGAATTTTGACAGCAAGATCCACGGCCTGCCCGTGGAATGATCCACGGCCGTGGATCGCAGTACGCATCAGTTTTCAAGTTTTTATTTTTATTTCTTTTGGGTGCTTTTTAGCTAATAAAAACCCTAGGTTATAAATAGATGTTCTGAATACTATGAGGGGGTTCTAATTTGGTTTTGGGAGGAGGCACATTGGAGGCTTTGGCTCTTGATCTTTATCTTTCCTCCCTCTTCTCTCTTGGATTATGGGTTTGGATGTTTATGAACATGATTTCTGATTTCTTCTTCTCTATGTCTGAGTAGTTTCTTTTGTTTCTAGGATTGGGCAATGCCCTTTGATATATTGATAATGATTAATTGACGTTGTTTCCCCTT
The DNA here is from genome assembly GCA_029884595.1 of Ormosia semicastrata. NCBI lineage: Eukaryota > Viridiplantae > Streptophyta > Magnoliopsida > Fabales > Fabaceae > Ormosia > Ormosia semicastrata. The sequence continues at coordinate 17,477,640 of JAQQTO010000042.1, read as the reverse complement.
TTATTGATCTTGAATATTATTTGATTCAATCCTTATTGCTTTTATTCATGTGAATTTGCTGGCCACTTATTTGCATCTTATAGGCATTTAGGGACGTACTGAGAGGTGAACCTAAGTGTTGGAACCATAAGAATTGAACTTAAGGTATAAATCACGAGAGTAGTTTTAGCCTTTCGAGGATTCAATGAATTACCACAAAGCATAATGGGTTCAATTTAAATTCAATTACCACGAGAGTAGGAATTGGTTTAATTGGGCACGGATCTTGTATCTTGAGAAAGAACATTAACTAATTTAGGGTAATTCACTTTCAATTGAATTTCAGATTTAATAAAAGGGTTGTCAATTAGGATTTATCTTGTATCATTGTGGTATGCCAATCTTGGAAGCTTTCTTGAATCTGAATACCTTTTTTGATAACTTGTTATTTTTGTTCTAAATTCTGCACTTTGATTTTTATTTAATTACTTTGTTACTACGTTCTTCTTAATCAACAATCATATTCCCTTTTGTTTAATTTAATTGAATTAATTAATTAATTTATATTCATAGACACTGTCCCTGTGGATTCGATCTTTTTATTACTTGACGACGAAATTGTACACTTGCGGATTTCACGCACCAAGTTTTTGGTGCCGTTGCCTGGGAGTATGTTCTGAATAGAATTAGGGGGTTCTAATTTGGTTTTGGGAGGAGGCACATTGGAGACTTTGGCTCTTGATCTTCATCTTTCTTCCCTCTTCTCTCTTGGATTACGGGTTTGGATGTTTAAGAACATGTTTTCTGTTTCCTTATTCTCTATGTCTGAGTAGTTTCTTTTGTTTCTAGGATTGGGCAATGCCCTTTGATACATTGATAATGATTAATGGACATTGTTTCCCCTTTTATTAATCTTGAATACTCTTTGATTTAATCCTTATTGCTTTTATTCATGTGAATTTGCTGGCCACTTATTTGCATCTCATAGGCATTTAGGGATGTACTGAGAGGTGAACCTAAGTGTTGGAATCATAAGAATTGAACTTAAGGTCTAAATCACGAGAGTAGTTTTAGCCTTTCGAGGATTCAATGAATTACCACAAAGCGTAATGGGTTCAATTTAAATTCAATTACCACGAGAGTAAGAATTGGTTTAATTGGGCACAGATCTTGTATCTTGAGAAAGAACATTAACTAATTTAGGGTAATTCACCTTCAATTGAATTTCAAATTTAATAAAAGGGTTGTCAATTAGGATTTATCTTGTATCATTGTGGTATCCCAATCTTGGAAGCTTTCTTGAATCTGAATATCCTTCTTGATAACTTGCTATTTTTGTTCTGAATTCTGTTTTCTTAATTTTATTTAATTGTTTTGTTACTACGTTCTTCTTTATCAATAATCATATTCCCTTTTGTTTAACTTAATTGAATTAATTAATTAATTGGTATTCATAGACACAGTCCCTGTGGATTCGATCTTTTTATTACTTGACGACGAAACCGTACACTTGTAGATTTCACGCACCAAGTTTTTGGCGCCATTAGTTTCTTGGGAGACAAGTGTACGGTTTCATCGTCAAGTAATAAAAAGATCGAATCCACAGGGACTGTGTCTATGAATACCAATTAATTAATTAATTCAATTAAATTAAACAAAAAGTGAATATGATTATTGATTAAGAAGAACGTAATAACAAACTAATAAAATAAAAATCAAAGTGCAGAATTTAGAACAAAGATAGCAAGTTATCAAGAAAGGGGTTTTCAGATTCAAGAAAGCTTCCAAGATTGGGATACCACAATGATACAAGACAAATCCTAATTGACAATCCTTTTATTAAATCTGAAATTCAATTGAAGGTGAATTACCCTAAATTAGTTAATGTTCTTTCTCAAGATACAAGATCCGTGCCCAATTAAACCAATTCCTACTCTTGTGGTAATTGAATTTAAATTGAACCCATTACGCTTTGTGGTAATTCATTGAATCCTTGAAAGGCTAAAACTACTCTCGTGATTTAGACCTTAAGTTCAATTCTTATGGTTCCAACACCTAGGTTAACCTCTCAGTACGTCCCTAAATGCCTATGAGATGCAAATAAGTGGCCAGCAAATTCACATGAATAAGAGCAATAAGAATTGAATCAATGAACAATCAAGATCAATAGAAGGGGAAACAACATCAATTAATCATTATCAATGTATCAAAGGGCATTGCCCAATCCTAGAAACAAAAGAAACTACTCAGACATAGAGAAGAAGGAATCAGAAAACATGTTCATCGACATCCAAACCCGTAATCCAAGATAGAAGAGGGAAGAAAAATCAAGAACCAAAGCCTCCAATGTGCCTATTCCAAAACCAAATTAGAACCCTCTCATTGTATTCAGAACATCTCTTTATAACCTAGGGTTTTAATTGGCTAAAAAGCCCCCAAAAGAAATAAAAAATAAAACTTAAAAACTGATGCGTACTGCGATCCACGGCCGTGTATCATTCCACGGGCTGGCCGTGGATCTTGCTGTCAGAATTCTATGGCCATGGATCATTCCATGGCCAGGCCGTGGATCATTCCGCGGCCAGGCCGTGGAACTCCCTGGAATCTCTCTTTTCCTCCTTCAAGTTGCTGCTCGATCCATGGCCGTGGTTTGATCCACGGGCAGGCCGTGGATCTCTCTGGAATGGCCTTTTTTGCACCTTTATTACTATCCATTAAGCTCCAACTTCAAACATGTGAGCATTCCATTCATTCCAAGGCCAATTTAGCACCAATCCTGCATAATAACACCACAAACACCGCAGTTATCTGAACTTAAGAGAAAAAACAAACTAAAAAGGAAAACTAAAATGCCTAAAATGCTCAAGAATGCATGCAAAACAAGAACAAAATATGATGTTATTTCACACACATCAAATCCCCCCAAGCTTAAGACTTTGCTTGTCCCCAAGCAATAATTAATGCCAAACCAAGATGTGGGATCAAAAGACAATAAAGAATCAGGAACCCAAGAAAATAATATCCAAGCAATAGGCTAAGGCAAACCAAGAATCTGAGAGGTAATCAAAATCAAGTCCAATTAGAGGTTAAGTTCTCAGAAATCATGCATCCTCACTGATTAAATTAAGTTCACTCCACTAACTACACTCAAAGTGTTTAAGGGTGAAAACTATACGCTCAAAATCCTTCAAAGAAAATGCACTTCCATATGCTTGATAAGAAACCAAATTTTCACTAATAATCAGCATGCATGCAAGAATCAAAAGGTCTTTCAAGGGTTGTAATGGGGCCATGGGAATGATGTTAGGTAAGGTAGAGAAAGGAAGATATGCACAAAGGGCTCATCAAAATTTTCAATAAGCACAAGAAATCCAATAGAACATAAATGGAGCAAAGGCAATATTTCAATCTAAAACATAACTTCACATTTCAAAGAATTTCCTTCCTTACTTTTCCTTCTTCTCTTTCTCCTCTTTTTTTTTTTCTCAAGCTTCTTATGATTTTCTTTTATTTGCACTCTTTTTTTTTTTGAGAAGAGAAATGTCATTCACATATGATTCCCAACACACTTTTCACAACTTTCAAACCCACTTTACTCCATTTAATATTCTAAATGATTACCAATAATATATCATCATAGGCATCAAGAAAATTAATTATGCAATAAGCTCAAAATGGGCAACTAGTGGATGAAAGTGTAACAAATTCAGAAGGCCAAAAAAATACCTAAGATGCCTTAATCATATTCAAGCATGCAACCAAAAATTTCGCCTCAAAATGGTTTCAAACCAAGTTCTAGAGCATAAGATCAATGAGGAATATCACTCAACACAAAGAATGAGAGCAGAAACCATATAGTGCATATATCCCATACAGGCTCAAAACTCACATTTAGAGGTTTAAAAATTCAATGAGAAGCACAAATTCAGAGAACATATGCTAATTATCAACTATCAAAAGATCACCTCTACTATCAATTAAAACAATGCCTGTTGCCTATCACAAGAATCAACAAATTGGGTTCCAAATCAATATCATCTCAAAATCCTCAAGAGAGGGGCACAAGTTCAACCAAAAACCCAAGAGATATGATGGTGTGAAAATGCAACATGAAAATGCAATGCAAAACAAGACATGAAAATGCATGAAACTAATGAATTCTTAGGAGGCAACCCAAGTTTCTTTGTTTTTATCTTTCCTTTTAATTTCTTCTTTTTCTTTTGATTTTGTGTGTTGTTTTGTTGGTTTGAAGCTAAATTTAGAAAGAGAGTGAAGTATAAAGTCAGAAAGTTCCACACCCAGCCCATGGATTGAACACTAGAAGTTTTTCCACCACCGCAGTGAGTTCTTTTCTTTTATCCCTTCTCTTGTTTTAGATTTTTACATTAGGGACAATGTAAGTTCTAAGCTTGGGGGTATTTTTGTATTTTTATATTTTCATTTTCATTAGTTTCGTGCATTCTCATGTCTTATTTTGCATTGTATCTTCATGTTGCATTTTCACACCATCATATCTCTTAGGTTTTTGATTGAACTTGTACCCTTCTCTTTTGAGGATTTTGAGATGGTATTGATTTGGAACCCAATTGTTGATTCTTGTGATAGGCTACAGGCATTGTTTTAATTTGATAGTAGAGGTGATCTTTTGATAGTTGATAATTAGCATAATGTTCTCTGAATTTGTGCTTCTTATTGAATTTTTAAACCTCTAAATGTGAGTTTTGAGCCTATTTGGGACTTATGCACTGTATGATTTTTGTTCCCATTCTTTGTGTTGAGTGATATTCCTCATTGATCTTGTGCTCTAGAACTTGATTTGAAACCATTTTGAGGCGAAATTTTTGGTTGCATGCTTGAATATGATTAAGGCATCTTAGGTATTTTTCTGGCCTTCTGAATTTGTTACACTTTCATCCACTAGTTGCCCAATTTGAGCTTATTGCATATTTAATTTTCTTGATGCTTATGATGATATATTATCTGTAATCATTTAGAGTATTAAATGGAGCAAAGTGGGTTTGAAAGTTATGAAAAATGTGTTGGGAATCATATGTGAATGACATTTCTCTTTCTCAAAAAAAAAAGAGGGGTGCAAATAAAAGAAAATCATAAGAAGCTTGAAAAAGAGGAAAGAAAAGAAAAGAAAGGAAGAAAATTCTTTGAAATGTGGAGTTGTTTTAGATTGAAATATTGCCTTTGCTCCATTTAATTTCTATTGGATTACTTGTGTTTATTGAGAATCTTGATGAGCCCTTTTGTGCAAACCTTCCTTTCTCTTCCTTACCTAACATCATTCCCATGGCCCCATTACAACCCTTGAAAGACCTTTTGATTCTTACATGCATGCTGATTATTAGTAGAAATTTGGTTTCTTATCAAGCATATGGTAGTGCATTTTTTTTGAGGGATTTTGAGCGTATAGTTTTCACCCTTAAACACTTTGAGTGTGGTTAGTGGAGTGAACTTAATTTAATTAGTGAGGATGCATAATTTTTGAGAACTTAGCCTCTAATTGGACTTGATTTTGATTACCTCTCAGATTCTTGGTTTGCCTTAGCCTATTGCTTGGATATTGTTTTCTCGGGTTCCTCATTCATTATTGTCTCCTAATCCCACATCTTGGTTTGACATTAGTTATTGCTTGGGGACAAGCAAAATCTTAAGCTTGGGGGGATTTGATGTGTGTGAAACAACATCATGTTTGGTTCTTGTTTTGCATTCATTTCTTAGGCGTTTTAGTTTCCCTTTTAGTTTGTTTTTCCCTTAGTTCGGATAACTGCGGTGTTTTTGGTGTTGTTGTGCAGGATTAATGCTAAATTAGCTTTGGAATGAATGGAAAGCTTGCATGATTGAAGTTGGAGCTTTATGGATAGCAAAAAGGTGCAAAAAGACCACTCTAGAGGGATCCACGGCCTGCACGTGGATTAAACCACGGCCATGGATCGAGCAGCAACTTGAAGGAGGAAAAGAGAGATTCCAGGGAGTTCCACGGCCTGGCCGTGGAATGATCCACGGCCTGGCCATGGAATGATCCATGGCCATGGAATTCTGACAGCAAGATCCACGGCCGTGGATCGCAGTGCGCAGCAGTTTTTAAGTTTTTATTTTTATTTCTTTTGGGGGCTTTTTAGCCAATTAAAACCCTAGGTTATAAATAGATGTTCTGAATAAAATTGAGGGGTTCTAATTTGGTTCTAATTTGGTTTTGGGAGGAGGCACATTGGTGGCTTTGGCTCTTGATCTTCATCTTTCTTCCTTCTTCTCTCTTGGATTACGGGTTTGGATGTTTAAGAACATGTTTTTTGATTTCTTCTTCTCTATGTCTGAGTAGTTTCTTTTGTTTCTAAGATTGGGCAATGCCCTTTGATACATTGATAATGATTAATTGACGTTGTTTCCCCTTTTATTAATCTTGAATGTTCTTTGATTCAATCCTTATTGCTTTTATTCATGTGAATTTGCTGGCCACTTATTTGCATCTCATAAGCATTTGGGGACGTACTGAGAGGTGAACCTAAGTGTTGGAACCATAAGAATTGAACTTAAGGTCTAAATCACGAGAGTAATTTTAGCCTTTCGAGGATTCAATGAATTACCACAAAGCGTAATGGGTTCAATTTAAATTCAATTACCACGAGAGTAGGAATTGGTTTAATTAGGCACGGATCTTGTATCTTGAGAAAGAACATTAACTAATTTAGGATAATTCACCTTCAATTGAATTTCAGATTTAATAAAATGGTTGTCAATTAGGATTTATCTTGTATCATTGTGGTATCCCAATCTTGGAAGCTTTCTTGAATCTGAATATCCTTCTTGATAACTTGCTATTTTTGTTCTGAATTCTGTTTTCTTAATTTTATTTAATTGTTTTCTTACTACGTTCTTCTTTATCAACAATCATATTCTCTTTTGTTTAACTTAATTGAATTAATTAATTAATTGGTATTCATAGACACAGTTCTTGTGGATTCGATCTTTTTATTGCTTGTCGACGAAACCGTACACTTGCGGATTTCACGCATCAGTTATGTCAAGTAAGAAATTTTAGTATGCACACATGTCAATCAGGAACAAAAATTCCCTTTTTGTAATGCAAGAATTGAAAAACCATAGAACTATAACTTTTGAAACCATTTATGATTCTTTTCAAGATATACTTCAATGTAAGAATCATTGAAGTTCAAAGACAAGTTTAAGATACAAAATGAATCATTTACTTCTTGTTTTCAAGATACAAACATATTAAGCAATTTCAAATAAGAAAACATATAACCTTTAACTTTCTATTCTGAAGTGGATTCAGATGGTACCTGTAATAGGCACGTTACGGTGGACTCCTCTGTAGCACAGCAGCGGCAGCGATGGTGCGAGGGGGTGGGTACCTGCAAAAGGTACTCCGATGCTCAAGTTAGACCATGCACAATGAGGACAGTCTATATATTAGAGGAACTGCCTACCTTTGAGACCTGACATGGTATTTATAAGAGCGTTTAGAATGAGTGCAATGCAGTTATTTAGGATTAGAATCCGTTAGGGATTGTAATCCCTTTTAACTAATTTCCCTATTTATGTGGGATATAATTAGCTTCCATATCCATGAAGGATACTTGAGAGATATCTGCTTAATAAATACGTTGATATACTCATCAAGATAGCGCGTAGTAATATTTGGGTATTATTCTGGTGGGGCTGGGTTGCTCCTAACTGATAACCTAAAATCCTGGTCCAGAACAGTTGTCCCTAGCTTGGAGCTTAGATGGGACAACTAAGTGTCAAGGTACCCATGTTTAGCAAGAGCACATGGCGCGTAGTGAACAAAGGGATCCAAGTCAGAGTTAACGCTGGATCTCACGATGTTTCGAAAGGGCCGAGGTCCGTGATATGTCATAGTATTCCTTTGGGGTTGATGTGTAAGGTCAGGGTCCAAGCAGATCACTCTACTTACGTTGTCATTCTGCCCTCTGAGGTAAGCCATACGTTGCCCCCATATGTAGTTCGGCGAATCTCGGTTGTATGTCATGAGTGAATTCCTACCGGGGTGTCAACGACGAACTCAAGTCAGATGCGTGCTAGGTTAACCAAAGGGACAAGATCCGGAATTACGGTCCAAAACTGTTGCCCCCGGCTTGGTGCTTGACCAGTATAGTAAAGTAGCAAGTCTCAATGCCCCCAGATGATGGAATCTATGCTTTACTTGAAGCCGTGGTCCGTGCTTCTCCATAGGGTTATGAGTTTTAATCTGGAGGCGTTTAATCACGACACTTGTGGACACGTCGTAGTCGGGACATGGTCCATGTGTCAATTGGCCATAAGTGGACATTCCAGGGTGTAGCTAAAGTCCGTAGAATGAAGCAGAATTGTTGCCGTGTTTACCTCTTTTTCCATGGTCCGCACTGGGTCCAACGCCCATTGTGTTACTTTTCACAACTATTCTATGGACTTAGGAAATTGTTTCCTTATGGAAAAACCATGGTCCAGGATCCCACATCCATAATATCAAGTGCATGGCATTCCACTTGACTTAGGTAAAAATAACGCCTTAGTCTATGGTCCAATGTCTATCATAATCAAGCGTTTTGGAATTTAAGACTTAGGCACAAATAACACCCTAATCCATAATCCAAGGCTCATAATATCGAGCATTTGGAATCTTTAGATTTGGGCAAATATAATACCTTAATCCATAATCCAAAGCTCGTAATATCGAGCATTCGGAATCTCAGATTTAGGCAAAAATAGCACATTACCCGGGGCAATTAGAATCCCTTTTGGCTTAGGTATGATTTAAAACCTTGGTCCAGGGTCCTATGTTCATCTCATCGAACATATGGCATCCCAGACTTAGGCATAATGTACAACCTTGGTTTGGGGTTCTATGCTCATCTCATCGAACATATGGCATTCCAGACTTAGGCATAATGTACAACCTTGGTCTGGGGTCCTATGCTCATCTCAATGAACATATGACATTCTGGACGTAGGCATAATGATCAACACCGGGGTCTTTTATGTTTATGGTTCAATGCATGAATTTTCCTTAAACTTAGGATTTTTCTGCTCCACAACCTATTTAACATAAGACAACTCGCGGCAGGTACCGTAATAGCATAAGGTTAGGGTAAAAACCCTTGAATGTACTCCTTGACCTAGGGCAATGGTCAAGTGGATTCCCCTATCTGGCTATCTAAGGTGCGGCTCACATGGGTACGGGTTAAGACCTTTGAGTGCGCTACTTGCCCCCAGAGGGTGGTCAAGTGGATTCCCCTGTTTAGCCGTCATGTATTACTGATCCTCTTCAGATCTTATTAAAGTATAGCAACTTTACGGGTTGCGTTGGGCCAAAGTACCCATGGACTCGAGGTCTTCTTATAGAACAAGTGAACTTGCTTTGGGCTTTGTGAGAATGTCATCCATATTTATTGTGTGGGATGATCTGTAGTCTCTCAGAGCTAACTTTTCTTTTCTTCTGGGAGGCCATCTTTGCATCCCGTTTAATGGATAAATGATGACAGATGACCCAGGCATATCGGAGGACGTCCAGGCAAATAGGTTTTTATTTTTCTGAAGAGCTCTATTAGATGGCATCTCTTATGTTCTTCAAGACTTGCACTAATCATGGTGACTTGATCAGGCTTGTCACCTAACTGGAATAGAAGCAATTCTCCTTCAGGCTAGGGTCTGGTGCCCCAAATTTCTTCTCTGACATCTAGCTCGATCATAAGGATGTTAACTTTAGCCAGGCTAGACGTATATGCTCTTGCTTTCCTAGGAGTATTACAGATCTTGAGGCATTTATTATAATACTTGCATGCTGTGATTTGATCGCCTTTAACCGTGACCACCTCACTATTCTTGTTAAAGAATTTTATGGCCAGGTGAGTAGTGGACACTATAAGCAGATGAGTAGTCCACGACCAAAAATCTGACTTTGATGGTTTTGTAGACTTTGTTGTCTCCGAGGGTCAAGAATGTTTCAAAATATTCCACCAGGGTGATTTTCTCTCCAAAGAACCCAATGAGTTCGCCCTCATGGGGGTTAAGGCAGACATGGGGAACTCCAACTTTTTGAAAGCATCCGTGAACATTATGTCTGCTGAGCTACCTTGGTCTACTAAAATACGTCAGACTTCAGCGTTAGATATTTTGCCAAAGATGACGAGTGGATCATCGTGATCCTGGACAATATCACTGTAGTCCTTAGCGGTGAAAGATATCAGTGGTTCTTCCCTGTCATCAGCACGGGGTCTGCGCGTAGAGCCAGAAATGCTCAATACCGTAGTTCAAAGTGCTTTCTTTCGAGAATTACAGGATGAACCTCCTCCTGCAAATCCTCCTGAGATTGTGCTGACCAGCCGATCTGTCCCGTTGGCCCCATTTTAAGTATCCCGGTTTCAATCCTGCCGGTTGTTAGTATCACGACTAAGCGAAGTTTGGGATTTTCAAGTGGAGCTGCGGTTTCTTCTCCTCTAACGTGGAGTCAGACCTTACTGCGGGTTGTGGCTACATCTTCTCTCTCTCCGTATTCCGGGATTATCATTGTTTCGGATCCCGGTAATATATTTTTGTGGCCGGCCTTTGGATATTTCGAAACTCAGTTTGAAGCACCTCTTTAAGAATTATTTCCCTTGGGGTGTTCAGAGGAGTGTAGTCAAAGTACTTAGGCTAGTATACTTCACCTTTAGAGGGGCTTCGAGGCTGGTTAGAGTTTTAGTTATTTTTCTAGTGAGTGGTCTCATATTTTTTTAGAGTCTCTTTATCCTTAATGATCTCCTCTAGGGCGATGTATTTCTTTAAACGGACGTGGAATTCATTCATAGTCTCTGGCTTCCTTTTTGCTAAAGACTGAAAGAATTCAGAATCAATTCTGAGACCACTCCGAGCATAATGAAGAGCAATTATGTCATCAAAATTTTTCAAGTTAGTGCAAGCCATCATGAAACGCCTTACATAATTGCGAAGTGGCTTATCCTTCCCTTGGTGGAGCTTTGCCAGGGATTCGATAGATCTGGGTTGTTCTTTGCTGGTGGTGTACTGGAGCAGAAAGCATTGTTTAAGATCTGACTAATTAACCACGAACCTTCGTGGTAAGCCTAAGAACCATTTAAGGGCTCTTTTCTTCAGGGAGAGAGAGAAAGCACGACATAGCAACTCCATAGATCCTCCGTGAAAATAAAGGGATTGCATATAAGCATTGATGTGCTCCTGGGGATCCGTGGTTCCATCATAAATCTCCAAGTTTATTGGGAATTTAAAATTCCTAGGAACATGGTATTCCATTAACTGATCAGAAAAAAGGGTGCTCCTCGAACTCGCGGTTCGGATTGTCATTCCGGATATTGACCACGGAAGTGTCGGCTTGTGCCGTTCTTTGATCGTTTCCCACGCTAAGACTGCCATCATTATGGTGAGATCTGGGTTGGTTTTCATGCGTAACCCGTTGCATGTCTGCCAACCTCTGATATTGCTTGTTCAGCATAGCCATATGCTATTGCAGCATGTCTTGAAATTAGCATTGGAAAGCCTGGAACTGATTCGTGCATTGGGAGCAAGATGTACGATCACCAATCTCATGATTTGGCATTCCCAGACACTGGTGCACCGGGATCCTACGTTCTTGATGGCTCTAGTCACCTCTTTGGACTGGGAATTCAAGTCTTTCCCTAACAGAAATCCTACGTGATGGGTTGGGGGACTCATCAGAAGCGTAGGTGGAGTGCCCATCATGTTGGCTTTCTGTTCTGGGTGCTTGATTTCTCACAGCGGAGGCTTGAGCCGTAGGTGGAGGTAGTGGGAGTGGTGGACGTTGCACATCAGGATCTTGCCTCTGGTTGATAGAGGTTTGAACAGTGTCTCTTCTCAAATTTTGCCTTGTGTTCACCATGATTGGGTGGGATTAGAAATTTAAGGCTCCCCACAGACGGCGCCAATGTTCTGAAGTGGATTCAGAGGGTACCTATAATAGGCACGTTACGGTGGACTCCTCTGTAGCACAGCAGCGGCAGCGGTGGTGCGAGGGGGTGGGTACCTACAAAAGGCATTCCGACACTCAAGTTAGACCGTGCATAATGACGACAGTCTGTATATTAGAGGAGGTGCCTACCTTTGAGAGTTGACATGGTATTTATAAGAGTGTTTAGAATGAGTGCAATGCAGTTATTTAGGATTAGAATCCGTTAGGAATTGTAATCCCTTTTAAATAATTTTCCTATTTATGTGGGATATAATTAGCTTCCATATCTATCAAGGATACTTGAGAGATTTATGCCTAATAAATAGGTTGATATACTCATCAAGATAGTGCATAGTAATATCTGGGTATTATTCTGGTGGGGCCGGGTTAGTCCTGACTGATAACCCAAAATCCTGGTCTAGAACACTTTCAAATCTCCAAGTATGTATGTAAGACAATTAAGCATCAAAGATAATGGATCTGAACTACTTATGAGCATATGAATTTCCATATTTGAACAAAGGTAATTGGTCATAAGCTCAAGAACAAAGATATTACCATAAAGCATGTCATTCCAAACAAGGTGTGTACTTATCTAGCATGTTATCATATGTAAAGACACTTTCAAGACACAATGCTAGAAAACCACAACTTAAGGCATGTTAAGGCATAAAACAACTTTCTACTTCTCCAAATATCACGTGATATTCAATTTAAAGCATAAATAAGGATAATAGATTGATATCACCAAATGTGTACTGTTTGAGTTTTTGTAGGTGACTCTAACTTCCAAGCTTCATGTCTTCATGAGGGAATAGAGATTCTTTGCACCCATTTTAGAAGTTTTATCCTTTTTAGCTTTACTAACTGTAAGTTAAATAATCTTATTCCATTTTAATGCTTGCTTGAGGCAATTATCACCTTACAATCAATTCAAAGAACTTTTTTTTTGGAATCCAACAAAGTTTGGATCCTTTGGGATTAGTTGTTGATCACTAATCCATTATACTACCATAAGATTAATTTTTCTATAATATACAAATTGAGTACAATAAATTAATTAATCAATTATCATTAAGCATATTGCCAAAAGTATGCTCATGATATATAGACAATTCAAAGCATAAAAATCATACATAGTCATAGAATGCTCTATGATCAAGAAATATGCAAGATAGTGAGCAAATGGTGTAACAAGAATGAACATAATCAAGTGCTATATATAATATTTAATTTTTACTAAGTACAAATTATTTTATCTATAACATCCTCCCTATCCTATTAAGCTTCACTAACTATTATAGTAGTTCTTTATTACTTGTGTCATTTACTTGTTAATTTTTGTAATTTTATGAGTTAATTTTTTATTTTTAATAAATAGAATAAATGTTTAAAGGCCAAATTAAATAGGAGAGTAGATTGGAAAATTATGAAAATTTGTGGAGCTATTAAATAGAGGATGAGAATTATTTTAGAAATGATTATGGGTTAGGGCAGATACCTGTAAGCATATTAGTTATTTCCTTAAGTTTATATTAAGTTAAAGAAAAGTAATAGAACTTAATGACTATTAAATGAAGTGTATAGATAGCTATTAAATGATGCGTATAGGAACTTAATAGAATCTTAAAATTTTCTATAACACCTATGGAAGCTAGAAACTCATCAATGAAAGATCGAAGTATCCCTAAGACTCAAAACCTCTCATAATTAATATTAACCACATAAAGTTCTCGATCTTATCATTTTTCTTTTCTCTCCACCGCCTTTCACCACACTGACACACACTTTTACATTTTCTTTTTTCATTTTCACCCAGCTAGCAGAAGAAAGAAAGGGATAAGAGAGGGAAGAATGAACTCCATAGGCATCATACTTCCAAACCTCACTAGAAAGCCTTCTAGCAATCATCTTCCAAAGGTCTCATCAAGTTCCAACTAGTGGTGATCTTGAATCCATCACTAAGAAAATTTCAAGTTTCTTGCTGCATCTTCTAAGGATTCAAAGGACTCAAGGTAGGGGTTTATGTCTTTACCTCCATACCTTTTACTCTTAATAGAGTTTAGGAATTGATTTTGATTCTTGATTGAAGAGTAAATGATGGATAACTTATTGATGTAATTGACATTGACTAAAGCAATGGTTTTGATGATAATAAACAAGAAAGGAATGGTAGTGCAAATATCAACTCCCAAGAATCTTCAAGATTAGTTTATAGGACTTAGATCTTAGGTAAAGGTATTTAGGAATCACACTAAACTCACATCTTGGTTTTCACTCAACTAAAATGGCTTTGCAAAATCATGATTTATACTTCAGAAATTTGTGTTTAAGTTTGAGCAAAATGGTTTTAGAAAGTTTGAAACGATTTTGGGAATCCTTGGTTGCAAAATCCTTTAGAAAACTTGCTTTCTTTACAAACCAATAATAGGTTATCACTGTTCAATAATAGATTATTTGCCCAAAGAAAAAAACATGCCTAAATGTTTTTTAAAGGAATAACCGATTTTGGATTTCTCATAACCGGTTGTTCACTAAGTTAGGAGCCTTTTTCAAAAGCTCCTAACCGATTATGGAATTCCCATAATCGATTATTATCAAAATCAAAGGTGCTTCTTTGTTTTTAAAAGGCTCATAACTGGTTATGGCTTTTCCTATAACTGGTTATGCTAAACCAAATAATCAGTTACTGAAAATCAATAATTGGTTATCTGGGAAAGTAGAAAACGTATCCCAACGGCTCTATTGAGAGTATTTAATGCCCCTAACAACCACCAACGACTATTAATTAGTTTGGGCTATAAATGAAAGTGGTTGCGCATTAAAAACAAGTTGGAAAACAATATGAAAATCATTCTTGAGTATTAAATTCGTGTTTTATTATCATTTTCTCCAAATCCCTATTTTGAGCTTTGAGTGTGTGAATCCTTGATAGCCATAGAACTTGAATTTGTATTATCCACTCTTGAGAGAGTTTCATTCCATCTATACTTTGATTAATTTATAAAGATGGTGAGGTATCCCTTTGTTGTTGAGACTCAAGCACAAAGGGTGAGGCATCCTAAAGTGTGTTGAGTGCTCTAGTTTATAAAGGTTGCAAGCACCTGTTGAAGCTTGAAGATATAGTGGAAATCTCGGGTGATTACTTGAGGACTGGATGTAGACCATAAGTAGATTGGTGGTTGAACCAAGATAAACCTTGTGTTTGATCTTCTAAACTCTACTCCTTTACTTTTGTGTACTGTTTTATTGGCTTGCTTGAATACTATCTTGCTTGGGTGTTTTATTTATGAGTGAAAGTTTTCAATCTTATCTATCCATCCATCTCTATCAATCAATACCTTCAACAAAAATTAATAATCAAACATTTTATGAAAGATTTACGAAAATATTTTACAAACTCAATTCACCCCCTCTTGAGTATTGAAGCCACTTAGTAACAAGTGGTATCAGAGCTAGACTATTGTGTAAAGAGCTTAACAACTTCAAGAGAAGTGATAACTTCAAATGGTTTTTTTCCCGAAAGTTCTTCTATAAATAGACCCCCTATTTCAATGGGGATGGTTATCCCTATTGGAAAGAAAGAATGAAATTTTTTATTGAAGCTATTGATCTTAATGTGTGGGATGCTGTTGAAAATGGCCCCTTTGTTCCCACACGTATTGTTGATGGTGTAAGAACATCAAGAAGTGAATAGACCGATAAGGATAAAAAGAAAGTTCAATACAATTTGAGAGCTAAGAACATCATTTCCACATCGTTGGGGTATGATGAACTCTTTAGGGTGTCAAATTGTAAGACCGCCCAAGAAATATGAGATACCTTGCAAGTAACCCATGAGGGCACAAGTGAGGTAAAAAGATCAAGGATAAACACTCTTACTCATGAATATGAACTATTTAGAATGAACTAAGGAGAAAGTATTCAATAAATACAAAAGAGGTTCACTCATATTGTAAATCATCTTGCTTCATTGGGAAATACTTTTCTTAATGAAGATCAATGAAGTGTTGAGGTATTTGAATAGGAATTGATAACCCAAAATGATGACTATTGCAAAGTCAAAGAATCTATCAACAATTACACTAGCCACTCTATTTGGGAAGCTCTAAGAGCATGAATTAGAGCTAAATAGGCTCAATCAAAATGAGGAGCATGACAAGAAGAAAAGGGGAATTACACTCAAAGCCATCTCTTCCACATTTGAAGACAATGAAAAAGATGATAGAGATGATAACCTTAAGTTGAATGAGAAGAATCTTAGTCTCATTGTAAGAAACTTTGGAAGATTCCTTAAGAAGAAAGGAATTCAAAGAAGTTCACCTTTCCCTCCCAAGAAGACTTATCATAAAGGAGAAGAAACCTCATATACTCCAACATGTTATGAATGGGAAAAACCAGGATACATGAAGATGGAATGTCCTGTGTATCTAAAAAAGACAGAAAAGTTTGAGAAAAGACCTTCTATGGAAAAGAAAGGAAGGAGAGCCTACATAGCATGAGAGGATAATGATATGGATTCTACTGATAGTTTAGAAAATGAAGAAGTCCATCTATGTCTTATGGCTAGAGGAGAAGAAGAAGAAGAAGAGAGTGACACCGAGGTAACTTCTTCAAACCTAGACTCATCACCTTCCTATAGTGAATTACAAGATGCTTTTGAAGAATTACATGATGAATCCATGAAGCTCACAAAAATAATTTTATCTTCCAACAAAACAATCTCCTTATTGATAAATAAAGTTTTTATTTCAAATAAGGAGATTAATAAGCTTAAAATTGAGAATAAGACCTTAGGACTTGTTGATGCTAACTCATCATACATGATTTGTTCTTCACATGATAATGCACTTACACCATCATCTTGCTCATCATGTAAACCATTTGAAAACGAAATTGAGGATTTGAAAAACACTATTGAAAAATTTACTTTTGGAATAGACAACTTGAATGTGTTGCCAGGGAAACAAAGACGTGTTTTCCAAAAGGCCGGTTTAAGGTATAATGCTAATAACCAACAAAAGTTTCTCAAGAATCTCTTTGTTTCCTCAAGTGCATCAAGTAGCCCCTTTATCAAATGCTTTCATTGTGGTAGGAAAGGGCATAGTGCCTTAACATACAATGTTAGGAAGAGTATAAACTCCAAAGTTGGGACTAAAGTGGTTTGGGTCCCTAAAGGCACCTTGCCTAAATCTAATACACAAGGACCTACGAAAATTTTGGTAAAAGGTTAAAATCTGAATGTATGTTGTAGGTGTGCTTGAAGGCCAAGAGTTCAAGTTGATATCTTGATAGTGGTTGTTCCAAGCACATGACCAGAGATAGCTCCAAGTTTTCCTTCCTTGTCCTCAAGAAGAATGGACATGTAACATATGGTGACAACAACAAAGGGAAGATCCTTGGAGTTGACAAAGTTAGTAAAATCCATTCCTCTTCTATTGATAATGTTTTACTTATTGAAGGGCTTAAACATAATTTGCGTAGCATTAGTCAATTATGTGATAAAGCAAATAAAGTTATATTTGATTCAAATTATTGCATAATTGAAGGAAAAGATGATAAGCAAGTTAAGTTTGTTGGTCATAGAGTCAATAACATATATATGATTAGCCTTGATGATATATCCTCAAATGATACTAAATGCTTTATGAGTAAAGAAGATGATCCATGGTTATGGCATAGAAGGATTGCTCACATTCACATGGATCACTTGAATAAGTTGGTCTCAAAAGAGCTAGTAATTGGACTTCTAAAATTTAAATTTGAGAAAGATAAACTTTGTGATACATGTCAAAAGGGAAAGCAAATGTCTCTTTTAAATCTAAAAATGTTATTTCAACTACTAGACCTTTACAACTTTTACACATGGATCTTTTTGGTCATTCTAGAACTATGAGCTTTGGTGGAAATTACTATGCATTAGTGATTGTGGATGATTTTTTTAGGTTTACATGGACATTGTTCTTATCTCACAAAAATGATGCTTTTCAATCATTCAAAAGGCTTGCCAAAGTTATCCAAAATGAACAGGTTTTTGCATTGTATTCATAAGAAGTGATCATAGTGATGAGTTTGAAAATCATGAGTATGAAACCTTTTATGATGAGCATGACATTGAGCATACTTTTTCTACCCCTAGAACTCCACAACAAAATGAGGTTGTAGAAAGGAAAAATCGATCTTTAGAAGAAATGGTAAGAACTAGGGGTGTTCACATCCAAACCAATAAAAAAAAAGTGAAAACCGATCCAAAAAACTAAAAACCGACGAAAATCGAAATAGATTGGATTAATTTGGATGAAGTGTTTGAAGAACCAATCGGTTCGGTTCGATTTTCTGTTCAATTTTATAAAATCAATCTAAACCGATCCAAACCGATTTTACACTTAAAATTACCTAAATATCCCTAACTAAACCTGTCCCTCCATTGGCCCAATGGCCCATTCCTCCCCCCCACCACTTTGGCACAGACATAAGTGTGAGTGACGAGCACTGAGATGAAGGCCCAACACTTGCAACTGGAACAAGAAGTTAAGCCAGACTTTCTTTTTTCCCCCTTCTTTTTCTATTCACTGTCCAGTTGTTGATTCGTTCCATTTCGCTTGATTTTTTTTATGGGGTGCCATATTATTCATCTATTCTACCAAACTGAAATTTTAAATGACAGTACACACTCAACTGGAGTTGATGTGTGGATTAAAATTTTCTATTTGGTCAATGCATTTTTATTGTGTATGACTGTATGAATGATTTGGAGTGTGGAATTTGAATTATATTGTTGTTGTGTATTATTCTTATTTAGATTGCATTTTTATTATGTTATTAGACAAAAACCGAATCATCCAATCCAATCCAAATCGATTAAAATTGGTTTGGATTAGGTCGGTTTGGTTATTGGAATTCATCCAATCCAAACCGAACCGATGATACTTACCTTGTTTGGATCAGATGATTTTTTTACCTCAAAATTGATCCAAACGGATCCAAGAACACCCCGAGCAAGAACTATGCTCAATGAGGCTAATTTTCCCAAGTACTTTTGGGTGGATGCGGTAAATACCACTTGTCATATTATGAATAGGGCCCTAATAAGGCCAATTTTAAAGAAAACCCCCTATGAGTTGTACAAGGGAAGAAAGCCAAATGTTTCACACTTTCATGTTTTTGGATGCAAATGTTTTGTTTTAAACAATAGAAAGGATAACTTGGAAAAGTTTGATGCTAAGCCCGATGAAGGAATATTTCTTAGCTATTCCATGCATAGCAAAGCTTTTAGAGTTTATAACAAAAGAACTATGACCATAGAAGAGTCCATTCATATTACATTTGATGAAACTAACCCAAATAGCCCGAGAAAGCACTTGGTTGATGATGTTGCAGAAATCTTGTCAAGAACACACTTGGAGAACTAAGAAAAAGAGGCCAAGAAGCAAGAAGAAAGCCCATTTGACCCCACAAGGCAAGTGGATTCACAAATCATAGACCTTCTCAAGGATTAGAGGATGTAACACCCTCCTTAGGGTGCCACATTTATATCTCAAAATGTCAAAGCTTTATAGAACACGCAGAAAAAAAGATTTAATTTAAGAAAATACAGATTATAAAATTTCTTTTCAAAAGCGTAAACTTAAGCGAAACATAAACAACACAGGATATAACTTACTAAATATTACACACCAAAACAATATATACATCAGTGGCATAGATCACAGTCCACCCAAAATTTACAAAGTTTATACACAAAAGACATAAACAACAGGTTAACAAGACATGACTAACCCAAGTCTAAAGACCTACGGAGTAAGATCTCCCCTTGGACCCACCATTTGATCTTCCTATGAATCCTCCATTGGATCCTCTTCCTCGGACTCTTGCCTAGTCAAATCCTTCAATCGGGGTAAAAGTTCTCGGACAGGTGTCCTGGAAGATGACACCATAGGGTCCGGGTCCTCCCTAGGGGTGTAATGCAAGTCACCCCATAACTCCCTAATAGGCATGAAGAACTCTAGAAGCACAAAAATACTAAGAGAGAAGAAAGAGACCCCTTCACGGGTCTTACTAATGGACAAAGTCAATTCTCCTATATATCTAATTCGTTCAATGCCCCAGTTGATGTGCCACACGTCTGCACCTCCGTGGAATTGAACTCTGACAAAACCAAGAGAATCTTTACGAGTAGCCATCTAAAAAGCAAAACAACTAAAAACTACAAATCTTATTCTTCTTCCCTTAATCTTTATCAACAGAAACATATAGAACAGAAAAATAGATAGAATAACAATACAAAGAGGTGAGATTCTCTACATCAATACCAGTATGGTAGCAAAAGACAGTAATATAAGTAAAATCATAGAATATTGAAATAACAATTATAGTCATAAAGTTTCTCAACAAGTATTTCAATAATATATCAAAAGACGATTCCACAGTATAAAAGTATCACAATAAAATGCTCAATGTCTATGTGAATGCATGATGGACTGACATCTACTCCATGGAGTTCAAACCAACATTGAAGAGAATGATCGGGGAGTCAGTGTCTGTATATCTTTAGCCTCAAATCATATGCTTCTCAATATAATCAATATGAGCAACATGACTATACAAGACACTCTCAACTAGATCAGGAATAGGTTAATGCCAGGTCGAGATCGTCGGTGCATTGCATAGTCACCACGGCCTAGTGGAGCTACCAACTGGCCACATGTGGGATACCCGTACCCTGACGCCTCGAAGTTCAACAAGTGAACTACACTACACAATTCGCACCCGCACAAAAGTGTAATTCATCTCTTAGGCATACAGCCTTGACAACAAGTCATTCTGACTTTCACGATGCATGATCTCATGACAATGATCAACAATATTTACAAACAACAAAAGTTCCATCAAGAAGAGCCACCACAGGGCTTAAGTCAATCATTGACTTTCTTGGGTCCAGTACGTCGTCCCGATAGCACAATGCCATCATATTCGATCACAAGGTATCTCAATTGCACAAATTCAGAAAATCATCATTTTCAAGTCATATGAGGCATTCTCACAAGTCTTTCTTTTTAAAACTTTCAAGAATTATTATGGAAATTGATGATCACATATTTGATACATTAATAAGCCTTCATTTTTAGTCATTTACACTCTCCATGTACTTAATTGATTGAGTTTGATTATGTTTTGTAAGTTTGGACTCAAATTGGACTTAATTGAATTTTTTAGCATAATTTACGTCTTACATTATTTCTGTATTTGGACTATATCTTGGGATGTAAGTGGCCAAATGAGGTGAATCTAGTGGTATTTTAAAGATAAGAGAGAGCTCTATAACTTTCATGAAGACCTCAAATGCCCAATCACACGACTAGATAACTCAAATTGGGGTTGAAGCAAGAACTAGAGTGTTGTTCCTGACAGCTTGACCTATGTGTACTGTTCATGCCAAATTTTGGGTTAGATGTTGTCAAATGGGATGAAGTTTTTATGTTGAATATTTGAGACCTATATCTACAACTTTTATGTTGAACACTTTTCTAGAATCGGAGGCCTAATGGGTGATATTGGGCTTGCAAGTCAGAACCAAGGAGCTGTGACTGGGCTTGAGCAGTGTACAGTAATTTGAATTTATCTGGAGTTATAAAAATGATATTGGACTCAAACTAAAGCCATTTGAAATCTAAGATCCAGGTTTACAACTTTTATGAAGATCATAATTGCTCATTCTGACGCATTCAATGACTTCAGAGCTAAATTATTTTGGAGATAAGGAATCTCCGTAATTTTCCACTCACCAAAAGTCATTTGGCATTTTCCACTCATTTTCCACTCATCCACTCACTAATGACTCAGCTCCCTTGTCATTTTGTATTTCTAACCCTCTATAAAAAGGGGCCTTAGCAGATCATTAAGGGTGTTAGGTGTTAGTTACCCAAATGATGCCATTTTGTTACTAGGTTTTCTTGTAGTAATTTTCCTTTGTTCTAAATTAAAGTCATGTTCTTCTTCTTCTTTTTCTTTCTTTCTTTCTTCTTATCTATGAGTAACTAAGTTTTATTTTACTTGAGTGAAAGGATGAAACTCTTAGTAATAAAATAAGGTTAGATTTATTCTTCTCTTGTGCTTAAATGATTTATATTTTCTAGTAACCATTATACGTGTTATAATTTGTTTCTTATAATTTAGAAACCATCTTTGTAAATAGAAGTTCTTGATTTGTTGTAGACAAAATATTGGCACAATGAATGCTTTAACCAATTTATAAGTGGTGGTAATATTTTTCGGAAACATAATATAATTGCGTATATTATTTTAAATGGACTTTTAACGTTGTATTTTCCGATTGGAACCTCCATGTTGCGAGGATTCTGATTGAGTTATAAAAGGAATTAATCTTATCTTTACTTTATTTACCAAGAGTGAATCTTTTAACCTAAGTAAATAATTTTTACCGTAGTAACAAAATATTTACTTCACCTTAATCTTCAACAATTCCCAGTGGATCGACCTCAGACTCACCGAGAAATTTATTACTTGAGACAACCTGCACTTGGGTTAGCAATGCAACAATTAATCCCGTATCAAGTTTTTGGACTTGGTTGAGAAAAGTGTGCATCAAGTTTTTGGTGCCGTTGCCGGGGACTTGATTTGAAGACCGAATTTCTGGTGTAAAAATTTTGTATATATATTAACATACTAACTAGTGGGGGAACCTCTTCCTTTTTAATTTCTGTGCATACTAACTTGTGGGGGAAACTCTCCCTAATTTCTCTGTAATCTTTAATCATTAATGAAATAATCTTTCTTCTTCTCTTCTCTCTCGCTGGAGCAAAAAATCGGCTTGCCGATTCTCCAGTTTTCATATTTTAAATTTACTTTCTGTACTTTATTTTCTCGTATTTATCTTCTCGTCATTGTTTTTTGTTATTTATTTTCTCATTTATTTTTTTTGTTTACTAACTTACTAACTCTCTTACTAACTATCTAACTTTTTACTTTATCACTATCTAACTTTTTATTTTTTCTACTTCTAACATTTTAATTTATCTACATACTAACTTTTTACTTTTTCTGCTTATTAACTTATTTGGTGGTTGGTTTATACCACACCTTTATTAATATTTATTTATTAAGTGTTAATATATATTTGGTGGTTAGTTTATACCACATCTTTGTTAATATTTGATGGATGGTTTATACTGCTAGTTTGTACATTTTATTTTATACTTTAAGTTACTTGTTTATGCTTAATTGGTATCGTGATTTAAATTCTGGTCGTTTGGTTAAAGTTAATCCTAGTACTTTACATATTGATTTGTCTGAATCACAATCACACACATTAAGCACAATGGCTGAAAACAAAAGTGTGCATGATGAACATGAAAATCAACCGTTGCGAACCATGCGTGAGTATTTGCAACCATCTCGAAATTCTAGTCCATCATGTTTTATCTTTCCACTCAATGCCAACAATTTCAGATTCAAGCCATGTATGATTTCTTTACTTCCTAATTTCCATGGTTTAGAATATGAAAGCCCATATTTACATCTAAAAGAATTTGAGGAAGTATTTACCGCTTTTCATGATCAAACTTGTACTGAAGAGGTTGTTAAGCTTAAATTGTTTCCTTTTTCTTTAAAAGATAAAGCAAAAGCTTGGCTTAACACTTTGAAACCAAGATCAATTAGCACATGGCAAGAAATATAAGGTGAGTTTTTAAAGAAATTTTTTCTAACACATAAAACCAATGCTTTGAAAAGACAAATCCAAAATTTTTCCCAAAATTCAAATGAAGCATATTTTCAAAGTTGGGAACGTTTTAAAGATTTGTTGAATTCTTGCCCACATCATGGTTTTGAAAAATGGCGCACTATAAGCTTCTTTTATGAAGGGTTAACACCCGAAACTAAACAATTTGTGGAAACAATGTGCAATGGTGAATTTCTTGATAAAGAACCTGATGAAGCTTTAGACTATTTAGACCATTTGGCTGAAAATTCTCAATCTTGGCATGGTACTAATCCTTCTGAAAATTCAATCAGATATAACCTTATAAATGCTAGTAAAGAAAAATATCACCTTAGTCAATAAGAAGATCTAAATGTAAGATTTGCTAGTTTGGCTAGAAAGATTGAAGCCATGGAATCAGGGAAAGTAAAAGAAATCAAATCTGTTCAAAATGAAGAAATTTGTAGCATTTGTGATGAATTGGGGCACTCAACAAATGAATGTCCAAAAATTCCTATTTTTAAAGAAGTTGTGCATGAGTAAGTAAATGCAATGAACAATTTTAAAAAGTCATTCACTTTTTCTTTTTCAGATACATACAATCTGGGATAGAGAAATAACCCGAACTTCAGTTGGAGGAATAGCAACCAGGTACAATTCATGCAACCACCACCTCCTCAGGCACAGTAAGATTCTCAAAATCCTCAAGGATATGCACCCTATGTCCCACCATATAGGAAAAACCTTGAAGGAACATTGCATGCATTCATGGAAAAACAAAAAGCCATCAATAACCAAAACACTCAAGCCATGATTGACATAAAAGACACTCTTACTAAACTTTCTTCTGCACTTGTCATTCATGAGAAAGGAAAGTTTTCCTCTCAACCTCAACCAAATCCTAAGGGTTAATACAGCCTAAATGAGGGTAGTTTAGAAAGTCAAAAAATAAATTAAGTCAACTCAGTGATAACTCTTAGGAGTGGAAAGGTTGTTAAAAAATAAATTCCTGAACCTTGTGAGAAAAATGATGAGTCAAGTCCCAAAGATGAGGAAGGAGTTGACAAGCCACCTAGCCAAAAGGAGATCAAACCCTCGTCTTCACCCCCATTTCCTCAAGCATTAAATAATTCAAGTAAAGTGAACCATAATAGTGACATTTTTGAAATCTTTAAACAAATGAAGGTCGATATTCCTCTGTTAGATGCTATCAAACAGATTCCTTCTTATGCCAAATTTTTGAAAGACTTGTGCACTGTTAAAAGGAAACATAATGTGAAAAAGAATGCCTTTTTGACTGAATAGGTAAGTTCCATTATTCAAAACAATAATGAGTTGAAATATAAAGACCCTGGTTGTCCTACAGTTTCATGCATTATTAGCGAACATAAAATTGAACGAGCTTTACTTGATCTTGGTGCTAGTGTTAATTTGCTTCCATATTCAGTTTATCAGTAACTCAACCTTGGTGAGTTAAAACTAACTTCTGTAACTCTTTTACTTGCTGATAGATCAATTAAAATCCCAAAAGGAATAGTGGAAGATGTGTTGGTACAAGTTGATAAATTAATATATCCTGTGGATTTTATTGTCTTGGAAACTGAACCTTTGGTTGATAGTTCTAAGTCAGTTCCTGTTATTCTAGGTCACTCATTTTTAGAAACATCTAATGCTTTGATAAATTGCAGAAATGGAGTGGTGAAGCTAACTTTTAGAAATATGACACTGGAGCTTAATATTTTTAATATGTGCAAGCAACCACATGAAGTTTATGATGAAAAGGAAGAAATTAAAGGGATTGAGGCCATTATAGATGGTCATTTTCAAACCAGGAGTTCTTCTGACCCATTAGAAATCTGTTTAATTAATTCTTTTGATTCAGCTACACAATTAGATGATGATATTTCTAAAACATGCTCTTTGCTTGACTGTACACAGGAAATGGAATACAAAGGAAGGAAGCCAAGATTCGAAGAGCTAAAACCTATGAATAATGATACCCATGAAGAAGTACCCACACTGGAACTAAAGCCATTACCTGCTTGGTTGAAGTACACATTTTTGGGAGAAGAACAAAGTTTTCCAGTGGTAATTTCCTCATCCCTGACCAAAGAACAAGAAGGTATGTTGATAGAAGTACTTAAAAGACATAAAACTGCAATTGGATGGACATTAAAGGACATAAAATGTATTAATCCATTAATTTTTTGTACACATAGAATACATTTAGAGGATAATGCTAAACATCTCAACAACCTTAAAGAAGATTAAATCCACATATGAAAGAGGTAGTTAGAGTTGAAGTTCTTAAATTACTTGATGTTGGAATTATCTATCCTATCTCTGATAGCCAGTGGGTAAGCCCTACACAAGTTGTGCCTAAGAAATCTGGAATAACAGTGGTTGAAAATGAAAAAAGAGAATTAATACCTACCCGAGTCTCATCTAGTTGGCGTATGTGTATTGATTTCAAAAAATTGAATGCAGCCACTAGGAAAGATCATTTCCCTTTGCCATTTCTTGATCAGATTCTAGAAATAGTAGCAGGACATCCCTACTATTGTTTTCTTGATGGTTATTCAGGGTATAATCAAATACCAATTGCATTGGAGGATCAAGAAAAGACCACTTTTACTTGCCCCTTTGGCACTTTTGCATATAGAAGAATGCCTTTTGGTCTTTGTAATGTTCCAGCAACTTTTCAAAGATGCATGTTAAGTATTTTCAGTGACATGATTGAGCATTATTTAGAGGTTTTCATGGATTATCTGACAGTTTTTGGAAATTCTTTTGAAAATTGTCTTGATAATTTGGAAAAAGTTTTTAAAAGATGCAAAGAAAAATGATTTGTATTAAATTAGGAAAAATGTCATTACATGGTTACCTCAGGAATAGTGTTAGGTCATATGATATCTTCTAAAGGAATTGAAGTTGATACGGTCAAAGTTGAATTAATTGCTCATTTGCCTTCCCCAAAAACAGTCAGAGAAGTTCGTTCCTTTTTAGGACATGCAGGATTTTACAAAAGATTCGTAAAAGACTTTAGTGTCATATCTAGACCTTTATGTAATCTTCTAACAAAAGATGCACCATTTGATTGGAACCAAGATTGTCAGAAATCTTTTGAAAAATTAATCGATCTTTTGACTTCTGCTCCTATCATGCAATCTCCTGACTGGTCTTTGCCTTTTGAGTTGATGTGTGATGCTAGTGATTTTGCTGTTGGTACTATTTTAGGACAAAGAAAGGAAGGTAAACCTCATGTAATTTATTATGCAAGTCGAACTTTGAATAGTGCACAATGAATTACACCACTACTGAAAAAAAACTACTTGGTGTAATTTTTGCATTGGACAAATTTTGAGCTTATTTAATTGGTTCTTCCACTGTTGTTTTCAGTGATCATGCTGCTATTAGATATTTAATATCTAAGCAGGATGCCAAACCTAGGTTGATACGCTGGATCTTGTTGCTTTAAGAATTCAACATCACAATAAAAGACAAGAAAGGAGCTGAAAATATTGTTGCAAGTCATTTGTCAAGGTTGACAACAAGCTCATCTTTTGATAGCACACCTATCAATGATTCTTTTCCCGATGAATTTTTATTTTCTGTCAATTCCATGCCTTAGTTTGCTAACATTATTAATTTTCTTGTAACAGGTAAGATGCTGCCTCAGTGGACACACCAAGACAGAAAAAAGTTTTTGATTGAGGTGAAAAATTTCTTTTAGGATGACCTATATTTGTTCAAATATTGTCCTGATCAAATCTTTCGGAGATGTGTACCCGATAATGAGGTAAGTAGTGTCATTAAATTTTGTCATTCAAAAGCATGTGGAGGTCATTTTTCTTCAAAGAAAACAGCTGCAAAAATCTTGCAGTGTGGATTTTATTGGCCCACTTTATTCAAGGACAGTTATACTTTTTGCAAAAGTTGTGAAAATTGTCAAAAATTGGGGTCCATTTCTAAAAGAAATATAACTTTGAACCCTATCATTGTCATTGAAATTTTTGATTGTTGGGGAATTGATTTCATGGGTCTATTTCCATCATCTTTTGGATTTGTGTACATTTTGGTTGCAATTGATTATGTCTCACAATGGATTGAGGCAATTCTATGTCGGCACAATGATCATAAAACTATTTTGAAATTTTTAAAATAAAATGTTTAAAGTCGATTTGAAATCCCTCAAGCTATCATCAGTGATGGGGGAAAACATTTTTGTAATAAACCATTTGAATCTTTAATGAAGAAATATGACATCACACACAAAATTGCTACCCCTTATCACGCTCAGACAAATGGACAAGTAGAATTAGCAAATAAGGAGATTAAACAAATTTTGGAAAAAATGGTTAACCCAAATTGTAAAGATTAGTCTCTAAGACTAAATGATGCACTTTGGGCTTACCGTACTGCTTTCAAAACATCTTTAGGCATGTCACCCTATCAGTTAGTCTATGGAAAACCTTGTCACTTGCTTGTAGAATTGGAGCATAAAGCATTTTGGGCCATTAAAACTTTCAACTTAAGTCTTGATGATGCTTCCAAGTTGCGCAAATTGCAATTGAATGAACTTGAGGAATTAAGAAATGATGCATATGAAAACTCAAATATTTATAATGCTAGAACAAAAGCTTTTCATGACAAATTAATTTTGAGAAAAACTTTTGAAATTGGTCAAAAAATTCTGCTTTATAATTTTCGTCTTCACCTATTCCCTGAAAAATTGAGATCTAGGTGGATTGGTCCTTATATTGTCAAACATGTGTATTCTTATAGGGCCATAGACATTGAGAATCCTAGGAATGGTATTGTATTTAAGGTCAATGGACAAAGACTCAAACCATTTCTAGAACATTAAGTTGTTGAGGTAGAATCCATTTCTCTTTCTAATCCTTATTATGAGTAGGATTTATTTTAATGTTGTTTCTTTCTTTTTGCAGTTCTTTGTGTTCCCGGTTAAATAGCGGATAACGGTACTTCGTGACTCTCAAGTCGGTTTATTTTTCAGTTTCCCATAATAACTGATTTCTTCTCCTTTTAAAATGGATGTCATTCTCTCAAATCTAAGAAAGCATTTTCCTTCTCTCCCTCTAAATGCTCTAACAAAAGTCTACGAAGCAAGGTGTGAAAGACTGAGACTGTTAATGTATAAGGGCATCCCAGAAGATATACGCTGGATAATCGAAGCAAAGGTTCATTTAGCTGGTGAATCTTCAGATTCATTTGTCCCATACATGCCTGGTCTCGGTAAAAGTTCATTTTCAAAAAGGAGAAGAGCAAAAAGAATGAAAGTTTGTTACAAGTGTGCACGATGGAATTGCAACACGCGATGTCGCTCTTTGGGGATGGTTTCTGTAAACAGAGAAGATAAAATATTCTGTATGAAGAATGGACTGAGTAAGGAGTCATTAGATAATATCTTATTGACTCTTGAGACACATTCTTGTGGAGTTGTGCAGCGTGAACTTCTTAGTTTGTGGAATCTCTTCAGGGATGAGCAAGAGCGTTATAGTCTTCGGGAATCTGACTCAAAAAGACCTTGTTTGTCAATTTATAAGAAAATTAGATGGGAAGCTTATCCTCGACTCATAGAAGGCGTTTAAGCCGTTTCTAGACGTGAAACCAGAGGAAGATGTGAGCCACAATCACAACAACATGTATATATTATCTTGTACATCTTCAAAAAAAAAAGAAGAAAAAAAAAAAAAAAAAAGAAAAAAAGAGGAAAAAAAAGAAAAAGAAAAAGAAAAGAAATAAGAAATAAATTAAATAAAATAAAAAGAGGGCGAAACTTCAGTTGTACTTGATCTTTAATTAGATTAGGAGCCCCTGCCAGTGGCAGACCCATCATTGACTCGGGTGGACCTTCGCACGCCGGTCGGTAAATAAGGTTCGTGTGACATGCTCTGTAGAGAGTCGCGTAAGCATTCCCAGGTTTTAACCGTAGGCTCTGCTTGTTGATGGACAGATAGAAGCATCCCGTGTTTGCATTCTCGCATGACAATGCCTCTGAGCTAGATCCTGTGATTTAATGTCATGGGCTCTCCAGCGACCTCTCACTGGCTGTGGTCACTGGTCGTCGTATTCAAATTTTCTCTCTTTAATTAGAGGGACGATGCATAAGCTGGGATATCCCACAAGCGGGAGAGAGAAGAATGCCCAGATTGGCTGAGCCGTCTTGGTATTACTGCACTCATGACGCGCAGTATAAAGATCTGCCATGAAACCTATACATAAAGGTATGTAATTATTTGTTATTATTATTTTATCTTTGTATGATTTTGTTAAATTTTGGTTTTGGACAGACGATCCTTTGGACGGGATCCTTCAGAGGTTTCTAGACTTCTTTAACTTGATGGTTTTCTTGAAGTCTAAAATAAAAAAATAAAAAAATAAAAAAAAATAAAAAAATAAAATAAAATAAAATAAAATTTTAAAATAATAAATAATAATTTTTTTCTTCTTAAATTCAAACTTTTCTAACAACAGCCAACTTACCCATATAGGAGCTATTATTACTTTTTCTATTCTCTTCCCTATTTAAACACTCTATTTTCTTTACTTTTCTGTAACTCATAATCATTCAAAGAGAGTGTGAGTGTAGAAATGGAGGGAGTTTCTTCTTCTATTTGCAGATTTGTCAGTATCTGTGTATTTTGTGGGACAAGTTATGGGAAGAGTTTAGAGTTTGTAAACGCAGCAAGCACTGTTGGTAGAACACTTGCTGCGAGGAACATTCGTGTAGTATATGGGGGAGGTTGCCTTGGGTTAATGGGGGCTGTATCACTTTCTGCATTTGTAAGAAGTAGTCAAGTTTTAGGTGTCATTCTTGAACCTTTAACTTGAAGTAACATCGTTGGAAAGACAATTGAATTGGAAATTCAAGTATCATCTATGCATGGACGAATGAAGACAATGCTTGAAAACTCTGATGCATTCATTACCTTACCTGGTGGTTTTGGTACTTTGGAAGAAGTCTTTCAAATTGTCTCTTGGGCCCAACTGAACATCCACCATAAACCCATAAGTTTGTTGAATGTTAATAATTTCTTTGATAATTTGTTATCTTTTGTTGACCATGTTGTGGAACAGAAATTTGTCACACCTTCAGCAAGACGACTCCTTTGTTGGGAATTGCGGATCAAAAATATCTCGCAGCGGAATAATAGGATTCCCACACAGGATCCATGCGAAAAGTCCATAATCTGAGTTTTTTTTAAAAATTACCTCTTGAAGCGTGATAAACACAAGCGAGGTGAATCACCAACACCGTAATAGTGACGATGTTTCTGCGGTATCCACACGAACAGGACTTGCAAAAGAGTCACGCCTCTGTTTCGCGGTGCTAGTGCGCGAATAGAAGAGAAGAACCTTTCACTTGTCTCTCACTCACTTTCTTAGGTGCGGCTAGGGTTGTGATGTAACCTCAATGGCAGCCCCTTAACGATTACTATTTATAATAGTGGCTGCCTTAAGTGAGTGTGAGCAGTAGCAAGGTAAGCTGTGCAACCCTAAAACCCATCTGTCATGAGTTAGGCCCACAATTGAATCCGAGTCCAACTTGGATCCTTATTGCTCCAATTTAGTCTGTTCTAAGTGTGCGACCCTACAGGTTCTCATGACGTTGGTAGTAATATTAAAATCTCATTTTAATATTACAAACAGTGAGCGGTATCTAGCAACACATCACTGCTACCCAAGTAATGAGAATGTCAGTGATTTGACATAACCTATCCGTGATCAATGTTTCCGTGTAGTTTAGTCCCTTTGTCAAGATATCTAGATTGAACACAAGGCATGGAATGCGTCACCCTTGTATAGTCCAATCATTCGTTTCCTGATACTCGAGTAGACTTTGTAACAACAAATGAGATCAATATCTCATATTGACTCAATTGAGCATGGCCATGCATTTCGCAGTCTCACTCAATCAGGGGGCCCGAAGATATCACTCCTGTTATGTAGGAGTGACAAATTCCATCTAGGTCACTCACATCCCTCTGCATGATTTGCGGTATGTCCAATAACCAACTTTATAATCACCTTGTTACAGATGACGTTTGATGGCATTAAAACACACAACTCCTCATGTAGGAATCGTAGTGATTTCGGTCAAAGGACCACAAACACCATTGTCACTATGAGAATCGCTTATGACACTCACGTAACGATCCATGTAGCGTTCTCATGGTGGGTCATCCGAGACATCATTACTCTAATATGTACCAATGTGAAGACTTGACATCTCATATCCATGACCCGTGAGATGCGGTCATCAGTCTCTACACATACTAGTCTCAATGTATTATTGTTGTCCTAATTAACAATAATACTTGACTAGGGACATTTAAGAATAGTGTTGTAACCAAAAGGATCTCACGATCAAGTCATCCACTTGATGTCC
This sequence comes from Ormosia semicastrata, assembly GCA_029884595.1. Classification (NCBI taxonomy): domain Eukaryota; kingdom Viridiplantae; phylum Streptophyta; class Magnoliopsida; order Fabales; family Fabaceae; genus Ormosia; species Ormosia semicastrata. Next base: position 17,445,576 of record JAQQTO010000042.1, on the reverse strand, counting down.
TATGGCATCAAACTTACTATTCTAAGGACTTTATTATGTTTATCAAAAAAGAACACAATAAATGAAATGCCTCATATATAAAATAGCATAATATAATGTATGTCAATACAAACAAAATGTATTGGCCACTAGGGCATACACTAACATCCTTATCTCTGCTTCCACTGTTGATGAGTTGATTGATAAATTAGAAGCTTTTGTTATGAACTTGATCCAGTAACAGCTCAGATAGATTGGTCCGAAGGAAGCGGTAAGGGAAGCAAAATGAAAAGAAAGCCAGCCAAGACACTCCAACTATTTAAATAATTACAAGCTTTGGTTTTATTTATCGTACTTTGTTTCTGTTTAAATTTGTATGAGGTTTTTCTTTTCAGTAATTGCAGCAACAGGTAATATATTCTATCATTTACCTATCTATGTTTTGACATTGAGGACAATGTTGTGATCTGGTTGGGGGGAAGGATGGTTATGAAAAAAAAACAAAAAAAACAAAAAAATAAATAAAAAAATAAATAAAAGCCAAAAAAAAAAAATTAGGAAGTGTGTTTGTTAATATGTTTATTGTGTTTATATTAGGAAAAAAAACTAAAAAAAATATGAATGTGTTTGTTAATATGTTTGTTGTGTTTGTTATCAATTTATTAACAATAAAAGTAATTAGGGATGACAGAGTAAGGAGTAAATTATTTACTCTTGAGACGCATTAAAAAAAAAATTGGTGGCAGAGTAAGGAATAATTGGGTAGACAACTAGTTTGTGTGGAAATAGCAATTCAAATTCAGGGAAATTTGCATGATTGAGTAAATTGTATTCTTTCTTAAAATTCACATGCTTGGTTATGGATGTTGAATTGATGGACTGAGAGTGATAGAATTATGCCTTGTGAGATTTTGAGCCTATTGATGAATGGATTGAACATTTGTACCATTCTCTTCTTTCTTGTGTGAATTTTACTCATGAAATTGTTATTCTAGAACTTGCTTTGATTCTTTTTGAGACTACATTTTCATATGCATACATAAATATGATTGAGGTATTTTTCTTGAAATAGTTACTTTAATCAAATAGTTAGCCTTGCTTAGCAGCATATTGTCTCAATATGATATCAAGTACTCTTATGACTTCTTGGAAATTCTCTGATTCCTGTCAACGTAAAGCATTGGAAATGACCTATTTCCCCTTGCTTAACCCCTTTAAGCTTATTTGACCATTCTTTGTTTCGAATTCATTATGTGCCTTAAATGAAAAACCATGTTCTTACCTGACCTTAGGGAATAAGAGAACATTAACTTTGTCATTCGATAAGTTCTTGAACAAGTGTGGGGGTGTGTGTGCAGAATGGTTAAAAAAATGTATATATGATGTTCTTTTGTAAAAAAATAAAATAAAAAAAATAAAAAAATAAAAAATAAAAAAATGTAAAAAGAAAAAAGGGTCAACAAGGCAATAAAAGAAAGGAAAAGAATATGTAAATGAAATTTGTATTAGGTGGAGTTGGGATGAACTTTTATGCTTGTTAATTGAACTTAGCTTTCATGCTCTTTTATTCTCATTGGTATTTAACTTGTCATATCCATATTACCTTCTCCTTTACCTTGACCCTATTACAACCTTGAATAAAGTCCTCATGATTTGTGTGTGCATGTGTTCTGAGTAGTAGAGAAGTAGAAGATAAGCAACCTTATGGTAGTGCAATTTTCATGGGTTGAATTGAGTGAAATACCTACCTTTTAAACACTTGAGGGATTGAGAGTGAATCTTGTGAAGATCTATCATTCTTGACTCATGCTTTTCAATTGAAGTTTTCTTACTTGTTGGTTTGAGATGTGAAGATATGTTACCTCATGAATGTTTTGATTACTTGAATGATTGGTTGCTCTTCATTTTTAAATATTATTAGAAATTAAGTCTTTTAGAGTGTTTAACTTTTGAGTCTGTTTCATTTTTTTTTAGTTTTGGTCTTGTGTGTTTTGCCTAGGAGTGCAAAAAGCTAAGTGTGGGGGAATTTGATGATCACATATTTGATATATTAATAAGTTTTCGTTTTTAGTCATTTACACTCTCCATGTACTTAATTGATTGAATTTGATTATGTTTTGTAAGTTTGGACTCAAATTGGACTTAATTGAATTTTTTAGCATAATTTACGTCTTACATTATTTCTGTATTTGGGCTATATCTTGGGATGTAAGTAGCCGAATGAGGTGAATCTAGTGGCATTTTAAAGATAAGAGAGAGCTCTATAACTTTCATGAAAACCTCAAAGGCTCAATCACACGATTAGATAACTCAAATTGGGGTTGAAGCAAGAACTAGAGTGTTGTTCCTAATAGCTTGACCTATATATACTGTTCATGCCAAATTTCAGGCTAGAGGTTGTCAAATCGGCTGCAATTTTTATGCTGAATAGTTAAGACCTATATCTACAACTTTTATGTTGAACATTTTTCTAGAATCGAAGGTCTAATGAGTGATATTAGGCTTGCAAGTTAGAAATGAGGAGTTGTGACTGGGCCTGAGTAGTGTGCAGTAATTTGAACTTATATAGAGTTATAAAAATGATATTGAACTCAAACTAAAGCCATTTGAAAGCTAAGATCCAGGCCTACAACTTTCATGAAGATCATAATTGCTTATTTTAACGCATTCAATGAATTTAGAGCTAAATTATTTCAGAGATAAGGAATCTCCATAATTTTCTACTCACTAAAAGTCATTTGGCATTTTCCACTCATTTTCCACTCATCCACTCACTAATGACTCAGCCCCATTGTCATTTTGTATTTCTAATCCTCTATAAAAGGGGGCCTTAGCAAATCATTGAGGGTGTTAGGTGTTAGTTACCAAAATGATGCCATTTTGTTATTAGGTTTTCTTGTAGTAATTTTCCTTTGTTCTAAATTAAAGTCATGTTCTTCTTCTTCTTCTTCTTTCTTTCTTTCTTCTTATCTATGAGTAATTAAGTTTCATTTTACTTGGGTGAAAGGGTGAAGCTCTTGGTAATAAAATAAGGTTAGATTTATTCTTCTCTTGTGCTTAAATGATTTATATTTTTTAGTAATCATTATACGTGTTATAATTTGTTTCTTATAATTTAGAAACCATCTTTGTAAAGAGGAGTTCTTGATTTGTTGTAGACAAAATATTGGCACAATGAATGCTTTAACCCATTTATAAGTGGTGGTAATATTTTTTGAAAACATAATATAATTACATATATTATTTTAAATGGACTTTTAATGTTGTATTTTTCGATTGGAACCTCCATGTTGCGAGGATTCTAATTGAGTTATAAAAAGAATTAATTTTACCTTTACTTTATTTACCAAGAGTGAATCTTTTAACCCAAGTAAATAATTTTTACCGTAATAACAAAATATTTACTTCACGTTAATCTTCAACAATTTCCTGTGGATCGACCTTGGACTCACTGAGAAATTTATTACTTGAGACAACCTGCACTTGGATTCGCAATGCAACAATTAATCCCGCATCAAGTTTTTGGACTTGGTTGAGAAAAGTGTGCATCAGAAATTCACTCTAATCTTTAAAACTTTTCTAGTTAAGTTCCTCTAAGTAATACTTCCTCACATTTTTCACGAAAAACCTAAAAAGAAAACTATATTGTCTAATCTCACCACTTCATTTCCTTTTTTCCCTAAGCCCTAAAAGTACTCTAAATTTTCATGATCTCTCTTTCTAGCTTATTTTCTCTCTCAAGGCCGAAATCTCTCTCTAAACAAATGATTGAATTTTATTTTATCATCCCTTTATTATTATTAATCCTCAATCTAATTACTTTTTCACCTAAACATCTAAGTTTCAAATCAACATAATAATTTTATCTTGGATACCCTATTTGGGGTCTCTTGGCCGTGAACTATACAAGGTCCTTGAGCCTCAAAATTTTCATCTTCCACAAAGGATTTTAAGCAACTAACGTATATCAATCATCAAGAATTTTTATTCTACCAAGATCATGAATAACACCAAGCCACAAAATCATATAGAACAAGAATCACAAAAAATCACCAAGAGTCAAATACAATCAAGTGAAAAATCCTCACATGGATTCTCCGCTCTCAACACAACAGAACATCTCTCACCACCATGAAAGGTTGATTAGAGTCATATCCCTCTTACCTTGGAGGATATCCAACCACTACTTGAATATCTTCTTGAAACAAGCTTCCTCTTCCAATAGCTTCTTGAAAAATGCCAAAGAATCAATATTTTAGGCTTAGAGAAGAATGACCATGGTTCAAAATCATGGTTTTAGAAGGAAGAAAAGAAAGAAAGATGGAAAAGAAGAAATTTTACCTTAGAAATCTTTAGGCCCTAACTTGAAAAAATGCTTGGACAAAGATGAACAAGTCAAGATCTCCTCACCAATGTGGCTTAGAAAGAGGTTTAGATCTAAGAAAATAGATGAGTGAAATCAAAGAAGATGAGAGGGTGGATTTGGTGAGTGTGGCCGTGAGCCTAGAGGAGAGAAAATGGGAGAAGAAAAATAAGAGAAAAATGTGTATAGCTTTTTGGTTGATGAGAGAGAAATGGATAGAAAGTGATGAAATGAAGATTAGATGAAAATTTACTCTAGAGGTCTTCTTCCTCTCTCTCTTGGCCGTGCACTCCACCTAGGGAGGCGGTGCCAAGCTTCCTCAACAAGCTTCACAAAGCTTCCTTGAGAAGCTTTCTTCTTTGGTCCAAAAGTCAAAGATGATGTCATGTGGGTGATGTCACAAAAGTGAATAAATAGAAACAATCTACTAGATATTTACTACAAGCTATTATCTAATGGATAAAAGTCAGAGTTAATAAAGGCAGTATCTATTGTCCAATGAATAATAGAGCGTACCCAAATTTATCTGTCAAATAAAATCTCAGACAATAAAAACTTTAAAAATTGTCTCCGGCTTCGGGTTTAGTAAGATCCCCCGGCCCCGGTTCAACAGTCCAAAATTTTTTAAAAATAATATTAAAATAATCCACATTCACCAAATAATTCATAAAAATTCATAAAATTCACAACATCACATAAATCACAAATAAGCTAGAAATAAGAGGAAATTGGGGCATTACAATTCTCTCCTTCTAAAATGAATTTTGTCCCCGAAATTCATTATACCTTAGAACAAATGCGGATATTGTTCCTTCATTTTATCTTCTATCTCCCATGTTGCATCTCCAGTCACATAATTCCAGATCACTTTTACTAATGCAATTTCCTTGCCTCTGAGTTGCTTCACTCTCTTATCCTCAATCTTGATCGGAAGTGTTTCGTAGGTCAAATTCTCTTTTAGTTGTACTGTATCTGGTTTACTGACATAGGCTGGGTCAGGGATATACTTTCGCAATTGCGACACATGGAAGACATCATAAAAGTTGGAAAGAAAAGGTGGTAGGGCTATTTGGTAGGCTATCGGACCTATCCGACGAAGAATTTGATATGATCCAGTCTGATGAATTTTGGAGTGAGTTTTCTGGATTTAATGACCCTTCCAACACCATTTATAGGTGTAACTCTAAAAAACACATGCTCACCTTCCTCAAATTCAAGAGGTCACCATCTCTTGTCAGCATAGCTTTTCTGTTGGCTCTGAGTTGCTCTCATCCTTTCCTGAATCATCTTAACTTTTTCAGTTGTCTATTGCATAAGTTCAGGTCCTACCGCAAGATTTTCACCATCCTGGTACCAACATAAGGGTGTTCTACACCGTCGCCCATATAACGCCTCGTAGGGTGCCATTCCAATGCTTGCGTGGAAACTATTATTATAGGTGAATTCTATCAAAGGCAATAATTCATCCTAACTCCCAGTCTGTTCCAAGACACAAGCTCTCAACAGATCTTCCAATGATTGTATTGTTCTCTCTGACTGACCATCCATTTGCGGGTGATACGCAGAACTTAGATGAAGCTTCGTTCCCATTGCTTTCTGCAAACTCTTCCAAAATCTTGATGTAAACCTTAGGTCTCTATCGGAAACAATACTCGAGGGCACACCATGTAGCCTAACAATCTCATCAACATACACTTGAGCCAATCTCTCCATCGAATACCTTATATTAATTAGCAAGAAGTGCACTGACTTCGTAAGTCGATCCACAATTACCCATACCGAATCATATTCCTTCTTAGTCCTTGGAAATCCACTCACAAAATCCATTGCTATGCTATCCTATTTCCATTCTAGAATAGTCAAAAGTTACAGCATTCTGGAAGGATTTTGGTGTTCCACTTTAGCCTTTTGGCAAACTAAACAAGATGACATATACTTGGCAATATCCCTTTTAATTCATTGCCACCAATACAAATGTTTCAGATCCTGATACATCTTAGTAGTTCCAGGGTGCATGCTCAACTTGCTCATATGGGCTTCATCAAGAATCATCTTCCTCAGCTCGGAATCACTCGGTACACAAACTCTATCTCTGAATCTTAGAATCCCATCTGGTCCTTCGGTGAAGTCTGATATAGCACCCTGCTTCACCAGCTCCTTCTCCTCTTGTAAGTATGGGTCACTTCCTTACTTCTCTCGGATTTCATCCATCAATCCACTCAAAATAGTGATCATACTTAGGCACATTCTCCATGGTATCAACTCCACAGATAATCGCATATCCCTAAACTATTCTATTAACTCACTTTCTTTGAGCATCATAGTAGAAACACTAAGCATCTTCCTACTCAAAGCATCCGCTATGACGTTCGCCTTCCCGGGATGATATTGAAGTTGGAAGTCATAGTCTTTCAAAAGCTCTAACCATCGCCTTTGTCTCATGTTTAGCTCCTTTTGATCAAACAAGTATTTTAAACTCTTGTGGTCACTGTAGACGTTAAATGTGGGCCCATAAAGAAAATGTCTCTAAATCTTCAACGCAAACACAATAACAGTTAACTACAAGTCATGTGTAGGATAGTTCTTCTCATATATCTTCAATTGCCTTGAAGCATATGCTACCACTCTTCCATTCTGCATAAGGACACATCCTAGCCCTGATATGAAGCATCACAATACACTTCAAAAGGTTCGTTGGGATCGAGTATGATCAACACTGGTGAAGTAGTCAACCATTTCTTCAACTCTTGAAAACTCTCTTCACATGCATCAGTTCATACGAAAACTTGATTCTTTCTTGTAAGTTGAGTGAGAGGTCCAGCTATTTTAGAGAATCCTTTGATAAATTTTTTATAATAGCCAGCTAAACCAATGAAGTTACAAATCTCTATTATCGTCTTTGGCTTTTCTCATTGAAGAACTGCTTTCACTTTAGATGGGTCCACTGCAATTTCCTTCCTTTGAAATTACATGACCCAGAAACTGAACCTCCTCCAACCAGAACTTGCATTTAGACAACTTAGCATATAACTTATTCTCCTTCAGAATATGAAGAACTACACTGAGATGTTCGACATGTTCCTCTTGACTTCATGAATAGACCAAAATGTCATCAATAAAGATAACAACAAATTTATCCAGATAAGGATGAAAGATGCGATTCATGTAATCCATGAATACAACAGGAGCATTTGATACTCCAAACAGCATCACAAGGTACTCGTAATGCCCATAACGCATCTAAAAAGCTGTCTTAGGTACATCCTCTACCTTCACACGAATCTGATGATAGCCAGAACATAGATCAATCTTGGAGAAAATAGCAGCTCCCTTCAGCTGGCCCATCAAATCATCTATCCTCAGAAGTGGGTACTTATTCTTGATTGTAATTTTGTTTAGTTGACGGTAGTCCACACATAACCGAGAAGTTCCATCATTCTTCTTAACCAACAGCACTAGAGCTCTCCACAGTGAAACACTAGGTCTCACAAACTTCTTCTCCAATAGTTCCTCCAACTGCTTCTTGAGCTCGGCTAACTCTGATGGCGACATCCAATATGGCGCCATGGATATAGGACCAGATCCCGGCACAAGATTAATAGAAAATTCTACCTCTTTTTCTGGTGGTAAACTAGGTATATCATCATAAAAGACTTCAGAAAACTCATTAACCACAGGAATAACATTCACATCGATCTCACTCTTGACTTCCAAGGAAGACAAAAGCATGTATCCTTGAGCTCCTTCCATCAAGAAAGTTTTGACTTAGTTAGAAGTTATAAATCCAAAAATCTCAGAATCAGTAAATACTAAGGTTTTATTGGAACAATCAAGAAGGATATGGTTAGAAGATAACCAATCCATTCCTAGAATAACATCTATTTGAGAAAGAAGTAAGCAAATCAAATCAACTAAAAAGATTCGACCTTCCACAGAAATAGGAAAGTTCAAACAAACTTAAGCAGTAACAATGGGTCTAGTAGTGAGAGTAGAAACAATCAAATCAAAAGGTAAGGAAGACACAGGTAACCTTAATTGGTGTACACAATCATAAGCAATAAAAGAATGGGTCACCCCTTAGTCATACAGTACAGTTAAAAGATTACCTCCTATGGCACAATCTCCCTTAATCAGATCTTCGGATTGGGAGGCCTCTGCTCCACTCAAAGTATAAGCTCTTCCTCCCGCCTGAGGTCTTGCAGCACGTACGTTGTTAATAGTGGGCTCCTCCTTGGGTTAATTGTAATCCTTCGCAATGTGTCCAGGCTTCCCATATTTGAAGCAGATGGTCCTCTTGATTGTGCAGTACCTCATCAAGTGATCCCTTCTACACTTGAAACATTTTGGCGTCGATGCCCCGATCTGACCAAACTTGTAGCTACTAGGACCTTCTCTGCGTGATTGTGGCTAAGCTTGATTCCCTTGTGGCCTCGAATATGACTTTTGCTGAAAATGATTGCCACCGCTATTCCTTCCCCTTTGGAACCGAGAGGGTCTAAAGTTGCAGTTCCTTGTTTCACGTGACTGATCCAACTCCTCAAGCCTACGACACTTGTCCAAAAGAGCTGGGAATTGATCAATTCCCAAAGGCAGCACCACTCTATTCAAGTCATGCCTCAACTCTTCTTCGAACTTGCGACATTTCCACTCCTTATCAGGTTGTAGCTGGAAATACCTCGAGAACTTTGACAAACTTTCAAACTTGGCAACATACTCACTGATTGACATGCTTCCTTACTTTAGGCCTAGAAACTCCATCTCTTTCGTGTGCCTTGTGCTAGCTAGGAAGTACTTCTCCAGGAATTTATTTTTGAAGGATTCCTAGGTGATCATTGTCCCCTCAGCTTCCATCAATCGATGGGCTCCTGCCCACCAGTCTTCAGTGACTCCAACAAGCATGAAGGTAGCATAGGTTACCTTCTGAGCATCAGTGTATCCCATTCCTTGGAATATCTTCTCCAACTCTTTGATCCAAAGGCTTGCTTTCTTTGGATCGAACTCTCCTTTGAATTTTGGTGGATTTTTACGGTGAAACTCTGACAGATTCTGAGTTTCAGCGGTAGCTTCTTGTTGTTAGGCTGTTCTTTGATTCCACTGCATCATAACTACCGCCATCCTTTGCATTGCCTCGGCTGCTACAGCCATACTCTCGCTGTCTCGTTCAGAGTTCACACATACAGCTCTACCTTAAGCCATCACGTTCCTCTGAAGTCAAGCTAAATAATACACAAGGAAAGTCAGGTGAAGTCATTCCAAACAACATTGTTTCCTTTCGGAGTCCCAACACAGAGAATCACATAACACAAGCAAGACAGACCTAACCACAAACCCCAAAAGACTCAAACTTGGGCTTTGATACCAACTAATGTAACATCCTCCTTAGGGTACCACATTTATACCTCAAAACATCAAAGCTTTATATAACACGAGGAAAAAAGATTTAATTTAAGAAAATACGGATTATAAAATTTCTTTTCAAAAGCATAAACTTAAGCAAAACATAAACAACACAAGATATAACTTACTAAATATTACATACTAAAAGAATATATACATCAGTGGCATGGATCACAGTCCACCCAAAATTTACAAAGTTTATACACGAAAGACATAAACAACAGTTTAACAAGACATAACCAGCCCAATTCTAAAGACTTAGGGAGTAGGACCTCCCCTTAGACCCTCCATTAGATCTTCCTATGAATCCTCCATTGGGTCCTCTTCCTCGGACTCCTCCCCAGTCAAATCCCTCAACTAGGGTAAAAGTTCACAGACAGGTGTCCTAGCAGATAACACCACAGGATTCGGGTCCTCCCTAGGGGTGTAATGCAAGTCACCCCATAACTCCATAATAGGCATGAAGAACTCTAGATGCATAAAAACACTAAGAGAGAAGAAAGGGACCCCATCACAAGTCATACTAATGGACAAAGTCAAATCTCCTACATATCTAATCCGTTCAATGCCTAGTCGACGTGCCACGCATCTGCACCTCTGTGGAATTAAACTCTGACAAAACCAAGAGAATCTCTATGAGCAGCCATCTAAAAAGTAAAACAACAAAAAACTACAAATATTCTTCTTCTTCCCTTAATCTTTATCAACAAGAACATATAGAACAGAAAAATAGACAGAATAATAATACAAAGAGGTGAGATTCTCTACATCAATACCAGTATGGTAGCAAAAGACAGCAACATCAGTAAAATCACAGAATACCAAAATAACAATTATAGTCCTAAAGTTTCTCAACAAGTATTTCAATAATATATCAAAAGACGATTCTACAGTATAAATGTATCACAATAATGTGAATGCATGATGGACTGACATCTACTCTATGGAGTTCAAACTAACATCGGAGAGAATGATCGGGGAGTCAGTGTCTGTATATCGTTAGACTCAAATCATGTGCTTCTCAATATAATCAGTAAGTGCAACATGGCTATACAAGGCACTCTTAACAGGATCGAGAATAGGATAATGCCTGGTCAAGATCGTCGGTGCGTTGCACAGTCACCATGGCCCAGTAGAGCTACCAACTGGCTACATATGGGATACCTACGCCCCGATGCTCCAAGTTCAATAAGTGAACTACACTATGCAATTCACATCTACACAAAGGTGTAATTCATCTCCTAGGCATACAGTCTTGACAACAAGTCATTCTGACTTTCACGATGCATGATCTCATGACAATGATCAGCAATATTTATAAACAATAGAAGTTCTATTAAGAGGAGTCACCATAGGGCTTAAGTCAATCATTGACATTCCTGGGTCCAGTACGTCGGCCCGATAGCACAATGCCATCATATTCGATCACAAGGTATCTCAATTGCATAAATTCAAAAAATCATCATTTTCAAGTCATATGAGGCATTCTCACAAGTCTTTCTCTTTAAAACTTTCAAGAATTATTATAGAAATTCACTCTAATCTTTAAAACTCTTCTAGTTAAGTTCTTCTAAGTAATACTTCCTCACATTTTTCACGAAAAACCTAAAAAGAAAACTACATTGTCTAATCTCACCACTTCATTTCCTTTTTTCCCTAAGCCCTAAAAGTACTCTAAATTTTCATGATCTCTCTTTCTAGCTTATTTTCTCTCTCAAGGCCGAAATCTCTTTCTAAACAAATGATTGGATTTTATTTTATCATTCCTTTATTATTATTAATCCTCAATCTTATTACTTTTTCACCTAAACATCTAAGTTCTAAATCAACACAATAATTTTGTCTTGGATACCCTATTTGGGGTCTCTTGGCCATGAGCTATACAAGGTCCTTGGGCCTCAAAATTTTTATCTTCCACAAAGGATTTCAAGCAACCAACATATATCAATCATGAAAAATTTTATATTCTACCAAGATCATGAACAACACCAAGCCACAAAATCATATAGAACAAGAATCACAAAAATCACCAAGAGTCAAATACATTCAAGTGAAGAATCCTCATATGGATTCTCCACTCTCAACATAATAAAATGTCTCTCACCACCATGAAAGGTTGATGAGAATCATCTCCCTCTTGCCTTGGAGGATATCCAACCACTACTTGAATATCTTTTTGAAACAAGCTTCCTCTTCCAAGAGCTTCTTGAAAAATGAAAATGATATACCAAAGAATTAACATTTTAGGCTTAGAGAAGAATGACCATAGATCAAAATCATGGTTTTAGAAGGAAGAAAAGAAAAAAAATAGAAAAGAAGAAATTTTACCTTGGAAATCTTCAAGCCCTAACTTGAAGAAATGCTTGGACAAAGATGAATAAGTCAAGATCTCCTCACTAATGTGGCTTAGAAAGAGGTTTAGATCCAAGAAAATCGATGAGTGAAATCAAAGAAGATGAGATGGTGGATTTGGTGAGTGTGGCCATGAGCCTAGAGGAGAGAAAATGAGGAAAGAAAAATGAGAGAAAAATATGTATAGCTTTTTGGTCATGAGAGAGAAATGGATAGAAAGTGATGAAATGAAGATTAGATGAAAATTTACTCTAGAGGTCTCCTTCCTTTCTCTCTTGGCCGTGCACTCCACCTAGGGAGGAGGTGCAAGCTTCCTCAACAAGCTTCACAAAGCTTCCTTGAGAAACTTCCTCCTTTGGTCCAAAAGTCAAAGATGATGTTATGTGGGTGATGTCACATGAGTGATGTCACAAAAGTAAATAAATAGAAACAATCTACTAGATATTTACTACAAGCTATTATCCAATAGGCAAAAGGTACAGTTAATAAATCTGGTATCTATTGTCCAATGGATAATAGAGCGTGCCCAAATTTTATCTATCAGATAAAATCTCAGACAATAAAAACTTCGAAAACTATCTCCGACTTCGGGTTTAGTAAGATCTCCCGGTCTTAGTTCAACAGTCCAAATTTTTTTAAAAATAATATTAAAATAATCCACATTCACCAAATAATTCATAAAAATTCATAAAATTTACAACATCAAAAAAATCACAGATAATCTAGAAACAAGAGGAAATTGGGGCATTACAGAGGTGCATGTAATCATATGACTTTTGTCTCTCAAGTTGAACCTAAAGACATAAATGAGACCATTAATGATGAACATTGGATCTTGATCATGCTAGATGAACAAAACCAATTTGAGAGAAATCAAATTTGGGAATTAGTTTCAAGGCCTAATGATTATCCCATTATTAGTGTATGCTTTAGAGGCCGATATATTTTGACAGTACTTATATATATTGTATTATGCTATTCTTTAATATATGAGACATTTCCTTTATTGTGTTATTTATGATAAACATAATAATGTCCTTAGAATAGTAAGTTTGATGCTATAGGACATCAAGTGGTTGACTTGATCGTGAGATCCCATTAGATAAAATTAAAACACTATTCTTAAATGTCTCTAGTCAAGTGTTATTGTTAATTAGGATAACAATAATGCATTGAGACTAGTATGTGCGTATACTGATGATCACTTCTCACGGGTCATGAATATGAGATATCAAGTCTTTACATGAGAACATGTTAGAGTAATAATGTACTAGACTGACCTACCATGAGAACACTACATGGATCGTTACGTGAGTGTCATAAGCGATTCTCATAGTGACAATGGTGTCTATGGTCCTTTGACCTGAAATCACTACGATTCCTATATGAGGAGTTGTGTGTTTTAATGCCATGAAACGTCATCTGTAACAATGTGATTATAAAGTTAGTTGTTGGACATACCTCGAATCATGCAGAGGGATGTGAGTGGCCTAGATAGGATTTGTCACTCCTACATAACAGGAGTAATATTTTCGGGCTCCCTGATTGAGTGAGACTGTGAAATGCATGGCCATGCTCAAATGAGTTAATATAAAATATTGATCTTATTTGTTGTTACAAAGTCTACTCAAGTATCAGGAAACGAAGGATTGAATTATACAAGGGTGACGCATTCTATACCTTGTGTTTAATCTAGATATCTTGACAAAGGGACTAAACGACATGGAAACATTAGTCACAAAAAGGTTATGTCAAATCACTAACATTCTCATTTCTTGGGTAGCAGCGATGTGTTGCTAGATACCACTCACTGCTTGTAATATTAAAATGGGATTTTAATATTACCGCCAATGTTATGAGAACCTACAGGGTCACACACATAGAGCAGACTAAATTAGAGCAATATATCGAAGTTTGACTCAAATTCAAATGTGGGCCGGACTCATAATAGATGAGTCTAGGGTTACATAGCTTACCCTGTTACTGCTTACACTCACTTAAAGTAGTCACTATTATAAATAATACTACTAAGGCACGAATTACAAACCCTAGCTGCACTTGACAGAAATAGTGAGTGAGTGAGTGACAGGTTCTTCTCTTCTCTTCATAGCTAGCATTGTATAAGAGATGTAGGACTCCTATTTGTGGACGTTCAATGTTCGTGTGGATACCATAGAGATATCATCACTGTTACGGTGTTGGTGATTCACGTCACTTCCTTTTGATCACGCTTCAAGAGGTAAACATTTTTAAAAACTCAGATTATGGCTTTTTCACATGGATCCTTGATAGGAATTCTATTTTCCGCTATGTGATGCATCCACGATTCCCAACAGTGGTATTAGAGCCAGGTTACGAAACCATGATTTGATTTTTCTATTTTCATTTTGCATAAGATTACATGATTGCTGTTCTGGTTTTGGTAAATGATATGATCTTTAATATGTTCTTTCAGAAAATAAATGAAACCCTTTATGAAAACATATTCTATTTTATGTGTTGTATACAAAATTGTGATGTTATTTTCAAAAACCCATAAAGATGTTCATATGTTCTGTGAAAACTACTTTGTATTGAGATATATGTTTTTGCGAAGCTTTCTGGTATGTATGTGATACGTACAATGTTATGGAATCCTTGTTCTTAATGCACAGTGCAAGGATTTAGGAAACCTTATTCTTAGTTTGTGGCAGCAAGGGTTATGGAATCTTTATTTCTGCACAAGCGGCGTGGCACAGGGGTTTAGGAAACCTTGTTCATATTTTGCGACAACAGCATCAAGTGTTGATGTCAAACCGTCAAGGAGGCGCAAGAGGTTCAAATGTTGAACAGTGGCACAAGGTTCCCTGCGGCGCATAAAGCGTTCATGTGTTTTCGGGTTTAGGGTTCAAGTGTTGATACTCTAGCCATCAAGGGAGGCACAAGAGATTCAGCTCTTGTTTAAGATATCGCACCCCGCAAGGGGTGGCCTCCCCTTGACCCTGCCCGCTAACCAGGCAGCAGGACCCCCGTGCTACCTCTATGTAGAGCATCTTTTCTGAGGCGTGTAACTCAAATTCGTTTTCTTGACTCACAAAATAATAATGTATTATTGTTTTGAGTTTATATGTTCTTTGTGATGCATAGTGCATGGTTATGGCCTTAGTCCTCCTTTTATGCTATTTTTGTTATTTTAATTACGATCTGCGTGTCATGCCTTTCTCTCTACATTCTGATTATACATTCTCTTCTCACCTAACTCCCCTCGAATGTAAAAGAGGTTTCTATATAATGTAATCTTGATGTGGAGGCCAGAAGATGGCATCAAGTGAGGACATTGGTCGGAAACGCTTGGTGAAGCTGGCTTAGTTAATGCTACTCTCTTAGGGGGCATAACCATGTCACTTTTGTTATATGCTTTATATGTGTGAGATGCATAGATGATTATTATGGTATGATAAACAATTTAATAAATGGTGAGATCTAATAATAATAAAAATTTCCTCAAAGCAAATATTAAGTCATTATATGATGCCTTCCAATGCATGACACTCGTCAAGACTAGTATTGATCAAGTGTAGGTCTGCCAAAGCAGGATGCCTTTATCTACATTAGTAAGACGTGATGGGATAAAGGTAATATCCAACTGCCAACCATTAGGTCTGACTTAACTAGGCCATTTCAATAGGATTGAAGGCTTAAAGGCATAAAGTTGGGCTTTAGTCCATTAGATGGATTAGAATAAGTGTTATTCACCTAACTATCCAAGAGTTGCATGTGATATAATTGAAAAATGTTTCCTAATGCGGATTAAAAGTTACAAACCCAAGTGCAAGTTGTCTCAAGTAATAAATTCTCGGGAGTCTGAGGTCGATCCACAGGGAATTGATGAAGAAAAATTTGTTGAGATAAGGAAAAGATTTGTCACAAAGTTAAAGAAAATAAATAAAATTGTTCACAAGTAAAAAGGAATTGCTTGGGCTAGGAGATCCATTCTTGGTAAATAAATTAAGGATAATATTAATTCTTTTATAACTCAATAGAATCCACACATAACGGAGGTTCCAACCAGAAAATACAACATTCAAAGTTCTTTAAAAATTATATTAGTTATATTATGGTTCCTTTAATTATCCACTAACGCCAACACTTGTAAATGAGTTCAAGCATTCATTGTGTCAATCTCTTGTCTACAACAAATCAAGATCTCCACTTTACAATGAGAGTTTCTAACACCAACACTTGTAAATGTGTTCAAGCATTCATTGTGCCAATCTCTTATCTACAATAAATCAAGAACTCCACTTTACAAGGAAGGTTTCTAAATTGATTGGAAATAAAATACAACAAATATAATGGCTACTTGATAATATATCATTTAAGCACAAGAAAGAGATTAATCTAACCTTATTTCATTACCAAGAGCTTCACCCTTTCACTCAAGCAAAATAAAAATTAATTACTCATAGACAAGAAAAAAGGAAAAGCAAAGAAGAAAAGAAGAAGAAGAAGAAGAAGAAGAAGAAGAAGAAGAAGAAGAAGAAGAAGAAGAAGAACATAACTTCAATTTAGAACAAGAGAAAACTACAACAAGATAAACAAACAATATAATAGTATGATCTTGGCCTCTAGGACCAAGACTCCTAAATGAGCAGCCAATAGTGTCTTTTATAGAGGATTAAGGATACAAAATGACAAGGGGGTTGATTAATAAGTGAGTGGATGAGTGGGTGAATGAGTAGAAAATGCCAAATGACTTTTGATGAGTGAAAAATTATAGAAATTCTTTGTCTCTAAAATCATTCAGTTTTGAAATCATTGCATTTGTCATTTTCTCACCAAGTGGTCTTCATGAAAGTTATAGGCCTGGATCTTAGCTTTCAAATGCCGTTAGTTTGAGGCCAAGATCATTCCTACAACTCAAGATATGGTTGATTACTGCACACTGCTCAGGCCCAACTATAGTTCCTCTGTTCTGACTTACAAGCCTAATATGACCCCTAAACAATCCGATATGGGTCTTGTGTTCTTCATAAAAGTTATAGATATGGGTCTTAACTTGCAGATATCAAAATTTCAGCCTAATACAGATCTTACAAGCCGCGTTATGCTCTGATTACTATACACTATTCAGATTCTAATTACAAAACTCGTATTCTAACTTCCAAGTCCAATTAGTTTTACTAGATGTCTGATTTTCACTTAGAGCTCTTCATGAAAGTTGTAAAGCTCTCTCTTATCTTTCCTACAAGATAAAATATATAATTACTAGACATTTAAAACTCAAGATATAGCCAAAATATAGAAATAGTGTAAGACGTAAATCATACTAAAAATATCAATTAAGTCTAATTTGAGTTCAAACTTACAAAACATAACCAAGCTTAATCAATTAAGTATATAGAAAGTGTAAATGACTAAAAATGAGGGCTTATTAATGTATCAAATATGTGATTATCAAATTTTTCCACACTTAGTTTTTTACACTCTTGGACAAAACACACAAAAAAAAACTAGGGAACAAAAAAAAATGACATAGACTCAAAAGCTAAAAACTCTAAAGGATTCAATGAATCAAGAAGTGTAACCAGACATTCAAGGGATCAAAACATTCACGAGGTAACATTTCTTCGCATCTCAAACTTACAAGTAAGAAAACTTCAGTTGATTGTTATGTCATACTAGATCTTTAGGCATTAGACATATGCCTGATTGGCTCTAGTGAAAGTGGGAAATTATTGGTGTATGTCCTAGAAGTCAATATATTTTGACAGTACTTATATATATTGTATTATACTATTCTTTAATATATGAGGCATTCTTTTATTGTGTTATTTATGATAAACATAATAAAGTCCTTAGAATAGCAAGTTTGATGCCATAGACCTTAAACCCTAAACCCTAAACCCTAAACCTCCCCGGCAACGACGCCAAAAACTTGATTGCTACAGCAAGTGCACGGATCACTCAAGTAATACAGATACAGAGTAAAAGTTCGTTCTCACGAAGATAATTGTTTATAAAGCGAAGTACCAACCAATAGCTTAATCCATTCTATTCAAGGACATAAAAATAAGAAATCAATAAACTAAACTAAACCTAATCTACCAAAGCAATAAAGATAAACTGTTAGGTTTCAGGAAATCCTCCTTCACCCCCTACATCTACCAACAACATGCAATCCTCCTCATAAACATAAATGCATTGATTAGATTAGTTTGAGAATCTGATTTAGCCAAAAGCCTATGTCTAGGTCAATTAACCATAGTTTCATTCACCTAACTCCTTAGTTAGAACCAAAATCCACTCATAAATGATCTATTCTTAATCACACACTATACATGGCCAATAAGTATATTTCTATCCCATTAACGAATCAACTCATCCAAGCCAATTGAACTCGTTGAACATGTATCAATCATACCATATCCATATTAATAAATCCCTATGTCTAGTTCATTTACAATATTAGGATCATGCAATTGATGGAACCAACAGCAAGCATTAAGCATAGATTATGATTGAATCATAACCAAACATCTATACAAACTCAGAGAAGAACACATCATTAATATATATAGAAAAGGATCCAAAATATCCCTAAATACATGTTTGCTCTTTCGCTTACCGCAAGTGCATGGGTTACACTTGTAGTATCGCTAGGAGTCAGATATCGTTCCCACGAGGATTACGTATTTCATATAAGAGCCAAGTATTAACCAATAGTCTAATTAATGCTATCCAAAGGCATTGAATTTATAAAAGAATGTTTTAAAGAATATAAAGACTAAAAAGCAATAAATCTAAGATAAATAGATAAATAGAGAAATAAGTAATTCTTTTCCATCTCCTATTTCAACTAATGACATGCAATCCTTACAAGTAACATCAACGAATTGTTAAGTTTGTTTGAGAATCTGATTTAGTCAAAAGCCTATGTCTAGGTCAATTAACCTTGGTTTCATTCACCCAGCTCACTAAGTTTCCTTGAGAACCAGTGCAAACTCCACTTATTAATGATCTATTCTCAATCACACACTATACATGGCTAATAGGTATATTTCTATCCTATTAACGAATTAACTCATCCAAGCCAGTTGAACTCGCCGAACATGCATCAACCATACCATATCCATATCAAGAAATCCTTATGTCTAGTTCATTTACAAATATTAGGATCATGCAATTGATGGCCAACCAACAGCAAGCATTAAGCATAGATTATGATTGAAAATAACTAAACTTCAATATATACTCAAAAGATTACAAATTCATCAGTATCTATAGGAAACTACAAAGATAAACTTATATACAGCCTAACTAGCCATGAAACATGAAAGTACAAACATATAAATCATGTTCATGAATCAATAAAAGAGAGAAAAGAAGAAAGGAAAGGAAGGAAGCTCATTAGATTTTGTCCTCTAAGCTTGATTCACCCTTCATAGGAAGGATGACCTCCAACCTTAGCCTTTTTCACTTCCTCTAGGTCTAAAAACCTAAAAACCAGCAGCTGCTCTCCAAAAAGATGAAAACTCTCGTAGAAATTGGGTACAAACGTATTTATAGGCTGAATAAAACAGGGTTACGCTGCGGTGCCCAACATGTCACGCCGCGGCACGCGTGCAATTAGGTCACAGGCGCCTGAGGCGCCCACTCTTCAACGTTGTGGCGCTCCAGCCTCGGGTTTTATGTACTGAAGCAGGGGAGCGCCGCGGCGCCACCAATCCCACGTCGCGGCGTTGGGTGCTGATCTTCACTTTTAACCTTCTCTTAGGCTTCTTGGTCCAAAGCTACTTCAAAATCTTCATTTTCATGCTTCATTTGAGACCTGCCTATAATAGAGAAAGAATCAATTCATTAAATCATGCAAATGTACTCAATTTGATCATAGTTTTGAAAGTATTTACTCAGGATCACAATGGAAGTCATCAGAATGAAATCATATATAAATGATGCTAAAACCTTCCATTAATGCTTACAAACAAGGACTAATCATGCCATGAAGCACAGATATAGGGCACAAATAACTACACTATGTGCAGTTATCACACCCCCAAACTTAGATTTTTGCTAGTCCTCGAGCAAAACAAAGTACATTCACAAAGATCAACTAGCAACCTATTTTCAGCCATTTTTAGCATTCCACTTTCACTTAACTCAAGCTAGTGTATGATGATTGCATAAACCTCAACGAATACATATACCTCAGAATCAGTTTCACACATACACAATCTTCATCATGCTAGCATTCATAGCTTCCTTTCATACAAGATATTCTTCCCAAAATCATGCAAGGAAAACCTCTTCCATTCAATTCATATTCACCCAGATGAGGTTATGAACAAACACATGAACATAATTCACAAAATCCACAAAATTGTAATACAACTCTCTCTCCACTAATGTAAATCATACAAGATTGAAGATCAAAAGGGTCTTTATTAGCTTATAATGTCAGGCCAAGGGTAATGGGTAACAGAATAAAAGGATAGGATTAAACACAAACATTGAGAAATATAAATATGATATTCCAATTCATGAGCTAATAATGACAATAGCAGGGTATTTAACAATGAGATCAGAAAACTTGCCAGAACTACTTTGATGCTTTTCGAATTTACTTCATTTTTGCTTTTGCTTTTCTTTTTCATTCATTTCTTTTTTTCATTTTCTTTCTTTTCTTTTGCAAAGCAATAATTTTTTTCTTTAACTGCATTTGGTTCCTTCAGGCTTATTTTGTACTGAATATTCATACCCATAATCATAAAACTTACTTCAAGAAATAACATATATCATGCACTCAACAAACAAAGAAGGTAGGAAGAAAATGTAATGTTTTCACATGCATTAGAACGGTTAACAGGTTAACGATCACAATGGTGGTGAAAAAACAAATAAGGCCAAACAGTTTAAGACTTCAAAATGGGACCTAAAGAAATCATCATATCAAGGTAAGCTTTTTAAGGCTCAAACGGTCCAAACAATACCCTAATCACTTCCTCAATCATGCACAACCTAGAATTTCGCCTCAACAGAGTTACAAAATAATTTCTAAGATAATCAAATTTTTCACATGTATCATCCATAAACTTTCTCTAGGCAAACATTCTTATCCTTTCCAAAGTTCAAAAAGCATACAATTAGGAAACTCACCATGCATAAAAAGAAACTATAATGCTTCAGCATGCGCCAAAGATTGCATATGGATTCACAGAAAAATGAAGGTCATTTGTATCCATATCTATCATTGGACAATCATTCACACTAGCCTTTGAACAACATAATGTTCTTCACATTTTCAACATTATATAACATGTTTTCAAACAAAATAACTCACAATATGAAAGGGAACGACAATTGTATCTTGAATGGATTTTTCATCAAATTTTTAAGATAACTGCTCCTATGATTAATATTTAAGCTAAAATACTAAAACATATATATACACTTCAAAAAGAAATATAAGACTAACAAACATGCATAATACCATAACATATACATATGAACATTATAATCTGAAAATATAATACTATTGCATATTTAGTCAAAACTTAAAGTTAAAGACACCCCCTAAACTTGAGGGAAACAGTGTCCTCACTGTACAAAAGAGAAATACACACACACACACACACACACACACACACATATATATATATATATATATATATATATATATATATATATATATCAAAAAGAAATACGATGAAAGAAATAACAATGCCCTGAATGCATGACTAAAAGGATGGATCATCACTATCAGGGCCCTCTGCAGCAGAACCATCACTGTCCTCGTCCTCGTCATCATCACTATCAGGGACCTCTGCAGTAATTGTGTGAGAAGGTCCAACCTGGGAGGGAGCAGCAACCGCTGTGGGTGGGAAGGAAGGGACTGGATAATCAGCCATCGGCAGCCCAAGATGCTCCGCCATCCACCACTGGGTCTGCATCTGGTACACTAATATAGCCTCCATCCGGGCACGCCAATCAGTATCATTAGTAGGTGTGGCCTGGGATGGAGCTACCGCCCTCAGTCTTCCGCTGCTCGAGATCTTTGGTCTTTGCTCGAGGCTCTCCACGAGCTTGTCTGCCGCCGTCTTTGGCGTTGCGTACCGGAGCACCCCCACTCTCTCAATAAAAGTATCATTCAGCGGCTGTCGAACATCTGTCAGTTCCTCTTGAGGGTCCCAGCGAACCTGATGTCGGCTGCATAATGAATGGATAAGAGAGGGGAAGAAAAGGCTCCTAAACTCCCGAGCAGACCTCTGAATCTGATGAAAAATGAGCGCGAAAACATCAATAGAGCGACCCTCCATGATGGCATAAATCAGTATGGCTCGATCTCTGGTAACCTCTGAGAGGTTAGCTGATGGCAGGATGCGCGTACTAATAAAATGGTATCACGCCCTGGCCTCTGGGGTCAGATGAGTGCGCGGAAAGTACCGAGGCCTGTTAGTCTGGATGCTCATAGTCCACATCACAGGCTGAGACTCAGCCAAGCATATCCAGGCTGTGACCACGTTAACATCAATGCCCTCCACTGGCTCCCAGTGACAAAACTCAGTATAATCACAAATCTCTGGTGGTGGAGGAAGTCCCAGTGCAGCACGAATAGCCGAAGGAGAGAATGAGACCACACGTCCCCGAACTCTAACTGTTGTGGCCCCTTCACCAAGAAAAGCTGCATTTGCGTAAAACTCGCGAACGACAGGTAACACAGCTGAGGACTCTGGATGCTGGGCAAATGTACTCCAGTTAAGGTGGTTTAAGCGCCTCTCTAGCTCTGGATGTAAAGAACGAGAAAATGCAAAGTTGCGATCTAGGATGAGCGATCTGGTGATGAGGGTTGAGTATCGCTCAGCAACATTGGCTGAGATAAATATCCTCCTGTCAAAATCAGCAGGAAGGGGAGAAGGCTCCTTGGGCTACCGGCTAGATAAGCCACAATGCATAACTCTTCCTCTCTTTGGAGCCATAGCAACCTGAAAAAGAATTGTCAAAAATCAAATTGGATAATAAAAAGCATTGAACATATTGAAAGATGAACAATTTTGGCAAATATGGAACTCAGCGCCGTGACATGGAGCTTCAGCGCCGCGATGTGCAAAATTCAAAACAGTGCCACGACATTCACACTAACATCGCGACATTCAAAGTGTTCATACTCATGCCGTGGCATTCAAATCAACGCCGCGATGCGTGACTTTAATTTTTCCAGGTACGCAGGCTTCAGTGTGTACAATCCAACACAGCATGCAATTCAAACATTATATAACGCGAAAACTAAGTAAAACCTAAGAATAACTAACTAATAAAAGCTATTTAACAGATTAATAAACAAAACTAAAAATAGAGACCCATAACACCCAAACAAAATAGGAAAATTAAACTAATAATTTACATAAATCTAAAAATAAATAGGTATATACCTTAATGAAGGCAAATGGAGACTGAAAATGGGATGAAAAAGAAGAGATACATAGAAAACTTGAAAGAGAGAAAAGAAAATGCAAGTGAGAGAGAAAGAGGTTGTGGAATAAGGAGAACCAAACGGCTCTGCATAAAACCATCACCGCCCATGCACACCATGGCGCTAAACAATAGACGTCACGGCGTGAATTAATTCCCTCCTAATTTAATTATTTAAATTATTACTATTTACTATTTACTATTTCCTTTAAAAAAAAAACTCACAGGGCCGCAGCCTTATGGTCTGTACAATCGCGGCCCTGAACTCACTGGATTTAGGCCCAAAACACCATCACGTTGCGGCGCTGTGAGCCTAACTGCAGAATTCTGCAGCAAACTCACTTCAGCCATGAGTTTTACTCAAATGTGGCCTCCAGCACCTGCAAAACTTGCCTACTAGGTTAATTTACAAAATGGAATGCAAAAATATACAAAAACTTAAAAATCAAGATATTTACATATTTAAAACATAAAATTAAAATTTTGGGTTCCCTCCCAAAAAGGGCCTAATTTATAGTCCTGGCAGGACTTGTTTGCTATTCCAAATGCATTTCTATAAGGGAGGAGGATCTTCCTCCTGATTTACAAAATTAGTTTGATGCATTTGAAATGGCAAGCCTTTTAGCTCCAAGTTTGGAGCTTGCTCAATAGGTGCTTTTAATAAATTTACCACCAGTGCAACATTGAACTGGTCCATTTCAATATCAAAAGATGACTTGACCTTTGCCATGAGCATATGTTTCACTTACACCTTCTTCCTTGGATATTGTCCCATCAATTAATGGCAATGCTCATTTGAAGCACCTTTCGGATTGGTTACAGTGTCACATAGGAGGGTGCTTGAAGGCCTATTATTGATGGCATTAGCTAACTGCTCTACTTGAGTTTCCAATGCACATAGGGAAGCAGTTTGACTCTGCAACATCATTTCATGGTTTGCCAACTGAGCATCAGTCTTCGTCATGTGAGAATCTGTCTTGACCATAAACTGTGAAAACATGTCTTCCAAAGAGAGTTTTCGATCTTGGCCTAGTTGTCTTGATTGGGAAGGGAATCCAGAAGGATTATAGGGTCTATCATTCACTGGAGCAGATGAGGAAGCTCCTTGATTGTCCCTCCAGGAGAAATTGGGGTGATTCCTCCATCCTGGGTTGTACTGGTTGGAGTATGGATTATTTTGTTGCGAGCGATAGTTACCAATGTATTGAGTAGTTTCTGTACTGGAAGGACAACTATCGCTTGAATGAGTCTCTCCACATTGGTTACACAGCACAAATGGGCTTTGTTGTTGGCTGTTCCCTAAACGATCCACTTTACTTGCTAACGTTGCCACCTTTGCTGATAATGCTGCCATTGGATCAATTTCATGCACTCTAGCTACCTTCTTTGAAGTATTTCTTTCCAAAGGCCATTGGTAGCTGTTGGCTGCCAATTCCTCAAGTAGTTGGAATGCACCATCAAATGACTTGCTCAATAAAGAGCCTTCAGCAGCTGCATCTACTATAGGACGATGGTGGGGTAGCAATCCCTTCTGAAATGAGTAAACTTGGTGCCACGATGGAATGTCGTGATGAGGGCACCTACTAAGCAAATCCTTGTATCTCTCCCATGCTTCATACAAGGACTCAGAATCAAATTAGGTGAATGATGTGATATCATTCATCATTTCAGCAGTCTTGGCCGGTGGAAAATACTTATTTAAGAATTTATCGCACAGATCATTCCAAGTGCTGATGGATCCCGCAAGTAGAGACTGCAACCAACTCTTGGCTCTATCTCTGAGAGAGAAGGGAAAGTGCCTTAAGCGAATAGCATCTTCAGAGACACCATTATGCTTGAATGTGTCACAAATCTCTAGAAAATTTGAAAGATGAGCATTGGGATCCTTCTTGGGCAAACCGCCAAATTGTACAGAGGTCTGAATCATTTGAATGATGGTCGATTTGCTTTCAAAATTATTAGCACGGATGGCAGGCCGTCTAATACTGGACTGCAAGTTCTCCATTTGAGGGGTTGCAAACTCCCTAAATGGTCTTGTATGACTATCATCCTCCAACTGGAGCATAGCGTTATCGTCTGTCATCTTAGTACCTATATAACAAAATAATCTGAAAACTTAAATTAATATGTACAAGACAAAATTTGAATTAGTATTAATTAAACTCATTGCTAATATCAGCTAAATAGAAATAACCGTAATCCCTGACAACGGTGCCAAAAACTTGTTCGCTCTTTTGCTTACCGCAAGTGCACGGGTCACACTTGTAGTATCGCTAAGAGTCAGATATCATTCCCACGAGGATTACGTATTTCATATAAGAGCCAAGTATTAACCAATAGTCTAATTAATGCTATCCAAAGGCATTGAATTTATAAAAGAATGTTTTAAAGAATATAAAGACTGAAAAGCAATAAATCTAAGATAAATAGATAAATAGAGAAATAAGTAATTCTTTTCCATCTCCTATTTCAACTAATGACATGCAATTCTTACAAGTAACATCAACGAATTGTTAAGTTAGTTTGAGAATCTGATTTAGTCAAAAGCCTATGTCTAGGTGATGCACAATTTTTAGTTGTTGCATTTACAAACCCAAGTGCAGGTTTTCTCAAGTAATAAATTTCTCGGTGAGTCCGAGGTCGATCCACAGGGAATTGATGAAGATTATTTAAGGTAAGGTAAATATTTTGTTACTATAGTAAAAATTATTTACTTGGGTAAAAATGATCCACTCTTGGTAAATAAAGTAAAAGTAAGATTAATTCCTTTTATAACTCAATTAGAATCCTCGCAACATGGAGGTTCCAATCGAAAAATATAACGTTAAAAGTCCATTAAAATAATACACGTAATTATATTATGTTTCCTAAAAATATTACCACCACTTATAAATGGATTAAAGCATTCATTGTGCCAACATTTTGTCTACAACAAATCAAGAACTCCTCTTTACAAAGATGGTTTCTAAATTATAAGAAACAAATTATAATACGTATAATGGTTACTAGAAAATATAAATCATTTAAGCACAAGAGAAGAATAAATCTAACTTTACTTTATTACCAAGAGCTTCACCCTTTCACCCAAGTAAAATGAAACTTAGTTACTCATAGATAAGAAGAAAGAAAGAAAGAAAGAAGAAGAAGAAGAAGAACATGACTTTCATTTAGAACAAAGGAAAATTACTACAAGAAAACCTAGTAACAAAATAGTATCATTTTGGTAACTAACACCTAATTCCTTCAATGATCTGCCAAGGCCCCCTTTTATAGAGGATTAGAGATACAAAATGTCAAGGGGGCTGAGTCATTAGTGGTTGAATGATTGGAAAATGAGTGGAAAATACCAAATGACATTAAATGAGTGGGAAATTATGGAGATTCCTTGTCTCCTAAATCATACAGCTCTGAAGTCATTGCATTCATCATTTTTGAACCAAGTGGTCTTCATGAAAGTTGTAGAATTGGATCTTATCTTTCAAATGGCTTTAGTTTGGGTCCAATATCATTTCTACAACTCCAGATACATTCAAATTACTACATACTATCGAGGCCCAGTCACAGCTCCTCTGTTCTGACTTCCAAACCCAATATCACCTTTAAGGAATCCGATTCTGGAAAAGTGTTCAACATGAAAGTTGTAGATATGGGTCTTAACTATTTAGAATCCAAATTTCAGTCCATTTTACAACATCTAGCCCAAAATCTGTTATGAACAGTATACGTAGGTCAAGCTGTCAGGAACAGCACTCCAGTTCTTGCTTCAACCCCAATTTGAGTTATCGACTCGTGTGATTGGGCCTTTGAGGTCTTCATGAAAGTTATAGAACTCTCTCTTATCTTTCAAATGCCACTAGAATCAGCTCCAAAGACCACCTACAGCCCAAGATATGGCCAAAGTACAGAAACAGTGTAAGATGTAAATTATGATAAAAAATTCAATTAAGTCTAATTTGAATCCAAACTTACAAAACATAATCAAAATCAATTAATTAAGTACATGGAGAGTGTAAATGACTAAAAATGAAGGCTTATTAATGTATCAAATATGTGATCATCAAATTCCCTCACACTTAGCTTTTTGCACTCCTGAGCAAAACACATAAGACCACTCACAAAATAAAAAAAAAAAAGAAACAGACTCAAAAGTTAAACACTCTAAAAGACTCAATTTCTAATAATATTTAAAAATGAAGAGCAATCATTCAAGTAATCAAAACA
Organism: Ormosia semicastrata; assembly: GCA_029884595.1. Lineage (NCBI taxonomy): Eukaryota > Viridiplantae > Streptophyta > Magnoliopsida > Fabales > Fabaceae > Ormosia > Ormosia semicastrata. Next base: position 17,417,816 of record JAQQTO010000042.1, on the reverse strand, counting down.
TTCATGAGGTAACATATCTTCACTTCTCAAATCAACAAGCAAGGATATTTCAATTAAAAAGCGTGAGTCAAGAATGATAGATTTTCACAAGATTCACTCTCAATCCCTCAAGTGTTTAAAAGGTTTGTATTCCACTCAATTCAACCCATGAAAATTGTACTACCATAAGCTTGCTTATCTTCTACTTCTCCACTACTCAAAAATAACATATATACACAAATCATGAGGACTTTATTCAAGGTTATAATTGGGTCAAGGTAAAGGTGGAAGTAATATAGATAAGACAAGTTAAATACCCAAGAGAATAAAAGAGCATTATGATACAGTTAGAATGGAGAAGATGTTTGAGAACATTCAGTCTAAATTTCTCAAGAATTTCTTAGTTCTTCCTCATACAGGACAATGACCAATATCTGACTAATGTTTTGTTGAAGATCAATTGGTAGGTTGAATTCATTGTTAGGCTTGAACATTCTCCTTCTATTCCTGTTATTTCCAATCATCCACCCTCAGTTTAGGTATGAATATATCACATGGTGCATTCTTTTGATTGTAGCAACAATCAGCTCTTTTTTTTTTATATAGACACATTTTTTCCTTTTTTTTCCTTTTTTATATAACTAATCTGCACATGCACCCCCACACTTATTCCAGAACTCATCAAATAACAAAGTCAATGCTCTCTTATTCCCTAAGGTTGGGTTAGAACATGGTTTTTCTTTTAAGGTACGTAATGAGTGAGAAACAAAGAATGGTCAAATAAGTTCAAAGGAGTTAAGCAAAGAAAAATATGTAAGGTTAGCTATTTGGTCAAAGTAGTTAATTCAAGAAAATTTGCCTCAATCATGTTTATGTATGCATGTGAAAATGTAGCTTCAAAAAGAATCAAAGCAAGTTCTAGAGTAACAATTCCATGAGAAAAAATCACTCAAGAAAGAAGAGAATGGTACAAATGTTCAATCCATTCATCGATAAGCTCAAAATCTCATAAGGCATAATTCTATCATTCTCAGTCCACCAATTCAACATCTGTTGGGAATTGCAGATCAAAATATCTCGCAGCGGAATAATAGGATTCCCACACAGGATCCATGCGAAAAGTCCATAATCCGAGTTTTTAAAATTTACCTCTTGAAGCGTGATAAACACAAGCGAGGTGAATCACCAACACCGTAATAGCGACGATGTTTCTGCGGTATCCACACGAACAGACTTGCAAAAGGAGTCACGCCTCTGTTTCGCGGTGCTAGTGCGAATAGAAGAGAAGAACCTTTCACTTTGTCTCTCACTCACTTTCTTAGGTGCGGCTAGGGTTGTGATGTAACATCTATAGCAGCCCCCTTAACAAGATACTATTTATAATAGTGGCTGCCTTAAGTGAGTGTGAGCAAGTAGCAAGGTAAGTCAGTGCAACCCTAAAACTCATCTGTCATGAGTTAGGCCCACAATTGAATCGAGTCCAACTTGGATCCTTATTGCTCCAATTTAGTCTGTTCTAAGTGTGCGACCTGCGCAGTTCTCATGACATTGGTAGTAATATTAAAATCTCATTTTAATATTACAAACGATGCGGTATCTAGCAACACATCACTGCTATCCAAGTAATGAGAATGTCGGTGATTTGACATAACCTATCCGTGATCAATGTTTCCGTGTAGTTTAGTCCCTTTGTCAAGATATCTAGATTGAACACAAGGCATGGAATGCGTCACCCTTGTATAGTCCAATCATTCGTTTCCTGATACTCGAGTAGACTTTGTAACAACAAATGAGATCAATATCTCATATTGACTCATTTGAGCATGACCATGCATTTTGCAGTCTCACTCAATCGGGGGCCCGAAGATATTGCTCCTGTTATGTAGGAGTGACAAATTCCATCTAGATCACTTACATCCCTCTTGCATGATTTGCGGTATGTCCAATAACCAACTTTATAATCACCTTGTTACGGATGACGTTTGATGGCATTAAAACACACAACTCCTCATGTAGGAATCGTAGTGATTTCGGTCAAAGGACCACAAACACCATTGTCACTATGAGAATCGCTTATGACACTCACGTAATGATCCATGTAGCGTTCTCATGGTGGGTCGATCCAAGATACATCATTACTCTAATATGTACCTATGTGAAGACTTGATATCTCATATCCATGACCCGTGAGATGCGGTCATCAGGCCTCTACACATACTAGTCTCAATGTATTATTGTTATCCTAATTAACAATAATACTTGACTAGGGACATTTAAGAATAGTATTGTAACCAAAAAGGATCTCACGATCAAGTCATCCACTTGATGTCCTATGGCATCAAACTTACTATTCTAAGGACTTTATTATGTTTATCAAAAAAGAACACAATAAATGAAATGCCTCATATATAAAATAGCATAATAGAATGTATGTAAATACAGAAAATGTATTAGCCTCTAGGGCATACACCAACAATCTCCCACTTGCACTAGAGCCAATCAGGCATATATCTAATGCCTAAAGACCTAGTGTGACCCTCATGCTTCTGCACTGCAAGAGGCTTCGTCAGTGGATCAAAGCAATGTTATCATCTGTTGGTACTCGCATATCTTCACATCTCCTCTATCGATGATTTCTCGAATGAGATGGAAGCGCCTAAGTATATGTTTGGATCGGCCGGTGAGATCTAGGCTCCTTAGCTTGTGCAATGGCTCCATTATTATCACAATAGAGGTCCACTTGGGTCCACAATGCTAGGAATAGTGCCAAGTTCGAATGAACTTCCCGATCCAAACGGCCTCCTTTCTTTGCATTGGAGGCGAAGAATATACTCGGCCTCGTGGTAGAATCGACGATGTCTCCCGCTTTGAACTCTTCCACTCACAAATTCCCACCATTTAGGCAAAAACATAACCTGATTGCGATCTGGAGTCGTCCTTATCGGTTTGGAAGCTAGCATCAGTGTAACCTTTTACGACTAGCTCTTCCTCGCCTCCATATACCAAGAATGAATCCTTAGTCCTTCTTAAGTACTTAAGGATGTTCTTGATAGCAATCCAGTGACTTTCACCGGGATCGATCGTACCTACTCGTCATGCTCAAAGCATACGAGATGTCCGTCGAGTACATAACATGGCATACATGATAAATCCAATTGCAGATGCATATGGAATCTTGCTCATGCGATCCCTCTCATCCTGGGTGGAAGGGGATTGAGCCTTAGATAGGCTTACACCATGTGACATAGGCAAGAGTCCTTTCTTGGATTCATGCATGTTAAATCGTCTTAACACTTTGTCTATGTATGTACTCTGACTTAGGCCAAGCAGTCTTAGTGATCTATCTCTATAGATCTTGATACCTAATACATAGGTGGCTTCGCCCAAGTCCTTCATAGAGAAGCAGTTCCCTAACCAAGTCTTTACAGACTGTAGGGTAGGGATGTCATTTCCAATAAGTAGTATGTCATCAACATACAATACCAGAAAGACAATAGTGCTCCCACTAACCTTCTTGTAGTACACAAGATTCTTCTTCATTCTTGATGAAACCAAACTGTTTTATTGTATCATCAAAATGAAGATTCCACTTTCCTGAAGCTTGCTTTAATCCATAAATAGATCGTTGCAACTTGCATACTTTTCTAGCATCCTCTGGAGTGGCAAAACCCTCAGGTTGTGTCATGTACACATCTTCGAGAAGATTTCCATTAAGGAAAGCAGTTTTGACATCCATTTGCCAGATTTTATAATCATGGTATGCTGCAACAGCAAGCAAGATCCAAACGGATTTAAGCATCGCAACTGGGGAAAAAGTCTCATCATAGTCTACACCATGAATTTGTTTGAAACCTTTAGCCACCAATCGCGCCTTAAAGGTATGCACATTACCATCCATGTCGGTTTTCTTCTTAAAAACCCACTTGCACCCAATGGGTTTTACCCCTTCAGGTGGGTCAACCAAGGTCCATACCTGGTTGGCATACATGGAATCCATTTCAGATCTCATGGCCTCAAGCCATTTCTCAGATTCTGGGCCAATAATGGCTTCCTGGTAAGTCACAGGCTCATCTTGATCCATGAGCAATACGTCACCTTGTTGGGTCATGAGAAATCCATATCTCTCTGGTTGATGACGTATCCTGTTAGACCTACGCAGGTCTTGTGCTACTAGAGCAGGTTGCTGTTCCACAACATTTTGTGGAGGCTGCTCTATTTTCACCATTGGTTCATTGCTGCTTTGTGAAACTTGAACTTCTTCAAGTTCTACTTTTCTCCCACTGGTTCCTTTGGAGATAAACTCCCTTTCTAGAAACACAGCTGTCCGTGCGACAAACACTTTGCCCTCGGTAGGATTATAGAAAAAGTATCCATTGGTTTCCTTTGATACCCCACAAAGAAGCATTTATCGATTTAGGTCCAAGCTTATCGAAACTTGACGTTTTACGTAAGCTTCGCAGCCCCAAATCTTCAAGAAAGACATACTTGGGCTGTCTCCCACCCATATCTCATATGGTGTCTTTTGAACCGTCTTAGATGGAACACGGTTAAGTGTGAAAGCTGCTGTTAACGAGCATATCCCCGGAAGGAGCCTGGAAGGTTTGCATGACTCATCATGGATCGGACCATGTCCAATAAGGTCCTGGTTCCTCCTTTCGAGACACCATTCCATTGTGGTGTTCTGGTGGAGTGAGTTGAGATATTATCCCACACTCTTTCGATGATCATCAAACCGTTGGCTTAAGTATTCTCCTCCTCGATCCGATTGAAGGATTTTAATACTCTTGCCAAGTTGGTTTTGTACTTCATTCTTGAACTCTTTGAACTTTTCAAAGGATTCGATTTGTGCTTCATAAGATATACAAATCCATATCTACTGAAATCATCGAAATGTAATGAAGTATTGAAAACCGCCTCTAGCGACTGTGTTTAGTGGCCCATATACATCACTATGTATAAGGCCTAAAAGATCACTAGCCTTTTCACCTTGTCCAGTAAATGGGGCCTTTGTCATCTTCCCTAATAAACAAGATTCACATATCTCATATGGTTCAAAATCAAATGAGTCCAAGAATCCATCTTTATGGAGTTTGGAGATGCGTTTCTCATTTATGTGGCCCAAACGACAATGCCAGAGAAATGTTGGGTTCAGATCATTTGATTTAAACCTCTTTGTATTTATGTTATAAATGGGCGTTTCGAGATCAAGTACATAAAGTCCATTACTCAATTGTGCACTACCATAAAAAATATCATTCATATAAATAGAACAACACTTGTCCTTTATTATAAAAGAAAAACCTTTCTTGTCCAAACAAGAAACAAAATGATATTCCTACTAATAGCGAGGCACAAAATAGCAGCTTCTCTAACTCTATTACAAGCCCAAGGGCAAAGATAATAAATAAGTCCCTACAACTAATGCAAAGCAACCTTTGCTCCATTTCCAACTCGTAGGTCGACTTCGCCCTTCGTCAATGGTCTACTACTCTTTAGATCCCGCACATTTACACAAATGTGAGATCCACATCCATCTAATACCCATGATGCGTAAGTAGATAAATTGACTTCAATAACAAAAATACCGAAGTGGAAGTCTCACTTCCTTCTTCTTTTTGAGCTCCTCCAAGAACTTGGCACAGTTCCTCTTCCAATGTCCGGTCGACCGCAATGGAAGCATGTACCTTCCTTAGCCACTCCACCCACTGGTTTCAAGCTAGAAGTGCTAGGCTTGGATTTGTCCTTGCCCTTGCCCTTCCAGGTTGTCCTTGGGCTTTTTCTCGCTGTTTCTTGCCCTTATTCTTTTGGACCATCATTATGGCCTTCCCTTTACCTTTGTTGATGTTCGCTCGTCAGCTTCTCAACATGCCTAGCAGCTCTGGTAGTGATTTGTCAATCTCATTCATGTTGTAGTTCATGACAAATTGACTGAAACTTTCCGGCGACGATTGCAGGACTAAGTCAGTGGCCAACTCTTGGCCCAAAGGAAAACCAAGTCTCTCTAGGTTTTCAATGTACCCAATCATCTTGAGTACATGAGCACCAACAGGGCTTCCTTCTACCAACTTGCACTGAAACAGTGCTTTAGAGACCTCGAATCTCTCATGCCTGGCCTGCTCTTGATAGAGCTTCTTAAGGTGTATGATCATATCGTATGCATCCATGTTCTCATGTTGCTTTTGGAGCTCAGAGTTCATGGTGGCCAGCATTAGACATCCAATGTCCAAGGCATCATCTTGATGCTTCTTATAAGCATCTCTTTCAGTTCTAGGGGCATTAGCAGCAGGTGGCTCAGAATAGGGGCCGTTCCAAAACATACGCTTTTTCTCTTGCTTGAGGACAATCCTCAAATTCCTGTACCAGTCTAAAAAATTCGTTCCAGACAACTTGTCTTTCTCAAGGACGGATCGCAATGATAAAGTACCCGATGTGTTTGTTGCCATGGTTATCTATTAACAGAAATATGCAAAATATAAGTATCATGCCATAAACATATTTAATGAGGTCTTTTAATTAAATATGTCTCCCACTATTTTATTCAAGTCAATGACCCTCAACATTGACTCGGAAAATCCCATCGTAAGATTTCCTAGTAGGCCAAGATCCATATTTTACCTAGCTTTGAGTCAGCTTTGGCTGATCGCCCAAAATTCGGTTATTTAGGTAGGAAACTCTTTCCAATTACATCACATGCAACTCTTGGATAGTTGGGTGAATAACACTTATTCTAATTCATCTAATGGACTAAAGCCCAACTTCATGCCTCTAAGCCTTCAATCCTATTGAAATGGCCTAGTTAAGTCAGACCCAATGGTTGGCATTTGGATATTACTCTTATCCCATCGCATCTTACTAATATAGATAAAGGCACCCTGCTTTGGCAGACCTACACTTAATCGATATTAGTCTTGATGAGTGCCACGCATTGGAAGGCATCACATAATGACTTAATATTTTCTTTGAGGGAATTTTATTATTAGATCTCACCATTTATTAAACTTGTTTAACATACCATAAACATCATCCTTGTATCTCATACATATAAAGCATATAATAAATGTGACATGGTTATGGCCTCTAAGAGATTAGCATTAAAAATGCCAGCTTCACCAAGCGTCTTCCACCAACGTCCTCACTTGATGCCATCTCCTTGTCTCCACATGATGATTACATTATAGAAACCTCTTTTACATTCGAGGGGAGTTAGATGAGAAGAGAATGTACAATCAGAATGTAGAGAGAAAGGCACGACACGTAGGTCGTATTTAAAATAACCAAAATAGCATAAAATAAAGACTAAGGCCATAACCATGCACCATGCATCTCTAAGAATACATAAACACAAAGAAATAACACATTATTATTTTGTGAATTATAAAAACAAAGATTTGAATATCGCGCTTTCGAATATCACACACCACGCAACGCCCCGGCCCAAAATTTTTCACTCATATACCACCACTGGTTTCTTGGAGAAAAATTCGAGTTGGACCCCTTCTGCCTCCATGACGGCTAGGGCAACAACATTTGAACCCTAAGGCCCGCAAACACATGAACGCTTCATGTGCCGCAGGGGTAACTCACAGCCGCCATCACCTATCCAGAAACAGGGTTTCCAGAATTCGTGAAGACATGAACACTTCATGTCACGAGGAAGCTTCATAGCCGTCGCAAAACGGAAACAAGGTTTCCAAAACCTTGTGTCGTGCTCTTCGTGTATATCGCATTCATACAGAAAATGCGAAACAGAAAGCATTCAAAATCGTTTTCGCAGAATCATACATATCACATATATAGATATCAGAAAAATGCAAAAACAGAAAGCATTCAAAATCGTTTTTCGCAGAATCATACATATCACATATATAGATATCAGAAAAATGCAAAAAACAGAAAGCATTCAAAACCGTTCTCGCAGAATTATATGAACATCTTCATGGTTTCAAAAACATCAACATGTTTCGTAAACAACAAATAAAACAGAACACGGTTTCATACATCATTATTTCGATTTCAGAAATAACATATAAAGATCATATCTTTTATAAAAGGAAAGCAACGAATCATGTTATCGCATATAATAAGAAAAGCAGAAAAATCGAATCATAGTTTCGCAAGTGTCTCTGATACCACTGTTGGGAATTGCGGATCAAAATATCTCGCAGCGGAATAATAAGATTCCCACACAGGATCCATGCGAAAAGTCCATAATCCGAGTTTTTAAAATTTACCTCTTGAAGCGTGATAAACACAAGCGAGGTGAATCACCAACACCGTAATAGCGACGATGTTTCTGCGGTATCCACACGAATGTAGGACTTGCAAAAGGAGTCACGCCTCTGTTTCGCGGTGCTAGCTGCGAATAGAAGAGAAGAACCTTTCACCGTCTCTCACTCACTTTCTTAGGTGCGGCTAGGGTTGTGATGTAACATCTATAGCAGCCCCCTTAACAAAGATACTATTTATAATAGTGGCTGCCTTAAGTGAGTGTGAGTAGTAGCAAGGTAAGTCAGTGCAACCCTAAAACCCATCTGTCATGAGTTAGGCCCACAATTGAATCCGAGTCCAACTTGGATCCTTATTGCTCCAATTTAGTCTGTTCTAAGTGTGCGACCCTGCAGGTTCTCATGACGTTGGTAGTAATATTAAAATCTCATTTTAATATTACAAACAGTGAGCGGTATCTAGCAACACATCACTGCTACCCAAGTAATGAGAATGTCAGTGATTTGACATAACCTATCCGTGATCAATGTTTTCGTGTAGTTTAGTCCCTTTGTCAAGATATCTAGATTGAACACAAGGCATGGAATGCGTCACCCTTGTATAGTCCAATCATTCGTTTCCTGATATTCGAGTAGACTTTGTAACAACAAATGAGATCAATATCTCATATTGACTCATTTGAGCATGACCATGCATTTCGCAGTCTCACTCAATCAGGGGGCCCGAAGATATCGCTCCTGTTATGTAGGAGTGACAAATTCCATCTAGATCACTCACATCCCTCTGCATGATTTGCGGTATGTCCAATAACCAACTTTATAATCACCTTGTTACAGATGACGTTTGATGGCATTATAACACACAACTCCTCATGTAGGAATCGTAGTGATTTCATGTCAAAGGACCACAAACACCATTGTCACTATGAGAATCGCTATGACACTCACGTAACGATCCATGTAGCGTTCTCATGGTGGGTCACCCAAGACATCATTACTCTAATATGTACCTATGTGAAGACTTGATATCTCATATCCATGACTCGTGAGATGCGGTCATCAATCTCTACACATACTAGTCTCAATGTATTATTGTTGTCCTAATTAACAATAATACTTGACTAGGGACATTTAAGAATAGTATTGTAACTAAAAAGGATCTCACGATCAAGTCATCCACTTGATGTCCTATGGCATCAAACTTACTATTCTAAGGACTTTATTATGTTTATCAAAAAAAGAACACAATAAATGAAATGCCTCATATATAAAATAGCATAATAGAATGTATGTAAATACAGAAAATGTATTAGCCTCTAGGGCATACACCAACAACATCCATAACCAAGCATGTGAATTTTAAGAAAGAAGATAATTTACTCAATCATGCAAATTTCCCTGAATTTGAGTTGCTACTTCTACACAAACTAGTTACTACCCCAACTAAGATACGTCTCAAGAGTAAAATTTACTCCTTACTCTGCCATCCTTCACTGGTTTAGTAAGTTACTAACAAACACATAAACACAACAGACATATTAATATACACACTTTCTAAGAAAATTTATTTTTTTTATTTTTTTTAATTTTAATTTTAATTTTTACACACAACTATCCTTCCCCCCAACCAGATCACAACATTGTCCTCAATGTTAACAATTAAATCCAGACTAAAGAAATAATCATCAATATACATCAAAGAAATTATTGGGACAAAATTAAACAAAGTAATGGGGAGAAGTCACATACCTGAAATGCTTAGACGAGAAGAGAATAACTACATCTTGATAATGGTTAGTAATGACAAAAAAAAAAATGAAATAAACAAGCATGCATATATATATATATTTTTTGGGTTCTTTTGTTTTATAATTTTTTTTTGTTGGCCGACACTATTTACATCCCCATACAAAGGCTCCGAAATTTGGGAGGCACTTAAGCCGACTCAATAAAAACACGAAATACTAAAAACTTACCTCAGCTTTGATAGACAGGATCGTCTACCAAAGTTTCTGCTACATCTGGATCCTTCAACTCAAGTTATAGCTTTAACCGCTGACCATTTACCTTCTTCCAAATTAATTTTATAAGAACAGACCAAGGGATGAACACCTTTTTTATCAGTAATGCTCCAACCTTTCATAAGAAACTCCTTAAACTTTGGTTGCCATGCCTGAGTATGATGATATTGAGTTTTATCAAAAATAGTAGAAATATCAACTACATTAGAGGGATTACTGATAGAATTAAACTCAGAATTGACAAGAAAATTCTCAAGGGGATCAAATTCATGGGTTGTAAAAACTCCCCTATCCATGATTGAGTCAATCATGTATGTCTGGTGGCCCTCGTCATCATTTTTTGGCTTAACAAGACTTTTTGTCACCTCAGGTTCCTTGGGTAGCTCAGCATCACTACTATCTTGATTCTTTTCCACATCCTCTAGCTCATTCACACTCAAGGAGTTCATCACTTTGGACACTTGGCTCTTTATCTCCTTACTTTCTTCAACAACCTTTCCATTCCTAAGGGTTATCACTGATTTGACTTGATCTATTTGTTGGTTTTCTGAATTACCATCATTTAGACTGAACTGACCCTTGGGATTTGGTTGAGGTTGAGAGGGAAACTTTCCTTTCTCATGAATGGCAAGTGCAGAAGAAAGTTTAGCAAGAGTGTCTTTTATGTCAATCATGGCTTGATTGTTGTGGTTATTGATGGCCTCTTGTTTTTCCATGAATGCATGCAATGTTCCTTCAAGGTTTTTCCTATATGGTAGGACATAGGGTGCATATCCTTGAGGATTTTGAGAATCTTGCTGTGCCTGAGGAGGTGGTGGTTGCGTGAATTGTGCCTGATTGTTGGTCCTCTAACTAAAATTCGGTTGATTTCTCCATCCCGGATTGTATGTATCTGAAAAAGAAGAAGTGAATAGCTTTTTAAAATTGTTCATTGCATTTACTTGCTCATGCACAACTTCTTTAAAAACAGGAATTATTGGACATTCATTTGTTGAGTGTCTCAATTCATCATAAATGCTACAAATTTCTTCATTTTGCACAGATTTGATTTCTTTTACTTTCCGAGATTCCATAGCTTCAATCTTTCTAGCCAAACTGGCAAACTTAGCTTTTAGATCTTCTTCTTGACTAAGATGATATTTTCCTTTACTAGCATTTGCAAGGTTAGATCTAATTGAATTTTCAGAAGGATTAGTATCATGCCAAGATTGAGAATTTTCAGCCAAATAGTCTAAATAATCTAAAGCTTCTTCAGGTTCTTTATCAAGAAACTCACCATTGCACATTGTTTCCACAAATTGTTTAGTTTCGGGTGTCAACCCTTCATAAAAGAAGCTTATAGTGTGCCATTTTTCAAAACCATGATGTGGGCAAGAATTCAATAAATCTTTAAAACGTTCCCAACTTTGAAAATATGCTTCTTTTGAATTTTGGGAAAAATTTTGGATTTGTCTTTTCAAAGCATTAGTTTTATGTGTTGGAAAAAATTTCTTCAAAAACTTACATTGCATTTCTTGCCATGTGCCAATTGATCTTGGTTTCAAAGTGTTAAACCAAGTTTTTGCTTTATATTTCAAAGAAAAAGGAAACAATTTAAACTTAGCAACCTCTTCAATGCAAGTTTGATCATGAAAAATAGTACATACTTCCTCAAATTCTTTTAGATGTAAATATGGGCTTTCAGATTCTAAACCATGAAAATTAGGAAGTAAAGAAATCATACCTGGCTTGAATATAAAATTGTTAGCATTGAGTGGAAAGATAAAACATGATGAACTAGAATTTCGAGATGGTTGCAAATACTCACGCATGGTTCGCAACGGTTGATTTTCATGTTCATCATGCACACTTTCATTTTCAGCCATTGTATTTGATGTGTGTGATTGTGATTCAGACAAATCAATATGTACAGTACTAGGATTAACTTTAACCAAACGACCATAATTTAAATCACGATACCAATTAAACATAAACAAGTAACTTAAAATAGAAAAAAAAATGCATAAGCTAGCAGTATAAACCGTCCATTAAATATTAACAAAGGTGTGGTATAAACCAACCACCAAATAAGAAAATAACAAAGGTGGGGTAATAAACCAACCACCAAATAAAAAAAATAAAAATGGTGGGGCAATAAACCAACCACCAAATAAAATAAATAAAAAAATAACAAAAGTGGGGTAATAAACCAACCACCAAATAAAAAAAAAATAACAAAGATGGGGTAATAAACCAACCACCAAGTAAAATAAATAAATAAAAAGTTAGTATACGATAAATTAAAATGTTAGAAGTAAAAAGTAAAAAGTTAGATAGTTAATAAAGTAAAAAGTTAGATAGTTAATAAGAGAGTTAGTAAGTTAGTAAACAAAAAAAAATGACAGAAAAATAAATATAGAAAATAAAGTACAAAAAAAATAAAAGGGAGTTACCCCCACTAAGTTAAAATGTACAAGAAAATAAAATGGAGAATTACCCCAATCGTACGAAATTAAAATGCGAGAAAATAAAGTGCAGAAAGAAAATTACAAAAAATAAAAATAAAATAAGTAAAAGGGAGAGATTCCCCCACTAAGTTAGTGCATAAAATAAAAGGGAGAGGTTCCCCCACTAAGTTAGTATGCACAGAAATTAAAAAGGGAGAGGTTCCCCACTAGTTAGTATGTTAGTATATATACAAATTTTTACACCGAAATTCAGTCTTCAAATCAAGTCCCCAAGAATTACGCCAAAAACTTGATGCACAATTTTTAGTTGTTGCATTTGCAAACCCAAGTGCGAGTTGTCTCAAGTAATAAATTTCTCGGTGAGTCCGAGGTCGATCCACAGGAATTGATGAAGATTATTTAAGGTAAGGTAAATATTTTGTTACTACAGTAAAAATTATTTACTTGGGTAAAAATGATCCACTCTTGGTAAATAAAGTAAAAGTAAGATTAATTCCTTTTATAACTCAATTAGAATCCTCGCAACATGGAGGTTCCAATCGGAAAATATAACGTTAAAAGTCCATTAAAATAATACACGTAATTATATTATGTTTCCTAAAAATATTACCACCACTTATAAATGGGTTAAAGCATTCATTGTGCCAATATTTTGTCTACAACAAATCAAGAACTCCTCTTTACAAAGATGGTTTCTAAATTATAAGAAACAAATTATAATACGTATAATGGTTACTAGAAAATATAAATCATTTAAGCACAAGAGAAGAATAAATCTAACTTTACTTTATTACCAAGAGCTTCACCCTTTCACCCAAGTAAAATGAAACTTAGTTACTCATAGATAAGAAGAAAGAAAGAAAGAAAGAAGAAGAAGAAGAAGAACATGACTTTCATTTAGAACAAAGGAAAATTACTACAAGAAAACCTAGTAACAAAATAGTATCATTTTAGTAACTAACACCTAATTCCTTCAATGATCTGCCAAGGCCCCCTTTTATAGAGGATTAGAGATACAAAATGTCAAGGGGGCTGAGTCATTAGTGGTTGAATGATTGGAAAATGAGTGGAAAATACAAAATGACATTAAATGAGTGGGAAATTATGGAGATTCCTTATCTCTGAAATTATGCAGCTCTGAAGTCATTGCAGTCATCATTTTTGAACCAAGTGGTCTTCATGAAAGTTGTAGGCCTGGATCTTAGCTTTCAAATGGCTTTGGTTTGGGTCCAATATCATTTCTACAACTCTAGATACGTTCAAATTACTACATACTGTCCAGGCCCAGTCACAGCTCCTCTGTTCTGACTTCCAAACCCAATATCACCTTTAAGGAATCCGATTCTGGAAAAGTGTTCAACATAAAAGTTGTAGATATGGGTCTTAACTATTTAGAATCCAAATTTCAGTCCATTTTACAACATCTAGCCCAAAATCTGTTATGAACAGTATACGTAGGTCAAGCTGTCAGGAACAGCACTCCAGTTCTTGCTTCAACCCCAATTTGAGTTATCTACTCGTGTGATTGGGCCTTTGAGGTCTTCATGAAAGTTATAGAATTCTCTCTTATCTTTCAAATGCCACTAGAATCAGCTCCAAAGACCACCTACAGCCCAAGATATGGCCAAAGTACAGAAACAGTGTAAGATGTAAATTATGCTAAAAAATTCAATTAAGTCTAATTTGAATCCAAACTTACAAAACATAATCAAAATCAATCAATTAAGTACATGGAGAGTGTAAATGACTAAAAATAAAGGCTTATTAATGTATCAAATATGTGATCATCACTAGGTCAATTAACCCTGGTTTCATTCACCCAGCTCACTAAGTTTCCTTGAGAACCAATGTAAATTCCACTCATTAATGATCTATTCTCAATTACACACTATACATGGCTAATAAGTATATTTCTATCCTATTAACAAATCAACTCATCCAAGCCAATTGAACTCGCCGAACATGCATCAACCATACCATATCCATATCAACAAATCCCTATGTCTAGTTCATTTGCAAATATTAGGATCATGCAATTGATGGCCAACCAACAGCAAGCATTAAGCAAAGATTATGATTGAAAATAACAAAACTTCAATATATACTCAAAAGATTACAAATTCATCAGTATCCATAGGAAACTACAAAGAAAAACTTATATACAGCCTAGCTAGCCATGAAACATGAAAGTACAAACATATAAATCATGTTCAAGAATCAATAAAGAGAGAGAAGAAGAAAAGAAAAGAAGGAAGCTCATTAGATTTTGTCCTCTAAGCTTGATTCACCCTCCATAGGAAGGATGGCCTCCAACCTTAGCCTTTTTCACTTCCTCTAGGTCTGAAAACCTAAAAACCAGCACCTGCTCTCTAAAAAGATGAAAACTCTCGTAGAAATTGGGTACAAACGTATTTATAGGCTGAATAAAACAGGGTCACGCCGCGGCGCCCAACATGTCACGCCGCAGCGCGCGTGCAATTAGGTCACAGGCGCCTGAGGCGCCCACTCTTCAACGTTGCGGCGCTCCAGCCTCGGGTTTTATGTACTGAAGCAGGGGAGCGCCGCGGTGCCACCAATCCCACATCGCGGCGTTGGGTGCTGATCTTCACTTTTAACCTTCTCTTAGGCTTCCTGGTCTAAAGCTATTTCAAGTTCTTCATTTCCATGCTTCATTTGAGACCTGCCTATTACAGAGAAAGAATCAATTCATTAAATCATACAAATATACTCAATTTGATCATAGTTTTGAAAGTATTTACTCAGGATCACAATGGAAGTCATCAGAATGAAATCATATATAAATGATGCTAAAATCTTCCATTAATGCTTACAAACAATGACTAATCATGCCATGAAGCACAGATATATGGCACAAATAACTACACTCGGTGCAGTTATCAATATGGCTCAGCTATACAATGAAAGATAAGGAAGAGAATAGAGAAAGGGAAAAAAAGAAAGGAAGTTCATTGATTTGTCTTTGAAGCTTGAATCCTCCTTCATCCTTGTTCCTAGCCTCCAATCCACCATCAATGGAGATCTAGCCAAAGCTTTCTAACCTAAAACTAACTAAAACTAAGAAAACCTAAAATGACTACAAAGGAAATGGCTAAAAATGGCCAAGATAGAGAAAAAAACGTGAAAAATCTATTTATAGGCTTAGCTTGCCACCATCACGCCGCAGCCCCCACATATGTGCGCCGTGGCGTCCACAGGGTCAGTCTCTTTCCACCGCAGCGCCCATTTCATCTGGGCCGCGGCCCTCTCGCCTCGGGTTGAAGTATGGTATGGCTGAGATGCCTCTCTACGCTGTAGAGCGCACTACCTTGCGCCGCGACGTTGACTGCTGAAATGCAGATTTGGCTTCCTCTTAGACTTTTGCCTTAAATGCTCCATATTTGACCTTGTTTGGAGCCCTTCCTAATATAGAGAAAACACCAAATCAGTAACATTTACAAATCTACTTAATCATATATCATTTAAGCACAATTTGCTATAAAACATACAAGAAGGCATTAGAATCAGAATATGACAAATATAAGCACAAAACCCTCCAAATATGCATTATAAACAATGACTAAGCATTCATTCTAGCACAAAGATAGGACACAAATAATTGCATTTTATGGAGTTATCACACCCCCAAACCTACATTGTGCTAGTCCTTGAGCTAAACAAAATAGAACTAAGTAAATCACTTAAACAATTCAGATCAATTATTCAGCAAATATCATTTCAATCTTCTTTTCTTTCAATTAAACCAAAACTAGTGTGTCATGACTGCATCAATCCTCAAAAAGTGCAAATGCCCCATAAACAGCTCCTCACAAACATAATCCTTAACATGCTAACAATCCAGAAAACTCTTGATGCAATTTATATTTTTCACAAACAGGCAAGATAAACTTTTCCTAATCAAGTCATACATATCCAGATAAGTTTATAAGCATACATGCATATGATTCATTGAATCCACAAGATTGTAAATCAACTCTCTCTCCACTAATGTAAATCACACAAGATTGAGGATTAAAAGGGACTTTATAGCTTGGAATGTTAGGCCAATGGTATGGGCAAAAGAAATGAAAGGGAAGGATACAATACAAATATTGAGAAACATAAACATGATATTCCGAGACTTAAGCCACAACATGATATTAGCAGGGTATTCAAAAGTGAGATCATAAAACTTGTCAGAACCATTTTCGATGCTTTTTCACTTTACTTTTCTTTTGCTTTGCTTTTATTTTTCATTTTTCTTTTCTTTTCTTTGTCTTTTCTATTTTTCTATTTTGCAAAGCATTGCTTTTTTCTTTAACTGCATTTGGTTCCTTCAGGCTCATTTCGAATTAAATATTCATTAACACCCCTAATCATCAGACTCATATCAAGAAATAGCATACCATGAACTCAACAAACAATGATGGTAGGATGAAAATGCAATGCTTTCACATGCATTAGAATGGTTAACAGGTTAACGAACACAATGGTTATGAAAAACAAATAAGGCCAATCAGTATAAGGCTTCAAAATGGGACCTAAGGATATCATCATATCAGGGTAAGCTTTTCAAGGCTCAAACGGTCCAAACAATGCCCTAATAATTTCCTCAATCATGCACAACCTAAGATTTCGCATCAAGAGAGTTCAAAAACAATTTCTAGGATAATCAAAACTCTACATGTACATCCATAAACATTCTCAAGACATGCACTCTTATCATTTTCAAAGTTACACTTGCATCTAAGTGAGATGTAAATCATACATCAAAAGTAACTAAATTGTTTCACATGCTTCAAGATCACATAAGGTTTCACTGAAAAGAGGCCAAATAGCAACCTTTCACATCATGAACAACCAAAACAACACCAGCATTCTTGCAACATGTCATGCGTTCAAATAGATTCAACTTTTTATATTCAAGCATGCACAACATCTTTTACATACAGTTGAAAATTGAAAATCTTGTAAACAGCACATCAGTGATAGTCAAAACAAGATATAATCATGAAAATATGATGACTAAAACCACTGCATACTCAAAATACCAATACATGTTAACATTAAGCATAAAAGAATTAAAAACATGTAAAGATACTCCCCCAAACCAAAAATGAAATGTATCTTTAATGAACATGGTCTATAGGGTACCTGAGACTTTCAAAATAGCAGCCTACTACTACTAAGCATTACTAAAAACACAAAAATGGACAAAATAACAAAAAAAAAAAATAGGGACGCTACGCCGCGGTGCCCCCATGCCTGGGCCGTGGCATGACAAAAAGCTACAGAATTCTACAGAAAACGAGCACCTTGCGCCGCGGCGTACAACACCTTGCGCCGCAGCGTGATAACCTAAACTGCTAAATTTAGCAGCAAACATAGTTTTGCTGCTGGAATGTGCTCATATAAGTCTCTAGCTGTAACAAAACGTGTTAAAAAAGTTAAATTACAAAATGTACAACATAAATATAATAAAACACAAAAACAACATATTAACCTATTTATAACCTAAACAAACTTAAAACTTAAAAACAAACAAAAACAAACATAATAACACATATGTATACTAAAATACTAACAAAAACATATTTACAAAAACATATTAACAAAACTAACAAAACACAACATACTAATATACTAACATATTTAACATAAACATATTAACATACTACCTATTTATGCACAAAGTAAAGACAATAATGTAACATAAACTTGGGATTTCCTCCTCAAGAAGGACCTAGTTTATAGTCTTAGTAAGACTTTGTCACCAAAATTGAATTACTACGAATGAGTAGTCCTTAAGAACTTGATCCAAGGGTTATCCTTTCAGGAGTCGTGAATTCCCTCAAGGGCCTCGTATGATTGAAATCATCCGGCTCTTTATTGAAACTAAAACAAAACATAAAAGAAACATAGATTATATACAACTTGAATTAGAACTAACCAAAATCATTGTCAATATTAGCAATATAGAAACAATATCCTCGGCAACAGCGCCAAAAACTTGATTGCTACCGCAAGTGCATGGATCGCTCAAGTAATACAGATACAGAGTAAAAGTTTGTTCCCACGAAGATAATTGTTTATAAAGCTAAGTACCAACCAATAACTTAATCCATTCTATTCAAGGACATAAAAATAAGAAATCAATAAACTAAACTAAATCTAATCTACCAAAGCAATAAAGATAAATGGTTAGGTTTCAGGAAATCTTCCTTCACCCCTTACATCTACCAACAACATACAATCCTCCTCATAAACATAAATGCATTGATTAGGTTAGTTTGAGAATCTGATTTAGCCAAAAGCCTATGTCTAGGTCAATCAACCATAGTTTCATTCACCTAACTCCTTAGTTAGAATCAAAATCCACTCATGAATGATCTATTCTCAATCACATACTATACATGGCCAATAGGTACATTTCTATCCCATTAACGAATTAACTCATCCAAGCTAATTGAACTCATTGAACATTTATTAACCATACCATATTCATATTAACAAATCCCTATGTCTAGTTCATTTGTAATATTAGGATCATGCAATTGATGGCCAACCAACAGCAAGCATTAAACATAGATTATGATTGAACAATAACCAAACATCTACACAAACTCAAAGAAGAATACATCATTAATATATATAGAAAAGGATCCAAAATATCCTTAAATACAGCTCAGCTATATAATGAAAGATAACGAAAAGAAGAAAGAAAGGGAAAAAAAGAAAGGAAGCTCATTGATTTGCCTTTGAAGCTTGAATCCTCCTTCATCCTTGTTCCTATCCTCCTTCATCCTTGTTCCTAGCCTCCAATCCACCATCAATGGAGATCTAGCCAAAGCTTTCTAACCTAAAACTAACTAAAACTAAGAAAAGCTAAAATGACTACAAAGGAAATGGCTAAAAATGGCCAAGACAGAGAGAAAAATATGAAAATTTTATTTATAGGCTCAGCTTGCCGTCATCACGCTGCGGCCCCCATATACGCGCGCCGCGGCGTCCACAGGGTCGGTCTCTTTGCGTCGCGGTGCCCACTTCATCTGGGTCGCGGCCCTCTCACCTCGGGTTGAAGTATGGCATGGCTGAGATACCTCTCTACGCCGCGGCGCGCACTACCTTGCGCTGCAGCATTGACTGCTAAATTGCAGATTTAGCTTCCACTTGGACTTTTGGCTCAAATGCTCCATATTTGACCTCGTTTGGAGCCCTTCCTAACATAGAGAAAACACCAAATCAGTAATATATACAAATCTACTTAATCATATATCATTTTAGCACAATTTGCTATAAAACATACAAGAAGGCATTAGAATCAGAATATGACAAATATAAGCACAAAACCCTCCAAAAATGCATTATAAACAAGGACTAAGCATTCATTCTAGCACAAAGATAGGGCACAAATAACTGCATTTTATAGAGTTATCAATAGGACATCAAGTGGTTGACTTGATCGTGAGATCCTATTGGATAAAATTAGAACACTATTCTTAAATGTCCTTAGTCAAGTATTATTGTTAATTAGGACAGCAATAATGCATTGAGACTAGTATGTGCATAGACTGATGACCACATCTCAAGGTTCATGCATATGAGATATCAAGTCTTCATATAGGTACATGTTAGAGTAATGATGTACTGGACTGACCCGCCATGAGAATGCTACATGGATTGTTACGTGAGTGTCATAAGCGATTCTCATAGTGACAATGGTGTCTGTGATCCTTTGACTTGAAATCACTATGATTCCTACATGAGGAGTTGTGTGTTTTAATGCCATCAAACGTCATTTGTAACAAAGTGATTATAAAGTTAGTTATTAGATATACTAATCATACAGAGGGATGTGTGTGACCTAGATGGGATTTGTCACTCCTACATAACAAGAGCGATATCTTCGGGCCTTCTGATTGAATGAGACTGCGAAATGTATGGTCATGCTCAAATGAGTCAATATGAGATATTAATCTTATTTGTTGTTACAAAGTCTACTCAAGTATCAGGAAATGAAGGATTGAACTATACAAGGGTGACACATTTGATGCATTGTGTTTAATCTAGATATCTTGACAAATGGACTAAACGACACAGAAACATTAGTCACAGAAAGGTTATGTCAAATCACTGACATTCTCATTTCTTAGGTAGCAGCGATGTGTTGCTAGATACTGCTCATTGCATGTAATATTAAAATGAGATTTTAATATTATTATCAACGTTATGAGAACCTATAGGGTCACACACATAGAGCAGATTAAATTGGAGCAATATATCTAAGTTGGACTCGGATTCAAATGTGGGCTGGACTCATAACAGATGAGTCTAGGGTTACACAACTTACCTTGCTGCTGCTCACACTCACTTAAGGCAGTCAGTATTATAAATAGTATTGCTAAGGGGGATGCTAAGGTAAGAATTATAAACCCTAGTCGCACTAGACAGAAACAGTGAGTGAGAGAGTGACAGGTTCTTCTCTTCTCTTCGCAGCTGGCACTGTGTGAGAGATGTGGGACTCCTATTTATGGACGTTGAACATTCGTGAGTCTATTCGTGTGGATACCGCATAGACATCGTCACTGTTACGGTTTTGGTGATTCACGTCACTTCCTTTTGATCACGCTTCAAGAGGTAAACATTTTTAAAAACTCGTATTATGACTTTTTAGCATGGATCCTTGGTAGAAATTCTATTTTTCTCTACATGATGTATCTGTGATTCCCAACCCCCATAATCGGCACCAAATGGGTCTTTAGGAACAAACTTGATGAAACAAGCTTAATAATAAGAAATAAAGCTAGGCTTGTTGCTAAAAGTTATAATCAAGAAGAAGGCATAGATTATGAAGAAACATATGCTCCCGTAGCTAAATTAGAAGCCATTAGAATGCTACTTGCATATGCATGCATCATGGATTTAAAGCTTTATCAAATAGATGTCAAAAATATTTTCTGAAATGATTTTATACAAGAAGAGGTGTAAGTGGAACAACCTCCTGGTTTTGAAAACTTTGAACTGCCCAACCACGTTTTTAAATTGAAAAAGGTCTTGTATGACTTAAAACAAGCTCCTAGAGGCAAGGTTGACACTACTATCTTCATCAAGCATAAAAAGCATGACCTACTTCTTGTTCAAATATATGTTGATGGTACAGTATTTGGTGCTCCTAATAAGTCTCTTTGCAAGGAGTTTGCTAACATTATGCAAAATGAGTTTAAGATATCTATGATGGTAGAACTCAACTTCTTCCTTAGTCTCCAAATCAAGCTAACAAAAGATGTGACCTTCATAAGTCAATCCAAGTATTGCAAGGAGCTGCTCAAAAAGTTTAGAATGGACAATGCCAAGTATATGGCTACACCAATGAGCACTTCTTATTATTTGGACAAGGATGAAGGAGGTAAATCTGTAGAAATCTCAAAATATAGAGGTATGATTAGCTTACTCCTTTATCTTACAGCAAGTAGACCAGATATTATGTTTAGTGTGTGCATGTATGCTAGATTTCAAGCAAATCCTAAAGAATCACACCTAAGTGTTATAAAAAGAATTATGAAATATCTAATAGGTACTTCATAAATAGGTTTGTGGTACCCTAAGGGTGCCTCATGTAGCCTAATTGTTATTCTGATTCTGATTCTGATTTTCCTGGATGCCAAATAGATAGCAAGAGTACTAGTGGGACATGACACTTACTTGGAAGCTCACTAGTTTCTTGGCATAGCAAAAAATAAAATAGTGTGGCATTGTCTACAACTGAAGCTGAATATGTTACAGTTGAGAGTTATTGTGCTCAAATCCTTTGGATGAAGTAACAACTTTTAGACTATGGTTTTGAGCTTGATCACATCCCTATAAGATGTGATAACACTAGTGCAATCAATTTGTCTAAAAATCTCATTTTGCACTCAAGAACAAAGCACATTGAAATTAGGCAACACTTTATAAGAGACCATACTCAATAAGGTGATTGCATACTTGAATTTGTGCAAACAACTAAACAACTAGCTGATATCTTCACTAAACCTTTGAACAAAGAAGCATTCTTTTATATAAGAAGTGAACTTGGCATATTGGATCAATCATGCATTGCTACATATTGTTGTACTACATAATTACTTTGTATTAGTCATTTTTAAATCCAATACTGACTTGAGAGTCAAAGTTTCCCCCAAGTTTGTTTTGCAGGTGCTTGATTCATGCTTAAGTTCCCCAAATTTCTAATCTCAAGTTCTTGCTAAAGAAATTGCTTCTAATACTTTTTGAAGAAGAAAAATCTATTTTTGGGCCGCATTTATGGTGTTTAGAGTTGATGAAAATGAGGCTAAGCTAAGATCACCCTTAAGATGACATGAGTTGGTGTTTTGAAGACTGAACTCTTGAAGAATTTCTATTTCTGGTGGTGAAATAACCGGTTATGAAAAGCTAATAATTGGTTACTTGGTATTTGGAATTGTTATGGCACATTGGAATTGTTCTCTACCAAGCAAAAATAACCAGTTATGAGACCCTTTTAATCAGTTATTGAGCAATTGGATTGTTTGGTGCTCTCTAAAACACGCAAATAACCGGTTATTCCAACAGACAAAGGTTGCATCTTCTTGTGTCACAAAAATAACTGATTATAGAAAAGCTCTAATTGGTTATTCAAAGCAAACAGAGGCTACTCTTTTATTTGCCACGCAAATAACCGATTACCCGAGACCCATCACCATTCATTGGGCTTCTTCATAACAATAATCGTGAGCCTCCCCTGTCATTCACGCACCCCTCCTCCATTTTCATCTTCTTCTTCTCAATTCTCACCACTCCTTCACTCACACCCACTCCTTCAAACACATTACCCACTTCAAATCCAACCAAAATCCACCACTCAAACTCCATTTCTTCTCATTCCCTTCAAAATCCACTAATTAAAACTCACATTTTCTTCCAAGAATCTCACATCCCTTCACTGTTTCTCTCTCCTAAGTCGAGCCCTAAGCTCCATTTCCACCATGGCTAGCAGCTCCTCTCACCCCAAGCGATCATGCACAAAATCCCCTCTGTACCTAAGGAAACACCTAACCCAGCTAATGAACCAGACTTTTTCGTAAGCCTGGACTGTGGCAGATACTTATCCTATCCGAATCATATGAAGAAATATAGATTAGAATTTTAAGCTCAAAATCTAATTCAGCCTAAGTACATAGACTGGGATTTATTCGTCAGATAAGAATTCACATTCCTCACGGAGCTATTAGAGTTTCATGGGTTGAAGACCTTCGTTACTACCCACAATGAGTTCTACTATCTTGAACTAACCAAAGTTTACTTCTGCAATTTGAGCATTATTGGAGGAAATCTGGTCTCAGATTTCAAGATGCACAGGATTGTTATGACCCCTAGTCAGTGGACTCTTCTATTTGGTGTTACTCATCCTAGAGAAAAATTTACAATGGATAATCACAGCTCTTGGGAAGAATATGATAGAAACCAGGCTATAGAGAGCATACTTCAGCCGGCCATTCAAGTGCCAAAAGGTTCCTTCACTGCCAGCCTTCTAAATCCATAGGATCGTCTTCTTCATTTTGTGGTAGCACATATCTTGGTTCCAAGGGCTAGCAACTATGCCTTGGTTGAAGAAGAAGAAGACATCTTCCTGATGTGGGGTGTTAAACAATGAATGCATATCTATTGGCCTTACTACATCGTGCATAACATGATGAAAGCCAAGGAAAAGATGATGATGGATCTTCCCTACGCCTTGAGCAAGCAAGATCCTTAAGAAGATTTCTATTAAGGAAAGAAGTTTTGACATCCATTTACCAATTTTCATAATCATGGTATACTGCAATAGTAAGCAAGATCCGAACGGATTTAAGCATTGCAACTAGGGGAAAATTCTCATCATAGTATACACTATGAATTTGCTTGAAACCCTTAGCCACCAATTGTGCCTTAAAGGTATGCACGTTACCATCCATGTCAGTTTTCTTTTTTGAAAACCCACTTGCACGGGTTTTACCCCTTCAGGTGGGTCAACCAAGGTCTATACCTGGGTGGCATACATGGATTCCATTTTAGATCTCATAGCCTCAAGCCATTTCTCAAATTCTGGGCCCATAATGGCTTCCTGGTAAGTCACAGGCTCATCTTGATCCATAAGCAATATGTCACCTTGCTGGATCATAAGAAATCTATATCTCTCTAGTTGATGACGTATCCTGTTAGACCTACGCAGGTCTTATGCTACTAGAGCAGGTTGTTGTTCCACATCATTTTGTGGAGATTTCTCTATTTCCACCATCGATTCGTTGCTACTCTGTGAACTTTGAATTTCTTCAAGTTCTATTTTCCTCCCATTGGTTCCTTTGGAGATAAACTCCTTTTCTAGGAACACAGCAATCCGTGCGACTAAAACTTTTCCCTCGGTAAGATTATAGAAATAGTATCCTTTAGTTTCCTTGGGATACCCCACAAAGAAACATTTATCTGATTTGGGTCTAAGCTTATAAAAAACTTGACGTTTCACATAAGCTTTGTAACCCCAAATCTTCATGAAAGACATATTGGGTCGTCTTCCAATCCATATCTCAGATAGTGTTTTTTGAACCATCTTAGATGGAACACGATTAAGTGTAAAAGCTACTATTAATAGAGCATATCCCCAGCAGGAGCCTGGAAGGTCTACTTGACTCATCATGGATCGGATCATGTCCAACAAGGTCCCATTCCTCTTTTCAGAAACATCATCCTATTCTAGTGTCCCAGGAGGAGTGAGTTATCATATTATCCCACACTCTTTCATATAATCATCAAACTATTGGCTTAAGTATTCACTACTTCGATCTAATTGAAGGACTTTAATACTCTTGCTAAGTTGGTTTTGTACCTCATTCTTGAATTCCTTGAATTTTTCAAAGGATTCTGATTTGTGTTTTGTTTGCCCCTTTTGTGTGCTGCAAGTGCACGGGGTCTCGTAAGTAATAAAGTGATAATAAGATATCATTCCCACGAGGATACAGTCGATTCTAATGCTAATTATCAACCAATAGCTTAAGCAATTCTATTCATGAACATTCAAATTGGGGAAAGTGTGTATGGGTTAATGAAAAGACTAATGTGTAGTAAGTTTGGAATGAAAGTTAATGTTTAGAGAATAGGGAATCCTTCTTCACCCTATACTTCAATTGGTAAAATGAAATCCTTATAAGAAACATAAATGAAATGGATTTGTTAGCTTGAGAAACTAACTTAGTTAATAACCTATGTCTAGGTCAATTAACTATGCTTCATTCACCTAGTTCACTATGTTTCTATGAGAGCTAGTGCAAACTCCACTTATTAAGAACTATTCTCAATAATTTCTATGCATGACCAAGAGGTATACGTCTATCCCATTAGCTAATTAACTCATCCTACCATTAGAATGAAATTAAACATGCATCAACCATATCCATGATCTCAAATCTAAATTCCTATGTCTAGCTCAATAAATTTAATCAAATCACATTAAATGTTAGCCAAACACTCAAGAGCATTGAGAAAAATATGATTAAACAACCCAAATCATCTATATTAATTCAAAGGATTACAAAATCACCAATATTCATAGAGGGATCCAAAGAAATCCCTATATATAGCTTAGCTACTCATGACACACAAAAATCTATCACAAATAATCATGTTCATGACAATAGAAGAGAGAAAATAAAAAGAATGAGAGGGAAGCTCAATGATTGATATCCTTTGATGCTTGAATCTTCCTCCTTAAAGAAGATGGCCTCCAACTTTGCTTCATTTGGCTTCCTTTCAACCTAAATATCAAACCCTAGCAGTTGTATTCTCTTTTTCAAAAAACTCTTTTTTGAATCTAATAGAACAATATATATATAGGCTGAAAAATTAACTTCATATCACGGCATGAACTATCTTACGCCGCTGCGCATATTTAATCTACAGCAGGCTAAATGCACCACACCGCAGCATGAAACTGCCTACACGGCAGCGTGATATGCTGAATTACACCTTTGGCTCTCTCTTCCAATGTTGGTGCAAATTGTCCACAAATCTGCTTGTTTTGAACCCTGCCTGCAATAAAGAAACATTGAGAATAGTTCTTAATGAGTGGAGTATAGATAATAATAAGGCATAATAACAAGGCTAAGCTATCAATATAGTATAGATATAGGGCATAAATAACTATATTTTATGGAGTTATCACACCCCAAACCTAGGTTTTTGTTAGTCCTCGAGCAAAACAAAGTATGATTAAGTATACCTACTTGACAAATCATACTTTAACATACATTCAACATCTATTTTTGAATCCCATTTTTACTTAAATCATAACTAGTGTACAATGATTGTATAAACCCTCAAAGAATGCTAATTTCTCATAATTAACTCCACACACTCACAATCCTTAGCATGATAACAATCAAAGCTTCCTTTTATGCAAATCACATTTTCCACAATCATGCAAGCTAAACTTCTTCTATTCAAGTCATACATATCCGGATAAGTTTATGAGCATAGATGCATATGAATCATATAATCCATAAAATTATCTTTAAATTCTCTCTCCACTAATGTAAATCACACATAATTGAAGATCAAAAGGGACTTCAAGACAATAGGGAAAGGATTCAGTACAATGTTATGGGCATATGAACAATAGGGAAAGGATTCAGTACAAACATTAAGAAACATAAACATGTTATTTCAAGACTTGAGCTTCCAAGTGAAACTATTAGGGCATTCAAAAGTGAAAGACAAAACTCTCTAGAACCATTTATTTCTTTTTGTACTTTTCTTTGCTTCATTCAATTACTTTTTTTTTTAGAACAAAGCAATGTGTTTACTACATATGGTTCCTTCAAGCTCCTTTTTTATTGTACATGCTTAATACCCCTAATCACTGGACTCACTTCAAGAAATAACATGTTATGTACTCAACAAACAATGATGGTAGGAAGAGAATGCATTGCTTTTAGATGCATTACAATGGTTACATGGTAGGGAATATGAGGGTGATTGAAAAACATATAACGCCAACATTTATTAAGATTCAAAAGGGACCTATGGATAATCACAACAATGCCCTAATCATTTCCTCAATCATGTATAATCTAGGATTTCACTTCAAGAGAGTTTAAATACAATTTCTAGGATACTCGAAATCTCTATATATACATCCCATAAATCTTCTCTAAATAAGCACTCATATCCTTTTCAAAGTTACACATGTATACAAGTGGGATGTAAATCATGCATAAAAAGTAACTAGATTGTTTCAGTATACTTCAACGATCGCATATGGAATCACAAAAAAAAGGTTAAATTGCATCCACTTTTATCATTGGACAACCATTACCACACTAGCGATTGACACATGTTATGCATTCTAATAGTTTCAACAAATTCAATCATGCATATAAATCATCATGCACACAATATGACAAAAAATTTATCAGCACTACTATCAGCAATAGTCAAAGTTAATATCAGTATATAAGTACCACATACATTAAATATCAAAACAGTTAGACACCCCTAAACCTAAGGGAAACAATGTCCTCGCTGTTCAAAACAAGATCACAGTATATCAAAAATGAAAGAAAGTGCCCTAATTGTAGCAGAGATACTCATCATCCTTAGCCTCCTCCTCATCATTCGAATCATCCACCTGGATAGGCTCTACCGCCTAGCTCCCTCAGGACCCTACTGTGGTGTGGGTGTTGGGATTTGCGAATACATCACGTAGCGAAAAAATAGGATTCCCACCAAGGATTCATGCAAAAAGTAATAATCCAAGTTTTAAAATATTTATCTCTTGAAGCATGATCAAAAGGAAGTGACGTGAATCACCAACACCGTAATAGCAATGATGTCTCTGCAGTATCCACACGAACAGACTCACGAACGTCTAACGTCTGCAAAGAGGAGCCTCACGTCTCTCACATAGTGCTAGCTACAAAAACTTGTAGCTTTTTCACTCACTTTTTCTGTAGGTGCAGCTAAGGTTCTGTAATATGTGTGTCTTAGTAGCCCCGTAGCAGTACTATTTATAATAGTGACTACCTTAAGTGAGTGTGAACAGTAGCAATGTAAGCTCTGCAATTCTGGACTCATTTGTTATGAGTTTGGCCCATAATTGAATCCGAGTCTAACTTGGATTTATTGCTCCAATTTTAGTTTGCTCTATGTGTGTGACCCTGTAGGTTCTCATTACGTTGGTAGTAATATTAAAATCCTATTTTAATATTACAAGCAGTGAGTGATATCTAGCAATACACCGCTGCTAACCAAATAATAAGAATGTCAGTGATTTGACATAACCATTCCGTGACCAATGTTTCCGTGTCGTTTAGTCCATTTGTCAAGATATCTAGATTGAACACAAGGCATGAAATGCATCACCCTTGTATAGTCCAATCATTCGTTTCCTAATAATCGAGTAGACTTTGTAACAACAAATGAAATCAATATCTCATATTGACATTTGAGCATGGTCATGCATTTCACAGTCTCACTTAATCAGGGGGCCCGAAGATATCGCTCCTGTTATGTAGGAGTAACAAATCTCATCTAGGTCACTCACATCTCTCTGCATGATTTGCGGTCTGTCCAATAACTAACTTTATAACCACCTTGTTACAAATGACGTTTGATGGTATTAAAACACACAACTCCTCATGTAGGAATCGTAGTGATTTCAAGTCAAAGGACCAAAAACACCATTGTCACTATGAGAATCGCTTATGACACTCACGTAACGATCCATATAGCATTCTCATGGCGGCTTAGTCCAGTACATCATTACTCTAATATGTACTCATGTGAAGACTTGATATCTCATATCCATGACCCATGAGAAGTGGTCATCAGTCTATGCACATACTAGTCTCAATGCATTATTGTTGTCCTAGTTAACAATAATACTTGACTAAGGACATTTCAGAATAGTGTTCTAATTTTATCCAATAGGATCTCACGATCAAGTCAACCACTTGATGTCCTATGGCATCAAACTTTCTATTCTAAGGACTTTATTATGTTTATTAAAAAGAACACAATAAATGAATTACCTCATATATTAAAATTAGCATAATAGAATGTATGTAAATATAGATAAATGTATCAGCCTTTAGGGCATACACCAACAGCGGGAGGGTCAGCTATAGCCTCGGGTGGGAACTCTGGTATAAGGAAGTCGATCATAGGAAGCCCCAAGCGCTCTGCCATCCACTGGAGACTCTGGATCGTATAGGTCTGCATGGCCGCCATATATGTCATTTGAGCCTCCATCTGTGCGCGCATCATCAAGTAGAGGAGCTGCTCTGGGCTCTCTACGAGCCTGTCTCTGTCTGGCATGTGCTGGGGCTGGACCTACTCCCAACCTCTCAATGATATAATCATTAAGAGGCTGTTTAACATCAGTGAGCTCCTCATTTGGGCCCCACTATACATGCTGTCTGTTGCAGAGTGTGTGGGTGAGAAAAGGGAAGAAAAGGCTTCTATACTCCCTCGCTAACCTCTGAATCTGGTCATGGATAAGCTAGGCAACATCTATGGCATGATGCTCAAGAATGGCATATATACGGATTGCTTAATCTCTGGTCACTCGGATAAGTTTATAGATGGAAGGATCCGAGTGGAGATGAAGTGGTACCACGCCTTCGCCGCTGAAGTCTGGCATGATTAGGGGAAGTTTTGTGGCCTCTGGGTCTGTACGCTGATGGTCCAAACCACAGGCTGTGCCTCCAAGTTGCATATACGGGCCATGACGACATTAAGGTCAATGCCCTCCTCCGGCTCCCAGCAGAGGAACTCCGTGTAGTCACAAATCACCGGGGGAGTAGACAAGCTCAAGGCTACTCTAATGATCACAGTAGAGAAAGAGATAGGGCATCCACACACTCTGACTATAAAAGCCCCTAGGTCAGAGAAGGTTGCATTTTCATAGAATTCATAAACAACTGCCAGAATGGAAGTAGACTCTAGGTGTTTATCAAATACATCCCAGTTGTGGTGTCAGATGGTCTTCTCGATCTCTTGATGAATAGCCTTAGTGAAGTTGAAGCCTTGCTCAGGAATTATTGGCCTGGTGACCAGTGTAATGTATCTCTGCGTAGTTACTGTTGAAGCAAGCTTCCTCTTATAAAACTTAGGAAGGGGAGAAGGTTCCCTGTTACGCTAGTTACTCGAACCTCTCTAGCGTTTGGGAGACATTATGTATGGGTTCCTAAACCTGTCAAAATATTCAAAATATTAGAATTGATTAATCAAAAGTATGAAAAGCATGTAAAATAGAGTAAATATGCAAATATAGAGGGACATGCCACGCCATGCACGTCTGCGCCGCAGCAATCATGAACATTCAAGCGTACGCTGCGGCATGAACAAGGCATGTCGTGACATTTAAGCAAAATTCTAGTTATCCCGTGACATGAGGGTGTCACGCTGCGACACTCATACAAATTCAAGCATACACTGTGACGTGAACCACACACACCGTGACGTTGATCAACATTCAAATGTACGCAGCTACATGACATGAGCCATGCCACGGCGCACAGACCAGAAATTATGCTTTTTGCCCAATAGCACTTTGGCCAGCACAAAAACATTCTATAAGGTATTAATATGGAAAGATAGGTAGAAATGAAATAGGAATCAACCAAAAATAGAAAAACGCAACGAAACTAAAAGCAAAATGGAACAAAAATACAAAATAACAAGAAATTAAAAGCCACAAAGCAAAATAAACTAAGTTAAACATACATACCTAGTGAAGGATTACAAGAGCAAGGATTAGGTGGGACAATAGGAAAACGAGAGAAAAATAGAGAAAAGGTAGAAAGATGAGAAAAAATGGGAGAAAAATAAAAAACATACGAAATGCCGTGACTTATAACCCTATATGCCGCAGCGTGCCACGGCGTGCACTATATTGCATCGCGGCATGCATTTAAAATTCCCTCTTGAATATTTATTTAAATTTATATCTATTATTTTATTTTATTTTATTTTTATTTGTATTTTCATTTTTAACTACAGGAACGCTGGTGTGTGAAATAGGTGCGTTGCGACATGTAGGTCTAGGGTTTTTGGCCTGAGCACCCAAAAAAATGAACTTGTGCCATGGCGTGAAGAAGCTTGCGTCGCAGTATGAGGAGTCTATCTGCAAAATTCTACAATAAACTCCATTCTGCTGCCATTTCTGCTTCCTAGTGGTCTCCAACACCTGCAAAATTTGTCTAAAGGGTTAAATTACAGTATGCATAACCAAGATATAACTAAACCACAAAATCAAAGTATTAACATACAATAGATAAAAAAAAACAAAAGGATTAACACTTGGGTTCCCTCCCAAAAAGGGCCTTAGTTATAGTCCCGGTAAGACTTGGTCTTCCTTTCATCATGAATTTGCTAATGTGAGGAATGTCTTCCTGCTTTCAATCTCGCCTCCATGGTAAGGTTTTAGGTGTTGGCCATTAACCTTAAAGCTTGATGAGCTATTTGGTGGAGTAATCTCTATGGCTCTTTGGGGGAACACTTTCATCACCATAAATGGGTTCGACCACCTTGATTTTAGCTTTCCAGGAAATAATCTAAGCCTTGAGTTATACAGTAAAACTTGCTGTCCTAGCTCAAATCTCTTATCAATAATAAGCCTATCATGCCATCTCTTGACTCTTTCTTTATAAAGCTTGGCATTTTTATAAGCATAACGGTGAAATTCATCTAGTTCATTTATCTGGAGCAGTCGTTTCTCACCTGCTGTTTGAAGATCAAAATTGAACTTTTTGATAGCCCAATATGCATGATGTTCCAATTCAACCGGCAGGTGACAAGCCTTTCCAAACACAAGGTTGTAAGGAGACATTCTAATCAAAGTCTTAAAAGCAATGCGATAAGCCCATAACTTATCCTCTAACCTCTTTGACCAATCCTTCCTTGAGGGACTTAAAGTTTTCTCTAGGGTTCTCTTAATCTCTCAGTTAGAGATTTCTTCTTGCCCACTTGTTTGTGGGTGGTATGCTATAGTAACCCTATGAGAGACTCCATACTTTCCTAAGAGCTCTTGAAACTATTTATTGCTAAAGTGAGAACCTTCATTACTTATGATAGCTCCTAGGGTTCCAAAACGGGTGAAAATGTGCTTCTTAAGAACCTGCACCACCACTTTTGAGTCATTTGTGGGCAAGGCTACTTCTTCAACCCACTTAGAGACGTAATCAACTGCCACCAAGATATACAGCTGACTGAAAGACAGTATGCATGGCCCCATAAAATCAATCCCCAAACATCAAACAACTCAACTTCCAACATGATGTTCAATGACATTTCATTTTGTTTTGAGATGTTCCCTGTTCTTTGGCACCTATCACATTTGGCCACGAAAGAAACATCATCTTTAAATAGAGATGGCTAATAGAATCCCGTTTGCATTACCTTAGCGGCAGTTCTATCTCCACCAAAATGGCCACTATAAGAGGAAGCATGACACTGCTCGAGGATAGCCTTAGTTTCCTCTAAAGGCACACATCTTCTAATTAAATGATCAGCACATTACCTAAAGAGATATGGCTCATCCCATAAATAAAACTTAACATCATACAGGAACTTTTCCCTTTGATGGTGATTAAGATCTGGTGGTAAAACACTGCTCACAAGATAGTTGGCATAATCAGCATACTAAGGAAGCTCATGGTGTTTCACCAGAAAAAGTTGCTCATCATGGAATGACTCATTGATCAAGGTTGAATTACCTTGACTTGACTCACCTTCCAATCTTGACAAGTGATCAACCACTTGATTTTCAGCCCCCTTCCTATCGTTGATTTCTAAATCAAACTCTTGAAGCAAGAGTATCCACCGAATCAATCTTGGTTTTGTATCCTTTTTGCTAATAAGATACTTAATGGTAGAATGATTTGTATATACAACAACCTTTGTGCCAATAAGATAAAAACAAAAATTATTAAACGCAAAAACCACTACTAGTAATTCCTTCTTAATAGTTGTGTAATTCTCTTGAGCATCCAAAAGAGTCTTACTAGCATACTAAATAGAATGAAAAATTCTATCCTTTTTTTTACCCAACATAGCACCAACCGCATAATCACTAGCGTCACACATCAATACAGATGGTATGATCCAATCAGGACTAGTAATAATTGGTGTTGAAATGAGTTTTTCCTTCAACTTCATGAAGGCATCCATGCATGCCTCATCAAACTTAAAAGGCACATCATTCTCCAATAAATTACAGAGTGGTTTGGCAAGCTTGGAGAAGTCTTTTATAAATCTTTGGTAGAATCCTACGTGCCCTAGGAAACTCTGGACTCCCTTTTACCGAGATTGGTGGTGGAAGTTTCTCAATAACCTCTATCTTTGCTCTATCCACCTCCATTCCTTTCTATGACACTCTATCGCCAAGTAGTATGCCTTCTTGGACCATAAAGTGACATTTTTTCTAGTTAAGGACCAAATTCGTCTCCTCACATCTTTGCAACACTAGAGTCAAATTATTACGACATTCGTCAAAGGAATCACCAAATACTGAAAAGTCATCCATGAAAACCTCCAAACACTTCTCTACCATGTCGGTAAAGATAGCCATTATACATCTCTGAAAGGTTGCTGGGGTGCATTGCACAAACCAAATGGCATCCTTCTAAAAGCGTATGTACCATAGGGGCAAGTGAAAGTAGTTTTCTCTTGATCATCAAGGGTGATAGCTATCTGATTGTGCCTTGAATATCCATCAAGAAAATAGTAAAATGCACGCCCTGCTAACCTGTCCAGCATCTGATCAATAAATGGCAGTAGAAAATGATCCTTTCTAGTTGCAGTGTTAAGCTTCCTATAGTACATGCAAATGCGCCACCCTATGAATGTCCTGGTAAGAATCAAGTCATTGTTCTCATTGGCAACAACCGTCATTCCACCCTTCTTAGGCACACATTGAATAGGGTTCACCCATTTATTATTAGAGATTGGGTATATGATCCCCTATCTAACCATTTAATGATCTCTTTTTTTACCACTTCTTTCATGATGGGGTTTAGACGCCTTTGATACTCAATGGTTGGCTTGGCATTAGCTTCTAGCAAAATTTTGTGCATGCATATTTGTAGGACTAATGCCTTTTATATCTGCAATAGTCCACCCCAATGCTTTCTTGTACTCCTTGAGTACTCTCAATGACTTGGATTCTTGCTCTTCTGATAAAAATGAAGAAATGATGACAAGCAATGTAGATGATCCCCCTAAGTATGAATACCTTAAATGATCAGGCAATGGCTTGAGTTCAAACTTGGGTGCAGTAACGATGGAAGGTTAAAAGATGGGCTTGTCAGAAGATATATGCAATGGCTCAAAACTTGGTTTCTTGAAATACTTAACAGAGGAGTCAAGTAGCTTAATACATTCCCTAATATCATCCCTATCTATATGCTTATCATTAGATGTTAAAGATAAAGCAAGGGGATCATTAGGAAAACTAGCATGAAATGCAATATTTACTACTTAATCAATCATACCAATATAATAGCATTCTTCTTGGTCATTTAGGAATTTCATGGCCTTATAGATATTAAAGGTTACCCTCTCATCATGTACTTGCATGGTAAGTTCACCTTTTTGCACGTCATTCATTGTCTTACTAGTTGCTAAGAAAGGCCTCCCCAAAATCAATGGCACATTGCGGTCTTCCTCCATATCAAAGATGATGAAATCAGCTAGGAAGAAAAACTTATCCATCTTGACCAGTACCTCCTCTATGACCCCCTTCGAATACGTGAGGGTTTGGTCAGCTAACTGCAAGGTAACCGAAGTTGGCTTTACCTCCCCCAAACTTAACCATTGGAAGATGGATAAAGGCATTAAGTTTATGCTTGCCCCTAGATCACACAAAGCCTTACCAAAAAATTAACTACCAATTGTGCATGGTATGGTAAAGTTTCCTAGGTCTTTCAACTTAGGGGTAGCTTGTTTTGTAAAATGGTACTACATTCCTCTATAAGCACCACTGTTTCATAATCCCCTAGCCTTCTCTTCTTGGACAAGAAGTCCTTCATAAACTTTATGTAACTTGCATTTGTTCCAATGCCTCAGCAAATGGTATGTTTATGTGAAGTTTCTTGAAAATTTCTAGAAACTTTTAGAATTGAGCATCCGATTTCTGCTTAACTAGCCAGTTGGGGAAAGGTAGAGGTGGTGTATAAGGTTTGTCCTCCTTCTTCTTGTCCCCACCCATCGTCTTAACAATTTCTTCATTCTTCTTAACCTCCTTGCTCAGAACCTCCTCATATTTTATCACCTCAATATCTTCTTCACACAGCTTTGTCTTGGGATTTCCTTCTATATCTTTCTTACTCCTCAATGAAATGGCCTTGCAATGCTCATTAGAGGCACCTTAGGATTGTTGACAGTATCACTTGGAAAAGTCCCTAGGGGCTTATTATTTATGGCATTTGCCAATTGACCTACTTGTGTCTCCAATGCTCTCATTAAAGTTGTTTGGCTTTGAATCATTGAATCATTCTTGGCCAAATGAGCATTTGTCTTGGTCATATATGAATTTGTCTTGACCATTAATTGCATAAACATGTCCTCCAAAGATGGTTTCTTTTTTTGCATGGGCTGTCTTGACTATGAAGAAGATGGTCCTTGGTTATCTCTCCATGAAAAGTTGGGATGGTTCCTCCATCATGAATTGTACTGATTTGAGTAAGGGTTGTTCTGCTGCAGGTGATAGTTCCCAATATATTGCGTACTTTCTGAGATGGAAGGGCATCTATCACTCGCATGATTATAACCACACTTGTCACAAAGAACAAAAGGGCTATGATGAGGGCTTGATCCTATACTGTCTAACTTGTTAGCAATTGCTACCACTTGAGCTGATAGTGCCATAATTGTATTTACATCATGCACTCCAACCACCTTCCTTGGAGTATTTCTCGCTGAAGGCCATTGGTAGCTATTGGCTGCCAATTCTTCTAATAATTGAAATACATCATCAATGGATTTTCTTAGTAACGAACCACCACCAGCTGCATCTACAATTGGATGATGGTGTGGTAGCAAGTGTTCACCCCAAAATAGGCCTCAAATGCACGAGTCATTCAAGTAATAAAGTGAAAAATAGAGATCATTCCTTCGAGGATAAGTTTACTTCTAATGCTAAATATTAACCAATAGCTTACCTAATTCTATTCAAGAACATAAAAAATAGGGAAAAAGTAATTAAACTAAAGATTAATCTACAAAAGCAATAAACATAATGGTTTAGAGATCTAGGGAATCCTTCTTCACCTCCTATTTCATACTAATGATTTGAAACATTTATAAGCAACATCAATGAATTGTTAAGTTAGCTTGAGAATCTAATTTAGTTAAAAGCCTATGTCTAGGTTAATCAACCATAGTTTCATTTACCTAATTCACTATGTTTCCATGAGAACTAGTATAAACTCCACTCATGAATGATCTATTCTCAATCACACACTATACATGGCTAAAAGGTATATTTCTATCCAGTTAGTGAATCAACTTATCTAAGCCAATTGAATTCATTAAATATGCATCAATCACACATATGATCTCAAATCCAAATTCCTATGTCTAGGTTCATCAGATTTCAACAAATCATTTAAAAGCTGATCAAACTTTCAAAAAGCATTAAGAACCATATGATTGAACATAACTAAACATCAATATATACTTAAAAGATAACAAACTCATCAATAATCATAGAAAGGATTCAAAGTATCCCTAAATACAGCTCAGCTAATCCATGAACACAAATTACAACACAAAAATAGTGCTCAAAAGATAAGGAAAACAAGAGAAAGAGAAAGGAGAATAAGGAATCTCATTAGATGTGATCCTTTGAATCTCAAATCATCTTCCCTATGGAAGATGACCTCCATCCTAGCCTCCATTGGCCTCCTCATCCTCCAATATACAATTTCTAGCCACAGCTTCTCAAAACCTAGAAAGTTATTCTAAGAAAATCTAATAAAATTCTATTTATAGGCTCAGTTCTGCACCTCACGCCGTGGCGCACACTCCTTTGTGCCACGGCGCGCATTGAGCCGGTTACCTAGAGCTGCGGCACACACTCCTTTGTGCCGCGGTGGTCTAGCCTCGGGTCTTAGTATGGCAGCCCGATGATGCACCTTTGTGTTGCGACACACACTCTTTTGTGCCGCGGTGCTCTTTTTTGGAATGCCTCATTGGCTTTCTCTTGGGCTTTTGAACCTTGAATCGCTCCAAGTCTTCTGTTTTAAGCCCATCCTACATTTAGAAAATCACCAAGTTAAATACAAATTATAAATCCACTTAATCATTTGCATAATATGCACAATTTGCTCAATAGCATATAGAGAAACATCTAAAGGAAATTTAACCATTATAAGCATAAAATCTCCCATATATGCATAATAACAAGGACATAGCATTCTATGAAGCACAATTATGGGGCACAAATAACTACATTTCATGGAGTTATCACACCCCCAAACCTAAGTTGTTTCTAGTCCTCGAGCAACACAAAGTATGATCAAGTAAACTCATATTAATCAATTCATGCTCATATGCATTAAACACTTCAATTTTCATTTAACCACAACCAGTGCACAATGATTGTTTAAGCCCTCAAAAGATACACATACCTTACAATTAAGCTCAACACATATACAATCCTAAACATGCCCTCAATCCAGCTTCTAATCATGCACATGAGATTTCCTACAAACATGCAAGTCAAACTTATCTTTTTCAAATCACGCTCATCCGAATAAGTTTATGAACCTACACATGGATACAAATCCAAGAATCCACAAAATTGTAATCCAACCCTCTCTCCACTAATGTAAATCACACATAACTGAGGATCAAGAGGGACTTTCATAGCTTATAATGTAAGGCCAAGGGTAGTAGGGTGAAGAACAAAAGGGAAAGGATAAACAAATATTGAGAAACATAAACATGTTAATTCAAGACTTGAGATCAAGTAAAACTATCAGGGTATTCAACAGTGAAAACATTAAACTCGCCAGAACCATTTAATGTTTTTCGTACTTTTCTTTACTTCATTCATTCCTTTGTTTATTTTTCTTTTCTTTCTCTCTTTTTTCTCTTTTTTTCTTTTATTTTATTTTTCACAAAGCAATGATTTTTTTTTACTGCATCTGGTTCCTTCAAACTCATTTTGTATTGAAGATATTAATACCCCTAATCACTGAACTCACTTCAAAAAATAACACATTATGAACTCAACAAACAATGATGGTAGGAAGAAAATGCAATGCTTTCACATGCATTAGAATGATTAACAGGTTAACGAACACATTGGTAATGAAAAACAAATAAGGCCAAACAGTATAAGGCTTCAAAGGGGACCTATGGATATCATCATATAGGGTTAAGCTTGAAAGACTCAATCGGTCCAAACAATGTCCTAATCATTTCCTCAATCATACACAATTTAGGATTTTGCCTCAAGAGGGTTGGAGAACAACTTCAAGGATAAAAGAAATCATCCATATGCACAATTCATAAACATTCTCTAAACAAACACTCATATCTTTCCAAAGTTAAATAAGCATCTAAGTGAAAAAACACAACATGCATAAAAACAAACCAGATTGCATTGACATGCTTCAAGATCGCGAATGGTTTCACAAAACAGAGGGTAATTCGTAAGCATTTACATCATTGGCCAACTATCACACACTTTCAAATGGAAATATGTTATGCATTCCAAAGATCCATCATTTTCCATTCAAGCATGCATAACAACATGTACAAAGTGTGAAAATTTGAAACTTGCATCAACAACTCACCAGTAATAGCCAAAATAGGATATAATCATGAAAGCACGATGACTATCACTACCACATACTTAGAATATCAAAACATGTGTAAACATTAAGCATTAAGGGTGAAAACATGTAAAGATACTCCCCCAAACCAAAGTGAATGTGTTCCTTGCTGCACATAGTCTATAGGGTACCTGAGCATATCAAAATAGCAGCCAAATTAGCACTGAGCATACTAAATAAAGAAAATAAATAGAAAAAGCAAAAAACAGGGTGCTGCGCCGCAGCATAACCATGCCTGAGCCGCGGCGTGAGTAAAAAGTTGTAGAATTCAGCAGATAAATCGCATTAGAGTCGCGACGCTCAAAAGACTGCGCCGCGGTGTAATAACTCAACCTGCAGAATTCTGTAGGGAAATGGTTTCTGCTGCCATTTCTGCTTCAATATGGCCTCAAGCACCAACAAAATGTGCCTACAAACTTAAAACACAGAATGTACAACAAAAACATAACAAAAACACAAAATCAAACTATAACTACATATTTAAGCAAATCAACAACAAAAACATAAAAACTTGAAAATAAAACTATTTAAAACAACAAAACATAAAAACTTGAATTAAAACTAAGCAAACTCATTGTAAATATTAGCAATATAGAAATAATGTCTTATCCCCAGCAACGGCGCCAAAAACTTGTTTGTCCTAAAATAGGCTGTAAGTGCATGGGTCATTCAAGTAATAAAGTGAAAAGTAGAGATCGTTCCCTTGAGGATAAGTTTACTTCCAATGCTAAATATTAACTAATAGCTTACCTAATTCTATTCAAGAACATAAAAAATAGGGAAAAAGCAATTAAACTAAAGACTAATCTACAAAAGCAATAAAGATAATGGTTTAGAGATCTAGGGAATCCTTCTTCACCTCTTATTTCATAGTAATGACTTGCAACCCTTATAAGCAACATCAATGAATTGTTAAGTTAGCTTGAGAATCTGATTTAGTTAAAAGCCTATGTCTAGATCAATCAACCATAGTTTTATTTACCTAATTCACTATGTTTCCATGAGAACTAGTGCAAACTCCACTCATGAATGATCTATTCTCAATCATACATTATGCATGGCTAAAAGGTATGTTTCTATCCAGTTAGCGAATCAACTCATCTAAGCTAATTGAATTCATCGAACATGCATCAACCATACATATGATCTCAAATCCAAATTCCTATGTCTAGGTTCATCATATTTCAACAAATCATTCAAAAGCTGATCAAACCTTCAAAAGTATTAAGAACTATATGATTAAACATAACTAAACATCAATACATACTCAAAAATAACAAAATCATTAATAATCATAGAAAGGATTCAAAGTATCCCTAAATACAGCTCAGCTAATCCATGAACACAAATTACAACACAAAAATAGTGCTCAAAAGATAAGGAAAACAATAGAATGAGAAAAGAGAAGGAGGAATCTCATTAGATGTGATCCTTTAAAGCTCAAATCATCTTCCCTAAGGAAGATTACCTCCATCGTAGCCTCCCTTGGCCTCCTCAGCCTCCAAA
This sequence comes from Ormosia semicastrata, assembly GCA_029884595.1. Classification (NCBI taxonomy): domain Eukaryota; kingdom Viridiplantae; phylum Streptophyta; class Magnoliopsida; order Fabales; family Fabaceae; genus Ormosia; species Ormosia semicastrata. The sequence goes on along the minus strand of JAQQTO010000042.1, from coordinate 17,376,750 downwards.
ATACAATTTCCAGCCACAGCTTCTCAAAACCTAGAAAGCCATTCTAAGAAATTCTGATAAAATTGTATTTATAGGCTCAGTTCTGTGCCTCACGCCGCGGTGCACACTCCTTTGTGCCGCAGCACGCATTGAGTCGGTCACCTAGAGCTACGGTGCACACTCCTTTGTGCCGCTGCGCTTTAGCCTGGGGTCTCAATATGGCAGCTTGATGATGCACCTTTAAGCCGCGACGCACACTCCTTTGTGCCGCGGTGCTCTCTCCTAGAATGTCTCATTGGCTTTCTCTTGGGCTTTTGAACCTTGAATCACTCCAATTCCTCTGTTTTAAGCCCATCCTACATTAGGAAAATCACAAAGTTAAATACAAATTATAAATCCACTTAATCATTTGCATAATATGCACAATTTTCTCAATAGCATATAGAGAAACATCCAAAGGAAATTTAACCATTATAAGCATAAAATCTCCCATATATGTATAATAACAAGGACATAGCATTCTATGAAGATAATTATGGGGCACAAATAACTACATTTCATGGAGTTATCAGCAAGCATTTATGAAAAGAGTAGACCTGGTGCCAAGAAGGTATGTCATGATATGGGCACCTACGAAGAAGATCATTGTACCTCTCCCAAGCTTTGTACTAGGACTCAGATTCAAATTGGGTGAATGAGGTGATGTCATTCATCATTTCAATAGTCTTGGTCAGTGGAAAGTATTTTTTGAGAAATTTACCGCAGACATCGGTCCAAGTACTTATTGATCCTGCTGGCTGAGATTGCAACCAACTATTGGCTCTATCTCTGAGAGAGAAAGGAAAGAGCCTTAGGTGAATGACATCTTCAAAGACTCCATTATACCTGAAGGTGTCACATATCTCTAGGAAATTTGTTAAGTGGGCATTACGATCTTCATTCGGCAAATTGCCAAACTGCATAGAAGTTTGTATCATTTGAATTATAGCTGGTTTCATTTTGAAATTGTTAGCGTGGATGGGAGGTCGTCTTATACTTGATAGTAGATTCTCTATTTGAGGAGTTGCGAATTCCCACAAAGGCCTCGTATGGTTATGATCATTTGCCATTGTAACAGTACCTAGAACATACAAAGAATGATGACTTGAATTAAAATGAACTAAAAGAAACTTGAACTAAAACTAATTAAACTCGTTGTTAATATTAACAAAACAAAAATTAGTTGTAGTCCCCAAAAACGGTGCTAAAAACTTGTTGCCCCTTTTGTGTACCACAAATGCATAGGTCGCACAAGTAATAAAGTGATAAATAGGATATCAATCCTATGAGGATACGGTTAATTCTAATGCTAATTATCAACTAATAGCTTAAGTAATTCTATCCAAGAACATTCAAATTGGGAAAAATGTCTATGAGTTAATGAAAAGACAAAAATGCAGTAAGTTTGGAATGAAAGTTAATGTTTAGAGAATAGGGAATCCTTCTTCACCCTATACTTCAATTGGTAATATGCAATCCTTATAAGCAATATAAATGAAATGGATTTGTTATCTTGAGAAACTAACTTAGTTAATAGCCTATGTCTAGGTCAATTAACCATGCTTCATTCACCTCGTTCACTATGTTTCCATGAGAGCTAGTGCAAACTCCACTCATTAAGAACTATTCTCAACAATTACTATGCATGATCAAGAGGTATATGTCTATCCCATTAGCTAATTAACTCATCCTACCATTAGAATGAAATTAAACATGCATAAACTATATCTATGATCTCAAATCTAAATTCTTATGTCTAGTTCAATAGATTTAATCAAATCACATTAAATGTTGGCCAAACACTCAAGAGCATTAAGAGAAATATGATTGAACAACCCAAATCATCTATATTAACTTACAGTACTACAAAATCACCAATATTCGTAGAGGGATCCAAAGAAATCCCTATATACAGCCTAGCTACTCATGACATATGAAAATTTATCATAAATAATCATGTTCATGACAATAAAAGAGAGAAAGTAAAAGGAATGAGAGGGAAGCTCAATGATTGATGATCATTTGATGCTTGAATCTTCTTTCTTGAAGAAGATGGCCTCCAACTTTGCTTCCTTTGGCTTCCTTTCAACCCAAATACCAAACCCTAGTAGCTGTATTCTCTTTTTCAAAAAACTCTTTATTGAATCTGAGAGAACAATATATATATAGGCTGAAAAATCAACTTCACACTGCGGCATGAACCATCTTACGCTGCGGGCATTCAAATTAGGTCACCACGCCACCATATGCTCCTCTATGCGTCGCGACGTGCTAGCCTCGAGTTTCAATGTGTAGCAGGCTAAATGCACCATGCCAAGGCATGAACCTTGTAACACCTTCCTTTGAGCATTACATTTTTGACCAACTACCCTCAATCTCTTTACCCAACTTATAAAACATTTGATATTATAAAGTATAAATTACGAAGTTGCAGTTTCTCTTTTGTCGAATAACATATGTAACGTAGTAAAACATGGATTTCAATTTTTTTCCTTTCTTAAGGGCATAAAATTTAAAATAAACATAATAGCACAAGATATAACTATTTAATATTACACCCCAAAAGAATATACATATCAGTGGCATGGATCATAGTCCACCCAAAATATAATAAAGTTGTTACCCAAAATACATTACAACCACTTACAACAAAATACATATATACTGGCCCAAGTCTAGACAGCTAGGGAGTAAGATCTTTCCCTGGACCCTCCATTGGATCCTCTTCGGACTTCTCTAATGGGTCCTCCTCCTCCTCAGACTCTTCTCCAACTAAGCCTCTCAACTGTGGCAGAGGCTCACGGATATGAGTCCTAGCAGAAGATACCACAGGGTCTGGATCCTCCCAAGGGGTATAATGCAAGTCACCCCATAGCTCCCTAATTGGCATAAAGAACTCTAATCGCACAAAACACAAAGAGAGAAGAAAGAGGCCCCATCACGGGTCCTACTAATAGATAGAGTCAATTGTCCTACATATCTAATCATTTCTAAACCCCAGTTAATCCGCCACTCTGAACCTCCATGGAATAGAACTCTGACAAAACCAAGAGAATCTCTACGAGCAGCCATCCAAAAGCGAATAACAAAAACTACAGATTTTCTTTTGACCTCCTTAGTCTTTATCAACAAGAACACATAAAAATAGAAAGCAAACAGAATAGCAATACAAAGAGGTGAGATCCTCTACATCAATACCTATATGGTAGTAAGAAACAGCAAAACAATCAAAATCATAAAATACTGAAATAACCAGTGTAGTCATAAAATTTTCAATAGATAATACAATAATATATCTACAGGCAGTTCTACAGTATAACATGTTACAATAAAATACTCAATGTCTATGTGAATACACAATGGACTGACATCTACTCCATGGAGTTCTAACCAACATTGGAGAAAATAATCGGGGAGTCAGTGTTTGTATCTCGTTAGCCTCAAATCATGTGCTTCTTAATCTCATCAATATGCGCAACATGGCTATACATGACACTCTCAACCGGATCAGGAATACGATAGTGCCTGGTCGAGATCGTCGGTGCGTTGCACAGTCACCATGGCCCAGTGGAGCTACCTACTGGCCACATATGGGATACCCGTGCCCCGACGCCTACAAGTTCAACCACAAGTGAACTACACTATGCAATTCGCACCCGCACAAAGGTGTAATTCATCTCCTACACATACAGCCTTAACAACAAGTCATTCTGACTTTCACAATGCATGATTCATGATAATAATCAGCAATATTCATAAAACACAAGAGTTTCACTAAGAGGAGCCATAACAGGGCTTAAGTCATCAATGACATTCCCGGGTCCAATACGTCAGCCTGTCAGCACAAGGCTTATATTCTATCATAAGGTATCTCACTTGTACAAGTTCAAGAACCATCCTTTCACTTTTAACTTTAATTATAATACTTTCAAGAATCATTATGGAAATTCACTCAAATCTTGAAACTCTCCTAGTTGAGTTTCTCTAGGTAATATATCCTCGCATTTTTCATGCAAAAACCTAAAAAGAAAACTACGTTGTATTAATTTCATAAATTCCTTCCTCTTTTTCCATGAGCCCTAAAGGTATTCTAATTTATTATAAATTCTCTTCCTCACCCATTTTTCCTCTCAAGGCCGAAATCTCTCTCTCTAACTAAGGGGCTAAATTTATTTTACCATTCACTCATTATTACCAACCCTCAATCCACTTCTTTTCTCATCTAGGCACTTAAGTTTCAATTCAACATAACATTTTTATCTTGACTACCCTATTTAGGCCTCTTGGCCGTGAGCCCTCTAGGATGTTAGGGCCTCAAAATTTTCAACTTCCACAAGAGATTTCAAGCAAATAATAAATATCAAACATCAAACTTTTCGTTCCATCAAGATCGTAGGCAACATCAAACCACAAAATCACATAGAAAAAAATCACAAAATCACATAGAGCAAAAATAAAAAAATACCAAGAATCAATACAATAAAGTGAGTAATCCTCAATGGATTCCTCACTTTCCATACACTAATTTCATCCCCCACCATCATGAATGGTTGGTGTGAGTAATCTCTCTCTTACCTTTGAAGGTATCCAACCACCTCTTGAAAAACTTTTTGAAGCAAACCTCCACTTCCAAGAGTCTTTTGAAAAAAGAAAATGGTATACCAAAATCAACATTTTAGGTTTTGGAAAAGAATGATCATGAATCAAGATCATGGTCTTGAAAAAAGAAAAGAAAGAAAAGTGGAAAAGGAGAAACTTTTACCTTAGAAATCCTCAAACCCTAACTTGAAGGATGCTTGAAAAGTGATGAACAAGCTAAGACCTTCACTTCAAATGGTCTCAGAAGGAGAGATGGTGGGATTTGAGTGGTGGCTGTGAGCCCTAGAGGAGAGAAAATGGAAGAAGAAAATGAAAGAAAATGAAAGAAAAGCCTTTTGGGTGAAGAGAGAGAAAGTGATAGAAAAGTGGTAAGGTGAAAATGAAATGAAAACTTAACCAAAGTCTCCTTTTCCCCCCTCATGGTTGTGCACTCCCTTGGGAAAAGAAGCTAAGCGTCTCTTGCAAGCTTCTTCCAAAGCTTCCTTGAGAAGCTTCACACTTTGTCCAAAAAGTCAACAATGATGCCATGTGGTGATGTCACTTGGATGATGTCATAAAAGTGACTAGATAGAAATAATCTATTAAATTTTTACTACAAGCTATTATCCAATGAACAAAAGTTATAGTTAATAAAGCCAGTATCTATTAACCAACAGATAATAGAGCGTACCCAAATTTTTATGTGTCAGATAAAATTTCAGACAGTGAAAAATTTGAAAACTATATTCGGTTTTGGGTTTAGTTAGATCCCCCGGCCCTTGTTTAACAGTCCAAAATTTTTTGGCCTCGGAAAATATTTTATTCTTCCGGCCCCGCTTAATGCGCACGTAAATTGAAAAATAAAATAAAATAATCAAAGTCACCCAAATAATTCAAAAAAATTTACAAAATTTACAAATATTATAAAAAACATATATAATAGAAAACAAGGAATTTCTGAAGTGTTACAACTTTCCTCTTCTAAAAAAAGAATTTCGTCCTCGAAATTTGTTATACCTTAGAACAAATGCGGGTATTACTCCTTCATCTTGTCCTCTAACTCCCAGGTTGCATCTCCGGTCACATCATTCCAGATTACTTTTACTAATGCAATTTCCTTGCCCCTGAGTTGCTTCACTCTCCTATCCTCAATCTTTACAGGAAGTATTTCATAGGTCAAGTTCTCTTTTAACTGTACCGTATCCGGTTCTATGACATGGGCTGATGTGGAAATAGGTTTGCCCCAATGATTTAATCTGTTAAGTTTTGATGATGACAAATACAAGACAAAAAGAATGATGCTTATACTTTATAGTTGTGCTTAATAAATGACAAATGCATCACAAAAGAATGTTGACCATGTTACATAAATGTGTTTAATGAGATATATGTAACATTCATCATATAATATATCCAATAATATTTTATATGAGTTATAAATGAATTAATATTGGATATGTCTATGAAAGTCTTGTATGCATGTTAGACTAACTAGAGTTATACATTTATGAATCATGCATATGAAGATATTGAGTTATGAATTTGGACTAACTATGTTTGGTTAAGTGAGCAATACTTTGTAGGATAGTCCAAGTACCAAGAGTAAGCATTGCAACAAGAAAGCAAAAGATCACAACTATGCTCAACTCAAGGAGAATGAAAATGAAAAGATGTTCCAAGCATTTGCAAGTTTTGAAGAGAAGATTTTCTTTGGAAGCTTGGATTACATCAAGAAGTGATGGTGGTAAAAGATCTAGTCCAACATCTTCAAGCTTAGCTTATAGGACTTAGATCTTGTGTAAAGGTAAAAATGAATCACACTAAGCTCAAACAAGTTTTAAACATATTTATAAGTGTTTCTAAAATGTTTAAATGCCCAACAAACTATTTTTGGAAAGCTAGTCTTGGTGGTATTTCAAATCTATGAAAAATAGTCAAGTTTGTATTTTGTAAAACTGACATATACTTACTCTTTTGATCATAACTTTTAAAATACTTTGAGTTTTACTTTGAAACTTATCTCATTTGAAAATAGACTCAAATATCTTTTCAATGACTGGTCATTTGCTTTAAATGGATAAGAAATGAAAAAGTTATGACCAATTAAAGTTTGAGTTTTGAAAATATGACCTTTGGTTATTATTTTGATCATATCTTTCAAAATACTTTGAGTTTTGTTCTGAAAATTCTTTCAATATGACCTTTTGAAAAATTTTTATGAGAGCATAATGGATTAATAATCAATGACTAACTCCTATGGATCCAAAATTGGTGGATACCAAAGAAATTTCTTTGAATTGTGTTGTAGGGTGACCATTAGCTCAAGCATGCAAATGAAGTGAAAAACAATCGTGCTACTTGAGATTGGGAAAACTTAAAATGGTCCAAGTTCTCCAAAAGTGATGAAAAATATAAAAAGAAAGACATGGAGAACCACAGCATTCTCAAGGGGCCTTGAGGCATAGAAGTTGGAGTCACCTACAAAAAAAAATATACTTTTGGTGATATCAATCTTTTATCCTTACTTATGCTTTAATTTGAATATCATGTGATATTTGGATAAGTAGATATTTGTTTTTATGCCTTATCATGCCGTAAGTTGTGCTTTTCTAGCACTATGTTTTAAAAATATTTTTATATATGCTAACATGTTAGATATGCACATATTTTGCTTGGAATGACATGTTATGACAATATCTTTGTTCTTGAGCTTGTGACCAATTCTCTTCGCTCAAATATGTAAATTCACTTGCTCATTAGTAGTTCTAATCCTTTCTCTTTGATGCTTAATTGTCTTATATATTTATTTGGAGATTGGAAAGTAAAATGTCATATGTCTTTTGTTTGAAATTGCTTGATATGTTCATACTTTGAAAACAAGAAATAAATGATTCATTTTGTGTCTTGAACTTGTATTTGAACTTCAATGGTTTTTTTTTAATGAAGTATATCTTGAAATGAATTATAAATATTCAAAAATTATAGTTCCATGGTTTTTCAATTCCTTCACTACAATAAGAGATTTCTTGTTGTTGATTGGCATGTGTACATACTAAAATTTCTTACTTGATATTACATGCCTTACATGATCATTGTTTGCCCCAAAATGCTTATATAAGTTTTGATGTTGATCATGTGTTTCTTGATAAAACTTGAATCATGCCTTAAATGCCTTAAATGCTTAAATCATATTTTTTGGATTCAAGTGCATATAACTTTCTTTTGTTCTTATTAGAGCAAATATTGCATGGTTGATAATGTGGTACATGTTTTACATTGTATATCAACCTAAACTATGCTTGTAAATAAGTTTAAATGATATTTGATGCTAACCCATGTTTTAGAGAACTTTTGAAATATAGTCATCAAATATTGAAATGTCAAGCATATGTGGATAAATGAGAAATGTTGAAGAAAGAGGAACATGAAGAGACTTTCTTCAAGTGCAATGGAATGAAATACTCAATGGAAGAAAGTACAATCTCAAAGGACCTATAAACGAAGATCATTCTAAATAAGCATCACTCTCTCAATAAGTATCTCTATCCCTAAGCTATTGTGGTATTCTATATGGTATAAATTGTATGATACTTGTTGATAAATTGATCTTAAATGATTAGATGCTTTCTTTACATGAGAAGTATGCTTAACATTGACAAAGTGCTTAATTGGATATTAACTTGCTAATTTTGTCATTGCATATAGGGTGGATGATATTAGTTCTATATATGTTTTAATCTCTATAGCATATTTCATCAAGGTCAATGTTTGATATATATATGATTCTCTTGATCTATGATTCTTAGTGGTATAAACTTATGAGAATCATGCTCTTGTTTTGAAAAGAATTTCTAGTTTGATTAATATTCCTTTAAAAAAAAAAAACTTTTCAAGTTCTATATTCTTGAGAATCTTTTGAACTTGTCTTAAGATTTAAAAAGTATTATCATCTCCTAATTGTCTTGAAAATTTAGAAATCATTCAATTTGTGCTATAAATGTAGTACTCTCTTTATTGCTTTGAAATGTTTATTAAAATTTTGAGAGAGTATTTAATAAAGTTTTCTAAATAAATCTTTTGAAATGTTCTATAGAGATCATGTTCAAAAAGGGGATTGTATGCTTGAGTTTGTAGAAACCACTAAGCAACTAGCTGACATTTTCACTAAACCCCTAGCAAAAGAAGCATTTTTCTACATAAGAAATGAACTGGGTATATTGGATCATTCATGCATAAATTAACTTCTGCTGCATAATCTTGTATTTTTCTGCATAATCACGCCAAATTGCTGCATAATCTCTGAATTCTTTCGTTATATTTGAATCCAACACTAACTTGAGCGTCGGAGATTTCCCCTAAGTTGTTTTGCAGGTGCTCCCTCGTGACCAAGACTCCCAAGCAATTAATATCCTCAACAAAAATGGTGAAACTCTTGGTAAAAATGGTAATTTCAATCAATTATATGAATTGAATCATAACATGATTTGATTATATGTTTAAATGATGATTTGAATTGATTTAAGTTGCTTTAAAACTGATTTGGATGGATTAAAATTGATTATATGCTGTTTGGAACGCAAAATCTGAGTTAAAGAGTCTTTGTGTAATCGATTACAATGCCTTTGTAATCGATTACACATGTTCATCACGCATGTAATCGATTACACACCTTTTGTAATCGATTACAACTAACTCGAACTCGGTAATCGATTACGTCAACTATGTAATCGATTATAAGGTTCCTAAAGCATGTAATCGATTACACAAAAAATGTAATCGATTACATATCCACCAGAATCCATGTAATCGATTACACACTCAATGTAATCGATTACACAGTTCTTTTTTAAAGGTTTCTGACGCGCGTAGAGCTCATTTCTTTTTTGGCATGCATATATTATGTTTTATATCTTGATAATATGCATATTTTGAGGGGGAGCCTAGCACTTAAATTGTTGCTTATATCCTTTGGCTTACATCCTTACTTGACTTGAAGTGTTTTATTATTAATACTATCAACATGTCAACAAAGATCATCGTTCATTCTCTTTTCCTATATCAATGAAAGAAGGTAAACATTCTTAAACTTCATATCTTTTGATTTTTTTTTCATTGAGAAATGCTTGATATGTGACAAGTTGTATGATCTTTTATTTGAAAACCTTAATTCCATGATCTTACATGAATATTTTGTATCTCCTATCAAGTGATATCAAGTGGTACTTATTTATGATGTGGTATGCAAGATATTATATGTTAGACATAATTTCTTAAGCTTATTGCTATCATATGCTAAATGTTGAAGTACCAAAATATGACAAGTATTGCATGAATAATCTTTTATATCTTGAAAGCATACTTATTTCATCTCTCCCTTCTTGAATTAGGTATATAATTAAATAAGGAGAGATAGTGATGAGTTGAATAACTTGAAGAAGTTTATGGTTTTGATGATCCTACTCTTTTTGACAACATGGTTCTTATCTTTAGGGGGAGAGACAAATATTATCTTTCCTTCCTAAGCCTTTTTGTTGATGTCAAATAGGGGGAGAGAAATTTGGAAAGAAAAATATGTGCTTGTGCTTAATTGTTTGATATGCTTACATGAATATCTATCCCTATATATTGCTAAACATATTTTTTCTTTGGTGATTTGTCATCATCAAAAAGGGGGAGATTGTGGAAATAGGTTTGCCCCAATGATTTAATCTGTTAAGTTTTGATGATGACAAATACAAGACAAAAAGAATGATGCTTATACTTTATAGTTGTGCTTAATAAATGACAAATGCATCACAAAAGAATGTTGACCATGTTACATAAATGTGTTTAATGAGATATATGTAACATTCATCATATAATATATCCAATAATATTTTATATGAGTTATAAATGAATTAATATTGGATATGTCTATGAAAGTCTTGTATGCATGTTAGACTAACTAGAGTTATACATTTATGAATCATGCATATGAAGATATCGAGTTATGAATTTGGACTAACTATGTTTGGTTAAGTGAGCAATACTTTGTAGGATAGTCCAAGTACCAAGAGTAAGCATTGCAACAAGAAAGCAAAAGATCACAACTATGCTCAACTCAAGGAGAATGAAAATGAAAAGATGTTCCAAGCATTTGCAAGTTTTGAAGAGAAGATTTTCTTTGGAAGCTTGGATTACATCAAGAAGTGATGGTGGTAAAAGATCTAGTCCAACATCTTCAAGCTTAGCTTATAGGACTTAGATCTTGTGTAAAGGTAAAAAGGAATCACACTAAGCTCAAACAAGTTTTAAACATATTTATAAGTGTTTCTAAAATGTTTAAATGCCCAACAAACTATTTTTGGAAAGCTAGTCTTGGTGGTATTTCAAATCTATGAAAAATAGTCAAGTTTGTGTTTTGCAAAACTGACATATACTTACTCTTTTGATCATAACTTTTAAAATACTTTGAGTTTTACTTTTAAACTTAACTCATTTGAAAATAGACTCAGAGATCTTTCCAATGACTGGTCATTTGCTTTAAATGGATAAGAAACGAAAAAGTTATGATCAATTAAAGTTTGAGTTTTGAAAATATGACCTTTGGTTATTATTTTGATCATATCTTTCAAAATACTTTGAGTTTTGTTCTGAAAATTCTTTCATATGAAAATAGACTCAAAGAGCTTTCCAATGAATGGTCATTTGCTTTAATTGGATAAGAAATGAAGAAGTTATGACATTTTAAAGTCGGTTTTGAAAACCAGAAATGGTGTAATCGATTACATAAGTCATGTAATCGATTACAACGTTGACAGAAGCCGTGTAATCGATTACACAGAGTATGTAATCGATTACAAAGTGCCCAGAAAGCTTGTAATCGATTACATGAAGCTTGTAATCGATTACAAAGTGCCCAGGAACGTTTCTAACAGCTATAAACAGCTAGTTTTTATAGAAAATCATTTCTAAACACCTCCAACGGCTCTAAAACTCATTGGGCTATAAATAAAAGTGTTTGGGCATCAAAAACAAGTTGGAGAACATTCTGAAAATTACCCTTGAGCATTGAAAACGAAATTCATCATCTTTTTCTCTAAATTCTTTGTTTTGAGCTAAGTGTGTAAATCCTTTATACCCATTGAGCTTCAACTTGTATTATCCACTCTTGAGAGAGTTTTCTATCATCTATACTTTGTTCTTCAAGTTGTATATCTACTCTTCAAGAGAGTTTATATTCTTTCTATTCACCTTGAAATCATTGTAAGAGGGTGAGGTATCCCTCAAAAGAGAAAAGGGTGAGGTATCCCTTGTAGTGAGACTCAAACACAAAGGGTGAGGTATCCCAAAGGTGTTGTGAGTGCTCTTCATTGTAAAGGTCATCAAGCACCCGTGAAGCTTGAAGAATTGGAGGCTCTAGCACAAGGGTGAGGTATCCCAAGGTGTGAGGAGTGCTCTTGTATGTACAAAGGTTTTTCTAGCACCCGTAAAGTCTAGGAGATAGTGAAGAAAATCTCAAGTTAAGCTTGAGGATTGGATGTAGGCCACAAGTGGTTGGTGGTGAACCAGGATAAATTCTTGAGTTTGATTCTCTCTTCCCTACACTCTTTAAATTCAAGTATTTGGTAGAATATATTTATTTATTGCATATGTTGATGTTTTGATTGTTACAACTTGATATCTAGCTTATTCACTTAGTTCATCATATATCCCAAGTTGTATTTGAGTAATCCTCAATAGTTGTACATTTATTAGACTTATTCCGCTGCATTTATTAATTGAGTTATTCAAAATGCATAATTTGTCAAAGTTGCATTAAAACTAGTCATCACCCAATTCACCCCCCTCTTGGGTAATGGTTGCCATGGCTAACAGCTGAGTCAAGAATATATTTTCGTAATTGTGACACATGAAAGACATTATGGAGGTTGGAAAGAAAAAGTGGTAAGGCTATTTGGTAGGCTACTGGACCTATCCGACAAAGATTTAATAAGGTTCGATGAATTTAGGAGTGAGCTTTCTAGATTTAATAACCCTTCCGACTCCAGTCATGGGTGTGACTCTTAAGAACACATGCTCACCTTTCTCGAATTCAAGAGGTTGTCATCTCTTGTCGGTATAGCTTTTCTGTCGGCTCTGAGTTGCTCTCATCCTTTCCTGAATCATCTTAACCTTCTCAGTTGTTTGTTGCACAAGTTCAGGTCCTACTGCGAAATTTTCACCATCTTGGTACCAACATAAAGGTGTTCTACACCGTTGCCCATACAATGCTTTATAGGGTGCTATCCCAATGCTTGCGTGGAAACTATTATTATAGGTGAATTCTATCAAAGGTAAGAATTCATCCCAACTCCGAGTCTGTTCCAATACATAAGCTCTTAATAGGTCTTCTAGTGATTGGATTGTCCTTTCTGACTGACTGTCCGTCTGCGAATGATCAAAAACTTAGATGAAGCTTCGTTCTCACGGCCTTCTGCAAACTTTGCCAAAATCTCAATGTAAACCTTGGATCTCTATCAGAAATAATACTCGAGGGCACACCGTGTAATCTAACAATCTCACCAACGTACACTTGAGTCAACTTCTCCATCGAATATCTTATGTTAATTGGCAAGAAGTGCGCTAACTTCGTAAGCCGATCAATAATTACCCATATTGAATCGTACCCTTTTCGAGTTTTTGGCAGTCCGCTCACAAAATCCATTACAACATTATCCCATTTCCATTCTGGAATAGCCAGAAGTTGTAGCATTCCACAAGGACTTTGGTGTTCCACTTTAGATTTTTGGCAAACTAAGCAAGATAACACATACTCGGCAATATCTTTCTTCATCCTTTGCCACCAATATAGTCGTTTCAGATCTTGGTACATCTTAGTGGTTCCGGGATGCATACTTAACATGCTTTTGTGGGATTCCTTAAGAATCACCTTCCTAAGCCCGGGGTCATTCGGTACACAAACTCTGTTTCTGAATCTTAGGATTCCATCCGTCCCTTCTGTGAATTTAGACATAGCGTCCTGCTTTACCAGGTCCTTCTCATCTTGTAAGTATGAGTCACTTCATTGCTTCTCTCATATTTCTTCCATCAACCCACTTAAAATAGTGATCATATTCAAGCACATCCTTCCCGGTGTCAGTTCCACGGATAACTGCATATCCCTAAACTACTCTATCAACTTTTTTTCTTCGAGTATCATACCAGAAATACTAAGTGTCTTCCTACTCAAAGCATCCGCTACCACATTCGCCTTCCCGGGATGATATTGAAGTTGGAAATCATGGTCTTTCAAGAACTCTAACCACTGTCTTTGCTTCATATTTAACTCTTTTTGGTCGAACAAGTATTTTAGGCTTTTATGATCACTGTAAACATTGAACGTTGCTCCATACAGAAAGTGCCTCTAGATTTTTAGTGAAACACAATAGTAGCAAACTTCAAGTCATGTGTAGGATAGTTCCTCTCATGTACCCTCAGTTGCCTTGAGGCATACGCTACCACTCTTTTATTCTGCATAAGGATGTATCCTAAACCCTGATATGAAGCACCACAGTACACCTCAAAATGCTCATTGGGATCAGGTAAGATCAGCACTGGCAAATCAGTTAATTGTCTCTTTAACTCCTGAAAGCTTTCCTCACATGCATCCGTCCATGCAAAAGGTTGATTCTTCCTTGTAAGCTGAGTGAGAGGTCCTGCTATCTTAGAGAACCCTTTAATAAACCTTTGATAATAACCGGCTAATCCGAAAAAATTACAGATCTCTGAGACCATTTTTGGCCTCTCCCATTGTAGAACTACTTTAACTTTTGACGCATCCACTTCAATTCCTTCTTCTTAAATCACATGCCCTAAAAATTGAACTTCGCTCAACCAGAACTCATACTTGGACAGCTTTGCATATAATTTTTTTTCCCTCAAAATATGAAGAACCATTCTGAGATGTTCAACATGTTCCTTCTGACTTCGAGAGTAGACCAAAATGTCATCAATAAAGACAACAACAAATCTATCCAAATAAGGACGGAAGATCCTGTTCATGAAGTCCATGAATATAGCAGGAGTGTTGGTTACTCCGAACGGCATCATAAGATACTCATAATGTCCATAGCGGGTTCGAAAAGTCATCTTAGGAACATCCTCTACTTTCACACGGATCTGGTGATAGCCAGAATGTAGATCAATCTTGGAGAAAACAGCAGCTCCCTTCACCTGATCCATCAAATCATCTATCCTCGGAAGCGGATACTTGTTCTTGATTGTAATCTTGTTTAACTGACGGTAGTCCACACTTAACCGAGAAGTTCATCCCTCTTCTTGACCAACAGCACTGAAGCTCCCCACAGTGAAACATTACATCTCACAAACTTCTTCTCCAACAGTTCCTCCAACTATTTCTTAAGCTTGGCTAACTCTGATGGCGACATTTGATACGGTGCCATGGATATAGGACCAGATCGTGGCACAAGATCGATAAAGAATTCTATATCTCTCTCTGGTGGCAATCCAGGTATATCATCAGAAAAGATTTCAGGAAACTCATTAACCACAAGAATAGTACTCACATCGGTCTCACCCTTGACCTCTAAGGAAGACAAAAGCATGTATCCTCGAGCTCCATCCCTCAAGAAAGTCTTGACTTGGTTGGCAGTTATAAATCCAGAAATCTCAGAATCAGGAAAAACTAAGGTTTTATTAGAACAGTCTAATAGGATATAGTTAGAAGATAACCAATCCATTCTTAGAATAACATCTATTTGAGAAAAAGATAAACAAATTAAATTGTCTGAAAAAATTTGACCTTCTACAGAAATGGGGCAGTTCAAACAAACTTGAGTAGTAACAACGGGTTTAGCAGTTGGAGTAGAAATACTCAAATCAAAAGGTAAGGAAGACACAGACAATCCTAATCGATGCATACAGTCATAGGCAATAAAAGAATGGGTCGCCCCCAAATCATATAGTACAGTTAAAAGATTACCTCATATTTCATAGTTTCCCTGTATCAGATCTTCAAATTAGGAGGCTTCCGCTCCACTCATGGTGTAAACTCTTCCTCCCGCCAGGGGTCTTGCAGCTCGAACATTGCTAACAGAGGGTTCCGCCTTGGGCTGATTACAATCTCTTGAGATATGTCCTTGATGAAAGAAAAGAAAGTAAAGACAGAGAGTAATAAGGATAAACGGTTAGAGTTTAGGAAAATCCTCATTCACCCTTTACATCAACTAACAACAAGCAATCTTCCTCATAAATATGAATGCAATGATTAGGTTAGCTTGAGAATCTACATTAGCTAAACGCCTATATCTAGATCATCTAACCATAGTTTCATTTGCCTAACTCACTAAGTGTCCTTGAAAGCTAACACAAAATCCACTTTTGAAGGTCTATTCTCAAACACACGCTATGCATAGCTAAAATGTATATTTTTATCCCATTAGCGAATCAACTTATCCCGCCATTGGAATAGAATCAAATATGCATCAATCATACATACGATCTCAAACCCAAATCCCTATGTCTTGGTTCATTAGATTTTATCAAATCAACTTAAATGTTGGCCAAACACTCAAGAGCATTAAGATCAATATGATTGAACAAAATCAAAGATCCACACAAACTCAGAGAAGAACAAATCATCAATATTAATAAAAGAATTCAAAATTATCCCTAAAACAGCTGCTACATCATTGAACACGAAAATACAAATCAAAATACATGTTCAAGAAATGAGAAAAAGAAAAGAGTAAAGGGGGAAAGAGAAAGCTTATGGATTTCGCCATTGAAGCTTAGATCCTCCTCCAATGGAAAGAGGTGCTTCCATCCTTAGATCCCCAAGCTCCATCTCCACCTCCAATGGAGGACCCAGCCGCAGCCTCTAACTCTAAAACCTAAAAACTTAAAAACCTAAGAGAGAAAACTAAGAGAGAGAGAAAAAAAAGAGCATGAAAAATATAATAAATAAGCTCAGCTCACCGATGCGCGCCGCGGCGTGAACAAGCCCACTCCGTGGCGTGGAGCCCGTGTGCGAGAAAACGTGGTAGGCCGTGTTCTTCTCTGACTTGCGCTGGCTGAAACCATCACACCGCGGCGTGCATAATGTGACACCTCCTTGACTTCTTTCCTCCAATGTTATGCCTTGACTTGCATCAATTTGTCTCTTTTGAGCCTCTTTTTGCATTAGAGAAAGCACTAAGTTAAATATAATTACAAATCTACTTAATCAATCAACAAATATACACAAATTGCTCAAAAATATAAAGGAATGTCTCAAAATAGAATTCCACAAATATAAGCATAAAACCTTCCAAATATACATAAGAACAAGGACTAAGCATGCCATGAAGCACAAATATGGGGCATAAATAACTACATTTCATGGAGTTATCACACTCCCAAACTTAAGATGTTGCTAGCCCTCGAGCAACACAAAGTATGACTAAGAAGACTGACTTTGACAATTCATGCTCACATGCACTCAACAATGATAAATTCAATTTTATTTTAACCACAACCAGTGCACAATGATTATAATGGCCCTCAAAGAATGCACATGCCTCACAGTTAAGCTCAACACATACACAATCCTTAACATGCCATCAATCAAGCTTCCAATCATGCACACAACATCTCTCACAAATATGCAAGCTCAACTTATCTTTTTCAAATCATGCTCATCCGAATAAGTTTATAAACCTACACATGGATACAAATCAAAGAATCCACAAAATTGTAGTACAACTCTCTCTCCACTAATGTAAATCACACATGATTGAGGATCAAAAGGGACTTTATAGCTTGTAATGTAAGGCCAATGGTAATGGGCGAAAGAAATGAACGAGAAAGGATACAATACAAACATTGAGAAACATAACATATTATTTCAATTCGTGAGCCACTAACTGATATTAAAAAGGGTATTCAACAGTGAATGTAGAAAACTTGTCAGAACCATTTTGATATTTTTCGTACTTTTCTTTACTCATTCATTCCTTTATTTATTTTTCTTTTCTTTCTTTTATTTTTTTTTATTTTTCACAAAGCAATGATTTTTCTTTGATTGCATCTGGTTCCTTCAGGCTCATTTTGTATTGAAGATATTAATACCCCTAATCACTGAACTCACTTCAAGAAATAACACATTATGAACTCAACAAACATAGAGGGAAGGAAAAGAATGCAATGCTTTCGCATGCATAGAAAGGTTAACAGGGTAACGAACACAATGGTTATGAAAAACAAATAAGGCTTCAAAAGGGGACCTAGGGATATAATCATGTAAGGGTAAGCTTGAAAGGCTCAACTAGTCCAAACAATGCCCTAATTATTTTCTCAATCATGCACAACCTAGGATTTCGCCTCAAGAGAGTTCCAAAACAATTTCAAGGATAAAAGATATCATCCACATGCACAATTCATAAATATTCTCTAGACAAACACTCAAATCTTTCCAAAGTTAAACAAGCATCTAAGTGAGAAATATATCATGCATAAAAACAAACAAGATTGCTTAAGCATGCTTCAAGAGCACAAATGGTTTCACAAATGAATTGAGGACAATCACAAGCATTTATATCATTGGCCAACCAAAACTACACTAGCAAATGGCAACAAATCATGCACTCAAATGATTTATCATTTTTTATTCAAGTATGCATAACATCATGTAGAGAATGTTAAAAATTAAAACTTTTATCAACAACTCACCAGTAATAGTCAAAATAGGATATAATCATGAAAGCATGATGACTATCACTAGCACATACTTAAAGTATCAAAACATGTATAAACATTAAGCATTAATGGTGAAAAACATGCAATGATACTCCCCCAAACCAAAGTGAATGTGTGTTCTTAGTGTTCATGGTATATACGATACTTGAGCAAGTCAAAACAACAGCCTACTAGAACTGAGTATTATTAAATAAAGAAAAACTAAAAAAATAATAGAAAAATGCAAAAACAGGGGTCCACGCCGCGGCATGAACAAGTGTGCGCTGCAGCGTAAAGCTCTCAGGTGCATTTTCCTGATGTGGCAGAGACTGGCACGCCGCAGCGTGAAGCAAGGTTACGTTGCGGCGTGAGAAGTCATACTGCAGAATTCTGTAGTAGACCAGTTTCTGCTGGAACTAATGCTCCATTTTGGCCCCTAGCACCTCCAAAATGTGTCTTAAAGCTTAAAACACAAAATGTAAAACAAAAACACATTATTAGCACTTATATACAAAACAAGAACATAAATTAAAAACAACATAAGAAGCTAAATACTAAAGGATCTAAACATGTTGAAATGGACTTATTGAACATACTAA
Source organism: Ormosia semicastrata (assembly GCA_029884595.1). Taxonomy (NCBI): domain Eukaryota; kingdom Viridiplantae; phylum Streptophyta; class Magnoliopsida; order Fabales; family Fabaceae; genus Ormosia; species Ormosia semicastrata. The sequence goes on along the minus strand of JAQQTO010000042.1, from coordinate 17,357,860 downwards.
ACAAGGTTTGGACAACAAAAATGCAATAACACACAAAACTAAACTATTGGCATATTTAAAGACTTAAAGCTAAAGAACTAAAACATATCCAAATGGACTTATTGAGCTAAACTAAAAATAAAACTTGAATTAGAACTAAGTAAACTCCTTGTCAATATTAGCAATACGAAAATAATGTCTTATTCCCGGCAACAGCGCCAAAAACTTGTTAGGGCCAAAATGTGTTTGCCCATTTGCTTACTGCAAGTGCACGGGTCGCGCAAGTAATAAAATGATAAGTACATATATCGTTCCCACGAGGATAAGTTTATTTCCAATGCTAAGTATTAACCGATAGCTTACTTAATTCTATTCAAGAACATAAACATGGATAAAAGTAAAGAAAGTAAAGACAGAAAGCAAGAAGGTTAAACGGTTAGAGTTTAGGGAAATCCTCCTTCACCCTTTACATCAACTAACAATAAGCAATCCTTCTCATAAATATAAATGCAATGATTAGGTTAGCTTGAGAATCTACATTAGCTAAACGCCTATGTCTAGGTCATCTAACCATAGTTTCATTTGTCCAACTCACTAAGTGTCCTTAAGAGCTAACACAAAATTCACTCTTGAAGGTCTATTCTCAAATACACACTATGCATGGCTAAAAGGTATATTTCTATCCCATTAGCGAATCAACTTATCCCGCCATTAGAATAGAATCGAACATGCTTCAATCATACATACGATCTCAAACCCGAATCCCTATCTCTATAGGTCTCACCTTACTCTTGATCTCACTTCTCAAACCAGTTTTGAATTTCAAGCATCGCCATTTCTTGTCTGGATGATAACTGAAATGCAAAGAGAACTCCAACAACTCATCAAACTTGACCATATACTGGCCTACTGACATGATTCCTTATTTTAACTGCATAAACTCCACTTCCTTGGCTTCATGTAGAATTTGCAGGAAAAACTTATCTAGAAAAGCTGTCTTGAAAACTTCCCATGACATCAGGTTTTCTATGACTTCCAGTACCTCTTGGTGCCTGTCCACTAATGCTCCGCTTCTCCCTTCAACATATAGGAGACGAAGGCCATTTTTTGCTCCTATAAACAAACCATCACATCAAAAATCTTTTCCATCTCACTGAGCCACTCCTCAACCTTAGCGGGATTAAACTTGCCTCTAAACGGTAGAGGGTTCATCTGACGAAAAGCTGTCATGTTCAAAAAATTCTGATTCCTTCCAACTTGTTGTACATCTTGCACTAGGTGCTCAGGTGGTGGAGACTGCTGAGGTGGATTTGATTCCATCCTCTCAAGTACCCTTGTCATAACATTGGCCATAGCCATAAAGGCTTTAGCCATATTTGGACCTTGTGGGATCGAGTTCTCTACTTCTCTAGATCACCTTGTTGGTGTCATAGTTTCCTGTACTCATAGAAACAACATATATTGAGATGTAGTCTCAATACCATGTAACCGTGCAACAGAAGCTAATAACAAATCAATCTAAGGCAAATCATGCTATTCTATTATCACATCTAACATATGAAATAAGAAAAGCACAATTTCTAAGAAGGAACTCCTAATATGCCTCAGCATAGTCAATCTATACCCTGACTCAATAAGATGAACTACTCTGATACCATAATGTAACATCCTAATACCAGTATCTCAATATATGAAATATATAAGGAGATACCTAGCATTACAATGTCACTATATACATACTAATCTGATACATATATCCATAATGTTCGTTAGAAACATTACAGAGAGCCTTATGAAATGCGAAAAATATAGCCATCATAGTAAAATGCATATACATATACAACATTAGCCTTAGCAAAGGCTTGAAGTATTACATAATTCTTTACATAATAAAGAAGTACTAAGAGATACAATATTTGTAACATAAACTATAAAGCTAATCTTTTCTTTAGCTTCCTTCTTCTTCTTACTCTTGGAAGAAGTTTCACGTGGAATTACATGATACACAACGGGGTGAGAAACAACATTTCTCAGTATGAGTAAACCAAAACCAGTATACATAGCATAAATAAACATAATCGCAATACATGCTAAAAGATATGTTTAAAGCATTTACAAGGTCTAAATCTAGCATTTAGATAAACCAAGTTAACATACATCTCATGCATATACTTAGTCCAACTTAGAACTAAGATGTAAATCTTAGGAATACTGGTTTAATGTATTATTTTGTGGTAAATAGAGGGAAAACTCATCCTCACATCACATATATCCTGACATGCTGAGAAATTCAAGCTGAATCATTGTTCAAAAGAACTTTACGGACTCCCCACTTATCTCTTTTGGCCTTAATGATGGTGTACAACATCAAAGGATACTTACAAAGATCAATACTACCAATCATTACTATCATACATATATCTAAACATTAATTCATCACTCATCACTCTCAAGTGATATACTTTACCACAAAAGTGGCCTAAGGTGCTAGACATTGACCTAAGGCAAACCATAACTTTTGAATGCTCAAAGGTTTAAAACTTAAACTTGTACATACTTTCTATGTTAACCCAAACTATTGAAGAAAAGGGGCAACTATTTAAGCATATATTTCTTTTCAACTAAAATGAGGATACTGAAGCTTCTAAAGCTCCTACCATCTTTAATTAATCTCGATTGGATCACTAATCACCAAAACATTGGTTTACTAGGGTTACTTATAACCCCCTAGGGTGCAAAAACTCTATTTTTCCAAAAATAGGGGACTTGTAATCGATTACACCTTTGTTGTAATCGATTACAACTAAGTCAGAAACTTGGTAATCGATTATATTTCTCTTGTAATCAATTACATCAAATTCCAGAACCTTGGAAAATCGATTACATCTCTTTTGTAATCGATTACATCAATTCCAAAAGCTTTGTAATTGATTACTTGAACACTATAATCGATTACATCATGCATAAACTTGGTTCTGCAGAGTTCTACAGAACCGTGGTACTATTCTATTGATTCATTTCATGGATTTTGGCCATTCCAAATCAGTTTCTAGGTTATCCTAAGTCCCTAATTAGTTCTTGAACACATAGGAACCATGAATCACAAACTTAAACTTCTTAATTTGGATTATGAATAAAAAAACACATATAGGTTGACCTAACCCCTCTTTTGGGAATTAAAGGTCCAAATGATATGTTCCAAGTTTCCAACTCCAACTTATACTATGAACAAGTCATAAATGACCAAAGAAACTCAATCATGCAAGCAAAACACATCAAACACCTCTAGAACTCAATTTGACCGATTAAACACCTTAAGTGAACAAATGGTGAAAGGAGTAAAAAGAAGTAAAGATGAGCATAAAACCCCTACCTTTGGCAGTTGTGAAGAGATTCAAGTTTGGTTGGATCTCAAGCCTTGACTTTTTCTTTGGCTTTCCTCTTTCTCTCTTTCTACTTGCAAGTTTTTTATTTCTGTTTTTGTGAAGTAAAGAGGTCGTGGGTGAGGCTTATAAAGAGGGAACTAAAGACTCATATGGCCTTTAGGCCAAAACTGATAAATTTTGATATGCTAAAAATACCCAGATTTAGCTAATTCAAGATTTTCAACTTCCAACAATTTTAAAATAAATATTAGGATTCATATAAAAAGTTGTTTCTCCATTATTTGATATTTCCATATCTGCTAGTAGCCAATCCAACTATAAATAGACAACCAGTATGCCTAAAAATGTCAAACTAACTCAGTTTACCTTGAAACTTTAACTGTATCTTGTTTTATACATTTGTGATATAGAAATAAATTATTCATATTTATTTCACTCATCTAAACAATTTATACTATTATCTGAATCATTTTAAGCTACTTTTCACAGTTCTTGTTGTAACTAAGTACCTAAACTAATTCAAATTATCACAAAATTAAACATGCATACTAAGCAAGTCATATGCTACCTTTTGAACACAAAAATAAGTCAAACATATTATTTTAGGGTATTACAAGTTATAAGAGGGAGGATGGGTGGCCACATGGCATACCCTTATTAGAGCATTTCATAACCACTATATGATTGTCAATCAAGAGGTGCGGTCACACCTTCCTCACCTAAATTCACCTCTATAAATGCTAGCATCATCCATAAAAGGAGACTCTTGGAACCTTGATACTTCACAAGTTAGTAACTCCATGGCCTCTACCTAAAGCTTGGATGAAACAATAGTTCTTGATTCTTATCCATTTTTAAATATAACTCGAATTGAGTAAATGTTTAATTTGATTTTTTGTAGATATAAAAAATATTATAATGGTTCACTATTTTTAGGTAACATCAAATTAGTATTTTAATGACAATTAATGTTATCAATTTTGTCTGCTGATGACACTTTTAAGACTACTTTAATGACATTAATTGACATTGAATGACCACTTTAGTGTCATTACAAATTGAGAATAATGCATTGTCTAATATATGTTTTCTTGTTTTTTGTTCCTCAAAGTATTTTAGTATTTCTCTACTTGATAAGTGAGAGATTAATCTCATGAGATATGGTCTGACACCTATGTGGGAATTTATTCCAACGATGTTATTTTTTAATATATCTTTGAAGAATAAAAAAGTACATTTACTCATGCAAATTTATATGTAAACATATAGGCAAAACAATTTAAAATTCATTAACAAAATAAAAATCAATGAAATTAGACTGCATATTTTTATTTTTATTTGAGTAAACTCCTATTTTCATCTTCTCAATATACAAGTATCATCACTTTAGTCTTCGAAATTTTTTTTTATCAATTTAACCCCTGAATTATGCAAAGTGTCATATATTAGTCCTTTTTTGTCGAACTAAGAGAAATGAATGTAATATAATCCTTTTTATGAACTAATTTGATAACATTTTTCATGACTGAGAGACTATATTGATGCAAATTTGTATTACAGAGGGACTAATTTTTTTTAAAAAAAAATTATTGGATCAAAATGATGACACTTTACTTTATTGAGGGACTAATTAAATTGATAACAAAAATCTTTCAAAAACAAAATAATTACACTTATAAGTTTGAAGGATGAGAATAGGAGTTTAATTTTTTTTCAATAAATATTACTTTTATCACAATTTAAGTATGTCAAATTATACGTTTTCCTTTTATATAAAAAAATGTAAAACAGATTGCCAGGTTTCAAACCTAAGTGCACATGCCATTAAGATATAAAGCCAATGATAGAACATGTCTGATTTGGATAAAAGTAAAAAAATAAAAAATAATTACTTGTTGTCATATAGCATTTTTATTTTATTAAGATAAAAAATAATAAAGAGTATTTGAAGAAAATTTTAACTGAATATTAAAGAATTAAAAGCATGTGAAGATAAATCAAATTAGAGAAGTGAATTATAATTTATAACATTTATTTTTCTTTTTTTTTTTTTGTCTTTCACCAAGATACTCCTATATACTTTGTTGTATGACTAACCATTGAGAATGACTAATATTAGTAAGTATTTAATTTTTTTATTATTTTTAAACTATTAAATAAACAATTGATAATAATAATTTTAGAAAAATAAAAATAAAAATACCAAAAGTAAAGATTTTTTTTTATAATAGTTTACAGGTTCACGTGTAAAGCTTGTTGTTAATATCATTTCATTTTCTAATATATAAATTTAAATAAATAACTGCAGTAATTTCATAAAAAATTAAGGGAGAAATTATTTTATTTTGTGTATGGGTTATAAGCTGAATTGGCATGCTTAACTTGTCAAAAATCAAGTTTAATAATTTTTATTAGTGAAAAAGTTTTTTTTTTCGGTCTACAGTGAAAAAGTTTAAATACCCACGATCTGTGACAGCAGTGGATTGGCTTTTTTTTTTGTGGGTGGTGCTTCTTATTAGTCCTAGTGGGCTGACTTAATTGACAATTTTAGTTTTTTTTTTCCTTAAAGGAAAAATTTTTATAAACGTTTCTCTTAAATGTACATAAGAAAAATTTTAAAATCTGAAATGAAAAGAAAGTTTGAGGTAAAACATTTGAATATTTACTTTTAAGAGTTTTCTTTCTTCCTTTATCTTTCTCTTTATTTAACTTTGGTAATGTTTAAATTTTTAAATTTTCTTTCTCTCAAACCAAAAATATTGAAAGTTTTTAATCTAAGTTATACAGAGTTTGACATGTGATAATGTACATAATAATGAATTGTTATGTTAATTTCAAAAAACAATTTGAACCGTTATGTCTATTGGATCAAAATTAAGTACATAAATATTGTTACCCAAATTGTCACATTATTTGTATTCAGATTTTGAAAAATTCTTGGTTAGCATTGCTCTTGCAACATCGGTAATTGACTTTTTCCATTTTCACAATAATAACTGACTTTTTTTTTTTGGACGGGTACAATAATAACTGACTTTAATAGTATTACATAGATGTATAGTTATAGATTTGATGTCAGATTTGGATTATACCGGATGTTAGATGGTATTGGTTAGGGATGACAATTTTATTCGTCTGTGAATACCCGCGGGTAATACTCGTGACGGAGGTGGATAATATTCGTAAAATTTTTTTCGCGGATATAAATACCCGTTTAGTGTTATCCCCGTTTAGAAACAGCGAGGACGGGGTGGTTTCCATACCATGTAAGATCAGTAAAAATTTTATATAAATATTTTATATAAAATTATTAAAAAATTTAATTATATAAATTTAAATATTATAAAATTATATAAATTAAAAGTATTTTAGGTGTTTGACATTATTTTTAGATTAAGTTGTATTGAAAAATTTTAAAAAATTATAGTATTATACTTTTTTTTATTTTTTATTTTTTATTTTATTTTTTTGATTTTTTTGAATTTTTTTACAATTTATTGGATGTACCATGATATCCGATGATACCCGTTCTCAATGGAGAAAAGATAAACGGATCGCACGGATATGGAAGCGGAGGCGAGGACGGATATTATTCGCATGTGAGAGACGGGCTTACTACTCGTCCGTCCATTTCCGTTGTCATCCCTAGTATTGGTAGGTCATAAATTAATCGTAGATATAAGATATCTAGCATTTTAGTATATTTTATATATAATGGATTTTTATTTTTGTAACTTTATATATTAGAAGAGTGATTATTACCATTTATAACACATTTATTCCAAGAATGGAAAAATAATACAGTAATAAAAAAAAATCTTCCTCGTACCTTTCATGCTAATAAAATCTAAAAAAAAATGTCTTTTCTACTTAAAATATATACAAATAATACTATTAAAAAAGATATCAACTTAAGCGATTAATTATATTTTAAAAAATTAATCTTTTTTTCATTGAGTAAATTTTTTTAAAAAAAACTAAAAAAATATATAGCCATACAAGTATATTGAATAAAATATAGGGGAAAACCCTCTTATGCACAAATTTGGTATGATCTTAAAATCAGTATCTATATGCAAATTGAAATCTGTGGTAAAAAAAATTGCCAATAACATTGTTATTAAATGGAACCAACTTCCACGACTGATAAGGAAAGAAAGATTCAAAAGGATACCACTTTTCAAGAAAGAAATGAAAAATTCTCTGAGGGGAAACCAGTAATTGACATAATTAGAAGAAACTGATTAATTGGTAGAAATGCAAAAATGGAACCGAATTGAAATTGAATCCCCTTTGGCCTAGATTTTCCATTAAATGTTTTCCCACTATTTGTTCCACTAACCCACTGCGTTTTTGTATGTGTGTGTGTCTGAACTTCATAATTGGTCAGGTGGCCTTATCAATATCGGCAAACGACTAGACATGTCCCCACACAGAGAGATGAGAGAGGAAGTTAGGAGAGAGAGATAGCAGCTTCATCATGATCGTCACAAAACATAAATACAATAAGAGAAACAGATTATTGTTCTTTTATGTTTTTTAATAAAAATATAAAAAAAATCAACTTAAATTGGTGTAAGTTTTTTTTTATAATTATTTTTAATTATTAATTTTATTTTTATTTAATAGTTATTTTTAATAAAATAATTTTAACTATTAAATAAAAGTAAAACTAATGATTAAAAATAAATATAAAGAAAAAAAGACTTACACTAATGTAAGTTAATCTCTTCTTAAAATGTAATATGTATAAATTTTTTTATTATTCATCAATAAAAATTAAAAAAATAATAAAATTATTTAAAAATAAAATATATATTATATTTTTATCAAAAAATAACACACCAAATACTTAAAAAAATTTCCCAAAATTTTGTCTATTTGATTAACCTAACCCAGATTATAAATATCCACTTTCATTCTCCTCAAAATTGGGTCTACCCCACCAATAACCGACCACTTTCACATTCACCTAGGACGGCCCCAATTTCTAAAGCAATAAAAGCAGGATAATGTTCAACACTCTTTCCCTTTTCCCTTTCTTCCCACCGTCCGTCTGCTTCTCCTTCTTCTTCTTCTTCCATCATTTTCTGCTGAAAGTCTCGAAACAACACTGCTTCTTCTTCTTCTTCTTCTTCTTCTTCAATTGACTTGTGGCTACCACAGAGGAAGACCATGTTCTGGATCTTCTGGTAAGATTCTATCCATGCTTTTCGTTTTTGCTTACCCTTTTCACTGTTCAGCTCCTTCTTGCTATCTGCTTGGTCAATCAGATTTGTGGGCTTGTGTTGTTTTGTGTTGTCGGTGTTTGGATTGGTACTGGTTCCATTATTCAGTTGATCTGTGATTGTCAGGTCTCAATCTTTTCTTGTCCATGCTGATTTTTTGTTGGTATGTTCTTAGCTTGCTGATTTTGTGCGTGTATTTAGCTTGATAACTTTCCTCATCAATTTAGCTAATCTTTCTGAGATTATTTTTTTTTGAAAGCTGCATCCTTTTGATGATGGGTTGATGAGAGAATCTTCCCAAATCATAATTGAGGCATGGTATGTGCTTATGTTGCTTGTATTTTCATGTTCGGTTTGTGGATGAGTTCGATCTCTGAAATCAGGGTAGCCCCGGTCTAGGTGTATTGGGGGATTAGAGTTTTCAGATATGAGCGGGAAATTTATCCTTGTAATTGAAAATTTTCAATTTCTTTTGTGGTGATTTGCCAATTTTAGGATTTTTTATTCATGTTTTTAGCCTATATTAATGTTGCTGGATGTCAATGGAAGAAGTTTCTACTTTTGAAAATTGGTGGCTGGTAAATCTTATATAAGTGCAGATTTTCCTGATCTAGAGATTCTTTTCATCTGGAAAGTATTTGATTTTTGTACCATCTTAATTGTTCTTTGTTTTATTGCTGTTGACAGGTGTAAAGGCCTTTAAAAATTGAGAATTTCTTAACTTGAATTGGTGTATAGTGCTAGAGGGTGAAGTTTGAAACCCTGATTACTACTTGCATCATCAGAAGCTTATAGGTTGAATCCATTTTTTTTTCTGGACATTTAGGCTATCTTTGGGGTTAATTTTCCCTGGGAAATGATGATGATGTTTGATGAGATGGGGTTCTGTGGCGATTTGGATATGTTATCTGCACCCCTTGGAGAAGGGGATATTACCGCCCAGCAAACTGAACCAGAGGCAATAGTTGAGGATGAGTATAGTGATGAAGAAATTGATGTGGATGAGCTTGAGAGGAGGATGTGGAGGGACAAAATGCGTCTCAAGCGATTGAAGGAACAAAGTAAAGCTAAGGAAGGAATTGATGCAGCAAAGCAGAGGCAATCCCAAGAACAGGCAAGGAGGAAAAAGATGTCAAGGGCTCAAGATGGAATCTTGAAGTACATGCTGAAGATGATGGAGGTTTGCAAGGCCCAAGGATTTGTTTATGGGATAATTCCTGAGAAGGGAAAACCAGTGACTGGAGCATCTGACAATCTTCGTGAGTGGTGGAAGGATAAGGTTAGGTTTGATCGTAATGGTCCAGCTGCCATAGCCAAGTATCAAGCAGATAATGCAATCCCAGGGAAGAATGATGGATGCAATTCTATCGGTCCGACACCGCACACCTTGCAAGAGCTGCAGGATACAACCTTGGGTTCTCTCTTGTCAGCACTCATGCAGCACTGTGATCCCCCTCAGAGGCGGTTTCCATTGGAGAAGGGCATTCCTCCACCATGGTGGCCCACAGGGAATGAAGAGTGGTGGCCCCAAATTGGTTTACCTAAAGATCATGGTCCTCCTCCTTACAAGAAGCCTCATGACCTGAAGAAGGCATGGAAGGTTGGTGTTCTAACTGCAGTTATCAAGCACATGTCTCCTGATATTACCAAAATTCGCAAGCTTGTGAGGCAGTCCAAATGCCTTCAAGATAAAATGACAGCCAAGGAAAGTGCAACCTGGCTTGCAATCATCAATCAAGAGGAGGCCTTGGCACGAGAGCTTTACCCTGATTATTGCCCCCCATTAGCCTCAGCTGGTGGTAGTGGATCTTTGGTCATCAATGATTGCAATGAGTATGATGTTGAAGGGGGTGAGGATGAGCCAAACTTTGATGTGGAAGATCGAAAACCTGAGAATCTTCATCCATCCAATCTTGGGATGGAGAGAATGAAGGGAAGGCTACCAGTTCAGCAACCTTCTTTTCCAATCAAGGGAGAGGCTGTAACAAACTTGGATTTCATTCGCAAGAGGAAGATCTCTAGTGACTTCAACATGATGATGGATCAGAAAATTTACACATGTGAACACCCTCAGTGCCCTTATAGTGAAGTTCGCCTTGGTTTTCAAGACAGAACTTCTAGGGACAATCATCAATTGAATTGTCCATATAAAGGCACTTCAGATTATGGTGGTCCAAATTTTCATGTTAATGAGGTAAAGCCAGTCATATTCCCTCAGTCCTTTGTTCAACCCAAATCAACTGCTCAGTCTGTTAATTTGGTTCCACCTTCATTTGATCTAACTGGACTTGGAGTTCCGGAAGATGGCCAGAAAATGATTAGTGACCTTATGTCAATCTATGATACAAATGTTCAAGGTAACAAGAATCTAAATTCCAGTAACCGTGTAGCTGCTGAAATTCCAAACCTTCCTCAGCCCAGCATTCAGCAGCAACAGAACAATTTCTTTCGTTGTCAAGGAATGGTTATGGAAGGAAACTTCTATGAAGAAGCCAACATGTCCAATAATCATCAGATATTTACAAGAGAGGAAGGTCAATTTGACCGGTTCAAAGCTTTGAATTCTCCTTTTGAGACCAACCACAACAACAATAATTTCCATTTGATGTTTGGGTCCACTTGTGATTTGGCTTCCTTTGATTTTAAGGAGGATATGCAGGGAGTAGGGATGGATGCTCTTCAGAAACAGCCAGATATTTCAATATGGTACCAGTGAAAATGACAAGTGGAATCTGGAAACTCATGTATCATGGACTCTATTTTCCATCAAAGGGTTGGCCACCCTGACCATGTGAAGTTCCCTTGGCTGAAAGATTTTACTGCAATTTTCTTCACATGTAATCTTGTAGGTCTAGATATCTTATGTTTGGCAGGTCTGGTATGGGTTAATAAAAACTTGTATGTTCCCATAAAGTAGCCCTGTCGACTGTCGTTCTGTGTGGGTTATTTTTTTGTCAGTTTAGTCCTGTTACTTAATATTATTCTATGTAAGACTGTTGATATAAATAAGATTTTAATTTTCTTTTAAATTTTAGTTACACCAGAATCATGGTCAGGAATCTGAATGTGTGGCCCGGTTGTGTGTAAAAATTTTTCGATAATCTTACTTATTTTTAATATTTTTTTTATATTACATAAAATTAATTAATAAAGTATTAGTTAATAAAAAATAAAAAAATAATTAATAATGTATAGAAATTAATTAAGAAAATTAAGTTAAAAAAATTATATATTTATACATATTTATTAATTAATAATTTATATTTTATTAATTAATTTTTATGTAATATTAAAAGAAATATGCACATTAAAAATAAGATGATCATTATTCGTGGAAAATGCTTCCATATAGATGATAGGGTTGTCCTCTATTGCATCTTTCTCTTATGCCTATCCTCTCCCATGTGAAATGGACCCCATAACAGTTGTTTGGCAGATGCCAAGCTGAACACCTTTTCAATTGCGTGATCAGCTTGTATGCTAGTGCGGCGGGGTCTCCCTATTAAGGACACGTTGCTTTTATCTTTATTATGTCACTGGTCAATTGGCAGCATGGTTTTTCATTGTTCATCTCCGTTGAAACTCCTGTTCATGGGACAAGGAAAGGGCGATCTCATAATTGACCAAGGCGGCTGAGCATGAAAAAGAAAATAAACAGGAAAAAGCTATTATTTTTTATTTGGATCAAGAAAAAAGTAAAGAAGGAAAGAAATTTCCAAAATCTAAAATTTTAAAATAGTATCCAAAAAATTATTTTCATTTCAATTTTGAAATTTTCTCATCTCTCTTATTTTATTTTCTCACCACTGAAAGAAAGTGTAATTATATTCGTTACAACTAATTCCAAAATACTGATAGGCTTTATATACTCGTTAATTGAGTTATTACGGAATTAAAATTAAAATATAAAATTTTAATTTCAATTTTAATTCTTTCAGAATTAGAACTGGTTTAAAATCTTAAATTTTATATTTATAATTATTAAAAAATTATAATAAAAAATTATAATTTTAAATTTAATTATAATTTTATTATTTAAAGGTATGATCTAAAATATTAAAAAATTATTTACAAAATTAAAATTAATAAAAATATTTATACAATAATATTTTTATAATATAATAATCATATTTTTATAAAAAAATTTCATAATTTTTTTTAAAAAAATAAATAACTATTATAATAATTTTTATATAAATATAAAAATAATTTTCTATATAAATATAGAATTTTTCATAAATAAATGTGAAGAGAGAGTGTGTGTTTAATTTTTAAGTTATAAAATAGATAATTTTTAAAGTATAAGTTAAGAATTAAGAATGACTTAACTCAGTTATTTTTTAATTTTATAAAATTAATTTATGAAATTACAATTTTAATTTTAAATGATATTTCAAACATAAAAATTAAAATTAATAAGTCTAATTTTAATTTTAAGCTCGACTAAACAGACACTAATAGGAATTGTTATTCGTTGCAATTATTTTATAATTAGTTAATATTAGTGGCAGAGTCAGATCTTAGAAGTTAGACAGAACACTAATAATTATGAAAACTTATGCTATAAATCTGTTAAGAATATCATGTACATATGTAAAAGATTAAAAACAATTAACTAATGTCAGTTGAATTTTTAAAAAAAAATTATAATTGTCCAATGCGAGTTAACAACAAGCTCATTGTTAATGCTAATAAATATATCCTCAATGTAAGTGATAAAATAATCTTTCATTCAATCATCTCTCATTCAATTTCTTAATCGATTCTTCACAATCTAACTTCATAAGTAAATATATCAATGGATAAATAAAATACTTCCTAATCTCAACTAGTTTTTCTGCAAATCCTTTTTAAATTTGAGAAATCATCACTATTTTTTACACATCAATAATGTATGTATCTAACTGATAATCATCCCTTTTAAATTTATCTATACCGGCATGTCCTATTAAAAAAATTACAATTAGCACCATAATGCTCTATTAATTTATCTAAATAATTAGAATTATAACACTTAAAATTTTTAATAAAATTACATTACACAAACTAAAGTTCTTACTCAAACCATGAAAGCAATAATTAGATGCACTAAAGGTATACAAAGCAAACAACAACATTTTTAGATATCAATCTTACAAAAGAGATCATGGTCTCATGGAAGGAAAAAAAATAAAGAATTAAAAAAAAGAAGAAATGTGTTACCTGAAGTGGATAAAAATAATAGAGACTAACAAAAAGAACAACAATTACATAATAAATAAAAAACTGCAACACTTTTTCAAAATAAAAATAGAAGCTCTATATTTAAAAAATTTCAGAGTATGAGTAGGAAAATTGATAAATACCTACAATAATAATAATAATAAAAAAGAATCTTTGCTCGTTTGGACAAAGAGCCTTAGGAAAGGATCTCTTGCTTAATTGTTTTGCGGATTGTGTTGCTGCTCTCCCCATCTTCCAAACTCCAAAGAGAATTCTTGAATTGGGATTCACAGCATTTGCTGATTTGAAAGTTAGGAAACAATGTATTAGGTTTCAAGGGTACAGGGGGGTAATGCTTTTTTTAGGGGAACTTTTGTCTTTCTTTGCTACTTGTAGTTTTTGTTCAGAATTGGATTCTGAGAGTTACATGAGAAGGTAAACAGTGGTAGATTCCTTCATGGCGTAGCAACAATGATCTAAGGAGCGAAGGAGAATGTACTTGCAAAAGGCACTCTGACGCTCAAGTTAGTGATTGCTCAAAGAGGATAGTGTATAATGGAATTAATGTATACCTTTATCTTCTTATTGAGCCTTTATATGGAGACATATGAGTGTATAAAAAATGTAGCGAGTCTGAACGTATTAGTGTGTATTGTGCGCTACCCCCTGGTAGTGCGAGAAAATGTTACTCTGTATAATCTGTCCTCTCCATCCAAGTGAAATGATGTCTCCTCTTTTCTATCCGGGGGGAAGGATATGCTTAGTGGGTGAGTAGCTCCCTACACATTGCACGTCTGAGGACCAGCCTGACGGGTTAGGTTGCTCTAGTTTTATGGGCCTATACCCAGTCTAGAACAGTTGCCCCCTAACTTGGCGCTTGGATGAGATAGCTAAGTGTCAAGATTCATGTTCAACTGGAGCACATGGCACGCAATGGATAAAGGGATCCGAGTCATAGTGTTCTATGCTAGATCTCGCGTTGTTCCCTCAAAGGGTCAAGGTCCTTGATGTACCATCGTGAAATTCTGGAATATGTGAGTAAGGTCGGGATCTAGGTTGGATCGCTATGCTTACATTATCATTTCGGGGTCCGCGGTAGATAGTTAGTTGCCCCCATGTTGTGTAGGGTCTGTTGTGGTTCATTCTTAGGCCAAGATCCTGGATGTTGTTTCACCGTAGGGTTTGCTGAAGGTTCAGTGTTCGACATTCGCCCCCATTAATTGCAACGATTCGTAATAGACTACACTTGTTCAGGAACTGCTGCTTTATATTTATAGAGAATTAATGCGCTTTGATGATAATAGCAGTTTCATGCTGCTTTCTAACTACCCGCTGTCCTTGTAGCCAATCACAAGGGGGAGCATCAAAATGTGGCTTTGGAAGTGCAGCCAACTTCGCTTTGTTGGGAGCCAATCAAAACGCCTCATTCCCTCTATAAATAGGGAATGTTTGTAGTGGGGCTATCACTTGTTCCTTTTGTTCTCTAGTTTATGTTTGGTTCTTCAAAAATGGTCCCTTCTTTGTCTCTTGCGAGTGTTTAGAGGGTTGTGCCCTCTTCTGAGACCATCTTCCTCTTCTTCCCCAAACTCTTGAAGGTGTTTGCTCTTTCCCTCGCCTACCTTTTTTGTGGAGGCCTTTCTTTCCAAGCGTAATGACTTGGTAGAGACCAAGTAACTCCTCTATGTGGCTCGGTCACCACATCTCCGGGCGATAAAAGCCTTTCTCTCCTGGCATACGCAGGAGTATACAACCTTTCTGTGTTTGCCAGAAAGGTTCTCAGTTTTTGTCATAGTTCTTGTGATGCATGGAGGGGTTTCACTCATTTCCATTCTCTGCTCCCCTATCTATCTTCCTTGGTGCTCACCGTGTCTTGGTCGCGCAGTTAGATGTTTATGGGTCTCTTGGAGTGGAACAATCTCTTGGACCAAATCATTCTCCTCATGTTGGCCAAGAGTGAAGGCATGGGTGCTAGTTTCTAGAAAAACTATGGAGGTGGTCGTGGTTAGTACTCAGTCATCATCGTCATCATATTTGGCCTCATTTCCAGCTTCCTTGAGTGGGTGCCTTTGACTTGTAGTACTTTTCTAGGTCCTTTTTGTAAAGTTCCTTGTAAATTAGGCGACGTTTGAAATGAGAATAAAGACTTGATTTTCTGAATACTCTTCTTTCCCATTGTGTTGTACAGTTAAATTGTTACTATCTTGTGTAGTTGTTTTGTAGTTCTGAGGTTAGTCCAATGCCAAGTCTCAATGCATGCTTTCATAATGAACACTTGCTTCACCTGACCGAGGTAAGTACAAAAGTCGACCTTGGAGGTAGGGTTTGTTTGATTGGACAAATATTCACTTCACTAGCTGAGATGAATACGAAACTCGACCTTGGTGGTAGGGTTCGTTTGATTGGATGAACTTTCACTTCACTAACCGAGATGAATACGAAACTCGACCTCGGTGGTAGGGTTTGTTTGATTGGACGTGGAAACCCCGTGGCATGGAGTCCACTGTCCTAGGCTATGGTCGATTACCCTTAACCACTGCAAACCACATCAATCGGTGACTATGGTGCGGCTCAAATAAGCACGGGTTAAGACCCTTCATCGCGCTGCTTGATCCCGGAGGGTGTTCAAGTGGCTCTCAATAGTTTGGTCGTCTTATGTAGATGTTGGAATAACTTATCTTTTTTGGACCTTGTATTCCTTAGACCTCGCCAAGGCGTGGTGACCTTAGGGGATATAGCGTGTCAGGGTACTTGTGGATTTGAGATCACGACCAAAGTACTGGCTTCAAATGAGACAATAGTTGGAGAAAGCTGATTTATTGATATTGAGAGTAGTTTACATAACTGAAGCCTTCAATTATAGTATTTTCTCAATTTGTTTGCGTTCTAAAAATTTTTAATTAGCTTGCCCGAGAGGGTTTCCAAGGTGCATGCCCCCTTGTTGGTTATGGATGTAATTCTGTATTGTCCTTCCCAGTTAGGCTCTAGTTTCCCTTCTCTTGCATGTTTTCCTCCGATGTCCGTTCTGCATAGTAGGATATCGTCGGGGTTGAACCACTGCAGGATCACTTTGGAATTGTATCGAGCGGTAATTTTTTGCTTTAAGGCTGCTTCTCGGACATGGGTAATGCGGCGCTGTTCTTCCAGGAGGTTAAGTTCATGACGGATGAGGTCCAAGTCGGTCTCTTTGGAAAAGCTTTGCTTCCTCCAACTCGGTTCTCCTATCTCCATCGGCATCATGATTTCGCAATCATATGTTAACTTTGTAACACCCTCAATAACATATTAGACTTGTATATGGTTACAGAGGTAGCATAATACTTGTTTAACATGCCTGTTTAATTTTGTGACTTTCCAAATTGGTTTAGTCACTTTGTTGTAACACTATATGTGAAAATAGTTGTTATTAGATAAGGAAATGACATAAATTGTTTAGTTAATGGAAATAAATATAGAGAATTTGTTTCTAAGTCACAAATATATGGAATATAGTGCTGTTAAATTTTGAGAACTAACTGAATCCATTTGGTATTTTTAAGCACACTGCGTGAGTGTTTTAATATTAGAGTGGTGAGTTAGATATTTGGAAAGTTATGGAAATGGTGAAATTAGGATTAAGATCAATCTTAGGATTTATTCTAATGCCTTTGGAAGTTAGAAAACTTGATTTGGCGAAATCTAAGTGTTCTTAACAGATATAATGTTCTAACCAAAATATCTTAAGTTGCCAAAATTTTCTTACGTTTCTATCTTTAAAACCTTGACTTTCTTTGATTCTTTTCTCTCATTCTCACCCACTCTCTACGTCTCCAAGCAGCAAAAAAGAGAAGAGAAAACAGACAAGAAGGAGCAACAAACGTGAAAGGAAAAGAAAAGAAGAAAGGGGAAGAGGTGATGACCAAAGCTTGAGCTTATTTTTCTTGGACACTAGAAGTAGGGGGAAACTTGTTTCCATAACTCTTTCTCTATTTCTTCATCTTTACTTCTTGGTGTAAGTTAGTATGGATAAAAATGGGCTTGGATAAGTTATGAGGTTTTTCTTGATTGGTTCTTGTTTCTATGGCTTTATATGTTGTGGTTGTGGTTTAGCCTAAGCATGGTGGTGACTTAGAGCATGTTTATGTCTTTGTCCTTCCATGAGCTTAGGAGTTGGAAAAATGGTTGTGATCATTGATCCATGTTTAAAGAGTTTAGATGTGTTTTGTAATACCTCGAAATTATTTATTTTATCATTAACCATCATTTTATAATATTTATAATTTTTAAAAAATTTTGTGGTTTTTTTCGGAAATGTCAAATATTTTAATATATTTCTCGTTTTGCATGCATACTGAGCAGAGTCAGTGTAACACCCTGCAAAATGATTTGTTTCATCATGAATAGTCATTTTCCAATATTCATGATTTTTAGAGATTTTTCTGGAATTTTCAGAAAATATTGAATATTTTAATATATTTCTCGTTTTACGTACATAGTGAGCAGAATCAGTGAAACGCCCTAAAAAATTATTTATTTCGTGACAAATATCTATTTTATAATATTTGTGATTTTTAAGAATTTTTGTAGATTTTTCTAAAAATATCGAATATTTTAGTATATTCCTCGTTTTACGTGTGCGCTGAGCGGAGCTGGGATAACGAAATATTTTTCCTGAGGCTGGTAAACCTTGAACTATCGACTTGTCGACAGGGGATCTTACTAAATCCGAGGTCGGACACAGTTTGCGAGGTTTACGTTTTTCGAGATTTATCTGATAAATAAAATCACTGTATCATAAAATTATCCGATGAACAATAAAATATTATTTTCATCAACTGTAACTTTTATATACTGAGAAAATAATTTTAGCAGAGTGGTTAATCATCTGTTCAAGAGTATTTAATTAAAAAGACAAGCTTACTTTACACTTTATTGAGAAACGTGCGAAGCTTCTCAACGAAGCTTCTAAGAAATTTCCTCCAAGCTTCCCAAGGAAGCCATGCACTTCCTCTCTCCTCTCTCCACACTCACGGCTACAGCACCTTGGGAGCACAAAATTGTGCTTCAATTCAATTAATCTAATCAATTCAAATTTCAAAAACAAACCCTAAGTGTTCATTCATTTTCCTATGCACTTTCTCTCTCTACCTTCTTCTTCCTTTGAATTTTTCTCCTCCTTCTCTCTAAGGACCACACGGCCAGCAGCCCCTCCATGCCTCATCCATCACTAAAAATTCAACCAACCCCATTTTCCTAATCTCCTTCATCACCTAAACACTTCTCTAGTTGGTGGTTCTTTGAAAAACCTTCATCTTCACCATTTTCTTCAAGCTTCAAGCTTAGGATTTTTGGGTAAGCTTCTTGATTCTTCACTCTTTTTTACCCATTTTCGTTTTTATGGTATCCTTTGTGACCATCCATGCCTTATTTTTCAAGCATTGGTGTTGTTTTGATGAGATTGAAATTTCTAGGGTTTGGTTGAGTGCAAATCCGAAATTGCAAGGAGCTTTAGGAGGGCTTCTTTTGTTTTCTTCTCTTAGGTAAGAGGAAGACACTCCTCCTCAACCTCTATTAGCAATAAGAAACCTTGCTTGTGATTGATTATGAGAAAATCCTATTGAGGGTTATTCTTTGTTTGCATGATTGGTATGATTTATATGTTGTATTTAATTTGTTTATGTTATTTGTTTGATTAGTTGTGTATATTGATATATTTGAATGGATTGGAAAGCATGAAATGGAAGGAAATAATTTTGGATTCCCTCTTGAATGGCTATGGTTTTGGGGGCCTAAAATTAGGGTTCTTGATGGACAATTATAACAAGTGGAAGACATAATTAATTAAGTGTACAATATGTAATTAATGGAATGAAAAATTTGGGAACTTAATTCCTTAGGGAGGCCACGGCCTCTAGGGCCATTTAGAGCTTGATTATGCAACTTTAGGTAACCATGGAACTTTAATAATCAAGTGATTAAATTATTGGTAATAGGATGAAAGAATTAGCAAATTGGAAAATTAGATTATACTTTGAGATTCATAAATTTTAAAGAACCAAAAATAAAATTTATCATAAGACTTAGGGAAATTTTAATTAGGGAAAGAACAAGAGAGTGTGAGACTTTGAGACCCTTAGAATAACTTTCTAAGTGTATGAGAATAAATTACATTAGAGAATTTAATGAATTAAGAGAATTCATCTAGAGACGAACTTTGTAAGAAAGGCTAAATTTAAGTAAGAATTCATAATAAACCTTAAAAATGTATTAATTCATTTAATTCTAATATTATGATATTGTGGGTCCATGTGAGTGACCAATAATGTGTTGATACTCAGTTTGGCCAATTGTGGCATATTGTGAAAAAGTTTGTAATGATGAACATACATGGTTATGCATAGAGTTGTCATGCATTGTGAATGTCCGTTGGACTGTTGTTAAGGCCATGTTGCCTAGGAGATTGAATACACCTTAGTGCGGGTGCAAGTAGACTAGTGTAGGTCATATTGTTGACCATAGGGGCATCGGGGTGCGGGTACCCCGCAATGGACAGTTGGTAGCTCTTCTGTCCATTGGGCAAACCGATGCAAACGCACCGACGATCCTGACCGGGCACTGTCCTATATCGTGATCTAGCATAGACTGTCTGTACAATGCCTTGATGTGCATGTGGATAAACTGATGAATTATAGCACTTTGACCGCGGTAGCCGAGTTGCAGACGTGTCTCCTGATCTTTCTCTCCGACCGTTTGTGTCTAGCTCCATGGAGTAGGATTTTGACTTTGTATGCATGTGCATAGTGAGTCCATGTATTACCTGGCATCTAATTATTATTATAATTGGAACTGTTGTATTGTTGATATATATCACTTCCTGGAACTGCTTATTTGTATATTTCTACTACTTAATGCTTATGATTGTTATTTTGAAATGCTCTATGGGCGCTTTGCACCGTTTTATTTCTTCCTGCTATAATTGGTAATGATGGTAGGATGTCTTACCTCTTTCCTGTATTTCTGTTATTCTCTATCTGTATATTATGTCCCATCGAAGACGTCGACAAAGAAGGTGAAGCTCCCGATTTCCCCGGCTTCTGGCCCGATCGCGATTAACGTCTATTGTCGGATCATGGCAGCGCGCCTGCGTGGATTTCTAGGTTATGTATGTCTGACCTTCCTCGGAGGGCCAGACTACAGGTACATCAACCTAAATTCTGAGCGTTTTATCTACAAGGGAGAGGTGTTGATTTCACTAGCTTGGAGGCGTCATGATCCGCCCATCTTCACGGGCAGCATAGCGTGTGTTTGGAGTTCTACTTGCCTATCCGAGAAATGTGGGGTGATCGCTACTACACATCACAGGAGGATTCTTTTGTTTTCACTACTCGGGCCCTGGCCCGTCATTCAGTGGCTCCTATGTGGGTTTCCTCGGATGAGGAGGATCCCGAGGAGGACCTCGCGGAGGATCTTGAAGAGGATCCTGGCACGATTCCTCCTCATTTGAGGGACTGATATTGCTAATAGCTACTGATGGCTACCAGTGTTTTATTTTAGGGGCCTGATGTCTTTTTTTGGTGGGCTGTATATTTCTGATATCTTGGGGATATATATGTATAATCTTTTGGGTAGGTATAGTTTTACTTTTTGTACATTGGGCTTTGTAACTAAACAATTCGATAATATATATATATATATATATATATATAATATATATATATATATATATATATATATATATGAATATGCAATGTTGATCAAATGTATGCTTTACTTCTGTCTTGCTCTTTATTGCCAATTATGTTTCGTCACTATATTTTATTAATTAAAAAAAATATTATCGCCACTTTATTTATGCAACCTTAACTAGATAAATTTAATCGTAATAAAAAGAACTGGGTCTTAACTTTATAATTTATTTTCCGTATTGTAAATGACAATGTGACATTCCCTCCCAAAAAGGGGCGTTACATGTTTAGAGGTTACAACATGATTAAGTGCTTTGTGTGATGTTGGAAAACCATCTAAAACTGATTTTGGAAGGTTGAAATGTGGCTACAAGTCAATAGAATAGAAAGAACTTATTTCTGGTGCACTAGCGCATGGGTACCCAATGCCCAGAAAATTTTGCTAAAGATGCACATGCAGGGCGCCTAAGCGCCAGTCGTGGGCGCCTAGGCGCCAAGTCCAAAAATTGTTAGGATCTTTATTTTGTTAAAATGAAGCTCCTTATTTGTGTAGATCCTTTATTTTGGCTTTCTAATGAGTGATGAGATTCTAATAGGAGTTTTAAATGAAGTGATGATGAGATGAATTAAGTTTATTGATATGCTAATTATTGTGGTAATTAGTCATTATTTTCCATGTTTGTGTTTGATGAAGGACATGATTATCACATTTGGTGATAATTTCTGGTAGTTGAGGTAGGGAAGGACATTCCCTTCCTTTTTGCTAGATATTATCCTAAATGGAAGGTAGATGAGGAGGGACATTCCCTCATTATTGGAGGTGACCCTAAATTGTTGGTAGTGTGAGGACGGACATTTCCTCCCTATCACCGAGTAGATGAAGAGGGACATTCCCTCTCTACCTAAGAAAAACTATATGGAATTGGGTTCCTATGTTTCGCTCAAGACTCATGACATATCATAACATTTCCAATTTACATCTCATAAATACATTTTTAGGATATTGCATAGGTATGAACATAAGGCATTACTAGGCATTTGCATTGCAATTGTATAGGTAATTGCTTACCATTACATTAACATATGCATTGCAATTATATAGGCAATTGCTTACTAATGTGAATGTGATGAAGGCTTGCAAATTGTGTGTGGAAATGATTTCTACAAGAATTAATAATTGAGATTCTATTTCGGGAAAAGAAAGAAAGTTGTTTTGGCTTTTGCCACCTTTCTGGAATGACTTGTGATTTACTTGATTTTCTATGAAATAGCTGGAATGATTATGATGACATGGTTTATTGTTAAACTACTGAGGATTTGTGATTCTCACCTCATGTGTTGTGATTTGCATAATGATTCCAGGGAAGAAGACTTATGGGAAGTAAAGTGCTGACAAGAGCTTGGGAGCTTATCCTAGTTTTATTTTGTAGCTAGTAGTTTCTTTTTGGTTGTATGTTGGCAATTTTTTGAAATTTTGTATATTTTGTGCCTCAAGAGGCTTAGTGTACAAACTATGTACATATTGTGTTTACGAGAAATACAATTATTTGTGTATTATTTATCCTTCATGAGGCTCATATTTTCTGTATATACATAATTATTATATTAGAAGATTTTAATTCGTTGATAGTAGCATGTCTAAATCTAATTACTTCAGTATAATTTTGATTATACTATTAGTATTAAATTTAGGATGTTACAAACTTGAAGGGGGTTTCTCCTCTGGAGGAGTATGGTGTGGTTCGACATGCCCATTGGACATGATCGAGTTGCTTCACCTAGCTTCCTTTTGCATCATCAAGTCTTTTCTTTATCCCCCTCAGTATGACTCGGTTGGCGACCTCGGCTTGCCCGTTGGTTTTTGAGTGCTTCACCAAGGTGAAATGCTATTTTATGTGAAGGCCTCCCAAGAGATCTTTAAATTTCTTGTAAGTGAATTGAGTTTCGTTGTCCGTAACAATCGACTCTAGGACTTTGAATTTGCTTATGATATTCCGGTAAGTGAACTTCTGGATTCGTACAGATGAGATTGTGGACAACGACTCTGCTTCAATCTACTTTGTGAAATAATCGATGGTCACTACCAGGTACTTGACCTACCCAGGAGCTTGTGGAAAAGGGCCTAAGATGTCCATTCCCCACAAGTAAAACAGTCAAGGGAAGGACTTTGTTGATAGCTCTTCAGGTGGCGTTAACATAGATGTCAGAGAGGCACTAACATTTATCACATTTCTGCACATGTTCCATATTGTCTGCTTCCATGGTGGGCAATAATACCCTGTTCTTAATGCTTTCCTCGCTAGGGATTTTCCCCCGAGGTGGTAGCCTGAGCTTTATTCGTGAATTTCTGCTAAGATGTATTATGCCTACCTGGGACTAAGGCACTTGAGGAGAGGCCAAGAGAAACCTCAGCGATATAACTGGTTATCATAAGTAGTATACCAAGCCGCTGCTCGCATTACTTTTTGGGCTTCTTTTAGGTCCTTGGAAAGTGAGCTATCGCAGAGGTAGGCTAAAATAAGCGTCATCTAGGATTCCTCATCCTCCAACAGGATGACTTCATTGCCTGTGATGCTGAGAGTGAAGAGAGTGTCTTGGATTATAGACTTGTTATTGACTGGGCTCTTGGTGCTGACAAGTTTTGATAGGATGTCATCTCTAGAGTTTCGGTCCCTGATGATGTGCTCCACCCTAACGTTGTCAAAACTCTCCATCAGCTTTTTAACCTTGGCTAGGTATTTTCGCAACAGGGGTTCCCTTACCTGATATTCTCCTTTTATCTGGGATGTTTCCAGTTATAAGTCATTGCATAGGACCACGTCTCTATCCCTTATTTCCTTTGCCATAGTAATACCTGTTATGCACGCTTTGTACTCATCCTGATTGTTGGAGGTAGGGAACTCAAATCTCAAAGAATGCTCCAGCACAAGACCAACTTTGTTTTCCAACATGATTCTGTCTTCACTCTCTTTGGAATTCGAGGATCCATCTACATAGATAATCCAAGAATGCGCTCTAGGGTTATGGGAGTCTGGCATAAGTTCAATCAAGAAGTTGGACAGTACCTGGGCTTTGATAGTTGGTCTTGGCTCGTACATGATTCTGAACTCAGAAAGCTCTATAGACCAGACAATCATTCTTACTACAAGATCTAGCTTGTGCAGTACTTGCCTGATAGTCCGGTCAATCCTTACCACTATGGGGTGGCATTGAAAGTATTCTCTCAACCTCTTTGCAGTGACCATTAACGTTAGGGCCAACTTCTCAATTTTCTTGTAACAGACTTCGGGGCCTTGGAGGACTTTGCTGATAAAATAGACTGGCCTCTGGCTATATCATCCTCCCCGATTGAATAATGTTAAGAATTAAATGAGGAAAAATTATTTCTGGACCACAAATAATTAGAATAAGTTGTAGTGGATTTTGAAGAATTATTTGAGTAAGTTTGGTATTTTTAATAACACAGGATATATGTTTAAAAGGCTAAATTAAATAAGAAAGTGACTTAGAAGATAATGAGATTTTGAGAAAATGTTAAGTGAATGATGAAAGTTATTTTGGAAATGATTACAGGTTAAAGTGGATACCTGTAATCGAATTAGTTTATCTTCTTAAGTTTACTTTAACTCAAGAATGAATAATAGAACTTAGTAACTGTTAAAGGTGTATATGGATAATTGTTAAATGATGAGTTTTGGGATTAAATGAAATCCTAAATTTTTTTATAACTTATGGAAGTTAGAAAACTTGGTAATAGAGAATTAAAGTATTCTTAATAAATAAATTTCTTATACCAGATACTTATCCTTATCTTTATCTCTTTGTCGGTAGAAGGCAAAGATAAGAAAGAAAAAGAAAGAAAGAAAGAAAGAGAGAAAGAGACGGAGTATAAACGAAATAGAAAAGGAAGAAAGGAACAAAGAATAAGCAAGAACAAAGCAAGAAGAAGGAAAAGGAAAGAAGGAAAAGAGAAACAAAGGAGAATCATCAAGATAGAAAGTAAGGTAGGGGATTGTTTTCCTAAACTTATCATCCTTTTCTTGTTTTCTTAAGATTATGAGTTGATATTTTGATTGATAATTATGTTTAGAAAGATGGTTTAATGAGGTAGGATGAAATACTTGTTTGTGTGTTTATGGGTTTGAGCTTGGTTTTGGCTTCAAAACCTAATGGATTTGAAATTTATAAAAATAGGTTTGTGGGTTGTTTATTGAAGACAAACCCTATATGCTATGTTTTTTAGAATATGAATGAGATATGATATTGTTTGAAGATGATTTTTGATTCGTTTTTGGGCTAATAGCTTTTAAACCTCTGTTTTTTTGCAAAAACCTAGCTGGTAATCTATTACGACAAGTGGGTAATCGATTACCAAGCCACTAAAAAAGTTGCTGGAACCATGGTAATCGATTACCAAGCTTCTGGAGATGTGGTAATCGATCACCACATGTTGGTAATCGATTACCAGACATCTCTTTAGCTGGTAATCAATTACCATAACATGGTAATCGATTATCATGCCCCTATTTTGTGAAAATAGAGTTCTTTACCCCATGTAAACTAATTATAAACTTAAACTATGATCCAAATTACTATGTATGATTGTTGAGATTATAAAATGAAGATTTAGAACCAAAATCATTAGTATGCATAGACATTGGGTATTCATTAAATTTGAAAGATGATGAATGATGTTGAAAACTATCGATATGTTAAAGGAAATGATGGTGATCCTTGACATGATCCTCGTATATTAATCCCTAGTAAGAGTAGACTATAGAATTGATTTAAGAAACGATAGTGATATTAGATAGATATTCTTTGGAAATGACAGTGATCCATTGAATATCTTGACTTGAATTTGATTTAGGAACTGACGGTGATCCAAAATCTAGATCTAGAAAATGATGGTGATTCTAGATCTGACATATGTATCCTTTGGAAACGATGGTGATCCTTAGGATATCATAGCTTTGGCCAGTAATTGAGAAATAATGGTGATCCCAAAACTAATATAAGAAATAATGGTGATCCTAGAAAGGTTTCTTTTAGAAATGATGGTGATCCTTTGGATACCTAAGATGTGACTATGGATTTAGGAAATGACAATGATCTTAAATCTGAATCTAAGTAATGACGGTGATCCTTTGGATAAATAGCCAAAGTATTAAGAGACTGTATATCTAAAAGAATATTGAAATAATAATTGTTTTTGAATATGATATATATTAATGATATCATAAAAGATTATAGTGTATAATTAAGAATATAAGGATGAATTGTAATTTGTATTTGAATGATGATGTGAATATAGTTTGTGATCTTTTGGTAACTAAAATTATAAATTTTTAATTAACGTTATTAATTGCAATTCTGCCTCGGGAAGAGAAAGGACTTGATTTGGCTTTTGCCACTTTTTTATTTTAAAATTTGAGTTTTGAAATGATTTTTCCCTGAAGCATCTGGAGGTATTATGATGACACAGTTTTTAATAGAATTACTAAGAATTCCTAGAATTCTCATCCTTATTTTATTACATTTCCATAATATTTCCATGAATGGAGTATGCAGCAAGCAGAAGAGAAGACTGGAATATTGAAGAAATAGTTTAGTTTAAATTTTGGTTAAAGCTTTGTATAATATTTGTATGAAATCATGCCTTGAAGGCTTACTTTGTAAAGGATGTATTATAACCTTGTATAAACTTCTTTTCTTAGTGTTATGTACATTATTTCACCTACAACAGACTTATGTTTTCATATATTTTATAAATACTTTTACAAGATTAGTTATTAGTACAGAAGTGACATACCTAATCCTAACTACTAATGCATGATCTCGATCATGTTATTAGTACTAGTATTAGGATGTTACACTGGCCTTCATCTGTCTCTCTTATCACAATCGAGCTAATTGCTTTATTGTTGATAGAGAGGTAGATGTATAGCGTCTCGCTGGGGTCTGGTCTTACTAGAATGGGAGGCATTGATGGCTTCACATTCTGAGGTCCACTCGAAGTTCTTTTCTTTCTTTAGAGTTTGAAAGAGAGGATGAGACTTTTGGGCATCCTTGGCTAAGAAACGCGTGAGGGCAGCAATTCAGCCTGTCAGCTGTTGTACTTCTTTGACTAATTGGGGGCTGTGCATGTTGAGCACTGCTTGACATTTCTTTGGATTTGCCTCGATACCATAATTCGTTAGCAAAAACCCTAAAAATTTGCTAGCCTGTACACCAAACATGCATTTCTCCGAGTTTAGTCGCATGTTATGCTTCTAAACCTCGGTGAATACCTCCTCCAAATCCTGGATGTGATTGTCGATGTCTGCCGTTTTGACTATCATGTCATCAATGTATACTTCTAACATCTTGCCAATTTTCCCTTCAAAGGCCTTATTCATCATGCACTAGTAGGTGGCTCCAGCATTTTTTAGCCCGAATGACATTACTCGGTAGTAGTAACTTCCCATTTCGATTACGAAGGTTATTTTATCCTCGTCGTTTGAATGCATGGGGATCTGGTTATAGCCAGAATAGGCATCCATAAAGGAAATTAACCAAAAATCAGACGAGTTGTCTACCAGCTTATTGATGTTAGGAAGTGGGTAAGGATCCTTCGGACACACCTTGTTAAGGTCAGTGTAGTTGACGCACATACGTCATTTTCCCATTAGCCTTTTTTGACTAAGACCACATTTGAAAGTCATGTGGTGTAGGGGACCTCCCTAATGAAATCGGCGTTTAGGAGTTCCTTCACCTGTTTTTGTATCACTTCTTGTCTTTCCAGTCCAACTTTTCTTTTTTGTTGTGCCACTGGCTTTGTAACGTTCTAGTTCGATTTGCTACGATATATTCAAAATATATATATGTAAATAGAATTAAACACATTACTACTAACTTTAAAACATCATAAAAGCTTTTAATCATATATGTCTATATATTTAAAATCGAACATAGAGCCTCGAAAAGTAGATAATTAAAGGAAAGAATTCGAACTAAACATCGTTACACATCTGGAAATTTCGATTCTTTATTGAAGTATTAAGTATAAATACAAATAGCCTTTATGGCATAAGTACAAAATATATATATACAAGTTGAACTAAACATTATGCTCTAAAATTACCAGCTTCACTCCCTCTACTTGTAAGGATTTCGATTTTGATCTATAAATGTCATGGAAACAAACAAATAAACATAGGGGTGAGAATTCAAAAATTCTCAGTAGCATACCACAAGACAAAATTATTCGAAAATACAATTCCAAGGAAAGTATTCAAGGTATTGATAAAATGATAAATGTTGATGTTTATGAAATGTGTTATGTTGATGATTATGGAATGATAAATGTTAAAGATTATAAAATGTATTATGTTGATATTTATGCAATGTCATGTCCTTTGACAAAGAGCTTTTCTTGCTCCTTTGACCTTAGTAAATTACTTTTCTCACTCATTTACTCTTGGTAAAATATTTTTCTTACTCCTCTACTGAATACTTTATCTTTCGACAAAGGACTTTTCTTGCTCCTTTGACTTAGGCTGAGTGCTTTCTCACTCTTTAGTCATGCATTAATGCTTATGAAATGCTAATGACATTCTAATTTTTGTTATTCATTTAGCTCTCTAATCCCTTTCTCGAACAACATCGAAAACCCTTTCCCTTAGTTATGCCTTTAAAAATAACTTTACCTTTTTCGATCATAATTGAAAATATGCTAGTTGATTAACTCTCATAGTATATTCGATTAGCCTCAAGATCGTGCCAATCGAATAACTCTTTTAGAATATTTGATTAGCCTCAAACTTACTATACTGAAATGGTTTATTCAAATAGCTCTCTTAGTCTATTTGATCAACATAAAAAATAGGTAATTTTGAACTTTTCAAATAGCTAACGTAATACTTTGATTAACATTGAAATCATACCAAATTGAATAGCACACTTAGTCTACTTGATTAGCAATAGTAGTATGCCTTTCTGAACTATGTTGATCGAATAGCTCTGCTAGTCTATTCGATTAGTCTCGAAAGTCATGCCATTCGAATTGCTCATCTAGTTTACACAGTTTATCATTGAAACCATGCAAATTGGAATAGATGACACATTAAAAATATTGAATAATTAATGACTAATATTCTATTCGAATTGCCCCTTGACCTATTCGAACAGAACACTTCAAAAAAAATCCTATTTTAATTGCCCCTTGGCTTATTCAAACAGAACATTATAGAAAGACATTCTGGAACATTAGAATAACTATTTTCCTGTTCTTTTCATTTCTATACCAATTCACTTTACTATAAACATCTATCTAAACCATAAATCATGTAGTAAAGTATTAGAAAATCATCAACAACAAGTTTTGGTAGTTGTGTTCATGCATATATATGTCCATACACATATATACTAAAGTCTCATAAAATATATCTCTTATTATACTAAATCATAATTTTTCTTCGAGTATCATGATGAACTCGATTCTATCCATTCTTTGCTAACTTTCATGATCAAAGAATGATAAAACATAGAAAAACAAACACAACAACCCCTACCCCAGTTCCCTATACGTAGAGTTTCGATTCTTTTCTGATTCTTCCCTTGATTCTTACTTCTTCCTCTTCTTTCTTCTCTCAATTTGCTTTCTCTTTTCTTCTACTTTTCTTTTTTCTTTGTTTCCTTTTTTTCATTCCTATCTCTTACTTTTCTTCTTTTTTCTGCTAATAACAGCCATGTGAAATGAAAGAAAAAAAGAGATATACATGCACAAGTCAAAGACGGTGGAAAAAAGAAGAATCAGATAATATCCTTTGACTTTGGCTTGGCTCCCAGTTGAAGAGGCTGGAGCTCTTCATCTGGCAAGAGGCATGTATCCTGTATCTCTTCGCGTATGTCCAACTCGGTTAGGAGGATGTTGACGGAGTCCGAAGTGACCGGGGCTGGATTATTACGCGAGATTGTTGTTTGTGGTTTCTTGGCTATCTTTAGGCTTTCATTATAGCACTTCCTTGCCATGACTTGGCCTCCCTTAATTGTCACGACCCTGTCTTGGTTGTCCACAAACTTCATGGCCAAATTGGGTGTGAGAATCATAGCCCCCAAGGCATTGAGTGAGGGGCGGCCCAGAATAATATTGTAGGTGCAGGGGCTATCTACCACCAGAAACTTGATCTTGACAGTTTTGAAGAAAGAGTCTTTTCCTAATGTAAGGTGAGTTTTGATATACCCAAACGGGGTGATCTTATCACTCGTGAACCCGATTAGCTCGTTGGTATACGAAATGAACTCTTTCTTTGATAATCCTAACTTGTTGAATAAGTCTAGGAACATTATATCAACCGATCTTCCTTAGTCCACAAACACTCTTCGAACCTCAGTGTTGGTAATTATTCTGGTGATGATCATGGGGTTGCCATGGTCTGGGACAGTGTTTCCATAGTCCTCGTCAGAAAATGAGATTGGAAGGGCCATTCTAAACCATCTTCCCAATTTGGATTCTACGAGGGAGGTTGCACTCATCACCGCTCGGAGGGCCCTTTTTCTAGCGTTTCCTGACTCGCTGCCACCCGCAAATCCTTCAGAAATGGTGTTTATCATCTGGGTTACTTTCGGGTGACAGCGGTTCTCTCCCACTTGGTCTCTAGGTCTTCACAACGTTGACGACCGTCGTTCAGCATCTTTAGGATGTACCCTTTTCAAATTGCAGCATTGTATCTCCAAAACTCTCTCGGGATGCGGGGGGAGATTCTCTTTGGTGGAGGAATTCTCCTGCCCGTCCTGCTTGGGTTCCGGTCAAGTTAAGGCTAGTTCATGGGCAACAAGGATCGATGTCGGGCAGCAATTCGCTGGAGGTGAGCTGTGCACCATAAGAGCTAGGTTCTGATTTGTTGTAGTCTGTCTCCTTCTTGTGGTCACCATTCTGGCAGTAGTAGGTGGAGTCTTGACAATGGTGTTAGGAGTAGACATTTATCATTTCCCACAGACTGTGCCAATATTTAGAATTGAGTTTTGAGAGTTACTTGGGAAGGTAAGCAGTGGTGGATTCCTCCGTGGTGTAGCAGCAATGATCTGAGGAGTGAGGGGTGGGTACCTGCAAAAGGCACACCGATGCTTAAGTTAATGGCTGCTCAAGGAGGATAATGTATAATGGAATTAATGCGTACATTTGTCTTCTTGTTGAACCTTTATATAGAGACGTATGAGCATGTAAAAAGTGTAGGGGGTTTAAACGTATCAGTGTGTATTGCGCATTACCCCTTGTAGTGTGGAAAAACATTACTCCGCATAGTCTGTTCCTTCTATCTGAGTGGAGTGATGTCTCTTCTTTTCTATCGGGGGGGACATGCTTAGTGGGCGAGTAACTCCTTACGCATTGCACGTCTAAGGACCAGCCTAGCGGGTCAGGTTGCTCTAATTTTATGGGCCCATACTCGATTCTAGAACAACTTTTTTTTTTTAAATTTTAAGGGAGCACAACTCCCCCTCGTGTCAACGTGCATGGTTCTGTCATTTGTTACTATTAGTTAAAAAATTAGATTTTTAATTAAATTCAAAAAATTAATTTGTTAGTTAGTATTGACTACATGTATAAATAGGATTTAAAGTTCTAAAACAATAGATAAGAAGATTTTTTTAAGAGTATAGAGTCTTATTGAAGTAGAGAACTAGATTTTTTTTTAATAATTGACGGTTTCATCTTCTTCTTTTTTATAAGAAAAAAGTTTAGGATGAGGGGAGGCTTCTGTCATTTCAATGGTAAGATAAATCAACAGTGGGGTTACAGATTACTTAATTGCCTAACAAGAAGGATTCTTAGATTCGAATTCAAGTCATGCTATTATTGTAACATCCCGAAAATTCTTTATTTCATTATAAATAATCATTTTATAATATTTATGATTTTTAGGAATTTTTGTGAATTTTTCTAGAAACGATGAATATTTTAATATATTCCTTGTTTTACGTGTGCACTGAGCGGAGCCGGGAAAATAGAATAGTTTCCCTGAGGCTGGGAAACTTCGAACTGTGGAGACGTCGACGGGGGATCTTACTAAACCTGAAGCTGAGCACAGTTTACGAGGTTTACATTTTACGAGATTTATCTGATGAATAAAATCACTGTATCATAAAATCATCTGATGAATAATAAAATATTATTTTTATCAATTGTAACTTTTATTCACTGAGAAAATAACTCTAACAGTGTAATTAATCATCTGTCGGATGTATTTAATTAAGGAGACAAGCTTACTATGCACTTTATCGAGAAGCGCACGAAGCTTCTCAAGGAAGCTTTAAAGGAAGCTTCTAGGAAGCTTCCTTCCCAACCATTTTTCTCTCTCCTCCTTTTTGGTGCTGCACGGTTGACTAAGGGGGCCTATTACATTTTCACTTCTCTCATTTTCTCTCCCTCACGTCTGTTCTCTTTCTCCTTTTTCTCTTCTTCACACGCCTGCACACACCCACAACCACCATTGTTGATTTCAAGCTTCCTTTGCTCAACCCAATAGAGACCATTTTTCCCCTCACCATCTTCAAGCTTTCTTCTTGGTGGAGCTCTTCTTTATTCCTTTATTTTCATACTCCACAGCCAACATCAAAGCTTGGAGCTTTAAGGTAAAAGCTCTCAACTTTCTTCTCCTCTCCTCCTCATTTTCGTGTTCCATGGTCACATTGGTGACTATGGATGCCATTTCCACTCTTTGACCTTGATTTTGTGGATTTGAACATCCAAGGTTTTGGTGGTGGTGAAGAACGAAGTTTCTAAGCAAAAAGGAGCATTCTTTCTTTGTGCTTCTCTTAGGTAAGAGGAAGACACTCCTCCTCAACCTCTATTAGCATTTAGAAACGTTGTCTGTGATTGATAGTGAGGGAACCCTATTGAGGGTCATCCTTTGTTTGCATGTTGTTTGTAATGTGTTGGTGCTATTAGATTTTTTTTTTGTGTATATTGATGTATCTGAATGGATTGGAATGTATAACATGGAAGGAAATGACGTCGGATTGGTTCTCGAATGGCCATGGTTTTGAGACCAAAAATTTGGGGATTCTTTGTAAAAAAAATTATAACAATTTGAACATCTGACCATTTAGTAGAATGTCAATGTCCGTCGAGTCTAGACTTCTGACCATTTAGTAGAATGTAAATATCCGTCGAGTTGGACTGTTGACTATTTAGTACAATGTCAATATTCATCGAATTTGATCTTCTGACCATATTCGTCGAATTTGACCTTCTGACCATCAAGCACATGTCAATATCTGTCGAGTTAGGATATCAATATCCGTTGAGTTAGAATGTCAACATCTGTCGATTTTGATCTTCTGACCATTTAGTGCAATGTCAATATCCGTCGAGTTAGGATGTAAATATCCGTCGAGTTAGAATGTTGATGTCCGTCGAGTTAGAACTTCTGACCATTCAGTAGAGAAGATTTCTCCAACGTCAACACCCGTCCGTCGAATTAGGATTCCTGCTGGCCTTTTAGTATATTCGACAGTTTTTTATCTCCATTCGACAGAATCTTTATTCGACAGAAATTGATTCTTTGCCATTCTTGTGAAATAATGTTCTCTCATCTTTCATCATTCTGTCAGGTTATTTTTCGTCGAAAGGTAGCCTCGTTTTTGTACACTAGAGCCATTGTCTCCGTTGAATCCAAAATCATAATTTATCACCTAACACCTAGTGATTAAATTAATGGAAATAAGATGCAAGAATTAGCAAATTGGAAAATTAAATTATACCAAGATTCATAAATTTTAAAGAACCAAGAATGGAATTTTCATAAGACTTAGGATAATTTTAATTAGGGTAAGAACAAGAGAGTGTGAGACATTGAGATCTTAGAATAACCTTCTAAGTGTATGTGAATAAATTACCTAAGGGAATCTAATCAACTAATAGGATTCCATTAGAGACAACTTCTGTAAGGAAGCTAAACCTAAGCAAGAATTCATAATACACCTTGAAAATGCATTAATTCATTTAATTCTAATATTATGATATTGTGGGTTCATGTGAGTGACCAATAATTTTGTTGATTTTTGCTCTGGCAACTTGTGGCATATGGCGGAACTGTATGTAATAATGATCATACATGATTATGCATAGAGTCGGTATACATTGTGAATGTCCGTTGGACTATGTTAAGGCCGAGTTGCCTAGGAGTTGAACACACCTTAGTGCGGGTGCGAATAGACAAGTGTAGGTCATTTGTTGATCTTGGGGGCGTCAGGGTGCGGGTACCTCGCAATGGACAATTGGTAGCTCTTCTATTCTTGGGGCAGACCGATGCAAACGCACTGACGATCCGGACCGAGACACTGTCCTATATCGCGATCTAGCGTAGATTGTCTGTACAATGACATGATGTGCACGTGGATAAATTGATGGATTATAGCACTTTGGCCTCGGCAGCCGAGTTGCAGATGTGTCTCCTAATCTTTCTCTCCGACCGTTTGTGTCTAGCTCCATGGAGTAGGATTTTGACTTCGTATGTATGTGCATAGTGGGTCCATGAATTATCTGGCATTTATTATTATCATAATTAGAATTGTTGTATTACTGATACATATAATTGCCTGGAACTGCTTGGTTGATTATTACTGCTATTCAATGTTTATTATCATTATTGCTGTCAAAAATGCTATGTGGGTGCTTTGCGCCGTTTGGTTTCTTGTTGCTATAATTGGTAATGATGGTAGGATATCTTACCTCTTTTCTATTTTTCCATTACAGTTTGTCTGTATATTGCGTCCCATCGAAGATGACTGCAAGGAAACGGAAGCCCCAGATTTTCCCGGCTTCTGGCCTGACCTCGATTAGCGACTACCGAAGAACATGGAAGCGCGCATGCGCGGGTTTCTGGGAGATGTGCGCCTGACCTTCTTAGGAGGGCCAGAGTGCTGGCACATCAACTTTGATTCTGAGCGCTGCGTCTACTTGGGGGACGTGTCGTTAGCTTTGGCCTGGAGGCGTCGCGAGCCACCGATTTTCACCTGCTATATCAGCCTACGTCTGGAATTTCATTTTCCTATACGGGAGAAGTGGGGTGACCGCTACTATACCTCGTGGGAAGACTCTTTTGATTCCACAGCTCGGGCCCTGTCCCGTAGCTCTGTGGCTCCTATGGTGGTTTCCTCTGATGAGGAAGACCCCGAGGAGGTCTCTGAGGACGACCTCGCGGAGGATCCTGAAGAGGATCCTGACACGATTCCTCCTCATTTGAGGGACTGATATTACTTGTAGCTACTGAGGGCTACCAGTATTTTATTTTGGGGGCCTGATGTTTTGACTGTAGTGGGCTGTATATTTTCTGATACCGTGGGGATGTGTATGTATAATCCTTTGGGGGCAGGTATAGTTTTACTTTTTGGTATACCAGGCTTTGTAACCAAATAGTTTGATAAATATATATATAAAGATGCAATGTTAATTCCCATGTATGCTTTACTTATGCTTTTATTCTTTATTTCCATTGATGTTCCGTCACTGTGGTTATTAATTATTGCTATTATAACAAAAAAAAAATATTCGCCAATTTAACTACATAACTATAATCAAGTAAATATATATTATATTAAAAAGAACCGGGTCTTAACTTATATAATTTTGTTTCTGCATTGTAATTGACAATGTGACGTTCCCTCCCAAAAAAGGGCGTTACAATTGTCATAAGCAGAAAATTAATTAGATGAGCTAACTCCTATAAGCACCATTCCATCTAGTTGATTCCTAACACTGTAGCTCATAAATATTTTGTGATTTTATGATTTCTATGATCTTATAAATTAAAAAAATTAGGAAAATACATTCATTTAATTAAAATTTTATTATGGTGCTCGGACCTTGAATACAAGGTTCAAATGTAGTAAATGAATACTCATAAAGGTGGCACAATTGGTAAACAAGCTTAAATTTATCACTTAAGGAGTTTTTACAAAGTCAATTTGTGTGGGATGGCAGTCATAATTAATGCTTGTTCTGAAGTGAATTCAGAGGTGTACCTGAGATAGGCACGTCATGGTGGTTTCCTCCTTGCACAGCAATAACAGCAGAGCGTGTTGAAATAGGGGGTTGGTGCCTGCAAAGGGACTCCAATGCTCAAGTCAGACTGTGCACAAGTAGGGTTATGCTATGAGTGATAAATTACTGATACCTATTTAATGTTACCTAGCCTAGTATTTATAGAGGTTAGACAAATATGTTCTCATAATGGAAGGATACGTTCCCGTAATAGTAGGAGGAAAAGATATGTTCCTTATTTAGTTGTAGAGGATCCCTATATTATCGAAATGTTAGTATGGTAGTTATGGTGCTATTATTCCATAAGATCATGATTGACAATAACAGATATCATAAAGATTTATCCATTGCGCAGATCTTGTGGTAAAGCTGTTACCATCCAGTACTGGGGTCTGACATATTTTACTGGGGTCTCATGATAAACTTACTTCTGCTGAGGGTGTTGATGTCAGATTTTAGTGTACTACATGTCGGGTTGACCTACGGGTTGTGAACCCAGATTACGATACAGAATAGTTGTCCCCAGTTTAGCACTTAAGTGAAACAATTAAGTGTCAAGGTACCGAATTTGAAAAGAACATATGACACGCAGTTGATATAGGAATCCAAAAGGTTCGAGGTCTGCTTATTGTAGTTTACTTCTGGGGTTGGCATATGAGGTCAGAATCCATGGTGGATTACTGCTTTCATTACCATCCCGCCATCTGAGGTGTGTCCTTTGTTGCCCCTGTGCATTGTTTCACAGGGTTTTGTCTTTTCTTGCAGCTTTACTCTGCAGCTTGTAATAGTCTGCGCTTTCTTAGGGAACTGTTGCTTTGAATTTATTAGGAATTAAAGTTCCTTTTAGAAGATATCAATTTCATACTATTTCCCAACTATTCACTAATCCCGTGACCAATCAGAAGGGAGGGAGCATTAAAGTGCGGCTTCCATTATACAATCAGTTCATTTTTTTCGGGGCTAATCAGAGTGCATCGTTCCCTCTATATGTAGGGAATGTTTACATTGGAGCTAACATTCCTTTCATTGCATTCCTTTTGTTATGATATTTTGCTTCTCTTTCAGAGAATGATTTCCCTTTCATTTTTTGTATGCACATAGAGGGTTTTGCCCTCTTCAAAGATCATCATCTTGTTATTCCCAAAGTCTTTAAAGGTGTTTGCTTTTTTGTTGCCAATCCCTCCAGTTAAGTCCTTTCTTTCTTGCCGTAATGGTTTAGTAAGGACCAAGTAACTGCTCTACCTGTCTGGGTTTTCATGCGTCTAGGCAGTAGAAGCTTTTTTCTCCTGGCGTAGTGGGAGTGTTTGATCTACCTGCTCTTGCCGGGAAGGAGTGAGGCTTTTGTCGTGGTCCATGGAGACACTCGGGGACACTTTGTCCTTGCCTTTCCTTATTCTTAAGTGATTTGGAGGCACCAAGCTAGTCTTTTGGAAAGTCCTCTAAGGGCAGTTGGATGTGTAGGAGGGTTCTTCCAAGGGAAGCTCTTTCGGTGGATACCTGATAGGAGCATCCTGTTCAACAAGGAAGAGACTGATGTTGTTTTGGAGGGGCTGTGGACATGGCAGCGACTCGGGGG
Source organism: Ormosia semicastrata (assembly GCA_029884595.1). Lineage (NCBI taxonomy): Eukaryota > Viridiplantae > Streptophyta > Magnoliopsida > Fabales > Fabaceae > Ormosia > Ormosia semicastrata. The sequence continues at coordinate 17,319,803 of JAQQTO010000042.1, read as the reverse complement.
GCCGTGACGATGATATTGGTTTTCTTCCTCTGGTTCTCTAATGGACACTCTTTATAGTACACTTTTGATGCATTTTTCCTTCTCTTTTTGTTAAAGCTAATGATGTATAGAATGAGAACAATCAATAAAAATTCTTTTTTGAATTCTTTATCTTGTACCTTCTTTTTCTCTTTCCGTTGTCTGCTTTGTTCTTTTTCCACCGAGATGAGTCCAATGCTTACCCTGTAATAATACTATGTTGCCCCCAGCTTGGTGCTCAGTTGATATAGCGAAGTGGCAAGCTTGAGTTCTTGCTCCATGATCCACATTCCGTATGTGGTTAATAATTTTAACTTTGCCGTTCAAAATCAACCACTTGACCTTTCTAGGGTAGCCGTGGTCTGGATTGACCTTCCTTCATCGTACTATGGATGAACACTCCTAGTGTAGCCAGGGTCTATATTAAAAATTTGTGGTCCATGGAAAATTTTTGGATTCATCTTGCCAAGGTTGCATGTCTTTTGGTCTGCTACGCAACCATCCCTTCAACTGTCGCGACAGCTGTAGGGCTGCGTGGCATGCCTTAGTTGGTTAGTCGTGCTTAGTGCTTTGTGCACCATGATGAGTATCTTTTAAAATCTATACTTTCAAGATGGAAATGCCCCCTAACCATCTGGCCTCTATAAATAGGGATTAAAGCTTCCTATCTTCATTTTTACTATTTCTTTCTAAAATTCAGTAGCTTGAAATGATTTTCGGTGATTTTCACGGCAGAGGAGAGTAGTTTCCAACAGTTTTTGGCAGTTCAGACTTAAAGTTGACAATTTACCTTCACTTTCTTCAAGGTATTTCTTCTCTCTTTTATTTGTTTCTGCTATTTTTGCGTCATAGAGTAGTCGTGCGCTCCTTTTTAGAGTGCACCTCATTTATCCTTTTCTCAATAAAAGAAGTTGGGATGTCACAGTTTTTGAGTCTTTTTAATGGCGTTGCCCTTTGGAGCACTTCTTCTATCATACCATACCTGGTGGAGGTATCCTTTTGAGGCTTTAGACTTTGGAAGGCGTGGAGGTCAATATGTGGACGTGAATTATCTTTGTTGTTTGCCCTCTTCCGTGTTTGAATCTTTAAGTTAATTGATTTTGACAACTGTTCACTGGCCTCTATGGATGTTTCTAGGAATACGATGACCAAAAGAAGAAGAATAGATAGACCTCAAGCACCAACTTCAGAAGTTCAGGTACCGGTTGAAGAAGATCCCATTCGAATTGCCCGAGGTCTAGGGCTAGTATACCTATGGGTTGGGGATGACGCCTATGATTGAATATCCATGTTCCAACCTAGAGTAGAGCTTGATAGACTCCAAGGCTACCTGATATTGATTGAGAAAAGTAGTAGGGATCATGAGTTCTAGATCCTGTCACCGGAGAACGAAAGGTTGTGCTCCTCTCGACAAGCGTGAGCAAACTACATGTTCCTATATGAGAATTTTTTTTACTCAGTTTGGACTTTGGCTACCTTTCAACGACTTTCAGCTTGCTGTCCTCCACACTCTTCAAGCTGCTCCAACCCAAATCCACCCTAATGGTTGGGCAAACATTCTCTCCTTTGAGAGAGTTTTCCGGTTGATCGGGTTGCAGTGCTCAGAGAGGGCATTTTTTATTTCTATACTCAATGGAGTCTTTAGGGTGGTGCTGCTACTCAAAAGACCTGGCTTTCAGTCCAGTCTAGGCTCGGTCGGAAGGTTTTCCATGTCTACTAAGATTGTTACAAGGACTTCAAGGAGAAGTTCTTTAAACTAATAGAGGCTCTCGGTACTCGTCCTTTCTAGCAAGACAATGACGGGGAACCCAACTTCAGCATGTATTGGACTGAGAGGGCATGACACGTTCCTATTCAATTGATTGAAAAGGAAAAACACCAACTGGACAACGATGAAATTGACCATGTTGACTTTTTTATTACATAGGTTGAGGAAGTGGGTCTTATCTCTTCTAGGGACATGTTGGATGTCACTGATGACATAATTCTCTGGGCCATCCTAGGTAGTGTAGACCGCAGCCCACATTTAGTCTTGTGCATGCTAATAATCAAACTTTCTCTTGTAATTTTTCTTGCTATTTGATAACTTGCACGTTTTCTGATCCATTTCCTTTTTGTGCAGATAACATGGTTGTTAATGCAGGCGCCACGTCTTCTATTCAAGCACTCCAAGCTTTGAGGGAGAGGAAGGAAAGAACTGGACCTTCCCATCCTCCGGCCTCCACTACTCCGCCTCTCATTATCCGAGAACCAGGTTTGGATTCCCTTACACAACCCTTTCAGGGGAGGAAGAGGAAAGTCATTGAGGTTGTAAGGATGAAGATCGCAGCAAGAGGGCACTTGCTGTGGAGGGAGATGCTGGGGCCCGAATGGATCCTCAGCCTCTAATTACCGAAAAGAGGCTGCCTGGGGACTTCATTGACAACGTCTTCTTGAGTGAGGATGTTGTTAAACTCATCACTCGAAAGAAGGTGCTTAAGGCTTTATCGTTGTTTCAGACTTTCGCCCTCCACACTACTGCTAAAGCCCAGCTTCTTGAGAGGTTTGTGTTGGCATTTGAGAAGAAGGCAGAGGACCAACTGAAGGCAGTTAAGGTCGAAGGGAAAATGCAGTTGGATTTGGCCCTTAAAGGTAAAGAAGAGGCAGAAGCCAAACTTGTTGGGCTAGAAAAGGAGCTTATTGACCTCAAGGTTTTGCTTGCCAATGAGAGAGCCCAATCAGGAAAAGCTAATGCCGCCATCGTCGGTCTTCAAGCTAAGGTTGTAGAACTGGAAGAGGAGAACGCTGAGTTGTTGGCCATCAACACCAATATTAGTGTTGAACAATTCAATAATGCGGTCATCCAAATCCAATATTTTAAGCCCGAGGTCGAGCTAACCCTACAAGGTCTAAGTCCTGATAATATACTTCTTGGTGGATGTCTAGTTACAGTGGGGTCAATTAGTGAGCCTGCTATCGAGGTCCAAGATATCGAGGCTTCCACTTCCATGGTGGACTTGACAGGAGGAGGCTCGGACGGAGATGAACCTGAGGAGTAGCCTTTCCTACCTCATCCCATTTCTTTGCATTTTGTTGCCTCCTGTATAGGGCTTTTTAGTTTTTCTTAAGACAATTGCTTTGGGCACCGGGTATATTTTTTTATTAATTTATAATTTAGATTTTTCATGCCTGCTCTTTTTTCACCGTTCATTTCGAGTCTAACACTTTTTTGCACTTTTGGTTATTGTTTAATGGACTTAGAAAAATTTAGATTAATCGAAGAGATACCATGGTTCGGGGTCCAATGCCCATTATATTTGAGCATTTGGGATTCCACTTAAGACTTAGGCATTATTCTGAAATCATAACCTTAGCTCGGGGTCCATTATCCAATATGTGTTAGCACTTAGGATCCCACTCGCCTTAGGGAACAAATAAAAACCTTGTCCATGATCCACCACCAATTGCTTTGGCATTTAGGATCCCACTTGACTTATGTATAATTTAAAATAAAAACCTTGGCCTGAGGTCTAACGTCCAAACTATTTTGGCACTTAAGAATCCACTTGGCTTAGGTATAATGGTGATCCATAATCAAGGTCTTTAATGTTTATGATTCATAGGGGAAATTTTCTGTCACTTAGGAATTTCCAACTACTAAACCTTCTTAACATAAGACTTTCGGTGGATACCTGATGGTGGACCACGGATGTTGGAACTCGCATTACCACTTAAATTCTTAACCTTGAAATGTTCAAGGCCAAGTATTGAGAATTTGGTATTGACCCTATAACTTACTACCAAAACAATTTCAAGGGCTTGGTGGGTTATACATCTTAACTTGAGCTTTTTAAGATGCCTCATAATCCAAAGGGAATGCGCTTTACATTTTCTCAAGGTATTTTCCAGCTTAAGGGACGGTCCATGGATAACCTCAAGGCAGAGTCCATCTTAAGGATCCTTTGGGACTTCAGGTAATGTACACTAAGCGATATCTGAATAACTTTGTTTTATTAGTAAATTTGAGGACATTGTCCATACAAAGCATATAATCATCAAGATTGGGATAGATCAAGCATAGTTTACTAAAAGACTAGACCTTGAGGGGCACTTAGCTATAGTATTTTCTAAGTTTATCTGCATTCCAATAGTTTTTGATCGGCTTGCCTGTTAACATTTCCAACGTGTAAGCTCCTTTGTCAATGCTGACTATGATGTGGTAGGGGCCTTCCTAATTAGGGGCTAACTTCCCTTGGGAGGCATTCTTCCCTCTGATGTCCACTCTCCTGAGCACCAGGTCTCCTGGCTGGCACTTTCTTGGAATAACCTTCAAATTATATCTGGCTATTGTCCTTTATTTAATGGCAGCGTCACGTATATAGGCAATGCGCCTTCGTTCCTCTAGTAAATCCAAGTCTTCTCTGATTAGTCCAAGATTGTTGTCAGGTGAAAATTACTGGTGACGCTAGTTCGGTTCTCCTATTTCCACCAGGATCATAGCTTCGCACCCATAGGTGAGATTGAAAGGAGTTTCACCTATCGTAGAATGGGGCATAGTTCGGTAGGCCCAAAGAATATGGTCGAGCTATTCAGCCCAGTTTCCCTTGGCTTCATCTAGCCTTCTTTTAATATCACGGACAATAACTTGGTTGGCAACTTCAGCTTGTCCATTTGTAATAGAACTACAATGGTGCTTGATTTTTAACTCAACAAACAGCTTTTCAAAACCCTTATCCTTAAACTGGGTTTCATTGTCCATCACAATGGATTCCGAAACTCCAAACCTAGTGATAATATGGCGCCAAGTGAACTCTTGAACCCGGGTAGAGGTGATCGTGACCAAGGGCTCTGCCTCGATCCATTTTGTAAAGTTATCCACTGCCACCACCAAGTATTTCAATTGACCAGGAGCTTGAGGGAACAGACCCAGAATATCCATGCCTCATCTGTAGAATGGCCAAGTTACTGACATCGTGGACAGTTCCTCTAAGGGAGCCTGATAATAGTCTGAGTAGCGTTAGCATTTATCACAGACCTAGACGTGCGCATGCGAGTCAGCCTCCATTGTTAGCCAGTAGTATCCCGCCCAGAGTGCCTTTAGGACTAGGGCTCTGCCTCCCAAATGGTGTCCATAACTTCCCTCATGAACCTCAGTCAATACATATTATGCTTCCTTTAGCGTGAGACATTTAAGAAGGGGTAATGAAAACCCATGTCGGTACAACTTCTTATTGTAACATCCTAATATACTGAGATATATAGATATGTCCTAGATATACTGAGATATATAAAGATAACCAGTACTAGAAATGTCATTTCTACATAACTAACTAATACATAAATCCATAATTACAACGAATAATCATAGAAAGCCTTAAGAGATTGCAGAAAACTTAAACTCATATATATATGTACAACACTTGCCACAGAAGGGTATATTGTGATACATACTACTAGAAACATACAAAGCAAATATAAACTTATACATAACCTTTGTCTACTAAAGCATATAAAAATTATACTAGTTTTCATGCTTCATCTTCATTCCCTTAAAAAGAGTCTTTACCTGGATTTACATGGAAGATCAACTGGGGTGAGAATTATAATTCTCCGTAAAAGTAATTCCAATACCAACTAGTTATAACATTGTATAACAAATATAACAATTGCTATAACTACCAATATAGGAGTTTCCTCCACTTTTCTCATAACTACACACTATTAAGTAGTGTGATCTAACCGATAGCCTACATACCATTAAACACAAATAACTGTCCATATAGCTGTAAATATCAACAATAATAGACAATACCCATACAACTATCTGTAAATGCAATAAAGATGATATGCAACATGATTATGCTCAAGAAAGATCCTAAAGACATGCTCATACAATGCTTGTTTTGAAATACATGTAGGGGCTTATTTTGAAAACCAAGAAGTTCATTAGGAACTGATTCAGCATATTATCTCATGGCGAATGAGGTATCTCCTCACATCACACATATCTTAGCATGCTGAGAAGTTCGGTCTAAGTCCTGATTTCGAAGAACCTTATGGATCCTTACTTATCTCCTTTGGTCTTGGTACTAACAAAATATCAGGGTTATATCCTTCCTCAATTGAGTCTATTAGACACTCTTCAATTTTTCTTGGCCTTTAAGAATACTATCAAAGGATACTTACAAAGATCAACACTACTAGACCATTTCCATCGACATACATACTTATATCTAAACATCACCTCATCACTCATAACTCTTAAGTGAATCCTATGCAACACTATGTTACTGAAGTGTTAGATACTCATCTATAGCAAACCATTACTCTTGGTTGCACTAAGGTTCTCAAAACTTTCATATACAAGCTAGATTAACTAACTAGTGTATGAAAAACATAGTGTTATGTTTACCTCTTACATAAATACCACCTTAACTTTCCTATAGACTCAACTCATCCTAGTGAAAGATCCTATCTTAGCTAATGTCTCATTCAACCTTGCTTAAGGAAATAAATGAGCATTTCTCTAGAACTTTGCATACTTAATGAATATGACAAGCTTACAAGTCAACATTCATCCTATTGTATATTTTACAATACACAAGTCCTGTTAACTAGAGACTTAGTACATAACATCTCCTCTTCGGAACTAAATACACAACCTTATCTCCACTCAAGTGAAACTAACTCAAAGTGGTTCTTACTTGCAACTCTTTATTACTTAAGGTTCTAGGAACCTTCCAAAGGTAATCCACCACTCTTGGATATCCTAAGGCTCATACATTCCTTATCCTTACAAGAGTGAACCCAACAATCCATCCTAGTATACTTGTCTCCATTGCACCATCTCATCACATCTTGAGTTATATTTAATGCACCACTATGTTGCCCAAGGTGCTATATTCTTACCTAGGGCAATTCTTCATTTTTGAATGCTCAAAGGTATTATATTTCTTATTCATTCTAGGTGATAGTTCCTTTATTTAAATATCCCTATTTGTGTCCTCACACACTTTAAAAAACATATACGAATGATTCTATCTAGCTAAGAACTTGAAAACATCAAAAATGACATTTTTAGAGTTCCTGGTGCTCACGCCGCGGAACGACGTTCTTCATGCTACGATGCCCTAGCTTCGGGTCTAAATACTAGGTGTAACAACACTCTCACACTATGGCACGGCGTCTTCACGCTGAGGCATAAGCGGTAAATTCAACCCCACGCTACGGCATGGCATACTCACGCCGCAGCATTCATAGCAGAGACCAGATTCTGCAGAATTCTGCAAAACTGTGGTACTATTCTATTGGTTATTTTCATGGATTTTGGTCATTCCAACTTAGTTTCTAAGTCCCTAATCAGTTCTTAAACACATAGGAATCATCAATCACAAACTTAAACTTCTTAATTTGGATTATGAATCAAAACCCCTCTTACTTGACCTAAAACCATTCTTTGTGAATCATGGGCCTAAATGAGATGTTCTAAGCTTCTAGCTTCAACTTATACTATGAACAAGTCATAAATGACCAAAGAAACACATTCATGCAAGCCAAACACATCAAACACCTCTAGAACTCATTTTGACAGTTTAAGCACCAAAGGTGCATCTATGGTGAAAATGGAGAAAAGAGATGAATATGGACATACAGCCCCTACCTCTTAGCAGTTAAGATGATCCATCTTCAAGCTTGAACTTGATCCTTGATCTTCCTCTCCTCCTTCTCCTTCTTCCTCTTCCTTTATTCCCCTTTCTCTCTTCTCTTCATTTTCTTCCTTCTCTGTTTCTCTTCTCAGCCGAGAGAATAGGAGATAAATAGGAAAAGAAAACTAACGTAAGTTCCTGTGCTGAAACTTATATCTGCTAAGGACACCCGAATTATGCTAATTCAAGTTTTTCAGCTTTCAACAACTTTAGAATAAATCATGATATTCATCTAAATTATTATTTCATCATTTTCATAAATTTTCATATTTGCTGATTGTCAATCTGGTATTAAATGCACAACCAGTACGCCTAAAAATATCAAACTAACTCAGATTCTCTTAAAACTTTAATTGCTTGTTACTTAACTCATTTATGACTTAGAAACAAACTCTCTATGTTTATTTCCCTCAACTTAGTAACTTATGTCATTATCTGAGTCATTTTAAGCTACTTTTCAACTTCTATGTTGTAACTAAGTGCCTAAACGAACTCAGCTTGTCACAAAACTTCACTGGCATGTTAACCAAGTTATATGCTACCTTTTGAACACATAAACAAGTCTAATATGTTACTAAAAGTGTTACATTTCTCCCTTCCTTTTTAAAATTTTGTTCCCAAAATTATTCACCTTGTGCTAACAACTCTGGGTAAACTCTCTTAACATGGAATCCCTACTACTACATAACCATTTTTTAGCACCAACTTCTCCCAACTACACCTCTATCAAAGGAAATCTGTTTATCTCTAAGCTCTAGACCCCTCTGATTGTGGATGGTAAGCTGTACTAAAACATTACTTAGCTTTGAACTCCTCCTTGTAAGGCTTTTCAAAACCAGATGTGAATCTAGGACCTCTTTTAGACACTACATTCACTGGAACTCCATGCATCCTAACTATTTCTTTCAAAAGTAGTTGAACTACCTTATCTAGAAAATAGCTAGCTCTACTTGGCAAAACATGGAAAGGTTACTTAATCTCTCCACCCTTACCTACAGCTCAACATATTCTGCTATGTTCTTTAACATACTAGGCCACCATACATCTTTCTTAACTCTTGAAGAATCTTGGTAGCCTCTTGATAGATGGTACACTTTCTCTTGTAAGCTTCCTCCAGGATCCTTTTCTTGATTTTTGACCCTCTTGGAAAATAAAGTCTGTCTCTAAACTTCGCCATTCCCTCTTAGTCATAACAAAATCCTCTAGGGTTCCTTAGAAGATATGCTCACTCTTGTCCCTTAGAGTTTCATTCTCCCTCTGAGCTTCTAAAAATCTGAATCCTTAGGCCTCTTACTATGTCTACCTTGCTCATTGAGAGACTATCTGGAATCATAGTCACCGCTAGACTCAAATTCTCGAAACTCTCAAAAAATTCACTCTCTCTTGGACTATCATCCGGGACACCTGTAGGAATTTCCTACCTAGTGCATCGACCACTACTTTGGTCTCACCCGAATAATATCTTAACTCAAGGTTATAAGCCTTGAAAAACTCCATCCATCTATTCTGATTCATGTTTAGCTTCCTCTGTTCAACAAGCATCTTGAACTATCATGATCGCTGAGCACCTCGAACTAGATTGCTTATGAGTAATGTCTCCAAAACTGTGAGGCAAACACCACTATGGCTAATTTCAAATCATACCTAGGGTAGTCTTCCTCATGCAGGTTTAACTGCCTTGATGCGTAGGCGTCTTGTGCATCAGAACACACCCCAGTTCCTTCTTCGAAGTATAACTGACTACCTCAAAGTTCTCACGGGAATCTGGAATTACCAACACTAACATAGTAATCTACCTCTTCATCAACTCATGGAAACCATACTCACTCTCCAGAGTCCACTGTTGAGTACTACCTTTCTTATCTGGCCTAATCTGGGTAGCACTAACTGAGAAAGTCTACTTATAAACTCTCTGTCTTCGGTTACAATGGTTAATCTTCCCATTGTACCTCTGCTTAAACTCTACTAGGATTCCCTGCAATTACTTCCTTGAGAAATTACATAGTCCTTTAACTGTACCACTTGTAACCCAAAAATAACTTTCGACTTACTTGGCACTTAACCACTCCTCTTCCAAAAGTTTCCAAAACTACCTTAACATATTCTTCATGTCCTTTCGTAATCTTGGAAAACTCTTAGAGATATTATCTTCTTAACTTTACTTCTCTTACAACCAGGTCTTAGATCATCTTATGAGAAAATCCAAAGCTTTTCTTAACTAATCTACCTAATCATCCTTTCTAGACAGAGACATTTAGTCTTAATAGTTTCTTCGTTTGATTGCCTAACATAAGTACAGTCTCACACTTAAACTAAATAAGAACATAACATCATTTGTCTCAAAAACAACTAAACCATACTAACAAGGTAAGCAAGCTAGATTCATAGAGTAATCTAACATGATTTACATAGTAAATCCATACTCTCCTTATACACACCTTAAAAGATTTTTCTTTACATGTACTCTTACCTCATACCAAGTTGGAAGATTTCGTTGCCTCCATTGTGCACTCTAATCTATATCCTACTTGCGCATCTTGATACCTTTGAGTCTAATTTACCTTTTTCCTTTAAGGTTGCCTGTCTTGGAAGCACCTTACTCATACTCATCATTTTCCAAGCTACCACTTGAACCTGTGTTCCTTTGTCTGATAAAGATTGAGACCAAGAGGCACCCTCACTAATCTTAACATATGATCTTTTTCTCTTTAGGGAACCTTCTAACTCTTATTTCATCGAGGCTCTGAGATCATTTGCTTCTGCAACTCTACACTCATTGACTAGAGTGAAGAAGTCCTTAACCTCCTTTTGCTTCGCAACTCTTCAAATGCCCTTTCCATGTTTTACTTCAAATTTTTCTCGCTTCTGGTCTTCATCTAGATTGGTCTTAAAATAATAAAAGAACTCATGACATTCCTTGAATTGCTCTACATATTGGTCCTCAGTAATATCCCCTTGCTCAGACCTTAGAAAATTTCAAATTTCTCTTGTCTTCGATAACTCAAGGGAATAATACTTGTCTAAGAAAGTAGCTCAAAACACCTACTAGGTGATTCGAGTACCAAGAAGTTCATTAGGAACTGATTCAGCATATTATCCTATGGCAAATGAGGTATCTCGTCACATCACACATATCCTGGCACGTTGAGAAGTTTGGTATAAGTCCTGATTTCGAAGAACCTTATAGACCCTTACTTATCTCCTTTGGGCTTGGCACTAACGAAATATCAGGGTTATGTCCTTCCTCAATTGAGTCTATTAGACACCCTTCAATTTCTCTTGGCTTTCATGAATACTATCAAAGGATACTCACAAAGATCAATACTACTAGACCATTTCTATAGACATACATACTTATATCTAAATACCACCTCATCACTCAAAACTCTTAAGTGAATCCTATGGAACACTATGTTGTTGAAGTGTTAGATATTCACCTATGGCAAACCATTACTCTTGGTTGCACTAAGGTTCTCAAAACTTTCACATACAAGATAGATTAACTAACGAGTGTGTGAAAATCGTAGTGTTATATTTACCTCTTACATAAACACCACCTTAACTTTCCTATAAACTCAACTCATCCTAGTGAAAGAGTCTATCTTAGCTAATGTTTCATTCAACCTTGCTTAAGGAAATAAATGAGCATTTTTCTAGAACTTTGCATACTTAATGAATATGACAAACTTACAAGTCAATATTCATCTTATTGTGTATTTTATAATACACAAAGTCCTGTTAACGAGAGACTGAGTATATAACATCCCTTTTTCGGAACTAAATACACAACCTTATTTTCACTCAAGCAAAACTAACTAAAAGTGGTTCTTACTTGCAAATCTTTGTTGCTTAAGGTTCTAAGTACCTTCCAAAGGTAATCCACTACTATTGGATATTCTAAGGCTCATACCTTCCTTATCCTTACTAGAGTGAACCCTATAATCCATCCTAGTATACTTGTCTCCATTGCACCATCTCATCACATCTTGAGTTATATTTAATGCAACACTATGTTGCCTAAGGTGCTATATTCTTACTTAGGGCAATCCTTCACTTTTGAATGCTCAAAGGTCTTATATTTCTCATTCATTCTAGATGACAGTTCCTCTCTTGAAATATCCCTATTTGTGTCCTCACACACTTTAGGAAACATATATGAATGATTCTATCTAGTCAAGAACTTGAAAACATCAAAAATGACATTTTTAGAGTTCCTGGTGCTCACGTCGCGGCACGACGTTCTTCACGCAGCGGCGTGTAACACCCCGAATTCTGACTATATGAATAACAATAGCAGAATTACTCTGCTTTGCATTTTATGTGTGGTATAAAAATTAATTTGATTGTTCTGAGATCATATTTGATCATTCTGTGTGATTGCTCCTGGCCAGGAAAAATAATATTTTTCAGGCCGGGGAAATTCTGATCTGTCTCATTTGGAAACGGGGGATCTTACTAAACCCGACTCTGAATGATTCAGAAAAGAATCTTATAATTTTTAGAATCTATCTATAAAAAGAATAATATTGTACGGATAAATATCCGTGATTACGTTTATAGCAGTCGTTGCTATGAATGTTGGACCCGATAAGTTTTAATTAATAGAAAAAGTGTTTGGAACATTTCTTGTAAGTAAAATTAAAGTGAACCAATAGGATATAGTCAAAACAATTGGTTAGACTTTTCTAACCAATGAGAATTGGTCAAGGGAAGAAGTTTAGATTTCCTTGTGGACCATTAGATTTGAAGCTTGACTTAGAGGCCTTGATCTTTACCATTGATTCAATCAATGGTGTAAAACAAAGCTTACTAAAACTATCAAGTAGTATATACCATAGACAAGATTAATGAATAAGATTGAGTCAACATTAATTGCTTGACTTTTACTTAGGAAACTCATGAACCTTAATTTAGTTATCCTAATTACCTAATTAAGCAATTAAGTAAATTAACTTAACTAAGGATTAGTTATAACTTAATCCTTACTTTAATATCCAAATTCTAATTAGAAGTGATGATGTATGATTAAAATGTATTAGATACAAGCTAAATATGTTAAACTAAATTAGCTATGTACTTGAAGGATTAAGTAAGAATGGTTAGGAGATTAAACCCAATTAATTAGCTAACCAATTAACTAGTAATTAGGTTTGAACTAATGAGGAATTAAGGATTTAAAACCCATCTAAACTACTATGGACAGCAGCACCTAAATTCTTGGTCCAGTAAAAAAAAAATTTTTGAGCAGCAGAATTTGTGGCCCAATAGCGTTGCAATTTAGCTTGGATTAGCAATCAATTAAAGGACTTAAACTTACCAAATGCACCATGGGCCAGCAGCTGATTTGGAGCAGCAGAAAATGAGCTCCACGTCCAGCAAATACACGGCCCAACAAAGAAGAAAAACCGCCCAAGAAGAGCGTGAGAAGACGTCCAAAGGCAAAGAAAAAAACGTTCTCGAGAAATTTGTGAAGATTCAAGTGATATTTGAATGTCCAATTACCATGCAAAAGTCAAGTGACCAACCAATGAGAAGAGAGAGTTGTTATGCAATTAATGCATGGCCATTTGCTCAAGCAAATGTCACTCACGTCCATCACCAAAGGCAGCAGCACGGCAGCAGCAAGGAGCAGCTGGAATGGGTGGATAATGATGCAATAAAATCCTTATTTTATTACCACAATCATTCACGATGGGCAGCTGTCCTTATGCACCCAAAATGATACAATTTTCTCAAGTAAATCACCCACAATTCACGTGTTAATACACGGCTGGGCAGCAGCTGAATCATGTCTTCATTCTTCACTTTTTATTCCTCAAATAGAAGCCATTTACCTCTCAAATATACACGGTCAGCAGCCTCCCAAAACACATTCATTCTTCACTTTCTACTTATCAAAATATCCATCTATTTCTCTCAAAGTTTCAAGGAAACTCACGCCTCTCATCTCCCATTTCTTTTCTTCCAATCGGTCATCACCAAAAATCACACCATCCTTTTCTTGTAAACACTCATCTTTTGGGTTATTTTGACTCAAAGCCTCCTCTAAAATCATTTCTTCTTCATAAGGTCCTAAGTTTCTTCAATATTCTTCCTAAAGAGGTAAGTTTTAAGTTAATGATTCTAAGTTTGATTTTAAATTTTTTTTTAACCATGATTTTTCCATGGTTTTTCACCTTAATTCTTGTAGGATCCTTCATTAATTTTTATTAAAAATTTTAGGGCTTGTTAGGAGATTTATAAAGTCTCAAGGCAAGGGAGGAAAACTTACAAAGCTTGTCTTCAAGAGGTAAGAGGGAGACTCAACCTTACCACTCTTGTTCTGGTAGTATGAGGATGGTCTGTTCGGTGAAAAATCCTTAAGAATTTATTCACCTTTTGTTTGAGGTTAATCACCTATTGTTTGAGGTTCTTGGACTGTATTGATTGGACTGTATTGATATGTGCCTGATTGTGTTTGTGCGTTTGAACTGTAATTGGGATGTACCTGATTGTGTTTCTATGCTTTTATGTGTAGTATTTATGAGATCTGAATTTATTTCGATTCTTGTCTGTATGTTGTAATGCTTAAGGAACTGATAATTGTGTGTATGTAGAATGTATACTATAGAGAAACTTATACTTTAGATACGTGAATTTATACTTGTAAATTTCTAAAGTTTATGAGAAAGGGATTTAATTGGAAATATTATGGAAATATGATGTCACTATGTAAATATAAAACTTTGAGGGGCTATAGTGAAAATACTATGTTTTGAGAGACGAAAATGTAATTTATGTGTTTTGAAGGATGAAAATACTATATTCTATTTTTGAGGGACTAAGACGTAATTTATATGTTTTGAGGGACAAGAAAGTAATTATTCTATTTTTGAGGGATTAAAATGTAATTTATATGTTTGAGGGACAAGAAAGTAATTAGTATATTTTTGAGGGACTAAAATGTAATTCATATGATTTTTGAAGGGCAATATTGTAATTATGATTTTTTTAGAGGGATTAAAATAATAATTTTTGTTTTAATAGGGTCATATTGTAAATAATAATTTTTGAAAGCCTAAAACGTAAATATTATGTTTTGGAAGGACTATTTTGGAAATATGAATTTTTGAAGGACTATTTTGAAAATATGAATTTTATGAAGGGCTATTTTGGAAATATGAATTTTATGAAGGACTATTTTGGAAATATGAATTTTATGAGGGACAATTTCATAAATATAAACTTTACGAGGACTGTTTTAAGTAACATGTGAATTTTATGAAGGATCATGTGAAAATATTATTTAAATGAGGATTATAAAACAAATATTATGTTTTGAGGGATTATTATACAAATATGAAAAATGATGTTGAATTTTGGTATTAAATGAAGAAAAACAGTATTTTTGATTTTAAAACATGTGAAAAATATTTTACGCGATTGAGAAACGATGAAAAATTGATACGTGATTAAGAAAATGCAAAAATTATGATTTCGCGATGAAAATACAGTAATGATACTGTTGGGCTAATATGAAGACCCCGAACATGAGATAAAGAAAATGAATTGAGAATATGAAATAAAGAAAATGAATTGAGAATATGAGATAAAGAAAATGAACTGTGAATGATGCATTTGTATATGTATTGAAAAGGTCCAATGGACTGGATAAGGCTATTTGCCTAGGAAGGAGAAAATACACCTCCCGAGTGGGTGCGATATGCGTAGTGTAGGTCTTTTGTTGACCTTGGGGCATCGGGTGCGGGTTGCCTACAATGGACAAGTTAATAAAGCTTCTGTACCGTAGGTTAGACCGATGCAATACACCGATGATCCGGACCGAGACACTATCCATAATCAAGATATGATAAAGACTATCGAGTATGTGCTAGATGTGTAAAACTGAGCACGTGGTCTGAGGCACTTTTGTACCGACATGATCTTTTCGATCACTTTCTCCGATCTGAGTTGTAGCTCCATGGAGTAGGAAAGTTGAGTCTAGGTGCATATACAGAGATACTGAGAGTCTAATCATAATTATTGTTGATGATAATTTAGTTATTGAATAATTGAATGTTAATAAGGACATGATCGTAATTATGGCTTATTGTATGAATTATGATAATAAATGATATTATTGGCATAATTATAATTATGCATGATATGTTGATATGAGATATGATATGTGATTGATGAATGATATTGGTGACATAATTGTAATTATGAATGATGTGCTGGTATGAGAATTTGTATGTGTTTATCTTCATCGCTACCATACTTGGTATTGGCATAGGTGGTCTCACCTCTCGTATGTATATCTTTGTATTATGTTTATGTGTTGTTAAGACATTGAGTTAGACGACGCGCGAGAAGCGAGAGGAAGGACAAGATTTCATTGAGAACTTCGAGATCGATGGCGTAGAAATCCCTAGCTTCTTAGGTTATATGAGACCGACATTCATTGACGGGGACAATGCATGGACCAAAGATTTAGAGAGAGAGAGTATTTATTATTTGGGAAAAGTAAATATTAGATCGAGTAAGATACAATCAGAAACCCTTACTTTTCTCGTTACTATTTATGTACGCTTAGAGTTTCCTATATCTATCCCAAAAGAATGGGAATGTACTATCATACCCCTCGAGAGCATAGTGTCGTATCATCCGCTCGGACATTTGCTCCCCGGACTTTACGTTGGGTTGGAATTCCTCCACCTGGGGAAATCAGAGGAGGATCCATCTGAGGATCTGGCTACTTCTGAGGGCTCAGCTGCCTAGTTGTACTTGGGCAAAGATGTCAATGTAAATAGTGTTTAAATTTTTTTTTGGAGTGACTACTTTGTAATATTTATAGTATGACAGTATTAAAGAATTGTATATGTATAACCGAGACTTGGACTTGTATAAATGATGTAAATTATTTGTAATAATGCTGTGATGTTTTATTTTCTGCTAAGTTTATTTTCTTGTTATTAAGAAATTTTACAACTCGTATTTATATTACAAGCACGTTTTTTTTCAAATGAAAGGGTAATTTGGTAATTGAGCAACAAGAAGTGTGACCTCCTAAGGTGGGTGTTACATTAGTTGGTATCAGAGCCCAAGTTAGAGTCTTTTGGGTTTGTGGGTAGGCTTGTCTTGTTTGTGCTGTGTGAATCTCTGATGTTGAACACAGAGATATATTTTGGTTTCCGAAAGGAGACGATGTTATGTGAAATAGTTGCGTTAAGTTCGTCATGTTTTGATTTTATTTATCTTTGAAGGAAGATAATGGAACGTAGCGAACATGAGCATGTAGACGCGAGACGTGATGAAGATCGTATTGCCGCAGCTAGAAGTGTAATGCAAAAGATGATTGAAGTAGCAGTACAACAGAGACAGATGATCACTCAACAGCAGGAACTGATAATCGAACTTCATAGTTTACTAGGATTGGAGCAGCCATCGAATGTGAGAAACTGTAACTTAGAACCTTCGATAATCCAAGATGGAAGGAAGCGTAAAGTCGATCATGTCCAGCAAAAGCAGTGTGTACGACCACTGAGGAAGCAACAACGAACAAAGAGGGGGAGTACTAGTGGCAACGATTTTGGTCAGACTGTGGCATCATCACTGAAATGTTTCAAGTGTGGGAAAGGTCATCTTACCAAAGATTGTCAGCATAAAGGGTTTATTTGTTATAGATGTGGGAAGTCTGGACATTTTTCTAGGAATTGTGATCAATTGAAGATGGGATCTTCCATTAGTAATACATGCATTTCAAAATCTCAAGAAGAAGAAGAAGAAGAAGAAGAAGAAGAAGAAGAAGAAAGAGCTGGTGCAAAGAGTGTAGTGAGAACATTCAAATACAAAAATTTAAAGAGCGAGGAAGTTGTGCCATAGAGGGTAATCTTAAAACTGTACTGTATACTGTGTAAGGTAACCCAATCTCTTGTAATGTGGATGTGTAAATCTTTTGGGGTTATCGTGTTTTGTTCTTTTCGTAATACTACGTCAACTTCTAAACTTGTTTTTACCACTTGAGTTTGTATAAAACTATCCTGTTATTATTTGAGTTTAAAATTTTTCTCATTAATTTGATTTGTCTATTTCTTTTTCAAATAGACTGAGTAAATCAATTTGATTTATCCGTGTCTTTGTTATAATGTGATTTGAGTATTTCTACTCTTCTTGTTAAACTTGTTGGTTATACTCAAGTTTTCTAACTCTACCTTGCATCTATTGGGTATCAAATCTTTTCTCTGGATTTGATTTGTTTATCTAAAATTTCATCTATTTGTGATCGACTTTTAAATGGATTGGTTATTTTCCAACCATATCCTACTAGATTGTTGCAAAGCAATTTTATTGTTTTCCTTGACCGAGATTTTTGGATTTGAATCCGAAAGTTCATTTCTAAAATTATTGGACTATGTTCGTTTCAAAATCTATTAGACCATCTCAAATTCTTTGTTGGACTAATCTAGTAATTTGTTGAAAAGTCTTATTACTTTTCCTTATGACCTTCATAGTGTCTTTCATGTATCCCAATTAAAAGGATCATTCCCGATTCAATTTGTGTTATAATATCAAATACAAGACAATTAGAAGAAAACTTGATCTATGAGACAATTTCTCATTAAGAGTAAAAATAGGCCAAGAGAACAACTTATCTTGATGAAGAAAATCTAGGATGATGTGACGACAGGAGAGCCGAAAGATCAAATGAAAGGGATCGTTCTTCGTTCCAAGATCGACTTGTGTAACTTGGTTGTTATCGATTCACATGAAGGTAGAGAATGTTCCAAGACAATTTTTAAAAGGCGTTACAAGAACTATGAATAGTCAGTACTACCATTCGAGTAGGGAATGTTTTGACGATGTCCGTGAATTCTATAAATAGGATCTTTCTTTTTCATCTGGCAAATTTGTCATTATTGGCAATATTTTGACCTATTCTCGAAATTCCAAGGAGCATGCTGAAGATTTCAATGCGATTCTTCAATTTTGAAGAAGAAGAAGGAGTTATGTGCGAAATTAATCAAACGTAAATTCTGTTATAAGGAGTTCAACTTGTGGATTTAGATGAAGTGATAAATTCAAATGGAAAGGCGGTGACGTATACTTCAAGGCAGTGGAATGCGCATGAGAAGAATTGTTCGAGTTACGTTTTAGGATACGCGATAGTTGTTTTGCAAGGAAAATCTGAAGACGTTTTCTTTCCTATCAAGTTCACAATAAATTCAAAGGCTTGAAGTACTGTTCAATCAAGAAAGGCTTGGACATCGAGAAGAGACGAATAGTTAGAATTTTCAAAGGACTTGTTAAGATGAATTTCGGTATTGATAGAATTCATATACAATGATAGTTTCGTTCGAGCATGGGGATGACACCGTGAGACATTATATGGGAGACGCCAGTAGAACGCCTTTGCGTTGGTATCGTACTGGTGAAAGTGACATCGTGGAACCAGAAATTGTGCGACAGCCCACTAAGGAAGTGAAGATACTTCGAGATAAGATGAGAACAGCTCAGACGCGGCAAAAGAGCTATGCAGATAAAAGATGAAGATCAATGGAATTTGAAGAAGGTGACCATGTATTTTTACGTGTGACGCCTATGACTGGAGTTAGATGAGTCATCAAGTCGAGGAAGTTTACTCCCAAGTTTATTGGACCGTATCAGATACTTCGTCGGATAGGCCGGTAGCTTATCAAGTCGCGCTACCGCCGTTTTCATTAAATCTTCATAATGTATTTCACGTGTCACAATTATAGAAATATATTCCAGATCCGACTCACATTATTGAACCAGATACTGTACAACTAAAGGAGAACTTAACCTACGAGACAGTTCCAGTCAGGATTAAAGATCGAAGGATAAAGCAGCTTCGAGGAAAAGACATTGCATTAGTTAAAGTAGTTTGGAACGATGTAAGTGGTGAAGCCACATGGGAGTTGGAAGAAAAGATTAGAGAGCAGTATCCGTTTTTGTGTTAAGTGTATGTCAAGTTTCGAGGACGAAACTTTATTTTAGAAGGGGAGAGTTGTAACACCCCGAATTCTGACTATATGAATAACAATAGCGAGAATTACTCGCTTTGCATTTTATGTGTGGTATAAAAATTAATTTGATTGTTCGAGATCATATTTGATCATTCTCATGTGTGATTGCTCTCGGCTAGGAAAAATAATATTTTTCAGTAGGAAAAATTCTCGATCTGTCTCATTTGGAAACGGGGATCTTACTAAACCCGACTCGAATGATTCAAAAAAGAATCTTATAATTTTTAGAATCTATCTATAAAAAGAATAATATTGTACGGATAAATATCCGTGATTACGTTTATAGCAATCGTCGTGCTATGAATGTTGGACCCGATAAGTTTTAATTAATAGAAAAAGTGTTTGGAACATTTCTTGTAAGTAAAATTAAAGTGAACCAATAGGATATAGTCAAAACAATTGGTTAGACTTTTCTAACCAATGAGAATTGGTCAAGGGAAGAAGTTTAGATTTCCTTGTGGACCATTAGATTTGAAGCTTGACTTAGAGGCCTTGATCTTTACCATTGATTCAATTAATGGTGTAAAACAAAGCTTACTAAAACTATCAAGTAGTATATACCATAGACAAGATTAATGAATAAGATTGAGTCAACATTAATTGCTTGACTTTTACTTAGGAAACTCATGAACCTTAATTTAGTTATCCTAATTACCTAATTAATCTATTAAGTAAATTAACTTAACTAAGGATTAGTTATAACTTAATCCTTACTTTAATATCCAAATTCTAATTAGAAGTGATGATGTATGATTAAAATGTATTAGATACAAGCTAAATATGTTAAACTAAATTAGCTATGTACTTGAAGGATTAAGTAAGAATGGTTAGGAGATTAAACCCAATTAATTAGCTAACCAATTAACTAGTAATTAGGTTTGAACTAATGAGGAATTAAGGATTTAAAACCCATCTAAACTACTATGGACAGCAGCACCTAAATTCTTGGTCCAGTAAAAAAAAAATTTTTGAGCAGCAGAATTTGTGGCCCAATAGCAGCAGAATTTAGCTTGGATTAGCAATCAATGAAAGGACTTAAACTTACCAAATGCACCATGGGCCAGCAGCTGATTTGGAGCAGCAGAAATGAGCTCCACGTCCAGCAAATACACGGCCCAACAAGAAGAAAAAAAGCCCAAAAAGATAGAGCGGTAGAAGACGTCCAAAGGCAAGGAAACGTTCATAAATTTGTGAAGATTCAAGTGATATTTGAATGTCCAATTACCATGCAAAAGTCAAGTGACCAACCAATGAGAAGAGAGAGTTGTTATGCAATTAATGCATGGCCATTTGCTCAAGCAAATGTCACTCACGTCCATCACCAAAGGCAAGAAGACGGCAGGAGCAAGGAGCAGCTGGAATGGGTGGATAATGATGCAATAAAATCCTTATTTTATTACCACAATCATTCACGATGGGCAGCTGTCCTTATGCACCCAAAATGATACATTTTTCTCAAGTAAATCACCCACAATTCACGTGTTAATACACGGTAAGTGCAGCAGCTGAATCACGTCTTCATTCTTCACTTTTTATTCCTCAAATAGAAGCCATTTACCTCCCAAATATACACGGTCAGCAGCCTCCCAAAACACATTCATTCTTCACTTTCTACTTATCAAAATATCCATCTATTTCTCTCAAAGTTTCAAGGAAACTCACGCCTCTCATCTCTCATTTCTTTTCTTCCAATCGGTCATCACCAAAAATCACACCATACTTTTCTTTTAAACACTCATCTTTTGGGTTATTTTGACTCAAAGCCTCCTCTAAAATCATTTCTTCTTCATAAGGTCCTAAGTTTCTTCAATCTTCTTCCTAAAGAGGTAAGTTTTAAGTTAATGATTCTAAGTTTGATTTTAAATTTTTTTTTAACCATGATTTTTCCATGGTTTTTCACCTTAATTCTTGTAGGATCCTTCATTAATTTTTATTAAAAATTTTAGGGCTTGTTAGGAGATTTATAAAGTCTCAAGGCAAGGGAGGAAAACTTACAAAGCTTGTCTTCAAGAGGTAAGAGGGAGACTCAACCTTACCACTCTTGTTCTGGTAGTATGAGGATGGTCTGTTCGGTGAAAAATCCTTAAGAATTTATTCACCTTTTGTTTGAGGTTAATCACCTATTGTTTGAGGTTCTTGGACTGTATTGATTGACCGTATTGATATGTGCCTGATTGTGTTTGTGCGTTTGAACTGTAATTGGGATGTACCTGATTGTGTTTCTATGCTTTTATGTGTAGTATTTATGAGATCTGAATTTATTTCGATTCTTGTCTGTATGTTGTAATGCTTAAGGAACTGATAATTGTGTGTATGTAGAATGTATACTATAGAGAAACTTATACTTTAGATACGTAGAATTTATACTGTAAATTTCTGTAAAGTTTATGAGAAAGGGATTTAATTGGAAATATTATGGAAATATGATGTCACTATGTAAATATAAAACTTTGAGGGGCTATAGTGAAAATACTATGTTTTGAGAGACGAAAATGTAATTTATGTGTTTTGAAGGATGAAAATACGGTTATTCTATTTTTGAGGGACTAAGACGTAATTTATATGTTTTGAGGGACAAGAAAGTAATTATTCTATTTTTGAGGGATTAAAATGTAATTTATATGTTTGAGGGACAAGAAAGTAATTAGTATATTTTTGAGGGACTAAAATGTAATTCATATGATTTTTGAAGGGCAATATTGTAATTATGATTTTTTTAGAGGGATTAAAATAGTAATTTTTGTTTTAATAGGGTCATATTGTAAATAATAATTTTTGAAAGCCTAAAACATAAATATTATGTTTTGGAAGGACTATTTTGGAAATATGAATTTTTGAAGGACTATTTTGAAAATATGAATTTTATGAAGGGCTATTTTGGAAATATGAATTTTATGAAGGACTATTTTGGAAATATGAATTTTATGAGGGACAATTTCATAAATATAAACTTTACGAGGACTGTTTTAATAACATGTGAATTTTATGAAGGACTCATTGTGAAAATATTATTTAAATGAGGATTATAAAACAAATATTATGTTTTGAGGGATTATTATACAAATATGAAAAATGATGTTGAATTTTGGTGTTAAATGAAGAAAAATAGTATTTTTGATTTTAAAACATGTGAAAAATATTTTACGCGATTGAGAAACGATGAAAAATTGATACGTGATTAAGAAAATGCAAAAATTATGATTTCGCGATGAAAATACAGTAATGATACTGTTGGGCTAATATGAAGACCTCGAACATGAGATAAAGAAAATGAATTGAGAATATGAAATAAAGAAAATGAATTGAGAATATGAGATAAAGAAAATGAACTGTGAATGATGCATTTGTATATGTATTGAAAAGGTCCAATGGACTGGATAAGGCTATTTGCCTAGGAAGGAGAAAATACACCTCCTGAGTGGGTGTGATATACGTAGTGTAGGTCTTTTGTTGACCTTGGGGGCATCGGGGTGTGGGTTGCCTACAATGGACAGTTAATAAAGCTTCTGTACCGTAGGTTAGACCGATGCAACACACCGATGATCCGGACCGAGACACTATCCATAATCAAGATATGATAAAGACTATCGAGTATGTGCTAGATGTGCAAAACTGAGCACGTGGTCTGAGGCACTTTTGTACCGACATGATCTTTTCGATCACTTTCTCCTATCTGAGTTGTAGCTCCATGGAGTAGGAAAGTTGAGTCTAGGTGCATATACAGAGATACTGAGAGTCTAATCATAATTATTGTTGATGATAATTTAGTTATTGAATAATTGAATGTTAATAAGGACATGATCGTAATTATGGCTTATTGTATGAATTATGATAATAAATGATATTATTGGCATAATTATAATTATGCATGATATGTTGATATGAGATATGATATGTGATTGATGAATGATATTGGTGACATAATTGTAATTATGAATGATGTGCTGGTATGAGAATTTGTATGTGTTTATCTTCATCGCTACCATACTGGTATTGGCATAGGTTGTCTCACCTCTCGTATGTATATGCTGTATTATGTTTATGTGTTGTTAAGACATTGAGATAGATGACGCGCGAGAAGCAGAGGAAGGACAAGATTTCTGTTGAGAACTTCGAGATCTGATGGCAGTAGAAATCCCTAGCTTCTTAGGTTATATGAGACTGACATTCATTGACGGGGACAATGCATGGACCGAAGATTTAGAGAGAGAGAGTATTTATTATTTGGGAAAAGTAAATATTAGACTGAGTAAGATACAATCAGAAAACTTACTTTTACTTTTCTACTATTTATGTACAGTTAGAGTTTCCTATATCTATCCCAAGAAGACTGGGAATGTACTATCATACCCCTCGAGAGCATAGTGTCGTATCGTCCGCTCGGACATTTGCTCCCTGACTTTACGTCGGGTTGGAATTCCTCCACCTGGGAAATCGAGGAGGATCCATCTGAGGATCCTGGCTACTTCTAAGGGCTCAGCTGCCTAGTTGTACTTGGGCAAAGATGTCAATGTAAATAGTGTTTAAATTTTTTTGGAGTGACTACTTTGTAATATTTATAGTATGACAGTATTAAAGAATTGTATATGTATAACCAGAGACTTGGACTTGTATAAATGATGTAAATTATTTGTAATAATGCTGTGATGTTTTATTTTCTGCTAAGTTTATTTTCTTGTTATTAAGAAATTTTACAACTCGTATTTATATTACAAGCACGTTTTTTTTCAAATGAAAGGGTAATTTGGTAATTGAGCAACAAGAAGTGTGACCTCCTAAGGTGGGTGTTACACGGCGCCCTAGCCTCGGGTCTTAATACTGGGTGTAACAGCATTCTCACGCCATAGCACGACATCTTCGCGTCATGGCATAAGCAGCAAATTCAACCACACACCGTGGCATAGCATACTCACGCCGCAGCATTCATTGTAGAGACCAGATTCTACAGAATTCTGCAAAATTGTGGTACTATTCCAATGGTTATTTTTATGAATTTTGGCCATTCCAACTTTGTTTCCAAGTGATTATAAGTTCCCAATTAGTTCTTAAACACATAGGAATCATCAATCACAAACTTAAACTTCTTAATTTGGATTATGAATCAAAACCCCTCTTGCTTGACCTAAAACCATTCTTTATGAATCATGGGCCTAAATGAGATGTTCTAAGGTTCTAGCTTCAACTTATGCTATGAACAAGTCATAAATGACCAAAGAAATACATTCATGCAAGTCAAACACATCAAACACCTCTAAAAACACCAAAGGTGCATCTATGGTGAAAATGGAGAAAATAGACGAATATGGACATACAACCCCTACCTCTTGGCAGCTGAGATGATTCATCTTCAAGCTTGAAGTTGATCTTTAATCTTCCTCTCCTCCTTCTCCTTCTTCCTCTTCCTTTCTTCCCCTTTCTCTCTTCTCTTCGTTTTCTTCCTTCTCTGTTTCTCTTCTCAATCGAGAGAGTAGGAGAAAAATAAGAAAAGAAAACTAACTTAAGTTCCTCTGCTGAAACTTATATCTGCTAAGGACATCCGAATTATGCTAATTCAAGTTTTTCAGCTTCCAACAACTTTAGAATAAATCATGATATTTATCTAAATTATTATTTCACCATTTTCATAATTTTTCATATCTGCTGATATTCAATCCAGTATTAAATGCACAACCAGTACGCCTAAAAATACTAAACTAATTCAGATTCTCTTGAAACTTTAACTGCTTGTTACTTAACTCATTTATGACTTAGAAACAAATTCGCTATGTTTATTTCCCTCGACTTAGCAACTTATGCAATTATCTGAGTCATTTTAAGATACTTTTCAACTTTTGTGTTGCAACTAAGTGCCTAAACGAACTTAGCTTGTCATAAAACTTCATTGATATGTTAAGCAAGTTATATGTTACCTTTTGAACACATAAACAAGTCTAACATGTTATAAAGGGTATTACACCTATCATAGATGGTGTACCTGACTGTTGTCTTAACTAGCTTAGAGGCTTCCTTTGGATCAGAGGGCGTGGCTTCGGATTGCAGATACTCCATGATAGGGGTAATCCATGTATGCTCTTCCCCTTCCACTTAGAAAACAACGTAGTCGGTAATGGAGGGCTGAGAGAGGGTTTCTTGGATCATTGAACGGTTGTTGCCCATGCTTTTAGTGTTGGCCAGTTTCGATAAGAGGTCCGCCCTGGAGTTCTGCTCTCTCGGTATGTGCTCTACCTTGACCTCTTGGAAGCTTTTAAGGAGCTCTTGCACTTTGACCAAATATCTCTGAAGGAGGGGCTCTTTGGCTTGATACTGACCTCAGATCTAGGAGGTCAGAAGTTAGGAGTTACTGCAAAGCGTGATCTTAGATACTCCTATGTCTTTGGCCATCAATAGTCTAGCGATGCATGCTTCATACTTCGCCTGATTATTTGAGGTCAAGAACTTAAACTTCAGGGAGTTTTCTAGAGTTAGTCCTTCAGAATTTTCTAAAATTGCCCCGACACCACTTCCCTTAGAGTTTGAGGATCCATCAACAAATATGGTCTAAGAAATTCCTTTGGGGTTACCGGGGTCTAATGTAAGCTCTGCTAAGAAATTAGAGAGTTCCTGAGCCTTTATTGCAAGTCGAGGCTCGTATGCAATTCTGAACTCAAAAAGCTTAATGGACCAAGCGATCATTTCCCCCGCTAAGTCTGGCTTGTGCAACACCTAGCGGATGGGTTAGTCTGTTTTCACCACCACCGGATGGCACTGGGAATGTTGTCGGAGTCTTCTAGCTGTGGTGACTAGTGCGAAGGCAACCTCTTCAATTATCTGATATCGGAGTTCTGGGCCTTGCAGAACTTTGCTCACAAAATAGACCAGTTTCTGTCCTTATTCTGTATCCTAGATTAGCACTGAGCTTATAGCCTTTTTTTGTGAACTGAAAGGTATAAGTACAATATCTCTCTGGGTTTCGGTCTTGTCAATATAGGGGGAGAGGACATGAGCCTCTTTTAAGATGAAAATGCTTCTTCACACTCCTGGGTCTAGACAAAATCTTTCCCTTTTCTTAAGTAGCTTGAATAAGGGGAGAGATTTATGAGCAGCTTTGGCAAGGAATCGTGTGAGGGCTACAATCTAGCCAATAAGTTGTTGCACTTCTTTAACATTTTGAAGGCTTCGCATGTTGAGCACCGCTTGACATTTATCGAGATTAGCCTCAATTCTGTGGTGGGTCAACATGAAACCAAAGAACTTGCTTGCTTGGACCCCAAAGGTTCACTTTTCCGGGTTGAGCCTCATATTGTACTTCTGGAGTTATGCAAACACTTCCTCAAGGTCCTCCATATGTGATCCGCCTTGTGAGTTTTTCACTATCATATCGTCAATATAGACCTTTAGCATCTTCCCCACTTGGTCTTCAAAGACCCTATTCATCATTCTCTGGTATGTGGCTCTTGCATTTTTCAAACCAAAGGGCATAACCCTATAGCAGTAGCTCGCCCTATCAGTAATGAAGGCGGTCTTGTCTTCGTCTTTGTGGTACATCAGAATTTGATTCTACCCAGAGTATCCATCTATGAACGATAGCAATTGGAACCCTGAGGAGCTGTCCACCAACTTATCTACATTGGGAAGTGGGTACGGATCTTTTGGGCAAGTGGTGCGTGCGGATGTAGTGATTAAAATTTAGATAAAAATCAGTTGTCAGGCCCACCAGAAAATAAAAACCTTACAACTAGTTGTAGTTAGTAAGGGTCGATCCACAGAGAACCAATTCAATTAACACTATTAAATAATTCCCAATGTAAACTCTGATTAATAATAAACAGTAAATAGGGGGTTTTAGAGTTTTGATGAACAATGAACAGCTTCAAAGACAATAACAATAAACAAACTGAAATCAACAATATAAGAAAATTGGTTAAGAGATTGATTCCACCACTAGATTTATATGATAATGTAAATTCACATATCATTTTATTCCAACATGCTCAATTATGTTTTTATGCAATTGTGAGAGTAAATCTCTGTTTTCCTTACGTGTTGGCCAATTTAGCAACCGCTCAAATCAACTCCTAATCACTGATTAGTCATAAAGCAACCACTCTTACAACTATCCAACAATTGCATTAAGATTTAGAAAACCAATTACACTAAGATCTAATCACACACCGAGATTAAATTACTTAGAACATATATTTCTCTAGATCTACTACCACAACCGTGTATAATAAATCCAGATCTACCACTTTTATAACTGGCAAATAGCACAAAGATAATTATACCCACATGAACATCATACATCCCATTAGATCTACTACCACAACCGTGCATAATAAACCCAGATCTACCACTTTGAAAGTGGAAACAAGTATAAAAACCTTCATACCAACAATAGTTTCAGAAATATATGAATAAAAACATAACTGTGTTGAAATAATCAAATATGCAAGGTTCACAACATTAATACTAGTGGTTTCATCACTCCCTTAATCAAGGGAGGTTTAGTTACACATAACTAGAAGGAAATCACAAGAAAAACTATGAAGAAACAAGAAGAAACTATGAGAGAAAATGAAGGAGAGTCCAACTTGTGTTTTTCATGAAAACCGATGGTGCCTTTTATAGAAGTCTAGGGTAGCAAAATGACAAAGGGGAGTGGGTTGGTGAATGGGGTAGTTGAATGGGTTGGTGAGTGAAGTAGTTGAGAGGGTTGGTGAGTGAAGTAGGTGAATGGGTTGGTGAGTGAAGTAGGTGAATGGGTTGGTGAGTGAAGTAGTTGAATGGGTTGGTGAGTGCGAAAATTTCTTGTCTGACTTAGAAGCCAAAAACGACCAACTATACTTCAGACCCATGAAACGTACTCTTCATGAAAGTCGTAGATCTTTGTCTTGGCTATAACATGCATATCTGGATTGTCCAATTTGGCTTCCTACAGCCCAAGATATGACCCAAATACGCTCAAACCCAACTTCAGCATCTCTGTTCCGACTTGCAAGCTCAAGATGACCCATTAGACTTCATTTTTTCAAAAGGTGTTCTTCATGAAAGTTGTTTATTTGGATCTTGATTATCAACTATCCAAATTTCAGCCCATCTCCATTATTACAGCTTGAGATATGATTTTATGAGTGCACACCATTCGGATTCTAGTGACAGAACCCGTATTCTGCCTTCCATGTAAACTTAGGTCCCTTAGACATCTGTTTAGGACTTCGAGCTCTTCATCAAAGTTGTAGAGCTTCCTCTTAGCTTTCCTACAAGGTAAAATTCATGATTATCAGATATCAGGAACTCAAGTTATGGCCAAAATACAGAATCAGTGTCAAATCTCAATAATGCTGAAAATATTCAATTAGGACCAATTTGAGCTCAAACTCACAAAATCATACCAAACTCAATCGATTAAGAATATGGAGAGTGTAAATGACTAAACATAAGGGTTTCTTAATGAATAAAATATGTGATTATCAGCAAGATTTATTCAGATATGTGTAATCCACACACATTCTCCACTTCCCGTTAGACTTCTTCATCAGGACCACATTAGATAACCATATGGTATAAGGAATCTCCCTGATGAAGTTGCCACCAAGTAACTCATTCACTTATTCTTCAATAACTTGCTGTCTTTTAGGGCTAACTTTTCTTTTCTTTTGGACAACCGGCCTCACGTCTTCTCTAATAGACAAACGATGATAGACGAAGGCAGAGTCAAGCCCAGGAATGTCAGATGACGTCCAAGCAAAGAGATCTTTATTCTTAAGCAAGAGCTCAACTAGCTAGTGCTTTTCTTCTTCTTCTAGGTGTGCTCCAATCTTAGTAACCTGATCTGACTTGGTGCCAAGTTGGAGAGGCAATAAATCACCCTTTGGTTGGGGTCTGGTATCCCAAATTTCCTCCCAAACATCTAACTCGGTCATTAGGATATTAACCTGATCCAAGATCGGGCTAGACGTCGCGACTTTTATTTTTCTAGGAATCCTGCAAATTCTTAGGCTCTCATTATAGCACTTCCGAGCGGCAACTTGGTCACCTTTTATAGTGGCAACCTCGCTATTCCTATTAGGAATTTTCATGACTAGGTGAGTGGTGAACACCACGGCGCCGAGTGCATTTAAAGCAGGGTAGCCCAAAATGATGTTGTAGGTCGAGGGGCAGTTCATAACCAGAAGCCTTACCTTGATCGTCCTAAATAGTTTAAAGGACCCTAGGGTCAAGTGGGTTTCGTAATATCCTACCGAGGTGATCTTCTCACCTGTGAATCTTGTAAGTTCCTCATCGTAGGGAGTCAAATCTGAATGTGGGAGCTCTAACTTCTGATAGAGATCCATGAACATGATGTTTGTCGAGCTCCCTTGATTCACAACAATACGTCGGACCTCGGCATTAGAGATTATTCTCGAGATAACTAATGGGTCATCGTGATCCAAGTTAATTTCGTCGTAGTCCTCGTTCGAAAAAGTGATAGAGGGCGTCTTCCTTTCTGTAGTCCGTGATCTAGACTCGGAGTGGGAGACGCTGAACACCGCCATCCTGAGGGCTTTCTTCCAAGCGTCATTAGATGAGCCACCTCCAGCAAATCCACTAGAAATTGTGTTCATGGTTTTGTTTAGCTCAGAACGACGATCGTCGTTATCATTGGGTGGAGCGTCTCTGTTCCTATCCTACTGATCATTCGTATCACGACGAGGCAGACTCCGAGATCTTCTCTTGAGGCTTTGAGTTCTTCTCCTGTGGCATGGAGATAGGCTTCTGTGAGGGCTGCGTCTTTCCTCCCTCTGCCTTTTGCGATGTTCGTCCTTTTGGACTCAAGCGGTATATTGTTTTAAATGTCCTGCCCTGATTAAGAACTTAATCGCATCGCGGAGCTGATAACAGTCCTCAGTTTCATGACCATGGCTTTTGTGCCATCTGTAGTATTTGGACTGATCTTTCTGCTTGTGCTTCTTTATAGGGGGTGGCCTCTTGATTTCTTGAAACTCAGTCTGCAACACTTCCCTTAAGATTGTTTCTTGTAGGGTGTTCAGAGAAGTATAATCAGAGTACTTTCCCCGAGATGAACTGCCCTTGGAATTCCAGGACCGCGAGGAATTGTGGTTAGATTTTTTATGAGATGACTCACCTTTATCCCATCTCCTATGGTTCTCCGTTGCTTCCTCAAGGCTCACGTATTTCTGAGATCGTTTATAAAATTCTTGTAAGTTCTCCGGCTTCTTCTTAGCTAGAGATGCAAAGAACTCAAAATCGACTTGGAGACCACTCCTGACATAATGAAGAGCTATTCTGTCATCGAGGTTCTTCACGTTAGTGCATGCCACCATAAACCATCTAACGTAGTCGCGGAGGGGTTCGTCACGTCGTTGGCGAACCTTTGACAAAGATTCGATGGACTTAGGTTGTTCCTTGCTAGTAGTATACTGAAGCAAGAAAAGTTGTTTAAGATTTGACCAGTCAACGACAGACCCTCATTGCAGATTCACAAACCACTTGAGGGCTCCCTTCTTCAGGGAGTGAGGGAAGGCACGATATAATAACTCCATGGGTCCCTCGTGGAAGCACATAGATTGTTCATAAGCATCTACGTGATCTTGAGGGTCCGTGGTCCCATCATAAAGTTTCACATTTGCCTGGAATTTGAAGTTTCTTGGGACCTGGTATTCCAAAAGTTGAGCACAAAAGGGTTATTCTTGAATGTCGCGGTCCGGATTGTTATTGGCAACATTGGACATTATGGCATCGGCACGTACTTCCCTCAGGTTATTACCCGCATTTCGTCTTCTGGTCTGATATTGTTTTCAGGTTGTTCTTCATTAATAGCCTGCCGTATATCCTCCAGTCTGCGGTATTGTTCATCTAATATCGCCATATGTTGCTGCAACATATCCTAGAACTGGCGCCTGGATATATAGGATTGATTTGTGCATTCTGGATGAGACGCATGATCATTAGCTTCATCATTCGGCATTTCCAAGCGTTGATGTACTGGGATTTTGTGTCCCTGAACGTTAGGGTTGGCTCCTTGGATGGGGATTCCAAGTCTATTTCTTATAGAAATCCTGCGCGACAGGTGAGGGCTTTCGTCAAAAAGCGAGGTTTCATACCCATTGCATCGAGTGGCTGGTTTCTCACAACGAAGGTCTCAGCAGCAGGTAGTGGAACAAGATGAAGAGGGCACTGTGTCGCTGGTCCTTGCCTTTGGTTTGTAGAGGTTTGCGTAACATCTCTTTTCGAGTTTTGTCTCGTGTTTACCATGGTTGGGTGAGAATAGAAGTTTAACATTTCCCACAAACAGCACCAATGTTCTGAAGTGGAATTAGAGGTGTACTTGAGATAGGCACGTCATGGTGATTTCCTCCTTGCGCAGTAGCAACAGCAGAGCATGTTGAAATAGGGGGGTTGGTACCTGCAAAGGGACTCCAACGCTCAAGTCAGGCTGTGCACAAGTAAGGTTATGCTATGAATGATAAATTACTAATACCTGTTTAACGTTACTTAGCTTGATATTTATAGAGGTTGGATAGATACGTTCTCATAATGGAAAGATATGTTCCTTATTTAGTTGCAGATGATCCCTATATTATCGAAATGTTGGTACGGTAGTTATGGTACTATTATTCCATATGATCATGATTGACAATAATAGATATCATAAAGATTTATTCATTGTGCAGATCTCGTGGTAAAACTGTTATCATCCAGTACCGGGGTTCGACATATATTACTGGGGTCTCATGATAAGCGTACTCCTACTGAGGGCGTTGATGTCGAATTCCGACGTACTGCGTGCTGGGTTGACTTACGGGTTGTGAACCCAGATTACAGTCTAGAACAATACTGTAAAAGTCAAAACCGGATAATGAATCGACAAAATTTCCGATTCAGGCTCAACCAGTTAGATTGAACCGTCAAATTAGATGATGAATTATATTAAATATAAAATTTATATATAATAAAAACTATTTTATATTTTAAAGATATAATAATTAATAAATACATATTAAAAAGATTATATTTATCTTTATATACTTCAATTTATTTTTATTTAAATACATTATATATAATCTCGTTTTTAAACAAATATTTAATATAAAAAATTATTTCCCTCAAATCAAAATTTTAGATTTTTTTCTTTTGAAATTTAAATTTTATATCTTAATTCATTCCCCCATCCCTACTTTTCTCCCTTTCTTGTTCTCTCTCTCTCTTGTGGTGCGGTCAAAGTAGGGCTGCACAACCCGACCCGTGGACCCGCGAACCCGACCGACCCGACCTGACTCGATCATACATATCCGGGTTGGTTCGGGTAGACGGGTCGGTTCGGGTCAGATCTAATAAACCCGACCAGTCATCGGTTCGGGTGACGGGTTTGGTGAACCAACCCGATGACCCGACCCGATGACCCGATTACCCCAAAAACGATGTCGTTTTGAGTAATTTCTATTGAAAAATATTCATGGGTCGGTCCAACCCGACCACCAACCCGACCAACCCGATCACTAACCCGACCAACCCGACCACCAACCCGATCAACCCGACCACCCGATCATCCGACCCGAACCAACCCGATTATCATCGGGTTGGTTCGGGTCGGGTTACACGAAAAAATTTAACACAACCCGACCCGACCCGACCCGACCTTATTTGATTGGTTTGGACATTTTTTACCCCCAAACCCGACCCAACCCGACCCGTGTGCACCCCTAGGTCAAAGTGTCAAACCCCCTACCCCTCTCACATTTCTCTCTCTCTCTGCGTCATCTCCGTTACCCTTCCCCTTCCCTCTTTTCTTTTTATCTTTCTCTCATTCTTCCCTTTCTTTCTATACAGTGCCGTCCACCCATACTGTATGGTCCTTCCCACTTGTTTTTACCTCTTTCTCTCATTCTCATTGTCTTTCTTTTTCTGGCTGATGTAGAAAACGAAAAAAAGGGGAAGAACCGTACCCTTGACTGGGGCAGCAGGCGGCTGGGTGGCGGATGCCGGCTGTTGAGAGCTCGACGACCGGCGGCGGCTGATGTTCTCACTTCGATGGGTTTGAGAGGTTAGGGCTTTGAGTGACAGAGCCGATGCTCTTTCCTTAGATTTTTTATTTTTTAATGTGATTTTTTTTTAAATTTACATCTGGACCACCGGTTTGATCCGGTTTACTGATCAGATCCGATTTTTAACGGATTTGAAACGGTTCAATCCGATCAGACCACTCAAACGATTATATGTGAATGCCGGATAAAGCTCTGGTTCCCAATTTGACCGGTCAAACCGCTTGATTCAGTCCAGGCTAAATAACATCGGTCATAATATCATAACGATAGTTAGTCTCGCACACCAAAAGGGTGTGGAATACCTCGCATGACGAAAAACTAAATGTACTAAATACATGTTCAGTTTTGATTAATTATTTTGGAAATAGCTTTTTTTCATCATAAATGTTGTTTCTACTTTTTGACAACATCTATGATGCACGGATAATCCAAAATGGGGTCATGTTCGAATCATATTTGTATCTTATATTGATTGATATTGATATTGATACTCATATGATGCACCTACATACGTTTTTTGGTGTGTTCTTTTTTTTTTTTTTTTGCTTTGTGCATAACCACCACTTTCAAAGTTCTATTATTTAAAAAATTCAAGGGTACAAATTTAAGTCCTGATTACCAATTATCCCTTTAAATCATAATTCACTGTTGCAATGTTGTCATTCTCAAAATTATGGGTGTCCGATGAGTGAGTTGTGTGAGTTTTTCAACATTTTTAGACTTGACTTGCTCATTAAATCAGTAAGTTAAGTTGAGTTAGGTCAAGAAAATTTTTTCTTTCGACTCGACTTGACTCACTTAAAATTAGGTTAAGTTAACTTAAACTCGTAGGTTCGATATGCATTAAAAAATATTTAATATTAAAATACAAAATTAAAAATTTATAACATACAATATGTCTTAATTAAAATTAATATATGTTTCAAATAAATTAAAAATTTATATAATTAATCTTACACAAACATAATAAGATTTAAATAAATTAAATAAATATAACAAGTCTTACTAAGTTCACATAAGTCCGAAATAAAATAAAATAAGTTAACAGATCCTAAAAGTCATAAACAACAAATCACATTATTTAATTGAGATCAATGTCATCACATATAACATATGTATTTATATAATAATTTAATTTATTTTTAGTTTTCGTAAGATGCTCTTTGTCATCCAAGCAATTCATTGAATTTTCATTACAATAATCTATTAGATGCTTCATGAGTTTATTATCTCTATTTTTTTAGTCACATTCTCAATGTTACCACAATAGTTATATTTAAACTTAATTGACACTTCAGAAAAGTTAGGTAAAAATAATCTAAAATGTCGGTATGACTAACAAACATTTATAAAAAAAGAAAAACTGAAACTACTTGGGTGAGTTGAATTTCTGAAACTATTTGGGTGAGTTGAGTTTGTATATTTTTCAACCTGACCTAATCTGTAAACTCAACTTAACTCGCATTTTATGAGTTGGATTGGATCAAAACCCGTAAATTAATAGGTTAACTCAACTCACCAAACATCTCTACTCAAAATCATTGCATAAACTAGCAAATTATCACTTATAAATATATATTTTATTTAATACATATTGCATATCTTAATTTTTTTTTTTAAAATATCATATTTACGTATCATATTGTGTCAAATACTCATATCCATACTCATACAACATAGGACAACATGCCTGGGTTGTTAGATTATAAGTTAATGATTAATATTTTACACTAAAAACAACTTTTTTCTATAAACTACAATTTCAAGATTTTTTGTATTTTTTATTCTTGATTATTTCATAACTTTGACACAAAAATATTCTTTTACAGTTGAACAAATAAATTTTAAACCTTTATACATTTATTTTGATAATTTAATGCATAAAAATAATTTTTTTATATAATGCAAATAATATATTATCTTAAAATATTATTTTAAAGATGTTCCAATATTTTACGATAATCCAGTGTACAAATAATCAATTATTTAATATTTTTCTTTTTCTTTTTTTTTATAACTAATCTAGACACATTCTAAATGAATGTCTTGTTTTAATTTTTCAACATATAAAGTTAAATAGCGATAAACAAATATTTGAAAATAAAATATTCCTGTTTCGTACTCAGATTTTACGTTGGGTGCACCACGTCTAGTGGTCCCAATTCCAACAAATGGATATTTCTACTCCACTAGGTAACTACATTATCTTTTAGAATACAATTAAAAGGAGATTATATCTCTCCAAATCACATATTAAGGATATAAACCCTCTCAATCGCTAAATCATAGGGATCACAACCTCTTTGGGTAACTTCCTAAGCAAGCATATACCAGCTATATAAATGGGGTCACACCCTTATGTTGGGATTTTCTCGCTCATATACTTATATATTGATGTTACTTTTTATTTAAGCATCGGAATGCTTTTTACAAATATATTTCCATACACCCAATTATGGGAGGTAACCATTACTAAGCTAACGATTAGTCTATTAAATCAGCCAACATTTTGATGTTAGTGGTCACGTTTAATAATAATATAAGAAAATTTTGCCTAATTTTTTTTAATAGTTGGGAAGCATGCGTATGAATATTTAGGTTAGGATAGAGCAATTTCTGTGGAAGTTGTAGAAGTTAGGAATATCTAACAACAATAAAGATTTCTGTAATACACCATTAAACTTTAAAAGAGCCAATTATAATTTTTAAGATTATTGTAAACCTTAAAGATTTCTGTAATACGAAACGTTAGAAGAGCCAATTATATTTGTTAAGATTATTGTAAACCATTAAATTTATAAAAGATAACTTAGGTGATGCAAAATTCCACTTATAGTAAGTGTATTGTGTGATTTAACAAGGTCATGAAAACTAGACTAGAGTGGCTAGTCGGACCAATTTAACTATGACAAAGTTTTGCCATACAAGTTTGAACACAAGTCCTACGTGTGACCATGCTAAACATGTTTCTTGGTCTTAATACACATATTATACAATATACTCTATTGTTTCTTAAAATACAAAATATATTTAATATATATTATTATTTATATAATATGATAGATATATAAATATAAATATTTTTAGATGATACAAAACATTTAAATTATTATCATAATTTACATTTTTTAGTTAATATTATCAAGAGTTTTATTAATTCTTTACTTTCTGTTTATTTATTTATTAACACTTCATTGTCATAATATTTGTGAACACCCAATTTTGTCCTGGTGTTTTGTGAATAAAAATAAAAAATAAAAAATAAAAAATAATCTTTCAACCCATTAACCCGTAACTCATAAACCAACCCATTAACCCACAACCCATCGCTTATCCTAATCCCTAAGCACTTATCCTAACCATCCCAAACAAACCTATCCTAAACTAACCATAACTCATCCTACCACAAACTTATCCTAAACCAACCTTGGCGCTTATCATCAAACCCATCTTAACACAAACTTATCCTATCATAAACCCATCCTAACTCAAACTCATCCTAAACAAACTTATCCTAAACCTCTCATCACTTATCCTAAACAAACTCCTAATCACATTCTAACTCAAACACCTCACCTAATCCTCTCCTATAAAACACTTAACCTACACACACGTAACGTATACAAAGAAAATATACTCACCTAGCCTCACACGTTGCAAAATCCTTGCAAAGAATTTGCCAAACACCCTCTGCCATAACACACCACCCAGCTTTCCACTCCATCTTCCTCACCATTAACGCCCATCACAATCATCACCGAGCACCCATAACCAAACACCACCACCAAACTTCATCAACCCGCCTCTTCAATCACCTTCATTCACGTCATCTTCCGATTACATCAACCACTCACCCCACCGTCGCCTGGAGTCCACACTGGCCAAACAGATCCAACTGCCGGCACCTACTCGCGAACCACCCCAGATCCGACGAACCACGGGTCCTGCTCCAGTCAACCGCCGGCGACCTCGAACCTGCTATTTCGTCACCTGATAACACTATCCTCGGAGCAAGCGACATCCACACCTCCATCCGTTACCAGATCGGAGCTCCTTGCGAACGTCGCTGATGATCAAATATTTGATACATTAATAAGCCTTCATTTTTAGTCATTTACACTCTCCATGTACTTAATTGATTGATTTTGATTATGTTTTGTAAGTTTGGATTCAAATTAGACTTAATTGAATTTTTCAGCATAATTTACATCTTACACTGTTTCTGTACTTTGGCCATATCTTGGGCTGTAGGTGGTCTTTGGAGCTGATTCTAGTGGCATTTGAAAGATAAGAGAGAGTTCTATAACTTTCATGAAGACGTCAAAGGCCCAATCACACGAGTAGATAACTTAAATTGGGGTTGAAGCAAGAACTAGAGTGCTGTTCCTGACAGCTTGACCTATGTATACTGTTCA
The DNA here is from genome assembly GCA_029884595.1 of Ormosia semicastrata. Taxonomy (NCBI): domain Eukaryota; kingdom Viridiplantae; phylum Streptophyta; class Magnoliopsida; order Fabales; family Fabaceae; genus Ormosia; species Ormosia semicastrata. The sequence goes on along the minus strand of JAQQTO010000042.1, from coordinate 17,281,635 downwards.
TCACAGATTTTGGGCTAGATGTTGTAAAATGGACTAAAATTTGGATGTTGAATAGTTAAGACCCATATCTACAACTTTCATGTTGAACACTTTTCCAGAATCGGATTCCTTGAAGGTGATATTGGGTTTGGAAGTCAGAACAGAGGAGCTGTGACTGGGCCTGGACAGTATGTAGTAATTTGAACGTATCTGGAGTTGTAGAAATGATATTGGACCTAAACCAAAGCCATTTGAAAGCTAAGATCCAGGCCTACAACTTTCATGAAGACCACTTGGTTAAAAAATGACAAATGCAATGACTTCAGAGCTGCATGATTTCGGAGACAAGGAATCTCCATAATTTTCCACTCATTTAATGTCATTTGGCATTTTCCACTCATTTTCCAATCATTCAACCACTAATGACTCAGCCCCCTTGACATTTTGTATCTCTAATCCTCTATAAAAGGGGGCCTTGGCAGATCATTGAAATAATTAGGTGTTAGTTACCAAAATGTTACCATTTTGTTACTAGGTTTTCTTGTAGTAATTTTCCTTTGTTCTAAATGAAAGTCATGTTCTTCTTCTTCTTCTTCTTTCTTTCTTTCTTCTTATCTATGAGTAACTAAGTTTCATTTTACTTGGGTGAAAGGATGAAGCTCTTGGTAATAAAGTAAGGTTAGATTTATTCTTCTCTTGTGCTTAAATGATTTATATTTTCTAGTAACCATTATACGTATTATAATTTGTTTCTTATAATTTAGAAACCATCTTTGTAAAGAGGAGTTCTTGATTTGTTGTAGACAAAATATTGGCACAATGAATACTTTAACCCATTTATAAGTGGTGATAATATTTTTAGGAAACATAATATAATTACGTGTATTATTTTAATGGACTTTTAACGTTATATTTTTCGATTGGAACCTCCATGTTGCGAGGATTCTAATTGAGTTATAAAAGGAATTAATCTTACTTTTACTTTATTTACCAAGAGTGGATCATTTTTACCCAAGTAAATAATTTTTACTGTAGTAATAAAATATTTACCTTACCTTAAATAATCTTCATCAATTCCCTGTGGATCGACCTCGGACTCACCGAGAAATTTATTACTTGAGACAACCTGCACTTGGGTTTGTAAATGCAACAACTAAAAAGTGTGCATCAAGTTTTTGGCGCCGTTGCCGGGAACTTGATTTGAAGACTGAATTTCTGGTGTAAAAAATTTTTTTTTGTATATATACTAACATACTAACTAGTGGGGGAATCTCTCCCTTTTATTTTACTGTGCATACTAACTTAGTGGGGAAACCTCTCCCTTTTATTTTACGCACTAACTTGGTGGGGGAATCTCTCCCTTTTACTTATTTTTTTTTTCTTTTTACTTTCTCGCACTTTATTTTTCGCATTTTAATTTCTCATGTACAATGGGGGTAATTCTCCTTTTATTTTCTTGTACATATTAACTTAGTGGGGTAACTCTCCCTTTTATTTTTTTTTTTTTTTTGTACTTTATTTTCTCGTATTTATTTTCTGTCATTTTTTTTGTTATTTATTTTCTGTCATTTTTTTTTTTTTGTTTACTAACTTACTAACTACTAACTATCTAACTTTTTACTTTATCTGCTTCTAACATTTTAATTTATCTGCATACTAACTTTTTATTTATTTTTTTATTTATTTTATTTGGTGGTTGGTTTATTACCTCACATTTGTTATTTTTTATTTGGTGGTTGATTTTTACCACACCATTTTTATTTTTATTTTATTTGGTGGTTGGTTTATTACCCCACCTTTGTTTTTTTTTTTTATTTGGTGGTTGGTTTATTACCCCACCTTTGTTATTTTCTTATTTGGTGGTTGGTTTATACCACACCTTTGTTAATATTTAATGAACGGTTTATACTGCTAGCTTGTGTATTTTTTTTTCTATTTTAAGTTACTTATTTATGTTTAATTGGTATCGTGATTTAAATTATGGTCGTTTGGTTAAAGTTAATCCTAGTACTGTATATATTGATTTGTCTGAATCACAATCACATACATCAAATACAATGGCTGAAAATGAAAGTGTGCATGATGAATATGATAATCAACCGTTGCGAACCATGCGTGAGTATTTGCAACCATCTCGAAATTCTAGTCCATCATGTTTTATCTTTCCACTCAATGCCAACAATTTTAGATTCAAGTCAGGTATAATTTCTTTACTTCCTAATTTCTATGGTTTAGAATCTGAAAGCCCATATTTACATCTAAAAGAATTTGAGGAAGTATGTACCGCTTTTCATGATCAAACTTGCACTGAAGAGGTTGTTAAGCTTAAATTGTTTCATTTTTCTTTGAAAGATAAAGCAAAAACTTGGTTTAACACTTTGAAACCAAGATCAATTAGCACATGGCAAGAAATGCAATGTAAGTTTTTGAAGAAATTTTTTCCAACACATAAAACCAATGCTTTGAAAAGACAAATCCAATTTTTTTTCCAAAATTCAAATGAAGCATATTTTCAAAGTTGGGAATGTTTTAAAGATTTGTTGAATTCTTGTCCACATCATGGTTTTGAAAAATGGCACACTATAAGCTTCTTTTATGAAGGGTTGACACCCGAAACTAAACAATTTGTGGAAACAATGTGCAATGGTGAGTTTCTTGATAAAGAACCTGAAGAAGTTTTAGATTATTTAGACCATTTGGCTGAAAATTCTCAATCTTGGCATGATACTAATCCTTCTGAAAATTCAATTAGATCTAATCTTGCAAATGCTAGTAAAGGAAAATATCATCTTAGTCAAGAAGAAGATCTAAATGCTAAGTTTGCCAATTTGGCTAGAAAGATTGAAGCTATGGAATCTCGGAAAGTAAAAGAATTCAAATCTGTGCAAAATGAAGAAATTTGTAGCATTTGTGATGAATTGGGACACTCAATAAATGAATGTCCAAAACTTCCTATGTTTAAAGAAGTTGTGCATGAGCAAGTAAATGCAATGAACAATTTTAAAAAGCCATTCACTTCTTCTTTTTCAGATACATACAATCCGGGATGGAGAAATCACTCGAACTTCAGTTGGAGGAATAGCAATCAGCCACAACTCATGCAACCACCACCTCCTCAGGCACAGCAAGATTCTCAAAATCCTCAAGGATATGCACCCTATGTCCCACCATATAGGAAAAAGCTTGAAGGAACATTGCATGCATTCATGGAAAAACAAGAGGCCATCAATAACCACAACAATCAAACCATGATTGACATAAAAGACACTATTGCTAAACTTTCTTCTGCACTTGCTATTCATGAGAAAGGAAAGTTTCCCTCTCAATCTCAACTAAATCCCAAGGGTCAATACAGTCTAAAAGATGGTAATCCAGAAAACCAACAAATAGATCAAGTCAAGTCAGTGATAACTCTTAAGAATGAAAAAGTTGTTGAAGAAAGTAAGGAGATAAAGAGCCAAATGTCCAAAGTGATGAACTCTTTGAGTGTGAATGAGCTAGAGGATGTGGAAAAGAATCAAGATAGTAGTGATGCTGAGCTACCCAAGGAACCTAAGGTGACAAAAATTCTTGTTAAGCCAGAAAATGATGACGAAGGCCACCAGACATACATGATTGACTCAATCATGGATAGGGGAGTTTCTACAACCCATGAATTTGATCCCCTTGAGAATTTTCTTGTCAATTCTGAGTTTAATTCTATCAGTAATCTCTCTGATGTAGTTGATATTTCTACTATTTTTGATAAAACTCAAGATCATGACACTCAGGCATGGCAACCAAAGTTTAAGGAGTTTCTTATGAAAGGTTGGAGCATTACTGATAAAAAAAATGTTCGTCCCTTGGTCTGTTCTTATAAAATTAATTTGGAAGAAGGTAAATGGTCAGCGGTTGAAGCTATAACTTGAGTTGAAGGATCCAGATGTAGCAGAAACTTTGGTAGACGATCCTGTCTACCAAAGCTGAGGTAAGTTTTTAGTATTTTGTATTTTTATTGAGTCGGCTTAAGTGCCTCCCAGATTTCGGAGCCTTTGTATGGGGATGTAAATAGTGTTGGCCAACAAAAAAAAATATAAAAAAAATCCAAAAAAAAAATATAATTTTGTTTGCATGCTTGTTTATTTCTTTTCTTTTTTTTGTCATTGCTAACCATTGTCAAGATGTAGTTATTCTCTTCTCGTCTAAGCATTTCGGGTATGTAACTTCTCCTCATTACTTTGTTTAATTTTGTCCCAATAATTTCTTTGATGTATATTGATGATTATTTCTTCAGTTTGGATTTAATTGTTAACATTGAGGACAATGTTGTGATCTGGTTTGGGGGAAGGATAGTTGTGTGTAAAAATTGAAATAAAAATAAAAATAAATAATTTTTTTTTAGAAAGTGTGTATATTAATATGTCTGTTGTATTTATGTGTTTGTCAGTAACTTACTAAACCAGTGAATGATGACAGAGTAAGGAGTAAATTTTACTCTTGAGACGTATCTTAGTTGGGGTAGTAACTAGTTTGTGTAGAAGTAACAACTCAAATTCAGAGAAATTTACATGATTGAGTAAATTATCTTCTTTCTTAAAATTCACATGCTTGGTTATAGATGTTGAATTAGTGGACTGAGAATGATAGAATTATGCCTTATGAGATTTTGAGCTTATCGATGAATAGATTGAACATCTGTACCATTCTCTTCTTTCTTGAGTGATTTTTTCTCATGGAATTGTTACTCTAGAACTTGCTTTGATTCTTTTTGAAGCTACATTTTCACATGCATACATAAACATGATTGAGGCAAATTTTCTTGAATTAACCAAATAGCTAACCTTACATATTTTTCTTTGCTTAACCCCTTTGAACTTATTTAACCATTCTTTGTTGCTAACTCATTACATACCTTAAATGAAAAACCACGTTCTAACCCAACCTTAGGGAATAAGAAAGCATTGACTTTGTTATTTGATGAGTTCTGGAACAAGTGTGGGGGTGCATGTGCAGATTGGTTATATAAAAAAAAGAAAAAAATGTGTCTATATAAAAAAAAGAAAGCTGATTATTGCTACAATCAAAAGAATGCACCATGTGATATATCCATACCTAGACTGAGGGTGGATGATTGGAAATAACAGGAATAGAAGGAGAATGTTCAAGCCTAACAATGAATTCAACCTACCAATTGATCTTCAACAAAACATTAGTCAGATATTGGTCATTGTTCTGTATGAGGAAGAACTAAGAAATTCTTGAGAAATTTAGACTGAATGTTCTCAAACATCTTCTCCATTCTAACTGTATCATAATGCTCTTTTATTCTCTTGGGTATTTAACTTGTCTTATCTATATTACTTCCACCTTTACCTTGACCCCATTATAACCTTAAATAAAGTCCTCATGATTTGTGTATATATGTTGTTTTTGAGTAGCGAAGAAGTAGAAGATAAGCAAGCTTATGGTAGTGCAATTATTCATGAGTTGAATAGAGTGAAATACTAACCTTTTTAAACACTTGAGAGATTGAGAGAGAATGCTGTGAGGATCTATCATTTTTGATTCATTCTTTTTAACTGAAGTTTCCTTGCTTGTTAGTTTGAGATGTGAAGACATGTTACCTCATGAATGTTTTGATCCTTGAATGTCTAGTTGCTCTTCTTGAGTCATTGAATCCTTTAGAGTTTTTAGTTTTCGAGTCTGTGTCGTTTTTCTTTGGTCTTTGTCTTTTGTGTTTTGCCCAGGAGTGCAAAAGTTAAGTGTGGGAGAATTTGATGATCACATATTTGATACATTAATAAGCCTTCATTTTTAGTCATTTACACTCTCCATGTACTTAATTGATTGATTTTGATTATGTTTTGTAAGTTTGGATTCAAATTAGACTTAATTGAATTTTTCAGCATAATTTACATCTTACACTATTTCTGTACTTTGGCCATATCTTGGGCTGTAGGTGGTCTTTGGAGTTGATTCTAGTGGCATTTAAAAGATAAGAGAGAGTTCTATAACTTTCATGAAGACGTCAAAGGCCCAATCACACGAGTAGATAACTTAAATTGGGGTTGAAGCAAGAACTAGAGTGCTGTTCCTGACAGCTTGACCTGTGTATACTGTTCATCACAGATTTTGGGCTAGATGTTGTAAAATGGACTAAAATTTGGATGCTGAATATTTAAGACCCATATCTACAACTTTCATGTTGAACACTTTTCCAGAATCGGATTCCTTGAAGGTGATATTGGGTTTGGAAGTCAGAACAGAGGAGCTGTGACTGGGCTTGGACAGTATGTAGTAATTTGAACGTATCTGGAGTTGTAGAAATGATATTGGACCCAAACCAAAGCCATTTGAAAGCTAAGATCCAGGCCTACAACTTTCATGAAGACCACTTGGTTCAAAAATGACGAATGAAATGACTTCAGAGCTGCATGATTTCGGAGACAAGGAATCTCCATAATTTCCCACTCATTTAATGTCATTTGGCATTTTCCACTCATTTTCCAATCATTCAACCACTAATGACTCAGCCCCCTTGACATTTTGTATCTCTAATCCTCTATAAAAGGGGGCCTTGGCAGATCATTGAAATAATTAGGTGTTAGTTACCAAAATGTTACCATTTAATTTGTTACTAGGTTTTCTTGTAGTAATTTTCCTTTGTTCTAAATGAAAGTCATGTTCTTCTTCTTCTTCTTCTTTCTTTCTTTCTTCTTATCTATGAGTAGCTAAGTTTCATTTTACTTGGGTGAAAGGGTGAAGCTCTTGGTAATAAAGTAAGGTTAGATTTATTCTTCTCTTGTGCTTAAATGATTTATATTTTCTAGTAACCATTATACGTATTATAATTTGTTTCTTATAATTTAGAAACCATTTTTGTAAAGATGAGTTCTTGATTTGTTGTAGACAAAATATTGGCACAATGAATACTTTAACCCATTTATAAGTGGTGATAATATTTTTAGGAAACATAATATAATTACGTGTATTATTTTAATGGACTTTTAACGTTATATTTTCCGATTGGAACCTCCATGTTGCGAGGATTCTAATTGAGTTATAAAAGGAATTAATCTTACTTTTACTTTATTTACCAAGAGTGGATCATTTTTACCCAAGTAAATAATTTTTACTGTAGTAACAAAATATTTACCTTACCTTAAATAATCTTCATCAATTCCCTGTGGATCGACCTCGGACTCACCGAGAAATTTATTACTTGAGACAACCTGCACTTGGATTTGTAAATGCAACAACTAAAAAGTGTGCATCAGCCGCCGTCGCCCGAAGCCATGGCCGAACCAAAAAGCCCAGAATAAGCTCCATTCCGTCAATCACGGCACCGCACATCGCGCCCCGCACGAACCAGACCACCATCACCTTGCCGCCGTTCACGAAACTCCGCGCACCACCCGGTACCGTCGTCGTGCCTCTGCCTTGGTCACCACCAGCCGTCTGATTGCCCCCTTGTTCTTTGATTGTTTTCTGAAAAATAGCAGAGAAAGGAACCTTCTCCTCTGCTGAACCGTGAGCATTCTATGTTTCTTTTGATTTTTTTTTTTTTTGCTTTAAATGAAGTGGGCTCGTTGGGCCAATAGAAAGGTAAAAAATAAAAAAATAAAAAAAATCGGGAAGAAGAAAAGGATAGTGAATTGGAAGAAGGAAAGGATAAAAAAAATAAAAATATAAGAATAATTTTTTATAGTAAATAATAATAATAATAGTAATAATAAAAATGGGTTACCCGAGTTGCGATGACTTGCTAACCCTTGTATTTTGTAAACATCTCGAGTTAAACATGACTTGATGGTTTACATTATTATTATTATTATTATTATTATTATTATTATTATTATTATTATTATTATTATTATTATTATTATTATTATTATTATATTTAAATTATTATATTGTTTTCAATTTTTTTAAGTTAAATCGCTAATTGATAATTTTAAATAAAAATTTTGTAACAAACTTGATAATCAATGGGTGACGTCTCTAGCGTGACGCGAGCTTCACCTATTTAATCCTTAATTTGAATAACTGAGCCACGACGGCTTGTTGATTCAAATTTTTAAAGTTTTTAATAAAATCAACCAACCCACAAGTATTTTATAAAGAATTACGTGACTTTGAATTCTTCATTGCACCTGAGGATACGTAGGAGCGGGACTCATATTCTGTCAAGCCAAAAATTAAATTTTCATAATTTATTTGTTTATTTCATATTTTTTACAAAAGGGGTAAAACAAATATTTTCAAGAATTATTAAGAATTTGCATAATTAATTTAAGGTACCGTCTTAGGACGAGTGTGTTAGGGGTGCTGTGGGATTAAGTTTCCACCCTTCCCTACACATAACCGACTCCCGAATTCAATCTGGTTTCAAAGACTATTTTTCTTGAGTTTTTCAATTTTTTCTAATAAAAATAAAATTGGTGGCGACTCCTAATTAATAATATTTTAGTTTAAGTTGCTATTTCGCCGAGATTAAAATCGGTCGCGACAGATGGCGACTCCACTGGGGACACTTGAGAGTCAAGCCTGTAAAAGTTAGTTATGCAAATTTTTTTGTGATCTTTATGTGTTTGTTTTACCCCTTTTTTTCTTTTTTCTTTTATTATTTGATGATTTTATATATATATATTATTTTTAATTGTTGTACTATCTGAACCTTAGGGTAGAAAACTTTTAGAATTTGTTTTGTATTTGCTTTTTTTTGCAGGATGTGGGTAGTCTTTAGGATTGTGAAGGTTTGTACGCTCCCAGCACCCACTGCACCCATACGTAAAGCACACACATTCGAGTGGGGCCCTATACCCGGGTCTGAGTGAAGCCTAAGTTAAGTAGAGGTTGCGTAGTGGTAGCCATTTTGGATGTACTTCCTGTTTGGTTATCGCAAAAATCTCATCTAGAGTGCGCCTTTTTCATGAATGTCCCACACCTAGTTGGTTTACCCACTATTTCGTGGTCAACATTCTGAAATAGGACTTGGTTCTAGAGACCTTTAAAATAGAAAAGCCACCCCATGGAAGTTCTCACGAACCAGAAAGACTCTTAGATCCTTAGGATAGAATTCCCAAGTTTAAGGCAACCCCATTAGGACACAAAGGGAGCACACCTTTCATTACCTTTAGATTTATCTATATCTTGTGAGTTGTTCAGTCTTTTAATGTGACAAACCATACTTGTGTCCCTCTTAAATTTTTTTTTTCCAAAAAAGAGGAGATGAGTCATTATTAAAGGACCAACAACTCACTCACTCATTATTGCATCACAAGTCATCATTCTTCGCATAATGTTTTCTCCAAAAACCATGCATTGACAGTTCTTATGTGTTAAATCCAGGTTTGTTGAGGGACTGTTGAAACTAAGTGCCTAAGGATTAACAGTGAGTATCTTTGATTAATAATGGAACGTGTCATGGGATCAGATCACAATGAGGTTGTTTTGAGAAAGACTTTGTGACTTAAGGCCAATGAAGTTGACACAGAAAGCCTGTTGAGTTTGGGCCGAATGTTGAAGAAGACGCAATGTCTGACCTTCACTGCGAGATATGGGAAGATTCTCGAATCTGTAGAGGTTGATGTACAGGTAGAAGCTATTACCGCGCTAGCCCAATTCTACGACCCACCATTGCATTGTTTCACGTTTCAAGATTGTCAGTTGGCCCCCACCTTGGAAGAGTTTGAGCAGATCTTGGGCTTGCCGTTGGAAAAGGAAGAGCCATACCTCTTTATAGGCCACCATGCATCCATGCCAACCATAGCAGACATCTTGAAGATTCATGTGAAGGATCTGCAAAAAGCAAAGCAAAATAGGAAAGGAACAGAGGGATTCCCAAGGAAATATTTAGAAGAACACATGCACCACCTAGCCAAGGTTAAAGACTGGAATACCTTTATGAATGTGTTAGCCCTCACTATTTATGGCAGCATCCTATTCCCGAGTAATGAAGACTTGATAGATTTTGCAGCAATAGATGTGTTTCTCGCTCGAAGGAATAATGCTGCTAATCTGTCCCAGCCTTCTTCTTGCTGATGTTTATTATACTTTGAATTTCTGCCATGAAAAGAAGGGTAAGCGGATCTTATGTTGTCTACCGATGTTATTCATATGGCTCACAAGTCACATGTTCAAGAGGGGCTACGAGGACCCATGTCCCATTACAAGTCTCAAGATGCTCCAGTTGAAAACCAGGAACGGCCGCGAATGGGCCGAAGAATTGGCCAAACTTGAGGAAAAGAAAATTGTATGGTACCCACAGCGTAAAGAAGGGCAAACAGTGGTCTATCAGTGTGAAGGCTTTCCTAATGTTCCTCTCATGGGTACTCGGGGATGCATTAACTACAACCCTGCACTGGCATTGCGACAATTAGGCTATCCCATGATGGGGCCACCATCAGAATTGGAAACCGTTCCTTTTGTCTATGATATGCAAATGGAGTGTACTGAGACACTTAGGAGAGTGCGAGACGCTTGGAAGAAAGTTATTAGAAAGAGTAAAGAGGCGGGAGTCGAAGTCGTGGAGTTAAAGAAAGTTACGAGCGGTGGGTCAAGAACAGGGCGCAGAAGTTAAGTTACCCTTTAAAATCCCAAGAACCTCTACAGTCAAGTAAGTCTCTACCTCGACTTCAATAGAAGATGAAGAAATAAGAGAAAAGTTAGCTGAAACCAACAAAGAAAAAAGAAAATTAGAGGCAGAGTTGGAAAAGGTTCGCCAGGCATGTGCAGTTTTAAGGCATGAAAATGCTGAGAAAAACGATGCTCTCGAAAAAGCAAACAAAAGGCAACGGACAGAGCAAGATAGTATGTCAAAAATCAAAAAATGTTTGGAAGCTGCAAATAAGGAACTAAGGCTCCAAGGGCAGGAAAGAGATAAGGCTCTAACAGAAAATCAACAACTCAAGGAGCTGCTCGTAATTGCCAAAGCAGCACAAAATAAGGCTCTTCAGCAAGCAGATAGTATGAGGCAACAAGTGGAGACAATGTCAACCAGATATGAAGACATGATCAGAATTGAGAGGTTGCGCACTGTCGAGGAGATTGCAGGGTATGAAGCAGCATTATGACAGGGACAGGAGGACTTGCAGAAAATGATAGATCATGCAAGACAACAAGATGAGGACATTAATGGATGGAAAGAAGAAGTCCATTTTTGGAAAGACCAATTCTCGAAGCTGGCATGCCTAGCCAACACGGCAATCGCAGACATTCCATATTACTTAAAGGTGGCGGATAAGATGTCGATCCTCTTAAGACTCCGGCAGAGATTAATGACTTCATTGAGTATTGCAAGAATCTTATTGGGCAAATGAAGCAGATGATCAGGGTGCAGTCATTTGAGAAGGAGGAATTAGACTAGACAATGATGTATTTCAAGTAGAGTGGAAATGATGTATTCCTCTTAAATAATGTTGATGATTCTTTTTCAATTGAATAAAGTATGCCTTTTTGTTCTTCTGATCCTATGTTGCACTGAAGATCCATTACTTTTGAACGAGACGTTCTAAGTAATGGTCATGACAAACTTTTGAGCGAGACGTTCTAAGAAACAGTCATGATGAGCAAAGATTAAAGACACTCACTCAAATCCGCCCGGCACAAATTAACAATGGTCCTTTAACAAATCAATAATAATCATGGTTATTTTAACAAATTTTACTTTGATTGTTCACAGAAAATTTAAAACCATTGTGCGACCAAGGAAAGAAGACACCAATCAAACCCGTGTTCACAACACAAGGGCTCGAACAAGGTTGCTTGCAGCAATGGCGGCCGAGAACGAAGGTAGGAACCTAAGTTTGGAAGTAGATGAAGTGAAAGGAAGGGTGAATGAGGTGACAGAATCTCAAAGAAGAATTGAGGAAATGTTGTCGGCCATGAGGGAGACCCTCACCTTGATGGGGGCAGTTGGAGGTACAGGAGTAACCGGTGCACACTCGCACCCACTGAATACCACTTCCATGAGGACAAACCCTGGAGTCGCTACTGAGGTACCTTATGTGGGGGGAACCTCAAACACTGCATCAATAGTGATTCCTATTGGAGAAGGATATCATTCATTAGAAGGTACTCGCAATGAGGTCCATGGTAATACTGAGTTCACGTGGGAACAGCCACATATGATGACAACTGGATTTCCTACCGATACTGGACATGCAACTGTTCAGAATGACAAGATGAAAGAAGAGTGGATGGAAAAGATGGAAGAGCAAATTAAGGCGATCAAGGGTCTTAGCACCTACAGTCCCCTTGGGATAGAAGAATTGTGCCCTACTGCTAACATCGTCATCCCCAAGGATTTCAAAGTCCCATAATTTGTCAAGTATGATGGGAGCACCAATCCCTTTTTCCACCTAAAAACTTATATTATCAAAATGTCCATTTGGTCAAGGGATTGGAAGTTCCTCATCAATTTCTTTCATGAAAGTTTGACTGGGCCTGCTTTGGAGTGGTATATCCAACAGGACCTCTCAAAAATCTCCTCTTGGGATGACTGGGCGAATTTATTTATGGGTCAGTATCGGTTTAATCTGGATACAACCCCAACTCGAGAGCAATTGGGAACATTGCAAAAGAAAAATGAGGAGACATTCAAACAATATGCCCAGAGGTGGAGAACTCTTGCAGCCCAAGTGCAACTGCCGTTAACTTTGACTGAGATGTGCTCATACTTCTTGGGAACTTTAGGAGCTCCTTATATTGGGACAATGGCGGGCGCCGCTTATAGAGATTTTGCTGATTTGATTGCTGCTGGAGAAAGAATTGAAATTTTGGTAAAGGCTGGAAAATTGTCAGCTGGTAATAATGAAAGTAGTTTCAAGAAGGGGTTCCCCCCTAAGAAAAAGGAGCCGGAAGTGAGTTACGTGCAGAATCTGCAGCCTTTACGACCACGATATTCGCCATCCTACCCTACATACCGACCACCCCCATACAACCCAAGCATTTACCCTTCCTATCAGACACCTGCACTGTCCCATCTACTTGGCCCAACTGCTCCTCCCGTAAATATACCTCAAACACAGCCATTCCAAATCAACAATATCCCGGTACCTCAGTCATATGCACCAACTTGCCCAATCTATACTCAGTACCCATCTCAGCCTCCGCAAAATTTCCAAAACTACCCACAACCTCGACCAAACTTCCAAAATCAAGGCCGTTTCCGTACCCAAAACCTACCCCATTTCCCAAAACTGTCCATCTCAAACGCAGATCTATTCCAAAGGCTGTTTGATGCTCACCTCATCTCAGGGAACCCTGTACGTCCCCTACAACCACCATTTCCAGCATGGTACAACCCCAATTTAACTTGCAAGTACCATATGGATATTTCGGGGCACTCAATCGAGGACTGTGAGTCTTTCAAGATGGCGGTAAGAAAGCTTATTGCTTGTGGAAAACTGGACATTCAAGAAGAGGCTGGACCTAGTATTGTCAGCAATCCAATTCCTAATCATGGTGAAAGGAATGTGGTAAATGCTTTAGAGACGGAATGACCTCCAGTAAGGAATGCCATGAGCCTGCGTACGCCGATAACTCAAATATTTAAGGGGTTGAAGAAAGCAGGTTATGATATCACGGCACCAGCTTCATCAGTAAAAGAAGAGGAGAAGTACGATGAAGAATCAAGATGTGTTTACCATTGTGGGGGAACAGGACACGATATTGAGAACTGTTGGGACTTTAAGGTTCGGGTCTAGGATTTACTCACTTTGGGAATAATACAAGCTGGACAAGGGGTAGCTTCCTCTGAAGAAGTCAGTGTGGTAGAACGCTTTGTGCTGAATGTGCCACCTCTCAACCAAGCCCCGGCGCCAGGGAGAGTAGTTGTTACAGTCAAGAAGCCAATGCCGTTTGCTTATGATGATACTCACTCAGTACCCTGGAATTATGAAGCTAAGGTGGAAACGAAAGGAGTCGAGGAAGAGACTTCAAAGCCCCGAGTTGCTAAAATACTCCAGGATAAAGGGTATGTGACTAATATAGTTACAAGGAGTGGGTGATGTTATGGCCCAGTAGAAGTAGAGAAGAAGAAGAATGTTAAAGAATGGGGTAAGGAGGAAAATGCAAAAGAAGAGGAGGAAGAATTTTTGAAGATCATGAAATAGAGTGAATACGATGTGATGGAACAGCTGAAGAAGACTCCAGCAAGGATATCCCTTTTGTCACTCATTTTGACATCTGAGTTACATCGAAAAGCGTTGCTAAGAGTATTGAATGAGGCTTATGTCAAACCTGATGTTACCCTTGAGAATGTTGTCAGCATGGTGGACCCGGTAAAGCACGTCAACATGATCACATTTATGGATGAAGAGATCACCTCTCGGTCTGAGAAAAACCCACGGGCCTTACACATAACCCTTAAATGCAAAGGGTATATAGTTGCAAAGGTTTTGATTGATGGGGGCTCTGCGCTAAATATCTTACCGAAGTCGACTCTAACCTCATTTTCGATAAGTGAGGATGAACTGACACCTTGAGAAATGGTAGTGCGAGCCTTTGATGGAAATAGGAGAGGCATTTTAGGAGAGGTGACGTTGCCATTAGAGATTGGTCCAAGTAATTTTCGGGTATTGTTCCAAGTTATGAACATTGAGCCTGGTTACACTATGCTCCTGGGGAGACCATGGATCCATGCTGCTGGCGCTGTTCCTTCTACACTACACCAGAGTATTAAATACATCGAGAATGGGTCGGTTATTACTATACACGGAGAAGAAGAAATCATGGTGTCAAAACCGATTTCAGTGCCGTATGTGGAAAGTGCAGAGAAAGATGAGGAGAATTTGTGGCATAGCTTTGAGGTAGTTGAAACTGAACTCAGTGGGGGTGAGCCCTCGATGCAAACTGTGAATCAGGTGGTGGCCCGAATTATGACTAATAATGGGTACCAGAAAGGAAAAGGCCTGGGCTCAAAATTGCAAGGAACTCGGACACCGATTTCACTTCCAGAAAAGCTAGACAAGTTCGGATTGGGATACGAAGCAGCTCTGGAAGAGAGAATGGAGAATATGACTTTGGGGAAAAGGAGTGATAAAGGCAAAATGAAGCATATTCCTCACCTGAGGAAAACATTCCCGGCACCAACCAAAGTAATCATGCCTGAAGAAGTCATTCGTCCCCAATACCATCTTACTATCAATGCATTGCATGAAGAATTCCCTGAAGAGTACAAAGCAATCCGGCCTTTCACTGAAGAGGAATCATTGAAGAACTGGCAATCTGAATCAATGATTGATGTTATTGCTTCCAAGTAATTGTCTAGTCATGCTGTAACAAGCAGATATTTATGTCTAGCTATGTTTTTATCTTATATTTATGTTATTTGAGACAATTAACTAAATAAAGTTGCATGTTTATTCAGTATTCCTCTGTGTCACTCTCTTTGCTTATCTTCTTTTTACATTTATTAGTTTCCTTTTCTTGTGTTTCTCTTAAAAATAAAAAAATAAAAGACTTCCTTCTCTTGCTTTATCATTTCTACTCTATTTTATCTTTCCAACTCCCCATAAATTACTTTCCAGGGATGTGAGTCTTGTAGAGAATTCATCTCATGAGAGGGACCTTGAAAACTTGTCAATTGATTCCCCTGCAATGTTTGATGAAGAGGATCTAGAATTTGGTGAAGAGAAAGAGATTGTTGAAGAATTTGAAAAAATGCTGGAATACTCAGAGAGGAAGTTTGATGTGAGCAATGAGGTAATAGAAGTAATTAACATAGGAACAGAAGAAGATAAGAAAGAGTTGAGAATAGTAGATAATCCTGAGCGTATAGAAATGGTGGTACTATTGAGAGAGTTCCTTGATGTGTTCGCATGGTCCTACAGAGATATGCCTGGATTAGACCCTGGAATAGCATCACATAAAATTCCACTATATCCAAATGTAGAACCAAAAAGGCAGAAGTTGAGAAGAATGCACCCGGATATGTCACTAAAGATCAAAGAAGAAGTGACTAAGCAGCTAGAAGCTGGATTTATAGAGGTGTCAAGACACCCGCAATGGGTAGCAAATATTGTGCCAGTACCAAAGAAGGATGGGAAGGTTAGGATGTGCGTGGATTATAGAGATCTAAATAAGGCCAATCCAAAAGATGATTTCCCGCTCCCCCATATTGATGTTCTTGTTGACAATACAGCAAGAAATCATAGGTTCTCATTTATGGATGGCTATTCCGAGTATAATCAAATCCCCATGGATGTTGATGACAAAGAAAAGACGACTTTTATTACACCTTGGGGAACCTTTTGTTACACAGTAATGTCCTTTGGATTGAAAAATACTGGGGCTACCTATCAACGTGCTATGGTTGCATTATTTCATGACATAATGCATAAAGAAATTGAGGTTTATGTAGATGATATGGTAGCCAAATCCAAAGAAAAGGAAAGTCATGTAGCAGTCTTACGGAAATTATTTAAAAGACTCGGGAAGTATAAGTTGAGGCTCAATCCTAATAAATGCGTTTTCGGAGCATCCACTGGAAAATTACTCAGATTCATCGTTAGCAGAGAAAGGATAAAGGTGGATCCGGATAAGGCAAAGGCAATACAAGAGATGCCTCCTCCTAAGACAGAGCGAGAAGTGAGAAGTTTTCTTGGGAGAGTTAATTACATCGCTAGGTTCATTGCTAACCTGACCAGCACTTGTGAGCCTATATTCAAGTTGTTGAAGAAGCATCAGCCAGGAAAATGGGATGAAGAATGTCAAGAAGCTTTTGATAAGATAAAGGCTTATTTGATGAACCCTCCTGTGTTAGTACCCCCTACACCGAGTCATCCTTTGATATTATACCTAACTGTACTATCAACCTCAATGGGGCAATGCTGGGGCAGCACGATGAATCAGGAAAAAAGGAGCAGGCGATTTATTACCTGAGTAAGAAGTTTAATGACTGTGAAGCCCGTTACACGGCTATTGAGAAGACTTGTTGTGCTCTAGTATGGACCTCAAAACGATTACGACAGTACATGCTCTATTACACCACTTGGCTGATCTCCCGAATGGACCCTCTGAAGTATATATTTGAAAGCCCTCATGTCTCATTAAGGGTTTCAAAATGGCAAGTGATATTATCAGAGTTTGATATCAAGTACATGACTCAGAAATCCGTCAAAGGGAGTGCAATTACGGATCATTTGGCTGAAAATCCTCTTGAGGGTGGACAACTAATGACATCTGAGTTCCCCGATGGAGAAATTTTGATGGCAGAAGGAGAGGAAGGAAAAGAGGAGTCTGCGTGGAAGATGTATTTTGATAGAGCAGTCAATATGTATGGCAGTGGCATAGGAGTTGTTGTTGTCTCGCCAGACGGAAAACAATATCCAGTTGCTATTAAGTTGGATTTTGAGTGCACTAATAATGTTGCGGAATACGAGGCCTGTGCTTGTGGTTTACAAGTAGCAATTGACTTGGGGATCAAGCAATTAAAAGTATTCAGAGATTCGACACTTATCATTTATCAAGTGAATGGTGAATGGCAAACTAAAGACCCAAAGTTGGTGCCCTATCAAAAGTATTTGACCAAGTTGACTGAGAAGTTTAAAGAAGTGACCTTTTCCCATATGGCTCGAGACATGAATCAGTTTGCAGATGCTTTGGCCACTTTGGCCGTAATGACTAAGTTGGATATCCACAATAATGTCTAACCCATCCAAGTAAAAGAACATAGTGAGCCCGCGTATTGTGCCAATGTGGAGGGTGAGCCAGATGGTAAACCTTGGTATCATGATATCAAGCAGTATATCCAAAGATAGAGAATACTCAATCGGGGCAAGTGAAGTGAATAAGAAGACTATTCGCCGGTTGGCAATGGCCTTTTTCTTGAATGGGAAGTTCTATACAAGAGAAGCCATGATGGCACCTTACTCAGATGTGTGGATGCTCGGGAAGCTCGTTTAATCATGACTGAAGTCCATGAAGGAATTTGTGGGACTCATGCTAATGGTCATATGATGGCACGAAAAATTTTAAGGAGCGGTCATTATTGGTCCACCATGGAAGCGGACTGCATAGAATATGTTCGAAAGTGCCATAAATGCCAGATATATGCAGATCGAGTCAATGCACCTCCATTCCCCTTGCACAATATGGTATCTCCATGGCCTTTCTTGATGTGGGGAATAGATGTCATTGGGCCGATTAACCCCAAAGCTTCCAACGGTCATCGTTTCATTTTAGTAGCAATCGACTATTTCACCAAGTGGGTAGAAGCTTGCTCTTATGCCAATATTACTCAAAGGGTATTTTTGAAATTCCTCAAGAGGGATATTGTCTGCAGATACGGAATCCCAGAGAGGATAATTACAGATAATGCTGCTAATCTCAATGGTGCCGAGATTAAGAAATTCTGTGAAAATTTCAAGATCAAGCATCATAATTCAGCTCCCTATAGGCCTCAGATGAATGGTGCAGTTGAAACTGCAAATAAAGATGTCAAGAAAATTGTGGCTAAGATGGTTGTTAACTACAATGACTGGCACGAAATGTTACCCTATGCTTTGCACGCGTATCGTACCAATATATGATCAAGCACTGGGGCAACACATTTCTCCTTGGTGTATGGGATGGAAGCTGTCTCTCCCATAGAAATTGAAATTCATTCTTTAAGAGTGTTGATGGAAGCAGAGCTGGAGGAATCTGAATGGGTAAAAACTCGGCATGAACAATTGAATATGATAGAAGAGAAGAGGTTGGCAGCTATTTGTCATGGACAGTTGTATCAAAGTAGAATGGCCAGAGCCTTTAATAAAAAAGTTCGTCCTAGAGAATTCTGTTCGGGAGATTTAGTATTGAAGAAGATTCTCCCTAATCAAGAGGATACTAGAGGAAAATGGGCTCCGAGTTATGAGGGTCCTTACATCGTTAAGCAAGCATTTTCTGGAGGGGCTTTAATTTTGCAGAATATGGATGGAGAAGAATTGCCAAGGCCAGTAAATACTGATGTTGTCAAGAGATTCTATGCCTAAAAAAAAGAAAAAAAAAGGAAGCTCGTTAGGTTGAAAACTCGAAAGGGCAGCCTAAGCAAAAGTTAGAGTAAAAAAAAAAAAAAGAGGTCCGTTAGGTCGAAAACCCGAAAGGGCGGCTTAAGCAAAAGTTAGGACAAATAGGCAAAATCTCAAAGGAAGGAGGTCTGAAACTCCAAACTGGGGCAATTTTTATTCTGCGTTCAATTGGCCATACTGGGGAAAATGTTTGAAAGATTAAAGGAAAGATGTTTTGAAGAAAGTAGCAATAGAGACAATAGTTGGATTATCAAACGGTTGCAGGGAATCAATTGAATGAGGAACAAGGAACCAAAACTGGGGCAAATTTTCTTTCCCTTGCAATTTTCTTTTGTTTCTATGTTTTCGTCTTAAGCATGTGTCTTACCAGATATTCATCATATTACCAAAGTAATGAAAAGAAGTTTGTTCATTTAACAAATTTTTATCCATACATGAATACATGTTTAACTCATTAAGTTAAGTCTCAAATAACATAAATTCAAGATCAACAGCTTGATTCTGACATTTCTACAGCAATCCTTCAATGATTGAGCTAGATTGAAAGATCTCAGTAGCTCAAAGTATAGTTGGCAATGTGACATTTGGTCGAAGTGATTTGTTGCCAAGAAAGAAAGGAAGAGTTGAAAAAAAAAAAAGAATGAAGAAGAAAAAGGGTTAAAAGGATTCTGAGATAGCCAAAGGGTCTGATGAAGAAAAGCCGGTGAACAAGGGTTTGATTGGTCAAAGCTTTCCAAAGCCGCCACTGGTTCGAATGATTAAAAGAAAGAAAAAAGAAGGAAAGAAAGAAAGAGAGAATAAATATAAAAGAAAAAGAGAGAGAAGAAAAAAGAGATTTTAAGGCATTGTCTAACTGTCATGAATGTTTTTGAGCGCATCAGCTTTATGCATTTGCATTTTAAGTTTTTTGAGCGCATCGGCTCCATGCATTTGCATTTTAAGTTGTTGAGCGCATCGGCTCTTGTCTTTTACTTTTGAGCGCATCGGCTCTCTGTTTTTTAATTTCTGTCTTTTACTTTTGAGCGCATCGGCTCCTTGTCTTTTAATTCCTGTCTTTTACTTTTGAGCGCATCGGCTCCCTGGTTTTAATTCCTGTCCTTTACTTTTGAGCGCATCGGCTCCCTGTCTTTTAATTCCTGTCTTTTACTTTTTGAGCGCATCTGCTCCTGTCTTTTACTTTTTGAGCACATCGGCTCCCTGTCTTTAATTCCCGTTTTTTACTTTTGAGCGCATCGGCTCCCTGGCTTTAATTCCTGTCCTTTACTTTTGAGCGCATCGGCTCCCTGTCTTTTAATTCCTGTCTTTTACTTTCGAGTGCATCGGCTCTCTGTCTTTTAATTTCTGTCTTTTACTTTTGAGCGCATTGGCTCCCTGTCTTTTAATTCCTGAGCGCATCGGCTCCTGTCTTTTACTTTTTGAGCGCATCGGCTCCCTGTCTTTAATTCCTGTCCTTTACTTTTGAGCGCATCGGCTCCTGTCTTTTAATTCCGTCTTTTACTTTTGAGCGCATCGGCTCCTTGTCTTTTAATTCTTGTCCTTTACTTTTGAGCGCATCGGCTCCTGTCTTTTACTCTTGAGCGCATCGGCTCCCTGTCTTTTAATTTCTGTCTTTTACTTTTGAGCACTTCGGCTCCTGTCTCTTATTCTTGAGCGCAATTGGTTTCTTGTCTTTTGCTTTTGAGCGCATCGGCTTTTATCTTTTAAGTTTCTGTCATTGAGCGCATCGCTCTTTGCATTGTTTTGTTTCTTTTCGCTCCCGAACAAAATTCGAGTTCATGTCTTTACTCGTTCCTTACCATGATAAAATGAAGAATTACGGTTATTCTTTTTATCTAGTAAGAAACAAGTAAAGAGGGGCAACTGTGAACACCCAATTTTGTCCGGGGTGTTTTGTGAATAAAAATAAAAAAATAAAAAAATAAAAAATAATCTTTCAACCCATTAACCCGTAACCCATAAACCAACCCATTAACCCACAACCCATCGCTTATCCTAATCCCTAAGCACTTATCCTAACCATCCCAAACAAACCTATCCTAAACTAACCATAACTCATCCTACCACAAACTTATCCTAAACCAACCTTGGCGGTTATCATCAAACCCATCTTAACACAAACTTATCCTATCATAAACCCATCCTAACTCAAACTCATCCTAAACAAACTTATCCTAAACCTCCCATCACTTATCCTAAACAAACTCCTAATCACATTCTAACTCAAACACCTCACCTAATCCTCTCCTATAAAACACTTGACCTACACACAGAACAGATACAAAGAAAATACACTCAGCCTAGCCTCACACGTTGCAAAATCCTTGCAGCAATTTGCCAAACACCCTCTGCCATAACACACCACCCAGTTTCCACTCCATCTTCCTCACCATTAACGCCCATCACAATCATCACCGAGCACCCATAACCAAACACCACCACCAAACTTCATCAACCCGCCTCTTCAATCACCTTCATTCACGTCATCTTCCGATTACATCAACCACTCACCCCACCGTCGCCTGGAGTCCACACTGGCCAAACAGATCCAACTGCCGGCACCCACTCGCGAACCACCCCAGATCCGGTGAACCACGGGTCCTGCTCCAGTCAACCGCCGGCGACCTCGAACCTGCTATTCCGTCACCTGATAACACTATCCTCGGAGCAAGCGACATCCACACCTCCACCCGTTACCAGATCGGAGCTCCTTGCGAACGCTGCCGTCGCCCGAAGCCATGGCCGAACCAAAAAGCCCAGAATAGGCTCTATTCCGTCAATCACGGCACCGCACATCGCGCCCCGCACGAACCAGACCACCATCACCTTGCCGCCGTTCACGAAACTCCGCGCACCACCCGGTACCGTCGTCGTGCCTCTGCCTTGGTCACCACCAGCCGTCTGTTGCCCCCCTTGTTCTTTGATTGTTTTCTGAAAAATAGCAGAGAAAGGAACCTTCTCCTCTGCTGAACCGTGAGCATTCTACGTTTCTTTTGATTTATTTTTTTTTTGCTTTAAATGAAGTGGGCTCGTTGGGCCAATAGAAAGGTAAAAAATAAAAAAAAAATAAAAAAAATGGGGAAGAAGAAAAGGATAGTGAATTGGAAGAAGGAAAGGATAAAAAAAATAAAAATATAAGAATAATTTTTTTATAATAAATAATAATAATAATAGTAATAATAAAAATGGGTTACCCGAGTTGCGACAAATTACTAACCTCAGTATTTTGTAAACATCTAGAGTTCTGACAAACTTGATGGTTTACATTATTATTATTATTATTATTATATTTAAACTATTATCTTGTTTTCAATTTTTTTTTAAGTTAAATCGCTAATTGATAATTTTAAATAAAAATTTTGTAACAAACTTGATAATCAATGGGTGACGTCTCTAGCGTGACGCGAGCTTCACCTATTTAATCCTTAATTTGAATAACTGAGCCGCGACGGCTTGTTGATTCAAATTTTTAAAGTTTTTAATAAAATCAACCAACCTACAAGTATTTTATAAAGAATTACGTGACTTTGAATTCCTCATTGCACCTAAGCATACGTAGGAGCGGGACTCATATTCTGTCAAGCCAAAAATTAAATTTTCATAATTTATTTGTTTATTTCATATTTTTTACAAAAGGGGTAAAATAAATATTTTCAAGAATTATTAAGAATTTGCATAATTAATTTAAGATGCATCTTAGGAGGGGTGTGTTAGAAGTGTCTTTGTGGGATTAAGTTTCCACCCTTCCCTACACATAACCGACTCCCGAATTCAATCTGGTTTCAAAGACTATTTTTCTTGTGTTTTCTAATTTTTCTTAATAAAAATAAAATTAGTGACGACTCTTAATTAATAATATTTTAGTTTAAATTACTATTTTGCCGCGATTAAAATCGATCCCGACAATATTACACAAATGTTATTTATATTAATAGAATAACATTTTAATTCTAAAATAAAATATTTTAAATATTAAATTTATGTTTATAATTTTATATATATATAAAATTATGTTTCGTTTCAATTACGTTTTGAACACAATTGAATCATCGAACAATAAATAAGTTCTTTTACCAATCTAATCATCGCTATAATTTTCAGAAACTTGGATTTGACATGTTGACACTTGAGATACATTACGGAACAACATGATTTGTTTTGTAGCACTGTATAATGAGGGTGCAGTTATGCTGTATGTTCATTGTGTCTGTGTGGGTAGTTGGATGATTAGCATAGTGTGTATTATTTTATGCTTTTGTCGTTTGTGTACTGAGTAACAATATTCACACAAATATCATAATTAGATTTTTTATTCTTTTTTTAAGTTTTAAATTATTTAGTGTTGAACATAACTTCTCTTGTGTAATTTTTGCACGAAGTGCTTCTTTTTTCGTTTCTTTCATTATAATTGTTGAACTTCATACTAAGGATTAACTTTTACTCAAATTGAAGGCTGAAAACTATCTATTATTTGCATTTAAAAAGCTAATATAGAATCTGTAACAAAACATAATCTCAATTTGTATAGAGGAGCACCAAGGACAGTATTCTTGTTCTCAACCCATCAAGGACAAACTTCTTTGTGGTCATCCAGTTATCGTAACAAGGACAAACTCCTTTGTGGTCACTAGTCTTACACCTACACTTCAAGCAGCAGTTCTGACAAAGGAACATGCAGGGTTCTTGTATAAGCTGTTTCTGAGCATCTGTCCGTAGTGCAAGCACCCGGACACTGCAACATATTTTATCAATTCGACAAGAAACATACACCATCAGTTGGTCCACAAACACGTATAAAGATACGTTAAACAAATTGAAAGATGAGTACTTACGAATAACTTGTATCTCAAAGTCAAAAAAAGTAGGAGTTGGTGGTTTTAGTGGATTGCAAAGTTAACAAAAGAAGGAAATTTTCTTTTCTCCTGCGTAACTTTTCGGTGGATGGCTTGCAAAGTCAAGAAAAAAAGAGTATGATTTGCAGAGTACTTTCGGTGCTCGTTGTGAAAATTAGACAGCCGAATTGCATTAATTACAAGATTAGTTGAAATCTCTATAAATAGAGATTTTTGAAAAATGAGTTTGTGAATTTATGAGAGATAGAAAAAAAAAAGTAAGAAAATTTTAAAAGTATAATGTATAAGCATATATTAATAATTTTTTAGTTTATTTTTTAGTATATGTAATATTACAAAATATAGTAGAAGAAAATTTTATTAAAAAATATTATATTTTATATTTTTTGTGTGAAAAAATATAAATAAAATATTATAATTATATTGATATAATAAAATATTTTTAAAATTTATTCTGTGATTTTTTCTCCCAATATACAATAGAGTTTTTCATATTAAAATTGATGTGTAATTTTTAATTTATTTTTTTGATGTAAATAGGAATGATAAGTAAATCTCATCATAAAAGTATTATTCACATATTTTATGATTTTATCAATTATTTTTTATGAATTTAAATGTACTTTTACTCATATTTATAAAGTATTTAAAACACTTAAAATGTATCTTACTCTAATTTTTTCTTAACAAAAACTAAAGTCAACCCTCAAGGACAAACTTCTTTGTGGTCATTTATCGTAACAAGGACAAACTTCTTTGTAGTCACAAGTCTTACACCTACACTTCAAGCAGAAGTTCTGACAAAGGAACATGCAGGGTTCTTGTAAGCTGTTCCTGAGCATCAGTAAGTGCAAGCACCTGGACACTGCAACATATTTTATCAATTTGACAAGAAACATACACCATCAGTTAGTCCACAAACATGTATAAAGATATGTTAAACAAATTGAAAGATGAGTACTTATGAATAAAACTATAATTCAAACTAGAAATTAAAAATAATCAAGTGTAAATCTTTTCATTGAGAGTTTGTTTGAAAAAAATTAAATCTTTTTTAAATAGTTATTTTTAGAGAATTAAATTATTTTGTAAAATAATTATTATATTTGAGTAAAATGATTATTTTTTAAAAAAGATTTTACACAAAATTCAATACAAAATAAAAAAAAAATTTCAGCTAATAATTATAAGTTAAAGATTGAAACTTATGATTTTAGTTTATAAATTATTTTTTATATTTTAATATATAAATACTTTTTTATCCTCAATTAAATAATTTTTTTAATTATTTTATATTTATTTTAATAATTTAATATATAAAAATAATATTTTATATCATCTAAATAAATTATATTAACTTAAAATTATTTTATAATTAATACATTTAAATATAAAAATAAATTAATTATAATTAATTATAATTAATTATAATAATAATCAATTATAATTAATTATAATAATAATCAATTATCAATATGATTTATAATTTTTAACTTTTTCAAACGAGAGTTGAATCTTGGAGGGATTGCTTATTTACTTCACATAGCCAGAAGATTAAAAAAGTGCCAATCATTCGCTGAAGACTTGGCTCCCAATAATTTAAAAATGTAGTTGACTTTGTGGTACATTTCTTCAAATTAGTTAGTGGTGAAACTGTAAGGGACTCATTGACTACAAATAAATTAAATTCTGCCTGGTACTTACGGATCAGATGTAGCACACCAAGCAAGAAAACTGAATTAGGATCCCCAGTCACTGCTTTTGTCTTAAATATACAGGAAGACAGCAGCATAGCTGGCCATATGGCTTTCTTTTGGTGTGGCTGCATTAGCTCACAAAAGCAGAAATATGTACGGTGATATCTTATCTTTTTAAAAGAGTAGAAAGCGCCAGAATTTCTTCCCAGTTAAGGTGTGTTAGGTTCAAATGTAAATTTTTTTATTATTTTAATAATTAATTATTATATAATCAATTATACATATAATATAATTAATTTTATATTTAAATATATTAGTTTAAAAATAATTATAAAAAATAATTTATTTTGTTTGAATAATATAAAAAAATTATTTTTATGTATTAAATTATCAAAAAAAATAAAATAACTAAAAAAATTATTTAAATAAAGACTAAATAATATTTATATTTTAAAACTTTTAAAATAATTTAAAATTTAAAATCATAAGCTTCAAGTTTTAAATTTATAAAAAAATTATTTTAATGCATTAAATTTCATTCAAAAAATAAAACATACTTACCAAACATGCATGAACAATAAAAAAAAATTGAGCCAAAAAAAAAACTTTTGATTTGAAAAATAATCCCAACCAAATATACATTAACAGTTTGCATGTATCAACAATTTGATTGTGTGTGATAAAGATCTTGAAGTTTATTAAATCAGAAAAAACAGGGAAAAAAAAGAAGCAAACTTTCACTGATAATGCCCTTTTGATCACAATTGTTTCAGCTACATATAGTAGAATTGTACACGTGACTCTGTCTAAGGATATATTTAGATTAATTGTAAAAAATATTTTAATAATTAATTATTTATATAATTAATTTTTTTATAATTAATTATCATAAAATTAATTTTATACTTAAAAATATTAATTGAAAAATAATTTTAAGATAATATATTATGTTTAAATTATATAAAAAAATCACTTTTATATAATACATTATTTTTAAAAAAATTGCATTACACTTTCTAGTGGAAGTTGATAATGAAGACGCAAAGGGTATATTTATAAAAGAGTTCTGTAAGATAATAATTATAATACTGAAAAATGAGCTTCTCAGGAAAAAGCTTTTTACCGTGGAAGGATTATGCCCCAAAAGATTTTTACCATTTTAATCACTTTTATCCAAACATAAAGCTTTTAACTCAAAATGGTTTTTTCTTAAAAAAAAAGTTGTTAGCATTCCCGAACATATACCGCTCAGTTATAAAATTTTTTTATTATTTTAATAATTAATTATTATATAATTGATTATAATAAAATAAATTTATGGTTAAATATATTAGTTAAAAATTAATTTTAAAATAATTTATTTTATTTAGATGATATAAAAAAATTACTTCTATGCATTCAATTATCAAAAAAGATATATAACAATTAAAAAAATTATTTAATTAAAAATAAAATAGTATTTATATATTAAATTTTTTAAAATAATATATAATCTAAAATCATAAATTTCTAACTTATAAAAACAATTATTATAATGCATTAAATTTTGTATAAAAACTCAAACAAAATTACTCAAACATGCCATAAATAATTAAAAAAAATTTTTAACCAAAATGAAACTATTAATTTAAAAAATAATCTCAACTAAATATACACTAAATTTACCATAAATTAAATTGGGGTGATATTAATGTTCTGGACTGTGATCTGGGATCCATCTAGTCGGATCAACCCGACCTGACATAAGTATAACCAGATTCCACCATGGATGATGTGACTGATATCCGTAATTATCGATCATCTACTTACGATATTATAGGACCCATAACAGCCTCAGATTGATAAGCAGTTCTTATATTGAGAATTCCTAACATATAGGGATCGATCCTAGTTATAGAAGGAAAGTAATCCTCCCCAAGATACTAATCCTAAATACTTGCATTCGATAACAAATCACACAAGGATTCAATACACGCTCTATAAATACAAGGCTAAGTATCCTCAATCAGGTATCAGTAAATTACTCAATATACTTCCCCTACTTGTACACAGCCTGACTTGAGCATTGGAGTCACTTTACAGGTACCCACCCCCAGACTCAACACGTTTGATCGCTCCTGTTAAAGGAGGAATCCACCACTCACGTACCTATCTCAAGTATCCTCTGAATCCACTTCAGAACATTGGCGCCATCTGTGAGAAACAGTAAATTTCTAATCATACGCCAAACATGGTGAACATAAGACAATATTCCAGGAGAAACACTACGCAACCTCTTGCTGATCAAGAGCGGGAGCCAGCAGCCCAACCTCCTCCTCGGACACTTCCACAAGCCGCGGCTGAAGCTTCGGTCGTTAGAAACCGAGAACATATGCTTCAAGAAGGCAACGAGACTTCAATTTCTGACTAAAGTCCACATCCTCCCCGCAGGACATCTGTATTGGACAGACTTGCCCACCCCAGAGAGGGGGCGAATAGCGCTATACCGAGACCTAGGGGCTCCGTGCAATCACGCCTAGGTCCTCGAGACAACAACAATACTATTCGTCCTCCTAGTCAAGGTCCTGCTAATTCAGAGGCAACCAGAAACCATCTTCACGAGTTATTGGCCCAGCAGATGCAGCAACTTGATGAACAGCGCCGCCTGTTAGATCTCCAGTGGCGTCGGATCGACGAGTTGGAACGGTCAGTATGCGTGGAGACTGTCCACGAAAGAAGGAATGCTGATGTCCACCAGAGAAGATCTCCACGTAATGAAAATAGCCACGAAGTCGGAAATAACATCCTATTGCTCGGCATTTAGTTACAACCGTTTTCGGAGGAGCTGATGGTGTATAGGGTTCCACGGGGCTTTAAGCCTCCCTTCAATCTGGAGCAGTACGATGGCACAACGGACCCACAAGAACACCTTGATGCCTATGCCCATTCCATGTAGTTCCATGGAGGAATACCAGAATTACTATGCCGGGCTTTCTCCATTTTTCTGAAGAAAGGAGCCCTCCGCTGGTTTTCTACCCTACAACCGAGGTCAATTACAAGATGGGATGACCTCTCACAGTGCTTCCTGTCACACTACACCACCGCGAAGGAGCAACCAAAGTCAGTTGACTCCCTGCCTGCTATCCGACAGGGGAGCAACGAATTTCTCAGAGAATATATCAAGAGATTCAGCACTGCATTAGCCTATGTGGCCAGTCCTGACGACCGAATAACTCTTCACTATGCCCGAAGCGGCCTCCGAGCTGATTTGGATTTCTTCCAGTCGTTAGCTAAGAAGAAGCTAGAAACTATGAATGAGTTCCATACTCGGTCGGCCAAATACATTGCGATGGAAAAAACAATCAAGGATAAGGAAACCTTGGAGAAAGGTGAGCCCATCCATCAGAAAATCAACCGGGGCGCTAATCAGCCACGGAACACTACCAAAGTTGATTCTTATCGCTCCAAGTATGCAGACTACACTCCCCTAAATACTTCACGAGAAAATATTCTCAAAGAGGTACTTCAGACGGAGTTCCGAAATATCAAAAGGCCGTCACCACCGAAGAAAATAAAAGATCATTCCAAGTATTGTAAATGGCACAAAGGCCACGGCCATGAAACTGAAGAATGCCGACAACTTCGGGATGCGATCGAGTCTTTTATCAAAGAAGGCCGCTTGCAAAAATACATTGCCAGAATCCAGAATAACAGTAATCTCGGAAGACAAAGGGAGAGAAGACACAGCCGCAGCCCTAAATGAAGCCCTACCCCTGGGCAAAGAAAGAGAACCCGCAACCCTGTCAGGAAGTCCCGAACCCCACATCGTCAAGAGAATGGAAATCATGACAACGGAAACCGGGATAACCATAATGGAGCTAATAGAACCAATCGATTGGTCAGCACGATCTCCGGAGGATTTACCGAGGGATGATCTTCCAGTAGTTCCCGGAAGAAAGCACTATGGACTACGGTATTGAGCATCTTAGACTTTACACATAGACCTCCTGCCAATGACGATGAAGAACCCCTGATCTCCTTTACTACAAAAGATTATGGTGATATCATCTGAGATCATGATGACCCACTCGTCATATCCGGAATAATATCTAACGCAAAAGTTCACTGTATCTTTGTCGATCGGGGTAGTTCAGCAGACATAATGTTCATGGATGCTTTTTAGAAATTGGAATTCCCTTTGACTGAGTTAACTCTATATGAAGGCGAACTCAGGGATTCTCTGGTGAGAAGATTACCCCGGTGGGATACTTTGAAACGTTCCTAACCTTCGGGAATAATAGAGTCTACAGAACCATTAAGGTCAGATTTTTGGTCGTGGATTGCGCGTCTGTATACAACATCATCCTAGGACGGCCCACCCTTAATGGCATCACTGCCGTAGTATCCACTGCCTACCTAACCATGAAATTCTTAAACAAAAACAATGAGGTGGTCACGGTTAAAGGTGACTAAATTGTGGCGCGCAAATGCTATAACGACAGCCTCAAAATATGTAGGGCGCCCCAGAAGGCAAGAACACCCAGGGATGCCCAAGTGTTGGAATAAGTGAACATCCTCATGACTGAGCTGGATGTAAGAGAAGAAGTTCAGGGTACTAGGCCCCAACTGCAAGGAGAGATACTGCCCCTTCAACTAGGTGGCAAGCCAGACCAAGTCACCTAAATAGGAGTAGCCCTGGACGAACAAGAGAAACGCCAGCTTATAGAGCTCCTTCAACGCAACAAGGACCTATTTGCATAGACGTCTTCTGATATGCCAGGATTCGACCCCGCCTTCATCTGTCATCATTTATCCATTAAACGGGACGCTAAGCCGGTCTCCTAGAAGAAGAGAAAGATCAGCCCAGAAAGACAGCAGATTGTTCAAGAGCAGGTCAAGGAATTTCTCAATGCCAATTTCATCAAGGAAGTCTCCTACACCACATGGCTTTCTAATGTGGTCCTAGTGAAAATGTCAAACGAAAAGTGGAGAATGTGTGTGAACTATACAGACCTGAACAAGGCATGTTCGAAGGACCCGTACCCCCTTCCGAACGTCGACAAGTTGGTCGACAGCTCATCCGGTTTCTGACTTTTGTCCTTTATAGATGCCTACTCGGGGTACAACCAAATTCCTATGTACCACGGTGATGAAGAAAAGATTGCCTTTATTACCGAGAAGGCAAGCTACTACTATACCGTCATGCCTTTCGGCTTAAAAAATACCGGAGCCACCTATCAGCGCATGATGAACAGGATTTTTGAAAGCCAAATAGGAAGAATGCTAGAAGTGTACATTGACGATATGATCGTCAAGACCTCGAAGTGCAGATCCCACGCCTCCGACCTTGAAGAGGTATTCGCAGAAGTCAAGAAGCATAATATAAGGCTTAACCTTGAGAAATGCACTTTCGGGATCCGAGCTGGAAAGTTTTTGGGCTTTATGTTGACAAATCATGGAATAGAAGCAAACCCGGATAAATGTCAGGCGGTGCTCGACATGCACAGCCCCCGGAATATAAAAGAAGTCTAACAGCTTACAGGCTGAATTGCCGTACTCACACACTTCCTTGCTAAGGCAGCTCACAAATCCCTCCCACTCTTCAAATTATTAAAGAAGGGGACAGGTTTTGTATGGACCCAAGAGTGTGAGGACGCCTTCTCGTCTCTTAAAAGCTTGCTATCGTCTCCTCCCATATTGACTAGACCAGAAGTCGAAGAGACGTTATATGTATACCTCTCTATTCATGCAGAGGCTGTTAGCTCAGTCCTAATCCGAGAAACTATCGAAGGATAAAAGCCAGTTTATTTCGTGAGCAGGGTGCTGCAAGGACTCAAACTCCGTTATTAGAAAATTGAGAAGATCGCCTTTTCTTTAGTTATCACGGCCAGGAGGCTAAGGCAGTACTTCCAATGCCACCCGGTAGTTGATAGGACAGATCAACCAATCTGCCAAACACTGCACAAACCAGACCTTGCAGGGAGAATGATTGCTTGGTCCATTGAGCTTTCTGAGTTCAAAATTTCATATGAACCCAGAACGGCAATCAAAGCACAAGTACTATCAGACTTTGTAGCTGAGCTCATATCTGACCCCGGCATCTGCGAACGGGCCTTTTGGATGGTATTTGTAGATGGCTCATCTAATCCCAAGGGGAGTGGTGCCGGGATAATCTTGGAAAACCCAGGAGGTATAACCGTCGAGAGCTCTCTTAAGTTCGAGTTTCCTACCTCGAATAACCAGGCAGAGTACGAAGCATGCATAGTCAGCTTAAAGATGGCTAAAGAGCTGGGCGCAACTAGGATCACACTATGTAGTGATTCCCAACTAATGACCTCCCAGATCCAAGGCGACTACCAAGCTAAAGAGCCCCTCTTGCAGAAATACCTGGCCAAGGTACAAGCCTAAAAGAGTTCGAAACAGTAAAGGTGGAACACATCTCCCGAGAACAAAACTCAAGAGCCGACCTCTTATCTAAGTTGGCCAGTACAAAGAGCCTGGGGAATAATCGATCCGTGGTCCAAGAAACCTTAGTCCAACCATCAATCATAACGGTCTTAATTTCCCAGATTGAGGACTCAGAATCCACATGGATCACCCCCATTTTTAACTACCTATAATTCAGTATCCGGACGGAGGACCCAAAAGAAGCTTCCAGGCTAATAAAGACCACAGTCCGATATACTATCTACGACGGTCGATTATATCGACGAGGATTCTTCTCACCCCTTCTCAAATGCCTAACCCTAAAGAAGCAGAGTATGTCCTAGCAGAGATCCATGAAGGGAGTTGTGGACACCACTTGGGAGGCAAGGCCCTGGCACTAGAAGCCCTCAGGGCCGGTTACTACTGGCCCACCATGGAGGCAGACGCAATGGCTCACGTCTAAGTCTGTGACCAATGCCAGCGTCACTCAAATCATTACCATGCTCCACCTGAGGAACTGTCCAAGATATCTGTGCCCTGGCCATTCTACAGATAGGGTATGGATATCCTAGGTCCCTTCCCCCAAGCTCCTGGCAAACTAAAATTCTTAGTGGTAGCAATAAACTACTTCATTAAATGGATAGAAGTCGAACCATTGGTCACCATAAGCTCGGCTAAAATCCAGAAGTTCACTTGGCGCCACATCATTACTAGGTTTGGAATCCTAGAGTCCATCGTAACAGACAACGGGACACAATTTAAAGATAAAGGGTTTGAAGAACTGCTCGCTGGTTTGAAAATCAAACACCGTTGTAGCGTAGTTGAGAACCCTCGAACAAATGAGCAAGCAGAAGTCGCAAACCGGGTTATTGTCTGTGGCCTTAAGAGAAGACTGGATGAGGCTAAAGGAAATTGGACCGAATAGCTAGACCACATCCTCTGGGCCTACCGAACTACACCCCACTCCACCATTGGTGAAACCCCCTTTAGGCTCACTTACAGGTGTGAGGCGATGATTCCGGTAGAAATAGGAGAGTCCAGCTGGCGCCTCTAACATTTCTCAGCAGATAATAACCCTGACCTAATTAGAGAAGATTTAGATCTCTTGGAAGAAAGGAGATGCATCGCTCACATACGCAATGCCGCCATAAAACAGAGGACAACTACATGCTACAACCTCAAGGTTATCCCTAGAAGATTTCAACCCGGCGACCTCGTACTCTGCCGAGCTGACGTCAGAGGGAAAAATGCCTCCCAGGGGAAGTTGGCTCCAAACTAGGAAGGCCCCTACCGCATCGTAGCTAGCACTAGCAAAGGAGCTTACACCATCGAGACATTAATTGGCAAGCCAGTGAAGAACTTCTGGAATACAGATAAGCTTCAAAAGTACTACAACTAAGCACCTCTTAAGGCCTAGTCTTAGTCTACTTCACGATTAATATACATGGCAACGCTTTGTAAGGACCTTAGTCCTCCCTTTAATTAATAAAGCAAAGTGGCTTTTTACTTCAATCAAAGCATGTCCTAGACAGGTAGATTAACACAGTCCCCCCGAGAGCATCTTGTGCTGAAAGGTTGTGTAGTAGAAAAATCCTAAGTCCTGAGAAAATTCTCACACTAAACCATGTGCACTAAAGACCCCGGCAAGGACCAATAATGCTAAGGTTGGGCGAGCTCCGAAACACCTCAATGATTGGTGATGGACCCCAGAACCAAGCTTCACTTAAGCCAAAGTCAAGCGGGCTCCGGAACACCTCAATGATTGGTGATGGACCCCAGACAAGGCTATACACCAAAGTCAAAAGAGACTTGCAAAGCCAGGCAAATTGGCAAGCAATCCCAAACATGGTTCCTATCTAATAAGCCGTAAAAGGATTCCCAAGTCTATGAAAGACTTAGGATCCCAGGCAAAGTCTTTATCGTGAAATCCAGGTCTCACAGGGACACCAAAAGTCTTCCAAAGACGTTGGACCCCGGACCGCGGTTTCTAACATATACAAACTGCCTAAAGTACAAAACAAAGGGCATTAAACCCAACGTAATCAGTCGGCATGCAAAGCAAAACAACAATTCATAGCAGAAACGAAATAAATTTAAGACTTCAAAAATCGGAGCATTTGTCCTTAGAAAAACCAACAAACCCCACACAAGGGGCATAAACAAAAATAAAAATTTTAATCCTCAGCAGGTCCTTGATCAGCGGCCGCTATAGATAAAGTCCCAGTAGTACTTGGATTAGCCCTGGGATTTGCCAGTTGTCCATCCCGCACCACCTTGCTAGAATCCAGATTGCCCAAGACCAAATCCACCCCAGGATTAAAAACCTAGACTTAATCAAGGGCATTCTGAAATTGTTCTCCATTAATGTCGGTGTAGACCGTGACCAACTTTTGAACATCATCTCACAACTGTTTAATCTCGACGACTGATTGTTGATCCTTGTCCCAGAGTCTTTCATTTTCAGCTTTTAGCACGGCTACATATCACTTAAACTCGGCTAAGCTAGAATCCTTTTTCTTGCCGGCATCCTTCTGCGCAGTTACCTCCTACCTCAGCTCTCGGACTTGGGCTTTAGCTTCACTTTTCGCCTTGGTGACATATTCCAAAGCCTTAAGAGTTTCGCTATGATCCCGTTCAGAGGCCGCCGCTTTGTCCATCAGCTCCCACTCACGCTCCTCGCAAACCTTTTCCAGGTACCGAGTTTCTGCGGCAAGTCGAAGACCAAAAGTTTCGAACCATGCGAAGGTGTCTTTAGTGCTCTAAAGGGCGAGATGATTTGTGATCTACTCATCGAGAAGGTTATAGTCAATAAACTCTCGGGGGTCAGACTCCTCGAGATACAAGTTGATTGGACCGTTGATATCCTCGGCCGAAGTCCTCTTATCCTGGTCACTCGGTGCCCCTTCTTCTGCTGTCTTTCTCTTCCGGCTTACGATAGCTTCAGGAGAGTCCTCTACCTCGATAAGCTCCCTGTCCACCCCTGGAACTTTGGTAGGAGGTGGCGGAGGAACTGCAGCTATAGGATCCAATAACTCCTCCGAAGTCCTGGCCTGAAAAGTGGTAAGAATCACCAAGGCATTTCCGGTCTTTGACATCTCAGCCAAACTTTCTGCAAAAGAAAAAAAAACAAAGGATCAAAGCTCAAAAATTGCAACAGGATATTACAAAAAATACTAAACCCACGAGTTTACACTCGGGCTTGGACTAGGCTACCTAACACAGCAAAGAGAGTCTAGTCGTCCGGAGTATCTAGGATGTCTTTGGGATGAATCGAGCCTACTTCTTCAACCCACGTCTCGAAGAAGTTGACGCACTCTAACTCTTCATCACCCAAGTGATATACTTCCCTTTCGAATGACTGAGTAGGGTTACTCCAGGCCCCCGGGTTCCAGTATAGACTGAAGGTCGGCTCGCCATCGCCGCCCAACCAGAAGGGTTGCACACCATTGGCCACCTTTAGCTTGAAGAACTTCTCCTTGAAATCCTTATAACTCTCAAGATATGGGAGAAAAATTTTACGTCCTTAGCGAGATCGGACCGAGAGCCAGGTCTTTGGAGCGGCACCGCCACCATAAGTGGAATACCAGGTATGAAAATAGAAGAACACCTTATTCGAGCATCGCAACCCGACCAACTGATATATCCTTTCAAAGGCCATGATATTGGCCCAATCGTTGGGATGAATCTGGGTTGGAGCGGCGTTTAAGGTCTGGAGTATAGCAATATAGAAGTCGGTGAACAGAAGCTGAAGTCCAAACTGAACAAAGAAGTCCTCATACATATACGTGAAGTGTTCTCCCTCCTCACGAGCCGAACACACCCTTTCATTCCCTGGCGAAAGGACCTCAAACTCATGATCCCTGCTTTTTCCCTCCGTCAACACCAATTATCTTTTCAATTCCTCCATATGTAGTCCCAGTTAAAAGCGGGATATCCGACTATAAGTGTCATCCCTAACCCAAGGATAAACTGACCCGGACCATGGCGAATACAGATTTCATCCTCCATAGCCACCTCTTCTTTCGGTTCACCTCCCTCTGCAACCTGGGCAACGTCTAGTTCCAGCTCCTCGATTCTCACCGCTCTCTTTCTGGCCATTGGAAGTTCCTAGACACACACACAGAGGCCGACCGTTAGAACCATTCAAGTTCAGAAATTCAGAAATGAAGGCAAGCAAGAAAAAAGCTGCTCACACCCACATGCTGGCCTCTGCCCCAACCAAGACCGAAGCCTCAGTGGGACACCCCCGTCGCAGACCTGGCAACGAAGGAGGTGGTCCAAGAAGCAACACCACTTTAAGAGAGAAACTCTCTTAAACCCTTAATGGCAGAAAGGGGCACCCCAACAACAGAGTGCGTAACCTCTCGTAAAGTGAAATGAATTAGGAGAAATCAGAATAAGAAGAAAGTAAGTACCTTTAGGGAAACTGAAGGTATTTGATTGAGCAAAGCACCAAGTAGAAGACCGCCGGAATTGCTTCTGAGAACCGCTGAAAGCTTCTCCAAAACCACGAGAGTCAAAGAAAGTGATAGCGAAGTGAGCAATGAAGGTTATGGCCCTATTTGTAGAAGCTAGACGGTTGAGGGGCAATCCAATCAGACCAACCCATGATTTGAAAAAGATATTCATCATGTCGCGAGAAGCTCTATACATGCCTTTCTAGTAAAAACGTGCCACGAAGCCCATACGGTTACCAAAGTGATCGAATAGACAACTGTGCAGTAATTCAAGCATCGGACAACTCCATATCATCAAACTCAGGAACTCCCCGGGAAACTCGAGTTAGGTTGGGATACCCGAAAAGAAAAAGAACCCCGGCTACTGCCGAGGAAACAAAGAAAAGTGGAGAACGGGACCGCCACTTCAGGGAGCCTCTTTTGTAAACTTTAGACGGACCCCGGTGGTCAGATATGTGACTCATCATTTCGTAAGCCAATGGTTAAAGTTAAACAGAGTTGGGATTAAGCCAGCCATAAGGTAAGCGTTGGACTTACCCTGGGCCATGTATGATGGAAAGAAGAAATAAAAGAAAGCAGACACCGGATGAAGTTCATAATCTGCTAAGTTTTTATTAATTACTTCTCATTCCATACATCGTCCTACATCTACAAGAGAGGAAAAATAAAATATTGAGACATGAAATGTATAACAGTAGAGCATCGGCCTCTTCTTCCTGGAGTTTGAACAAGGTACGGTCCAAAAATCAACAAGGCTTTGACCGAATCACTTTCCAAGTCCCCGGGAATAAAGTGGAACAGGAACCCCATCTCTCTGAGGAAGGATCTGACACATCCGTAAGAGAGCTTTAGGACGGGATGTCATGGCAGGAGCACCTTGTCGTGCTGCCACATTTATAGTCACATCCACAGTTCCTCCACTCTCTTCACCGAAATGGACTGAAGCCATACCAATTTTTCCTTTCTTGCCTTATTCACTGTGATAGTAAAGATAGACCCCGATTATCTCTTCAGAGCAAGTCTAAGAAAGGAAGTCACCCCAAGTCGCTCCAAGAGAGTTTTCCTTCCCTGTGACCTGGCATTACTGCATATCCGGTCGTACTATGAAGAAGACCATCCAGGTGCCTCCAAATAACTCAGGAAGAAGGTGGAGGAAGGAACGGTGTGCTCCATTGAGTCCCCATGCAATGGTGGACGGAAGCGTCATTCCATCCTAACAATACGTTGGATCAGACACCCCCGTGTACGCCAGGATAGAAAGGCTTCCGGCTCCCTAAATGCAGGGCTACTCCACTTTACGCCAAGAAAGAAAGGCTCATTTGAGGCAAGGAAACTATTTGATGGGAATTAATTACTTTCAGGAATTTCGAAAGGATTAAGAGAATGACCATTACAGGGGGCAAAACTCTCCATATGAGTACAAGGGATGAAAGGAAAATCACCCTCTCAGATAGAAACATTTTTTAACAGAACTGCCAAATGAGAGAGAGGCGGTACCAACTGAGGTGCACACATTCCCTATTTATAGAGAAAATGAAGCACCCTGATTGGCCCCGTAAAAAGCAGTTTGATCATATGATGACATCCACGTTTAATGCTCTCTGATATGTTGCAGAGTATCAGACAGTTGAGAGACAGTATGAAACAGACATCCTTTTTAAAGGATATTTAATTCCCGATGAAATCAAAGTAATAACTCCCTATGGAGTTATAGGCTGTTACGTTTGGAATAGGCGTGGAAATCGTATAAGGAAATCGCGACAATTAATGCATAAGGGCAGAGAATCTCCATGACGTAATGGCCTATTATGATTACCGATACCATACGCAAGTCATTCGGGGTTTAACTTACTGAGGATCCACAATGATCTTATCTCAGGACGATCCAGTTATAACATGACACTTGGCTATTCCTCTAAGTACTAAGCTGGGAGCAACTGTTCTGAACCATGATTCGGGATCTATCTAGTCGGATCAACCCGATCCGGCATTAGTATAACCAGACTCCACCATGGATGATGTGACTGAGGACTTAAGTGCAGTCCGAATCTCGGAGCTCTACGTACTGAATGACACCGGGTCATAATATCAAAATTTCTAGATATGAGCAAAGAATATATTCCTAAATATCTGTAACTGTCAATCATTTACTTACGATATTATAGGACTCATAACAGTCTCAGATTGATAAGCAGTTCTTATATTGAGAATTCCTAACATATAGGGATCGATCCCAGTTATAAAAGGAAAGTAATCCTCTCCAAGATACTAATCCTAAATACCTGCATTCGATAACAAATCACACAAGGATTCAATACACGCTCTATAAATACGAGGTTAAGTATCATCAATCAAGTATCAGTAAATTACTCAATATACTCTCCCTACTTGTACACAGTCTGACTTGAGCGTTGAAGCCCCTTTACAGGTACCCACCTCCAAACTCAACATGCTTGATCGTTGCTGTTAAAGGAGGAATCTACCACTCACATACCTATCTCAGGTATCCTCTGAATCCACTTCAGAATACTATATATGTTGTTCTGCAAAATTGTGACCACTACAACTTTCACTATCAGCATTGCAAATCACTCCTTATGCAGCTCACGTTTTCTTATAAAATCATAAAATTTAGTGTGTATTTAAATTAATTTATTTTAAATTTAAATTAAAATAATTTATAATTAAAAATTCATTAATTTTTTTAAAATAATTATTTTTTTAAAATAATGTCAAATAAACATGTTTGTGTGTGTGTATATATATTTATATATATATATATATATATATATATATATATTTAACCTTTTGAATAAATGAGTGAAATTATTTCTTTTTTCCTTTTCGCCTAAAATATCTCCTTTCCAAAAACATTTCAACCAGGTATCAAAAGATTAGAATTAGATAGTGATTCCAAAAGCGCCAAATATACCAAATTTCTGAAGGGTCCTCTTCCTCGATTGCGATTGCTACTAGATTAATTACTAAGATTGGCCAATTGCAATACCAAATGAAAGGTAATAGTTTCATAGGTTCCATGTGATTTTATTGTTCTTTTAATAAGATCCTGATCTAAACATCTGTTACATCTTTTCAGTTATACAATACAATGTAGCATCAATTTATATAATAAGACCTCACAATTTCATGGGACCTACCAAACAGTCTTTTTCTTGATTAGGTTAGAAATCAAGTGCCAACTAATTAGTTTTATGATGATCATGTATGTTTAGAAGTGGGATGCATACCTCTACAACCAAAATGACATTATTTGAAAGGAAACAATTAAAAAAAAATTAGAAAAACAAATAAAAAAAGAACACCTCATCAAAACCCTTTTTGTAAAAGGTTAGGAGTGGAAAGAAAAGCATGTGAACTTCGTTTGATGGCTCCATAAGATGCAACCCACCACCCCTTTCCCCAACATAAAAAGGTAGTGTAGTTTTATCAATATTCTATTGCAACTGAAAGGTATCGAGGAAAGTGGTAAAGAAATTGAAAGAAAAAGAAAAAAAAAAGTGAGAAAAGTTAGTTTGTTATATATGATAAATTAAAAGTCATTGAATTATAAGAGAGAGAACAGGAGGAAGAGAGAGAATCGGAGCAGAATCATACCAGCAGCTGAAAAACCAGAATGCTAGCTTATGCATATGCTTGTTTTGTGATGATGCAATATTAAAATCAAGAAGCCAACAAAGAGTTCCAAATACACATGTATTCAGCAGTATATTATATGTACACACATACACTTGGCTTTTTACTTAATCAATACTTTTATATTAATTATTAAAATATACTATTTTAGAAAAGACAAATTTTCTTATTATTTTAATCGGATTGTATGTATTGTGTTGACGAAACTAATGTTATTAAATTTAAATTATTAAGTAATACATTATACTATATTAATTTTAAATAATTAATTCAATTTAAAATATATTAGACTATCACATAATATGTAATCATATTAAAGTATATTACAATATTAGGACAAATTATTTTTCTAAATTCATTAAAAATATCAGCAAATTATCCATATAGTTAAAAAATTATTTCATAAGGAACGGTAAAGATTTTTCAACAAGTGTAACTTACAAATTATCTCAACAATAAACTTGTTGTTGCAATATGGATTTTTGTTTTTATCTTGCGTTGGAATAAGAGTTGTTCTAGACCGGGTTCCGGATTAGTAGTTTAGGAGCGACTCGACCTGCTAGGATTAAATTTTAAATATTTATAAGTGCTTTTAGATAAATAAATATGTCTATTTATAAGGTGTAAATCTATAACAGAATTCCTCATAGATAGAGGAATTAATTATATCTCTCATAAATAGAGGAGACAGTTATAAGAGATAATAATCTTACTGAATTCTTATCTTATTTAACATCATTTAATGTAAATTTGAACATGATTCTTATCAACCAAAACATTCCTATAAATACCACACAAGGTCACAAAGGTATACAACTAATTTCAAACACTCTACCCACCTTATACACGGTCTAACTTGAGCGTCAAAGTACCTTTTTCAAGTACTCACCCCTTACACCACTGTCGCTGTCATCGTGCTATGGAGGAAACCACCTTCGATAGCCTAATTTAGGTGATTCTTTGAAACTCATTCAGAACATTAGTGTCATATGTGAGAAAGCGATAAACTTTGATTCACATCACCACCATCATGGTCACTACCAAGCGAAACCACTTTTCTGCCACTCAGAATCAACCTTCTTCTAGCTGCCGTTTGACATTTGCCCCCATCCAAGAGCCAGTTGCTGCCCAACTAGAACCCATGCAAGATAGATAAGAGACTTCGCATACTGGCAAGTCTCCCCCCTTAGCCGCGGTGTGTTCCGATGATGCAGCGACTTGGCCAACACCAGGAAATGAGTATCGGCATTACAACGCTTGGGAGCAAGGGTGAACAATAATGAAGTTCGGTCCCATCAAGGCGAGTCCAGTCTCCCAAAACTATCTAAGGAAGAGCTTATTTCTTTAGTTAGACTCAAGGGCGAACGGATTCATAATTTGGAAAGAGCTGCTAACTAGGAAAAGGAGGACGAGAATCGGGTTCCCCACTGGAATCGTGAAAACAGGAGGGAACCAGTCCGTGATGGGGTACGTAATCTAAAATACTCAAGGATCACGAAACACAGTCAGAGAGCTGAGAACTTGGCTCGTGGAAATAGAGAACAGGATCTAGGATGGAGAAAGTCGGTTAAGTAAAACCAACCTTTCTCTAATGAATTGATGACCTACGAGATCCCTAGGTGCTTCAAGTATCTAACTAATATTGATGTCGATGATGAGATCACGGATCCTCAAGAACACCTTGATTCCTATGTCTCTGTTTTACTATTTGTTGGAGAAGATGATTCACTCATGTGCCGTACTTTCCCTCTTTCTTTGAAAAAAGCCGCCTTGAGATGCTTCACTACCTTAACTCCTAAATTTGTTGTTGATTGGGAAGACTTGTCCTCGAGATTTTTGCTACACTTCACTACTAGTAAGGTGCAGCTGAAATCCATTTAATGTCTTTCCCATATTAAGCAAGGAAAGGAGAAATCTCTCCAAGACTTTATATCCCTGTTCAATAAAGAAGTGGTGAATATTCATAATTGGGATAAAAGACTCGGATTACATTACATGAAGGAAGGACTCCGTCCTAGCCCATTTTCTTTTTCTCTGGCTAAAAAAGAGCTCAAAACGATGGACGAGTTTCGGCCTAGAGCTGACAAATATATAAATGCGGAGGACGTTTTCCAAGTTAGGAAGCATTTGGAGAAAAGAAAAGATGCTAAGCCTATACTTTAACAAGCTCCACAGCAAAACCAGAATTTGAGACCACCTTTAAAACGGAAGTATGAAAATTACACCCCTCAACACACCTTGGATTAGATCTACCAAAAAGTGATGAACACAGAGTTCAGAGATGTGCAAAGACCTCCCTCATTGAGATAACATGTACAAAATGATAAGTCTAAGCACTGTGCATTTCACGAAAATCATAGACACAATACTGAGGATTGCGTCAATCTGCAAGATGCTATTGAGTTTTTGATCTGAGATGGTCGTCTAGGCTAATATGTGCGTCAATCTCAGAACAACAATCAGAGGGGAGGACAGAATTATAGGAAGCGGAGGTATAGTCCTCGGAGAAGCTCATCTCCTCCATACTAGAGAAGATGTTCACTCATCTGGAATGAGTATCGGCATTACGACGCTTGGAAGCAAGGGTGAACAACGATGAAGTTCGGTCCCATCAAGGCGAGTCCAGTCTCTCAGAACTATCTAAGGAAGAGCTTATTTCTTTAGTTAGACTCAAGGGCAAACAGATTCATAATTTGAAAAGAGCTTCTAACTAGGAGAAGGAGGACGAGAATCGGGTTCCCCACTAGAATCGTGAAAATAGGAGGGAACCAGTCCGCGACGAGGTACGCAATCTGAAATACTCAATGATCACGGAACACAGTCAGAGAGTTGAGAACCTGGCTCGTGGAAATAGAGAGCAGGATCTAGGATGGAGAAAGTCGGTTAAGTAAAACCAACATTTTTCTAATGAATTGATGACCTACGAGATCCCTAGTTACTTCAAGTATCTAACTAATATTAACGCCTACGATGTGACCATGGATCCTCAAGAACACCTTGATTCCTATGTCTCTGCTTTACTATTTGTTGGAGAAGATGATTCACTCATGTGTCATACTTTCCCTCTTTCTTTGAAAAAAATCGCCCTGAGATGCTTCACTGCCTTAACTCTTAAATCTATTATTGATTGGAAAGACTTGTCCTCGAGATTTTTGCTACACTTCACTACTAGTAAGGTGCAGCCAAAATCCATTTAATGTCTTTCCCATATTAAGCAAGGAAAAGAGAAATCTCTCCGAGACTTTATATCCTAGTTCAATAAAGAAGTGGTGAATATTCATGATTGGGATAAAAGACTCGAATTACATTACATGAGGGAAGGACTCCGTCCTAGCCCATTTTCTTTTTCTCTGGCTAAAAAAGAGCCTAAGATAATAGACCAATTCCAGGATAGAGCTGACAAATATATAAATGCGAAGGATGTTTTCTGAGTCAGGAAGCATTTAGAGAAAAGAGAAGATGCCAAGCCTATACTCGGATAAGCTCCACAA
Organism: Ormosia semicastrata; assembly: GCA_029884595.1. Classification (NCBI taxonomy): domain Eukaryota; kingdom Viridiplantae; phylum Streptophyta; class Magnoliopsida; order Fabales; family Fabaceae; genus Ormosia; species Ormosia semicastrata. Next base: position 17,238,110 of record JAQQTO010000042.1, on the reverse strand, counting down.
CAAAACTAGAATTCGAGACCACCTTTAAAAGGAAAGTATGAAAATTACACCCCTCAACACACCTTAGACTAGATCTACCAAAAAGTGATGAACATGGAGTTCAGAGATGTGCAAAGACCTCCCTCATTGAGATAACATGTACAAAATGATAAGTCTAAGCATTATGCATTTCATGAAAATCACAGACACAATACTGAGGATTGCATCAATCTGCAAGATGCTATTAAGTTTTTTATCTGAGATGGTCGTCTAGGCTAATATGTGCGTTAATCCCGGAACAACAATTAAAGGGGATGACAGAATTACAGGAAGCAAAGCTATAATCCTCAGAGAAGCTCATCTTCACCATACTAGAGAAGACATTCACTCGTCAGGAATGAAAATCTCGGGGCAAGCCCATCCAGTGATAACACCCAGAATTAGGAAAACGCACAACCCTGAGATAATCCTAATCACGACAATGAACATCATCACGTGGAAGTAACCCTGACAATTAATACCATTTCAGGGGGCTTTACCGATGGCAATGAATCAAGGAATGCAAGAAAGAAAGCACTTCGGGCTGTGTTGAGTGTAGTTTCACATTCTGGATCAAAGTAAGATAACGGGGCCAGAAGACACCACCAATTTCTTTCTTGGATGAAGATTATGGTTGCACTATCTTGGATCACGACGATCCCATGGTGATCTCAAGGATAATAACCAACGCCGATGTCCGTCGTATATTCATTGACCAGGGAAGCTCAAAAGATATTATATTCCTAGATCTCTTTGAGAAGCTAGGACTATCAAGGAAGAAATTGATTCCGTATACCGACAGATTGATCGGATTCACAAGAGACAAGATCACCCTGGTAGGATACATTAAGACTTATCTAACATCGGGGAAGGACTCTCTATTTAAAACTCTTACAGTCAAATTTCTTATGGTGAATTACCCATCGGCCTATAATGCCATACTGGGTCGCCCTTCGCTCAACACCATTGAGGCTATAATCTCCACACCCCACTTAGCCATAAAGTTCCTTGATCATCATGACAGGGTCGTTATGGTCAAAGGAGACCAAGCTACGATAAAGAAGTGCTATAATGAAAGCTTGAAGATTGCCAAGAAACCCCGTACCACAGGCCAACGCAAATATTCAGCTTCAGTCACTACGGACCCTGTCAACATCCTCTTGACTGAACTGGATGCTCGTGAAGAGATCCATGGTGCACATCCTCAACTTAATAGAGAGCTTCAGCCCCTTCAACTTGGTGCTAAGCCAGACCAGGTGACCAAGATTAGAGGACATATGAACCAGGAGGAAAGAGCCCGGCTAATCGAGTTTCTTGTGAAGAATAAGGATCTCTTCGCTTGGATGTTTGTAGATATATCGAGGCTAGACACCGAATTCATTTGTCACTGACTTTCTATTAAGAAGGATGCAAAGATGGTGGCCCAAATAAAAAGGAAAGTCAGACTTGAGTGACATGAAGTAATACAAAAGCAAGTGAAAGAACTGTTGAATGTTAGATTCATTAGAGAAGTCTCTTATACCACTTGACTTTCTAACGTGGTTCTGATGAAAGAAGCTAATGGAAAGTGGTGTATGTGTGTTGATTACACTGACCTGAATGAGACATGCCAAAAGACTCTTATCCACTTCCCAACATAGATAAACTAGTGGAAAATTCATCCGAATTCCTATTTCTTTCGTTCATGGACGCCTATTCTAGATATAACCAAATTCCCATGAACTAGGAAAATGAAGATAAAACTACATTTATAACCGAGATGGGAAGTTACTATTACCATGTCATGCCATTTGGATTACAAAATGTCGATGCAACTTACCAACGAATGATGAATAAGGTCTTCGAAGAACAAATTGGCAAGATGCTGAAAGTTTATATTGATGACATGATTGTCAAGACAAAGGAGACCGAGAGCCATGTGAAAGACTTGGAAGACGTGTTCTCCCTAATATGGAAGCATAATATGAGATTGAATCCAGAAAAATGTGCTTTCTGAGTACATGCCGATAAATTTTTAGGGTTTTTATTGACAAACTGAGGTATTGAAGGCAACTCAGAGAAATGTCAGGCCGTTGTTGATATGCGTAGTCCACAAATCGTTAAAGAGATGCAATAATTGACAGGTCGGATAGCGGCCTTCACTCACTTCCTAGCTAAGGTTGCTTAAAAATCCTTTCCCTTATTCAAAACCCTTAAAAGGGGAAAAGATTTTGAGTAGATCTCAGAGTGCGATGCTGCATTTCAGGAGTTGAAGAAGATGCTAGCAACACCGTTAATTCTAACAAGACTGGATCTTAGTGAAACTTTATATGCCTACCTTTCAGTCAGTAATGAAGTAGTCAGTTCAGTCCTGATAAGAGAAACCAACGAAGGTAAGAGGTCAGTTTACTTTGTCAGCAAGGTCCAACAAGGCGTTGAGCTTGGCTATCAGAAGATTGAGAAACTAGCCCTAACATTGCTAACTATTACTAGAAGGTTTCAACAATACTTTTAGTACCACCCCGTGATAGTAGGGATAGATCAACCGATTCGACAAGTGTTATATAAGACGGGCTTGTTGAAAGAATGATTGTTTGGTTAGTGGAGCTCTCCGAATTCGACATCACTTATGAGCCAAGACAAGCTATAAATGCTTAAATTTTATCCGACTTTTTGGCAGAGCTTACACTGGATTTTGGTAATCCTAGAGCGAATTCCTGGACCATCTACATTAATGGATCCTTAAATCCTAATGGGAGTGGAGCTGGAGTCATATTAGAAAATGGAGTCGACCTCATGTTAGAACATTCTTTAAAGTTTGAGTTCCCAACTTCAAATAACCAGACAGAGTATGAAGCTTGTATCGCGGGCATCACCATGGCAAGAGAAATAGGAACCACATATATAGTTCTATGCAGTGATTCGCAATTAGCGACGTCCTAGATTCGAGGTGAATATCAAGCAAAGGAGCCCTTGTTATAGAAATACCTTGCCAAAGTAAAGAAATTAATGGAGTATTTTGATAGTGTTAAGGTGGAACATATCCCCAAAGAACAAAACTCAATAGTCAACATCTTGTCAAAGCTTGCTAGCACCAAGAGCCCTAGTAATAACAGGTCAATAATCCAGGATACACTGCTCATACCCAATATTACAGATTCTAAAGTCCTCTTACTTGAAGATAATGAAACCTGGATCACACCCATAGTTGCTTGCCTCCAAAATGGCATATTGGCTGCAAACCAAAAGGAAGCCCATAAAATAGTATAGACAATGACATAGTATACCATCATTAATTATACCATTGTGGGTTTTCTTCTCTTCTCAAATGGCTTGGACCAAAAAAGGTAGAGTATGTTCTGGCTGAAATCCATGAAGGAAGTTGTGGCCATCATCTTGGAGGAAAATCCCTAGCATGAAAAGCATTGAGGGCTGGGTACTATTGGCCTACTATGGAAGCAGACAACATGGAACAAGTCCAAAGATGTGACAAATGTCAACAGTTCTTAGACATCTATGCAGCATCGCCAAAAAAGCTATCTACAATGTCTATTTCTTGGCCTTTCTACCAGTGGGGAATGGATATCCTAGGCCCTTTCCCTTAGGCACTAGGATAGATCAAATACATAGTAGTAGCTGTGAACTATTTCACTAAGTGGATTGAGGCAAAACCACTATCCATCATCACCTCGGTGTGGATACAAAAGTTCACCTATAAGAATATTACCAGTAGATTTGGTAATTCTGGAATCCATTGTTACGTATAACAGAACACAGTTTACTAACCAAAGGTTTAAGGATTTCCTAGCCAAACTCAAAATTACCTCAGTGAAGCATCCAAAAACCAATGGACAAGCTAAGGCTGCCAACCGAGTTATATTTTGAAGAATAAAAAAGAGACTAGATGAATCTAAAGGAAATTGGGTGGAACAACTCGATCACGTCCTATGGGCATATCGAACCACGTCTCATTCATCAACAGGAGAAACTCCTTTCAAATTAACTTGTGGTTGTGAGACTATGATCTTGATTGAAATAGGAGAAATGAGCTAGAGGAAGCAGAATTGCTTTGAAGAAGCCAACCTAGACCTCATCCGCCATAATTTAGATTTATTGGAAGAACAATGTCGCATTGCCCACATTCGTGAAGCTACTATCAAATAGAGGATTACAGTTCAATATAATTCCAAAGTGATACCACGAAGGTTTGTTCCTGGTGATCTCGTTTTGCGAAGAGCAAATATCGAAGGCAAAAGTGGGAAGGAAGGAAAACTAGCTCCTAATTAGGAAGGATCATATCATATCACTTCCACTACAAATATTAGAGCCTATACACTAGAAATCCTATCTAGCAAAAGCATCAAGAATTTTTGGAATGCTGACAAACTCGGGAAATATTATAGCTAATACTCTTTAGTTTATATTTTTATCATGTAAGTGACAAGATCCGACATCAATAAATTGATGACTACTTTCTCAGTATTTGGTTATTTTATACATTCATAACTACTGCAACCTATATGGTTATTGCACCCTAGAGAGGTTTGAGGAATACAAGGTCCAACTAGGATAAGATATTTTGATGCATAAATGAAGGTCAAAAAGGGGATTCCACTTGATTGTAATCTGTGTTCAAGAAGCGAGTTCAAGGGTTTTAACTCGTACCCTAATGAGTTTGGCCTTAACCTATAAACCTAAAAAAGGTTTAAAGAGGTTAAGAGTATCTGACCATTGCCCAGGATAAGGCAATAATATTTATCGTGGTCTAAAAAAGATACCACTCTAAGAGGATTCTATGTTAAAATCACACTTTAGAGTTTTACACTTTGAAATTTGACTAAGTGTCAAGAATTATAATATAACAAGGAACAAGAAACATAATTGATGAACAACTTGAACGAAACTCGCAAGACGAGCTACTGTACAATCAAACAAGAAAGATTCACTAAGTGCTAAATGAGAAAACTACCGAAATTAAGCGTTGGACTCATCTCGAGGAGAAAAAGTAAAAGCATTTTCTAAGTGTCAATTATACCACTGAGATCGAATGTTAAACCAATCTCGGTTACAAAAATGTAGGCAACATGAATATGCAAAAAAATATTATATGTGCAAAAAATTAAATAATGCCCGAAATCTAAGACTTGTACATACAATTTAGAAATTAACCTATGCAGGGGGCAAAATAAAGACACGGAGTGGAATCAAGCATCCGCGGTGGGCTCTCCTTGGCCGGCCTCCTCCACCCTGGCCTTCTCCGTCTGGCCATCCTCCGAAGTCTCCTCATTCTTATCTTTGCTGCCATCTGCTATGGGAACCCGGCTCACTGGAGTGGCGTCAGCAATGACATCCATTAGGCATCCATCTCAGACTGCTTTCTGTGAGCTGGTTCTCTTAGTGACGAGGTTTGGATTTAGTAGGCGAAGTTAGGCAAGAGCATTTGAGAAGGAGTTGTCCACCAAGGCAGCCCATTTATCTTCAAGATATAAAACATCATTCTTCAGTTTAGCGTTGGATTGCCTGAGGATCTCATTTTTAGCATGGAGCGCAGTTAATGTAGACTTGATTAAAGAAATTTGATCTTTTAGAATATTTTTCCAAGCTACGCCCTCCGCGATATTAGCCTGGAGCTGGATTATCTCATCCTTGCGCAGACCGAGCTCTTCATTAACTTGAGGAAGCTTCCCATCCTTTTGAGTCACAGCCAACTCTAGCTCTTTTTTATCACCCCGAAGGGCGTCCAGCTCCTTCTCTAATTCGTGAGTCTGACAAACAGACTCAAAGGCTGATTCTAGAAACTGAAGAATAGAAGCATTATGTAGAGCTTGCACCTTTGCATCCTGGATCAGTTCAACTAAGTCCTGCTCTATCAAGACATCTTGGTCCTCCTAGGTCAAGAGGGCATTGTCAAATATCTACCCTAGATCAACCCACTGCCACAAACAGACCTCCCAACAAAGTAAAGAGGAACATCCTCAGAGATTTAAGATGTAACACCCTAATACTACAACTATGTATATTGTCAATATACTAAAATGAGTAGCATCAGGATTGTCACTTCTAAACATAAAACGTAATTATAAAACTTGTATAATAACTAATAACGCATAAATATATAGAGCCTTTGATAAAAAGTAAAGAGAACAAGATATTTTACACAACTGGAAACTTACTCTTTACTACGAATTTACCACATACATGTATAAGATATACATTACACAAAATGAGCCATAACAGCACCTATACAAACTATGAATTATAGATATACATGAAATTCTAAACTAGGTCTTCAATGCTTCCCTTTGCTCCTGCTTCAGTCCTTCTCTGGATTTATAATGAAAATAGAAAACTGAGGTGAGAATTTACAAATTATTAGTAGCACATTTTAATAGCATGTCACCATAGTAAATCTAGCTACTTTAGGGAAAAACAAGTTACACATAATAAATAAATGGAAAAGTGACATAAGCCAAAACTCAGTCTTTTCCCTTCCCGATACAGACAGTTCATTTAATTACTAAAATAATTTGATCAATACATTAAAATTCAACTTAAGAAAACTTAAGCAAACTTATTTATTCATCACAAATTATGGTTGCACATAAATGTGTAAAATTTATTTCATTACTCTAGGCGTAATATCAAACTCTCTCTGAGTATTATTCTTATGCCACTGGTGCGTGAAATCCACAAGTGTACAGTTTCGTCGTCAAGTAATAAAAAGATCGAATCCACAGGGACTGTGTGTATGAATACCAATTAATTAATTAATTTAATTTAATTAAATAAAAGGGAATATGATTGTTGATTGATAAGAACGTAGTAACAAAACAATTAAATAAAAATCAAGAAAACAGAATTTAGAACAAAAATAGTAAGTTATCAAGAAGGGGGTTTTCAGATTTAATAAAGCTTCCAAGATTGAAGTACTGTGACGATACAAGACAAATCCTAATTGACAACCCTTTTATTAAATCAAATTCAATTAAAGGTGAATTACCTAAAATTAGTTAATGTTCTCTTTCAAGATACAAGACTCGTCTTACGATTAAACCAATTCCTACTTTCGTGGTAATTGAATTTAAATTGAACCCATTACGCTTTGTGGTAATTCATTGATTCCTCGAAAGGCTAAAACTACTCTCGTGATTTAGACCTTAAGTTCAATTCTAATGGTTCCAACACTTAGGTTCACCTCTCAGTACGTCCTTAAATGCCTATGAGATGCAAACAAGTAGCCAACAAATTCACATGAATAAAAGCAATAAGAATTGAATCAATGAACAATCAAGATTAATAAAAGGGGAAACAACGTCAATTTATCATTATCAATGTATCAAAGGGCATTGCCCAATCCTAAAAACAAAAGTAACTACTCAGACATAGAGAAGAAGGAAACATAAATCAAACTTAAAAACATCCCAAACCCGTAACAATGGAAGAAGAAGAAGATGATGATGAAGAACCCAAGCCTCCTCTTTGCCTCCTTTAGAACTAGGTTTTAATCAAAACTTGAATACCCTAATTGCATTCAGAACATCTATTAATAGTCTACGGTTTTCATGGGCCAAAAGCCCCCAAAAGAAATAAAAATAGAAAAACTAAAAATCTGCTGCGCGCCCCGAACCACGGCCGTGGTTGATTCTGAGTTGGAGGTTTTGCTGCTGTCTTCAAACCACGGCCGTGGTGTAGACCACGGCCAGGCCGTAGTTGAGTCTGCTTCAAATTTCTTCAATTTCCTGGTTCCCACGAACCATGGTCGTGGTTGAGACCACGGGCAGGCCGTGGAGCCCTCTGGAATTGCCTTTTTTTGCACCTTTATTGCTATCCATTAAGCTCCAACTTCAAACATGTAAGCATTCCATTCAATCCAAGGCCAATTCAACATTAATCCTGCACAAGAACACCAAAAACACGGCAGTTATCCGAACTAAGGGAAAAACAAACCAAAAGGGAAACTAAAACGCCTAAAATGCTCAAGAATGCATGCAAAATAAGAGCAAAACATGATGTTGTTTCACACACATCAGCCACCCTTTACTTTTGGTCTACACCATTTAGTAAAACAAGACAATTGCCCATACAATGGTCATTTTATGCAATGCAATATGATTTATGATTATGCTTAAGGAATGCCCTAAAGTATGCTTGTGCAATGTTTTTAAAAGATTTTGTTTGGAAAACACATGTTACTTGCATATTTCCAAGAATCCCTTTTCTTCCAGGAAAACCTTTTGTTCCAGTAAGTCCTTTTATTCCTTGTATATCCTCTAGTAGGAAGGGTAAGAAGCCCTTTTGTTCCTTGTCCTCATTGCGCTACCTAGTATGAGTGATTTTATTGCCCCACAATAGTGAGGTTACCATTTACCACCCTTAATACCATATTGGGTGTTTCCTTTTAGTAGTAGGGCTATAACCACTTAACACTACTCGGATATAAGTAGGCTAACTTGCCTTATAACCCTTGATACCCATAACCTTGGCACTAGGAGCCTTTTTGCTCAAGCCATAGAGTCAATCATACATGGAAATAGCAAATAACAAGTTTGAAAACAAAACATACAAAGTTACTTTTAAAACCATTTATACTTTATCCATATATGCCTCATAAAGTTTACTTTTGACTAAGATAAGTGGAAAACTAGCAAACATGTTCATTTAGCCCAACTTCTTACGTAAATAACTAAATATCATGTTTCTTGTACCTTTTCTAGCTCTACCTTGATTATCAAGGGAGCAAAACCTTACTAGTGCATTTTTAGCTCTACTTTAATACTAAAGGAGCATATCATGCGCAAAGTTAAACAATTAATGCTAAACCAGCTTAGAATAGTTGTATGTAGTACTCCCTTTCACCACATCACAAGTGACATTAAATGCAACTCCATGTTGCATATGGTTCTAGATACACTACTAAGGTAATTCACAACTAGGGGATGCATTAAAGATTCTCACATGTCTTGACATTTTTTGGTTTGGTAGCCTAGAAAGGCTAATTTTCAAGAATGCACCAAATGTACATTCTAACTTCAAAAATTCTGAAATTTTATAGGCAAATAGCCTCATCCCATATCTTTCAAATGAAATAAACTTCACTTCATTTGGCTAAGTGTGGCTAAAGTTATGCAATAAAATGCAAATGCTGAAATAGGGCACTAGTTGTTTTACCCGAATCTGACCTTACTTTAAATTGAAACTGGGAATGAATGAAGAGTGCAAAAATTCTGAAATTTTTACCTCTTATAACCTTACATGAAATGCTACTAGTCTCATGTAATTACAACCCCATAGTAGGAAGTTATGCAATCTGGTTTACTAGGTGTCAATCTACTTGTTTCTACATAATTTTTCTCATATTCAAATTGAAATTGGTGCTATTTAGATTGTTCTAAAAATCTGAATTTTTTTACTAAAAGAAGCCTTATGTCTTAGATTTCAAATGATACAAGAATCAAGTCATTTTGATGTCTATGTCTCAAGTTATGCAACTAACACCATAAGTTGTCAGAGTGAGATTTCTACAGAATCAACTATTGGTCATTGGGCGCCTAGGTGCCAACAAGCCAGAAACAACATTTCCCCTTTTTTCTTCCTCTCCAACCAAATTCCAACTCATCCAAACCAGTTCCTAGGTGATTACCAACACCACAATCATGTTGTGATCCTCAAACATACTCTTGGCTCATTGAAATATGGATTGATAATCAAACCTTAAATCTATAAAAACTTATTTTCTAACTTATAACACATGAAGACTTAAAGAGGTTTAACGGATCAAAGACATCAACCATACACTAGACTAGCTAGAAACAATCCATTTTCAACCATTGAAGTCCAACATCAACCACGAAAATCAAATCTGAACTCAAACCCATTTTGGTTTATCAAACATAAATTATGCAGTAAAAACAAAGAAAGGGAAAAGGTTGAAGAGTGAAGGAAAATCCTCCTACCTCAAGCTTTGCCTTTCCCGCTTGATTTCCTTTTCTCTTCCTCCTTTTTCTTCTTTTCTTCTTCTGCTTTTCTATTCTTATCCTTCATTTCTATTTTCTTTCTTTCTCCTGCAGCAAGCCATGAGAAAGAAGAGAAAAAGGAAAAGTCAACATATATAGATTTGAACATATGACTTTAAGTATCTTAAGATACTTAGGCTGTAACTTTATATCTCTTAGGAATACTTTGATCTTACTAAATCAAGTTTCCTAACTTCTAAAGGTATTAAAATAAATCCTAAGATTCACCTAAATACTTGTTTCACCATTTCCATAATTTTCTATATCTGCAACAAGTCAATCCAGTATTAAAACGCACAACCAGTGTACTTAAAAATACCAAATCAACTTAATTTATCTTGAAACTTTAACTACACCTTGTTTCATACATTTGTGACTTAGAAATAAATTTTTCATATTTATTTCCCTTATCTAAGTAATTTATGCTATTTTCCTAAGTTAAAACAACCATTTTGCACATTCTGTGTTACAGCAAAGTGCCTAAATTAACTCAAAATGTCATAAAATTTAGTGGACATGTTAAACAAGTATTAAGCTACCTTTGTAACCTTATACAAGTCTAACATACTAAAAAGAGAATGTTGCATCAGACTTCCGACCAATGTCATATATATAGCCTTGTTATGTTTAGCTTCAAACCCTAAGTTTTGTATCTTCAGCTTTCTCTATCAATGAAACCCTAAGTTTTGTATCTTTAGCTTAACAATGAGGACATGATACAAATGAGTAGAACTCAAAGCAACCAACATCAAAGTTTCAAGGCATTTTAACAAATGCATTTATAACTCAAGTCATTGTCACAATGAAGAGTAGCATATAAGGGAATAGAATTCAGACCACGGACCTCATAAAGAAATCATTAAAAATAAAACTCAGTTTCATGATGTGCAAAATGTACTTATCATGCTTCAAATGAAGTTTCAAAAGGCTGAATTATGTCAATTCTTAACATTAAGCAATTAGGAACACCAAACAAAATACACACAGACCCCTTGCTAAATAACCAAAGCCAAGACCCAATTACCGAAGGATGAGAATAAACAACCAAACTTAAGCATTGACTCACAAATTTAGTGAGATTTTTGTTTATTCCCAATTAAAGTCCACTGATGATGTTCCAAGTCAATTTAGTTTTGAGAAGCACTAAATCAGCACATCAATGAATATGAATAAACACAAGGGCATGATAGATCCTAACATGGCAGCCTTTGTTAATGTATATACTCCAAAGAATGGACTGGGAACACAATCTTAACTAAAAACCTCAAAAACATCTAAACCAACTTTCCATCATAGAAGTAAAGGACTGAAATCTTAACTTTCCCAAGATTGTACACTTGCAGCTTATTCACAAATAGACCAGCACTAAGAAATAAGCAAAGACATAATGGTCATTCATTAATGGTAGACAAAACACACTTCATGACACATTGCAAACATTGTGATCATTTTTTTTTATCAAAACAGAACTCTTATTTATTTATTTATTTAAACTAGGGACTTTGTGATCATTTTCACAAAAAGACCAAAAGATACTGAGGAGGTAAAACCAATAGGATAAGCATGTTATTTAAACAAGTAATTGATAAAACAAAGCAATTATATATTCATTTTCATAGACCCCAAACTCAAAAGAAATCTCATTTCCTTAGCATAAATCAATGCACACACACCCAAAGTTACTAGCAATAAGGATTTGGCAATTTATCGAATAGTAGGCATGCCACCAAGTATTACCAAATTAGCAGAATAGTTGCAAGTTAACACAAATCAACAAGTTCACACTCAACATCATATTTATTTATTTTGGTACATCACTCAACTTCATATTTATATACTAAGTGATAGCTAAATGAATTTAGATTTTGCAAAGCAAATAGAAAAATATGTTCAACAAGATTACAAAAAAAAAAAAAAAGAGGTAAGATCAAATAGAGAAAATGGTTCATCTACTTCAAGTTCTCATAGAACAATAGCATTTAATGGTAGATGTGCTTGTAGGGAAACTGATGAAAGCTGCTAACTACAAAAGCTGCTAACTATAATCCTTATAATTTGGTATAACTATACAATTGGTAATGTGCAAAAGCTGCTAACTACAAAAGCACATCTACCACTACAAAATCATTATAATTTGGTATAGCTATATAATGGGTGATGTGCAAAAGATTAGTAAAGTACAAAAGCTATACAAACCAATGTTTGAAAAACTAGACTAAACATTAAACCAAAAAGGACACTAGCATTTATAGGCATTTGTTTTAGCACAGAAGCAAAGAATTACAGCTACAGGCATTTGTTCGAGATGGGTGGAGCGCGGTGGATCTGGGCGCAATGGTGGTGGCGTGCGGCACGGAGGGAAGTAGCGGTGTTCGCGATTAGGGTTCGCTGAGAAGAGTAGATCGAGAGTGAATAAGAGTGAGATCGAGTTATGGAGGTTGAGAAAGTGAGATTGAGCTATGGAGGTTGAGAAGAGTGAGCTTTAGCCATGGAAGATTGAGCTTCGCGACTGAGACGGGAGAGAATAGAGAGAACGGGGCGAAGGGTATGCACGCGAATGGGAGATACGGGAAGGGATTTTAGAAATTTCACCTCTTTAGGTGGGAATTGAAATTCTTTCTTTTAAACTGATGAAATACCTTTTTAAAATACTTGGAATTTTTAAAATAATTTTGTAAAATATCCAAACAAGTTATTTTATCATAAATCATTTTAAATCCCTTATAAAAATACATTCCCTCCTTAAAATACTCTATCCAAACACACTCTAAAGGTATTAGAAGTTTCATGCTTTATTAATTACTTGTTTGCATCTCATGCTTATTTTTCTTGGTGAAATCATTTTAGTTGTTGAATGCTTATGGAATATATGAGTACAATTTATTTAACAACATTTACATCTTGGTTAGAAAACTCTAAAAGAAGCTTTATATTTTTAGTGAAGGTAAGGGTAATATTTGTCTAAAATAACCTCATAGAACTACAACATGTACTCTTAAAACAAATTACAATCTAGTTTAAGGTTTCTTATAATATGATTATTACATATTAAAGTTGCTTAAAAAATACATGAGTGAAGTTTCCTTAATTTCATTTGTTGTTGTCTTTGACCAATTGCTCACGTAATTTTAAGTGGTGATTGCATAACCCTCCCTAAAGTGATAATTTCAGGATTCGAACATATGATATTGCAAGTAAAGTTTGCCTAAGGTCATAGGGAAAGTTTACCTAGGATCAGAGTTCACTTCTACTACGACCAACCACTGTTAGGTTCCTTTAATTTCATCTACACCTTGGTCATATACCATTGAAAAATGCCTCATAATTTTAGTGATACTAAGAACCTTAGTTACTATTACCACATGCCTCTTGAAATAATTGAAAATATTTATCTAAAATCACCATATAGAACTATAGTCTTTTCTCAAATAATATTGTAAAATTAATTAATTAATTTAGTTTGTTAATAATAAATTACATTACATAAATTTTAGGATTTTTCAAGTAAAGTTTCTTTTTTATGGTATAGTAGAGAAGAAACATAAAACCAACTAAGATCTAAAGGATACTCCTATAGCATCACCAAGGAGGAGCGCATGATGATCAGTGGTTGGAGATGACCAAGTCTTCAAAGGCATGTTGTCCTCCATACCATATTCGCCAATAAATTAGAACACTGGTTGGCCTCCCTAAGGACGTGCTTAATCTCCACTTCCCAACTCAATGCCAGCAAGGTGCAAATATCCTTAATAATGGCAACATATTGATGAACTTTCAAAAATTTATATTTTTACGGTTCAAAATCTTGAGTTTTCATCATCTTTTAATCTCTTTGATTGAGTTTTGTTCTTCAGTTTTATTATGTTTTTAATATTTTTAATTATATTCTTATTATGTGTTTTATGTGTTTTTGATACGTAATTGCACATGGAAAAGACTGGACAACTAGACAAGCAAGGAAAAAAGGAATTTCACTCAGGACGTCCAACGCACAAGCGCTGGGAATGCAACGCCTAAGTGTGCATCGCGTATCAGCAAATTCTGAAAAGACGTCTAGCGCTTGAGCGCTGGAAAGATAGTGCCTGAGCGCTAGTCGCGTAGGATGACATGTTAATTTTTATAAATAAGAAAGTTTTTCCAAATTGAATGCATACTTCAGCAGTCGTCAAATAGAGAAACGACGACACAAACTCTAAAGTAGTGTGTGCACAATTAGGTTTGAAAATTAGGAATTTTCTTCATCATTTTCACTTGTCTTCTATGAAATTTGTCAAATTATTCTTTCTATTTTATTCTTCATCCATGTGTAACTAATTTTTCCTTATTAGGAGGATGATGGATCTTGAACTTTGATGATGTAACTTCTTTTATGAGTTTAATTTATGTTTGTATTTCATAATTTACATGTTTATCTCTATTTTTAATGCTTTTCTAAACCCGATCAATTTGGGAATGATTTTTGGGTTGATGTATGATTTAAAAAAATTTGTATGAACCTAGAATATATGATAAACACCATAATTTATGCAATCACTAGGAATAGAAGTTGTAGATTATGTGGTCTTTCTTTTAATTCCCTCGTTTTTTATAATGCCTTCTCTATTTGGGATTAGACTAAGGGATTAATTAATTCTAAATAGTGTGAAAATGATTAATATACCAAGGGATTGAGTATTAATTAATTTTAAAAATTGACCATAAATCATTGAAATAGAACATAATTAAACTAATATTTGAATGTGTATTTAAAGAATTCAAGTGAAGTCAGAACCCTAACGCTTTAATATCATTTCCACCCATTTGATTTATTGATTTGTTTACTTACTTTATTTCTTTTAATAATTTTTGCTTTGAATTTTCTTTAATTATATTTGTAATAATTCTCTTTTTTGTTAGTTTAGATAGTGTCAATTTTAGCGAAGTTAATAATTAGTAACTTAATCCTTGTGGGACGATACTCTTACTTACTTTTTATTACTTTAGTGATTCGATGCGGTTGCCGAAAATCACAATAAATTTTTGGTGCTATTGTTGGGGATTATAGTTTATTAATATTAAATAGTAGTTTAAAAAGGTACTAATTTAAGCATTTATAATTAAAAGGCACTAGTTTATTATAGTTCATCCAATTGTTATGCGGCATAGCAGGGAAAATGAACCTAGACACTGTAGCTCTAGGTAATCCTCCTTTGACTAACGAGGAGATATTAGCGAACATAAACTTCAGTGAAGAAGACGACGAGGAGCAAGACAATGATGAAGAGCAAGACTGAAGTTTTTGAGTGTTGATCGTCAAAACAATAATCCTTTCTTCACTCTCACTTTAATTTTACTACTTTTATCTTCTTATTTATTAATTACATCTGATCTTATTTGCACAGTGAGGGCACTGTTTATTTTAAGTTTGGGGGGGGTAGCTTCGCTATTTTTGTTTTTATTTTTGTTTTGGTTTTTGTTATTTGTTAGTCTCTCATTTTGGGTTAATATGTAAAAACTATGCATGCCAGTGTTTTGAATTGAATACACAATGATCGATTAAACTGTGAATTGATCTTTTCCTGGGATATCGCATGAGAATCCATGAGTTACATTTATCTCTATTGTTTCAATTATGTATGAATGTATTTCTCATCTTTATGTTTGATAGACCTTAGAATATGAATGCATGTCAAGCTTAGAGAAAGTTTATGAGAATGCATGTGTGTGGATTATTTACATCTAGAAGTTGTTAGATTCTCTCTTGAGGCAAAATCCTAGACAATGCATGATTAAGGAAATGATAAGGCCTTCTTTGGACCGTTTGAACCTTTCAAGTCAACCTTAAAAATATTATATCCTTAGGTCCCCTTTTGCAGTCTTGTGTTTGTTTGGCTTTTATTTTTTTTTCTTTACCCACATTTTCCTTTCCCATACCCATAAAAAAAATCCTTTCTTACACACCATTTGTTGAATGCATATATTGTATTATTTTACTATTTAAACTTTAGTCATCTTTTGTGCATAAAGTATTTATGGAGCTGAAAAAAAAATTAGAAGAGAAAGTCCGCCCAAAGTATTGCAAAGAAATAAGTTTAGGTTTGGACATAAATAAAAAGGGATAAAAATTCATTAAAAAAAATTACAAATCAAGTGATGAAATTATATGCTCCATTTTGCACGTGTTCAGCATTTTGAGGCTTGGATTGTGAAATGCACATGACTGTGTATTTCAAATTTTGTTTTATTTATACTATCATTTCTTTCTTAACCCTCAACATTGGCCTTACATTACAAGCTTTGTAAAGTCTCTTTTGATCCTTGGTTACGTGTTGTTTACATTAGTAGAGAGAAAGATGAAGAATAACCCTATGGATGCAAGTCTGATGTGCATTTGCATTTTTATAAACCTATCCGGACTTGTGCTCTTTGAGTAAATTTGGTCTTTCATTCATGTCTACGGGAAGTCATTTTTGTATGAAAGTTGCATGTGAAAAACGATGTAACTATTGGATTGTACACGTGTGACACTTTGAAAAGAGATTGTGAAGCAGTGTTTGAAGATATGTATGATTTTCATTACCTGATATTGCCATTTCTAAGTTCGCATGTCATTAGTTTTTAGTTATTTATTCTTTTTGTTTTGCTTTTTTTGATTCTTTTTCTTTTTTCTTTTTGCTTGAGGACAAATAAAATCTTAAGTTTGAGGGAGTGGTAAACCTTCAAAATTCATATTTTTACGGTTCAAAATCTTGGGTATTCATCATCTTTTAATCTCTTTGATTGAGTTTTGTTCTTAAGTTTTATTATGTTTTTAATATTTTTAATTATATTTTTATTACGTGTTTTATGTGTTTTTGATAGGTAATTGCATATGGAAAAGATTAGACAACTGGACGAGCAAGGAAAAAAGGAATTTCACTCAGGACGTCTAGCACCCAAGCGCTGGGAATGCAGCGCCTGAGCGCGCATCGCGTATCAACAAATTCTGAAAAGACATCCAATGCTTGAGCACTGGAAAGATAGCACCTGAGCAGTTGTCGCGTTGGCTGACACGTTAATTTTTATAAATAAGAAAGTTTTGCTAAATTGAATGCATACTTCAACAATCGTCAAATAGAGAAACGACGATACAAACTCTAAAGTGGTGTGTGTGTAATTAGACTTGAAGATTAGAGATTTTCTTCATCATTTTCACTTGTCTTATATGGAGTTTGTCAAATTCTTCTCTCTATTTTATTCTTCATCCATGTGTAACTAATTTTCCCTTATTAAGAGAATGATGAATCTTAAACTTTGATGATGCAACTTCTTTTATGTGTTTAATTTATGTTTCTATTTCATGTTTTACGTGCTTATCTCTATTCTTAATGTTTTTCTAAACTTAATCCATTTGGGAAATGATTTTTGAGTTGATGTATGATTTTAAAAAATTTGCATGAACCTAAAACATGTGATAAATACCATAATTTATGCAATTGTTAGGAATAAACGTTGTAGGTTATGTAATTTTTCTTTTAATTCTCTCATTTTTTATAATGCCTTCTTTATTTGAGATTTTTTTTAAGCAAAATGGCATGCAAAGGCATCACAATAGAGAGGGAGATTTCAACAATTTAGGATTAGACTAAGTGATTAATTAATTTTAAATAGTGTGAAGAGAATTAATATACCAAGGCATTGGATATTAATTAATTTTGAGAATTGATCATAAATCATTAAAATAAAACATAGTTAAACTAATATTTAAATGTACATTTAAAGAGTTTAAATAAAGTCGAAACTCTAACGCTTTAATACCATTGTTTTCCTCTCATTTGATTTATTGATTTGTTTACTTACTTTATTTCTTTTAATAATTTTTGCTTTAAATTTTCCTTTTAATTATATTTACAATTCTCTTTTTCGTTAGCTTAGATAGTGTTAATTTTAACGAATTTAATAATTAATAACTTAATTCTCATAAGACGATACTCTTACTTACTTTTTATTACTTTTGCAATTTGGTGTACTTGCTGAAAATTACAAAACATATCTATGGAACAAATGGCATGAACATCCATTACTACCAGCATCACAGCCACCTTCGAATGAGATTCACATACCACTTTGTTCCATCCCTTCCCACGAACAAGACGAAGGCCCTCGAGATATTAATAATTTTCAAGTAAAGTTTCATTCACGTGCATTATAAATATTAATAATTTCCAATATTATAAAATAATACATATATATATATATATGAATAAAATAAATATTTAAAATTATGATTTAATTAATATTTTTTCATATAAATTTTCATGCACATATAAAAATATTTAAATAATATATATACACACACATATATATATATATATAAATTATTTAAAAAATATAATTAATTTAGTTTCCTAATTATAAATTACTTTTAATTAATAATACGGAAACCATCATATTGAAGGCCACTCGTTCAAGTAACTGTTAGATATAATCTGACCTTACTTGCCCCTATATAGTGGAACAAATTCCACATAATTTATTTTAAAAGGGAGCAACGCAAGTCATCTTGATTATTTCCATTTCAGTATTTAGCATATCAACTTAAAGAATAATATTAATTTTCTAGAGAGAAACTAAAGCAAATATATTTAGCATATCAAGCTATCCATCTCTTCCCCAACATTTGCTGACCTCTACTCTACAACTGGTAAAGAATCCATTGAAAATCTACTACTGTATACTGTAATGATGGGTTTTTTGTCAGTGAATTAGCATATAAGGCATCCTCAATCATTGACAAAACTTTGAAAACCAAGCTTTATATTACTCTTGTTTCACATATTGTGTAGATATGTAACATAATTAGTTAGAATGTTGTTTTCACCATGTTATATTGGATTTCGCTAATGCAAAGTGCAGATTGTGGAAGTCTTGGGAACTACTGTTTGAGCATCAACAATATTGTTTGTGCTCTCTCCTTAGAGAGTTCCCTGTTCTACATGCTCAATGCTGAACCCCAGTAAGACTTTCCATCCTTGTTGTTCACCTTACTGTTCCATATCATTATGGAAGCTTAAATCCTATGCTTGGGTGAAGCACCTAGCAAATAATTAATAACTAACCTTGTTTTTCCAATCATGTAAATCGCTACACATTAACCCATCCTATGAAATTTACATGATCACACAACATGATATACTACCTCAGAATTTATAGATCAACATCAAAGACATATCAATGGAACTTTACCCCTAGGCATTCATGTAACTTGACATCTCTAAAAAAATATAGTTCCCAAATTAACAATAGCAAGAAATCTACTGACTGCAGCAAAACAATTCCATGTATGAATGCAACTCATTAATCCCCAAGTTACAGGAAGTTCCAAGTCCCACACACTGACAATATAGCCCCCCCACACCCCCAAACCACAAATTATATCAAGGGAAATTGGGCAGCAGCCGTCCAACTCGCGTAAGTTTTAGACTTATACCAAAAATCCTAAAATTCTTAACACTCAGTGATCTTACCAAGACCATGTGCAGCAACATCAGTGGCAGTAATTATTGGACTTCTGCCACTCTTAAATTCAGCCAAGACCCAGTCCCTTTCAACCTAGTTTTTATCACCATGGATGGATAATGTTAGCCATCCATCCATTCTCCATTATCTTGTAACTTGGTCACATCCCTTTTTTGTATTGCATAAGACCAGCAGAAATTGTAAAATAATTATGTGCCCTATTTCTTGGTTTTCAATCTCCACCCTTATTCTATAGTGCTAAAATAGAATTATTAAGTGCATATATGCGTTTTACAACATTAAGTGCATAACACAGAATCTGTCAAAATTAAGTTTGGTTATAAAAAAACATGGAGAAGCAAAAATCAGACTTATATCTTTTGTATCTTCCCATTAAAAGAGAACTACTTGACCACTTCGTTCACCAGTAGCAAGATGATCACTAGATCAAGCTCAATAACAAAAATTATGCCCACTATAGAAAGAAATTGCGAACAAAATCAGTGAGAGAAATTGTGGAAGTATATGAAACCACAAAGGATCAAATCTAACTATAGCAAGCCTTCCAAAATATTATCTATTTGACAACTCAAGCATATTTCAATTAATTCACCTTCAAAAATAGTGTCTTAGTCATCATTTCATGATAAAGCCATCTACCCCCCCTTCCTTATATGTATCGAATGTTTACTACCGAAAGACTGCCACACCTTTAGCTCTTGCTCAGTGAGGTGATGTGGGGTATGATAGAACAAAATCTAAATGGATAGAAGAAACTAAATTCTAAAGCAAGTGAACCAAAGCTTAACCAAGCCATCATAAGACATGAAAAGCATGATAAATCAGTCCATGATCATCCTTTCAAACAGTGTCAATTCACAAGTCTTGAGCAATTGCAATTGTATCAAAGACACCAAATGCAGGACATGGGCGCATGAGCTAACCCTTTGGAAAATCTCATACGAATTAAAGGTAGAAGCAAAGAGGTGAGATTCCATTTTTACATACCTAAAAATTACACCTTGCAGCTACATGTTTGCATTCTTTCTTTTTAAAAAACAAAGTCCAAAGTCAATCACAAAATGCTAATAAGTGACTATAAATGATACAATTTCATGCCACACAAATGAAGCAATGAACACAACATTTGATATGGATTCTACTCAAAATAACAATCACAGCCTTCAATAACCATGACCATTAGTAAAGATAATTATCAACTATACTTATTTTTCAAAAAAGGAAAGGATATTATGTTCACAGTACATAAGAAAATAACAATAATAATAATAATAATAGATCTACTGTATGAAGAAATTATTAAAGGTGAGGAAAACGAACCTAAATGTTTGCGAGGATGCATCAAGGAATTTTTGAAAACACAGATGAGGAAGGGTCAACAATTAGCAATAACATAATAAGCTATTCCTAGGCATAGCACACAGGAATATGGAGGAAGCATTGGAATTTCACAAGATACAGGAAAATACACATTAAGACAACTAACCAAGTAGCAAAGAAAGTTTTAATTTCAAATACAGGATGAGAAAAGGGAAATTTCAGCTGTAAAAAAAAAAACTTGCAATTCTTTTGTTAGCAAGGACATTAATTAGAATCTTAGTTAAGTGAACAATATGAACAAATTTAAATAATTCTATTATGTGTGTCCAATTCCAGTTTAGATAGATCCCAGGTGCAGTCATGAATGTAGGTGAGCAAGTGGTGCGCATAAAGTGGTGCAGGAATGGCATAACTCTTGGACAAAGAGAGTATTGGTCATTCCAAATGAGAAAGAAAGGGACATATTACTTATAGAAAGAAACAGGTTGTCGAAGAACATACCCTCTCAGTGCTAAAAATTCAGCAAGAAATACATCCTTCCATTGTTTCAATGGCAACAGATGCCCAAGACACTTAGCAATATTAGGAATCCTGGGCATGTTAGCTCTTTGCTCCTTGCACCTTGTTAAGATAACTTAACCAAACGTCAATTGGAAATTTTCTCAATCCTAACTTGACCAAATGTTCACAGTATGTGAAAACCTGTGAATAGATACACCTTAGAGATTTGATAAATTGCAAGCAACAATAGCAAAAATAAAATAAAACAAAACAAAATCAAGCACAACATAAGAACTAAACTATCGTCAATATCATTTTAGGGATTAATCAGATCCAACATCATAGTTCAAATTTAAAATTCATTGAGAAAATTATATTTTATCTCAGGCCTAAAAATATATGTTTAACGGAAGAATACTTGCCTACCCTATCCAAAAAAGGAAAAAAATAGCAATGGAGGAAAACCCAACAATAGAAGGACTTAGCTTCGGGATATAATGGTGGATGAAGAAAGATTTACCTTAAAAATGAGAAGAAAATAAACAAAATGAGAGCTTTCCTTCAGCTTGCTGTAGAAGAGGAGCAATTTTCTCAATGTTGCTAAGAACGTTCTAATTGACATCCCCATCAAACGACCAACAGGGACTGCCCAAAATCAAAACCACCCTCTTCACCATTCTCAGACTCACCCTTCCACTCCCCAACATACTCGTACCCGTTCTTCCACACGTAGCTTCGTCTTGCAGGTTGCTCCTCCACCAACCCTCATAGATGTCACCATTAGCATAGTGCTTCTCATTGAGCGCGTGTTTCCAGTCGGAGACATAGGATCCCCAATAGGTGTCGTCATTGGCGCTGATGAAGGTGCCATTACTGTGCATGAAAAAAAACAAAAAGAAAGAAGGGGGATGGTGTCCGTGAAGAAGAAGAGAAAGACAGAATAAGCGAGAGAGAGAGAGAGAGAGAGGAAAAGTCGTAGGAGAATGAGGAATAGTTAGAAAAAGAAAAAGGAATTATAAAAATAATAATAATTTAAAAATAAAGCCATATAAAAATGCATAGGACATTGACACATGTAAATAAATAGGAACTACTGCAGTGGAAAACAAAAAGAAATTCTGTAAATATATCGTGCATTGATGTGGAGCTCGGAGAGAAGATCTTCAAAGTTCTTATAAGTGAATTAGATACCATTGTTTGTTACAATAGATTCTAGGATTCTAAAATGACTAATAATATTCTTATATGTAAACTTTTGTATTCGAGCTAAGGAGTCTTAAGGAGTTTTAATCTATTTGGTGAAGTAGTCAACGACTATCACTAAATACTTGAGTTGTCCAGCAACTTATAGAAAATAGTCTTAGGATGTCCATCCCCCGTTGATAGAAAGGCCAAGAGACCAAGATGGTTGAGTTCTTTTGGTGGGGCAAAGTAGAGGTCCAAGAACCGTTGACATTTGTCGCATTTTTTGACATGCTCCATGGAATCTGCCTCCATATTAGGCCAAAAATATTTAGCGCGAAGTGCCTTCTGTGGTAAGAACTTTCCTCCAAGATGGTGTTTGCAACTTCCTTTATGGATCTCGGCTAAGACATATTGAGCATCTTTGGGACCAAGACACTTGAGGAGAGGGGACGAGAACTTATGGTGATATAGTTGGTTGTCATAAAGTGTATACCAATCCGTGGTTCGTATTAGATTCTGCACTTCTTTGGGATCTTCAGGCAGGTTCTTGTCACGTAAGTAGGTGGCAATGGGACTAATCCAATTTTCTACTTCATCATCAATCAACAAGACCATGCATGGGACAAAAAGTGTTTCCTAGATGAAGGACCGGTTGTTGCTAGGGTTCTTTATGCTCGCAAGCTTAGAGAGGATATTAGCATGTGAATTCTACTCTCTAGGAATTTGGTACTAGTGAAGCCGCTCAGTAAACTTTTGACTTTGTCCAAGTACTTATGGAACATAGGGTCATCTTAGTAGCCCCCATGTCTTTTGCTAATGTGATCCCGACAATGCAGGCCTCGTACTCTGCCTGATTGTTTGAGGTTGAGAAGTCAAACCTCAAGAAATGTTCAATGGTTAGACCTTGTCCGTTCTCAAGAATGACCCTAGCATCACTCCTTTTGGGATTTGATGATTCATTGACATAGATGGTTCAAGAGTTTTCTCTTGGATGGCCGGGATTCTGCGTTAGCTCCACTATGAAATTAGACAAAGCCTGACCTTTTATGGCTTGCCATAGTTCATAGGTGATTCCAAACTCAGAATGCTCCACTAATCAGGAAATAATTCTTCCCGAGGTCAAGTTTGTGAAGCACCTAGTGAATGGGTTAATCGATCCTCACAACAACTGAGTGGCATTGAAAAATATTGCCTAAGCCACCTTACCGTTGTCAGCAGTGTTAGAGCCAGCTTCTTATTCTTTTGATATTGTATCTCAGGCCCTTGGAAGACCTTGCTGAATATTATATCGGTCGCTGCCCTTCCGAAGTCTCCCTAATGAGCACAGAGCTAATAGTTCCCTGCGTTGATCACGTTCCATTTGCAGAATTCAGTTCTCGTCTTCCCGTTCTACGTGAACTAATCTCTCCAAGTCTGCCAAACGTCTACCTTGTTCCCAGAATCGTTTGTCTTGATGGCGGATTAGATTTTCCATCTCACAACGTGATAGTTCGCAGGGTATGGATTCTTCTTACTGCAAGGCGAGGTCTTCCTCATATGACCCTAAATGTTTTAATGTCGAGATCCTTTCTCCAACAACTCTTGAGGGTACTGTGCGAGCCTAGCCATTATTTGGCAAGAATCCGCGACGGAGGAGGAAAAAGGACTTTCATTGGAAAGGGAAGCCTCCTCTCTATCCTGCTTGGATTCTGGGTTGGCTTCCACAAGTTGGTTGCGAACGATGGCAGACACACGACATTGGCTGGTAGTGGTTTTGTTGTGAGTGGCAGAGGTGTGGTGTTGGTTGGTGGCGGGTTGGTTTTGTGTTGTTGAAGCACGTTGCTGTCTGATGTTTACCATGGTGGTGGGAATAAAAATTTATCTTTCCACATAGATGGTGTCAATGTTCTAAATAAGCTTAGAATAGATGACCTGAATGGATTTTTGGTGAGTTGATGGTGATGTTTTCCTCCTTGATGCAGCAATAGCAGCGACAAAGTTGAGAGGTGGTGTTCTTGTAAAGGTATTCCGATGCTCAAGTAAGACTATGCACTAGGAGAAAATATTTAGGGTTCAAACAAA
This sequence comes from Ormosia semicastrata, assembly GCA_029884595.1. NCBI lineage: Eukaryota > Viridiplantae > Streptophyta > Magnoliopsida > Fabales > Fabaceae > Ormosia > Ormosia semicastrata. The sequence goes on along the minus strand of JAQQTO010000042.1, from coordinate 17,213,535 downwards.
TACCTAAGTGACTTAGCCTGTTATTTATAAGAGATTGATGCTTAATTGTTAAGTAAGATAGGATGGAATTCTAATTTAAATTACTATTGATGGGTAATTATGACTATTGATGAGGCCTATGATCACTCCTACTTACATGAGATTTGTTGAGAGTGTTTACCTCCTGATTGTATAACCGTTAGTGATGAGGCGACATTGACTCATGTCATAATCCATGGTACATGAATAGGGATGGAAATGAATTAGGCTGCCCGTTAGGGGCCTATGACTTGGTTTGCTTGAGGTCTGACCTGACGTGATATATTTACTAAACAAGTTAGATCAAGATTTTTTTAAAAGTTCGTTTAACTTAAAAGGTTAGGCCTCATGTCATCTAATAGACTTTTTAAATTTGAAAAACTAACCTAACCTGTTTAACTATATGTGATATTATATATATATATATATATATATATATTATGATAATATATAATAGGTCTGATCCACCCATTCGAATTGTTCCCTATTCTCCTGGTTGAACTGACAAAGTTTTTTTTTTCTTTTTTTAAGTTTTAAGTCAAAACGACGTTGTTTAGAGGCTATGGTGTTTAGGCTTTTGTTAATGTTCCCTTCTCTATTTGTGGAAACACAGCATTGAGAGGTGAGACGAGCAGAGCATCCTCCCTTTGCTCATAGAGATGATGCCATTCTCGTGGTGGAGAAACCATTCTCGTTCATCAGCCATTCTCGTCCCATTGTTGGCTTGCAGGGGAGGGCATTCTTGTGTTATAACTTGAAGCTCACAGTTCGCAAGGGAGGCCATTATCGCGTCATTTGTTGGCATACCAAGTTCCCAACTTCATAGGTAACCAAACTTGAATCCTTGTACTGTGTAGCTCATGGATTGGTTGTTTGATTTGTTTGCCCTGAAACTTGAATACCCAGTTCATAGATTGCATCCTTTTGTTTGATTTGTTTGATGTTCCTGCCACTAGTTCGTTATACCGCTTTCTACAAAATTTATATGGGCTTTAGTTTGTTTAATTTCTAATTTTTTTGATCCCTTCAGTTATAGCTTGCATTTGAGTTGGTTTTTTTAAGCTTGCTATTTGTCTTCTTCGGGTTACTTGTGCAAATTGTTGATCCAACATATATGATATTTGTTATATATTATCATATATTTTGAGAATATACAAATATGTTCAAAATCCTGATTCAACGTCGATCCGGTCTGTTAAAGTTGAGAATATACAAATATGTTCAAAATCCTGATTCAACGTCGATCCGGTCTGTTAAAGACGTGTTGATTTATATAAAAGTAAGTCTATTAATCTATTTAAAAATTTTATTATTAAGTAAGTCGTTAGATAAACTTTTAAGTTAAACTAAATTTTTAAAAAATCAAACTAAACTTTAAAAATTAATTTATTTCAAGTTCATAGATTAGAGTCAGATTTTATATTTAAGATATAAGTTAAACTTATTTATGGTAAAACTTAACTTGACCTTATCTATTTCTACCCTATGCATAAAGCTGAGTTGCTCCTGTTGGCCGAATTACCCCTCCTGTTGGCCGAATTACCCCATGGACATGGGAGACGAATCCCGGTCTAGAACACCTTAGTTCTTTATTCACCATGCTCGTGAAAAAGTCATATCGGTTTCTAACTTTATGTGATGTTGAGAACGGGCAATATTGAAGGAAATGTGAGGACCACCTTTTATTTTGATCTTCCATGCATTATATTTTATTCCAAACCTGCCCTTTAAGCATCAATTTCAATTTATGCCAAATCTAGGATGGTTGATATTTAACGTTTTATTATCAGACTTAACTTCCACACACGATTAGCATTTTCTTAAAGAATAACTAGCATTTGAATCCGTGCATCCTACAGGAATGATTATAAAATAAAATTTTAATATTTGTGAGAGATAAATTATAATGTAGTAATAATATTTCATTGCCAAAATCATCTGCATAATGTCAAAGTATTAAGAGCATTGCAGTGCTTGTAAAAGTTGCAGTTCTTGCTCATGGCAAAGATGGAGCATTGCAATAATTTTGGTGTTTTTATGATTAATATACACCAAATAAAATAAAGTTGATATGAAAAATAGCGATCAATAAAGTAATATGCAGTAAGAATATTTATGCGTAATTTGAATCTGAATTATTAATGCAATTAATGAAGTGATATAGGAATAAATAAATACTAATAAATGAGTCGAGAATTTAGCTTTCAATATGGAAAGGATGATTAATATATAGTAATGGAAAATTCTAAAAAATTCAGAAATATTTTATAATAAGAAAAGCATTCTATTAAAATGAGGTAACGTTATCAATTGAATAATAATCCTGATACATTCCAAATTGTATTCTATTGGAACAAAACCGATTGATTTGTTCCTTTAATTTTTCTTCTCATTTGTGTAGCCATTAATTATTTGATTATATTTATAATTATTTGAGTAAATTTATAGTTAATTCTCCCAAAGAGGGAATTAAATAAAAATTAAGAATCTATTTGGATAGTAGAATTGAAATTGAAACATAAAATTTTAATTTAAATCACAATTATTTCAATTAAAATTAGTTCGAATATTAAATTCTATATTTGAGATTATCAAAGAATTATGATAAGAAATTGTAATTCTAAATTCAGTTATAATTTTATTATTTACCAATATGGTCTAAAACATTAAAAATGTATTTTCAAAATTAAAATTAATAAAAATATTTATACAATAATATTTTTATAATATAATAGTCATATTTTTTTATAAAGAAATTTTTCATGAATTTTTTTAGAAAAAAATAAGTAGCTATTATAATAATTTTTATATAAATATAAAAATATTTTTTTTTTATAAATATAAAATTTCAATAAATATGATTGTTCATAAATAAATATGAAGAGAGAGAGTTTAATTTTTAAGTAATGAAATTGGTAATTCTTAAGGTATATGTTAAGAATTAAGAAAGAGTTAACTTAATTGTTTTTCAATTCTATAGAATTGGTTTATAGAATTTCAATTCCAATTCTAAATAGCAATCCAAACATAAAAATTAGAATTAAGAGGTCTAATTCCAATACTAAGTTCTAATTCCATGCTCAATTCCAAGAGTTAAACGGATACTAAAAGAATTCTCATTTATTTAGTTTGAAATAGGCTCTACTTTTTATAATAGTTTAATTATTTTTGCAAATCAATTATTAAGAATTGCCCAAGGTACATTTGCAATTTGTATTATTGCTATGTTGTATTTGAATTCCCTTAGACGTCCCATATTCTTTATTATTTCCTCCAAGGTTTTTTTAAGAAGATAATTGTTGAAAGGGTCTCTTAATCGCAACAACTTGAAAGTTAGTCTTATAGTAATATTTATAGGGTCATTTCTAATATACACCCTCTAAAGGAGGGCGTATCATACACCTCATAAGCTAAACCATTGATTTATTCATAAAATAAATTAATGGATTAGATCAATTACAGAAGCAGTTTCCTTTTTTTTTTAGATATTTTTTTCAGTTTTTTTTAGTGTTATATATTTTTTATATATATTACCAACATCATTATCATCTACACTTACGGTTTGCTTCTATTATTACGATCACCTCTAATTTTTTTAAATTATATAACTGTATAAATATTATCAGTTAAAATTTATAAGATTTTTCAAAAAATACGCTTATAATTTTAGGAAACTCGATCACCTCTAATTTTTTTAAGTTGTATAATCAGTATAAATATTATCGCTTAAAATTTATAAAATTTTTAACAGTAATAGTTTTAGAAAAAAAATTCAAAATGCACAATTATTTATGAAAAAATATAAAGACTGATTGATATAATTTTAACTGATATTATTTATAGTGCTGTGTAATTTTAAAATATGTGAATAGTACTTTTTCGACGTAAAGAATATCCTTTTTTTCGACATGAACAATATTTTTTTTCGGTATGAACAATGTTTTTTCGGCGTGAACAGTGTTTCCGACATGAATAGTGCCTCCGCCTACCTCTGACATAAACAGTAACATGGTCTGAAAAAAAAAATAACCTGTCAAAAAAAAACTTGTTGTTGTAGGTAAAAATCAAGGGTGTATAATACACCTAAACTTAACAGAGTGTACCATAACAACGCCCATGTTTATAGAGATAACTTATCAAAGACCAAAAGAAAAAAAAAAATCCTTTAGGACTTTTTATTATGATTTGACAAATATACACTTAAAATTGGTCAATAAAATAAGCACTTTCTTAAAAAAGAATTATTAAGATGAAACTCAACTAAAGAAAAATTCTTAAGATGAAGCAAAAATTAAAGTACAGTATTGCAAAATACAATAAAAAATTATAAAATAATTACTTTATCTGAAACAATCCCCAAAAAAAACGCAAAATAATAAGCAGTTGATCATTGCTGTTGGGTATTATAAAAATTACATAATTTGGCTAAATCACTTTAGGTCTACAAGAACACGTAGAACTCATCTTCTACCATAACCATCCACCAAAACATGGCTGCGACTTCCCTCCTTAGCTTCCTTGTCTTTGCAAAATTGTTTCCATCCAATACTTAATTTGATGCTTGATGGCCTCCCTTGCTTGTTCTTATACTTGGCAGGGCCAATTATCTCCATCTTGCTCATTTAGTATCCATATACCATCTTTTCCAGTCATGTATTTTACGGGAAAATTGTGAGTATACTTGTAACATATTTCATCAAAAATAAAAAGCTTATGAAGAATTTAACATACAATATTAAAGACAAAAGTGTAGGAAGATGCTATGTATGTGATAATCGTACCGACTTCCTGCTGCCTTATATCGAGACAACACAATAGAGAATGCATTTTGAAAGTATTGATTTTTTGGTCTAGAAGAATTGTATAGAATCCGAGTAGTTTCTAATTTTAACCATGATCGAAATCTGCATATTAAAACATAAGATTAGAAGGAATTAAATAAGAAAAGATAACAAACAAACAAAAAAAGCCATGTAAAAATAAAAATTAAAGATATTTGAAATTTGAGAAAGAAGTTGCATTAATTTGAAAATGATAAGCTAGATGCCTAAGAGATTTTTCAAGCGGCATGGGTGAAAAGATATGTGTCAAGTGAACAAACCTAGCTAATGTATAATGTGGTGTTCTTTAATTAATAGCACAATGTTAATATGTTAAATATCAATAACTCCATTGCCTCGCTCTACATACATATATATATTAATAATCTCAGGTGGTAGTTTATACCTAGGTACTTGAAATGGTGAGGAGATGTTGGTAGCCCAAAGATATCTGGTTGAGCTTACGGGCTACAGGTTGAACAAAAGTGGTTTGGGTATATATGGCCCAATTTGGTAAATGGCTTGGTACATTAGAGCAAGTGAAAATGGCGAGTTTTTGGGAATAAAAACTAGGCTTAAAGTGGGTTGGCGAGGTTAATTCATAGGTTGTTTAGGACAATTGAGCAAATTCCTTAAAAATAGGAGAACATGTAAGGAGTGATTGTTCCCAACATTCAAACAAGTAAACGGAGGGTATTTTGATAGTTTTCTTTGTTGAAGTTGGTTGAGAGCATGCCAATGGAACTCCCCATGACCCAGAATTGCATGTAAGAGCTTAGTGATTGAGGATCATGCTCCTACAATTCAGAAGAATAGAATTGAAGGCCTGAAAGTGTAACATTGTGACTAGGGTATTGAGTTCTTAGCCTCTTAGAGGAATTCTTCAGGAGTTCCATTTTATATTTCATCTTTATTTCTTCCCCAATACTCCTATCCACATTATTTCATGGAACTTTTCTTTAAAATTTCTTATATTAGGCTCATTATAAATTCTTAGTTAACACGGAAACGTCATGATTAACTTACACTAAAATGGATAATTATATAACTTAGATTAAGCACATATATATGACAAGGCATGAAGTTAAATCTAGCCAAAAATGCCATAAAAGGTTTAAGAGTCCATACAAAACATCCAAAGATGTGCTTCCTAAGCCTAAGCACCATATCGTGACTAAGTCACCACATCAAGATTATTAAGTACAAAACTACTAGGGCCTTATATACCCATTGGTGCATACAAAATTTCAAAATTGGCTAGGCAAGTCATATGACAATTGCATCTACTGATCATGCATTGAAGTAATAGTGGAAACCATGACCCAAACAAAACCCTTCGCCTCTGGGACATAGACCTAGACATAGTGGATCTTGATCACGATATACAAGGTGTTCATTGTAACATTCTCTCTAACTTAATAACTTTAATTATTGTTATGGAAGTTCAGTAAGACTTATATGAGTTACCTGTTAATTTTGGTGATATTCTGAGTTAATTTGAATATAATGCTATAACACTGAACATGAAAAATAACTTATAATAGCTCAGAATTTAGCATAAACTGCTTACATGATAGAAATAAGTATGGAAGATTTATTTATAGGTCACACATTGTTGGAACTAGTTGTGGTAAATGTTGGAGAATTAAATGAGCTAGTTTGACATTTTTAATAACACAAGATAAGTGTTTAAAGGCCAACTTAAATAAGGAAGTAGCTCGAAAACTTATGAGATTTTATGAAGATGTTAAGTAGAGGATGGAGAATATTTTAGAAATGAATACAAGTTAAGGCAGATACCTGTAAGTCTATTAGTTTAATTCCTTAGGTTTAACTTAACTTAAGGAAGAATAATAGAGTTATCAAGTGTATAGAAAGTTATTGAATAATAAGTATAAGGACTAAATGAAGTCCTAGAATTTTCTATAACACTTATGAAAGTTAAAAATTCATCAATGGAAAATAAAAGTATCCCTAAGAGATACAACATTTCCAGTTAGCACAAAAGTCATCCTTATCTCTCTATTTTCCTTCCGCCGCCCCTTTCTTTATCTTTTCTCCTTCTTTGACTTTTCTATTCTCACTTTTCACTTTTCACTCTCACGGCTCTCAATAGAGGAAAGAAGAGAAAAGAAAGAAGCAACAAGAAGGAGAAAGAAAGAAAGAAAGAAAAAGGAAGGAAGCACCATCAAAATAAAGTTGAGGTAGGGGTTGTGATATTTTCTTTACTCCACTCTTTCCACTTTTGTACCGAGGACTTATATTTGTGAATTTGGTTTGGAGTTTGTGAATGGTATGTTGATGTTGAGGTATAGATGTATATGAATATTGGATATAATAGTAGTTATTAAAACTCCATGAACATGAGATTAATAATATGGGTTTTGATACTTTGATCTCTTTTAATAAACCCTTTTGATGTTGGTTTGAGAACATATATGTGTGGAATGTTGATATTGGTTTTGTCTTGAGTTGTTAGGCTTGGAAAACCTTTGGTTTGGTGATAAATTGCAAATGGTAATCGATTACCACAAGTGGTAATCGATTACCTAGCCTCTGTAAAACGAGAAATACGGGTGGTAATTGATTACCACGAGTGGGTAATTGATTACCAACCTTCAAGATTGCCCCTGAAAAGATGGCAATGGATTACCAAAGTTGGTAATGGATTACCAAAGTTGGTAATGGATTACCATAGGTGGTAATTTATTACCAAGTTGCTGCATGTAAAAATTATAAGGTGGTAATCGATTACCACATAAGGGTAATTAATTACCAAGCTTTTGACTTGTGAATTTTGAGCTGGTAGTCAATTACCAAGCACGGTAATCGATTACTAAGCCTCTAGTTTGAGAGAATAGCATGCAGTAATCAATTACAAACCTCCTGTTTTTAGAAAACAAAGTTCTTTACTCTATGGGGACCAAATGGAAGCTTATATTATGATTCAATTCACTAATCGTAGTAGTTTGTGATATGAATGTGCATCTAGTAAACTCTAGAAATGATGTTAAGGTACACCTAGTATAATTATGAATTGATATAATTATGCATTTAGTTTACTTGAATGATAAAAATGTACTGCGCTTAGTTTATTTATGAAATGATCTTATAGTGCACTTAGAATATTGTAAATGAATGTTACTGTGCACTTAGCTCTCTTATGCACCTAGAATAATTGAATTGTACACTTGCTGTGATTATGAGGTGTACTAGATTTGTAATGCTCCTTTGGAATATTAAGTTGAACTAGAATAGAATATTGAATTGAGAATTGCTCCCTTAATTCATTGAGGTTGAGCTAGTATTTGAATTTAAAGTTATAAGTGCTCATACAGTAAAACATATTGGACATTTATCCTTGACAAGGGAAGAAAAATAGTCCTTAGTTGCTATTCTCACATGAAGGGTAACCCTCTGAATTGAATATTAAAATTTGGCATTAGTGAGTTTTGAAAATGATCCTGCTTAGGGGAAAGGGATCCAAAATTATAGATATGTGTAACACTTTGAAAAACATGTTAGACTTGTATTTAGTTACAGAGATAGCCTAATACTTGCCTAACATGCCTACGTAATTTTATGAGTTTTTGAGCAAGTTTAGTCACTTTGTTGTAACACTATGTGTGAAATATAGCTGTTATTAGTCCCGAATTGACTTAAACTACATAGTTAATGGAAATAAATGTGGTGGATTTGTTTCTAGGTCACAAATGTGTAGAAGATGATGTAATTGAAATTTGAGATTAATCGAAGTTAGTTTGTCATTTTTAAGCATACTAGTGTGTATTTTAATGCCAGATTGACTACTAGCAGATATGAAAAATATAGAAATGGTGAAATAAGATTTTTGATGAATCTTAGGATTTATTTTAAACTTGTTGGAAGTTAGGAAACTGGATTTGGTAGAATCTAAGAGTTTTTAGCATATCAGGAATTTTGGTACAACTTAGTTCCTATCTATAAGAAGCCAATTTTGACTTCTTTTATAAATATCTCACGACAGCAGGAGCCAAGAAAGGAAAACATAAAAAATAAGGAAGAAGCAGAAAATAGAAGAGGAAAAACGTGAAGGGAGAAAGAGAAGAAGGAGGAGAAAGAAGAAGAAAGAGGAGGAATCAAGTGGAAGCTTGGCTTCATCTTCAAGACCTTAAGGTAGGGGGAGCTTTGTTCTTGACACTTTCTTTTCTTTTCTTCATCTTGCCCATGAGATGGCTTAATGTGAGGAATGGATTTTTGAGTGTTGTTCTTTGTTGTTTTATGCTTGAATCTTGTTGTAGAACTTGAGAATGACATGTTTTTAGTTTGTTGTATGCTTGGTAATCAATTTATCATCCCTTAAACACTCATAACCTCACTTGAGCTAAGAGAAGGGTTTTAGGTTTTTAAGGTTGATGATTGGTTCATTGATCCATGAGAGTGATTTGAAAATTGTTTGAGAGTTACAATGAGTTTTTGGACCTTGTGAGGTGTTGGAAATCACTTGAGATGGAGGCTTGAGTGGTTGGAAGGCCACTTGTTCCCAATGGAACAATGGCTACCTTCTGTAAAATTTTGCAGAATTCTCTATCATAGGATTGTGTTGTGGTGTGACTGAGAACCACGCCGAGGCATGGGTGAGGCAAAGAGCTTGGCGCTACGGCACCATAGTGGTGTGCCGAGGCGTGGCTACTTGGAAGTAACAGGGCGTTCCCTTGCCACCTTCACACTGCGGCGTGGGTAAGGCGCCACTTCCAGCCATGGACAAGAAGCTTTGTTTGATGCAATAGAGTTTGCTAATGGTGTAGATTCTTCTTTTATGCTTCTTAATGAGTGATGAGATTCTAATGGGAGTATTTAATGAAGTATTTGTGTGGTGAATATAAATCAATTGGTATGTGATTCATTGTGATATTTAGCATCATTGTTGTTCATATTTGAGATGATGGACGTAATTCAATTGGTATGCTATCTATTGCGATAATTGACATCATTGTATTTCATGCTTGTAGTTATGAATGTAAACTAATTGGCATGCTAGTTAGAATAAATTGGCTTCATTGTTTTTCATAACTATGTTGATGAGGATAGAGTCTTCATTGTTGATGATCAAATATGATTTTGAATGAGAAGGTAACCAACCCTTCTTATCATAGTGATCATGGTTGAAGACCGTGTAGTTGATGAGTTCATTACCTGGAATTGTTGAAGATCGCGTACATGATGAGTCCCTACCCAGAGAAAAGACTTCTAGAACTGGGTTCTAGTGCTTGTTCAACACTTGCGGAACTGGGTTCTTTTGTTTTGTTCAAGGCTCATAGTATATCAAGACATTATCATGGAATTGGGTGTCTGAACAATGGTATCATAACATTATTCATTACATGTTTTGGTTATTGCATAAGCATGAACATAAGACATAATTTTGTATAGCATGACAATTGTATGAGTGATTGTTAATCATAACATAATCATGACATGACAATTGTATAGGCGATTGCTGATCTTTGAGATAATGATCATGTGAGTGTGGCGATTACCTGAAGATAGTTTTTGGAAATGAGTTTTTCTATATAAAGTTATAAAATGAGAATCTATTTCGGGAAAAGAAAGGACATGGTTTTGGCTTTTGCCACATTTCTAGCTTATTATGTGTGAGATTTGAATTTAGAATTGTGTTTTTTCCTGAAATGGCTGGAATGATTGTGATGACATGTTTTGATGTAAAGACTACTGAGAATATGTGATTCTCACCCCGTGTGTGTTTCCATGATGATCTAGGGAAGAAGACTTATTGAAAGTAAAGTGCACGCAGGAGCTTGGAGAGCTTAGCTTAGTGTAGCTTTGTAGTTTCTTTTGAAATTATACACATATTATATTTGTGAGAAATATAAATGTTGTGTATTATTTATTCATTACAAGGCTCATATTTTGTGTATATACATAATTGATATATTTGAAAGTACTGGTTAGTAGGAAGTAGCATGCCTGAATTTAACAACAGTGGTATGATACAGATTATACTACCGTTTTTAAATTTAGGATGTTACATTATAATATCAGAGTAGTTCATCCTGTTGAGCCGGGGTATGGACTGACTATGCTTAAGCATGTTTAGAAGTTTATTTGTGTGTTATGCATTTCTTTTTCTTTTGTTTGAGATGTTTGAAAATAATTGCATGACTTGCCTTAAGTTGGAATATTGGTAGCTACTGTTACGCAATTACATGATATTGAGATTGATTAGTTCAATATGTAATGTTCTGTGTAGATAGGAAACTATGACTTCAACTAGGTGAATTAGGGGAATTAGGAGTTCTTCTAGTGAGGGTTTAGTTGGTATGATTGAACTCGTTTAGGATTTGTTTGCATCTGTAACCTTTAGGGTGGTACCTCTAGAGTTAGTAGAGCCTATGAGTTAGATAAAAAGCTGTTGGAGAAGACTTGCAAGGATTACAGACAGGGGAGTCCAAGAAATTAATAGAAAACATATTTCTTAGGTGAAGAATATCTGGTATAGGTTTAGTTTGAGAAGCTACTTAGGAGCTGGAGACCTGCATGAAACAACATTGTCTAGAGTTGTTGATGTAAGGTAGACAAGTTTTGAGAACATCTGAGTTTTGTTAGGAATTGAGAATGATGAGTTTGATGCCACTAAGGGAAGTGTGAACTCTTTGAGTGTGATATCTGATGGTGATCTTGGAACTTTAGTTGTGAGAGACTAAATGTTGAAGGCGACCAAATTTTGTGTACAAAATTTTAAAAAAAGAAGGGAGAAATGTAACACTCTAGAAAGCATGTTAGACTTGTATTTGGTTACAGAGGTAGCTTAATATTTGCCTAACATGCCTGTGTAATTTTATGACTTTCTGAGCAATTTTAGTCACTTTGTTGTAACACTATGTGTGAAATATAATTGTTATTAGCCCCAGAATTGACTTAAACTACTTACTTAATGGAAATAAATGTAAAGGATTTGTTTCTAGATCACAAATGTATTGAAGATGATGTAGTTGAAATTTGAGGTTAATCAGAGTTAATTTGACATTTTTAAGCATAATGAGTGTGTGTTTTAATGCCGGATTGACTACCAACAGATATGAAAAAATATGAAAATGGTGAAATAAGATTTTTTATGAATCTTTGGATTTATTTTAAACTTGTTGGAAGTTAGGAAACTGGATTTGGTGAAATCTAAATATTCTTAGTAGATTAGAAATTTTGGTATAACTTAGTGCCTATCTATAAGAAGCCAATTTTGGTTTCTTTTATAAATATCTCACGGCAGCAGGAGAAAAAAAAGAAAAATAGAAGAAAGAAGGAAGAAGCAGAAAACAGAAGAGCAATAACGTGAAGGGAGAAAGAGAGGAAGGAGGAGAAAGAGAAAGAATGAGGAGGAATCAAGTGGAAGCTTAGCTTCATCTTCAAGACCTTGAGGTAGGGGGGACTTTGTTCTTGACACTTTCTTTTCTTTTCTTCATCTTGTTTGTGAGATGGTTTGATGTGAGGAATAGATTTTTGAGCGTTGTTCTTTGTTGTTTTGTGCTTGAATCTTGTTGTAGAACTTGAGAATGACATGTTTTTAGTTTGTTGTATGCTTGGTAATGAATTTCTCATCCCTTAAACACTCATAACCTCACTTGAGCTAAGAGAGGGGTTTTAGGATTTTAAGGTTAATGATTGGTTCATTGATCCATATGAACGATTTGAAAATTGTTTGAGAGTTACAATGAGTTTCTGGACCTTGTGAGGTGTTGGAAATCACTTGAGATGGAGGCTTGAGTGGTTGGAAGGCCACTTGTTCCCAATGGAACAGTGGCTGCCTTCTGTAGAATTCTCTGTCGCAGGCTTGCACTGTGATGTGACTGAGAACCACGCCGAGGCGTAGGTGAGGCAGAGAGCTTGGCGCCGCGACACCATAGTGGTGCATCGAGGTGTGGCTTCCTGGAAGTAATAAGGTGTTGCCCTGCCACCTTCATGCCGCGACGTGGGTGGGGCACTATTTCCAGCCATAGATAAGAAGCTTTGTTTGATGCAATGGAGTTTCCTAATGGTGTAGATTCTTCTTTTATGCTTCTTAATGAGTGATAAGACTCTAATAGGAGTATTTAATGAAGTGTTTGTGTGGTGAATGTAAATTAATTGGTATGTGATTCATTGTGATATTTAGCATCATTATTATTTATATTTAAGATGATGGATGTAATTTAATTGGTATGCTATCCATTGCGATAATTGACATCATTGTATTTCATGATTATAGTTATGAATGTAAATCAATTAGTATGCTAGTTAGTATTAATTTGCATCATTATTTTTCATAACTATGTTGATGAGGATGGAGTCCTCATTGTTGATGATCAAATATGATTTTGAATAAGAAGGTAACCTACCCTTCCTATCATAGTGATCATGATTGAAGACTGTGTAGTTGATAAGTTCACTACCTGAAATTGTTGAAGACCGTGTAGATAATGAGTCCCTACATGGAAAGAAGACTTTTGGAACTGGGTTGCAGTTCTTATTCAGCACTTGTGGATCTAGGTTCCTGTTTGTTTAAGGCTCATAACATATCATGACATTATCACGGAATTAGGTGTTCGAACAATGGTATCATAACATTATTCATTACATGTTTAGGTTATTGCATAGGCATGAACATAAAGCATAATTTGGCATAATATGAAAATTGTATGGGTGGTTGTTAATCATAACATAATAATGACTTGGAAATTATATGGGCGATTGTTGATCTTTGAGATGATGATCTTATAAGTGTGGTGATTACTTGAAGACTGTTTGTGGAAATGAGTTTTTCTTTACAAACTTATGAAATAAGAATCTATTTCGGGAAGAGAAAGGACATGTTTTGGCTTTTTCCACCTTTCTAGCTTGTTATGTGTGAGACTTGAATTTAGAATTGTGTTTTTCCCCGAAATGGCTAGAAAGATTATGATGACATGTTTTGATGTAAAAACTACTGAGAATATATGATTCTCACTCCATGTGTGTTTCCATGATGATTCTAGGGAAGAAGACTTATGGAAAGTGAAGTGTAGGTAGGAGCTTGGAGAGCTTAGCTTAGTGTAGTTTTGTAGTTTCTTTTGATATTATGCACGTATTGTATTTATGAGAAATACAGATGTTGTGTATTATTTATTCATTACAAGGCTCATATTTTTGTATATGCATCACTGATACATTTGAAAATGCTGGTTAGTAGGAAGTAGCATGCCTAAATTTAACAACAATGGTATAATACATATTATACTATCATTTTTAAATTTGGGATGTTACAATATGAATCATGTAAATGACCCTCTATAGGGAAGGTGATCCTAAATTCATAAAAATTCCTCATTAGTTTCCTTATTACCTTAGTTTCCTCATTAATAAGATAATAGTTACTCAGGATAGTTTTGTGTAACAAAAAGATATTATTAAAAATAAGTTGAAGTGCACCAACCTGAAAGCAGACTATCACCTAGTATATTGGTAGTGTGAGACTCAAATTCACTCCCTACAGAATATAGAACCCCGGGTTATATGAGGTGGCCCTACCTTTTAAGGTACATTGATATGAGTTCTGGGAATGAGCTTAGAAAGATGATAATTGAATGAGTACTAGTATGATAATTATAAAAGAATGAATCATTGTAGGAATGTTAATGACAAAGATCATAGAGTTGATATGAGATTTTGAAATTATTATAGTGATGTTGAATTTAAAACTCATATCTGAATGTTTTTGGTATATGTAACCTATGATCAGATGATGAATGATTATGAATTATTTAGTAATAGTAATAAATGAATCTCTATCTCGGGAAGAGAAAGGACTTGTTTTGACTTTTGCCACATTTCTATGTTATATTTTATATATTTAAATACTTTTTCCCGAAACAGCTAAAATTATTGTCATGTCAGTATGTATGTTAGAACTACTGAGAATTGTAGAATTCTCACCTCATGTATTTGTATTTCCATGATAATTCCAAAGAAGGAATCTTCAACCAAGTAAGATGAAGAATGTGGATGTAGAGTAGCCTTGTTTCTACTTTTGTACAACATATTGTTTATAATTATAAGAATTTTGTGCCTTAATGGCCTAGTTTGTATATATTGTACAATGATGTACAAGTTTGTATAAATGAGAATTTCAATTATATGTATATTATATTTCCCTCAACAGGCTCATATTTTTATATATATCATAAATGTTTTTTACAGAGAATGATATCAGTTTAGAAGTGATGTGCTTAATTCTAATTATTAAGTTGTAAATCTGGATATACTACTAGTATTAGTATTGGGACGTTACATTCATGATTGCTCCTGATTCTCTGAAAGTACTACGAAAGGGGTGAGAAATAATTTTTAGTAGGAAAGTAAACAAAGTTAATTCATGTATTTCCAATTTCCTTTTCGTTAAGTCATTTCCAAGCAATTTAATTATCCACTCACTTCAAACACAAACAAAATGCATTCATATAAACTATATGCCTACACCTAAGCTCCTACATTAGATCCAAATTCTCTTTCTGGTCACATGTGTAAATTTTCGTGAGCTCACTTTGTCAAGAGCGTCCTCTTGACTTCTTTCTTTCTTTCTTTGGGTAATAACCCTTCTAGGCACATAGGCAAAGTGTGGTAGACTGCTTGCACGTGAGTGGCCACTTCTAGTTAGATCACCTCCTTTACCAAGGATCTTTTCCTTCTTTCTTATTCTACTTAAGGAATATCAAACACAAACAAGAATGCCTTTATTTCTTCTCTTGTTTGAATGGCCATTATTCTTAACATGAGCTTTCTTTCATATTTCTCATCATTGTAAACAAAATCATGAATTCCTTTATTCTTTTCTTAGGCATGGCCAAATGCTATATGCTAAGCATTTCCAAAAAGCATTTCAATCAATCAAGTATTTGGCACACAAAGCATTCATAATCAAACACATCGATAACATTATCATGCATTTCAAACACAATCAATTCATGCAAGGTATCATCAACATAACTCAAGTTCAACTTTTGGCACTCTTCAATATCTATTTATTCAAGTCACTATCTTATATCTTTTAAGGAACAAAGTATAACATTCACTCTATCAAGCTTAGTTTCACATCTTTTAACAAGTCCAAGAACTCTAAAAGGAAACCAAATAACATTGTTAGGTAATTTGTATGCCTTGGCTGAAACAAACACCAGCATTCACAATCCAATTCTTATTAAGCAATTTTCAAAGCAACCAAGGTTATCAAGGTGTCATTTCCTTCAAGTTTACTTATTAACTCTTCAATTAAGAGTATAACTTATAAATTTAGATAAAGTCCATCACTTGATCTACGAATCAAACTACTTGTATTTTAAAATCCTAATTTTCTTAAGTATCAATCAATTTAGTTAAGTCATCATGCAAACTAGTACTAAGGTTTAAATCAAGCAATAATTCAATCTCTAACCAACTTCTATCATAATTACTAAGTCATGGTCAAATTCATCAATCAAATAGCATATATATATATTCATGAATTAGAGGTCAAATCAAACACCAATTCAATTTTACAAACTTCTACCCTAATTTATAAGACATGGCCGAATTCAACATGCTCAAATCCATCATCAATTAATCAAATCAAACAACCAAATTAAGTTCTTCCTAGGATACCTAGTCACGGCCAAAACTCATCATGCTTTTCCAAGATCGATCATTTGTCAATTTCACATGTAAATTTATTCAAAATAACAAAGCTTCAATTATAAATCCATATAGTCATACAAAGTGATACTATCAATGCATTTAACAAAATTCCTCCCCTAAATCATAAGTCATGGCCGAGTTCAACGAGCAACCTAGAAATTAACATTTATCAAGCATACTAATTAGAACTCATGGATAATCATTCAAAACCATTTATTAAACTAACTTCCCTCTCAAGTACCTAGTCATGGCCGAACTCAACCTTTCCTCAATGACCAAGCAATTTGTCAATTATCAAGCAAGTCAAGCAAACCAATGTTTCCAAGTGGCTTCAAAACTCAAAAGGGGGGTGAATTGAGTTTTCCAAAACTTTTCGTAAACAAGCCCCTTTTGATTTTTGTTGAAGCTATTTTATTGTGAAGTCAATGGATTTATGACAACAAAAAGTTCTCACACAAGTTTAAAGAAAGTGAATGAGTAGAAGATGAAGTAACAAGTACACAGAAGCAATAAATAAGCCTGAAAGTAAAGAGATAAGGGTAGAGAAGATTACAAACGAGATTTATACTGGTTCAATCACCTTTGTGATCTACGTCCAGTCCTTAAGATCATCCACCCAGGAGCTTCCACTATTTTTCAAGCTTCACAAGGTGCATGACAAACCCTTACAATATTTGAGCTCTTCTTACACTTCAAGGATCATTCACCTCTATGTGTAGAAGCCTCTTTGATCCTTCAAGAGATCCTCCATCCTCTCAAGTGTTTACAATATATATTGAATTGAAATTAAATTTTTGAAAGAGTAAATAATACAAATTGAAGTTCTAGGCAGAAGAAAGATAACAGTTTTTAGCTCAAAATAGAGTAAAAGTATTAAAGATTGGTAAAGTTCATATTAAATGCTCAACTTATTTTAGAATGATTTCCTTCCTCCCTTTTGTCCTAAATGACTTGTATTTAAAATCCAAGTCATTAAAGAGCCGTTGGGAAGTGGATAAGAGCATTAAATGCAAGTTACTAGCCATTTATTACTGCATTTAGAAACTCAGATAATTGATTAGTGCATTGCATAATCGATTATCATCGAGATAACACGAAAGGAATGAGATTTTGGAACTCAATAATTGATTACCCATATGGCCTATTAGATTATTTGCTTTTAAAAAAGAAGGTGCTTAATGTCTTTTAAGTTCAATAATAGATTATTTGCCCTATAATAATTGATTATTGCTTGAAGAAACATAAATTTGGCATTCTGACTTTTGCTAATCGATTATGGAAACCCTATAATCGATTATTGCTTTTAAAAACTCTTCAAACATCTTTGAAAAACTTAGCCAAATGCCTCCTAAAGTTCTAACAAACTTTCAAACACTTAAAAGCCATTTCTTATGATTTTAAAACTCATTTTAATAACTTGGAAAACACTTTGAACATGAATGCTATCTTGGATTCTTGAAAAACTGATTTAGTGCTTAAGTTGTGAACCCTTCTACCTTTACAAATGGTTTAAGTCCTATTATTAGTCTTGAAGGTTCTTAGACTTGATCTTGCCATCATCTTCTTATTTGTTATCATCAAAACTATTGCCAATTGCCAATTACATTCTCTCCCTTTTTTGATGATGACAAATAACTATTGAGAAAAAAGTTAGTTTATAAATGAGAATTCACCAAGATTGTTAGAGTCTTACTCCCCCTCTATATCAAAAGAGGTGATTTAATTAGAGACACGCAGCTCCCCTTTAATTTTGAAATCCCAAGATCATTTTTAAGTTTACCTTTCTTTTCTCAAATTCAAGAACTACAAGCTTTTCTCCCTCTTTTGTCATGATAAAAAAAATGGGCAAGAGAAAGCATGAAGTATTGCCAATTTCCAACAAGATAGTATTTACATTATATGTTCAAAACAGCAAGGCAATTTCAATAGAAGAAGCAATCATAATATCATAAACAGCTAAGCATACACAATAGAGTTCAAAAAGATATATCTATTCATTTCATGAACAATTTCAAAAAGGTCAATTACATTTTCATATGATCATTAAAGTTCAGCAAACCAAAAGACTAAAAACTTAGTTCAAAAACATTAAAACCAAAGATCCTAAGCCTAAGGATCCTAAAAACTACTAGTCTTCTGGCAGTGGTCATGGTGGAGAGTGTCGCTCAAGAGCATCTAGACTGTCATAGATGATGCCAAAATTGTTCTCCTTATAACTTTGAAAATCTACAAGATGAGCTTGAAAACCATGAAGGATAGTCATAACCTGGTCATCATTGGCAGGAGCAACAACAGGTATATCCATATTCTCAACCTCATCACCTTTTTATCCCAAAGGAACATCAAAGTCATCCTCAACTTCCACTTCCTCGTCACTATACACCCATATGCCTTGGTCCTTTTTCATTAGCATATGGTTTATAGTGCTCAGGCCAAACTTGTTGTGGGCTGTTAGTTTTTTTGATTCCTTGATTTCCATGATTGCTGGGTACTTCTCAAGGATCTGGGAGATCAAGAATGCATAATGAAGGTCTATGTTTATTATGCTTTGCACCTTCATCATATGGTGCATGATGAAGAATGGCCACTTGATGTTCAGCCTTTCCTTGAGTTCCCAAAGGATGTAGATGTCATCCTTACCCAAGTAAGCGTAATTGCCCCATCGCGGGGTAAGAATACGAGCATAGGCGTAATGAAGAAGGCAGTCTTGACACATTAGTTTCCCAGAAGTAAAAGAGCCTCTAGGAATAGCAATGCCTAGTTTGAGCATAGCTTGAATCGCATCTATACGCCTGTAGGCTTCCTAATACTTGAAGCTATTTTTAAAAAACTTCTTCCCGGTGTGGTGTAAACCAAACAGATCAAGCCAATCTCAAGGCTTCACCGCAATATTGTGGCCTTTAACTTCAGAAACTAGGTCGTCATCAATAATCCCCAAATTGTAGTAGAACATCTTGACGAGATCAAGATAGAACCGTTGATGGTATGTGCAGAACTGGAGAACCCTATGGTGTTCTAGGAGTTGAACAAACTGGAACCCTTTATTAACAAAGAAGTCAAGGTCCATGTATTTGGATTGGACCAAGGTTCTTGTCAAGAAGTGGTGCCTGAACCTATTCATCTGGGTGCTATCAGAAGTTAGCCTTCGTAGGTCCAAGAGCTTCTTGGGGTTAACATCTTCAAGGGCATTTTTAGTGCATGTGCACTTGGGGTTTGAACTGGATGCCATTGAAGGAGGGGATTGCGTGCTTGGTGAAGGAGAGGGTTTTGAGGTGAGGAAAGGTGAAATTAGGAGAGGGGAAAAGGTTGAATAGCCATGGGTTACGCAAAGGAGGAATGTGGATGGAGGAATTTGGTGTTTTAATGAAGGATTTAGGTGATTTGGAGGTTTTGAGAGAGAGAGAAGTTGTGCAGGATTTTGAAAAAAAAATGAAGAAGGAGACTCATGCGCCCCTTTATAAAGCGCGATAATAATCATTTATTGACTATCAATAATCGATTATTGACTATTAATAATCGATTATTCTCGTGTTTTTTCAGACATTCAAAGCTTCATATAATCGATTATGACATTCCATAATTGATTATGGCTGAACAAATTACAAAATATAGCATTCTACTAACTCATAATCGATTATCTACCCATGATAATCGATTATGCTCAGTTAAAAACATAAGATATGAGCTACTGGAAAGTGATATTTGAATATATATATCCTCTAATCGATTATGAACCTCCAGAAAACATAGAAATTATATGTAGTAGGTCCAAAAGATCAAATTAAGATTGATAAGCTTAGTCAATGACTAAGTTCCTGCAAAACAAATTTTGGGATACTTCCAATGCTTAAGTCAGTAATTGATTTAGATGAATAATTCAATGAAAAAGTAGCAAGCACAAGCATTCACTCAAATGCATGATTGATCAATTGTAACACCCCAAAAATTCGTATTTTATTTATTTCGAGCGATTCTTAATTATTTTGAGTAATCCAATTCGATTTCCGTGAATTTTATGATTGTTGTAATTTTTAGGAATTTTTTTGAAATTTTTATGTTTTTGATTATTTTAATATTATTTTTGGGACTGTATATGAGTCTTCGTATTTTATTTATTTTTGTTAATCCTTAATGATTTTTACTAATCTGACTTGATTTCTATAAGTTTTATAATATTTATGATTTTTTTTGAATTATTGTGAGATTTTATATTTTTTTGAATATTTTAATATTATTTTGATATTTTAAGATTATCTTGAAAACTGTATGTCCGAATTTCATTTTTTCTAAAAATATATGAGTTTTATAATTTTTGTGATTTTTGTGAATTTATGTAGAACTTTTTGAGTTTTTGATTATTTTAGTGTTATTTTGAGTTGTGTGTTGGCTTGGGGTGTGTGAATGCTTATGTCCCTAAAACATGTCAAATAGTTTTTGATGATAACAAAGGCCAAAGTGAAGATCAAATGCAAAAGTGAAGATCAAGCACAAAAGGAAAAATCATGATCAAAGAAAGAAGTCAAGAGGTTTATTTAGTTATAAGACTTAGAACATTAATGTTAAATGCTCTCAAGAATTCTCAAATGGTTTTTCAATATATCATTTCAAAATAAGTGGGAAATTTCAAAGTTAAACATGTTTTTCAAGAAACTTGAGTTTCTATCTTGAATCTAACACTCTTAAAAGGATTTATGTTTAATTAATTGTCTTAAGGTGTTAGAAATGGCTTACAAGCTTTATTGGACTTGAAAAATATGTTCAAAGGCCAATGTAATCGATTACATGATGTTTGTAATTGATTACACAACAAACAGAGGCCTTGTAATCGATTACATGAGCAATAGAATCGATTACAAGCAAGTCAGAGGCCATGTAATCGATTACACAATAAATGTAATCGATTACATTAAGCCCAAAAAGGTAAGAACACGTTCAAAGAGTCATGTAATCGATTACATGGATATTGTAATCGATTACACAGCAAGTCAGAAGTCATGTAATCGATTACATGGATATTGTAATCGATTACAAGCAAGTCAGAAGCCATGTAATCGATTACACCAATAATGTAATCAATTACACAGAGCCCAGAAAGTCAAGAACATGTTAGAACAACAATGTAACTGATTACATTTGTTGTGTAATCGATTACACGCACTCTGACAACGTCCAACGACTATATTAAATGCATTAAATGCATGGCTAAAACCCCCCAACGGCTCCATTTATTGAGAAACTTATAAATACCAATGTTGGGTCTTCATTTGAGGTTGACCTTGAACCAAAAACTGATTACCAATACTTCCAAATGTGAATCAATCCTCAAATCCATTTCTTGCTCTGTTTTTTGTAAAAACGTGGAAAAATCTTTGAGAGCATATTAGAGCTTCAATTTGTAATCATCTACTCTAGTGATAGCTTCATTCAATCAATCTATATTATTTTGTAAAGAGGGTGAAGCATCCCTCCAAAAGTGTAAAAGGTGAGGTATCCTTTAGTTGAAGAGACTCAAGCTCCAAGGGTGAGGTATCCCAAAGTGTTGAGTGCTCAAGGTTGTAAAGGTTATCAATCACCTATTGAAACTTGAAGAAATAGTGAAAAATCTCTAGCGGTTGCTTGAGGACTGGACGTAGATCACAAGTGGATTGGTGATCGAACCAGGATAATCACTGTGTTTGTTTTCTCTAAACTCTTCTCTTTACATTGAGTACTGTTTTATTGAATTGCTTGAATATTGGTACCTTTGGCTATTGCATTTATAAGTGAAAGTGTTTATTTCTTATATCCAATCATCTCTAATCATCAATTAGCTTCAACAAAAATTATTTATCAAATGATTTGAGAAAGATTTGCGAACTTAGTTTTCATACTCAATTCACCCCCCTCTTGAGTATTGAGGCCACTTGCTAACAAGTGGTATCAGAGCTAGACTCTTGTATAAAGAGCTTAGCAGTTTCAAGAGAAGTGATGGCTTCAAATGGTTTTTCAAATGAAAGTTCTTCTATAAACAGACCTCCTTATTTCAATGGGGATGGTTATGCCTATTGGAAAGAAAGGATGAAAATTTTCATTGAAGCTATTGATTTAGATGTGTAGGATGCCGTTGAAAATAGTGCTTTTGTTCCTACACAAACTAAAGATGGTGTGAAAATCAATATACCTAGAAATGAATGGACCGATGATGATAAAAAGAAGGTTCAATACAATTTGAGAGCCAAGAACATCATCACCAAATCCTTGGGGTATGATGAATTCTTTAGGGTGTCAAATTGCAAGACCGCAAAAGAAATGTGGAATACCCTACAAGTAACTCATGAAGGTACTAGTGAAGTAAAACAATCTCGAATAAATACTCTTACTCATGAATACGAATTGTTTAGAATGAACCAAGGTGAGAGTATTCAAGATATGCAAAAGAGATTTACTCATATTGTTAATCATCTTATCTCATTGGGAAAGACATTTCCTAATGAGGATCTTATTAACAAAGCCTTGAGATGTCTACGTAGGAATTGGCAACCCAAGGTAACGGCTATTGCGGAATCAAGAGATTTGTCAACAATGTCTCTAGCCACCCTATTCGAAAAGCTTCAAGAACATGAGCTGGAACTAAATAGGCTCAATCAAAATGAAGAGTATGACAAAAAGAAGAAGGGAATCGTACTCAAAGCCACCTCCTCTACAATTGAAGATGATGATGAAGATGGTGAAGAGGATGTTGAAAGTGTTGAGCTAAGTGAGGAGAATCTTAGTCTCCTTGTGAGAAAATTTGGAAGATTCCTAAAGAAAAAGGGATTTCAAAGAAGACCACTCTTTCCTCAAAAGAAAGTGTATCACAAAGGAGAAGGATCCTCTACTCCTCCAAAATGCTATGAATGTGAAAAATCGGGGCACAGAAAATGGAGTGCCCTATGTATCTCAAGAAGATGAAAAGTTTGAGAAAAAGCCCTCCAAAGAAAAGAAAGGAAGGAGAGCATACATAGCTTGGGAGGACAATGACTTAAGCTCCTCCGACAATTCAGAGGATGAAGAAGCTCATCTTTGTCTCATGGCTCAAGGAGAAGAAAGTGAAGAGAGCGACACCGAGTAACTTCTTCTAACTCAGAATCTCTACCTTCATATGATGAATTGCAAGATGCCTTTCAAGAATTACATGATGAATCCTTAAGGCTCACAAAAATAGTTTTGTCCTCTAACAAAATAATTTTCTTATTGGTAAACAAAGTTTCTATCTTAAGTAAGGAGATAAATGAGCTTAGGATTGAAAATGAGACCTTAGGACTTATAGATGCTAATTCACTATGCATGACATGTTCCTCACATGATAACACATCCATATCATTACCTTGTTCATTATGCAAAGTATTTGAAAAAGAAATTGAAGACTTGAACAACACTCTTGTAAAATTCACTTTTGGAAGAGACAACTTGAATGTGTTGTTAGGGAAACAAAAATGTGTGTTTCAAAAAGCCGGTTTGGGATTTAATCCAAACAACCATAAAAAATCTTATAAGAACTTCTTTGTTTCCTTAAATACTTCAAGTAGTCCTTTTGTTAAATGTTTTCACTGTGGTAAGAAAGGGCATAGTGCATCAACTTGCAATGTTAGAAAGAACATAAACACTAAAGTTGGAATAAAAAGAGTTTAGGTTCCTAAAGGCACCATGCCTAACTCTAACACACAAGGACCCAAGACAATTTGGGTACCAAAGGTTAAAACTTGAATGTGTGTTGTAGGTGTGCTTGAAGACCAATAGCTCAAGTTGGTATCTTGATAGTGGTTGCTCCAAGCACTTGACCGGTGATGGCTCCAAGTTCTCCTCCCTTACACACAAGAAACATGGTCATGTCACATATGGTGATAACAACAAAGGGAAGATTCTTGGAATTGGCAAAGTTGGTAAGATCCCTTCATCATCTATTGATAATGTTTTGCTTGTTGAAGGACTTAAACATAATTTGCTTAGTATTAGTCAATTGTGTGATAAAGGCAATAGAGTTATATTTGATTCTTCTTGTTGCATAATTGAGGGAAAGGATGATAAGCAAGTTAAGTTTATTGGTCATAGAGTCAATAATATATATATGATTAGTCTCGATGATATTTCCTCAAATGATGCTAAATGCTTTATGAGTAAAGAAAATGATTCATGGTTATGGTATAGAAGAATTGCTCAGATTCACATGGATCACTTAAACAAATTGGTTTCTAAAGAACTAGTAATTGGTCTTCCAAAGCTCAAATTTGAAAAAGACAAACTTTGTGATGCATGTCAAAAGGGAAAATAAGTAAAGGTCTCTTTTAAAGCTAAAAACGTGGTTTCAACTTCTAGACCTTTACAACTTTTGCACATGGATCTTTTTGGTCCCTCTAGAACTATGAGCTTTGGTGGGAATTACTATGCATTAGTAATTGTGGATGATTTTTCTAGGTTTACATGCACATTATTCTTGGCCCACAAAAATGATGATTTTCAATCATTTAAAAAGCTTGCCAAAGTTATCCAAAATGAAAAAGATTTTTGTATTGCATCCATAAGAAGTGACCATGGTGGTGAATTTGGAAATCATGAATTTAAAACTTTTTGTGATGAACATGGCATTGAGCATAATTTTTCTGCCGCTAGAACACCACAACAAAATGGTGTTGTAGAAAGGAAAAATCGATCTTTAGAGAAAATGACAAGAACTATGCTCAATGAGGCCAACCTTCCTAAGTACTTTTGGGCGGATGCAGTTAACACCGCTTGTTATGTTATGAATAGAGCCCTAATAAGGCTAATTTTAAAGAAAACCCCATATGAATTGTATAAAGGAAGGAAGCCAAATGTGTCACATTTTCATGTTTTTGGATGTAAATGCTTTGTTTTGAATAATGGAAAGGATATCTTGGGGAAGTTTGATGCAAAATCTGATGAGGGAATATTCATTGGCTATTCTATACATAGTAAGGCCTTTAGAGTCTATAATAAACGAACTATGACTATAGAAGAGTCCATACATGTTGCATTTGTTGAAACTAACCTAAATGAGCCGAGAAAGGAGCTTGTTGATGATGTTGCAGAAATCTTGGCAAAAAGTGCACTTGGAAAATCAAGAGAAAGAGTCCAAGAAGCAAGAAGAGAGACTCCTTGATCACTCATGGCAAAAAGATTCAGAAAACTTGGATCTACCCAAGGAATGGAGGACTTCAAGATATCATCCTCTCGACAAGGTGATAGGTGATGTATCAAAAGGGGTAATCACTCGAAACTCACTTAGAGATACATGTAATCACCTAGCCTTTGTCTCTCAAGTTGAACCTAAAGACATAAATGAGGCCATTAATGATGAGCATTAGATCTTGGCCATGCAAGAAGAACTAAACCACTTTGAGAAAAATCAAGTTTGAGAATTAGT
The DNA here is from genome assembly GCA_029884595.1 of Ormosia semicastrata. Taxonomy (NCBI): domain Eukaryota; kingdom Viridiplantae; phylum Streptophyta; class Magnoliopsida; order Fabales; family Fabaceae; genus Ormosia; species Ormosia semicastrata. Next base: position 17,187,618 of record JAQQTO010000042.1, on the reverse strand, counting down.
TCCAAGGCCCAATGATCATCCTATAATTGGCACGAAATGGGTCTTTAGGAACAAACTTGATGAAACGGGCTTAATAATAAGAAATAAAGCTAGGCTTGTAGCTAAGGGATATAATCAAGAAGAAGGCATAGACTATGAAGAAACTTATGTTCCTGTAGCTAAGTTAGAGGCCATTAGAATGTTACTTGCATATGCTTGCATCATGGATTTCAAACTCTATCAAATGGATGTCAAAAGTGCCTTTTTAAATGGTTTTATACAAGAAGAGGTGTATGTAGAATAACCTCCTGGTTTTGAGGATTTTGAAATGCCCAACCATGTTTTTAAACTGAAAAAGGCCTTGTATGGCTTGAAACAAGCTCCTAGAACTTGGTATGAAAGGTTAAGCAAATTCCTTTTAGAAAAAGGTTTTTCTAGAGGCAAAGTTGACACTACCCTTTTCATAAAACATAAAATGCATGACATACTTCTAGTTCAAATCTATGTTGATGACATTATATTTGGAGCTACTAACAACTCTCTTTGTAAAGAATTTTCAAATATTATGCAAAGTGAGTTTGAAATGTCCATGATGGGTGAGCTCAACTTCTTCCTTGGTCTCCAAATTAAGCATACAAGAGAAGGAACTTTCATAAGCCAATCCAAGTATTGCAAGGAGCTGCTCAAGAAGTTTGGAATGGACAATGCCAAGCATATGACTACTCCTATGGGCACCTCTTGCTATTTGGACAAGGATGAAGGAGGTAAATCAGTAAAAATTACGAAATATAGAGGTATGATTGGCTCACTCCTTTATCTCACTGCAAGCAGGCCTGATATAATGTTTAGTGTATGCATGTGTGCTAGATATCAAGCTAATCCTAAAGAATCACACCTAAGTGTTGTTAAAAGAATAATGAAATATCTAATAGGCACATCACAAATGAGTTTATGGTACCCTAAAGGTGCATCATGTAGCCTTATTGGGAATTCCGATTCTGATTTTGCTGGATGCAAAATGGATAGAAAGAGCACTAGTGGGACATGCCACTTGCTTGGAAGCTCACTAGTTTCTTGGCATAGCAAGAAGCAAAATAGTGTGGCATTGTCTACAGCTGAAGCTGAATATGTTACAGTTGGGAGTTGTTGTTCTCATATCCTTTGGATGAAACAACAACTCTTAGACTATGGTCTTGAGCTTGATCACATCCCTATAAGATGTGATAATACTAGTGCAATCAACTTGTCCAAAAATCCCATTTTGCATTCTAGGACTAAACATATTGAAATAAGACATCATTTCATTAGAGACCATGTTCAAAAGGGTGATTATATGCTTGAATTTGTAAAAACCACTAAGCAACTAGCTGACATTTTCACTAAATCCCTAGCAAAAGAAGCATTTTTCTATATAAGAAATGAACTTGGTATATTGGACCAGTCATGCATAAATTAACTATTTGCATAATCATAAAACTAGTGCTTAACTTGTATTTTTCTGCATAATCATGCCATATTGCTGCACAATCTCTGAATTTTTCATCATATTTGAATTCAATACTGACTTGAGCATCAGAGATTTCCCCTAAGTTGTTTTGCAGGTGCTCCCTCATGCCCAAGACTCCCAAGCCACTCAACATCCTCACAATTTCACCAAAAATAATGTAATTCTTGGTAAAAATGGTAATTTTGATCAATTATGTGAGTTGAATCATAATATGATTAGATTATATGTTTGCATGATGATTTGAATTGATCTAAGTTGCTTTGGAACTGATTTGAATGGATTAAAATTGATTCTATGCTGATTGGAATGCAAAATCTGAGTTAAAGTGTGCTGGTAATCGATTATAATGCCTTTGTAATCGATTACACAGGTTCTGTCAAGCATGTAATCGATTACACAACTTTTGTAATCGATTACAGTTAACTCAGAACTCAGGTAATTGATTACATTAACTATGTAATTGATTACAAGGTTCCCCAGAAGCGTGGTAATCGATTACACCAAAAATGTAATTGATTACATATCCACCAGAATGCATGTAATCAATTACACACCCAATATAATCGATTACACAGGATTTTTTAAAAGGTTTCTGACGTGCGCAGAGCTCATTTCTCAGAACCTCTTCATCTCCTTCGTCCTCCTCCTCAACTCCCACGCAACCCAAACCTCCCAATCTCTCATTTCTCACTCAAACCTCCCTCAAAATCCTTCATTTCACCTCCATTTAACTTGAAAATCTCCTCTCTCCACAAATGACCATCCGTCAAATCCCCTCACACCCTCACCCAAATCTCTCCATCACCTCTCACGAACCCCATCCCCACTCCTCTCGCCCTAACCTCGTCCCTCTCCCTCTCCTCATTCATCCCCAACCACTTACCACTCATCCCACTCTACTCCTTCTTATCACATGGCTGAATCCTCTCATCGCTCAAAGCGCCCAAGAACAGGGGCTGCCATTGGAGGGTCCTCTGGTGGTGCTTCACGCAACATCTCTGGCCTGGACCTCACGCGCCACTTCTCCACAGTGAAGTGAGCTGAGTTGTTCCGGAAGAACTTTCAGCTACGCAAGATCATTTCTCCCAGGTATCTTCCCATCACCTTCTGTGAGAGTGAACCTTTGGAGAGCTTTAGAACCATAGAAAATTTAGGCTTGCTGGGTTTCCTGAGTATAGAGAAGGCTATCTACCCAAACCTTGTGAGAGTCTTTTATGCAAATCTAAAATTTGAAGATAATTGCCTAATATCTGAAGTGAAAAAGTAACAAATAAGGATAATAATGGCTGAGTGGTATAGGCTAACGAAGCTCACTCCTGATGGAGCTAACTTCTGTGGGAATGCAAATGTCTGGGGGCATGAGTTTGAGCATAAGACTGCTCTTCTCTCATTGATTAGGACTGGCTACTACCCCCCTAGTGATCCTAAAAGAAGAATCATGGCCACTGGCCTAACTATGGAGAACAGGGTTCTCCATTACCTTTTGGTCCGAGGATTGATTTCCAGGGGAGGGAATTACTCCCAGGTTCTCAAGGATGATGTGGTGTCCTTATGGGCAATGATCATAAGGCGGCCAATTAACTGGGGTTACTACATTATAGAGCATATATTGGATGTAAAGAAAAAGAAGAACTCTGCTATCCCATTTGCTATGTTGGTCACAACCATCCTAGAGCACTGTCGCATTTCCCTAGCTGAGGAGTCCAAGGACACCAGCTCGAAAGGACCACAATCCATTGGCTTGCATACCCTGAAGAAGCTCCAGCTCTACAAAGTGGATGATAGGTGGCATTACATTGCTCATGGCACTTTTGGTCATATCCATTGTGATCCAGATAGTGATGATGATGAGGAGGCTCAGCATCCTGCCCCTGCCCCTGCTCCTACTCCAGCTACTCTTAACCTCCTGCTCCAAGAGATGCAAAACCTGAGCGCTACTGTAGACACACGCATGGATCACATAGAGCAGAAGATAGATCACCTTGAGCTGAGGATGGACTACTCAGATCAGGAGCTTACCTCCATTCGATCCTTCCTGGGTATACCTCCTATTCCTCCAAGTGCTACTGCTGCACCTCACACATCCTCTGCCTCTCCGGTTCCCCTGTCCTTTGCTGGTCCATCTGGCATCCCTGCTGATGATGAGGAGCTTCTAGACTCTGAGGACGATCTTGAGCCCGGCGATGATAACGTTGATCTAGGAGACATTGCCATGGATCCGAGACAGGGACAACGAGGCTTATCGATAGTGATCATGGCCCATTGCCCTGATGTTTTTGATGACTACCTTGTATTTTTTTTTTGTTTTGACTCTGATTATATAACATTGGTATACATTTCTGGTGTTTTTAGTTATTAGCTATACTGATTGTGAAAAGTTACTTTGTACATGCTGATTAATGATATATAAACTTGTTTCAGCTTTGCTTCTATTCTTTGAATGTTTGGCTTTTTGACAAATTGATTGGACTGATTAATCTCTTTGGATTTCTTGTTCTGGCAAAATTTGGGAAATCATGAACTATAGCTGTCATGCTGTCCATTTTTCTTTAAATGCTTATGTCTTTTTGATAATGCCAACAGGGGAGAGAATAAGGAAAAATGAAATGAAATCTAATTAAAGGTTGCATGAGTAATTAAGGTTGCATGAGTACGGGGGAGTTATTGAGCTTTTGAGCTCTTAAGCTTTTTATATGCAAAATCTAACCCAATATCATGCATAAACTCCTGGGGAGCATTGCGCCTAAATGTCTATTATATACAAATGCAAAAACTTTCTTTTTCCTATGATCAGCTTGTCATCATCAAAAAGGGGGAGAATGTGAATGTTTATGTCCCTAAAGCATGTCAAATAGTTTTTGATGATAACAAAGGCCAAAGTGAAGATCAAATGCAAAAGTGAAGATCAAGCGCAAAAGGAAAAATCAAGATCAAAGAAAGAAGTCAAGAGGTTTATTTAGTTATAAGACTTAGAACATTAATGTTAAATGCTCTCAAGAATTCTCAAATGGTTTTTCAATATATCATTTCAAAATAAGTAGGAAATTTCAAAGTTACACATGTTTTTCAAGAAACTTGAGTTTCTATCTTGAATCTAACACTCTTAAAAGGATTTATGTTTAATCAATTGTCTTAGGGTGTTAGAAATGGCTTACAAGCTTTATTGGACTTGAAAAATGTATTCAAAGACCAATGTAATCGATTACATGATGTTTGTAATCGATTACACAGCAAACAGAGGCCTTGTAATCGATTACATAAGCAATGTAATCGATTACAAGCAAGTCAGAGGCCATGTAATCGATTACACAATAAATGTAATCGATTACATTAAGCCCAGAAAGGTAAGAACACGTTCAAAGAGTCATGTAATCGATTACATGGATATTGTAATCGATTACACAGCAAGTCAGAAGTCATGTAATCAATTACATGGATATTGTAATCGATTACAAGCAAGTCAGAAGTCATGTAATCGATTACACCAATAATGTAATCAATTACACAGAGCCTAGAAAGCCAAGAACACGTTGGAACAACAATGTAATCGATTACATTTGTTGTGTAATCGATTACACGCACTCTGACAACGTCCAACGACTATATTAAATGCATTAAATGCATGGCTAAACCCCCCCCCCAACGGCTCCATTTGTTGAGAAACTTATAAATACCAATGTTAGGTCTTCATTTGAGGTTGACCTTGAACCAAAAACTGATTACCAATACTTCCAAACGTGAATCAATCCTCAAATCCATTTCTTGCTCTGTTTTTTGTAAAAACGTGGAAAAATCTTTGAGAGCATATTAGAGCTTCAATTTGTAATCATCTACTCTAGTGAGAGTTTCATTCAATCAATCTATATTGTTTTGTAAAGAGGGTGAGGCATCCCTCCAAAAGTGTAAAGGGTGAGGTATCCCTTAGTTGAAGAGACTCAAGCTCCAAGGGTGAGGTATCCCAAAGTGTTGAGTGCTCAAGGTTGTAAAGGTTATCAAGCACCTATTGAAGCTTGAAGAAATAGTGAAAAATCTCTAGCGATTGCTTGAGGACTGGACGTAGATTACAAGTGGATTGGTGATCGAACCAGGATAAATCACTGTGTTTGTTTTCTCTAAACCCTTCTCTTTACATTGAGTATTGTATTGAATTGCTTGAATATTGGTACCTTTGGCTATTGCATTTATAAGTGAAAGTGTTTATCTCTTATATCCAATCATCTCTAATCATCAATTAGCTTCAACGAAAATTGTTTATCAAATGATTTGCGAAAGATTTGCGAACTTAGTTTTCATACTCAATTCACCCCCTCTTGAGTATTGAGGCCACTTGGTAACAGGGTGGACTCGAGGCGGGTCCAAAAATTTTTTTTTTTCTTGGACCAGAAAGTTCCAGACTGTTAAGGCGGGATCGGAGAATCTTACTAAACTTGAAACTGGGAACAAATTACAGGGATTTTCTATATCTGAGTTTTCTATTATCCATTGTATAATAATAGCAGTAGCTATTGTCCATTAGGTAATATCTGTTAGAAAATATCTCAACTAAATATCCTAAAGGTCATTATGAGTCATTATTACTAAGCTTTATGACAACCAATGAGAATTGGTCAAATATAATGGCTGGACTTCGTTGTGGACCATTGGATGAAAAACTTGATTAAGAAGCCTTAGATCATCACCATTGATCTAATCAATGGTGTGAAAACAATCTTAATCAAGAAGCTTGTAATATCAACATTAGATTTAATTAATGGTTAGGAGATAAAGTTGATTTTAATGGTTAAGATTTAGTCACTAAAAGTGGCTAGATTGATTAGTTACTAAGTAACTAGATAATCTAACTTAGTTACCCTAATAGTCTAATTAGTAACTAAATGAACTAGTTTAGTTGCTAAATAATTAGAAGCTAGATAAATATCTAATTGTCTAGAAACATGACATAATCATGATCTATGCAATGACATAATAAAGTAATTAGTTAGTTAGAATGTAATCAAATAGCTTAACTAAACTAATTTAATTGTAACTTGATGGTAAGCTATGTAACTAATTAAATTAGCTTAAGTGTAATTAGAAAATAATTTAGTTAAGATTTAGTTAGCTATCCTAAGTGAACTCCATGGCTGCCTAGCATGATCTAGGAGGTTCTTGATTCATCTTTGATGATCATTTGATGACCAATTGATGACACCAAGTGACATAGGCCATGTGCATGCACGTGCTTATGCTTAATCTTGCAAAACAAGCCTAGAACCCTTTACACACTCACTCCCACGACTGCTCACTTTAATTAAGCCATCTATTTTCATTTTTTATCACACTTTGTAACACAAAAACCATTCTCTCTCTTCTCTCTCTTCCAATTATTCAAGAATACCAAGAACAAACACCATGAAACTCCATCTTCCTCTTCTCTTGAACCATTCGATCATGACCTATAGAACCACTTCCAATCTTTCATAATTTTATCTAGCTACATATATTGAATCCTCTCATCAATCCAAAACACTTTTATGTTGAGAACTTCTTAAAATTCATTCATCTTCATCATCATATCAAGCCAAGAACACAAAAGCCCATATTCTTTCTTCTTGAGGAATTCGGTCTCCACTTCTAAATTTTACTTCCAAGCTTCAATAATTTTATACAACCTTAGATCTAGAACCTATACACCATCCTAAGATACTTTGTAGTTGAGATCTAAGCCTAGTTCTATCATCTTCAACCTTGTTCTTCAAGTTAAGGATCAAAAAGCCCTTGTTTTTCCTCTTGTGAAGGATTCGGTCAACCACCCTAAGACCACCCTCCAAGTTTCTTTAATTTTAAATAACCATATTTCTTGAATTCTTACCTCATTCTAAGACTTTTTGATGTTAAGACTTTGGTCTAAATCCATCATCTTCATCTTGAATCTTGGATTTAAGTTCTAGGGTTTTAAGGTGAAAATCTTGAAACTTAGCTTTTTATTTGATTTTTAGAATCTTAAGACCATGTTTGATCTATGGTCATCTTAATCAAGCTTTAGATACTAATTTGTATGTGTTTGTTGTGATTCTAAGATTTATTTGGTGGTGAAGGACTTATACAAGAAGTAAAATAAGGACCTTTGGAGGTTTCTCCAAGAGGTAAGAGGGAGATTACCCTCATCAACCATGAGTTGGTGATGAGGAATAGATGTGTGTGTGGTGAAAAAATCCATAAGGATTATTTCACTTGTTTGTTTAAGAGCTTTCCATATTTATGATTGTTTGGTGATTGAGATGTTTATTGCTTTGATAACATGCTTTAGTATGTGTTTATGATGCATGATGAATTGTGTATGTTTTAAGATGTGAATTATATGACAAAGGAAAATATGTTGGTTCCAAAGAACCATGGAGGCACACGGCCTCAAACTAATTTTTGGGAGCAAAAGATTCTAACTATTTTACTAATTATGAGTTTTAGATAAAAGGGTAATAAATTGATAATTTTGAGGATTTGCAAAGAAAGTAGACAAAGAAATGAACAAATATTTTTATGATGAAGGTATTTATGATTTTTGGCTAATGTGCCAATGATTGGTAAATTAAGAGTTTCATGAATGGTAAAATTGGATGATTAGAAAGAAAAAGGAAAAGAAAAGATATGATGGTTTCAATGACCATGTGGTTACGATTTTGTGAGTTTGAAGTGATTTTACTTTATGTAAAACTTTGATTTAGAAATGAAAAGTTAATTGATTTAGTACAAGAAATTTATAAAAGGATTTAAGAAATGGGAGGGAAATACTTTGTCACTTGAGAGATGAAGATTTCGTTGATGAAAGAAAAAGAGAGGTTGAAAGTGTTTGAACCTCCACTTATTTTGGAGAGGACTGATTTTAGAATTGATTTTGAAGAAATATTGATTTTGAGTGGAAATGATGAAAAATATTACGTAGAAGATTTTTAAGTGAAGAATATGTGGAAAATGAAGCTGAAAATGGTATTGAGTTTTGAAAATCCAAAACGATATTTGGAATATTGAGAAATATTTTACGAATTTGAAAAATGATGAAAAAGGGTTTACGCGACTTAAAAGTATGATTTTTAAGTTACGCAATTTTGAAAACATTAAAAAATTGCTACGCGATTTGGAACACGTGTAAATATTTTTACGCGATTGAAAAAATGATGGAAAATGGTTATGAGATTTGAAAATGTAACAAAAGTGTTACGTGATTGTAAAAACGCGTTAAAAATGATACGCGATTGAAAATATAGAAAAAAAATACTGTAAAGAACAGATGTACTGAAAGGGAACCTTTTTAATGATGAAATTGAAAGATATGCATTAAGGCATATGATGAACTTGAAAGAAATGCATTAAGGCATATGATGAAATTGAAACATGCATTGAGATATTCGTGCATTGAACGGAATATAGCTGATAGCTATTATGGCCTTTGTAGTTGAAAAGGGAATGAGAATTGAAAAGTGAGATCTATGATGGATCTTGGGGGCGCCAAGGCGTGACGGTCGATCCAGTAGGCAGGGGCAAGTACCTTGTGCCACAAGGCAACGCAGTCCGTTGCAACACATTGACAATACCCGACAAGAACATGATTCTTTTCGAAGACTGGAGATTGTCTGTGGGCTAAGGCTAGACAATTAATCAGAGCATTCTTCTCGAAATTGTGAAAATCTCCATGGAGTTGGAAAATTGATCTAGTATACATAGACATGAGTCAGAACACATATTGTTGTGGCATGAGAAATGTTCATATGATGTGACATTATTATTTTATATACTGAGGATATCTGTTATGATGAAATTGGTACTGATGATTTAATTGAGATATATGTTTACTGGAATTATGATGAAATGATACAGAAGTATGATGAATTGATAACGAAGTATGATGAATTGATGGGGAATTGTAATGAATTGATAATATGAATGAAACTGTGATATCTATGCATATGGAATGACTTTGTCATTCGTATCATTCCTTATTACCGCTTTGGTATTGATGAAAGGGGATCTCACATCTTTGTTATATTGTTTTGTTGTGCTTGTATTGTTAAAATTATATATAGTAGATGGAACGAGTTTCTTGGACGTGACTGGAGGCAAATATTCTGAGTTTGGTAATAACACCGAGGAGTGACCACCCCGGATTGGTTGGTGTGCAGTTTTGAGGATGAACAGATATATGATGCATCAAGAGGGATACAAGACGGAATAAGTATGTTGAGTTTTTCTCATTAGTATTTTACCGTGCTATTAAGTAGGACCCGTAATGGGGTTTGCTACTGTTTAGAATTGAGTCTGTAAGTTTTACGTTTCTAAATAATTGTTAAATATTTTGTGGTGTCAATAATATATTAAATCTATTTTTCAGTATTACCTATAAATTTCAGTAAGTTTATGTTTCCGCGAAAAGAAATTTTAAAACCCATGTTTTATAACTCAAACCTTTTATGAAATCATTTTCAGATTATGAGCTTGTAGTCGGAAATGTGATGCCCTACGGAGGGTGTTACATCAATTATGTCTAATTCTCTTCTTATATAAAAGAAAGACTATTTAGCCTAAGGTTTTGTGAATATGTCAGCTAGTTGTTTTGTTGTTTATATAAACTCAAGTGTGCAATCTCCTTTTTATACATGATCCCTTATAAAGTGGTGCCTTATTTCAATGTGCTTAGTTCTAGAGTGCAAGATGAGATTTTTAACCAAATTGATAACACTAGTGTTATCACATTTTATAGGAATGCGATCAAGCTGGAATTAATAATCCAAAAATTATTGCTTCATCTAAAGGATTTAGGCATAACAACTTTTAGCTGCAACATACTCAGCTTCAGCTGTAGACAATGTCACATTATTTAGTTTCTTGCTATGCCAAGAAACCAAAGAGCTTCCATGCAAGTGGCTTGTCCCATTAGTACTCTTCCTATCCACTTTGCATCCAACAAAGTTAGAATCAGAATAACCAATTAGACTATATGAGGCACCCTTAGGATACCACAAACCCATTTGTGAAGTGCCAACTAGATATTTTATTATTCTTTTTACTATACTTAAATGTGACTCCTTAGGACTAGCTTGGTATCTTGCACATATGCACACACTAAACATAATATCTGGCCTACTTGCAGTAAGATAAAAGAGTGAGCTAATCATATCTCTATACTTTGTGATTTCTACGGGTTACCTCCTTCATCCTTGTCCAAATAGCAAGAAGTGCTTATCTGTGTTGCCATTTACTTGGCATTGTCCATTCTGAACCTTTTGAGCAACTCCTTGCAATACTTGGTTTGGCTTACGAAAGTTTCATCCTTAGTTTGTTTAATTTGGAGTCCAAGGAAGAAGTTGAGGTTACCCATCATAGACATCTCAAACTCACTTTGCATAGTACTAGCAAACTCCTTACATAAAGACTCATTAGTAGCATCAGATATTATATCATCAACATAGATTTGTACAAGGAGAATGTCGTGTTTTTTATTTTTAATGAAGAGTGTTGTGTCAACCTTTCCTCTTGAAAAACATTTTTCTAAAAGAAACTTGCTCAATCTTTCATATCAAGCTCTAGGAGCTTGTTTTAAGCCATATAAGGCATTTTTCAATTTGAAAACATGATTGGGCAGTTCATAATTTTCAAAGCCAGGAGGTTGTTTCACATACACCTCTTCTTAAATAAATCCATTTAAAAAAAATACTTTTTACATCCATTTGATAGAGTTTAAAATCCATGATGCAAGTAAAAGTAAGTAGCATTCTAATAGCTTTTAGTCTAGTTACGAGTGCATATGTATCTTCAAAATCTATTCATTCTTATTGATTATATCCTTTAGCAACCAACTTAGCTTTATTTCTTATTATCACTCTTATTTCATGCTCCTAAAGACCCATTTGGTGCTAATAATATGATGATCATTAGGTCTTGAAATAAGTTCCCAAACTTGATTCCTTTTAAATTGATTCAACTCTTCTTGCATAGCCAAGATCCAATGTTCATCACTAATGGCCTTATCTATGTCTTTAGGTTCAACTTGAGAAACAAAAGCCATATGATTACATGCATTTCTAAGTAAGTTTCGAGTTGTTACCCCTTTTGAAATATCACTTATAACCTTGTCAAGAGGGTGGTATATTGAAGTTTTCCATTCTCTTTCAAGACCATTGGATTGTTGTTCCTCTTGTTTTAGTGGTGTTTCCTCATTTTGGCTTTCTTTCATTTACTCTTTCTCTTTGCTCTTCAAGTTAGTATTTGATAAAATCTCTATAACATCATCAACATCATCCTCTCCCATCCCAATGAGGTTAGTTTCATCAAATACAACATGTATAGATTCCTCTATGGTCATAGTTCTCTTATTATATACTCTAAAAGCTTTACTACTAAGAGAATAACTAAGAAATATTTCCTCATCAAATTTTGCATCAAACTTGCCCAAGTTATCTTTTCTATTGTTTAAAATAAAGCATTTGCATATAAAGACATGAAGATAAGAAAAATTGATTTCCTTCTTTTATATAATTCATAAGGGATTTTCTTTAAAATTGACCTTATTAGGACTTTATTCATTACATAACAAGCGGTACTTACCGTATCCACCCAAAAATACATAGAAATGTTTATTTCATTGAGCATAGTTCTTGCTAATTCTCCTAAAGATCTATTTTTCCTTTCAACTACATTTTGTTGTGTAGTTCTAGGGGCAGAAAAATTATGTTCAATGTCATTTTCATTACAAAACATTTCAAACTTTTGATTTTCAAATTCCCCACCATGATCACTTCTAATGGATGTAATGCTACAATTTTTCTCATTTTGAATAACCTTAGAAAGTTTTCTAAATGCATGAAAAACATCACTCTTGTGAGCAAGAAATAGTGTCCATGTGTATCTAGAGTAATCATTCACAATCACAAGAGCATAGTAATTACCACCAAAGCTCATAATTCTTGAAGGTCCAAAAGATCCATGTACAAAAGTCATAAAGGTCTAGAAGTAGAAGTAACATTTTTAACTTTGAAAGAGACATTTACTTGTTTTCCATTTTGACATACATTACAAAGTTTATCTTTTAAAAAAGTAAGCTTAGGTAATTTAATTACCAATTCTTTTGAAACCAAATTGTTTGGATGATCCATGTGAATGTAGGGAATTCTTCTATGCCAAAGCCATAAATCACTTTCCTACTCATAAGACATCTAGCAACTTAAGAGGTTATATCATCTAGGTTAATCATATAGATGTTATCACCCTATAACCAACAAACTTAATTTGCTTATCAATCTTACCTTCAATTATGAAGCAATTAGAGTCAAAGATAACTCTATTTCCCTTGTCACATAATTGACTTATGCTAAACAAGTTATGTTTGAGTCCTTCTACATATAAGACATTATCAATTGAGTGTTAGGGCCAAAACGTGTTTGCCCATTTGCTAACAGCAAGTGCACGGGTCACACAAGTAATAAAATGATGAGTACAAATATCATTCCCACGAGGATAAGTTTATTTTCAATGCTAAGTATTAACCGATAGCTTACCTAATTCTATTCAAGAACATAAAAATAGGGGAAAGTAATTAAAGAAACTAAAGACTAAAAAGCGGTAAAGATAATGGTTACAGATTAGGGAAGTCCTTCTTCACCCTTTACTTCAACCAACAACATGCAATCCTCTTCATAAATATGAATGCAATGATTAGGTTAGCTTGAGAATCTACATTAGCTAAACGCCTATGTCTAGGTCATCTAACCATGGTTTCAATTGCTCAACTCACTAGGTGTCCTTGAGAGCTAACAAAAAATCCATTCTTTAAGGTCTATTCTCAAACACGTGCTATGCATGACTAAGAGGTATATTTCTATCCCATTAGCGAATCAACTCATCCCGCCATTAAAATAGAATCAAACATGCATCAATCATACATATGATCTCAAATCCAAATCCTTATGTCTAGGTTCATTGGACTTTATCAAATCAACTTCAATGTTGGCCAAACACTCAAGAGCATTAAAAATAATGTGATTGAACAAAATCAAAGATCCACATAAACTCAGAGAAGAACAAATCATTATATTAATAAAAAGATCCAAAGTCATCCCTAAATATAGCTGCTACATCATTAAACATGAAAATACAAATCAAAATACATGCACAAAGAATGAGGAAGAGAATAAAGCAAAGGGAGAAAAAGAAAGCTTATGGATTTCACCATTGAAGCTCAGATCCTCCTCTAATGGAAAGAGGGCTTCCATTCTTAGCTCCCCAAGCTCCATCTCCAATGGAGGACCCAGCCGCAGCCTCTAACCCTAAAAAGCTAAAAACCTAAAAACCTAAAGAGAAAACTGAAAAAGAGAGAGAGAGCGTGAAAAATAGAATAAATAGGTTCAGCTCACCGATGCGCGCCGGGGCGTGAACAAGCCCACGCCTCGGCATGGAGCCCATGTGTGAAAACACGGCCAGGCCGTGTTCTTCTCTGACTTGCGCTGGCTGAAACCATCACGTCACGGCGTGCACATGTTTGCGCCGCGGCGTGGAGCTCTGGAATGCCTCCTTGGCTTCTTTCCTCCAATGCTGGGCCTCGGCTTGCATTAATTTATCTATTTTGAGCCCTTCCTGTATTAGAGAAAGCACCAAGTTAAATATAATTACAAATCTACTTAATCAATCAACAAATATGCACAAAGTGGTCAAAAACATAAAGGAAGGTCTCAAAATAGAATTTCACAAATATAAGCATAAAACCTTCCAAATATGCATAAGAACAAGGACTAAGCATGTCATGAAGCACAAATATGGGGCATAAATAACTACATTTCATGGAGTTATCACACCCCCAAACTTAAGATGTTGCTTATCCTCGAGCAACACAAAGTATGACTAAGAAAACTCACTTTGACAATTCATGCTCACATGCATTCAACAATGATAAATTCAATTTTCTTTTAACCACAACCAGTGGATAATGATTATGATGGCCCTCAAAGAATGCGCATGCCTCACAGCTAAGCTCAACACATACACAATCCTTAGCATGCCATCAATCAAGCTTCCAATCATGCACATGACATCTCTCACAAACATGCAAGTTAAACTTATCTTTTTCAAATCATGCTCATTCGGATAAGTTTATGAACCTACACATGGATACAAATCAAGATTCCACAAAATTGTAGCACAACTCTCTCTCTACTAATGTAAATCACACATGATTAAGGATCAAAAGAGACTTTATAGCTTGTAATGTAAGGCCAATGGTATAGGTGAAAGAAATGAAGGGAAATGATACAATACAAACATTGAGAAACACAACATATTATTTCAAGACTTGAGTCACTACTTGATATTTAGCAGGGTATTCAATAGTGAATGCAGAAAACATGCTAGAACCATTTTGATGCTTTTTACACTTTATTTTACTCATTCATTCCTTTATTTATTTTTTTTCTTTCTTTTTTATTTTTTATTTTTCACAAAGCAATGATTTTTCGTTAACTGCATTTGGTTCCTTTAGGCTCATTTTGTATTGAAGATATTAATACCCCTAATCACTGAACTCACTTCAAGAAATAACACATTATGAACTCAACAAACATAGAGGGAAGGAAAAGAATGCAATGCTTTCGCATGCATAGAAAGGTTAACAGGTTGAACACAATGGTTATGAAAAATAAATAAGGCCAAACAATTATAAGGCTTTAAAAGGGGACCTAGGGATATAATCATGTAAGGGTAAGCTTTTTAAGGCTCAATCGGTCCAAACAATATCTTAATCATTTCCTCAATCATGCACAATCTAGGATTTCGCCTTAAGAGACTTCCAAAACAATTTCAAGGATAAAAGAAATCATCCACATGCACAATCCATAAACATTCTTTAGACAAGCACTCAAATCTTTTCAAAATTAAACAAGCATCTAAGTGAGAAACACATCATGCATAAAAACAAAACAAGATTGCTTAAGCATGCTTCAAGATCGCAAATGGTTTCACAAAAGAATTGAGGACAATCACAAGCATTTGTATTATTGGCCAACTTAAACTACACTAGCAAATGGCAACAAATCATGCATTCAAAAGATTCATCATTTTTCATTCAAGCATGCAAAACATCATGTAGAGAATGTTGAAAATTAAAACTTTTATCAACAACCCACTTTTGTAATAGCCAAAATAGGATATAATCATGAAAGCATGATGACTATCACTAGCACATACTTAAAATATCAAAACATGTGTAAACATTAAGCATTAAGGATGAAAAACATGCAATGATACTCCCGCAAACCAAAGTGAATGTGTGTTCTTGGTGTTCATGGTCTATAGGGTACTTGAGTAAGTCAAAATAGCAGCTTAACTAGAATTGAGCATTATTAAATAAAGAAAAATAGAGAAAAATAAAAAAAATACAAAAACAGGGGTGCCACGCCGCGGCGTGGACAAGTGTGCGTCGTGGCGTGGAGCTCTCTGGTGCGTGTTCTTAATATGGCAGAGGCTGGCATGCCGTGGCGTGAACACTTGGTGCACCGCGGCGTGAGAAGTTATGCTGTAGAATTCTACAGCAGACCAGTTTTTGTCAGAACTGGTGCTCCATTTTGGCCCTTAGCACCTCCAAAATGTATCTAACAGCTTAAAACACAGAATATACAACAAAAATATAACAAAAACACAAAAACATACTATTAACACTTATATACAAAACAAGAACATAAACTAAAAACAACATAAAAGGCTAAATGCTAAAGGATCTAAATATGTCCAAATGGACTTATTGAACATACTAAACAAGGTTTGGACAACAAAAATGCAATAACACACAAAATCAAACTATTGACATATTTAAAGACTTAAAGCTAAAGAACTAAAATATGTCCAAATGGACTTATTGGATTAAACTAAAAACAACACTTGAACTAGAACTAAGTAAACTCCTTGTCAATATTAGCAATATAGAAATTAGTCATAATCCCCAGCAACAGTGCCAAAAACATGTTAGGCGTTGCCGGGACATAAAGTCTTGTCATGCTAACCAACTTGGAAATAAACCTTATCCCCGGCAACGGCGCCAAAAACTTGCTAGGCATTTCCGGGACATAAAGTTTTATCATGCTAACCAACTTGGAAATAAACCTTATCCCCGGCAATGGCGCCAAAAACTTATTAGGGCCAAAATGTGTTTGCCTATTTGCCAACCACAAGTACACGAGCCGCACAAGTAATAAAATGATGAGTACAGATATCATTCCTATGAGGATACGTTTATTTCCAATGCTAAGTATTAACCGATAGCTTACCTAATTCTATTCAAGAACATAAAAATAGGGGAAAGCAATTAAAGAAACTAAAGACTAAAAAACGGTAAAGATAATGGTTATAGATTAGGGAAATCCTTTTTCACCCTTCACTTCAACCAACAACATGCAATCCTCTTCATAAATATGAATGCAATGATTAAGTTAGCTTGAGAATCCACATTAGCCAAATGCCTATGTCTAGGTCATCTAACCATGGTTTCAATTGCCTAACTTACTAAGTATCCTTGAGAGCTAACACAAAATCCACTCTTTAAGGTCTATTCTCAAACACGTGTTATGCATGGCTAAGAGGTATATTTCTATCCCATTAGCGAATCAACTCATCCCGCTATTGGAATAGAATTGAACATGCATCAATCATACATACGATCTCAAATCCAAATCCCTATGTCTAGGTTCATTGGACTTTATCAAATCAACTTAAATGTTGGCCAAACACTCAAGAGCATTAAGAACAACATGATTGAACAAAATCAAAGATCCACACAAATTCAAAGAAGAACAAATCATTAATATTAATAAAAGGATCCAAAGTCATCCCTAAATACAGCTGCTACTTCATTGAACACGAAAATACAAATCAAAATACATGTTCAAAGAATGAGGAAGAGAAGAAAGCAAAGGGAGAAAGAGAAAGCTTAAGGATTTCACCATTGAAGCTCAGATCCTCCTCCAATGGAAAGAGGGCTTCCATCCTTAGCTCCTCAAGCTCCATCTCCACCTCCAATGGAGGACCCAGCCGCAGCCTCTAACCCTAAAAAGCTAAAAACCTAAAGAGAAATCTGAGAGAGAGAGAGAGAGAGCATGAAAAATAGAATAAATAGGCTCAGCTCACCGATGCGCTCCGCGACGTGAACAAGCCCACGCCGCGGCGTGGAGCCTATGTGCGAAAACACGGCCAGACTGTGTTCTTCTCTGACTTGCACTGGCTGAAACTATCACGCCGCAGCGTGCACATGTTTGCACTACGGCGTGGAGCTCTGTAATGCCTCTTTGGCTTCTTTCCTCCAATGTTGGGCCTTGGCTTGCATCAATTTGTCTCTTTTGAGCCCTTCTTGCATTAGAGAAAGCACCAAGTTAAATATAATTATAAATCTACTTAATCAATCAACAAATATGCACAAATTGCTCAAAAACATAAAGGAAGGTCTCAAAATAGAATTCCACAAATATAATCATAAAACCTTCTAAATATGCATAAGAACAAGGACTAAGCATGCCATGAAGCACAAATATGGGGCATAAATAACTATATTTCATGGAGTTATCATTGAGGTAGAAGGATTTTTACTAACTTTTTCAACTCCAAGGATTCTTCCTTTATTGTTGTCTCCATAAGTGACATGACCATGCTTCTTGGGAGCAAGAAAGAAGACCTTGGGTCCATCACTAGTCATGTGCTTGGAGCAGCCGCTATCAAGGTACCAATTTGAGTTATTGGCCTTCCAGCACACCTACAAAATATGTTCAAGTTTTAGTTTTAGGTACCTAAATCTTTTTGGGTCCATGGGTGTTAGTTTTGGGCAAAGAACCCTTTGGAACCCATATTTTCTTTTATCCAACATGAGTGTTCATCCTAATGCTACATGTAGATGCATTATGACATTTTCTTCCACAATGAAAATGTAACATCCTTTCTAACCAGTTAGTCTTAATCATGGTTATAGAAGTTCAGTAACTCTTGTAAGAGTAACCTGTTAGCTATGGTAACCTTTTTAAGTTAGTTGGGTTATTTTGCTATAACTCAAAGTGTGAAAAATAACTGTTAATAGCCCAAAGAATAGCATAAGTTACTAGAATAAGGGAAATAAATATGGAAGATTTATTTCTAGGTTTCAAATAAATAGAAAGTAATATAGTTAATTTTGGAGAATTAACTGAGATAGTTTAGTATTTTTTGTAACGCTGAGTAAATATTTAAAGACCAAATTAAATAGACAGATATCTTGAAAATTATGATAATTTGAGAAGATATCAAGTAAAAAATAGAGAATTTTCTAATAATGAGAATAGGTTAAAGTAGATACTTGTAAGCTCATTAGCTTATTTCCTTAGGTTTAATGAAACTTAAGGAAGAGTAATAGAACTTCAGTGATAGTTTTAGGTGTATGAAAGATTATGAAATGATGAGAATAAGATTGAGGTGAATCCTAAGATTTTTCATAACACCTATGGAAGTTAGGAAACTTGAATTAGTAAGATCAAAGTATTCCTAAGAGATATAAAGTTTCTAGCTAAATATCTCAGACCATCCTTATCTCTCCAACTCTTCCACTATCCTTATCTCTTTGCTTTGACTTTCTCACCTCTCTCACTTTCTCATCCACGGTTTGCAGCAGAGAAAGAAAAGGAAGAGAGAAAAAGGAAGAAAGAAGCAAGGGAAGAAAAGAAGAAGAAGAAAGAGGAGATATCAAGGAAGAACAAGAGGAAAGCTTGAGCATCAGTTACACTACTTGAGGTAGGGGTGTTTGATTTTCTAGTTCAATCCTTTTCTACATTTTCTTGATACATAGTGTATGCTTGATTGGTTAGAAAATGGGTTTTGAGGTGTTTCTCAAGGGTTTGAGTTAGATGAACTCATTAAGAACTTGAGAAATGATTGGTAATGGGTTAATTCATGTATGGTTATGGCTTAGAGCATGTGAGCATCCATAGAACTCCATTAACACGTGTTTGCGAAAATGGGTTTTTGGATGAAAGTTTAGCATACTAGTTCTTGTGTCACTAGATGAATGATTTGAGAATGTGTATGAGTGTTTAACATGTCACTAGATGGGGTTGAGTGAAGGGTTGGTTAGAAACTTAACAGAATAGAGCATTTGAGTTTGGTGCTGGGCACCTAAGCACCCAAGAAGGGAGCAGCTAAGTGCCCAAGGCTAGAGAGCAGTGGCATGTTGGGCGCCTAAGCACCTAAAGAATGAGCACCTAATCACGCAAGACCAGAGGGCTCTGGTGCTAAGCGCTTGATTGCTCAGAAGTTGGGCACCTAAGCACCCAATGACAACTGAAATAGGGGAGGTTTGCTGTCATGAAGCACCTAAGCACTGAGAAAGTGAGCACCTAAGTGCCCATGTACAAAACTTTGTAGGCTCTTTATGTTAAGGAATTGGAGTTCCTTGTTTGTAGGGATCTTTTATGCATGCTTTTTAGTATGAGTTAAGACATTTTTAAGGATATTTTATGAAGGAAATATCTACCTAGCATATCTGTAAAAGAAATAAACCTTTATTCATCCAATGGTAGTGGATTGACATAGGTAAATTGTTAATCATTGAAGGGCAATGATGTTGCACTTCATATCACTTGTGATGTGATGAACTATAGATAGCATGAGCTTAGTTTCTTTTCATGAACTATGGAAGAATAATAGCTTGGTTCCTAGTAGAGCCATGATAGTTAAGTTAGCTTGGTTCCTTGTTGAGCCATGGTAGCTAAATGAGCTTGGTTCTTTAATGAGCCATGGAAATGAAATAAGCTTGGTTCCTTAGTTTGAACATGGAAGTGAGATAAGCTCGGTTTCTTAGATGAGCCATAACACATGCTATCCTAAAACAAAGGAGTGAGAAAAACACTTTGTTAAGGATGGATTGGTGAGACAAGGGAGTGAGAAAAGTACCTTGTCATGGTAGAGGAGTGAGATAAATGCTCTACCAAAAGTAGTAGAGAAGTGAGAAAAGCTTTCTACCAGAGGCAATAGAGTGAGTAAGACTCTTTGCAATGCAAAGGAGTGAGAAAAATCATTTGCTAAGGAATAATGATATCTCATAATTATATAGGCAGTTGTTTATCATTATTAGCTATGTTTAAGGATTAGGGATTTCTTTGTGAATGTTACATAAGAGAGTATGTTAATATTCCAATGGTAGTGAGTAGTAGCTTATTTACCTGTTGTGATCTTAATCCTTTGTTGTTTAGTTTATTTAGTAGTAAATGTTTAATTGCGTAATAGTTGAACATTCTGCCTTGGGAAGAGAAAGGAATAGTTTTTGGCTTTTACTACCTTTCTAAGGTATAAGTTGGGTTTTATAACCAATTTTTCCTCAAAGCAGCTGGAGTTAGCACGATGAAATTTGTGTGTGTTTATTATTAAGAATTGTAAATTTTCACCCCATTTGTTGTTTCCATGTTAAATCAAAGTAGAGACTCTTCCAAGAGGAAGAAGAAGAAACGAATAGAATAGATAATTTTTATTTTCTTTTGGAACAAAG
This sequence comes from Ormosia semicastrata, assembly GCA_029884595.1. NCBI lineage: Eukaryota > Viridiplantae > Streptophyta > Magnoliopsida > Fabales > Fabaceae > Ormosia > Ormosia semicastrata. Next base: position 17,166,622 of record JAQQTO010000042.1, on the reverse strand, counting down.
GTTGTATATTTTTTATATTTTTTTATGTTTGCTTTGGTTTGTATAAAGGTTAATGTATTACACTATGCCTTTGGAGGCTAATGTTGTATATATATAATTTTTTCTTTTCCTTTTAGCTCTTATAGTAACTTATATGGTTATTATAAATCTAGTTTGATGTTATTAGGCTACAAGTGACATGGCTAATACTATATATTATTGTATATTTAGTATATACTACGGTATTGGTATTATGATGTTATAGAAAACATGTAATAAAAGGACTACTTGACATAATTGAGGAAATAAAGAAATTCTTATAAAACTTTTGTTGTTTCTTTGGATTATAACCCAATCCAGCGTTGTCAAACATACATCTTTGTTTCCCAAGTAAGATGTTCAAGTTATCCATTCCAAAGGTGAACTTAGCAAGGGTATTTTTCTAATCTTCAACTTCTTTTTCTAAAGATAAACATGAATGACATGAAGAAGATGAAGAGGGAGCATCTTTTTTAGAAGAGCAAGTAGAGCATGAGGAATTTGCATCAATTAATCCAATAGTCTCATTTTCTAATTCAATTCCTCAATTTCTTTGTTTAAAGTAGAAATTTTATTTTTAAGAGAGAAATTTGTTTTCTTTGAAGATGAAACCATTTTTGTAAGCCTTATGGATTCTTCATACAATTCCTTAAAGGTATATTGCAATTCCTCATAAGAAGGTTGAGATTCAAGAGTTTGAGATTCTAACTCTAGATCATCTTTGGCCATGAGACAAAGGTTGGCTACTTCATCTTCTGATTCATCCAAAGAGTCCATATCATTGTCTTCCCAAGCAAAATATACTCTTCTTCCTTTCTTCTCGTTGTTTGGCCTTCTCTCAAAATTTTCAACCTTCTTTTGGCTTAAAAGGTAATCCATCTTCTTGTGCCCAGGTTTCCCACATCAAAAGCAAGTGAGAGGAGTTGGAGTTGAGCTTTCACCCTTCACGTAATTTTTCTTTAGAGGAAAGGGTGGTCTTCTTCCATTTCCCTTCTTCTTTAAAATTTTTCCAAATCTTTTAACAAGAAGGTTGAATGTTTCTTCATTCTTCTCCAAGTCCTCAAGCTCATCGTCATCATCATCTTCATCATTGTGGGATGAGGAGGCCTTGAGAACTAGTCATTTCTTATTCTTATCAACATCCTCATTTTGGTGAAGCCTTGACAATTCCATCCTATATTCTTAGAGCTTCCCAAAGAGTGTTGGAAGAGTCATGGTAGCAAGGTCCCTTGATTCAGCAATGGATGTCACCTTGGGCTGGCACTCCCTGCTTAAACATCTCACAACTTTGTTAATCAAATCTTCATTTAGAAAGGTTTTTCCCAATAAGGCAAGATGATTAACAATGTGAGTACACCTCTTTTGTATATCTTGTATGTTTTCACCTTGATTCATTCTAAATAACTCATACTCATGTGTGAGAGTATTAATTCTAGCTCTTTTCACCTCACTAGTTCCCTCATGGGTAATGTGGAAATAAGTTTGCCCTAATGGTTTAATATGTTAAGTTTTGATGATGACAAATACAAGACAAAAAGAATGATGCTTATGCTTGATAGATGTGCTTTATAGATGATAAATACATCACAAAAGAATATTGATCATGTTATATAGATGTGCTTAATGTGATATATTGTAACATGCATGATCATGTACTTTATCTAATTATATTTCACTTAATCATTATACAATGAGAAATATGTAACATTCATCATAAAATATATCCAATAATGCATTATATGAGTTGTATTGAATTAATATTGGATTTGATTCTATTTTGATAAAAATGTGTAAAGTGTTCTTTGTTGTATCCTATATAGGCATATCTATTTGTAATTGATAAATACCTTATTTGAATGTGTCTATGAAAGTCTTATATGCATGTTAGACTAATTATAGTTATACATTTATGAATCATGCATATGAAGATATTGAGTTATGAATTTGGACTAACTATGCTTGTTTTAAGTGAGTAATACTTTGTAGGATAGTCCAAGTACCAAGAGTGAGCATTGCAATAAGAAAGTAAAAAGATCACAACTATGCTCAACTCAAGAAGGATGAAAATAATAAAGATGTTCCAAGCTTGTGCAAGACATGAAGAGAAAAAAAATTCGGAAGCTTGGATTACATCAAGAAGCCAAAGGATTAAAAGTGCAAAGATTAAGTCCCAAGGTTCTTCAAGAATAGCTTATAGGACTTAGATCTTATGTAAAGGTAAAAAAGAATCACACTAAGCTCAAACAAGTTTTAAACATCTTTATAAGTGTTTCTAAAATGTTTAAATGCCCAACAAAATATTTTTGGAAAGCTAGCCTTGGTGGTATTTCAAATCTGTGAAAATTAGTCAAGTTTATATTTTGTAAAACTGACATTTAGTTACTCTTTTAATCATAACTTTCAAATTATTTTGAGTTTTGTTTTGAAATTTATTTCATATGAAAATAGACTCAAATATCTTTCCAATGAGTGGTCATTTGCAACGAAGAAGTTATGACCAATTAAAGTTTGAGTCTTGAAAATATGACCTTTGGTTACTATTTTAATCACCTCTTTTAAAATACTTTGAGTTTTGTTCTGAAACTTCTTTCATATGAAAATAGACTAAAATATCTTTCTAATGAGTGGTCATTCGCTTTAATCGGATAAGAAATGAAGAAGTTATGATCTTTTAAAGTCAGTTTTCAAAACCAGAAAATGCTGTAATCGATTACACAGGCTTGATTACAATGTTGACAGAAGCCGTGTAATCGATTACAGGAAGTGTGTAATCGATTACAAAGTACTCAGAAAGCTTGTAATCGATTACATGAAGCTTGTAATCGATTACCAAGTGCCCAGGAATGTTTCTAACGGCTATAAACAGCTAGTTTTTATAGAAAATCATTATAAAACACTACCAATGGCTATTTTATCACTTGGGCTCTATATATAAGCGTTGTATGAAGCTTATATACCTCTTGAACACTAGAATTTATCCTTGAATCATAAAAATCATATTTTGAGCTTTAAAGTGTGAATCCTTTATACCCATTGAGCTTCAACTTGTATTATCCACTCTTGAGAGAGTTTTCTTATTATCCATACTTTGTTCTTCAAGTTGTATATCTACTCTTGTGAGAGTTTCTATTATTTCTCTTCATCTTGAAATCATTGTAAGAGGGTGAGGTATCCCTCAAGCACAAAGGGTAAGGTATCCCAAGGTGTTGAGTGCTCAAAATTGTAAAGGTCATCAAGCATCTGTGACGCTTGAAGAATTGGAGGCTCTAGCACAAGGGTGAGGTATCCCAAGGTGTGAGGAGTGCTCTTGTATGTACAAATATTTTTCTAGCACCCGTTAAGTCTAGGAGATAGTGAAGAAAATCTCAAGTTAAGCTTGGGGACTGGATGTAGGCCACAAGTGGTTGGTAGCTGAACCAGGATAAATTCTTGAGTTTGATTCTCTCTTCCCTACACTCTTTAAATTATGTATTTGGTGAAATATATTTATCTATTGCATATATTGATGTTTTGATTGTTACAACTTGATATTTAGCTTATTCACTTAGTTCATCATATATCCCAAGTTGTATTTGAGTAATCCTCAATAGTTGTACATTTATTAGACTTATTCCGCTGCATTTATTAATTGAGTTATTCAAACTGCATAATTTGTCAAAGTTGTATTAAAATTTGTAATTACCCAATTCACTCCCTCTTGGGTAATAGTTGTCATGGCTAACAAGTGGTATCAGAGCTTCGTGCTTTGGTAAAAGCTTAATCACTTGGAGTTAAAGATCCTTATTTGTTTGGTAACTATTGAAAGCTTTTCAAAATGAATAGTTTTGAAATTAATAAACCACCATTTTTTGATGGTGTGAATTTCGTTTATTGGAAAGCTAGAATGAAAATCTATATGCAATCTATTGATATTGATTTGTGGGATATTATGCTTGATGGATTTACATGCAAATCAAAATAAACTTGGAATGACTATGATAAGAAATGCTTTTCATTGAACATTAGAGCAATGCAAATATTGAGAAGTGATTTAAATGATGATGCTTATGCTAAAATTAAGAATTGTTCTAGTGCTAAAGATATATGGGATGCTCTTGATTCTATCTATCTTGATAATAATAATTTTGTGCATAAAGTTGTATATAGAGAGCAAGAAGAGAAAAAGTCATTGAAGGAATATTATTGTGCAAAATATTCTCAAAATGATGCTCAATTTGAAGAGGTGGCAAAGCAAGACAACAATGAGGAAGATGATGATTTCCTTAAAGAGCCAAGTATGCTAGGAATGGAGACTACTTCATATATGGCTAAAAAGGATTTTGAGGTAAATAATGCTAAACTAGATTATAGTCCGTCCTATGATGAGCTACAATGTGCATATGATGAATTATATGATGGTTTGTTGAATTTAGAAAATAAAAATTTATCTTGTTTGGAAAACATTTCCTCCATTGAAAATGAAATTGAGATTTTGAAAAATGATTATGTTTTTCTTGATGAGGAAATGCCTTTGAAATGTCAAACCTCAACTTCTTATGAAAAATGCATTAATTTAAAAAATCAAGTTGAGAACTTATATTGTGAATTTGCCAAAGCTAATGATTCTAATTGCTTACAAACCATGATTGTTAATAAGAATGAAATTGATGTTATTTCACATGGAAATTCAAGTAAGGCTTGTGGCAAAAATGACATAGAATATAAAAACAACAAAAGGCTTATGTTTTCTAAAAATGATCTTCAAAGGACCAAGTCATCATTAAATTCAATTGCTTGCAATTTTTGTAGTCATTTAGGACATATTTCTCATTTATGCAATTATAGAAGAAATCCTTATATGAGAAATAACTTAATTTGGGTTCCAAAAAGTCTTAAAGGTTCTAGTACTAACATTCAAGGACCCAAGATGTAGTGGGTACCAAAAAGTCCTCCTAGTGTTTCAATTATGCAGAAAACTTCTTAAAAGGATGGACTAATTGGTCAAAGGAAAAATGAATCATCAAGGGGAATGCTTCTAAAGCCCATTGGTAGAAGTTTTGATCAAAGAAGGAAGATGACTTCAACCGAAGTTTCTCAAGTACAAAATGTGGAACTTTCAAAGTTCAAAACACCAAAAGAGAAGTAATGGGTAAGGAAAAGAGTTTCCTTGATCATTAAGGCCAAGGTATCAAAAGTTTCTACCTCTTATGCACATTCACTTGTAAAGTCAATGAATTTGAGGTATATTCCTTGTAGGCCTTAAGCGATTAATTGAATCATGTGTACTTGGTAAATTTTGAACATTATATATAGCACATGATTATATTCTTATTACACTATTTACTCACTGCCTTGCATATTTCTTTATAATAAGGTATTCTATGACTATGGATGTTTTCTATGCTTTAAATTTTCTATACATCTCTACATGTGATAATATGCTAGATAAGTTCACTTCTTGTTTGAAATAGCACATTTGATGAAAATATCTTAGAAGTTGGCATATTGGATAAATCATAAATCTAACTCTAGCTAAAAATCATAACTTTTGCTACATAAAGTTACAATATTCTGCACAATTTGCAGTTTTTGCATAAACATGTGTTTTGGATCAAGAACTAGTCAATTTTTATGCTTACATGATGTTTGGAATTGTTTTGGGAAGTTTTGGAATTAATTTGAAAGCTTTGAGTTCGGTCCCTTACTGTTTGAAGTGCAAAAACTAAATTCAGCAAGCTTGTAATCGATTACAAGACCTTTGTAATCGATTACAGAGGCTCTGCTAAGTGTTCCAAGCAAAGTCAGAGAGCATGTAATCAATTACACATACTATGTAATCGATTACAACGTTTCCAGAACTCATGTAATCGATTACACCAACCTTGTAATCGATTACAAGGTTCCTAGAAAGTTTGTAATCGATTACACAAAACATGTAATTGATTACATGGATTTCAGAGGACTGGTAATCGATTACACACATATTGTAATCGATTACACAGGCTTTAAAAATAAGTTTTAGTGCGCAAAAAGTCATATTTCTTCTATTACTCACCTTTTCTCTTGGTATGTGCTTAATGATCAATGAAATGAAATACCTTTTACCCTTGTGAACTCATTTATTGTTTTTAATGTTTATTTGCTCATGAGTTTGGTATAATGACTAACCTCTATGGATCCAAAATTGGTGGATACCAAAGAAAGTTCTTTGAATTGTGTTGTAGGGTGACTATTAACTCAAGCATGCATTTAAGTGAAATACAACTACGCCAGTTGAGGTTGGAAAAATTTGAAATGGTCCAAGTTCTCCAAGAGTAATGAAAACATAAAAGGATGGCATGGAGAACCACAACATTCTCAAGGAGCCATGATGCATATAAGTTGGAATCACCTACAAAAACTCAAAGAGTACACTTTTTGTGACATCAATCTCTTATCCTCATCTAAGTTTTAAATTGAATATCATGTGATATTTGGAGAAGTAGAGAGTTGTTTTTACATTCCTTACATGATTATTGTTTGCCCCAAAAATGCTTATATATGTTTTGATGATGATCATGTCCTTGTTGACAAACTTGACTCTTGCTTTGAAAATGCTTAAACTATGCTTTTGGATTTAAGTGCATATGTTCTTCCTTTATTCTTGTAAGAGCTAACATTGCATGGTTGATAATGTGGTACATTTTTTACATTGTATATCAACCTAAATTATGATTGAAAATAAGTTTAAATGATATTTGATGCTAACCCATGTTTTAGAGAACTTTTGAAATATAGTCATCAAATATTGAAATGTCAAGCATATGTGGATAAATGAGAAATGTTGAAGGAAGAGGAACATGAGGAGAGTTTCTTCAAGTGCAATGGAATGGAATACTCAATGGAAGAAAGTATAAACTCAAAGGACCTAAATGAAGAACATTTTAAAGGAGCATCACTCTCTATCTAACTCAATAAGTATCTCTATCCCTAATCCATTGTGATGTCTTATATGCTATTGATTGTATGATACTTATTGATTAATTGATCTTAAATTATTAGATGCTTTTCTTACATGAGAAGTATGCTTAGCATTGACAAAGTGCCTAATTGGACATTAAATTGCTAGTTTTGTCATTACATATAGGGTGGATGACATTAGTTCTATACATATAGCATATTTCATCATGATGAATGTTTAATATCTATGATTCTCTTGATCTATGATTTCTTAGTAGTATAACACTTATGAGAATCATGCTCTTTTTGAAAAGAATTTCTTATTTAATTAAAAAGTTTTTTTTAAGGCAAAATCTCCTATCATATTTGAAAGAAGCTTTTAAAGTTCTATATCCTTGAGAATCTTTTGAACTTGTCTTAAGACCTTGAAAGTATTATCACCTCCTAATTGTCTTAAAAAATTGGAAATCATTCGATTTGTGCTATAAATGTAGTACTCTCTTCATTGCTTTGAAATGTCTATTAAATCTTGAGAGAGTATTTAAGAAAGTTTCCAAATAAATCTTTTGAAATGTTCTATAGAGCTCATGTTGATACTTCAAAAGATAAGTCTTGTTCTTAAAAAATGTTTTATCTTTTCAAGGCTCTTGTTTAATGAGAAAAAGAAGAGATGTACTTTCAAATGTCCCTTTGACTTGGATTTGATCACTCTCAAAGAATATGTGATTTCAATATAAAACCCTTCTACCCTTCTAAAATGCTTTTGGAAATGTAATGTGTTATTATAAAATTCTTTTTTGAAAGGGGGAGAAGTTTTTAAAATGGTTTTGTTTGAGGGATTAAGAATATGTATCTATGTCTTGCTTTTCTTTATGGTAATGTGCTTATATGATCTTGGCATGCATATTTCCCTTTATCTATCTTGTGCTTCAATAAGGGAGAGCTTATCTTACATATCCTTCTTCCATATCCTTGTTGACTATAAATATATGCATAACTATGTTAAACTATTATGTTTAATATTTTGATAATATGCATATTTTGAGGGAAAGCCTAGTTCTTAAATTGTTGTTTATATCCCTTGGCTTACATCATTGTTTGATATGAAGTGCTTTATTGTTAATACTATCAACATGTCAATAAAATATCTTTTGAAAGAAGGTAATACTATCAAAATATCTTTATTGTTAATACTATCATCTCTTATTGTCTTTCCCTCTATCAATGAAAGAAGGTAAACTTTCTTAAACTTCATATCTTTTGATTCTTTCATTGAGAAGATCCTACCCTTCTTGACAACATGAGTTTTATCTATAGGGGGAGAAAATATTATATTTCCTTCCTAAGCCTTTTTGTTGATGTCAAATAGGGGGAGAGAGAATTGGAAAGAAAAATATGTTCCTTGTGCTTATTGTTTGATATGCTTACATGAATATCTATTCTTGTATATTGCTAAAACATATTTTTCTTTGGTGATTTGTCATCATCAAAAAAGGGGAGATTGTGGAAATAAGTTTGCCATAATGGCTTAATATGTTAAGTTTTGATGATGACAAATACAAGATAAAAAGAATGATGCTTATGCTTGATAGATGTGCTTTATAGATGACAAATGCATCACAAAAGAATATTGATCATGTTATATAGATGTGCTTAATATGATATATTGTAACATGCATGATCATGTACTTTATCTAATTATATTTCACTTAATCATCATACAATGAGAAATATGTAACATTCATTATAAAATATATCCAATAATGCATTATATGAGTTGTATTGAATTAATATTGGATTTGATTCTATTTTGATGAAAATGTGTAAAGTGTTCTTTGTTGCATCATATATAGGTATATCTATTTGTAGTTGATAAATATCTTATTTGAATGTGTTTATGAAAGTCTTATATGCATGTTAGACTAACTATAGTTATACATTTATGAATCATGCATATGAAGATATTGAGTTATGAATTTGGACTAACTATGCTTGTTTTAAGTGATTAATACTTTGTAGGATAGTCCAAGTACCAAGAGTGAGCATTGTAACAAGAAAGTAAAAAGATCACAACTATGCTCAACTCAAGAAGGATAAAAATAATAAAGATGTTCCAAGCTTGTGCAAGACATGAAGAGAAGAAAATTTCGGAAGCTTGGATTACATCAAGAAGCCAAAGGATTGAAAGTGTAAAGATTAAGTCCCAAGGTTCTTCAAGAATAGCTTATAGGACTTAGATCTTATGTAAAAGTAAAAAGGAATCACACTAAGTTCAAATAAGTTTTAAACATCTTTATAAGTGTTTCAAAAATTTTTAAATGCCCAACAAAATGTTTTTGGAAAGCTAGCCTTGGTGGTATTTCAAATCTGTGAATATTAGTCAAGTTTGTGTTTTGTAAAATTGATATTTAGTTACTATTTTAATCATAACTTTCAAATTACTTTGAGTTTTGTTTTGAAATTTATTTCATATGAAAATAGACTCAAATATCTTTCCAATGAGTGGTCATTTGCTTTAAACGGATTAGAAACGAAGAAGTTATAACTAATTAAAGTTTGAGTTTTGAAAATCTGACCTTTGGTTACTATTTTGATCATATCTTTCAAAATACTTTGAGTTTTGTTCTGGAACTTCTTTCATATGAAAATAGACTCAAATATCTTTCCAATGCATGTCATTCGCTTTAATCGGATAAGAAATGAAGAAGTTATGACCTTTTAAAGTCAGTTTTCAAAACCAGAAAATGTTGTAATCGATTACACAGGCCATGTAATCGATTACAACGTTGACAGAAGCCGTGTAATCGATTACAGGAAGTGTGTAATCGATTACAAAGTGCCCAGAAAGCTTGTAATCGATTACATGAAGCTTGTAATTGATTACCAAGTGCCCAGCAACATTTCTAACAGCTATAAATGGCTAGTTTTCATAGAAAATCATTATAAAACACTACCAATGGTTATTTTATCACTTGGGCTCTATATATAAGTGTTGTATGAAGCTTATACACCTCTTGAACACTAGAATTGATCCTTGAATCATAAAAATCATATTTTGAGCTTTAAAGTGTAAATCCTTTATACCTATTGACCTTTAACTTGTATTATCCACTCTTGAAAGAGTTTTCTTATTATCCATACTTTGTTCTTCAAGTTGTATATCTACTCTTGTGAGAGTTTCTATTCTTTGTCTTCATCTTGAAATCATTGTAAGAGGGTGAGGTATCCCTTAAGAATTGTAAAGGGTGAGGCATCCCTTGAAAGTAGAGGCTCAAGCACAAAGGGTGAGGTATCTCAAGGTGTTGAGTGCTCAAAATTGTAAAGGTCGTCAAGCACCTGTGACGCTTGAAGAATTGGAGGCTCTAGCACAAGGGTGAGGTATCCCAAGGTGTAAGGAGTGTTCTTGTATGTACAAAGGTTTTCCTAACACCCGTGAAGTCTAAGAGATAGTGAAGAAAATCTCAAGTTAAGCTTGGGGACTAGATGTAGGCCACAAGTGGTAGGTGGCTGAACCAGGATAAATTCTTGAGTTTGATTCTCTCTTCCCTACACTCTTTAAATTCAGTATTTGGTGAAATATATTTATCTATTGCATATCTTGATGTTTTGATTGTTACAATTTGATATTTAGCTTATTCACTTAGTTCATCATATATCCCAAGTTGTATTTGAGTAATCTTCAATAGTTGTACATTTATTAGACTTATTCTGCTGCATTTATTAATTGAGTTATTCAAAATGCATAATTTGTCAAAGTTGTAATAAAATTTGTAATTACCCAATTCACCCCTATAACGTTAAATAAAATAACATGGAACACCAAATAAAACAAAACATAATCACACCATAATATACATATGATTTTTGTCTGAAGTATACCATTTATTTACAACTACAAATATTTAATAAAGCAGTAAAAAGTCAGTATAATACTAAGACATAATGCCTAAGACATGAGCCCTTGTCAGAAGACAAATTCCCTAGTTGAGAATGTCTTGACCGATAGAAATTCGACCCAAAAGTATATCGAAGTTCTCTCTAGGAGTATAGTGAAATTCATTCCACAACTCCCTAATAGGTAAAATAATCTCTGCGAAAGCAACCGTATAACGTGTAGTAACGAACCCATGTCGAGTCCTACTTACTGATAAAGTAACGTCACCACTGCACTCTATGTGTCCTGTGTCTCAGTGGACATACCAAGCCTCAGCGCCTTCGAGAAACTGTAGTCTAAAGAAACCTAATTGACCTCCTCTTGCCGCCATTGTAGTCTTCGATGATATAAACATAAAGTAGAAATAGGCAGAACAATACAATAAAGAGGTGAGACAATCTACATCATTACCCGCATGGCAAATAAGAAAACGACATTACAAAATAATTATCACAATAGTATATACCCGCATATCATGCATAATATAGCAAAGTAATACATACCATTACATCTTATACAATATAGCAAATTAATACATCATGCATTTTATCACAGATTATAATAAACATTAAAATGCAAATGATGAATGATACACACACTGACTCATTCCTACTCCATGGAGCTAAACACGGATATCTGAGAGAATGATCCGAAAAGAACTAATAGTACTTACATTGCCCAACCAAACTATTGCACTGTCTAACGTTGTGTCTATAGCCCACAGTCCAAACATCGTGTAGCAGTACATAGTCCAAACATCGTGTACTACAGGCATTGTACATAATAGTCTTCTCAAGACCTCGATTGAGAATAGTGCTTGTCGAGATCATTAGTGTGTTGTACATCGTGTACTACAGGCATTGTACATTCGTCTTTTCCTTATATCCAAATCCCTCTTGATTGAACAGGTACTTTCAGCCCTTAAAATTATTGTGAATTTTTTTATAGGAAAGAAAATGTCTTCAGATCTTCTTTGCACAACGACTATTGTGTATCCTAAAATATAAATCGAATAATTCTTCTCATGCACGTTCCCCCGTTTTGAAGTATATGTCATCACTCTTCTATTTAATCCCAACACTCAATCTAAATCCACAAGTTGAACTTCTTATAACAGAATTCGCATCCGACTAATTTCGCGAATAACTCCTTTTTCTTCTTCAGAAATTGAAGAATTGTATTGAGATCTTCAGCATGTTCCTTTGAATTTCGAGAATAGGTCAAAATATTGCCAATAAGGATAATGACAAATTTGCCTAGATGTGATATTATATAAACAAATCAAATCAACAAAAAAGATTTGATATTCAATAGATGTAGGGTAGAATTAGAAAACTTGAGTATAAACAACAAGTTTAATCAAGAAGAGTAGAAATACTCAGATCATACTATAACAAAGACACAGATAAATCAAATTGGTTTACTCAGTCTATTTCAGAAAGAAATAGACAAACCAGATCAATAAAAAAAAATTCAAACTCTAGTAATAATAGAACAGTTTTAAACAGGCTTGAATAGTAATAGCAAGTTTAGAAGTTGAAGTAGCATTATGAAAAGAAGTAAAACACAGATAACCCCAAAAGATTTACGCAGTCACAGATCACAAGAGAATGGGTTACCTTGCGAATTATACAACACAGTTTTTAAGATTACCCTCTATGGCACAACTTTCTCACTTCTTAAGTTTTTGTATTTGAATGTTCTCATTACACTCTTTGCACCAGCTCTTTCTTCTTTTTGAGATTTTGAAACACGTGTATTACTAACGGAAGTTTCCATCTTCAACTGATCACATTCTTTGGAGAAGTGTCTAGGCTTTCCATATTTATAACAAATTATACTCTTAATCGTGCAGTTTCTTGTCATATGATTCTTTCCACACTTCAAGCACTTCTTTGGTGATGCCACAGTCTGACCAAAATCGTTGTCACTAATACTTCCTCTCTTTGTTCGTTGTTGCTTCCCCGGTGGTTATACATATAACTTTCATCGAAAATGATTGACCTTACGCTTCCTTCTATTTTGGATTATCGAAGGTTCTAAGTTACAGCTTCTCGCGTCCGATGGCTGCTCCAATCCTAATAAGCTATGAAGTTTGATTATCAGTTCCTGCTGTTGAGCGATCATCTGTCTCTGCTGTACTGCTACTTCAATCATCTTTTGCATCACACTTCTATTTGCGGTTATACGATCTTCATCATGTTTCGCGTCCACACGCTCATGTTCGTAACGTTCCATTATCTTTCTTCAAAGATAAACAAAATCAACACTCAACGAACTAAACGTAGCGATTTCGCACAAAATTGTTTCCTTTCGGAAACTGAAACATATCTCTGTGTTCAATGTCAGAGATTCACACAGCACAAATAAGACAAACCTACCCACAAACCCAAAAGACTCTAACTTGGGCTTTGATACCAAATAATGTAACACCCTTATGGGGATGTCACATTTATGATGTAATAAAATAAAATTAAATGAAATTCTTACCCAAGTTATAAAACGTTTATTACATAAATAATATTAGTGATAAATTTTTTTTTCTTTCTTTTATACTTATAACATTAAATAAAATAACATGGAACACCAAATAAAACAAAACATAATCACACCATAATATACATATGATTTTTGTCTGAAGTATACCATTTATTTACAACTACAAATATTTAATAAAGCAGTAAAAAGTCAGTATAATACTAAGACATAATGCCTAAGACATAAGCCCTTGTCAGAAGACAAATTTCCTAGCTGGGAATGTCTTGACTGATAGAAATTTGACCAAAAAGTATATCGAAGTTCTCTTTAGGAGTATAGTGAAATTCATTCCACAACTCCCTAATAGGTAAAATAATCTCTGCGAAAGCAACCATATAACGTGTAGTAACGAACCCATGTCGAGTCCTACTTACTGATAAAGTAACGTCACCACTGTACTCTATGTGTCCTGTGTCCCAGTGGACATACCAAGCTTCAGCGCCTTCGAGAAACTGTAATCTAAAGAAATCTAATTGACCTCCTCTTGCCGCCATTGTAGTCTTCGATGATATAAACATAAAGTAGAAACAGGCAGAACAATACAATAAAGAGGTGAGACAATCTACATCATTACCCGCATGGCAAATAAGAAAACGACATTACAAAATAATTATCACAATAGTATATACCAGCATATCATGCATAATATAGCAAAGTAATACATACCATTACATCACATACAGTATAGCAAATTAATACATCATGCATTTTATCACAGATTATAATAAACATTAAAATGCAGATGATGAATGATACACACACTGACTCATTCCTACTCCATGGAGTTAAACACGGATATCTGAGAGAATGATCCGAAAAGAACTAATAGTACTTCTGGCTGCCCAACCAAACTATTGCACTATCTAACGTTGTGTCTATAGCTCACATTCCAAACATCGTGTAGCAGTACACAGTCCAAACATCGTGTACTACAGGCATTGTACATAATAGTCTTCTCAAGACCTCGATTAAGAATAGTGCTTGTCGAGATCATTAGTGTGTTGCCCATTACCACGGCCCAGAGGTGCTACCAACTATCCACATATGGAATTCTCCGCACACTAATGCCTCCAAGTTCATATAATGAACCACACTACGCCTATCACACCACAACTCGGTGTAATTCATCTCGTCAATCAATCGCCAATTATCAACCAAATTGACAAAAACTCTCAAAGCATGATAAAAAATTACCAAAGTACCCTTAATTTCAATATTTTACCATATTTACGAAAATACCCTCAGCCTCAATATATCAATATATAGCATGTCTCCACTTGACAGTATTATCTCACAACATGTCCAGGTCCACCACTTTGGCCCGATAGTAAAACTCGCTGTATCGTTTAATCGCGTAGAAATTTTATCGCATTTTCATAATCGCGTCGTTTTCACAAACATTTTTAAATTGCGTAAATATATTTTGACGTTTTGAACATTGCGTAATGTTTTTAAATCATTTTCTTAATCGCGTAAGATTTTTAAATCATTTTCTTAACCTTACATCTTAAAAATCATTATTTCAAATATGTGTCAACTATTTCTTGTACTTTTAAACTACGTGGAATATTTTCATATGTTATAAATATATTATGGAATCTTTTCATTTTATTCGTCTGATTTTTGTAAATTTCAGTAGCATTTTGCCTATAAAATCAGTATAAGGTATTTTTAACATTTTCCTCTAAACTCTGTTTATTTTAATCTTACCCAATAGTTACACTTTGAAACTTGCTAATGCGCTTCAAAACTTAGAGAGTGAGCTCTACGTTAGTATTTTTCAAGTGTTCACTTTAATTCTTACTTAAAGTAAATTCTGCTAATTTAGAATTCTAGAACCAAATTCATTCCTTTTATTTACTCAAAGATTCATTGGAACCAATTTCTTTTGTAAATTAGTTACTTAACCTATCTTAGAAAATAAAATGGCATTCAATTGTACGTTAAATGGCATGTTGGCCATAATTAACCTAAATCATTCTTAAATTTATTATTTTACCTAGATTCTTTAAATCATTGATTTAGAAAATGGTTGAGAACATTTTGGTTCTCTATTTCATGATAAGGCCGTGAGCCTCTTTGTGTTCTTTGGAACACTCATGCAAATCGTTACATGTTATTCACATCCTACGTTAATAATTATACAATTAATAACACAATTAATAATACTATTAATAACACATACAATATATTTTGAAAACTATAAACACATACAATATATTTCATAAACTATAAACACATGCAATATATTTTAAAGACTATAAACATGCATACAATTAAAATCAATCACAAATAGGAAAACATATAAACAATCACATAAATGAATCCTTATGGATCCTTCACACACAAACAATCCATTTTCTCATCACCACACAAGGTTGATGAGATTAAATCTCCCTCTTACCTCTTGAAGACAAAAAAAATCGGCTAGTCTCCTCCTTCTCCTTGTTTTCTTGAAAATCAACACAAAATCCTAATAATTATTAAATAATTAGTAAAAACACATACAAGGATTAAGATTGAAAACCCATGGAACAATCATGGTTAAGAAAATCAAAAATCAAACTTTAAACCAAAGGATCAAAACTTACCCTTAGGAAAGTGAACAAAAGGTTGGATTTTGAACTAGATAGAGTAGGTTTTTGGAAAAACCTTGTGAAGGAAAAGTGTTTAGAATATGATTTTGGTTTAGGAAATATAAAGAGATAAAATTATAGAAGTTGGATGGTGGTGTTAGGGTGTTAGGCCGAAAACATAGAGAGAAAAAGAAAGGAAAAGTTACTTGGTGTTCTTGGTGTTTTGAGAGAAAATAGAAAGGTTTGATTATGATAAGTGTAAAATAAATATTGAGAGTGAAAAAGGGAGGGGGCTGCCGTATGGGTGTTGTAGGAAAATGAAGAGATTTACTTGAACAAAATATCACATTTGAGTGCACATGGCTTATGTCACCCTTTGGCCACCTAGTGTGCATGCAAGATGGTTCAAGAATAATGTGGAACTTGGCCACTTAGCCCTCCTTGGCCGTGGAGTGCAAGGGAAATTAGAGACTTTATTTGACTTCTATTTAAGCCTAATTGCACACAAATTAATTAGTTAATTGATTAGGTTAAGTCTCCTAATTATACTTAACTAATATTCTAATTACTTAACTAATTAGTTTAATATATATTAGCATATATCATAGCCTCTAAACAATATTAGGATATCTAATTAATAATTAGATTATAACTGATTAATAACTAAGTTAGTTTACTTAGTTTGCTAATTAGGTAATTAGATTAACCAAATTAGGCTTAATTAGCTACTAAACAAAGTCAAGCCACTATATTTGAAGTAATCCTAACCATTGAATTCAACTTTAATTACTAGCCCTTGATTAGATCTATGGCCAATATTCAATGCTTGCTAATCAAGTTCACATCCACACCATTGATTTGATCAACGGTTAAAATCAAAGGCTTCCTAACTAAGTCTTCATCCAACGGTCCACATTAAAGTCCATGCTTCTTTCTTTGACCCATTCCTATTGGTTCAAATTAGTCAAGCCACTTTCGTTGACTTGCTCCCATTGGCTTAGAAATTTGTCCAGTCAGAATTGTTGACTGCTTTTCTAAACGCGGGTCCCATAGACTTTTAAGGGTCCATGGTCATTTTGAAGCAGATTTCTACTATTTTTGAGACAATAGGTATTGTAATATAAAATAATACTATAATAATATAAAATTATTTTATTGCACAGTTAAATCCTAAAAATCAAAAGATTAATAGATATATCAATCAGAATTGGGTTTAGTAAGATCCCCCAACTCTAATTAATAAAAATAAAAATTTTTCGGTCAGAAAATTATTATTTTCTTGGCTCGGAGCAAATCACACAAAAACAATCAAATACACTCACGAAACAGTCAAATTCATTTTACTACTCACAGAAATTACAAAACAGTATATTTCAGGACTATATTGTAATTATCCCAAAAGTTAGGGTGTTACAACCCCCTCTCATGGGTAATGGTTGCCATGGCTAACAGGTAACTTGAAGAGCATCCCATATTTCTTATGTTGTTTTGCAATAAGAAATGTGAAAGTACTCATTATACCTTAGAGCACTAGGGATGATGTTCTTGGATCTAGCATTATATTGAACTTTTTTTTATCACCATCAGTTCATTCAGATCTTGACTTAGCAACTTCTCTACCATCAATTATCTTAGTAGATATGAAGGGGCCATTTTCTGTAGCATCCCACACATCAAGATCAATAGCTTTAATAAAAATTTTCATTCTCTTTTTCCAATAAGTATAACCAGTGCCATTAAAAGTTGGAGGCCTATTAATTGAGGCACCTTTAAGTAAAAACATTTTGAAAAGAAGTCATCACTCCTCTTGAACTTGTCAAGCTCTTTAAACAAGAGTGAAGCTCTGATACCACTTGTTACCAAGTGGCTTCAAAACTCAAGAAGGGGTGAATTGAGTTTTTCAAAACTTTTCGCAAACAAGCCCCTTTTGATTTTTGTTGAAACTATTTTTGTGTGAAGTGAATGCATTTATGACAACAAAAACTTCTCACACAAGTTTATAGAAAGTGAATGAGTAGAAGATAAAGCAACAAGTATATAGAAGCAATAAATAAGCTTGAAAATAAAGAGATAATGGTAGAGAAGATTACAAATGAGATTTATACTGGTTCAATCACCCTTGTGATCTACGCCCAGTCCCTAGGATCATCCACCTAGGAGTTTCCACTTTTTTCAAGCTTCATAAGGTGCTTGACAAATCCTTACAATATTTGGACTCTTATTATACTTCAAGGATCATCCACCTCTAGGTGTAGAAGCCTTTTTGATTCTTCAAGGGATCCTCCACCCTCTCAAGTCTTTACAATATAGATTGAATTGAAATAAGATCTCTCAAAGAGCAGATAATACAAATTGAAGTTCTAGGTAGAAGAAAGATCACACTTTTTAGCTTAAAATAGAGTAAAAGTATTAAAGGCTGGTAAAGTTCGTATTAAATGTTCAATAACTGATTTTACAATGATTTCTTTCCTCCCTTAGGTCCCAAATGATTAGTTTTTAAAGCCTAAGTCATTAAAGAGCCATTGGAAGATGGTTGGGAGCATTAAATGCAAGCTACTACATTTAGAAACGCAGATATTTTATTATTGCATTGCATAATCGATTATAATCGAGATAGCACAAAAGGAATAAGTTTCTGGAACTCAATAATCGATTACCCATATGGCCTACTCGATTATTGCCTGAAGGAACAAAAACCTTGGCATTTCGATTTTTGCTAATCGATTATAGAAACCCTATAATCGATTATTGCCTTTAAAAACTCTTCAAACATCTTTGAAAAACTTAGCCAAATGCCTCCTAAAGTTCCAACAAGCTTTCTGATGCGAATTTAAAGTTGCAAACCCAAGTGCAGGTTGTTTCAAGTAATAAATTCTCGGGAGTCCGAGGTTGATCCACAGGGAAGTGATGAAGAAAAATTATTTGACGTAAGGTAAATATTTTGTCACAATAATAAAAGTGATAAAATTTGGTCACAAATAAAAAAAATTTACTTGGGGTTAGGAAATCCACTCTTGGTAAGTAAATTAAGGACAAAATTAATTCATTTTATAACTCAATTAGAATCCACACATAATGGAGGTTCCAATCCAAAAATACAACATTCAAAGTTCATTTACGATTATATATGTAATTATATTATGATTCCTTTAATTATCACCACCACTTATAAATAGGTTCAAGCATTCACTGTGACAACCTCTTGTCTACAATGAATCAAGATCTCCACTTTACAATGAGGGTTTCTAAATTGATTGGAAACAAAATACAATACATATAATGACCACTTGAAAATATATCATTTAAGTACAAGAAAGAAATTAATCTAACCTTAACTTATTACCAAGAGCTTCACCCTTTCACCCAAGTAAAATAAAAATTAGTTACTCAAAGACAAGAAGAAAGAATGAGAGAGAAGAAGAACATAACTTTAATTTAGAACAAAAGAAAATTACAATAAGAGAAACAAATAACACAATAGCATGATCTTGATCTTTAAGACCAAGATTCCCAAATGATCAGCCAATGTTGCCTTTTATAGAGGATTAGGGATACAAAATGACTAGGGGGATGATTAATGAGTGAGTGGATGAGTGGAAAATTATTAAGATTCTTTGTCTCCGAAATCATTCAATGATGAACTTATGGATGTAGTCAGCAAATGGAAAAATGGCCTTCATAAAAGTTGTAGATATGGATCTTAACTTTCAGATGCCAAAATTTTAGCCTAAAAGCATTCCTAAAACTGGAGATATGGCCTGATTACTGTACATTACTCAGGTTTAGCTACAGCTCTTCTATTCTGGCTTGCAAGCCCAATATGACCTCTAATCAGTCCGATATGGGTTTTGTGTTCTCCATGAAAGTTGTAGATATGGGTCTGCAGATACCAAAATTTTAGCCCATGAAAGTTCTTACAGCCTGAGTTATGCTCTGATTGCTACAAACTATTCAGGTTCCAATCACAAAACCCGTGTTCTGACTTCCAAGCCCAATTAGCTCCACTAGATGTCCGATTTTGACCAAGAGTTCTCATGAAAGTTGTAGAGCTCTCTCTTATCTTTCCTATAAGGTAAAATACATAGTTCTTAAACATCTAGAACTCAAGATATGGCTAAAATACAGAAATAGTGTAAGACATAAATCATGCTGAAAAAAAATCAATTAAGTCCAATTTGAGTTCAAACTTACAAAATATAACCAAACTCAATCAATTAAGTACATGGAGAGTGCAAATGACTAAAAATAAGGGTTTATTAATATATCAAATATGTGATTATTAAATTTTTCCACACTTAGCTTTTTGCACTCTTGGGAAAAACACACAAGACCAAAACTAAAAAAAAACGACACAGACTCAAAAGCTAAACACTCTAAAAGACTCAATTTCTAATAATTTTTAAGAATGAAGAGCAACCAAAGATTCGATCAAAACATTTATGAGGTAATGTTTCTTCACAACTCAAACCAACAAGTAAGGAAACTTCAATTGAAAAGCATAAGTCAAGAATGATAGATCCTCACAAAATTCACTCTCAATCCCTCAAATGTTTAAAAGGTAGGTATTTCACTCAATTTAACCCATGAAAATTGCACTACCATAAGCTTGCTTATCTTCTACTTCTCCACCACTCAGAACACATGCACACACAAATCATGAGGACTTTATTCAAGGTTGTAATGGGGTCAAGGTGAAGGAGGAGGTAATATGGATATGACAAATTAAATACCAAAGAGAATAAAAGAGCGTGAGAGTTGAGTTCAATTAACAAGCATGAAAGTTCATCCCAACTCCACCTAATACAAATTCCCTTTACATATTTTGTTCCTTTTCTTTATTGCCTTGTTAGCCCTTCTTTACACATTTTTTTTTTTTGAAGATGAACATAATATATACATTTATTTTTAAACCTTTTTTTTAACCATTCTGCACACACGCCCCCACATTTATTCAAGAACTTTTCCAATGACAAAGCTAATGTTCTCTTATTCCCTAAGGCCGGGTAAGAACATGGTTTTTCATTTAAGGCACATAATGAGTTCGAAACAAGGAATGGTCAAATAAGCTCAAAGGGGTTAAGCAAGGGGAAATAGGCCATTTCCAATGCCTTACATTGGCAAGAATCAGAGAATTTCCAAGAAGTTATAAGAGTGCTTGATATCATATTGAGACAATATGCTACTGAGTAAGGCTGCCTATTTGTGCGCCAATCATTCTTGGCTATTTAAAGTAGCTATTTAAAGAAAAGTGTCTCAATCATATTTATGTATGCATGTGAAAATGTAGTCTCAAATAGAGTCAAAGTAAGTTCTAGAGTAACAATTCCATGAGTGAAAATCACACAAGAAAGAAAAGAATGGTGCAAATGTTCAATCCATTCATTAACAGGTTCAAAATCTCACAAGGCATATTTCTATCATTCTCAGTTCACCAATTCAACATCCATAATTAAGCATGTGATTTTTAAGAAAGAAGACAATTTACTCAATCATAATATGTTCCCTAAATTTGAATTGCTACTTCCTAATTACTCCTTACTATGCCACCAATTTTGATGCGCCTCAAAAGCAAATTTACCTCAAGGTCATAATTTACTCCTTACTCTGTCATCCTTAATTAGTTTTGCTATTAGTAAGTTACTGACAATCATATGAATAAACACACTTCCTAATTTTTTAACTTTTTAATTTTTTTATTTTTGGCTTTTATTTTCACACAACTATCCATCCCCCTAACCAGATCACAACATTGTTCTCAATGTCAAAACATAGATAGGTAAAGGACAGAAGATAGTACCTGTTGTTGCAATTACTGAAAAGAGAAACTTTACACAAATTTAAACAAAAACAAAGTACGATGAATAAAACCAAAGGTAAAGGAAAGTTAAAGATAAAGTGTCAGATCACACCCTCGTTCCTTGCTATCTCCCTTGCTGCTTCTTTTTGACCAATCTATCTAAGCTATAACTGATTCAGGTTCATAAATAAAAGTTTATAATTTATCAATTAATTCATCAACAGTGGAAGCAGATATAAGGAGTCGTCTTGCCGAAGGTGTGATATGAAACACCCCCTCCGAAGGGTATCACATTTCAAATTAGCTCCTTATAATTAATTAACCAAGTAGTAAAATATTTAATATTATTTAAACACGGGTTTCAAAATTTCTTTCTCGCGGATAACATAAACTTTACTAAATTAGAAAAATACAAAATATAGGAACTGAATAAAATACATTTCTCACATATAACATAGATTCACGACGTATTCATTACATAAAACTTATATACTCTAGGCAATATTTAATTACCACATATAAACTTGACCTGGCTCAAGCCAAAACACCTGGAAAGTAAGGTTTTGAACCCGATACTCTCCCGGATCCTCTATAGGCACATTCTCTGGTCGGGACGTGTCTCTTTGAACAGGAGTCCGAGCAGTTGACTCCGTAGAGTCTTCACTACGCAAACGGTGAGCAATGACCCATAGTTCTACAATAGGCATAGAAAACTCTACATGTACACAAGCAGCATTATATGTAATAATAGGGTTTCCATGATAGGTATCACTCTGGGATAGAGTCACCTCTCCTATATAACTAAAACGTTAAGTATCTGAGTCGACATACCAGGCATCAATGCCATCGTGAAACTGCGCTTGCATATAATAAGAGAAATTCCTCCTTGCAGCCATTGTGGTCTTCACAAACGTGGGCATAAGGACAACATAGCAAAGAGGTGAGATCCTTTACATCAATACCAGTATGGAAGTATAGAAAATGATAGCAACCAAACAGATATAATAATTACCATAAGGTACCATATTATCATTTTACAATAAATCATACTAGTATTTCATGAATAAATTATCATACCACAGATAAAATATCAAATAAACATAATCATTATTTTAAGATGCTGACCAATAATGCATATGCACAGAGACTCAATTCTACTCCATGGAGCTACTACACAATGTCAGAGAGAAGATCCAAAAGATATGTCTATCACTCAGCTATCATGGCCAAAAGTGCTATAATTTATCAATTTATCAAAATGTACATCAGGCATTGGACAAGACATTCTACATTAGATCGCGATATAGGACAGTGTCTCGGTCCGGATCGTCAGTGCGTTTGCATCGATCTGCCCCATGGACAGAAGAGCTACCAACCATCCATTGTGAGGTACCCGCACCCTAACGCCCCTAAGGTCAATGAGTGACCTACACTAATCTACTCACACCCGCACTTTAGTTGTAAATCAATCTCCTAGGCATATAGCCTTAATCAATAAGCGAATACGCTTTTCTATGCATGATGTATGATTCAAATCCACATACTATTATTAATCACACAGTATGTCATATTCACACATCGTTACTTGGCGATATCATTATCCAACATAACCGGGTCAATCACCGTTGAACCATTCCCAATGGTTTTAAATCAACCGCCCATACAATTGTCTAATGTCATTAGTATCAATGATATTATATAACCGCCCATACAATTACATAATACCAATAATCCACTCGAGTCCAGTACCTCGGCCCTACCGCAAAACTCGCTATTCCTCTCAATCACTTAGTGATATTATTGTGTTTTCATAATCGCGTAACATTTTTGTTACATTTTCAAATCGCATAAATGTTTTCCATCATTTTCTAAATCGCGTAAATATTTTATCGCATTTTCTCAATCGCATAGCCTAAAAAATATTGTTTTTGATTCATGTAAAGATTTTTCAATGTATTTTCAATCACATAAAATATTTCTAACATATTTTAAGTCCAAAATAAGAATTTTCTCATTTAATACCAAAAATTTACTTTATTTTCATTATTTACATAATAGTCCTTCGATGATAAAATAATATTTATATAATAGTCCCTCTTTAAATAATATTTCCAAAAGAGTCTTTCTTTAAATAATATTTCCAAAATAATCATTCTTTAAATAATATTTGCAATATAGTCCCCTTAAAATTAGTATTTTTTACTATTTCTCAGAAAACTGTATTTCTTAATTTTACTTAGGATATTACAGCTCAAAATTTTCTAACGCGCTTCAAAACCCATAAGGTGAGCTATACGTCAGTAAATTTCAAGTATTCACTTTTTTTTCACTACATAGCTTAATTAAGCTAATTTTAATTCTAAAAATTAAATTACTTTCATTTAAATTCCAAAACTTACCAAATTGAGTTCTTCCTATTAAAACACTTAAGTTTACACTTAATAAAATAATTTTGGATCTTGATCATCAAAAATTGGCATATTGGCCGAATTCATATAATGCTTCAAAATTCATATATAAATCATTTTCTAACACTTTAATCCTTATAGACTCACTTAATCAATTTTCTTGTCACAAAATCCTTTAATCCTCAATTAGGAAAATAATTTAGGACTCTTGGTCCCCTTTTTGGTGATGAGACTGTGTGCCTCTAGGCTCTTCGGGGCCTTCACATAATTTTCTTCATCATGTTATTCACATCCTAAATTACACATAAATTCGCATGCTTTATAATTCACACATACAAGCATATTATCAAAGCTATAATTATACCAACACATATGCAAGCATAATTTCAAAACTATAAACATAACAAGCACAAACCAAGAGAGCTTAAACAAGCAAGTGAATAAATCCTTATGGATTTTTCACCACAAACAAGCCATTCCCTCACCACCAACACTTAGTTGATGAGGTTAATCTCCCTCTTACCTCAAGGAAGACAAAAACTTCAAGCTTCCTTCTCTTCTTGAATTTGTGTGGCACCAAACAAAACCCTAATCAAACTTAAACAAACTCTAAAGTCATAAACAAAGCTTAAGAACAAAGAACCACAAATCAATCATGGTCTAGAAAATCAAAAATCCAACTTAGGATCAAAGAATCAAAAGATTACCTTTGGAGTAGTAAACTAAAGCTTGGTTTTTGATGCACTTAGAGAGAGATTTAGACAAAACTCACTAAAGGAAAAGTGTTTAGAATGATGTTTAGGTCTAGAAAGTAAGAAGAGATGAAATTATAGAAGTATGGAGGTTGGGTTTTGGTAGGGAGGCCGTGTGCTTTAGGAAGAAGGAGAAGAAGTGTTCTTGGTGTTCTTGAATATTTGAGAGAAAATGATGAAGGCTTGTCACAAAGTATAGTAAAAATGAAATTGGATAGCTATTATGGAGTGTATGGCCGTGTGATGTAGTGTGTAGGAGATACCATTGTTTATTCAAGATAATAAAACATCACATGCTTTATCACATGGCTTGGTCACAAAGTGGTCATCAAGTTGTCATATTAGAAGCATCATGAACTTGGTAGAATGGCCACTTGGCCATGTGACTCAAAGAAGATAGGAACTAGTTTTATTTTAGTTATAACTCCTAGTTACACTTTAATTAGATAGTTAGTTCATTTAGCTAACTAAGTTAAGTTATCTAGTTACATACTAAGTAGCTAGTTACATGCTTAGGTCATTGTATAGGTCATGCATTGTCATTATTTCTAGATGGTTCTAGATCAATTTTCTAACTAAAGCTTCTAAGTACATAGTAACTTCATTCTCCTTAACCATCGTAGCAGATATACTAAACACACTTTCTACTTAGGGTATTTGCCATGACATTCACCTTTCTGGAATAAAATTGAAGTTGAAAATCGTAGCCCTTTGAAAATTCTAACTATCGTCTTTTCCTCGTATCCATGCCCTTCTTGATTGAACAGGTACTCCAAGCTCTTGAAATCACTGTAGATATCATCGGTTGATCCATAAGAAAATCGTCTCTAGATTTTTAACGCAAAAATGACTATTGTAAATCCCAAAACGTGAATCAGATAATTCTTCTCATGCACATTCCACTGCCTTGAAGTATATGCCACAACCTTTCTATTTGATCTCAACACTTAACCTAAATCCACAAGTTGAACTTTCTCTAATAGAATTCACACTCAAATAGTTTCGCGTATATCTTCTTCTTCTTCTTCAAAAATTGAAGAACTGTATTGAGATGTTTAGCACGTTCCTCCGAGCTTCAAGAATAGATTAGAATATCACCAACTAAAACAATGACAAATCTGTCTAAATAGGGAAGAAAGATTCTATTCATATAATTCATGAATATCACAAAAGCATTCTTTACCTCAAATGGTATTACTAAATACTCATAATGCCTATAATGCGTCCAAAAAACTATCTTGGAACATCTTCTACTTTCACGTGAATCTGATGATAACCAACACGCAAATCGATCTTGAAAAAAAATGGCGACTCCCTTCATTTGGTCTTCTAGTTACCATGTTGTATTTCCCGTCACATCGTTCCAGATTTTCCTTCTCCAAGGTAAGTTATTTCACTTGCCTATTCTTAATCTTAACAGAAAATGTCTCGTAGATCAAGTTTTCTTCTAATTGTACTGTATCTGGTACTATGACATGGTTTGAGTCAAGAATATATTTTCTCAATTAGGATTCGTGGAAGACACTATAAAGGTTAGAAAGAAAGTAACAAGGCTATTTGGTAGATTACCAGATTTATCTAACAAAGAATTTGATATGGTCCACTAAATTTAAAAATGAACCTGATCCAATAAATTTAGAAATAACCTTTTTAGATTCAAATCCAAAAATCTCAGTCTCAAGAAACGTTAAGGTTTTATCAAAACAATATAGTAGGATATGGTTGGAAGATAACCAATCCATTTATAAAGTCAAGCTCAAATAGATGTGAAATTTAAAGAAACAAATCAAACCAATAGAAAAGATTCAATCTTTGATAGAAATATGTAGATCAATCAAAATGGAATAGCAATAACAGGTTTAGCAATAAGAGTAAAAATACTCAAATCAAAAGATAATAAATGCATGATTTACTTAGTCTATTTGTGAGAGAAATAGATAAACCAAATCAACAGAAAAATTCCAATCGAAAATAGTAATAGGATAATTCTAAACAGGCTAAGTGATGATAACAAGTTTAGAAATTGAAGTAACACTATTCCATTCAAAAGGAATTAAAAACACAGATAAACCCAAATGGTTCATACAGTCATAGACAACAAAAGGATTGGTTACTTGGCGAATTATACAGTATAGTTTTAGGATCACTCTCTATGGTATAACTTCCTTATTCCTTAAGTCCTTATATTTGAACGCTTCCATTCCGCTCTTTGTATTGACTCCTTCTTCAGCTTGAGATTTTGAAACAAGTGCATTACTAATAGAAGGCTCCATCTCCGGTTGTGTACAGTTTTTAGAAATGTGTCTGGGCTTCTCGCATTTGAAACAAATAATTCCTTTGATCGTACACTTCTTCGTTAAGTGGACTTTTCCACACTTGAAGCATTTTGGCTACGATGCCATAGTCTGTCCAAAACGATTGTTACTAGTACTTCCTCCATTTTGTTGATGCTTCCACGGTGATCGTGTATACGGCTTTTGCTGAAAACAATTGACCTTACATTTCCTTCCTTTTTGGAACCTAGTTGGTCCAAAGTTATGGGGTCTGGTACTCTGAAATTGATTCAACTCTAACAAGTTCTGAAGTTCGATTATCAGTTTCAGTTGCTAAATGATCTTCTGACTCTGTTGTACCGCTACTTTAATCATCCTCTGCATTACACTCCCAGCTACGATCATACGTTCATTGTCAAGTCTCGCATCCACATGCTTACGTCTACCGTGAGCCATTCTTTTTTCTTCAAAAACAGACAAATCAAAACACCAAGAAACCAAACGTAAACATTTCCAACAACATCATCTCCTTTCAAAAATCAAATAATATCTATGTGTTCGGTGTCAGAGATTCACACAGCAGAAACAAGACAAACCTACCCATAAGTCCAAAAGACTCTAACTTGGGCTCTGATACCAACTAATGAAACACCCCCTCCGAAGGGTATCACATTTCAAATTAACTCCTTATAATTAATTAACCAAGTAGTAAAATATTTAATATTATTTAAACACGGGTTTCAAAATTTCTTTTTCGCTGATAAAAGAAACTTTACTGAATTAGAAAAACACAAAATATAGGAACTGAATAAAATACATCTCTCGCATATAACATAGATTCACGACGTCTTCATTACATAAAACTTATATACTCTAGGCAATATTTAATTACCACATATAAACTTGACTTGGCCTAAGCCAAAACACCTGGAGAGTAAGGTTCTGAACCCGATCCTCTCCCGGATCCTCTAAAGGCACATTCTCTGGTCGGGACATGTCTCTTTGGACAGGAGTCTGAGCAGTTGACTCCGTAGAGTCTTCACTAGCCAAACGGTGAGCAATGTCCCATAGTTCTACAATAGGCATGGAAAACACTACAAGTACACAAGCAACATTATATGTAATAGCAAGGTTTCCATGGTAGGTATCACTCTGGGATAGACTCACCTTTCCTATATAACTAAAACGTTGAGTATCTGAGTTGACATACCAGGCATCAATGCCATCGTCAAACTGCGCTTGCATATAATCAGAGAAATTCCTCCTTGCAGTCATCGTGGTCTTCACAAACGTAGGCGTAAAAATAGAAATAGACAGGACAACATAGCAAAGAGGTGCGATCCCCTACATCAATACCAGTATGGCAGTATAGAAAATGAAAGCAACCAAACAGATATAATAATTAACATAAGGTACCATATTATCATTTTATAATAAATCATACTAGCATTTCACGAATAAATTATCATACCACAGATAAAATATCAAATAAACATAATCATCATTTTAAGATGCTGACTAATAATGCATATGCACAGAGACTCAATCCTACTCCATGGAGCTACTACACAATGTCGGAGAGAAGATCTAGAAGATATGTCTGTCACTCGGCTGCCGTGGCCAAAAGTGCTATAATTTATCAATTTATTAAAATGTACATCAGGCATTGGACAAGACATTCTACATTAGACTGCGATATAGGACAATGTCTCGGTCCGGATCATCGATGCGTTTGCATCGGTCTGCCCCACAGACAGAAGAGCTACCAACCATCCATTGTGAGGTACCCGCACCTCGACACCCCCAAGGTCAACGAGTGACCTACACTTGTCTACTTGCACCCGCACTTTAGGTGTAAATCAATCTCCTAGGCATATAGCCTTAATCAATAAGCGAATACAATTTTCTATGCATGATGTATGATTCAAATCTACATACAGTCATTAATCACACAGTATTTCATATTCACATATTGTTACTTAGCGATATCATTATTCAACATAACCGAGTCAATCACCGTTGAACCGTTCCTAATGGTGTTAAATCAACCGCTCATACAATTGTCTAATGTCATTAGTATCAATGATATTATATAACCACTCATACAATTACATAATACCAATGATCCACTCGGGTCCAGTACCTCGGCCCTATAGCAAAACTCGTTGTTCCTCTCAATCGCGTAGTGATATTATCGTGTTTTCACAATCGCGTAACATTTTTGTTACATTTTCAAATCGCATAAAGATTTTCCATCATTTTCTAAATCGCATAAATATTTTATCGTGTTTTCTCAATCGCGTAGCCTAAAATTACTATTTTTGAGTCACGTAAAGATTTTTCAATATATTTTCAATCACGTAAAATATTTCTAACATATTTTAAGTCCAAAATAAGATATTTCTCATTTAATACCAAAAATTGACTTTATTTTCATTATTTACATAATAGTCCTTCGATAAAATAATATTTACATAATAGTCCCTCTTTAAATAATATTTTCAAAATAGTCATTCTTTAAATAATATTTTCAAAATAGTCATTCTTTAAATAATATTTACAATATAGTCTCCTTAAAATTAGTATTTTCTACTATTTCCTAGAAAACTGTATTTCTTAATTTTACTTAGGATATTACAACTCAAAATTTTCTAACGCGCTTCAAAACCCATAGGGTGAGCTATATGTCAGTAAATTTCAAGTATTCACTTTTATTTCACTACATAGCTTAATTAAGCCAATTTTAATTCTAAAAATTAAATTACTTTCATTTAAATTCCAAAACTTAACAAATTGAGTTCTTACTATTAAAACACTTAAGTTTACACTTAATAAAATAATTTTGGATCTTGATCATCAAAAATTGGCATATTAGTCGAATTCATATAATGCTTCAAAATTCATATATAAATCATTTTCTAACACTTTAATCCTTATAGACTCACTTAATCAAATTTCTTGTCACAAAATCCTTTAATCCTCAATTAGGAAAATAATTTAGGACTCTTGGTCCCCTTTTTGGTGATGAGGCCATGTGCCTCTAGGCTCTTTGGGGCCTTCACATAATTTTTCTCATCATGTTATTCACATCCTAAATTACACGTAAATTTGCATGCTTTATAATTCACATATACAAGCATATTATCAAAGCTATAATCATACCAACACAAATGCAAGCATAATTTCAAAACTATAAACATAACAAACACAAACCAAGAGAGCTTAAACAAGCAAGTGAATAAATCCTTATGGATTTTTCACCACAAACAAGTCATTCCCTCACCATCAACACTTGGTTGATGAGGTTTATCTTCCTCTTACCTCAAGGAAGACAAAAACTTCAAGCTTTCTTCTCCTCTTGAATTCGTGTGGCACTAAACAAAACCTAATCAAACTTAAACAAACTCTAAAGTCATAAACAAAGCTTAAGAACAAAGAACCATGGATCAATCATGGTCTAGAAAATAAAAAATGCAACTTAGGATCAAAGAATCAAAAGATTGCCTTTGGAGTAGTAAACTAAAGCTTGGTTTTTGATGCACTTAGAGAGAGATTTAGACAAAACTCACTAAAGAAAAAGTGTTTAGAATGATGTTTAGGTCTAGAAAGTAAGAAGAGATGAAATTATAGAAGTGTGGAGGTTAGGTTTTGGTAGGGAGGCCGTGTGCTTTAGGAAGAAGGAGAAGAAGTGTTCTTGGTGTTCTTGAGTATTTGAGAGAAAATGATGAAGGCTTGTCACAAAGTATAGTAAAAATGAAATTGGATAGCTATTATGGAGTGTATGGCCATGTGATGTAGTGTGTAGGAGATACCATTGTTTATTTAAGACAATAAAACATCACATGCATTATCACATGGCTTGGTCACAAAGTGGTCATCAAGTTGTCATATTAGAAGCATCATGAACTTGGTAGAATGGCCACTTGGCCGTGTGACTCAAAGAAGATAGGAACTAGTTTTATTTTGGTTATAACTCCTAGTTACACCTTAATTAGATAGTTAGTTCATTTAGCTAACTAAGTTAAGTTATCTAGTTATATACTAAGTAGCTAGTTACATGCTTAGGTCATTGTATAGGTCATGCATTGTCATTATTTCTAGACAGCTCTAGATCAATTTTCTAACTAAAGCTTCTAAGTACATAGTAACTAAGTTAGTTCATTTAGTTACTAATTAAGCTATTAGGGTAACTTAGTTAGTTTGTTTAGTTACTTAACTAACTAATCTAGCCATTTAATATTGACTTCATCTCCTATCCATTGATTTAATCTAAGGTAGATATGCTAAGTTTCCTTATCAAGTTTGCCCTCACACCATTGATTAGATCAATGGTGATGATCAAAGGCTTCTTCATCAAGTTTTCCATCCAATGGTTCACAACAAAGTCCAAGCCACTAAGTTTGACCAATTCTTATTAGTCAGTCTTAAAGCTAAGTAATGATGGTTCATAATTACACCTAAGATATTTAGCTTAAATGTTTTCTGCTTAGATATTTTCTAACAGATATTACCCAATGGACAATAGCTACTACTATTATTACTCAATGGATAATAGAAAACTCAGATATAGAAAATTTCCGTCAACTATTCCCAGTTTTGGGTTTAGTAAGATCCTCCGATCCCGCCTTGACAGTCCGAAACTTTCTGGTCTAGGAAAAAAATTTATTTTTCCAGGGCTGCCTCAAACACACATACAGCTTAAAATAATATTAAAATAATCACAACCTCAGAAAATTCTACAAAAATTCTCAAAAATCATAAAAATTATAAAACTTATATATATTCAGAAAAAATGAAGTTTGGACATATATTTCAAAAATAATATTAAAATAATTAAAATATTCAAAATAAATAAAAATTCTCAAAAATTCACAAAAACTTATAAATATTATAAAACGTATTTATTTCAAGGAAAACAAAAAATCGGGATGTTACATGATAAAGCTCTGTTCCACAGAGTGGTCAACAAAAGATAACAAATTATCAAAGAAATTATTAATATTCAACAAACCTATGGGTTTATGGTGGATGTTCAGTTGGGCCCAAGAGATAATTTGAAAAACTTCTTCCAAAGTACCAAAACCACTTGGTAAGGCAATGAATGTATCAGAGTTTTCAAGCATTGTCCTCATTCGTCCATGCATAGATGATACTTGAAGTTCTAGCCTAATTGTCTTTCCAATGATGTTCTTTCGAGTTAAAGGTTCAAGAATGACACCTAAAACTTGACCACCTCTTAGATGTGCAGAAAGTGATACAGCCCTCATTAACCCAATGCTACCTCCCCCATATACTAAATGAATGTTCCTCGTAGCAAGTGTTCTACCAATAGTACTTGTTGCATTTACAAACTCTAAACCCTTCCCATAACTTGTCCCACAAAATACACAGATACTGGTAAATCTACGAACAGAAGAGGAAGCTCTCTCCATTTATACACTCACACTCTCTTTGAATGATTATGAGTTGAATAAAAATGAAGAAAATGGAGTGTTTAAATAGGGAAGAGAATTGAAAAAGTAATAATAGCTCTTGTATGGGTAGGTTGGCTGTTGTCAGAAAAGTTTAAATTTAAGAAACTTTTTTTTATTTTTTTTATTTTTTTATTTTATTTTTATTTTTTTTAGACTTCAAGAAAACCATCAGGGCAAAGAAGTTTAGAAACCCCTGAAGGACCCCACCCAAAGGATCGTCTATCCAAAACCAAAATATAACAAAATCATACAAAGATAAAATTATAATAACAAATGATGACATACCTTTATGTACAGGTTTCATGGCGTATCTTTATACTGCGCATCATAAGTGCAGTAATACCAAGACGCCTAAGCCAATCTTGGAATTCTTCTCCCTCCCACTTGTGGGATATTTTGGATTGAGCTACGATGCAACTAACTAAAGTGCATAAATCTGACAGCTACCACCAATGACCACATCCAGTGAGAGGTCGCTGGAGAGACCGTGGCATTAAATCACCGGATCTAGCTCAGAGGCATTGTCACGCGAGAATGCAAGCACGAGATGCTTCTATCTGTCCATCAGCAAGCAGAGCCTACGGTTAAAACCTGGGAATGCTTGCGCGGCTCTCTACAGAGCATGGCACACGAATCTCATTTACGGATCAGCGTGCGAAGGACTACCCGAGTCAATGACGGGTCTCCTGCTGGCAGGGGCTCCTAATCTAATTAAAGACCAAGTACAACTGAAGTTTTGCCCTCTTTTTTTTGAAGATGTACAAGATAATATATACATGTTATTGTGATTGTGGCTCACGTCTTCCTCTGGTTTTATGTCTAGTAACGGCTTAAACGTCTTCTATGAGTCGAGGATAAGCTTCCCATCCAATTTTCTTATAAATTGGCAAACAGATTCTTTTTGAGTCAGATTCCCAAGACTATAACGTTCTTACTCGTCCCTGAAAAAATTTCACAAATTAATAAGTTCACGATGCATAACTACACAAGAATGCATCTCAAGAGTCAATAAGATATTATCTAATAATCCTTACGTCCATTCTTAATGAAGAATATTTTATCTTCTCTGTTTGCGAAAACCATCCCCAAAGAACTACATCGCTTGTTACAATTCCATCGCGCACACTTGTGACAAACTTGCATTTTTTTCGCTCTTCTCCTTTTAAAATAAGAACTTTTATCGAGACCCGGCATGTATGGGACAAATGAATCTAAAGATTCACTAGCTAAACAAACCTTTGCTTCGATTATCCAATGTATATCTTCTGAGATGCTCTTGTGCATTAACAGTCTCAGTCTTTCACACCTAGCTTTGTAAATTTTTGTTAGAGCATTTTGAGAAAAAGAAGGGAAATGCTTTCTTAGATTTGAGAGAATGACATCCATTTTAAAGGAGAAGGAATCAGTTATTATGAGAAACTGAAAAATAAACCGACTTGAGAGTCACGGAGTACCGTTATCCGCCACTTAACCGGGGGCTTAAAGAACTTAAGAACTTGGTTTTTCCAGAAATGGTTTGAGTCTTTATCCATTGACCTTAAATACACTATCATTCCTAGGGTTCTTAATGTCTATGGCCCCATGAGGATACACATGTTTGACAACAAAAGGGCCACGCCACCTAGATCTCAATTTTCCAGGGAATAGGTGAAGACGAGAATTATAAAGCAGAACTTTTTGACCAATTTCAAAAGTTTTTCTCAAAATTAATTTGTCATGAAAAGCTTTTGCTCTAACTTTATAAATCTTTGTATTTTCGTATGTATCATTTCTCAATTTCTCAACAATCAAAATTTTCAATGACAATGATAGGGTTCAGAGGCATCCTATTTTGCTTAGAAATGGAACCCTTTTTTTGACAGTTTTCACAACTTTTTCAAAATGTATAGCTGTCTTTAAATAAAGTGGGCCAATAAAATCCACACTACAATATTTTTGCAGTTGTTTTCTTTAAAGAAAAGAAACATTCACATACTTCTAAGTGACAAAATTTAATGACATTACCTATCTCACTGTTAGGCACACATCTCCAAATGATTTGATCAGGATAATTGAGGCGGGATCTTTCATGTTGCAAGAAAATTGATTATATTAGAAAACCAAGACTTGAAATTGACAGAAAATAAAAATTTATTAGGAAAAGAATCATTGATAGGTGTGATATCAAAAGGTGAGCCTGTTGTAAGTATGGACAAATGATCTGCAACAACATTTTTGGCTTCTTTCTTATCTTTTATTGTGATGTTGAATTCTTGAAGCAACAAAATCCACCGTATCAACCTAGCTTTGCAAAAACTTGTTAAGAAAATCGACAAGTGCATCGAATGGTCAAAGAAATAAAGTAGTGAAAAGAGAATCGTTCCCACAAGAAATTAATTTACCAAATACCATTTCTCTAATATAAATACTATCTAGGCAACTAATAATTAAAAATGATTCAAAACAATTAAAGAGACAAAATTATATAAAAACAAAAACAAAAACAAAAATAAGAACACACGAAATTAAGAGGAAAAAGAGAGAACAAAGCACATAAATACAAAACACATTAAGGATGTAAACACATGAAATTAAAACACCAAAGATCTGACTTCACTTGATTCAACAATCTATCACAGACAATAGAGTAGCTTTGGGACCTTCATTCTAATTAATTTCTAATCATTCAATTGATGGGGAGAATCCCTTAATTAATTAAAACATAATTCCTTGGTCTAAACCTTAGCTCTTAAAGGCATGACCTTTACTCTATGAATTCTCATGGAAAATACCACAATTCTCTCACACAACCTATAACCGCTATTCCTAGATGATAATAAATCATGACACTTATTATTTATAGTTTAAGTTGTATGCAAACCTCCTGATTCTATACACATCTCACTATATCAATTTATGAGTGGCCAATTCATGAAAGCATTAAGAACCATAATAAGCACTCAAATTGAATACAAAAGAAATTAATTAAAATTCCAATATTAATACATATCGATTGAATCAAGTTACATCTTTACCCTAGAAACACACGAATTTAACTACACATGACAATAGAGAAGAAGAAATAGGAAGAATAAAATAAAAATATATACAAAGCTCAACTTTTCATAAAAAAAATATTAACAAGTAGGAGGTAAACCTGCCATTAAATATTAACAAGGATGTGATATAAACAAGCCACTAAATAAATATTAACAATAGTATGGTATAAACCAACTACCAAATATATATTAACACGTAGTAAATGAATATTAACAAGGGTGTGGTATAAATCGACCACCAAATATATATTCACAAGGGTGTGGTATAAACCAACCACCAAATAAGTTAATGAGCTGATAAATTAAAAAGTTAGTAAGCAGGTAAAGTAAAAAGATAGATAGCTGATAAAATAAAAAGTTAGACAGTTAGTAAGTTAGTAAGCAAGAAAATTAAAAGGTTAGTAGGTTAGTAAGTTAGAAATAAAATGTAAAAAATAAAATACAGAAAATAAAGTACGAAAAATAAAGTGCAAAATATAAAATACAAAAACTAAAGTACAAAAAATAAATTTAAAATATGAAAATCGGAAAGAGGCACAGCCCCACTAGAGCCAGCAAAGGAGGAAGAAGATAAGAGTCAAGATTGAGATATTATTAGAACATAAAGTAAAAACCAGAGAATCAGCAAGTCAAATTTTTTTTTGTTTTTCCAAGTGAGAGAAGAGAAGAAGAAAAATTATTTAATTAATAATTAAAGATTACAGAGGGAGAAGGGAGAGTTTCTCTCACCAAATTAGTACGTTAGTATGTACAAAGAAAAAAATTTAAAAGAGTAGAAAAAAAAATATATATATACAAGATCCACAAGAAAAAAAATATAAATATAAATATATATACAAAATATTTACACAATAGATTTGTTCTTCAAATCAAGTCCTCGGCAACGGCGCCAAAAACTTGATGCGAATTAAAAGTTACAAATCCAAGTACAGGTTGTTTCAAGTAATAAATTCTCAAGAGTCCGAGGTCAATCTACAAGGAATTAATGAAGAAAAATTCTTTGACGTAAGGTAAATATTTTGTCACAACAATAAAAGTGATAAAACTTGGTTACAAATAAAAAAAGATTTACTTGGGTTAGGAGATCCACTCTTAGTAAGTAAATTAAGGACAATATTAATTCTTTTTATAACTCAATTAGAATCCACACATAATGGAGGTTCCAATCGAAAAGTTCATTTAAGATTATATACGTAATTATATTATAATTCCTTTATTTATTGTAACACCCTTATGGGGATGTCACATTTTTTGATGCAATAAAATAAAATATTACCCAAGTTATAAAACATTTGGTACATAAATAATATAAGTTACAAAAATTTTCCTTTTTATACTTGATAACGTTAAACAAAATAACACAGAACACAACATATGACAAAACATAATTACACATCATAATATACACATGATTTTGTCTTAAGTATACAAATAATTTACAACTACAAATATTTAATAAAGCAGTAAAAAGTTAGCATAATACTAAAACATAACTTGCCCAAGTGCACCTCAAAGATTTTCTAACCCTCCAATGGATCACTCTCAAAGAGATCATCGAATGACAGAAATCCTGGAGGTCCCACAGCTCTACGGACATGAGTCCGTGCTGTTGACACATTACTAAGCTCACTAGGCGCATAGAAAATCTCTCCCCAATAACGCCTAAGAGTCAAAGGCAACTCAAGATGTAAATACAAAGTAGTAGGAAAGATAATCTCCACATCAAACTCTCTACATAGAGACACAGTCAGACGTCCCACATAGACAACCGATCCTCTAACCTCATGCAGTCGCCAGGCCTCCGAGCCTCCATGAAAATAAAGTCTCACAAACCCAAAGAATCTAGGCAATGTCATGATCTTAAGATCAACCCTGATGGTAGGGGTGATCTAACGGCTCGCCGTCTGCGCACTGCTCACTCGGCTATCGCTCCTTAGGATACTGAATCTCAAGAGGCTGTTCCTCTTCCTCTTCATCAAAATCTTTAAGGAAATATAATAATAGTACAGAGAAATGTATATAGAGAGGTGAAACAATCTACATCATTACCAGCATGGATATAACAAAAACGACAATACAAACAAATATCACAATCATACATACCATCATATCATATACAGTACTTCAAAATAATACATCATACATTCTATCACAGATTATAGTAAATATTAAAATGTAGATAATGAATGATAACACACACTGACTCATTCCTACTCCATGGAGCTAAACATAGATATCGGAGAGAATGATCCGAAAAGAACCATCAGTACCTCAGGCTACCCAACCAAACTATTACACTGTCCAACGTCATGTCTATAGCCCACAGTCCAAAACATCGTGTAGCAGTACACAGTCCAAATACATCGTGCACTACAGGCATTGTACATAATAGTCTCCACAAGATCTTGATGAAGAATAGCGTTTGTGGAGATCATTAGTGCGTTGCTCGTTACCACGACCTAGAGGAGCTACCCATTGTCCATATATGGAATCATCTGCACACTAATGCCTCCAAATTCAATTAATGAACCACACTACGCC
This sequence comes from Ormosia semicastrata, assembly GCA_029884595.1. Taxonomy (NCBI): domain Eukaryota; kingdom Viridiplantae; phylum Streptophyta; class Magnoliopsida; order Fabales; family Fabaceae; genus Ormosia; species Ormosia semicastrata. Next base: position 17,128,355 of record JAQQTO010000042.1, on the reverse strand, counting down.
TATCACACCCATAACACAGTGTAATTCATCTCGTCAATCAATCACCAAATTTTCAACTAAATTGACAACACACTAAATGCAAGATTAAGAATTATAATTACAAAAATACCCTTAGATTCAATATATTACCATATTTATGAAAATACCCTCAGTCTCAGTATTCCAAAAATGTAGTATGTCTCCACTTGATAGTACTATCTCTCAACATGTCCGAGTCCACCACTTTGGCCCGATAGTAAAACTCACTATTCCATTTAGTCGCGTAGAAATTTTATTGCATTTTCACAATCGCGTTGCTTTTACAAACGTTCTTAAATCGCATAAATATATTTTGACATTTTGGAACATCGTGTAATGTTTTTAAATCATTTTGTCAATCGCGTAAGATTTTTAAATCATTTTCTTGACCATATAGCTTAAAATTATCATTTTAAAAATGTGTAAACTATTTCTAGTACTTTAAAACTACGTAGAATATTTTTCATACATTATAAACATATTATGGAACCTTTTCATTTTATTTGTCTGATTTTAGTAAATTTTGGCAGCATTTTACCTAGAAAATTAGTATATGGTATTTTTAACGTTTTTCTCTAAACACTGTTCATTTTAATCTTACCCAACAGTTACACCTTGAAACTTGCTAATGTGCTTCAAAACTCAAAGAGTGAGCTCTACGTTAGTATTTTTCAAGTGTTCTCTTTATTTCTTGCTCATCACAAATCCTTCTAATCTAGAACTCTAAAACTAATTTCATTCATTTTATTTCTCAAAGATTCATTGGAATCAAATTCTTTTGTAGATTAGTTACTTAACCTACCCTATAAAATAAAATGGCATGTTGGCCAATTCTCATCATTTCACCTAGATTCATTAATCATTGTTTTTAGAAAATGGTTGTGAACATTTTGGTTCTCTTTTTCTTGGAGAAGCCGTCAGCCTTTTTTGTGTTCTTTGGAACACTCAAGCAATCCTTACATGTTATTCACATCCTACATTAATAATCATACATTTATAAACACATACAATATATTTTAAAGCTATAAACATGCATACAATTAAAATCAATCACAAATAGGAAAGCAATAAACAATCGTACAAATGAATCCTTATGGATTCTTCACACACATACAATCCATTTTCTCGTCACCATACAAGGTTGATGAGATTAAATCTCCCTCTTACCTTAAAAGAAGACAAGGATCCCTTAGTCTCCTCCTCCTCTTTGATTTTCGTGTAGCTCTCAAAATAAATCCCTAAAATTCTTAAACAATTAGCAAAATCACAAACAAGGCTTAATATTGAAGAATCATGGAACAATCATGGTTTAGAAAATCAAAAATCAAATTTTAAACCAAAGAATCAAAAGTTTACCTTTAGGGAAACAAGATAAAGCTTGGATTTTTAAGTAGAAGGAGTAGGTTTTTGGCAAAACCTTCTAAATGAAAAGTGTTTAGGAGGTTGTCTAGGTTTAGGAAATATGAAGAGGTAAAACTATAGAAGATTGGTAGTGTATTTGGGTGTGGGAACCAAACCACAAGAGAGAAAAAGAAAGGAAAATGTTCTTGAGTTTTTGGGAATTTTAAGAGAAAAATAAGCTAAGCTTTAGATAGGTGAAAAAAGTAAATATTGAGTGTGAAATGGGAGGGTACTGCCATGAATGGCTTGTAGGAGAGATTGAGAGATGAACTTGGATAGTAAATATCCTAATGTGTTCACATTTGCATGGCACATGGCCTATGTCACCAACTTGTCATGCAATAGTCACTTGGATGGTTCAAGAAGCTTGTGGAACTTGGTGAATTGGCCCTCTTGGTCGTGTGGCTCCTAGGGGTTTAGGGACTTTGTTTGACTTTCATTAAAGATTAATTACATGTTATTTAATTAGCTAATAAATTAGGTTAAGTTTCCTAATTACACTTAACTAATATTCTAATTACATAACTAATTAATTAAATATATAATTACCTATATCATAGCTTCTAAACAAAATTAGAATATCTAATTAGTAATTAGATTATAACTAATTAATGACTAGGTTAGTTTACTTAGTTTCTTAATTTGGCAATTAGGTTAACTAAGTTAGGTTTAATTAGCTACTTAATAACTAATTAAGCCATTATTGTTGACTCAATCCTATCCATTGATTTTAACTTTAACTCCTAGTCCTTGATGTAATCTAAGGTGGATATCACTTAGTGATTTAATTAGGATTGTTCTCACACCATTGATTTGATCAACAGTTATGATCAAAGGCATCTAAATCAAATTGTTCATCCAATGGTTTAAAATAAAGTCTTTGCCACTTTCTTTGACCAAACCTTATTGGTTAGAAACTTTCAAGCCACTTTCGTTGACTGATTCCTATTGGCTCAAAATTTAGTCCAGTCAGAATCGTTGACTGCTACTCTAAATGTGGGTCCCACAGACTTTTCAGGATCTATAGTTATTTTGAAGCAGATTTCTACTATTTTTAAGACAAGAGTAGAATCTTGTCAAATAAAATAATATTATAATAATATAAAATTATTTTATTACATAGTTAAATCCTAAAAATTAAAAGATTAATATATATATATATATATATATCACTTGGAATTGGGTTTAGTAAGATCCCCCAACTTCGAATAATAAAAATAAGATTTTTTTGACTAAAAAATTATTATTTTCTTGACTCGGAGCAAATCACACACAACAATCAAATACACTCACAAAACAGTCAAATTTAATTTATAACTCACAAAAATTACAAAACAGTACATTTTAGGACACTATTATACTTAACCCAAAAGTTGGGGTAATACAACTCTCCCCTACTAATAAGAATTTTGTCCCCGAAATTCATCGTACCTCAAAACAGTTGAGGGTATTGCTCCCTCATCCTATCCTCTAGCTCCCATGTAGCATCCCCTGTTACATCATTCCATATTACTTTTACCAACTCAATCATCTTCCCTCAAAGCTGCTTCACTCTCCTGTCCTCAATCCTAACAGGAAATGTTTCATACGTCAAATTATCCTTCAGTTGCACTTCATCTGGCTGTATAATATGCGTTGGATCTGAAATGTATTTCCTCAGCTGAGACACATGGAATACATTATGTAGATTGGATAGAAAAGGTGGTAAGGCTATCTGGTAGGCTACAGGACCTATCCGACGAATGATTTGATAAGGCCCTATGAATTTAGGAGTAAGTTTTCTAGATTTGATAACTCTTCTGACACCAGTCGTAGGTGTTACTCGCAAGAACACATGCTCCCCTTCCTCAAATTCAAGAAGTCGCCTTCGCTTATCAGTATAGCTCTTCTGTCTACTTTGAGTCATTCGCATTTTCTCCTGAATCATTTTCACCTTTTTCATGGTCTGCTGCATAAGATCAGGTCCAATGGTCATACTTTCCCCATCCTGATACCAACACAAAGGTGTTTGGCATCGTCGTCCATATAGGGTTTCATAGGGTGTCATCCCTATACTTGAATGAAAGCTATTGTTGTAGGTGAATTCTATCAAAGACAAGAATTCATCTCAACTCCCTTGTTGTTCCAACACACAAGCACGCAATAAGTCTTCCAACGACTGGATTATTCTCTCTGTTTGACCATCAGTCTGTGGATGATAAGCAGAACTCAATCACAGTTTAGTTCCCATGGCTTCTTGCAAACTTTGCCAGAATCTTGACGTAAACCTCGGATCTCTATCAGAAACTACACTTGTAGGCACACCATGAAGTCTAACAATCTCGCTGATGTATATCTGGGTTAATCGTTCCAACGAATACTTAATATTGATCGGCAAGAAGTGCGCTGACTTCGTAAGCCTATCAACTATAACCCATATAGAGTCGTGACCCTTCCTCGTCCTTAGTAATCTGGTAACAAAATCCATCGAGATACTATCTCATTTCCACTCTGGAATAGTCAAAGGTTATAACATACCGACAGGTCTTTGATGTTCCACTTCCGCCTTCTGACAAACGAGACAGAATGCCACACGTTCTGGTACATCTCTCTTTATTCTTGGCCACCAAAACATCCGTTTTAAATCTTGATACATCTTAGTCATCCCCAGATGCATACTCAAATTACTAGTATGAGCTTCATCTAAAATTGCTTTCTTAAGATTGGGATCATCAGGTACACAAATCCTTCCTTCGAATCTTAAGATTCCATCAGATCCTTCCTCTACCGTCGCCTTATGACCTTGCTTCAAAAATTCCCTTTCATTGTGTAAAAACGAATCCTCATCCTGTTTTTCCTTTATTACTTCCAGCAAGTCATTCAAAACCACAACCTTACTTAGACGAATTTTTCCCGGTACCAATTCCACTGACAACCACAGATCTCTAAATTGATTAATCAGCTCCTCCTCCTTTATCATCATGGTAGAAACACTAACCACTTTTCTACTCAAGGCATCCGCCACCACATTCACTTTTCCTGGATGATATTGAAGTTGAAAATCATAGTCCTTCAAGAATTCCAACCATCGCCTCTGTCTCATGTTCAATTCCTTTTGATCAAACAAGTATTTTAAGCTCTTGTGATCGCTAAAGACATTGAACATAGCTCCATACAGAAAAAGCCTCCACACTTTCAACGCAAAGACTACTGCAGCTAGTTCCAAATCGTGCATTGGGTAGTTCCTCTCATGAACCTTCAACTGTCTTGAAGCATAAGCTACCATATTCCGGTTCTGCATCAACACACATCCTAACCCTTGGTAAGAAGTGTCACAATACACCTCAAAAGATTTGTTAGGATCCGGTAAAATTAACACTGGTGCAGTTGTCAATCTCTTTTTCAACTCTTGAAAACTCGCTTCACGTTCCTTCATCAAATCAAAAGCTTGGCTCTTCCTTGTGAGTTGTGTAAGTGGTCTAGCTATTTTGGAAAAACCTTCAATAAACCTTCGGTAATATCCGGCCAATCCAATAAAACTCCGGACCTCAGTCACTGTCTTAGGCCTTTCCCACTGCAAAATGGTCTCCACCTTCGACGGGTCTACCGCAATACCTTCCTTAGAAAGCACATGACCTAGAAATTGAACCTCTTCCAACCAAAATTCATATTTTGCCAACTTCACATACAGCTTCTTCTCTTTCAAAATCTGGAGTACTATACTGAGATGTTCAGCATGCTCTTCTTGACTTAGAGAGTAGATCAGAATGTCATCAATGAAAACAACGACAAATCTGTCTAGGTACGGACGAAAAATCCTATTCATATAATCCATGAATATTGCAGGAGCATTCGTCACTCCGAACAGGATCACTTAATACTTATAATGCCCATAACGAGTTTGGAAAGCTGTCTTAGGTACATCATCTACCTTGACACGAATCTGATGATAACCTGATCGCAGATCTATCTTAGAGAAAACGGCGGCTCCCTTAAACTGATCCATCAAATCATCAATCCTTGAAAGTGGATACTTGTTCTTTATCGTAACCTTGTTCAACTGACGATAATCTACGCAAAGTTGAGAAGTTCCATCCTTCTTTTTGACTAGTAACAGTGGCGCTCCCCATGGTGAAACACTAGGTCGCACAAACTGTTTCTCCAATAGTTCCTCCAATTGCTTCTTCAACTCTACTAACTCTGCAGGCGACATTCGATATGGTGCAATCGAAATAGGACCTGCTCCCGGCACCAACTTAATAGAGAACTCAATCTCCCTTTCCAGTGGTAAACCGGGTACATCATCAGGAAAAATCTCTAGAAACTCATTGACGACAGGAATAGCGCTCACATCTTTCTCACTCTTGACTTCTAAAGAAGATAGCAACATATATCCCTGAGCTCCATCCCTCAACAATGACTTGACTTTAACAGCAGTCAAGAATCCAGAACTTTCTTCCTTAGGAAAAACTATGGTTTTGCTTGAACAGTCTATTAGGATATGGTTAGAAGATAACCAATTCATTCCTAGTATTATGTCTATCTCAACAAGAGGTAAACAAATTAAATTGACCAAAAACACACGATCCTTTATAATGATAGGACAATTTAGACATATTTTGGATGTAATAACAGGCTTGGCAATTAGCGTAGAAACAATCAATTGAAAACTCAGAGAAGACACAGGCAGTTTCAATTGTTCTACACAATCATATGCAATAAACGAGTGTGTTGTACCCGAATCATATAACACAGTCAAGAGATTACCTTTAATGACACCTTCCCCTTGAACAAGATCTTCAGACTGAGAAGCTTCAGTTCCAGTCATCGTATATACTCGCCCTCCAGATCGCGATTGAGTAGCACGAACATTACTCACAGCAGGCTTCCTTTCCGGCTGAGTGCAATCCCTAGAAACATGTCCAGGTTTCCTGCAATTGAAGCAGATCGTTCCTCTGATTGAACAATTCGTAGATATATGGCCACTCTTTCCACACTTAAAACACCTCGGCGTAAACGCCACATTCTGACCAGTTCTATTACCACTAGAACTTCCCCCAGCAGATAAACGTTGAGGCTGACTTCCCGATGGTCTCGAATAAGGCTTGCACTGAAACCGGTTATTGCTATTGTTGCCTCCTCGTTGGAACCTTGTCGGTCCAAAGCTACGATTTCTAGGATCTCGTGACAGCTCCAACTCCTCGAGTCGTCGACAGATATCCATCAAAGCAAGAAATTCTCTCATCCTCATAGGTAGTACTGCTCACCTCAATTCTACCCTCAGTCCATCCTCAAACTTACGGCATTTCCATATCTCATCAGGTTGAATTTGAAAATACCTTAAGAACTATGACAAGCTCTCAAACTTAGCAGCATATTCCCCAACAGTCATATTACCCCGTCACAAACCAAGAAATTCTATCTCCTTGGCATGTCGGGCACTACCAGGAAAGTACTTCTCCAGAAATACTTCACTAAACACCTCCCAAGTGATTTCAGTCCCTTCAGCTCGCAATAATTGGTGGGTTCCTCTCCACCAATTTTCGGCATCTCCTCTCAACATAAATGTAGCATACATCACCTTTCTATTCTTTATGCACCTCATTCCTTCAAATACCCTTTCCAAGTCTTGGATCCAAAGACTCGCCTTCTCGGGGTCAAACTCGCCTCTAAACTACGGCGAGTTGTTGCGCCTAAACTTAGATAAATTCAGAGCATCAGCAGTTGCATCTTGCTGTTGAGCTACTGGTTGATTTTGTTGGGTAATCACTTCCGTCATTCGCTTCATAGCCTCAGCAGCTACAGTCATTGGGTCCACATTTCGTTCCACATTCCCACGCGCTCTTCTTCCACCAGACATCTTCTTTTTTCAACAAGACAAAACAAGGTCAGATGTAACCTTTTGGAAACAAATCACAGAGAATCACACAACACAAGCAAAAACAGACCCAACCACTACCCCAAAAGACTCTAACTTGGGCTCTGATACTAACTAATGTAACACCCTTGTGGGGATGTCACATTTTTTATGCAATAAAATAAAATCTTACCCAAGTTATAAAACATTTGGTACATAAATAATATGAGTTACAAATTTTTTCCTTTTTATACTTGATAACGTTAAACAAAATAACACGGAACACAACATATGACAAAACATAATCACTCACCATAATATACATATGATTTTGTCTTAAGTATACAAATAATTTACAACTACAAATATTTAACAAGGCAGTAAAAAATCAACATAATACTAAAACATAACTTGCCCAAGTGCACCTCAAAGATTTTCTAACCCTCCGATGGATCACTCTTAGAGAGATCATCAAATGACAGAAATCCTGGAGGTCCCACAGCTCTATGGACATGAGTCCTTCCTATTGACACACTACTAAGCTGACTATGCACATGGAAAATCCCTCCCCAATAACGCCTAAGAGTCAAAGGCAACTCAAGATGTAAATACAAAGTAGTAGTAAAGATAATCTCCCCATCAAACTCTCTACACAGAGACACAGTCAGACGTCCCACATAGACAACCGATCCTTTATCCTCACGCAGTCGCTAGGCCTCCGAGTCTCCATGAAAATCAAGTCTCACAAACCCAAAGAATCTAGGCAACGTCATGATCTCAAGATCAATCTTGATGGTAGGGGTGATCTAACGGCTCGCCGTCCTCGCACTGCTTACTCGACTGTCGCTCCTCAGGATACCGAATCTCAAGAGGCTGTTCCTCTTCCTCTTCCTCAAAATCTTTACGAAAATATAATAATAGTACAGAGAAATGTATATAGAGAGGTGAGATAATCTACATCATTACCAGCATGGATATAACGAAAACAACAATACAAACAAATATCACAATAATACATACCATCATATCATATACAGTACTTCAAAATAATACATCATACATTCTATCACAGATTATAATAAACATTAAAATGCAGATAATGAATGATAACACACACTGACTCGTTCCTACTCCATGGAGCTAAACATAGATATCAGAGAGAATGATCCGAAAAGAACCATCAGTACCTCAGGCTACCCAACCAAACTATTACACTGTCCAACGTCGTGTCTATAGCCCACAGTCCAAAACATCGTGTAGCAGTACACAGTCCAAATACATCATGCACTACAGGCATTGTACATAATAGTCTCCACAATATCTTGATTAAGAATAGCGTTTGTCGAGATCATTAGTGCGTTGCTCATTACCACGGCCTAGAGGAGCTACCCACCGTCCACATATGGAATCATCCGCACACTAATGCCTCCAAGTTTAATTAATGAACCACACTACGCCTATCACACCCACAACACGATGTAATTCATCTCGTCAATCAATCGCCAAATTTTCAACTAAATTGACAACACTCTAAATGCAAGATTAAGAATTATAATTACAAAAATACCCTTAGATTCAACATATTACAATATTTACAAAAATACCCTTAGTCTCAGTATTCCAAAAATATAGTATGTCTCCACTTGACAATACTATCTCTCATCATGTCCGGGTCCACCACTTTGGCTCGACAGTAAAACTCACTGTTCCATTTAGTCGCGTAGAAATTTTATTGCATTTTCACAATCGCGTCACTTTTAAAAATGTTCTTGAATCGCATAAATATATTTTGACATTTTGAACATCGTGTAATGTTTTTAAATCATTTTGTCAATCGCGTAAGATTTTTAAGTCATTTTCATGACCATACTTAAAATTATCATTTTAAAAATATGTAAACTATTTCTAGTACTTTAAAACTACGTAGAATATTTTTCATACATTATAAACATATTATGGAACCTTTTCATTTTATTTGTCTGATTTTAGTAAATTTTGGCAGCATTTTGCCTAGAAAATCAGTATATGGTATTTTTAACATTTTTCGCTAAACACTGTTCATTTTAATCTTACCTAACAGTTACACCTTGAAACTTGCTAACGTGCTTCAAAACTCAAAGAGTGAGCTCAACGTTAGTATTTTTCAAGTGTTCTCTTTATTTCTTGCTCATCACAAATCCTTCTAATCTAGAATTCTAAAACTAACTTCATTCATTTTATTTCTCAAAGATTCATTGGAATCAAATTCTGTTGTAGATTAGTTACTTAACCTACCCTATAAAATAAAATGGCATGTTGGCTAATTCTCATTGTTTCACCTAGATTCATTAATCATTGTATTTAGAAAATGGTTGAGAACATTTTGGTACTCTTTTTCTTAGAGAAGTCGTGAGCCTCTTTTGTGTTCTTTGGAACACTCATGCAATTCTTACATGTTATTCACATCATACATTAATAATCATACATTTATAGACACATACAATATATTTTAAAGCTATAAACATGCATACAATTAAAATCAATCACAAATAGGAAAGCAATAAATAACCACACAAATGAATCCTTATGGATTCTTCACACACATACAATCCATTTTCTCATCACCACACAAGGTTGATGAGATTAAATCTCCCTCTTACCTTAAAGGAAGACAAGGATCTCGTAGTCTCCTCCTCCTTTTTGATTTTCGTGTAGCTCTCAAAATAAATCCCTAAAATTCTTAAACAATTAGCACAATCACAAACAAGGCTTAATATTGAAGAACCGTGGAACAATCATGGTTTAGAAAATCAAAAATCAAATTTCAAACTAAAGAATCAAAAGTTTACCTTTAGGAAAACAAGATAAAGCTTGGATTTTTAAGTAGAAGGAGTAGGTTTTTGGCAAAACCTTCTAAATGAAAAGTGTTTAGGAGGTTGTCTAGGTTTAGGAAATGTGAAGAGGTAAAATTATAGAAGATTGGTAGTGTATTTGGGTGTGGGAACCGAACCACAAGAGAGAAAAAGAAAGGAAAGTGTTCTTGAGTTTTTGGGAATTTTGAGGGAAAAATAAGCTAAGCTTTAGATAAGTGAAAAAAGTAAATATTGAGTGTGAAATGGGAGGGTGCTACCGTGAGTGGCTTGTAGGAGAGATTAAGAGATAAACTTGGATAGTAAATATCCTAATGTGTTCACATTTGCATGGCACATGGCCTATGTTACCAACTTGTCATGCAATAGTCACTTAGATGGTTCAAGAAGCTTGTGGAACTTGGTGAATTAGCCTTCTTGGTCGTGTGGCTCCTAGGGGTTTAGAGACTTTGTTTGACTTCCATTAAAGATTAATTACATGCTAATTAATTAGCTAATGAATTAGGTTAAGTTTCCTAATTATACTTAACTAATATTCTAATTATATAACTAATTAATTAAATATATAATTGCCTATATCACAACTTCTAAACAAAATTAGAATATCTAATTAGTAATTAGATTATAACTAATTAATAACTAGGTTAGTTTACTTAGTTTCTTAATTTGGCAATTAGGTTAACTAAGTTAGGTTTAATTAGCTACTTAATAACTAATCAAGCCATTATTGTTGACTCAATCCTATCCATTGATTTTAACTTTAACTCCTAGCCCTTGATGTAATCTAAGGTGGATATCACTTAGTGATTTAATTAGGATTGTTCTCACACCATTGATTTGATCAACGGTTATGATCAGAGGCATCTAAATCAAATTGTTCATCCAATGGTTTAAAATAAAGTCTTTGCCACTTTCTTTGACCAAACCTTATTGGTTAGAAACTTTCAAGCCACTTTCGTTGATTGATTCCTATTGGCTCAAAATTTAGTCCAGTCAGAATCGTTGACTGCTACTCTAAACATGGGTCCTACACACTTTTCAGGGTCTATAGTCATTTTGAAGCAAATTTCTACTATTTTTGAGACAGTAGGTACTATCAAATAAAATAATATTATAATAATATAAAATTATTTTATTACACGATTAAATCCTAAAAAATAAAAGATTAATATATATATATCACTCGGAATTTGGTTTATTAAGATCCCCCAGCTCCGAATAATAAAAATAAGATTTTTTCGGCCAGAAAATTATTATTTTCTTGACTCAGAGCAAATCACACACAACAGTCAATTACACTCACGAAACAGTCAAATTCAATTTATAACTCAGAGAAATTATAAAACAGTACATTTTAGGACACTATTGTACTTAACCCAAAAGTTAGGGTGCTACATTTATCATCACCACTTATAACTGGGCTCAAGCATTCATTGTGCCAACCTCTTGTCAACAATGAATCAAGATCTCCACTTTACAAGGACAGTTTCTAAATTGATTGGAAATAAAATACAATACATATAATGACTACTTGAAAATATATCACTTAAGTACAAGAAAGAAATTAATCTAACCTTAACTTATTACCAAGAGCTTCACCCTTTCATCCAAATAAAAAGAAAATTAGTTACTCAAAGACAAGAAGAAAGAAAGAGAGAGAAGAAGAAGAAGAAGAAGAAGAAGAAGAAGAAGAAGAAGAAGAAGAAGAAGAAGAAGAACATAACTTCAATTTAGAACAAAAGAAAATTACAATAAGAGAAACAAACAACACAATAGCATGATCTTAATCTTTAAGACCAAGATTCCCAAATGATCAGCCAATGGTGCCTTTTATAGAGGATTAAGGATACAAAATGACTAGGGGGCTGATTAATGAGTGAGTGGATGAGTGGGTAGATGAGTGGAAAATGCAAAATGACTTTTGATGAGTGAAAAATTATTGAGATTCTTTGTCTCCGAAATCATTCAATGATGAACTCATGAATGCAGTCAGCAAATGGCAAAATGATCTTCATAAAAGTTGTATATACGGATCATAACTTTCAGATGCCAAAATTTTAGTCAAAAAACATTCCTAAAACTGGAGATATGGCCTGATTACTGTACACTACTTAGGCCCAGCTACAGCGCCTCTATTCTAGCTTGCAAGCCCAATATGACCTCTTAGCAATCTGATCTAGGTCTTATGTTTTTCATGAAAGTTGTAGATATGGGTCTTAACTTGCAGATGCCAAAATTTGAGCCCATGAAAGTTCTTATAGCCCAAGTTATGCTCTGATTGCTACACACTGTTCAGGTTCCAATCACAAAACCCATGTTTTAACTTCTAAGCCCAATTAGCTCCACTAGATGTTCGATTTTGACAAAGAGTTCTTACGAAAGTTGTAGAACTCTGTCTTATCTTTCCTACAAGGTAAAATACATAATTCTTAGACATCTAGAACTCAAGATATGACCAAAATACAGAAACAGTGTAAGACGTAAATCATGCTGAAAAAAATCAATTAAGTCCAATTTGAGTTCAAACTTACAAAACATAACCAAACTCAATCAATTAACTATATAGAGAGTGTAAATGACTAAAAATGAGAGTTTATTAATGTATCAAATATGTGATTATCACATTCTGTTACCAAGTGGCTCCAGAACTCAAGAAGGGGTGAATTGAGTATAGAAATTTTTTGCAAAAGCTTTTAAAACGAAAACAAATGTCGAAGCTATTAAATAAAAGATGCGAAATTACAAGAGGAAGAAGAAAAATTTAAGAACAACAGATAAATAATTATGCAATAATAATAAACTACAGTAAATAAAGAGATTGAGAAGAGAAGAGCAGGCACAATATTTATCCTGGTTCGACCAATAAACCATTTGTGGCCTACATCCAGTCCTGAAAAATATCTGATATTTTTCACTATGAATACAAGCTTCAATAGGTGCTTGCTACCATTACAAAATAGAGCACTTTTCACACACAGGGAAACTCTACCCTTGTGCTAAAGCCTCAGCCTGCAGGAATACCTCAACATTATACGAACCTTGAAGGATATCTTGCCCTCGATATAGAGAAGCAGAAAATAGATGAAGAAAAACTCTCACATAGAGTAAATATCACAAATTGAAGCACTAAGAAGCTTTCTAAGGATATCTCAAAGTTTTCACAAAAAAAGCACAGAAAATAAGTGAAAATTATAAATCACATTTTCAAAGCAAGCATAAAATTATTCAGATAGCTGGGCAATGAACAGAAGAGACCCACAGTCTCTATTTATAGAGTTTTAGAAGAAAATAGCCGTTTAGGCAATTAGTTCACGTAATAAATACAAAATATGGTCGTTTCTTTCTAAAACAGGATCCGTGTTTATTCGAATAAACCTTGGGTTATTCGAATAAACCTTGGGTTATTCGAATAACACGTTCTAAAAAATAACCAGTTCTGAAATTGGTTATTCGAATAACATGATACTTATTTGAATAACACTGTTTATAAAATATTTCTGAGAAGCAGGTTTATTCGAATAACTACAGAGTTATTCGAATAGCCTATTAAAAAACAGGCCATTTTAAAACCATTTTATTTGAATAAAAAACATGTTATTCAAATGACATTTGTGAAAACAAAGGCGCGCAGCAAGATTTTGAAAACATTATTCGAATAACTCACGAGATATTCGAATAACTCAGTTTAAGTATAATTTTTCTAAACTTGATTTATTCGAATAAAGAGGCCTTTATTCAAATAACTCTATTTCTAAAATGTTTGAAAATGCTTTGAGAAAAAGGCTGAGATGATTAAAAACTTTTTAAATTATTTTCAAAAACATTTTTATCTTTTCTTGTAAAAATCATGAGATATCCAAAAAGATCTTCGTACAAAGAGACTCTAAGTCCTAAAGCTAATCTTTAAGTTCTTAGACTTGGTCTTCTCATCATCTTCATATTTGTTATCATCAAAACTAATATTCACTGTAGCATAGCTAATCATATTCTCTCCCTTTTTGATGATGACAAACTATCATTTGAGAAAAGCATTAGTTCACATAAATTGGAATTCACAAAGATAAAGTTTAGAGAACTTACTCCTCCTCTTTGAACATGATCCCTTATAAAATGATGTCTTATCTCAATGTGTTTAGACCTTGAATGCATAATAGGATTCTTAGTCAAGTTAATTGCACTAGAATTGTCATATCTTATAGGGATGTGATCAAGCTGGAGACCAAAGTCTAGAAGTTGTGGCTTCATCCATAAGATTTGGGCATAACAACTTCTGGCTGCAACATATTCAGCCTTAGCGGTAGATAAAGCCACACTATTTTGTTTCTTGCTACGCCAAGAAACTAAAGAGCTTCCACGCAAGTGACATGTTCCACTAGTGCTTTTCCTATCCAATTTACAACCAGCGAAATCGGAGTTGGAGTAACTGATAAGACTACAAGTGGCACATTTGGGGTACCACAAACCCACTTGTGAAGTGCCACCAAGATATTTCATAATTCGTTTTACAGCACTTAAGTGTGATTCTTTAGGATTAGCTTGGTATCTAGCACACATGCATATGCTAAACATGATATATGGTCTACTAGCAGTGAGATAAAGAAGGGATCCAATCATACCTCTGTATTTAGTGATTTCAACTGGTTTACTTGCTTCATCCTTGCCTAAGTAGCATAAGGTGCTCATTGGAGTGTCCATATGCTTTGAGTCATCCATCCCAAATCTTTTGAGGAGTTCTTTGCAATACTTGGATTGACTAATGAATGTTCCACTCCTTGTTTGTTTAATTTGAAGTCCAAGGAAGAAGTTAAGCTCTCTCATCATGGACATCTCGAATTCACTTTATATGATATTAGAGAAATCCTTGCATAGAGACTCGTTAGTAGTACCAAAGATAATATCATTTACATCGACTTGTACAAGGAGGATGTCATGCTTTTTGTTTTTAATGAAAAGAGTTATATCAACTTTGCCTCTTGAAAAATCGTGTTCTAAGAGAAACTTTCTCAACTTTTCATACCAAGCTCCAGGAGCTTGTTTTAAGCCATATAAGGCCTTTTTAAGTTTGAAAACATGGTTGAGTAGTTCATGATTTTCAAAGCCTGGAGGCTGTTCAACGTATACCTCCTCTTGAATAACACCATTTAGAAAAGTGCTTTTAATATCCATTTGATATAACTTAAAATCTATGATACAAGCATAAGCAAGTAATATTCTAATAGCTTCTAGTCTAGCTACAGGTGCATAGGTTTCTTTATAATCTATTCCTTCTTCTTGATTATACCATTTAGCTACAAGCCTAGCTTTATTTCTTGTTATTAGGCCAGTTTCATCAACCTTGTTCCTAAAGACCCATTTGGTGCCTATAATTGGATGATCATTGGGCCTTGGAACCAATTCCTATACTTGGTTTCTTTCAAATTGATTTAGTTCTTCTTGCATTGCTAAGATTCAATGTTCATTATTAAAAGCTTCATTTAAGTCTTTAGGTTCAATTTGAGAAACGAAAGCCATATGGTTGTATGCATTTCTAATTGAGTTTCGAGTACTTACACATTTGGATACATCACATATTACTTGGTCAAGTGGATGGTATCTTGAGGTTCGCCATTCTTTGGGAAAGTTCATGATTTGCGAATTCTCTTGATTTGGAGGGTCCTCTTGACTTTCTTCTAGCTTTCTCCCTTCTATTTCTTTGTCATCCAAGTGGGTTTTTGCCAAAGCCTCTACAACATCATCAACAATAAAATCCTTTCTTGATCCATTTTGTAATACCCTCCTTAGGGCATCACATTTCCGACTCCCGACTCATAATCTGAAAAGAAGTTCGCACAAAGTTTGAGTTATAAAATATGGGTTTCAAAATTTCTTCTTTACTGAAACGTAAATTTACTGAAAATATTAGGTAATATTGAAAATCATATTTCAACTATTCATTATGCAATATTGACACCAATTAATATCACAATTTAAAGAGAAATATAAAATTAACAGACTTATTTTTTTTTTAACAAGAGTAAACCCCATGACGGTCCTACTTAATAGCACGGTACAACACTAACGAGAAACTTTAACATACTTATTCCTTTTTCTCGTCCATCTTGATGCATCGGACATCCGTTCCTTTGTCAACACTTTGCACACCTTCGAGTCCCGAATGTCCACTCCTTATTGTTGTCACCAATCTCGAGTATCCATTGCCCGTTATGTCTAAGACAACTCGATCCTTCTATTATTTGATTTTAACAAGATCTGAGACACGACAAAAACAAAGATAACAAAGAGGTGAGATCACCTACGCCATTACCAATATGGTAGTACAGAGATAACACAAACAGCATATCATACAGATAGATCATACCATAATCATGCTATCAGCATTAATCAACTATCATCATCTAATCATTTATCAGTTCAATCATCATCCAAGTACTCAAAACAATTGTCATAGCCAACATTCCTCAATTAATATATCATACGATATAAATGCTCGGTTATGCATATACACAAAGACTCAGTTTATCAAAAATAACTCCATGGAGGTTTTCACAATTTCGAGAAGAATGCTCTGATTAATTGTCAGCCTTAGCCCAAAGACAATCTCCCAGTCGTTGAAAAGAATCGTGTTCTTGTCGGGTATCATCAATGCGTTGCAATGGACTGCATCGCCAAATGGCACAGGGTACTCGCCAACTGTCCACTGGTCGACCGTCGCGCCTCGACGCCCCCAAGATCCATCATAGACCTACTATCAATTCTCATTCCCTCTTCAACCACAAAGGCCATAATAGCTATTAGCTATATTTTATACAATGCACGAATATATCAGTGCAAGTCCAACCCCAAAGGCCAAATCTTTTCAATTTCATTTGTTCAATGTAATCATATGCTTCAACGCATATTTTTCCAATGCACATATAATGCACCAAATCCAATCACAGACATATCTTTCGAATGCATGTATAATGCACCAAATGCCAATCACAGGCAAAACATGTCATTTTCTCACAATCACGTAAAAATATTCTATCACTTTTAAATCATATAGTGATTTTTCAACAGTAGTTCAAATTACATAAAATATTTAAACGTAATTCAAATCACTTAAAATGTCTCAACGCATCTCCAATCGCATAGTAATATTTTATCATATTTCAAATTGCGTAAAAATATTTTACTATATTTCCAAACACTTAGAAATATTTTACTGTATTTCAAACCACATACTTTAAAAATTACGTTTTTAAGATATGTAAATAATTTTTTTCACCACAATTCCATTACAGAAAATATTTCTCATTCTTCAAAAATTCCATTTCCACTTTTCTCAAAATAATATGACTTTATACTTTATTGAACACATTTTCTTTACTCAAGAAAATCTTTTTCCATATTTCTTTACTCAAGAAATCTTTTTCCAAAATATAATTCACAAAATCACTTTTCCATTGACATAAATCAACATTTCAAAACTTAACATTTTCTAACGTACTTCAAAACTCGAAAATAAGTTATACGTTAGTAAATTTTCAAAATACCATTATATTCTCCATTTTTCCCAAATCATTTCCAAATCAACCTTCCTCAAAATAATATAACTTTCTACTTCATTTAATATATCTTCTTACTCAAGAAAATCCTTTTTCATAGTATATTCCACAAATTCACAATTTCATTTGAATTAAATCAATGTTTCTAACTTTAAAAATTACTAACGCTTTCCAAAATCCAACAGATGAGTTACACGTTAGAAAATACCAAATCACTATTGTATTCTTCATTTTTTTCTTAAATCAATTTTAACAAAAATAAATTCTTTTTAAAACAAATTGAGGCTCACTTGCAACCTCTCTTTTCCATTTACATAAAAATTCATTTCTCAAGTGCTAAAATACTCTGATTCCCATTCTAAATTCCTTTTATTAAATTAATTATATTTCCACTTAGAAAATCACTTTGTTTCATCAAAATCAATGCATTACAAGCCTTCGAAAATGTGGACATGACTATTGAAAATTATCAAAACATTTTTCCTTCTAAATTGATATGGTTTTACACAAACAAAATCATTAAAATTTTATTTTCAAAATCGAAATACCGATGGTTATAAAAAAACCAAACCCATTTGTTCAAATCCTTTTTCACTTTCTTTACAAATCCTTTTTTTTCACTTTCTTTGCAAATCCTTAAAATCAATGTTTACCCGTTTCATTCAAAACTCATATTTAGAAAAACACTTAGGATCTTTTTACACAAAATAAATCAATAAAAATTCCTCAAAGACCGTATTCTTGTTCTCTTGAAAAACAAACCCTTTGTTTATTTTTCATACTCTTCAAATCATTCAATTTTATCATTCATGAAAATATAATTTTGTGAACACCAAATTGGTTGGTGTCTTGGCCAAAAATTTGTTTAAGTTTAAGGACCAAAAATTAACTCCATTGTTCTTGAAAAATTTCAATAAAAACCCTAGTTTTGAAAGCTCAAAACCGTGACCTTCTCTATGGCCTTTGGAGCCAAAATTTCTTATTTTATCATACTTTCATCATAATATATTCAATATATCTTCATCATGCATATCATAAGCATACCATAGAAGCAAATAAAAATCATACTAAGCATGCATACACAAGTAAATCATGCAAAGCATATCAAGCATAGACAAAAATAATCAAAGCACATAACACACACAAATTATTACATGACCATGGATATGAATCCTCACATGGATTCACCATCCATCAAATATAAAACCATCTCTCACCACCATGCTTGGTTGGTGAGATGGATCTCCCTCTTACCTCTTGAAGATCCTCAAAAGCTTCTTGATTTGCTTCTTTTTCCAAGTCCTTCACCACTAAAGACTTCTCAAATACAAAACAAAATACATAGAAATTAGTATACTAAGCTTGATTAAGAGGAACCATGGATCAAACATGGTTTAGAACATGAAAAAGAAAAGAATAAATGAAGTTTCCTTACACTTCACCAACAAAACTCTATAACTTAATCTTAGTAAAAGTCCTTCAAGATGGAAGATTTAGAGAAAGTCTTCAACATGAAAGTTGTTTAGAATAATGTAAGGATTCAAGAAACTAGGTTGTATGAAATTAAAAAGTGATGGAGGAGAGGTTTAGGGTGCTTGGCCGAATGGTCTTCTTTAGGGAGAGAGAATGGAGTTTTCTTTGGTTTGTTTCTTGAAACTTAAGTGAAATAGGTGAAGATATGATAATATGAAGTGTAGAAATGAATTACTTGATCTTCAATGCTATGCATGGCCGTAGCTTGCATTGGAGAAAGGTGGAAAGTGAAGTTTGAAAAACATGATCATTAATGATCATTAGGAAAAATAATTAATGGTCTTAACACTTGGCTATTGCCTTCATCTTTTTCTTTGGCCTAAAAAGCCTATTCAAAGTTGTCTCCCCTCTCCCTTGCATCTCCAAACCGTCCCCTCCTTCCATGCTTCATAAAATGTGACAAATTTCATAGCCATCATCCTAAGTCATCCTAACCCTTGATTAAAAGAATGGTTTGGATTAAAATAGCTATTAGGTTTAGGTTATAGATGGAAGACTTTATTTGAGCCATTGGATCATTTTTGGCTTTCAATCCTAACCATTGAATGTGTCTCCAAAATGAAGGGTCAAGATTACACCTTCAAACTTTACATCCAAGGGTCCAAAATGGTTGTAGTAATTTTTGATGACCAATTCTCCACCATTGATCTAAATCTAAATCCAATGGTCATTAATGATCCATCTCCACCATTGATTAAATCTACATCCAAGGGTTGATAATGGTCATAGCCATTTATAAGACTAAATCTTTACCCTTGATTTAATTTCCATCCAACGGTTATAATTGATCCATTCACTTTTAAGATCAAATCTCCACGGTTGATTAAATCAAGATTAAATCTCCAACGGTGATTAAATCGATGTGGATATCCAAACCACCAATGTTGACTTAACAGTATAGAATTTTATTTTTATCTGTTATAACCCCACGAAAGAATATATTTACTGTATTTTTATCATCCGATAATTAAATACAGTACAAAATACAGTAAAGGAAATTTTCTAAAACTGTTTTCGAATTCAGGTTTAGTAAGATCCCCAATCTCCGTCTAAACAGTACAAATTTTTTTATGAGTAGAAAATTTTTTCACTTTGCGGGACCCACCTGGGCCCACGTATGGTCACCTGGGCCCACATACACTCTCGGGCCCACAAACAGTAAAAAATTTCATAATCACACATAAAATCACAAAAATTAGAAAACACACAAATATCAAATCAGATCACGTAAAATAATTAAACCTAATGGTAAAAATTAAATTACGTAAAGTTTTCCCCGGCCCAAAAATTTTTATTTTCCTGACACGAAGGAAATCACTCAAAATGATCAAATACGCTGACGAAATATCAAAATAATTTTACAGCATCCAAAAATTACTAAACAGTAAAATTCTGTTAACTGTCAAAATTACTGTTTACAAGATAGAAAATTTTGGGGTGTTACACATTTGGTTAGTTTCATCAAATGCAACATGAATAAATTCTTCAACCGTCATAGTTCTCTTATTATAAATTCTAAAGGCTTTGCTATGATTTGAATAACCAAGAAATATACCCTCATCAGACTTAGCATCAAACTTGTCTAGGTTATCCTTTCCATTATTCAAAATAAAACATTTGCAATCAAAAACATGAAAATGTGAGACATTTGGCTTTCTTCCTTTGTATAATTCAAATGGGGTTTTCTTTAAAATTGGCCTTATAAGGTCCCTGTTCATTATATAACAAGTTGTGCTTATAGCGTCCGCCCAAAAATACTTAGGAAGAACAACTTCATTGAGCATAGTTCTCGCCATTTCTTCTAAGGATCGATTTTTCCTTTCTACAACTCCATTTTGTTGTGGAGTTCTAGGGGCAAAAAAATTATGCTCAATGCCATGTTCATCACAAAAGGTTTCAAAAGCATGATTTTCAAATTCGCCACCATGGTCACTTCTTATAGAAGAAATATTAAAACCTTTTTCATTTTGAATAACTTTGGCAAGTCTTTTAAAAGCTAGAAATGCGTCATTTTTATTTGAAAGAAATAAAGTTCATGTGAACCTAGAAAAATCATCCACAATCACTAAAGTATAGTAATTCTCACCAAAGCTCATGGTTCTAGATGGTCCAAAAAGATCCATGTGTAAAAGCTGTAAAGGTCGAGAAGTTGAAACTATATTTTTTGTTTTAAAAGAAACATTTACTTGTTTTTCCTTTTGACATGCATCACATAATTTATCTTTTATAAAATTGAGCTTGGGTAGTCCAATTACTAACTCTTTAGAGACCAACCTTTTTAGGTGATCCATGTGAATGTGTGCAATTCTCCTATGCCATAACCATGAATCTTCATTCTTACTTAAAAGGCATTTCGCATCATTTGAGGATATGTCATCAAGGCCAATCATATAAATATTGTTAATTCTATGACCGATGAACGTAACATGCTTATCATTTTTATCTTCAATTATGCAACAGTTTGAATAAAAAATTACTCTATTTCCTTTATCACATAATTGCCTAATACTAAGCAAGTTGTGTTTGAGTTCTTCAACAAGCAATACATTATCTATAGAGGAATTAGGACTCTTACCGACTTTGTTGATTCCAAGAATCTTTCCTTTGTTATTATCACAATATGTAACATGCCCATGATTCTTGGGAACAAGAAATGTGAACTTAGTGTCATCTCCGGTCATGTGCTTGGAGCAGCCGCTATCGAGATACCAACTTGAGCTCCTAGCCTTCAAGTATACCTAAAACACATGTTTAATTTTTAACTTTTGGTACCCAATTTTCTTAGGTCCTTGAGTGTTAGTTTTTGGAATAGTACCCTTCGGAACCTAAACCATTATTGTTCTACTTTTTGTATTTATATTTTTCCTAGCATTGCATGTTGACGCACTGCGTCCTTTCTTCCCATAATAGAAACATTTAATAAAAGGACTACTAGAAGTACTTGAATGAACAAAGAAATTTTTATAGAATTTATACTGATTTTTGGGGTTGTAGCCTATCCCAGCCTTTTGAAAAATAGCTTTTTGTTTTCCTAAAAAAATATTTATGTTATCTCTTCCAAAAGTGAATTTAGAGAGTGTGTTCTTTAAGTCTTTAATTTCTTTTTCAAGATTTTGACATGATAAACAAGATGAAGAAGTTGAGACATGTGGAGAGCAACTAGTACAAGCATCAATTAATCCTAATGTTTCATTTTTAATTTTTAATTCTTCGATTTCTTTATTTAAAGTAAGAATTTGATTTTCTAAAGAAGAAACTATTTTCTTAGATGAGGAGATTAATTTTGTTAGACTTATCGATTCTTCATGTAATTCTTCAAAAGCATTTTGTAATTCATTATAAGAAGGTGATAAATCATAGCTAGAACTTACCTCATTGTCATTTTCTTCTTCTTCTTCTCTTTTGGCCATAAGACATAGATGAGCTTTTTCGCTATCTGAATTATCAGTGGAGTCCATATCATTGTCATCCCATGCTATGTAGGCTCTTCTTCCTTTTCTGTCCTTGAAGGGTTTCTTTTTATGTTTCTCCTTTTTCTTTCGGTATATTAGGTACTCCATCTTCATGTGGCCCAGTTTTTCGCACTCGTAACAGGTTAGAGTTGATGATGCTCCTTGCCCTTTTTGATGGGTCTTCTTTCGGGGGAACGACGATCTTCTTTGGGTTCCTTTCTTTTTGAGAAACCTTCCAAATTTCTTTACCAAGAGACTGAGGTTCTCTTCATTTAACTCAAGGTTGTCTGCTTCTTCTCCATCATTTTCATCTTCATTATCGATATTGGAGGAGGTGGCTTTAAGTGCGATTCCCTTTTTATTCTTATCATTTTCTTTGCTTTGACTTAACCTGCTTAGCTCCAATTCGTGTTCATGAAGTTTCCCAAAGAGGGTAGCTAATGTCATTGTTGACAAATCCATTGATTCTGATATGGCTATCACCTTGGGTTGCCAAATCCTGCTCAGACATTCCAAAACTTTGTTAATCAAATATTCGCTAGAAAAATTCTTTCCTAATGATGCAAGATGATTTACAATGTGGGTGAACCTCTTTTGTATTTCCTAAATGTTTTCTCCTTAGCTCATTCTAAATAATTCATATTCACGAGTAAAAGAAATAATTCTCGACCTCTTTACTTCACTAGTACCCTCATGGGTGACTTGTAAAGTGTCCCACATTTCTTTAGCAAATTTATAATTTGAAATTTTGAAAAATTCATCATACCCTAAGGCAGTGGTAATGATGTTTTTGGCTTTTAAATTATGTTGAACTTTTCTTTTATCTTCATCGGACCAATCACTTCTTAGTGTCTTGGTTTTAACACCATCGACCTCTTTTGTAGGTCAAAATGCGCCATTTTCGACAGCATCCCACACATCGAGAACAATAGCTTTGATGAAGATTTTCATTCTTTCCTTCCAATAGGCATAACCATCCCCATTGAAAAAGGGTGGTCGATTTATGGAAGATCCCTCTGAAAAGCCATTTGAGGAAGCCATGTTCTCTTGAAGCTGCTAAGCTCTTTAAACAATAGTCTAGCTCTGATACCACTTGTTACCAAGTGGCTCTAGTACTCAAAAGGGGGTGAATTGAGTATAGAAAATTTTTACAAAAGCTTTTAAAACAAAAACAAATGTTGAAGCTATTAAATAAAAGATGTGAAATTACGAGAGGAAGAAGAAAAACTTAAGAACAACATATAAACAATTATGTAATAATAATAAACTGCAGTAAATAAAGAGATTGAGAAGAGAAAAGTAGACACAATATTTATCCTAGTTCGACCACTGAACCACTTGTGGCCTACGTCCAGTCCTCGAAAAAATATCTGAAATTTTTCACTATGAATACAAGCTTCAATAGGTGCTTGCTACCGTTACAAAATAGAGCAATTTTCACACACAGGAAAACTCTACCCTTGTGCTAAAGCCTCAGCCTGCAGGGATACCTCACCCTTATACAAACCTTGAGGAATACCTCACCCTCGATACAGAGAAGTAGAAAATAGATGGAGAGAAACTCTCACATAGAGTAAATATCACAAATTGAAGCGCTAAGAAACTCTCTAAGGATATCACAAAAATAGCACAGAAAATAAGTAAAAATTATAAATCACATTTTCAAAGCAAGCATAAAATTATTCAGATAGTTGGGCAATGAACAGAAGAGAGACACGGTCTCTATTTATAGAGTTTTAGAAGAAAATAGCCGTTGGGGCAATTAATTCACGTAACAAATACAAAATATGGCCGTTTCTTTCTAAAACAGGATCCGTGTTTATTCGAATAAACCTTGGGTTATTCGAATAACACATTCTAAAAAATAACTAGTTCTGAAATTGGTTATTCGAATAACATGATACTTATTCAAATAACACTATTTATAAAATATATCTGAGAAGCAGGTCTATTCGAATAACTACAAAGTTATTCGAATAGCCTATTAAAAAATAGGCCTTTTTAAAACCATTCTATTCGAATAACAAACATGTTATTCGAATGACATTTGTGAAAATAGAGGCGCGCAACAAGATTTTGAAAACGTTATTCGAATAACTCATGGGTTATTCGAACAACTCAGTTCAAACACAGTTTTCCTAAACTTGATTTATTTGAATAAAGAAGCCTTTATTCGAATAACTTTATTTCTAAAACGTTTGAAAATGCTTTGAGAAAAGGCTCAGATGATTAAAAACTTTTTAAATTATTTTCAAAAACATTTTTATCTTTTCTTGTAAAAACCATGAGATATCCAAAAAGATCTTCGTACAAAGAGACTCTAAGTCCTAAATCTAATCTTGAAGTTCTTGGACTTGGTATTCTCAGCATCTTCATGTTTGTTATCATCAAAACTAATCTTCACTGTAGCATAGCTAATCACACTTTCAAGTACTTAAAAGTCATTTCTTATGATTTTAAAACTCATTTTAACAATTAGGAAAACTCTCTAAACATGAGTGCTATCTCGGGTTCTTGAAAAACTAATTTAGAGCTTAAGTTTTGAACCATTTTACCGTTACAATTCTTGGACTTTATCTTGTCATCATCTTCTTATTTGTTATCCTCAAAACTATTGCCAATTGCTAATTACAACCAATTCATCATTCATTCAAGATTACAAAACCTCATCCAAAAAATGAATTTATTCTTGATTGGGTTTTGGGACCACGAATATGGAGCAACTCAACCCACAAGAATAGAATAAAGTTGTCACTATGTGTCATAACCGCCTATTGCTGGGCGTAACACCCTCAAGGGATATGAATATTAATCATATCCCACGAAAAAGGGGATACAGATATAAGGAATAACGGTTTCCATAATTCCAAGTAATAGTATTCAATACACAATAAATGCTTAGATTCCTCACACTTTTAAACGCTAATATATATACACTCAGTAAGGAAAAAGAGGTACGACCATTCCCAATGCACATTACCCTCCTTGCACAGAGACTAACTTGAGTGTTGAAGTGCCTTTTGCAGGTACCCTTCCCCTCACTCCATTACTATTACTGCTATGTCGTGGAAGAATCCATCATCATTTACCTTCGCAGGTAACTCTCAAAACCCAGTTTTGAACATTGGCACCATCTGTGGGAAAGATAAATTTCTACTCCCAACACCACCTTCAATACTCCCACTACAGCCATCATCATGGTTAACACATGGAGGAGACAAACATCAACTAACTAGAATCGCACTTCTGCTACACATATCCCACCTTCTACGAATCACTACTCAACATCTATCCCTATTGCTCAATAACTAGTCTTGGAACCAGTCGTAGCCTATCTGGAACCCAGGCAGGACAGGTTAGAGACTTCTTTCACTGGAGAGAATCTCCTCCCTCCTTCCACGAGAGTTCTAGAGAGGCAACGCCTTGGCCCTCAGAGAGCACCTTCCAGGGATGCCAAGCAATGGGTATCAGCACTACAACACCTCAGTGACTGGGAGAAAAATAATGCTCAGTCTCACTGGGCTTTAACAAATCACTAGGAGCTATCCAAAACAAAGTTGCTCTCTCTGGTTAGGCTCCAAGATGAGAGGATTCATCATCAAGACGAAAGAATCTATGACCTAGAGAGGGCTGTTAACTAGAATGATGAAGCTAAATATTAGTCCTCGAGAAAAAATCAAAATAGAGGGGACCAACATCAACATGACAACCATCATCCGGAGAACTCTAGGATCGCAGGCCCCGGTCATCATATTGAACCTACCCATGCAAGACAGCTGGAACACTAAGCAGGGAACATGATTTCATAAAACCAATCCTTCTCTAACAGAATTATGGCTTATGAAATCCCTAGGCTCTTCAAGTATCCTAGCCTATGATGGGACTACAGACACTCAGGAACTCTTAGATGCCTTTGTCTATGCATTTTTGTTTGCTAGGGGCGATGACTCCCTCATATGTCGTGCTTTCTCCCTCTCTTTAAAGAAAGCTGCCTTGAGATGATTCAACACCTTAGCTCTGAGGTCCGTGGATAACTGGGGGAGCTTGTCCTCGAGATTTTTGCTGCACTTCACCACCAGCAAAGTGCAGCCGAAATCTATTTCATGCCTTTCCTAGATAAGGTAAGGAAAAGAGGAGTCTCTTCGATACTTTATATCTCGGTTCAACAAGGAGATTGTAAATGTACGTAATTGGGATGAAAGACTCAGAACATTCTACATCAGAGAAGGACTCCGTTTAGGATAATTTTCCTTCTTGCTAGCAAAGAAAGAGCCCAAGACCATGGACAAGTTTTGGGCCCGCACTGATAAATATATCAACACCGAAGACGTTCTTTGAGATAGGAAGCATCTTGAGAAAGAAGATGCTAAGCCGAAGTTTGGGGAGCAGCCAAACTAACAGGGGCAGAATTCGAAGCCACCTGTCAAGGGGATATATGACAACTATACTCCCCTCAATACACCTCGGGCTCAAATCTATCAGGAGGTCATGAACAACGAGCTCCAGGATGTGCAGAGACTTCCCCCCTGAAGAAGCATGTGTGGAGAGACACATCCAAGCACTGCACATGGTATGACGACCATGGTCATAGCATGGAGGAATGTACTAACCTCTAAGATGCTATTGAATCCCTTATCCGGGACGACTGTCTGGGCCTGTATGTGCACCAATCTTAGAACCATAATAAGAGGAGGGGTCATTATAGGAAACAGAGCTATAGCCCTCGAAGTCTCTCTCCTCTCTACAAAAGAAGACGTTCCCCAACCAGGAATATCATCTACAAATTTAGAATCCCGGAGTCAATTGTCACGGACAACGGAACCCAGTTCACTGACTAGAAATTCAAAGGTCTCTTGACTAGACTCAATATTAAACAACATTTCACCTCAGTAGAGCATCCAAAGACCAATAGACAGGCTGAGGCTGCCAACCAGATTATACTTAGGGGGATAAAAAAGAGACTTCATGACGCTAAAGAAAATTGGATGGAACAACTCGATCATATCCTATAGGCATATCAAATCATGCCACATTCTTCCACGAGTTATGAGGCCATGTTCCTAGTAGAAATAGGAGAGCCGAGCTGGAGGAAGCAAAATTTCTCTGAGAAAACTAACCCAAACCTTATCCTCCAGGAGCTTGATTTGCTTGAAGAACAACACTGTATTGCCCATATCTGGGAAGCAGCCCTCAAATAGACGATTGTTGTGTGATACAATTCTAAAGTGATTCCACGATGGTTTAACCTCATGCTATGCAGACATTGGAGGGAAAAATGCAAAAGACAGGAAACTAGCTCCTAATTGGGAAGGGCCATATAGAATCACGTCCAAAACCAATACAAGAGCCCACACCATTGAAACCCTCTCGGGCAAGGTGATCAAAAACTTCTGGAATGCGGACAACCTGAGAAAATATTATAGTTGAGAACTATATTAAGTTGTCATTTCTACTATGTAAGAAACATCTTTTGATATCAATAAATCTTATTTTCAAGTGTTGCCTTATCAAAAGCCAGTACCTTGGCTGAGACCTTGGGTCCACGGGTACTTCGACTCATTATTATCCACAACCAGTACCTAGACCATAACTTCGAGTCCATGAGTACTTCAACCTGACACAACCCCCAAGGTTACCATGCCTTGGCGAGGTCCGAGGAATACAAAGTTCGAAGAGGATCAACTATTCCAATATCTATACACGATGGCTAAACAGGGAATTCCACTTGACTTTTAACCGAGTTCAAGGAGTGCATTCAAGGGTTTTCACCCACACCCTTTTAAGCCTGACCTTAACCCATAAACCCACCATAGTTCACAGAGGTTAAGTGTAATCGACCATAGCCCAGGACCATGGACTCCGCACCAAGAGGCTTCCGTGTCACAAAGTGAACCCAACCACCGAGATCGAGCTTCAGACTCATCTCGGTTGGGTAAATGATTGTTTGTCAAACAAAGCAAACCTAACCACCAAGATTGAGCTTTAGACTTAATTGAGCAAACGAGTGTTAGTCAAACTAAATGAACATGACCACCGAGATTGAGCTTTGGACTCATCTCAGTCTAGCAAAGCGAGTGCTCGTAAAAAGAATGAATACCGAGATTGAGCATTGGACTCGCCTCAGTAAACTACACGAACAAATCGCTAAGTACGAAGTGAATATTGAGATCCAACATTGGACCCATCTCAGAATTACAAAAACAAAACTACACAACATAAAAAGCCACCAAGATCAAGCAAGACAAAGAAAAGAAAAATATTTAAAAAAGCATAATTTATTATTCACATTCCAAACATCATCTACTTTACAAGAATGGCCTGTAGGCTATTTTCATGCAAAGGTGCCCACTTGAAAGAAACCAGAAAGGTAGCTAGATAGGATGATGATGATGATCAAGCACCAACCACGACCACCTCAATAGTTCCTCAAGATGTGCACACCTATCTCTTCTGTCTTGATCAATATGAGGAGAAGGCTTTATTGTCTCACGACTCCAAAACACTCCTACATACCTGTAGCATAGCAGACACCTCAGGTGATAGTCAAGAGAGCAACAAAGGGAGAATGGAGAAACCCCTCCATGTCTCATAGGAACTACAATAGAAGCCATGAGACTTCTTAGGAGGAGTAGGTTCTTTTTGCATATACTGGGAAAGAAAGGCTTCTAATAATCGATGAAGTGTTGACTAAACTGTGTAGAGTAGTTACTTAGCCTTCATTGAGCTATTACACCTAAAAAGAAAGACCTCCACTAGAAGAATATACAGGGAAAAAAGGGAACACCTTTAGGAATTTGGGAAAGAAATGAAAGATTATTCTAGAAAGGGACATGACCTTCAACACACTCATGAAAAGCGAAAAGGGGACACCCTTTAGGAAAAACCCAGCTTCAAACATAGCAAGAAAGCAAAAGAAAGGAGCCAATGATAATCCTACTGCGAACATTCCCTATTTATAAAGGGAAACAGAGTAGAAAAATGCTACTACATTAAAGCGATTTTAATTCCTAACAAATATAAAGCATCGGTTCCCGAGCATGCATAGATTGCTACAAATCAATGGGATGTTAGTTCCCAAAGAATAATAAAAGTTTCAACTGTCTTTGTAAGTACCAATTAGCAAGGACTACGGAGGAATGCATTGGGTGAAGCCCGGATCACTGACCCTCAATGAGATACCATGGTATAACAACACCACAAATATCGGTCCAAATCCGAGGTATATTCATAATACGGGCCCCATAAACTGTACGTGGGGGCAACTTGCTACATACTCTGGACAATGGTATGATGACTTAAGCCGAGTGATCCAACACGGATCGAGACCTTACTCATTAATCCCGAGAGCCTACTATGATACATTATAGACCCCGACCCTTTGGGGAAAACATCGCGAGATTCGATGTTCACATTAAAACTTGGATCCCTTTGTCCATCGCGCACTGTGTGTTCTAGTTGAACTTGTATCTCGACACTTAGTTATCCCATCTAAGTATCAAGCTGGGGGCAACTGTTTTGGACCAGGTTTTAGGTCCATAAATTTGGAGCAACCCAGCCCACCATAATAGAATATAACCTGTCATTGTGCATCGTAACAACCTATTGCTGGGCGTAACACACTCAAGGGATATGATGCTAATCATATCCCTCAAAAAGGGGGATTCAGACATAAGGAATAATAGTTTCCATAATTCTAGGTAACAACATTCAATACGAACAAAATGCTCAAATTTCTCACACTTTTAAATGCTCATATATATACACTCAACAAGGAAAAAGAGGTACGACCTAATTCTCAATACACACTACCCTCCTTGCACAGAGACTAATTTGAGCTTCGGAGTACCTTTTGTAGGTACCCACCCCTCGCTCCATTATTGTGATGGCTACACCATGGAAGAATCCACCATCATTTACCTTCTCAGGTAACTCTCAGAACCTAGTTCTAAACAGAATCAATATTAGAATCCAAAACCAATGGCATACATAGTGAATCCAAAATTAAAACACATGGAGATGGCTACTAGAAGGAACAATTATGAATTCCCTCCTACCTCTAGTGGTGCAAAATCTCTAAGAAAAAAGGTGACCAATTTGCTTGATGATAGCTCCAAATTCTAACTGTTCCACTAAGTTTCTTCTTCTTCCTTGCTCTTTCTCACTCTCGGCCTCACTCTCTCTCACTCTCCTCTCAATGTTCTTATGAGAAAATGATCTTGGTGTGTGTTTGGGGGGCTTGGCCGAATGGCCTATTTATAGGAGAAGGGGTGGGTTTTTCTTAATGAAAATATTAACCTTTCATTTATAATGCCACCCAATTCCCCCAATCGTTAGGTTTGCTTCTCACTAAACCTTTTTACATTCTAATGATTATTACTCTGGCAGTACTCTCTTTCTATCCTATTCCTAAAAGCAAGGCCTCTTATTGACCCATTCTAGATATTCTAAAAAAAGTAATACTATTTTATTACTTCACACATATGGATATTTAATTATACAAATATTTTATTAGAAGAAGATTCTAGACTTTTTGAAGAGTAAGTCTTTTCATTTTCTTGACTATTTTAATTACTAAGCTCATGCAAGTATTAGTTTAATATAATAAGCATTATTTAATTATTCTAAGACACACATGTTCACTTAAGTCTATGCAATTCACATGCTCTTAATTCAATAACATGACACATATATTATTTACTTTAACCTAAGGTATCAAAGTTTTATGCAATGCACACATATGCACACACATGTGCACACACGTGCGTGCACACACACGCACACACGTGTACACATGAGCACGTGCAAACCTCACACTTGCACACACCCATACACATATTTTTAGAATTTTATTAATTTTTTTAAACATGAGTTCTAGGTGATAATTTTATGGGTGTTATAGAAAGTGCATTGAAGTAATGGTTTTTTCAACTTCAACCCTAAAAAAAGACTCCTAAGGCTCTAAAGAGGAGACCTTTGATCAATCACACAAAAATTCATCTACTTTTCATGCAGTTTATCTTCAATTTCCCAACATTTTACAGCTTTCCCTTTATATTTCATATCCTTTACTGCTTTCTTTTGCATTTTTAAGCACTTTACAACATTTCTTTACAACTTTCATCTTTATTTTCAGCAATTTCCTTTGCTATGTATTCCGGGGCACAAGTTATTTCATTGTACTTCAACTTTCTCAGTTGTAACTCATTGGATTCAAGTTCATTAATGCAAAACAATGTTCTTCTCATTATTTGAATTATTTAGTTGGAATCCATTCTAGCAGACTTACTTTAGCACCTCAAGAACCCACATCGGAAGACAAGTTACCCTTTTTAGGAGCTTTCTAAGGCAAAGCTAATACTTTAATAAGATAATGGTGGAAGTGTGGAGTTTGGATTTCGCTTCATCGGCGAAACTAACTTTTACTTTTTCCATATTAACATCACGCTCGATGAGACTCCTTGAATTCAAGATGTCCAAGTGTTTTTGACCTTGTTCAGTGTTTCGAGTACATGCAATTGAGATTAGGTCGCTATGTTTCTACTATGGCTGTCACATCCCATACTGAAACAGCCATTGTTCTTCCTGCTAGTCACTTGGGAGGAAATATTGAGTCACATGCCCATACCGCTGCCACACAGGCCACAAGTAATACTATGGGCTTAGATCATACAATGGCTTAAGGTGATGATAATCTTGCCTTGATGCGATATCAAAATGAGCATAGTGTAGGTGAAATTGTTCCTCTGATAACGACTTAGATAGCCAAGGTAGTAAGGCCTCTCATTGTGAATGAAGTGTAGAGAAACAAAGAAAGAAAGGCTAGGGACATTGCTCAAGGAACTCTTACTTAACATAACTAGCCAGTGGCAAGGAATACTTATTATATGCTGCCCCCACTAACTTTTTCCCCGTCAGCAATGTGGCAAACGACTCCTATGGCCGAGACCCTAGTGTACACAGCTTCAGTGGCTTCGTGGCAACTGATGGGAGACTTAATTACTGACAAGTCAATATAATTATTCTACTCAATAGTTTCCAAGTCCAACTACACAACCATCGTAATATGGTCAGGTTCAGCTAGCTCGAAGACCATTAGCAAATCTTAACAATACTAATAATGCAGTAATTATTTGTAACATCTCGCTTCTAATTTGTTTAAATTAATTAATTAAAGTTAATAAGAAATTTTTTGTTTGATTTAATTGTGTGTCTTTGTGATTTTTTATAATTTACATGTTGACAAGAATAGTTTAGCACATAAGTTAAACTAGAAATAATAGCCGAAAAATGCATAGAAAATTTAAATGAGTGAGAGAAATTATAAAAATTCACAATTTAGTTCCAAATGAATAAAAATAATTATGATCATTTTTTTGGGACTAAAATAAAATAAATTGATATTTTTAGTAAATTATAATGGTTTTAAAAGTTTACAAATAAAGTAGAAATAAAAATAAAAATGATAACATTATATAAATAATTTCACAAATTAAGGAATAAATTTAGATGATAGTATTGACATTATAATTAAGTTAGGACTTAATAATTGAATGAAAATAAATTAGAATGAATTTAGAGGGTTAAAATCCTATTTAAAATTAAACTAAAAGCAAGGTCATGATTACCCTTTGTCCAATCACAATTCATACAATGGAAACTTCCTAACTAACTTTAGATGTTAGTGGGGGGAATAATAAGAAGTGATATAAGTTGATTTAGATCTGATTAGAAGTAACCAATGATAACTAAACTTAAAAGCTAAGTTCCTTATAAGTGACCAGCGCCTACCCCCTCCCTATTTATCTCTTCCTCCTTCATTTCTTTCTCACTCACACGAAGAACAACACCAAAGGTAGCCATGGAGTTTCGTTTTCAAGCTCTTGCATGAGCTAGCTCAAAAGCTTCGTCCTAACCTGGGCCTGAAGACAAAAATGATCCTCACAACTTCCTCTTCCTCTTGCACCCAATAAATTTCAGTTTGGAGCAACTTCACCTCTTCTTTCTTCCTCTCTAACTTGTTGCCTTGGGCATCCAAGTAGGGGCTTTTGTATTTCTTCCTTCTCTTCATCCTGTGATTGCTTCTATGGGTTGAATGCATGTGGTTTTGCTTGAAAAATTTGATGATGTTGAGACAAGTAAGTCTTGGGTTCCATGGGATTTTGGGTGTGCATGACTTTGTTAACACTTTGATCTTTAAATTATGATGTGAAACTTGGTTGTGAGCTTGGAGATATGATTGCATGTCTTGAATTGGTTGTATGTTTTCCCTTTGGCCAAACTCTTGCCTAGAGTTCAATGGAGAATTTGATGTTAATTGAGTTCTTTTGATGCTCTATGATGAGCTTATGCATGATTGTGTTGAAATTCATGGATTGTAAGTGAAAATTGAAGTTGGAGTTGAATTGGTAAGAATGGCATTTTTGGGTTCCATAGTATAATTGGTACTAGGTTGATTTGCATTGTTATCTTTAATTTAAGTGGACCATAATCAACTTAAGGCTAGCTTAATTGAGTAATTAGGCATGAATGGAAAATTAATTTGATAAGTTTGTCCTTGTAGGACTCGGCTAAATTAAATTAGAGGCTTAGGATATTGTATGAAATCAATTAGAAGTAATTTAGACTTAATTTGGCTTAAGGATAATAATTAGGAATTAATTGGATCATTGGTTGATGCTTGGTAAGCTTAGAAGGCGGTGCAATGCCTTAGGTATGCTAAAATAAGACAATTTGTTTAAATATAATTTAGTTAATAATAAAAATAATTAATTCGAGTAAATACAAGTTAAGGTAGAGTCATTTGACTAGGTTAATTAGGCCTGGGAGGTCAAGTTAATAAGATGGCTTATTTATGTGATGAGTTGACTAATGACCTAATAAGTTGACTTACACTGTATACTATAGTTGATTTTATTATTGTGAGATTCTGATATCTGTGAATATACAATGCTTGGAATGCTTGCATGACTAGAATTATTGATATTATGATACCTTGGTGTAAATGAAAATCATGCATGTAATGACACTGATAAGACTTTAATCCTGTTGAATTGAATTAGAAGATAATGAATGGATTGGTAATGTGAAAAACCCTTTAGTGCTCAGAAAAAGAAAAAGAAAAAAAGAAATGGCACCATGATATGGATATGATCTTCCCTGTATAGGGGTGATCTTGTGAGCAATTTCCCACTATAGGCATAGCCCTAATTACAAGGGATAACGTAGTATGGTCAAGCACAATCACGTAGAGGATGAATACTCAACATGAAAAGTAAGCTATCACTAATTTTTAAACGGTAGGTGGAGCGGAGGTCTCCCTACACATTATAAGGATCTGGGATCCCACAAGAATTGACTCGATGAGATATGATTTGGTAATTGGCACTGTAAGGAAAAGAAAAGTAAATCATGGCATGACATTGCATTAATCTAAGAATAACATTCATTGCACTACATGGCATTATTTATTGGAAAATATGATTTTGTTGACTGCCATGAATTCTGCTTGTTTTGGTTGTAAGTAATTATTTTATTGAGAATCTCTATACTGGCCTCTACGTTTTGAGATTGAGTTCTA
This sequence comes from Ormosia semicastrata, assembly GCA_029884595.1. Lineage (NCBI taxonomy): Eukaryota > Viridiplantae > Streptophyta > Magnoliopsida > Fabales > Fabaceae > Ormosia > Ormosia semicastrata. Next base: position 17,093,142 of record JAQQTO010000042.1, on the reverse strand, counting down.
AGAATGATTCCTAGTGAATTATTTATTGTTCATAAACTGGATTGATAAATTATATGGACTGTAATATTAAAATGAACCTCTGCATCAAGGATAATTAAAGAATTTTGGCTATTGCCATTAATTTAATTATCTATGAAAGTTTGTAAAAATCCTGAAATAATAGGAGTTATCATGATGACACAATTGTTTGTTTAGTACTACTAGGAATTCTTAGAATTCTCACACCGTTTATTTTTTCCATGATAAATCCAACAATTGAGTAGGTAGCAGAATAATCACAGTGTATTATTGGATATCAGCTCTGGATTGTATTCCAGGAACTTAAGGTTAACTAAGTTACTCATTGATGTGGAAGGAATTCTCTCATGTGAAGGGTCTTACTAGAATATGTTTGTATAGGACTTAAACTATTACTTGAAGTAGAATTGTAATGTATTTATTGCTATTTGAGGTCATGTAATAATTATATCACTAGTTTTGAGAAACAGGTTTCTATTAAGTCACTTGTAGAAGCATAAACCATAATTTAAATGAACTTAACTCTCAATACATCTCAATGATAGTTACCTAAAGAAATGACTAAAATAAATATGCTAATCTTAATTGAAGCGAGATGATAAAAATGAAAAAAAAAATCTTTGGGGTAAGTCAAGGACATAAGTAGAAGTACATGTAATGACCTTTAAGTTAATTACTTCATAGTCAACTTATACCTGCATGGTAATTAGTCTAGAGGGCATTACCTTATTCACCCGAATGTTGTGCCAAATCCGCCTAGCTTCACACTTATGTGGTAGCCGGCAGGTGAGACTTATGTGCCATATCAACCATCTTTTCAACCATATGTGCCTCCCAATGCCATAGCCCAACCATGGGAAACAACACCCTTAGCTAGACTTTATGGCTCCGCACCCATGCAGGGTTGTGGATCAAGGCAGGCACCCTATTATGCTCTGACCGCAAAACCTAGGCCAAGGCAGACACCTTATTATAGCCAGGCTTCTTAAGCTAGGTCTTCTTTTAATATTGACCCAAATCAAATAGCAGATGTCTTGAAACAACTTTTTTGGGTCAATTTAAAGCTAAATAAGATACTGATGTACAAAAAGCCATATCTAGAGTGGATTGACCGCACAAAACCTTTACTGAAGGGTTATAAGTTCCTTGAATTCTCCACATTTTCTAGAGAAGACGGTTAGACCACTTTGGAACATATTAGCCAATTCATTGCCAGTGTGGAGATCTCAACCATTTTTATCAACTGCATTTGTTTCCACTCTCACTAACCAAATCGGTTAATATGTGGTATACAAATTTGCCACCTGGCTTAAAGCAAAGATGGAATAAGATGAAACGACTATTTCATGATTATTTTCATAAAATGCAGCCATAATTTTCAATAGCTGATCTGACCATGATTAAGAAAAAACTGAATGAGCCGGTAAAATACTTAGAAAGGTTCAGGGAAGTAAAAGCTCTCTATCATCCCCCGTTACCTGAGAGTGAATATGCAAAGTTAGTTATAGAAGATATGCTCAGTTTTTTATAAGAAAGATTAATCTTAATTTATTTTGTAGATTTGCCCCAGCTAGCTTCCAACACCATTCAGTATAAGGCATAGATCAAAGAAAAGAAAAGAAAGAGGCCCTCGAAAGCTGATAAAGACCCACATATTATTTCATATGTAAGATATTCTGGGTATTCTGTTGATGATGAGTATATGTGGGATAAAGAAGGTGAGATCATGCAGCCAAAATTGTTAAAGGATCAGCTTATACTTGTCCATCTTTGAAAGCCTCGAAAGATAAATAGAAAGAATGGGCAGAAGCTAAAGAGGAGTATCTATTTGATATCTCCAAAGCTGACCAAATTTTTGACTTCTTGCTGAAAGATAAACAGATATGACTTCCTGATGGTCATCGTATTCCAAAATTAGAGGATATTAATGGTAAGAAATATTATAAGTAGCACAACTAATATAGTAATTTTACTAATAATTATGTTGTGTTTTGTACTACAATATAGAAAGCTCTTAACGATGGGAAGTTTAAGCTCTCAGACAAAGGAGCCTCAGAGATGACTGATGACTTTGATCTTTTCCCAAAGTAGCCTAGTATTAACATGGTAACACTTCTTAACTTGGAGGCCAATATGTTAACGGCCCGAGTGAGTACAAAAGCAAGGCTTACCTAGGTGCCCAAGGGCTTGGGGTAGCTAACAAACTGGTTATTGCTGCTTTGCCCAAAAACGATGAATCTTTAGGCAATAGGATCTGAACAATAGGTTTTCTACCCGATTTTATTGTTGATGATGAGTCTTTTATTGAAAAGAAGGTGAAAGAATACCTCCTTGTCAATGGCAGAATAATTTTGTGTATTTCTTTGATAACAAGGAGGCCACCCAGAATGAATAAGCTGAAAGTTGATGTCAAAGTTGGGAATGAGTCCTCAATTAGCACCTAAAAGCTGCTCGGAGAATTAACATCAATAACCCACAACAATGATTCACCAAGACCCATGGAAGAAGGTTGCAGTGTGACATTTTCTCTAACCCAATAGACTTAATCAATGTTATAGAAGCTCAATAGTATTGGTATAGCTCACTTGTTAATTTTAGTAACTATCTGAATTCGTTTGAGCATAAATCTATAACACTAAATGTGAGAAATAAATAAATAAATAAATAAGGAAGATTTATTTCTAATCTATGAATAATTGGAATGGATATATGAAAGCTTCTTAATTCAATTCCATAGGTTTAATTTAACCTAAGAAAGAATAATGAAGCTTAGAGACTGATAATGTAGTATAAGGAAAATGGTGGAATGGTAATATAGAGACTAGAATGAAATCCTAGAATTTTTTATGATACCTATAAAGGTTAGAAAATTCATTTCTGAAATATTAAAGTATTCTTAGCAAATATAAAGTTTCCAGTTAGATTTTATTTTAAACTCTCTTCTTACTTACTCCATTATAGCTTTCTACTAACTTATCTAATTTGTTGACTTTAGAGATTGCTTGTTGTTCTCATTCTCTCTACTCTCATGTTTCATTCTCATTTTTGTTGCTCTTTCATTCCTACGTACTGGCAGAAGAGAGAAAGGAGAACAAGAATAAGCAGAATCAAAGAGGGAAGAAGAGACAAGAGGAAGAAGAAAAGAAAGACAAGAAAGAAAAGAAGAAAATATCTACAAGCTAGGTAGAGGTTGTTTTTCTTAAAACTTTTCCTACTTTATTGGATTTCTTAAAGTTTGAATGAAAACTTAGCTTAAATGATGAGTTTAAAGCCATGAACTTCATAAATATGGAATGGTTTTTCTAATGGTATGATTATGAGTCAAGTTTACCTCTTGAGTTTGAAATGATAATGATTTGAGATTGAAAAAGAGGTACATATTTGAGTTGAGGACTACCCATGTTTTACTATATCACTTTGTGATGGTTTTGATTCTTTGTTTGTAAAGTTTCTAGTTCATCTTGATACATGAGATGGTTTTGGGGTGTTTTTGGGTTGAAACTCTATTTTCTGTTGAAAAACTCCCCAGATAACCAATTATGGACAATGCAAAATTGGCTATTTGCGTAAAAAAATGACTTCCCACGCATAGAATAATTAGTTAAGGGTAAGCCTAACTAATTATTGAAACATGACAAAGAGTCACATTATGCAATAATCAATTAGAGCCAAGGTCTAACTAATTATTTCTTGTGATAGAAATATATGAAGAGCCAATAACCGATTACCCAAAGACTGGTAATTGATTATTGGCCTTAAAATTAGAAGCATGGGAGGTCCATAATTGGTTACCCAATGATGGTAACCGATTCTGGGACATGAAAATTGGTTGGTTAGCCAATGATAATCGATTAACACTATATGCTAACCGATTATTCTGCTTAAAAATGAGAATTTGAGACTTTTGCTTGATTAAGAGATCATGAGATTACCTAGAATTTATGAGATCTTATTTTTGAAAGACATGATGCTATGATATGGAATGATATGATAGAATATTCTATTGCATGTATAATAAGATATTGATACATTATGCTACGAGATGAGATAATATGATGAAATGTCGTATTACAAGCACGAGGAAAATGATAGTTGAGATGATCAACATACAGATGAGATTTGATTTTCATTAGTAACCCATTATCTAGGATTCTGTCCTTATACCTAGGATAAGACTTGGATTATGGTGGTTGAGGATAGACATTTCCTTACCACCAGAGTAAATGACATTGAGGGTAAATACTCATTCCCTCTTTACTTGAGTTCTTCCTAGAATAAAAGTAGTTGAGGATGGACTCCTTTTCTACTTGAGGTGATCCTAGATCCAGAGATAATGTGAGGATGGATAATATCTTCCCTATCAAAGTAGTTAGGGATAGAATCCCTTTCTACTCACAATTTTTTAATGAGGATGGACTCCTCAATTGTTGTCGCTGTTTGGGTTACTCAGAGTAGTTTTGTGTAACAAGAAAGACCATTACAAAAAGGTTAAAGTGCATTAACCTGAAAGTAGACTATTACCAAGTGAACGGTATTGTAAGGTGGTTACTCCCTGATGAACCGTCAATATGTCATATTTTTACGATTCAATTCTTTGATTTTTCATGTTCTTTTTATATTTTTTATTGAAATTTGTTCGTAAGTTTTGTTATATTTTTAGTATTGTTTAAATGTATTTTTATTATGTGTTTTGTGTGTTTTTGTTAGGTAATTGCACATGGAGGAGACTGAACATTTAAAGGAGCAAGAAAAGACACAAAATTTCATCAGGCGACCAATGCTTGAGCGTTGATGTTAGAGCGCTTGAGTGCCCAAAGCGTATCTAGTAGCATAATTTCAGTGTCCCGGTGCCTGAGCGTGCAGGAAGTAACAGTGCATGTCTTAACTTAAATGGGTCAGCGCTTGAGCACCCATAATCCAACGCCTAGGCGCTGGTTGTGTAACAAAACACGTTATTTTCTATAAATTAGAAAAGTTACGCCAAACTCAATACACTAGACTTTACATGTTGCACATCAAGCAGAAAATCCCTGATCCTGAAAGAGTAGTTTTGCGGCAGCAGACTTTAGAGGATGACTTCAAAGGGAAGATTCGATTCTTGAAGGTTAGAAGATCATAATCACTGTAAAAAGGGGTTTTGATTTCTCTTTCCCTCTAGTTTTCTCTTTTCTTTGGGTTTTCTTTCCATGGGTTTGTATTGCGATATGAGTTTGTTTGTATTGAACATAAGTAGCTAAACTCATAGCTAGGGCTATGAGGGATCTTGTTTTTCTAATTATTTGGGTTTAATTTCTAATTTGATTAAGGTAATTTCTTTTACAGTCTATCATATTGCTTGCATTCTTATTATAACTTGATCATTTTTGGCATGTTTTAATTCATTGTTTGACCGTTGACCATCCACATTCAATGAGTATATCTATATGGTAAGCCTAGGATTAGATTGGTGAATGACCAAACATATATTTTCCTACCAATGGAATTGATAGGTATGTTAGTTCATCTCTTGAATTGAAGCTTAATGCATTCCTAATTAATTCAACTAAATGACCGAATTGGTGATTTAATTTAGGGATAGAATATTGTTTCATCCATGACCATTGGGATTCAATAGCAGGTAAGAGAATATTAGTAAAAGAATTACCTTATATCATAAATGAAAGAAAATTTGAATAATTGGATTCAATTGAACTTTGCGCCCTAGTCTCTTTCTCATTGATTATCTATTCTTTTTTTGATTGTTCATTGATTTTCTTTATTTGTTTTCTGATTTTATCTTGAATTTCTTCATACACTTTTGATTATCTGGATAACAAAGAGTTTTATGAATCTAATAATTACCATTTATTCCTCACGGGATTGATAACTGGGACTCAAGTCCTATATTACTTGGCGATATAGTGTACTTGCTCTTAGTGTATTTCACGCATATCAAGTTTTTGGTGTCATTGTTGGGGAATAAGTTTGGTAATATTAGAAGTGAAAAGCTCTAGTTAATTTAGACTCCCTTTTATTTTATTCCTTATTTTATTTTTATTTTTATTTCTATTTCTTATTTTATTTTTATTTTTATTTTCATTATTTTTATTTTTATTTAATTTGTCACTTCATATTTTTTGTTTATGCTTACTTGATCTCAGTTTCCTGATCTGACATTTGATCCTTAAATTGAGAAAACAACTCACAGGTTAAGGAAGCAATCTTATACTGAAGCTGTGACAGTAGATATAAACAGGATGGAGAGACAACCAATAGTTGAGGTGAATCGTGAAGAAAGAGTTACCCCAGCAGAGCGGACCATACTTGAGTACTCCATGCCCACGGTTGAAGGGTATGGAGGGAGTATAAGACTAGCTATGGCAGCTAACAATTTTGAGATCAAATCGGCATTGATCTCCATGATTCAGAATTCAGTTCAGTTTCGTGGATTGCCGTCGGATGATCCAAATTAGCATTTAGTCAGGTTCTTGCAGTTGTGTGCTACTATAAAGTATAATGGGGTGACAGATGATGCAATCTGATTGCGACTCTTTCCTTTCTCTCTTAGGGACAAGGCGAGTCAATGGTTAACGTCACTACCAAGAGGTTCTATCACTACATGGGATCAATTAACATAATAGTTTCTGGCTAAGTATTTTCCTCTTTCTAAATCTGCTAAGTTAAGGAATGACATATCTTCTTTTGTGCAGTTTGACATGGACACTCTTTATGAAGCTTGGGAGCATTTTCAAGAGTTATTGAGGAGATGTCCACATCATGGATTTCCCGTATGGCAGTAGGTTCAGATTTTTTATAATAGTTTGTCGAATGCAAACTGATCACTCATTGATGCTGCTGTAGGAGGTACAATTTGGAGGAAAACGCCTATTGAGAGCCAAGTACTAATTAAAGAAATAGCGCTAAATAGTTTCCAATGGCAAAATGAGCGCCAGGTTCCTAATAAATAAACAGGTGTACTTGCTGTTGATTCTTCTACTACTATTCTGAGTCAATTGGAAACAATGACAAAGAAGGCGGAGACTTTGATGATAGCAAACAATGTAGCCCCACCAATCATTTGTGAAGCATGTGGAGCACAAGGTCATACAAGTGCAAACTGTCAAGTTGGTAGTCCATTTATCCTTAAGCCTGAAGGAGTAAATTTTGTTAGTAATTCCAACCGATAACAGTACAATCCATATGCTAATACGTACAATCCCGATTGGAGGGACCATCCTAATTTCAAATGGGGAAATCAACAGGGCTATCAACAGAATCAACAGAGAGCTCCACAACTACCTCCAGGTTTCCAAGTACATGCAAAGAAGCCAAGCTTTGAAGATTTGGTAATGAAGTATATATAGAATTCAGATGCGAGAATGAAGAACTTGGAGACTCAGATTAGCCAGTTGGCTACATTGATGTTAACAAGGGCACCAGGGACATTGCTTAGTACTACTGAGACTAATCTGAAGGAATAGGTCCATGCAATTACCTTGAGAAGTGGTAAGGAACTTGGGGAATCCTCCCAAACGAAGGAAATATCAGAGTACAAAGATACTTTTGATGAGTCAGGTAATGTGAAAGATGAGAAGGCAAATGAAGCACCTAGTTCGTCAGGAATTGAGACCAAGAAAATAATGTTCTTACTGAAGATGTCTCAATTCAAGATGTTAATAAAGCAGGAGAGATTGAGAAGAAAGAACCAAAGTGGCAGAGAGCGAAGAAGCATCGTGAGCAGTGCACAGTATATGAACCATCACCATATGCTAATATCTCATTCCCTCAGAGGCTCAAGAATAATCAGTCAGATAAGGAATTTACTAAATTCTTAAAGATGTTCAAGAAATTACAAATTAATATTTCATTCGTTGAAGCCATCTCTCAAATGCCTAAGTATGCAAAATTCTTGAAGGAAATACTTACAAAGAAACGTAAGCTTGAGGAATTTGAGATAGTATGTGTTAATGGGGAATGTTCTGCCATCCTTTTGAAGAAGTTACCTACGAAATTAAAAGATCCAATGAGTTTTACTATTCCTTGCTCTATTGGTAATTATTATTTTGAGAAGACATTGTGTGATTTGGGTTCTAATATTAATTTGATGCCTTTCTCTGTTTTTAAGAAATTGGGAATACAAGAACCGAAGCCCACCAACATTTCACTATAGTTGGCTAATAGATCCATCACTTAGGTGTGATAGATGATGTTTTGGTGAAGGTGGATAAATTCATATTCCTAGTTGATTTTATGGTATTGGATATGGAATAGGACACTGATATTCCTCTCATTCTTGGAAGACCGTTTTTGGCAACTTCAGGAGCCATGATTGATGTACCTCGGGGTAAGCTCATCTTTAGAGTGGATAGAGATTATGTGACTATTATTGTCTTTAGGGGGATAAATCTTCCCCAATGTCAAATCTCCATACCCCTATCAATTTTGTTCAACTAAGAAGCAAGAAGCCTTAGCTATCAAAGACCCTCCATCGTCATACAATGTTGATGTTGACTTTTCGAAAACTTAAGTTGTTGAAACAGATAAAGGTCCTCTTATAATCCATGCTCCTTCACAAATTGGTCCTTCATCTGTTGATCGACTAAAACCACCATAGTTTAGCGAGATGTCTTGCACCAAGGCACTTCTAGAGTAGCCAAGTCCTTATCAAGCTCAAAATGCTTTTGGAGGCACCTCCAAGGTCATGAACAAGGAATGGAATCACTGCTTTGAAATGAAGAATGCGTCCTCCTATTTTTCTTACTTTAAGTCACCTTGATTTATCTGAAAAAGGCAACGTCGAGCTAATGACGTTAAACAAGCACTTCACAGGAGGCAACCTGTGTTACTTCTTTTTATTTCTTATTTTAATTATTTTTGTTATTTTTATTGTTATTTTCTAGATGCTACTCATTTATTTTGGAGCAAATCTTGTGATTTTTTAGATTCTGCTACAGCACTGACTCTTGTGCTTCTTATATGTCTGACATTGTATCACTTATCATCAGGTTGTGTTATTCTTTTCTTTACTATTTTATTTATTTTTCTTTCACATTGAGGACAACGTTTATCTTAAGTGTGATGGGGTACTTTTATAATTTTTGTGAAAATAAAAAAAATAAATAAAAAAATTTGATGAGCACTTGAGTATTGCTGGTAATTAAGCAAGAATTGTGTGTTTATGTCTTGATTTATTCTGAGCTGATAGAGATATGTTTTAAAGGGGATTCCATTACTCATGCGTTGAAAATGTGTGAAACAATCTTTTTCAATGAAGCAAAGTGAAATTTAGCATCTTAGTTTGAAATTAACATTGTCTGCTTGCTTTTGTTCTTTTTATTAACTTTAGCTAGAAAGTGAGTTTTGAGCTTTAATGATTGAATTTTTCATAAATGAAATCCTATTTTCCTTCTGAAGTTTTTCTCTTGATTTATGTGTGCTATAACTTACTTTGATATCTTGTTGAGGCTTTAATGATTCACATACAGACTTGAATATAATTAAGGCAATTAGGCTTAATTCTTTCTTGACTTTTAGAGTTGCATTGATAAAATAACCCCTTAGTTGTCCTATTTGAGCCTGAAATTGATTTCTTTGAATACCTAATTAAATCAGGTTGAATTCTTTGGAGCATCTGATGTGTTGATTGAAAAGTCATTAAAGGTTGTTTTTGTCTTCAAGGGTTAAACAAATGAAAAAGAAAAATAAAAAAAGTTCATTGGTGAAGAATATTGAAAATATTGATTTAAAAGTGAGAATGTGTTATATCTTTGTGCATTATGCTCTATTGTCATCTTTTCAACCTAATTCTGCTTTATATCGATTTATCCATGAGCATTCTTTACCCTTTTTATCTTTTTCTTACCTTTCATTATACCCTTGGCCCCGTTATAACCAAAGGAAGTCCTTTTGATTCTTGTGTTGTATGTGAACTTGGAAGTGGAGATGAGATTGATAAGCAAGCCTATAGTATTGCATTTTTCAAGGAAAATTTGAGTAATCTCTTTGTCTTTAAACACTTGAGTGATGGTAATATAAGTGATCTCAATTGATTGGTAAAGAGAAAAGTTGCAAGCTAAACTCAAGCCTCTAATTGTTTTAAGTGCTAAATGATGTTGCTTGATTGGATTTGATTGCTAAACTTGAATTTTTTTAAATTATGGAATTTCCCTTGATTCTTGTTTCTTGATGTTGAGTTTGATCTTGTAGTTGATTCCTATTCTTTACTTTAGGATAAGCAAAGCTCAAGTGTGGGGCAGTTGATGAACCATCAATATGTCATACTTTTACAGTTCAATTCTTTAGTTTTTCATGTTCTTTATATATTTTTTATTGAACTTTCTTTGTAAGTTTTGTTATATTTTAATATTATTTAATTATGTTTTTATTATGTGTTTTATGTGTTTTTGTCAGGTAATTGCACATGGAGGAGACTAAACGTTTAAAGGAGCAAGAAAAGGCACAAAATTTCATCAGGCGACCAATGCTTGAGCGTTGGTGTTGGAGCGCCTGAGCGCCCAAAGCGTATCCAGCAATGTAACTTCAGTGTTCAGTGCCTGAGCACTAGGAAGGCAGTGCCTGAGCGCGCAGGAAGTAATAGCGTACGTCTTGACTTAAGTGGCTTAGCGCTTGAGCGCCCATAATCCAGCGTAACAGAACACGTTATTTTCTATAAATTAGAAAAATTACGCCGAACTCAACACACTAGACTTTACACTTTACACATCACGTAGAAAATCCCTAATCTTGAAAGAGTAGTTTCGCGGCAGTAGACTTTGGAGGATGACTTCGAAGGGAGGATTCGATTCTTGAAGGTTAAAAGATCATAATCACTGTAAAAGGGGTTTTGATTTCTCTTTCCCTCTAGTTTTCGATTTTCTTTGGGTTTTCTTTCCATGGGTTTGTATTGTGATATGGGTTTGTTTGTATTGAACATGAGTAGTTAAACCCATAGTCAAGGCTATGGGGGATCTTGTTTTCCTAATTATTTGGGTTTGATTTCTAATTTGATTAAAGTAATTTATTTTAGGGTCTATCATATTACTTACATTCTTGTCATAACTTGATCACTTTTGACATGTTTTAATTCATTGTTTGACTGGTGACCATCCGCATTCAATGAGTGGATCTATATGGTAAGCCTAGGATTAGATTGGTGAATGACCAAACATCAATTTTTCCTACTAATGGAATTGACAGGTATGTTAGTTCATCTCTTGAATTGAAGTTTAATGCATTCCTAATTAATTCAACTAAATGGCCAAATAGGTGATTTAATTTAGGGATAGAATATTGTTTCATCCATGACCATTGGGATTCAATAGCAGGTAAGAGAATATTGGCAAAAGAATTACCTTACATCATAAATGAAAGAAAATCTGAATAATTGGATTTAAGTGAACCTCGCGTCCTAGTCTCTTTCTCATTGATTATCTATTCTTTGTTTGATTGTTCATTGTTTTTCTTTATTTGTTTTATGATTTTATCTTGAATTTTTTCATACACTTTTGATTGTCTAGATAACAAAGAGTTTTACAAATCTAGTAATTACTATTTATTCCTCATGGGATCGATAATTGGGACTCAAGTCCTATATTACTTGGCGATAGAGTGCACTTGTTCCTAGTGTATTTCACGCGTATCACTCCTTCCATACCATTTTGATAAATGATGAACAATGATTATTGACGAATGATAAATGATGACTATAGATGAATGACGATTGATGATTATGATGAATGATCAACATGAGATAGCTTAATACATGAGCTTATTATAGAATGGATTTCTGATACAATATTGAGACTATGATGAGATTTGATGACTTCTTTGATTATATAAATGATTTTGTTAAACTTATAAAATGAACCTCTGTTTCGGGAAGAGAAATGACTTGATTTGGCTTCGACCACCTTTCTATTGATTCTATATGAATGATTTGAAATGATTTTTTTCTGAAACAGCTGGAATGATTATGATGACTCGTTTATAACTATTATTGGGAATTGTGAGATTCTTACCCCATTTACTTGATTTCCATAATGATTCCAAGATGTCCTCGTGCAAACCATAAAGGCAAAGAAGGACCTGATTTTATAGATCTTTTGTTCCTTTTGTTCCTTTTGTTTTAACATATGTATACGGTTGTATACCATTTTTGTACCTTAGTGGCATATGATGTATTTGATGTACCTTGTTGTACTATTTGTATAGAACCCAATTCTACAGATATGTATTATGTATTTCCATTTCAAGCTCATATTTTGTATATTATTTATGTACTTCTTCAGAAAAATTGATATTGATCTAAGTGACGTACTCTAATATGATTATTAATGCATAATTCTAGATATATCATTAGTTTAAATATTAGGACGTTACAAGCAATGGAAGAAAACAGCAGAGAAAAGAAAGAAGTTGTTCTATATGCAAGAAGAATCTAAACATCAGCCATGGTGGAGTAACAAGGAGACTACTATTAGTGGTGTAGAATCCAGTAACCATAGGAAAATGTTGGAATAGATGCTGAAACAATTTCTTATGGAGAAGCAGACACAACAAATCCAGTAGACCCATAATGAAGTTGTTGTGGCAAAAAATGAACCTAAAAAGGCAGAATGAGAGTCATAGCTTTAACTGATTCCTTAGCCAGCTAAGCCATTAACTGAAGATAAGCTATTGGATTTGGAGTTGTGGGAATTATTGGAGAATAAAGCAAAACACCTTGATATTCCAGACGATTCAGACTTGCAGGGAATACTGGAGGAGCTTATTGCGATTAACATGATTAGTGTGATTCTTGCTGATTTCTCACCTAAAGGCAATCTAGCTAACCACTTGGAAGGGGATGTATTAGTTTGAGGCTGAATGGCCAAATGAATACACAAGACAAATGGCTAAAATTGTGTTTGAAAAGCCTAAGGAAGTTATGGCTAGACACTTTAAGCCTCTCTATATTTGGGCTTATGTGAATGACAGACCTATTGCAAGAGTCTTTATTGACAATGGAGTTGCTTTGAACATAATGTTGATCACAACACTAAGAAAGCTGGGGAAAACTGAAGCAGATTTGATCTCTACCACCATACAAATGACAAATTTCACTGGTGGAGCCATAACGGCTACAGGCGTAATCATTGTGGAGCTTATTGTTGGAAGTAGAACAACTACTACTATAGAATTGTCTTTGCCCAAATGGTTTAATATGTTAAGTTTTGATTATGACAAATACAATATAAAAAGAATGATGTTTATGCTTCATAGATGTGCTTAATAGATGAAAAATGCATTACAAAAGAATATTGATCATATTATATAAATGTGCTTAATGAGATATATTATATCATGCATGATTATGTACTTTATCTAGTTATATTTCACTTAATAATCATGTAATGAGATATGCGTAGCATTCTTTATATAATATATCCAATAATGTTTTATATGAGTTATAATGAATTAATATTGGATTTTACTCTATTTAAATGAAAATATGCAAAATATTCTTTGTTGCATCCTACATAAAGCATATCTATTAGTAATTGATAAATATCTTATTTGAATGTGTCTATGAAAGTCTTATATGCATGTTAGACTAACTAGAGTTATACATTTATGAATCATGCATATGAAAATATTAAATTATGAATTTGGACTAACTATGTTTGTTTTAAATGAGCAATACGTTGTGGGATAGTTCAAGTACCAAGAGTGAGCATTACAACAAAAAAGGAAAAGATTACAATTATGCTCAACTCAAGAAGAATGAGAATGATAAGTTGTCCCAAGCATTTGCAATATTTGAAGAGAAGAAATTTTTTAGAAGCTTGGATTAGATCAAGAAACCTAAGGACTAGAATTGATATATTTTCCTTTTAGACTTTCTCTTATGTAAAGATAGAAGTTTTACAAGAAAAGAGCTTAAACGTGTTTTTTAAATGGTTCTTACATACTAAAATACCTAACAAACATGTTTTGAAAAGCTAGTCATGGTAGTAGTTAAAAACTATAAAAAATAGTCAATTTTGAGTTTTGAAAAGCTGACCTTTAGTTGCTCTTTTTATCATAACTTTCAAAATAATTTAAATTTTGTTGTAAAACTTATTTCATATGAAAATAGACTCAAATATCTTTCCAATGAGTGGTTATTTTCTTAAAATGGTTAAGAAATGAAAAAATTATGACCATTTAAAGTTAATTTTTGAAATCAGAGTGCAATAACCGATTAGGACACGTAAATAACTGATTATTCTAAGCCCAGAAACGTTTCTAACGGCTATAAATGGCTAGTTTTCATAAGAAATCATTTCTAAACACTACCAATGGCTATTTTATCACATGGGCTCTATATATAAGTGATGTTTGAAGCTTTTGCTCTTAAACACTTGATTTGATCCTTGAATAATCAAAATCATATTTTGAGCTCTTTATTACAAAATCCTTCTATTCATTTGTTCTTCAAGTTGTATATCTACTCTTGTGAGAGTTTATAATCTTTCTCTTCATCTTGAAATCATTGTAAGAGGGTGAGATATCCCTTGTAGTGAGACTCAAACACAAATGGTGAGGTATCCCAAAGGTGTTGTGGGTGCTCTTGAATGTAAAGCTTTTTTCAAGCACCTATGAAGCTTGAAGAGTTGGAGCCTCTAGCACAAGGGTGAAGTATTCCAAGGTGTAAGGAGTCCTCTTGTTTGTACAAAAAGTTTTCCTAGCACCCGTGAAGTCTAGGAGATAGTGAAGAAAATCTCAAGTTAAACTTAGGGATTGGATGTAGACCACAAGTGGTTGGTGGATGAACTAGGATAAATATTGTATTTACTTATCTCAACTCTATCTCTTTTACATTTGTGCCTTAATTATATTTGCTTGAGTTGAATTTGATTTCTAGCTTATTTGCTTGATTTATCCTATTAGCCCAAGTGGTATTTGAGAAATCTCTAATAGTTGTATCTTTGTTAAACTTGTTTCGCTGCATGTGTTGATTGAAAATATCAAAATGTATAATTTCTCAAAGGTATTTTAAAAATTTATAATAACCCAATTTACCCCCCTCTTAGGTAATGCTTGCCATGACTAACAACCACTTCTTTCTTTATGGTTGATGCTAAAAGTACTTATACTTTACTTTTGGGGTAGGACTAGATCCATGCCAACCAGTGTATTCCTTCTTCCTTGCATCAAATTCTCATATACTAGAATGGTGATGAGGTAGAAATTGTGAAAACTGATGACAAAGCTTTTGCAGCCGAGGTAGGTATAGCTGAAGCTTAATTATGTTCTCTTTATGTCACAAGTTTGTCTGACTTGATGCAGGAGTCTTTTGGGGTAGATAGCTCCATTGAATGGACTAATGAAGGATTCCAAGTGAAACATAAGGTTGATATCTCGGCCACCAAAATTGTTTAAATGAAAGCTATCAAAGATTTAAAAGGTAGACTAACCACTTACATTGTGGAAAGTAAGGTAATGTTGGCTGTGCCTGAAGAAGCTGAAGTCAGTGAAGCAATATTGAAGGAATCTCCTTCGCGGGAGGATGCGAAGACTATGGAGACTTAGGATCTGTAGGTGGATATTAATTTAGGCACAATTGATATGCCTAGAACAACTTTTGTTAGCAGCTTGTTATAAGATAACTTTAAAGAGAAGTTAGTTCAACTACTTTGCAAGTATAAGGATTGCTTTGCCTGAGACTATCATAAGATGCCCAACCTTGCCCACAACCTAGTTGAACACCGGTTACCCCTTAAGTCGACAGTTAAACCTTGTAGGCAGGCCACCCATAGGTTCACACCGAATCTGATCCCAAAGATCAAAGAAAAAGATGAGAAGTTGCTACGAGCTAGCTTTATCAGAATTACTCGGCACACAGAATGGCTTGCTAACATTGTGCTTGTAGTGAAGAAGAATGAGAAGCTATGGATATGTGTAGACTTTAGGGATCTAAACATGGTGACCCCTAAAGATAAGTATAACATACCCGTAGCTGATATGTTGGTGGACACTACCTCTTCTAATGAAGTCTTTTCCTTGATGGATGAATACTCTGGCTATAATCAAATATATATAGCCGAAGCCATTGTTTTAAAAACAACTTTCAAATGCCTGGGGGGCAATCGACACATTCGAATAAGTAGTGATGTCATTTCAGATTTAAGAATGTTGGAGCAACCAATCATAGAGCTATGATATCTTCTATACTTATGGTCATAATATTAACTTATTGGCACAAAAGATCATTCTAGGGATCATAGTTTACTTGCTCCATCAAAACACACACACACACTTTTCCTCCTTAACATTGATAAAACCGAAAACATATCCTTCAAGAAACAATAAAAGGCAACAACCATGATGAATAAAATATTAAGTTAAGTCAACTAAAAGGTAATCATTGACTAATCATGCGATAGATGTTAAAGTAAATCAATATAGTAGATTCTGCAAGCCTTCTTGAAAACTAGCCAAAACCAAAAAATCATTTGATTCATAAAACTCATTTAAAATTCAAGACAAGTATAAGATGATGTATATAAAAACAAAACCTTATCTATATGATCATCAAAATTGGGATTTCATCCTTTATCCCCAAAAACAAAAATAGAAATCTGGTCTCATCATAATCTTCATGAAACTTTCAAAACTCAAACATGCAACATGATCATTCAACAAGGTTTCTAAGCATGCAACCAGCAGCCTCGATTCTAGGCTTCTCAAGGCCAAAAGCAAGCACTTTTTGAAGGAATTTGGAATCAAAACTCATCAAAATTTTGGACTAACAACAAGCAGCAACCAGAACAAAAATTCCAACATTTATTCCACTCATTCATGCATCAAAGTCAGTTTTTCAATCTTTAAAAATTTAGCATACCTCTGTTTGGTCGAAGACCTTTAAAACAGCAAGTAAATATTGAAAAATGAAAGCTAACCATCCAAGAAAACAAGATCTATCCCAACAAAATTAACCAACAGTCCAAGAGAGATTAAAAACAGTCCCAGCAATTCGAAAAGAATCAAAAATAGTCCCAACAGTCTAAAAAATTTTAAAACAATCCTAATATTCTAATAGAAACTAAAACTATCCCAACAATCCATGGTTTACAAGGTCACGGTTCAAAATCCCTTTCTTCTAAATCCCAAAATCAATGTTTTAACCATCCAATAGAGAAGAAAAGATGAAGATCGACCTCATGCAAGAGAGAAAAATTTCTCCTTTACCCCTTCCAAGATATCACCTCATCCATGAAAAATCAACAAAGAGAAACGGTTAAGAAGGAAAGCAAGATAAAGGCATCAAACAACAAAAAGGTGAAGCCTTTAGGACTAAAAAATGAACTCAGTTGTTAGGCTGAAAATGGTGGTTTACCATTATTAGAAATTTTTTATTTAGAGATAGAATTTAGAGTCAGGCAAAATCCTATTTCTATTAAAGATGGAAACAGAGATAAATTTGATGATTTAGAGATAGAAAATAAATTTTATAATTTAAAGATAAAATTTAGATATAAAAATTATCTATTTCAGAATTTTTTATCTCTATTTCCATTTCTATACTGTTAATGCTAAGTTTTAAAAAAATCAAATTAATTTAAAAATAAAATTTAGAGATAAAATATACACATATCTAAATTTTTCATCTCTAATAACATTCCAATTTTATCTCTAAATATTTGATATAATTTAATTAATAATTTTTTTATATAAAAATTAGTGACGGATTGTCCATCTCTAATTCCTTCAAAATTACTATCTTTCTAAAACCCTTTTTCCCATATGTTTTCATTTCCTTCTCATTTCCTCATTTCCCCCTCTTCCCCTTCTTTCTTTCCCATTCACTGCATGAAGCCCTAGCCCTATATTCCTTTCTCTCTCTATCTCCCCATTCTTTCTTTATTCTCATCCCATTGCTCCAGCGCCGTTGACGAATGTTCTCGTCGTCGCCGACCATCACTCCAGCTCCAGCTCCATCGCGCCTCCACCACGTCTCTGCATCAAGCACGTCGTTGCAGCAAGTATCGTTTAAGGTAAAAAAAAACACCTTATTTGAGTTATTTGACTTATTTCAGTATCAATTATCAACCCTAGGTTAGAAACCCAAATCATCGCAATCGAAAATGCTCTCTCACATCTGCTCTTCAAAATTCGGAATGGGTTCTTGTTTAAGTTGTGCAGCTCACCTCTGTTGTGTTCTTTGACTAGTTGAGCAACCCATTGGCCAACCCATTGTCTCTATTCTTGTATTGGTGATGCTGAGAAGAAGTTACACCCAATGGAAGTCACACCTAGCTACTGCGACCCAGTTGAGTGACCCATTTAGCAGCCCATTGTCCCTCTTCTAATAGCAGAGTCACACCCACTGGAAATCACTTGGAAGTTTATGATTGGAACTATAGGTATAAATATAATAATGAATATACCGATTTATTTTCATTTGTGTTCTGTGTTTGTGTTTATTTAAATATATGAATGTCCATGATTTAATTCTAACAAAGATGGGAATGTGGTTCTTTAAGCTGCTCTTGCTTTCCTGCACCATTTATGCTGATAATTAGATAAGGAGATACAATGGGAAGCTTTTCTGTTTTACACCCTTGTGTGTTTGTGTGTGTTTTTTTTCTTTGGGTGAACATCCACCCTTGTATTTGGAAAAGGGAAAATGTCATTGACTCATTGTAATTAGACTTTTGAATATACTTTGCTGTAGTTGCAGTGTTACCAACTTCCTAATTACTATATTATTATTGGACCTCAATGCACTCTTTGTTTGAGCTTGACATATAAATCCTAGCATTTATGCATTGATTTCTAATTTCTCTCTTTTTATTCGTTTGAGTATACTTATGGTTCAACCAAAGAATAGAACATTTTTTAATCTATGTCATTTGATGAAGTTCTATTGGTGTTTTGGTTGTCTTATCTATATGGCTGCTTGAGTTTATGGTTCCTTTTCAGCCATGTGAAAAATGCATCCAATAGAGTTTGATTGTTGGTGTTTGAGTGCAGAGAAGCCATTCGAATAGAGTCTCATTACCAAAGAGCTCATCATCGATTGGGAAACTTGCACGAGGTAGGTATGCTACACCTCAACTCAGTTAGATTGAGGAATATGATTCTTTCAACTTGCATCTCTTACTTTTCCATCTTCATTTTTTCTGGGATGTTGTCACTCATTGTTTTTGTTTCTGTTGCTGTACCAAATTCCTACAGATTATGAGAAATAGATAAGGCCCTTTATCATTATAAATAGACAAGACCATAGGCCGATCCAGATGAGGTTGCTAAAGTAAAGAATGTTCAGGTCCATCTAAACAAGTGCACTGAGGCTTGTAGGTTAGGAGATTGGAACACCCTCATCAAGGAGACCAACCATGCTATATCATCTGGTGCAGATTTTGCTCCACAGGTGAGCTGCCTACTAGCCTCTATTACACAAAGTAATTATTAAGTAGGAACGGTCTGTCTACTATAGGTAATCAAATTGAAAAATTGACATATGTTAAGTCATTTTTAGAGATAAATGCATTTCTAACATACACTACACAACCTTACACATGTCAACTTTTTGAATTCAATGCCTATAGTAGACCTTACCTATCTAAGAAATTTTTTTTTTACACATTGAACTCTGTTTTAGATCTCTCTCTCTATCTCATTCACACACGCACATATTTGCATGCCAATCGTGCTAATATAAATCTGGTTGTGGCTTTATTGGAAGATATTTGCATTGCAAGCGGAAGCCTTGTTAAAGCTTCATTGGCATCAAGAAAAAATAGATGGATCTTCTATAGGGAAAAAAGAAACAAGAAAAAATAAAGAGAGAAATCCTTTGTTGACTAGGATAATCTTAACTTATATTAGTGGCTACTTTACCAAAATTTAGTGATTTGTTTCTGTGACTTGTGCCACTTTCAGTATTCTAGATGAAAAATTTGTCATTCTCTTGGAAGCTGCTGTAATGTATGACAGACGTGTTGTTGCTATATTAAGTGAAGATGATTCACTAAATGAGGAGGAACCAAATTAGCTGAGTAGAAACTAGTATAGTTCCGCCCTCATTCAACTTTGCTTCTATTTTCTATGATATTTCTTTTATTGTTTAGGCTTGATATTTCTTTCAAGTTTTTACAATTGATCTCTAGTGCCCATTTCTATGTTGCAGCTACCACACAAAAACATATTAGGGAGCTAATAAAGGCTGATGACCTCACAAATGATGAAGTCAAAAGTCATCTACATAGCTGTCTTACAGATAAATGTTTAATTTTTTTTATTATTGTAAGTTTTTGTATTGCAAATGGAATATTTTAAAACTTGGCCTTTTGTAATGCAGATGACTCTCCTAAATCATATTCTCACATCCCAATCCAACATGCCTATGTAATGCCACAATGATTCTGAGGTAGTCTTCTTTGTATATAATAGCTAGTTCCAAGTAAGTCAGTTGATTGCCTTATTTTAAGTTCTACCCATCTTTAGCTTAAGACATGCCAAGGGTATTAGCAATTTAGCTCACATTTTGATTTGACTTGCATTACTCATTATTGTAAAAGTTACATATAAGTCTACTTGCAAGATGTAACTACTCAAATGCTATTAACTATCTTGATATCTTTTGCATAGTTAATTGGATAATTATAGTGATTGTTCTTTTATTGTGTTTTTAGTAAAATTTGGCATTGGATAATTACGTGCATAAGAAAATATAAAATTTTGATGCTGATGAGTGCACTAAGTTCTTTGGACCTATAGGTACTGCAAATTTGTTGGTGACTCGGGCTCAGGTTGATTTGGCTGCTGGCAGGTTAGTGTCTAGTTTCTAATTGAAAGTGAAAACCAGAATATGCTTCATAAATATTGCTTACTCCTATTAATGTAGCCATTATTTAACATGTAATCTCTATCCACTCACTGTGTTTGCAGATTTGAAGATGCTTTAGACGCACTTCAGCGAGCAGCTAGTCTAGAGTCAAGTAATAAGGAGGTGAGCAAGGTGATGAGGAGGGCTCGAACTGTGGCTGCAGCTCGATCAAATGGAAAGGGGCTTTTCAAGGCATTGAAATTCTCCGAGGCCTGTGTTCCCTATGGAGAATGCCTTGAGCATGATCCATATAACTCGATTTTGCTATGCAACTGAGCTGCTTGTAGATCAAAATTAGGCCAATTTGAGAAAGCAGTGGAAGATTGCAATGATGCTCTTAACTTGCGCCCATCTTACAGCAAGGCTACGTTGAGAAGAGCCAATTGTAATGCCAAGGTGACCCACATAATTAAGCTTCCTATGTTTGCTTATATAATGCAACGCATTTTGAACATAGAAAATTTTTTTGTACAGGTTTATAATAATTACTTCAGGATGCAATTTGGTAAATATAAGTGTCAGAACTCAATATTTTAACATTGCCTTACTAGTTATGTGATTTGTGTTATGTTTATGGTAAAATTGTAGTTGGAAAGACGAGAAGCTTCAATACAAGACTATGAGATCTTGCTAAAAGAGACACCAGAAGATGAGGAAGTAAGCAATGCTTTGAGTTGTCTTCACAGCTTCAGTTTCAAGAAACTAAGGCACTCCTCATTCAGGAACGTGAGGCTAGAGTTGTCTTCACAAGTGTGCCTAGAGTGATGGTAGAAGGATTTCTCGAGGAGTATTTGAGTGTTGGTGTTGTTATAGGCAGAGTTGCACACTATCGGTTGTTATTTCAGTGGCTTGCTCTCTGACCCTGGCTTACTTGTAAAGCATAGAGCCCTCAAGAATTATTTTGGAGATAGAAATTTTGATATTAAAATAAATAATGTATATTATTGTTTGAAATTTTATACTATATAAATGAATAGTGTATATATTCTGAAATTAAAATTCTATAAACATAATATATAAAATAATATTTTTTATATTTTTTTGTGCATAAGAAAATATTTTTTTTATAAAATAAAAGTGTCTAGTTGCGACAAACTGTAATTAAATGTTTATTTTTTTATATTTTTTAAAATATTAGAGATGAATTTAAAAATAAAAAAATGTTTAATTTAGAGACAGAAATATAGAAAGAAGTTTTGTCTCTAATTAAAAAGTTAGAGACAAATTTTGATAATTAAATAATGATAAAATTTTAAAATTTAGTGATGGCAAAATTTTATTTTTAATTTAGAGATAGAATTAATTTTTCTGTCTCTAACAATTAAAGACGTTATTTTTAGTGATAAATTAATTTGTCTCTAATTTCATTTTTAGATATTTAGAAATGAAATTTTACATATTTAGAAATTGGATTTTTCCGTCTCTATATCTAAAATTTTTAGTAGTGTACTGCATGCAACAAAATCAGATTTTGAAGTTGGATTCAAGAATGAAACTTGCTCATAGAAAGAAGATGAAGAAGGACGAAAATCAAAGAGCACGATTTTAAGAAAAAGAACTAGAAAAGAGGAAGGGTTGCATCTTTCCTACCTTGAAAGGGTCACGGTTCTTGAAACTTGAAGGTGAAATGATGAGGAAAAGGGAGGCCTTGCTTCTTTGTTGATGGAGGAAGGGCGTGATTCTCCCCCTCTGGTGAGAACTTGGTGTTTCTATCTCACTCTAGCTCTCAGATGTGTTTGCAGTGGTGAAGTAAGTGTGTGTTATGTTTGGTGAGATGAGGAAGTGAAAGGTTGAGGCTTAAAGGCTGCTGAGTTGATGTTTTGCTGGTTACATGTGGTACCAGTCTCCCATCAGGTGAATGTCACCAACTTGATAGGTGTCAAGGGGAAGCTAAAACGTGGCTTTTCCCCTTCCTTCACCAGTAATTCGAATTTACAGTTTACACCCCATCAAGTCGGGTTTTAATTCCCATTAACCTCACACTTATTAGCTTTTGATTATTTTTAGAAGGTGCCCCCCCTTCTTAAAATTAGGTGTATTTCTTTTAATGAGGTAAGATATTTTCTAATCTTACCATTTAAATGCTATAAAAATTAAATTATATGTCTATATTTAATTTTTTTTAGGAGGGTGAGCCTTGGCGCAACGGTAAGGTTGCTGCCTTGTGACCTGAAGGTCATGGGTTCAAATCCTGGAAACAGCCTCTCCGCTTGCGGGGGTAAGGCTGTGTATATCTACCCTCCCCAGACCCCACTAGGTGGGAGCCTCATGCACTTTGGCCGCCCTTTTTTCTATATTTAATTTTTTTTACATTTTGATTTTACTATCATTATTTACATTATTTTACATTTTTAGTTTATTATTTATACTTGTTATCATTTTATTTATTTAATTTCAAATATATATATATATATATATATATATATATATATATATATATATATATAGATCTAATGAGATGAGTTTTATTGTGAGAGGTTGAATGAAGTGAATTTTGACCATTAGATCTTACATGAATGATCAAGATTAGTCGTGCTTTACGATTGGTTTATAATTTATAAAATAATGATTTTAAAACCTTAGCCTAGAATTGTTTAGAATTTTAAAGAAAAAAGGTAGAAAACATTTTCCATAATTTTACAGTTAGAATACCATTAGTTGAAAATACAACTGTAGTTTTCTTACTTCTACTGAGACTTGTTCTTACTCTTTTCTTCGTGGTATTTCAGACTCGTAGAGATGTCGCATTTTGAGACCATCATTAGGCACTACTACATGATTTGGAATTAATAGTTGTAGTTTTTGCTCTAAAAACTTAGAGAAATAACTTGTACGGGATAAAATTTGAGGTGTATACTAATCATAAAAGTCTTAAATACCTCTTTTACCAGAAGAAATTAAATATAAGGTAGAGAAAATGGATTAAGTTTACGAAGGATTATGATATGGAAATTTAGTTTTTGGAATTAATAGCGGTAGTTTTTGCTCTAAAAACTTAGAGAAAATACTTGTACAAGGTAAAATTTGAGGTATATACTAATCATAAAAGTCTTAAATACCTCTTTGACTAGAATGAATTAAATATAAGGTAAAAAAAATGGATTAAGTTTATAAAGGATTATGATATGGAAATTTAGTACCACCCAGGAAAGGAAAATGTGGTGGTTGATGCCTTAAGTAGGAAATCCCTCCATGTGTCACACAAGATGATTCAGGAATTGGACTTAATAAAGAAGTTTAGGGATTCAAATATCGTAGTGACCTTTCATCTAGATAAGATTTTTTTGAATGCTTTGAAGGTTACATGTGATTTGAAAGCACAGCTAGAGAGGCCCAAAAGGAAGATTGGTTTTTACAAGCTCTTAGGAAAGAAATTCCTGAGAAGAAACATGCAGGTTTTAGTTTGGCAGAAGATGGAACAATCATGTATAAGAATAGGTTGTGCATTCCCAGTGACCTTGACTTAAAAGAGAAAATTTTGGAAGAGACCCATAAGAGTGGGAACACAATTTACCTAGGGATCAATAAAATGTGCTAGGACCTTAAGAAACAATTTTGGTGATCTCGGATGAAATCTGAGATAGCAAAATATGTCTCTCAGTGTATAACTTGTTAAAGGATTAAGATAGAACATCATAAACTAGCAGGATTGTTGCAACCCCTAGACATCCTAGAATGGAAATGAGATAGTGTTTCCATAGATTTTGTAGTAGGATGAGCGAGGACATTTCCAGGATACGATGCCATATGGGTTGTTGTAGATAGATTGACCAAATATGCTCATTTTCTTCCCATTAGAGCGAACAATCCTCTTAACAAATTGGCTTAGTTGTACATTAAGGAGATTGTAAGGTTACATAGAGTACCAACTACCATAATTTCTAACAGAGACGCTAGGTTTACCTCTAGGTTTGGGGAATCATAGCAGAAGGCCTTTGGAACTAGACTATCATGTAGTACTACTTACCACCCTCAGACAAAAGGTCAAATAGAAAGGACCATTTAGACCTTAGAAGACATGCTTCAAGCTTGCGCTTTGGATTTTAAAGGAAGTTGGGGTACTAACTTACTATTAGTAGAATTTGTAAATATATAATAATAATCATCATTATAGCAATGGGATGGCCCTCTATGAAGCATTGTATGGCAAGAAGTGCAGATCTCTTTTATGTTAGTATGAGGTTAGGGAAAAGAGTTTATTTAGACCTAATCTAGTACAAAAGGCCTTAGAACAGACGAGGGTTATCAAGGATAGGCTGCTAGCAGCCTAGAGCAGATAGAAGAGTTATGCATATAGGAGAAGGAGAGCCTTAGAATTTCAAGAAGGGAATCATGTATTTCTCATAGTTATTCCTACCACTGGATTGGGCAAAACCTTGAGAACCAAGAAATTGAGTTCTAGATTTGTCGATCCTTTCCAAATTCTTAAGAAAATCGGACTTGTTGCCTATATATTAGATTGCCTCACCTCCCTACCTATCCAATCTTTATTATGTATTCCACGTCTAACAACTTCAAAAATTCTACCCTGATACTTCAAATATCATAGAAATAGAATCAATGTAGCTGAAGGACAATTTGACTTATGAGATACAACTTGTACAGATAATGGATAGAGAATGTAAATAGTTAAGAAGTAGAAATATTTATATGGTCAGGGTGATGTGGCAAGGATAGGGGACAAATGAAGCCACTTAGGAAGTCAAAGAAGAAATTAAATTGAAGTATCCAGTGTTATTTGAGATATACAATATGAAATTTTGAGGACAAAATTTTGTTAAGTGGGTAGAATGTAACATACCTAACTAAATTATTAAAATTTTAATAAATTAATATATATATATATATATATATTCCAATAATAATAATAATAATAATGATAAACAATAAAAAATAATAGTAATGATAATAATATCAACAATAATAAGAACATTAAATAAAAAATGATAGCGAGAAAAATATCCATTTTCTATAATTAAATCATGAATTTCAAAATTTAAAAGAAATTAATTAGAAAATGATTTTTAGGAGTAGTAATGAATGACATTTAATGAGGAGAATGGCTCATAATGTTGTAGCACAATATTATGGAAAATGTAAAACAATAGTTAATAGAGAATTAATTAAGAGAGTGATAAGTTTAAGAAAAGAAATTAAAAGCTATTGATTGTGAGACAATTCAAAATGACCAAGAAGAGGAAAGAACGGGGCAAAGTGTAGAGTTGCACTCCCTTGGCACCTATTGGACTAGTGTCACATGCAAAGAAGGGGGATAGCTGTGAAGCTTTAGGTTGCAGTGGGTGTCAGGTCACCTGTGGGGTAAATGCCTAATAAAAAAATCAAAAGCCTTTCATTCTCTCTTCACCAGAAATGAAAATATCAGAGAGAACTAGAGAGAGTGTGAGACGAGATTGAGTGAGAAGGAGAGAAACTTCCTTGCTTTTACACCGAGAAGACATGGGTCTTCTTCTTCCTCCATCTTCCATCATCAAGTTTCAAGCTTTCAATGTAGGAGAAAGAAAACCTACTCTTTTTTTTTAATTCTTTCATTCTCTAGGCTATTTCCTCTCTTTTTGTTTGTTTCATCTAATCTTGGCAAATCCTAAGTCTTAAGGTTACATGCAGGAAAGTGATCTTTAATTTTTGGATATGAAAATCCTTGAAGTGGACTAAAAACGTGATCTTTTCCAAAATGGAATTTTTGTTCTTTTTCTTCTTATCTGTAAAACGTTGGACAAGTTCAATGGGGGAGAAAAAGGTTTTGTTCACCTTTGATTTTTGTCCAAGGAAGCCAAGGGGTTTGGCTTGAAGACCATAAAAGGACCAAGTCTCTACTTACTGCATGCATTCTGTTTTTCTCCTTTTTGGTTTCTATTTTTCGTTTCATACCCGAAAATGGGTTTTTATGGAAGGGTTGAGTTTTGAAGAACCCTAAGGACTATAATGCATTTTGGACTTTGGACTGAGGTATTTTGTTGATTGTTTATGCCTCTATTTGCGAATTTGTTTGTGGGGCTTGGGATAAGGTTCATGGGAACCGAATTTGTGACTTGAAGGAGTGATGCTTTCATTTTATATCTCTTCCTTTATTTTTTGGTTTTCTGGACAACATCTAAACTGGAAAATTTCTAAGCTTGAATCATCTTTTAAATGTTAATTTGAGTTAGGATAAGTTGTAGTATACAAAAAATTGAAATCATGTTAGCCTATCCTTTTGTATTGGATATTAACATTTGAATTTTGCAGGAGAAGATAAGAGTATGGGGCTGCCTATAAGGGTTCATGTACTATGATTTAGAAAAGAAAGAAATTTGTTCATGGAGAGTATGCATGTTTCAACCATCAAGCTTTAGGCCAGTTCAAATGGATTTTAAGCTAAATAACTATTAATGAGAAATGTTTTGTCTTGCAATGATCAACTGGCTAAGATCCCATGCATGTTTTCGACTGGACAGATTTGAAGTTTAAGGATGCATGTGTTTTCTTGATGAAATGATTCTACCTATTTATATGTTAACTTCTTGGAGAATGATTGGATTTTCTTAGATATGGATACTTGTACCATCTTCTATAGTGATTAATTGATTGGCTTTATTATGAAAAGCATCTTCGCTAATGAAGAGAGATTACTCGATTTCTATCTTATTGTTTTCAAAAGTGTGTTTGCTGTATTTTTAGAAAAAAGCATTAAAAGTAGTTTTTGGAAGATTATACATCTAATTTTTGAAGTGAAACAAGAAAGGTTTTCCTATGTGGAGGAAAGTTGGTAATATCCCTTGATTATTGTGCTTAGGCTATGGTT
Source organism: Ormosia semicastrata (assembly GCA_029884595.1). NCBI lineage: Eukaryota > Viridiplantae > Streptophyta > Magnoliopsida > Fabales > Fabaceae > Ormosia > Ormosia semicastrata. The sequence continues at coordinate 17,065,489 of JAQQTO010000042.1, read as the reverse complement.
TCATGGCAAGAAAGATGAAAATTGGAAGGGGACACCCTTCACTTAATTATGAGCACTAGAATGATTAAGCACAAATAGTGAGAAAGAGTGAAAATGGGTCCAATGCCCGTGAAAAAAGGACCAATGTCCTTAAGATGAAATAAGGGGTGAGAAATGAGATTAAAACTTCCTCTAGGAGTTCCAAAAATGCTCTATAATTGGTTTATAATTTATAATATAATGATTTTAAAACCTTAGCCTAGAATTGTTTAGAATTCAAAAGAAAAAGGGTAGAAAATCTTTTTCGTAACTTAATGGTTGAAATATCATTAGTTGAAAATATAACTATAGTTTTCTTTCTTCTATTGAGACTTGTTCTCACTCTTTTCTTCATGGTATTTTAGACTCAACAAGATGTTGTATTTTGAGACCACCATTAGACACTATTATGTGTGGATTTATGTACCCGAGTTGGGAGGTTTTTTGAAGGTCTTCACAACTACGAGCACTGCGACAACTGATGTGATCGAGGATGCATATTAAATAGGCGTAATGTAGCGTCCAATGGACTTACTGTTTTTATTTTGTGATGTACCTATTTTGGGTTTAGTAGACATCCAATTTTGGTTGTATAGGGTAGGTGCTTTTAGTGATGTAATAGGATTCTACAACGGACAGTATTTTGTGTAGCCTAACTTAGTAGTAGGCTTGATCTATGACTATATATATATATAGATAAAACAATGTATGTAAGTTGTGTTTCTATATTCTCTTTTGTAGCATGTTATTTTATGCCAACTATGATCTATGTAATGTCTCAATACTAATGCTAGTAGTATATCCAGATTTATACATTAGTAATTAGAATTAGACACGTCACTTCTAAACTAATGTCATTCTCTGTAAAAACATTTATGATTTATATATAAAAATATGAGCCTGTTGAGAGAAGAATAATATATATATATATTAGAAAATTCTCGTAATTACTGATTTGTACGTTATTGTACAAATTATACAAATTAGTCCCTTAAGGCACAAATTCTTATAAACTAAGTACAACTCTTTGTACAAATGTAGAGATAAAATGATTCTTCACCCATATTCTTTATCTTACTTTGTAGGGGATTCCTTCCCTAGAATTATCACGGAAATACAATACAAGAGGTGAGAATTCTAAAATTCTCAGTAGTTCTAAAATATACAGTGTCGTTACAATAATTCCAGTTTACTACAAAATGCTAATAGATGTCAAAAAATGGATGGAAAATGGTAGGTGCCACTCATGTGCACATTTAAAGGCCTGATACCCAAAGGGTTTGCATACACTAATTGTTGCAAAATTAAGCATTTCCCTCAATTGCTTAGCCCTACAAACTGAATTGCTGCTATTGAAGGAGAAATTGTGTGTGCAGCTGAACCCTGAAGGAACACCTTTGTTCGTGTGACCAAATCATGGAAGAAGGACTTTGTATCGTGAGATCAACTGAGCCAGGAGGAAGGCCTATAAGGTTAGTTTTGACTTAACCCTAGAACTATAGTGGTCGTTTTGTTGAAATTGTGTTTTAAGTTAAGGTTATTCATTGTTTATTGATGGTTTGGGGATTGATTGGTTGGTAGGGGACATATATGGTCCCAATTGTGTCTATGGTCCCAAAATGTTGTCCTTGTTAGTGTTATCTCTTATTGTGTGTGGCTCTAAGTTGAGTGATAACAATATATTTTATACATTTTATAATCCTCTCACTGGGCTTCTTAAGGTTCAATTAGGTTTAATTAAGTTGGTTTTGACACATTTTATGATATTGGATCTTATTGGACCATTGAAAGAATTATTGCATGAATTAGTCTTAATTTATCTTTTTGACAATATTCAGTAAACTGGCTATAACTTGAGTTGCAAATATCTGATTAATGGGATTCTAGTCTTGTAGGAAAGCTAATACAATTCCCTACAACTTTCATCAAGACCTCAAAGGCCTAATCATACGTTTGGATAACTCAAATTAGAGTTGAAACAAGAACTAGGATGCTGATCCTGACAGCTTGGCCTATGTGTACTATTCATGACATAGATCAGGAAATAAGATGTCAAATGAGCTGAAATTTTTATGGTTGATAGTTAAGACCCAAATATACAACTTTCATGTTGAACATTTTTTTAGAATTTGAGGTCTACTAGGCCATATTCGGCTTTGAAGTCAGAACAGAGGAACTGAAACTAGGCCTGAATAGTATGCAGTAATTAGGCCATATCTCGGGTTATAGTTGGTCTTTGGAGCTGAAATTTTACACGAAGACATCCATATCTACAACTTTCATGAAGACCACTTAGTGAAAAAATGACGTATTCAATGACTTCAGAATTGAATGATTTCGAAGAGAAAGAGTCTTCATAATTTTCTACTCATTAAAAGTCATTTGGCATTTTTCACTCATTTTTCACACATCCACTCACTCATGAATCAGCCCCCTTGTCATTTTATATCCCTAATCCTTTATAAAAGGCACCATTGGCTGCTCATTTAGAAGTCTTGGTCTTAGAGGCTAAGATCATGCTATTATATTGTTTGTTTATCTTGTTGTAATTTTCTTTTGTTCTAAATTGAAGTCATGTTCTTCTTCTTCTTCTTCTCTCTTCCTTTCTTCTTGTCTATGAGTAATTAAGTTTCATTTTGCTTGGGTGAAAGGGTGAAGCTCTTGGTAATGAAATAATGTTAGATTAATCTCTTTCTTGTACTTAAATGATATATTATTAAGTGATCATTATATTTGTTGTATTTTATTTCCAATCAATTTAGAAACCCTATTTGTAAAGTGAAGTTTTTGATTTGTTGTAGACAAGAGATTGACACAATGAATGCTTGAACTCATTCATAAGTATTGGCGTTAGTGGATAATTAAAGGAACTATAATATAACTAATATAACTTCTAAAGAACTTTGAATGTTGTATTTTTCGATTGGAACATCCGTTATGTGTGAATTCTAATTGAGTTATAAAAGAATTAATCTTATCCTTAATTTATTTACCAAGAGTGGATTTTCTAGCCCAAGTAATTCCTTTTTACTTATGAACAATTTTATTTATTGTCTTTATTTTTATGACAAATCTTTTCCTTACCTCAACAAATTTTTCTTCATCAATTTCCTGTGAATCGACCTCGGACTCCCAAGAATTTATTACTTGAGACAACCTGCACTTGGGTTTGTAACTTTTAATCCGCATCAAGTTTTTGGCGCCGTTGCTGGGGACTTGATTTGAAGAACAAATTTATTGTGTAAATATTTTGTATATATGTTTATATATATTTTTCTTGTGGATCTTGTTATATATATATTTTTTTCTATTCTTTTTTTTTTTTGTACATACTAATGTACTAACTCTTTTAATACTCTCCTTTCTCCTCTCGTAATCTTTAATCATTAATGAAATAATCTTGACTCTTCTCTTCCTCCTCCTTTGCTTTCTGTCCGGTGGGGTTCTCGCCTCTCTTTGGTTTTCATGTTTTAAATTTACTTTCTGCACTTTATTTTTTGTATTTTATTTTTTGTATTTTATTTTCTGCACTTTATTTTCTATATTTATCTTCTCATTTATTTTTTGCTATTTATATTTTGACATTTATTTTTTGTCATTTATTTTCTATTAATTATTTTCTCATTCATTTATTTTTGTTTACTAACTTACTAACTTAATTACTAACTATCTAACTTTTATTTATCAACTTACTAACTTTCTACTTGTTAATATTTATGTTGGTGGTGGTTTATACCACACCTTTGTTAATATTTATTTATCTTGTTAATATTTATTTACCTTTGTTAATATTTACTTGGTGATTGGTTTATGCCACACCTTTATTTATATTTATTTAGTTGTTAGTTTATACTACACCATTGTTTATATTTAATGGTCGGTTTTACCACCTACATGTTCATTATTATTTTTTTTTATTTTAAGTTATTTAAGTTTTATTTATTTATTTTAAGTTTTTTAAGTTTTTTTTTTTTTTTTTTATTACCATGGCGGTTTACACCTACTTGTTAATATTTTTTTAGGTTGAGCTCTGTATATATTTTTATTTTATTCTTCCTATTTCTTCTTCTCTTTTGTCATATGTAGTTAATTTTGTGTGTTTCTAGGATGAAGACGTAACTTGATTTAATCGACATGTATTAAGATTGGAATTTTAATAAATTTCTTTTTTATTCAATTTGAGTGCTTATTATGATTCTTAATGTTTTTAAGAATTGGCCACTCATAAATTGATCTAGTGAGGTGTATGTAGAATCAGAAGGTTTGCATATGACCTAGACCATAAATAATAAGTGCCATGATTTATAATCATCTAGGAATGGGGATTATAGGTTGTGTGAGAGAATTATGGTATTTTTCATGAGAATCCATAGAGTAAAAGTCATGCCTTTAAGAGTTAAGGTTTAGACCAAAGAATTGAGTTTTAATTAATTAATGGATTCTCCCCATCAATTGAATGATTAGAAATTAATTAGAACGAAGGTCTCAAAGCTACTCTATTGTCTATGATAGATTATTGAATCAAGTGAAGTCAGATCCCTAATATTTTAATTTCATGTGTTTACATCCTTAATATGTTTTGCATTCATGTGCTTTATTTTTTCCCCTCTTAATTTCGTGTGTTTTAGTTTTTTTTCCCCTCTTAATCGTCAACTTTATTACTTTGACAATTCGGTGCACTTGTCGATTTTCTCAACAAGTTGTTGCAAACCTAGGTTGATACGGTGGATTTTGTTGCTTCAAGAATTCAACATCACAATAAAAAATAAGAAAGAAGCCAAAAATGTTGTTGTAGATCATTTATCCATACTTACAACAGGCGCACCTTTTGATATCACACCTATCAATGATTCTTTTCCTAATGAATTTTTATTTATGTCAATTCTATGCTTTGGTTTGTTAATATTGTCAATTTTCTTGTAACAAGCGATGTCGTTCTTTGGGGATGGTTTCTGAAAATCGAGAAAATAAAATATACTTTATTAAGAATGGGCTGAGTAAGGAGTCATTAGATGATATCTTATTGACTCTTGAGACGTATTATTGTGGACTTGTGCATCGTGAATTTCTTAGTTTGTGGAATCTCTTCAAGGACGAGCAACAACATTACAGTCTTGGGAATCTGACTCAAAAAGACTCTGTTTGCCAATTTATAAGAAAATTAAATGGGAAACTTATCCTCGACTCATAAAAGGCATTTAATTCGTTACTGGATGTAAAACCAGAGGAAGATGTGAGCGACAATCATAACAACATGTATATATTATCTTCTACTTCTTCTAAAAACAAAAAAACAAAAAAAAATGTGTTTCTTAATTTTAAACTTTTCTGACACCAGCCAACCTACCCATATAGGTGCTATCATTACCTTTTTCTATTCTCGTCCCTATTTAACACTCTATTTTCTTCACTTTCCTCTAACTCAAAATCATTCAAAGGGAGTGTGAGTGTAGAAATGAAAGGATCTTCTTCTTCTGTTCGTAGACTTACCAGTATCTGTGTATTTTGTGGGACAAGGTATGGAAAGAGTTTAGAGTTTGTAAAAGCAGCAAGCACTCTTGGTCAATCACTTGTTGCAAGGAATATTCATGTTGTATATGGGGGATGTTGCCGTGGGCTAATGGGGGCTGTATCACTCTCTGCATATATAAGAGGCAATCAAGTTTTAGGTATCATTCCTAGAGCTTTAACTCAAAAGAACATCATTGGAAAAACACTTGGAAAGGAACTACAAGTATCATCTTTGCATGAACGAATGACTAAAATGCTTGACAGTTCTGATGCATTCATTGCCTTACCAGGTGGTTTTGGTACTTTGGAAGAAATTTTTCAAATTGTCTCTTTGGCCTAACTGAACATCCACCATAAACCCATAGGTTTGTTGAATGTTAATAATTTCTTTAATAATTTGTTATTTTTTCTTAACCATGCTGTAGAACAGAAATTTATCACATCTTCGACAAGACGAATCCTTATTTCTACTTCCACTGTTGATGAGATGATTGATAAATTAGAAACTTTTATTTATGAACCTGATCCAGTAACAGCTCAGATAGATTGGTCAGAAGGAAGCGATGAAGGAAGCAGTATGAAAAGCAAGCTAGATCAGACACTCCAACTATTTAAATAATTACAAGCTTTGGTTTTATTCTCATACTTTGTTTCTGTTTAAATTTGTGTGAGGTTTTTCTTTTCAGTAATTACAACAACAGGTAATATTTTCTATCCTTTACCTATCTATGTTTTGACATTGAGGACAATATTGTGATCTGGTTGGGGGGAAGGATAGCTGTGTGAATAGTTGTGTAAAAAAAATAAAAACCAAAAAAACCAAAAAACAAAAAAAAAATAGGAAGTGTGTTTATTAATATGTTTGCCATGTTTATATGTTTATCAGCAATTAACCTACAACAAAACTAATTAGGGATGTCAAAGTAAAGGGTAATTTTACTCTTGAGACGCATCTAGATTGGGGTAGTAACTATTTTGTGTAGAAGTAGCAAATGGATTCAGAGATCATTACATGGTTGAATAAATTATTTTCTTTCTTAAATTTCACATGCTTAGTTATGGATGTTGAATTGGTGGATTGAGAATGATGGATATATGCCTTGTGAGATTTTGAGCCTATCGATGAATGGATTGAACATCTGTACCATTCTCTTCTTTCTTGTGTGATTTTTTTCACTCATGGAATTGTTACTCTAGAACTTGCTTTAATTCTTTTTGAGGCTACATTTTCACATGCATACATAAACATGATTGAGGCATTTTTTTGAAATAGCTACTTTGACCAAATAGCCAACCTTGTATATTTTCCCTTGTGTACCCCCTTTAAGCTTATTTGACCATTTCTTGTTTCTAGCTCATAACGTGCCTTTAAAAAAAAACATATTCTTACCAAACCTTAGGAAATAAGAGGGCATTGACTTTGTTATTGGTTGAGTTTTTTAATAAGTGTGGGGGTGTGTGTACAAAATGTTCCTAAAAAAAAGAAAAAAAAAAGCTCACCACCGCTACAATCAAAGAATGCACCTTGTGACATATTCATACCTAGAATGAGAGTGGATGCTTGGAAACAATAGGAAGAGAAGGAGAATGTTTAGGCCTAATAATGAATTCAACTTACCAATTTGACATTGATCTTCAACAAAACATTAGTCAAATATTGGTCATTGTCCTTTATGAGAAGGAAGCAAACAGAGAAAGAACTAAGAAACCCTTGGGAAATTTAAACTGCATGTTCTCAAACATCTTCTCCACTCTAACTGTATCATAATACTCCTCTATTCTTTTTGGTATTTAACTTATCATATCCATATTACCCCTCTCCTTTACCATAGCCCCATTACAACTTTGAATAAAACCCTCTTGATTTTTGTGTGCATGTTGTTTTTGAGTAGCGGAGAAGTAGAAGATAAGCAAGCTTATGGTAGTGCAATTATTCATGAGTTGAAAAGAGTGAAATACTTACCTTTTAAACACTTGAGAGATTGAGAGTGAATTTTGTGAGAATCTATCATTCTTGATTCATTCTTTTCAACTGAAGTTTCCTTGCTTGTTGGTTTGAGATGTGAAAAAATGTTACCTCATGAATGTTTTGATCCCTTGAATGACTGGTTTCTCTTCTTGATTCATTGAATTCTTTAGAGTTTTTAGCTTTTGAGTCTATGTTAGTTTTTCTTTGTTCCCTAGTTTTTTTTATGTGTTTTACCCAGGAGTACAAAAGCTAAGTGTGAGAGAATTTGATAACAATATATTTTATACATTTTATAATCCTCTCACTAGGCTTCTTAAGGTTCAATTAAGTTTAATTAAGTTGGTTTTGACACATTTTGTAATATTGGACTTATTGGATCATTGAAAGAATTATTGCATGAATTAGCCTTAATTTATCTTTTTGATAGTGTTCAGTAAACTGGCTATAACTTGAGTTACAAATATTTGGTTGATGTGATTCTGGTCTTGTAGGAAATCTAAGATAATTCCCTACAACTTTCATGAGACTTCAAAGGCCTAATCACACGTTTGGATAACTCAAATCAGAGTTGAAGCAAGAACTAGGGTACTGATCTTGACAGCTTGACCTATATATACTATTTATGACATAACTTAGGATATAAGATGTCAAATGGGCTACAATTTTTATGGTTGATAGTTAAGACCCAAATATACAACTTTCATGTTGAATACTTTTCCAGAATCTGAGGTCTACTAGGTCATATTTGGCTTTGAAGTCAGAACAGAGGAACTAAAATTGGCCATGAATAGTATGCAGTAATTGGGTCATATCTCGGGTTATAGTCAGTCTTTGGAGTTGAAATTTTACAAGAAGATAGTTAAGATCCATATCTACAACTTTTATGAAGACCACTTGGTGAAAAAATGACATATTTAATGACTTCAGAACTGAATGATTTCGGAGACAAAGAGTCTTCATAATTTTTCACTTATCAAAAGTCATTTGACATTTTTCACTCATTTTCCACTCATCCACTCACTCATGAATCAGCCCCCTTGTCATTTTGTATCCCTAATCCTCTATAAAAGGCACCATTGGCTGCTCATTTAGAAGTCTTGATCTTAGAGGCCAAGATCATGCTATTGTATTGTTTGTTTATCTTGTTGTAATTTTCTTTTGTTCTAAATTGAAGTTATGTTCTTCTTCTTCTTCTCTCTTCCTTTCTTCTTGTCTATGAGTAACTAAGTTTCATTTTGCTTGGGTGAAAAGGTGACGCTCTTGGTAATAAAATAAGGTTAGATTAATATCTTTCTTGTGCGTAAATGATATATTATCAAGTGGTCATTATATTTGTTATATTTTGTTTCCTATCAATTTAGAAACTCTCCTTGTAAAGTGGAGTTCTTGATTTGTTATAGACAAGAGATTGACACAATGAATGATTGAACTCATTTACAAGTGTTGGCGTTAGTGGATAATTAAAGGAACCATAATATAACTAATATAACTTTTAACGAACTTTGAATGTTGTATTTTCTGATTGGAACCTCCGTTATGTGTGGATTCTAATTGGTTATAAAAGAATTAATCTTGTCCTTAATTTATTTACGAAGAGTGGATCTCTTAACCCAAGTAATTCCTTTTTACTTGTGAACAATTTTATTTATCATCTTTATTTTTATGATAAACCTTTTCCTTACCTCAATAAATTTTTCTTCATCAATTCCCTGTGAATTGACCTCAGACTCCCGAGAATTTATTACTTGAGACAACCCACACTGGGTTTGCAACTTTTAATCCACATTATTGAGATTTGAGTATCTTACTTCAATATTTACTGACTCTAGTTATGTGTTTATGGGGTGCATTTGATTTCTTTTTCTATTACCTGTGAACCCATTTCTGTGTGTGAACCATGCAGAATCTCTAATTTTTTATTGTTTGTAACATGTGAAAATGTGTTTTTCACATGTGTAAAGTGAAATTGTAGTAATGTTTGTAAGCTTCATGAATTGCAATATAACATGCTTGAAAATCATTAATTTTTCTCATATGCTTGTAAGCTTTATGAATGAGTAGTATAACATGCTTGTTACACTTTACTGATATTTATGATAACTGTTATGTTACGTTATAGTGAGAAATTACAATTAAGGTCACCTATAGTGTATGTAGAAGGTGTGTGTCATAGGCTATATAACTTTGATAGTGACCTGCTGTCCAACACACATTTGACTATGTGAATGTTTATGTCATGAAGCATATCAAATGAAGTTTTTGATGATAATAAAGTTAAGATGAAGATCAAGAGAAGTGACTAAGATCAAAAGAGGTCTATTTGGTATAGGTCATAGGCCTTAGAATCTCAATGTAAAATGCTCTCAAGTATCTCAATTATCTCCAAATGGTTTTTCAAAGATCTTTCAAATCAACTTGAAACTCAAAGTTTATATTTTAAAGAAATGTTGATTTCAATCTTGGATTTTGTAAGTCATGCTTATATCTCAACAAATCCATGTTTTTCTAAGTTAAGCATGGCCATCAAGCTTAATTGAACTTAAAAATTGTGTTTAAGGGCCATTGTAATCGACTACACAAGTGTTGTAATCAATTACAAGTAAACTAGAGGCCTTGTAATCGATTACATTGAGGTTGTAATTGATTACAAGCATAGTAGAAGCCTTGTAATTGATTACATTGAGGTTGTAATCGATTACAAGTCTGGCAGAGGCCATGTAATCGATTACATGAATATTGTAATCGATTACATCTAGCCCAAAAAGCCAAGAACACATTCTAAGAGCCATGTAATCGATTACATGGGCTATGTAATCGATTACAATAGGCCTAACATTGCCCAACAACTAGTTTATCAGCATTTAATGTTGCCATAAATGCCACCCAACGGCTCTTTTGATCTAAAAACCTATAAATATATGTCTTGGGTCATCATTTGTGGCTAACCAACAACTGAGAAACATATTTCAATCATTCTAATCCATGAATCATCTTTGAAACATTTATGCTCTATTTTTGAATCAATTTGAGACATTCTTGAAGAGCATTCTAGGGCTTAAATTTGTATTACATACTCTTGTGAGAGTTTCATCTATTAAACACTTTGATTCTTTGTAAAGAGGGTGAGTTATCCCTCAATCAACTTATAAGGGTGAGGCATCCATTGAATTTGAGGCTCAAGCACAAAAGGTGAGGTATCCCAAAGGTATTGTGAGTACTCTATTGTGTAAAGGTAGCAAGCACCTCTTCAAGCTTGAAGTAATAGTGAAAAATCTTGGGTAATTATTTGAGGACTGGATGTAGGTCACAAGGAGTGATTGAACCAGGATAAACCTTTGCGTTTGATCTTCTAAACCCTTATCTTTTACTTTAGTGCATTATTTATATTCACTTGATTGAACACTATCTTGCTTGGTTGGTTCTTGTGTGAGTGAAAGTATTTAATATTCTCTATCCATTCTTCTCTATCGATCAATAGCTTCAACAAAAATAAGTAATCAAGTATTTTGTGAAAGATTTGTGAACTTATTTTATAAACTCAATTCACCCTCCTCTTGAGTATTGAGGCCACTTGGCAATAAGTGGTATCAGAGTTAGACTCTTGTATAAAGAGCTTAGAAGTTTCAAGAGAAGTGATGGCTTCAAATGATTTTTTCTTCCAAAAGTTCTTCTATAAATAGACCCTCTTTTTTTAATGGGGATGGTTATGCCTATTGGAAAGGAAAGATGAAAACTTTTTATTGAAACTATTGATCTTGATGTGTGGGATGCCGTTGAAAATGGTGCCTTTGTTCCTACACGTATAGCTGATGGCGTAAGAACTAATACACCAAGAAGTGAATGGATTGATGAGGACAAAAAGAAGGTTCAATACAATTTGAGAGCCAAGAACATCATTACCACATCCTTGGGGTATGATGAATTCTTTAGGGTGTCAAATTGTAAGACCACTCAAGAAATGTGGGATACCTTACAAGTAACTCATGAGGGCACAAGTGAGGTAAAACGATCAAGAATAAATATTCTCACTCATGAATATGAATTGTTTAGAATGAACCAAGGAGAGATCATTCAAGAAATGGAAAAGAGGTTCACTCATATTATAAATCATCTTGCTTTATTGGAAAAAACTTTTCCTAATGAGGATCTTATTAACAAAGTGTTAAGGTGTTTAAATAGGAATTGACAACCCAAGGTGACGACTATTACAGAGTCAAGAAATCTATCAACAATGACATTAGCCACCTTATTCGAGAAACTCCAAGAGCATGAATTAGAGCTAAATAGGCTCAATCTAAATGAAGAGCATGATAAGAAGAAAAAAGGAATTGCACTCAAAGCCACCTCCTCCACAATTCAAAATGATGATAAAGATGGTAGAGAAAACCTAGAGCTAAGTGAGGAGAATCTTAGTCTCCTTATAAGAAAATTTGGAAGATTTCTCAATAAGAAAGGATTTCAAAGAAGACCACCTTTCCCTCAAAAGAAGACCTATCACAAAAAGGAAAGAACCTTAACCCCTCCAACATGCTATGAATGCGAAAAACTGGGACACATGAAGATGAAATGTCGTATATACCTTAAGAAGATGGAGAAGTTTGAGAAAAAACCTTCTAAAGAGAGGAAAGGAAGAATGGCTTACATAGCATGGAAGGACAATGACATGGATTCCACTGATAGCTCAGAAAATGAAGAAGCTCGTCTATGTCTCATGGCTCAAGGAGAAGAAGGAGATGAGAGTGACACCGAGGTAACATATTTTAACTTGGACTCTTCACTTTCCTATAGTGAATTACAACATGCTTTTCAAGAATTACATGATGAATCCTTAAGGATTACAAAAATAGTTTTATCTTCAAATAAAATAATTTCCTTATTGGTAAACAAAGTCTCTATGCTGAATAAGGAAATTAATGAACTTAAAATTGAAAATGAGACCTTAAGACTTATGATAATTTCATAGAATGTAGTTATTTGTGCCCTATTTCTATGCATAAATAATGCTTAGTCATTGTTTATAATGTATATTTAGAAGGTTTTAAACTGATATTTGCTATATTCTAATCTAGATACTTTCCTATGTAATATTGAGCAATTTGTGCATATTTGGTAAGAGATTAAGTAGATCTGTATCTGTTATTGATTTAGTGATTTCTCTATTATAGGAAGGACTCTAAACAAGTTGATATATGGAGCATTTGAGCCAAAAGTTGATATCATTGCCGCGATGTTGTGCACCCCCTACATCAGTATAGAAACCCGAGGCCAAAGCGCTGCGGCGCAAAGGAGCGAACGCTGCAGCAGAGGTGACCTAAATATCTAGCGCGCCGCGATGTAGGCATGTTAATGCCACGGCGTGCCCTGTATTTCTGAGCCTATAAATACTATTTTATTAGATTTGTGCGAGGAGGCCGTTTAGGTTTAGAGAGCTGCGGCTAGGTTTTACTATTTTGAGGTTAAGGAAGCCTAAGGAAGTAAGGTTGGAGGCCATCTTCTTCATGGAAAGAGATTCAAGCATCAAAGAGTCAAATCTATGAGCTTCCTTCCTTCTCCTTTCTCTTTTCTCTCTTTCATCTATCTTGAACATGATTTTTGTGGTTCTATTTTCGTGTTCAATGATTAGCTGAGCTGTAATTAGGGATGACTTTGAATCCTCCTATGAATATTAATGATTTTATAATCTTTTGAGTATATATTGATGTTTGGTTTTGTTCAATCATATAGTTCTTAATGCTCTTAATTGTTCAATCAGCTTTTGAGTGATTTGTTGAAATCTGATGAACCTAGACATAGGAATTTGAATTTTAGATCTAATGTATAGTTGATGCATGTTCAATTTCATTCAATTGGCTTGGATAAATTGATTCGCTAACTGGATAGAAATATACCTTTTAGCTATGCATAACAAGTGATTGAGAATAGATCGTTCATGAGTGGGTTTTGCATCTAACTAAGGAGTTTTCGATAAATGAAACTATGGTTAATTAACCTAGACATAGGCTTTTAACTAAATCAGATTCTCAAGCTAACTTAATAATTCATTGATGTTGCTTGCAAAGATTACATGTTATTAGTTGACATAGGAGATGAAGAAGGATTCTCTAAAGCTCTAAACATTATCTTTATTACTTTGTAGTTTAGATTTAATTTATTTGTACTTTCTCTATTTTATGTTCTTGAATAGAATTAATTAAGCCATTGGTTGATACTTAGCTTTGGAAGCCAACATCTTCGTGGGAACGAACTTTACTCTTCACTGTATACTTGAATGACCTATGCACTTGCGGTACATAAATGGTCTAACAACTTATTGATGCAAACTCATTATGTATGACTTGCTCTTCACTTGATAATGCATCCATTCAATTACCTTGCTCATCATGTAAATCATTTGAAAAGGAGGTTGAGGATTTGAAAAATACTCTTACAAAATTTACCTTTGGAAGAGACAATTTAAATGTGTTACTAGGGAAGCAAAAATGTGTTTTTCAAAAAGTCAGTTTGGGATTAATCCAAACAACCAACAAAGTCTTATAAGAATTTCTTTGCTTTCTCAAGTACATCAAGTAGCCCCTTTATCAAATGCTTTCGTTGTGGTAAGAAAAGGCATAGTGCATCAACATGTAATGTTAGAAAGAACATCAACACTAATGTTAGAATTAAGAGGGTTAGGGTTCCTAAGGACACCTTGCCCAATGCTAACACACAAGGACCCAAGAGAATTTGGGTACGAATTAAAACTTGAATGTGTGTTGTAGGTGTACTTAAAAACAAAAAGCTTAAGTTGGTATCTTGATAGCAGTTGCTCCAAGCACATGACGGGTGATGGATCCAAGTTCTCCTTCCTTGCACCAAAGAATCATGGACATGTCACATATGAGGACAATAACAAAGGAAGGATCCTTGGAGTTGGAAAAGTTGGTAAGAATCCCTCTACTTCAATTAAAAATGTCTTGTATGTAGAATGACTCAAACATAACTTGCTTAGCATAAGTCAATTGTGTAATAAAGGAAATAAAATTATCTTTGACTCAAATTGTTGCATAATTGAAGGCAAAAATGATAAGCAAGTTAAATTTGTTGGTCATGGAGTTGATAACATATATATGATTAGTCTTGATGATATTACCTCTCAAAATGTAAAATGTCTTATGAGTAAAGAGAGTGATTCATGGCTATGGTATAGAAGAATTGTTCACATTCATATGGATCACCTAAACAAAATTGTTTCTAAAGATTTAGTAATTAGTTTACCAAAGCTCAATTTTGAGAAAAATAGACTTTGTGATGTGTGTCAAAAGGGTAAACAAGTAAAGGTCTCTTTCAAATTTAAAAATGTTATTTCCACAACTAGACCTTTACAACTTTTGCATATGGATCTTTTTGGACCATTAAGAACTATGAGCTTTGGGAGTAATTACTATGTTCTTGTGATTGTGGATGATTACTCTAGATATACATGGATTTTATTCCTTACTTATAAGAATGATGCCTTTCATGCATTTAAAAAACTTGCAAAGGTTATTCAAAATGAGAAAAATTATAACATTGCATCCATAAGAAGTGATCATGGTGGGAAATTTGAAAACTAAGATTTTGAAATGTTTTGCAATAAAAATCACAATGAGCATAATTTTTCTGCTCCTAGAACTCTATAACAAAATGGAGTGGTTGAAAGAAAAAATAAATCTTTAGAGGAGTTAGCAAGAACTATACTCAATGAAACAAATATTCCTATGAATTTTTGGGCGGATGCGGTAAGTACCGCATGTTATGTTATGAATAGGGCCTTGATAAAGCCAATTTTAAAGAAAACTCCCTATGAACTGTACAAAAGAAGGTGGTGCACAAATTTTTCAACCAAGTCCAAAAACTTGATGCGGGATTAATTGTTGCAAACTCAAGTACAGGTTGTCTCAAGTAATAAATTTCTCAGGAGTCCGAGGTCGATCCACAGGGAATTGATGAAGATTAATTAAGGTAAGGTAAATATTTTGTTACTATAGTAAAAAATTATTTACTTAGGTAAAAAGATCCACTCTTAGTAAATAAATTAAAGGTAAGTTTAATTCTTTTTATAACTCAATTAGAATCCTCGCAACATGGAGGTTCCAATCAGAAAATACAACGTTAAAAGTCTATTAAAATAATATATGTAATTATATTATGTTTCCTTTAATTATTACCACCACTTGTAAATGGGTTAAATCATTCACTGTGCTAAAATCTTATCTACAATAAATGAAGAACTCCTATTTACAAGAGTAGTTTCTAAATTATCAGAAACAAAATATAACACGTATAATAACTACTTGAAAATATAAAACATTAAAGTACAAGAAAGAAATAAATCTAACCTTATTTTATTACCAAGAGCTTCACACTTTGACCCAAATAGACTGAAATTTATTTACACATAAACTAGAAAAGAGAAAAAGAGAGAAAGAAAGAAAAAGAAAAGTGAAGGGAGACTGAGGAGAGGAGGAATTCCCTCCTCTCCTCCTTTGGAAATACGCCCAGAGTTTCTCCCTCCAAATGCGTTCCTTGTTTCTGACGATTTGAGGCCTATTTATAGGCAAATTCAAGTGCTACAGGAGACACAAATTGGAGCTACAGTGGAATGCAAATCGAGCTACAGTGATTTTCAAATTGAGGTTACTGTGGCTATAGTGAAACTTAGCCATTAAGTTTCTGACTTTTTTTTTTGCAATAATAATTGAGCAAATACATAGCCATGTGTCCAAGAGACACAGCCGTGTCTCTTATTTTTTCATTTTTGAGAAAAGTGGTCTTCATGAAAGTTGTAAGTATGGATCTTAGCTTTAAAATGGCTTTAGTTTCAGTCCAAAATCATTTCTTGAACTCAAGATATGGTCTAATTACTGCAGAGTGCTTAGGCCCAGTTTCAGTTCCTCTGTTCTGATTTCAAAGCCCAATATCACCTCCAAAGAGTCCGATCTGAGTTTTGTGTTCTTCATGAAAGTTGTAGGAAATTGTCTAAGCTTTCTTACAAGACCAAAATCACATCAATCAGATATTTGCAACTCAAGTTATAACCAGTTTACTAAACACTGCCAAAGAAATAATTAAGGCTAATTTATGCAATAATTTGTTTAATGATCGAATTCGGTTCAATATTATAAAATATGTCAAAACCAACTTAATTAAACCTAATTGAACCATAAGAAGCCTAGTGAGAAGATGATAAAATGTATAAAATACAGTGTAATTAAATTTTCTCACACTTAACTTTTGCACTCCTGGACAAAACACAAAAGACAAAAACTAGGGAATAAAGAAAAACGACACAGACTCAAAAACTAAAAACTCTAAAAGATTTAATTGAATCAAGAAGAGCAACTAGACATTCAAGGGATCAAAACATTCATGAGGTAACATTTCTTCGCATTTCAAACTAATAAGCAAGGAAACTTCAGTTGAAAAGAATGAATCAAGAATGATAGATCCTCATAGAATTCACTCTCAATCTCTCAAGTGTTTAAAAAGGTTAGTATTTTACTCTATTCAACTCATGAATAATTGCACTACCATAAGCTTGCTTATCTTCTACTTTTTCGCTACTCAAAAATAACATATATATACAAATCATGAGGACTTGATTCAAGGTTATAATGGGGTCAAGGTAAAGGTGGAAGCAATATATATATGTCAAGTTAAATATCAAAAAGAATAAAAGAGCATTATGTTACAGTTAGAGTGGAGAAAATGTTTGAGAACATTCAGTCTAACTTTCCCAAGATTTTCTTAATTCCTTCTCTGTTTGTTTCTTTCTCATAAAGGGCAATGACCAATATTTGACTAATGTTTTGTTAAAAATCAGTTGGTAGATTGAATTCATTGTTAGGCTTGAACATTCTTCTTCTATTCCTGTTATTTCCGAGAATTCGCTGGCCAGCTCTTTTTTTTTTTTTACCGATCTACACATGTGTAACACCCTCCTTAGGGCGTCACACTTCGTGTTACTCAATTATCATATTACCCCTTCGTTAGTAAACGTGCTTGTAATATAAATACGAGTTGTAAAATTTCTTGGTGGTAGTAAGATAAACTTAGTAGAAAATAAAAACATAACAACATTGTCACAGTTATTTACATCGTATATACACAAGTCATAGTATTGTCATGTTTTAGTATTACAAACTAGACTCTCAAAATATTTAAACTTTAATTTAAACTAACACACTGCCCAAGTATTACTACAAAGCAGAACCCTCAGACGGGTCCCACTCAGACTCTTCAGAAGATAGAAGTCCGACTTGACGCGAAGTCCTACGGACAGGTATCCGCGCAGACAACACTATACTAATCGCACTAAGAGTACAATAGTAAGTTCCCTAATGCTGTCTATGTGGTAAATACATTATCCATCCAGCTCGACGCACTATGCCTCCGGTTCCCATAAACCTTACGAAAACTCAGCATCTCCATCTCTTTAGAACTCAACTTCCTTCTCGAAAATCTAATCTTCCTTGCGTTCTCACTCAACGTCTTGCTCAATCTCTTTACAATTATAAATACAATACAGAAATAGACAGACAAAGAGGTGAGATCACCTATGCCAGTACCAGTATGGTAGCAATGAAGATAAATACATACAAATTCTCATACCATACATCATACATAATTACAATTATGCCACCAACATCATTTATCTAACACATATCATTTATCATCATAATTCATACAATAATTCATAATTACGTCCATGTCCTTATCAATATTCACTTATTCAATAATTCAGTTATCAAAATCAATAATTATGATAATACCCTCAGTATCTCTGTGTATGCATCTAGACTCATGTACTTAGACTCAATTTTCCTACTCCATGGAGCTAAAACTCAGGTCGGAAAGAGTGATCGAAAAGAATCTGTCTGCACTACATGCCTCAGACCATGTGCTCATTCTCTTTGTTCATTTAGCATTTGCTCATTTAGCATTTGCACATCTAGCATATGCATCACAGTCTTTATCAGATCTCGATTATGGATAGTGTCTCAGTCCGGATCATCGGTGTGTTGCATCGGTCTAACCTACGGTACGTGTTTTATTCTCTGTCCATTGTAGGCAACCCGCACCCCGATGCCCCCAAGGTCAACGAGTGACCTACACTACGCACATCGCACCCACTCGGGAGGTGTGTTCTTTCCTTCTTTCGGCAATCAATCTTATTCAAATTTCTCGACTTTTTCAATGCACATTCAAATGCACCTTTCTCGCTTCAATTCATTCTCTCATCTTCTCAATTCAATTTTCTTTATCTCATATTCGGGGTCCTCATATAGGCCCAACAATATTATTATTGTAATTTCATCGCGAAACCATATTTTTCGCATTTTCTCAAATCACGTATCAATTTTTTCATCATTTCTCAATCACGTAAAATACTCTTCACACGTTTTAAATCAAGAATACTAGTTTCCTCAATTAACACCAAAACTTAACTTCATCTTTCATATTTACATAATAACCCCTCAAAACATAATATTTGCATTATAATCCTCATCCAAATAATATTTTCACAACAGTCCCTCATAAAAGTCACATTTACGAAATAGTCCCTTGAAAAATTCATTTTTTACGAAATCATCCCTCATAAAATTCATATTTACAAAATAATCCCTCAAAAATTCATATTTACAAAATAGTTTTTCATAAAATTCCTTTCTACGAAATAATCTTTCATAAAATTCATAATTTACGACATAGTCCCTCATAAAAATCCTATTGATGAAATAGTCCTTCATAAAATCACATTTACGAAATAGTTTCTCATACAAATTATATTTATGAAATAGTCCCTCAAAAATCATATTTACTAAATAGTCCCTTATAAAAATCATATTTACAATATAACCATTCAAAAATCAATAATTACAACATGTCCCCATTAAACACAAAAATTACAATATTGCTCCTATAAAATCATCATCTGTATTGTTTCTCCAAAATCATTTCATCTTGCTATATTCGACTCTTCCAAATTCAATTCCTTTTCTTTCAAATTCTAAATTCTCGTTTAATCCATCATATTATTCACATCCTAATTTACACATACACTTACATGCATTCAGGTTTCATACATACCAACATTTATCAAAACAATAAACATATTATCACACATGCAATCATAATTTCAAAGCCATAAACACCATAATCACAAACATAAAATCACCAACAACACAATCACAACTAAAGAAGTAATTAAACAATAAGTGAATAAACCCTTAGGGATTTTTCACCAGACACAACCATCTCCACACCACCAAAACTTGGTTGGTGAGGTTAAATCTCCCTCTTACCTCTTGAAGAACCTCCAAAGCTCCTTGTATGTCTCCTTCAAGCAAACTCCCTCCACCAAGAGCTTCTTGGAAACCAAAGAAAACATGCAATATTAATACCTAAGGCTCTAAACTAAAATAATCATGGATTAAAATCATGATTAGAACTTTGAAATGAAGAGAAACATGAAGATTAAAGAATCCTACCTTCAAGGCTTCAAACTTGAGCTTTGAAGAACAAGATAAAAAAATAAATGATTTAGGCTTAGGTTTTAACTACAAAATGTCTTGAAATGAAGTAGGAAAGCAAGAAATAAGGTAGTTTAGAATTATAGAAGAGTGATTGATGAAAAGAGGGTGGAAGGCCGTGAGGTTGGAGAAGAAAAGAAGAAGGAAATTTGAGAGCTTTTGCTATTTGGAGAATTTTGAAGAAAGATAAAGAATTTGACTATGCATGGTCGTAAACCATTTTGAGAGAAAATGGAGTGAAGTCTTTGGGTGAGAGAAGGTGAATTTGTGAGGATGAAATGGAGAGAAAAGGAAGAAAGATGATGCTCAGGTTCGTGGAATTTAAGAGAAAAAGATGAATACTATTTTTGATGTGAGAGAAAATGTAATTTATGAGAGTGAAATTATGAGGCGGTTGCCGTGGGATAAGTATAGGAAAAATTAGGATTTACTTGAAGTAAAATATCTTATTCTCAATGCACGTGGCTGATGTCATTCATTTGACTTTCAAGGTTATTGGATTGTTTAAGAACCTTGTAGAACCTCCTTCAAGCTGCTACGTGGCCGACGTAGAACCCCTCCAAATTGCTGCATGAACGTGAGTTTCCAAGGAAATTTTTGACGAAAAACGACATAACAAAATTCGGTAAGATGGGAGAACATCATTTCCCCAAGAATGGTTAAAATCAAGTGTTGTCGGATGAGAACTCTGTCGAATGGTGATTCTCAAAACGAAAATGAAAGGTCATTTGGATGAACTTGAAAAGGTCAACAAATATCCTAATTTGTCGGACAGGTGTTGACGTTGGAGAAATCTTCCAATTGTCGAATCAACGAAATATTATATGGTCAGAAGATCAAATTCGACGGATTTTGACATTAGAGAAGTTTTTCTACTGAAATCAGGAATTCTTACTCGACGGTCGTTAGCACCATAACTCGACGAATATTATCATTCAAATTCGACGGACATTAGTATCCTCACTCGACGGAAATTGACATTCTAACTCAACAGACATGAGCATCCTCACTCGACGAATATTGACATTTTCACTTAACTGATACTAGCATCCTCACTCGACAAATTTTAACTTGGTACTTAATAATTAAAAGATCCAATTCGATGGATTTTAACATGGTACCAAATAGTAAGAAGATTAAATTCGACGTATTTGGATAGAAGTCCAAATTCGATGGATATGATATTGTCTTAAAAGATCCTATTTCGACGGATTTTGGCATTGTTTTAAAAGGTATATTTCGATGAATATAAACATCTTCATTTTGATTTGTAGAATCGTCCAACAAGATTTAGGGAAAAGGAGAACCATATTGTTCTTAACTGATTCTTTGCTAACAGAACGTCCATCGCTTTGTCGAACCTGAGGACTTCTCCCATGTTTTGAATAGATGGTCTTCTGTCGGAAAGATGGTCTTGGTCGGAATAGATGGTCTTTGTCGGAAGAGACAGCCATAACAGCCAAAATCTTTGATTTCTGATTCAAGAATTGAGAATCAGTTTCATCCAGTCTTGAGGTATTTTGGGTTTTGTCGAACTACCGATTGATGTTGTCGGGAAAATGCTCTGAAGGTGTCGGATTCAACTCACCATTAGTATATGCTTACATGTAGTCTTAGTCTTATTAATTAAATCCGACAGGATCAAAATGTTAGAAACATGTCTTCAAAAGTATTTGGACCTTGTCCGAATTCTGTCGGTGTCAAGATCTTCAAAAATCTTGGATTGTCGAAATAGACTTGTCGAAAATAGACTTGAAATGAAAATAGTTAGAGGAAATCTTGAGGAACTTCTGTCGGGTTGAGATCCTATCCCAAGAATTTTGGTCGAATTAGGAATTCCGAATTTTGGTCGGTTGAGTATAATGGCAAATTAAACTATACTGGGTCAAAATAATTCATAGCAATAACAACTATGCATCAAGCAACATATATTTATCAAGAAAATAGAATTATTTTACGATAAATTCTAAAAATTAAGAGATTATTTTCTGTGTTACTCGTTCGGGTTAAGTAAGATCCCCGTCTCTAAATAATCGACAAGAATTTCCTACCAAAATTATTATTTTCTTGACCAGGAGCAAATCACACAAAATAATCACAAATAGTATCAGAATAATCAAATTATTTTTATAATGCACAGAAAACACAAAGTAGTGTAATTCTGTCAGCTCTTGCAACATAGTCTAAAATTTGGGGTGTTACAACATGCACCCCCACACTTGTTCAAGAACTCATCAAATAACAAAGTCAATGCTCTCTTATTCCCTAAGACCGGGTTAGAACATAGTTTTTCATTTAAGGCACGTAATGAGTTAGAAACAAAGAATGGTCAAATAAGCTCAAAGGGGTTAAGCAAAGGAAAATATGCAAGGTTGGCTATTTGGTCAAAGTAGTTAATTCAAGAAAAAAATGTCTCAATCATGTTTATGTATGCATATAAAAATGTAGCCTAAAAAAGAATCAAAGCAAGTTCTAGAGTAACAAATCCATGAGTGAAAAAAATATCTCACAAGAAAGAAGAGAATGGTACAGATGTTCAATTCATTTATTGATAGGCTCAAAATCTCACAAGGCATATATTCATCATTCTCAATCCACAAAAATTTCAACATCCATAACCAAGCATGTGATGTTTAACAAAGAAGACAATTAACTCAATCATGCAAATTTTTCTGAATCCATTTGCTACTTCTACACAAACTCATTATCTACCCCAATCTAGATGCGTCTTAAGAGTAAAATTATCTTCACAGTAAAATTTACTCCTTACTCTGCCATCCTTAATTGGTTTAGCTGTTAGTAAACACGACAAACATATTAATAAACACACTTCCTAAAAAAAAATTTTCAAGCATTTTTTTTACACAATTATTCACACAACTATACACAATTATTCACACAATTATTCACACAATTATTAACACAACTATCCTTCCCCCCAACCAAATCACAACATTGTCCTCAATGTTAAAACATAGAAAAGTAAAGGATAGAAGATAATACCTGTTGTTGCAATTACTGAAAAGAGAAAGCTCACACAAATTTAAACAAAGCCAAAATATATACATGTAGTTGTGATTGTGGCTCACATCTTCCTCTGGTTTTACGTCCAGTAACGGCTTAAACGCCTTCTATGAGTCGAGGATAAGCTTCCCATTTAATTTTCTTATAAATTGACAAATAAGGTCTTTTTGAGTCAGATTCCTAAAACTGAAGAACAATTTAAAACATATAAAATTAAAATACTAGGGATTTGACTTCACTTGACTCAATAATCTATCATAGACAATAGAGTAGCTTTGAGACCTTCCTTTTAATCAATTTCTAATCATTCAATTGATGGGGAGAATCAGTAATTAATTTTCGTTTAATTCATTGGTCTAAACCTTAACTCTTAAAGGCATGACCCTTACTCTTTAGATTCCCATGAAAAATACCACAGTTCTCCCACATAACCTATAACCTCCATTCCTAAACAATTATAAATCATGGCACTTTATTATTTATGGTCTAGGTCATATGCAAACCTTTCGATTCTACATACACCCACTAGATCAATTTATGAGTGGCCAATTCATAAAAGCATTATGAACCATAATAAGCACTCAAATTGAATAGAAAAGAGTTAATTAGAATTTCAATCTTAATACATGTCAATTGAATCAAGTTATATTTTCACCCTAAAAATACACAAATTTAACTACACATAACAAATGAGAAAAAAAAATAAGAAAAATAAAATAAAAATATATACAGAGTTCAACTTAAAAAAATATTAATAAGTAGGCGGTATAAACCTGCCATGGTAAAAAGAAAAAAAAATTAATATTAACAAGTAGGTGATATAAACCTGCCATGATAACTACTAATAATAATATTAACAAGTAGGCGGTGTAAACTTGCCATTAAATATTAAAAAAAGATGTGGTATAAACTAACCACCAAATATATATTTACAAAAGTGTGGTATAAACCAACCACCATATATATATATATATATATATTAATATGTAGTAAGTAAATATTTATAAGGGTGTGAAATAAACCAACCACTAAATAAAAATTAACAAATGTGTGATATAAACCAACCACCAAAATAAAAAAAATATAAAAACTAAATTACGAGAAAAGTAAAAGGGAGAGATTTTCCCCACTGAGTTAGTATATACAAGAAAATAAAAAAGAGATTTTCTCCCACAAAGTTAGTATGTATAGAAAATAAAAGGGAGAATTACCCCCACTGTTAGTATGTGCCAGAAAATAAAAGAGAGAGTTTCTCCACTGTTAGTATGTACAAAAAAATAAATAAATAAAAGGGAGAGGTTCCCCCACTAAGTTAGTATATACTGAAAATAAAAGGGAGAATTTCTTCTACTGTTAATATGTACAAGAAAATAAAAGGGAGAATTATCCCTACTGTACAGAAATTCAAGCTAGTTTTTTTTTAATAATAATTTTTTTATTTTCATTTTTTTATTATTTTTGTTTTTTTTCATTTTTTTTAATCTAAAAAGATGAAAAGGACAGGACACCATGGTTGTCTCCAACTTAATATATTTTTTTATTGTGAAAATAAGTTTGTCCCAAATGGTTTTATATGTTAAGTTTTGATGATGACAAATACAAGACAAATAGAATGATGCTTATGCTTGATAGATATGCTTAATGTGATATATTGTATCATGCATGATATGTACCTTATCTAGTTATATTTTACTTAATAATCATGCAATAAGATATATGTAACATTCATCATATAATATATCCAATAATGTTTTATATGAGTTATAAATGAATCAATATTGGATTTGACCTTGCTTAAATGAAAATGTGCAATGTGTTCTGTTGCATCCTATATAGAGCATATTCATTAGTAATTGATAAATATTTTATTTGGATGTGTCTATGAAAGTCTTATATGCATGTTAAACTAACTAGAGTTATACATTTATGATTCATGCATATGAAGATATTGAATTATGAATTTAGACTAATTATACTTGTTTAAGTGAGCAATACTTTGTAAGATAGTCCAAGTACCAAGAGTGAGCATTGCAACAAGAAAGCAAAAGATCTCAATTAAGCTCAACACAAGCAGAATGTGAATGCCTATTTCATGAAGGTATTGATAACATCAAAGTTATGTCAAAGACCAAGTCCAAAGGAATATTAAATGGTATAGCTTTTAGGACTTAGGGTCTTTATGTAAGAAGCCTTATGGATATCTCAAATATGTTTTTCAAATCTTTAAAAATGATTTTCACATGCTAAAATGTCCAACAAACAAGTTTTGAAAGTTATTTATGGTGGTAGTTCAAATCTATGAAAAATAGCCAAGTTTGAGTTTTGCAAAACTGACCTTTGGTTACTCTTTTGATCATATCTTTCAAAATACTTTGAGTTTTGTTTTGAAACTTCTTTCATTTGAAAATAGACTCAAAGATCTTTCCAATGACTGCATTTGCTTTAAACGGATAAGAAATGAAGAAGTTATGACCATTTAAAGTTAGTTTTTGAAATCAGAAAGGTGTATTCGAATACAGGATGTGGTATTCGAATACCACAGCCTAGAAAACATTCCTGAACGAGTTTTTTAAAGGAGTATTCGAATACAGGATGTGGTATTCGAATACCACAGCCCAGAAAAATATTCCAGAACGTGTTTCTGAAGATGTATTCGAATAACCAAAGGGGTATTCGAATACACATACCCAAAATCACGCAACGGCTATTTTCAAAGGCTTTTAATGTGATATTAATTTATACCCAATGGCTCTTTTTCTTAGAACACTATAAATACATGTTTTTGGGACATCTTTTAATACAACCCAATTATCTGAAATGATTCTTTCTTACTTTATTTTGTGATACATATTATACCAAATTTCTGTGCTCTTTTTCGTCAAAAATTTGAGATATCCTTAGAGAGCTTCATAGAGCTTCAAATTGTATCATCTACTCTTTGTGAGAGTTTTCTCTTCATCTATATTTCTGTTCTTCTGTATTGAGGGTGAGGTATCCTTCAAGGTTTGTATAAGGGTGAGGTATCCCTGCAGGATGAGACTTTAGCACAAGGGTAGAGTTTCCCTGTGTGTGAAAAGTGCTCTTTTATGTAACGGTTGCAAGCACCTATTGAAACTTGTATACATAGTAAAAAATCTCAGATTATTTTTGAGAACTGGACGTAGACTACAAGTGGGTTAGTGGTCGAACCAGGATAAATATTGTGCCTGCTTTTCTTCTCTCAATCTCTTTATTTTACGTAATTTTATATTATGGCATATTTATTTATTTGCTGTTCTTAAAGCTTTTATTCTTCATCTCGTAATTTCTTTTCTTCTATTTAATAGCTTAAATATTTGTGTTTATTTTAAGAGTTTTTGTGAAAAAATTTTATACCCAATTTACCTCCCTCTTGAGTAATGGTTGCCATGACTAACATTTATGTGGGTCCTTTATATTTTTTTTTTGGTTTTTTTTTTTGGGTGGTCACACCCGTGACCACATTTCTTTTCATTTTTCAATGGGGACAGCGTTGTCCCCCTTCTATTATATATATATATATATATATATATATATATATATATATATATATATATATATATATATATATATATAAAACACTATTTACTCAATTTTTTTTTCTATTCACACACTATTCATGCACTATTCATACACTATTCATGCACAATTCACATATTATTCACACACTATTTTTTTACCACACTAGTTAGTGCGTTAATATGTACAAAAATATTCACACCAGAAATTTTTTCTTCAAATCAAGTCCCCGGCAACGGCGCCAAAAACTTGATGCACAAATTTTTCAACCAAGTCCAAAAACTTGATGCGGGATTAATTGTTACAAACTCAAGTGCAAGTTATCTCAAGTAATAAATTTATCAGGAGTCCGAGGTCGATCCACAGGGAATTGATGAAGATTAATTAAGGTAAGGTAAATATTTTGTTACTATGATAA
This sequence comes from Ormosia semicastrata, assembly GCA_029884595.1. NCBI lineage: Eukaryota > Viridiplantae > Streptophyta > Magnoliopsida > Fabales > Fabaceae > Ormosia > Ormosia semicastrata. The sequence continues at coordinate 17,038,461 of JAQQTO010000042.1, read as the reverse complement.
AAAATTATTTACTTGGGTAAAAGATCCACTCTTGGTAAATAAATTAAAGGTAAGTTTAATTCTTTTTATAACTCAATTAGAATTCTCGCAACATGGAGGTTCCAATCGAAAAATACAACGTTAAAAGTCTATTAAAATAATATATGTAATTATATTATGTTTCCTTTAATTATTACCACCACTTGTAAATGGGTTAAATCATTCACTATGCCAAAATTTTATCTACAATAAATCAAGAACTCCTCTTTACAGGGGTAGTTTCTAAATTATCAGAAATAAAATATAACACGTATAATAACTACTTGAAAATACAAAACATTAAAGCACAAGAAAGAAATAAATCTAACCTTATTTTATTACCAAAAGCTTCACACTTTAATCCAAATAGACTGAAACTTATTTACACATAAACTAGAAAAGAGAAAAAGAGAGAAAAAAAAAAAGAAAAGTGAAGGGAGACTGAGGAGAGGAGGGAATTCCTCCTCTCCTCCTTTGGAAATATGCCCAGAGTTTCTCCCTCCGAATGCGTTCCTTGTTTCTGACGATTTGAGGCCTATTTATAGGCAAATTCAAGTGCTACAGGAGACACGAATTGGAGCTACAGTGGAATGCAAATTGACCTACAGTGATTTTAAAATTGAGGTTACTGTGGCTATAGTGAAACTTAGCCATTAAGTTTCTGACTTTTTTTTTGCAATAATAATTGAGCAAATGCACAGCCGTGTGTCTAAGAGACACAGTCGTGTCTCTTGTTTTTTCATTTTTGAGAAAAATGGTCTTCATGAAAGTTGCAGGCCTGGATCTTAGCTTTAAAATGGCTTTAGTTTCAATCCAAAATCATTCCTTGAACTCAAGATATGGTCCAGTTACTGCAGAGTGCTTAGGCCCAGTTTCAGCTCTTCTATTCTGACTTCAAAGCCCAATATCACCTCCAAGGAGTCCGATCTGAGTTTTGTGTTTCATGAAAGTTGTAGGGAATTGTCTAAGCTTTCCTACAAGACCAAAATCACATCAATCAGATATTTGTAACTCAAGTTATAGCTAGTTTACTAAACACTGCCAAAGAGATAATTAAGGCTAATTTATGCAATAATTTGTTTAATGATCCAATTCGGTTCAATATTATAAAATGTGTCAAAACTAACTTAATTAAACCTAATTGAACCTTAAGAAGCCTAGTGAGAGGATTATAAAATGTATAAAATACAGTGTAATCAGAAGGAAACCAAACATTTCCTACTTTCATGTTTTTGGTTGCAAGTGCTTTGTTTTAAACAATGGAAAAGATAACCTAGGCAAGTTTGATGCTAAATCCGATGAGGTAATATTTCTTGGCTACTCTCTTAGTAGTAAGTCCTTTAAAATTTATAATAAGAGAACAATGACCATTGAGGAATCAATTCATGTTGCATTTGATGAAACTAACCCAAATGATCCAAGAAAGGATTTAGTTGATGATGTTGAGAAATCTTGTCAAAAAACTCACTTGGAGAATCAAGAGAAGGAAGCCAAGAAGCAAGAAAAAAGCTCATTTGATCCCCCAAGGCAAGAGGATTCACCAATCATGGACCTTCCCAAGGAATGAAGAACATCAAGATATCATCCTCTTGACAAAGTGATAGGTGATGTATCAAAAGAGGTAATCACTCGAAACTCTCTTAGAGATGTATGTAACTATATGACTTTTGTCTCTCAAGTTGAACCTAAAGACATAAATGAGGCCATTAATGATGAACATTGGATCTTGGCCATGCAAGATGAACTAAACCAACTTGAGAGAAATCAAGTTTGGGAATTAGTTCCAAGGCCCAATGATCATCCCATAATTGGCACCAAATGGGTCTTTAGGAACATGGGCTTAATAATAAGAAATAAAGTTAGGTTGGTTGTAAAAGGCTATAATCAAGAAGAAGGAATAGATTATGAAGAAACATATGCTCCTGTAGTTAGATTAGAAGACATAAGAATGCTACTTGTATATTCATGCACCATGGATTTTAAACTTTTTCAAATGGATGTTAAAAGTACCTTCTTAAATCGTTTTATACAAGAAGAGGTGTATGTAGAACAACCTCCTGATTTTGAAAACTTTGAACTGCCCAACCATGTCTTTAAATTAAAAAAGGCCTTTTATGGCTTAAAACAAGCTCCTAGAGCTTGGTATGAAAAGTTGAGCAAGTTCCTTTTAGAAAAAGGCTTCTCTAGAGGTAAAGTTGACACTACTCTCTTCATCAAACATAAAATGCATGACATACTTCTTGTTCAAATTTACGTTGATAACATAATATTTAGTGCTACTAATAACTTTCTATGTAAGGAATTTGCCAATATTATGCAAAATGAGTTTGAGATGTCTATGATAAAGCAAACAAGGGATGAGACTTTCATAAGTCAATCCAAGTATTGCAAGGAGCTGCTCAAGAAATTTGGAATAGACAACACCAAGCATATGGCTACCCCAATGGACACTTATTATTATTTGGACAAGGATGAATGGGGTAAATCTGTAGAAATCACAAAATATAGAGGTCTGGTTGGCTCACTCCTTTATCTTATAGCAAGTAGGCTTAATATTATGTTTAGTGTGTGCATGTGTGCTAGATTTCAAGCAAATCCTAAAGAATCACACATAAGTGCTGTAAAAAGAATTATGAAATATCTAATAGGAACTTCACAAATGGGCTTGTGGTACCCTAAAGGTGCCTCATGTAGTCTAATTGGTTATTCCGATTCTGATTTTGCTGGATGTAAAATGGATAGGAAGAGTACTAGTGCGACATGCCACTTGCTTGGAAGCTCACTAGTTTCTTGGCATAGTAAGAAACAAAATAGTGTGACATTGTCTACAGCTGAAGCTGAATATGTTGCAACTGGGAGTTGTTGTGCTCAAATCCTTTAGATGAAACAACAACTTCTAAACTATAGTATAGAACTTGATCACATCCCTATAAGGTGTGACAACACTAGTGTAATCAATTTGTCTAAAAATCTCATTTTGCACTCAAGAACAAAACACATAGAGATAAGGCACCATTTCATAAGGGATCATGTTCAAAAAGGTGATTGTATGCTTGAGTTTGTTGAAAGCACTAAACAACTTACTGACATCTTCACTAAGCCTTTGAATAAAGAAGCATTCTTTTTTTATAAGAAGTGAACTTGGCATATTAGATCAATCATGCATCTAAACTCTTGCTGCATAACTTTTGTTGCACAATTAATCACTTTGCTACATAATGTGTCATTTTCTGCATAATCTGCTTTCTTACTACATAATCTCAAAATTTTCTGCATAAAGTTGTTAATTTAATGCATAAAGTGTCATTTTACATCACAAATTATCTTGTTTCAATCATTTTTTACTCCAATACTGACTTGAGCATTAGAGCCCCAAATTTGTTTTGCAGGTACTCCATCGTGACTAAGTCCTCCAAGTAGTTCAAAATTCACCAATTCTGGTAAAATAGTTTGATCCTTGACAAAGATGGTGATTTTGTAAGAACGTGTGTTTTAGATCAAGAACTGGTCAGTTTTTATACTTACATGATGTTTGAAATTGATTTGGGAAGTTTTGGAACTAATTTAAAAGCTATGAGTTTGGCCCTTTACTACTTGAAGTGGAAAAACTGAATTCAGCAAGCTTGTAATCGATTACAGGACCTTTGTAATCGATTACAGAGGCTCTGCCAAGCATTCCAAGCAAAGTCAGAGAAAATGTAATCGATTACACACACTATATAATTGATTTCAACATTTCCAGAACTCATGTAATCGATTACACTCACAATGCAATCGATTACAAGGTCCATAGAAAGCGTGTAATCGATTACACACCCATTGTAATCGATTACACAAGGGTTTAAAAACGAGTTTCAGCCCGCGAGAAGCCATTTTTATCTGAAACTCACATTTTCTCTCTCTTCCTTCACGAAACCCCTCACCCCTAATCTTCAATTTCTCTCTTGTTTCTTGGCCAAATCACCTCATTCCACCACCATTCTACTCGTTTTTCCTTTCTCCACTAAACCCCTAAATCAATTTCAACCAAAATCACCCCAAATTTCTTCCTCCATCTCCCTCACATATATTTTCTCTCTCTCTAAGTCCTAACCCACGAACTCCTCCACTATCTCACCTGTTTCTACCTTCCTTCACCACCAAACACCATGCATCCTCCTTCCCTTCACCTTCCTCACACCCTTTTCTCCCCATTTCCTTTCAATGGTTGAATCCTCCAAGCGTACCAAGAGACCAAGAGCAAGGGTCTCCATGGGAACCTCCACCGGCGCTCCTCCACTCGCCATTCCAGGGTTAGACCTCATTCAACACTTCCACACCACCAAAATAGTAGAGTTCTTCAGGAAAAATTTCTGATTGCGAAAGATTATTTCACCAAGGTATCTCACTAAGGACTTTAACTCTAGTGAACCTTTAGAGTGTTTCAGAATTATTAAGAGACTTAATTTGATTGAATTTTTGAGTATTAAAAAGGATATATACCTAAATTTAGTCAAAGTATTTTATGCCAACTTGAAATATGAGAATGCATGCTTGGTCTCAGAGGTGAAAACGACACAGATACGAGTGGATGGAGAATTATGGTATAGGTTGACTAAATTGTCATATAATGGTTCCAATTTCCATGGGGGTGCGAATGTGTGGGGAGATGAATACGAGCATAAGGATGCCTTAACTTCATTACTTAGCGACAAATATAACATTCCTAGAGGAAAACAGAGAGTGATGCCAACTGGTCTAACCATGGAGAATAGGGTGTTACGTTACCTTGTGGCTAAGGGATTGGTCCCTAGGGGAGGCAACTACTCCCAAGTTCTCAAAGATGATGTGCTAACCTTGTGGGCCATGACCACTAGACAGTCAATCAACTAGGCCTACTATGTTATTCAACATATGTTGGAAGCCAAAAAGAAACATCATCCCTTGCCCTATGCTATGCTTGTTACAGCAATTATAGAATATTTTCATAACCCTCTGGCTAGGGAAGCCAAGGATACTAGCTCTAAAGGGGCTCAATCTAATGAATTGTATACCTTGTAAAAGCTTCAGCTGAGGAAAATTGATAATAGATGGTACTATCTCCTTCATGGGAGCTATGGTCACATTCCTCATGAGGCTAATGATAATGAAGAAGAACAACAGCCTACTACTGCTCCCACTACCTTAGACCTCTTGCGTCAGGAAATGCTCACCTTGGCTACCATAGTGGAAGTCCGGATGGAAAGCATTGAACAGAAGGTTGATCATCTTGAGCTAAGGATGGACCACTCCGATCAAAAGTTAGCCTCTATCCGATCTTTTCTAGAAGGACTCAGATATGTACCGAGGAGTGATGCCCGTGCTCCCACTTCTTCTGCTGCACCCCCAGCCCATGATAGCGTCACAGTTGCTACCGGTGCACCCATTTCCTTTGCTCCTCCTCCTACTGATACAGACACAGTTCTTGATGATGATGAGGAACTTCTTGGCTCCGAAGATGACATTGACATCGATGATGATGATGTAGATCTTGGTGATGTGGTTGCTGGGAGTGAGACTAATAGTGATAGCAAGGCGATGGAGTGACATGGGATTTATATCATATTATTTTTTTATACCTTGTCCAACCTATTACATCTTATCACTTTTATAATTTTGTACACGACTTAGGATCTTTTGGTATTAATGTCTATTCAATCTAAATATTTTTCTAGTTTATATACATCTGTTGTTGCTTTGATCTGTTGGTTATATTCTGGTATTGATCTGATTGGAATGATTATACTCTGATTTTGCTTTTGATTGTATGAGGAAATCGTGAAAAATGTTGTTGAAATGCTGTTGAAATTTTATTAGTATTATTGAAAAATTGAATGCTTATGTCTTTTTGATAATGCCAATGGGGGAGAGATTATAAGACATATGTCTTGCATGAGTACGGGGGAGCATTTCTTTATGCAAATTATTTATCCTATCTGATGCATAAACTACGGGGCAGAACAACGCTTAAATCTCTAATATATAAATGCTTCGCTTGTTTCCTATGTTATTTCGTCATCATCAAAAAAAGAGGAGAATGTAAATGCTTATGTCATGAAGCATATCAAATGAAGTTTTTTATGATAACAAAGTGAAGATGAAGATCAAGAGAAGTGACTAAGATCAAAAGAGGTATATTTGGTATAGGTCATAGGCCTTAGAATCTCAATGTAAAATGCTCTCGAGTATCTCAATTATCTCCAAATGATTTTTCAAAGATCTTTCAAATCAACTTGAAATTCAAAGTTCATATTTTAAAGAAATGTTGATTTCAATCTTGGATTTCGTAAATCATGTTTATATCTCAAAAAATCTATGTTTTTCTAAGTTGAGCGGCCATCAAGCTTGATTGAGCTTAAAAATTTTGTTTAAGGGCCATAGTAATCAATTACACAAGTATTGTAATCAATTATAAGTAAACCAGAGGCCTTATGATTACATTAAGGTTGTAATCAATTACAAGTCTGGAAGAGGCTATGTAATCGATTACATGAAGATTGTAATCGATTACATCCTACCCCATGCCAGAAAGCCAAGAACACATTCTAAGAGCCATGTAATTGATTGCATGGGCTATGTAATCGATTACAATGAGCCTGGCATTGTCCAATGTAACATCCCAAAAATTATTTATTTCATTATAAATAATCATTTTATAATATTTATGATTTTTGAGAATTTTTGTGGAATTTTCTAAGAATGTTGAATATTTTAATATATTTCTCATTTTACGTGCACACTAAGCGGAGCCAGGAAAATAAAATATTTTCCCTGAGGCTGGTAAACTTTGGACTGTGGAAACATCGACAGGGGATCTTACTAAACTCGAGGTTGGACACAGTTTAAGAGGTTTACGTTTTACAAGATTTTATCTGATAAATAAAATCACTGTATCATAAAATCATCTGATGAATAATAAAATATTATTTTTATCAACTGTAACTTTTATTCACTAGGAAAATAATTCTAACAGTATAATTAATCATCTGTCAGATGTATTTAATTAAGGAGACAAGCTTACTATACACTTTATCGAGAAGCGTGCGAAGCTTCTCAAGGAAGCTTCAAGGAAACTTCTAGGAAGTTTCCTTCCCAACCACTTTTCTCTCTCCTCCCTTTTTGGAGCTGCACGGTTGGCTAGAGGGATATTACATTTTCATTCTCCCATTTTCTCTCATTTATGCTGCTCTTTCTCTCTTCCTCTCACTCTCTTTCTCTCTTCTCCATACGGCTACACACCCACAAACACCGTTGTTGATTTTCAAGCTTCCCTTGCCCAAGCCAAACTTAAACCATTGTTTCCCCTCTTTTTGTGGTAAAGCTCTCAACTTTCTTCTCCTTTTCTTCCCATTTTTGTGGTCCATGGTCACATTGGTGACTATGGATACCATTTCCACTCTTTGATCTTGATTTTTGTGGATTTGAACACCAAGGTTTCTGTGGTGGTGAAGCACGAAATTCCTAAGCAAAAAGGAACTTGCATTTCCTTGTTCTTCACTAAGGTAAGAGGAAGATTATTCTCTTCAACCTGTTTTGGTAGTGAGAAACTTTTTGTTTGCATGTTGTTTATAATCTGTTGTGCTATTAGATTGTTTGTTTATGTATATTGATGTATCTGAATAGAATGGAATGTATGACATAGAAGAAAATGATGTCGGATTGATTCTCGGATGGCCACGGCTTTGAGGCCAAAATTTGGGGATTCTTTGTGAATAATTGTAACAATTAGAGTTTTTGACCATATCCGTCGAATTTGATCTTCTGACCATTTAGTCCAATGTCAATATCCGTCGAATTTGATCTTTTGACCATATCCATCGAATTTGATTTTTTGACCATATCCGTCGAATTTGACCTTCTAACCATTTAGTACAATGTCAATATCCGTCGAGTTAGAATGTTATATCCGTCGAGTTTAGACTTCTGACCATATCCGTCGAATTTGATCTTCTGACCATTTAGTACAATGTCAATATCCGTCGAATTTGATCTTTTGACCATATCCATCGAATTTGATCTTCTGACCATTTAGTGCAATGTCAATATCCGTCGAATTTGATCTTCTGATCATTTAGTGCAATGTCAATATCCTTTGAATTTGATCTTCTGACCATTTAGTACAATGTCAATATCCGTCAAGTTAGAATGTCATATCCGTCGAGATTAGACTTCTGATCATATCCGTCGAATTTGATCTTCTGACCATTTAGTACAATGTCAATATCCGTCGAGTTTAGACTTCTGAGCATATCCGTCGAATTTAATCTTCTGACCATATTCGTTGAATTTGATCTTCTGATCATATTCGTCGAATTTGATCTTCTGACCATTTAGTGCAATGTCAATATCTGTCGAATCCTAAACCAAAAATTTATCACCTACACCGAGTGATTAAATTAATGGTAATAGGATGCAAGGATTAGTAAATTAGAAAATTTAATTGTACTTTGAGATTCATAAATTTTAAAGAACAAAGAATGATAGTTTGCCTTGTAGTTTAGAGCAAATTTTTGGAATAAAGGAAGAACAAGAGTATGAGAAGGGCTGTGAGGAACTTAAACTAAATATTCTAAGAGAGTTAACGCGAGAACATAATGGAATTAAAGCATAACTTTCATAGAAACTTTGAATAGTATGTGTTCACCTATGAGATTTAAGTATTGATTCGTCGTGGTGTGTGAATTTGAATAAGTTATGCTATCATTGTGAATATATATATATATATATATATATATATATATATATATATATATATATATATATATATATGTACATATATACATATGTATGCATTGAATCCACATGCATTGGAGCATGCATTGTCATTGTGATATTGGGCTGACGAACTGGACCCTGGAAATATCTGATAGACTGCTGAGTCTGATGTGATTTGATTTCATTGGATATGCATTTGAGCATTATACAGTTATGGCGTATTATGCTTAGGAGTGGACGAGGACTTGCAGGATAGTGGGGACTTTTTAGACCGAGGGGACGTCAGGGCGCGGTGTTTCACCTGTGATCCGGTTATCACCTTATATATACCCCTGGCCGTGAAACACTGTTGCAACGCACTGGCAGCCCGACAAAGCACTATTACTTTCCATGGCCCGACGTAGACTGTCTATTGAGGGGGGCCAAATCTTCTGGGGCGTTCATCTCCGAAAACTTTGAGTTTAGCTCCATGGAGTAGGAAATGAGTCTATTGTACATGAGAATAGTCAGCATACGCATTGCGCATATGCATGGCTAGTCCACACATTATCATGGGTATGGTTAACATACATATTGTGGAAATATAAATACTTGTTATATATCTATAATGAATACTTGTTATAGTGCTGTTGATAATTGTATTGTCGTGGAATATGTTTTCTGATAATGCTTATGCAGTTGATAACTAGAACATGTTTGTAATATCTATATGTATGGAATGACTTCGTCATTCGAGTTATGTTTCTTTGCTACTATCATAGGTAATGAAAGTAGAATGTCTTACCTCTTTTCTGTATTTTGTGCTATTCTGTATGGTTTTTGGTTAAAGTCTAAAAAGGGGACGAGTTCGAACCTATTAGAGATATTGATTTGATTTTCTGCGTTCGGTAAGGACACCTTGAAGGGACTTTATTGGTTTCGTCGTATTTGAGTTCACCGAAGGTGCCAAGACTTGGCGAGTCGACTGGATCGACAAGCGTATATGATATGTTAGGGATCTGACCTTGACCATGAAGAGGACTGCGATTGAAGACCCTATTCTGTATTTCTCACTACACCGGTGTGCCCGGGATTGTCTTACACATTCAGGATCCGAGGGAGTGCCCAACTCCTTAGTCGAGGATATGTTATGGGTAGTTTATACTTTATTTTGCATTATCTGTATAAAGTGTATTTTTGGGTATATGTATGTTTTTAAGGTGATTATCCAGTCTTAAATGTTGTAAATTGAATACATCCTAGAAATCACATTTTCACAGGTTGTATATGTAACTATTCATTCGTGGCTCCTATTTTCCTCATATGCGAAATGTTTAATATTTTTGTAAAGTTTGTTATTTGACAATGTTAGCATGCCAAAATTTAGTGACCGTGACATAATGACGATTGTGCCGTGGTTATTAAATCGAGGGGTGTTACATTAAGGTGGTATCAGAGCTCAGTTCATCCTGTTGAGCCGGGGTATGAATTGACTATGCTTAGACATGTTAAAAGTTTTTGTATGTTGTGTACTTCCTTGTCTCTTGAATTAAGATGTTGGGAAAAGAAGGCATGGCTTGCCATAGGTTGAGTGTTGGTAGCTACTGTTGCACAGTTACATGATATTGAGTACTGGCCCACTCAATGTGTAATGTTCTGTGTCTACAGGAAACTATGACTTCACCTAGGCGTATTAAGGTAATAGGAATTCTTTTAGAAAGAAGCTCAGCTGGTATGACTGAACTTGCTTAGGATTTGTTTACATTTATACCCTTGCTGTGTTACTTGTAGAATTGTTTGAGCCATTGGGTTAGAAAAGGGGTATTCGAATAAGACTTGCAAGGTTTGCGGGCTGAGACATCCAAGAAGTTTTCAAAAACCAATTCTCTTTGGAAAAGAGTATCTGGCGTAAGTTTAGTTCGAGGAGCTACATAGGAGTCAAAGACTTACAGGAGATTGCACCGCAGAAGGCAAAGTGAATGAGCTCAAGTTAGAGTCTTTTGGATTTGTCTTGTTGGGTTGTGTGACTCTTTGTGTTTGGTTTCCGAAAGGAGACAATAGTGTTTGGACTGAATGCTTTTGATTTTCCTTATGGTTTGATTTGTTTGTCCTTGAAGGGAGACAATGACTCGAAGTAGACGTAAGCGTGCGAATGCGAGGAATAACAATGATGGTACGACTGCGGTAGCTGAAGAAATGCAAAGAATGGTTGATGTAACAACACACCAGGATCAGAGGGCCACACAACAGCAGGAATTGGAAGTTGAGGTCCATAATTTGATGGAAGAAAGTCGACTTTGGGGTAACTCTAGATTACCTAAGTTCCAAAGGAGGAACAACAGGAAGGTCAATCAGTTTAAACAGAAACCGTATACACGATGACCGAAGGAGCAACAGCGACAATGAACGCATGAAGGATGGTAGCAAGTCCAATCCAACTGTGGTATCCTTACCAAAATGTAAGAAGTGTGGCAAGGGCCACTTAGCAAGGCATTACATGATCGAAGGAATAATTTGTTTCAAGTGCGGAAAGCAAGGACATGTGTCAAGGAATTGTGCTTTGCATGGGACGAAGCCTCCATATGCGATCAAGAGGGCAATTTGCCTCAAGTACGGAAAGAACCACTTAACAAAGGACTGTGAAATTGAAGGAGTAATCTATTTCAAGTGCGGGAAGCAAGGACATGTGGCGAGGAACTGTACTTCGCAAAGGATGAAGCCTTACGTCAGAGATGTACGTACTTCGAAATCTCATGAAGAAGGGAAAGTTAATTCCTCCGCCCAGATTGAAGACCAAAATGAAGAAAGGGCTCGTACTACAATCGATGACCCTGTGATTTTACTATATAATTTCGGGGGTAACCCATTACTTTATGACGTATGACTGTATGAGTCTATTAAGGTCGTTTGAATCTTTGACATCTTTTGACTAAGTTCTTTCTATTTTGGCTGCTAAGAACTTGTTGATGGTAGCCAAGTTGTTTAAATTGTCCTATGACTTGTTAAAGACTGAATCTTTCTAGTGATTTGATTTGTTTACTTCTTTTACAAATTAGATGTAATGTTAACAAAAGGGATTAGTTATCTTCCAACCACATTTTGTTGAAATGTTCCAATGAAATTCTAAGAGTTCATTTCTGGAATTGGGTTATCTGTGTATTTACTTCCCTTCAACCCGAATGATACTATTCACGTTTGTAAGCCTGCTCTCATTACAACAAGTTTACTTAAAACTATCCTATTGTTGTTAAAAAAAATCGGAACCATTTTACCAATTCAATTATCCACTCTCTTCATGAATAGGCTTAATCTCAGGAAGGAGATTGATTATTTTCTAAACGGGTCTCGTCATTTGTTTTCAACGGAAACTTAGTGTTTCTTGAGACAGAAATTTCCTAGATACGAATCCATGAAACTCACTCCTAAGTTTTATTGGACCAAATGTCATACTCTTCATTAGGCGGGTCTAGTGGTAAATCAAGTGACTTCCCTACTTTTCTTCCTAACCTTTATAACGTTTCTAGTATACTTCGATTGAGTAAATGTGTTCTCGAATCTGAACTATAATAATGCGCCAAGCGTAGTACAATTAGGTGAGAACTTACCCTATAAGACATCTTGTTTGAATTAAGGAAAGATGGTTTGATGAATCAATTGAAAAACGCCACCGTTTTCTCCAAGATCAACTTGTATTCTGGACTATCATCGAGTTCGCTCAAAGATTTGTCGTTGTCCTTGCTGGTGACATTCTGATCTATTCTTGATGTTTGGAGGAACGTACCGAATCTCTCGTAGTGATTCTTCAAATTTTGAAGAAGAATGAGGAGTTACGCTAGAAGCTGTCCACGTGTGAATTTCGGTTTGAGGCAGTTTAACTTTTGAGTCAAGTGATCTTTAAAAGAAAGAATTATTGGAGATCCATCGCAAGTTGGAGCAATTCTTCAATAGGACAGATCAAAGACTGTATTGCAGATTCGTAACTTTATAGGATCAGCTGGTTAATACGGGAGACTCACTGCATAATTCTTCAAGATGACAATACTTCTTGTCTAACTCATGCATGAGAGTCAAGTTTGTAGGATTGGTGTATATAAGGAAATATTTTCAAGGATTGAAGAGACACTCGACTACCTTGCCAACGATGATTCTACCCAATCCCAACGAACCTTTTTGGATGCCTAGTGATGCTTCGCATTGGAAATTTGGAAAGTGTGCTTGATCAGAATAGAAGGAATAGTAACGTACGCTTTGAGACAATCGAGAATACATGAGAAGGATTACCTTACACCAACTCAGAGTTAGCTCTGTAGTTGCATTGAAGATCTAGAAGCATTTTCTACAAGGAGAAATTCTCAATGTCTATGGTAATCTTAAGAGCCAAAGGTATTTTGGTCTATTGGAATGAGTTGAATATGAGGCAGAGACGATGATTAGAAGTTCCGAAAAATTTCAATTTTTTCGTTTTAGTATAATCCTGGAAGAAGCGGATGCCTTAAGAAGAAGACAAGCTTAGTTTATCTACTACGGTGAGCAAGGAGAGTAAGTTCGATAGAGCCACTCAACGATGTACAGTTGTTTGGAGAGTTGGCTGTTGGATAGCGGAAGACTCAAAGGGCGTAGAATCTTTTATTGATCGGCCTATGATGTCAACACGTGTTTGCCCATTAATATAAGATATTCGGTGGAAGGAAGCAACCTTATTGCCAGTGATTTGGATCGATGCAACTGAAGATATAACCCGAGAACGAGAAGACAAAATGAAAGAAACACAGTCGCGTTTGTTCTAAGATATGATGAATTTCGAGGACGAAATTCCTTTTTAGAAGGGGAGTGTTGTAACATCCCAAAAATTATTTATTTCATTATAAATAATCATTTTATAATATTTATGATTTTTGAGAATTTTTGTGAAATTTTCTAAGAACGTTGAATATTTTAATATATTTTTCATTTTACGTGCCCACTGAGCGGAGCCAGGAAAATAAAATATTTTCCCTGAGGCTGGTAAACTTTGGACTATGAAAACGTCGACGAGGGATCTTACTAAACCCGAGGTTGGACACAGTTTATGAGGTTTACGTTTTACGAGATTTTATCTGATAAATAAAATCATTGTATTATAAAATCATCTGATAAATAATAAAATATTATTTTTATCAACTGTAACTTTTATTCACTGGAAAAATAATTCTAACAGTATAATTAATCATCTGTCAGATGTATTTAATTAAGGAGACAAGCTTACTATACACTTTATCAAGAAGCGCACGAAGCTTCTCAAGGAAGCTTCAAGGAAACTTCTAGGAAGTTTCCTTCCCAACCACTTTTCTCTCTCCTCCCTTTTTGGAGCTGCACGGTTGGCTAGAGGGATATTACATTTTCATTCTCCCATTTTCTCTCATTTATGCTGCTCTTTCTCTCTTCCTCTCACTCTCTTTCTCTCTTCTCCATACGGCTACACACCCACAAACACCGTTGTTGATTTTCAAGCTTCCCTTGCCCAAGCCAAACTTAAACCATTGTTTCCCCTCTCCATCCTCAAGCTTTCCTCTTTGTGAAACTCCTCCTTTCTCCTCCATTTTCGTGGTTAGCAGCCCAACACCAAAGCTTCAAGCTTTAAGGTAAAGCTCTCAACTTTCTTCTCCTTTTCTCCCCATTTTTATGGTCCATGGTCACATTGGTGACTATGGATACCATTTCCACTCTTTGATCTTGATTTTTGTGGATTTGAACACCAAGGTTTCTGTGGTGGTGAAGCACGAAATTCCTAAGCAAAAAGGAGCTTGCATTTCCTTGTACTTCACTAAGGTAAGAGGAAGATTATTCTCTTCAACCTGTTTTGGTAGTGAGAAACTTTTTGTTTGCATGTTGTTTATAATCTGTTGTGCTATTAGATTGTTTGTTTGTATATATTGATGTATCTGAATAGAATGGAATGTATGACATAGAAGAAAATGATGTCGGATTGATTCTCGGATGGCCACGGCTTTGAGGCCAAAATTTGGGGATTCTTTGTGAATATTGTAACAATTAGAATTTCCGACTATATCCATCGAATTTGATCTTCTGATCATTTAGTCCAATGTAATTATCCATCGAATTTGATCTTCTGACCATATCCGTCGAATTTGATTTTTTGACCATATCCGTCGAATTTGACCTTCTGACCATTTAGTATAATGTCAATATTCGTCGAGTTAAAATGTCATATCCGTCGAGTTTAGACTTTTGACCATATCCGTCGAATTTGATCTTCTGACCATTTAGTATAATGTCAATATCCGTCGAATTTGATATTCAGACCATATCCGTTGAATTTGATCTTCTGACCATTTAGTGCAATGTCAATATCCGTCGAATTTGATCTTCTGACCATTTAGTGCAATGTCAATATCTGTCGAATTTGATCTTCTGACCATTTAGTATAATGTCAATATCCGTCGAGTTAGAATGTCATATCCGTCGAGATTAGACTTCTGACCATATCCATCGAATTTGATCTTCTGACCATTTAGTACAATGTCAATATCCGTCGAGTTTAGACTTCTGACCATATCCGTCGAATTTGATCTTCTGACCATTTAGTACAATGTCAATATCCATCGAATTTGATCTTCTGACCATATTCGTCGAATTTGATCTTCTGACCATATTCGTCGAATTTGATCTTCTAACCATTTAGTGCAATGTCAATATCCGTCGAATCCCAAACCAAAAATTTATCACCTACACCGAGTGATTAAATTAATGGTAATAGGATCAAGGATTAGTATATTGGAAAATTTAATTGTACTTTGAGATTCATAAATTTTAAAGAACAAAGAATGATAGTTTGCCTTGTAGTTTAGAGCAAATTTTTGGAATAAAGGAAGAACAAGAGTGTGAGAAAGGCTGTGAGGAACTTAAACTAAATATTCTAAGAGAGTTAATGCGAGAACATAATGGAATTAAAGCATAACTTTCATAGAAACTTTGAATAGTATGTGTTCACCTATGAGATTTTAGTATTGATTCGTCATGGTGTGTGAATTTGAATAAGTTATGCTATCATTATGAATATATATATAATATATATATATATATATATATATATATATATATATATATATATATATATATATATATATATGCATTGAATCCACATGCATTGGAGCATGCATTGTCATTGTGATATTGGGCCGACGAACTAGACCCTGGAAATATCTGATAGACTGCTGAGTCTGATGTGATTTGATTTCATTGGATATGCATTTGAGCATTATACAGTTATGGCATATTATGCCTAGGAGTGGACGAGGACTTGCAGGATAGTGGGGACTTTTTAGACCTAGGGGACGTCAGGGCGCGGTGTTTCACCTGTGATCCAGTTATCACCTTATATATACCCCTGACCGTGAAACACTGTTACAACACACTGGCAGCCCAACAAAGCACTATTACTTTCTATGGCCCGGCGTAGACTGTCTATTGAGGGGGGGACAGATCTTCTGGGGCGTTCATCTCTGAAAACTTTGAGTTTAGCTCCATGGAGTAGGAAATAAGTCCATTGTACATGAGAATAGTCAGCATACGCATTGCGTATATGCATGGCTTGTCCACACATTATCATGGGTATGGTTAACATACATATTGTGGAAATATAAATATTTGTTATATATCTATAATGAATACTTGTTATAGTGCTGTTGATAATTGTATTGTCGTGGAATATGTTTTCTGATAATGCTTATGCAGTTGATAACTAGAACATGTTTGTAATGTCTATATGTATGGAATGACTTCGTCATTCAAGTTATGTTTCTTTGCTGCTATCATAGGTAATGAAAGTAGAATGTCTTACATCTTTTCTGTATTTTGTGCTATTCTGTATGGTTTTTGGTTAAAGTCTGAAAAGGGGGCGAGTTCGAACCTACTAGAGATATTGATTTGATTTTCTGCGTTTGGTAAGGACACCTTGAAGGGACCTTATTGGTTTCGTCGTATTTGAGCTCACCGAAGGTGCCAAGACTTGGTTAGTCGACTGGATCGACAAGCGTATGCGATATGTTGGGGATCTGACCTTGACCATGAAGAGGACTGCGATTGAAGACCCTATTCTGTATTTCTCACTACACCGGTGTGCCCGGGATTGTCTTACGCATTCAGGATCCGAGGGATTGCCCAACTCCTTAGTCGAGGATATGTTGTGGGTAGTTTATACTTTATTTTGCATTATCTGTATAAAGTGTATTTTTGGGTATATGTATGTTTTTAAGGTGATTATCCAGTTTTAAATGTTGTAAATTGAATACATCTTAGAAATCACATTTTCACAAGTTGTATATGTAACTATTCATTCGTGGCTCCTATTTTCCTCATATGCGAAATGTTTAATATTTTTGTAAAGTTTATTATTTGACAATGTTAGCACGCCAAAATTTAGTGATCGTGACATAATGACGATTGTGCCATGGTTATTAAATCGAGGGGTGTTACACCCAACGACTATTTTATCAGCATTTAATGCTGCCATAAATGCCACCCAATGGCTCTTTTGATCTAAAAACCTATAAATATATGTCTTGGGTCATCATTTGTGGCTAACCAACAACTGAGAAACATATTTCAATCATTCTAATCTGTGAATCATCTTTGAAACATTTATGCTCTATTTTTTAATTAATTTGAGACATTCTTAAAGAGCATTCTAGGGCTTGAATTTGTATTACATACTCTTGTGAGAGTTTCATCTATTAAACACTTTGATTCTTGTAAAGGGGGTGAAGTATCCTTCAATCAACTTGTAAGGGTGAGACATTCCTTGGATTTGAGGCTCAAGCACAAAGGATGAGGTATCCTAAAGGTGTTGTGAGTGCTATATTGTGTAAAGGTAGAAAACACCTCTTCAAGCTTGAAGTAATAATGAAAAATCTTGAGTGATTACTTGAGAACTGGATGTAGGTCACAAGGAGTGGCTGAACCAGGATAAGCCTTTGCGTTTGATCTTCTAAACCCTTCTCTTTTACCTTAGTGCATTATTTATATTCACTTGATTGAACATTATCTTGCTTAGTTGGTTCTATTTTGAGTGAAAGTATTTAATCTTCTCTGTCCATTCTTCTCTATCAATCAATAGCTTCAACAAAAATAAATAATCAAGTATTTTGTGAAAGATTTGCAAACTTATTTTATAAACTCAATTCACCCCCTTGAGTATTGAGACCACTTAGCAACAGACTACCTATGTAAGAAGGAATGGGATTAGGATAGGGAGCCTAAGTATCTGTGGTATAAGTTTCTTGGTCATACTTTCACCCATAGACTAACAACATTATTTGGGGATAATGATATTAGAAAGGTATCTAAAATTCTAGAGAAAATACCTAACCCAACCCTTGATGTCTTTGTTGAACATGAGAGTGAGTAGAACACAAACTCTATAACTCACTTGCAACCTAACCCTGAACTTGGAACTGAGTTGGAACCTAACTTTGAACTTGTAACTAAGTTGGAACCTAACCCTAAGCCTACAACTGAGTTGGAACCTCACACTAAAGTTACAATTCTGACTAAGCCAATAGTTGAGAATGAATCACACCCTAAACCCCATCTTGTTAGATATAAATGGAAAGAAAATAAGAAGGGAAAAGGGAAGTGAACACAAAAGGGGAAAGGGAATGGAGATAAAAAACAAAATGGAAAGAGAAAAACCAATCCTATAGACCCTTAGGAAGATGGTGAAGTTGATTTAACTAGCTATGATTTTAAGGACAATGATGAAGACATTCTTGACTTGTTTTTAAGGACTATGCAAGGGAAGTTCAGGAAGAAATGAGGAACTACATAGGTGTTAATCAGAAACTGTATGGGGATGATGAGGTGAACGATGATGGACAAGTAGATGGTGATAATGGTGAGGAAGGATAAGCTAGCAATGGAAATATTGCTGCAGATGCTAATGATGATATTGAACCACATTGGGATAGGCAATATCAGTCAGATTATAAGGACATTGACACTTAATCACTCCCCTTAGTTTTGAAGAAGAAGAAGAAGTGGTAATGAGGAAGAGGAAGTTTCCAATGTTTAACTAGTACACTAACATGAGGAACAAGTTGCAAGTGGGAATGAAATTTGTAAGTCATAAGGTGTTTAGGGCAGCTCTAAGATAGTTCAGTATTGAAAATGGGATTGATTTCCAATTCTTGAGGAATGAGGGCACTCAAATATCAGTATAGTGTAAGAGAGGTTGTAGATGAAAAATGCATGCCTCTAAGACTCAAAAAGGAGAAGCTTTCCAAATTAAGTCATGTTATAATAGTGAGCATGCAAACTACGGATGGAATAACAAAAATACCAAGGCCAACTCAAGGTGGTTATCTTCCAAGTATCAAGACCACATCTAAGACCATAAGGGAAAATGGGAGAATGAGCCTTTCATTAATCAGGTGGCCAGAGAATATAAGATTTTTGTGTCAATATTCCAAGTGTATAGAGTAAATAAGATGGCCATGAAGAAGCTTCAAGGCAATCATACAGCTCAATATTCTTTGTTATGGAATTATGTTGTAGCAGTCTTACAAAACAACCCTAATTCAACAATTCTGATCAAGAAAGAAGATGGGTACTTTCAAAAACTTTATGTCTGTTTAGATGCTTCCAAAAGAGGTCTGAAGTTTTATACGCCTATAATCTCATTGGATGGGTGCTTCCTAAAGGCTGGCTTTAGGGGTGAATTACTAGTGGCAGTGGCAAGGGATGCTAATGATAACATGTTTCGTATTGCCTATGATGCAGTTGAGAATAAGTTGAAAAATAGTTGGTTATGTTTTTAGATAGGTTGCTTAAGGAGATTGGGTCAATTGAGGAGAATGGTTGGATTTTCATGTTAGATAAGCAGAAGGTATCAAAAATGAAATTTCTTACTTTATGTGATTTTGTGCTTGTTCAATTTGAACTCCATGCTTACTTTCTGATTTTTTTTACTTTATGTGCTCATAGGGTTTGAACTCTACTCTTGAGGAGATGGGGGTTGAACATGGATTCTTGTTAGGCATCTATATGCTAACTTCAAACTTACATATAAGGGACAAGAACTGAAAGATCTACTATGGAATATTACAAAGGTCACAACCAAGCATGAATTTGACTTTCATATGCAAGAAATGAGAAACCTAAATGAGGGAGCAACCAATTGGTTAGTTGCAAGAGATGCAAGTATTTGATCAAGACATTTATTCACTCCAAGGGCTAAATCAAAAAGTTTATTGAACAACATTGCAAAGTCATTCAACTCTACAGTACTACTTGCCAGAGACAAGCCCATAATCACAATGATGGAAACCATTAGAATAATGTTAATGAAGAGGTTTAAAGCAAAAAGAGATGAGATGCTCAAATATCAAGGTCAGGTTTGCCCAATATTTCAAGAAAAGCATGAAAAGTCAAAGGAGGATACTATGTGGTGCATTGCTCATATGAATGGTAATGGAAAATTTGAAATTGACACATGGAAAGGAAGAAAAAAGGTAGGGGTTTGTTGAGAAGGACTTGTTCTTGCAAAAGCTGGGACATAGCAGGTATAGTGGCTAATGAAATTTCTATTATTGTGTGGATAATTCATACCTGTAATTGATTTTTTTTTATGTATCTCTTGAAAGTATCCCTTGTGCACATGTTGAAAATGCCATTTATGCACAAAGGGATCAACCTGAGAACTATGTTGATGATTGTTACAAGAAGGACACTTTCTTTGGATGTTATGGTGTGATGATCAATCCTGTACCTTCACAAGATGAGGGGCCACAAATTAACCATAACCATATCCTCCCTCCTTTGGTTAGGACTTTTGTTGGCAGGCGTAAGAAGGTTAGGAAGAGAGCCACTTATGAGTAACCTCGAAACCCAAATAGGGTATCCAAGGAAGGACAAGATATTTAGTGTGGAAATTATTTCTAGTTGGGCCATAATGCTCGTGGGTGACCAAGACCCATAAATCCAAATAGAAAGATACATAGAAAGAAGAAACCAAGTGCATGTAGTGGCTCTACTACAACTAATCCCACTATTGCAACTGAAACAAATGGGCTAAATCCAAGTGCTGGTACTAGGAGTGTTTTACCTAATGCTGGTATTAAGAGTGTTCTATCTCATGCTGTAAGTGCAAATGCTCTAACTAGTCCAATTACTGCAAGTCAAAATGGTCTTGTAAATATTGTGAGTGACCCAAGGGAACATAGGGGTTGTGGTCCTAAGTAGCTTGGTTCTCAAAGCTTACCCACTTAGGAGACACACATGTGCTCTGACAAGAATCTCAATGACTCAACCAACTCAAGGGACATCAACATTAAGAATCAAAAGAAAAAGGAGTAAGGCAAGGCTTACGCAATAAAGTTGGCTAGGGTTTTTTTTTCTGGTATTGGGCAATGGCAATTATACCTTATTATATGCCTTTTTGTGGAATTATATAGTGGTATTAGGTTGTATTGGGCCCTGTTTGGAGATGTGGGCTTTCTTTGGAATTTTATAGTGCTATATTGGACCTTGTATACCTTATTAGTAGTTTTTTGTATTGGGATTTTTTTTGTGAATGTTGATAACGACTGTTACTTATTATCGCCCAATTGAGTCCCTTAATATAAGTATATATATTCCTCACATAGTCCATTAGTTTTGGAGTTGATTTTTCTATGTTATGTTACTTGATTTTTGTTATATATTGTGGTCAGTTTGACTTACTTCCTTACAACTTGAAATTTTCTACAATTGAATGTTTGTGATTGTGCCAAAACTGATTGGGATTATGATAAAACCCACAGTACAAGGCTTCATGAACCTACAATTGTGCTTCATCTATGATTCTTTATGAACCTAGAATTTTGGTGGTCAATGTACTTAGTTCTTTGCATTTCCTGAAATTTGTTAGAATTTTAATGTCTGTGATTGTGCTAAAACTTATTGGAATTGTGCTAATTGTGCTTAAACTATGATTATTCATATCAATTGCATAAACTCACAGTAATTGAGAAATGTTGCAATCATTCCATTGAGCAAGGTAATTGTTGTAAATAAGAAATGCTGGAATTGTAATGCTTATGATTGTGCTAATTGAGAAATGTTGCAATCATTTCATTTGAACAAGGTAAATCACATTACATAAAAAACAAACCCCTTACATTCAAATTCATTCTATCTAACCTCTGCTTACTCAATGTCATTCTCACTTGAAAGATCTCTACACCACATTACTTACATAAAACATCCTATGTAGAAATAAGTTTGCACCAATGGTTTAATATGTTAAGTTTTGACGATGACAAATACAAGACAAAAAAAATGATGTTTATGCTACATAAATATGCTTAATAGATTATATTGGATCATGCATGATCATGTACTCTATCTTGTTATATTTCATATAAGAATCATGCACATTCTTTAATAGTATCTTTTGTAAGATATATCCAATAATGTGTATATAAGTTGTATTAAATTAATATTTGATTTGACTCTATTTAAATGAAAATATGCAAAGTGTTCTTTGTTGCATATTATATAAAGTATATCTATTAGTAATTGATAAATGTCTTATTTAGATGTGCCTATGAAAGTCTTATATGCATGTTAGACTAACTAGCGTTATACATTTATGAATCATGCATATGAAGATATTGAATTATAAATTTGGACTAACTATATTTGTTTAAGTGAGCAATACTTTATAAGATAATCCCAGAACCAAGAGTGAGCAAACCAAAAGATCACAATTATGCTCAACTCAAGAAGAATGAGAATGAATATGTTCCAAGCATTTGCAAGATTTGAAGAGAAGAAATTTTTGGAAGCTTGGATTATATCAAGAAACCTAAGGATTAGAATTAGTATATTTTCCTTTTAGGCTTTCTCCTATATAAAGATAGAGATTTTATAAAAGAGCTCAAATGTGTTTTTAAATATTTACAAATGGTTCTTACATGCTAAAATGCCCAAGAAACAAGTTATGAAAAGCTAGTCATGGTAGTACTTCAAAACTATGAAAAATAGTCAAGTTTGAGAATTGAAAAGCTAACCTTTGGTTACTATTTTGATCATAACTTTCAAAATACTTTAATTTCTGTTTTGAAACGTATTTCATATGAAAATAGACTCAAAGATCTTTCAAATGAGCTGCTTAAAATAGATGAGAAATGAAGAAGTTATGGGTGTTTAAAGTTGTTTTCTAAGCATCAGAATTATGTAATCGATTACACAAGCCTTGTAATCGATTACAACTCTGGCAGATGCCATATAATAGATTACATGAGTCTTGTAATCGATTACATCCTGCCCAGAAAGCCCAAAACATGTTCTAAGAGCATTGTAATTGATTACAACATCCATGTAATCGATTACCACGAGTCTAAAACGTTCCCAACGGCTATAAACGGCTAGTTTTAATAAGAAATCATTTTTAAACATTACCAACGGCTATTTTATCACATGGGATCTATATTTAAGTGTTGTTTGAAGGTTTTATAACTCTTGAACACTTGATTTGATGCTTGAATCATAAAAATCATATTTTGAGCTCTTTATTACAAAATCTTTCTATTCCTTTGTTCTTTAAGTTGTATATCTATTCTTGTGAGTGTGGCGTCTCGGGGTCAACGAGGGTGGGGAGTGATCACCGGTGTTATGAAGCACGAACAAGGAGTGGCTCCTGGCAGGCTTCTAGGCAGAGGGTCTGCATGAATGAACTGAATATACACCGGAATGAGAGGGATTTAGAGACTGTGCAGGTATGAGACTATATAGTTGAGGATGACTTAAAGGAATTAGTTTGGCATAACCATATCAACAAGTTGCAACTTCTTTTCAGGAGCTTAGAACATAAGAACTCCATGGTTAAGTGTACTTGACCTGGAGCAATTGTGGATGGGTGACCTCCTGGGAAGTTTCCTAGGATGCGTGTGAATGAGGACAAAGCAAGCTGAAAAGACTCGTGTTGGTTTGTGGAGACACTCATCAATCCTGCAGGCAGTCCCAGGTCGTTACATTAATAGTATCAGAGATGGGACCTCTCCCAGTACGGTGTGGTTCGGGGACAAACCAAGCGAAAGTTGGTGGGCATGTGGCGTCCCGGGGTCGACGAGGGCGGGGAGTGATCGTCGGTGCTATGAAGCACGGACAAAGAGCGGCTCCTGGTAGGCTTTTAGGCAGAGGGTCTACATGAATGAACTGAATACGCACCGGAATGAGAGGGATTCATAGACTGTGCAAGTATAGGACTGCATAGTTGAGGATGGCTTAAAGGAATTGATTTGGCGTAACCATATCAATAAGTTGTAACTTCTTTTCGGGAGCCTAGAATATAAGAACTCCATAGTTAAGCATGCTTAACCTAGAGCAACTGTGGATGGGTGACCTCCTGGGAAGTTTCTTAGGATGCATGTAAGTGAGGACAAAGCATGTTGAAAAGACCTGTGTTGGTTTGTGGAGAAACTCATCAATCCTGCAGGAAGTCCCAGGTCATTACAGTGAGAGTTTCTAATCTTTCTCTTCATCTTAAAATCATTATAAGAGGGTGAGGTATCCCTCAAGATAGAAAAGGGTGAGGTATCCCTTGTAGTGATACTCAAACACAAAGGGTAAGGTATCCCAAAAGTGTTATGAGTGCTTTTGAATGTAAACGTTTTTCAAGCACCTGTGAAGCTTGAAGAGTTGGAGGCTCTAGCACAAGGGTGAGGTATCCCAAGGTGTGAGGAGTGCTTTTACTTGTACAAAGGTTTTTCCAGCACCCGTGAAGTCTAGGAGATAGTGACGAAAATCTCAAGTTAAGCTTGGGAATTGGATATAGGCCACAAGTGGTTGGTGGATGAACCAGGATAAATTCTTGAGTTTGATTGCCTCTTCCCTACACTCTTTGATTTCAATATTTGGTGCAACATATTTATTTATTGGATATCATGTCATCTTGATGTTTTGATTTTAAGAACTTTCTATTCAACTTATTTGCTTAATTTATCCTATAAACTAAGTTGTATTTGAGTAATCTATAATAGTTTTATTTTTGTTAGACTTATTCCGTTGCATGAGTTGATTGAGAATATCAAAATGCATAATTTCTCAAAGTTGTTTGAAAATTTGTAATCACCTAATTCACCCCCTCTTAGGTGATGGTTGTCATGGCTAACAAGTGGTATCAGAGCTTTGTGCTCTATTGAAAGCTTAATCAGTTAGAGTTATAGATCATTATTTGTTGGCAACCATTGAAAGCTTTTCAAAATGGAAGGTTTTGAATTTGATAAACCACCATTCTTTGATGGTGTGCATTTTGTTTATTGGAAAACTAGAATATAATTTTATATGCAATATATTGATCTTGATTTGTGGGTTATTGTGCTTGATGGATTTACTTGCAAATCAAAACAAACTTGGCATGCTTATGAAGTGAAATATTTTTCTTTGAACATTAGAGCTATGCAAATTTTGAGAAGTGGTTTGAATGATGAAGCTTAAGCTAAAATTAAGAGTTACTCTAGTGCCAAAGAAATTTTGGACACCCTTGATGCTATTTATATTGTTAACAATAATTTTGCATATAAAGTTGTATATAGAAAGCAATAAGAGCAAAATCCATTGAAAGAAGTCTGTCATGAAAAACATCCTCAAAAAGATGTTCAAACTATTGAAGAGAGTCAAATGCCTCTTAGTGATGATGGAGCTCAATTTGAAGAAGAGGCAAATCAAAACAAAATTGATGAGGAAGAAGGTGATTCCCTTAAATAGCCAAGTATGCTAGAAACTGAGACTACTTCCTATATGGCTAAAAAGGACTTTGAGGTAAATAATGCTAAACTATATTATAGTCCTTCTTATTATGAGCTACAATGTGCATATGATAAATTGTATGATGGTTTGTTGGATTTAAAAAAGAAAAAACTTATCTTGTTTGGAAGACATTTCCTCCATTGAAAATGAAATTGAGACTTTGAAAAATGAATATACTTTTCTTGATGAGGAAATGCTTTTGAAACGTGAAACCTTAACTTATTGTGAAAAGTGCATTAATTTAGAAAATTAAGTTAGGGACTTATCTTTCAAATTTGTTAAAGCTAATGATTCTAATTGCTTACATTCTGTACTTGTTAATGAGAATAAAATTAATATTATTCCACATGAAAATTCAAGTAAGACTTATGGCAAAGATATTTTGGAATTGAAAAATAACAAAAGACTTAAGTTTTCAAAAGATGATATTCAAAGGACTAAGTCATCATTGAATTCAATTGTTTACAATTTTTGTGGTCATTTAGGACATATTTCTCATTTGTGCAATTATAGAAGAAATCTTTATATGAGAAATAACATGGTGTAGGTTCCTAAAAGTCTTAAAGGCTCTAGTACTAACATTCAAGGACCTAAGATGAAGTAGGTACCAAAATGTCCTCCTAGTATTTCAATTATGTAGAAATTTTTTTCAAAAAGATGGACTAATTGGTTAAAGGAAAGAGGAATCATCAAGGAGAATGCTTCTAAAGCCCAATGGTAGACTTCTTGGTCATGAAGGCAAGGATCCATCAACTAAAACTTCTCACGTGCATAATGTGAAACTTGCAAAAGTTCAAAACTCCAAAAGAGAAGCAATGGGTAAGGAAAAGAGTTTTCTTGATTACCAAGGCCAAGGTCTCAAAAGCTTTTACCTCTTATGCTCATTCACTTGTAAAGTCAATAAATTTGAGGTATATTCCTTGTAGGCCTTAAGTGATTGATAGAATCATGCGTACTTAGTAAAATTTGAATATTATATATAGCACATGATTATGTTCATTCTTGTTACACCTTTTGCTCACTATCTTACATATTTCTTGATCATAAGGTATTTTATGACTATGTATGCTTTCTATGCTTTAAATTATCTATATATCATAAAAGTAAGCATGCTATTGGCTATGTGCTTAATGGTAATTGATTATTTAATTTGTTGTGCTCAATTTACATACTACAAAAAAATTAATCTTTATGAAGAGCATAATGAATTAATAATCAATGACTAACCTCTATGAATCCAAAATTGGTAGATATCAAAGAAAGTACTACAAATTATGTTGTAGGGTGACTATTAGCTCAAGCATGCATTGAAGTGAAATACAACTACGCTACTTGAGATTCAAAAAATTTGAAATGGTCCAAGTTCTCCAAGAGTGATGAAAACAAAAAAAAGAATAACATGGAGAACCACAACATTCTCAAGGAGCCTTGAGGCTTGGAAGTTGGAGTCACCTACAAAAACCTAAAGAGTATACTTTTGGTGATATCAATCTCATATCCTTATTTATGCTTTAAATTGAATATCATATGATATTTGGAGAGATAGAGACTTGATTTATGCCTTAACATGCCTTAAGTTGTGTTTCTCTAGTATTGTGTCTCGAGAGTGTCTTTATATATGCTAACATGCTAGATAAGTACATACCTTATTTGGAATAACATGTTTTATGGTAATATCTTTGTTCTTAAGCTTGTGACTAATTCTCTTTGTTCAAATATAGAAATTCACATGCTCATAAGTAGTTCTAATCCTTTCTCTTTGATGTTTAATTGTCTTATATATTTATTTTACTTGGAGATTGGAAAGTTAAAAGTTATATGTCTTCTTATTTGAAATTGCTTGATATGTTCATATCTTGAAAACAAGAAGTAAATGAATCATCTTGTACCTTGAACTTGTCTTTGAACTTCAATGTAAGAAACTTGAATCAGGTGTGCATATTAGATTTTCTTACTCGACATAACATGCTTTACAAATCATTGTTTGCCCCAAAATGCTTAGATATGTTTTGATGATGATCAAGTTGTTCTTAATAAACTTGAATCATGCTTTGAAAATGCTTAAACTATGCTTTTGGATTCAAGTGCATATATCCTTCTTTTGTTCTTGTTAGAGCTAACATTGCATGGTTGATAATGTGGTACATGTTTTACATTATATATCAACCTAAATTATATTTGTAAACGAGTTTAAATGATATTTGATGATAGCTTATGATTTAGAGTACTTTTGAAGTTAGCTTTGCAAGTCTCTCTATGTGTTTCAAATATAACCATAAGATTTTTACATACAAGTATATGTAGATAAATGAGAAGAGTTGAATGGAGTTCAAATGAATAGGAAGATAAAGAATACTTTCTTCTAGTGCAATGGAATAAAGTACTCAAAGGAAGAAAACTCAAAATTAAAGGATCAATAAATAGAGAGCATCACTCTCTATCTAACTCAATAAGTATCTCTATCCCTAAGCTATTGTGGTATTTTATATGTTATGGATTATATGATACTTATTGATAAATTAATCTTAAATGATTATATGCTTTCCTTACATGAAAAGTATGCTTAGCATTGACAAAGTGTCTAATTAAATATTAACTTGCTAATTTTGTCATTGCATATAGGGCAGATGATGTTAGTTCTATACATGTTTTGATCCCTATAGCATTTTTCATCAAGTAAAAATGTTTGATATCTATGATTATCTTAATATATGATTTCTTAGTGGTATAACACCTATGAGAATCATACTCTTATTTTTTAAAAGAGTTTCTGATTTGATTAAAAAAAATTTAAAGCAAAATCCATTATTATATTTGAAAGAAGCTTTTTAAGTTCCATATCCTTGAGAATCATTTGAACTTATCTTAAGACATTGAAAGTATTTTCACCTCCTATTTGTCTTGAAAATTTGAAAATTTTTGGATATGTGCTATAAATGTAGTATTCTCTTCATTTGCTTTGAAAAGTTTTATTAAATCTTGAGAGAATGTTTAAGAAAGCTTCCAAATAAATCTTTCGAAATGTTCTATAGAGCCCATCTTGTTTCTTTAAAAGATAAGCCTTGTTCTTCTGAGTGTTTTATTTTCTTAAGGTTCTTGTTCAATGAAAAAGAGAGAAGATGTACTTTCAGATGCTTTTTTGACTTGGGTCTGATCACTCTCAAGGAATATGTGATTTTATTATGAAACCTCTCTACCCTTCTAAAATGTTTTTGAAAATGTAATGTGTTCTTATAAAATTCTTTTTAAAAGGGGGACAAGTTTTAAAATGGTTTTTGATTGATGGATCACGAGTAAGTATCTTTTGTTTTGCTTTACTTTATGGTAATGTTCTTACATGGTCTTGGTATACATATTTCTCTTTATCGATCTTGTGCTTCAATGAGGGGGATCCTAGCTCTTAAGTTATTTATATCTCTTGGCTTACATCCTTGTTTGATTACATAAAGTGTTTTAATAATATCATATGTTAAATGTTGACGTACTAAAATGTGACAAACATTACATGAATAATCTTTTAAATTTTGAAAGTATGCTTATTTATTCTCTCTATTCTTAAATCATATGTTGAATCAAATAAGAGGAGATAGTTATGTTTTGAATAACTTGAAGAAGTTTTTAGTTTTGATGATCATACTCTTTTTTGCAACATGAGTTTTATCTATAGGGGGAGAGAAAATATTATGTTTCCTTCCTAAACCTTTTTGTTGATGTCAAATAGGGGGACTGATATTTGGAAAGAAAAATAAAATATGTTCTTGTGCTTATTGCTTAATATGCTTACACAAATATATATTCTTATATATTTCTCAACATATTTTTCTTTGGTGATTTGTCATCATCAAAAAGGGGGAGATTGTAGAAATAAGTTTGTCTCAATGGTTTAATATGTTAAGTTTTGATGATGACAAACATAAGATAAAAAGATTGATGTTTATGCTACATAGATGTGCTTAATAGATTATATTGGATCACACATGATCATGTACTCCATCTTGTTATATTTCATATAAGAATCATGCATATTCTTTAATAGTATCTTTTATAAGATATCTCCAATAATGTGTCATATAAGTTGTATTAAATTAATATTTGATTTGACTCTATTTAAATGAAAATATGTAAAGTGTTCTTTGTTGCATCCTATATAAAGCATATTTATTAGTAATTGATAAATGTCTTATTTGGATGTACCTATGAAAATCTTATATACATGTTAGACTAACTAGAGTTATACATTTATGAATCATGCATATGAAGATATTGAATTATGAATTTGAACTAACTATATTTATTTAACTGAGCAATACTTTGTAGGATAATCCAAGTACCAAGAGTGAGCAAACCAAAAGATCATAATTATGCTCAACTCAAGAAGAATGAGAATGAATATGTTCCAAGCATTTGCAAGATTTGAAGAGAAGAAATTTTTGGAAGCTTGAATTATATCAAGAAACCTAAGGATTAGAATTGATATATTTTTATTTTAGGCTTTCTCCTATATAAAGATAGAGGTTTTACAAAAGAGCTCAAATGTGTTTTTAAATATTTACAAATGATTCTTACATGCTAAAATGCCCAAGAAACAAGTTTTGAAAAGCTAGTCAAGTTTGAGAATTGAAAAGCTAACCTTTGGTTACTATTTTGATCATAACTTTCAAAATACTTTGATTTTTATTGTGAAACTTATTTCATATGAAAATAGACTCGAAGATCTTTCAAATGAGCTGCTTAAAATAGATGAGAAATGAAGAAGTTATGGGTGTTTAAAGTTATTTTCTAAGCATCAAAATTCTGCAATCGATTACACGAGCCTTGTAATCAATTACAACTTTGGCAAAGGCCATGTAATCGATTACATGAGCCTTGTAATCGATTACATCCTGCCTAAAAAGCCCAAAACGTGTTCTAAGAGCATTGTAATTGATTACAACATTCGTGTAATTGATTACCACGAGTCTGAAACGTTCCCAACGGCTATAAACGGTTAGTTTTTGTAAGAAATCATTTTTAAACTCTACCAATGGATATTTTATCACATGGGATCTATATTTAAGTGTTGTTTGAAGCTTTTACAACTCTTAAACACTTGATTTGATCCTTGAATCATAAAAATCATATTTTGAGCTCTTTATTGCAAAATCCTTCTATTCCTTTGTTCTTCAAGTTGTATATCTACTCTTGTGAGAGTTTCTAATCTTTCTCTTCATCTTAAAACCATTGTAAGAGGGTGAGGTATCCCTCAAGAGAGAAAAGGGTGAGGTATCCCTTGTAGTGATACTCAAACACAAAGGTTAAGGTATCCCAAAGGTGTTATGAGTGCTCTTGAATGTAAAAGTTTTTCAAGCACCTGTGAAGCTTGAAGAGTTAGAGGCTCTAGCACAAGGGTGAGGTATCCCAAGGTGTGAGGAGTGCTTTTACTTGTACAAAGGTTTTTCCAACACTCGTGAAGTCTAGGAGATAGTGAAGAAAATCTCAAGTTAAGCTTGGGGACTGGATATAGGCCACAAGTGGTTGGTGGATGAACCAGGATAAATTCTTGAGTTTGATTGTCTCTTCCCTACACTCTTTGATTTTAATATTTGGTGCAACATATTTATTTATTGGATATCTTGTCATCTTGATGTTTTGATTTTAAGAACTTTCTATCTAACTTATTTGCTTGATTTATCCTATAAACTAAGTTGTATTTGAGTAATCTATATTAGTTTTATCTTTATTAGACTCATTCTGTTGCATGTGTTGATTGAGAATATCAAAATACATAATTTCTCAAAGTTGTTTAAAAATTTGTAATCACCTAATTTACCTCCCTCTTAGGTGGTGGTTGTCATGGCTAACAAGTTGTTACCAAGTGGCCTCAATACTCAAGAGGGGGGGTGAATTGAGTATATAAAACAAGTTTGCAAATCTTTCACAAATCATTTGATAAACAATTTTCGTTGAAACTATTTGATGATTAGAACTGATTGGATATATGAAATAAATACTTTTACTTATAAATGCAATAATCAAGAAGAGCAATATTTAAGCTATTCAATGAAACAATGCTTAATGTAAAGAGAAGGGTTTAGAGAGAACAAACACAGCGATTTATCCTGGTTCGATCACCAATCCACTTGTGATCTACGTCCAGTCCCCAAGCAACAACTTAAGATTTTCCACTATATCTTCAAGCTTCAATGGGTGCTTGACAACCACTACAACCTTGAGCACTCAACACTATGGGATACCTCACCCTAATGCTTGAGCCTCTATTTTCCAAGGGATACCTCACCCTTACAATACTTGAGGGATACCTCACCCTCTCTAAACAGATTGTATAAGATTTAAATGGAAGAAACTCTCTCTAGAGCAAGTATTACAAATTGAAGAACTATGGTATTTGAAATGCACACAAATTCAAGCTCAAACTAGAGGATTTTGTAGAATGATGAGAAAAACTTGTTTAAAGCTCAATAGTAATTTTCCAGAATGATAGACTCAGTTTTTCTAACCTTCCAACGAAGCCTAACATCCAAATATATAGGTAAGTGTCATTTAGTGCCGTTTGAAGTGGTTGTGAGCAATTAATGCTCATTAATATAGCCATTACGAGCTTCTTCTTATTTCATCAGAACATAGGCTAACCGGTTAGCCAAGTATCCTAACCGGTTAGGGGCTCATTTAGGCTTGAATAGATTTGTTCTGGTTTAATAACTAACCGTTTAGGAATGTGTCCTAATCGGTTAGGACACCACAAAAATGAGTAATGGGAAGGATGCTAACCGGTTAGACGTGCAGGCTAATCGGTTAGGACATGGTTAGGATAGTTTCTGAGTTGATGAATAACCGGTTAGGTCTTCTACCTAATCAGTTAGGATAAAACGTTTTTGGCTTCTGAGTTATAGAATAACCGGTTAGGCCATCCACCTAATCGGTTAGGACAGGATTAAAATGGTTTCTAAGTTTATGAATAACCGGTTAGGTCTTCTACCTAATCGGTTAGGACAAAACATTTTTAGCTTCTAGAAGTGAGACTAACCGGTTAGGTCTCTCACCTAATCAGTTAGGACAAACATATTTTGGCCTCTGAGTTATTAAATAATCGATTAGCTACTTTGCCTAATCGGTTAGGCATGTTATAAAAAATGAGGCAAAGCTTTTGTTTGAACTAACTAACCAGTTAGGAGCTGGTCCTAATCGGTTAGGGGCCTTGAAATTTTGGCTCCTAATGTTTATCAAGAGGCTGGTAAGTATCTAAAAAAGGCTTAGGATATTAGATTTGAAAGAGTTGTTGCATAAAACCTTTTTGATCCTAACTTGAAAAACCATTTTGCAAATACATTTTAAGGAAGCCATTTGAGCTTGAGGTGAATCTTTAATATACCTTTACACTAGATCTATAACCTATATGCTGAGCTTGAGTTCCTTGTGACTTGATCATTGTGTTCCCATTGCTTTCTTGTTTGTCGACATCAAAACCATTTGCATCTTGTCCATGTCAATCACATTCTCCCCCTTTTTGATGATGACAAACACTTATTGAGAAAGAGATTAGTTCAAATGATAATTGGAATTTATAATAAAATTTGGAGACTTACTCCCCCTTTTTTGTTTAAGAGGTGCTTGAATCAAAGATGCACAGCTCCCCCTTTGTTTTGGGATTCCAGGACCATCAATAGACAATACATTACATTATCATAACACATTCAGTTACTTTTCTCAAAAAAAAGAAAGACCCTTATCCTTTTCTCCCCCTTTTGTCATAATAAAAAAAATGCAGTATCCTAGGGTATTCGAAACTAAGCATGCAAAACAGAATCTGATTAAAAGATTAAGCAGAGTGTCAGGAAACTCATAAGCAGTCACACAGAGATGCATAAGCAGGCATACCATACTTAAATATATCCAAGATTCAAAATAAGAGTCAAAGATCACTATTGAGATAGTCATGCCAATTACTAAAATAAGTCAAGGAAAAACAGTCATTAGACATGCTAAATAATTCTCCCAAAATATCCAAAATAAGATAATTAAGCAAAGTCAAAATAAAGTTCAGAGACAATTAGTGCAACAACACAACTTTGATAAAAACAGAGAGTCCATGCCTAAGCCCCAGTGTCTTCGGGTGCTGGAAAGCGACGCTCGATCCTATCCAAGCGGTCTTCCATGGCACTCAACCGATCAAAGATGACTGAGTTACTATGTTCTTGGTAGGTGCGCAGATCCATGATGGCTGCAACAATGCGAGCTTCACTGGTGGATTCGGAGACGCTACTCATATCTGGTGCCTCCTCCATAGGGACATCAGCTGTGCTAACAAGAATTTCTTCTGGTGGCGCTCCTCCTACTCGTGCATGACCATAAGTCCATTCACCATTGGCGTTCTTCATGTGCATTCTATTAAGAGAGGCAAGACCAAATTTATGAGGGCCGGTAGTGTTTACAATGCCATCGTCCAATAGGGGAACCTTATGGTGGTCTAGGATTCGAGCAACCAGAAGGGCATACAGAAGATCCATAACTACCTTATTTTTAGCTTTCATCATAGTGTGTATAATGTAAAAGGGCCAGTTGATCTTTATGCGTTCCTTGAGAAGCCACATCAGGAATATGTCTTCCTCTTCAACCAGGGCATAATTACTTGCCCTTGGTGTGAGAATATGAGTGACAATGAAATGAAGAAGACGATCATGTATCTTCAGAAGTCCGGTGGTAAAAGTTCCTTTTGGCATTGGAATACTAGGCTGAAGCATACCCATTGCAGCATCATCTCTCTTATAATTTTCCCACTGGCCATGTTTTTCCAATCTGAGCTTTTTACCAAAGTGGGGAAGATCAAACAAAGGGACCCACTCACTGGGATTCACAACAATCTTATGCTTCTTAACTTCAGAAATTAAAGTGCCACCCTTAATAGATAAATTGCAAAAGAAGACCTTAGTAGGTTCAAGATAGAAGTACCCTGGATTTATGGTGACGAGGGTTTTCAACCCATGGAATTCAAGAAGCTCTGTGAGAGGAGTAAATCCTTCTTGGATGAAAAACTCCCAGTCCATCCATTTCGGTGAGATGATACGTCTTGCATGAAATTCCAATTGATATTTCTTCATCTGAGCAGGGTCAGTGAAGTACCTTCTAAGATTCAAGGCTATTGAAAAATCTGGGTCAGTGTCAGGGGGGTTGTTTCCTTTGGGATATTAGGGTTTTTTGTACGTGTTCTTTTGGGGAAGGAGGAGCTGCTGGCCATGGAGGAAATGGAGGCTTAGGGCACGGTGGTGGAGAGAGAGTGTGTGTGAGGGAGATTGAATGTTGAAGAAGAATGATGGAAGATGATGGAATGTGAGAGAAATGGGGTTTAAAGACCGAATTTGGAGTGGATTTATGGTGAGGGATGAATGTGAGGGAGTGGGCGTGAGAGAGCTTGAGAGAATGAAGATGAAAATGGAGGTAGGGTGCGTGAATGGAGGGAACCACGCTGTTGAAGGGTGTTTAATTGGAGTGACCTAACCGGTTAGGAAGGGTGGGTAACCGGTTAGGGCAATTGGAAATAGCCACTGAGTTTTCCAATAACCGGTTAGGATTGATGGCTGATGTGTGTGAAACAACATTATATTTTGTTCTTGTTTTGCATGCATTTTGTAGGCATTTTAAGCATTTTAGTTTTCCTTTTAGTTTGTTTTTCCCTTAGTTCGGATAACTGCGGTGTTTTTGGTGTTCTTGTGCAAGATTAATTTTGAATTGGCCTTGGATTGAATGGAATGCTTGCATGTTTGAAGTTGGAGCTTAATGGATAGCAATAAAGGTGCAAGAAAGGCCATTCCAAAGGGATCCACGACATGGCCGTGATAATTCCAGAGGGATCCACGGCCTGCCCGTGGTTTCTACCACGGCCATGGTTCGAGGGAATCAAGAAAATGAAGAAAACTAAAACAGACTCAACCACGGCCTGGCCGTGGTGGCCACCTCGACCGTGGTTGAGAGTCAGCATTGGAATTTCCATCTCAGAATCAACCATGGCCTGGCCGTGGTGGCCACCACAGCCGTGGTTCGCAGCGCGCAGCAGAATTTTAGTTTTTATTCTTATTTCTTTGGGGGCCTTTTGGCCCATGAAAACCTAGGCTATAAATAGATGTTCTGAATGCAATTAGGGGGTCAAACCTAGTTCTAATTAGGTTTGGAAAGAGGCACATTGGAGGCTTTGGTTCTTGATCTTTCTTCCCTATTCTCTCTTGGATTACGGGTTTGAATGTTCTTGAACGTGTTTTCTGATTCTTTCTTCTCTATGTCTGAGTAGTTTCTTTTGTTTCTAGGATTGGGCAATGCCCTTTGATACATTGATAATGATTAATTGACGTTGTTTCCCTTTTTATTGATCTTGATTGTTCATTGATTCAATCCTTATTGCTTTTATTCATGTGAATTTGCTGGCCACTTATTTGCATCTCATAAGCATTTAGGGACGTACTGAGAGGTGAACCTAAATGTTGGAACCATAAGAATTGAACTTAAGGTCTAAATCACGAGAGTAGTTTTAGCCTTTCGAGGATTCAATGAATTACCACAAAGCGTAATGGGTTCAATTTAAATTCAATTACCACGAGAGTAGGAATTGGTTTAATTGGGCACGGATCTTGTATCTTGAGAAAGAACATTAACTAATTTAGGGTAATTCACCTTCAATTAAATTTCAAATTTAATAAAAGGGTTGTCAATTAGGATTTATCTTGTATCATTGTGGTATCCCAATCTTGGAAGCTTTCTTGAATCTGAATACCATTCTTGATTATTTGCTATTTTGGTTCTGAATTCTGTTTTCTTGATTTTTATTTAATTATTTTGTTATTACGTTCTTCTTAATAAACAATCATATTCTCTTTTGTTCAATTTAATTGAATTAATTAATTAATTGGTATTCATAGACACAGTCCCTGTGGATTCGATCTTTTTATTACTTGACGACGAAACTGTACACTTGCGGATTTCACGCACCAAGTTTTTGGTACCGATTCTTAGGGACTTTGTGTTTTTCTTGAATATTAATTTAATTTTTAATTTAATTATTTTAAACCTTTTTCTTTTATTTGGTTCTTACGTTCTTGATTTCTCTTTGACTCTCTGCAGGTAATTTCTCTTGTTTATGCAAAGTACTAAACGTTCCGGGATTCTTTTTGA
The DNA here is from genome assembly GCA_029884595.1 of Ormosia semicastrata. NCBI lineage: Eukaryota > Viridiplantae > Streptophyta > Magnoliopsida > Fabales > Fabaceae > Ormosia > Ormosia semicastrata. The sequence continues at coordinate 17,001,786 of JAQQTO010000042.1, read as the reverse complement.
AGCAGATCCTGAAATTGAAAGAACTTTACGAAGAAGGAGAAGACAACATAGGCAAAAAGTCAAAGAAATATCTGAACCAACACTTGTCATGGCAGTAGCTGAAGATAATAAACCTTTAAAAGAGTATGCAGCCGTTAATGCTCGGGGTTTGCGATCTGGAATTGCTCGGCCAGACATTGAAGCCAAGCACTTCACCATACCTCCTGCCCTACTTTCTATGATAAGGCAGAATCAGTTTGGAGGATTGCCGTTAGAGGATCCTAATGATCATGTGGATATGTTCTTGGAGTTCTGTGAGACCCTCAAGATCGAAGGCGCCTCTATTGATGCTATTCGTCTCCGCCTGTTTCCTCTATCATTGAGAGATAGAGCTAGAGCTTGGCTGAAGTCTGTTCCTGCTGAGAAGATAACCACTTGGGACCAATTGGAGCAAGCCTTTTTGGATAAATTCTTTCCACCTTCCAAGACTGCTCACCTAAGGACCTAAATCATAAGCTTTGTTCAGAAAGATGGCGAGTCATTGTCAGAAGCTTGGGATAGATATAAGGCTTTGCTGGAAGCCTGCCCACACCACGAGTTAGAGAAGTGGTTAATTGTCCACACCTTCTACAATGGTTTGGAATATTCTTCGAAAGTGTCTCTTGACTCCGCAGCTGGTGGAGCTCTGATGAATAGGAGGCTCACAGAGGCTTATGAGATAATTGAGAGTGTAGCTTCAAATCATCACTAATGGGCCAATGAAAGAGGGCAAAACCCGAGAAAGCTCTCGGGAGATAAGTTTGAGGTAGATGGTGTTGATTTAATTATGTCAAAGTTTGATTCTTTGAATAAACGTTTTGACATGCTTGAGAAAGCTCATGTAAATGTCATAGGTGTCTCTAACAATTTTTGTGAGATTTGTGGAGCACAGGGACATATAGGTGCTGAATGCCAAGTTGGAATGGGATCTTCACATGGTGCATCAGTGGAGCAAGTGGAATCGTGCCACAATTTTCATGACTTCAACCAAAAGGGGAGGAATGATCCGTATTCCTAAACTTACAACCCCGGTTGGAGGTCACATCCTAACTTCTCTTACCGGAATAGTCAATATCAAGCTGGGCAAGGTAGTGCTCAACCTTCTTCTGGATCTCAACAGGTACAAAAATCTAGACTTGAGTCTCTTCTTGAGAATTTTGTTGAGAGCCAGTCTAAGCAGAATGAAGAGTTTAGGCACCATGGGTAAGTTGTTTCTGAGGCCATTAGAGAGTTGTCAGCAAAGGTTGACAATTTACCTATTCATAATAAGATGTTGGAAACCCAGATTGCCCAACAAGTGAGCACTTCACATAGGCAACAAGGTAAGTTTCCTGGTCAATCAGAAATAAACCCAGGGAATGAACATTGTAAAGCTGTGAGTTTGAGGAGTGGAAAGAAATTAGAGGATTCCAAAGGTAAGGAGGAGAGTGACAAAGATGAGGGGACTGAGGAAAAAGATACCAAGACACAACCCATAGAGGAGGAGGAAACTAGTGAGAAAGTGTCTAAGTATGTACCCCCTAAACCTTACCAACCCCTAGTACCCTTTCCTCAAAGATTGGCCAAGGCGAAGTTAGATAGGCAGTTTGGGAAGTTCCTAGAGGTCCTAAAGAAATTGTACATAAATGTACCCTTCACTGAGGCGTTGAAACAGATGCCTACCTATGCTAAGTTTCTTAAGGACATCTTGTCTAATAAGAGGAAGCTCAAGGAATATGAGACAGTAGCTTTAATTGAGGAGTGTAGTGCCTTAATTCAAAATAAATTGCCTCTTAAGTTAAAAGATCCAGGTAGCTTCTCTATTCCCTGTTTGATTGGCAACACGAATTTTGATAAAGCTCTGTGTGACTTGGGGGCTAGTGTTAGTCTTATGCCCCTTTCTGTGTGTAAGAAGTTAGAAGTGGGTGAGCTGAAACCCACAACTATCTCACTTCAATTGGCGGATCGGTCTGTCAAGTACCCCATAAGCATCTTGGAGGATGTTCCCATTAAGGTTGGTAAGTTTTACATGCTGATGGATTTTGTTGTGCTTGACATGGAAGTTGATGCTACAATGCCGATCATACTTGGGCGTCCATTCCTTGCCACTGGAAGGGCTATCATTGATGTCCATGAAGGAAAATTGACTTTGCGATTGAATGATGAGGAAGTAGTTTTTGATGTTTTTAAATATGAAAATAATTCTAATTCCTTAAATTTATGTAATCGCATTGATGCTACTAAAGTTGTGGATAGTGTTGTGCTTTTAGGTATACAGGAATCAGTGATTGATGCTATGCCCTGCAAGGAAGGACCTAAGAAGCATAGTGACAAGTGTGTCGAGAAGCGTGAATTTAAAATCGGGGATAAAGTTCTTGTTAATACCCCGCTTCTACGTTTTTGTCCTAGTAAGTTATGGTCGAAATGGTCAGGACCATATGAGATTGTTCGAGTTCTATCCTACGGTGTGCTAGAGGTGAAGAAAGAATGTCATAAGCCTTTCATGATAAATGGCCAGAGAGTGAAACACTTTGAAGGAGTGGGGACTGAGCACTACTCCATTGACATCACCTGAGCACAAAAACCAGACCAGAGTCGAGCTAATGACTTTAAACAAGTGCTTCTTGAGAGGTAACCCAAGTTTCTTTGTTTTTGTTTTTCCTTTTAATTTCTTCTTTTTCTTTTGATTTTGTGTGTTGTTTTGTTGGTTTGATCTTTATCTTATGGATTTTGTCTAGGTTTGACCCCTTTTGAAGCTAAATTTAGAAAGCGAATGAAGTGTGAAGTTAGAAGGTTCCACACCCAGCTCATGAAAAATTCCATGGCCATGGATTGGACACCAGAAGTTTTTCCACCATCGCAGTGAGTTCTTTTCTTTTCTCCATTCTCTTGTTATAGATTTTTACATTGGGGACAATGTAGGTTCTAAGCTTGGAGGGGATATTTTCATATTTTCATTTTCATTTTAGATAATTGGTATTTTCATTTAGAGTCTCATGCATTCTCATGTCTTGTTTTGCATTGCATTTTCATGTTGCATTTTCACACCATCATATCTCTCGACTTTTTGGTTGAACTTGTGCCCCTCTCTTTTAAGGATTTTGAGATGGTATTGATTTGGAATCCAATTTGTTGATTCTTGTGATAGGCTACAGACATTGTTTTAATTGATAGTAGAGGTGATCTTTTGATAGTTGATAATTAGCATATGTTCTCTGAATTTGTGCTTCTTATTAAATTTTTAAACCTCTAAATGTGAGTTTTGAGCCTGTATAGGATATATGCACTATATGGTTTCTGCTCCCATTCTTTGTGTCGAGTAATATTCCTCATTGATCTTGTGCTCTAGAACTTGATTTGAAACCATTTTGAGGCAAAATTTTTGGTTGCATGCTTGAATATGATTAAGGCATCTTAGGTATTTTTCTGGCCTTCTGAATTTGTTACACTTTCATCCACTAGTTGCCCATTTTGAGCTTATTGCATATTTAATTTTCTTGATGCCTATGATGATATATTATTGGTAATCATTTAGAATGTTAAATGTAGCCAAGTAGATTTGAAAGTTGTGAAAAGTGTGTCGGGAATCATATGTGAATGACATTTCCCAAAAAAAAAAAAGGGTGCAAATAAAAGAAGATCATAAGAAGCTTGAAAAAGAAGAAAAGAAAGGAAGAAAATACTTGGAAATGTGGAGTTATGCTTTTGATTGAAAAATTGTCTTTGCTCCATTGAAGTTCTATTGGATTACTTGTGCTTATTGAAAATTTTGATGAACCCTTTGTGCATATCTTCCTTTCCCTACCTTACCTAACATCATTCCCATGGCCCCATTACAACCCTTGAAAGACCTTTTGATTCTTGCATGCATGCTAATTATTAGTAGAAATTTGGTTTCTTATCAAGCATATAGAAGTGCATTTTCTTTGATGGATTTTGAGCGTATGGTTTCCACCCTTAAACACTTTGAGTGTGGTTAGTAGAGTGAACTTGATTCAATCAGTGAGGATGCATGATTTCTGAGAACTTAGCCTCTAATTGGACTTGATTTTGATTACCTCTCAGATTCTTTGTTTGCCTTAGCCTATTGCTTGGATATTGTTTTCTCAGGTTCCTTATTCTTAATTGTCTTTTGATCCCACTTCTTGTTTTGGCATTAATTATTGCTTGGGGACAAGCAAAATCTTAAGCTTGGGGGGATTTGATGTGTGTGAAATAACATCATGTTTTGTTCTTGTTTTGCATGCATTTTGTAGGCATTTTAAGCATTTTAGTTTTCCTTTTGGTTTGTTTTTCCCTTAGTTCGGATAACTGCGATATTTTTGGTGTTCTTGTGCAGGATTAATTTTGAATTGGCCTTGGATTGAATGGAATGCTTGCATGTTTGAAGTTGGAGCTTAATGGATAGCAATAAAGGTGCAAGAAAGGCCATTTTAGAGGGATCCACGGCCTGCCCATGGTTTCTACCACGGCCATGGTTCGAGGGAATCAAGAAAATGAAGAAAACTGAAACAGACTCAACCACGGCTTGGCCGTGGTGGCCACCACAGCCGTGGTTGAGAGTCAGCATTGGAATTTCCATCTCAGAATCAACCATGGCCTGGCCGTGGTGGCCACCACGGCCGTGGTTCGCAGCGCGCAATAGAATTTTAGTTTTTATTCTTATTTCTTTGGGGGCCTTTTGGCCCATGAAAACCCTAGGCTATAAATAGATATTCTGAATGCAATTAGGGGGTCGAACCTAGTTCTAATTAGGTTTGGAAAGAGGCACATTGGAGGCTTTGGTTCTTGATCTTTCTTCCCTCTTCTCTCTTGGATTACGGGTTTGAATGTTCTTGAACATGTTTTCTGATTCTTTCTTCTCTATGTCAGAGTAGTTTCTTTTATTTCTAGGATTGGGCAATACCCTTTGATACATTGATAATGATTAATTGACGTTGTTTCCCCTTTTATTAATCTTGATTGTTCATTGATTCAATCCTTATTGCTTTTATTCATGTGAATTTGCTGGCCACTTATTTGCATCTCATAAGCATTTAGGGACGTACTGAGAGGTGAACCTAAGTGTTGGAACCATAAGAATTGAACTTAAGGTCTAAAGCACGAGAGTAGTTTTAGCCTTTCGAGGATTCAATGAATTACCACAAAGCGTAATGGGTTCAATTTAAATTCAATTACCACGAGAGTAGGAATTGGTTTAATTGGGCACGGATCTTGTATCTTGAGAAAGAACATTAACTAATTCAGGGTAATTCACCTTCAATTGAATTTCAGATTTAATAAAAGGGTTGCCAATTAGGATTTATCTTGTATCATTGTGGTATCCCAATCTTGGAAGCTTTCTTGAATCTGAATACCATTCTTGATTACTTGCTATTTTTGTTCTGAATTCTATTTTCTTGATTTTTATTTAATTGTTTTGTTATTACGTTCTTCTTAATAAACAATCATATTCTCTTTTGTTTAATTTAATTGAATTAATTAATTAATTGGTATTCATAGACACAGTCCCTGTGGATTCGATCTTTTTATTACTTGACGACGAAACCGTACACTTGCGGATTTCATGCACCAGTGGCTAACCGGTTATTGTGCTGAGTCAGAACGCACAAACTGGTTTCCAAATACAGGGTAACCAGTTAGGAATCATGCCTAACCGATTATTTGGTCATGACAGAAAGTCCCTCAGTATTCCAAAGCACTTCCAGAGCCCAAACGAAAATATATTTTTCTTCTTTTACTTGATCATTTCACTGATAGCATTATGGGAATAATCCTTGACAAATATCAGTAGGAACAAACTCATTTCACTGCCAGTATTCCAAATCACTTGAAGTTCATTTTGGCTTGGCTTCATTTTCATTTAGAAACAAATTTCTCCCAATATCAGTAGGAACTTTGAGCTTTCAGATTAGGGGACTTAAGCATGAACTGAGCTCCTGCAAAACAAAGTAAGGGGACACTCCGACGCTTAAGTTAGTATTGGATTCAAATATGATTAATAGCTCAGAAATTATGCAGTAAAATGTCAATTTATGCATGATTGATCCAAAATACCAAGTTCATTTCTAATATAGAAGAATGCTTCTTTTGCTAAGGGTTTAGTGAAGATGTCAGCTAGTTGTTTAGTGGTTTCCACAAATTCAAGTATGCAATCACCCTTTCGAACATGATCTCTAATGAAATGATGTCTTATTTCAATATGTTTAGTTCTAGAATGCAAAATGGGATTTTTTGACAAGTTAATTGCACTAGTATTATCACATCTTATGGGGATATGATCAAGCTCAAGACCATAGTCCAAGAGCTGTTGTTTCATCCAAAGGATTTGAGAACTACAACTCCCAGCTGTAACATATTCAGCTTCAGCTGTAGACAATGCCACACTATTTTGTTTCTTGCTATGCCAAGAAACTAGTGAGCTTCCAAGCAAGTGACATGTCCCACTAGTGCTCTTTCTATCCATTTTGCATCCAGCAAAATTAGAATCGGAATACCCAATAAGACTACATGAGGCACCTTTAGGATACCATAAACCTATTTATGATGTGCCTATTAGATATTTCATTATTCTTTTAACAGCACTTAGGTGTGATTCTTTAGAATTAGCTTGATATCTAGCATACATGCATACACTAAACATTATATCAGGCCTACTTGAAGTGAGATAAAGGAGTGAGCCAATCAAACCTCTATATTTCGTAATTTCTACTGATTTACCTCCTTCATCCTTGTCCAAATAGCAAGAGGTGCCCATAGGAGTAGCCATATGCTTGGCATTGTCCATTCCAAACTTTTTGAGCAGCTCCTTGCAATACTTGGATTGGCTTATGAACGTTCCTTCTCTTGCTTGCTTGATTTGGAGACTAAGGAAGAAGTTGAGCTCACCCATCATGGATATTTCAAACTCACTTTGCATAATATTTGAAAATTCTTTACAAAGAGAATTGTTAGTAGCTCCAAATATAATGTCATCAACATAGATTTGAACTAGAAGTATGTCATGCATTTTATGTTTTATGAAAAGGGAAATGTCAACCTTGCCTCTAGAAAAACTTTTTTCTAAAAGAAATTTGCTCAACCTTTCATACCAAGCTCTAGGAGCTTGTTTCAAGCCATACAATGCCTTTTTTAGTTTAAAAACATGGTTGGGCAATTCAAAATCTTCAAAACCAGGAGGTTGTTCCACATATACCTCTTCTTGTACAAAACCATTTAAAAAGGCACTTTTGACATCCATTTGATAGAGTTTGAAATCCATGATGCAAGCATATGTAAGTAGCATTCTAATGGCCTCTAATCTAGCTACGGGAGCATAAGTTTCTTCATAGGCTATGCCTTCTTCTTGATTATATCCCTTAGCTACAAGCCTAGCTTTATTTCTTATTATTAATCCCGTTTCATCAAGTTTGTTCCTAAAGACCCATTTGGTGCCAATTATAGGATGATCATTGGGTCTTGGAACTAATTCCCAAACTTGATTTCTCTCAAATTGGTTTAGTTCTTCTTGCATGGCCAAGATCCAATGCTCATCATTAATGGCCTCATTTATGTCTTTAGGTTCAACTTGAGAAACAAAGGCTAGGTGATTACATGCATCTCTAAGTGAGTTTTGAGTGATTACCCCTTTTGATACATCACCTATCACCTTGTCGAGAGGATGATATCTTGAAGTCCTCCAATTCTTGGGTAGATCCACGATTTCTGAGTCTTTTTGCTATGAGTGATCAAGGAGTCTCTCTTCTTGCTTCTTGGACTCTTTCTCTTGATTTTCCAAGTGTGTTTTTGCCAAGATTTCTGTAACATCATCAACAAGCTCCTTTCTCGACTCATTTGGGTTAGTTTCATCAAATGCAACATGTATGGACTCTTTTATGGTCATAGTTCGTTTATTATAGACTCTAAAGGCCTTACTATGAATAGAATAACCAATGAATATTCCCTCATCAGATTTTGCATCAAACTTTCCCAAGTTATCCTTTCCATTATTCAAAACAAAGCATTTACATCTAAAGACATGAAAATGTGACACATTAGGTTTCCTTCATTTGTACAATTCATATGGGGTTTTCTTTAAAATTGGCCTTATTAGGGCTCTATTCATAACATAACAAGCAGTGTTAACCATATCCGCCCAAAAATACTTAGGAAGGTTAGCCTCATTGAGCATAGTTTTTTCCATTTCCTCTAAAGATCGATTTTTCCTTTCTACAACACCATTTTATTGTGGTGTTCTAGGGGCAGAAAAATTATGCTCAATGTCATGTTCATCACAAAAAGTTTCAAATTCATGATTTTCAAATTCACCACCATGATCACTTCTTATTGATGCAATACAAAAACCTTTTTCATTTTGGATAACTTTGGCAAGTTTTCTAAATGATTGAAAAGCATCATTTTTGTGGGCCAAGAATAATGTCCATGTAAACCTAGAAAAGTCATCCACAATCACTAATGCATAGTAATTCCCACCAAAGCTCATAGTTCTAGAGGGCCCAAAAAGATCCATGTACAAAAGTTGTAAAGGTCTAGAAGTTGAAACTATGTTTTTAGCTTTAAAAGAGACCTTTACTTGTTTTCCCTTTTGACATGCATCACAAAGTTTGTCTTTTTCAAATTTGAGCTTTGGAAGACCAATTACTAGTTCTTTAGAAACCAATTTGTTTATGAGATCTATGTGAATGTGAGCAATTCTTCTATGCCATAACCATGAATCATTTTCTTTACTCATAAAGCATTTAACATCATTTGAGGAGATATCATCGAGACTAATCATATATATATTGTTGACCCTATGACCAACAAACTTAACTTGCTTATCATCCTTTCCCTCAATTATGCAACAAGAGGAATCAAATATGACTCTATTGCCTTTATCACATAATTGACTAATACTAAGTAAATTATGTTTAAGTCTTTCAACAAGCAAAACATTATCAATAGATGATGAAGGGATCTTACCAACTTTGCCAATTCCAAGAATCTTCCCTTTGTTGTTGTCACCATATGTGACATGACCATGTTTCTTGTGTGTAAGGGAGGAGAACTTGGAGCCATCACCGGTCATGTGCTTGGAGCAACCACTATCAAGATACCAACTTGAGCTCTTGGTCTTCAAGCACACCTACAACACATATTCAAGTTTTAACCTTTGGTACCCAAATTGTCTTGGGTCCTTGTGTGTTAGAGTTAGGTATGGTGCCTTTAGGAACCCAAACTCTTTTTATTCCAACTTTAGTGTTTATGTTCTTTCTAACATTGCAAGTTGATGCACTATGCCCTTTCCTACCACAGTGAAAACATTTGACAAAGGGGCTACTTGAAGTTTTTGAGGAAACAAAGAAGTTCTTATAAGACTTTTGGTGGTTGTTTGGATTAAATCCCAAACCGGATTTTTGAAAAACACATTTTTGTCTCCCTAACAACACATTCAAGTTATCTCTTCTAAAAGTGAATTTTGCAAGAGTGTTATTCAAGTCTTCAATTTCTTTTTCAAAAGCTTTACATGATAAACAAGGTAATTATATGGATGCATTATCATGTGAGGAACAAGTCATGCATAATGAATTAGCATCTATGAGTCCTAAGGTTTCATTTTCGATTTTAAGTTCATTTAGCTCCTTAGTTAAAGTAGAAACTTTGTTTGTCAATAGGGAGATTATTTTATTGGAAGTCAAAATCATTTTTGTGAGCCTCAAAGATTCATCATGCAATTCTTGAAAGGCATCTTGCAATTCATCATAAGAAGGTGGAGGTTCTAGGTTAGAAGAGGTTACCTCGGTGTCGCTTTCTCCACTTTCTTCTCCTTGAGCCATGAGGCAAAGATGAGCTTCTTCATTCTCCGAATCATCGGAAGAGCTTAAGTCATTGTCCTCCCAAGCTATATATGCTCTTCTTCCTTTCTTTTCCTTGGAGGGTCTTTTCTCAAACTTCTCCGTCTTCTTGAAATATATAGGACACTCCATTTTTATGTGCCCCGGTTTTTCGTATTCGTAGCATTTTGGAGAAGTAGAGGATCCTTCTCCTTTGTGATATGCTTTCTTTTGAGGAAAGGGTGGTCTTCTTTTAAATTCCTTTTTCTTCAAAAATCTTCCGAACTTTCTCACAAGGAGACTAAGATTCTCCTCACTTAGCTCTATATTTTCAGCATCCTCTTCACCATCTTCATCATCATCTTCAAGTATGGAAGAGGTGGCTTTGAGTGCAATTCCCTTCTTCTTTTTATCATGCTCTTCACTTTGGTTTAGCCTATTTAGTTCCAGCTCATGTTCTTGAAGCTTTCCGAATAGGGTGGCTAGAGACATTGTTGATAAATCTCTTAATTCCGCAATAGCCGTTACTTTGGGTTGTCAATTCCTGCTTAGACATCTCAAGACTTTGTTAATAAGATCCTCATTAGGAAATGTCTTTCCCAATGAGATGAGATGATTAATAATGTGAGTAAATCTCTTTTGCATATCTTGAATACTCTCACCTTGGTTCATTCTAAACAATTCATATTCATGAGTAAGAGTGTTTATTTGAGATCGTTTTACCTCACTAGTACCTTCATGAGTTACTTGTAGGGTATCCCACATTTCTTTTGCGGTCTTGCAATTTGACACCCTAAAGAATTCATCATACCCCAAGGATGTGGTGATGATGTTCTTGGCTCTCAAATTGTATTGAACCTTCTTTTTATCATCATCGGTCTATTCATCTCTAGGTGTATTAATTTTCACACCATCTTTAGTTTGTGTTGGGATAAAAGCACCATTTTCAACGGTGTCCCACACATCTAAGTCAATAGCTTCAATGAAAATTTTCATCATTTCTTTCCAATAGGCATAACCATCCCCATTGAAATAAGGAGGTCTATTTATAGAAGAACCTTCATTTGAAAAACCATTTGAAGTCATCACTTCTCTTGAAGCTGCTAAGCTCTTTATACAAGAGTCTAGCTCTCATACCACTTGTTACCAAGTGGCCTCAATACTCAAGAGGGGGGTGAATTGAGTATGTAAGACAAGTTCACAAATCTTTCACAAATCGTTTGATAAATAATTTTCGTTGAAGCTATTTGATGATTAGAACTGATTGGATATATGAAATAAATACTTTTACTTATAAATGCAATAATCAAGAAGAACAATATTCAAGCTATTCAATGAAACAGTGCTTAATGTAAAGAGAAGGGTTTAGAGAGAACAAACACAGCGATTTATCCTGGTTCGATCACTAATCCACTTGTGATCTACGTCTAGTCCCCAAACAACAACTTGAGATTTTTCACTATATCTTCAAGCTTCAATGGGTGCTTGACAACCACTACAACCTTGAGCACTCAATACTATGGGATACCTCACCCTAATGCTTGAGCCTCTATTTTCCAAGGGATACCTCACCCTTACAATACTTGAGGGATACCTCACCCTCTCTAAACAGATTGTATAAGATTTAAATGGAAGAAACTCTCTCTAGAGCAAGTATTACAAATTGAAAAACTATAGTATTTGAAATTCACACAAATTCAAGCTCAAACCAGAGGATTTTGTAGAATGATGAGAAAAACTTGTTTAAAGCTCAATAGTAATTTTCCAGAATGATAGACTCAGTTTTTCTAACCTTCCAACGAAGCCCAACATCCAAATATATAGGTAAGTGTCATTTAGTGCCGTTTGAAGTGGTTGTGAGCAATTAATGCTCATTAATATAGCCGTTACGGACTTCTTCTTATTTTATCAGAACATAGGCTAACCGGTTAGCCAAGTATCCTAACCGGTTAGGGGCTCATTTAGGCTTGAATAGATTTATTCTGGTTTAATAACTAACCGGTTAGGAATGTGTCCTAATCGGTTAGGACACCACAAAAATGAGTTCTAGGAAGGATGCTAACCGGTTAGACCTGCAGGCTAATCGGTTAGGACATGGTTAGGATAGTTTCTGAGTTGATGAATAACCGGTTAGGTCTTCCACCTAATCGGTTAGGATAAAATATTTTTGGCTTCTGAGTTATAGAATAACCGGTTAGGCCATCTACCTAATCGGTTAGGACAGGATTAAAATGGTTTCTGAGTTTATGAATAACCGGTTAGGTCTTCTACCTAATCGGTTAGGACAAAACATTTTTGGCTTTTGGAAGTAAGACTAACTGGTTAGGTCTCTCACCTAATCGGTTAGGACAATCATATTTTGGCCTCTGAGTTATTAAATAACTGATTAGCTACTTTGCCTAATCGGTTAGGCATGTTATAAAAAATGAGGCAAAGCTTTTGTTTGAACTAACTAACCGGTTAGGAGCTGGTCCTAATCGGTTAGGGGCCTTGAAATTCTGGCTCCTAATGTTTATCAAGAGGCTGGTAAGTATCCAAAAAAGGCTTAGGATATTAGATTTGAAAGAGTTGTTGCATAAAACCTTTTTGATCCTAACTTGAAAAACCATTTTGCAAATACATTTTAAGGAAGCCATTTGAGCTTGAGGTGAATCTTTAATATACCTTTACACTAGATCTATAACCTATATGCTGAGCTTGAGTTCCTTGTGACTTGATCATTGTGTTCCTATTATTTTCTTATTTGTCGACATCAAAACCATTTGCATCTTGTCCATGTCAATCACACAAGTGGTATCAGAGCTTTGTGCTCTATTGAAAGCTTAATCGGTTAGAGTTAAAGATCCTTGTTTGTTAGTAACCATTGAAAGCTTTTCAAAATAGAAGGTTTTGAATTTGATAAACCACCATTCTTTGATGGTGTGCATTTTGTTTATTGGAAAACTAGAATATAATTTTATATGCAATCTATTGATCTTGATTTGTGGGATATTGTGCTTGATGGATTTACTTGCAAATCAAAACAAACTTGGCATGCTTATGAAGTGAAATGCTTTTTTTTTTGAACATTAGAGCTATGCAAATTTTGAGAAGTGGTTTGAATGATGAAGCTTAAGCTAAAATTAAGAATTATTCTAGTGCCAAAGAAATTTTGGACACCCTTGATGCAATTTATATTGTTAACAATAATTTTGTATATAAAGTTGTAGATAGAAAGCAATAAGAGCAAAAGCCATTGAAAGAAGTCTGTCATGAAAAATATCCTCAAAAAGATGTTCAAACTATTAAAGGGAGTAAAATGCCTCTTGGTGATAATGGAACTCAATTTGAAGAAGAGGTAAAGCAAAACAAAATTGATGAGGAAGAAGGTGATTCCCTTAAAAACCCAAGTATGCTAGAAACTGAGACTACTTTCTATATGGCTAAAAAGGACTTTGAGGTAAATAATACTAAACTATATTATAGTCCTTCCTATTATGAGCTACAATGTGCATGTGATAAATTGAATGACGGTTTGTTGAATTTAGAAAAGAAAAACTTATCTTGTTTGGAAGACATTTCCTCCATTGAAAATGAAATTGAGACTTTGAAAAATGAATATACTTTTCTTGATGAGGATGAGAATGAATATGTTCCAAGCATTTGCATGATTTGAAGAGAAGAAATTTATGAAAACTTGGATTATATCAAGAAACCTAATGATTAAAATTGGTATATTTTGCTTTTAGATTTTCTCCTATGTAAAGATAGAGGTTATACAAAAGAGCTCAAATATATTTTTAAATCTTTACAAATGGTTCTTACATGCTAAAATGCCCAAGAAACATGTTTTGAAAAGCTAGTCATGGTAGTACTTCAAAACTTTGAAAAATAGTCAAGTTTGAGTTTTGAAAAGCTGATCTTTGGTTATTATTTTGATCATAACTTTTAAATACTTTGATTTTTGTTGTGAAACTTATTTCATGTGAAAATAGACTTAAATATCTTTCAAATGAGTAGTCATTTGCTTAAAACGGATGAGAAATGAAGAAGTTATGGGTGTTTAAAGTTGTTTTCCAAGCATCAGAATTCTGTAATCGATTACACAAGCCTTATAATCGATTTCAACTCTGGAAAATGCCATATAATCAATTACATGAACCTTGTAATTGATTACATCTTGCCCAGAAAAGCCCAGAACGTGTTTTAAGAGCCTTGTAATCGATTACAACATCCATGTAATCAATTACCACGAGTTTGAAACATTCCCAACGGCTATAAACGGCTATAAATGGCTAGTTTTCATAAGAAATTATTTTTAAACATTACCAACAACTATTTTATCACTTGGGCTCTATATATAAGTGTGGTTTGAAGCTTTTACAACTCTTGAAAACTTGATTTGATCCTTGAATCATCAAAATCATATTTTGAGCTCTTTATTGCAAAATCCTTCTATTCCTTTGTTCTTCAAGTTGTATATCTACTCTTGTGAGAGTTTCTAATCTTTCTCTTCATCTTAAAATCATTGTAAGAGGGTGAGGTATCTCTCAAGAGAGAAAAGGGTGAGGTATCCCTTGTAGTAAAACTCAAACACAAAGGGTGAGGTATCCCAAAGATATTGTGAGTGCTCTTGAATGTAAAGGTTTTTCAAGCACCTGTGAAGCTTAAAGAGTTAGCGGCTTTAACACAAGGGTGAGGTATCTCAATGTGTGAGGAGTGTTCTTGCTTGTACAAAAGCTTTCCTAGCACCTGTGAAGTCTAGGAGATAATGAAGAAAATCTCAAGTTAAACTTAGGGACTGGATGTAGGCCACAACTAATTGGTGGCTGAACCAAGATAAATTCTTGAGTTTGATTCTCTCTTCCCTACACTCTTTAATTTCAATATTTGGTGCAACATATTTATTTATTGCATATTGTGTCATCTTGATGTTTTGATTTTGAGAACTTCATATCTTTTTTATTTGCTTGTTTATCCTATAACCCAAGTTGTATTTAAGTAATCTATAATAATTATATCTTTGTTAGACTTATTCCGCTGCATGTGTTGATTAAGAATATCAAAATGCATAATTTTTCAAAGTTGTTTTAAAAATTTATAATCTCCCAATTCACCCCTTCTTGGATGATGGTTGTCATGGCTAACATCCTACTAATTCTATGCTAAAACAACCAAAATACATTATAGCATTCATCAAACTCTTCCATTACTAGAGACCAACGACCCAACAAACACATTCACTATAGCAAGCATCATCTTGCACATCATATATAGTTGAGACTTTTGTGACTTTGGCTTAGCCTTTTATGACTCCAGTTTAGCCTTTTGTGATTCAACCTTAGCATTTAACGCACACAACTAAGCCTTCTTTGCTTCCAATTCCACATTTAATTCCTTGTTCCTTTTCAGCAAATTATTGAAGATTTTTTCAATTCTTTTCTCTATAGGTGGATTGTACCAGCAAAGAAGTGGCAGTCATCTGGGGTACTATATGTGCTACAACCAAAGAACCTTCTTCCAGGATTCTTTTCCATCCACGAGGTTTGCACCTGACAAGGAAGGCCGAATTCGCAACTTTAAGTATGTCCACCAAAGCTTGTTGCACTCTTTGAAGATTGTCTTTATTGCAATTGCTTCACCAGGTTTGACCTCAATCGCTATGCAATGTTGCTCAAGCAGATGGAATTGCAAAGTTATGGAGTTTTAGGGTTTAGAATTGGTTGAGAAGAAGAAGAATAATGGGACCATTTTGAGCATTTTGAAAGTAGTGGGACCAAAGTGCACATCGCGTCAATTTAGAGTTTTTTTGGACTTTTCCCAATCAATAATGATTAATTTGGTTAAGGAATTATTCTCCACCGCTAGGCCATTGACAGGATAAAACATAGCACTTATGATTGATTGGTTTCAATGTTATTTCCCAAACATTAATTGAGACTAACAACTGTAGATAACTGAGGTTCTAGCTCATACTACCCCCATCTTTCCTTAGTTCATCGTTGGTCATGAATTCTAGTCACAACCTACTCATTCATGGCTGCATTAAGATGAGATAAATATTAGGTTATTCTAAGCAATATCTACTAGAAGAATGAATAGTCAAACTTACATTGTCTTCCCTCCAAGAAAAATGAGCACTTCCCCCACAATCCTTGATTTGCCACCGAGTTTAGGAAAACTAAGGGTCTACTAGTTAAAAAATTCCTAAACTAGCAATAGACACCTATCAAGATCTACTTAGTTAGCCAAATCAAATTAACTAAGATAACATAAAAAACATTAAGCGTAGAAGAACACAAACAATCTCAATGAACACTTGAAAAATAACATTTACATTAGTCAAACATAATCGAGTAGGGCTTCGAATTCATCCTTAACCACAAAAGTTTAGCCAAGCATAGTTAGTGAAAACATAAATATAAACATTAAGAAAATCAAAAGAAATTCAAGAGATGAAAAGAATAGAAAGATGAGAATAGTTGTCTTCTTGAATCTCTTCACTTAGCCTTTGATCTTCAATGCTTCGAGATGTATTGCTTCTTGTATATGACAATGGAAATCGCAAGATGACCACTCTTTTATCCACTCGCGCTCTTCACATCTACCACTCTTGCCTATATTCATGTTCTCTTCTTAGGTTTGTGGTTTTATATAACTTAAATAAAGGAACGATTACCTCGTACTTTGGAAAGGTGAAACCCTAAAAATCAATCCATAAAAGTCTTGACCTAGACCCAACTTTGATTCTCATCCAACATCACATGTCCAAATCACATGACCATGTGATCTAGCATGTAATCGGTAAGCTCAAGACAACATCAGTGCCGTCAATTTGATTTGCTATTTTCATGGTCCAGATGCAAGAATTAGGAAAAGTGGCAAACATCAAAGTTGTAGCCCTATGTCTTAAATTTCCAACTTCACCTGAATTACCTTGATTGTATATCCTTAGATCAAGATATTCATAAAATACTCATAGAGGTCAAACAACAAAGTTACCCAAGTTAGATTTGATTGTGCTTCCTATTTCTATCGATTGGCTTCCCCATAAAATAAGATAAAATCAGTAAGATACTATTCATATCAAGGCTTAATAAATCTCATTAATTAAAATTGAAGAGCTAGTGAGAATGCCATCATATTCTCGATTTCCCTTCAATTCAGGTAGGTAAGGATTTATGTACTTTGACTTAGTTATTTGTCTCATTATCACCCCTTAACTAGCCTAATTAGTATGAGTTCAAGTTTACATTGCCCAATGGAGTTAACATAATACTCTTACACGAAAGCATATACATACATGCATCATAAGCCAGTTCTTTAAGTCTCACTAGGAACCACTTGTTCCATACACATATATGCATTATACACATCCAAATAAACAAGGGCTCATATACTATGCCCTAGAAGTGGTGCAATCCCAATATAGGTGTTCGTTGGGTTGGTTCGACCCGATGAACTCATAGATCTAAACCAAACCAATTTAATTAGTTTGGATTGGTTCAAGTAGTCAGATAAAATTAGGTCAAACCCGATAAAAACCAAATTGGTTTGGTTCTTAGGTTTGAATATTTTGAACCAGAGACCCGATTACCAAACCCAATGACCCAATTGCACTTTCTTTCTCTTTTCTTCTTCTTTCATCAAGTTATGCAATATTGTGCATTTTGTGTAACACCCTAATTCTATTATAGTATATCCAGAATATACATAGGTAAACAAGACTAGGCGTGTCACCTTTAACTTGTAAACATCATTAAACCTTTATAATAACTATACATATCAAAATATAGAGCCTCAAAAAGGAAATTGTCAAATTGTGCAAGATAATTATACATCTGAGAATTTCAATCCTCTACTGAAAAATTCAAGTATAAATAACTAATACATTAATATTTGTATGGATACAAACTAAGCCTCCACGACATATGTACAAAATACACAATTTAAGAGTAAATGTTCTATTCTAAGTCACCAACTTCACTTGCTCTCCTTGGAAGGATCTCGATCTGGAAATTAGCTTGAAAACAAACAAAGGGGTGAGAATTTAAAAATTCTTAGTAGTATGACACAAACAGCAATAATCATAATAAATTTTCATGATCCATACACACGGCTAACATCTCTTATGAAGTTATGTGATGATGCTCATGAAATGACAAATGCTAATGCTTATGAAATGTCATGTATTTCGACAAAGTTCTTTTCTCACTTCTTTGACCTTAGCAAAATGCTTTTCTCGCTCCTTTGCTCTTGACAGAGTGCTTTCACTCCTCTATCCTGACAAAGTTCTTTTCTGACTCCCTTGTCTCATTTTATATTATGCTTATGTTATGACATTCTAAACTTCTGTTATTCAAGCAGCTCTCTAATTCTTTTCGAATAAAATAAAAAACATGTCACTTTGGATTATGCCATTAAAAATAGCTCGCATTGTTTTTTCGATTAGAATCGAAAACATGTCATTCGAATAGGTCTCATAGTCTATTCGATTAGCCTCATAAACATGTTATTCAGGAATGGCCTATTCGAATAGCTCACTTAGTCTATTCGATTAATATCGAAAATATGTTATTCTAGACTGTCGTTCAGATAGCTATCATAATTTTTCACTTAACATCGAAATTATGCCATTCTCATAGTCTATTTGATTAACATCTAAAATATGTCATTCTAGACCACCATTCAAATAGCTCATAGTCTATACAATTGGCATTGAAAATATGTCCTTCGAATAGCCCTTAGTCTATTCAATTATCATCAAACTTATGTTATTCGAATAGTTGACACATCAAATCTGGAACATTCTATGATGTTTTATTTGAATAGCCTCTTGGCCTATTCGAATGGGACAATACAGAAAGACATTCTAGTGCATCAGAAAAATAATTTTCCTGTTTCATTTCATTTCCATACTAACCCTTTTACTACAAACATCTAATTATACCCTAAATCATGTAGTAAAATGTTAGAAAATCATCAACCATAAGTTCTTTGTAGTCGTATTCATGCATAAACATGTCCATACATATCTATGCTCAAGTCTCATCAAACATATCTCTTTATACACACAACCATGATTTCATCGAGTTTCATGGAAAACTCCATTATGTCCATTCCTTTCCATTTTTCAATAAGCAAAGAATGATAGAACATAGAAAAGAAACACAACAACCCCTACCTCAACTCTTTAAAGTGATGGTAAGTTATGGTTATTCTTTGTTTCCCTTTCCTTTTCCTTCTTCTTTTTCTTTCTTTCCTTTTCATGTTATGCTGCTCTTTCTCTTCCTCTCTCTATTTTTCCTTTCTTTCTTTCTTTTTGGTTACTGAACCGTGGGAGAGAAAGTGAGATGAGAATGAAAGAAAGTCAAAAGAATAAAAGATAGGAACGGTGGAAAAGCTGGAGAGATAAGGACGTTGGACTTTCTTGCATAAGTGAAAGTGTTGTATCTCTTAGGGACACTTTGGTCTTTAAACACTCATCCTTTATTATTAAAAATATTAAACTAATTCAGTTAATTCTCTAAAATTAACTACATCACATTCTATTCTTTTGAAACCTAGAAATAAATTCTCCATAATTATTTCCCTTATCTATGCAGTTTATGCTAGATTCTGAGCTATTATAAGCTATTTTTTTTCCATTTAGTGCTATAACAGTATATCCAAAATAATTCAAAAGGTCACCAGAATTAACAGGTAACTCATACTAGTGTTAATGCACTTCTATAACCATAATTAAGACTAATAGATTAAGGGGATGTTACATTTTGAGTGAGGCCAAAGCCTCCATCGTGGTGCTTCCTTAACCCCTAGCCAGACGCCTCTAAGTTGAGACTAACCTCCGCCAACACCACCATTGACTGTCTCGGTCATGAGTCTCTGACAAAGTGACACTATTTATGCATTTTATATAAACCGCCTCACACCTAAGCCTCTTCACTATGAGATTGCTCTGGTCTTTGTATCTCTTAATCGGTCTGAGTGCATTTTATTCAAATTTTTCTGAGTTTATTTCAACCATGTCCATTGTTGTGCAAATCTAAATTTGTAGTGTTGATAACAGTAACAGAATTGAATTTTTCTTTGCATGGATCATTGATTGCCCAAGTCTCGAACCTAATACGCATTAATGGGATGAGATTGAGAAAACCATGAGCGAGACTGGCAACAAATCTGAGTTACAAA
Organism: Ormosia semicastrata; assembly: GCA_029884595.1. Lineage (NCBI taxonomy): Eukaryota > Viridiplantae > Streptophyta > Magnoliopsida > Fabales > Fabaceae > Ormosia > Ormosia semicastrata. The sequence continues at coordinate 16,981,807 of JAQQTO010000042.1, read as the reverse complement.
CCTATGTTTTTGCTCAAAAGTAAAAAAAGGAAAACCAATGATCCGAACCAAACCAAACCAACCTAAATCAGGTTGGTTTGGTTCGAATTTGCGATTCAAAAACATGTAAGCCCGAACAAAACTAAGTTGATTATTTTTTATAGGTTTGGATTATTTTCTACCCCAAACTTGAACCAACCCAACTCGTGTACATTCCTAAATCCCAAAATAAAAGTCATGATTTTCAAAACAATACTACAGCATATTAGGCAATTTTCATAAGCACAAACATATTCATATTCAGCAAAACAACGCCACCTGCCTTAGGCGGGTGCACCTAGCCATAGTCCAACTTAATCAAGATAGTAACAGTGTCCATCTCTGTTGTGCCCAACTACTTTGTCTTTGGCTCTGGAAACGTCATTCTCATAAGGGTGAGAACTCACAGATTCTCAATAGGCAGATAAACAGTTTAACATAAAATAGTAAAAGCCTATGGTGCTTCTAGTTGTACAGGCTATAGAAAATCACGATACATTGCTATATAATAATTTTTAATAGAAAGAGTGTAAACAAACTATCAGCAACAAATAAAGAAAACTGGATATCTAATTACAAGCTCAAAAGTCTTATTATCTGAAAGGTATACACCTTCATTTGTCTCTCATCACATGGCAATAGGTCGAGAGCTCTCTATTGGCAAGGGTGTTCCCTAATCTCTGTGCGAATAAATCCATGAATCTGGTTGCACATGCAATACTTGGGATCACTTCCTTTACCAATGATCATTTCCAACATCTTTTAATTCTTTATTTTTCTTTATAATTCTTGAGCATGTAATAGTTCTAAATAACTTGGACAGCAAGAAATTTATATCTTATAATAACTAGCTTTATTGCATGAGCCTAAGCCTCTCATTTCTAATTCTATAATGCATCAACAACCAACAACTCAAAAGAAATACCACACTCACCTTCATACGTATGGCAGAATAGCCTTCAGAGTAACATGAAAGGAACATGCACATAATAATACCAACTTCTTGCCTATTAGTATTTATATGACCGAGTGACTTACTAAGGCTACTTAGTGTACCTCTTTATTTTACATCCATTAACTAAATTAACCCTTTCTTGCTCAAGTTGGCCAATTCTTCATTTTTTTGCCTTTTTGATAATATTTCACTTTTTTCATATTTTTGTCATTTTCAAATTAATTTTTATTTTATTATTTGCCTACCCCTACAAGGCCCAACCTACTAATAGAAAAAAAAAGTATATCCTATTAACAAGCAGAAACCTTTGGCCCATTAACAAATCCACAGACCCACAAACTAGCATTAAGACTCCAAAACTTAAACCCAAACTAGAACATACAAGCTATGGTCTCCCAAACCCAAAAGAAAGCTTTGTGTAACATGTTCTTTGTTCATTGGGGTGCGTGGATGCTTCTTCGTTGGATCTCCTAAAAAATTAATCAATAGCTATACACAAAGACCGTGTAATTGTGTAATCGGTCATCCCAAATTATGAAACATTCAACTTCACCATCACATTTAGACGTAACACTTCCATGTAATCAGATTTAATAACAATATTCTTAAATTTTTTTGCCTTTCTTAGCATTGCCATGGCTGCACTCTTTTTGAAATGTTGTGATATGTTCTCTTCTCTTACGTAATATAAAAATGAGCAACTAACTTTTTTTTTTATCTTCATTATATTTTCACAATTATTTTTAATTATTTTTCATATATAATAGTCCAGAAAATAGAATATTAGAGTACTCCAAAATAAAATATAAATATCATTGCTATAATTTAATATAATCATGAAATTAGAAAACTAAATCAACAAAAAACGACAAAAAGAAAAGAAAACAGTGTCGTTATTTATAATTTATTTTGTTTAAAATTTCTCTATTTTTTTCTTCTGTTTTCTGTAATACGAATCCGGATTCTCTGTAATACACCAAAAAGAAAAAGAAAACAGTGTCGTCCCATATGATGGCGCAGAACATGCCGTCCCCCGTCGCCCTTGCAAATGCCACCGGCCGCCGTGTCTTCCTGTGCTCCACCCACAACACCGACTCCTTGTGTTCCAGCGCGACCCAGATCTTCTTCGGGTCTCGCCGAGGAAACCCCACAGCCACAAACACGGCGTTCAGGTCGCCGAGGTTGAGGCCCTTGGCGGTACGGTGGAGGACAAAGTCGCGGGAGTCGAGGTCTCGTCGGAGACGGAGAGGGGGTAGTTGGCGGCGGTAGAGGATGATGAGGTTTGGGATGAAACAGCGACGTTTTAGGGGTGAGTTGGGGTTGGGGTTGCGAAGATCTGTTTGGTCTCCCACTGAGAGAAAGCTCCACAATTTTGTCTGTGGTTTTAACTTCAGAAAGCTCTATGGTTTTCTCCACAGATCTGCTAAAATTGGAGTGATTTTGTTGCAGACAAAAATCAAATTACAGGATCCACAGACAAGAGACAAAATACTTAGGACCTTTTATAGCAGGTAATATAAACGGTGCACCAATGCTCACCGTAGAAGAATCAGCCCCCAAAAGCAATAACCAAAAGAGGCCCATGAATAGATCCTAACCTGAATAAAACAAGGACCCATGCTCTCTACACAGACTAAATCAAACAGCTCCGTAAATTAACATCTAACGCACTCACATCGTGGAGCTACACGACGGAGACTGGAGGCATGGGGGTGAAAGGGGGAATTGTGGATGGAAGGGCTTCGTGGTTTAAGGTTGTCGTGGTGATTTTGGTGTGGCTGGAGTGCTGGTTCGGTGTGGCGGTGTGGCAACGTGGTGGTGGTTGCAGTGGCACATGGTTGTTAACGATGGCTGGGAGTTATGCTAGTTTTTTGGGTGATGAGGTGCGGTTTTAGCAAGCTTTGTGCATGAATTTCGGGGGTTTCTGTAATGGGGTTTTGTGGTTTGAGTTTTCAAGGTTGGACGACTATGTGGGTATGAGGCAGGGGTCCAATCTTCAGGTTTTGGTAATGAGGAATATCAGAATATGGTGCTGTTTGTATCTTGAGCTATTGGGCCGGGTTGGCGCTGGATACAATGATTCTAATAAAATTGTATAAGTTTTTATAGTAAGGTCTTGTTTGAAAAAATTAAAAATTATAGATTATGCTGATAATTAATTATTGTATAATTGATTATTATTATAATTGATTCATTTTTATGTTTAAATGTAATAGTTGTAAAGTGATTTTAAGCCTAATATGATTTATTTAGATGATATAAAAAATCATTTTTATGCATTAAATTATCAAAATAGGTATAGAATAATTAAAAAAATTATTTGATTGAGGACAAAATAGTATTTACATATCAAAGTGTAAGAAATAATCTATAAGTTAAAATCATAAGTTTCAATCTTCAGCTTATGATTATTAGTTGTAAAAAATTTTTTGCATTGAATTTCTAGTAAAAACTTTTTTAGAAAATAATCTTTTTATCCAAATATAATAATTATTTCAAAAAATAGCTTAATCCTCTAAAAACAGCTGAATGAGAAATAATTCATCTATCCCAAACATGCTCTAAGTCTTCGACTAGACCAAAATTGTCTGAATCAAAAAGTGATTATTTTTATATTAACAATACCCCCCAATAGATAAATATTTATTTTTTTCGAGCATTTATTTTTCGATTAAAATTTGACTTAGATCTTTATTTGTTCTATATTAATTTTGCCTATAATAAATAAGTGAAAGGTTAGAGGATAAATATAGAATCATACTTCCACTCATCTTTACGACCACCACGTGGTGTAACGTCCTAGCTCGATTTACTATAGTACATTTAAAAATATACCTACATAAATCTGATTATGTCGTACTTCTAATTTTATTTTAAATATAAATTATTTGTAATGCATTTAAAACTAATAAGTGTAATCGAAATTAGAGTCCCAAAAAGAAGTAATTAAAATAGAGTATTCGAAATCTATGCTTAAACACACTTGAACATTTCGATTGAACTGAAATATTGAAGTTACATAAGTTGTACAAAAGTACTTTGTTCAAGTACAAACTAGGCCTTCATGGCCTAAATACATCATATACAAATTGAAGAAAACTACTTTAGTCGAAACTACTACTACTTTATTTTCCTTCTTTGAAATGATATTGATTTCGATCTATAAATAAGTATACAATAGACAAAGTGGTGAGAATCCAAAAATTCTCAGTAGCATACTATTAAACAAAATCATTCAAATAAAATTATGTATGAATGCTCATCGAAATGATAAATGTATCTTGCAAAGGATTTTTCTCGCTCCTTTGACCTGGCTGAGGATTTTTCTTACTCCTCTGTCTTGGCTGAGGGATTTTCTTACTCCTCTACCAATCTCGTAAAGGGTTTTTCTTACTCCTTTGATCTGGCTAAGTGCTAACCATTCTATAGCTATGAAATAATGTTTATGATATGTTAATGACAATTTTGAACTTAATTATTCGAGTAGCATCTCAAGCCTTTTCGAATGGCACTAAAAACACCACTTTGGGTTTTACTTTTAAAATCTCATTTGTCCCTTTCAATCATAATCGAAATTATGCATTTGCATATTTGATCAGAATCGTATACATGCTAGTTGAATAACTCACAAGTCTATTCAATCATTCTTGAAATTGCACCTGTAGAATAGCTGTCTATTCACTATGTCTCTTTCAAACATAATCAAAAACTTGCTAGTCAAATAACTACTGCAGTATATTCGATTAACCTCAAAATTTTGCCAATCGAATAACTCTCTTAGTATACTTGGTTAGGCCTGACTTACCATTATGAAATGATCTATTCGAATAGCTCTCAGTCTATTCGATCACCATCGAAAGTATGTCATTTTGAATTGTTGCTCAAAAAGCTAATATAATACTTTGATTAATATCAAAATCACACTTAATTGAATAAGACACTTAGTTTACCCGATTACCATTATCGATGCCTTTCTAAATTGTGCCGATCAAATAGCTCCCCTAGTTTATTTCGATTGGCCTTAGAAATCATACCACTCAAATTGCTCGCTTAAACAACTCGGTTTATCATTGAGATCATGCAAATTCAAATAGTTGACATAAAAAATATGGAACAATCTGTAATATTCTATTTAAATAGCCACTTTGGCCTTATTCGAAAAGATTACTGCAAAAAGACAATATGAAGACCTTAGAATAAGAACTTCCTTGTTCACTTCACTACTATACCAAATCTTTTACTCTACAAGTATCTAATGATACCTTAACTTACAGTAAAAAGTATTGGAAAATCATCAACAACAAACTTTGGTATTTATTCTCATATAAATATATATCTATGCAAATATATGCTCTAGTATCATAAGAAAACTCTTATTATACTAAATCATGATTTTTTCTATGAGTAGCATGAAGAACTCAATTCTATTCACTCTTTGTTAGATTTCACAAAACAGAGAATGATAAACACAGAAAGCAAACACAGCAACCTCTACCTCGGTTTATTATGAATTGAATTTTAATGTTGTTGTTTGTTCTACACTTAGTTCTTACTTCTTCCTCCGATTTAGCTTTCCCTTTTCTGCTTCCTTTCTTTCTTCTCTGTTTTCTCTTTCTGTTTCTATTTCTTACTTTCCTTCTTGTTTCTGCTGATAACAGTCATATGAAAAGAGAGAAAAGAAAGATATAGATGCACAAGTTAAAGACGATGGAGGAAAAGAAAAATTAATTAATATCTCTTTGACTTTGGGGTAACTTTGAAAATATAATATCTCTTAAGATATTTTAGTGTTTTACACTAACCAGAATTGTTATCTGTCATTCCACTATTTTAATTCCTATTATAGCAATTCTATAACCAAATTAAAACTATAGGTTAGGGAGGATGTTACATTTCTCCCTCTTTTTTTAAAATTTTGTCCTCAAAATTACTTACCTTATGTAAAGAATTCAGGATGGTATTATCTCATGTGGGATTTTAACTCCCAAGAAGCCTCCTCTGTGCTAATCCCATCCCATAGAACCTTTACTAAAGGAATATGTCTTCCTCTGAGGTTTTGGACTCCTTTGTCCATGATCCTCATAGATTTAACCACATAAGTTAAATCTCTTTTAATTGTACTGATTTAGTTTCAATAATGTGTGAAGGATCTGGGTTGTATTTCCTAAGTTGAGAAACATGGAAGACATTGTGAAGGTTGGATAGATTAGGTGGAAAGGCTATTTGGTAGGCTATGAGTCCAACTCTTTTCAGGATTTGATAAAGGCCAAGAATCTGTGGGTTTAACTTTTTGGTTTTCAAAGCTCTACCAATTCCTGTAGTAGGAGTGATTCTCATAAAAACATGTTCTCCTTCTTCAAACTCTAGAGGTTTCCTTCTCTTGTCAGCATAGCTTTTTTGCCTACTTTGAGCAATAACCAATCTATTGATGATCATTTTAATATGTTCTGTGGCCTTGTGCACTATTTCAGGACCTAAGATGGTTTGCTCTCCTACCTTATACCAACATAGAGGTGATCTATATTTCCTATCATACAAAGCCTCATATGGGGCCAAACCTATACTGATGTGATAACTATTGTTATAGGAAAATTCCACTAAAGGAAGAAATATATCCCAACTACCCTTTTGGTCAAGTATGCAAACCCTAAGCATATCCTCTAGGGTCTGGATTTGTCTGCGAGTGGTAAGTTATGCTGAAGCTTAGTTTTGTCCTAAAAGCCTGTTGCAAGGCTCCCTAAAATCTTGATGTGAATCTAGGATCTCTATTTTATACTATACTTATGGGGATTCCATGTAATCTAATAATTTCTTGTAAGTATAGTTGAGCTAATCTATCTAGAGAAAAGTTAGCTTGAATTGTCAAAAAGTAGACAGATTTTAGTCAATCTATCCACTATGACCGATATGGCATCGAAACCTGATTAGGTTCTAGGCAAACCCATTACAAAATCTATTGTAATACACTCTTACTTCCACTTAGGGATCCCTAAGGATTGTAATGGTCTGAAAGTTTTTGGTGCTCTATCTTAACTTTTTGACATACTCAACATTTGAACACATACTCAGCTATTTTGATTTTCATTTTAGGCCACCAAAACAACTTTCTAAGGTCTTGATACATCTTTGTGGCTCCAGGATGGATGGTATATATATACTCTTGTGAGCGTCCTCTAGGATCTTTTCTTTAAGTTGTGATTCCCTAGGAATACAAAGTCTATCTCTAAACCTTAATATCTCATCATCTACTTTACTAAATTCTGTTTGGTTTCTTAAGAGAAGTTGCTCACTTATTTTCTTTAGAGTCTCATCATTCTCTTGAGCTTATAAGATTTAGGTTCTCAAGTCACTAACTATGTCTACTCTGCTCATACAGAGACTGTGTGGTGACACAGTCACTATGAGACTCAAGTTTCTAAAACTTTCTAAAAGTTTATTCTCTTGGACCATCATTCGGGACACATGTAGAAATTTCCTATTAAGTGCATTAGCCACTATATTGGCTTTACTTGGGTGGTATCTCAACATGAAGTCATAGTCCTTCAAGAATTCCATCCATCTCCTTTTGTCTCATGTTTAGTTCCTTTTGATCAAACAAATATTTTAAACTTTTTATGGTCACTGAACACCTCAAACTGAACCCCATATAGATAGTATCTCCAGACTTTCAAGGCAAACAACACAACTGCTAATTCCAAGTCATGGGTAGGGTACTTCCCTTCATGTGGTCTCAACAGCCTTGAGGCATAGGCAACAACTCTCATATTCTGCATAAGAATACACCCTAACCCATTCTTTGAAGCATCATAATACACTTCAAAGTCCTATAATGGATTTGGAATTACCAAGACAGATGTAGTGGTTAACCTTTATTTCAATTCTAGAAAACTATCTTCACACTCTTGTGTCCAAACAAAAGAACTTCCTTTCCTAGTTAATTTAGTTAAAGGTAAATCTATTTGAGAGAATCCCTTGATAAATCTTTAATAGTACCCAGCCAGGCCTATAAAGCTTCTAATCTTAGTTATAATGGTTGGTCTTTGCCACTGCAACACTACCTCAATCTTGCTAGGGTCTACTAATATTCCTCCTTGAGAAATTACATGACCCAAAAATTGTACCTCCTTTAAGAATTTCTGAAACTGTCCTAACATGCTGCTCATGTTCTTTTATTGTCCTTGAATAGATAAGGATATCATCTATGAAAACAACAACAAACTTATCTAGGTAGGGTCTAAGATTTAGTTCATGTAATCCATGAACATAATAGGTGCATTGCTTAACCCAAAGGACATCACAAGGTACTCATAATGTCTATACCTAGTTCTAAAAGTAGTCTTATGGATATATTCTTCCCTAACTCTTATTTGATGATACCTAGATCTTAGTCAATTTTTTAGAAAATCGAAGCTCCTCTTAGTTGATCCATCAGATCATCTATTCTAAACAAAGGGTACTTATTCTTAAGAGTTACATTGTTCAACTATCTATAATCTACACCTAATCTCATACTACCACCTTTTTTCTTTACTAAAAGAACTGGTGCCCTCTATGGTGAAATACTAGGCTTGATGAATTGTTTATCTAATAACTCTTCTATTTGTTTCTTGAGTTCTGCCAACTCTAAGGGCGTTATTCTATAAGGTGTTATCGAAATAGGTCATGTTCCTAATACTAAATCCATAGTGAACTATGTATCTCTTTTAGATGGCAAATCAGTAATTTCCCTAGGAAATACTTTTGGGTATTCTCTCACCATAGGTATATTTCCTAAGTCTTGCTTAACTTTGACATTTAAGGAGAAAAAAGGAAACATATCCTTGAGCTCCTTCTACTAAGCAGTTGTTAACTTGTTTATCACACAACAACAAAGACTCGAAAGAAACAGACATAAAGGAATTATCAGACATAAACATCAAAGTCTTATCTAAATAATTCAAAACATAACCAATCTATGCTTAGAATGATGTCAAGTCAAGAAGAGGTAAACAAATAAGATTTACAGAGAAAATCTTATCTTCTATTCTCACACAACAATCCAAACAAACAAAGGAAGTTGTGACTGGATTTCCTGTTGATGTAGATACGGATAAAACATAGGGAAGCTCAGACATAAGTAAATTTAATCTCTTCACACATCATATGAAATAAAGGAGTGAGATGCTCTTGAATCATATAATACAATTAAGAGATTATCTTTAACTATGCACTTACCTTGTATAAGATTGGGAGATTGAGCTGCCTCCTTACCATTCAGAGCATAGACTTTTTCTTTAGCTTGTAGTTTGAGGTCAGGCGCTGCTCCCTATTTCTGTGAACACTCCTATGCATAGTGCCCTGGTTGGCCACAAAAGTGACATACTGATTGACTTAGAAGATAAGGTTTGCTACCATGTTGTCTCCCACACCTATCCCAATTTGACCCCTTCAATTCTGCCTGAACTTGCTTGCCCTTATCTTGAGAAGAAGTAGGTCGAGAAGCACCCTTCTTATACCAATCATCTCCTCTCTTCCTCTTGTGAAAACCCTGTGACTTTTGCTCCATTTGCAGATTGCTATAAGAACTTTCCACAATTCTACACTTGTTTACTAAAGAAGAAAAATCTCTAATCTCTAAGGGCCTTATTGCCCTCTTCATATCATCTCTCAAACCGGACCCAAACTTCACACATTTCCAATTTTCATCCAGGTTATACCTAAAGTAGGAGAACTTCGATAACTCCCCGAACTTAACCACATAATGGCCTACGGACATGCTTCCATATTCCAACTTTAGAAATTCTATTTCTTTATCATCTTGTAAGTTCTTTGAAAAATACTTATCTAAAAAGACTGTCCTAAACACTTCCCATGAAATCTGAGTTCCTACTACTTCCAATAACCTCCTAGCATTCCTCCATCAATGATGCACCCCTCCTATTAACATATAGGAGGCAAAAGAAATTCTTTGATCATCCATACAATCCATCACCTCAAAGACTTTCTCTATTTCACTCAACCATTCCTCAGCTTTTTTTGGATTGTACTCTACTCGAAATAATAGAGGATTTGCCTTTCTAAACTCGAAGCGGTTATGGAAATTTTGATTCCTTACTACTGTTACATCACCAACTGGTGCATTTGCTTCCATTATTTCTAAAACCCTATTTGTGACAGCAGTTTACTTTCATGCAATTCTATTCACACATCTCACTTCCAGATGCAATTCTATGCACAGCTTGAAATTGGAATATCGAAACATACCAAAAAGCATAGTTAGTCCATACCTCGACTCAACAGGATGAACTACTCTGATACCATAATGTAACGTCCTAGTTTGATTTATTACAGTACATTAAAAAATATACCTACATAAATCTGATTAGGTCGTTACTATTATTATTTTTAAATATAAATCATTTGTAATGCATTTCAAATTTATACGTGTAATAGAAATTAGAGCCTCAAAAAGAAGTAATCGAAATAGAGTTTTCAAAATCTATACTTAAACATACTTGAACATTTCGATTTACTAAAATATTGAAGTTACATAATTTGTACATATGTACTTTGTTTGAGTACAAACTAGACATTCATGGCCTAAATGCATCATATACAAATTGAAGGAAACTACTCTAGTCAAAACTACTACTACTTAATTTCCCTTCTTTGAAATGATCTTGATTTCAATCTGTAAATAAGCATACAACAGAAAAATGGGTGAGAATCCAAAAATTCTCAATAACATACTATCAAGCAGAATAATTCAATATACAATTCTATAATAAATACACAAGAAAACATTTCAAATAAAATTATATATGAATGCTCATCAAAATGATAAATGTTAATGATGATGAAATGGGTTATGATGAGGCCTATGCAATGTCATGTATCTCGCAAAGGGTTTTTCTTGCTCCTTTGACCTGGCTGAGGGTTTTTCTTACTCTTTTGATCTGGCTGAGTGCTAACCACTCTATAGCCATGCCATAATGTTTATGATATGTTAATGACAATTTTGAACTCAGTTATTCGAGTAGCATGTTTAGCCTTTTTTGAATGGCACTAAAAACACCACTTTGGCTTTTACTTTTAAAATCTCACTTGTCTCTTTTCGATCATAATAAAAAATATTGCTTTGCATATTTGATCATAATCATATACATGCTAGTCGAATAACTCTCAAGTCTGTTCAATTATTCTCGAAATTATGCTTGTAGAATAGTTATCTATTCACTATGTCTCTTTCAAACATAATCGAAAACTTGCTAGTCAAATAACTACTGTAGTATATTCGACTAACCTTAAACTTTTGTCATTCAAATAGCTCTCTTAGTCTACTCGGTTAGCCTAACTTACCATTCTGAAATGGTATATTCGAATAGTTCCCAGTCTATTTGATTACCATAGAAAGTATGTCATTTTGAACTGTTGCTCAAAAAGCTAATATAATATTTTGATTAATATCAAAATTACACTTAATCAAATAAGATACTTAGACTACCCGATTATCACTAGTGACCTCTTTCTGAATTGTGCCAATCAAATAACTCCCTATAGTCTATTTTGATTAGCCCTAGAAATTATACCATTCGATTTGCTCACTTAAACAACTCAGTTTATCATTGAGATTATACAAATTTGAATAGTTGAAATAAAAAATCTGGAACAATCTATAATATTCTATTCGAATAGTCACTTTGGCCTTATTCAGAAAGAATACTGCAGAAAGACAATCTGAAGACATCAGAATAACAACTTCTTTGTTCACTTCACTGCTATACCAAATCCTTTACTCTACAAGTATCTAATGATACCCTAACTCATGTAAAAAAGTATTGGAAAATCATCAACAACAAACTCTGGTATTTATTCTCATATAAATACATATCTAAGCGAATAAATGCTCAAATATCATAAGAAAACTCTTATTATACTAAATCATGATTTTTTCTTCAAGTATCATGAAGAACTCAGTTCTGTTCACTTTTTTTTTTAGATTTCACAAAACAAAGAATGATAAACACAGAGAGCAAACATAACAATCCCTACCTCAGTTTATTATGGATTAAAATTTGATTCTGTTGCTTGTTCTACACTTAGTTCTTACTTTTTCCTCTTATTCAACTTTCTCTTTTCTGTTTCCTTTCTTTCTTCTTTGTTTTCTCTTTCTATTTTTATTTCTTACTTTCTTTCCCATTTCTACTAATAGCAGTCGTGTGAAAAGAAAGAAAAGAAAGATATACATGCATAAGTCAAAGACGATGGAAGAAAAGAAGTATCAATTAATATCTCTTTGATTTTGGGGTAACTTTGAAAATATAATATCTCTTAAGATATTTTAGTGCTTTACACTAACCAAAATTGTTATTTGCCATTCCACTATTTTAATTCATATTATAACAATTCTATAACAAACTTAAAACTATAGGTTAGGGAGGATGTTACATGTAGCCACTCCTTCACTATCCAACCGTCGTGAGTTTTGGGGAACCACAAATCCAATGATGGCTTTAAATGTCAAAACAGTTGAAGTCATCACATAAACTTTAATGATGTTACTGTGTCTTTTCCCCCTTTTCTCTTTCTCTTTCCTATTTTAAAAATCCTTTTAAGGATTTGAAAAAGGTTTTACCTTTTTCACTTTCTCTACTTTAACAAGCCTCTTTTTCTCTGAGCTTTCTTACATTTTCTACCATTGTAGCATTTTGAAGCTTTCTACCTTTCCTTCTTAAAACCCTGAGACTTGTTCTCCAGCCAAAAACCTTCTTTTAGCCTCATACTTCTTGAAGCTTTCAAACACCAATTGCTTCCTCCTCCTCCAAGGCTACTTCTGCTCCATCATCTCACTCTTCTTCTGAGACAAAGGAAATGGAGATTCTTCCAAATGCTGCGGTGGTGGCTACCCCCCTGAAGAAAGGTGGAATCGTTTATGCTCCAGACCCTTCTACTAATAATTTAGAGCTCTGGAAAACCTAAGTAATGATCCTCTTCACCATTGCTAATGAGAACGAATACATTTGATCCTTTTTTTTCGTGCTTAGGGGGTGAATCTATCTCAGCCTTCGATCCTACCCAAAATGTTGACTTCTTCAACTACTTCCCAAAAGTCTTTAGAAACTCACCTCCCTTTGGCCATCAAACCAAATCTTCCTACCCTAGGTGGCTAAATAGGGTCAAAGGTGTCAAACAGGCTGCTTGGAAGTTAGTTGGCATCTTTGATTTTATTCAGCTTAGTAAAGAACACATGGAGTACAATACTCCAATGTTGACCGACTCTTTCTTTTTTTGGAACAAAACCACCAACTCCTTCCATGTCCCTTATGGGATGTTAACACCTACCCTCTTCGATTTGGCTTCCATTATTGGCCTTAAGCTTATTGGAAGGGTGATTACTAGTACCATGAAACCTAAGGCAATCATCAAACCAAACTGGTCGAAATTGACCTATACTGCTTTCATCGAGAATAACCATCTCAATTCTGACCATGTCTCTAATGAAGAACATATTGGTTTTCTTATTTTGTGGCTTAGTGCCTTTGTTTTTTGTATAAGTCACTTTACGTTCCTAAATCCCTCCTTCATTTGGCCATTCTTCTTCATGAAGGTTCTTTTCTTTATTCGGGCAAATTGATTTTTGCTAAATTTTATGCCTCAATGACTGAAACAGTTAACCTGCTTCGATCAGAAGATAAACCTTTAACTAACCATGGGGGACCCATTTGGTTGATGTAGCTTTGGCTTAATGCCATTCTTGAACTTCACCTCCAGGGCTCTGTTTCCTTCAAACACAATCGAAGGCCTTTAATTATCCCAACTTTATTATCCTTCGTAACTAGGGAAAGAAATTGAGGACTTCAAATTTTTCTTTTCTTTGTTTATGACAATGAAAAACCATTCTAACAACTTCAACTTCTCCCCTTTTGCCCTTCAAGATTGTGGCCCTGAATGGTTTTGACAACCATTCTTTTATGATACCCCTGGGGCCCAATCCAAAAACCTAAGTATATGGAGCAACATATTCACTACTCAAATTCTGTCATCTAGTCTTCCAAAATTGAATGACTATAGTCTTCAACTCTATCTTCCTTCATGTGTCTCAAGGCAACTTAGGTTTTCTTAATACATTCCTTCCCTTATTTCCTTTTGAGATGAGAGCCAAATATGTGAGTCCAAGGCCAGAGAGTTTACCCAATACAAACGTTTCCTAAAGAAGAATGGTGTTAGGAGAGAAGGGTTCAACCCTTTCGAATGTCAACCATTTTTCTATTTAACCCTGGGATTCTTGCATTGGTGGGAGAAATATTTTTCATCATAGAAGCCCTCAATTGAAGCTTGTTTTCAAAGATTTAATAATTCAGGCTCACTTGTGTAGATTGTAGAAGCAAACAAGAAAACCAAAGGTATGCATCTTAAAGAAATTTCTAATTTTGAGAAATTCTTTAAAGTTAAGTACGATCATCGAAACTTAAGACTGATAGTTTGAGAGGCTGAACAAGTCCTGAAAAAAAAAAAGCAAAATAACATCAAAAATGCTACACTCGTTTCATTGCTGCCCTAGTTTCGAATCCTTTTACCTCATTCAAAAAGTTTGAAACCCTAATAAAGTTTCCCCCACTTCCTAATGCTCCTTTTGATATGGCTGACTGGTATACAGACTCCAAAAGTGGAGCGTTGGGTGTGGGTAAAGAATCAAAGAAATAAGAGGTGACTTTTTCTAACTACCATCTGGACAACTGACGAGTTCCAATTTATGGATACACTCGAGTAATAAAGTATTCACCACATGGTAAAGTCTTAAGTATTTTACATTTATTTTCTTTTCAATTTGGCTAGTAATCATATTCATTAATGTAGTCTCGAAGAGGACTAGATTGATGGAGGACCTGGGAGAAGAGAACTGGGAGGATGAACCATCGAGGCCTAAGAAGGTTCAAAAGACCAAATCGAAAGCCCCAATGAAGAGAACCACCTTCTCCGACCCCCAAAAAAAAAAGCTTGCTGCTCTAACTCCCCCTTAAGTCCAAACTAACCAAAAAGAAGAAAAAGGCAATTGAAGACCCCGTTCTAACTGCTCCTCAATAGCCTAAGGTAAAATTCTTTTAATCTTTGATCTTATTTCTTTTATCTTCATCTCTAACTTTAATTCCTTTTCTAACTTTCAAGAGAAAACCACAGAAGCAAGTCTAATAGAGACTGGCCAAGTCAAGCACGTAGCCTTAAAGCAAAAAGAAGTTTTAACCCTGAACAGCTCTGATAAATCTTGATGTGTATGAAACAACATCATATTTTGTTCTTGTTTTGCATGAATTTTTAGGTATTTTAGTTTCTCTTTTTATTTGTTTTCCTTTAGTTTGGATAACTGCGGTGTTTGTGGTGTTGTTGTGCAGGATTGGTGTTCAATTGGCCTTGAAATAGATGGAAAGCTTGCATGATTAAAGTTGAAGCTTTATGGACAGTAAATTAGGGAAAAATACTCATTTTAGAGAGTTCCACGGCCTACCCGTGGAATTTCTCATGGCTATGGATCGAGCAGCTACATGAAGAAGCCAAAGAGATTTTCCAGAGAGTTCCACGACCTAGCCGTGGAATCTTCCATGGCCGTGGAACTCAATAGCAGTTCAGAATGCCTTTTAACAGAGAGATCCACGGCCAGCCCGTGGAATTTTTCACGGCCGTGGATCACAATCTGAGACAATTTTTAATTTCATTTTTATTTCTTTTTATAGGCTTAGACCAGGTTAGACCCCTAAGGTATTTATAGATGTTCTGAATACAATTTTAGGGTTCCAATTTCTATTTGAAGGAGGCACGTTTGGAGGCTCTAGATATTCATCTTCCTCTTCTTTTCTCACTTCGCTATGGGTTTGAATGTTCTTTATTTTGTTTTCTTATTTCTTCTTCTCTATGTCTGAGTAGTTCTCTTTGTTTCTAGGATTGGGCAATGCCCTTTGATACATTGATGATGATTAATTGACTTAGTTTATCCCTTTTATTAATCTTGAATGTTCTTTGATTCAATTCTTTTTGCGTTTATTCATGTGAATTTGCTGGCCACATATTTGCATCTCATAGATATCTAGGGACGTACTGAGAGGTGAACCTAGGTGTTGGAACCATAAGAATTGAACTTAAGGTCTAAATCACGAGAGTAGGTTTAGCCTTTCGAGGATTTAATGAATTATCATAAAGCGTAATGGGTTCAATTTAAATTCAATTACCACGAGAATAAGAATTGGTTTAATTGGGCACGGTTCTTGTCTTTTGAGAAAGAACATTAACTAATTTAGTATAATTCACCTTTAATTGAATTTTAATTTTAATAAAATGGTTACCAATTAGGATTTGTCTTGTATCATTGTGGTTATCCCAATCTTGGAAGCTTTCTTAAATTTGAAAACCTTTTCTAATAACTTGCTATTTTTGTTCTCAATTTTGTACTTTGATATTTATTTATTTAATTACTTTGTTACTACATTCTTGTCAATCAACAATTATATTAATTTAATTTAATTTAATTAATTAATTGGTATTCATAGACATAGTCCCTATGGATTTGATCTTTTTATTACTTGACGACAAAATTGTACACTTGCGAATTTCACACATCAAGTTTTTACGCCATTGCTCTGGGACTGTGTTTTTCTTGAATATTAATTTAATTTTTAATTTAATTATTTTAAACCTTTTTCTTTTTATCATATTCTTATGTTCTTGTTTTCTCTTTGACACTCTGCAAGTAATTTCTCTTGTTTATGCAAAGTACTAGATGTTTCGGGACTCTTATTGAATCAGATCCTGAAATTGAAAGAACTTTTCGTAGAATGAGAAGACAACAAGGGCAAGAAGTGAGAGAAATACCTGAGCCAACACTTGTCATAGCTGAACCTGAGGATAATAGACCGCTAAAAGAGTATGCAACCCCTAATGCTCGGGGTTTGCGATCTGGAATTGCTCGGTCAGACAGTGAAGCTAGGCATTTCACCGTACCTCACCGTACCTCCTGCCTTATTTTCTATCATAAGGCAGAACCAATTTGGAGGATTGCCATCAGAGGACCCGAATGATCATGTGGATATGTTCTTGGAGTTCTGTGAGACCCTAAAGATTGAAGGCACCTCTGTTGATGCTAATCGTCTCTGCCTATTTCCATTATCATTGAGAGATAGAGCTAGAGCTTGGTTGAAGTCTGTTCCCGCTGAGATAATCACTACTTGGGACCAATTGGAGCAAGCTTTCTTAGACAAATTCTTCCTACCTTCCAAGACTTCTCATCTTAGGTCCTAAATCACAAGCTTCGTTCAGAAAGATGGAGAGTCATTGTCATAAGCTTGGGATAGATATAAGGCTTTGCAGGAAGCTTGCCCACATCATGGGTTAGAAAAATGGTTGATCGTCCACACCTTCTACAATGGTCTAGAATATTCTTTGAAGGTGTCTCTTGACTTCGCAGCTGGTGGAGCTTTGATGAATAGAAGGCTAATAGAAGCTTATGAGATCATTGAGAGTGTTACTTCAAATCGTCACCAATGGGCAAATGAAAGAGGTCATAACCCGAGAAAACTCTCAGGAGGTAAGTTTGAGGTAGACGGTGTTGATTTGATTATATCAAAATTTAATTCTTTGAATAAACGTTTTGACATGCTTAAAAAAGCTCATGTTAATACCATACGTGCTTCTAATAATTTTTGTGAGATTTGTTGAGCACAGTGACACATAGGTGCCGAATGCCAAGTTTGAATTGGCTCCTCACAAGGTGCACCGGTGGAGCAAGTGGAATCATGCCACAATTTTCATGACTTCAACCAAAAGGGGAGGAATGATCCATATGCTCAAACTTACAACCCCGATTGGAAGTCATATCCTAACTTCTCCTACCGGAATAGTCAATACCAAGCTGAGTAAGGTAATGCTAAACCCTTTTCTGGATTCCATTAGGGACAAAAATCTAGACTTGAGTCTCTTTTTGAGAACTTTGTTGAGAGTCAATCTAAACAGAATGAGGAGTTTAGGCAACATAGGCAAGTTGTGACTGAAGCCATTAAAGAGTTGTCAGTTAAGGTTGACAATTTGGGCATTCATAATAAGATGTTAGAAACCCAGATTGCCCAACAAGCAAGCACTTCACATAGGCAACGGGGTAAGATTCCTAGACAACCTGAAATAAATCCAGATAATGAACATTGTAAGGCTGTGAATTTGAGAAGTGACAAGAAATTAGAGGATCCCAAAGGTAAGGGGGATAGTGATAAAGATAAGGGGAATGAGGAAAAAGAGATTAAGATACAACCCTTAGAAGAGGAAACTAATGAGAAGGTGTCTAAGTATGTACCCCCTGAACCATACTAACCCCCAGTGCCATTCCCTCAAAGATTGGCTATGGCCAAGCTAGATAGGCAATTTGGGAAGTTCCTAGAGGTCATTAAGAAATTGTACATTAATGTACCCTTTATTGAGGTATTGCAACAAATGTCAACCTATGCTAAATTTCTTAAGAACATTTTGTCTAATAAGAGAAAGTTAGAGGAATATGAGATAGTAGTTTTAACTGAGGAGTGTAGTGCTTTAATTCAAAATAAATTGCCTCTTAAGCTAAAAGATCCAGGTAGCTTTTCTATTCCTTGTTTAATTGGTAACACTAGTTTTGATAAAGTTTTGTGTGATTTAGGGGCTAGTGTTAGTCTTATGCCCCTTTCTGTGTGTAAAAAGTTAGAGGTAGGTGAACTAAAACCCACAACTATCTCCCTTCAATTGGTGGATTGGTCTGTCAAATACCCCATAGGCATCTTGGAGGATGTTTGTATTAAGGTTGGTAAGTTTTACATGCTGGTGGATTTTGTTGTGCTTGACATGGAAGCTGATGCTAAAATACCGATCATACTTGGGCGTCCATTCCTTGCCACTGGAAGGGCGATCATTGATGTTCACGAAGGGAAATTGACTTTGCGATAGAATAATGAGGAAGTAGTTTTTGATGTTTTTAATTCTGAAAATAATTCTAATTCCTTAAATTCATATAATCGCATAGATGCTACTAATGTTGTGGATAGTGCTGTGCTTTCAGGCGTGCAAGAATCAGTGATTGATGCTATACTAGAAAAAACCTTGCCCAAGGGTACCAAAAAATTTGAGAAGTCCAAACCCTGCAAGAAAGGACCTAAGAAGCAGAATGACAAGTGTATCGAGAAGCGTGAATTTAAACTCAGGGATAAAGTTCTTGTCAATAACTCGCTTCTATGTTTCTGTCCTAGTAAGTTATGGTCGAAATAGTTAGGACCATATGAGATTGTTCAAGTTTTATTCTACAGTGTGCTTGAGGTGAAGAAAGAAGGCCATAACCCTTTCATAATAAATGGCCAGAGAGTGAAACACTTTGAAGGAGTGGGGACTGAACACTACTCCGTTGACATCACTTGAGCACAGAAACTAGACCGGAGTTGAGCTAATGACTTTAAACAAGCGCTTCTTGGGAGGCAACCCAAGTTTCTTTGTTCTTTTTCCTTTTTATTTCTTCTTTTTCTTTTGATTTTGCGTGTTGGATTGCTGGTTTGATCTTTATCTCATGAATCTTGTCTAGGTTTGACCCTTTTTGAAGCTCCAATAAGGTCAGGCTAATGATGGCTGCCTGCAAGCTTTGGAAGGCACTGTTTAGAGCATGGCGAGCATGGTCTAGGTTATTCATAGTTGTCATTTGAGTCAGCACCCTTTCTCACCACCGCAGTGAGTTCTTTTTTTTCTCCCTTCTCTAGTTATAGATTTTTATATTGGGAATAATGTAAGCTCTAAACTTAGGGGGTATTTTCATTTTCATTTTAGACCATTGGTTTCTTGCATTCTCATATCTCATATAGCATTGCATCTTTATATTACATTTTCACACCATCATATATCTCGGCTTTTTGGTTGAACTTTGTGCCCCTCTCTTTTGAGGATTTTGAGATGGTTTTGATTTGGAACCCAATTTGTTGATTCTTGTGGTAAGCAATATGCATTATTTTAATTGATAGAGGAGGTGATTTCTTGATAGTTGATAATTAGCATATGTTCTCTGAATTTGTACTTTTCATTGATTTTTGAACCTCTAAATGTGAGTTTTGAGCCTATATGAGATTTATGCACTATATGATTTTTGCTCCCATTCTTTGTATTGAGTGATAATTCCTCATTGATTTTGTGCTCTAGAACTTGATTTGAAACCATTTTGAGGTGAAATTTTTGTTTGCATGGTTGAATGTGATTAATGCATTTTAGGTATTTTTTTGGCTTTCTGAAATAATTATTACACTTTCATCCACTAATTGCCCATTTTGAGCCTATCGCATAATTGTTTTTCTTGATGCCTATGATGATACATTGTCGACAATCATTTAGAATATTAAAAGGAGCAAATTGGGTTTGAAATTTGTATTGGGAATCATATGTTTTTGAGCCTTCTCTTTCTCAAATGGAAAATATATATATATATATATATAAATATATATATATATATATATATATATATATATATATATATATATATATATATATATATATATATATATAAAAGGAGAAAGGGAAAAGAAAATAAAAGAAAATCATGAGATGAAAGCTTAAAAAAGAAAAAAAAAGAGGAAGAAAAAAAAAAGCTTGGAAATGTGGAGTTATACTCTTGATTGAAAAATGCTTTTGCTCCATTTATGTTCTAGTGAATTTCTTGTGCTTGTTGAAAATTTTGTTAGCCCTTTGTGCATACATTCCTTTCTTTACCCTACCTAATATCATTCCCATGGCCCCATTACAACCCTTGAAAAACCTTTTAATTCTTGCATACATACTGATTATTAGTGGAAATTTAGTTTCTTATCAAGCTTATGGAAGTACTTTTACTTTGAGGAATCTTGAGCGCATTGTCTTCACCTTTAAACATTTTGAGTGTGGTTAGTAGAGTGAACCTAATTTAGTGAGAAGCATGATTTCTGAGAACTTAGGCCTCTAATTGGACTTGATTTTGATTACCTCTCTAACTCTTGGTTGTCTTTGCTTATTGCTTGGTTAGATGTTTTCTCGGGTTCCTCATTTATTATTGTCTCTTGATCCCATTTCTTGGTTTAGTCTTGGTTATTGCTTAGGGACAAGCAAAATCTTAAGCTTGGGGGGATTTGATGTGTGTGAAATGACATCATATTTTATTCTTTTTTTGCATGCATTTTTAGGCATTTTAGGCATTTTAGTTTCTCTTTTTATTTATTTTCCTTTAGTTCAGATAACTGCGGTGTTTGTGGTATTGTTGTATAGGATTGGTGTTCAATTGGCCTTGAAATGGATGGAAAGCTTGCATGATTGAAGTTGGAGCTTTACGGATAGCAAATTGGGAAAAAAGACTTATTTCAGAGAGTTCCACGACCTGTCCGTGGAATTTCCCACGGCCATGAATCGAGTAGCTGCATGAAGAAGCTAAAGAGATTTTCTGCCTTTTAACAGAGAGATCCACGGCCAGCCCGTGGAATTTTCCACGGCCGTGGATTACAAACCGAGATAGTTTTTAATTTCATTTTTATTTCTTTTTATGGGCTTAGACCAGGTTAGACCCCTAGGGTATTTATAGATATTCTGAATACAATTTTAGGGTTCCAATTTCTATTTGAAGGAGGCATGTTTGGAGGCTCTAGATCTTCATCTTCCTCTTCTTTTCTCCCTTTGCTACGGGTTTGGATGTTCTTTATTTTGTTTTCTTATTTCTTCTTCTCTATGTCTGAGTAGTTCTCTTTGTTTCTAGGATTGAGAAATGCCTTTTGATACATTGACGATGATTAATTGACTTGGTTTACCCCTTTTATTAATCTTGAATGTTCTTTGATTCAATTCTTTTTGCGCTTATTCATGTGAATTTGTTAGCCACATATTTGCATCTCATAGATATCTAGGGATGTACTGAGAGGTGAACCTAGGTGTTGAAACCATAAGAATTGAACTTAAGGTCTAAATCATGAGAGTAGGTTTATCCTTTTGAGGATTTAATGAATTATCATAAAGCGTAATGGGTTCAATTTAAATTCAATTGCCACGAAAGTAGGAATTGGTTTAATTGGGCACAGTTGTTGTCTCTTGAGAAAGAACATTAACTAATTTAGGATAATTCACCTTCAATTGAATTTCAATTTTAATAAAAGGGTTATCAATTAGGATTTGTCTTGTATCATTGTGGTTACCCCAATCCTGAAAACTTTCTTAAATTTGAAAACCTTTCCTAACAACTTGTTATTTTTGTTCTCAATTTTGTACTTTGATATTTATTTATTTAATTGCTTTGTTACTATGTTCTTTTCAATCAATAATTATATTCATTTTGTTTAATTTAATTGAATTAATTAATTAATTAGTATTCATAGATATAGTCCCTGTGAATTCGATCTTTTTATTACTTGACAACGAAATCATACACTTGTGAATTTCACGCATCAAATCCCAGCATGAGTATAAAGAGCTTGCTTCTTCGAAAGCCACCAAGTCTACTTTAGCTAGTCAAAGGGCTGAACCTTTTGTGGTAAGATCCCTTTTGTACTTGTGATTTTCAAGTGCATTTATATAATTACATTTGAAATCTTAAAATCATACCCTAATTATCTTGATTACGAACAGGAATCACCACAACCAACTCCTAGAGAAACAACTCCTGCAACCTCGAAGAGGTTTAGGACACTATCCCTGATCCCTTCACCTCCAAGGGATTCGATCCCTACCCCAAGTGTACTTACACTTGGGTCTGAAGTAACCTCTGCTCTAAGTGCTTGTTTTGATAGGCTATTTGACACTAAAGCCCAAATTGAAAAAGAAACGCACTAGACCTCCACCAGAAAATCCCATTGAAGCCACTATTCAAGTTTGACATTGTCCTTATTAATTCAATCTTACTTTCCTTGAATTGGTCTAACTTCATTATCTTTGATTGTTTTAGGAAACCATTCTTGAACCTGAACCAGAGGTTCCTATCATCGAAATTGATGCTCAAGTTTGGCACTTGTCCTTAAGTCATCGAATTTTATTGATATTCATTTTATATAAGTTGATATAACCCATATTTTTTAATGGTATATGAAAGCACCAACCTCTAAACTAAAATAAATATCTCTACTATTGAAGCTAAAACAGTAACATCAATCGAAGCTGCTCAGCCTATTGAGATTGCCCCATCAATTATAAATAAAACTTTAGCCCAATCTCAACAATTTAGTCCAAACTGAAACTACCCTCGAAGAGGAGGCAGAAGCCATGAGAGTGCATGATGAGGATGATCCCCTGAAACACCTCGAAGACATCCTCTCTAGGCGATCCTTGTCCTCAAAATCCCATCCTTTAATAGCCCATTCTAAGGTTGAAATGCAGAGCATCTCTACCTCTCAACTACTGCAAGAGCTGGCTGGCCTGTTGAACCTTGGAGTGGATCTAATAATGGCCACCGAGGACAAGAAGCAGAAACTGCTAGGCCTCCTTGAGTAGTTAGACCGAAATAAACACCTTTTGAACTTAAATGCCCAGCAAGTTGCTCAGGAGCTCAAAAACCTAGTAGAGGAATTATTACCTAAGCTTCCTGATCTCGATCAGACCATCACAATCTATCAGCAACTACTTGAGAAAAAAGGCCAATTGATGAAGAAATTAGCCAAGGCCAAAAAACGATGCTCGAAACTCACTATTGCTCTTTTAACTACCCAGCAAAACCTAAATCAAAACAAAGAGAAAATTTCTGAGGCTCAAAGAACAATTACAAAATCTCAAATAGCAACAAAGTGAGCTTAGAGTATTCACTGGTGATTGTGCAAACCAGGAGCTAATACTTAAAAAAAGTTGCCAAAAATGGGCTGTTGAGGGTACTAATGTAATGCAAGGAATTCAATCCTTAACTCCAATTTTCGAATCAACTTCAGCAGAGAAGAAAAAAGCAGTAGAGGCTTGGGGATCTATCCAATCAAAGCTACAACAATGATTTTTTTTTTATTTTGATATTGTAATTGATAATTTATTTCGAATGAATATTGATTTGAAATTATTATGACAATTTATTCACAATGAAATGTTTACTTCATAAATTATTGGTCTATATAGTTTTAAGTATTTGCCATTTATTGAAGTAATTTTCTCATTGGAGTTAACATTCGTAATCGAATAAGCATTTCTAGAAAAAAACTTTTTCAATTCGATATGGTCTTTCCCAATTCAAGGACCATTTACCAAATAACTTTGTTCTTTTCTCCATGGGTAAAATAACCTTCCAAACTAAATCACCTAAGTTAAACTATTTTCTGTTGACTCGAAGATCATAGAATTTTGTAATTCTTTCTTTTTGTTGAATCAAATTTTCAAGAGCAATTAACCTTGTTTCATCTAAGTGATTTAGTTCATCAAACATCGAATCCCAATAATCTTGAGTAAGGATTTCATCTTAACGTTGTAATCTAATTGAATGAAGATTAATTTCAATTGACAATATTGCATCATGACCATATACTAAATGATATGGCGTTGTACTAATTGCTTCCATAGAGAATTTTGATAGGCCCATAAAACATGAGTTTCAAGCCAACTTCTTGGTTTTCGACCAACATATTTCTTAATTGAACTAATTAAGATTTTATTAGCTGCCTCAACTTGGTCATTAGCCTGAGCATAGCAAGGAGTCAAAGTAAGTAACTTGATATTCATTAATTTAACAAACTGAGTAATATAATAACTAGTAAACACAGTTCCTTGATCAGTAGTTAGAGTTTGAGAAATACCAAACCTATATATGATGTTTTCTTCAATAAAATTAATAATATCCTATTGAGTAACATCCTTTAAAGGTATTGCCTTGACCCACTTTTTAAAGTAATCAATGGAAACTAATATATATTTGTACCCTTTAGAAGGTGATGGGTGGATCAATCCTATCAGATCAAGTGTCCATCCTCGAAATGGCCAATTTTTAATAATTGAGTATAAGTCACTAGTAGGAACATGTTGACTATTCCCATGCCTTTGACACTCTTCACAAGACTTAGCATAGGAATGGCAATCCTTAGCCATTGTAGGCTAATAGACCCTCTACCTATGCAGAATCGATTTCATCTTTTCACTAGCTTGATGAGCACCACAAATGCCTTCATGCACTTCTACTAAGGTTGTGTACGCTTCTTTTTCACTTAGTCATGTCAATAAATTTTCATCTACTAACTTTTTGTAAAGGTAATCACCTATTATAATATAATGTAGGGCTCTATATTTTATTTTTCTTTCGATTGATAAACTTGAGTTTTGTAAATAATTAACAATTGATGTTCTCTAGTCAAAGTCATCCATACCTTCGATTGATCATCTAAGTTCTCGAATGGATACAATTCTTCTTTGATTTTGATTAACTTTGATAAAGTCTCGCTCGAAATCTTGTAACCTAAAGCTATTTGAGTAAGTTCATTAGCTTCATATTTTCTTCTCTTGCAATATATTGCATTATAACTTCATCAAATTCATATAATAGCCTTGCTGCAAAAGCAAAGTATTTGAACAAATTCTGATTAACACATTTATATTCTCGAGTCAATTGTTTAATGACTAGTTGGGAGTCACCCAAAACTTTAATATTTTTGGCCTTGAGCAAAATTAATGTTTGTAAGTCAACTATCAAAACTTCATATTCAGCTTCATTATTCAAACATTTATGCTTTAATTCGAATAAGAACTTAGTTAGAGTTCCAATTAGTGAAACACTTAAAACTCCAAGATCAACACCTCCATTGTGTTTCAATCTATCGAAATATAACTTCCATGGTTTTAACCTCACGTAGTTAATAATATTTTCTTTGATATCAACACAAGGATGGTCAGTCAAAAAATCTACCAACACTTGGCCTTTCATAGCCTTCAATGGCACATATTTTAATGAAAATTCAGTTAAAGTAAGAGCCCATTTCCCTGCTCTACCATGCAAGATAGGCTTGGATAACATGCACTTTATTATATCTATCTTTGAAATGATAAGTATATCATGTGACTTTACATAATACTTTAACTTAGTATAGGAGAAATACAAATCTAAGCATAACTTCTCGACTACACTATATCTAGTTTCAACATCTATCAAAACCCTACTAATATAATAAATGGCTCCTTCGATTCCATTCTCATCTACCTAGGCCAACATGTACCCAATGGTTTCATCTAATGCTGAGATGTACAAATTTAAAGGACATCCAGGCATTGGAGGCGTCATCACTAGAGGATTAGCCAAACAGTGCTTAATTTGGTCAAAGGCCTCTTGGAGCTCTTTTTCCCATCAAAACTCTTATTTAACCTTGAGCTTTAAGAGTAAGGAGAAAACTTTAGTCTTTCCAGACAGATTCGAAATGAATATTCTTAGGAAATTAATCTTTCCTAGCAAGGACTGGAACTACTTCTTATTCGAAGGAGGTGATGCTTCAAGTATAACCTTAGTCTTATTCTGATCAACCTCTACTCCTTTCTTCTGAACCAAGAATATGAGAAAGTTACCTACAGAAACACCAAAAGCACATTTAATATAATTCATTTTTAATCCATGTTTTCTCATTCTTTCGAATGACTGTCTCAAATTCGACAGATGCTCCTGTTCTGACTTCGATTTGACCACCACATCATCAATGTACACTTCCATGAATTTACCAATGATATCATGAAAGATGCTATTCATGACTCTTTGATATGTAGCTCTAGTATTCTTTAATTCAAATGGCATGACTAGCCATTCATAAGTGCCAATTGCTCTAGGACATCGAAAGGTTGTCTTCGATACATTCTCTTTTGCAATGTAAATTTAATTATACCCAGAATAGTCATACATAAAACTTAAGATTTCATGGCCTGATACTGAGTCAATTAACATGTCAGCAATTGGCATAGGATATTCACATTTAGGAGTAGCATAATTTAAATCTCAAAAATCAATGCATACTCTTAACTTACTATTCTTTTTTCATAATAGGAACAACATTAGAAATCCAGCATACCTGGCAGTTTGAATGAACTTAGCCTTTAATAATGTTTTGATTTTCTTTTTGATTTTTAAGACCACTTCAAGAGCAAACCTCCTTGGAACTTGCTTTATTGGTCTTTGTCTTGCTCGAATTGGTAGTCTGTGTTCTATCCAATCTCAACTGGGTCTAGGAATTTCTTCATATTCCATGCAAAATAGTCTTTATATTCTTCGAGCAAATGAGCTAACTTATACTTGAATTTTGCATTTATTAATCTACTAATATAGGTGGGTTTATATATTACATCATCATCTAAATTAACCTTTTTCCAAAGGATCTTATACCTCAATCCTTTTAACATTAGAAGATAGAAAGGCTTGTTCGAAGCCTAAGGAAGAGTTGTCATAAATATAATCCAAGTTGGTGCCTTCTATGGCACTAAATTTTTCAGCCATGTAGGATGAAATTCGAGTCAATTGACTCGAAATTGCACTTTCAGTGCAATTTTCAGCCATATAGGCTGCTACACAAGCCATATGGCTCTTAAGTATCATAATTATTACAACTTAAAGTCGAGTCCGCTCGGCCAAAATCAACAAACAAGCACCTGTAGGCCCTTGCATTATTATTACAGAATTGAAGTTGAATTGAATCAGCTTTAGGAATTAAAGTAAAACCTGTAGGGGTGAGGGCCACCATCTTAACCCCCTTTCTATCAAGAACTGCTGAGTCCCATATACAGAAAGGTCTGATACCAGGTATGTAGATCTATAAATTTGTATGATTTTGGTGGACCAGACACAAAGTGTCATCAGTTTCTATCATTTCAAGCTCCCCTGGCTAGTTCCACAGGAACATCTTTTAGTGCAGGGTACTACACCCACAACATGTATCCACTCCCTAACTAGTAAAAGATTATAACTGGCCTTGGAGGGAACCACAATGAACAAGGTTGACCTTGTTACTAAGGCTACCTTGATATTAAGAGCTATCGCTCCCTCTGATGTTAAGGACCTACCATCAAAGTCTGTCACCACCATATTATGTAGTAACAAATCAGATTCTGATTTGCCAAATTTCTTTAACAAATTTTTAGGCATTAAATTAATGGCTATTTTTCCCACTAGTTTTTTGTTTTACTGTAGCTTTAATGAAAAGTGGGCGCAAATGGCTTTTCATCTCAATGGTGGGAGTATTGAAAACTGTTGAGTTTTCCATGACCTCCACAGAGTCTTCTTCGACCAAGTACCAGCTAGACTCTTCCGAGTCATCTTTAAAGTCTTCCTCAGGGTCTGCTTCTTCAGTCCTTGAAATAGAAAAGTTATATAGAAGAAGGGACACAATTTTTACTCTAAAAATGGTGTTCAAATCATCCTTAAAACTATATTCGAATGAATTCGTGATAACGTCATCATCTATTGGACTCAGAGGTTTTGGTTTCCTGTCTATCTTTACAGGTGGTCCTTGAATCACCTGGGCATATGACCTTTACTGCAATTACAGTTGGGCCAACACTTGTTGTTGTAATGTTGTTGCTATTGTCTAAGTTTCTTGGCTTTACGCCATAGGATCTTAGATATGTAAGGGCTTAAACCCTGGTTTGAGGTCGGTCCTGCACCTTGAATCAAGGTGTTGGGCTTCATATTCCCACCAATGGGGTATTGCATCCCCAACTCAAACCTATGCCAGTTTGGCTTAGTTTGAGGACATTTTAGGGTTTGAGGAGTGTTCTTAAACCACTGGTTAGGGGCCACGTTAACATATGGCACCCTCATTTTGCCATTTCTAGCTTTATTAGAAGATTCACCTATCACCAGTGAGTTATGGTTCGTGGGCTGATTGTTGATCTGGATTGAACTTCCCATAGGGGCTTTCTTCTTTCGACTCTACTTAATGACAACCTGGTAAGACTTGGTTGCCAATTTGTCAAATACTGTACTGTATCTGGGCAGAGAGACACCTCTCTCTTATTCTCCTTTTTCCTAAGAAGGAATTCCACCAGAGTTTCTCCTGCTTTGGGGAAAACCTCCTCCTCATTAGCCTCAAAAGCATTGAGGCCACATTCAGAGGTGATGGCAGAGGTAGATTCCCTTACTACTCCAACTATATTATGTAACACCCTAATCCTATTACTGAAGTATATCCAAAAAATATATGAGTAAACAGAGTTAGGTGCATCACCACTAACTTAAAAACATTGATCTCCACGGCTCGGATAACTTAGGGTTCCCTGAGTGCTCTGACTTGGAAACTCTTTGGCACGTTTAGCAGTAGTAGGAACCTCAGAAGCAAAATTGGTAGCACCATTAGTCGCCTTTCTCTTCTCTTTCCCTATTCTCATCATGGCAATCTCACAAGCACAAACCTTACCCTTGCCTTAAGTCATCTCACTGGTTTCTACCAAAAAAAAAAACAAAGGAAAGGTGTTAGCTCAAGAGTAGGGTGACCCAATAAAGACACTACAAAAAATACACTTATGAAAATAATGCCTAAAGGCTAGAGGGTCAGTTTCTACCCGAAGAATACGAGAACACTTGTATGAAAACTTTCTTCATCCCTTTAGGAACTCGAGCTCACTTATTTCTTCAACAGTAAAAGATTCTTTAAGAATGTCGAGCGAGTCCTTAGCCTCGACAACCCAACCATGGGGAAATTTGGTAGTCTCGATTTCGTCAAGGAAGAAAGGTAGGGCGTTCTCACCTGAAAAGACTTTGAAAAATCAGCCTTTAAAGGATTTGTAAGAGAATTTGAACAAACCAAGAATCTTCCAACCTTGGTTCCCATTGAAAAAAAATAGACTAGTAGTGCACTCTTTCTTGTTGGAGAATGACCGAAAAAAGAAAAAGAACCTGGTATACATCGGGGTAAAGCCAAAGTTCTTACATAATAACTCAAAAAACGAATGAATATCCAATTGTTAGGATGAAGTTATGAAGGAGCAATATTCATCATCGATAAGATATTGGCTTCAAAGTTAGTGAAGGGTAGACGGAGACCTAGTCAGTCAAAGTAGGGTTCATACATGAAGAATTTAAATACATAACCCACAGTATTAGGGTCAGAACAGATCTGATCTTCGTCATCATAATGTTCCAAAAGGTAGTCCTCTTCCTGACCGTCCTTAGAGATTTGAATCCGTAATCTCAAACTAACTATGTTATCCACTGAGTTATATTCAAAAGAACTCTCCAAAACTTCCTTAGAAAAAAACCCAAGGAATGTATACCCCAACCAACCCTTTGTCACCCGACCTTTCTTCCTCAATCCTTTACTCTTTTGCCATTGAAATAGAGACACTAGAAGAACCTACAACATCGGAGGATGAGTTAGAAGATGGAGATGGAATTTAATCAGCTAAGTTATAACGACTATTAATATCGTGAACAATAGCCGGGGCTCGACTAAAAGGCAACAACCTAGACACATTTAGTCTAGCCTCCTCAGCACTCATCCCAACCCTATCAAATTCCAGAACACCATCACCATGAATAGGAAAACTTAGCAACTAAGACACAACTTGTTTGCATTGAATCGGTGTTTGGGAGGGATTTTCACTAATAATCATCACACTATCATCACTACTATCCCTATTGGTACCCTCCTCTCGAATCCTCACCATCATTGGAAAACACCAAAAAACATAACCATAGCAAAGAAAAATGATCAAACAGTAGGCATAGAACCAACCCTTGAGAAACCCAGAATTCCCAACCAAAACAAAGAGGAAAGCAGAAACGAAAGAAAGAAAAGAAGAGAAAAAGAAATGGTACCTGTTAAAACAAAGAATAAATGTGTTCCCCAAAGCTTGTTCATTCACCAAGTCTCTTAGCTCACTCTAAGCTGGGGGTTGTGGACCATACCAAAAGAGAATAGTCCAACCTAATATCTCAAATTTGGCCTAAAACCCATAACACCCTTCTTACATAGGGGTCGTAGCAACCCATTTCCAAGGTTATACCTAACCCGACTCACGTACTAAAACTCGACTCTAAACCTGTGAATCCTACCCGATCATGTCGCCTAAGAAACCCTCTAAAATATATGTAATAGCCAAGACATATGTCAGCACTGGAATGGAGAGTTTTTTGGGCCTACTACAGGCCTACCTATATCGTGGGGTGCATATTGTGCATATTAAAACTACTATAAATAGGCATTGTTCCTCTGATATAAATTTCCTTTTTCTCTCTACCTTTTTATGTTTCCTAGCATCTTCTTCTATATTAGTTATTGACTTGAGCGTCGGAGTCCTTATAGGTTACCCCAACTCGATAGACCTTACCCATAGAAAAAGCTTCTGGAGCCATCCCAACAACCTACGCTTACCATTCGAGAGAAGGAAAGGAACACAAACCCAAGTGATCAGAATTAGAACTTTTGATAACAAGTGGTTGCGCATCATCTTAAAGAAAAAAAATCTGGTTGGGTATAACCTGATCCCTATCATTGAATTAGGCTTGGATCTGAGTTAAATATCTGTATCCAATATTTTCAAATGGATCAAATTTGGGTTAGGAGGGATTTGACTCAAACTGCCATTTCTATCTATACGTTATAATTTTTTTAATGTGAAATTGATTTCTAGCTTAGGTCTGCTCGGTCCTAATCACAAAGTGATTCTAGTGGGTTTTTAACCTCTCAAATTCATTTTCTCATTATACCGTTTCATTTTACTCCCACTATTATTTTTAGTATTTTTTTCTTTTATCTCAACCATTTTCACTGATATTAATATGAACTTTGTAACATCCTCCCTAACCTAATAGTATTAATCATAGTTATAAAAGCTCAATAACACTGGTATAAATCATAGTTATAAAAGCTCAATAACACTGGTATAAATCACTTGTTAATTCTAATAATTTTTAGATTAGTTTGAGCATAATTCTATAACATTGAATGTGAGAAATAGCTCATATAAATTCAAATTTTAGCATAAACAGCTGAAAAGATAGAAATAAATATGAAAAAATTATTTTTAGGTCACAAATAATTGGATTGAACTATAGTAAATTTTGGAGAAATAAATGAATTGGTTTGGTATTTTTAAGAATACTGATTGAGTGTTTAAAGGCCAAATTAAACAGAAAAGTAGCTCAGAAGATTATAAGATTTTGGGAAGATGTTAAAGAGAGGATAAAGGTTAATCTGAGAATGAATATAAGTTAAAGTACATATATGTAAGCTTCTTAACTTAACTCCTTAGGTTTAACTTAACCTAGGAAATGATAATGAAGCTTAGTAACTAATAATGGTGTACAAGGATAATTGTTGAATGATGAAACTAAGAATTGAATGAAATCTTAGAATTTTCTATAATACTTATGAATGTTAGAAAATTCATCAATGGAAGATTAGAGTATCCCTAAGGGATACAACATTTCCAATTGAATTTCATTCTTTTCTCTTCATTCTTTCACTCCACCGCCTTACTCTCTCTATCATTATCTCCTCTTTGACTTTTCCTCACTTTTCTCATTCCTCACCTATGAATTCTTAGTAGAAGAAAGGAAAGAAAAGAAGGAAAGAAAATAAATTAGAGAAGGAAGCAACCAAGGAGGAGGAATAGAAAAGAAAGAAAGGAGAAAGAGAAGAGAATCATCCAAGTGAAGAGAGGTAAGGGTTGTTTTCATTTGCTCTGCCTATCTTTTTCTTGTTTCGATAGAGTTTTAAATTGGAAGCTTGAATGAACGATTTGAGTGTGTGATAAGTTGATAAAGATGGGATGAGTTGTTTGTGAATGTTTATGACTTTTGGAACTTGTTATTAACTTTGGATATACATGAATTTATGATTGGTAAAATAGGCTTTCTTGTTTACCCATATTTGGTATCTCATTTCGAGAATGATTTGAATGAATATCTATGATGTATTTATATTATAATTGAAGTAAATAAGGTTGATATTGAGTGGTTTGGCTTGAGTTCTTTATTTTCTACATAAAACTAGGTGGTAATCGATTACCACAAGTGGGTAATCGATTACCAAGCTACGAAATGCGTTTCTAGAATCGTGGTAGTCGATTACCACAAGCTGGTAATCGATTACCAAGCTCTGGAAGTTGAAAATTCAAGTGGTAATCGATTACCACAAGTGGGTAATCGATTACCAAGCCTCTGTTTTGAGGTTTTGGCATGTGGTAATTGATTACCACATATGGTAATTGATTATCAATCCCCTGTTTTGAGAAAATAGAGTTCTTTACTTCATGGAAACCCAATGTAACCTTAAATGATGATCCAAATCATTATGCTTAGCTCTTTGTGGTATAATTGTGCATTAATTGAATTCTGGAATTGAAACTAAGATGCATTTAGAATGAATGGGAATGGATAATATAGTATATGGAGCTATTTGTGGGATAGGCTCTATAAGCATAGTACATGATTTAATGAATTTTTCCTTGTATCTGAAGGATATAATATGAATTTATCCTTGTACCTAAAGGACATAATATGAATTTATCCTTGTATATGAAGGATATAATATGAATTTATCCTTGTGTCTAAAGGATCATCTTATAGAATTTATCCTTGTATCTAAAGGATATGTTGTAGAATAATCCTTGTTATTTAAGAATATATTATAAAATATAAGCCTGATACCTATAGGAAATATTGGAAAGATAGAGATTGTGATATAATCATTGTACTGGGAAGAGAAAGTATAGCAATTATGATCCTAAAAAGGTAATGGTGAACCTTTGGATATTTAACCAAGGTCCCTTGGAATACTAAGAATTAAAGATAGACTATGACTAAGTGATAGTTTAAAAGGCTGCATGCTCTCTCAATTTATTTGAGATAAAAGTTATGAGATTATATTCTTGATATAATGAGCATATAAGTGAGCACTGGATTGATATTTGTATATGAATAAACTATTTTGAGAATGATATCTTATAAGATCAAAAAGTTGAAATGAGAATGTATTATTGAATTGAAATTCGTATTTGTAAATATAACTTATGACCTTTGATAACGAAAGTTTATGACTTGTTGATAATATTAATAATTAGAATTCTGTTTCGGGAAGAGAAAGAACTTGTTTTAGCTTTTTGCCACCTTTTTAAATCATAACTTGGGCTTTGAAATGAATTTTTCCTGAAATAGCTGGAATTATTGTGATGATATTGTATATGCTAGAATTACTAAGAATTTTAGAATTCTCACCCTTTTCTGTATTATATTTCCAAAATAATTCCAAGAAAGGATTTAGTAGCTAGGAGACGAAGAAAACAGACGTGGACTAGTTAGATTTCATTTTTTTTTGTATAAAAATTTTGTATATAAATAGTATAAGTAATGCCTTGGAGGCATGTGATGTAGTTAATGTATGGTGATGTACAATTTTATATAATGACCATTCTCAGTGTGTGTGTGTGTATATATATATATATATATTCCATCAACAAGCTCATATTTTATATATAAATCATATATGTTTTACAAAGAATGACATTAGTTTTAAAAATGAAATGCCTAATTTTAATTACTAATGTGTAATTTTAAATATGTCATTAGTACTAGTATTGGGACGTTACAAACTTTCCATGAATCCTCAATATTTGATTGTATCTTTCATTTGATGGATCATTTCAATGGAAGAAAACGTCCAAATGCCAAAGATATCAAGTCCAAAACATATGGATTATTAGTTATTTCTTCTGCTTAGATATAATTAAGGATTATAATAAATATATAAAAAGACGAATGAGAGCCTGTTCTAGCTACAATTTCAGAGTAGGTTTGACTTAATGCAAATATGCAATAAAATTTGACACTATTTTGAGGTAAACAACATCCTAGTGGCATATTTAATTTCAAACTTGCTATAACGACACAATGGGAACAGCAAAGGCCAGACATTAGACAACTAAGTAAAAAATCTATGCTTTTTATGTCCTAGGCATTGAGGAGGGGTTCGATTAAGTTAGGTATAAGAGCTTCCTTCCAAGTTTATTCTACCTTTTCTTTGATATCTAAATCTCTACCAAAATTAATTTAGGAAAAAGTAGAGTTTTACCAACAAGTTTAAGCTCGAGTAGTAAATAAGCTTAAATCAAGTGGTCAGAGGGCTTATGTAAATGTAGTTACTTTCACAAGTGGTCGGAGGGCTTATGTAAATGTAGTTACTTTCACAGTTAAATGATGTAGCGATACTCAAGAAAAAAAAAAGAGAGTAGAGTTTTCTCCATTTGTTGATTTTGACTTAAGTAATATATAACTACTTGCCCCCAAAAAAAAAAAAAATGAAAGACGTATACTCATAAAAGCTGCCAATTGGTAAAGCTACAACAATAGGTTGTGGTTTTTCATAGAAAAAGATTTTCCATCAAAGATATTAAACAATCACATCAACTAAAATTAATTAGTTGGAAAAGTAAATTAATTAAAAATATAATCATAAATCATTTGGAAAAGCCTACTATTATAGAAATTCATATATATATTGATGTTTATTAGAAACTAAAAATATTTATAAAAGTTAGAATAGAAATAATCAATGTATAGAGTTGTTTTTATTAGTAATTTAAGGATAAAATACCTAGCCGGCCCTAGTTCCTTCTTTGTTTTGTTCTTTAATCCCTCGTGGTGTTGTCTCTTCCTTTATGGTGTTTTCTCATTCTTTGTGGTGCTCTCTCATCCTTCGTAGTGCTTTGGTCTCCTTTTAGATTCTTTGTTAACAGGGGTTGCAATTTGGATCATTCGGTGGTAGTCCTCTTCGTTTTCTTCTTTGTTTTTCTTTTCTATTTTGTAGATTTTTTAGCAATTTCATCATAAATCTTTTAGATATGTGATTTTTGGATAAATATGAAAAGGTTAGATTTGAGCTTTTCCATTTGCCTTCTGTTGCTTTCAAGGTGGGCCTGAAGATGTTAGGAAAAGTTAAGAATTAGAGTTCTTGGCCATGGAGTCCACGACGTAGGAAAATAACCTCTTTGGAGCAAGTTCAATACACCCTATCCTTGATGAAGAAGACTAATGTATTTTACCTCATTTATGTCTTTTCTCCCCATTAGTTTTCATTGTTAGGATTTTATAAAGGGAGGGGTTTGCTGCTTTTGATCTTTATTCTTTATGCGGTGAGCCAAGACATGTTTAAGCTATCTTTCCAAGCTTGTTGGAAAAGGTTTAGGTAATAACTCATAATTTTGTACCTTAAAACTTGTTTTCCATTTCATTTTTAGACATGGTCTTCACTATCTTTAGCCAAATAAATAAATAAATATCAATATATAGAGTTGTTGCATTATATGTGATAAGTATTGAAAATGTTTTATTCAAATTCAAAAATAAATAATTGTAATGAAGAGTATAATTCTTTGTATTATAACATTAATGTTAGAAGTTTTTCTATTATTTTGGACTTCCATTGATTTATTTGTTTGCCAAAACTGGTTGAATGGTAACTTAATGTTTCCTGAAATCCATTTTATTATATTGTGATCAAATGGTTTATTATAAATCACATGTTGAACTTCAAGCCCAAATATTATGTGTGCTTAGAAAGGTGTTAGACCCAATTGATTGATTCTATAAAGAGTAGAACAAGACAACTTTTCAATAAAGGGACAAGTCCCCTTTACACTCCCTCTATATATATGTGTATGTCTTTTGAAGACAGAGACATGAACTTTGACCAACAAGTCATTATTGCCCTATCCAAAAGAGAGAGAAGAAGGAGAGGAAGATACTGACTCCTGTAATCCATAAGTGTGTACAATTCTTAGTGTTTCTTGGTCGTAAATTTGATAAAGAATAAGATATCTACAAGAGGTATGCCTTTAATTTTTAATATGTTATTCCAAACTCATGAATCTATTATCTAGGGACATACTTGGTTTGATTTCAAATTTCTACATATGGTATTAGAGCCTTAGATACATGATTTAGAATCCATTCAAATATGTACATGCATGAGTACATGAGAACCAATGATTTTATGGTTTATAACTTGTATTCTTTGTGAATGGTTATGTGAATATAGGATGAGAATGATTTAAGTTTGTTTTCGTAAGATTTTAGAGACTTTTAGATCCATGGAATCATTTTATGTCACTAAACATGACTGGAAAACTTAGAACCCACATCTAACTTCCATGGATAAAAACCACAAGAACACATGATGATTTTGAATCATTGTTTGCTTAGTTTTATTTATGATAATCATCTAAATCTATCCTAGAACACATTTACGCATGAATTCAGGCCCTAGAAACGATCAAAACACATTTAAAATTGAAGAGGTATGAGGTTTTTTCAAACTGGGTTGAACAAACCCATTTTTTGCATTTTTGGATCCTAACTGATCCATTTTTGCATGATTTTCTTCATGAAAATCAACCAGAATTATCATAAATCATGTATGGAGAAAGACCTAATCAATTGGGGATCAAAACAATGTCAAAAATGATAAAAAAAAATGGCATCGGATTGCTAATTAGGTTGCTAAAACCCGTTTACCATTAAAAACAAGTCATTTTGACCTAGCTGGAGGTTGATGGTGAATAGTATGCGTGCAACGATGCCCACTCGCAGCATTAGGCACGTGATGTATGTAGCTTCCCTAGTGCTCCATTTTGCATGCTTTTTTCCTTGTATACTTGTATTGATGCTTAGAATTTATCTGTATAAGTTTTCTAATTTTTTGGGTACTAAAAATATTTAATATTAATTTATTTATGGTTTAATCAAATTAGGCATTTATGAAAATAATTTTTTAGTGATTTTGAACATGAAATATATTTTAATATTATGATAAACCTATTTGTGATAGTCACTCTCCCTGGTTGTTAAGTTTGGATAGTGCATTCTCTTTGATACATTAAGAAAACAATTAAAGAATGAGTTGAAAAATGATTATTTGGGATATTATTAATTTGTCCCAATTTAGAGCTCTATTAATTGAAGTGAATATATGCCACCACAATGGATTATTCACTGAAATTGATAGGGTTACATGTGAATAAGTTTTGGGATGTTATGTTACATTATTAATTCGTGAATTGAACTTACCCACGGGTAGCAATTTCATGAATTATTTTGTTGTAACGTGATATTATTTTAGGATGATCTTTACAGTGAAATTCATTCTACCCAGAGGTGCTAGATTTTTTAAACTATTGTTATTATATTATATATACTCTACCCGTAGGATAGTTTATATTATATGTATTAAATCCCTGTTTCAGTAGTTGTCATTACTATGATTGCCTATGTTATTAATCATTTTCTTATTTATTATTTTTCAGCTTCGGTCATTTTTTCCTTGAATAATACTGCAAACCAAGTTGAGGTTTTGACTGAAAATAATTATAAGAAGTGGAAGGATGATATTGAATTAGCCCTTAGCTTGTTGGACATTGATATAGCTATTAAAGAAGATGAACATGCTGCATTGATTATCGAAAGCACTAATGAGCAGAAAGCTTATCACAAGGAATGAACATAGGCTAATTGCAAGGATTTAATGTTTATCAAGTGCTCAATTGTTGAGGCACTTGTGAAGGTAGTTCCACATTCGAACAATACTAAAACATTCAAACAATACCAAAACTTTTCTTGCTTCGATAGGGGAAAGATACGCAGTACCTGAAAAAATTGAAATAGGTTAATTGATGAAAACATTTATTAACATGAAATATGATGGAATCGGTGGTGTTAGGCAACACATTATGAAGATGGTAACTATTGCCAATAAATTTAGTGACCTTAAATGCCGTGTAACTGATACTTTCCTTGTTCACTATGCTTTAAAATCCCTGCCTACTAAGTTTGATGCCTTAAAAATATCCTGTAATACCCAAAAGGAAGAGTGAGATATTAATACCTTCATATTTGTTTGTGCACAAGAAGACGATAGGATGAGTCATTTGACTTCTGGAAGTGTGAACTTAGTTTCTCAGCCACACCATAAGAAACATTTTAAGAAAATGGAGAAAAAGCTTCAAGGTAAGAATGGATATGATAATAAGTTCAGTCTATCTCACAAGCCCCTTGGTCAAAAATCTAATATTCATAAGAATGAGTTAAAGTGTTAGTTTTTCAAGTCTGTAGGTCTCAAGAAATCAAACTGTCAAGCCTTTAAATCTTTTATTAAAGAGAAAACCCAAGGTGAACCACTAATTTTTATTTCCTATAAATCTAGTTTGGTAGATGTTACTTTGAAGTCATGGTGGATTGATTCTGGAGCATTTATTCATGTTACTGATTCCTTGCAGCGGTTCAAAAGCAAGTGAAAACCAAGTGATGACGAAGTCAATTTGTTCGTAGGGAATGGAAATAAAGTCAATGGTTAGTTTATAGGACTAGTTGAATTAAAGTTAGAGTCAAGATTTATTTTACATTTGAAAGACACCTTATATGTACCATGTAACATTCTTCCTAACTTATTAGTTTTAATCATGGTTATAGAAGTTCAGTAACACTTGTATGATTTACCTATTAAATTCTAGTGACCTTCTTAGTTAGATTGAATATATTATTATAACACTGAATGTGAAAAATAGCTTATAATAGCTTAGAATTTAGCATAAACTACTTAGATGATGGAAATAAATATGGAGAATTTATTTTTAGGTCACAAATGAATAGAATATGATGTGGTTAATTTTGGAGAATTAACTGAGTTAGTTTGACATTTTTAATAACACGCGATGAGTATTTAATGACCAAATTAAATAGGCAAGTAGCTTTAAAAATTATGAGAATTTATAAAAATATCAAATAGAGAATGGAGATTTTTATGGAAGTGAGTATAGGTTAAGGCATATACCTGTAAGCCTTAATTCCTCATGTTTAGTTTAACTTAAGGAAGAGTAATAGAACATAAGTGACAATTAATAGTATATAAAAAGTCATTGAAAAATGAGTTTAAGGACTAAGTGAAGTCTTATGATTTTCTATAACACTTATGAAAGTTAGAAAACTCATTAATAGAAGATGAAAGTATCCCTAAGCGATACAAAACTTCCACAGAGTTACAAAAGTCAAATGATATTATCATTTTCCCCTCCTTTCCATCGTCTTTGACTTCTAACTCTGTCATTTCTCACTTTCTCTCACTCTCATATGTATCCACTATAGCAAAGAGGATAAAGGAGAGAAAGAAAAGAAAAGGAAGAAAATGAAGAAGAAAGAAGGAAGAGGAAGAAGGAAAAGGAAAGGAAATAAGGAAAAACAATAGTATACCTTCACCTTAAGGAGTTGAGGTAGGGGTTGTTGTGTTTATTTAACATGCTTTAACTATCTTTTCTTCTTGAAAACTTGCATGGAATGGATTGCATGGAAGTTTTTCTTGAAACTCTATAAGAACATGATTGTATAAATAAAGGCATGATTGAAGAAACCTTAGCATGGATATGTATGGACATGTATATGCATGAACACAACTACAAGTGCTTGTTGTTGATGATTTCCTAATGCTTTACTACATGGTTTTAAATATGAAATGATGTTTGTAGTATAAGTGTTGAATGATAACAGGAAATTATTGTTTCTGATGCACCAGAATGCATTTCTACATATGCTATTCAAATAGGTCAAGAAGGCTATTTTTATACCATTACAGAATGCACTATATTGCATTTTTGTGGCTGCTATTCGAATAGACTAGTTCGAATAGGCTTTGCTAGAATGCATCAAAATGTGATTTTGCGAAGCCTATTTGAATAGACCAAGGGTGCTATTCGAATAGGCTATTCCAGAATGGCATATTTTGAGTGCTATTCGAATAGACCAGGGGTTCTATTCGAATAGACTTTTATATAGTGCAATGTTCCTATGCACTATTCGAATAGCAGAGAGGTGCTATTCGAATAACAGTGCTCTATTTTAAGGAATTAGAGATTTCATAGTATTTAAGATGATGAGATTTGAAGGTTTTCACTATGTGTAGTGACTTAACCTAGGAATGATCACTTTGTGCACTTATGCAATGATGTTGGTGTGCATTAGTTACTTGTGGGGTAACCTTTTATTCACTTAGAATGTGATGTATTGAGAATTACTTTGTACACTTGATTCACTTGAGAAGTGATAGTATTATGTATTTAGTTCATATGTGATGATGATGATTTGTGTACTAAGTTCACTTGAGAAGTGGAACCTTGTACACCAAATAAATACATAATGAGATGAATTTGACTTATATGCTTATTATGTTCATGAAAGTGTACTAGGGATTTCTCCTTTAATTGCTAAAGTTGAGCCAGAATTGCATGTTTACTATGTTTTGCTTCTTTACTTTGTTGAAGTTGAGCGTATGATGAATTGATGTGGTGTGTGCTCATTATGCACAGCACTACATGATATGAGGAGGAGTGATCCATATTTGCTATTCCTTAAGTATTGTATTTGGCCAGAGAATTGTAGGAGAAGATCTTTGATAAGGAAGGGGATCATAAATTCTCAGAGCGAGATTTCTCAAATAAGGTCTTTATCATAGATGGGAATTGTAGGAGATGATCCTTGATGAGGAAGGGGATCCTAAATTCCTAGTATAAGACTTCCTAATAGGGTCGTCATCAATAAGGCCAGGGTTACTGGCCGTGTAAGGAGGTAACATTCCTTCCTTACCTAGAAAATACAAGGAACCAAGTTCTTGGGAATATGCAAGAGGGATGACATTTCATAAGCATAATCATGTGACATTTCATAATGCATTACCATGGGACATTTCATAAGCATAATCATGAGACATTTTATAAGCATTATCATGGACCATTACATGAGCAAGAACATAAGACTTACAATTGTGTGAGCAATTTTTATGTCATTAAAGATATGTTGACTATATATATAGATTATGGATTTGCTTTGTGAATGTTTACAAAAAAAAGTATATGAATATTCTAGTGAGGTTGAGTAGTGACTCAATTACTTTTTTCACTCTATTTTCTATTGGTATTAAGTTGACTCATTATAAATGATTAATTATGTAATAATTGAACCATAATTATAATTGAATTTTCTGTCTCGGGAAGAGAAAAGAACAGATTTGGCTTTTGCTACCTTTCTATATGGTATTTAAATTATTAATTTAATCCTCGAAGTAGCTGGAGTTATTATGATGTCATTTTATGTGTTAAACTATTGAGGATTTTTGAATTCTCACCCCCTTGCTTTGGTTCTATGATAATTCCAACACGAGATCCTTCCAAGGAGAAGAGATGAAGTTGATGACTTAGAGTAGACGTATTTACTATTATATCTGTTGCTTTGTATTCATAGTTATTACAATGGATTGTACTAGTTGTGTATACTGTACATATGCTTGGAGGCTTAGTTTGTATATATACAGATACTGATGTACTAAATATGATAGTTTCAGATGTATGGTTATTCATGTACAAGTTACATTTCCCTCTCAAGGCTCTATATAATATGTATAGTTGTTATCAAAATAGTACAATGTTTTTTATGTTAGAAGTGACGTGCTTAATCCTGTTTACTCATATATATTCCGGATATACTATAGTATTAGTATTAGGGTGTTACATATCGTCCATGAGCATAAAATTTAATTTCTTTGTCCAAACTTGATAGTTGTGGTTTTTCCTTCAATTTTAATAATGGATCTTGTCTTCTATCTTATGGTTCCCAAGTTTTTAGCAAATCTATTAAATTTAGTGGTTTATATTGTTTAATACTTGATTATAATGTTTTCAATTCCATACATGTTCAAACTATTAGAAACAAAAGGGCACTAATCAAACACACCTCCTTGTATTTATGGCATAGGTGCCTAGGTTATATATCTAAGGATAAGATTAATTGGTTGATAAAGGATAATATTACCTTCACTTAATTCAATAGATTTTGGGGATTATATAGACTGTATAAGAGGAAAGATGACTAAGGCAAGTAGAAAGGGTTCTACATGTAGTAAATAACTTTTATAAATAATTCATATTGATATTTGTGGTCCTTTGAAACCAACATTGTGTGGGAATAAATACTTTTTTATTTTCATTGATGACTTTTCTCATTTTGATTACTTTTACCTGATAAATGATAAGTCATTGTCTTTAGAAAAGTTCAAAATTTTAAAAAACAATATTGAGAATCAATGTGGTAAAAGGATAAAAATAGTAAGGTCAGACCGAGGTGGTAAATATTATAGTAGACATGGTGAGACTAGACATTTTAAAGGGCCTTTTGCTAAATACCGTGAGGATTGTGGAATTGTTTCCATATTTACTATGCCAAGGACTCCTGAATAGAATGGGGTAGCTAAGAGGTAAAATCGCACTTTAATGTATATGGTGAGGTCTATGATGAGTGAATCCAAATTATATGATTTCCTTTAGGGAGAAGCCCTTAAAACAACCATGTATAAACTAAATAGAGTTCCTTCTAAGTTTGTTCCCAAAACTTCATTTGAACTATTTAAGGGATGAAAACCTAGCCTTAACCATCTTCGTGTATGGTGTTGTGCCACTGAGGTGAAAATCTATGACCTTGCCACATCAAAATTAAATCCTAAGACCACCATATGTTACTTTATTGGTTATCCTATCAATGCTAAAGGCTACAAATTCTACTGTCCTACCTGTGGGATAAAAATAGTTGAAGCAATCACTGCCAAATTTCTTAAGAATGATGTGGGCAGTTCTAAAGTTGTTGTGGATGAGAGCACAAGTTCTAGTAGAGAAAAGCTTATTTTTTTGATTCCTATTATACAAGAAAGAGGTGTGAGTGAGCCATTTGAAATGGTTGATGAGAAACCACAATAACAAGTTATAGAAAAACCACCAATGCCAACTTCTGAGCATCTTATTGAGGTCCCCCCTTTTAGTTGATCTCA
The DNA here is from genome assembly GCA_029884595.1 of Ormosia semicastrata. Lineage (NCBI taxonomy): Eukaryota > Viridiplantae > Streptophyta > Magnoliopsida > Fabales > Fabaceae > Ormosia > Ormosia semicastrata. Next base: position 16,938,082 of record JAQQTO010000042.1, on the reverse strand, counting down.
AAGCGAAAGAAGACTACTTAGCCTTGATGATTACTATACTTTTCTAGGAGAGATAGATGTTGGGTGCATGCCAAATTTATAAAATTATAAGGAAGCAGTTTCTAGTGTTTTATCTAATAAATGGATTAAAGCAATGAATGATGAAATACTATCTATGAATCATAATGGTGTGTGGGAGCTTGTGGAACCTCCTGAAGGTGTTAAGACTATTGAATGCAAATGGGTGTTTAAGATGGAGAAAGACTCTAAGGTTAACGTGGTGTGCTTTAAAGCAAGATTGGTGGCAAAAAGATTCATTCAAAAAGAATGAATTGACTAAAAAGAGATATTTTCTCTTATTTCTTCCAATGATTCTTTCTGAATTATTAAGGCTCTAGTTGCTCATTATAATTTGAAGTTACACTAGATGGATGTAAAGACAACCTTCTTGAATGGAGATCTTTATGAAAAGGTCTATATGTAGCAATTACACGGTTTTATAAAAAATGGAAAAGAGCATATAGTATGCACATTGAAGAAGTTTATTTATGGTTTGAAGCAAGCTTCTAGATAATGGTATATTAAATTTGATGAAGTTGTTTCTTCTATGGACTTTGTGGAGAATAAGGTATATCAATGCATACATCTTAAGGTCCATGAGAGTAAATTCATTTTCTTTATTCTTTATATGGATGATATTTTACTTGCCAATAATAGTTATGATCTACTTGATAAGACCAAGAATATGTTCTCAACTACTTTTGACATGAAATATCTTGGAGAAGCTTCTTTTGTTTTGGGCATTAAAATTCATAGAGATAGGAGTCATAGGATTTTGGGTTTATCTCAAAGAGCCTATATTGATCATGTTCTTAAAAGATATAATATGGTAAATTGTAGACCCGGTGATATTCCAGTTGTCAAAGGGGACAAGTTGAGCAAGGATCAATGCCTTAACAATGATATTGAGAAGTGTTGCATGATAAATGTGCTTTATGCTAGTGCAATTAGTAGCCTTATGTATGCTCAGGTGTGTACTAGACTTGATCTATCATTTGTTGTTAGTGCATTGGACAAATATTTATCTAATTCAGGATATACTCATTGGATAGCTGTTAAGAAGGTTATGAGGTACTTGCAGAAGACAAAGGATTACATGCTTGTTTATAAGAAGGTGGATGATTTAAGTGTCATTGGATACTCAAATTCAAACTTTGCTGGATGTATAGATGATGACAAATCCACTTCTAGATAAATTTTCATGTTAGCTGGAGGATCCATTTCTTGGAAAAGCATAAAGCAAACTCTGATAGCTTCTTCCACAATACAACTTGAGTTTGTTGCTTTGTATGGTGTTGCTTCATATGCTATGTGGTTGAGGAACTTCATTACCGCTCTTGGTGTTGTTGACTCTATTTCTAACCATTGAAAATTTACTATGACAATCATTCTATTGTTTTGTTTACCAAGAATAATAGAATCACTTCAGCCTCTAAACATATAAGGATCAAATTCTTGGTGGTGAAAGAAATGTTTGATGATACAGAGAGATTCTTGTTGAGCATATTCTTGCTGAGCAGATACTTGTTGACCCCCTAACTAAAGGACTTATACCCATAGTGTTTATGAGACATGTTGAGAACATGAGTATTATAAGATCCTTTGATATAATTAATTAGTGGGAGTTATCATTTATTGTATACTTGTTACATTCAACTCGTGTAATGCTCATTTAATAAAATTATGTGTATGTTTGTTTTTTATATCTTTGTTATAATATTTGTTGTACAATTTTATTACTGTATTGTCTTGAGATGTTTAGTTTTCTTGAAGGAAATGGTGTTTCATGATAAACATGTTTATCATGGAAATAAAGGTGAGATTGGTTGTATTTTCTTGATAAAACACAATGTAGGATCTATACATATTAGCATAAAGGGGCAAATGATCACAAACTAAGCTATAATGTGTATCTACACTACCACATATGTATTATGATAATGGCAATAAGATTATTAGTTACGTAGTCATTGGTGAATTAGACTTTAAATACTTTATATGTCACTTATGGCTCTTAACTGGTAGTTTTTATTGTACTTTTTATCATGTTTATTATGAGTATAGTCAGGTTATTTAGTGGTCACAATTGGTCAACCAAAAATTCTTTTCTTTCAAAAGGAATTTGTAATATATATATATATTGAAATTCTTTTGAGTTAAATTAAATTGAATCAATGCTGTCAAAGTGGGAGAATGTTAAGAAATTTTCTATGATTTTGGACTTCCATTGAATTTTTTATTTGTCAAAATTGATTGAATGGTAACCTAATGTTTCCTAGAATCCATTTTATTATATTGTGATCAAATGGTTTATTGGAAATCATACATTGGACTTCAAGCCCAAATATTATATGTTCTTAGAAATGTGTTAGGGCTGATTCCTTGATTCTATGATTGATGGAACAAGACAACTTTTCAACGAAGGGGTATAGGTCTCCTCTCCACTCCTTCTGTATGTGTATGTGTGTGTGTGTGTGTGTGTGTGTGTGTGTGTGTGTGTGTGTGTGTGTGTGTGTGTGTGTGTGTGTGTGTGTGTGTGTTTTCAAGATAAAGGCATGATTTCGACCAACAAACCATTAATGCCTCATTCAAAAGAGAGAGGAGAAGGAGAGGAAGATCCTGATTCTTATATTTCATAAGTGTGTACAATTCCTAGGGTTTCTTGGTCGTAAACTTAACAAAGAACAAACTCTTAGTTGCCATTTCCATCTCTATTTCAGTTGCAACAGTTGGAGACTCCACTAGGGATCTTTAGAGAGTCAAGCCCATCAAAGTTTGTTGTGCAAATTGTTTGTACCTTTTTTATTTTTTTTACCTCTTCTTTTGCTTGCTTAATCATGTTTAGGAAAAACTCCAAAAAAAACCCCCTAAACTATACCCGATGTTTACTTTGGTTTTGTTACTTTCAAAATGTGCAAAATGAACCCGTTACTTTTTGAGTTGTGCACTTCACTACAAAATGCTATCAGATATTAAAAATTGGACTGAAAATCATGTCCCACTCACATGCACGTTTAAAAGTCTGATACCCAAAGGAGGTGCAATTAAGATGAAGGTAATTTAGGGATAAAACTTATTAAGGAGATGCATATGATGTGCACATGGGGAGTTCTTCTTCTTCCTCTCAACCAATTCTAAAAAGACCAACCAGGAAATGAGAATTCAAGAGCAACCAGGAAAAAGAAAATAAGAAAATAAGAAAATAAGAAAACTAAAAAAGGCCAAAACAAAAAGGGGAAGTAGTTCAATGGTTCAAGTTCTGGACATCGTGGTTGTGATTCATATCATACTTTGTTCATTTATGGCTACCACCACCACTAGAGTGCTGGTGAAGGAGATATTGCACCTCTTTTCCACGATTCCTTTTCCTTGTCTTTGTCATTTGCTTTCACCTTATGGGAATGTTACACTTCAATTACCATGCTCTGTCGTTGCCTTCACTATAATTCAATGCACTTCCTCAGATGCTGGTGCTAACAAAGTATCGTCTTGCCTCTCTCAGGTTCAGCAGCTCCTCCAAGAAGCCAAAGCTCTCTCCACCAACATTGGCCTCACTCCCAAAATCATCTTGGGTCCGTTATTTCTTATTAATTATCATCATTTTCTCATTGCTAAAAAAAATTAGGGAAAAAAAAAGAAACCCTAAATACTAATTTTTTGTTTCATTTTCTCATATGCTTGAGCAAAGAAGTGGCTAAGAGGAAGAATAAGAAGAACATGTGCACATCATGATCTTTTTAATGAGTTTTATTCCCAAATTATCTTCATCTCAATTGCACCTCCTTTGGGTATCAAACCTTTAAATGTGCACGTGAGAGGCATATGCAATTTTTCATTCAATTTTTAACGTTTTGTTAGCATTTTGTAGTGAAGTGCATAACTCGAAAAGTATTTTGCATGTTTTGAAAGTAATGGAACCACAGTACACATCACGTATAGTTCATGGGTTTTTTTTGGAGTTTTCCTATATTTTTACCTTTTGTTGCTCCTTCCTTTGCTAGTTTATTTATTTATTTTTTGTTTGCTGTTTTAAATAGTTTTTGTTTATTGTTATTCTCCCTCTATTCATCTTTTGCTTGGTTGTTCGAAGCTTAGGGTAGATAACTTGTATATCATTATTTGCTTGTTTTGTTTTACACGTAGGTTTATGGGTAGTTTTAGGACTCTAGGTATGTATGCTCCCTTCACACACCACACCTATACACTGCTCACTCACTCATGAGTGGGGCCCTATACCCGGGTTTGAGTGATGCAACACCCCGATTTTTTTATTTTTCTTGATATTTATGAGTTTTATAATATTTGGTAATTTTTGAGAATTTTTAATTTATTTTAATTATTTTAATATTATTTTGGATTGTATGTGTATTGAGGCAGGCCCAAAAAAATAAAAATTTTCCTAGATTAGAAAGTTTCAGACTGTTAATATGGGCTTGGAGGAACTAACTAAACTCGAAACCGAGAACAGTTGACGAAATTTTTTTTTATCTGAGTTTTTGTTCAAATCTATTATCCATTGGATAAAACTATTATCCATTGGGTAATGCTATTATCCATTGTGTAATGTTATTATCCATTGGATAATAAAAGATGTAGCCTTTGTCCATTGGGTAATAGTTTCTAAAAATATCTGGAAAATATCTAGCTTAGTCAAATATGATGCTTATGACAACTTTATGTATAACCAATAGGAAACAAGCTTTGAGGAGAAGCTTTGCATATCCACCGTTGATCTAATCAATGGTTGTGAGGGCAAGCTTAGTGAAGAAGCTTTGGATGTCCACCCTTGATCTAATCAATGGTTGTGAGGGAAAGCTTAGTGAAGAAGCTTAGGATATCTACCATTAATTGAATCAACGGTTGTGAGGGGTTGTAGTAAACTAAAATATCTCTCTCACTCTCCATGAATCTCACGGCCAAGAGGCATTCAAAGGAGACCAAAACACAATTTTCTATCACATTTTCATAAGATATCATCTTTCATGCAAAAGCTAACACAATTCTCTCTTATTTTCTCTCCTCTAGCTCACGGCTTCATCACCCAAAAACACCTTCCAATCTCTCATAATTCAAACTAACTATACTATTTGATCCTAAATATCATTCTAAGCAACTTTGATGTTGTGAAGAAGACCTAATTTTATCATCTTCAAGCTTGACTTTTAGATTCAAGTTCTAGGGTTCTAAGGTGAAGTTCATGGTTTTTCATTTCTTATTTGATTCTTGAAATTTTAAGACCATATTTGATCTATGGTTACCTTAATCAAGCTTTAAATGTTAATTTTTATGTGTTTGTTTGGATTTCAAGAGACTACTTGGTGGTGGAAGTTAATACAAAGAGCTACACAAGGAGCTTGGGAAGCTACATCTAAGGTAAAAGGGAGATTAATCTCATCAACCAATTATGGTGGTGGGAACAAAATTTGTATGAAGGTGATGAATTCATGTGAGGATTATTCATCTTGTTTGTATGATTTGTGATTTGTGTTTAATTGTTTTATGTGATTTTATTGCTTTGATATTATGCATGAATTTGATATAGTAGGATTATGATATTTTATGTATGTTGTATAATATAAATTGTGATTGAGAGGAAAGGAATTTTTGGTTCTAAATACCATGAGGCTCACGGCCTCTATGCCCATAAATGGGTAATCTATTACAAAAATGATTTATTAAACAATAACCTAGATGATAAGTGGTAAGAAATGTAATTAAGGAATTACAAAATAAAAATGGAAATGAATATATTCTTATTATTAAATGGAAAGTAAATTTCGGCTATGATATTGAAAATAGGATGGAGAAATAATTTGAAAACTTAAAGTATTTTGTGGATTTTTAAAGAGGAAGATGGAAAAAGTTTTATTTAATTAAAATAAACATAAGTTTTAGAAAGGATATTAGAAAATATTATTTAGAGGAGTTTTAGCAAGAAAATAATTTTTAAGGATAGTTTGGAGTTTAAAATATTTTATTTAAGAAAGTTTTACTAAAAGTAAAGAACAAAGATTTTGAGGCATCTTGAATCAATCTAAATGATTTAAGTTTTTTTGTGTGGAAAACGTTAAGAAATATTATTTAGAGGAGGTTTAGTGGAAAATGTTAGAAATATTATTTAAAGGTGATTTATTAAAAAAATATTGGAAGTAAAGTTCAATTTTTATATTAAATGAGATAAGTTTTTAATTTGAGCTTAGAATATTAAGAAAATATTTTACGCGATTGAAAATACGTAGAAAAACTCTTACAAATTTAAAAATGGTGATTTTTAGTTACGCGATTGAGAAAACGTTGAAAAACTGTTACGCGATTTGAAAACGTAACAAAAGTTTTATGCGATTGTGAAAATGCGATAAAAACGCTACACAATTGAGAGGAACAACAAGTTTTACTGTCAGGCCAATATACTAGACCCGGGAATATTACTATGTGATTGTAGTTGATAGTGGCTTGTGATATGCATTGAGTCATTGATCATGCATCGTTTTACAGATAGGTGTCTGAAAGGCTATTGTTGCCTAGGAGTTAAATTACACCTAAGTGTGGGTGCGAATTGCTTAGTGAAGATCTATGAATGTTCTTGGAGGCGTCGGGACGTGGAATTCCATATATGGTCAGTTAGAAAGTGCTACTGTGCCGTGGCAACCGATGCAAACGTACTAACGATCTTGACGAGACATTATTCCTATTCCTGATCTGGCGTACAATGTCTGATATAATGTCTGATGTACACATTAAAAAATTATAGCACTTGGTCTGAGGCGGGCAATATACAGATATATCTTCTATATCATTCTCTCTGAAATTGTATTTAGCTCAATAAAGTAGGGAAATTGGTTCATTGTGCATGTGCATAGTCAGTCATCATACTATTGTGGTATATATGTGTTGTAGCAATTATATGCTATTTGATGCAATAATTATATGACGCCATGAATATATTTATTAATGTTGTACATGAATTGTGCTATTGTTGTTATTTTCTCTATGCTACCATGATGGTATCGATGTAGGGGATCTCACCTCTTTGTATTATTGTTTTGCTTATTTTGTGTTATGCTATTATTCTATGAAGACAACGATGGTGGCGAGGCAAGATCCACAGGGTTTTGTTAGTGTACAGTTTCATGGGGACATCGAAGCGTGGAATGTCCATTGGGACACGGGGCGTATTCAGTATGTGGGAGATGTTACCTTACTTTAGAGTAGGACCCAACATGCGGTTGCTACGTTATCTTTGGACGCTGCTATTTACTTGGAGTTTTATATGCCTATTGGGGAGTTATGGGGTAATCGTAGAACTACCCCTAGTAAGGATTTTGTGGAGTCAACTACCTAGACTTCTATCCGTAATGACATGCCCAGATTAGGGAATTTGTCTATTAGGGATCCTGAGGAGGATTTGGAAGAGGATCGGGTATAGGGCCCTATTCTTCAAGTTTTTGGATTTGGACTAGGTTCAGTTTTTATATGGTAGTTATATGTTGTTTGGAGTACGTAAGTTTTATGTAATTGAGTTGTTCCTAATCTATGTTATGTACTAAAGGTGTATATTATTCAGTTCTTGTATCTTATGTTTCTATAATTCGATAAGTTTATGTTATCTGCGAAAAAGAAATTTTGAGACCTGTATTAAAATAATATCAAACATTGTATAACTTGGGTAAAGAATTTAAAAGGAGTTAGTCTGAAATGTAATGCCCTACAGGGGGCGTCCTATTTGGTTATCGCGAAAGCCTCTTTTGGAGTGTGACCCTTTTTATGAAAGTCCCACACCTAGTATATCACTTACTATTATAGTTGTCATTCTGAAATGGGATCTTAACTCTAGAGGCCAAAGATCTTTAGAATTGTAAAGATATCCAATGGAAGTTCTTACGAATTAGAGGAACCCATAGATCCTTAGAATAAAAGTCATATAATTTAAGGCAACCTTAATTAGGACACAATGGGGGCATATCTTTATTTTAAAAAAATCATTTCATACATCTTGTGCATTAATTTATATATTTTTTGGATAAAAAAACTCATTTCATGCATTTTATGCATTAATAATATTTTTTATTGTTTGAGTAAAAAGAAAATTATTTCATGCATCAATAAAACTTTTGGATTAATAATAAAACAAAATAATCATTTCATGCATCTCATGTATCTCATGCATCAATAACTTATTTTTTTGGTAAAAAAAAGGGACTTATTTCATGCATCTCATGTATAAATAAAATTTTTGGGTTGACAACATTGTTTAGTCCATTAATATGATGAACTACATTTTATAATTTTTGTTCAACACTTTGAGCTTGATTTGAGAAAGGAAGTAAAGTCATTATCAATGGACCAACAATTTACCAATTCAGCAGGTCACTCCTGAATTTATTTTTGCATAGCATTATTTTCTTTTCTTTTCAAAAAAAAAAAACTCTTTCATTACACTTTAGATCTAGTTTTGCATCCAAAAAGAGCATTTTTAACCCATCTTGACATAGAAAAAAATTTGCATAAAGAAAATAAATAAGCTTTGTTTAGGATTTTTTTTTTTTACATTTGCATATAGATTTTTTTACATTAAAATAATTTTTTTTTGCATTAAAAAAAGTTCATCTCATCTTAAAATCATTTTCATTGCATTTTAGTATCTAAATGGGCAAAGGGTGATAATGATAGAATTATGCATTATGGCAAGTTGTGATTGACATTGACTAAATGCAAATGGTTTTGATGTCGACAAACAAGAAAGCAATGGAAACACAACGATCAAGTCACAAGGAATTCAAGATTAGCATGTAGGTCTTAGATCTTGTGTAAAGGTATATTAGGATTCACTCTAAGCTCATCAAATGACTTTCTTAAAACGGCTTTGCAAAATCATTCTTGTCTTTATGAAAATCATAGTTTAAACTAATGGTTTTTAGTAAGTATGTAAAGCTTTTCTAAAAAACATCTTGGAAATCTTATCTCCTTTTTCAAGTCAATAACAAATTAAGAGCCAAAACAGAAATGCGCCATTTTGTGTTTTAAAAGAACTAACAAATTAGGCAAAGAATGTAACCTGTTAATTGTCCTATCAAGGGCCAATTTCTAAGGCCCTTAACCAGTTAGGAACAGCTCCTAATCAGTTAGAGTGATATGAACAGAGGCATTGCCTCTTTATATTTTATATGCCTAACTGATTACGTAAGTTATTTAATCGATTATTTGATTAAATAGAAGCATCCCCTTTTGTTTCAAAACTGGGCCTAACCGATTGGGTTATTGCCCTAATCGATTATTTGCTTTCTCAGAAGCAAAATTCGTTAAGTCCTAATCGATTAGCATAAGTTCTAATCGATTAGCTGCTTTCCCAGAAGGCAATTTGCTTAAGTCCTAATCGATTAGGATATGGGCCTAATCGGTTAGGATATGGGCCTAATCGGTTATTGACTCTCACAGAAACCAATTTTGTTAAGTCCTAACCGATTAGGATATGACCCTAATTAGTTATTCAATAAAATAGAAACATATGTTTTGAGCTTAAAAGAGCCCCTAACCGATTAGGAACCTTAGGTAATCGATTAAGCCTGTTATCTGGAAAATGAGAAGAAGCACGTTCAACGACTATATTAAAGAGCATTTAATGCTCTCATCTACCCCCCAACGACTATCATTTGCCCTTAACTATAAATCTGAGTGTTAGGCATTAATGAAGGGTTAGAAAAACTGAGACCAACTATCTGAGAATCATTATTGAGCATAAAGTTCGTATCTCCATAATCATACTCATCATACTCTATTTTTGAGCTTAGAAAGTGTGAATCTTCAATACCCATAAGCTTCAATTTGTATCATCTACTCTTTGAGAGAGTTTCTATTCATCTACATTTTTGTATAATCTGTATAGAGAGGGTGAGGTATCCCTCAAAATTGTAAGGGTGAGGTATCCCTTGTTTGAAGAGGCTCAAGCTACAAAGGGTGAGGTATCCCAAGGTGGTGCTGAGTGCTCCAATTTATAAAAGTTATAAGCACCTGATTCAAGCTTGGAATTTAGAGGAAAATCTTGAGTGATTGCTTAAGGACTGGACGTAAGCCATAAGTGAATTGGTGGCTGAACCAGGATAAAACTTGATGTTTGTTTTTCTAAACTCAACTCTTTAATATTGTACACTATTTTATTGAGTTTGCTTGAATACTATATTGTTTGATTGTTGTATTTATAAATGAAAGTGTTCATCTCATCTATCCATTTATTTCTATTAATCAAATAGCTTCAACGAAAATAAGAATTCAAGTATTTTGGGAAAGATTTGTGAACTTTTCTTATATACTCAATTCACCCCCCTCTTGAGTAATTGAGGCCACTTGGTAACAAGTGGTATCAGAGCTAGACTCTTGTGTAAAGAACTTAGTAGCTTCAAGAAAAGAAATGGCTTCAAATGATTTTTCAAATGAAAGTTCTTCTATAAGTAGACCTCTTTTTTTCAATAGGGATGATTATGCATATTGGAAAGAAAGGATGAAATTTTTTATTGAAGCAATTGATTTAGATGTGTGGGACGCTATTGAAAATGGTGCTTTTGTCCCCACACGTACTATAAATGGTGTAAGAACTAATACACCTAGAAGTGAATGGACCGATGAGGACAAAAAGAAGGTTCAATACAACTTGAAAGCCAAGAACATCATTACCACATCTTTGGGGTATGATGAATTCTTTAGGGTGTCAAATTGTAAGACCGCCCAAGAAATATGGGATACCTTTCAAGTAACTCATGAAGGCACAAACGAGGTAAAGAGATCAAGAATAAACACTATCACTCATGAATATGAACTATTTAGAATGAACCAAGGAGAGAGTATTCAAGAAATGCAAAAGAGATTTACATATATCATTAATCATCTTGCTTCATTAGGAAAGACTTTTCCTAATGAAGACCTTATTAACAAAATCTTGAGATATTTGAGTAGGAATTAGCTACCAAAAGTGACGGCTATTGCAGAATCAAGGAATCTATCAACAATGACGCTAGCCACCTTATTTGGGAAGCTTCAAGAATATGAGTTGGAGCTAAATAGGCTCAATCAAAATGAAGAGCATGATAAGAAAAAAAAGGGGATTGCACTCAAAGCCACCTCTCTTACAATTGAAGAGGATGATGAAGATGGCGAAGAAGATGCAGAAAATCTTGAACTAAGTGAGGAGAATCTTAGTCTCCTTGTGTGGAAGTTTGGAAGATTCTTAAAGAAGAAGGGATTCCAAAGAAGGCCACCCTTCCTTCAAAAGAAAGTCTACCACAAAGGAGAAGGATCCTCAACTCCTCCAAAATGTTATGAATGTGGAAAATTGGGACACATGAAAATAGAGTTTCCCATGTATCATAAGAAGATGGAGAAGTTTGAGAAAAGACTTTCCAAAGAAAAGAAAGTAAGGAGAATGTATATAACATGGGAGGACAATGACATGAGTTCTTCTGATAGCTCGGAGAATGAAGAAGCTCATCTTTGCCTCATGGCTCAAGGAGAAGAAAGTGAAGATAGCGACACCAAGGTAACATCCTCTAACTTAGATTCTTCACCTTCTTATAATGAATTATAAGATGCTTTTCAATAATTGCATGATGAATCTATGAGGCTCACAAAAATGATTTTATCTTCAAATAAAATAATCTCCTTATTAGTAAACAAAGTTTCTATTTTAAACAAGGAGATTAATGAGCTTAAGATTGAAAATGAAATCTTAGGACTTATTGATGCTAACTCATCATGCAAAGCATCATGCAAAGCATTTAAAAAAGAAATTGAAGATTTAAACAAAACTCTTACAAAATTTACCCTTGGAAGAGACAACTTGAATGTGTTGTTAGGGAAACAAAAATGTATTTTCCAAAAAGTCGGTTTGGGGTATAATCCCAATAACCAACAAAAATCTTACAAAAATTTCTTTGTTTCCACAAATGCTTCAAGTAGTCACTTTATCAAATGCTTTCATTATGGGAGGAAAGGGCATAGTGCATCCATATGTAATGTTAGAAAGAACATTAACACCAAGATTGAAACTAAAAAGGTTTGGGTTCTTAAGGGCATCTTGCCTAACTCTAACACACAATGACCCTAGACAATTTGGGTACCAAAGGTTAAAATTTGAATGTGTATTGTAGGTGTGCTTGAAGACCAAAAGCTCAAGTTGGTATCTTGATAGTGGTTGCTCTAAGCACATGACTGGTGATGGCTCTAAGTTTTCCTTCCTTGTCCCCAAGAAGAATGGTCACGTGACATATGGTGACAACAACAAAGGGAAGATCCTTGGAGTTGGTAAAGTTGGTAACAACCCTTCTTCATCTATTGATAATGTTTTGCTTGTTGAAGGACTCAAACAAAACTTGCTTAGCATTAGTCAACTATGTGATAAGGGGAATAGAGTAATATTTGATTCTAATTGTTGCATAATTGAGGGTAAAGATGATAAGCATGTTAAGTTTGTTAGTCATAGGGTTAATAATATATATATATGATTAGCCTTGATGACATTTTCTCAAATGATGCTAAATGCTTTATGAGTAAAGAAAATGATTCATGGTTATGGCATAGAAGAATTGCTCATATTCACATGGATCACTTAAACAAATTGATTTATAAATAACTAGTAATTAGTCTTCCAAAGCTCAAATTTGAAAAAGACAAATTTTGTGATGTATGTCAAAAGGAAAAACAAGTAAAGGTCTCTTTTAAAGCTAAAAATGTGGTTTCAACCTCTAGACCTTTACAATTTTTGCACATGGATCTTTTTGGTCCCTCTAGAACTATGAGCTTTAGTGGAAATTACTATGCATTAGTGATTTTGGATGATTTTTCTAAGTTTACATGGACATTATTCTTGTCTCACAAAAATGATGCTTTTCAATCATTCAAAAAACTTGCCAAAGTTATTCAAAACGAAAAAAGTTTTTATATTGCATCCATAAGAAGTGATCATGGTGGTGAATTTGAAAACCATGAATTTGAAACCTTTTATGATAAACATGACATTGAGCATAATTTTTCTGCCCCTAGAACACCACAACAAAATGGTGTTGTAGAAAGGAAAAATCGATCTTTAAAGGAAATGACAAGAACTATGCTCAATGAGGCCAACCTTCCTAAGTACTTTTGGGTGGATGCAGTTAACACCAGTTGTTATGTTATGAATAAAGCCCTAATAAGGCCAATTTTAAAGAAAACCCCATATGAATTGTATAAGGGAAGGAAGCCAAATGTTTCACATTTTCATGTCTTTGGATGTAAATGCTGTTTTGAATAATAGAAAGGATAACTTGGGGAAGTTTGACGTAAAATCTGATGAGAAAATTTTTATTGGCTATTCTATACATAGTAAGGCCTTTAGAGTTTATAATAAACGAATTATGATCATAGAAGAATCTATATATGTTGCTTTTGATGAAACTAACCTAAATGAGCCGAGAAAAGAGGTTATTGATGATGTTACAGAAATTTTGGAAAGAACATACTTGGAGAATCAAGAGAAAGAGCCCAAGAAGCAAGAAAAGAAACCCCTTGATCACTCATGACAAAATGATTCAGAAATTATGGATCTAATCAAAGAATGGAGGGCATCAAGATATCATCCTCTCGAAAAGATGATAGGTGATGTATCAAAAGGGGTAATCACTCGAAACTCTCTTAGAGATGTATGTAATCACTTGGCTTTTGTCTTTCAAGTTGAACCTAAAGACATAAATGAGGTCATTAATGATGAATATTGGATCTTAGCCATGCAAGATGAACTAAATCAATTTGAGAGAAATCGAGTTTGGAAATTAGTTCCAAGACCCAATGATCATCCTATAATTGGCACTAAATGGGTCTTTAGAAACAAACTTGATGAAATGGGCTTAATAATAAGAAACAAAGCTAGGCTTGTATCTAAGGTCTATAACTAAGAAGAAGGCATAGACTATGAAGAAACTTATACCCCCGTAGCTAGATTAGAGGCCATTAGAATGTTACTTGTATATGCATACATCATGGATTTCAAGCTTTATTAAATAGATGTTAAAAGTGCCTTTTTAAATGATTTTATACAAGAAGAGGTGTATGTGACACAACCTCTTAGTTTTGAGGACTTTGAAATACCCAGCCATATTTTTAAACTGAAAAAGGCCTTGTATGACTTAAAACAAGCTCCTAGAGCTTGGTATGAAAGGTTGAGCAAATTTCTTTTAGAAAATGGCTTCTCTAGGGGAAAGGTTGACACTACTCTCTTTATCAAGCATAAAAAGCATGACATTCTTCTTGTTCAAATTTATGTTGATGATATAATATTTGGTGCCACTAACAACTCTCTTTGTAAGGATTTTACTAATATTATGCAAAGTGAGTTTGAGATGTCCATGATGGGTGAGCTAAACTTCTTCCTTGGTCTCCGAATCGAGCAAACGAAGGATGTGACTTTCATAAGTCAGTCCAAATATTACAAGGAGTTGCTCAAAAAGTTTGGAATGGAAGGTGCCAAGCATATGGCTACACCAATGGACACCTCTTGTTACTTAGACAAGGATGAAGGAGGTAAATATGTAGAAATCACAAAATATAGAGGTATGGTTAGCTCACTTCTTTATCTTACAGCTAGTAGGCCAGATATCATGTTTAGTGTATGCATGTGTGCTAGATATCAAGCTAATCCTAAGGAATCACACTTAAGTGCTGTAAAACAAATTATGAAATATCTTATCGGCACTTCACAAATGGGTTTGTGGTACCCTAAGGGTGCCTCTTGTAGCCTAGTTGGTTACTTCGATTCTGACTTTGTTGGATGCAAAATGGATCGGAAAAGCACTAGTGAAACATGCCACTTGCTTGGAAGCTCACTAATTTCTTAGCATAGGAAGAAACAAAATAGTGTGGCGTTGTCTACAGTTGAAGCTAAATATGTTGCAGCTGGAAGTTGTTGTGCACAAATCCTTTGGGTGAAGCAACAACTTCTTGATTATGGTCTAGAACTGGATCACATCCCTATAAGGTGTGATAACACTAGTGTAATCAACTTGTCAAAAAATCCCATTTTACACTCAAGAACAAAACACATTGAAATTAGGCATCACTTTATAAGAGATCATGTTCAAAAATGTGATTGCATCCTTGAATTTGTGGAAACCATTAAGCAAGTAGCTGATATTTTTACCAAACCATTAAACAAAGAAGTATTCTTTTATATAAGAACTGAACTTGGAATTTTGGATCAATCATGCATCTAATTTTACTGTATCTTATATGTTTATGGTACAACACTTGCTATAATGGTGTATAATATGCTAATCTACTGCATAATAAATCATTTCTGTTGCATAACTTGATATTCTACTGCATAAAAATGTTGTTTTGCTATGCAATTTCATAACGTTTAATCACTATTGAATCCAATACTAACTTGAGCATCAGAGTGTCCCCCTAATTTGTTTTGCAGGTGCTTGATCCATGCTTAAGTCCCTCATCCTCCCCTAATCATGTTCCTGCTGAAGAAAATTATTTCTTATTCACTTGAAGAAGAAAATTCTGTGTTTGGGATGTCTCCATAGTGATTAAATGTTGATAAAAGTGAAATCAAGTTAAGTTGGAATAATTTGGTGATGAAAGGTCTGATTTCTTAAAGAATAGTAGCTTTGGAAGTGCAATAAACTATCAAAAAAGGAAAAGGATCTATTATGTGGGACTTGGAAATTTGGTTGATAAGAAAATTACTTTCTGCCATAGCTCTATAACTGGTTAGGAAAACTATATAACCGGTTATTTCATCTCACAGGGCCACACATTTTCAATTTTCATACAAAGCTAACTGATTAAACAGACCCCTCTAATCGGTTATTTGCCCAAATTGTGAGCTCCATTTTCACTCCCACAAAGCTCTAATCGGTTAGAAAGAACCCTCTAATCGGTTATTTGCCTAAATAGTGAGCTTTTCTTTCATTCCCATAATACTGTAATCGGTTACCAACATGTTCTAATCGATTAGCCCAAACCTCCTAACTAATTATTAAGCTCCTCAAAACACCAGAACAGTGGCGTCCACTTTCATTTTCATGACGACCCCTATATCTCCATCCTCATCTTCTTCTTCTTCCCTCAAACACATACTCCTCTCTACTCACATCCACTACAAATCCAACCAAAAATCCACCATTCAAACACTTTTTCCCTCATTTTCCATCACTTTCCCCTAATTTCCACTGATTAAAACCTCATTTCTTCTCCAAAATTTTCACCTTCCTCTCACTTTCTCTCTCTTCAACCGTGTCCTAGCCTCCATTCTTCCATCATGGTAAGAAGTTCTTCTCACCACAAATGCCCTCACACCAAAAACCCTAATGTACCTCTGCCACCATCCACTTCACCTCCTGACTGAGATTTTTCAATTAGCCTCAACATTGGGAGGTACTTCTCCAACAAGGATCAAATGAAGGCATACACATTATACTTTCATGTGCGATGTCTCATTCAATCCAAGTACATGGACTGGGACTTCTTCAACAGAGAATAATTCACATACCTTATAGAGCTCCTAGAATTCCATGGGTTGAAAACCCTTGTCACCACCAACCCCGAGTATTTCTACATTGAACCCACAAAAGTTTACTTCTGCAATTTAAATATTGTTAGTGAAAATTTAGTTTATGAGTTTAAAAGACATAGAATTATTGTGCAACCAAGTGAGTGGACTACCATATTTGGTCTCACTTATTCTGGAGACCAACTCCCTGTGGACAATTACAATTCATGGGAGGATTTTGATTGAGACCAAGCTGTCGTAAACATGCTACAACCAGGAACCCAAGTGCCAAAAGGTTCTTTTACTGCTAGTGTTCTGAATTTACAGGATCATCTTCTTCACTTCATAGTCACACACATCCTTGTACCAAGGGCAAGCAACTATGCCTTAGTTGAAGAAGAAGACATTTTCTTGATATGGGCACTCAAAAGACGTGTGAAGATTAATTAACCTTATTACATCATGCATTACATGATGAAAGCTAAAGAAAAGGCAGTTATGGATCTTCCTTATGCCCTATTGGTTGCTCGAATTCTAGACCAATATAAGGTCCCCCTAGGGGATGATGGAATCATGAATACAATGGGTCCCCACAAGTTTGGACTTGCCTCTATTAATCGAATGCATATGAAGAAAGTAAATGACGAATGGATTTATGGTCATAGACGTGTGGCAGCAGCACCACAAGAAGAAATTCCTGCTGATCCGGCTGATGCTCTTATGGAGGAGGCACCAGCAACAAATAGTATTCTAGAAGCAATAAGTGAAGCACGCATTCTTGCTGCTATTGCGGATCTTAGAACTTACCAGGAGCACAACAACTCAGTCATCTTTGATAGCTTAAGTGCTATGGAGGATCACTTAGATAGGCTCGAGCGTCGCAACCCAGCGCCAGAGGATCATGGGGCTTAGGCAAGGAATATCTATTTCAGTTATAGCACTATTTCTGACCTTGTCTGCTTTGGTTACAATTATGTTGTGGATATTATGTTTAGCCTTGACTCAAATGTTTTGGATATTATCTTAGAACTATGACATGTTTAACTGGCATCTTGGACATGTTTGAATATGGCTTGAATGCATATTTTGGATGATATGGTATAACTTGAATGTGTCTATCTATGAAAAGATTACTGAATATGCTTCCATTGTGGCTATATTATTACTGGTTACCTGTTCCATTTTTTTTTATCATGCCAAAAGGGGGAGAAGGATATAGGCTTTTTATTGAGAAAAGAAGGTAAAATAACTAAAAGTTTTACTTAAAGCGTTTCTTTTAATGGTCATGGAATTCCAAAACAAATGGGGAGTTGTGCATCTCAGATTCAATTACCTCTTGAACAAAAGAGGGGAAGTAAGTCTCTAAATCCTGTTATGAATTCTAATTATTATTTGAACTAATATTTTTTGCAATAATTGTTTGTCATCATAAAAAGGGAGAAGAATGTGATTGACATTGACTAAATGCAAATGGTTTTGATGTCGACAAACAAGAAAGCAATGGAAACACAATGATCAAGTCACAAGGAATTCAAGATTAGCATGTAGGTCTTCGATCTTGTGTAAAGGTATCTTAGGATTCACTCTAAGCTCATCTAATGGCTTTCTTAAAATGGCTTTGCAAAATCATTCTTGTCTTTATGAAAATCATAGTTTAAACTAATGGTTTTTAGTAAGTATGAAAAGCTTTTCTGAAAAACCTCTTAGAAATCGTATCTCCTTTTTCAAGTCAATACCAAATTAAGAGCCAAAACAGAAACGCACCATTTTGTGTTTTAAAAGAACTAACAAATTAGGCAAAGAATGTAACCTGTTAATTGTCCTGTCAAGGGCCAATTTTTAAGGCCCTTAATCGGTTAGGAACAGCTCCTAATCGGTTAAAGTGATACGAACAAAGGCATTGCCTCTTTATGTTTTATATGCCTAACCGATTAGGTAAGTTATTTAATCGATTATTTGATTAAACAGAAGGATCCTCTTTTGTTTCAAAACAAGGCCTAACCAATTATGTCATTGCCCTAATCGATTATTTGCTTTCTCAGAAGCAAAATTCATTAAGTCCTAACCGATTAGCATAAGTTCTAACCGATTAGTTACTTTCCAAGAAGGCAATTTGCTTAAGTCCTAACTAATTAGGATATGGGCCTAATCGGTTATTCACTCTCACAGAAACCGATTTTGTTAAGTCCTAACCGATTAGGATATGACCCTAATCGGTTATTTAATAAAACAAAAACATATGTTTTGAGCTTAAAAGAGCCCCTAACCGATTAGGAACCTTGGGTAATCGATTAAGCTTGTTATCTGGAAAAGAGAAGAAGCACGTTCAACGGCTATATTAAAGAGCATTTAATGCTCTCATCTACCCCCAACGGCTATCATTTGCCCTTAACTATAAATCTGAGTGTTGGGCATTAATGAAGGGTTAGAAAATCTGAGACCAACTATTTGAGAATCATTATTGAGCATAAAATTCGTATTTCCATAATCATACTCATCATACTCTGTTTTTGAGCTTAGAAAGTATGAATCTTCAATACTCATAAGCTTCAATTTGTATCATCTACTCTTTGAGAGAGTTTCTATTCATCTACATCTTTGTATAATCTGTATAGAGAGGGTGAGGTATCCCTCAAAATTGTAAGGGTGAGGTATCCCTTGTTTGAAGAGGCTCAAGCTACAAAGGGTGAGGTATTCCAAGGTGGTGTTGAGTGCTCCAATTTGTAAAGGTTATAAGCACCTGATTCAAGCTTGGAATTCAGTCGAAAATCTTGAGTAATTACTTGAGGACTGGATATAAGCCACAAGTGGATTGGTGGCTGAATCAGGATAAAGCTTGGTGTTTGTTCTTCTAAACTTAACTCTTTAATATTGTGCACTATTTTATTGAGTTTGCTTGAATACTATCTTGTTTGATTGTTGTATTTGTAAGTGAAAGTGCTCATCTTATCTATCCATTTATCTCTATTAATCAAATAGCTTCAACGAAAATAAGAATTCAAGTATTTTGGGAAAGATTTGCGAACTTGTCTTATATACTCAATTCACCCACTCTCTTGAGTAATTGAGGCCACTTAGTAACACAAGTTACACAAAAAAAGGAGAAGTGAAAATGAGAAAGAAGAAAAACAAAAAAAAAATTATTGCATCTCAAGCATCTAGAAAAAGAAAAATTCTACATCGCATCTCGTCATCAATTTTTGCATTTTCTTTTAGTCTTAGTTTCAATTTGCATTTAGCTTCAATTTATGAAAAAAAAGTGAAAATTTTAGCATTGCAACTTCGCATGAATGTTTGCATCTCGGCATGTAAAAAGAAAAAAGAAGAGAATTTTTTTCATCACATTTTAATGTAAACTTTTTGCATATCCAAAAAAGAGAAGAATAATGATTCCATATGCATTCCTATTTAGAAAGATTAGACCATTGTGCTTCCAAGGAAAATAAATATCAATCAAACCCAGGATCACGAGACTGGATCACAAACAAGACCCATGGAAATGGTTGGAAGGAAACTAGGTCTTGAAATAAATGAAGTAAGGGGAAGACGAGATCAAATGGCAAAAGGACAGGCAAGAATGGAAGGGATGTTGAAGCCGTTGAGGGAGGATTTTATCTCAAAATGATCAAATGGGTCCTTAGGAAATTATGTGGTAATGACTCATGGAACAACTGTCAACATCCATGTAACACAACTGTTTAGAATGGGTAGCCAGAGGTAACCACAAAATGCTCAACATGGTAATAACTCAATAGTGTCAGAGAATGAGAAGATGAGGGAAGAAAGGCTTCAAAAGTTACAAAAGCAAATTAGGGCAATCTAGGGTTCTAATACCTATGGTTATATGGAAATTGATGATCTATGTCCTATGACAAGAGTAACTATCCTAAAGGATTTCAAGATCTCAGACTTCTCAAAGTTCAACGAGATTACTAACCCTTTCTTCCACTTGAAGACTTATTGCAACAAGATGGTCGTCTGGTCTAGGAATGATAAATTCCTTATTAATTTCTTTCATGAGAGCTTAACTAAGCCTGCTTTGGATTAGTACATTCAACTAAACCATTGAAAAATATTGTGTTGGACAAATTTGGTGAACTTATTCATGGATCAATACCATTTTAACTTGGATATAGCTCCATCCTAAGAACAACTTATGGCAATGCAGAAAAAAGGATGATGATACTTTTAAGAAATATGCTCAAAGGTGGAAGGCCCTAGCTATACAAGTTCAACCACCACTCACTCTAGCCAAGATGTGTTCTTATTTCTTAAGAACCCTTGAGTCTTCATTCATTAGGTTAATGGCTAGTGTAGCTTACAAAGATTTTGCTGACTTGATTAAAGCTGGGGAAAGGATAGAAGCTTTAGCAAGAGCTGGTAAATTATCCATTGGCAGTGCAGAGGATGGATTTCAAGTGAATGAGCTACATCCAAAAAGGAGTGAGACAGAAATAAGTCATGTACAGCATCAACAGCCATATTTGATCCATATCCCACCATCCTACTTAACCTACAAAACTTACCAAACACCCACACCTTATTACCATCAATCCCTCACCAATACTCTTTACCAAGCTAACCACATCCCCCTCCATATCCATACACTTTGACCCATCCACTTTTACTTTCTCCTCATGCTGATTACTCACCCACACCTCCATAAGTCCAACCTAATGCCAATCGTCCCCAACCAAATTCACAAAATTGAAGACGCTTTCGTTGCTAACCACCACCATTCTTAAAATTATCTATTCTAAATGCTGAATTATTCCAACATTTGTCTAATGCCAAATTAGTTTTTGGAGCACCTATGTGCATGATTGTACCTTTATTCCCAGCATGGTATAACCCAAATGTTAGTTGCAAGTTTCACTTGGGGCAGATGGCCATTCAATTGAAGAAAGTGAAGGCTTTAAGAACTCAGTCAGATGATTATTAGCAAGTGGGTAGTTAGAGACTCAAGATGATGGAAGATTAAATATTCCTTCCAATTCATTTCTCGACCATTGAGGAAGAATAGTGCTTTATCCTTGAGGGATCTCTGAGTAGTTGGCATTTTGATCTGTTCATTAAGTGGTTACTATTTAGTCATTAAAATCATTTGAGTTTTGGACTCATGTTAACTTTCTTGAAGAAATAATGTAATGAATTTGCATGAATTTTATCATACCTTGTTTCCTTTATCTTCTTTGTATTCTTTGCATTTATGTTCTTGCCATTTTCATCCATATCTTATTGTCTCTTTTATCATTTCCTTTTCTCTGTCCTTCTTTCATTTATTCAAGTATTTTTCTTGGGTTTGGACTCCATGAGACTCCCATTCTTAGAAGTTATTTGTTTAATGAATGTTGATGAAGCCCACATGAATAGGTGCTTTTTAAAAAAAATAAGAAAAAATAAAAAAGAAAAAAGAAAAAAATGAAAGAGAAAAAAGAGAAAAATAAAAAGAGAAGAAATAAAAAGGGTGAAAAGAAATAATGACCTAGTGTGCAATATAATTTTGTCTCAGGATTTACTTTTTTGAAAATAAGCAATCATGATTTGAAATGAAGATTGGCTATCTTTCTCTATCCTTCGCGAGATTTCATTGTCCCTTGTTACCCCTTTGAGCTTGAAAGTTTTCTTCATAGAACCTTAGACAAGGATCACTCCTATACTAAGGGCTAGCACAAAGTAAAGGATGATTTATGTGGGAAAAAATATGAAGAGATAGAAAGAAAAAAAAGGAAGACAAGAGGAGAAGGAGACTAAGAAAAAGAAAAGAAAAAAACAACAAACAAAGTAAATGATGATTTTTGTGAAAAGAGGAAGAAAAGGGAAGGAAGGAAGGCAAAAAGGGAAGGAGATAAAAAGTGAAAAAAAAAAGAACAAAAAAAGAGAAAAAAGAAGGAGAATGAAGAAGCATGTAGAAAAGGTAAATGATGAAGTGAAAAAGAGAAGAAAAGATAAAAGTAAGCAAAAGTGCTAGTATGCCAAAGGCAATTGACAAAACTTACCAAAGATCTTTGGTCCCATTTAACCCTTAAACACTTGTTTGAGCCTTATATTTTTTCTTTCATAATCCTTAATCTTGGTCATGTTACAAGCCTTAAAAAGTCCGATATCAATGAAGAGTTGTTGTCATTTTTATTTTAACTTTAATTTTGAGACAAAAGGTTCATGCTTTTTCAAGTTTTTAGTTCATTGCTCTTAAGAAAAGCAAAAAAAAAAAATGAGGGGGGGGGGAAGAAAAGAAAGAAACTAAATAGCTTGTTAGGTTGAAAACCCGCAAGGACAGTCTAAGCAAAAGTTAAGGCTAAGAGGAAAAAAATAAAGAAGAAGAAGAAAAGGAGGATGGACTTTCTATCCCTACAATGGAGCAAATCTTTTGGTTCAATTTGGCCCTACACAGTGAAAATTTTCTACCTTGTTTGATTCAGCTCAAATTGGGACAATTTTTCTTTTCTCTAGTTCAATTTGACTTACACAAGGGTGAGTTTCTACCCTATTCAATTAGGCCCTAGACTAGGGTAAATTTCTCTTTGATTCAATTTGGCCATACATTAGGACAACTTCTCTTCAATTTAGTTAGTAAACATTAGGCCAACTTCATTCTTAAGTGACATACATTAGGCCAATTTCATTTTCAAGATGCCTTACATTGGGGAAAATTTTTTTGAATGCTCAGCAAAAGGAAATCAATGGCCATGATGTCTAGTTGGCAACCAAAAATTAATTTCATGAAGATCAAACTATTCCATAGTGGGGCAACACCCCTTTGATTCCTATAGCACAGTTTGTGTCTTTTTTCATATATTCATTCTTTATAAATACCCTATGTGTAGTTGAAGTTCGAAGACCAATCTAAAAGTTGTTCACTCAGTAAACTTATTTTCTGTTGTACTTTTGAACCCATGTGTGTCTGTTACATAATGCTTTAGGTAAAGTGAACATGAGTACAATACTATGATTTGACCATCTAATGGTAATCCTTTGATGAACTCAAAAGTTCCAATTGAATAGGGAAAAGGATATCCTCAAGGGATAATTGATAATCATATATTTTATACATTAATAAACTCTCATTTTTAGTCATTTACACTCTCCATGTACTTAATTGATTGAGTTTGGTTATGTTTTGTAAGTTTGGACTCAAATTGTACTTAATTGAATTTTTCAGCATGATTTACGTCTTACACTATTTCTATATTTTGACCATATCTTGAGTTCTAGATGTTTACTAATTATTTATTTTACCTTGTTGGAAAGATAATAGAGAGCTCTAAAACTTTCATAAGAGCTCGAGGTCAAAGTCGGATATCTAGTGGAACTAATTGGGCTTGGAAGTTAGAATACGAGTTTTGTTATTGGAACATGAACAGTGTGCAGTACTCAGAGCATAACTCGGGATGTAAGATCTGGATTGGGCTAAAATTTTGGTATCTGAAAGTTAAGACTCATATCTACAACTTTTATGAAGAACACAAGACTCAACTCGGACTCCGTAGAGGTCATATTGGACTTAGAAGTCAGAACAGAGGAGCTGTAACTGGGCTTGAATAGTGTGCAGTAATCAGAGAACAACTTGAGCTGTAAGATCTAGATTGGGCTGAAATTTTGGCATCTGTAAGTTAAGACTCATATCTATAACTTTCATGAAAATCACGTGATCAAATTATGACACATTCAATGATTTCAGAACTGAATAATTTCAGAGACAAAGAATCTCTATAATTTTCCACTCACCAAAAGTCATTTGGCATTTTTCACTCATTTTCTACTCATCCACTTGATGTGTGTGAAACAACATCATATTCTATTCTTATTGTGTGTTCATTTTTAGGCATTTTAGGCATTTTAGTTTCTCTTTTTATTTGTTTTTCATTTAGTTCAAATAACTACGGTGTTTGTGGTGTTGTTGTGCAGGATTGTGCTCAATTGGCCTTGAAATGAATGTAAAGCTTGCAAGATTGAAGTTGGAGCTTTATGGATAGCAAACAGAGGCAAAAAGCTCACTCCAGAGAGATCCATGGCCTACCTGTGGAATTTCCCACAGCCATGGATCGATCAGTAACTTGAGGAAGCAAAAGAGAAATTCCAGAGAGTTCTACATCCAGGCCGTGGAATTCAAGCTGAAGCAAAAATTTCAGAGAGTTCCACGGCCATGGAATTCAAGGTTACCAAAAACTTGATGTGTGAAATCTGCAAGTGTACGGTTTTGTCGTCAAGTAATAAAAAGATCAAATCCATAGAGACTGTTTCTATGAATACCAATTAATTAATTAATTCAATTAAATTAAACAAATGGAATAAAATTATTGAGTGATAAGAATGTAGTAACCAAGCAATTAAATAAATAAATACTAAAGTGCAAAATTGAGAACAAAAATAGTAAGTTATTAAGAAAAGTTTTTCAGAGTAAAGAAAGCTGCCAAGATTGGGGTAACCACAATGATACAAGACAAATCCTAATTAACAACCCTTTTATTAAAATGAAATTCAATTGAAGGTGAATTACCCTAAATTAGTTAATGTTCTTTTTCAAGAGATAAGAATCGTGCCCAATTAAACCAATTTTAATAAAAGGGTTGTCAAATAGGATTTGTCTTGTATCATTGTGGTTACCCCAATCTTGGAACCTTTCTTGAATCTGAAAAACCTTTCTTAATAACTTACTGTTTTTGTTCTCAATTTTGCACTTTAGTATTTATCTATTTAATTGCTTGGTTACTACATTCTTATCACTCAATAATTTTATCCCCTTTATTTAATTTAATTGAATTAATTAATTAATTAGTATTCATAGACACAGTCCCTATGGATTCGATCTTTTTATTACTTGACGACGAAACCGTACACTTCCGGATTTCACACAGGGAGTATTTTCATTTTCATATTAGATCATTAGTTTCATGCATTTTCATGTCTCATTTTGCATTGCATCTTCATGTTGCATTTTCACACCATCATATCTCTCGGCTTTTTGGTTGAACTTGTGCCCCTCTCTTTTTAGGATTTTGAGATTGTATTGATTTGGAACCCAATTTGTTGATTTTTGTGGTAGGCAACAGGCATTGTTTTAATTGATAGTAGAGGTGATCTCTTGATAGTTGATAATTAGTATATGTTCTCTGAATTTGTGCTTCTCATTGATTTTTGAACCTCTAAATGTGAGTTTTGAGCCTATATGGGATTTATGCACTATATGATTTTTGCTCCCATTCTTTGTGTTGAGTGATATTTCCTCATTGATTTTGTGCTCTAGAACTTGATTTGAAACCATTTTGAGGCGAAATTTTTGTTTGCATGCTTAAATGTGATTAAGGCATCTTAGGTATTTTTCTGGCCTTCTGAAATAATTATCACACTTTCATCTGCTAGTTGCCCATTTTGATCCTATTGCATAATTGTTTTTCTTGATGCCTATGATGATATATTATTGGTAATCATTTAGAATATTAAATGGAGCAAATTGGGTTTGAAAGTTGTGTTAAGTTGTGTTGAGAATCATGTGTTTTTGACCCTTCTCTCTCTCAAATGAAAAAAAAAAGCAAATAAAAGAAAATTATAAAATGAAAGCTTGAAAAAGAAGAGGAAGGGAAGAAGGAAAATTAAGAAGAAAATGCTTGGAAATGTGGAGTTATACTCTTGATTGAAAAATGCCCTTGCTCCATTTATGTTCTATTGGATTTCTTGTGCTTATTGAAAATTTTGTTAGCTCTTTGTGCATACCTTCCTTTCTTTACCCTACCTAACATCATTCCCATGGCCCCATTACAACTCTTGAAAGACCTTTTGATTCTTGCATGTATACTGATTATTAGTAGAAATTTGGTTTCTTATCAAGCTTATAGAAGTACTGTTTCTTTGAAGAATCTTGAGCGCATTGTTTTCACCCTTAAACACTTTGAGTGTGGTTAGTAGAGTGAACCTAATTTAGTGAGGAGCGTGATTTCTGAGAACTTTAGCCTCTAATTGGACTTGATTTTGATTACCTCTCTAATTCTTGGTTTACCTTTGCCTATTGCATGGTTGGTTATTTTCTCAGGTACCTCCTTCATTATTGTCTCTTGATCCCATTTCTTGGTTTGACATTA
This sequence comes from Ormosia semicastrata, assembly GCA_029884595.1. Classification (NCBI taxonomy): domain Eukaryota; kingdom Viridiplantae; phylum Streptophyta; class Magnoliopsida; order Fabales; family Fabaceae; genus Ormosia; species Ormosia semicastrata. The sequence goes on along the minus strand of JAQQTO010000042.1, from coordinate 16,911,445 downwards.
GTTATTGCTTGGGGACAAGAAAAATCTTAAGCTTGGGGGGATTTGATGTGTGTGAAACAACATTATATTCTATTCTTGTTTTGCATGCATTTTTAGGCATTTTAGTTTCTCTTTTTATTTGTTTTTCATTTAGTTTGGATAACTGCAGTGTTTGTGGTATTGTTGTGTAGAATTGTGCTCAATTGGCCTTGAAATGGATGGAAAGCTTGCATGATTGAAGTTGGAGCTTTACGGATAGCAAACAGGGGCAAAAAGCTCACTCTAGAGAGATCCACAGCCTGCCTGTGGAATTTCCCATGACCATGGATCGAGCACCAACTTGAAGAAGCAAAAGAAAAATTCTAGAGAGTTCCACGGCCAGGTCGTGGAATGATCCACGACCGTGGAATGATCCACGACCAAGTCGTGGAATGATCCACAACCGTGGATCGCAGTACGCATCAGTTTTTAAATTTTATTTTTTATTTCTTTTGGGGCCTTTTAGCCAATTAAAATCCTAGGGGTATAAATAGATGTTCTGAAAATAAATTTGGGGTTCCAATTTAGTTGAAGGAGGCACATTTGGAGGCTCTTGATCTTTATCTTTCTTCTCTCTTCTTTCTTTGATTACGACTTTGGATGTTCTTGAATTTGAATTCTTGTTTCTTCTCCTCCATGTCTAAGTAGTTCTTTTTGTTTCTAGGATTGGGCAATGCCCTTTGATACATTGATGATGATTAATTGACTTTGGTTCCCCTTTTATTAATCTTGAATGTTCTTTGATTCAATCTTTATTGTGCTTATTCATGTGAATTTGTTGGCCACGTATTTGCATCTCATAGATATCTAGGGACGTACTGAGAGGTGAACCTTGGTGTTAGAACTATAAGAATTGAACTTAAGGTCTAAATCACGAGAGTAGGTTTAGCCTTTTGAGGATTCAATGAATTACCATAAAGTGTAATGGGTTTAATTTAAATTCAATTACCACGATAGTAGGAATTAGTTTAATTGGGCACGGTTCTTGTCTCTTGAGAAAGAACATTAACTAATTTAGGGTAACTCAGCTTTAATTGAATTTCAATTTTAATAAAAGGGTTGTCAATTAGGATTTGTCTTGTATCATTATAGTTACCCCAATCTTGGAAGCTTTCTTGAATCTAAAAAATCTTTCTTAATAACTTACTATTTTTGTTCTCAATTTTGCACTTTAGTATTTATTTATTTAATTTCTTGGTTACTACATTCTTATCACTCAACAATTTTATCCCCTTTGTTTAATTAAATTATATTAATTAATTAATTGGTGTTCATAGACACAGTCCCTGTGGATTTGATCTTTTTATTACTTGACGACGAAACCGTACACTTGCGGATTTCACACATCACCATTCACTTATGACTTAGCCCCCTTATTTTTTTGTATCCCTAATCCTCTATAAAAGGGAGCTTTTGCTGATCATATGGGGAATCTTGGTCCTAGAGACCAAGATCATGCTATTGTGTTATTTGTTTATCTTGTTGTAGTTTTCTTTTATTCTAAATTGAAGTTATGTTCTGTTTCTTCTTCTTCTCTCTTTCTTTCTTCTTGTCTATGAGTAACTAATTTTTATTTTTCTTAGGTGAAAGGGTGAAGCTCTTGATGATGAAATAAGGTTAGATTAATCTCTTTCTTGTGCTTAATTGACATATTATCAAATGGTCATTATATGTATTGTGTTTTGTTTCCAAACAATTTAGAAACACTCCTTGTAAAATGGAGATCTTGATTTATTGTAAACGTGATATTGGCACAATGAATGCTTGAGCCCATTTATAAGTGGTGGTGTTAATAGATGATTAAAGGAATCATAATATAATTACGTATATAATCTTAAATGAACTTTGAATGTTGTATTTTCTGATTGGAACCTCCATTATGTGTGGATTCTAATTAAGTTATAAAAAGAATTAATTTTGTCCTTAATTTAATTACTAAGAGCGGATCTCCTAACCCAAGTAAATATTTTTTATTTGTGACTAAGTTTTATTACTTTTATTGTTGTGACAAAATATTTACTTTACGTCAAAGAATTTTTCTTCATTAATTCCCTGTGAATCGACCTCGGACTCCGGAGAATTTATTACTTGAAAAACCTATACTTGGGTTTGCAACTTTTAATCCGCATCAATAATCCAGAACAAGACGTACCTGCGAAGAAAAAGAGATGGAAATAAGAGTGTTGAAGAAAGCAGACAATATAGCTCATATTTTAAGGTATATGCAAATAGGAAATTAGTGAAAAGAAATGAGAAGACGAGCATGAAAGCAAGTTTATTTGTTCAGGCTTTTATGAGGAAGCACAAGGTTTAACAAAATTTTAATTTACAAAGACTTTTTTGAGATGCATTTTTTTGTCTTTTAAACATTCCAAGTCCTTGGCTTAATGGCTTTCACAAAATTCTAGGTCTGTGGCCTGATGACTCTTTCTTAAAAAACTCCAAGTCCTTGGCTTGATGATTTTTCACAAAGTTTCAGGTCTGTGACTTGACGACTCTTTCTTGAAAAATTTAAAGTCCTTGGCTTGAAGATCTTTCACAAAATTCTAGGTCGATGGCTTGATGATATTTCCTGAAAAGCTCTAAGTCATTGGCTTTATGACTTTAAAAAATTCCAGGTTTGTGTCCCAGTGTCTTTTTATTAAAATTCCAAGTCCTTGACTTGATGGTTTTCGATGATCCTCTAAAAAGTTACCAAGCCCTTTGCCTGATGGCTTTCACAAAATTCCAGATCCTTGGCCTGATGTCTTTTCCTCAAAATTCCAAGTCCATGGCTTGATGCCTTTCACAAAATTCCAAGTCCATGGCCTAATGTATTTTCCTCAAAATTCCAAGTCTTTAGCTTGATGGCTTTCAAAAAATTCCAAGTTTGCGGCTTGATGATCCTCTCAAAAATTACTAAGTCCTTGACTTGATGGTTTTCACAAAATTCTAGGTCTATGGCCTGATATCTTTTGCTTAAAATTTCAACTCCTTAGGTTAATGACTTTCACAAAATTCTTGGTCTATAGCCTGATGTTTGTCAAAAAAAATCCCATGCCCTTGGATTGATGGTTTGCCTTTACAAAATTTAGGTCCATGGCCTAATGATCTTTACTAAAAAATAAAAGTAAATAAAAGAATAACATAGGAATGTTTTACGTCATTTAACTATTGGCCACATTGCCATATTACTTAAAAAAATCTCATTCAATTTTTTTGAGTCATGGCTCATTGCATCTTATTTTTTGGCTTATGACCTATTGTATTTTGCTTTCAGGCTCAAGGCCCAATGTATGACATTTTCTAGCTCATGACCTATTGCATCAGTTTTTGGCTAAAGGCCCATTGCATTCAATTTTAGGTTCAAGGCCTATTACATTCACTTTTTGGCTCACGACCCATTACATTCAATTTTCTAGCTCATGGCCTATTGCATTCAGTTTTCAGGCTCAAGGCCCATTACATTTTCTGGCTCATGGCCTATTACATCAATTTTTGGCTCAAGGCCCATTGCATTCAATTTTTTGCTTAAGACCCATTGCACAAGATTTCCTGACTCAAGGCCCACTGCATTCAATTTTCAAGCTTATGGCTCATTGTATTTAGTTTTCTAGCACAAGGCTCATTGCATCAATTTTCAAGGCTCAAGGCCCATTGCATTTTGCATGAATTTTCAAGGCCCAAGGCCCATTTTCATTTAGTTTTCTAGCTTAAGGCCATTTTCATTCAGTTTTCTAACATAAAGGCCCAATGCATCTCCTTCCTCCAATTCTACCCATCATTTTTAATTTTCGACTTTAAAATCGCAGGCCTTAGCTCAGTCCAATACTTTTTAATTCCTATTTTTTAAATTTTAGGCCTTAGCACTGCCTAATGTTTTTAAATTTCAAACCTTAGTTCTGCTCATGTTTTTAAATTTCAAGTCTTAACTCTACCCAAAGTTTTTAAAATCCTTGTTTTTAAATTTTGGGCTTTAGCTCTATCCAATGTTTTTAAATGTCAGTCCTTAGATCCACCTATTACTTTTTAATTCTTGCTTTTCAAAAGTCAGGCCTTAGATCTGCCATTGCTTTTTAATTCCTACATTTCAAAATTTGGTCCTCAAATTCACCCAATGTTTTTAAATTTAGGGCCTTAACTCCACCTAATGCTTTTAATTCCTATCATTAAATTTTGGGCCTTAGTTCAGCCCAATGCTTTTTAATTCATTTATTTTAAATTTCAAGCATTAGCTTTGGCCAATACTTTTAAATTTCGGGCCTTAACTCTACCTGATGCTTTTAATTCTTGTCTTTAAACTTTGGGCCTTAGTTCAGCCCAATGTTTTTTAATTCATATATTTTAAATTTCAAGCCTTAGTTATGCCTAATGTCTTTTAAATTTTGGGCCTTAGCTCTACTCAATGCTTTTTAATTCCTTTGTTTAAATTTCAAGCATTAGCTTTGCCAACATTTTTAAATTCCTATTTTTAAATTTTGGGCCTTAGATCCACCCAATGTCTTTTAAATTTTGGGTCTTAGCTCCGCCCAATGTTTTTAAGTTTTGACCTTAGCATCGTCCAATGCTTTTTAATTCCTATTTTTTTTTTAATTTTGGACCTTAGTTCTGCCCATGTTTTTAAAATTTTAGGCCTTAAATCTGCTTATGTTTTAAGTTTCAGGCTTTAGCTCAATGTTCTTTAAATCAAAGTTTCAAATTTTGAGCCTTAATTTAGCTCAATCCTTTTTAATTCTTGTTTTAAACTTCGAGCCTTAGCTCTATCCAATATTTTTGAATTTCGAGATTTAACTCAGCGTAATGTTTTTCAATACTTGTTTTAAATTTCAGGCATTAGCTCTGCCCGTTGTTTTTAAATTTCGGACCTTAGTTCTGCTCATCTTTTAAATTTTGGCAGTTAGCTCTACCCATTGTTATTAAATCTCTGTTTTTGAATTTCAGGCCTTAACTTAGCCAAATGCTTTTTAATTCCTGTTTTAAATTTCAGGTCTTACCTGTACCCAATGTTTTTAAATTTCAATCATAAGCACTGCTCAATGTTTTTAAATTTTGAACCTTAGCTCTGCCCAATGTTTTTAAATTCCTATTTTTAAATTTTGGGCTTTAGTTCCACCCAATTATATTTTCAAATTACTATTTTAAAATTTCAATCCTTAGCTTTGTCAAATGTTTTTTAAATTCTTGTTTTTAAATTTCGGGCTTTAGTTCTGCCCCTTTCTTTCAAAATTCCTGCTTTCAGGTTCCTACCTCACAAAAAAAAAAGTTTTCCATTGTTTCTTGCATCCTTGCATGTTTTCTTTGTCTCATTCATTCCTAGACAAAATGCATATTCATTTTCTTTACTCATTTCTTACTATGATCACATGAAAAATTACAGTTCATCATATCTTCAAGTAAGAAACAAGTAAAGAGGAGCAACTGTAAATAACATATTTTGATCGGGCCATTTTTTATTTTGAAAAGAAAAATATTTTAAAAAATTCTAAACTGAAAAAAAAAAGTTCTAAAACATGAAAAAATGAATGAAAATCAGAAAAAATAAAAAGAAGAAAGAAGAAAAAAGAAGAAAATTTGAAAAAATAAGGTGTCTAGATTCATTGTATCACTAAGTCTCACATCGGAGAAGTCATGCTCCTTCTCCTTCCCTTCCTCCTATATAAAGTGGTGATTCTCAAGTGTCTTGACATCTAAAAAATTACATATTTGAGCTTAATACTAAATATAAGAGTTTGAGGACTTTAGTAAATTTTTTCTTGTAAGTGAGCTGATCTTCAAGGTTTGATCAGAGAAAGCACGTGGGGCCCTGTGCACCAAGCTCTTTAAGCATAATATTTTTATACGCCTTGGAGGTAAGTTTATTTTGTTTTTTTTTTTCCTTTTATTATTTTTATTTTTTATTATATACATGTTCATTTTGGCTTATTCATTTGTTAGTTTGGATTATTTATTTATTTACTAGTTTTTTTGTAATTTATATTATTATTTTAAAATTTACAATAATAAACAGGAGTTTGTTGAGCTATGACAGCTTATTAATCCTATAACTTTTTTTTGTAAGGCCATCTAAATTGTGACAGCTTGTTGGCCTAGAAATTTATTTTAAACAAACTAACGCACTTTTATTTTTTAAAAAATTACGTGACTTTAACTTAATTGCATTAGGGGATATGTATGAGTGCAAGTCAAGCCAAAACTTTTTTCACTTCTTTTTATTTGTAAATATTCTGATTTGTTTGCAAATATATTTTAGTTCATATGTTGTCATGTTCTCTATTGTACCTCAAATAATTTTAGTCTTGATTTCTTTTTTCTTTTTTACCTTGTAAGTTTTATAATCTAGGCTTTCATGTTTTTTAATGTTTCTTAAATTGGAAATATATTTTTTCTTATCTTTTTTACTATTTGTAAATGTTATATTTTTCTTTTGTGTTTGCCTTCATTTATTTTATGGAGCAGAATAAAACTTTTAGGATTATTAATAAATTGTACAATTAACTTAGGATAACTATTTTAGGACAAATGTATCAAGAGTACTGTAAGGTTAGGTCTTTACTCTTCTCTATGAATAATTAAACTCCTGAATCTGATTTTTTAGCATAGACCACTTTTATTAAGTTTTTTCAATTTTTCCTAATTAAAAATAAAAATTGGTGACGACTCCCTAATTTTCATATTTTAGTTTCCATTTCCGTCACAATTTCAGTCGAAACAGTTCACCTATGATCAGAAATGTTTCTATGCATGCATAATCTTAAAATATTTTAAACAAAGAGCATTGGTGAACTACACCAGAATTGGTTACTCAACTCAAGTAACTGTTGTCTTTTGTTGACTGGTAGTAACATTATGACAATATTGTGGAAATAAGTTTGCCTCAAATGATTTAATATGTTAAGTTTTGATGATGACAAATACAAGACAAAAAGAATACTTTGCATATGTTCTTTGTTGCATCCTATATAGAGCATATCCATTAATAATTGATAAATATCTTATTTGGATGCGTCTATGAAAGTCTTATATGCATGTTAAACTAATTAGAGTTATACATTTATGAATCATGCATATGAAGATATTGAATTATGTTTTTGGACTAACTATGTTTGTTTAAGTGAGCAATACTTTACAGGATAGTCTAAATACCAAGAGTGAGCTTGCAACAAGAAAGCAATAGATATCTATTAAGCTCAACACAAGGAGAATGTGATTAAAGATATGTCTTTGAAGAATGTTTTCAATGATAACGAACATGAAGACAAAATGAAAGATGATGGGAAGACCAAGTCCAAGATCTTTTAAGGATAGCTTTAGGACTTAGAGTCTCTCTGTTCGAGGTTCTCTTTGGATATCTCCTAGTGCATTAAGATAAAACAAAAATGATTTTCTTAAACTTATACCAAAACTGTTTTGATCTTGAAAATAACTTAAAAATGTTTTGGTGTTTTTGATAAACTTTCTGGGATGTTTTTCAAGTTTTTATAACTATTTTATAAATTGAGTTATTCGAATAAATCATTGATTATTCGAATAAAGCTTTAAATTTGTTTGCTGCATAACTCTATGCGTCAAAGTGTTATTCGAATAACACTCCTGTTATTTGAATAAAACCTTTCAGCCTTCTCTGTTTTCTAAACTGATATTCGAATAACAAGTTAAGTTATTCGAATAATAGCTTTTAATCTTCTTTGAAAGCTTCGTTTTCTAAAAAGGCTATTCGAATAAACCATTGTCTATTCGAATAAAAGGGCCTCCAGAAAGGTTTCTCTCAAATGAGTTATTCGAATAACTCAGTCATTATTCGAATAATCCTAGTTTTCCAGAACTCTGGTTTTAGCAGAGTTATTCAAATAACACATTAGTTATTCGAATAACCCATATCAGTTTGGTTTTCTCAAAGCTTTTATAAACAATAGTATTCGAATAATGATTTATGGTATTCAAATAAATACGTCTTTTACGAATACTGATATGGAAACAAACGGCCATATTCTTGTAATAATTATGGTTTTAATTACACCCAACGGCTATTTTCTTTCTAACTCTATAAATAGAGACCGTGGGTCTCTTTTGTTTAGTGCCCAGCTATCAGTTTAATTTGTGCTTGTTTTGAAAAATATGATTTATTATTTACGCCTATTTTCTATGCTCCTTTTGCTGAAACTTTGAGATATCCTTTGAGAGCCTCTTAGCACTTCAAATTGTATAATTTGCTCTGAGTGAGAGTTTCTATCCATCTATATTTTTATTCTTCTATATTGAGGGTGAGGTATCCTTCAAGGTTTGTAAAAAGGGTGAGGTATCCCTCTAAGGTTTGTATAAGGGTGAGGTATCCCTGCAGGCTGAGACTTTAGCACAAGGGTAGAGTTTTCCTGTGTGTGAAAAGTGCTCTTTTATGTAACGGTCGCAAGCACCTATTGAAACTTGTACACATAGTGAAAAATCTCAGATTATTTTCGAGGACTGGACGTAGACCACAAGTGGGTTAGTGGTCGAACCAGGATAAATATCGTGCCTGCTTTTCTCTTCTCAATCTCTTTATTTTACGCAATTTTATATTATTGCACATTTATTTATTTGCTATTCTTAAAGCTTTTATTCTTCTTCTCGCAATTCTTTCTCTTTTATTTAATAACTTAAATATTTGTGTTTATTTCGAGAGCATTTGTGAAAAGTTTTAAATACCCAATTCACCCCCCCTCTTGGGTAATGGTTGCCATGACTAACAAGTGGTATCAGAGCTTCGTGCTCTGGTGAAAGCTTAACCGCTTAGAGTTAAAGATCCTTGTCTGTTGGCAACCTTGAAAGTTTTTTTTTAAAATGGAAGGTTTTGAAATTGATAAACCACCATTCTTTGATGGTGTAAATTTTGTTTATTGGAAAATTAGAATAGAGTTTTATATGCAATCTATTGATTTGGATTTGTGGGATGTTGTGCTAAATGGATTTATTTACAAATCAAAACAAACCTGGAATAGTTTTCACAAAAAATATTTTTCTTTGAATATTAGAGCTATGCAAATTTTGAGAAATAGTTTGAATGATGATGCTTATGCTAAAATTAAAAGTTGCTCTAGTTCTAAAGATATATGGGATGTTCTTGATGCTATTTATCTTGCTAATAATGATTTTGTGCATAAAGTTGTATATAGAAAGCAATAAGAGCAAAGGCTGTTGAAGGAAGTTTATCATGAAAAATATCCTCAAAGAGATGCTCAAACTATTGAAAAGAGTCAAATGCCTCTTGGTGACGATGGTGCTCAATTTGAAGAAGAGGCAAAGCAAAACAAAATTAATGAGGAAGAAGGTGATTCTCTTAAAGAGGCAAGTACCCTAGAAATTGAAACTACTTCCCATATGGCTAAAAAGGACTCTGAGGTAAATAATTCTAAACTATATTATAGTCCTTCCTATGATGAGTTGCAATGTGCATATAATGAATTGTATGATGGTTTATTGAATTTAGAAAAGAAAATTTTATCTTGTTTGGAAAACATTTCCTCTATTGAAAATGAAATTGAGACTTTAAAAATTGAATATGCTTTTCTTAATGAGGAAATGCCTTTGAAATATGAAACCTCATCTTCTTGTGAAAAATGCATTAATTTAGAAAATCAAGTTGAGGACTTATTTTTCAAATTTTTTAAAACTAATGATTCTATACATTCTATGCTTGTTAATGAAAATAAAATTAATGTTATTCCACATGGAAATTCAAGTAAAGCTTGTGGCAAAAATAACATAGAATGTAATAACAAGAAAATGCTTAAGTTTTTCAAAAATGATCTTCAAAAGACCAAGCCATCATTAAATTCAATTGTTTGTAATTTTTGTGGTCATCTTGGACATATTTCTCATTTATGCAATTATAGAAGAAATTTTCATATGAGAAATTGTATGGTATGAGTTCCTAAAAATCCTAAAGGCCCTAATATTAACATTCAAGGACCCAAAATGAAGTGGGTACCAAAGTGTCCTCCTAGTATTTCAACTGTGGAGAAAATTTCTCAAAAAGATGGACTTATTGGTCAAAGGAAAGATGAATCATCACAAAGAGCGCTTCCAAAGCCCAATGAAAGAAATGTTAGTCAAAGAAGGAAGATGGCTTCAACCAAAGCTTCTCAAGTACACAATGTGAAACTTGCAAAGTTCAAAACACCAAAAGAGAAGCAATGGGTAAGGAAAAGAGTTTCCTTAATTACCAAGGTCAAGGTATCAACAGTTTTTACCTCTCATGAGCATTTACTTGCAAAGTCAATTAATTTGAGATATATTCATTGTAGGCCTTAAGTGATTGATTGAATCATGTGTACTTGGTAAAAATTAAATATTAAATATAGCACATGATTATATTCCTATTACACCCTTTGCTCACTGTCTTGCATATTTATTGATCATAAGATATTCTATGACTATGTATGCTTTATATGCTTTAAAATTGTCTATATATCATGAAAGTGAGCATGCTATCAACTATGAGCTTAATGATATTTAATTATTTAATTTATTGTACTCGATTTACATACTATGAAAAATTAATCTTTATGAGAGCATAATAGATTAATTTTTGAAAACTAACACACAAGGACCCAAGAAAATTTGGATACCAAAATTCAAAAATTGAAGTGTGTTGTAGGTGTGCTTGAAGGCCAAGAGCTGACTTTGGCATATTGAAAGTGGCTGCTCCAAGTACAAAGACCAAAAATAATTTCAAGCTCTCTTCCTTGTCCACGTGAAGTTTGGACTTACATTTTTCGGATAAGTGAAAACTTTTATTATGTTTTTCTAGCCTTATAATTTGAAAATATTTCTACATGTTAATGTGCTAGATAAAGTATAATTCTAGCTTGAAATGACATGTCTAATGATAATATCCTTGAGCATGAGTTTTTGTTTAATCTTAAGTTTTTGATCAATCATACATATAATTAAATATTTGAATTTATTGCTTAAATATGTTTTTTTTATCTCTCTTTAAATCATATGAATATATGCTTTGTCTTGAATTCTTGAACGTATGCTTCTTTGTGTTTCTGATAGATTTATTCGAATAAATCTAGGTTTATTCGAATAAAGATCAATCATTGGATCAAAATTATGTTGCATGTTAGTATTATTTGAATAACGTTATATTTATTCGAATAAACTGACCCTTAGCAACTACAGCTTCTCAATTTGGTCTCTGCCTATTCGAATAAAGCTAAGCTTATTCGAATAAACTGAGGCTTGTTTCATCAGTCTTATTTGACTGATCTCTATCTATTCGAATAAAATCAAGACTATTCGAATAACCAGAGACTTGGCTTATCAGTCTTGAGTGATTGCCTTCTGTCTATTCGAATAACCGCTAGGTTATTCGAATAAAACCTGTTAATATGGCCAAAACGATTGGCCTTCCCTGCTCATCTGTTCGAATAAAACCTTTTTTATTCGAATAATCACGCTTCTTTTTAAAACAAATGGTTCTGCTAATACTTGCTAAATTCTCTTTAATTGGACTAGAAATACAAATGCTTAATCAAATATTGACTGTTCTTTTGATAAATATATTTACTTAGCTAATTTGATCAATGAAATAAAATATCTTTTGCCTTGTGAACTCATGTATTGTTTTGAATGCTTATTTGCTTATGAGTTTGACATAATGACTAATCTCTATGGATCCAAAATTGATGGATACCAAAGAAAGTACTTTGAATTATTTTGTAGGGTGATAACTACCTCAAGCAAGCATTTAAATGGAATAAGGATTCAACTCATAAAAGGGGTGCAAAGAATTTCTATTCCCTCATGAAAGCTTGAAGCTTGGAAGTTGGTGAAAGTGAGAGTCATCTACAAAAACCTCAGAGAGTACACTTTTGGTGATATCAATCCTTATTTATACTTTAAATTTGATATCATATGATATATGGAGAAGTAGAGAGTTGCGTTATACCTTTACATACCTTACATGATAATTATTTGCCTAAAAATGTCTAAATAAGTTTTGATGATGATCATATATTTTTTGATAAACTTGAATCATGTCTTAAAATGCTTAAACTATTCTTTTTGGATTCAAGTGCATATGTGCTTCATGCATTCTTGTTAGAGATAATATTGCATGGTTGATAATGTGATACATGCTTTAAATTATATATCAACCGGAATTATGCTTATAAATTGGCTTACATGATACTTGATGCTAACCTATGTTTTAGAGGACTTTTAAAGTTAGTTTTGCAAGTCTCTCTATGTGTTTCAATTATAGCCATCAGATTTTTACATATAAGCATATATGGATAAACGAGAAAAGTTGAATGGAATTCAAATGAAGAGGAAGATAAAGAAGACTTTCTTCAAGTGCAATGGAATGGAATATTTAAAGGAAGAAAGCTCAAAGTTAAAAGACCAATAAAGAAGGATCATCACTCTTTATCTATCTCAATAAGTATCTCTATCCCTTAGCATTTATGGTATTTTATATGATATGGATTGTATGATACTTGTTGATAAATTAATCTTAAATGATTAGATGCTTTTCAATGAATATATGCTTTTTCTTCTAAAATGCTTTTGAAAATATAATGTGCTCTTGTAAAATTCTTTTTGAAAGGGGGAGAAGTTTTAAAATGACCTTTTTTGTTTGAGGATTTGCCTTGCTTTTCTTTAAGGTGATGTGCTTACATGGTCTTTGCATACATATTTACTTTATCTATTATTTTGATAATATGCATATTTTGAGGGGGAGCCTAACCCTTAAATTGTTGTTTATATCTCTTGCCTTATATCTTTGTTTGATTACATAAAGTGTTTTATTGCTATCATATGCTAAATGTTGACATACAAAGATATGACAAGCATTCCATGAATAATCTTCTATATCTTGAAAGCATGCTTGTTTCATCTCTCTATTCTTGAATCATATGTAGAATCTAAGGGGGAGAAAATATTTTTTTCCTTCTTAAGCCTTTTTGTTGATGTCAAATAGGGGGAGAGAAAATTAGAAATAAAAATATGTTCTTGTACTTATTGTTTGATATGCTTACATGAATATCCATTCTTGTATATTGCTCAACATATTTTTCTTTGGTGATTTGTCATCATCAAAAAGGGGGAGATTGTGGAAATAAGTTTGCCCCAAATGATTTAATATGTTAAGTTTTGATGATGACAAATACAAGACAAAAAGAACACTTTGCATATGTTCTTTGTTGCATCCTATATAGAGCATATCCATTAATAATTGATAAATATATTATTTGGATGCGTCTATGAAAGTCTTATATGCATGTTAAAATAACTAGAGTTATACATTTATGAATCATGCATATGAAGATATTGAATTATGTTTTTGGACTAACTATGTTTGTTTAAGTGAGCAATACTTTACAGGATAGTCCAAATACCAAGAGTGAGCTTGCAACAAGAAAGCAATAGATATCTATTAAGCTCAACACAAGGAGAATGTGATTAAAGATATGTCTTTGAAGAATGTTTTCAATGATAACGAACATGAAGACAAAATGAAAGATGATGGAAAGACCAAGTCCAAGATCTTTTAAGGATAGCTTTAGGACTTAGAGTCTCTCTGTTCGAGGTTCTCTTTGGATATCTCCTAGTGCATTAAGATAAAACAAAAATGATTTTCTTAAACTTATACCAAAACTGTTTTGATCTTGAAAATAACTTAAAAATGTTTTGGTGTTTTTGATAAACTTTCTGGGATGTTTTTCAAGCTTTTATAACTGTTTTATAAATTGAGTTATTCGAATAAATCATTGATTATCCGAATAAAACTTTAAATTTGTTTGTTTGCGTAACTCATATAGGCAAAAGTGTTATTCGAATAACACTCACATTATTCGAATAAAACCTTTCACCTTCTCTCTCTGTTTTCTAAACGATATTTGAATAACAAGTTAAGTTATTCGAATAATAGCTTTTAATCTTCTTTGAAAGCTTCGTTTTCTAAAAAGGCTATTCGAATAAACCATTGTCTATTTGAATAAAAGGGCCTCCAGAAAGGTTTCTCTCAAACGAGTTATTCGAATAATTCAGTCATTATTCGAATAATCCTAGTTTTTCAGAACTCTGGTTTTAGCAGAGTTATTCGAATAACACATTAGTTATTCGAATAACCCATATCAGTTTGGTTTTCTCAAAGCTTTTATAAACAGTGGTATTCGAATAATGATTTATGGTATTCGAATAAATATGTCTTTTACGAATACTGATATGGAAACAAACGGCCATATTCTCGTAATAATTATGGTTTTAATTACACCCAACGGCTATTTTCTTTCTAACTCTATAAATAAAGACTGTGGGTCTCTTCTGTTTAGTGCCCAGCTATCAGTTTAATTTGTGCTTGTTTTGAAAAATGTGATTTATTATTTACGCCTATTTTCTATGCTCTTTTTACTAAAACTTTGAGATATCCTTCGAGAGCCTCTTAGCACTTCAAATTGTATAATTTGCTCTGAGTGAGAGTTTCTATCCATCTATATTTCTATTCTTCTATATTGAGGGTGAGGTATCCTTCAAGGTTTGTAAAGGGGGTGAGGTATCCCTCTAAGGTTTGTATAAGGGTGAGGTATCCCTGCAGGCTGAGACTTTAGCACAAGGGTAGAGTTTTCCTGTGTGTGAAAAGTGCTCTTTTATGTAACGGTCGCAAGCACCTATTGAAGCTTGTACACATAATGAAAAATCTCAGATTATTTTCGAGGACTAGACGTAGACCACAAGTGGGTTAGTGGTCGAACCAGGATAAATATCGTGCCTGCTTTTCTCTTCTCAATCTCTTTATTTTACGCAATTTTATATTATTACACATTTATTTATTTGCTATTCTTAAGGCTTTTATTCTTCTTCTCGCAATTTTTTCTCTTTTATTTAATAGCTTAAATATTTGTGTTTATTTCGAGAGTATTTGTGAAAAGTTTTAAATACCCAATTCACCCCCCCTCTTGGGTAATGGTTGCCATGACTAACAAATATGTTGAAAGTAAATGTCACCTAGTGTGTTTAACCTTCACCAGATTGTAGACTACTTGACATTTTCCAATTCATTCTCCATAGTTAAAACAGTTGTCAATCTATATGTTGTAGTTTCTTTTAGTTTCTACTCAAGGCCTATATACAAGGGAACAAGACTAAAGTAGTAAAATTTTACAGGTAATGAACTTGGAATGTCAATTGTCTTATGAAAAATCAGGCATATTGTTGTCTTTGAATGGTAAGTTATTGATCTAGCTATCGTGTGTCACAAAGCATGCATGCATTTGACTCTACCTCTCACTAGTGCACCTTGTACATAATTTGCTACCATAAATTTGTGAAAGAAGGCAAAGCATTATAGTATGGATTGTCATAGATCTTGTACCCAAAATTGTCAATTTGCGAATATTTTTATAATTGGCGGAAGTTAATTTTGCTATTCTTTGAGCTCTCCATAGTGTATATTCTACAAAACACCTGACTTACTTATGACAAACATGCCATCATTTAGTTAATTACAACTTTAATATTGTTTACATGTGAACTAAATTTATCAGCCGAATAAGAATTCAGCCGATGAACTCGTATGGATTTTGATAAGAAACAGGCGATTTGAACTAAAGGCAAAATCCAACCTTTAGCAAGAGTTCCCAAACTCACTAAAGAAAGCATTTGGTATTAAGGTGAACTTAAGAAGTCTAAGAATTTGAGGTTAAAGCTATAATTGACTAGGAAATAAGCTTGCGGTAAATAAATTGCACAAAGTAAAAGTAATATAGTAAAGGGCTGAAAAGTTAAGCAAAATAAACAAAGCTTAAAAGTTCTATTGATTGTGATCCATGTTAAATAAATTGGTACAGATGGTATTTATAGATAAACTCTAACCCCCACCATAGCCAACTTTACTGGCTAGAGCAACTAACCCACGACTAGTCTACCCACGATTCTTAACCATTCTGGCCACAACGGCTACCCCTCAACAGCTCAACTCCTATATTTCTCGGCATGTTTTGTGGCATCCGTTGATAACAGCTTCAGTTTTTAACCTTCCATCAACTTATAATCCAATATGCTTCAGCTTTTTATTGTTTCAATCCTGGCCCACTAATAGCAAGGCCCAACCCAACCTTAGCCAGGTGCTCTTCTACCTATCGGTACATCCTCCTTCGGCTAATCACCCTCAGCTAGCCGTTATATCAGCTTACTTTTTGAATTTATTTTTTTGGGTGATAACAATTGTCCCCTTACATTTTTCAGCTAATTTTAGGAAGCTGAATAAATGTAGCTAAGTCTTTTCGAGCACCGTGCCCAATTCAATATCCACTTTATCTTTTAATGCTTGGCTGAAAAAATCAAATGGTCAAAATATATTACCATTCCTTCACGGAATAATTATAAATTCAACCGAAACTTTCTTTAGTTGACTTACTTTTACCATTTCTTCTTCAAAGCACCTAGCAAACTTCTCTTCTCATTTCTTCGATCATGTCTGACATCTCTGATTCCCAAAACAAGACCTACTATTATGGGGATTATGATTTTTCATCATTTTCATCTGATTCGGCTTTCAGTACCCAGCAACCATTAAATTAAGGACAAGATGCTGGCTTCCGCGTGCTTGTTCCGCTTTTGAATTCCTTCACCATAACCCCATGTACCTTTGACATCTACGAGGGCAAGATCTTTCTTGACTATCACTTGTATCCCAGACATTTTGAGCTTCCCATTACTGCCAACTGGTATTCCATAAACAAGTGCCCTAATGACCTCCAGACCTGGCCTCGCTTTGCCCCTCAGTATGCCGATTGGCTGAAACGGGTTTCGACTAGCCGAGGAGAAGATTGGAAAGCATGGGAAATTTATGACATCATTATGCTTTCTCAGCATGAGATTCCCCCAAATCTTAACCTTCTGTTTAGCTTCCTAGGGTTCTGGTCTACCTCTGTGAACGGATTCATCCTTCCTTCAGGCATCATGAGCCCTACCTTGTTGGATGTGGCAGCTATCACCGGCCTTCCAATAATTGGTGAAGATGTAAATTCACTTTTTGAACTTTCCTATCCAGCATTGAAGGTAAAATTTTCTAAAAACACCTCTTCCTACTCCAATTTCTTATCTTCCAATGCCAAAACTTCTCACCAGGTGTCTGATGGAGAACATCAAGCCTTCCTTCTTTACTAATTTTGTAAATATTTTATTTGCTCTAGCTCGGTCGCAGTGGTCCTAGAGATATCCCACTTTGTTTCTTTGGTTACTTCTGGCAAACCTCTGGCCTTAGGTAATCTTTTCCTTTCCTCTTTGTACAAGAGTCTTTTCACCATGGTTACTAGACTCCAAAACAATGAGAAACTAGATAATGTAGCAGGGCCTCTCTGGTTTCTCCAGCTTTGGGGAACTCTTTACTTCCCGAAATTCATACCTTTATCTCATAAGAGTTTTACTTTTTCTTCCTCGACTCCAATCTCTCTGGGTCAAGTTTTGCAAACTACTCCCTTTGTCAAACATTCAGCCTTTAACTTTGCGACTGAATTTTTTACTTCTATTCGGCATGCAAAAGAATTTTTCCCTTTAGCCGATAGTCCCCACAGTCTTCTCTGGATGAATACCCATGCGAACTCTCCAAACCCTCAGTTGGCCAACTACACTTCTCTATATTGGGGTAATGTGTTATCGGCTAGAGACTTGATGTGTGGAGTAAAGCCAACCAGCCATTATAACAAGACATCGGCCGAATTTTACTGCCCACACCTCCTGGCTTGGCAATTTGGACTTCTTTAGAACATTCTTCTCTGGCTTACCAATCAATGGCAACCGCTTTTGGAAGACCCACATTATCTGACAAGAATGTGGTATCTTTGACTCAGCAGAACCTGCAAAAATTAAATGCTTTTGAGTTCAGACCTTTTAGGCAATTTCCTAGAGAATCATCAGCCTTTACCAACTGGTGGCCTTCAGTGTCCAGTAAGATTTTCTCTGCTCCCACTTCCAGTTACCTCTCGAAACTGATCATTGGAGGCATGGATCACCCTGTTATCAACATTCAGCCCATATCATCCAGGAGACCCAAGTCCACAAGAAGCAGACCTCCAGCCGATGCAGTAGGTATTTTTAAATCTAATTTTCTAAGCATTGGCTATTTTCAGCATTTTCTAATGCCTTTCTGTTTCAAGGCCTTCTCAACCAATGACCATAGATCTTGAAACACTAGAAAATACTCCCGCTTCCAAAGCTGTTCGCCCTAGGCCTACTAGGCATTCATGTAGGCAAACTGGGATTGTTATTCGGGAATCCGCAATTGCTGCTCAGCAATCGGCTTCCGTTGCTCAACAATCAGCTCCCAAGAAGAAGAAACTGAGAAAGGTATACGATTTTAAACCTTGCTCTTATAAATCCCTGGTTCTAACACTTTTTCCTTTACCTTGATCTTATAGACTTATCAACAGTCTCCTGAGACTCATCCAGAAGTTGCTTCTCTAAGACCTTCTCCCTCAAGATTTCCTCTGACATCAGTAATCTTCTTAACTTCTTAGCCATTTAATATTTTCACTTTTTTCCTGATTATCGACTAAACTTATTTTTATACTTTATCAGGAACATGAGCCAACTCCTCTCACAACTCCTCTAACTCCTGTGCTGCATGCTCCAACAGCCCAAGCCTCTGATGTGCTTGTTTCTAAGGAAGACTTGGCTCAATATTTTTCCTCTCCGGTTCCCAAAGCCATTGTGGATCCGAGTTCTCCTTCAGACCAACATCTGTCTATCATAGAAACATTGCTTGATCAAGATATCCTAGTGGAGCAGCGCACGATTACTGACCTTCGGATCGCACTATCAAAGCTTGCTAAATCGTCCAATACTGATGAAAACCAGAGAGCTATCTTCAATCGCATAGCCATTCAAGTTGGTGAAGTATTCTACAATTTCCAAGTTTTCAAAGGTCGTCATGACCAAGCTGCTAAGGATCTTGCTCGGCTGGGTGAACTCCAAGACCAGAAGCTTCATTTTCAATCCTCCTTCCAGCAAACTGAAGCTGAAAAGAAAGCTGATCTCAGCGAAAAAAACAAAATGTCCAAACGCCTAGTCGAGCTGATTGCTGAAAGGGAGAGAATCAACAAAGAGATTGCCGAAACGGAGCCTAAACTAGCAATTCTTACTCAGAAGCTATCTTCTAGTGCTAATTTCAAGATGTAATTGTATCATCAATCTTCTGCTCTAGATGCCGAGATAATCCCTTTGCTACAGCAAAAGGATGCATTTGAAGAGGATCTAAACGTTGTTGATCGTGGACTTCTCCTTACCAAGGAGGCTTGGGCAAATTTGAAAGAGCTCCTAGCCGAGGCAAAGAGAACATTGGCACCATCTTCAGCTGATACAATAATTAATCAGCCAGAAGTGGAAGCCATTCCTGCCCTTGAATCTGTAGCTGATCAAGTCACCTCTTTTGCTGTTAGTCCTATTGAACCATTCCCTTCAGCTGATGCTCTGACTCTTGATCCAACTCAGGCACCTAACTTTGACCAATCAGCTACTGTTCTTGCCAATCTGTGAACTTTTATCCTCTTTTTTTTTTTTTTTAACCAGTCTTAATTTTGAAAAAGCTAATCGGCTGGCTTATAGCTAATATTTTGAATCGAGTCTTTTTCCTTTAATTACCCCAAATCGAAGGATAATAGTTTTTTAGATACTTACCATTTATGCTTCTCACCATCTCTTCACCATGCATGTTAACTAGCCGATAAGCTCCATTAATCATAACTTGACTAATTATATAAGGTCCTTCCCAGTTTGGTGACTACTTTCCTAACTTTGGGTCTTTAGCCCCTAAAGACAAAATGGCTTTCCAAACTAAATCCCCTTCGACGAAACTTTTAATTTTGACATGTTTATTATATGCCTTGGCCACTTTCTTTTTATTCTTTTGAATATTTTCTAAAGCCATTAATTTATCCTCGTCAGCCGATTCCAACTCCATGAACATGGCTTGCTGGTACTCATCCATAATCAAACAATGTTGTTTGGCTATCCTCAATGATTTTACATTGATTTCTAATGGTAACACAGCATCCTGACCATAAGTCAATCGATAAGGGGTAAACCTCATCGCGGTAGACTTTGAATTTCTGTAAGCCCATAGAACTTCGGCTAATGCTTCATGTTATCTTTTAGGTTTGTCTTCTATGGTCTTCTTAATCAAGTTAATCAATATTTTGTTTGTAGCCTCGGCTTGGCCATTTGCCTGTGCATAATAAGGTGAAGACTGTATCAACTTGATCCCATATTCTTTTACAAAAATAACCGTCTTTTCTCCCGTGAACATTGTGCCCTGATCTGTTGTAATAGTTTCTGGAATGCTATACCGATAGATAATTTGATTTTTAATAAACTTGATAATATCAGCTTGGGTAACATTAACCATCGGCTGGGCTTCCACCCACTTGATAAAATAATCAATGGCAATAATAATGAATGAATGTCTTTTGGAAGATGAAGGGTATATTTTTCCAATTAGATCCATTGCCCATCCTCGGAATGGCCAAGGCTTAACAACAGAATGCATCTCCTTGGCTGGGATCCTCTGGATTGGCTCGTGCTTTTGACACTCTTCGCACCCTTTGACATAAGCATAGTAATCTGCATTGATGGTTGGCTAATAATATCCATACCTATGTATTAGCCAGCGCATCACAGATCCTGACCTATGTGAACCGCATATCCCTTCATGTGCTTCCCCCATAAGTTTCATGGTCTCAGTTTTACTAGAACATTTTAACAAAATTCCCTCCAATCCTCTCTTATGTAGTTCTTCATCCACCAAGGTATATTTTAAGGCCTTTTGCCTCATTTGGAAAGTGGAAGAAGAAAAAGAGTTTTGTAAATACCTTGTTAGCTCAACTCTCCAGTCATCAATTATATCCACTGCGCCAATAAAGAACTCCTTGAGCCGATTATCTACAAGCTGAACATCTTTAAAGGTTTCCTTATAACCAGAAGTATGTTGTGCCAAATCATTTGCTTCTTCATTATGCTTTCTGGGTATATGCATTATCACTACATCGGTAAACTATTTTAACAAACTGCTAGCTGTTTCATGATATTCTACCAAATTCGGGTTAGTGCATTTATAATCCCAGCTAGCTTTTTTATAACTAACTGGGAATCTCCCATAACCTGGATGTATTTAGCTTTCATAGACAATAGAATTTTTAACCCTAATATTAAAGCCTCGTATTCAGCTTGGTTGTTCGAACACCTTATCCTCAACTGATGCATGAACTTCCAGCTTTCTTCAGCAGGACTTGTAATTGTGATTCCAACTCCAAGACCCTTGTTAGTTCTGGATCCATCAAAAGTTAATACCCAAGGTCTCAAGTTAACACAATGGCTCACCTCAGTTAAAGGATCTATAACATCTACACAAGGATGTTGAGCCAAGAAATCCGCTAAAGCTTGTCCTTTCATCGCTTTTAGAGGCACATACTTCAATGTATATACACTTAGCTTAATAGCCCACTTCATTAATCGTCCTTGCAAAACAGGCCAATGTAGCAAGTATTTTACAATGTCAATTTTGCATACTACCTGAACCTCCCTTGGTAAGAGGTAATATTCCAGTTTCGTACAGGCATGAAAAAGAGACAAGCATAGCTTTTCTATGGGAGTATATCTACTTTCAGGGTCATTAAGCAATCGGCTAAGATAATAGATAGATCTTTCATTCCTATCTTCATCATCCTGTGCCAACAGACAGCCGATTGATTTTGGGGCAGCCGATATATATAATTGCAATAGCCTCCCTAACACTGGGGGAACTAACACTGGGGGGCTAGCCAAACATTACTTTATTTGATCAAATGCAAGTTGTTATTCTGCTCCTCATACTAATTCATTAGCATATTTTAATTTCAGTAACAGGGAAAAAGCTTTCAGCTTA
Organism: Ormosia semicastrata; assembly: GCA_029884595.1. Lineage (NCBI taxonomy): Eukaryota > Viridiplantae > Streptophyta > Magnoliopsida > Fabales > Fabaceae > Ormosia > Ormosia semicastrata. The sequence continues at coordinate 16,889,541 of JAQQTO010000042.1, read as the reverse complement.
CCGGCTGAATTTGAAATGAACCTTCTCAGAAAGTTAATTTTACCGATCAAACTCTGCAATTCTTTTTTATTCTGAGGGGGTCTCGCATCTAATACAGCTTTGAATTTATTTTTATCAATTTTAATCCCATGTTTATGAACCAAAAAACCCAAAAAGTTCGCAGTCGATACACCAAAAGAACACTTGGCAAGATTCATTTTTAAATTATGACGCCTCATTCTCTTAAGAGCTTGTTCTAAATCGGCTAAATGTTGGTTAAAAAAAAGGAATTTTACTATGACATCATCAATATATACTTTCATGTTTTTTCCTATTAACTTATGGAAGATAGCATTCATGGCTCTTTGGTACGTGACGCCAGCATTTTTTAATCCAAACGGCATGACTAGCCATTCGAATATCCCAATAGCGCCAGGAGACCTGAAAGCTGTCTTATGAACATCTTCTTTGGCTATGAAAATTTGATTATACCCAGCATACCTATCCATTAATGTTAAAATGTCATTTTTGGCTACAGAATCGACAAGTATGTCAGCTATAGGCATTACATACTCATCTTTAGGAGTGGCAAGATTCAAATTTCTATAGTCAGTACAAATCCTAACCTTCCCACTTTTCTTGATTACAGGGACTATGTTCGACAGCCATTCTACATATCTGGTCGTACGAATAAAACCTGCCTTAAGTAGCCGTTCCATCTCTTCCTTAATTTTGGGTATTAGCTCTGGATTGAATCTTTTGGCAGCCTGCTTGTGAGGCTTAAATCCTTCTTTGATCAGCAACCGATGTTCTACTAATTCTCTAGAAAGGCCTGGCATCTCATGGTAATCCCATGCAAAACAATCTTTGTACGTCTTTATTAAATTAGTCATCTGATTTCGTTCTTCCTTGCTCAGCAAGCTACTTATTTTTATTATTCTCAGTTCCTGTTCAGTCCCTAGGTTGACATCCAACAAAGGATCTTCAGCTAAAAAAGTAGGAATCTTTCTGCTGATTGGGGACTCCCACCTCTCTTCAGACTCATGCCCCCTAGGCGTATCAACCGAACATTCTTCTTCCACTATCTCCTCCGACTCCATAGACATGACCGTACCAATCCTATGTTCAATTTCCAAGGATGTCAGCCTGTGTCTCAGGTCTTTAATTACTTGGGTCTTGTTATTCATCTAAACATAACCGTAAAGGTCGTAAATCGGCCTGGACAGTAGCAGCAAAGCCATTAGTAGTTAGGTTACAAGATTCCCATGATCCTTCTTCATATCCTTCAGGGATAGTAATAAGCTCCAGCCGGGGTGAATAGAATATAGCCTCAGCCATCTTTACGTCAACTGTAAACGGATTCTTATCGGCTGGCACTGACTCTACCTTATCTCTATCCCAAAACATTAGCATCTGGTGCAAAGTAGAAGGCACACACCGATTGGAATGAATCCAATCCCTTCCCAGCAATATGGAATAAGTGGACTTAAAGTCTACCACAAAGAAGGCAGAGCTCAAAGTTTTGCTTCCCATAGTGATATCGGCTACCAAAATTCCTAAGGCAGTCGTGGCATCCCCTGTAAAATTAGTCATTTTCATATTTATGGGAATGAAATCCTACTTAGATCTACCCAGCTTCTTCATTGTAGCTGAGGGTATTATGTTTAACACTGCTCCTCCATCGACCAAAACTCAAGTAATAGTCTTACCATTAACCTGAGCCCTGATGTATAAGGGCTTCAGATGCTTAGTCATATTCCTTGCTGGTGTAGGAAATTCCATTTTGGGTTCTTCTGAAATGGGAGCTAACACAACCCACTCAACTTTCTCAGCATCCACGTCACCTTCCAATTTCTCGGGTTGCTTCTGCCGAGCCAAGAACTCACTAGGAATCAACCCTACCACATTAGTTTCAGCTGAGGGGTGGTCTTCGTCTTCCCCTAATATGGAATTCAACACAGAATCTTCTAATAGAAGATCTAACCTAAGTTCCTCTTCCATTTCCTTGACTGTTAGAGGAACTTGTTCTTCTATTGTTATGACTGGTACCTCTTCGAATTCAGCTGTCTCCAACTCATTGATCATCTCCTAGAAATCCTGCTCTTCCTTTCCAAGGCAATCTTGGTTTCCTGACTGCACTGGTTCCTGCTTTCTCTCTTCAACAGCTGTTTCTTCCTTTGGTTGCCCAAAAGCAGCTTCTAGAACCTCAACTACCTTAGAAGATTTAATCTCAGTACGGTCAGTTCTTTTTGCCTCGGCTAACATGGCCAAGGTTTGTTTCATTCGCTGTACTGATTTATTCCTCTGAGCCCTTCTTTTCTAAGTTCTAGTCATCACCCTGGTTCATTCACCATAAGATCTTTTCTTTTTGCATATTTGTTAATAAACCAGTGTCCTTTTCCCACTTCGGCTGGTGGTTTAACCATACGTTAGGGCCTAATAACTTCCTCATTCTTTACCGTAATCTTTAATGTAGTCATGCCCTTTTCTACATCGAAACGAGTTATTCTTTTACCCTTGTTTGGTATAGGAATCTCATCCATCATGGGTAGCCTTGCATCAACTAAAGTATCATTATACTTACTGGCTACATTTCTTCCTATGTTTCTTCCTGGAGTCTTCTTTATTGCTTCCCTAGACTTGATTGCAGGCTTTCTTGTCCCTTCAAAATCCTTTCTTACGCCTGAAAAATCCAATCTACCAAAGACCCTAGGCTTAACCTCATCTATTCTGTCCTTGGGGACCAGAATGGTCTTCCCATTCAGGCCTCTGTATACATCACAGTCTGCCGAATGCGATTTGACTTCAGCCTATCTCCTCGGCTGATTCCTCTCCAACCTACCGAACATTGTAGGGCCATTGTATTCGTCCGGTGTATTTTTCTTGACATATTCATTATTTACCTGGGGTTTCTTTAGTCTATCGAACACAGATGGTTTCTGATCTATTGTTTTAGACTGATCAGATACAGCTAGAGCTCTCCCAGCCCCATATGGCTCATCAAACACTCGCCTTTGTCTCCACTAGTGACGTATCGGCTGTTTCCATCTTTTAGATGGTGGACCAGATACTGTCTCCCCAGAGAAGGAAATCATATTAACCCCAGCTGAAGGAAAAGGATCAGTAATGACAGTCATCTCCTTTTTGGCTAGTTTAAACCTTCATTCTTTCATGGCTTTTTGTATAGCCTTTTTGAACACTACACAATTGATGGTAGTGTGAGTGTAAGAATTATGCCACTTACAATATTTCTTTCCCTTCAACTCTTCAGCTGGGGGAATTTAGTGCCATTCGTTCAGTATAATTTGTCGATCCTTCAAGAGATAATCAAATATTTGGTCTGCCTTGGAAATGTCAAATGAATAATCGACCCTACTCTCTGGAATTTGGGCCTCCTTTCCTTTGGGGGGTCTTAAAGCTGGGCATGAATATGATTTTTCTCTCACTATCTCTGCAGCCATAATATCTGCCGATTATTCGACTGACTCATCTGACAGATAGTCTGGATCTTCAACATCAATTACACTAATTAGATGAGACCCTCTGTTCTTGCTAGACCTCCTTCTCTCTTTTTTTAAGATGAATTGTTCAATTCTGGAGGCCCTAGAAGCCAACTGACTTAGGTCAGTGCAATCTTGCCCTACTAACTTCTCCCTAAGCTGAGGGTGCAAATTACTAACAGCTATAGAAGAATATTTAACCTCAGGCAGTTGCACGACACACTTGCTTCTTAATTTCCTGAATATCTCCAAGAAATCAGTTACTGGTTCATCCACCATTTGTCTTATATTCATCATGTCAGCCACAGTCACATTTGGCTGAGGCATATAGAATCTATCATGAAAGCAACGCTCTATATCAGTCCAGTTTTGTATGGAGTTAGGAGCTAGGGAAGAATACCAAGTAAAAGCCGCCCCAGTCAAAGACAAGGGGAACAACTAGAGCTTATAAAACTCATTCTGATTCGCCTCCCCGCATTGGGCAGTGAACCTATCGATGTGTTCCATAGTGGATTTACCATCCTCCCCTGAGAAAGTGGTAAAGTCAGGAGTCTTAAACCCTCTAGGCAAAGGCATCATCTTATCTACCCACTCAAGATAGGGCTTTTTATACATAGGCCTGTCCAACAATCTCAACTGGATTCCAAAAAGCCTCCTCATGGATTCGGCTATCATTTCTGGGTCTATCAGCTGAGGAACTCTGTCACCCGGATAATTTGGCACTGGTGGCTGAACCGACTCACTAGCCTAATAGGAGCACCCCCTAGTTGATGGGGCACTTGATATTGCTGATCTTGGATGGGAATTGCCCCCTAGTTATAGCCTGGAAATAGAGGATTATTCACCCATGGCTGAGCAATCGGCTGAATTGGGGCCACCTGAGGTACATTAACCCATGGCTGATCGATTCTAACATGAATAGATTGCCCATAAGGAAACCCCTCAAGGATACCTATTGGAGTAGGAGGGATGTTGGACCAGGATAACTCTCCCGCATAATCAAGAATATACCTAGGAGGACCCGGAGCAGCTGAGAAAATGATGCCACCAGTTGCAGCCACCTGTGTACTAGCACCTATCACAGAAGTGTTAGGCGCCAGATACGGCAAGCCAATTGTTCCTCTTACCTGGGGGGTCTCCTGGGTACTTGTACTTGCCCATATTGTAAGCTCGACTGGATACCACTGTCAGGGTAAGGAGGCTGGAACATGGGGACTACCTGCGGCATGCCCAGACTCGGCTGGACCGTAGATTGTGGTCCTGCCTGACTCTGTCACCCAGCAGAAGGTCTCGCGATAGCCGAGTGGGCCGAAGCCTCACCTGTATTGGATTGTTTTCGCTCAGCCTCTCTAACAAAATGCATCTCATTATGCACCATGGGTTATACGATCTCTGAAAGTTGCCTTGACATATGATACATTAAGTCATTCATCCCTTGATCAATTTGGTCCTGAATAAATGAAGTGGACATTACTAACGACTGAGGTTGATCAAAGAGCTCTACTATTGGAGTAGCAGTTGTGGTGGAAGGTATGGGAGTACCCACTGGCTGGGGTGAAGCGGGCATTCCCAGAGTAGGCTGAGCACTTCCCTCTGAAGTCTTTCTGCCTCCGTTCTTCTTACTAGGTTGACTTGTATCCATACTGCTAAGGTTTTTACCGGACCTTAGGTGCATACGCCAATAGTGATCTGAACCGGGAGATGGAAACTTCTCAATTTGCTCACCTTAGAGTGTCCCACTGGGCGTGCCAAATTTGTTTAGTGTGAAATAAATTTATCAGCCGAATAAGAATTCAACCGATGAACACGTATGGATTTTGATAAGAAATAGGTGATTTGAACTAAAGGCAAAATCCAACCTTTAGCAAGGGTTCCCAACTCACTAAAGAAAGCATTTGGTATTAAGGTGAACTTAAGAAGTTTAAGAATTTGAGGTTAAAGCTGTAATTGGCTAGGAAATAAGCTTGCGGTAAATAAATTGCACAAAGTAAAAACAATATAGTAAAGGACTGAAAAGTTAAGCAAAATAAACAAAGCTTAAAAGTTGTATTGATTGTGATCCTTGCTAAATAAATTGGTACAAATAGTATTTATAGATAAACTCTAACCCCCACCATAGCCAACTTTACTAGCTAGAGCAACTAACCCACAGCTAATCTACCCACGATTCTTAACCGTTCTGGCCACAACGGCTACCTCTCAACAGCTCAACTCCTATTTTCTCGGCATGTTTTGTGGCATCCGTTGATAACAACTTCAGTTTTTAACCTTCCATCAACTTACAATCCAATATGCTTCAGCTTTTTATTGTTTCAATCTTGGCCCACTAATAGCAAGGCCCAACCCAACCTTAGCCGGGTGCTCTTCTACCTATTGGCTACATCCTCCTTTGGCTAATCACCCTCAGCTAGCCGTTATATCAGTTTACTTTTTGAATTTATTTTGTTGAGTAATAACAAATATCTTAAAATTATGCTTTCAGTTTCAGCCTTGAAGCCGACACACCATTAATTAAGGCCAAAAGGCCTCATCCCACTAGTAGCAAGGAGGCCAAAAGGTTTCAAGGAAAAAAGAACCACACATGCAAGTTTCAGGGCACTATCACCTTCAAACCATGGACACCAAGCTCAAGCTGCCATAACAGAACCTATCCTACCATCAGTACCCAGTTCATTAGAACACGCCATCATTTAGTTAATTACAACTTTAATATCTTAAAAGTATGCTTTCAGTTTCAGCCTGGAAGTCGACACACCATTAAGGCCAAAAGGCCTCATCCCACTAGTAGCAAGGATGTAACGACCCGGGACTGCCTGCAGGATTGATGAATGTCTCCACAAACCAACACGGGTCTTTTTAGCGTGCTTTGTCCTCACTCACACGTATCCTAGGAAACTTCTCAAGAAGTCACCCATCCCACAATTGCTCCAGGTCAAGCACGCTTAACCATGGAGTTCTTATATTCTAGGCTCCCGAAAAGAAGTTGCAACTTGTTGATATAGCTACACCAAATCAATTCCTTTAAGTCATCCTCAACTATGCAGTCCCCTACCTGCACAGTCTCTGAATCCCTCTCATTCCGGTGTGTATTCAGTTCATTCATGTAGACCCTCCGCCTAGAAGCCTGCCAGGAGCCACTCCTTGTCCATGCTTCATTGCACCGGCGATCACTCCCCGCCCTCATCAGCCCCGGGACGCCACATGCCCACCAACTTCCGCTTGGTTCGTCCCCGAACCACACCGTACTGGGAGAGGTCCCGTCTCTGATACCATTAATGTAACGACCCGGGACTGCCTGCAGGATTGATGAATGTCTCCACAAACCAACACGGGTCTTTTTAGCGTGCTTTGTCCTCACTCACACGCATCCTAGGAAACTTCCCAAGAGGTCACCCATCCCACAATTGCTCCAGGTCAAGCACGCTTAACCATGGAGTTCTTATGTTCTAGGCTCCCGAAAAGAAGTTGCAACTTGTTGATATGGTTGCACCAAATCAATTCCTTTAAGCCATCCTCAACTATGTAGTCCCATACCTGCACAGTCTCTGAATCCCTCTCATTCCGGTGCGTATTCAGTTCATTCATGCAGACCCTCCGCCTAGAAGCCTACCAGGAGCCACTCCTTGTCCGTGCTTCATTGCACCGGTGATCACTCCCCGCCCTCATCGGCCCCGGGACGCCACAAAGGAGGCCATAAGGTTTCAAGGAAAAAAGAACCACACATGCAAGTTTTAGGGCACTATCACCTTCAAACCATGGACACCAAGCTCAAGCTGCCATAACAGAACCTATCCTACCATCAGTACCCAGTTCATTAGCAGTGCTGCCACTTTTTACTAGACCAAATGCAATTTCTACAGAAACATATGCAATAAGCCCAAGAATTACAGCAAGACTTTTCGCATTCATTTTTACACCAGGGCTTGGCTCAGTTCGGAAAAGGAAGTATTGAAGGTCTAGGCAGTATATGTACATTTTGGTTGACTATCATAAATTGTTTTTTTGTTGGAATGATAGTCTTTTAGGTTTAGGAATATTTTGGGATGTCTATATACGTATAGTGAACATATTTATGGATCATATCTTTTGGTTTTGGTATACTGCACATAGAAGAAATCAAGGACAGTAGTTTTTGGGGTGCTATCAAGTTAGGGTGACTTCTTTTGGTTTTGGTATATAATGTCAAAGTGCTATGAATAAAGTAATACTTGTAATTGGTCAATTTGCAAATATCAATGAAAGTCCACATTTTGGTAATATTGTGCTGTGCAATCTCTTTACATTCTTTGTTATTGTATTGTTGTTATAGGGATCAATTTTAATTCTTGTTATAAGCTTTATATGTGCTGTTAGATTATACATGGTTGCCAAAATATGCTATGACTGTACCATAAGCTAATTTCATTACACAATCAAATTCCAATTGTACATGTCATTTCCATTAAAAAAACCACTTGGTGGCTGCAAACCAACTACATTGTACCAATGGCTCAAAACACAACCACCAAATACTCCTTTCTAATCTAAGTCTACATTACTTTACTTGCATCCATCCAATCCTACTTCCAAATACATATGAATACAATCATAACAACAACCATAACAGCCCCTAACACCCTAACACATATTTTCAAACACCTTATATCATTATCCACCTAAACAAACTCCCTAGTCATCTTCATGTCCAAGTCATTAAGTCTGTCATCTTTTCATCCACCTACATGAAATACTTACAATAAGGCATTTTCTCCTGTGAAAAGAATGAATTTTAATCAATACCAATATCTCAGAATTTTGAAGGTGCAATTTTGAAGTAAAATTCAATTTCGAGAATTTGAATTCATCACCCTGTAATATAGGCACCCAAATAATGATTGTCGAAATTAGGATTGTGATGGAAAGCGAAAAAATAAAATTTAAAAAAATGAAATTGTTACTAATTTTATTTAAATTAAAAAAATTAAAAAATCTTTTTATTTATAAAAATTAATTTTTTAAAAATGATATTAAATTCGAGAGTTAGTTTATGCACAGACAAATATAGAAACTTAATCCTATAACACGATATAAATTATTGATAACCTCTAAATTTTTATTTCATGCCTTTTAAAATAAAATAATCATTAAATAATTAGATGAAAAGACATATTGATTTTATTTTTTAAATTGATTTTATTTATAAATAAAAAAGGTTTATTTTGTTTTTAAAAAATTTATTTGATAAAAAAACTTAGAATATCGAATTGTCACTGCTCATATGATCTTAATAATTGTAAAAATTTGACTGATTTCAATTTTCAAGAAAAGATTTAAATTGAAAGAGAAGCCTCATTAGATTATTTATTATTGTTATTATTATTATTATTATTATTATTATTATTATTAAAAAAAGGTCATTGCAAAATTTTGCTTATGAGATAAATAAAAAAAGATAAAAATGTTTGAAGCCAACAAACTATCATAACTCAGCTGACTCAAATTTTATTACAAAAATAAATGAAGAATTTAATTTTATTTAAGTGATAAAAAAAGTTTATTTTAACATAGAAAGAAGAAATAAGACGTTTGATATTAACAAGTTAGCTCAACGCAATAAATCAAGATTAAAGCTCAACGTAAAATAAAGATGTCACCTTCAAATTAACAAGTTATCACAACTAAATTAACCTTTAATTTTATTGGATACGCAAGTTATTTTATTTAATTTTAAGTTCGAATTGGGATTGAATGTGGCACCACGGAGCAAATCTAAAAAAAAAATTGATAAAGATAAGAAGCAAAACTAGTTAAAGTAAATATCAGCACCCATACTCGATGCGGATGCGGCCTGTACACACCAGCTTCATGAGTCACAAGGCATTACGTGAAGGAATCATCCTATATATGCTTTTACATGGTATCTATTTATACATGAATGTATATTCTGTTAGATAGCTAATTTAAGTAGATTGATGAGCTGTCATAGACGGTTACAGGATTCATCTCAGCTATGGATGCATGATATATAAACACTTCATCACAGTATTATAAATGGTAGAATTTCATTTCTCAATTACAAACTGTAATACAAAAAGGCGATATACCCAAGAAAATTCTAATAATGCAGAACAAATATATAAATAAAATAAAAACCAAAGCAAAAGGACGTTAACAAAACACATGAGTAGCCTTTAGGGATAAAAAACAATCAATTCAAAAGGCCCTATTTTAATTTGAACAGGTAGGAATTGTTTCATCAGGTCAAGTAAAAAGACATTGAAAGAAATCATTATTTTAAATGTTTATTCTTTTTTTTTTCCTAATTTTCATATTCTTGTTTATTTAATTTTTCATCCAGATTATTTTCTTTTTCATTTTTTGATTACTCCCACAATTAAAACTAGTTAAACTCTCAAACCCAAAAAGCAACACCTCCATCTTAAAAACATATATTCAAAGCTAACTAGCACATTCATTGATTCTCATTGTAACGGAAGTCAATCAAAAGCTCAAAGTTCAACAGAGTACAACGTATATTGTAAGTTTCAATTCTAATTTATGATGATTATGGACATAAATTAAGAACAAATATAGGATCTTGAAATCGGTCTCATGATTTTCACAAATTCAATTCAAGACAATAATAGTAGGATAAAGTTACTTTGATCTATGATCAAGTCCTTGAAATCCTTAAGACAATTCTTTAGTGGCATTAAAGATTAGAAGAAGAAACTAAGTTTCTATCCCTTGACCTCCCTTTCTTTCACATTAACATTAGTGATGGAGAGGTAATGTAAAACTTTTATAAGCAGGGATTTGACTAGTTTCTATTGAATAACAATTAATTAACCACTCCTATCAAGTGCTAAGTTAAAATTAGAGACTACCTCTCAAAACTAACCAATCAAAAATTAGCTCTTTAATTAATTATTTATTTAAACCAATATAAGATAATATCACATGGACCACATTATCTCTTACATTCTCCCATTTGGTTCATGTGATATTGTCTTACTTCATGGTGCAACAAATAAATAATCAAAATGCACATAGATCAAGCTAATTTCCTATACATTGATTACATCATTCGTCATAAATAAAAATAATAACTAACATGAGTCATGACGGTTGTATGTCACTTATTCAACATAGTCCCTTCCATGTACTACAATATTAATTAATCACTCTCCTTATCATGACCTATAATTGACAAGTACATAATTGGTCCAACACGATGTCTTTAACAAAGATAGAACATGTTATCATCATTCTAATTTGATCATATATATAAAATTAGAAAACAAGAAAATCGTAAACATAATCATAAATGAGCTTCGGGTGTCAAATAAATAAACTCAATCATAACATAATAACATTAATGTTGTCAAATAATGCAATAATTAATGTCCATTCCTTCAACATGTTCATTATATGTTTTGCATAGTAGTCATTTTCTTAATGGATCTATTATCATAAGGTTGGTGCTAATATGTTCAAATGACACTTTCTGTTTCTCAGCATCTTCATTAACAACCAAGCATTATCTTTATGTATATGACCATTAAAAATACTTGTTATATTAAGAGAAGATTGCTGCAAGCAATAAATTTTAGCGACTTGGTAATGCTGTCGACAATTCTAAGTCTTAAAATAAAATTTTGCAATCATAATTCATTAATAATGGCCTCAAAGCATGCCATAATAGTATATTTGTCCCCCTTCTGAATTGGAACCATACTTACTAGTCATTTATTCATATTAAATATTTCATTATCTTTATTAATATAGGCTTTCTGAGACAAACCCAACACTCCATGTGATCTATCTAGGAATATTTCTATCTCGATCACATAGCTTGTCTTACCCATATCCTTCATTTCAAAGTTGTTAGAGAGAAAAATTTTAGTTTCATATAATAAACCAAGATCATTAGTCGCAAGCAAAATGTCATCAATATACAGAATCAGAAATATAAACTTACTCTCACTAACCTTCAAATATATACACCAATCAACAATATTTTTCTTAAATCCAAAGGAAACAACAATATCATTGAACTTGAGATACCATTGCCCAGAAGCTTGCTTAAGTACATATATTGATTTCTTAAGTTTACACATCAAATGTTCTTTCCATTCAACTGAAAATCCCATTGGTTGATCTATGTAAACTTCTTCCTTTAAATTCCCATTTAGAAAGGTAATTTTTACATCCACTTAATGAAGTTCTAAATCATAATGATCTACCAATGCCATGATAATTCTGAAAGAATCTTACTTAGAGATTGTTGAAAAGATTTCTTTATAGTCAATGCCATTTTTCTAAGTAAAACCTTTGGCAACAAGTCGGACCTTGTAACGTTCAAGATTGTCATGAGAGTCACATTTGGTCTTATGGACCCATTTACACCCAACTTTCTTGCAACCTTCAAGTAATTCTACAAGGTCCTAAACTCCATTCTGTACCATTGACTTTAGCTCTTCTTTCATAGCATCTAACCAGTTATCAACATTATCACTATTAATGGCATTTGAAAATGAAAGTGGATCATCATTATAATTCCTAAGTCAACTTCTGACTCTTGTAGATATACTACATAATCATTTGAGATAGCACATCTTCTTTCCCTTTGAGATCTTCTTAATACTATCTCCTATGGCTCTTTTACTAAGGATTCATCTTAAATTAAGAGATCATTAACTTATTGTTCTTCTATATTGTTTTTTGGTTCAACAACTTGAGAAACAATCACTTTAGAAGAGTTGCAAGTCAAAGGAAGTCACACTCTCATTTCCTTAATTTCCACACTTTGTGGAACTTCACTCCCACTAATTTCGCCATTCTCAATGAACCTAACATTCCCAGTTTCAACAATTATTGTGCTATGGTTAGGACAATAAAACATACACCCCTTAAACTTTTTTGGATAACCAATGAAATATTCACTAATTGTTCTTGCATCTAGTTTCATTTTTTTCTTTTCGTGGATTATAAATTCTCGCTTCTGCCTGACATCCCTAAACATGAAGGTGCCTTAAACTAGGTTTCCTACTAACCCAAATTCAAAAGGTGTGTTCGAAACTGCCTTACTAGGAACCTTACTTAACAAATACATGGCAGTCTTTAATGCAAACATCCACAAGGATACATGTAAAGGTGAGGTACTTAACATGCTTCTAACCACATCCATTAAGGTTCAATTATGCCTTTCCGACACACCATTCTATTGTAGTGTGCCCGGAATTGTGTATTGAGCACAAATACCACATTTCTCAAGGAATTTAGCAAATGGACCAAGGTGTTGTTCAGTTTCTTCATATCTTCCATAATACTCATCACCTTTATATGACCTAACAATTTTCACTTTTTTGTCTAATTGTCTTTTAACTTCATATATATACATGTATCCAAAACATTTACTGCATGAGATTTTTCATGCAACAAATTGACATATCCACAATGTGAATAATTATCAATAAAGGTGATAAAGTATTTTTCCTTATTGAAAGAATTCACATAAAAAAGTCCACATATATATCAATGTATATAATTTCAAGAAGCTGAGTGCTTTTTGTGGATCCTTTGTTTGTGTGCTTTGTTTGTTTTCCTTTAATATAATCCACACAAACATTCAACTCAGTAAAATCCAAATTCAAAAGAATTTCATTCTTTACTAAACAGAACTTTCATCCAATAAAACATATTTAGTGTCAACATTATAATGCAAGGTTAAAAATGTCTTAGCATAAAGACTATCAAGATTCAATTTGTATAATCCATCACAAAGAACAATAGAACCAATTAAATGACTACGTTTAAACAAATTGAAACATTCATTACCAAAATTAAAAGAGTATCTATTAACATCAAGTTTAGATAAAGAAACCAAATTCCTAGAAATACTAGGATTAAATGTTAAGTCCCGACAACTTCCACTAGAGCTTTCACTATATTTTCCATGAAGATAAACTTCTCATTCGAGTTTATGGTTTGGATTGCAGGAATTTATGCATCGTATTAGAAACATGAGTTGTACATACAGAATCGATCCACCAAGTATTATAAGGAACTTTAGTTAAATTTGTTTTGAAACATGCGTAAGCATTAAGCTTATCTTTCTTTTCAAACCAAGCCTTGCGTTTGGGGCAATCCTTCTGGAAATGACCAAATTGCCTATAGAAATGACATTTATCCTTATTTGGTCCCTTCTTGTGGATCTGAGAGGAGGACTCATTGATCTTCAGTGGTCCTTTACCCTTTTCCATGTTTCTACTCAGATTTTTTTCTAGCTCCTTGATGGTTCACATAATGTATAAAATGACTTCATAGATTCTTAAGTATTATTTCCTCCTGAACTAGCATATTGTGCAACTCATGCACATTCCATTTGTTTTTCACGGTGTTATAGTTCATTTGCAAAGGACCATACTTAGATGATAATGAGTTAAGAATAAACTACACAAGAAAATTCTCATCCACATCTATCCCCAAAGACTTGAGTCTTGCGATAATGTTCATCATTTCAAGGACATGCTCATGCATGGTACGAGAACCATCAAACTACATGGTGGTTAAGGCACCCATCAGTGTCCCAACAAGAGACTTATCAGCAATTTAGAAGCACTTTTCTACAAACTTCATAAATTCTTTTGCATTTTCAGCTAACTTGATGTTATTAGCTATGCTCATCTGCATGAACATTAAGCTCAATTTGTTTGACTTTTCCCGACTCTTATAATGGGATTTCTATTCATTGCTGCTAGCATTAGTAATAGCATTAGATTTCTCAACTTGGAGTGTCAAATCGAGATCCAACACATCGAGGTGAAATTGAACTTGCTCGCTCCAGTTAGAAAAATTTAGCCTATTAAAGATTGAAACAAAGAAAGCACGCGAATCTAATAAATTGGGAATAGATATTGCAAGAAATAATTTTTAACATTAATGCTTTCACATACTTCACATATTCAAAAATAATTCATTTAACATCAATGCATATCGGTGTCCTCCTTTGAGTGATACACTAACGCACACATTAATCATAATGATGCTAACAAAATTGAATAATATTTTGATAATAATACATGCACTAATCAGAGGTATATATCATCCTTGGATATATAAATAAAACTAATATCATATTTACACTACTGACTATCATGTTCATCAATTGTAAGAACAACAAATCAACCTTTGGACAATCTATAACTGCCTTATAATTTTGAACCTCAATTTACCCATAAATCAACAATTATTATATCATTCATAGTATCAAATTATGAGTAATTGAGATATAATCATCATACAATTTAGAATTAAATCAACTTAAAGATTTGACCACTTTGGTAATTATCAAATATATCATACATTTTATTCTAAAATGCAAACACTTCATAAACAATTAAAAGATATAAAATTTAGATAACTCAATGTAACATTATGGGCAGCAAAAAGGAAGCATATAATCATTATGATTTAATTGTTTATGGGCTCTAATAATTACGTGTCCCAATTCCTATTCTAATTGTTCATTGTTCTAACAATGACGTCAAGCACATAAAAGTTATATATAACATTATGCTGCACTAAGCAATTAGAGCACATAAAACTTGGAGATGGTGCGTATTCAGTGTGCGTATTCAGCTTTCATTCCTATTCATTATGTGCAGCGGATAAAAGGAAATAAATACTCAATTTGCAAAATTAGGGTTCATGAGTGAGAGACATAAGCATCCTTAATGGAAAAACATGGATTCCTAAACACACGCTCTAATACCACATGTAAGTTTTAATTCTAATTTTTAACGATTATAGACGTAAATTAAGAACAAAAGATGGATCTTAGAATCTAATGATTTTCATAAATTCCATTCAAGACAATAATAGTGGAATATAGTTACTTACCTTGATCCATGATCAAGTCTTGAAGCCCTTGAGACAATTCTTTAGCGGTGTTGGAAATTAGGAGAAGCTAAGTTTCTATTCCTTGACCTCCATTTCATTCGCGTTAATGTTAGTGATAGAGAGGCAACACAAGACTTTTATAGACAGAGATAAGACTAATTTCTATTGGATAACAATAAATTAACCACTCTAATCAAGTGATAAATTATAATTAGAAACTATCTCTCGAAACTAACTAATCAAAAATTAGTTCTTTTATTATTAATTTATTTAAACCAATTTAAGAGGATATCGTGTGCGTCACATTATCTCTTACAATTTCCATTCTCAAATTCCCAAAGAAACATGATCATAAGTCATTTTTTCAAATACACAAAGCAGCATATGTCTTAGTTATAGACCCGAGAGTAACACCAACACATGTATACTAACCCAAGAATGTAAAACAATATATCATGAAGGAACCCATAATTCTTACCCATACATTGTGATACCTGTTTAAGTAAACATAACATAGATGGAAAATTGTAGAATTAGTCCTAACCAAGCGCTTGATCTCACATGTGCCAACAGCATCCCAACCTACAGCCAAGTATCAATGACAAAATTAAACTCAATTCCCTGAGAAGCCAACCCACTTTGACCAATAAACTTATTCAATTTCAGTAGCAATGACAACACAAGTAGAAGATTGAGTACACGGGTAGATTATAATTTTTTGATTCAAGACACATATATCTCTTTGACAAAAGAAAACATATTTAACAAAAGCAGTGAATCAAGAACACCATTCAAGGGACCTTTAACAAGTGAGCTTGTTGTGAATTTCGACAAATGCACTGAATCGCAAAAGTAATAAAAAGTGAATAAGAGTATCGTCCCACGAGGATTAAATTACTAATTATTAAGTTCGCTAAAATTGACACTATCTAAGCTAATGAAAAAAAGAGTTGTTGCAAATATAATTAAAAAGAAAATTCAAAGCAGAGATTATTAAAATAAATAAAGTAAGTAACCAAATCAATAAATCAAAGGGGTGAAAAACAATGGTATTAAAGCATTCGGGTTCCGACTTTACTTGAACTCTTTAAATGTATATTTAAATATTAGTTTAACTATGTTCTATTTCAATGATTCATGGTCAATTCTCAAATAGAGAAGACTTTATCAAAAACGAGAGAATTAAAAGAAAGACCACACAACCCACAACGTCTGTTCCTAGCAATTATGGAAATTATGGTGTTTATCACAAGTTATATGTTCATGCAAATTTTTCTAAATCATATATCAACCCAAAATCATTCCTAAATTGATCAGGTTTAGAAAAGCATTAAGAAAAGAGATAAACACATAAATCATGAAATAAAAACATAAATTAAACCCATAAATGAAGTTACATCATCAAAGTTCAAGATTCATCATCTCCCTAACAAGAGGAAATTAGTTACACATGGATGAAGAATAAAATAGAAAGAAGAATTTGACAAAATCTATAGAAGACAAGTGGAAAGGATGAAAAAAATTCCTAATCTTCAAGTCTAATTGCGCGCATACCAGTTTAAGGTTTGTGCCATCGCTTTTCTATTTGACGGTTGCTGAAGAGTGTGTTCAATTTGACATAATTTTTTTATTTATAATTAAAATAACGTGTCAGCCTACGCGTCCAGTGCCTGGGCCCTGGTTTCTTAACGCTTGAGTGCTGAGTGTTTTTTCTGAATTTTCCTGATACGTGACGCGCGCCTGGGCACTGCCTTACTAGCGCTTGAGCATTGGGCGCCCAGATGGATTTTCCACATTTTGGCACTAGAAGCGATGGACCACTAGAATGTGAATTTTCAGTTTTTCTTCTTCTTGCAAGCGTCCAATCTTCTTTCATGAGTAATTCCCTAACCAAAAACACATAAAAATGTAATAAGAACACAATTTAAAATACTAAAAAATAATAGAACTCGAGAGCAAAACTCAATCAAAGAGATTAAAAGAGGGTGAAAATCTAGAATTTGAATCGTGAAAACATGAATTTTTGAAGGATCATCAGTTCCCCAAACTTAAGATTTTGCTTGTCCTCAATCAAAAGAAAAAGAAAAAGAAAAAAACAACACAAAAATAATAAACATCTAAAAACTAACAACATACTAACTTAAAAATGGTAATACCAAGTAATGAAAATAATGCATATCCTCAGAAATTACTTCATAATCTAATTTCAAAGTGTCACACATGTATAATCCAATTGCTACATCGCTCTCACATGAAACTCTCATGCAAAAATGAATTTCCAAAAATATGAATGAAAGATCAAATCTACTCATAAAGTACAAGCCCGGATAGGTTTATAAAAATGCAAATGCACATCAGACCCGCATCCATAGGGTTGTTATTCATTTCTCTCTCCACTAATGTAAAAATCACATAATCAAGAATCAAAAGGGGCTTTTAAAGCTTGTAATGTAAGGCCAAGGGTGAAGGTTAAGAAAGAAATGGTAGGATAATGAAAACAAAAGTTCAGATACAAAATCATCCAAATTTAAAAATTCAAGCCACAGAATGTGTAGAAGAAGTGCAAAACAGAGCATAAGAAACAACACTTGCTTCTTCTTCTTTTTTTCTTTTACCTCCACCCCCAAACTTATTTCTTTGCAACACATTGGGTGGACTTTCCCTTTTTGAATTTTTTTCAGCTCCTGAAATATTTCATGCACAAAGATAACAAAGGCTAAAATAACATAAGATATGCACTCAACAAAGAGTGTGTAAGAGGGAATTTTTTTTCATGGATATGGGAAAGGTAAATGTGGGTAAAGAAAAGAAATAAAGGTCAAACAATAACAAAGCAGCAAAAGGGACCTAAGGATATATTGCATTTATAGGTTAACTTGAAAGGCTCAAACGGTCCAAAGAAGGCCCTTATCATTTCCTTAATCATGCACTGCCTAAGATTTCACCTCAAGAGAGAATCTAACAACTTTTAGATGCAAACTACTACACAAGTGCAATCCTATAAACTTTCTCTAAGCCTGACATGCATGCATAATCCAAGGTCTATCAAACATAAAGATGAGAAAAATATCTATACACAATTGAAACAATAGAGATAAATGCTACACATAGATTCTCATATGATATCCTAAGAAAATAGATCAATCCACAATTTATGCAATCATTAGATATTCAATTCAACACACCAGCATGCACAGTTTCAAAAAAATGATTCTAAACACCATATGATGATGAAGACAAAATAAAAACAATACGAACACATAAAATAAATGCAGAAATAAAATAATTTTTAATTTGCAGCCAACAACTATATACATCCTCTACAAAGACTCTGAACTCATAGAGACACCTAAGCCGACTCAACATTAGCAAACGAAAGAAAAATAAACACAAAAATAGTGAAGCTATCCCCCCCAAACTTGAAATAAACAGTGCCCCACTGTACAAACAATTAAATGCAAATAACATATAGGAAAATAAAAATAGTAAAATAAAAGTGGAGGGTCAAGAAAAGCTTATTGTTTTGGTGGTGAGATCATTCTTGCTCTTCATCGTCTTCATTCTCCTCCTCATCTTCCTCACTGAAGTTAATGTTAGCCACAATCTCCTTGTCAGTCATGGGAGGTCCACCTTGAACATCAGTGTTTAGGTTTATCTGCTCGGCTATACTACGCAACAACTAGTTGACATAGTTGAATTTCCTCTAGTTTTGGCACTGCACATGCTCCAATCTATCCAATCATTGGGTAGTAAAGAGTTTCAGATGTGGTTGCCTGACTACTGGGCCTTGAACTTGAGTTGCTGGTGCTGCTGGAGCTATTGCGTCTTCTTGAAAATGCCTTTCAATTATTGATGCAGTGATTGGAGGTGTAGGCCGGATGAGTTAATCCCTAGTAATATAGATATCCCTCGTAAAGCACAAACTTATGATGAGAGAGGGATATGGCAAGCTTTTAGAAGTCTCTTGTGCTGCCATATGCATGTGAAAAGCTATAATCTTCCCAATATCAACCACGTCACAGTCACAATAGCAAATACAAGCAAAGCCTTCTTGACTGGTACCTCAGAGGTGTTGGAGCATGGAAGGATATTGGATTGAACAAAAATGCACCAAACTCTTAGGATTGGTTTAAAATATACTTTCTTAAAAAATTTAGGTGCATTTTTAGTGTCCAATGCCCATTGAGCTTCTGCCTTGCAAAGCACGCCAAGGACAATATTTGGTTCCAGTGGCCTCATAAGCAAATCATGATAGCCCCATTGCCCAGGGTAATCATACTCAAGACCAAAATACTCACTCAACATATCCTTTCAGAAATCCATAAGCGTCCCCCTTACCATGCTTTGATAACGGTCACCTTCATTGGCATCAAGGAAAGCATTGGCATAGAATTCATGAACCAATGTTTTGTGACCCCAAAATTGGAAGTTGGCACAGTCTGCCCCATTTCCTCTTCTCAATCTGTGAACGAAACTCTGGATATTCATTCTCTTCTAAGATGAGCCCCCATTCTCGAATAAAGTTCCTTTTTACCAGCACATCATTGAACCTCTTTTCATGAATGGTGAAACAAAATCAGCTTGCATCGAAGGAGGAAGAGCTAGAGCCTTCTCCTGCAGCACCCTTTTTTCTTTTTACAAGTGGCATGATGAATATCCTGCAAAATAAAAGCACAAAATTAATAACCCATACTTCTACAAGCAAAATAACTAAATCTCAAGTTTCCAAAATAGTCAAACCATGCTTAATGGAATTCTCAATCACACCATCTTATTCATAGTGCACATGTCAAAAAATTGCAAAGAAGATAAACATTATAAACTTAAAATTCAACATGTAAACTAAACAAAAGCAACTCCTCAACCATTCTCAAAGACAACAGTAGCATGCATAATTCATCAAAAGGACACTACTTATTAATAAAATCAAGCAAGTCATTTATAATGAGCAGTTGATCAAACACATGGTGGGCATGGTGAACATTGCAAATGTGCAAGTGCATTGAACAAATTCAACATATGTTGAAAATATGAACATATGAACATAACAAACAATGCGCACTATAGTTAGCAAAAATTGCCTAATTCCACAGTCAGCAATACCACATTTAAAACTCTTTTCACAAAAAATTTCTAACATAACAAACAATCACCACCACAGTCAACAGTTCAACAATGCACCATATATTCAATACTACTAGCATATGAACATATTCAACTATGCATAATAACTAGTCCAAATGCATCACTAAACCAACAATTTTACCCACTACCTACCTTCAATCAATAGTTATTCACTAAATATATCAATGGGCATCATCAATTCAACCAAATTTTCTAATTTCACATTTTCCCCAAAAATCCCAATTCAAAAACCCTAAAAACCCCAATTTGCATAATCCATGAAATTAACAACACATAACACGAAATTGAGATTTAGGGTAGATGAATGTACCTCACACAGTGAAGAATTGAAGCAAAAAGATGAGAAAATGGAGGAGGTTCGCAAGAAAATGCTTGAGCTGTGCGACTAAGATGCACGTGAGTGTGCGAAAATAGTGAGAATTTCCCCCTCTTGAATGCTTGTTAATTGTGGATGAAGGAAGAGAAATGGTGGATGGAGAAGAAAAATTGGCTTAGAATACCTTATGAAGTGTGTGAGAGAGGATTTGGAAGAGAGAAAAATAGAGAGAATCGTGAAGGAGAGCATTCAGCACTTAAGCGCTGAACCTCCAACGTGTAAATAGCTCTCTGCCCATCACATGCCTAAGCGCTAGCTTTATAGAGGTTGAGCGTTGGTTGCGCTAGTGAAAAGCACTCTCTGCCATCCGCGCGCCTAAGTGGTGGTTTTCTAGTGCCTGGGCGCTGGCTCACTTTTTTTATTTTTTTAATAGAAAAACTCACCAAAACAATTAATCTTGAGAAAGAAAGAGCTTCACATACAAGAAGGACAAAACATATAATTAAATCAACTAAATTAAAAGCAAAACAATAAATGAAAAATAAAAAGGAAAGAAATTTGGGTTGCCTCCCAAAAAGTGTTTGTTTAACGTCATTAGCTTGACGTTGCCTTTAATTACGGTAGCTTGAAGCAAGAGAAGTAAGATGATGTAACACCCCAAAATTTACAGTTTCTCAATAATGTTTGAATTGTACTGTTGTGTTTTCTGTGAGCTGTAAATTTCTTTTGATTGTTCTGTGATTGTTTTTGATCGTTGTGTGTGATTTACTCCGAGTCAGGAAAATAATAATTTTCGGGCTGGGGAAAATCTTTATTATTTTATTTGAAGCCGGGGGATCTTAATAAACTCGAATCCGAGAGATACGTTACCCGATCTTTTAATTTTTAGAATTTATCTGTAAAATAAAAATATTTCATAATTTATTATATGTCGGATAACATATGCTGTTTTGTAAACAGTAGTCTCTGCTAGTTGAATAATAGATCCTTTATCTATTATCTGTTAGAAAATAGACCAGAAAAAATCTTTGTAACCTATTCTTGATGAACCAATAGGAATTAGTCAACATAAATTGTTTGAATTTCTTAACCAATAGAAAATAGTCAACAAAAGTGGTTAGACTAGTTACTAAGTAACTAGGTAATCTAACTAAGTTACTCCAAATGCCTAATTAGTAACTAAGTGGAACAAACTAAGTTAGCTAATACTTGCAGTCTATAGTTACAAGAAAATATCTAGGATTTTCTCGAAGGATGATCAATGCATGACAAATACATGATCTAATCATGTAACTAGATGGTTAGTTATGTAACTAAATGATCTAACTAAGTTAGTTTAGATGTAACTAGATGAACTAAACTACCTAAGCTAAGTGTAACTAGGAATTAAAATGAAACAAAACTTGGTTATGTCCATCCATGAGCTCCACGGCCAACAAGGCCATTCTAGGATGTTCTTGAACTATCTTATGACTAAAGGATGACTACATGATGACTTAGGCTATGTGAATCCATGTGATCAAATTTTATCTTGCTAAACAAGTCTTAAACTTTCCTATCAAGCAACTACACGGCCATGCATAGAGAAATAGACTTATCATTTCTTTTGCAAACACTTTGTGACACAAAAACCTATTCTCTCCATTCTCTCTCTTCCAAGAACACAAAGAACACTTCATCTTCCTCCTCTTGAAGGTTTCGGCCACCACACACTAAACCTACTTCCAAGCTTCCATAACTCTATCCAATCCTATTTCCTAAACCAATACAAGATCCTAAACACTTTTTATCTTGAGAGTTTTATCTAGTTCATCTTCTAAGTGCTTCAAAATCAAGCATAGATTTTCTACTTCTAAAGGTAACTTCTTGGTTTCTTGATCCTAAGTTGTATTCTTGAATTTCTAAACCATGATTGATCCATGGTTTCTTGTTTTCAAGCTTGGTTTATGACTTTAAGATTTGTTAAAGCTTGTTAGGATTTCTTGAGGAAGCTCACGAAATTTAAAGAAGAAGGAACTTGAAGAGTTTTTGTCTTCCTTGAGGTAAGAGCGAGATTAACCTCATCAACCAAGTGTTGGTGGTGAGGGAATGACTTGTTTGTGGTGAAAAATCCATAAGGATTTATTCACTTGATTGTTTAAGCTTTCATTGTTTATAATTGATTGTGATATATTGGTATGCTTGATAGCTTAGAAATTATGTTTGAATATGTGATTGGTATGCTTATTATGCATGAGTATGTGATTAAGAAAGTATGATGATTTTTGTGTAAAGTAGGATGTGATTTACATGATGAAAAAATGTATGATGGTTCCAAAGAACCTAGAGGCTCACGGCCTCAACACCACCAAGGGAGCCAAATGCTCTAAATTATTTTCCTAATCAAGGATTAAATGATTTAATGGTAAGAAAATGGATTAAGAGTTTTTGCAAAGAATAAAATAATAGAAAATAACTAAATAAGCTTTATGAATTATATGATGAAATTCGGCCAACATGCCAAGTTTTGACATTTTGGATTAAAAATTATTTTACTAAGTGTAGACTTAGGTAATTAAGTAATGAGAATATAATTAAATGGGTTTCTTTGAATTAAAAAGGGAAAGAAACTAATTTTTGGAATTAAGTTAGTATGATTATACTATGAAGTAAGGTAATAGTCCAAACTTGAAATTTATTAATGTATAGCTCACCCTTTAGGTTTTGAAGCTCGTTAGAGAATTTCGAGCTATAATATCCCAATTAAATCAAAGAAATGTAATTTTATGAGAGATGATGGAAAATGCCACTTAAAGGATTTTTAATAGTAAAAATGGTAAATAAAGTAAAATAAATATTTATGTGAAAAATATTAGATAAATGTCATTTATTCTCAAAATAGTGATTTTTAAGCTATTAGACTGAGGAAATGATTTAAAATTGCTACGCGATTGAGAAAATGTTTAAAAATTCCTACGCGATTTAGAAAACGTTTAAAAATATTTCTGTGATTATAAAAACATTGGAAAATACTTACGCAATTTAAAAACGTAATAAAAATGTTTCGCAATTGTGAAATGCGATAAAATGTTTACGCGAATGGAAATAACAATGGGTTGCTGTCGGGTTGTTGTGGTGGGCCTAGTTATGTTGAAAAGTGATACTGCCAAGAAAAGGCATAAGTATGTGAAATATTGTGAGGATAATGATTGTATGTGTATTAGAATCATACATCATACATTGAAAAATGTGTCCATTTATTTGTTAAGGCTATTTTCCTAGGAGATTGAAATTACACCTTTGTGCAGGTGAGAATCGCGTAGTTACGATCTTCAGTGATCTTGGAGACGTCGGGGTGTGGAATGTCATATGTAGCCAGATGGTAGCACCTCTGCGCCATGGTATCCTATGCAAACACACCGACGATCTTGACGGAGTTACTACTCTTTTCGTGATTGGTTGAGAGTGTCTTGTATAAGCCATGTTGCGCACATTGATATGATATATTGGCACATGATTTGAGGCTGATGATATACAGACATGAGCTCCCTATCTTTCTCTCTGAAATTGTGTTTAGCTCCATAGAGTAGGAATTGGTCGTCGTGCATATGCATAGTTAGTCAGCATATTGATATGATAATTATGCTTATTTGATTTATTATCTGTGATTAGATAATATGATTTAAATATGTCAATGTTATATCTGTTTATCTGCTGTCATTTTCTATACTTCTATACTGGTATTGATGTAGGAGATCTCACCTCTTTGTTGTATTATATTTGTTTTACTGTGTATGTCTGATGAAGATTGAGGAGACGAAGGAGTTGATAATTCTGTTTACTATCAATGATATTACTTTTTGTTTGTTAAGATGGCGGTGAGGCGCCAAGTTTTAGGTTTTGTCTGGGTGCAGTTCCATGGTGGGACTGATGCTTGGAGGTTTGACTTTGATAATGAACGGTTTGTGTATATCGGAGACTTGACTCTGAATTTGAGTGGGACCCATGATGGGATCCCTGTTTTGACGCAACATGCGTCTGTCTGTCTGGAGTTCACGACGCCTATTTGAGAGCTCTGTGGTGGCACTGTCTATACACCATGAGAGGACTCGATGGTATCTTCGACGAGAACCCTCATTAGGCGAGTGATGAGAGGATCCTTCTGAGGGCCTAAATCCTTAGTTTAGTTTTTAGAAGTTTTAGTTTAGTAGTTATGTTTTGTAGTGTCTGTTGTATATTTTATCTTTTTGGAATGTAAGGGTTATGTAAATTATCAGTGAACAAGGTTTTCAGTATTATGTATAATATGGGTGTGATTTCAGTTACAAGTTATATCTATGGTTTTCATTTATTTTATTTATTTTCTTTTATTCCGAGAAAGAAATTTTAAAATCAATGTTTTTACAAGATTAAACCTTTTATAACTTGGGTAAGTTATATTAAGTTTAGTCTTAAATGTGATACCCTACGGTGGGTGTTACAGATGACACCTTTCTTTTCTTAGAGCATTGCTTCCTTTCTTGGTCATTGGCCTTGGGATTCCCTCCAAAAACATCTTGAACTTGAGTTATAATTATTTATCTAGAAGATGCCTTAGCATTAGAAATTCCACTAGGCTATGGGGGTTTTAATTTATCAACAGGAATGGTACCATGTTTGAGTTCTCAGAAAATTGAAGATCTTTTTGCAATGAATTATGAGAGATGGCAAGACCTTTTTCCATTTCAATATTCTTAGAAGTAGGGAGATTGACATTAATTAATAGTGGGAGATCTTTGATAGCAAATGCTTCCTACTTCTTAGCTAGAATGATATTGACAGGGGTATAGAGATCTAACATTAGGGAGGACATATTAAAAACATTAATGGTCACCTGATCTCTATCCATCCTCAAAATAAGTTCACCCTTAGGGACATAAATCAAAGCTCTTGATGTTTCCAAAAATGGTCTCCCTAGAATGAGAGGGATATTAACATCCTCGTCCATATCCAATACCACAAAATCAACTGGAAAAATGAATTCATCCACCTTAACTAACACATCTTTGACTATACGGTAAGGGTGCTTGATAGATCAATTTGTTAGTTGAAGGGAGATCATTGTTGACTTCACTTTCTTAATTCCCAAGTTGTGCATCACAGATTTTGGCATCAGATTGATACTTGTCCCAATTTAGGTAGCAGCTTCCTCTGAATAATAGCACTACACTCTTTTGTAAGTGCTACAGTATCATTTTCCTTGAGTTTCCTCTTCTTTGAGAGCAAGTCCTTCATGAACTTGGCATATGATGGCATCTACTCAAGTGCCTTAGCAAAAGGAATGTTTATCTGCAACTTCTTAAAAATATCTAGGAACTTTGAGAATTGCCTTTCTTACTTCTTTTGAGTGTCTTTCTTTAACCTCTGAGGGAATAGAAGCCTAGTGTACAGTGAAGGGTCAAAAGGTTTATCCAAAACTGAATCTTTCTATTTTTTTCTTTCTCTCTTTACTTTGATTTCAACAGAGACCTCTGCTTCAAGTGCATCTTTAATTGAAACATCCTCAGTAAGAACATCATTTTGCTTTTTCTCTTTTTTCTGAGGAACTAGATACTTCTTTCACTAGTCCTTCCAAAGTTTTGCCACTTCTCAATGTGATTGCATTACAGTGCTCCTTTGGATTGACTGCAGTGTCACTTAGTAGACTACCTAGAGGTCTCTCTGTAAGTTTTCTAGATATCTGTCCTACTTGATTTTCTAGACTTCGGATGGCTACCTCTTGATTCTTGAAATTAGCCATCGATTCCTACATGAAATTATTAGTACTAAGAGCAAGTTTCTCAATAATACTTTCAAGATTGGATATTTTATCTTGTTGAGGTTGTGAAGAGGATGACGACAGAGATGCTGATGGTGGTGCTCTCAGCATATTCTGATTATTCCATGAAAATTTTGGGTGATTCCTCCACCCTAGATTGTATGCATTTGAATAAGGGTTACCTTGAAACCTTGCAGGATCGCACTTGTGTTGCTTGCATCGCACTCACCATTAGCGTGATTGCCTCCATAGAAATCACAAATTAAAACTTGGTGGTTTACACAGTTTACCTTAATGTTACCAAGTTGCTTAGTCAGACTAGCAATTTGTTACTTAAGATTTTTGTTTTGTGCTAGTAAAGCATCAAATGTGCTAAGCTTCATCACTCCCAGTTTAGTCACAAACCTTGCACTAGGCATATGATATTTATTGGTAGCCATGGTCTCGAATAAAGCTTGAGCCTCTTCAGGAGTTTTACTATTTAGTGATCCACCTATAGATGCATCCACCATAGCCCTGGTAGGACGATTTAAACCATTATAGAATATCTGAACCTGCTGTCAAATCTCAAATGCGTGGTAAGAAAATTTTCTTAACAGCTCCTTGAATCTCTCCTAAGATTCATATAGCGACTCCCCCCGATTCTAATTAAAACAAGCTATTGCACTCTTCATCTTCACAAACATCGACGGAGGAAAGTATCAAGTCAAGAATTTGCTAACCAGGTCCTCTCAAGTGGTGATGCTCCTTTGTGGCTGGACATGTAGCCAGCTCTTAGCTTCGTCTCTTAGGGAAAATAAGAACAACCTTAACCTAATAGCATCATCACTTGCACCATTATATTTAATAGTATCGTTAATATGCATATTGGGGTCTTCAGACTGATGGCCCCCAAACTCATCCTGTTGCACCAGTTGTAGCAAAGCTAGTTTAGTCTTAAAGTCGCTTGCTTGATTGTTGGGCCACACTATACTCATTGTAACCCTCTCAACAGATGGAGTTGCATAGTTTACCAGAGTACGCTTTGAGTATTTTGAGTATTTGTGGTATTTTCAACCATATCTTCTTCAATCCTTTTTCTGTCTTTGGTTGTTTTCCTGATTGCTATTTCTACTTTGTTAATGTTTAGAATAAAAAGTAATTCTTCAAAACTCACAATACCTCGTATAAACAAAGCAAAGAAAAGTGAATTAAAAGGAAACAATTTTACAAACAAATAAAATAAAATAAAATAAAACAAGAAAATAAATGCTTAAATTAGTGACTCTTCAAGTTACTATTTAATATTAATAAACTATAACTCCCGGCAATGACGCCAAAAACTTGTTGTGAAATTCGATAAGTGCACCGAATCGTAAAAGTAATAAAGAGTGAATAAGAGTATCGTCCCACGAGAATTAAGTTACTAATTATTAAGTTCACTAAAATTGACACTATCTAAGCTAACGAAAAAGAGAGTTGTTACAAATATAATTAAAAATAAAATTCAAAGTAGAGATTATTAAAAGAAATAAATTAAGTAAACAAATGAATAAATCAGAAGGGTGAAAAATAATGGTATTAAATCGTTAGAGTTCCGACTTCACTTGAATTCTTTAAATACATATTCAAATATTAGTTTAACTATCTTCTATTTCAATGATTCATGATCAATTCCTAAAATTAATTCATACTCAATTCCTTGGTATACTAATCATCTTCACACTATTTAAAGTTAACCAATCACTTAGTATAACCCCAAATAGAGAAGGCTTTATCAAAAACGAGAGAATTAAAAGAAAGACCACACAATCCACAAGGTCTATTCCTAGCGATTGTGGAAATTATGGTGTTTCTCACAAGTTTTAGATTCATGCAAATTTTTTCAAATCATACATCAACCCAAAAATTATTCCCAAATTGATCATGTTTAAAAAAGCATTAAGAAAAGAGATAAACACGTAAATCATAAAATAAAAACATAAATTAAACCCATAAATAAAGTTACATCATCAAAGTTCAAGATCCATCATCCTTCTAACAAGGGAAAATTAGTTATACATGGATGAAGAATAAAATAGAGAGAAGAATTTGACAAACTTCATAGAAGACAAGTGGAAATGATGAAGAAAATCCCTAATCTTCAAGCCAATTGCTCCCACACCACTTTAGGGTTTGTGTCATCACTTCTCTCTTTGATAGCTGCTGAAGAGTGTGTTCAATTTGGCATGACTTTTGTATTTATAACTAGACTTTTGTATTTATAACTAAAATAACGTGTCAGGCTACACATCCAGTGCTCAAGCGCTGAGCGTCTTTTCTGAATTTTCCTAATACGTGACGTGTGCATGGGCGCTGCCTTACCAACGCTTGAGCACTGGGCGCCCAGATGGATTTTCCACGTTCTGCTTTGCTAGCGTTTGAGCATTAGACCACCAGAATGTAAATTTTCAGGTTTTCTTCATCGTGCAAGGGTCTAGTCTTCTTCCATGAGTAATTCCCTAATAAAAACACATAAAACATGTAATAATAACACAATTTAAAATACTGAAAACATAATAGAACTCGAGAAAAAACTCAATCAAAGAGATTAAAAGATGATGAAAATCCAGAATTTGAACCATAAAAACATGAATTTTTTAAGGTTCAAGGGACTTTCAACATGTGAGCTCACTAAGAAAAATAAACCAAGTGCTCTATAAGCTTGTCATGAAAATAAAATAACCCACCATAAGACAATCAAATTCATCATATTGCTTTATGGCCTCAAAGATTGTACATAACAGAAACTTGGGACTCATTATAAGCGTTCAATCATCAATATCAAGAGCAAAGTCCAAAGGGTCCAGTGGTTCAAGCATTTTATCATACATCTAGCATGCAACCAAGATATAAACTAAATTAAGGAAGTAAATTAATACATCAGATACCAATATCAACCCTATTGCAATTCAGACTATCAAAAAGAAAAAAAATTAAAAAAAAAACTCATGGAACATCATACAGGTGACTAGCTGAACTAGCTAAAATAGGATACACTGATTTTCAAGTATTCAATCTCCTTAGTAATACAATGGAAGTAAAAGGATGAGTAAAAATAGGAAAGAAAAGGATTACCAAAGTGGCTATGTACAATATATCTTGATTTTCCCGTTTGATATCCCATTTTAAAATTTTTTTTGTTATGTTTCCCAAAAAAATTGTATTATTATATGATCTCTCTAATAACTCACAGTTTAACATCGTCATTAAGTGCATATATAACATCCACAAACCCCCTATGTCTTTTGGCACAGGGCTATGTGATGCCAGTCATGCCACACGACCCCCCGTGCCTTTTGACACATGGTGTATGATTTCACATGGCCCCTTGTGTCTTTTGACATGGGGCCGTGCGATGTTCCAAAACAGGACACACTCCCTCTCCCATGTCTTAAGACAACGAGGCCACGTATGCATTTAATGGCAATGTTAAAAGATGAGTTAATAGAAGGACCATATGAGAATGAAAACAATTTAAGGGATTTGATGGAAAAAAAATTGAAAATAAGAGATCAAACGAAAAAATCACAATAATTTTTAGAACTAAAAACATATTTAAACCATTCTAAAAATTACAAACTAAAATTTTTCACTCCTAAAGCACTCTCCAAATACAAACCAAACTCTCATGAAAGTAAAACTTCTCCAATTTCCTCTATGATTTTTGTCCTTACCTTCACCCCCAAAAAATGCTCTCAAAAAATTACATAAAATTTTCTCTCACACCCCAAAATGCCTTTAGAAACTCAAAGCTCGAATCCCCATTCTCTGAACTCGACTTGCTATTTATAGAGCAGGAACCAGGGCTCAAATGGCGGCTTCTTGTGGTGGATCTATCACAGAACCTGAGTCCTCTCATACTTTCTTCCTCAATCCTTGTTCCTCGTGGCTTCAGTCAGTGCTTGGAGCTTCATCGAGCTTCTTATTGAAAATTGCTCGGCATAGGTGAGTTGCAAAGCTTGGAGGTTTGTGGGTTAATGAAAATTCAAAGAGGGGAAGGACCAATTGTTGCTATGGTTAATGTGGTTGTTGAGCTAAGGTGTGCAGAAGCTAGAGTGGTAGCCGGTTGTGTGAAGGAGTGGGACGTAAGAGTTAAGATGGTGAAGAGAGGCTGCGGGTGTCTAGGATTAGGATTGAGAAGAGGAGTGAATTGGTGGCTGCTAGGGTTTCATTGTGGTCAAGAGCTGAGATGGGTCATGAGTTGTGGATTATGGGTTGGATTGGAATCATGGAGATAGGTGAAGGTTTGGGTTAAGTTTAACAAGGAGGTTAATGGACAAAGCTTTGTAGATTGATTTGGATCAAAAAGGTGACTTGGGCCAAAATGCACCAATTCAAGGCAAAATAATAATAATAATAATAATAATAATAATAATAATAAGATGATATAAAATCAATAAATTTAAATATAAAATAAAATGAAAAGACTAGGATAAAATTGAGTGCTTTCCAATAGTCTGTTTGGATTTTTAGTAGTTTTTGAAGTGTACATTATGGTATCCCTCCACATTTGCACCTCAGACCACCACCTCTGCTATGGAGCCCTGTTTCCACGGTAGTTGCACTACCACTCCAACTAGCCTCACCCACGGCTTGTTTCTATCTACGCCAATTCAACATAGGAGAAGTTCCCACTCTACCACCACTCATTTCGAAATCAAGCTTAAGTTCAAATGGGTGCAGTTCTGGTTGGGGATTATTTTGAGAAAGAAGAAGATTTGTGGAATTTGGATTTTTTTTAACCTTTTCCCAAATAACGTCGTTTCCTAAATGGAAAAAATATAACTCAAACCCACCTACAAAAGAAAAACTCACGTATGAAAATATTTAGCCACGTCACAGAGTTAACGTACCACATGTAGATCGCTGTTAAGTTTAATAGCTCCAAATTAACCAAGGGACTAACATGTCCAACACTTCTCATCCTCAGAACTTCAGGGAGAGATTTTTTTGCTAGGGGACTAATTTGGGGGCGTTGCTTTTTTTGAGACCAAATTGAGTGTTTACTCTAATAGATATATAAATAGATGGACTAAATTAAAGTGAGTTCATAAATGTCAAAGAATAAAATGAAAAAAATGAAATATTAAGGACTAAAGTAAAAAATGAAAGCAAATATCAGGGACCAAAGTAGCATTTTAGTCATTTGGTTAAAACTTTATATGAATATATATTTATACCTACATATCTGGGAGTGAAAATTTTATAAAAAATATAATAAGATTAATTAAAACTCCATTTATTATTAGAAAATAAATTTTATTAATTATTCATTTTTTAATAATCATTTTTATTTAGATGTTAGTACTGTTGTAAATTTTTTCATATATATAATGTTCAATAATATTAATTTAACTTTTTTGTACTATTCATTTTCAATATTTAAATATCTATATTATACTAGATGAAAGCTTTTTATGAAAATATAATATTATTTATATCACCCAGGATAAAATATTTACAGGAATACATAATAAAATTAATTAAAATCTAATTTGTTATTAAAATATTTAATTAATCATTTCTATTTTTATTAATGACTTCATAAATAAAATTTCTATTAATTATACCAGTACAAAATGTTATATATATTTTATAAACAATCCCTTACATATACAAAAACATCCAATTAAAATTATTTTTATACTATTAGATTATCTTGTCAAATATGACCAAAAAGATTATTATGCCTGTTTTAGACCGTAATCTGGGGTCCTGTAAGATAAGGCTAACCCTATACGGGAACTACAGGACTCCGCCGTGATCACTCCAGTTAGGCCTTCCAACCTCAGGATCCGGTCGTACCCTATAATTACACTCCTTAGGTCTGCGCAGGTCTTGACACTTGCCACTTATGACCCCTAGGGTGTAGGGACCATAACTGTCTGCTACAGCAGGTAGCTCTGCCTAAACGCGACATCCCTAAACTTTAGGGATCTGTATGAACGATCGTGAGAGTGAAGAACCCACCATTGGGGCTCTGCCTGAACGAACGTGGAGCAGAGGCACCTCCCCATCAGGCCATGATCTCAGCATACCTGTACCTCTCTCTGATCATGAAGGGACCATGCGTACGCTCTATAAATATCAAGCTAAGTTGTTCTATCTAGCGAAGAATATAGTGGAAACCCCTCTTATTCCTGACCTGACTTGAGCGTTGGAGTCCCTTTTGCAAGTACCCAACCCCCCTTGGATCACCGGACGGTTGCTGTAGGAGGAGGAAACCATAATATACGTGTTTTCTCAGGCACTCTCTGGTTCCACATCAGAACATTGACGCCGACTGTGAGGAAGATAAACTTCTAACCTCACTCCATCATGGCAAACACAAGACAAAATTCGAAGAAAGACATTGCACAAACCTCTGCTAACCAGCGGCAGAGAATCCAACCACTTGATTTCGAAGCCTCTGCCATGAGGAACCAGCCACTCAATGATGAGCACCTGCATGAGGGGCACTCCATCTCAATCTCTGATGAGAGTCCCAACCCATCACGCAGGGTCTCTGTGAGAGATAGACTGGGAATCCCAGGCCAAGGAGACAATCCAAACATCCAAAAACGCAGAATCCTAGCAACTCAGGGTCTAGGAATGCCGCATGGTGAACTTGGCGACCGAGCAGCTCATTCTGAACATGAGAGTCAATCCCACATGTCCTAACGGCAGTTCCAGGACATGCTACAACAACACATGGACATGCTAAACGACCAATACCAAAGGCTGAAAAACATGCAACGTGCTATACACGAAAATTGACCCAAGCCAAACCATCACGACGGGGGACGCAACATGGATGATAATCACAGGAGGGCCCACGTTGACGCCACGGTGTCCAACGTCGGAAACAACAATCTGAACCACGGCATCCAAGAACACCCCTTCTCCGACCAGCTCATGGAGTACCGTGTGCCCAGAAACTTTAAGTTCCCAGCGAACCTAGAAATCTACGACAGAACCATGGATCCCCAAGAACACGTGAATGCATTCGAACAATCCATTTGCTTTCACGAAGGATCCATGGAGTTGTTATGTTGTGCCTTCCCCCTATCTCTCAAAAAAGGAGCCCTTAAGTGGTTTTCCTGCTTACCACGGAGGTCTGTTGTAGATTAGACAGATCTAAAGCAACGTTTCCTGCTCCAGTACACCACCAGCAAGGAGTAACCCAGGTCCATCGAGTCTCTTGCCAAGGTCTGGCAAGACGGGATGAGCCCCTCCGTGATTACGTAAGGCGGTTCATGGCGGCATGCACCAACGTGGAAAACTTCGATGACAGAATAGCCCTTCATTACGCCAGAAGCGGCCTCCGCGTAGGTTCTGAGTTTTTTGCGTCCCTGGTAAAGAATAAACCAGAGAACTTGGGAGAGTTCCAAAGACGATCCCAAAAGTATGTCAACCTTGAGGAGGAAATAGAGGACCAGAGGAGATGGGATAAAGACAAACCCCCTCGTCAGAAACCCAACCAAGATTCCTCACGATCCCGACGTCCCAAAGGTAGCCCACCCCAGAGGCGATATTCTGATTACACTCCCCTGAACACCCCCCGGGAAACGATCTTGAGGGAGGTAATGCAGACTGAGTTTCAGAATATCCGGAGGCCTCCTCCCATCAAGAAAAGCAAACAAAAGGACCACTCTAAACACTGTGCATGGCACAAAGGTTATGGCCATAACACAGAAGACTGCTATCAACTACGCGACACTATTGAGTTCCTAATCAAGGCTGGACGATTACAACAGTACATCATCCGCGCCCGAGGTGAGGAGCACCACGGAAAGCGTAGAGATGACAAGCGGCAGAGCCTATCTCCTCGTCATAGAAGGAGGTCCTGAAGCCCGAGGAGAAGATCTAGGACCCCACCCCACCAAAACGACAACGACAGGGGAGATAGAAACAGATACACTCCACCTAACAATGAAGATGACTGACGTCTCAAGCCAAATAGGACAATTCACACCATAGCGGGGGGCTTCGTTGGGGGAAGGCCATCAAATGGAGTGCGGAAAAAAACTCTAAGGATAGTGGTCTTCAGTGTTTCCCACTCCAAACAAAAGTCACGGGCGGAGGAAGGAAAGACCCCACCCATCATATTTCAGACAAAGATTACGGCGGAATAATACCGAACCACGATAACCCCCTTGTCATCTTTGGCATAATTTCCAATGCCGAGGTGTACCAAATTTTCATAGATCAAGGAAGCTCGGCAGACATCATGTTCATGGATCACTACCTGAAGTTAGAACTCCCACTTTTGGACCTGACCACCTATGACAGGGAGCTAATGAGCTTCATGGGTGAGAAAATCACCCTGGTAGGATACTACGAGACTCATCTGACCTTAGGTTCTACAAAACATTTTAAGACAGTCAAAGTGAGATTTTTGGTCGTGAACTGCCTTTCAGCCTACAACATCATCTGGGCCGCCTTTCGCTAAATGCCCTTGGTGTCGTCGTGTCCACCACCCACCTCGTAATGAAATTTCCAAACAAACACAATAAGGTCGTCACGGTTAAAGGCGACCAAGTCACTGCCAAGAAATGTTATAACGAGAGCCTAAGGATCTGCAGAGCGCCTAGAAAGGAAAACTCCACCACACTTACCCCGATCCTGGATCAGGTCAACATACTAATGACCGAACTGGATGTTAGGGAGGAACTCTGTGGCACCAGACCTCAACCAGAAGGGGAACTGCAGCCCCTCCAACTTGGAACCAAGCCGGATCAGGTCACCCAGATTGGAGCGCATCTGTAAGAAATTGAAAAATGACAGTTGATAGAACTTTTGTTGAAAAAGAAAGACCTCTTCGCTTGGACAACGTTGGACATGCCGGGGCTTGACCTAAGCTTCATCTGTCACCGCCTCTCCATTCACAAAGGGGTGAAGCTGGTTGCTCAGAAGAAAAGGAAGGTCGGCCTAGAAAGGCAACAAGTTATTGAGGAGCAGGTTAAGGAGTTATTGGGTGGCAACTTTATCAGGAAAATCTCCTATACCACCTGGCTGTCCAACGTCATCTTAGTCAAGAAATCCAATGGGAAGTGGAGGATGTGTGTAGATTATACTGACCTCAATAAGGCCTGTCCCAAAGATCCTTACCCACTTCCCAACGTGGATAAGTTGGTGGATAGCTCCTTAAGTTTTAAGTGGCTGTCGTTCATGGATGCGTATTCTAGGTACAATCAGATTCCTATGTACCCCGAAGACGAAGATAAAATCGCCTTCATCACTGACAGAGCAAGCTACTGCTATAGGGTCATTCTCTTCGGTCTGAAGAACGTAGGAGCCACTTACCAAAGGATGATGAACAAAGTCTTCAAAGACCAAGTGGGGAAGATGTTAGAAGTGTACATAGACGACATGATAGTAAAAACCCCACAAGACAGATTGTATGTGACAGACCTTAAGGAAGTATTCGACCAAGTCAAAAAGTACAACATGAGACTAAACCTTGAGAAATGTGCCTTCGGGGTTCAGGCCGGGAAGTTCTTCGGTTTTATCTTAATCCAACGTGGGATTGAAGCCAACCCCGATAAATGCCAGGCCGTCCTAGAACACTTCTTGAAGTTCGAGTTCCCAACCTCAAACAACCAAGCGAAATGCGAAGCATGCATTGTCGGTCTGGTAATGGCAAAGGATATGGGAGTAACCAAGATCACACTCTACAGCAACTCTCAGCTCGCCACCTCACAAATCCGAGGTGAGTATCAAGCCAAGGAACCTATCTTGCAAAAATACTTAGTAAAAGTACAAGAGCTCTTGAAAGGCTTCGAAGAGACCAAGGTCGTGCATATTCCGAGAGAGCAGAATTCCAGGGCAGATCTCCTGTCTAAACTCACTAGCACCAAAAGCCCTGATAATAATAGGTCAGTAATCCAAGAAACCCTTTCTCAACCCTCCATCATGAAACACATAGTTTCTCAAATCGAAGGTAGGGAGGATTCCTGGATCACCCCCATAATGGAATATCTGCAAACTGGAGTTACACCCCCAAATCCTAAAGAAGCATCCAAGCTAGTTAAGACAGCGGTGAGGTACACTATCTATGACGGTCACTTATATCGATGTGACTTCTCCTCCCCCCTTCTCAAATGCCTCACCCCGAAAGAAGTGGTATACGTTATGTCCGAGGTCCACGAGGGGAGCTGCGGACATCACCTGGGAGGCATTACCTTAGCTTTGAAAGCGTTAAGGGCTGGATACTACTGGCCAACAATGGAAGCAGACACTCATGAACATGTTCGAACTTGTGACAAATGCCAGCGTCACTCTGACCACCATCAAGCCCCCTCAGAAGAGCTATCCACGACATCAATCCCCTGACCGTTCTACAGGTGGGGCATGGATATCCTGGGCCCTTTCCCCCAAGCCCTCTGATAGTTGAAGTACTTCGTGGTAGCAGTGGATTATTTCACAAAATGGATTGAGGCAGAACCCTAGCCACAATCACCGCGACGCGGATTCAGAAGTTCACTTGGCGCCACATTATCACCAGGTTTGGTATTCCAGAGTCCATCGTGACGGACAACGGAACTCAGTTCAAAGATAAAGGCTTTGAAGAGCAGCTGGCTAGCCTGATAATCAAACACCATTGCAGCGTCGTTGAGAACCCCAGAACGAATGGACAAGCCGAGGTTGCTAACCGGGTTATCGTCTGAGGAATCAAAAGAAGGCTAGATGAAGCTAAGGAAAATTGGGTCGAGCAGCTAGATCACGTCCTTTGGGCCTACCAGACTACCCCCACTCCACAACGGGGGAGACTCCCTTCAAACTCACTTATGGGTGCGATGCCATGATTCTAGTGGAAATAAGAGAACCAAGTTGGCGCCATCAACAATTTTCACCGGATTGTAACCCTGATCTTATTCGTTACAATTTGGACCTAATAGAAGAAAGAAGGCGCGTGGCGCATATACGTGATGTTGCCCTTAAGCAAAGGACCGCAGACAGATACAACCAGAAGGTGATCCCAAGGAAGTTCCAACCAGGTGACTTGGTACTTAGGAGGGTGGATATTGGAAGGAAAAACGCCTCTCAGGGGAAGTTAGCTCCTAATTGGGAAGGCCCTTACTGTATTGTCATCAGCACCGACAAAGGAGCCTACACCCTGGAAATGCTAACAGACAGCCCGATCAAGAACTATTGGAACGCATATAAACTTAGAAAATAATATAGCTAGATGCCCCCAAAGGCCTAGTCTCTTAGTAAACTAATGTTTAATCTGCCCCGGCAGAAATTGTATGCTCTATACGGACCCCGGTCCCCTAAAACTAATCAATGAAAAAGTCAGCCAGAAATCTTTTTCTATGAGGAATATATGAAGAAGCCCGGGTCAAGAGGTATAACACACCAAGGCTTTTGGTAGTAAGTTATAGGGTCAACACCCAACCTCAATACCTTTATTGACCGCTCAAAAGGTCAGACAATAAATGGCAATACGGGTTAACTGACCCATAGCCCACGCTTATACCTAAGCCAAAGGGATGATAAACACCTCGGCAAGGTTTTATGTTTCCTAAATCCTAATATGCCAAAGGTTCTTTATTATGAACTCTGGTTTACAGATTGAGGTATACCTAAGCCAAAGGGATGATAAACACCCTGGGCAAGGTTTTATGTTTCCTAAATCCTAACGTGCCAAAGGTTCTTTATTATGAACTTTGGTTTATGGATTAAGATATCAAATTTGCCTAAGTCCAAAACTCCAGATGCTTGTTACTACGAGCATTGAATTATGAACTAAGGCACCGAATTTTGTCTAAGTTTAAAATTCCAAAATGCCTGTTATTATGGGCATTGGACCACAAACTAAGTGCCAAATTATACCTAAATCCATGAAACGACTATATGATGAAAGCCATAATGGACGTTGGACCCAAGATGGACCACGGAAAGCAAATGAATCGACAAAAGCAAAATCAGATAGCAAGACAAAATGCATAATGGAAATTAATACCCCAATTAACGAGGCAATCATCCATACAATGTTAACATCCTCGCAAGAGGTATATAAAAAAGAAGAAGTTAAACTCCGGTGTCCTCCACGTCCGAAGTCTGAGCAGCTTCTGGGGCAGCTCCATTTTAAGGAAAGTCCTCTACGAAGATAAGTTGGCCATCATGAAAAGCTTGCTCAGAGTTAAGGTCTTCTAAGGCTAGCGCAACGCCGGGGTTGAAGTGCTAAATCTGGGCCACAGCGTTTTGAAACTGTTCCCCTCCAATCTTCTCTGAGATTGCGACCAGTTCATCCCTATCTCTTGCAAGCTGGGATAAGTGACCCTGGACAGCGACTTCGGCCTTCTCGGCTTGAATCTTCTCGGCCTCAAACTTCTTATGGGCCAGCTTGACCTCGGCTAGCTCTTTCTCCAACCCTGCCATCTTCACCTGGGCATCCTCGTTCAGCTGGAGGAAGGCGTTCAGCTTCAATGCAGCCTCCTTGATTTCATCATCTTTTTTCTTGATTTCGTCCGCCACTTTCTTATCAGCCTCCTCGATGGACATCTCGATATAGCAGATTTCTACAGCAATACGAAGTGACGAGGCCTGAAGCTCAATCAAAGTTTGAGCCAAACTTCGCTGACATATGTGCTCCGTCACCTCGCCACTCATAAGCCACTCATCGATGAATGGCCAGGGATTAGCACGTCCCTGGATAACAGGTAAGAGGCCCAACCTCTCCTCAGAACCGCCATCTAGGATCACTTCCACACCCCGGTCAGAGGAACTCTCAGTAGCTCTCCTCTTCTTCCTCTAAACGTTCTGAGCAGATCCCGATTGGTTAGGGGTTTCCTCAATCACGACACCCCGGTCAGAAGATGTCGGGGTGGAACCCTAAGGGGTACTGGAAGACCTCTCTTTTCACGCCCTAGCCTTTAAATTTTGCAAAGCCACAACAGAGAGTCTGGATGCCATGCCACTCACTACAATAAAGACAAGAAAACATGTTAGAAATCACATAAACAAAAACACATACGGATATAAAAAGCCTAAGGTGGACCGCGGTGTTTTATTCCCCACCTAGCGAGATAAAGAAAAGGTCATCACCAGGGGTATTGAGGACATCCCCGATGTTGAATCTACCACGTTCATTGGCATGCCGACATATGAACTTAACCGTTGCAAGCTCCTCTGAAGTCAGATGCTCTTCCTCATTCTCTAACGGAACAGTTGGAGTTGCCCATGCGTCCTGAGTCCAGTATAGAGGGAATCTCGGGTTCCCTTCAGCATTTAAGTAAAAAGGATGAAACCCTTTAGCCGCCATGACTTTGAAAAAAGTCGTCTTAAAATCCTTGAAGCTATCTTGAAAAATGTCAAAGGATTTCTGACCTCCCCTAGACCGGATAGTGAGCTAGTTCTTTTGCTCTGATGAGCTTTGGGGGCACACCCATTGGTAAAAGTAAAAAAAAATGTTGGTAGAGTAGTGTAACCTCATTATACGGCAGAATTTTTCAAAGGTTATAATGTAGCCCCAGCCGTTGGGATGAGCTTGGGTCGGGGCTATATGAAGAGTCCGGAGGATGTCAATCTGGAACTCCGAGAAGGGCAACCGCAATCCTAACTTTACGAAAAAAGACTCGTACAGGAACATGAAATACGAGCCCTCTTCCCGGATCGTGCATACCCTCTCATTCTATTACGGGCAAATGAACTAGAACTCGTTATCACATGCCCTCTCGTCCGTCGGATACAAATAATCTAATGATTGCTGGAGGGCGGCCTCAGAAAAGTATTTACAGAGATGTTTCTAGACATTGTCCCCTACCCATGGGTATACTAACCCCGGACCACGGCAAATCCGGATCGGGTCTTTCTCCGCCGGTTCAAGAACCTCAGGGACCGATGCCCTGGTTCTCTTGCCTTTCACTATAAAAACCCTGAGAACACCCAAAAAAGGCCAGTGAGTATCTGCCAGAATCATTTAAACAGGAGATTCAGACACGAAAAGGGACAAACTAAGCAATTCACACCCATGTACCGGCCTCCTTTCCCTCCGAAATTTGAAATTTCGGAAAGACAACCCCACCGCGTAGGCGCGGCGGAGATGGAGTTCTCAAGGGGCTAGGAGAAATCTAGAACACCAACTCAACGGGCTATTACCCAGAGTCAGCAAAAAGAAACCATAAAAAGAAGGTTCAATAAAACCAGATGAGAAGATTTACCTTGAACTAACACTGGGAATGTTCAGAAAAGCCCGAAAAAGGGTGAAAAGCGCTCGCAAATCGCACCTCTCTGCCACACGAAGCCTCCAAAAGAAGATGTTTAGAAACAGGTGAAAACCACACACCCTCAGCCCCTCTTTATAAAGGAGAAAATGGTTAAGGGGCATTCTTGTCCCCATGGCCCATTAATTCAAAGCACGCCCATCATAGCGCGTGGAGCTCCAGGCAAGTCTGCCTACTCAAAATAGCCCACGTAGCCTATACAGCTGTAGAGGCAGTTGAAAGGACAATCGTGCAGTGACACAAACGTCACGCAACCCCCAAGTCTAGAAGGTTTGCTCTGAGCCCCGGCATAGACCGAAAAAGCCTTTTTAGATTTAAAAGCTTCATTACAGATGACGGTAGCTGAAGAGAAGACCAACGTGTATACCACGGATCACGGAGTCAGGAAGCTCACCGCTTTGACTTTTCAAGCCAAAACACTAAGCTGGGGGCAACATGGCGTCACTACCCGGAATAAGCATTGGACTTATCCTAGTCAAAAATAGAAGACTGCGGATAATAGAAAAGAAAGAAGAAAAAGAAGACAAGATATCAAAAGATAAGAATTTTTATTAATTTGATCTCATTCAATACATCATCTTACATCGAAAAAAGAGGAAAAAGAAAATATTGAGACATGGAATGTATAAAGAAAGAGCAGCGGTTGAAGATCCCGAAGGAAATGTGGATATGACGCAACTAGAATATCACAGACACTTAGAGTCACTACCACCACCACGGCTCCACCAGGACCAGCCCCGACCTCTTGAAAAAGTGGATTGGCTTTGAAGAACATTGGCAAACCGGAACCCCGGAACCAGCACCAAATCTTCTGCATTGCTTTCTCCACAACATTGGAAAAGACTGGGATGCCCTCTCCTTCGTTGGAGGGGACGCAAACCTTCCTGAAGAAGTTCATTCCACTGGAACCTTGGCCAGCTTTCTAACACCCCAGGCTACTCCAAGAGTTGTTTCAATAGTCCCTCCTGCCTTTCCAAGTGCTCTTGAAGGATGATACACCCCCCAAGCCTCGGAAAGGAGGAGGAAAGGGTAAGCCCAGGACCTAAACGCCTCCATCCAACACAACAGATGGCTCAACTCTCCCCTAACTAAGTATCAAACAAGCAACCACATCACATACGCTGGGGAAGAAAATCACCTGCCATAATTACATTGGGAAAGAAAACCACCCGCCAGAGAAATCACTTGCTATGGGGCAGAGCAATTTCAAGGATTTTAGAAAAAATAAGAACATCATGGCCTTCACAGAGGGCGAAACCCTCCTTGAATGGAACACATAGAGAACCATCGCACAAAAAAGAGCTCACACTCAAGCAAAGGCACAAGGAAGAAAAGAACACGAGGGAAGGAATGCCAGCTCCAGCACAGACATTCCCTATTTATAGAAGAAATGAAGTGTTTCGATTAATTCAATGAAAGCATATTGAACACACAAAGCAAACACCACTTTAAAAGCTCTTCATCCCCGATTGGACAAGGAGGAAGCGTGCAGCTGGGAAACGTCATGCAATTGATTTTTCCCTTAAAAGATCATTAATTCCTAATAAAGTCAAGGCAACTGTTTCCCAAAAGAGAGTTAGCACATTCTGGCAACGCATATGATGATACAAAATAAAACCCTGCGAA
This sequence comes from Ormosia semicastrata, assembly GCA_029884595.1. NCBI lineage: Eukaryota > Viridiplantae > Streptophyta > Magnoliopsida > Fabales > Fabaceae > Ormosia > Ormosia semicastrata. The sequence goes on along the minus strand of JAQQTO010000042.1, from coordinate 16,847,085 downwards.
ACCATACACGGGGGCAAAAGACACGCCTCAAATGATGGAATGGTAGCAGATGCCAACCTTGGAGGTACCCCCCAAAGTACCCAATGAAGAACCATGGACCTCATCCAAGGTGCGGTACCTTGAACTTAATTCTTTCACTTAAGCGTCAAGCTGGGGGCAACTGTTCTGGACCATAGTCCAGGGTCCTGTACGATAAGGCAAACCCTACACGGGAACTACGGGACTCCGCCGTGATCACCCCGGTTAGGCCTTCCAACCTCAGGATCTTGTCGTACCCCATAACTGCACTCCTTAGGTCTGCGCAGGTCTTAACACCTATCACTTATGACCCCTAGGGTGTGGGGGCCATAGTTGTCTGCTACAGCAGGTGGCCATTAACACGACATCCCTAAACTTTAGGAATCTGTCTGAACGATCGTGGGAGGGAAGCACCCACCATTGGGGCTCTGCCTGAACGAACGTGGAGCAGAGGCACCTCCCCATCAGGCCACGATCTCAACGTACCTGTACTTCTTTCTGATCATGAAGGGACCATGCATATGCTCTATAAATATCAGGCTAAGTTGTTCTTTCCAGCGAAGAATATAGTGGAAACCCCTCTTATTCCTGACCTGACTTGAGCGTTGAAGTCCCTTTGCAGGTACCCAACCCCTCTTGGATCACCGGACGGTCGCTGCAGGAGGAGGAAACCACAATATACGTGTCTTCTCAGGCACTTTCTGGTTCCACATCAGAACAATGCCAAAACTTTTTGTATAAATCTTCTATCAATCAAATAGAAAGTAACTATTCAGAAAAATAAAAAGTCGCCAGACAATACTATAGATATTCATGTCTTGCATGTGAGATGTTTATTAAACACATCGTTTATTGATGTCGAATAGCATAAAAATTAACATTCGTCTCCTGATTCTTGGCATGATTTAAAAAATATAACTGTGGGCCTCTTAAATAGTAAAAGATAGAGAAATTATGATTTACATGAAAAAAAATTCATGAAACGTCACACGAATCGTGCATTGCTACTCACCGACAATGATGTTAATTTTTTTTTCCATATTTAGTAGAATAATTTTCGATTAGGAGCAGCCATCAGGTTCCACATCATTCGTGAAACGGTTTCATGAAATTGTTTTCATAGGATATAGCAATTCTAAAAAAGATAGCCTTGAATTAAATTCTATTTTCATCATTCATCTTCTTCATGAGAAATACTTGTTCCAAACGGGTTTCAGAGGATCATCTGAGTGATATTGATGACAGTAATTTTTTTCGTAGCACAACGGCAGTGGTGGTGGTGTGAGAGGTGGGTACTTGTAAAAGGTACTCCGACATTCAAGTTAGACTATGCACAAGGTGAATAGTAATTAGAAGTTCAGATTCATACTTTGACGAGTTTGTCTAGTATTTATAGGTGAGTGTGATAGGGAGAAAATCCATTTGAAATAGGCATTTAATGATAATTAATGTCATTGATAAGGATTGTAACAACCAAATATTTGCTATCTAGATATATTGTCATATAAAAAAATAATTAATACTGGTCATGCTACTTCTAACATGCAATAATTAAACTCATATCATTCATACACAATGAGTAAATATGTCACAATAACAAATATATTTATATATATATATATATATATATATATATATATATATATATATATATATATATATATATATATATATATATATATATACCTCATTGCCTCCAAGAGTACATTGTAATACATAAACTTTTAAACAACATGATCTAGCATAATATACAAGTTTTATCAACAACAAACCTATAACTATATTAATCTTCATACATCTTCTTCTTCCTTTTCGAAGAACTTGCACTTGGATTTATATGACAATACAATCGAGGTGAGAAATCACATATGTCAGTAGAAGTATTCCAAAACTAGCATATATATATATATATATATATATATATATATATATATAATTCACACAATATTCACAATTGTCAAATTAACACTTCAATCACAGAAGTAAACAACATCTCCATCTCAGAGATACGCGATCACCCATACAATTGCAATGTCATGTGTTCTTGTCATGATAGCAACCGCCTATACAATCGTCATGCTATACCAAATTAAGTCTAGTGTTTATGCCTATGCAATATCCTAAGCATGAAATTATTAATGTTATGATACCAAGTCCATGGCAATGTCATGTTGTGCATGAGTCCTTAACAAAGTAATGGAAGTCACATCCATAACCTTGGACAAGAGCTACAAATCCATCCAGTAATCATCACTCCAAGTAGTGAAGTCCATCAACTATACGGTCATCATTATCACAGAGGAAATTCATCCCCCCGGGTAGTGAATTCCATCAACTACATGGTTATTGATAATTGACAAGGAAATTCATCCTCAAACCATTATAATAGGAAGGATACTATCCACCTTGCCTAATATAGATCACCCTCATCTACAGGGCTCACACCTTTCAATAAAGGCAAAACATACAAATTTTGTATCCAATCATATCTAATTAAATTCTTATAATTAGCATTACAAATCATTTAGATTCAAATCATTCACTCTTCATTAAATACTTCTACTAGAGTCTCATCACTCATTAAGAAGCATAAAAGAAGAAACTACGTCTTTCATAGGCTTCACTGCATCACACAACAATTTCTATCCAAAATTGGATCTCATGCTGTGGCACCTTGGCCTCTGTCCTCTTTCACGTCGCGGTATCACATTGCCACGCCGCAGCGCCCTAGCCTTGGGTTCCAACTACTGGAGGTGCATCACTCGCATGTCACAGTGTCCAACACCATGCACCATGTCACGAGCAGCAGAACATGGATTCTGTAGAATTTTGCAGATCCGGGTACTGTTCCATTGGAACTTACCTCTCTTCCAATCACTCAAACTTCACATCCAAGTGATTTCCAGCCTTCCACGAGGTTCAACTACGCATAGCAACTCTTATTCCACTTTGATTTCACTCAAAACCATGGATCATGGATAATCATCCAATTCAAAACCTAAAACCCCAAATCTCAACTCAAATAGAATTTAAGGTATACAAGGGCTGGAAATCCATTTCCATGCACCTAACAACTCACAAACAAGTCATCATCAAGTTCTCCAACAAGATTTAAGCCAAAACAACAAAAATAACTCAAAACTTAAAATCACCACATCAAGCCATAACTCAAGAATAAGATGAAGAGAGTAGGAAAATAAGTTAAGAAGAAGGTTTCCCCTTACCTCAAACTTTAGAAGTTGAAATCACTAAGCAGCTTATCTTTACTTGATGATTCTCCTCCTTTGCCTTGATTCTTGCTCTTTCCTTTGAGCTTTCCTGCTTCAACCGTGAAAGAGAAGAGAGAAAATAAGACAAAAATCTCATTTGGGGCTTAAACAAGCTAAGCAATAGAAACAAGAGAGTCGTGCCCTCATTTAGTCACTTAAGTGACTTCACAGATAAACCCTGATCTGCTAAGAACGCTTAGATTTCACCAAACCAAGATTCCTAACTTCCAACAAGCTTAAAATAAATTCTAAGATTCATTAAAATTCTTGTTTCACCATTTTCACTTTTTTCTATATCTGCTGGGGTCAATCTGACATTAAAACACAACTAATATTCCTAAAAATGTCAAACTAACACCGATTAACTTCAAACTTTAACCATATCTCCTACCACGCATTTGTGACCTAGAAATAAGTTCTTCACACTTATTTTCATTAACTAAATAGTTTAAATCAAATCTGGGGCTAAAAATATCTATATGTCACACATAGTGTTACAACAAAGTGACTAAACATGCTCAAACAGTCACAAAATTTAACAGGCATGATAAAGTATTAGGCTACCTTCGTAACTAAATGCAAGTCTATCATGTTTTCAAGGGTATTACATTTCTCCCCTCCTTTTTAAAATTTTGTCCCAAAAATTTAGTTTACCTATGGTAAGAAGCCCAAACAACTCACACACAACAACAGGTGCAACCAAATCTCAAGAAAACAAAACTACTCAACAAGTACAACCTTGTACTCACCTTTTTCCAGAACCCAAGGATTGTGTTGTCTCATCACCTTGTAGAATGTAAACTCTGCCCTGGACTATTGGTCTAGCATCCATCCTAGCCTATTGCCTTTGAGAATAACTCTTGGCATAGTGTCCCTTATCACCACACTTATAACAAGTTATTTGATCCACTATACACACTTTATTTCCATGGTGTCTACCACACTTGGTACACCTTTGAGGTTAATAATTTGCTTGAAATTACTCGTCTTTCTCTTGTGGATAGCTAGATTTAGGAGCACCCTTCCATATCCACCCTCCACATTTTTCTTCTTCTGAAGGCTTTGCAGTCTTTGCTTTGATTGAAGTTGGAGGTTATTAGACTCCACAATTCTACACTTATTCACCAAGGATGGAAAATCCCTAATTTTTAAAGGCCTTACTGCCCTTTCTACATTCCCCCTCAACCCGGATTCAAACCTGACACACTTCCAGTTCTCATTCGGATTGAGTCTAAACTGAGAAGAAAACTTGGACAACTCATGAAATTTCGCTTCATATTGTCCAACCATCATGTCCTCTTGCTAAAGACTAAGAAACTCCATTTTTTTATCATCTTGTAGACTTCTAGGAAAATATTTCTCTAAAAAGGTCTCCTTGAATACTTCCCATGTAATCAAAGTCCCCGCTGTCTCCAGCAGTCTCCTAGCACTTTGCCACCATTGCTCTGCTTCCCCTCCTAATATAAAGGAACCAAAGGAAACTCTTTGCTCGTTTGAGCAAACCACGACCTCATAGATCTTTTCTAATTCAGTCAACCACTCTTCCTCTTTCACCGGATCCTAGTCGCCTCTGAATATTAGAGGATTCATATTTTTGAATTCTGAAATATCGAGAAAATTCTGATTTCTCCTAACTGGTACCTCATGTACTGGTGATGGTACCAGTGGTGGTATTGGTTGCTAAGGTCCCAACATCTCTAGTACTCTAGTAGTTACCGCTACTTACTCTCTTATTGCATTGGCAGTAACAGCTGCCTGCTCTGTCTGCTGCCTCATGGCATTAGCCATTACCATAAAAGCTGCGGCCATATCAGGGCCTTCATTCTCAATATTCCTGTTCCTGCTCTCACGTGGTCACTGATTGCTACTGCAAGTGCACGAATCGCTTAAGTAATACAGATACAAAGTAAAAGTTCATTCCCACGAAGATAATTGGTTATAAAGCTAAGTACCAACCAATAGCTTAATCAATCCTAGACAAGGACATAAAAATGAGAAAGCAATAAACTAAACTAAATCTAATCTACAAAAGCAATAAAGATAAATGGTTAGGTTTCTGGAAATCCTCCTTCACCCCTACATCTACCAACAACATGCAATCCTCCTCATAAACATAAATGCATTGATTAGGTTAACTTGAGAATATGATGTAGTCAAAAACCTATGTCTAGGTCAATCAACCCTGGTTTTAATTGCCCAACTCACTAAGTTTCCTTGAGAGCCAGCTCAACTTCCACTCATGAATGATCTATTCTCAATCACACACTATACATGACCAATAGGTATATTTCTATCCTATTAACGAATCAACTCATCCAAGCCAATTGAAATCGCCAAACATGTATCAACTATACCATATCCATATCAACAAATTCCTATGTCTAGTTCATTTGCCAATATTAAGATCATGCAATCAGTGATCAGCCAACCACAAGCATTAAGCACAGATAATGATTGAACCATAATCAGACATCTACACAAACTCAGAGAAGAACACATCATTAATATATATAAAAAGATCCAAAGTATTCCTAAACAAAGCTCAGCTATACAGAAGATAAGGAAGAGAAGAGTAAAAGGAACCTCGTTGATTTGTCTCTAAAGCTTGAATCCTCCTTCATCCTTGTTCCTAGCCTCCAATCCACTATCAATGAAGATCTAGCCAAACTAAACTAACCTAAAACTAACCTAAACTACAAAACCTAAATGAACAAAAAATGGAAATGGCCCAAAATGGCCAGAACACAGAGAAAAATGAGTAAAATCTATTTACAGGCTTAGCTTGGCCGCACTGCACCGCGACCCCCATATACGCATGCCGCGGCACCCACTGGGTCAGTCTCCTTGCGCCGCGGTGCCCACTTCATCTGGGCCGTGGCCCTGAACTCTCGGGTCCAAGTATGGAATTGTTGAAAATGCTCTCTGCGCTACGGCGTGCACTACCTTGCGCCGCGGCGGTGACTACTGAAATGGAGATTTGGCTTCCTCTTGACATTTTAGCTCAAATGCTCCATATTTAACCTTGTTTGGAACCCTTCCTATCATAGAGAATATACCAAATCAGTATCATATACCAATCTACTTAATCCATAACAATTAAAGCTTAATTTACTATAGAACATACAAGAAAGGCTTAGAATCAGAATATGACAAATATAAGCACAAAACCCTCCGAATATGCATTATAAACAAGGACTAAGCATTCATTCTAGCACAAAATTAGGGCACCAATAACTACATTCTATGGAGTTATCAGTCGCCCTCGTGCTATCGGTTGTCCTCGTGCTGCTATTGTTTCCTATAAATGCAGAACAATCCATATTGAGATAGCTAATCCCAATATCATATAACCGTGCAATAGTAGCTAAAACAGACATATCAAAGGCAAATCATGCAATTCCACTCAAACAATCACATGTGAGAGATAAGAAATATATAACCATCATTACACATGCATAAGCATAGTCAGTCCATACCTCGGCTCAACAGGATGAACTGCTCTGATACCAAAATGTAACAGCCCAATATTTGCTATCCAAATATATCATCATCTAAAAGAATAACCAATACTGGTCATGCTACTTCTAATATACAACAACTAAACCTGTATCATTCATATACAATAAGTAACTATGGAGAGCCACAATAACAAAAGTTATATATATATACCTCATTGCCTCCAAGGGCATATTGTAATACATAAACTTTTAAATAACACGATCTAGAATAATATACAAGCTTTATCAACAACAAGCCTATAATTATACTAATCTTCATATATCTTCTTCTTCTCTTTTGAAGAACTTGCACCTGGATTTACATGGCAACACAATCGGGGTGAGAAATTATATATCTTAATAGAAGTATTTCAAAACCAACATATATATATATATATATATATATATATATATATATATATATTCACAATTATCAAATTAACACTTCAATCAGAGAAGCAAACAACACCTCCATATCAAAGATACACAATCACCCATACAATTACAATGTCATGTATTCATGTCATGATAGTAACCGCCTATACGATCACCATGTTATGCCAAATTATGTCTAGTTTTATGCCTATGCAATATCCTAAGCATGAAATGATTAATGTTATGATACCAAGTCCATGGCAATGTCATGTTATGCATGAGTCCTTAACAAAGTAATGGAAGTCACGTCTATAACCTTGGACAAGAACTGCAAATCCATCCAGCAATCATCGCTCCAAGTAGTGAAATCCATCAACTATACGGTCATCATTATCACAGAGGAAATTCATCCCCCCGGGTAGTGAATTTCATCAACTACACGGTTATTAATAATTAACAAGGAAATCTATCCTCAAAAATACTATAATAGGAAGGATACTATCCACCTTGCTTAATATAGATCACCCTCATCTACGGGACTCACACCTTTCAATAAAGGCAAAACATACAAATTTTGTATCCACTCATGTCTAATTAAATTCCCATAATTAGCATTACAAATCATTTAGATTCAAATCATTCACTCTTCATTAAATACTCCTACTAGAGTCTCATTACTCATTAAGAAGCATAAATTAAGAAACTATGCCTTTCATAGGCTCCACTGCATCACACAACAAGTTTTGTCCAAAATTGAATCTCACGCTATGGCACACTACGGCCACCCCTCGGCGCCCTAGCCTCTGCCCCCTTTCACATCGTGGCATCACACGACCATGCTGCAGTGCCCTAGCCTCGGGTTCTAACTACTGGAGGTGCATCACTCGTATGCCACAACGTGCAACACCGTGCACCGCGGTACAAGCAGCAGAACATGGATTCTGCAGAATCACTCAAACTTCACATCCAAATGATTTCCAGCCTTCCACAAGGTTTAACTACACATAACAACTTTTATTCCACTTTGATTTCACTCACAACTATAGATCATGGATAATCATCCAATTCAAAATCTAAAACCTTAAATCTCAACTCTAATGGAATTTAAGGTATACAAGGGATGAAAATCCATTTTCATGCATCCAACAACTCATAAATAAGTCTTCTTCAAGTTCTCTAACAAGATTCAAGTCAAAATAACTAAAAACAACTCAAGAACAAAATGGAGAGAGTAGAAAAATGAGTTAAAAAGAAGGTTTCCCCCTACCTCAAACTTTAGAAGTTGAAATCACTAATCAGCTCATCTTTGCTTGATGATTCTCCTCCTTTGCCTTGATTCTTGCTCTTTCCTTTGAGCTTTCCTACTTCAACTGTGAAAGAGAAAAGATAAAATGAGACAAAAATCTCATTTGGGGCTTAAATAAGCCAAACAACAGAAACAAGAGAGTCGTGCCCTCATTTAGTCACTTAAATGACTTCACAGATAAACCCTGATCTGCTAAGAATGCTTGGATTTCTCCAAACCAAGATTCCTAAATTTCAGCAAGCTTAAAATAAATCCTAAGATTCATTAAAAATCTTGTTTCACTATTTTTATATTTTTCCATATCTGCTAGGGTCAATCCAACATTAAAACGCACAACCAGTATGCCTAAAAATGTCAAACTAACTCTGATTAACTTCAAACTTTAACCACGTCCCCAACCACACATTTGTGACCTAGAAACAAGTTTTCCACACTTATTTTCACTAGCTAAGTAGTTTAAGTCTAATCAGGGGCTAAAAATAACTATATTTCACACATAATATTACAGTAAAGTGACTAAACATGCTCAGATAGTCACAAAATTTAACAAGCGTGATAAATAGGTATTAAGCTACCTCCGTAACCAAATACAAGTCTATCATGTTTTTAAGGGTATTACAAGGATCCCTACAAAATAGAAATTATTTAGAGTGGTTATCTCCTTGTAACTATAATTCCTTTAAAATAGGGATTGGATAGAGGGATTTCCTCTTTGTTTGTTAAGTGTTGTTATGGTCCCTGATTTGTACATCGCGGGTTGGAGTCCACCTTAGATGGATTGGATTGTTGTTAATTGAACTATCTTGGAGCCTAATCCAGAATAGTTGCCCCCAACTTGGCACTCAGATGTGACAATTGAGTGTTAAGATATCCATAACCAGAGAAATGGTCGACATGCTTAGGAGAAGGGGATACATTAGATGGCTCAAAAGCCGGATCACACAATGTTCAATTTCCCTACTGAGATTCATGATGTGAGGCAAGTGTGTATGATCAAATTGCCCTTTATATTAGGGAAATTTCTTGTGATCTATTATGAATTACTCTAGTTTAGTGTTATTCCTTCGTGATCCATGGTTTGCATTATATTGCCCCTATGTCCCGGGATATGTAAACTGTGAGGTCTTGGTTTATCTACGTGCTCCAGCATCCATATTTTGTAATTTATCTATGGTGTTTTTTGAGTCGTGTTGGTCTGGGATACGAGAAATTGTATACTTACACTTTGTGTGACTTTTAGTATTTGGCCAATTTCTTTTCCCTTGCTTTGTCAGTTTTTCTTGGACACGTGTCATCCAGGGGAAGGCAGTCATCATGTTTTCATGCTACCATGATTACTTTTATTTGAAACTACACCTAAAAGGTCAAAACTACCCCTGTGAGTGGTGGTAGTTGAGGAGTTACCCCGTGTCTGTAAATAGGAGTTAGGGGTTACCACTCCCTACTTTCACCACTCCTTCCATTTTCTTCTACTTCTCCGGCGACCAAAGGTGATTTCTGGTGACTCTACGTGGTGGTTTGTAGCAATTTTTCAATACTTCTAACTCCTATGAACCCTTTTTTTCTTCCTTTTCTTCCCATTTTAATAACTGTCATGGTGAGTTTGAGGGAGATGAATAGTGATGATACGGAGAGCGGATACAGCCAACGAGTTATCAAGGCTAAGGCTGTCTCGTCCGCTCTCCGTGCTCATGAGAGAGTTAGCAAGTCGTGATGGAACCTTTTCTAATTTTGACATGAGTATGACCTTTGTAGGTGATTTTAGGGTTTTGGAGATAGGAAGACGAAAAACGGCACAATCCAAGCCAAGAGTGTATATTTTCCCTTAGGACATCAGCCTAACCAATGGGTTGATTAGGAGGTGTTGGGGATTGTAACATCCCAAAAATTATCTCATTCATCATAAATAGTCATTTTATGATATTTGAGATTTTTAGAAATTTTTCAGGATTTTTCCTGAAATATTGAATATTTTAATATATTTTTTATTTTACGTGCGCATTGAGCAAAACTGGTATAACGCTCCGGAAATCATTTGTTTCATCACAAATAGTTATTTTATAATATTTGTGATTTTTGAAATTTTTTTTGTATTTTTTCAGAAATGTTGAATATTTTAATATATTCCTCATTTTACGTGCCACCACTGAGCAGAGTCAGTGTAACACCTCCGGAAATTGTTTATTTCATCATGAATAGTCATTTCTCAATATTCGTGATTTTTAAAAATTTTTATGGATTTTTTTGGAAACGTCGAATATTTTAATATATTCCTCATTTTGCATGCACACTGAGCAGAGTCAGTGTAACACCTCCGAAAATTATTTGTTTCATGACGAATAGTCATTTTCTAATATTTGTGATTTTTGAGAATTTTTATGGATTTTTTTGAAAACGTCAAATATTTTAGTATATTTCTCATTTTACGTGCACGCTAAGCGGAGCCGGGAGAACAAAATGTTTTCCCTGAGGCTGGTAAACCTTGAACCATGGATGTGTCGACAGGGGATCTTACTAAACTCAAGGCCGGGCACAGTTTATAAAGTTTACATTTTTTGAGGTTTTATCTGATAAATAAAATCTTTGTACGCACTGTTAAATAAAAATTTTGCAGTACACTCTATTATTCAATGGATAATTATTACTGGCTTATGTACTACAACAATTATCCATTGGATAATAGCTTGCAATAAAATCCTAACCACCTCATTATTTAATTACTAAATCACATTATCTTATCCTAAAGCAATCCACTTTATGTCTAATCAACTCCTCTTTATTGAGATTGCACACAAGCTTCTCAAGGAAGCGAACCATTTTCTCTCTCCTCCCTCACACTCCCTACACGGCAGCAGCAGCCCCAAATTGGAGCCAAAATTATGCTCCACTTAGTTAATTCATTTATTCCAATTTCAAACCCAAAAGCACCTTTCATTTTCTACTATCAACTTCTCTCTCTAAGCTTCATCTCTTTCCTTCACAAAATATTTTCTCCTCCTTCTCTCTAGGAGCCTCACGGCCAGCCCCTCTCTCCACCCTCTACCATCACAAAAATTTCATCTAAACCCATTTTCTTAATCTCCTCCATCACCTAAACACTTCTCTAGTTGGTGGTTTCTTGAAAAGCTTTCATTTTCACCATCTTCTTCAAGCTTTAAGCTTCAAGCTTTTGGGTAAGGTTCTTGACTCCTCACCTTTTTCTCTTCATTTTCGTGTGTAAGGTCTTTCCTATGACCATTAATCCATTCTTTTCAAGTCTTTTTGTGGATTTAATGAAGTTATAAATTTTAGGGTTCTTGGAGGTGTCAAATCCGAAAATTGCAAGGAGCTCAAGGGGCTTCTTTTGCTTGTTTTCTTCTCTTTGGTAAGAGGGAGATAATCCTCTTCAACCTCTCTTGGTAGTAGGAAGCTTAATTTTGTGATTGATTGTGAGAAAACCCTATTGAGGGTTATTCTTTGTTTGTATGATTTGTATGATTTCATTTTGTTTCTAATTTGTTTAAGTTATTTGATTAATTGATTATGGATATGTATGTGTTTGGATGGATTTGAATCTTGATTTGGAAACAAAAATGACTTGGTCCTCTTCCATAAGGCTCACGATTTTGGGGCCCTAAATTAGGGTTCTTGGTGAAAAATTTATAACAAGTGGAAGACCTAGCTAGTCAAGTGGATAATAGGTAATTAATGAAATAAAAATTTGAATTCTAACTTGGGAGAGGCCACGGCCTCAAGATCCATTTAAGGCTCAATCATGTGACTTTTCACAACTTTGAGATTTAATTAATCAAGTGATTAAGTGGTTGATAATGAGATGGGAGGAAATTAATTTAATAATCTAAAAGGAATTTTTGGACTTAAGAAAGTGAATAAGGATGTGTGAGACCTAGAATAATTTTCTAAATGAATATAAATAAAATTAAAAATATGAGACTAAATGATCAAGAGAATCCCTTTAGAGAAAAATTTCACAAGAAATATTAAATTGAAGTAAAACTTAATTAATTGGATAATTATGAATTAATTAGGATCTCATAAAATAGAAAGAACCAAGAACGAAGTTTTATCCAAAGACCTAGAATAAATTTTAATTAAAGTAAGACCATAAGTGCAAGTAAGAATGACAAATGATTCAATTTAAATCATTCTAAGGGAATTGGGTTTAAAATTTAATGATGGACTTATGTAATTAAAATAATAATGATTAAATGAATAATTTGATAGCATTTCTCAAAAAGAGAAACTTATTAAGAAGAATGTAGAAATTTAGGCGTAATTTCATAATGTATCCTAAAGGTGTAATGCATTATTTAAAGACTTAATAATATTTATTGTGGGCTCATGTGAGGGACCAATGATTTGTTGATGCTTACTTTGGCCAATTGAGGCATATTGTGAAAAAGTATATAATGATAAACATACATGATATATGCATGGAGTCATCATGCATTGTGAAAGTCCAATGGACTATTTGTTAAGGCCATGTTGCCTAGGAGTTGAATCACACCTTGGTGCAGGTGCGAATAGACTAGTGTGGGTCCTGCTGTTGACCTTAAGGACGTCAGGGCGTGGGTGTCTCACAGCGGGCAGTCGGTAGCCCTACTGGACCATGAGACAAACCGATGCAAATGCACCAATGATCCTGACCGGGCACTGTTTTATATCGTAATCTTGTGAGAATGCTGCTGTATAGAGCCTTATTGCGCAAAATTGTTGATTATGAATTCTAGAAGCACTTGGTCCTAGGTGGATGAGATACTGGCATGTCTTCCTGATCATTCACTCTGATGTTTGTGTCTAGCTCCATAGAGTAGGATTTTGATATCATGTACATGTGCATAGTGAGTCAATACATTACTTGGTATTTAATTTATATAATAATTGGATCTGCCATCTTATTGATGATATACTGCCTGAAACTGTTAAACTGCTTAATATCTACTTCTTGATACTGTTTATTATTTTTGTTATGCTATGTGGGCGTCCTACGCCGTTTATGTTTCTTACTGCCATAATTGGTAATGAAGTAGGATGTCTCACCTCTTGTATATACTGTTCTTGTTCTATGTAATCTCTTAGTTAAAGACTGTTGAGGGGACATTGTTGATTTCCTACCGGATTCTATTTGGTTTGATTCCCTATATTCGGCAATGTCGTCGAGAAGAGGTTCCATTAGGTTTGTTAAGATTGTATTCACTGGTGGCGCCAGTGCGTGGCGTGTCGACTGGGTTGGACAGCGTATACGATATGTTGGAGACCTGATCTTGACCGTGAGGAGGACCCGCGATGGAGATCCTGTCCTGACACTTACTACTTCTGTACATCTGTAGTTCGCCTTGCCTATCCAGGAGCTTTGGGGTGATCCGATTCACACCCCTAGAGAGGACGAGGATTCCATGGCATCAGCTGCTAGGGCACCTGCCCATGGGACCACACTCGGTCCTGTCCTTATATCTTCAGACGACCCGGGGGAGGATCCTGAGGTGGATCCGATGGAGTACCCAACTCCTTAGATGCGGATGTCTTATGGGTAGTTATGTTTTCTTCTGCATTAATTATGTTATGGTGTATTTTAATATATTTACATTTTGAAGTAAATCTTGATGTATTTCATTGTGAGTGGTATAAGAAATGCGCCACCCTCGGTATACTTTAACTTAATTAACTTAGTCCTACGTACTGTATGTTGCATTTATTCTGTTGAATTATATCTGTTAACGATGACTTATGTATTATTCCATTCGTGGCTCATATTTCCTTTATATATATAAAGTATATATATATATATATATATATATATATATATATATATATATATTCAAATTTGGAAAAGTATTATGAAGAAGTTGTAGCACGCCAAAAATTTAATGACTGCAATATAATGACGATTGTGCCGTGATTATTAAATCTAGGGGTGTTACAAGGATACCTTTAAACGTTGAGACTACAAAGGACACAATGGAGAAGCAGGAATATCTCCAACTCACTGAAGGTGGTGTCAGTGATCATGAGTTCGTGATATGAGTTCCTACTAATCAAGAAAGGTTTGCTCAACTCGAATGGAGGGTGACCAGTTCATCTATTTACATAAAGCCATGCTTACACGCATTGGCATCTATCTTCCGTTCACTGATTTCTAAATTGGAGTATTTAATCATCTGTGGGTAGCCCCAACGCAAATCCATCCTAATACTTGGGGATTCATGAGGACGTTTGAGCTTATATGTAAGGCCTTTGAATGGCCACACTCTGTCAAAGTGTTCTTTTTTCTTTTCATCCAGTTTACACCCTCTAGGAACAACTACGAAAAAGGGTGGATAACTTTGCAAGTCCATGGGGCATAAAGTCTTCAAGTCGTACTAAGAATCCTTCAAAAAATTTAAGAAGGATTTCTTTCGTTTGGAGGGAACTCCAAGGATGACACTTTTTTTTGTTACCCTAGAAGGCACTTCTTGGCTATACCTTTATTGGTCTTAAGTGGCCTAGGAACGAAGTCAAGAAGAAATCAAGACTCTAATCTCCATGTTGACTGAAGACAAGGTCGAGATCCTTGCTTTCCTTGTTGAATGGCCTGAAAAGAAAAGGAGCATCTATTGTAAAGATGTATTAGACAAGCCTGAGGATTTGTTAAGGGCTTTATTGGGTATGTCATGATCATTTCTTCCATGCTTGTTTAGCATTTATACATTTTACTAATTTTTCTAAGTGTAGTGACTTTTTCCTTTTGCAGAGAGTATGGCACTTCCCGGTGGAGTTGAGGCACTTGCATGCCGCTTGGCAACAAGGAAAGCCGAGGCATTAGGATCCATACCTCAGGCCATGGTCTTTGCTCCTCAACCCTAACCAGCTATCCAGGGGACAGACCCCAAGTCTCCTGTCCAACCTTTCTAACTGTGTAAAAGGAAGGGTGATGGCCATAAGGGGTATAAAGGGAAGAGGCCGATATTCGAGGATGCTCACATTGATTTGACTGCAGACCAAGATGCTGTGATTACAGAGGGTGCTCCACTCTGATTTGTTGTTTCATCAGTTTGGGTTCCAGGGGTAGAGCCAGGATGAGTTATTGATAACGTCTTCCTTACTCGACGGATTATGACATCCTGATTAAGTAGGACATAACTGAAATGATTCGAGATATGGAGGTCTGAACTCTCAGTAAAGCCTCCACCTTTCGCTTTCTAGAAAGGGCCTTTGAATCAGTCTGCCAAGCTCAAGAAATCAAGAAGGAGTTGAATTCCCTTCACGATGAAAAGATCTTATTAGAGTTGGAGGTTGCCCGAAAGGATAGGCAATTAAAGCAGATCATTGAGGAGCTCGAGCACCAGAAGACAGAAATTTCTAAGCTCCAAAAAAAGTTAACGAAAGTCGTGATCTGAGAGATAGCACTGAAGGACCAAGTTGTCCAATTCAAAATTGACAAGACCATTCTCCGAGTTGAGAACAAGCTCTTAAAGTAATCCAAGGCCAAGCAGCCTAGGTCGTGGAGCTTGAAAATGAATGGGCGGCCTCTGTGGGTGACTCATTTGCCAATGCCCTAGCTCAACTCCGATTTCTGAACCCAGATCTTGTTATCGAAGGAATTGGATCACAAAGGGTGATTAAGAATGGAGTTATTATTGATGTTATCACCTAAGCTAACCCCGCGGCCCAGATTCTTGTGGTGGATGTTGGTATGGATGATGAAGAGAGTGAAAAAGGTGAGGAATTAGACTAGGAGAAGGAGGAAGACGAGGTGGAGCAGCCCAATCTGAAGTCCTAATCACTTCTTGTTTTCTTTATCATGTTTTTCTACCCCCTGCATGGGGTTTTAAATTTCTATATGGACAAGTCCTATTTTTTGGGGCATTTATTTTATGACAAGTCTTGGATCTCAGGCATTATTTTTATCCATGTAACTTAGTATTTTTCCTACACGTCTTTGTGTTATGCAATTGCTGTTCACTTTTTGTCTTTGTCTTCTGTGGATTCAACACCCAAACTCAATTCACAATTCTTGAAAAGGACTTAGAAAATTTTTACCTCCTTCTTATCCTTGTATTTTCTTTATAGTTTGATGTTCGAACTCATACTTTGTAATGGAATTTAGAAAGTTTTTATTTGTGCACTTATTTTGAAAATAATAATCACTAAAACCAGGAGATATATCATTTAGAAATAATAGTGAATCTTGGGGTACAGATATTAGTGTACGGTGCTTTAGTATGAGTAATGTCTTTGGACACTTAGCGAGTTTTCTGAGTGCTTAGAACAACTTTTGGGCCACAGAAGAGGTATCCTTATTACGGATACCAACAATCATTGTTATCATACTTTGGGCTTTAGTTAAATACTTATAACCTCTTTAAATTTATTTTTGAATTTATGGGTTAAGGTTAGGCTCGCTAGGGGCATGGGTGTGAACCCATAAGCTCTCTACAAGACCACGGAGTGCAATCAAGTGGGCTACTACATTGACCTTTGGTGTAATAAGAATAACCGATCCTAAGGGGAACGTGTATTCCTTGAACCTCTTCAAGGTACTTTGACCTTATGGGTTGCATTAAACATAAAAAAGTAGAATAAGTAAGTGCTGAAGGTTCTTTGATAATTTTATTCATGTTGGAGTACGTCACTTATATGAAAAATAAAATACAATTAGGAATTTGAAACCACTAGCTATAATATTTTCTTAGTTTATCTGCATTCTAGCAGTTCTTGATACTTTTGCAAGTGAGGATTTCCAAGGTGTAAGCTCCCGTGTTTGTTTTGGATGTGATTCGATATGGGCCTTCCCAATTAGGAGCTAGCTTCCCCTGAGGGACATTCTTTCCTCCGATATACGCTCTGCGCAAAACAAGATCGCTAGGCACAAACTTTTGTGGTATCACTTTGGTATTGTACGAGGTTGTTGTCCTTTGTTTGACAGCAACTTCGCAGATATGAGCAATATGGTGCTGCTCTTCCAACAAGTCTAGGTTTCAGTGAATAAGGTCTGGGTTGACATCTTCAGAGAAGTTCTACCTTCACCACCTAGGCTCTCCTATCTCGATCGGGATCGTTGCTTCACAACCATAGGTTCACTTGAAAGGGTTTTCCCTAGTTATGGAGTATGGCATGGTCCAATATGCCCATAGGACACGATCCAGTTGTTCAACCTAATTCCTTTTGCTTCATCTAGCCTCTTCTTGATGTCTCAAAGGATAACCCAATTTGTGGCTTCAACTTGACCATTTGTCTTTGAGTACTCAACTGAGGTGAAGTGCTGCTTAATCTTAAGTCTGACAAGGAGATCTTTGAATCACTGATCAGTAAATTGGACGCCGTTGTCCATTACAATGGACTTTGGGACTCTAAACCTGCCATTATGTTCCTGTAGGTGAATTTTTGTATGGGAGTCAAGGTGATGGTAGATAGTGGTTCTGCCTCTATCCACTTAGTAAAGTAGTCCATGGCTACTACTAATTACTTGTGTAGGTGCTTGAGGGAAAGGGCCCACGATATGCATTCCTAATTGATAGAAAGGTCAGGGTATAGACATCATTGACAATTCTTCAACAGGGGCAGAGTAGATGATCGAGAATTATTGACACTTGTCACACTTCTAGATGTGTTTCATACATTGGCCTCCATACTAGGCCACTAGTATCTTACTCGCAATGCTTTTTGGCTAAGGCATTTCCATCAAGATGGTGTCCACAGCTTCCTTCATGGATTTTGACCAAGACGTACTTAGCTTCTTTGGCCCAAGGTATTTAAGGAAAAGGGATGAGAACCTACAGTGATACAAATGATTGTCATAAAGGGTGTACCATGCCATAGTCTGTATTAATTTTTAGGCCTCTTTCTGATCTTCAGGTAAAGTCCCATCTCAAAGATAGGCAATAATTGGTGTGATCCATGTTTCATTTTCTTCCAGTAAGAGGACTTCAGAATCTGTAATACTGGGTGCTAATAGATTCCTAAATCATGAATTATTGTTGTCGGGGCTCTTTGTGCTGGAAAGCTTAGATAGGATGTCAGCTCTCGAGTTTTGTTCTCTTGGGATATGTTCAACTTACATACTTGCAAAATTCTCTAAGAGCTTTTTCACTTTAACTAAGTACTTCTATAGGAGAAGTTCCTCAGCCTAATAATCACCTCAAATTTATAAAGTTCCAATTGCGAGTCACTGCAGAGTACTATGTCGGTGGCTCCCATTTCTTTAGCCATGGTGATTCTAGCAATACAAGCTTCATATTCATCCTGGTTATTTGAAGTTGGGAACTCGAACCTTAAAGAGTGTTCAAGGGTGAGTTGACCTTGTTTTCTATGATGACCCTAGCACCGCTACCTTTGGGGTTCGAGGAACCATCTACGTAAATGGTTCAGGAATTCTCTTTGGGATGACCAGTATCTGGTGTAAGCTCTGCTAGAAAGTTAGATAACACTTGAGCCTTTATGGCTTGTCCTGGCTCGTAGGTTATTTCGAATTCAAAAAACTCTATGGACCACTCGATCATTCTCCCAGCAAAGTCTAACTTATGTAATACTTAATGAATTAACTAGTCTGTCATCACGTCCACAAGGTGGCAAAATACTAGCATAGACTTCTGGCCATAATCAATAGATCTAGTGCCAATTTCTCAATCTTTTGATATTAGAGTTTGGGACCCTACAACACCTTACTCACAAAATAGACTGGTCTCTAGCCTTCAAAGGTTTCCTTTATCAAGACTGAGCTAATTGCTACACTATTATGAAGAGAAAAGCATATAAGGTTTCACTGTACTCTGGCCTTGTCAAGATAGGAAGTGATGACAACATGTTCTTTAGTTCCTAGAATGTGGCCTTGTACTCTGGAGACCATTCAAAATAATTTTCTTTTTTGAGGAGTTTAAATAAGGGGAGAGATTTGTGAGCAGCTTTGACTAGGAATCGAATAAGGATCGCTATCTGTCTTATTAATTATAGTAATTCCTTAACAGATTATGGATTGCACATATCGAGAACCACCTGACATTTCTCCGGATTGACCTCAATATTGCAATTCATCAGCAAAAATCCCAAGAACTTTTCAGCATGTACTCCAAAGACACATTTCTCTATATTCAACCTCATGTTATGCTTCTGGATTTAGGCAAACACTTCTTTCAAGTCTTCAACATCATTCCCGAACTCTAACGTTTTGACAATCATGTCATCAATATAGATCTCGAGCATCTTACCAATCCATTCTTCGGAAAGTTTTTTCATCATCCTTTGGTAAGTTGCACCTGTATTCTTCAAGCTGAAAGGCATAACTCGGTAACAATAGCTTTCCATTATAATAGCTTCCCGAAAGGCATAACTCGGTAACAATAGCTTCAAGTTGAAAAGCATAACCCAGTAACAAGTTCATGGGGATTTGGTTATATTCGGAGTAGGCATCCATGAAGGACAGAAGTCGGAACTCAGATGAATTGTTAACCAGCTTGTCTATATTGGGAAATGGATAAGGGTCCTTAAAATATGCCTTATTCAAGTCTGTGTAGTCGACACATATATGCCACTTCCCATTGGCCTTCTTCACTAGGACCAGATTGGATAACCAAGTTATATAGGAAACTTCTCTAATAAACCTGATATCTAAGAGTTCCTTCAATTGTTTTTGTATTACTTCCTGCCTTTTTGGTTTGATCTTCCTTTTTCATTATGCCACTAATTTAACATCTTTCTTAATGGAAATTCAATGAGAATCTTTCCTAAAACCATCAAGCCTTCACCTCTAAAATTAAAAATTTATTTGTACCTAGAAACATTGAGGAAGCATTAGATGATCTAAACTAGAAATTAGCAGTTTTAGAAGAGATGAATGCTCTTAAGAAAAATGAAAATTGGGAAATTGTTGACTTGCCACATGATAAAAGGAAAGTAGGATGTAAGTGGGTCTTTACCATTAAATGTAAGGTAGATGGGAGTGTAGAAAGGTATAAAGTTAGGTTATTAGCAAAGGGATTCATTCAAACCTATGGGGTAGATTATTAGGAGACTTTTGATCCAATAGCTAAACTTAACTCCATTCAGATCCTGCTATCTCTTGCTGTCAATTCGAATTAGCCCCTACACCAATTGGATGTAAAAAATATCTTTCTAAATGAAGATTTAGAGGAAGAAGTGTTTATGAGTCTTCCCCTAGGATTCAAAGGAGATCTTGGAAGAAATAAGGTGTGCAGCCTAAAGAAATCCATGTATGGCCTAAAACAATATCTAAGAGATGGTTTGAACGTTTTGGATGTTGGTGTATGTCCTAGAGGCCAATTTATTTTGATCGTACTTACATACATTATATTATGCTATTTATTTAATACATGAGACATTTCATTTATTATGTTATTTATTATAAACATAATAAAGTCCTTAGAATAGTAAGTTTAATGTCATAGGATATCAAGTGTATGACTTGATCGTGAGATCCTATTGCACAAAATATGAACACTATTCTTAAATGTTCCTAGTCAAGTATTATTGTTAATTAGGACAATAATAATGTATTAAGACTAGTATGCGCGTAGACTAATGGCCACATCTCATGGGTCATGGATATGAGATATCAAGTCTTCACATAGATACATATTAGAGTAATGATGTATTGGACTGACCCACCATAAGAACGCTATATGGATCGTTATGTGAGTTTCATAAGTGATTCTCAAAGTGACAGTGTTATGTATAGTCTTTGACCTGAAATCACTATGATTCCTACATGAGGAGTTGCTTGTTTTAATGTCATCAAATATCATCTGTAACAAGGTGATTATAAAGGTGGTTATTGGACATACCACGAATCATGCAGAGGGATGTGAGTAACCTAAATGGGATTTGTCCTTCCTATATAACAGAAGCGATATCTTTGGGCTCCCTAATTGAGTGAGACTATGATATGCATGGCCATGCTCAAATAAGTCAATATGGGATATTGATCTCATTTGTTATTACTAAGTCTATTCGAGTATCAGGAAATGGAAGATTAAACTATACAAGGGTGACACATTCCATGCCTTGTGTTGAATCTAGATATCTAGACAAAGGAACTAAACTATATAGAAACATTGGTCACGGAAAGGTTATGTCAAATCACTAACATTCTCATTACTTGGGTAGCAGCGATGTGTTGCTAGATACCACTCACTGCTTATAATATTAAAATAGGATTTTAATATTACTTCTAACGTCATGAGAACATGCAGGGTGAATACATAAAACAACCTATATTGGAGCAATTAGAATCCAAGTTGGACTGGGGTTCTATCATGGGCCAGACTCATAACAAATGAGTCTAAGGTTGCACTGCTAAACCTACTGCTATTCTCACTTGCATAAGGCAGTCACTATTATAAATATTACTGCTAAAGGGCAGTCAAAGAGCATCAGTTACAAATCCTAGTCGCACCCTAACAGAAACAGTGAGTAAGAGAGTGACAGGTTTCTCTTCTCTTTGCAGTTAGCACTGTGCAAGAGACGTGAGACTCCAAGATCGCAGACATTTGAAGTTTGTGGGTCTATTCATATGGATAACATAGAGGTACCATCGTTGCTGCGGTGCTAGTGATTTGCTTGATCATTTTTCATCCGGCTTCAAGAGGTAAACTCAAAAAATAACATTTCATGGCTCTCTTTTTCGCATGCATCCTTGGTGGGAATCTTTTTCTATTGCATTTTTGTTCACGGATTTCCCAACATTGGAACAGTGGTAAAACACCTTGGCTATACTCAAAGCCAAGTTTATCACACATTATTCTACAAACACTCAATAGATGGCAAAATTATAATTCTGATTGTGTATGTAGATGATATTATTTTGACAGGTGATGATGGTGTTGAGCTCAAAAACTTGAAGGAGAGACTTGCTAAAGTGTTTGAAATCAAGGAACTTGGTTCATTGAAATACTTTCTTGGAGTTGAGTTCACTTGGTCTAAAGAAGGTATATTTGTTAATTAGCATAAGTACACTCTGGATCTTTTAAAAAAAACAAGTTTGTTGGGATGTAAAGCTATTGAAACACCCACGGACCCCAATATCAAATTGCAACCAGCCAAACCTGAGGATGTAGTAGACAAGAGAAGGTATCAATGACTGGTTGGGAGGTTAATCTATTTATCCCATACCCGTCTGGACATAACATTTGCTGTGAGCATGGTAAGTCAGTTTATGCATTCACTAGGACCTAAACACTTTGAGGCAGTAAATAGGTTCCTAATGTATTTGAATGGATCACCTGGAAGAAGACTTCTCTTTAAAAGGAGTGGACACCTACAAGTGGAAGCCTACACTGATGCAGATTGGGCTGGGAGTGTAACGGACCAAAGATCAACATCAGGCTATTACACCTTTGTTAGAGAAAATCTAGTCAGTTAGAGAAGCATAAAGCAAAATGCCGTGGTAAGAAGTAGTGTAGAAGCTAAATTTATAGCAATGACTCATGGAATATGAGAAGTATTGTGGGTTAAAAAAAATCTACTAGAATTCTTACCTATAATTCTCCATTAATAAAATTGTATTGTGACAACAAGTCAGCAATCTCCATCGCTCACGATCCAGTCTTACATGATAGAACAAAACATGTGAAAGTTGATAAACACTTTATCAGGAAAAAGATAGAAAGTGGACAAATCTGTGTCTTATTTGTCCCCACAGCAGAACAGTCTGTAGACATTCTAACTATGAGACTACCTAAGAAGTTGTTTGATAGTATAAGAAGCAAGCTATCTATGGAGGACAATTTCAAGCCAGTTTGAAGGGGAGTGTCGACAGGGCATTGAAAGGCACTAAATCAATATTAATGCCTTGCAATTAAAGCTGAGAATCAATAGCATTAAACTAGTAGTCAACTGTGTTTAATGCTATATTAATGTTGTAAATAGAATTTATGATGTAAATATTTAGTTTTCTTCTTTGTTTAGCTTGTTATGGTATTTTTCTATTTGTTTCCTAAATTGTAGTCAGTTTATCTTCTACACTCCTTCTATAAAAGGAGTCTCTTGTACCATTTAATTATGTATCAATAAAAATACAGAAAATATATTTTTCAAGTGAATATGCTTAAACCTCACATGATATGAATAGACAGAAGAAAACCATATATATGTTTACTTTTTTCTATAATAAAATAATATTCATTAAAATAAAAGCTTAGCGTCACTTAATCACATTAAAAGATCTATTACGAGAAGAAAATAAATACAATTTTTACCCAAAACTAACTTATGATATGTAGCTTTTCTTCATAAACTATATAGATGATGATGCATTTTTAACTATGAGGACCAACACGTAAAGTGTTGTTGTTTGAAGAGAGTAGCATGTCTCTTAATTTAAAGCTCTTACCACTTCGTAAGGCTAAGGCATGCAATTTGTAACATCCCAAAAATTCTTTATTTCATTATAACTGATCATTTTATAATATTTATGATTTTTAGGAATTTTTGTGGATTTTTCTGAAAATGATGAATATTTTAATATATTCTTCATTTTGCGTGTACACTGAGAGGAGCCGGGGAAACTCGAATATTTTCCCTGAGGCTAGTAAACTTTGAACTGTCAACGTGTCAACGGGGGATCTTACTAAACCCAAGGTCGGGCACAGTTTGCGAGGTTTATATTTTTTTGAGATTTTATCTGTTAAATAAAATTTCGGTATCATAAAATCATCTGATGAATAATAAAATATTATTTTCATCAATTGTAAATTTTATTCACTGAGAAAATAACTCCACAGTGTAATTAATCCTCTGTCAGATGTATTTAATTTCGAGACAAGCTTACTATGTACTTTATCGAGGAGCGCACGGAGCTTCTCAAGGAAGCTTCCTCCAACCATTATTTTTATCATTTCTCTCTCCTCCCAAATTTGTGCTGCACGTTTGAAATTAAGGGGGGGTCTAATTCATTTCTTTTCTCACATTTCCTCTCCTCCAAATACGCTGCTACTATTCACTTATCTTCTCTCTTCTCTTTCACCCTACAGCAGCAACACCGCCCACACCTCCATTTTGTTCCTCAAACCGTCCCAATCTTAGCACCATTTCGTGATTGGAGGACCACCATCATTGAGGAAATCAGCTTCAAGGTTCTGCCATTTCCTCCATCTTCATTCTCCTACGTCTTTGGAGCTTAAAGGTTGGAGCTTTAAGGTAAAGCTCTTAGCTTTTTCTCCCTCTCTTCTCTTTTTCGTAAACCACTGTCATTTTGATGACAAATGGGTATCCATTTCAATATTAGGATTCTGATTCTTGCAAGTTTAAATCTTTAAGGAATTCCTGGAAGCTGGAAATGAAATCCTGACCAAAAAGGAGCCACATTTCTTTGTGCTTCTCCAAGGTAAGAGGAAGACACTCCTCCTCAACCTCTTTTAGCATTTAGGGACGTTGTTTGTGATTGGTACTGTGATTCATCTCTGTTTGTATGTCAGGTGATGATGTATATATATATATATATATATATATATATATATATATATATATATATATATATATATATATATATATATATATATATATATATATATATATATATATATATATATATATATATATATATGCTATTTGATTGTTTGTGTGTTTTGATATATATGTCTGGAACGTATAATCTAAAAGGAACGCTGTCGGGCTGGCTCTCGAATAGCCACGCCTTGAGACTAAAATTTTGGGATTATTGGAGAGAAGTGGGAATGACTTGGGTTTCTGACCATTAAGTGCAATGTCAAAACCTGTCGAGTATGAACCCCTGGCTAAACCCGTCGAATGTGATGTCTTGATCACTTAGTAAAGTTAAAATCCGTCGAGTATGAACTTCTGGCCAAACCCGTCGAATGTGATGTCTTGATTTCCTAGTAAAGTTAAAATTCGTCGAATATGAACTTCTGGCCAAACCCGTCGAATGTGATGTCTTGATCACTTAGTAAAGTTAAAATCCATCGAGTATGAACTTCTGGCCAAACCCGTCGAATATGATGTCATGATTTCCTAGTAAAGTTAAAATTCGTCGAGTATGAACTTCTGGCCAAACCCGTCGCATGTGATGTCTTGATCACTTAGTAAAGTCAAAACTTGTCGAGTATGAACCCCTGTCCAAACCCGTCGAATGTGATGTCTTGATCACTTAGTAAAGTCAAAACCTGTCAAGTATGAACCCCTAGCCATGCCCGTCGAATTTGATTCCTGGTCATTTAGTGCATTATCAAAATCCGTCAAGTATGAACTCCTGACCACTTAGGAGAGAAACTCCTCCAATGTAAAATCCGTTGAATTTGAATGACCACATCCGTCGAGTGAAATATTTGTCGAGTTAGAATGCCAATACCCATTGAGAGACATACCTGTCGAGTGGATCTTCTGTCCATTTATCAGAAGCTTCCCAAAGTTAATATTCGTCGAGTAGAACATCAAGATCCATCGAATTATAGTTCTGACCACAGTGTTTTCATCGGTTCGACACTTGGGAGATTTCTCCAACGTCGACACCCACATCCGTCGAAATTGGACTTCTACTGACCTTCTGGAAAAATTCGACAGTTTTGATCTCTGTTCGACAAAACCTCCATCCGACAGAAATTGGTTTTTATCCAATCTTGTTATAAAATGTTCTCCTATTTTTCATCCTTCTGCCATGTTAGTCTTCATCGAATGGCAGCCTCAATTTCCCGCTAAATGCATTGTCTCCGTCGAATTCACAACTAAGGTTTATCACCCAATACCTAGCAATTAAATCTGTGACGTTGTTGGCAACTCTGGCCATGTATCTTCCTGGATTCAAAACCCTTGGATTAATAAAAGTACATAAATCATAAATGATTGGATGATTAGAGATTAAGTAGGGATTCATAAACAGGGAAGAACATGAGTATGGGTGAGCTTTTGAGGCATATAATGAATTTAAGGGTTGACTGTTATCATGACTATGAATGGAAATTGTGGATATCCTTAAAATGTACTATTGGATTGTTGTGGACCCGTGAATGGGATCAGATATTGATGATAAATGATATGACATGCATTTGAAGCATGATGGACCTAGTTAGTCATGAAGAGTATGATTGTGTCATGCATTGAACAAAAAGAAAGAGTTTGTCCGTTGGACTTGGTTAAGGCCGGTAGCCTAGGAGTTGAACTTACACCTTTGTGCGGGTGCGAATAGACAAGTGTAGGTTACTCGTTGACCTTGGGGGCGTCAGGGTGCGGGTACCTCACAATGGGCAGCTGGTAGCTCTCTGTCTGTGGGGCAGACCGATGCAAACACACTGACGATCCGGACCGAGACGCTGTCCTATGTCGAGATCTGTGTAGAATGTCTTATAAAATGCCATGATGTACAAAATGATAATTTGAGAATTTTAGCACTTGAGGGCTTGGGCAGCCAAGAATACAGACATACCTCCTGATCGTTCTCTCCGACTGTTTTGTGTCTAGCTCCATGGTGTAGGATTTTGGTTATTGAGGGCAAGCGTGCATAGTGAGTCCATGAATCATCTAGCATGCATTGTTATTATAATTGGAACTGTTGTACTTCTGATATATCTATATGTATACGACTGCCTGGAACCTGTTTGGTTGATCATAATTGCTATTGAATGTTTATTACCATTATTGCTGTCCTAAATGCTATGTGGGCGCTCTGCGCCGTTTGGTTTCTCGATGCTATGATTGGTAATGATGGTAGGATGTCTTACCTCTTCTCTGTCTCTCTATTTCTATTTTGTCCGTATACTGCGTTCCATAGAAGATAACTGCAAGGAACCGGAAGCCCCCGACTTCCCTGGTTTTTGGCCTCATCTCGACTGAGCGACTGCAGAAGCGTATGGAGCCACGCACGCAAAGATTTTTGGGAGATGTGCGCCTGACTTTCTTGGGAGGGCCAGAGTACTGGTACATCAACTATGGTTCTGAGCGTTGCGTCTATACAGGGGATGTGTCGTTATCTCTAGCCTGGAGGCGTCACGAGCCGCCTGTCTTCACCTGCTGTATTAGTTTACGTCTGGAGTTTCAGCTACCGATACGCGAGATGTGGGGTGATCGCTATTTCACTCCGCGGGAAGACTCTTTTTGTTCCATAGCTCGGGCCCCGTCCCGTGACTCTGCGATTCCTATGGTGATTTCCTCTGACGAAGAAGATCCTGAGGAAGATCCCGAAGAAGTTCCTGAGGACGACCCCGAAGAGGATCCTGAAGAGGACCTTGACTCGATTCCTCCTCACTTGAGGGACTGACTTTACTTGTAGCTACTGAGGGCTACCAGTATTTTATTTTGGGGGCCTGATGTTTTGTCTGTAGTGGGCTGTATATTCTGATACCGTAGGGATATGTATGTATAATCCTTTGGGGGCAGGTATAGTTTTGCTTTTTGTTATGCCAGGCTTTGTAACTAAACAGTTGATAATTATACATATATATGAATAGAAAAAAAATATATACTTGCTAATTTACTTAACCAACTACAATTGAGTAAATGCATATATTATTAAAATGAACCGGGTCTTAACTCACATAAAATTATATTTCCGCATTGTAATTGAAAGTGAGATGTTCCCTTGAGTTTAGAAAGGAAAGTCACACCAAGTTGGTATCAGAGCCCCGGTTTATGTTTCTTTGGGTCTTGTGTTTGAGTCTGTCTTGTTTGTGCTGTGTGTTCTCTGAGTAGTATACGTAAGGGTGTATGGTTTGGTGTTCCTAGTGAATGCAACTGACTTTTCTATGTTTTCAGTTAATCTGATCTAAGAAAGTAAGATGGCACGAGGGGAAGATATGGCAGCAGCTATTACAGCGATGCAGAGGATGGCTGAGGCCGTCACACAGCAAACCGAGCAAGCTGCCCAGCAGCAAGAGAGAGTTGCACAACAACAAAAGCGAGTTGCTCAACAACTAGAGGCCACTGCTGATGCTCAGAATTTAGCAGAGTTTCGACGCCATAACCCTCCTCAATTCAAAGGGGAATTTGATCCGGACAAGGCTAGTCTGTGGATCAAGGAATTGGAGAAAGTTTTTCGAGGAATGAGTTGCGCTGAGGACAAGAAGGTGAACTATGCTACATTTATGCTGGTAGGCAACGCTGAAAATTGGTGGAATGGAGTGCAGCAAATGCTGGAAGCTGCGAACCGAGAGATTACTTGGGGCTTATTCAAGGAAAAGTTCTTAGATAAATATTTTCCTGCGAGCGCAAGGCATGCGAAGGAGTCGGAATTCCTCAACCTGCGACAAGGAAATATGACTGTTAGCGAGTACGCAGTGAAATTTGAAAACTTGTCACAGTTTTCGACGTACTTTCAGAACCAACCAGATGAAGCATGGAAATGCCGAAGATTTACGGAAGGACTGAGGTATGAAGTGAAGAAGGCTGTGATCACCTTGAGGATCAATGAATTCTCACAACTACTGGATACTTGCTGTGATGTAGAGGCTCTGGAGCAATCTAGAGACATGAGGAGCAGAAACTTTGGGCCTACGAGATTCCAGAGAAGCGACAAGAATGCTGCTAACCGTTTCCCGGAAGAAGCCGTACTCCACCCACGGGAATCGACAACAAGCCATGGGTGGAAGTTCTGGTGGAGGTTCTACTGGGAACCGGACTGGCCAGAACACGGCGTATCCTTCCAGATGTTTGAAATGTGGGAAAGACCATCTCACAAGGGACTGTACCATGAAGGGATTCATCTGCTTCAAATGTGGCAAACCTGGCCACGTGTCCCGAGACTGCAACCAAACGACGGCCGAACCTTCAGTGAATGCTGCAAGAGCCAAGAAACCACAGGCTGGAGGGCGAGTCTACACTATGAGCGGAGCTGAGGCTTCCAAATCCGAAGATTTGATACAGGGGGAAGGTATCATAGAAGGCAATCTTTTAACTGTGCTGTATGACTCTGGGGCAACCCATTCTTTTATATCATATGACTGTGTGCAAAGACTGGGTCTATCTGTGTCGTCATTACCTTTTGACTTAACTGTTTCTACCCCCACTGATAAACCGGTAGTTACTACCAAAGTCTGTCTAAATTGTCCATTGGTTGTTGAAGGTCGAACCTTTTCGGTCGATCTGATCTGTTTACCCCTTTCCCAACTAGATATTATCTTAGGGATGGACTGGTTGTCTTCCAACCATGTTCTGTTGGACTATTCCAAAAAGACCATAGTTTTTCCCATAATGGAGGATTCTAGATTTTTGACGGCCAACCGAGTTCAAGCTCTCTTGAAAGAAGGAGCTCACGGATACATGCTACTGTCTTCTTTGAAAGTCGAGAACGAGGTTGATGTGAACACAATTCCAGTAGTGAACGAGTTTCCCAAAGTCTTTCCTGATGATGTACCTGGTTTACCACCGGCTCGGGAGATAGAGTTTGCTATCGACCTAGTACCGGGAGCTGGTCCCGTGTCTATAGCACCGTATAGGATGGCACCGACAGAGTTAGCTGAGCTCAAGAAACAGCTAGAGGAGCTTTTGGAAAAGCAATTTGTCAGGCCAAGTGTGTCACCGTGGGGAGCGCCAGTGCTGTTAGTTCGCAAGAAGGATGGCACCTCGAGATTATGTGTGGACTATCGGCAGCTGAACAAGGTAACGATTAAGAACAAGTACCCACTCCTGAGAATTGATGATTTAATGGACCAACTGAAGGGAGCAGCGGTGTTTTCGAAGATCGATCTGCGGTCTGGGTATCATCAGATACGAGTGAAGACGGAGGATATACCCAAGACAGCTTTTCGTACCCGATACGGTCATTACGAGTACCTAGTGATGCCGTTTGGTGTGCCGAACGCACCAGCTATCTTTATGAACTACATGAACCGAATCTTTCATCCTTACTTGGACAGATTCGTTGTGGTCTTCATTGATGACATTCTGGTATACTCTCAAAATCAGGAGGACCATGCCGAACACCTCAGTATAGTTCTTCAGATTCTGAAGGAGAAGGAATTGTATGCCAAGCTGTCAAAGTGTGAGTTCTGGATAGAAGAAGTTAAGTTTCTGGGTCACGTGATCTCGAAGGATGGGATTGTCGTGGATCCATCGAAGGTGGAGGCAGTGCTGCAATGGGAAAGACCAACGTCCGTGACGGAGATTCGAAGCTTCGTGGGTTTAACTGGATATTACCGGAGGTTTATTAAGGGATTCTTCAAGATTACTGGACCACTTACACAACTCAAGAGGAAAAACCAAGCTTTTGAGTGGACTGACAGCTGTGAGCAAAGTTTCCAAGAGTTGAAGAATCGACTGACTACCTCACCAGTGTTAGTGCTACCCGATCTGAATGAGCAGTTTGAAGTGTACTGCGACGCTTCATACCAAGGGTTAGGATCTGTACTTATGCAGCATGGAAGAGTTGTGGCTTATGCTTCAAGGCAGTTGCGAGTGCACGAGAAGAATTACCCAACACACGACTTGGAGTTAGCGGCTGTAGTTTTTGCTCTGAAGGTATGGAGGCATTTTCTCTACGGAGCAACGTTCAATATTTTCAGTGATCACAAGAGTTTGAAGTATTTGTATGATCAGAAAGAGTTGACCATGAGGCAACGAAGGTGGTTAGAATTCCTGAAGGATTACGATTTCCAACTTCTGTATCACCCTGGCAAGGCAAATGTTGTGGCAGATGCTCTAAGTAGGAAGATGATCAGTGTCTTTGCCCTGATGATCAAGGAAAAGGAAATGCTAGAGCAGTTTAGAGATGTGTGGTCTTTTGTGGAGTTAGAACCTGGAAAGATTTGTATGAATATGGTTACCATTACAAGTGAACTACTGGATGACATAAAGGAAAAGCAGAAGATTGACAAGTTCTTACAAGAAGTGAGAGAGCAAGTGGAGCAAGGAGGTGAAACAGAGTTTACGGAAGGAACGGATGGAATTCTGAGGTTTCGTGGAAGAGTTTGTATTCCTCGTGACAAGGAACTTAGAGAATACATCATTAACCATGCTCATACAAGCCAGCTGAGTATGCATCCAGGCATAACAAAAATGTACCAAGACTTGAAGAAGTTGTTCTGGTGGCATGGAATGAAGAGCGATGTCACTAGACGTGTATCGACTTGTCTAGTTTGTCAAAAAGCTAAGGTGGAACATCAGAGACCAGCGGGGTTGCTGCAACCGTTGTCTATTCCGGAATGGAAGTGGGACATTATTGCAATGGATTTTGTAGTCGGATTGCTAAGGACAAGAAAAGGTCATGATTCGATTTGGGTAATCGTGGACCGACTCACGAAGTCGGCACACTTTCTCCCGATCGACATAAAATACAAACTGGAGAGATTGACTCAAATCTATATTGGAGAAATTGTTAGATTACACGGTGTGCCTACGAGTATTGTTTCGGATAGAGATCCGAGATTTACTTCAAATCTCTGGGAGAGTTTGCAAGAAGTGTTGGGGACGAAGCTACGTCTGAGTACTGCTTATCATCCGCAGACTAACGGTCAATCAGAAAGGAAGATCCAATCTTTGGAAGATTTGCTTCGAGCCTGTACCATAGAGCAAACTGGAAGTTGGGATGACATTCTACCCTTGATAGAATTTACCTACAACAACAGTTATCATTCGAGCATAGGGATGGCACCCTATGAGGCTTTGTATGGACGACGATGTCGAACACCTCTGTGTTGGTACCAAGACGGCGAGCGCCTTACTGTTGGACCAGAGATTATACAGCAGACAATTGAGAAGGTTAAGATAATTCAGGAAAAGATGAGAACGGCTCAAAGTCGGCAAAAGAGTTATGCAGACCGAAGGAGAAAACCTCTTGAGTTTGAGGAAGGCGAGCATGTATTCCTGAAAGTCACACCTACGACTGGGGTAGGCCGGGCTTTAAAATCTAGAAAACTCACTTCTAAATTCCTTGGACCATACCAAATCATTCGTCATGTAGGTCCTGTGGAGTACCAAATATCCTTACCTCCTTTCCTTTCAAACATTCATAATGTTTTCCATGTGTCACAACTCCAAAAATACCTCCCTGACCCAAGTCATGTCATAGCACCGGTTGCAGTACAATTAAAAGAAAACTTAACTTATGAGACGTCTCCTGTAAGAATCGAGGATAGGAAGATAAAGCAATTAAGAGGCAAGGAGATCGCATTGGTGAAAGTAATCTGGAACGAGGTGACCGGAGATGCGACTTGGGAGCTGGAAGACAAGATGAAGGAGCAACACCCACAGTTGTTCTAAGGTATGCAAATTTCGAGGACGAAATTCTTTTTTGAAGGGGAGTATTGTAACATCCCGAAAATTCTTTATTTCATTATAACCGATCATTTTATAATATTTATAATTTTTAGGAATTTTTGTGGATTTTTTTGAAAATGATGAATATTTTAATATATTCTTCATTTTGCGTGTACACTGAGCGGAGCCGGAGAAACTCGAATATTTTCCCTGAGGCTGGTAAACTTTGAACTGTCAACGTGTCAATGGGGGATCTTACTAAACCCGAGGCTGGGCACAGTTTGCGAGGTTTACATTTTTTTGAGATTTTATCTGTTAAATAAAATTTCGGTATCATAAAATCATCTGATGAATAATAAAATATTATTTTCATCAATTGTAAATTTTATTCACTGAGAAAATAATTCCACAGTATAATTAATCCTCTGTCAGATGTATTTAATTTCGAGACAAGCTTACTATGTACTTTATCGAGGAACGCACGGAGCTTCTCAAGGAAGCTTCCTCCAACCATTATTTTTATCATTTCTCTCTCCTCCCAAATTTGTGCTGCACATTTGAAATTAAGGGGGGGTCTAATTCATTTCTTTTCTCACATTTCCTCTCCTCCAAATACGCTGCTACTATTCACTGATCTTCTCTCTTCTCTTTCACCCTACAGCAGCAACATCGCCCACACCTCCATTTTGTTCTTCAAACCATCCCAATCTTAGCACCATTTCGTGATTGGAGGACCACCATCATTGAGGAAATCAGCTTCAAGGTTCTGCCATTTCCTCCATCTTCATTCTCCTACGTCTTTGGAGCTTAAAGGTTGGAGCTTTAAGGTAAAGCTCTTAGCTTTTTCTCCCTCTCTTCTCTTTTTCGTAAACCACTGTCATTTTGATGACAAATGGGTATCCATTTCAATATTAGGATTCTGATTCTTGCAAGTTTAAATCTTTAAGGAATTCTGGAAGCTGGAAATGAAATCCCGACCAAAAAGGAGCCACCTTTCTTTGTGCTTCTCCAAGGTAAGAGGAAGACACTCCTCCTCAACCTCTTTTAGCATTTAGGGACGTTGTTTGTGATTGGTACTTGTGATTCATCTCTGTTTGTATCTTTCTTTGATGTATATATATATATATATATATATATATATATATATATATATATATATATATATGCTATTTGATTGTTAGTGTGTTTTGATATATATGTCTGGAACGTATAATCTAAAAGGAACGCTGTCGGGCTGGCTCTCGGATGGCCACGCCTTGAGACTAAAATTTTGGGATTATTGGAGAGAAGTGGGAATGACTTGGGTTTCTGACCATTAAGTGCAATGTCAAAACCTGTCGAGTATGAACCCCTGGCCAAACCCGTCGAATGTGATGTCTTGATCACTTAGTAAAGTTAAAATCCGTCGAGTATGAACTTCTGGCCAAACCCGTCGAATGTGATGCCTTGATTTCCTAGTAAAGTTAAAATCCGTCGAGTATGAACTTCTGGCCAAACCCGTCGAATGTGATGTCTTGATCACTTAGTAAAGTTAAAATCCGTCGAGTATGAACTTCTGGCCAAACCCGTCGAATGTGATGTCTTGATTTCCTAGTAAAGTTAAAATCCGTCGAGTATGAACTTCTGGCCAAACCCGTCGAATGTGATGTCTTGATCACTTAGTAAAGTCAAAACCTGTAGAGTATGAACCCTTGGCCAAACCCGTCGAATGTGATGTCTTGATCACTTAGTAAAGTCAAAACCTGTCGAGTATGAACCCCTGGCCATGCCCGTCGAATTTGATTCCTGGTCATTTAGTGCATTATCAAAATCCGTCGAGTATGAACTCCTGACCACTTAGGAGAGAAACTCCTCCAATGTAAAATCCGTCGAATTTGAATGACCACATCCGTCGAGTGAAATATTCATCAAGTTAGAATGCCAATACCCATTGAGAGACATACCTGTCGAGTGGATCTTCTGTCCATTTATCAGAAGCTTCCCAAAGTTAATATTCATCGAGTAGAACGTCAAGATCCGTCGAATTATAGTTCTGACCACAGTGTTTTCGTCGGTTCGACACTTGGGAGATTTCTCCAACGTCGACACCCACATCCGTCGAAATTGGACTTCTGCTGACCTTCTGGAAAAATTCGACAGTTTTGATCTCTGTTCGACAAAACCTCCATCCGACAGAAATTGGTTTTTATCCAATCTTGTTATAAAATGTTCTCCTATTTTTCATCCTTCTGCCATGTTAGTCTTCGTCGAATGGCAGCCTCAATTTCTCGCTAAATGCATTGTCTCTGTCGAATTCACAACTAGGATTTATCACCCAATACCTAGCAATTAAATCTGTGACATTGTTGGCAACTCTGGCCATGTATCTTCCTGGATTCAAAACCCTTGGATTAATAAAAGTACATAAATCATAAATGATTGGATGATTAGAGATTAAGTAGGGATTCATAAACAGGGAAGAACATAAGTATGAGTGAGCTTTTGAGGCACATAATGAATTTAAGGGTTGACTGTTATCATGACTATGAATGGAAATTGTGGATATCCTTAAAATGTACTATTGGATTGTTGTGGACCCGTGAATGGGATCAGATATTGATGATAAATGATATGACATGCATTTGAAGCATGATGGACCTAGTTGGTCATGAAGAGTATGATTGTGTCATGCATTGAACAAAAAGAAAGAGTTTGTCCGTTGGACTTGGTTAAGGCCGGTAGCTTAGGAGTTGAACTTACACCTTTGTGCGGGTGCGAATAGACAAGTGTAGGTTACTCGTTGACCTTGGGGGCGTTAGGGTGCGGGTACCTCACAATGGGCAGCTGGTAGCTCTCTGTCTGTGGGGCAGACCGATGCAAACACACTGACGATCCGGACCGAGACGCTGTCCTATGTCGAGATCTGTGTAGAATGTCTTGTAAAATGCCATGATGTACAAAATGATAATTTGAGAATTTTAGCACTTAAGGGCCTGGGCAGCCAAGAATACAGACATACCTCCTGATCGTTCTCTCCGACTATTTTGTGTCTAGCTCCATGGAGTAGGATTTTGGTTATTGAGGGCAAGCGTGCATAGTGAGTCCATGAATCATCTAGCATGCATTGTTATTATAATTGGAACTGTTGTACTTCTGATATATCTATATGTATACGACTGCCTGGAACCTGTTTGGTTGATCATAATTGCTATTGAATGTTTATTACCATTATTGCTGTCCTAAATGCTATGTGGGTGCTCTGCGCCGTTGGTTTCTCGAAGCTATGATTGGTAATGATGGTAGGATGTCTTACCTCTTCTCTGTCTCTCCATTTCTGTTTTGTCCGTATACTGCGTTCCATAGAAGATAACTGCAAGGAACCGGAAGCCCCCGACTTCCCTGGTTTTTGGCCTCACCTCGACTGAGCGACTGCAGAAGCGTATGGAGCCACGCACGCAAAGATTTTTGGGAGATGTGCGCCTAACTTTCTTGGGAGGGCCAGAGTGCTGGTACATCAACTATGGTTCTGAGCGTTGCGTCTATACGGGGGATGTGTCATTATCTTTAGCCTGGAGGCGTCACGA
Organism: Ormosia semicastrata; assembly: GCA_029884595.1. NCBI lineage: Eukaryota > Viridiplantae > Streptophyta > Magnoliopsida > Fabales > Fabaceae > Ormosia > Ormosia semicastrata. The sequence goes on along the minus strand of JAQQTO010000042.1, from coordinate 16,810,928 downwards.
GCCGCCTGTCTTCACCTGCTGTATTAGTTTACATCTAGAGTTTCAGCTACCGATACGCGAGATGTGGGGTGATCGCTATTTCACTCCGCGGGAAGACTCTTTTCGTTCCACAGCTCGGGCCCCGTCCCGTGACTCTGCGATTCCTATGGTGATTTCCTCTGACGAAGAAGATCCTGAGGAAGATCCCGAAGAAGTTCCTGAGGACGACCTCGAAGAGGATCTTGAAGAGGACCCTGACTCGATTCCTCCTCACTTGAGGGACTGACTTTACTTGTAGCTACTGAGGGCTACCAGTATTTTATTTTGGGGGCCTGATGTTTTGTCTGTAGTGGGCTATATATTCTGATACCGTAGGGATATGTATGTATAATCCTTTGGGGGCTAATATAGTTTTGCTTTTTGTTATGCCAGGCTTTGTAACTAAACAATTGATAATTATATATATATATATGAATAGAAAAAAAATATATACTTGCTAATTTACTTAACCAACTACAATTGAGTAAATGTATATATTATTAAAATGAACCAGGTCTTAACTCACATAAAATTATATTTCCGCATTGTAATTGAAAGTGAGATGTTCCCTTGAGTTTAGAAAGGAGCGTCACACAATTGAACTACGATAACTAAAGTCAAAAAATCTAGATCTACCATAACAATAGGTATATTTGCGAAATTCAAAATTAAGCTCTCTAGATCTATCCAAAGATCATAGATCTAAAAGATCTAGATAAATTTATTTAGAAAATTTGGAAAAGTAAGAAAGAAAATGGAGAGTGTTGTATCATCCTCTTCTTAGTATGTTAGACTAGTTTATGATTACAAAGGTAACATAACACTTATTTAACATGTCTATTAACTATCGTGACAAACTGAGTTAGTTTAAACACTTTGTTGCAACTCAGAGTGTGAAAAGTACCTTAAAATGACTCAGATAATAGCATAAATAGCTAATTTGAGGGAAATGAATCTAGAGAATTTGTTTCTTTATCACAAATAGGTATAAGAGGATGTAGTTAAAATTTGAGAATAATCTGAGTCAGTTTGGTATTTTTAGGCATACCAGTTGTGCATTTAATACCCGATTGACTAGCAGCAGATATGAAAAAAATATGATAATGGTGAAACAAATTTTTTAATGAATCTTAGTATTTATTTTAAAGTTGTTGGAAGCTGAAAAACTTAGTTTAACTAAATTTAAGTGTTTTTCACAGATCGGGAAGTATCAGTGTCATACTCAAGTGAAACAAGTCACTAACGGGAAAAGCCCTTTATATTGACAATATTTTCTTGATAATTCATTCACGGTTATCTCATTTTCTTTCATGTCTCCGTTACGAAACAGCAACTGTAGTGGCTAAAAATAAGGAACCAAAGAGGAGAAGTTCAAGGAGGAAAAGGAAAAGGAAAGGAAAGGAAAAGGGCAAAGCCAAACCTGAACAATCTCCATCACAAAAGAATTAACGTAGGGGTTCTAATCTAGAATTAAATTCATTTTTCCTTCATTTTCTCTATACTTGAAGTTAGGTTACATAGAAGAGAAAATAGGTTTTTATGAGTGAAAATATGTTTTCTTTGCTTGATTCTTGTTTTCATTTATTGGAATTACTTAATTCAGGTTAATGGAAGCATGAGAATGGATTTGGTCCATAGTTTTAGTCATTTAGTCCCTAAAGTGGGAATTTGAGCAATGAACAACTAGGTATATAATTTTGAGTTTTGATCTAAATTTAAGTGAATCAATAGGTTGTACAAGTGTTATAACATATTTACGGGTTGTTGGTGATATTAGAAATCACCTTGAATCCATTTTTGGAGGCTTAGAAGCCGTTTTTTTTCCAATGGAATAGTAGCAACAATTTTGCAGAAATGTGACTAGTGCTCAAGCGTTGGAAGCACAGCGCCCAGGAGCGTGCAGCCCAGTGAGCTTATGCCCGTAGCAGGGCATTGAGCACTCAGGCACCAAGTGCTGAACGCTCAGGCACCAGCGACAGAACAGAATAGAGATACGCTCTGCCCAGCCAGCGCTTAGGCGCTGGATAGAGGGCGCCTAAGTGCTGGTTCCAGAGATGTAAAACTTCATTTCTTAGACACTTAGAGTTTCCTAAATTGATGGGATCATTAGTATATACTTTCTTAAGTGTGTCAAGACACTTTTAGGGATATTTCACTAAGGAAATAGCCACCTAGTACACAAGAACAAGTTTGAGTTTTAAGCTTTTCTAGAGTTAAGAATTGCTTGAAATGTAATGTTAAATCAAGAGTTGGTTCCTATATCGGTTTAAGTGGAGTCATAGTACAATTATTCTAATTAAGGGAGTGAGTTAAACCTTTAACCTTGCAAAATAGTGAGTAAAGCTCTTTGCTAAGGAGGTAATTGTGAGAGATAAATGTCAATACAAAATTTTACCTAGAACAAAGTAGTGAGCTAAGCTATTTGTCAAGTAACATGAGGAATATGATCAACCTTGTGTAGTGTAGTGAAGTGAGTTAAACTTACTAACACGGGCCTTAAGATGAGTTGAGTCCTAAGTTAGGAAGTGAAGTGAGTTAAGCAAATTACCAAGTTTAGTTGATGTTACATAGTTGTGTGGGCGATTGTGTAATATCAAGATAGATTAGATTCCTATGCATTATATAGTTGTATGTGTGATTGTATAATATTGTTATCAATTATGTATATATGAAATTTTTATTGGTGAATGCCATGTGATATATGTATATTATTGGGAATTTTTATGTTCTCACCCATTTCTATGTTTCCATGGTAAAAGCAGGTCCAAACCCTAGTAACAGAGTGACACAGCTAAAGAAGGGGGAACAAGACTAGATTAGTATTTAGTTTTTGTTGTATGTGAACAACTCATGTATTTTGTATTACGACTTGTAGTTTGATAGTAGTTTTGTTGTATATATGACATTACGCCCTTAGAGGCTTTTGATGTTTATATATTATGATCTAATTTTATCGTGGCTCTCTATATATAACTCTTCAACTATGTGGGATTAGATTGATAGTAATAGTAGTAGTAACATGTTTAATGCTAATTATCTTTATATAAGTAGTTATATCAAGATATTTTTGTTAAGGTGTTACATTATGGTATCAAAGCAGTTCATCCTATTGAGCTGGGGTATGGACTGACTATGTGTAGGCATATTAGTAGTTTTAATGTGTGTTGTGTAATTCATCTCTCCAGTGGGAAGTTTGCATAACTTTCATTTTGTTTTGAATGTTAATAGCTACTGTTGCACTATTACATGGTATTGAGACTAATCAACTTGATATTTAATGTGTTATGTGTACAGGACACTATGGATTCTCTTAGATGAACTAGAAGGAATGAAAATTCTTCTGGTGATAGTACTAGCATGGTTGAGGCCTTTATGGCAATGGCCAAAGCAATGCAAGATCAGGTAGCTGCTATAAACAGAATACTAGAAAGGTTAGATACTCAGCAACCTCCACCACCAGTTCAACCTAACTAACCAGTCCAAAAGGTTCCAGTTGGAAGAAATCAAAATTTCTAGGACATCTCAGAGTTTTGAAAATCTGCTCCATCATCCTACGAAGGTGAGTATGACCCAATCAAAGCTGAGGGTTGACTTAAGGAAATGGAGAATATATTCATGGTTATAGCTTGCTCAGATAAACAGCGGGTGTTTTTTGCCTCCTACATGTTAGAGGGAGAGGCAAAAGATTGGTGGACAAAGTTGAAGAAGGTGGTGAATGCCTCAGGAATTAAAATTACTTGGGAATTCTTTAAAGGATCTTTCCTAGAGAAGTTCTTTCCTCATAATTTGCACAATACAAAAGAGATGGAGTTCCTGAAACTAGAACAGGGCAGCTTGTCTATTGGTCAGTACATGGCCAAGTTTAATGAATTATCGAAGTTATTGTCCTACATTAGATTCCACATATATAAGAAGTGGAAATGTGCTAAGTTTGAGGAGGGATTAAGAGGAGACATCAAAAGGGCTATCAGACCCTTTGAGACCTGAGACTTTTCGTCATTAGTGAATAAGTGTCGGATAGTGGAAATTGGTGGTTTGCAACCCCAACCATAGCAGATAACACAGAACTTCCAAAAGAGGAAGAGGTTTGGTGAGAAGAAGGGGACTCCTAAACCTGGTTACTAGCAAACCAAGGGTAAACAGGTTTAAGGAAGAGCATAGGGACTTAAATGTCCTAGTGGGAGACAGCATAGAGACAGGCCTTGCTTGGCAAGGCAAACAGTTAGTTATGTGTGTTAATAGCCGGGACGTATGTCTATAGGTTGCCCACATTAGTAGAAGACTATTTTCATCCTTAGACCACAAGCAGCAGGAAGGGTTTATACTCTGAGTGGTAAAGAGGTGACCCAGTCTTTGAGACTAATTCAAGGTAAATACATAATTCTTAATCATTTTTTAACTGTTATATATGATTTGAGAGCATCCCACTCCTTTATTTATAGTGATTGTGTGAAGTTGCTTGATTTGCTTATGACAGACCTTTCTTTTTATTTATCTATTTCCACTCCCACCAGTAATTCAGTTACAACTTCTAAAGTTTGTTTAGATTGTTGTATTAAGTTAGAGGATAGGATATTCTTTGTGAATCTTATCTATTTGCCTTTAGTAGATATTGATGTTATTCTTGGCATGGATTGATTGTCCTTCAACCATGTAGTTTTAAACTGTGCAGATAAAACCTTAGTGTTTATGTTAGATGTATCTTTTAAAGTTAACATTTCCGAGTCAGTGTATCTCAATGCAAGCTAAGTGAATCACTGCTTTGAGGATGGAGCTCAAGGGTATGTTCTCCTTTTCTCTCTCAGTACAGAAGTTGAGCCGAGCCTAGGTGATATACCAATAGTGAGGGAGTACCCAGAAGTATTCCCAAGAGATATAGCAGAGTTGCCACCCATGAGAGAGATAAAGTTTTCTATAGACTTAGTACCGGGAACGGGACCTATTTCTATGGAACCCTATAGGATGGCACCTCTAGAATTGGCAGAACTCAAGAAGCAAATTGAGGAATTGTTAGAGACATAATTCATTAGGCCGAATATTTCTCCTTGGGAGCACCTGTGTTGCTTGTGAAAAAGAAAGATGGTATCATGAGACTGTGTGTAGATTATAGACAATTGAATAGAGTAACCATCAAGAATAAATATCCATTGCCTGGGATAAAGGATCTAATGGATCAGTTGAGGGGAGCATCAGTGTTCTTCAAGATTGACCTAAGGTCAGGATATCACCAGATAAGGGTTATGGATAGGGATATTCCTAAAATTACTTTTAGGACTTAGTATGGACCTTATGAGTTTCTTGTGATGTCCTTTGGGTTGACAAATGCACCAATGGTATTCATGGATTACATAAATAGGATTTTTATACCCTACCTAGATCAGTTTGTAGTGGTGTTCGTAGATGACATCCTAATCTACCCCCAGACAATGGAAGAACATGAGCTACATGTTAGAACCATTTTAGAGATTCTTAGAGAGAAGAAATTGTTTACCAAGCTATCAAAGTATGAGTTTTGGCTTATAGAAGTTCAATTTCTGGGACATGTGATCTCTCAAGGAGAGATTTTGGTGGACCCTATTAAGGTAGATGCAGTGTTGCAATGGGAGAGACCCGTCGTTGTAGCAGAGATCAGAAGTTCCATAGGCCTAGTTGGGTACTATAAGAGATTCATTAGTGGATTCGCCCAGTTAGCACTACCCTTGACTAGATTAACTAAGAAAGGTAGTACTTTTTTTTAGACTCAAAAGTGTGAGGATAGTTTCCAAGAGCTTAAGTTGAGGTTGACTACTACCCAATGTTGGTAATTCCATATCCACAAGAAAACTTTGAGGTATTTTGTGATGCTTCAAAGAATGGCTTAGGGTGTGTTCTCATGCAACATAGGCAAGCAATTGCTTATGCATCGAGAAAGTTGAGGACTAACAAAGAGAACTATCGTTCAGCAACCATAAGAGTTTAAAATACTTGTTTGATCATAAAGAGCTAAACATGAAACAAAAGAGATGGATGGAGTTTTTAAAATACTATGACGTTGAACTTAAGTATCATCTAGGTAAGGCTAATATAGTGGCTGATGCACTAAGTAGGAAATCCCTACACGTGTCTTAGATGATGGTTCAAGAGGGTCAGCTTCTTGAGAGGTTTAGAGACTTGAGTCTTAGTGTAACTGTGACACCCCAGAGCCTCTTTATGAGTAAGGTAGACATTGTTAGTGATTTGAGAGCTCAAATTCGAGAAGCTCAAAGGGAGGATGAAATCCTAGACGAGATAAAAAAGCAAATCTTTTTAGGGGATCAGATAGATTTTGATATGGCAGATGATGGAAAGATTAAGTTTAGAGATAGACTTTACATTCCAAGAGATTCTGCAATTAAAGAAAGGGTTTTAGAGGAAGCTCATAGTAGTTGATACACCATCCATCTAGGAGCCACTAAGATGTATCAAGATATGATAAAGTTGTTTTGATAGCCAGGAATGAATAAGGAAATAACAGAGTTTGTATCTAGGTGCTTGGTGTGCCAAAAAGTCAAGATAGAACACCAAAAACCTTTAGGGCCTCTCCAATCCTTAATAATTTCGGAATAGAAGTGGGAGAACATCACAATGGATTTTGTGATAGGTTTCCCTAGGACTTAGTTAGGTTATGATACAATTTGGGTCATAGTGGATAGACTAACCAAGTCTACAAATTTTTTGCTAATGAGAATGAACTACTCTTTAGAGAAATTAGCTCAATTGTACCTACAGGAGGTAGTTAGGTTGCATGGAGTTCTCCTCAGTATAGTTTTAGATAGAGATCATAGATTTACATCTAGATTTTAGGGAGTCTTGCAGAAAGCCTTTGGGACTAGGCTCAATCTTAGTACAACTTAGCATGCACAAACAGATGGACAATTAGAGAGAACTATCCAAATCCTAGAGGATGTGCTTAGAGCATATGTTTTAGATCAACAACGTAGTTGGGATAAACTCTTGCCTTTAGTGGAGTTTACCTATAACAATAGTTACCATAGTAGTATAGGAATGGCACCATATGAGGCATTTTATGGTAGAAAGTGTAGGTTCCCTTTATGTTGGTATGAGGTAAGAGAGAAAGCTATTCTAGGACCTAATTTAGTACAACAAACTTTAGAGCAGATTAGAATGATTAGGGATAGGATGGTTGTAGCTCAGAGTAGGCAAAAGAGTTATGCTGATAGGAGGAGGAGACCTCTAGAGTTTGAAGAGGGTGAGCATGTTTTCTTGAGAGTCACTCCTACAACAAGAATTGGTAGACCATTGAGAATCGGAAAGTTAAACCCCCATTTCATTGGTCCTTACCAAATTCTAAAAAGAGTCAAACCTGTAGCCTACCAGATAGCCCTTCCACCCAATTTGTCAAACCTTCATGATGTCTTTCATGTATCCCAACTCAGAAAGTACAATCAAGATCTTTCACACATCATAAGAAATGAATCTATATAGTTAAGAGATGATTTGTCTTATGTAGTGAAACCAAAGAGGATTATAGACAGAGGGGTCAAAGAGCTCATAGGTAAGCAGATTCCTCTAGTGAAGGTCTTGTGGGGTGAAGTAGGCATAGAGAAGGCTATATAGGAGTTAGAGTCCCATATGCAGCTTGACTACCCAAACTTGTTTACATGAGATAAGCAATTTTGGGCACAAAAATTTAAAAAGGAAGGAAGAAATATAACATCTTCTTTCTACCATGTTAGACTAGTTTATGATTACAAAGGTAACATAACATTTATTAAACATGTCTGTTAATTATTATGGTAAACTAAGTTAATTTAAGCACTTTATTGTAACTCATAGTGTGAAAAGTAGCTTAAAATGACTCTAATAGTAGCATAAATGGCTAATATGATGGAAATTAATCTAGAGAATTTGTTTTTAAGACACAAATAGGTGTAAGATGATGTAGTTAAAATTTGAGAATAATCTGAGTCAGTTTGATATTTTTAGGCATACTGGTTGTGTATTTAATGCCCGATTGACTAGCAGCAGATATGAAAAAATATGATAATGGTGAAACAACATTTTTTTAATGAATCTTAGTATTTATTTTTAAGTTGTTGGAAGTTGGAAAACTTCATTTTGCTAAATCTAAGTGTTTTTAGCTGATCGGGAAGTATCAGTGTTATACTTAAGTGAAACAAGTCACTAACAAGAAAAGCCCTTTATATTGACAATTTCCTGATAATTCATTCATGATTATCTCATTTTCTTTCATCTCTCACTCACAAAATAGCAACTGCAGTAGCTGAAAACAAGAGAACCAAAGAGGAGAAGTTCAAGGAGGAAGAGGAAAAGAAAAGGAAAGGAAAGGGGCAAAGCCAAACCTGAACAATCTCCATCACAGAGGAATTAAGGTAGGCATTCTAACCTAGAATTCAATTCCTTTTTCCTTCATTTTCTCTATGCTTGAAGTTAGGTTACATACAAGATAAAATAGGATTTTATGAGTGAAAATCTGTTTTCTTTGCTTGATTCTTGTTTTCATTTATTGGAATTAGTTAATTCAGGTTAATGGAAGCATGATAATGGATTTGGTCCATAGTTTTGGTCATTTAGTTCCTTAAGTGGAAATTTGAGCAATGAACAACTAGTTATATGATTTTGAGTTTTGATCCAAATTTAAGTGAATCAATAGGTTATACAAGTGTTATAACATATTTAGGGGTTGTTGGTGATGTTAGAAATCACCTTGAATCCATTTTTGGTGGCTTAGAGGTTGCTTTGTTCCAATGGAATTGTAGCAGCAATTCTGCAGAATTGTTGTTATGCGACCAACGCTTAAGCGCTAGAAGCACAATGCCCAGGCGTGTGCAGCCCAGTGAGCTGATGCACGTAGCAGGGTATTGAGCGCCTAGGTGCCAGGTGCTGAGCGCCCAAGCGCCAGGTGCAAAGTGCCCAGGCGCCAACGACAAAATAGAATAGAGTTATGATCTGCCCTGCTAGCGCTTAGGCGCTGTATAGAGGGCGCCTAAGCATTGGTTCTAGAGATGAAAAACTTTATTTCTTGGACACGTAGAGTTTCCTAAATTGATGGGATTGTTAGTATATACTTTCTTAAGTGTGTGAGGACACTTTTAGGGATATTTCACTAATGAAATAACTACCTAGTATACAAGAACAAGTTTGAGTTTGAAGCTTTTCTAGAGTTAAGAATTGCTTAAAATGTAATGTTAAATCAAGAGTTGGCTCCTATACCGGTTTAAGTGGAGCCATAGTACAATTATTCTAATTAAGGGAGTGAGTTAAACCCCTTAACCTTGCAAAGTAGTGAGTAAAGCTCTTTGCTAATGAGGTAATTGTGTTAACTATCAGTACAACACTTCACCTAGGACAAAGCAGTGAGGTAAGCTATTTGTCAAGTAACATGAGGAATATGATCAATCTTATGTAGTGTAGTGAAGTGAGTTAAAATTACTAACATGACCTTTAGGATAAGTTGAGTCCTAAGTTAGGCAGTGAAGCGAGTTAAGCAAATTCCCAAGTTTAGTTGATGTTACATAGTTGTGTGGGCGATTGTGTAATATTGTGATAGATTAGATTCTTATGCATTATACAGTTGTATGAGCGATTGATTAATGTTGTTATCAATTACATATATGTGAAATTTTTATTGGTAAATGTCATGTGATATATGTATATTATTTTGAATTTTTATGTTCTCACCCCTTTCTACGTTTCCATGTTAAAAGCAGGTCCAGACCCTAGTAAGGGGGTGACACAGCTAAAGAAGGAGCAATAAGACTAGTTTAGTATTTAGTTTTTGTTGTATGTGAACAACTCATGTATTTTGTATTACGACTTGTAGTTTGATAGTAGTTTTATTGTATATATGACATTATGCTTTTAGAGGCTTTTGATGTTTATATATTATGATCTATTTTTATTGTGGCTCTCCATATATAACTCTTCAACCATATGAGATTAGATTGATAGTAATAGTAGTAGTAACATGTTTAATGCTAATTATCTTTATATAAGTAGTTATATCGATATATTTGTGTTAGGGTGTTACAAGTGCTACAGCCAAATAATACAGATGACAGCCTCCTATTAGAGAAACAATCAAAAGAAGAGGATCAAAGAACCATAAAAGAGAGAAAGAGCACTACAAAGGAGAGAGAGAAAACCAAGACTGGTTATCAATGTTTCTAATATATATATATTTATGTGTGACTATTTTATTAGCTAATTTTTTTAATCAAAGAACTATATATAAATTACAAATTGTAGTTTAAGCAAACCAATTTTCCCTTTAACTGAGTCCAATCAAATTATATACTCATTCCATAAAGTTGAAATGATAGTCAAAAACCAATACAAAATCTCTAACGGCAAAACACACATGGGAAAATAATCTATTGTCGTATCTCCAATCTTTTTGCTAGATGGTCCTGATGTTGTATGGCTCGAAGAAGCCCTCTATGACATTACACAACTTGCTATGTTAGATGTACTTCCTTCTTTCAGTTAATTTGATGAATCATTTTTCAGTAAAAAAAATCCTTTTGCTAGTGTTGGTCTCAAAATAAATCTTTTTGATTCCATAAAGGGATCAAAGGTTTATTATTCAATTCCACGAATGTCATTATTCAGATGATGAATTAAAGTTTTAAGAAGATTTTGATCAAGTGATTAAAGTAGTTTTTCAACTAAAGATAGATAGCAAGATCAAAATGAAGGAAACGATAAAAAACTAGAGGTCCCTGCAAAAGACTTAACTAAATTCAAGAAAGCAACAACGGAGGTTTCAGACTTATCAATAGTTTCCAGACAGTTATATATTTGAATTTAAACTTCAAATTCAAACGGTAAGTTATATTTGAATTTGGTAAGTTATCAACAATTAGAAATGTAACAATCAGACAAAACAAGTGTCATTATTAGGATTAGGAAGTTATTCAAGACCAAATCACCTGTCAAGATCATGTTAGAATGGTAGTTACTTTTCTTGTCTATAAGTATCCAAGGGGGTGAAGGCATTAAGATGGTTGGAAACACTTGCACATATCTCTCACATATCCTAAGTCACTTTGATACCTAGGATTCAAAGGGATTAGCCAAGTGTGCCTACGACCCTACTTTTCTTTATGTAATTTCTACATTTCAATGAAAGTTTCATTTTTTTTCTTTACTTTGAGCATTAATATCTCTTCATCCTTTAATCGAGTGATCCTTGTGATCATTTGATTTTTGTTTAATTGCTTTTGTTTACATTACTTACTTTCCTTTACTTGCTTTTATTCTCTTTTTAGTCGAGTTTACTTGGCTACAAGTTTAATTTCAGAAGTTTCTTTACATGCTTTCCTTACATACTTTCATTTATTTACTCGTCATTTTCAATTACATTGTTGTTTACTACTTTTGATCCATTTTGCTTGCACTTTACATTTTTTTGAATTTCCTGTATGATTTGCTTTTTGTTTTTTGATTTCTAAGCATAATGTCTTGTCATTATTTGCTTTATTGCCCACACTAAATTATACACCTTTTTTTTACTATTTAATCAAATTTGTTCACTGACATTCTTAATCTCAAACCACCAAGTATTTGAGAGTCCTAAGAGGAAAAGATTTTCCTCCCAGATTGCTAACAAGAATTGAATTTTGTCTGTGGCAAAAATCTAGTTAAACAAATTGGCACACCTGGTGGGACCAAGTCTAGAGATTGGTTTGAAAACAAAAAGCTATTTTGACTTCTTGTTCTATTAAGAAGCTAGAATAGTGTCAAAAATGTCAGATAATACATCATCTAACTCTCAAAACCCCTAGAGAGGAAATAATGGAGTGGATAACAATAAAGACACTATTGTGCCTGCAACTTTGCCACATGATCATGTGGTTAGTGAAATTATTCCAACCATAGGGGTACCTATTTCTAATATAGAAACAAGGAGCCCGAGGGTGAGTTAAATGGTACCTAGATATGATTTGCCTCTTAGATTTACACCCCAAAATGCCACACAATCTGTGGGGACTGCTCAACCTATCTATACTAACACAATACCCAATGTTTCACCTTGAGACCAATTGGTCAATAGTAGTGGACAACTTGTAGGAACCAGTGGTGCTCGAACTAAGATATTGAAATTAGGAACAACACCAATTTTCCCAAATATCTCTAGGGATGCATCAATCTCATTGGGAAATACAAACACTGCCCTAAGCAATATTTGACTACAAGTCAATAAAAGTAACCATGCAATGGTTAACATGTTGACCCAACAAATGACAATAGTCATAACCCCTTTGATTAAGTCAACTAATACTACTTATAATACATTAGCTAGACAAATGGGTTGAATAACTGAGATACTAGGTACACCTGAGGACTTTATTGTCAATCAAGTAAGAAATGCTCAACTAGTAGGTAATGTGTAAAATCAACTTGGTCAACCTGAGGGTATTCAATTAAATGGTTGAAACTAGAATACTGACAACCTCTTAGAAAGGCTTGGACAGAACAATGTTGGGGGGCCATTAACATATTAACCAAGTGGTCAAACATATCTTAAATAGGTTAGGCTTTAACATTGCATATGCAAACCATCCATATTTTGTGTCAACATTCCCTGATGAAAGTCCCAAAACTATCTAGGTTTGCTGGTGAAAGTGGAGAATCCACTTTGGATCATATTGCTCAATATATTATCGAGGCAAAGGACATAGCTAATAATGAGCATTTAAAATCAAATACTTCCCCAGTTCCCTAACTAAAAAATTTATTGTATGTTTTTTTTACTGTACCACCTAATTCAATCCATACATGGAATTAACTCGAAAAGGCTTCCATGAGCAGTTTTTCATAGGTAAAACCAAAGTTAGCCTAATGGATTTGTTCAAAATTAGGAGGTTACCTAGTGAATTCATTAATGACTACCTAGCTCGATTTAGGAAAATGAAAAGTAGATGTTTCACAACCATATTTAAGTCTTAAATTATTAAACTAGCTGCTAGTGGGTAAGATTATTCAATTAGGAAAAAGCTAGTCAATCAATAGTTGTTAGATATATGCCAACTTGCTAATAAGGTAAGTCAAATCAAACAACTTTAAGAATGAGAAAGAAAATAAAAGAAACATATTCGAAGAGAGAAGGTTTCCTATGTTGAGGTCCAATAGGCTAAAGATGTAGATGCGAAGGGTAATGAAGCTAACATAGCAGAATTACAATCAGGACTCACTTATGTCTATGCATCCTTGAAACTTGTTCAAGCTAAAGATAAAATGAAATACTCTAGTAGGCAATCTTATGGCTTCGACATTACTAAGGCAGATCAAATTTGTGATGTTTTGATAAAAGATAAGTAAATTAAACTGTCTGATGATTATAAAATTCCTTCACCTAAAGAAATTAAAGGTCAAAAATATTGAAAAAATCTAAATATAGGCATTCAATTGATAATTATGTTCGTTTCAGAGATTTGATTCAGAAAGGAAGAAAGGAAGGAATGTTGAAATTTGAATAAAAAAGCCAAAAAGAAATAAAGGTAGACACTGGCCCTTTCGAGGTAAAAGTGAACTACATTAAGCCAACTGACTTTCTACAAGTCAATATGATTGATGTTGTTGAAATTTTTGACCCAGTAATTGAAACTGCGGTCAATCTCAGCATGTTTAAAGCAAATAAGAAGGAAATTTACCCTAAAGTAGGAGAGATATTAGTAGATTTCCTAAATCAAAAGAAGGAAAAAGATGAGGAGGTTGCTTTATGTCTAAGATGCAATGTTGTCTTCGATAAGCTTGCAACAAAGTCATTTGAAGCTGCTAAGCAAAAGAAGAAAATAACTAAGGTCCCTTTTGTGGGATTTGGAAAATTAGAAACCCAAAATCAACTAGATAGCCAAAAATTAGTGGTGATGGTAGATTTGACAGAAAGATTCAAAAAAGGAAAAACTCCAGTACCTTCATCTAATGTGGTCAATAATAAGTGGATGATGAATAGCTATAAGTTTCAAAAGCCATCACCTCACTACAAGCCAAATTGGCACAAGTTTGAATTGAGAATGCAATATCCCGTAACATAGAGCCTTGGAAAGTCCAACATATAACAAAGAAATGAGGTTGGATAGCCATCGAGTCTGGGAAAAGGTCCCTATATGTCTAAGACTTAGTGGAGGAGAGTATAGAGAATTCAACAACAACAAGGAGATCTCCAAGCTAACATACGTCCATATGTCAAGGTAGAGAAGGAACTCCCAACAAAAATCATGAAAAAGGAGAAAGGACAAGTGGTTCTTTTGGATGAGGACATGGTAACTGATAGCTTTGAGTTTGGGTTTGATGATGACCTTGAGGCAATATTCAATGATTTCCCAGTGAATATAGTGTCTGTGCTACCTGTAGAGCTCGCCATGATGTCATGTGAAGAAGGTCTAGATGGTGACTACTAGTATGAACTCAAAGAGGCCAATAAGGACTAGGTGTTTGTAGAGGAGGATATGGTAGAAGTCAAGGAAAATTTTCCATCTTTTATATCCATACTCAGGAAATGAAGGATCACCTTCGATCTCTCTACATTAAAGTGGTAGCAAATGGAAAGCTTATCAATAAGTTGCTAATCGATGGTGGAACTACTATTAACTTGGTGCCCAAAAGTGTCCCCAAGAAGTTTGGTAAAACTAAAGTTGACTTGTTGCCTCATAACATGGTGGTGATTGATTTCAATGGTAAGTCTTCGACATCTAAGGGAGTTGTGATGTTGAGTATTCGAGAGGGAACGATTACTCATCCTAATTTGTTCATTATGGTGCCTTTAGAGGCAAGCTACAATTTGCTTCTTGGTTGAGACAGGATTCATGTAGTTAGAGCAATACCATCAATTGTGCACCAGCAGATGTTCTTAAGGTGATCTTGAGATTATCAAAGCTTATGATAGCCTCTGCTCTTTGCAAAACTACAATGTTGACTTTAAAATGTATTTAGGGGTTAAACCCCTTAATATTCAGGAAAAAAATGCATTCGATAAGGATGTCATTGCTATATATCAATTAGACACGAAGGGGTTCTACTTGGTATCCAAGGCAGATTCAGTTAGGATCAATTGACTTGAATGAGTCTTAAGAGCCAATTGGCTCAATTGTCAGCTTATTTGGTTGCAAAAGTGTTTGCACTACTGAGGGTGCAAATTTGGATTGTATATATGATAACTCTTTCATAAGGTTCAAACAAACCCTTATATATGAAGGAATTAAAAAGATAGAGGTACAAGACCCTTTGGAGGAAATAAATTTGGGTGATGATGTAAACAAATGCCTAACATATATTAGTAGCCTCTTAAAAGGCACTTTTAAATTAGATTTGATCAGGTTACTCGAAGAGTTCAAGGACTGCTTTGCTTGGGACTATGAAGAAATACTAGGATTGAGTCGAGAGCTGGTAAAGTATAGACCGTAACATCCTCTTTTTAGCATGTTAAACTAGTTTATGATTACAAAGGTAGCATAATACTTGTTTGACATGTCTATTAATTTTTGTGACAAACTAAGTTAGCTTAGGCATTTTATTGTAACCCAGAGTGTGAAAAGTAGCTTAAAATGACTCAGATAGGAGTATAAATTACTAATTTATGGGAAATAAATCTAGAGAATTTTTTTTAAGTCACAAATAAGTGTAAGAATGTGTAGTTAAAATTTGACAATAATCAGTGTTAGTTTAGTATTTTTAAACATGCTAGTTGTGTATTTAATGTCAGACTGACTAGCAACAGATATGAAAAAATAGGATAGTGGTGAAGTAATAATTTGGATGAATCCTATTATTTATTCTAAAGTTGTTGGAAGTTAGAAAACTTGATTTAGCAAAATCAAGTGTTCTTAGCAGATCAAGATGTAACAGTGAAGTATATTAATGTTATGAGTCATATACAGGTAACAGCCCCTTATATTGACTTTCATTCCTGATATTTCACTTATTTCTCATCATTTTCACTCACTTTCTCTCATGAACACAGCAAGGCCAACAACAACAGAAAACTAAGGAAGAAAGGAATAAAAACCTAAAGGGGAGGAAGATGAAAGGAGCAAAGGAGCTAAAGGCAAGGCCAAACTTGATCATCCATCATCCCAAACCACTTGAGGTAGGGGTTCTTAACCTTAAAACTCATCTTCTTTCTTCACCACCTTCATAGTTAGGTCATATAGATGGAGAAAATGGGTTTGGGAAGCAAAATTCACTTTCTTTGATTAGTTCTTATTTTCTTTGGTTGAAACTAGTTAAATTTCAGCTTATTGAATGTAAGCTAGATGTTTTGTCTTTGGACAACACTAAGTGGTTCCTTGAGATGGAACCTAGTAAATGGGTTTTGTGGGTATGGTTTTGTCCCTAAATTCATGCCTAAGTGAGTCATTAGGTTGTGTGAGTATTACAATGTCTTTAGAGGGAGCAAATAATTATAGAAAACATCAAGAATCCATGCTTAAAAGGCTGGGAATTTGGTTAGAATCCAATAGCACAGTGACCATGTTCTTCTGCATCTTTTCCTAGTGTAGCACGCGACAATAACCGATTATGCAACATGGCTAATCGGTTATTGCTATGTGGCAGAGAGAATTGTAATGCAATAATTGGTTAGCCAGTGAAGCATAACCAGTTATTCTCATATGGCATAGACATGAGAGGAGTTTTAATTAGCTCCTTATGAACCAAAAAAAATAGAGTTTTATGCTCTTAGAGTTAAAGTGACCCTAGAAAAACTATTTATTGGTAATTAGTGATCCAATCATGGTAAGTCAAGAATGGTAGGAGCTCTAGAAGCTCTAGTTACACCATTATGGTTGAAAGCAAACATGTACAAGGAGAGTTACTCATTGAGTTTAATTAGTTTGAGTTAACATAGTAAGTATTTGCTAGTTTTAGAGAAATGCTCTATTACCTCATTAAGTTAGGTGAAATGAAGTATTAATAAAGAGCTGGTTCCTATTACTTGTCAGAGTTGAACCATAGTACAATTAACTTAATTAAGGGAGTGAGATAAACCCTCTAACCTTGCAAAGTAATGAGTAAAGCTCTTTGTTAAGGAGGTAATTATGAGAGAAAAGTGTCGGTACAACTCTTTACCTAAGACAAAATAGTGAGCTAAGCTATTTGTCAAGTAACATGAGGAATATGATCAACCCTTATGTAAGTGTAGTAAAGTGAGACAAACTTACTAACATGAGCCTGAGGATGAGTTAAGTCCTAAGTTAGGAAATGAAGCAAGTTAAGCAATTTGCTAAGTATAGTTGATGTTATACAATTGTATGGGCGATTATGTAATATCGAGGTAGTTTAGATTTCTATACGTTACACAGTTGTATAGGTGATTATATAATGTTCTTATAGTTTAAATTTATATGCAGTTTAAATTGTTTAATGCCATGAGATACATGTATATTACTAGGAATTTTATGTTCTCACCCCTCTCTATGTTTCCATGGTAAAAGCAAGTTAAGACCCTAGTAAAGGGGTAAAGTATACGAAGAAAGAGCAACAAGACTAAATAATTTTAGTTTTTGTTGTATGGACAACTCTTGTATATATTTACGTTGAGTTGTAGTTTGTTATATATATAACACTATGCCCTTGAGGCTTTTGATGTATATATACATGACCTACTTTTATCGTGGCTCTCCATATTTAATTGTTTAATAGTATGGGATTATAATGATAGTAAGAATAGAAGTAATATGATTAATGCTTTATATCTTTATATATATAAGTTATATCGAGATATTCGTATTAGGTTGTTACATGGACTACCAATCAAAATAGGACAAAGGCCAATTAAGCAAGCTCCTAAAAGGGGTATACCTGAGGTGGTTCTAAAAATCAATGAAGAAATTGAAAGTTTACTTAAGGCTAAATTTATTCAAACCACAAGGTATGTAAATTAGATTTCTAATATTGTTCCTGTTATGAAAAAAAATGGTAAGTTAAAAGTTTGTATCGACTTTCGAGATTTAATTCTACTGCACCAAAAGATGAATACTCAATGCCAATTATTGATATGTTAGTTGATTTAGCTTCTAGTCATGAAATACTAAGTTTCATGGATGATTATTCAGGTTTAACTAGATTTACATTGCTGAGGAAGACGTATCGAAAACTACTTTTTGATGTCTAGGAGCAATTGGTATGTATAAATGGGTAGTAATGCCATTTGGTTTTTAAAAAAGTTAGTGGCACTTATCAAAGAGTTATGAATACTATTTTCTATGACTTAATTGGTAAGTTAATGGAAGTATATATTGATGATGTAGTGGTCAAATTGAAATCCAATGAGGAGCATTTACTAAACCTAAGGCAATCATTCAAAAGAATCAGAAAATATAGATTAAAAATGAATTCAATTAAATGTGCTTTTGGTATATCTGCAGATAGTTTCCTTGGTTTCTTGGTCCATAAAAAGGAGTGGAAGTTGATAAAAATAAGGCTAAGGCCATACCGGAGGCATTTTCTCCTTCGAATAGAAAGCAAATCCAGACCCTACTATGTAAGATAAACTTCCTTTGAATATTTATTTCGAATTTGTCTAAGAAAACCATGATCTTCTCCCCACTAGTCAAACTCAAAGCAGAAGAAGAGTTCAAGTGGGAGATAGAAGAAGCTTTTGACAAGATAAAAGAGTACTTGACAAATCCACATATAATGAACCCTCCAACTCCAAGGCGTCCACTGAAGCTATGTATTTCAACATCTGATGAGAACATTGGAAGCATGCTGGCCAAAGAAGATAAAAATGGGATCAAAATAGCCATTTATTACCTCAGCAAAGTCTTAAATGATGTTGAAACTAGATATAGAGCAATAAAGAAATTATGCCTAACTCTATATTTATCTTGTACTAAATTAAAGTATTATATGAAAACCATACAATGTACTCATACTCTCGAAGACGAATATAATAAAGTACATATTATCTAAACCTATTTTGCATGGTCGATAGGTAAATGGGCCATTGTTTTAACTAAACTTTCATTACAATACATGCCTCTTAGAGTAGTAAAAGGCCAAGTCTTAGCTGACTTTTTGGCTTATCATCCTTATGTAGAAATCAAACAAAACAAAATTAACTTTGTTGGGTTAAAATTCAACATTAAACGAAATTCATGTTCGAATTAAAATAAAAATGTTCAAACAATGAAGTTGAGTATGAAGCCTTAATTGCTAGCTTGGAGGTATTGATTTCATTAAAAGCCAAAAGCATTAGAATTATGGGTGATTCTCAATTAATAATAAAACAAATTGCTCAAGAATACAAGTGCACTAATTGAAAATTGGCTAAGTATCTACTTTTTGTAGCTAGGCTGCTTTATGAATTCGATGAAGTTATAATGCAACATATGCTTAGGGAAGATAATTTCGAAGCCATGAGTTAGCACAAATAGCTTTTGGATACATAATTTTGAGTGATGTGTTACTAAAGCTAATTAAGATCGAAAATGCCAAAATATGCACAATCAAAAACTTGGACTAGTTTGACTAGAGGAAATTGATTATAACTTTTTAAATGATCCTACTTTGATAGTCGAAAAGAAGGTAAAATACAAGGCACTCCATTGTGTTGTAATGGGTGATTCATTGTACAAAAAATGAATAGATGGAAATCTATTAGTTTGTTTGAGTGAAATTAAAGCTTTCTTAGCTTTGGCAAAAGTGCATAGGGGCATATGTGGTGCCCATTAAGCTGGTGAAAAGATGAAGTGGGTATTGACTCGACAAAGAGTCTATTGGCCAACAACGGCTAAGGATTGCAATTTATATGCTAAGTCATGTGAGGAATATTAGAAACATGGAAACCTTTAACATGTACTTGCAAGGGAATTACATTCAATCATTAAGCCTTGGTCATTCTAAGGATGGGCACTCGATATAATTGGTCAAATACACCCGCCTTCATCTAAAGGTCATATATGTATTGGTTGTTGTTGACTACTTTACGAAATGGGTCGAGGCTATCACATTAAATGTAATATCCTCTTTTTAGCATGTTATACTAGTTTATGGTTACAAATGTAGCATAACACTTGATTAATATGTTTGCATAATTTTGTGACAAACTAAGTTAGTTTAGGCACTTTGTTATAACCCAGAATATGAAAATTAGCTTAAAATGACCCAGATAGTAGCATAAATTGCTAAGTTGAGGGAAATAAACCTAGAGAGTTTATTTTTAAGTCACAAATAGGTGAAAAATGATGTAGTTAAAATTTGAGAGTAATCAGAGTTAGTTTGGTATTTTTAGGCATATTAGTTGTGTTTTTTAATGCCGGATTAACTAGTAGCAGATATAAAAAAAAATAGAGTAATGGTGAAAAGATATTTTGGATGAATCCTAGTATTTATTCTAAAGTTGTTGAAAGTTAGCAAACTTGAATTAGCATAATTCAAGTGTCCTTAGTAGCTATAAAGTTCCAATATATGGTTTAAGTGCCAAAGTTGGACTTTGCTTCCTTATTTCCTCTCTTATCCCATGGCTAAAACTAGAGAAGAGAAACATAAACAGAAAATGAGAGAAGAGAAAAGAAATAAGGAACCGAAGGGAGAAAGAAAATGGGAAAGAGGAGGAAAAGCCAAGGGGAACTAGAAGATCGAAGGGAAAAGCTTGAGAATCATCTTGTCTACAAAAGGTAGGAGTTCTAACCTTAAAACTCATTCTTTTCCTCCACCTATTTCAATGTATGGAGTTAGGTTACATGGGTGGAAAATAGGTTTGAGAAGTCAAAAATCTATTTTCTTGTTAGTTCTTGCTTTCAATGATTGGAATGAGTTAATTTTTGGTTATTGGATGCAAGATGAGTGAGTTTGTCTTTAGACAAAGTTAGAATGTTGCTTAAGTTGAAACTTAGGTAATTAGTATGTAAGTATGTGATTTTGATCATTGACTCAAGATTAAGTGAATCACTAGGTTGTATAAGTGTTACAACATTTTTAGAGGTTGTTGGTGATATTAGAAATGACCTAGGATCCATTTTTGGTGGCTTGGAAGCTGCTTTGTTCTAATGGAACAATAACAACAACTCTGCAGAATTGCTGATATGCAACCAATGCTGAAGCACTAGAATCTCAGTGCCCAGGCGCACGCAGCCCAATTATTGATGTCCATAGCAGGGCAACAAGCGCCCAGACGCCAGTTACTAAGCGTCCAAGCGCTCAATGATAGAACAAAATAGAGCATTGCTCTACTCCTCCAGCACCTAGGCACTGGAGAGAAGGCACCTAAGTGCTAGCTCCAAAGATGGAAAACTCTATTTTTTGGACACTTTAAGTTTCCCTACTTGTTAAGATCACTTTTATATGCCTTGTAGAGTATGTTGAGACACTAATAGAGGTATTTTTAAGAGAGAAAGACTATCTTGCATATATGGAAATTAAGAGACCTTAGTGCAACCAAGAGTAATGGATTGCTATAGGCAGGTATCTAGACCCTTAGGTAACACAGAGTTGCATTTAATATCACATATGAGGTGATGAGGATAAGGTATACTACATACAAGTAAGGTGAGTTCAGTTGGCAATAGTCACTAGCCATAGTGCATGAGTTGCTCCTAAGAGAGAAAGTGGAGCTAGTTAAACATGAATGGACTAAGTATTGACATAGTATAGAAGTTCCAGTCTTTAAGCATTCTAATAATTAGGAATTATCTAAAGTAGGTATCTAAGACCTTGAGTACACTAGGGTGGCATAGTTTACCACTTGTGGTGTGATAGTAAGGCAAGTTAGATACAAGATTCATTATTATGATTTCTTAATTAGAAACATGGAATATGCTCCTCTAGAATATGCTCCTCTATGGGTTACAAGTGAGTTGAGAGTACATATCTACTAGAGTTTAGTTCTTCACTTGGTTAGAAAGAATCATGTGATGAGTTAATGTGGTAGTTTTGTATGAGTTATACATAATGCTACATAGTTTCCTATTACTTTCTAATTCCAAAGTAGGGTAATCTTTAATAATGTAAAATCATATGGCCAAAGGAGATAAATGGGAAAGTCCAAAAGTCTCTCTAAGTGAGGATTTAGCCCTCGTTGCTCATTAGTGGCAGGATTACTAGTTTATATGTAGTAGAAATAGTATTGTCACTAGTATAAGTAGGAACTACTCCACTCATTATCCAGTAGTTTGAAGAATTAGTCTTCTTATCTATAAGTTTAAAGAGAATGTAGAATATGTAAGTGACACACACACTCACAACTCTACACTTACACAATCACATTACATTTTATAATTATTATTTCTGAACATTGCATACAAGTAAGCATATAGTATTCATATTCATTTCCTATTCCTTGGCAATTGTATAGGCAGTTGCCTTATGTAGATGATATTTTACAATTGTATGGGCAGTTGTTCAATATCATTGATTGTATACATATGAGTTTAAGGTTAGATATTAGCTTAGTGAACATTTACATAAAGTAAGAGAATGTAAATGTTCGAATGGCATGGAGTAAAGACTTCATTGCTTATTGCTAATCCTACATTTCTTACTTAGTAAGTTTATTCATAGAAAAAGGTTATACGTGTAGTACCTATAACAAGTTTATGAATGAACTAGTTGTAATATGTTACAACCGTGTATATAGTTGTCCTTATCATATGAGTAAGGAGCTTAGGCTTATAGATTATGCATTGTGTTTAGTGAACCTTTACACAAAAGTATCATGTGAATGTTCTAGTTATATTAAATAGAGATTTAATATCATGTAGCGACCATAATCTATTATGATTCAGCTCAAGTATTATAAGGTTAAGTATATGTGAGACAGCTTTGTTACGGTATACAGTTGTATGGGAGATTGTATAATGTTGGTATAGATTTGTGAATGCTTATGTCTTGAAGCATGTCAAAAGAGTTTTTGATGACAACAAAAGCAAAAAGAGAATATCAAGATCAAAAAGAGAAGATCAAGAACAAAAGAAAAGACCAAGATCAAAAGGAGGAAACCAAGAGGTATATAGATATAAGTCTTAGGAATTAAATGTAAAATGCTCTCAAGGTATCTCAATGATCTTCAAATGGTTTTTGTAACACCCCGATTTTTTGTTTTTCTTGAAAAAAATGAGTCTTATTATATTTAAGAGTTTTTGTGAATTTTTGAAAATTTTTAATTATTTTAAATATTTTAATATTATTTTGATATTTTAACATTATCTTGAAAACTGTATGTTCAAATTTCATTTTTTCTGAAAATATATGAGTTTTATAATTTTATGATTTTTGTGAATTTTTGTAGAACTTTCTGAGTTTTGATTATTTTAGTGTTATTTTGAGTTGTATGTGGGTCCGGGGTAAACCCGAGGTGGGTTCGAAAAAATAAAAAAATTTCCTAGACCAGAAAGTTCCAGACTGTTAAGGCGGGATCGGGGGATCTTACTAAACCCGAAACCGGGAACAGTTGACAGAGATTTTCTATATCTGAGTTTTCTATTATCCATTGTGTAATAATAGCAGTAGCTGTTATTCATTGGGTAATATCTGTTAGAAAAATATCTTGATGACTCAGCAAGTGACTCTGCACTACAACTCACCATACTGACTCAGCTGATCTAGAAAATTTTATGACGACTCACCTAGTAAATATCTAAGGATAAATATCTAAGCATAAATATCTACCGAAAAAATATCTTGATAAAATATCTCAAGTGTAATCATGAAAGCTGAAAATATCTATGTTAAATATCTTAAAGATCATGATGGCTCATCATTACTAAGCTTTATGACAACCAATAGGGATTGGTCAAACATAGTGGCTCGACTTTGTTAGGAACCGTTGGATGAAAACCTGATGGAAAAGCCTTAGATCCTCACCGTTGATCTAATCAATGGTGTGCAAATAATCTTGATCAAGAAGCTTATGATATCAACCTTAGATTTAATCAATGGTTAGGAGATGAAGTTGATTTTAATGGTTAGGATTTAGTCAATAAAAATGGCTAGACTAGTTACTAAGTAACTAAATAATCTAACTTAGTCACCTTAATAGCTTACTTAGTAACTAAATGACCTAATTTAGTTGATCTAATTTAGTTGCTAAATAATTAGAAGCTAGTAATTAGATAAAAAATCTAATTTAGTTGCCTAAATTGCCTAATTGGAAACTAAATGAAACTAACTTAGTTACTAATTAGTTAGGATCTAGTTACTAGCTAAATGTCCTAATTTCATCTAGAAGCAAGTGACTAGGCATGACATACTCAATGACCTAATTCACTAGTTAGCTATATAACTAAATAGTTAATCAAGTAACTAGAAAACCTAATCTAATTAGTTATTATTTGATTAAAGAGTAACTAGAACTAAATGGAAAGCAAACTAGGTTAGCTATAGTAAGAGAACCACACGGCCAAGTGGGCTTCTCCAAGCTTCTTGAATGGTCTTTTATGACCATTTCGTGATCCTAAGGTGACATAGGCCATGTGATGCTTATTGTGAACACAAAGGTGATATTTTACTACCATAATTATCCTCTAAAATTTCCTCCACTACCTACACGGTTTTGCACTCAAAATATTACTATCCATTTTCATTTTCTCTCACCTAAAAGCTAAGCCTTCATCTTTTCTCTCTAAACACTCAAGAACACAAGAACACTTTTCCTTTCTTTTTCTTCTTGGAGTTTCGTCCAGCCACCCAAAATCCTACTTCCAATCTTCTATAATTTTACTTCTCTACATTTTCTAAACTTAAACCATATTCTAAACACTTTTCATCTTGGAGGTTTTACCTAAATCAATTTTTAAAGGCTTCAAAAACTAAGCTTTTGTTTACTTCCCTAAAGGTAAACTTTTGATTCTATGGTTCTAAGTTGAGTTTTTGATTTTCTAGACCATGATTGATCCATGGTTCTTTGTTCTTAAGCTTTGTTCATGACTTTAGTGCTTGTTTAAGAATTTTTAGGGATTTTGTTTAGTTCACACGAAATCAAGAAAGAGGAGGAGCTTGAAGATTTTGTCTTCCTTAAGGTAAGAGGCAGATTACCCTCATCAACCATGTGTTGGTGGTGAGGAATGGATGTGTGTGTGGTGAAAAATTTATAAAGATTACTTCACTTGTTTGTTTAAGAGCTTTCCATATTTATGGTTGTTTGGTGATTGAGATGTTTATTGCTTTGAAAACATGCTTTAGTATGTGTTTATGATGCATGATGAATTGTGTATGTTTGAAGATGTGAATTACATGACAAAGGAAAATATGTTGGTTCCAAAGAACCATGGAGGCACACAGCCTCAAATTAATTTTTGGGAGCAAAATATTCTAAGTATTATACTAATTATGAGTTTTAGATAAAAAAAAAAAGGTAATAAGTTGATGATTTTGAGGATTTGCAAAGAAAGTGGACAAGGAAATGAACAAAGATTTTTATGATGAAGGTATTTATGCTTTTTGGCTAATATGCCAAGGATTGGTAAATTAAGAGTTTTATGAATGGTAAAATTAGATTATTAGAAGGAAAAAGGAAAAGAAAAGATATAATGGTTTCAATGACCATGTAGCTACAGTTTTATGAGTTTGAAATGGTTTTACATTATGTAAAACTTTGATTTAGAAATGAAAAGTTAATTAATTTAGTATAAGAAATTTATAAAAGGATTTAAGAAATGGAAGAGAAATACTTTATCACTTGAGAGATGAAGATTTCGTTGATGAAAGAAAAAGAGAGGTTGGAAGTGTTTGAACCTCCACTTATTTTGGAGAGGACTGATTTTAGAATAGATTTAGAATTATGGAGAATATGTTGGTGACTTGAAATTTACTAATGTATAGCTCACCCGTTGGGTTTGAGGCGCGTTAGGAAATTTTAAGTTGGAATAATTGATTTCAAAGGAATATTGATTTTGAGTGGAAATAATGAAAACTATTACGTAGAAGATTTTTAAGTGAAGAATATGTGGAAAATGAAGTTGGAAATGGTATTCAGTTTTGAAAATCAAAAACGATGTTTGAAATATTGAGAAATATTTTACGAAGTTGAAAAACGATGAAAAAGGGTTTACGTGACTTAAAAGTACGATTTTTAAGTTACGCAATTTTGAAAAAGCGTTAAAAATGATACATGATTGAAAATACAGTAAAGATACTGTAAAGAATGGATGTACTAAAGGGAAACCTTTTTAATGATGAAATTGAAAGATATGCATTAAGGCATATGATAAAATTGAAAGATATGTATTGAGGCATATGATGAAATTGAAAGATATGCATTGAGGCATATGATGAAATTGAGACATGTATTGAGTTATTTATGCATTAAACAAAACTTGCATTGAGATATTCGTACATTGAACAAAATATAGATGATAGCTATTATGGCCCTTGTGGTTGAAGAGGGAATGAGAATTGAAAAGTGAGATCTATGATGGATCTTGGAGGGGTCAAGGCGCGGCGGTCGATCCAGTAGGCAGAGGCAAGTACCTTGTGCCACATGGCGATGCAGTCCATTGCAATGCATTGACGATACTCGATAAGAACACGATTCTTTTCGAAGACTGGAGATTGTCTGTAGGCTAAGGCTGGACAATTAACCAGAGTATTCTTCTCGAAATTGTGAAAACCTTCATGAAGGGGGAAAATTGTTCTAGTATGCATACACATGAGTCAGAACACATATTGTTGTGGCATGAGAAATGTTCATATGATGTAACATCATCATTTTATATACTGAGGATATCTGTTATGATGAAATTAGTACTGATGATTTAACTGAGACATATGTTTATTGAAATTGTGATGAAGTGATAACGAAGTATGATGAATTGATGGGGAATTGTGATGAATTGATAACATGAATGAAACTGTGATATCTGTGCATATGGAATGACTTTGTCATTCGTATCATTCCTTGTTACCACTTTGGTATTGATGAAAGGGGATCTCACCTCTTTGTTATATTGTTTTGTTGTGCTTGTATTGTTAAAATTATATATAGTAGATGGAACGGGTTTCTTAGACGTGACTGAAGGCAAATATTCTGAGTTTGATGATAACATCGAGGAGTGACCACCCCAGATTAGTTGATATGCAGTTTTGAGGATGAACAGATATATGACACATCAAGAGGGATACAAGACAAAATAAGTATGTTGAGTTTTTCTCGTTAGTATTTTACTGTGCTATTGAGTAGGACCTGTAATGGGGTTTGCTACTGTTTAGAATTAAGTCTGTAAGTTTTATGTTTCCTAAATAATTGTTAAATATTATGTGGTGTCCATAATGTATATTAATCAGTTTAAATCTATTTTTCAGTATTACCTATAAATTTCAGTAAGTTTATGTTTCCGCGAAAAGAAATTTTAAAACCTGTGTTTTATAACTCAAACTTGTTATGAAATCATTTTCAAATTATGAGCTTGCAGTCGAAATGTGATGCCCTATGGAGGGTGTTACATTCGTTGGTATTAGAGCATGGTTTGAGTCTTTTGGGGTTTGTGGTTAAGTCTATTTTGCTTGTGTTGTGTTCTCTGTGTGTTGGATTTCTGAAAGGAAACAATGTTGTTTGAAATGGTTACATCTGGTTTCCATTGTATTTTGATTTTTCCATCTTGGAAGAAAGGAAATGGCTCGTGGTATACGTTCGCGTGTGGAAGCGGAACGTGACACTACTAATATGGTTGCAACTACGGGAGCAATGTGGAGGATAACTTATGTGACAGTACAGCAGGAACAGAGGATCGCTGAACAGCAAGAACTGGAGGTTGAGGTTCAAGATTTGATAGAAGAGAATCAGTCTTGAAATACCAGATCTCGTAATCTTAGAACCTAGGCATTCTAAAGGAGGAATAATAGTAAAGTAAATTGATTTTAGTGAAAAACGTATTTACGATCACCAGGAAATCAGAAGCATTAGCAAATGTGAGGAGAAAGTGCTTGTAATAGTAAATTCAGTCAGACCGTGATGTCTTTACTATTTTGTAAGAGATGTGGAAGAGTTCACTTAACGAAGGATTGTACGTTCGAGGAAATAATTTGTTTCAAGTGTGGAAAGCCTGGACACATTTCCAGAGACCGTGTTCCACCAAAAACAAAGTTTTTTTTATGGGTAATATACATATTTCAAAATCTTAGGTAGTATGGAGAGTCGATACCTCGAATGGAACAAGAGTGTTCCGAGCTGAAGACCTCTAAGCAAGGGAAATGGTACCATAGGAGGTAATCTTTTTAACTATACTGCATAATTCTAGGGGCAACCCATTCTTTATGCCATATGATTGTGTGGATCAATTATATGTTATATGTGTCTTCGTTATCTTTGATCTAGTTATTTCTATTTCTCTTACCAAAAATCTATCGTTGATATTCAAGTTGCTTAAACTATCCTATGTCTATCGAAGAGTAAATCTTTTCTGTTGATTTGATTTGCTTATCTAAAATAACATCTATTTGAGAGTCTGACTTTATAAATGGATTAGTTATTTTCCAACTGTATCCTATTAGATTGTTTCAATGAAACATTAGTGTTTCCTTGAACTGAGATTTTTGGATTTGAATCCAGAAATTGAATCCAGAAAGTTCATTTCTAAATTTATTGGACCATGTTCATTTCGAAATCTATTAGACCATATCAAATTCTTTGTTGGATAAATCCGGTAATCTACCAAATAGTCTTATCATTTTTTTTCTAACTTTCATAGTGTCTTCCATGAATCCTAATTGAGGAAATTATTTTTGATTTAAACTATGTCATAGTATCAAATGTAGTACAATTAGAAGAGAACTTGATCTATGAGACATTTTCTGTTAAGATTAAAGATAGGCAAGTGAAGCAACTTACCTTGGAGAAGGAAATCTACAACAGTACAATGGGCAATACAACATGGAAACTAGAAGATCAAATGAAAGAAGCCGCTGTCTCCAAAGCTCGATTTACGTTCCAATTTTTATTAGATTTATGTGAAAGAAGAAAATGTTTTAAGGCAGATTTATCGCTGTCCTTGTTGGCGATATCTTGATTTATTCTTAAGGTCCGAATGAACATGCTAAATATCTGGATGCAGTTTTTTTAAAATTTATGAAGAAGAAAAAGTTATACGGGAAGTTGTTCAAGTGCGAATTTTGATTAAAGAAGTGGTAGTGACGTATGTTTCTAGGCAAGGAGATCGCATGAGAAGAATTTTTTGATTTTATGTTTTATATTTTACAATGGCTGTTTTACGTTGAAGATCTCAAGATGTTTCATTTCTATAATGTCTATGGTGATTACATGAGCTTGGAGTACCTATTCGATCAAGAAGAGTTTGATACGAAGAAGGGATGACAGCTAAAATAAGGGCTACGATTATTATTCAAATAATCTAATGGAGGAAATCAAAGAAGAGTAGGAGGATCATCTGCAATGATATAACTGGAGATGTTACGTGGAAGTATGAAGATAAAATATAAGAGTAATAACTTTTTGTGTGTTATGTAAGAGAAATTTCAAGGACGAAATTTTTTTAGAGGGGGAGAATTGTAACACCCCAATTTTTTGTTTTTCTTGAAAAAAAAATGAGTCTTATAATATTTAAGAGTTTTTGTGAATTTTTGGGAATTTTTAATTATTTTAAATATTTTAATATTATTTTGATATTTTAATATTATCTTGAAAACTGTATGTTCAAATTTTGTTTTTTCTGAAAATATATGAGTTTTATAATTTTTATGATTTTTATGAATTTTTGTAGAACTTTTTGAATTTTTGATTATTTTAGTATTATTTTGAGTTGTATGGGGGCCCGGGGTGGACCTGAGGCGAGTCCAGAAAAATAAAAAATTTTCGTGGACCGGAAAGTTCCAGACTGTCAAGGCGGGATCGGGGGATCTTACTAAACCCAAAATCGGGAACAATTGACAGAGATTTTCTATATCTAGGTTTTCTATTATCCATTGTGTAATAATAGCAGTAGCTGTTATTCATTGGGTAATATCTGTTAGAAAAATATCTTGATGACTTAGCAAGTGACTCTGCACTACAACTAACCATACTGACTCAACTGATCTAGAAAATTCTATGACGACTCACCTAGTAAATATCTAAGGATAAATATCTAAGCATAAATATCTACTGGGAAAATATCTTAATAAAATATCTCAAGTATAATCATGAAAGCTGAAAATATCTAAGTTAAATATCTTAAGGATCATGATGGCTCATCATTACTAAGCTTTATGACAACCAATAGGGATTGGTCATACATAGTGGCTGGACTTTGTTAGGAACCGTTGGATGAAAACTTGATGGAAAAGCCTTAGATCCTCATCGTTGATGTAATCAATGGTGTGCAAACAATCTTGATCATATGATATCAACCTTAGATTTAATCAATGGTTAGGAGATGAAGTTGATTTTAATGTTTAGGATTTAGTCAATAAAAATGGCTAGACTAGTTACTAAGTAACTAAATAATCTAACTTAGTCACCTTAATAGCTTAATCAGTAACTAAATGACCTAATTTAGTTGATCTAATTTAGTTGCCTAAATTGCCTAATTAGAAACTAAATGAAACTAACCTAGTTACTAATTAGTTAGGATCTAGTTACTAGCTAAATGTCCTAATTTCATCAAGAAGCAAGTGACTAGGCATGACATACTCAATGACCTAATTCACTAGTTAGCTATGTAACTAAATCGTTAATCAAGTAACTAGAAAACCTAATCTAGTTAGTTGTTATTTGATTAAAGAGTAACTAGAACTAAATGGAAAGCAAACTAGGTTAGCTATAGCAAGAGAGCCACACGGCCAAGTGGGCTTCTCCAAGCTTCTTGAATGGTCTTTTATGACCATTTGGTGATCCTAAGGTGACATAAGCCATGTGATGCTTAATGTAAACACAAAGGTGATATTTTACTATCATAATTATCCTCTAAATTTTCCTACACTACCTACACGGTTTTGCACTCAAAATATTACTATCCATTTTCATTTTCTCTCACCTAAAAGCTAAGCCTTCATCTTTTCTCTCCAAACACTCAAGAACACAAGAACATTTTTCCTTTCTTTTTCTTTTTGGAGTTTCGGCCAGCCACCCAAAATCCTACTTCCAATCTTCTATAATTTTACTTCTCTACATTTTCTAAACTTAAACCATATTCTAAACACTTTTCATCTTGGAGGTTTTGCCTAAATCAATTTCTAAAGGCTTCAAAAACTAAGCTTTGGTTTACTTCCCTAAAGGTAAACTTTTGATTCTATGGTTCTAAGTTGAGTTTTTGATTTTCTAGACCATGATTGATCCATGGTTCTTTGTTCTTAAGCTTTGTTAATGACTTTAGTGTTTGTTTAAGAATTTTTAGGGATTTTGTTTGGTTCACACGAAATCAAGAAAGAGGAGGAACTTGAAGATTTTGTCTTCCTTAAGGTAAGAGAGAGATTACCCTCATCAACCATGTGTTGGTGGTGAGGAATGGATATGTGTGCGGTGAAAAATCCATAAGGATTACTTCACTTGTTTGTTTAAGAGCTTTCCATATTTATGGTTGTTTGGTGATTGAGATGTTTATTGCTTTGATAACATGCTTTAGTATGTGTTTATGATGCATGATGAATTGTGTATGTTTTAAGATGTGAATTACATGACAAAGGAAAATATGTTGGTTCCAAAGAACCATGGAGGCACACAGCCTCAAATTAATTTTTGGGAGCAAAATATTCTAAGTATTATACTAATTATAAGTTTTAGATAAAAAGGGTAATAAGTTGATGATTTTGAGGATTTGCAAAGAAAGTGGACAAGGAAATGAACAAAGATTTTTATGATGAAGGTATTTATGATTTTCAGCTAATATGCTAAGGATTGGTAAATTAAGAGTTTTTTGAATGGTAAAATTGGATGATTAGAAGGAAAAAGGAAAAGAAAAGAAATGATGGTTTCAATGACCATGTAGTTACGATTTTATGAGTTTGAAATGGTTCTACTTTATGTAAAACTTTGATTTAGAAATGAAAAGTTAATTAATTTAGTACAAGAAATTTATAAATGGATTTAAGAAATGGAAGAAAAATACTTTGTCACTTGAGAGATGAAGATTTCGTTGATGAAAGAAAAAGAGAGGTTGGAAGTGTTTGAACCTCCACTTATTTTGGAGAGGACTGATTTTAGAATTGATTTAGATTTATGGAGAATACGTTGGTGACTTAAAATTTACTAACGTATAGCTCACCTGTTGGGTTTGAGGCCAATTAGGAAATTTTAAGTTGGAATAATTGATTTCGAAGGAATATTGATTTTGAGTGGAAATAATAAAAAATATTACGTAGAAGATTTTTAAGTGAAGAATATGTGGAAAATGAAGTTGGAAATGGTATTGAGTTTTGAAAATCCAAAACGATGTTTAAAATATTGAGAAATATTTTACGAAGTTGAAAAATGATGAAAAAGGGTTTACGTGACTTAAAAGAATGATTTTTAAGTTACGCGATTTTGAAAATGCGTTAAAAATACGCAATTGAAAATACAATAAAGATACTATAAAGAACAGATGTACTGAAGGGAAACCCTTTTAATGATGAAATTGAAAGATATGCATGGAGGCATATGATGAAATTGAGACATGTATTAAGATATTTGTGCATTAAATAGAACTTGCATTGAGATATTCATGCATTGAACAGAATAAAGCTGATAGCTATTATGGCCCTTGTGGTTGAAGAGGGAATGAGAATTGAAAAGTGAGATCTATGATGGATCTTGGAGGCGTCAAGGCGCGAAGGTCGATCTAGTGGGCAGAGGCAAGTACCTTGTTCCATATGGCGACGCAGTCCATTGCAACGCATTGACGATACCAACAAGAATACAATTCTTTTCGAAGACTGGAGATTGTCTGTAGGCTAAGGCTGGACAATTAACCAGATCATTCTTCTCAAAATTGTGAAAACCTTCATGAAATGGGAAAATTGGTCTAGTATGCATACACATGAGTCAGAACACATATTGTTGTGGCATGAGAAATATTCATATGATGTGACATCATTATTTTATATACTGAGGATATCTGTTATGATGAAATTTGTACTGGTGATTTAATTGAGATATATGTTTACTGAAATTGTGATGAAGTGATAACGAAGTATGATGAATTGATAGGGAATTGTGACAAATTGATAACATGAATGAAACTGTGATATCTGTGCGTATGGAATGACTTTGTCATTCGTATAATTCCTTGTTACCACTTTGGTATTGATGAAAGGGGATCACACCTCTTTGTTATATTGTTTTGTTGTGCTTGTATTGTTAAAATTATATATAGTAGATGGAACGAGTTTCTTAGACGTGACTGAAGGCAAATATTCTGAGTTTGATGATAAAATCGAGGAGTGACCACCACGGATTGATTGATGTGCAGTTTTGAGGATGAACAGATATATGACGCATTAAGAGGGATACAAGACAGAATAAGTATGTTGAGTTTTTCTCATTAGTATTTTACCGTGCTATTGAGTAAGACCCGTAATGGGGTTTGCTACTATTTTGAATTGAGTCTGTAAGTTTTATGTTTCCTATATAATTTTTAAATATTATGTGGTGTCCATAATGTATATTAATCAGTTTAAATCTATTTTTTAGTATTACTTATAAATTTCAGTAAGTTGATGTTTCTGCGAAAAGAAATTTTAAAACCTATGTTTTATAACTTAAACCTGTTATGAAATCATTTTCAGATTATGAGCTTGTAGTCGGCAATATGATGCCCTACGGAGGGTGTTACATTCGTTGGTATCAGAGCACGGTTTGAGTCTTTTGGGGTTTGTGGTTAGGTCTATTTTACTTGTGTTGTGTTCTCTGTGTGTTTGATTTCCGAAAGGAAACAATGTTATTTGAAATGGTTACATATGGTTTCCATTGTATTTTTATTTTTCCATTTTGGAAGAAAGGAAATGGTTCGTGGTATACGTATGCGTGTGGAAGCGGAACGTGACAATACTAATACGGTTGTAACTTCAGGAGCAATGCGGAGGATAACTGACGTGACAGTGCAGCAGGAACAGAGGATCGCTGAACAACGGGAACTGGAGGTTGAGGTTCAGGATCTGATAGAAGAGAATCAGTCTTGAAATACTAGATCTCGTAATCTTGGAACCTGGGCATTCTAAAGGAGGAATAATAGGAAGGTAAATCGATTTTAGCGAAAAACGTATTTACGATCACTAGGAAATCAGAAGCAGCAGCAAATGTGAGGAGAAAGTGCTTTTAATAGTAAATTCAGTCAGACCATGATGTCTTTACTATTTTGTAAGAGATGTGGAAGAGGTCACTTAATGAAGGATTGTACGTTCAAGGAAATAATTTGTTTCAAGTGCGGAAAGCTTGGACACATTTCCAGAGATCGTGTTCCACCAAAAATGAAGTTTTTTTTATGGGTAACATACATATTTCAAAATCTTAGGTAGTAGGGAGAGTCAAAACCCTGAATGGAATAGGAGTGTTCCGAGTTGAAGACCTCTAAGCAAGGGAGATGGTACCACAGGAGGTAATCCTTTTAACTATACTGCATAATTCTGGGGGTAACCCATTCTTTATGGCATATGATTGTGTGGATCAATTATATGTTATATGTGTCTTTGTTATCTTTGATCTAGTTATTTCTATTTCTCTTACCAAAAATCTATCATTGATATTCAAGTTGCTTAAACTATCCTATGTCTATCGAAGACTAAATCTTTTCTGTTTATTTAATTTGCTTATCTAAAATAACATCTATTTGAGAGTCTGACTTTATAAATGGATTAGTTATTTTTCAACTATATCCTACTAGATTGTTTCAATGAAACATTAGTGTTTCCTTGAACTGAGATTTTTGGATTTGAATCCAGAAAGTTCATTTCTAAATTTATTGGACCATGATCATTTCGAAATCTATTAGACCATATCAAATTCTTTGTTGGATAAATCCAGTAATCTACTAAATAGTGTTATCATTTTTTTTCTAACTTTCATAGTGTCTTCCATGAATCCTAATTGAGGAAATTATTTTTGATTTAAACCATGTCATAGTATCAAATGTAGTACAATTAGAAGAGAACTTGATCTATGAGATGTTTTCTGTTAGTATTAAAGATAGGCAAGTGAAGTAACTTACCTTAGAGAAGGAAATCTACAACAGTACGACGGGTGATACAACATGGAAACTAGAAGATCAAATGAAGGAAGCCGCTGTCTCCAAAGCTCGATTTACGTTTCAATTTTTATTAGATTTATGTGAAAGAAGAAAATGTTTTAAGGTAGATTTGCCGTTGTCCTTGTTGGTGATATCTTGATTTATTCTCAAGGTCCGAATGAACATGGTAAATATCTGGATGCAAATTTTTTTAAAATTTATGAAGAAGAAAAAGTTATACGCGAAGCTGTTCAAGTGCAAATTTTGATTAAAGAAGTGGTAGTAACGTATGTTTCTCAAGGCAAGGAGATCGCATGAGAAGAATTTTCTGATTTTATGTTATAGATTTTACAATGGCTGTTTTATGTTGAAGATCTCAAGATGTTTCTTTTCTATAATGTCTACGGTGATTACATAAGCTTGGAGTACCTGTTCAATCAGGAAGAGTTTGAAATGAAGAAGGGATGAGCTAAAATTTTCAAAGGGCTATGATTATTATTCGAATAATCTAATGGAGGAAATCCAAGAAGGGTAGGAGGACCATCTGCAACGATATAACTGGAGATGTTACGTGAAAGTTTGAAGACAAAATATAGGAGTAATAACTTTTTGTGTGTTGTGTAAAAGAAATTTCGAGGACGAAATTTTTTTAGAGGGGGAGAATTGTAACACCCTGATTTTTCGTTTTTCTTGAAAAAATTAGTTTTATAATATTTAAGAGTTTTTGTGAATTTTTTGGAATTTTTAATTATTTTAAATATTTTAATATTATTTTGATATTTTAATATTATTTTGAAAACTCGTATGTTCAAATTTCATTTTTTCTCGAAAATATATTAGTTTTATAATTTTTATGATTTTTGTGAATTTTTGTAGAACTTTCTGAGTTTTTGATTATTTTAGTGTTATTTTGAGTTGTATGTGGACTGTGGTGGACCCGAGGCGGATCCGAAAAAATAAAAATTTTTCCTAGACTGAAAAGTTTCGGACTGTCAAGGCGGGATCAGGGGATCTTACTAAACCCGAAACTGGGAACAGTTGATAGAGATTTTCTATATCTGAGTTTTCTATTATCCATTGTGTAATAATAGCAGTAGCTGTTATTCATTGGGTAATATCTTTTAGAAAAATATCTTGATGACTCAGCAGGTGACTCTGCACTACGACTCACCATACTGACTCAGCTGATCTAGAAAATTCTATGATGACTCGCCTAGTAAATATCTAAGGATAAATATCTAAGCATAAATATCTACCAGGAAAATATCTTGATAAAATATCTCAAGTGTAATCATGAAAGCTGAAAATATCTAAGTTAAATGTCTTAAGGATCATGATGGCTCATCATTACTAAGCTTTATGACAACCAATAGGGATTGGTCAAACATAGTGGCTCGACTTTGTTAGGAACCGTTGGATGAAAACTTGATGGAAAAGCCTTAGATCCTCACCGTTGATCTAATCAATGGTGTGCAAACAATCTTGATCAAGAAGCTTATGATATCAACCTTAGATTTAATCAATGGTTAGGAGATGAAGTTGATTTTAATAGTTAGGATTTAGTCAATAAAAATGGCTAGACTAGTTACTAAGTAACTAAATGATCTAACTTAGTCACCTTAATAGCTTAATTAGTAACTAAATGACCTAATTTAGTTGATCTAATTTAGTTGCCAAATAATTCGAAGCTAGTTACTAGATAAAAAATCGAATTTGGTTGCCTAAAATGCCTAATTAGAAACTAAATGAAACTAACCTAATTACTAATTAGTTAGGATCTAGTTACTAGCTAAATGTCCTAATTTCATCTCGAAGCAAGTGACTAGGCATGACATACTCAATGACCTAATTCACTAGTTAGCTATGTAACTAAATAGTTAATCAAGTAACTAGAAAACCTAATCTAGTTAGTTGTTATTTGATTAAAGAGTAACTAGAACTAAATGGAAAGCAAACTAGGTTAGCTATAGCAAGAGAGCCACACGGCCAAGTGGGCTTCTCCAAGCTTCTTGAATGGTCTTTTATGGCCATTTGGTGATCCTAAGGTGACATAGGCCATATGATGCTTAATGTGAACACAAAGGTGATATTTTACTATCATAATTATCCTTACATTTTCCTACACTACCTACACGATTTTGCACTCAAAATATTACTATCCATTTTCATTTTCTCTCACCTAAAAGCTAAGCCTTCATCTTTTCTCTCCAAACACTCAAGAACACAAGAACATTTTTACTTTCTTTTTCTTCTTGGAGTTTTGGCCAGCCACCCAAAATCCTACTTCCAATCTTTTGTAATTTTACTTCTCTACATTTTCTAAACTTAAACCATATTCTAAACACTTTTCATCTTGGAGGTTTTGCCTAAATCAATTTCTAAAGGCTTCAAAAACTAAGCTTTGGTTTACTTCCCTAAAGGTAAACTTTTGATTCTATGGTTCTAAGTTGAGTTTTTGATTTTCTAGACCATGATTGATCCATGGTTCTTTGTTCTTAAGCTTTGTTCATGACTTTAGTGTTTGTTTAAGAATTTTTAGGGATTTTGTTTGGTTCACACGAAATCAAGAAAGAGGAGGAGCTTGAAGATTTTGTCTTCCTTAAGGAAAGAGGCAGATTACCCTCATCAACCATATGTTGGTGGTGAGGAATGGATGTGTGTGTGGTGAAAAATTCATAAGGATTATGTCACTTGTTTGTTTAAGAGCTTTCCATATTTATAGTTGTTTGGTGATTGAGATGTTTATTGCTTTGATAACATGCTTTAGTATGTGTTTATGATGCATGATGAATTGTGTATGTTTTAAGATTTGAAATACATGCCAAAGGAAAATATGTTGGTTCCAAATAACCATGGAGGCACACGACCTCAAATTAATTTTTGGGAGCAAAAGATTTTAAGTATTATACTAATTATGAGTTTTAGATAAAAAGGGTAATAAGTCGATGATTTTGAGGATTTGCAAAGAAAGTGGATAAGGAAATGAACAAAGATTTTTATGATGAAGGTATTTATGATTCTCGGCTAATATGCCAAGGATTGGTAAATTAAGAGTTTTATGAATGGTAAAATTAGATGATTAGAAGGAAAAAGGAAAAGAAAAGATATGATGGTTTCAATGACCATGTAGTTATGGTTTTATGAGTTTGAAATGGTTTTACTTTATGTAAAACTTTAATTTAGAAATGAAAAGTTAATTGATTTAGTACAAGAAATTTATAAAAGGATTTAAGAAATGGAAGAGAAATACTTTGTCACTTGAGAGATGAAGATTTCGTTGATGAAAGAAAAAGAGAGGTTGGAAGTGTTTGAACCTCCACTTATTTTGGAGAGGACTGATTTTAGAATTGATTTAGAATTATGGAGAATATGTTGGTGACTTAAAATTTACTAACGTATAGCTCACCCGTTGGGTTTGAGGCGCGTTAGGAAATTTTAAGTTAGAATAATTGATTTTGAAGGAATATTGATTTTGAGTGGAAATAATGAAAAATATTACGTAGAAGATTTTTAAGTGAAGAATATGTGGAAAATGAAGTTGGAAATGGTATTGAGTTTTGAAAATCCAAAACGATGTTTGAAATATTGAGAAATATTTTACGAAGTTGAAAAACGATGAAAAAGGGTTTACGTGACTTAAAAGTACGATTTTTAAGTTACGCAATTTTGAAAATGCGTTAAAAATGATAT
Source organism: Ormosia semicastrata (assembly GCA_029884595.1). Taxonomy (NCBI): domain Eukaryota; kingdom Viridiplantae; phylum Streptophyta; class Magnoliopsida; order Fabales; family Fabaceae; genus Ormosia; species Ormosia semicastrata. The sequence continues at coordinate 16,772,151 of JAQQTO010000042.1, read as the reverse complement.
GCGATTGAAAATACAGTAAAGATACTGTAAAGAATGGATGTACTGAAGGGAAACCTTTTTAATCATGAAATTGAAAGATATGCATTGAGGCATATGATGAAATTGAAAGATATGCATTGAGGCATATGGTGAAATTGAGACATGCATTGAGTTATTTGTGCATTAAACAGAACTTGCATTGAGATATTCGTGCATTGAACAGAATATAGCTGATAGTTATGATGGCCCTTGTGGTTGAAAAGGGAATGAGAATTGAAAAGTGAGATCTATGATGGATCTTGGAGGCGTCAAGGCGCGACGATCTATCCAGTGGGCAGAGGCAAGTAGCTTGTGTCACATGGCAACGCAGTCTGTTGCAACGCATTGACGATACTCGACAAGAATACGATTCTTTTTGAAGACTAGAAATTGTCTGTAGGCTAAGGCTAGACAATTAACCAGAGCATTCTTCTCGAAATTGTGAAAACCTTCATGAAGTGGAAAAATTGGTCTAGTATGCATACACTTGAGTCAGAACACATATTGTTGTGGCATGAGAAATGTTCATATGATGTGACATCATCATTTTATATACTGAGGATATCTGTTATGATGAAATTGGTACTGGTGATTTAAGTGAGATATATGTTTACTAGAATTGTGATGAAGTGATAATGAAGTATGATGAATTAATAGGGAATTGTGACGAATTGATAACATGAATGAAACTATGATATCTGTGCGTATGGAATGACTTTGTCATTTGTATCATTCCTTGTTACCACTTTGGTATTGATGAAAGGGGATCTCACATCTTTGTTATATTATTTTGTTGTGCTTGTATTGTTAAAATTATATATAGTAGATGGAACGAGTTTATTAGACGTGACTGAAGGTAAATATTCTGAGTTTGATGATAACATCGAGGAGTGACCACCCCAAATTGGTTGATGTGTAGTTTTGAGGATGAACAGATATATGACGCATCAAGAGGGATATAAGACGGAATAAGTATGTTGAGTTTTTCTCGTTTGTATTTTACCGTTCTATTGAGTAGGACCCGTGATGGGGTTTACTACTGTTTAGAATTGAGTCTATAAGTTTTATGTTTCCTAAATAATTATTAAATATTATGTGGTGTCCATAATGTATATTAATCAGTTTAAATCTATTTTTCAGTATTACCTATAAATTTCTGTAAGTTTCTGTTTCTGGGAAAAGAAATTTTAAAACCCATGTTTTATAACTCAAACCTGTTATGAAATCATTTTCAGATTATGAGCTTGTAGTCGGAAATGTGATGCCCTACGGAGGGTGTTACAGTTTTCAAAAGATCTTTTTAAATTAACTAATAATTCAAAGTTCATCCTTTTAAAGATATGTTGATTTCAATCTTGGATTTCATAAATCAAATGTAAGTCTTGTCAAAATCCAAGCTTAATATGAAAGGATTGATCAATGCACTTAATTGGGGTTGAAAAATATGTTCAGAGGGCATGGTAATCGATTACACATGTGTTGTAATCGATTACATTGAGCATGTAATCGACTACAAGCATGACAGAAGCCTTGTAATCGATTACACTGAGGCTGTAATCGATTACAAGTCAGGTAGAGGCCATGTAATCGATTACACAAGGCTGGTAATCGATTACATCCTACCCAGAAAGCCAAGAACACGTTCAAACTGCCTGGTAATCGATTACCACTATGGTGTAATCGATTACCACTGGCCTGACAATGCCCAACTGCTATATTAGGTGCATTAAATGCATGGTTTTAATGTCCCCAACAGCTCTATTAATGAAAAACAGCTGATATACTTGTTTTGAGGCTTCATTAATGGTTAATCTTGAACCTTGAAACATCTTTCTAACATCATAAATGAAAATCAATCCCTGAATTCCTTCTTACTCTATTTTTTATTCAAATCCTTGAGATATTCTAAAAGAGCATTCTAGAGCTTCAATTTATATCATTTACTCTAGTGAGAGTTTCATTCTATCAATCTTGATTACTGTAAAGAAGAGGGTGAGACATCCCTCCAATTTGTAAAAGGTAAGGCATCCATTGTTTGAAGAAGCTCAAGCTACAAAGGGTGAGGTATCCCAAGGTGGTGTTGTAAAGGTTATAAGCACCTGATTCAAGCTTGGAATTTAGTAAAAAAATTTAAGTGATTGCTTGAGGACTAGACGTAAGCCACAAGTGGATTGGTGGCTGAACCAAGATAAAGCTTGGTGTTTGTTCTTCTAAACTCAATTCTTTAATATTGTGCATTGTTTTATTGAGTTTGCTTGAATTCTATCTTGCTTGGTTGTAGTATTTGCAAGTGAAAGTGTTCATCTCATCTATTCATTCATCTCTATTAATTAAATAGCTTCAACAAAAATAAGAATTCAAATATTTTGTGAAAGATTTGTGAACTTATTTTATATACTCAATTCACCCCCTTTGAGTATTGAGACTACTTGGTAACAAGATTATATTGATATGTGATTTATATTAATGAATGTCATGAGATATGATAACACTATATTTTATACAATTTGTAATCCTCTCACTAGGCTTCTTAAGGTTCAATTAGGCTTAATTAAGTTAGTTTTGACACATTTTATAATATTGAACCTTATTGGATCATTAAATAAATTATTGTATAAATTAGCCATAATTATCTCTTTGGCAGTATTTAGTAAACTGACTATAACTTGAGTTACAAATATCTGATTATGTGATTTTGGTCTTGTAAGAAAGCTAAGACAATTTTCTACAACTTTTATGTTGAACACTTTTCCAAATTCTGAGGTCTAATAGGTGATATTGAGTTTTGAAGTCAGAATAGAGGAGCTGAAATCGGGCCTAAATAATGTGCAGTAATTGGACCATATCTTGAGTTCTAGGCATGATTTTGGACTCAAACTAAAGTCATTTTAAAGCAAATATCTAGGCCTACAACTTTCATAAAGACCACTTCTTTCAAAAATGAAAAAATGACTGAATGCACGACTGTGCATTTGCTCAATTATTATTTAAAAAAAAGAAAAAAAGAAAAATAAAACGTTATTGATTACGTAGGAAAACTTAACAATTAAGTTTTACTATTCATGTTACTGTACATTTGCACAGTAACATGAATTTGCCTATGGGTTTTTTACTAAACTGCCACTGTTGGTAAAACTATTTACTAAATTGCCATTTTTTAACTATTTACCAAATTACCCTTTTTTTAACTATTTACTAAAATGCCACTCTTTTGAAACTATATACCAAAATGTCACCCTTTTATCCTACGTGGCTTTTTTAATATTATCTGGCCAACCAGGATGCGCCACGTAGGCTGGCGCATCCACGTAGGTTGCGCCAACACGCTGGCGCAACCTACGTGGATGCGCCAGCCTACGTGGCGCATCCTAGTTGGCCAGATAACTAAAAACGCCACCCTTGTTGGCACAACCAAGGCCAAAAAGCCAACAAGGGTGGCGTAATCCTAGTATATACCCCCCACACCCCTCCCCCATTCGTAACATTCAAACCATTTCCTAAATTCTCACTATCTCTCTAAAAATTTCTTCTCTCTAAACGCTTTGAACTTAGAAGTGGTGTCTGGATCATTATTTGTGATCAGTGAATTTAGATAGTATTCCTTCACACTGTAAGTACCTCTTTCAATAGTTAAATAGTTTATTTATTATTTGTTGATTGGTTTTTTACTAGGTTAGTGTTAATTGTAATTTGATATTATTATACTTTAAAATTTTTATTGACTAATGAATAATGAAGTTGTATGATATGTAGTCTAAATTGTATGGATCATTATTTTGTAGGTAATCGAATAGGATATATATCTTTTGTTAAGTATTTGACATGATTTACATTAAGAAATGTTGCTTATATTAGGGTTTAGGATATATATCTTTTGTTAAGTACTTGACTAATTTACAAGTAGTTTTCAAAATAATCGAGTCTAGAAATTTATTTTTACATAAATAACTATATTGAATATTATAATTGATTGTTAATATATTGAATAAATATATGTAATACATTATTATACATTGTTATAAATATTTATACATTATTATATGTCCAATTAATATTGTAATTGATGGCTTTAATATATTAAATAAATGTGTTGAATTGCAATTGTTCAGAATTGGAGTTAACATGACAAAACTGCTAAATGTGCACATTTACTTCAATGGGACAATGTATGATGGTGAAGAGGGTGTCATGTATCGAGGTCCTCCTCCTAGGCCTATTGTGATCACAGCCGATATGACTTTGGATGGGTTGAAAACTAAGATCCATTCAAAGTTGAGGCTTCAAGCAAACCAACATATGTCAAAAGTTGTCTATCGGTGTCCGCAATGCTTCAATCCGTGGAGATAGGTAGGGCTTCCAATAGAAGACGATGATGATGTGAAGTATATGATAGATTCCTTCTTTCAAACTCCGAACATGGCATCGATGGAGTTGTATGTGGAGGTAGAAACAAGTGGGCAGGAAGAGCATGTTGAAGCTCCTGGTGAAATCGAAGCTCAAGTTGGTCCTTCTAATCAAGTTGAGTCATGTAATATGATCGTTATTGGTGGTGCAATGGTTGAACATGATAACCCACTTGTCAGAGATGCAGTATGGGAGTCAAGTGAAGACGAAGCACAAGTAGCTGAGGGCAATGATTCGGACACCGACATAGAGGCAGAAAACTTTGATGCCGAAGAAAATTTACGGGTTCCATTGGCAGTTGCTCCTCAATCCATATTTATGCCTCGAGGACCTGAATCCGTGTTTGTGCCACCATGCCCTCAGTTTTCTCAAATTAATTGGGATGCGTTGAATAATCCTGATAACTTACCTGAATTAGACAGTCGTGGGACTTGGAGCATGGGTGATGAATTCTATGTTGGCTTGCAATTTCCATCAAAAGATTCCGTGAAGTTAGCTCTCAAACAATATTCCATTCACAGGCATCAAGAGTACAAGATTGAAGATTCTGATTCACGAAGAATGACTGCCAAGTGCCCTAATTTTGACGAAGGTTGTAGTTGGAGACTTAGAGCCTTACAAAGCAAGAGGTCGAATACGTGGCAGATTACAAAATATAATGGACCTCATAGTTGCGTAAACCCATCTACGTCATTAGATCACCAGAAGTTGGACTCTCGTTTGATCTGCTCTTGCATTTTGGAGTTAGTCAGAACAAAACCCGATGCACCCGTATCCTTAATTATTGAACGGATTCGAAGCCAATTTGGTTACCAAGTTTCATATCGAAAGGCTTGGAAGGCAAAACAAATGGCTATTGTGAATGTGTTTGGGGATTGGGACAAATCTTATGAGGTGTTACCCGGATGGCTAGCAGCCATGAAGAGAGACATGGAAGGCACATTGTTGGAGTTGCAAGACAAGGATTATTTTGTGAATAACTGACTCGATCGTTCAAAAAGAGTCTTTTGTCGATTATTCTAGACATTTAGACCATGTGTGGCTGGCTTTCGATATTGTAAGCCCATCATTCAGATTGATGCCACTCATTTGTATGGCAAGTACCGTCATAAGTTGTTGATTACAACAACTGAAGATGGAGATAGAAAACTTTTGCCTATTGCATTTGCCATTGTGGAGGGGGAGACCAAGGATACTTGGAGTTGGTTTTTAGCCCACCTGAGATTGCATGTCACCCAACAAGAGGGCTTGTGTTTGATCTCTGATTGACATCGAGGCATCTTACAATCAGTGGCAAATGAAAATCTTGGATGGCAGCCTCCGAATGCATATCATGTCTTCTGCATACGGCATATTGGTTCAAATTTTAACTCCAAATTTCAGAACAAGGAGTTGAAAAGATTTTTGATTAACATAGGTACTTTACATTTTCTATTTGTATTCTAATTTTGTCGATAATAATAGTTAGGTTCTAATACTAACCCAATTCATTTGTTGTATCAGGGTATGAACCAATCGCAATAAAGTTTGATGCTAGGCTAGAGAAGCTTAAAGTCACAACGGAGATGGCAAATTGGATTCACGGAATTCCAAAAGAAAACTGGAGTTTGGCATACGATGGTGGCCGCAGATTCGGTCATATGACTACCAATTTGTCAGAGTGCATTAACGGAGTGTTGAAGGGTAGCAGAAATCTACCTATAACTGCATTGGTTCAATTGACATATACGAAGTTAGTAGAATACTTTGTTAACCGAAAGGACGAGGCAAATTCGAAATTGATGACATCTGGGCAGATCTGGAGTGATGACTTATTGAAGCACTAGAGAGTCAACCTGGCAAAGGCCAGTTCACACCAAGTTCGCCGGTACAATAGAGAGAACACAAGGTTCATGGTTGAAGAGGCTTTTAATCCTGTAACACAATAGGGTGGACTTTCTTATACTTTGAACCTGGAAGAAAAGCGGTGTGACTGTGGGGTGTTTCAAGCATTGGATTATCCATACTCGCATGCGCTTGCTGCGTGTGCTTCAGTGGCAGTTGACCCATTCCAACTTATTCATAGGGTTTACAGGATGCAAAGCATTTATAGAGCCTATGAGTTTGACTTTGAACTGGTCCGGGTTGAACCATGGTGGCCTGCACCTCCCGACACCACTTTGGTGCCACCACGTGCATTGCTTAGATCCAAAGGTCAACCAAAATCAACCCGACTTAGGAATGAGATGGATTGGCGCGAAGCAGGGCCAGGACAGACGTGTACAAGATGCCATCAACCTGGACATAATTCTCGCACTTGTCGTGTCAGTGGATCGAGTTCCTTGAGGGATGATGGAGTGGGGCCATCAACTGGGGTTGTGTAGTTGATTTAGGACCTATTTTCATTTTTCAGAACCTTGTATTAGCAATCATGTGTATTTAGGAGTTGTATTGTTTCGTATCACTAATCTATGCAGTTGTATTCGAATACTATTCTCCTATATATGTTAGTTGATTCTCAGTGTTATCTTCATTTCTTTCATATTATATTTTTGCATAGTTATCATATGGTTATATCATATTTTATTATAGTAATCATAGAATCCTACTAATTGTTGTTATTATTTGGCATACAGCTGACAAATGGCATTCCGTGTAAACCCCGGACCAGAGGACGGCTCGATTTTGGAGTTGCAGGAGTACCATGTTTCCCAGCATGTATGGCAGGGACATGAGGACCGACACCTGCGGGTTAGACGTGCTCAGAAGATGAAACATATGGACCCCCCCCCCCGGCTCCGATTATTCTATATCTACAGCAGACTGGTTTCTTGGGAGTTGCCCACATGGGCTATTGTAGCATTGATCACTCCCTGATCTCTGCGTTGGTTGAGAGATGGCGCCCAGAGACGCATACATTTCACATGCCTACTGAGGAGTGCACCATTATGTTAGAGGATATCGAAATGATATCGGGTCTTCCCATTGATGGCGCTGCAGTCATTGGCGTTACGCATAGGGATGATTGGCTCAGTTTGTGTGCTCAGTTGTTAGGGATTGATGAGACTCCCTCGCTCATAGCTGGGGCACGCATTGACATGACATACCTATGGCAACCGAGTGTTACTGCAGTCCTTGAGGACGATGATGATGAGTACGTGCAACAGCATGCACGACATTACATACTTCGCTTGCTTGGGGGTTTCTTATGCCCCGATCATTCGGGTAAGCTCGTGCACTTGATGTTCCTCCCATTGTTGGAGGACTTTGCTGTTGCCGAGATGTATAGCTGGGGGTCTGCAGTTTTGGCGTACCTGTATAGAGAGCTTTGTAAAGCTACGGACTATGACGCACGTGAGATCGGAGGGGCATGCATCTTATTTCAGTACTGGGCATGGTATAGATTCCCCCGGCTTACCCCTTCACTAGCTGACCATGCTGAGCCTGATGTGTTTTACGATGCTGATCGTGGTCAATTACGTCCCTTAGGATGGGAGTAAGTTTCTATTTCATTTCGTATTTTTACATTACTTCCTTGACATATTTTGTTAATATTATAACTTACGTTTGCAATACTTTCATTTACCAAATAGGTGGTGCAAGCATAAAGTATTGAGTGATACTGTGATTGGCGTCCTTTCATATTATCGTCAGTTCTTCGATCAGTTGAAGAACGATGAGGTATGTCTTCGTTTACATTCCTTTGACATATTTACTTATGCATATGCCATCATAATGTTTTGTGCATCTCATTTTTTCAGTTTATATGGCAACCATACACGGATGAGCAGGTGGCAGAATTGCCACCTTTTTGTGTGGCTACTAGGGACATAGCGCTGGTAGTGGTCCCTCTCATATGTTTCCATATTGTCAAGTGGTACCAGCCAGACCGCGTCATGCGCCAATTTGGTCTTGACCAACCCATTCCATGGAGACCGCTCCAGCCAGACAGATTGCACTCGGTTACATTGGCAGGTAGGCATAATGAGGATTGGCCAGCTACACATGTTGTTTATATAGCCACCCGGGAGTAGTCGTAGGGAGAAGCTTGTTAGGGGAGTCCTATTGGTCGCACCCCTCAGTTCGCGTTCTGAGTACATGCGTTGGTATAAAAGAATTACCGGACGCTGGATTGCTCCTACTAGCGCATCTATTGGGAATGCGGTAAGGTCTTTACCAATTCGTTAGTGACTATATTAAACTTGTATTCAGTATAATGACATAAATTATATCTGTTTATTAGGCAGACATTGCAGAGTATTTACTCAGTTCAACTACTGATACTGTTGCTCGAGAGGCTGCTACACAGATCCTCCACTCGTTGTGGGAGCATGACCGCATTACGATGGAACAGCTACGTCCAGCTCCAACAGCAGATGATATTTCAAGGCCGCCCGAGGAGTCCAGCCAACAGGGAACGCGGCGTACACGGAGGAAAGGATTGGAGAGCACTCGGACAGGACTTCGACATCCCGAGGAGTCCAGCTCTACTACCCAGCATACGACACAGCCGCCTACCGCTGCTACATACCCACCCACTCAGCCTCTTACCACTGCTACATACCCCCTTACTCAGCCACCACCTGCCTATTACCCACCATACCCACCATACCCTTACCCACCGTATCCATACCCGCCACCGAGTTACCCCTCATATCCTTACCCACCACAGGGTTACCCACCATATCCTTACCCACCACCAGCTTACCCATCATACCCATCACAGCCAGGTCCCTCTTCCGAACCATCTCACAGGCCACCGCATTCTGATGCGGGCCCATCTCATTGACATTGACATGCAATTATATTTAGTGATTTTGTATAAAAGACTATTGATAATATCTTCTTCTGAGTTTGGTACCCTTATTAGATTAGACTATATATGTTTTTCGCACAGTTTTAGATTTTATTAAAGATTTTGGTAACTGGTTGCATTAAACAGGATCATTGGCTTTTGGGGAGGTCCAACATTTAGGGAAAACTCTGTCGAAATTTTTACTAATTCAAATTACTAAAAACTTGGGAGGGGGATTATTGGAATCCGAATCCTACTCATTATCGTTCGAATCCTACTCAAAAAATTTCATTTATTTATTTGAATTAATGCAAGAGTAGTTCAATTGATATGACCAATAATAGGCTTTTTTAGGAAGCATTTAATGCCCATATAATAAAAGACAAGTCATTGAAATTTGTTTTAAGGATTATATTAACCATATATAACCTATAAGTGATACGTCTCTTCTAGAGGATATACCATTTAGTTTTTTTTATATGTTGTTTAAAATATTTGTGTCAAAATAAATAAATATATTCAATAACTTCAATAATAAGATATGTACGTACATTTGATTAGATTATTTTTTAAATATTAAAAATCATAAATAAAGACAAAATTAAAAGAAAATAATTAATACCTATTTTCTTTTTTAAGATAAAAAATAAATTGAAGCAATAAATTTTTCAAAAAAAAAAAAAAAGCATATGTGTTATGTAATTAATAAATCCTCATAATAACTAAATCAATATTAAATATTACCAACATATTAAATTTATCACTTTTAATTTTATATTTTATATTTTACTTCCGTAATTAGTATGGAGTCATTAATAAATTCTTACAAAATTTTATTAAATAATTTAAATAATTTATAAAAATTTAAATTTAAATTTTATGTATAATGCAAGGAAAACGCCAACAATGGTGGCGTTTTTGAGTTATCTCTGCCAATCGGGATGCGCCACGTGGTAGCACATCCACGTAGGTTGCGCCAAGCGTGTTGGCGCAACTTAGTGGATGCGCCAGCCTACGTGGCGCATCCTGATTGGCCAGATAATATTAAAAAAAGTCACGTAGGACAAAAGGGTGGCATTTTGGTATATAGTTTCAAAAGAGTGACATTTTGGTAACTAGTTAAAAAAATGGCAATTTGGTAAATAGTTAAAAAAATAACAATTTCGTAAATAATTTTACCAACAGTGGCAGTTTAGTAAAAAACCATTTGCCTATAAATAGGCAATAGCACAATCAGGAGTGGTACACATTCAGGGAGGGGGAATTCTGAGGAATTTCCTTCTCCCTCCAATTTTCTTTCTCTCTCTTTTTTTCTTTTTCTCTCTTTTAATCTATGTGTAAATAAGTTTCAATCTACTAGGGTCAAAGTGTGAATCTCTTGGTAATAAAATAAGATTAGATTTATTCCTCTCTTGTGCTTTAATGATTTATCTTTCTTGTAGCTATTATACGAGTTATATTTTGTTTCTGATAATTTAGAAACTACCCTTGTAAAGAGGAGTTCTTGATTTATTATAAACAAGATTTTAGCACAGTGAATGCTTTAACCCATTTACAAGTGGTGGTAATAATTAAAAGAAAAATAATATAATTATGTATATTATTTTAATGAACTTTTCTTAAATGATGTATTTTTTAAGCAGTCATTATACGTATTGTATTTTGTTTCCAATCAATTTAGAAACCCTCATTGTAAAGTGGAGTTCTTGATTTGTTGTAGACAAGAGATTGGCACAATGAATGCTTTAACCCATTTACAAGTGTTGGTGTTAGAAACTCCCCTTATAAAGTGGAGATCTTGATTTGTTGTAGATAACATTTTGGCACAGTGAATGCTTGATCCCATTTATGAGTAGTGGTATTAATAGATGATTAAAGAAAACATAATATAATTACGTATACTATTTTAATGGACTTTTAACGTTGTATTTTCCGATTGGAACCTCCATGTTGCGGGGATTCTAATTGAGTTATAAAAGAAATTAATATTACTTTTACTTTATTTACCAAGAGTGAATCTTTTTACCCAAGTAAATAATTTTTATCGTAGTAACAAAATATTTACTTTACCTTAATATTCAACAATTCCCTGTGGATCGACCTCGGACTCACCGAGAAATTTATTATTTGAGACAACCTGCACTTGGGTTTGCAAATACGACAATTAAAAATCCTACATCAAGTTTTTGGCACCGTTGTCGGGGACTTGATTTGAAGAATAAATTCATGGTGTAAATATTTTTGTACATATTAACGTACTAACTAGTGTGATTAAAAAAAAGTGTATGAATAGTGTGTGTGAATAGTGCATGAATAGTGAATGAATAATGCGTAAATAGTATGTGAATAGTATATAAACAGTATGTGAATAGTGTGAATAGTGTGAATAGTAAAAAAAATAATTGAGTGAATAGTATTTTAAAAATATATATATAATTGAAGTAGGGAACAACGTTGTCCCCGTTGAAAAAATGAAAAAGAAAGGTGGTCACGGTGTGACCACAAAAAAAAAAAACCAAAAAAAAAGTTAAAAAAATGAAAATAATAAATAATAATAATAAAATGAAAAAAATAATAAAATAATTAAAAAAATCAAAAAATAATATAAAAAAGTTAAAACATTTTATTTTTTTGTACATACTGACAATGGGGGGAACTCTCCCTTTTATTTTTGGTACATATTAACAGTGGAAGTAATTCTCTCTTTTAATTTCTGTACAGTGAGGGTAACTCTCTCTTTTATTTTTTGTATATACTAACTTAGTGGGAAAACTCTCCCTTTTATTTTTTTGTACATATAACTTTGTGGGAGAAAATCTCTATTTTATTTTCTTGTATATACTAACTCAGTGGGGAAAATCTCTCCCTTTTTTTGTATATACTAACTCAGCTGGGGAAATCTCTCCCTTTTATTTTCTGTAATTTAATTTTTGTATTTTATTTTCTGTATTTTTTTATTTTTATTTATGGTAGTTAGTTTAATACCACACATTTGTTTATATTTTTCTTTATTTGGTGGTTGGTTTAATACCACACCTTTATTTTAATTTTTTTTTTTTGGTGATCGGTTTATTCCACACCTTTGTTAATATTTAATGGCGTGTTTATACCGCCTACTTTTTTTAATATTTTTTTTTTTTATCATGGCAGGTTTATACACTACTTGTAAATATATATATATATATATATATTTAAAAAAAAGTTGAGTTTTGTATATATTTTTATTTTATTTTATTTTCTTATTTCTTTTTCTCTTTTGTAATGTGTAACTAGATTTGTGTGTTTTTAGGGTGAAGACATAACTTGATTCAATTGACATGTATTAAGATTGGAATTCTAATTAACTCTTTTCTATTCAATTTGAGTATTTATTATGGTTCATAATGCTTTTATGAATTGGCCACTCATAAATTGATCTAGTGGGTGTATGTAGAATTGGAAGGTTTGCATATGACCTAGACCATAAATAATAAAGTGCTATGATTTATAATTGTCTAAGAATGGAAGTTATAGGTTGTGTGGGAGAACTGTGGTATTTTCTATGAGAATCACAAGAGTAAAAGTCATGCCTTCAAGAATTAAGGTTTAGACTAAGGAATTAAATGAAAATTAATTACTGATTCTCCTCATCAATTGAATGACTAGAAATTAATTAAAAGGAAGGTCCCAAAGCTACTCTATTGTCTATAATAGATTATTGAATCAAGTGAAATCAGATCCTTAGTGTTGTAATTTTTCGTGTTTTGTTTTCTCTTTTTCTTTTTAATTTTATGTGTCTTTGTGTTTGTTTTTCTTTTTTTTCTCTTAATCAATTTGACAATTTTGTTCACTTGTTGATTTTCTCAACAAGTTTTTACCAATCTAAGTTGATACAGTGGATTTTGTTGCTTCAAGAATTCAAAATGAGCTAAAAATGTTGTTGTAGATCATTTGTCCATACTTACAATAGGCTCACCTTTTTAAAATCACACCTATCAATGATCCTTTTTTCGATGTGTTTTTAATTTTTAATTTCATGTCTTGGTTTGCCAATATTGTCAATTTTCTTGTAACAAGCGAAGTTATTCTTTGGGGATGATTTCCGCAAATAGAAAAGATAAAATATTTTTCATTTAAGAATGGTCAGAGTAAAGAGTCATTAGGAGAAATCTTTTTGACTCTTGAGACGCATTCTTGTGAATTTGTGCAGTGTGAATTTTTTTAATTTGTGGAATCTCTTCAAAGGCAAGTAAGTGCATTACAGTCTTGGGAATCCAACTTAAAAGGACCCTATTTTCCAATTTATAAGAAAATTGGATAGAAAGTTTATCCTCGACTCATAGAAGGCGTTTAAGCCGTTACTGGACGTAAAACCAGAGAAAGATGTAAGCCACAATCACAACTACATGTATATATTTTCTTGTATATCTTCTTCTTATGACAGCCCTGATCCAGTGGCAGCTCAAATAGATTAGTCAGAAAGAAATGTTGCGGGAAGCAGAATGAAAAGCAAGCCAGCCAAGACACTCCAACTTTTTAAATAATTACAAGCTTTGGTTTTCTTCATCGTCCTTTGTTTCTGTTTATATTTGTGCGAGATTTTTCTTTTCAGTAATTGCGGTAACAGGTACTATTTTCTATCCTTTATCTATCTATGTTTTAACATTGAGGACAATATTGTGATCTGGTTGGGGGGAAGGATAGTTGTGTCAATAGTTGTGTGAATAATTGTGTGAATAATTGTGTATAGTTGTATGAATAATTGTGTAAAAAAAATGCTTGAAAAAAAATTTAGGAAGTGTGTTTATTAATATGTTTGTCATGTTTACTAACAACTAAACCAATTAAGGATGACAGAGTAAGGAGTAAATTTTACTGCGAAGGTAATTTTACTCTTGAGACGCATCTAGATTGGGGTAGACAACTAGTTTGTGTGAAAGTAGCAAATGGATGCAGAAAAATTTGCATGATTGAGTAAATTGTCTTCTTTCTTAAACATCACATGCTTGGTTATCGATGATAAAATTTTTGTGGATTGAGAATGATGGATATATGCCTTGTGAGATTTTGAGCCTATTAATGAATGGATTGACCATTTGTACCATTCTCTTCTTTCTTGTGTGAATTTTTCTCATGGAATTGTTACTCTAGAACTTGCTTTGATTCTTTTTTAGGCTACTTTTTCACATGTATACATAAACATGATTAAGGCATTTTTTTCTTGAATTAACTACTTTGACCAAATAGCCAACCTTGCATATTTTCCTTTGCTTAACCCCTTTGAGCTTATTTGATCATTCTTTGTTTCAAACTCATTACGTGCCTTAAATGAAAAACCATGTTCTTACTCAGCCTTAGGGAATAAGAGAGCATTGGCTTAATCATTAGATGATTTTTTGAACAAGTGTGGGGTGTGCATGTAGATTTTAAAAAAAAAGAGAAAAAAAAGAAAAAAAAAAGAGCTGACTATTGTTGTAATCAAAAGAATGCAATTTGCATTGATCTTTAACAAAACACTAGTCAAATATTGGTCATTGTCCTTTATGAAAAGGAAATAAACAGAAAAGGAACTAAGAAATTCTTGGGAAATTTAGACTGAATGTTCTCAAACATCTTCTCCACTCTAACTATAACATAATGTTCTTTTATTCTCTTTAGTGTTTAACTTGTCTTATCTATATTACTTCCTCATTTACCTTAACCTCATTATAACCTTGAATCATGATTTGTGTATATATGTTGTTTTTGAGTAGCCGAGAAGTAGATGATAAGCAAGCTTATGGTAGTGCAATTATTCACGAGTTGAATTGAGTGAAATACTAACTCTTTAAACACTTGAGAGATTGAGAGTGAATTCTGTGATGATCTATCATTCTTGATTCATTCTTTTCAACTGAAGTTTCCTTGCTTGTTAGTTTGAGATGCGAAGAAATGTGACCTCATGAATGTTTTGATCCTTGAATGTCTAGTTGCTCTTCTTAAGTCATTGAATCCTTTGGAGTTTTTAGTTTTTGAGTTTGTGTTGTTTTTCTTGATTCCTTGGTTTTTGTCTTTTGTGTTTTGTCCAGGAGTGCAAAAGTTAAGTGTGGAGGAATTTGATAACACTGTATTTTATACATTTTGTAATCCTCTCACTAGGCTTCTTAAGGTTCAATTAGGCTTAATTAAGTTAGTTTTGACACATTTTATGATATTGAACCTTATTAGATCATTAAATAAATTATTGCATAAATTAACCATAATTATCTCTTTGGCAATGTTTAGTAAACTGACTATAACTTGAGTTACAAATATCTGATTGATGTGATTTTAATCTTGTAGGAAAGCTAAGACAATTCCCTACAACTTTTATGTTGAACACTTTTCCAAATTCTGAGGTCTAATGGGTGATATTGAGCTTTGAAGTCAGAACAGAGGAGGTGAAATTGGGCCTAAATAGTGTGTAATAATTGGACCATATCTTGAGTTTTAGGCATGATTTTGGACTCAAACTAAAGCCATTTTAAAGCAAATATCCAGGCCTACAACTTTCATGAAGACCACTTCTCTCAAAAATGAAAAAATGACTAGACGCATGGCTGTGCATTTGCTCAATTATTATTTTAAAATAATAATAATAATAAAACGTCATTGATTACATAGGAAAACTTAACAATTAAGTTTTACTATTCTTGTTACTGTGCATTTGCATAGTAACATGAATTTGCCTATAAATAGGCAATTGCACAATCAAGAGTGGTACACATTCGGGGAGGGGGAATTCTGAGGAATTTCCTCCTCCCTCCAATTTTCTCTCTCTCTCTTTTTCTCTTTTTCTCTCTTTTAATCTATGTGTAAATAAGTTTCAATCTACTTGGGTCAAAGTGTGAATCTCTTGGTAATAAAATAAAGTTAGATTTATTCCTCTCTTGTACTTCAATGATTTATCTTTCTAGTAGCTATTATACGAGTTATATTTTGTTTCTGATAATTTAGAAACTACCCTTGTAAAGAGGAGTTCTTGATTTATTGTAGACAAGATTTTGGCACAGTGAATGCTTTAACCCATTTATAAGTGGTGGTAATAATTAAAGGAAACATAATATAATTATGTATATTGTTTTAATGGACTTTTCTTAAATGATGTATTTTTCAAGCAGTCATTATACGTATTGTATTTTGTTTCCAATCAATTTAGAAACCCTCATTGTAAAGTGGGGTTCTTGATTTGTTGTAGACAAGAGATTGGCACAATGAATGCTTTAACCCATTTATAAGTGTTAGTGTTAGAAACTCTCCTTATAAAGTGGAGATCTTGATTTGTTATAGATAACATTTTGGCACAGTGAATGCTTGATCCCATTTATGAGTGGTGGTATTAATAGATGATTAAAAGAAACATAATATAATTACGTATACTATTTTAATGGACTTTTAACGTTGTATTTTTTGATTGGAACCTCCATGTTGCGGGGATTCTAATTGAGTTATAAAAGGAATTAATATTACTTTTACTTTATTTACCAAGAGTTGATCTTTTTATCCAAGTAAATAATTTTTACCATAGTAACAAAATATTTACTTCACCTTAATATTCAACAATTCCCTGTGAATCGACCTCGGACTCACCGAGAAATTTATTACTTGAGACAACCTACACTTGGGTTTGCAAATGCGACAATTAAAAATCCCGCATCAAGTTTTTGGCGCCGTTGCCGGGGACTTAATTTGAAGAACAAATTCATGGTGTAAATATTTTTGTACATATTAACATACTAACTAGTGTGATTAAAAAAATTGTGTGAATAGTGCATTAATAGTGAGTGAATAGTGCGTAAATAGTATGTGAATAGTGCATAAACAGTGTGTGAATAGTATGAATAGTAAAAAAATAATTGAGTGAATAGTATTTTAAAAATATATATATAATTGAAGTGGGGGACAACGTTGTCCCCCGTTGAAAAAATGAAAAAGAAAGGTGGTCACGGGTGTGACCACCTAAAAATACCCAAAAAAACCAAAAAAAAAGTAAAAAAAATGATGATAATAAATAATAATAAAAAAGAAAAAATGAAAAAAATAAAAAATAATCAAAAAATAATATAAAAAAGTTAAAACATTTTATTTTCTTGTACATACTAACAGTGGGAGAAACTCTCCCTTTTATTTTTGATACATATTAACAGTGAAGGTAATTCTCCCTTTTAATTTCTGTACAGTGGGGATAACTCTCCCTTTTATTTTTTGTATATACTAACTTAGTGGGAAAACTTTCCCTTTTATTTTTTTGTACATATAACTTTGTGGGGGAAAATCTCTCTTTTATTTTCTTGTATATACTAACTCAATGGGAAAAATCTCTCTCTTTTTTTTTTTTTTGTATATACTAACTCATGGGGAAATCCCTCCCTTTTATTTTTTGTAATTTACTTTTCACATTTTATTTTTTACATTTTTTTATTTTTATTTATGGTGGTTGGTTTAATACCACACCTTTGTTTATATTTTTATTTATTTGGTGGTTAGTTTAATACCACACCTTTATTTTAATTTATTTTATTTTATTTTTTTTGGTGATCGGTTTATTCCACACCTTTGTTAATATTTAATGGTAGGTTTATACTGCCTACTTGTAAATATATATATATATATATATATATATATATATATATATATATAAAAAGTTGAGTTTTGTATATATTTTTATTTTATTTTCTTATTTCTTTTTCTCTTTTGTCATGTGTAACTAAATTTGTGTGTTTTTAGGGCGAAGACGTAACTTGATCCAATTGACATATATTAAGATTGGAATTCTAATTAACTCTTTTTTATTCAATTTGAGTGCTTATTATGGTTCATAATGTTTTTATGAATTAGTCACTCATAAATTGATCTAGTAAGTGTATGTAGAATCGGAAGGTTTACATATGACCTAGACTATAAATAATAAAGTGTCATGATTTATAATTGTCTAGGAATGGAGGTTATAGGTTGTGTGGGAGAAGTATGGTATTTTTCATGAGAATCACAAGAGTAAAAGTCATGCCTTCAAGAATTAAGGTTTAGACTAAGGAATTAAATGAAAATTAATTACTGATTCTCCCCATCAATTGAATGACTAGAAATTAATTAGAAGGAAGGTCCCAAAGCTACTCTATTGTCTATGATAGATTATTGAATTAAGTGAAATCAGATCCTTAGTGTTTTAATTTTTCGTGTTTTGTTTTCTCTTTTTCTTTTTAATTTTGTGTGTCTTTGTGTTTGTTTTTCTTTTTTCCTCTTAATCAATTTGACAATTTTGTGCACTTGTCGATTTTCTCAACAAGTTTTTGTAAATCTAGGTTGATACAGTTGATTTTGTTGCTTCAAGAATTCAAAATGAGCTAAAAAAGTTATTGTAGATCATTTGTCCATACTTACAATAGGCTCACCTTTTTAAAGTCATACCTATCAATGATCCTTTTTTCGATGTGTTTTTAATTTTTAATTTCTTGTCTTGGTTTGCCAATATTGTCAATTTTCTTGTAACAAGCGAAGTTATTCTTTGGGGATGATTTTCGCAAATAGAAAAGATAAAATATTTTTCATTTAAGAATGGTCAGAGTAAAGGGTCATTAGGAGAAATCTTTTTGACTCTTGAGATGCATTCTTATGAATTTGTGCAGTGTGAATTTTTTTAATTTGTGGAATCTCTTCAAAGGCAAGTAAGTGCATTACAGTCTTGGGAATCTGACTTAAAAAGACCCTATTTGCCAATTTATAAGAAAATTGGATGGGAAGCTTATCCTTGACTCATAGAAGGCGTTTAAAACCAGAGGAAGATGTGAGCCACAATCACAACTACATGTATATATTTTCTTGTATATCTTCTTCTTATGACAGCCTTGATCCAGTACACTACTAGAAATTTGGGTTTTAGAGACTGAAAAATCGGTCTCTAAATCAAGAAAATCGGTCTCTAAAATAATTAGAGACTGATTTAGAGACCGATTTCTAAGAGACCGATTTTTCAGTCTCTAAATCGGTCTCTAATTTTCGGTCAAATTTTGGTCAAATATATTTCAAAAAAGTTCATTAGAGACTGATTTAGAGACCGATTTTTTAGAGACCAAAAAAATCGGTCTCTAAATAGGTCTCTAAATCAGTCTCTAAAGCATGAATATATTATATATTTTATAACATCGGTTGTTAAATCGGTCTCTAAGTTAGAGACTGATTTATCTATCTCTAAAATTAGTCTCTAAAATCTCTCTAAATATATTATGTATTTTATAAAATCGGTCTCTAAATCGATCTCTAGTTAGAGACCGATTTATCAGTCTCTAAATCAGTCTCTAAATCGGTCTCTAAAATTCTGAATATAATATATATTTTATAAAATCGGTCACTAAATCGGTCTCTAATTATCGGTCTCTAAATCGGTCTCTAAAATGATAAATGTCTTTTTAAAACATGATTAAAATCTAAAATTTTAAAACACCTAATAAACAACAATCAACAATTTATAATTACTTTTAAATTTATTAAAATCCAAATTTTTAAAATACCTAATAAACAACAATCAACAATCTCATGTATAACCAAACATATAAATAAAAAATAACGTAAACTAAACTAATTCAATCTTTAGAATATATCATTTAAACATCAAGACATGCTAAATAAACTAAAATAAGCATTGTCTACAATATCTCATTACTACAACATTTCAAATATAAGAAAGTTGAACACAACACAAACTAAACTCTAATCATAAAAGCTCCTACTCGTCCTCGTCCTCCTCTTCTGCTCCACCAGTCATGGCAAATGTTTGAGAAAGCTGAAAGTTAATCGACTGCATTAGCTCTTGTACCAGCCGATTTGTCTCCTCAATCTGTCTCCTATTATCTGCCACTTGAGCTCGAAGCTCATTTCTCTCACTTCTTAATTCTTCAAGTTCATCTCTTCGCACCCAGTCAGATGATGAAGAACTTGAGCCACGGTATTGTGGTCTTCTAGCCACTATGGTTGACTCAATTCCAAGACCATATATTTTACCTTTTTTCACTCCAGCCACATTGCGCCACACATCCAACTCATTTGGGGGAGGAGTTCCCTGCTCTGATGCTCTTTGGGTCATTTCTTGCATTTCATTTGCAAATTTAGTCTATTAATACCAATATGACATTAATTAATGCAAAAAGTTAAAGCAGCACATAAATCTAACATAATATAAGTCATGACATAAAATATAAGAATAAACGTGATTTCAATCACAAATACCTCAATCCATTATGACTTCAAAATTTTATTACAAAAGGTCAAAATTGATCAATGATGTTAGTAATTATTTGGGAGCTGAATCCAAACTCCGCATATTATGGCAAATAAAAGTAAATAAATATTAATAAAAGTTGTTTCTTGACTTATAAGTTAGAACAGTAAAGATATATGATTTTCTAAAGTCTATGTGACGATACTTTTTGGATCCTTTTGGGAAATCACCATGAATTGTGGAAGTGCACTAGTGGAACTCAATCATTACTTAATTTACTTTGAGCTTGCTCATGTGAAACAAAATTCATTTTCAAACTACTAGAAACACTAATGAAATAGTGATGGAAACCCGATTCACCTATTCATTTGTTTTCATTAGGGTATAAGCTCTATGATTAGTTATAATCATTAGGCATACCTAATCGGAAACTAAGCAGTTATGATACGAATTATGATTATGATTGTCCAATAAATAACACGTGAAACTTGGAGGGTTCAGTATATTTTCTATGTAAATTGCATAAACTGTAAGGCTATATATGCCATTAGATAAACCAAAGGATGGTCCGTGATTAGGTGAGTTATGTAGGGAAAAGCTAATTCAGACAATAAATTTTCCACAAGCAAAGGTTTCATCAAGGACCTTTTTGTTTAGCCATGAAACTGTCACCTTTAGTTGTCATATTTTTGCAATTAGAGACAAAATGTTATTAAATAGAAGCGGCATTTCTCATAAATAAACCAGTGCTAATCTGAAACAAGCACCAAAAGTCACAAGGTTGCATATTTAGGAGGAATCACAAAAAGAAAACAAAATGGGTACACAGGAAGTGTATGTATAAACTCTGAATTAATTGTACTCATTCCAAACTAACTGATTCAAATAATAAAGTGGCCAAATGGTGGGTACATAGGAAGTGTGCCAAAACAAATGGGAAAAGGACTTTTGACATACAATAAACAAATATCATAACAAGTCAAAAAATAGGCCAGCATAAGAATAAACATGGTTTCAATCACATGTTCAAAGTAAGTTCCTATGATTTATCATCAAAAAGATAATCAAGAGGAATCTAAGCATGATATTGCAAGCACAAACATAAAAAAAATTATAACGTATATTTAGAGTTCCCTTTAAACATCAAGATAGCAACATGAATACAATTAATGAACATCATTATTTCAAACCCAAGAGTTCGAATTAGATAAAACAATTGCTTACAGCTATATGCTCTGATCTCCTATCCACCCATGTGTGATCCTTACATCGATGTGTGTGGTGAAACAATGTTGGTGCTGATGGAACAACACCATTCAACTTAGTCTGCAGCAGTTGTAACAAAATCATATTGGTAAATTTAACCATATTAGACAACTTCGACAATAATGCAAAATAATAGTGAACTTAACCAGATTAGCTCTATGCTGAGATGAGGTAATAGAGCCACTGGTGTGATATGAAGCTCCATATCCTCCACAATCAGATGCCCGATTGGCTTTTGCAATTGCACTTTTCTTCTTGAAAGCTTCACTTTCCCAATGTGTATACAATGCGTCCCATATCTCATCCCCAAGCCAACTTGGTTTCTACATTTTCTTGCGAGCCTTTTCCAAAACATTCTTCAACAATGTTGCACCTCGTTTCTCAAAGTTTCTTCGAGTCCAATAACTATCTGGTGGAATGACAGTATACTTCCTCTACAATATATATTTGAGAAAGCAGATTGTTTATGACAAAAAAAAGTCTATCAAATTTTAAATTGTAGTAATAAAAATTTGAAAATTACCATAAACTCTCCAAACCACATATCTCTTGTGGTACTAATTATCCTTTTCCATGATGTCCATGGCTCTAAATAATGACTCCTGAAGATATCACTGATGCCATTTGCCGCCAAGTGCGAAGGCAAAAATCTACAAACAATACAAGTGTTGGGTTATAATATATCCAACATAATAATGTAATTTAAAAGAATATTACTTATATATACCCATCTCCTTCCAGATATAAAATTGGTTTGCTACTAGACAATTGTGCATCTGATGCATCCTGAGTATGACTTGATCCAAGTGCAGATCCTACATCTATTGGAGGTATAAATGATCCAACATTATGACGAGACTCCTCTGTTGGAGGCACCACACGATGAGATGGTTGAGTAAGAGGTGGTGAAAGTGTACTTGGGATCGAATAAGTAAATGCAGGTAATGTGGGTGATGGAGTAGTAGTAGGAGATGGAGAACTAGCAGAGGTTAGAGGTGGGTGAGTAGTAGAATGTTGAACCGATCGCACTGGCTGTTGCTTTTTTGGGCGACTTTTAGAAACTTTTCCTTTACCTCGATCTCTCTCAGACATCTGCGATGAACACAAATGAAATGTAAATTAAAAATGCTTATCAAATAACTAATAATTAATTTGTGCAAAATCCAAAACACAAATAATTTACCTTTTGTTAACAAATGAAAAAAACAGACACTAATCATATTCATGATCATCATCATCACCATCATCGTCATCCCCATCGTCATCAAGCAATTCATATTGTTGAAGATCTGCATTTTCATTGTCATTTTCAGAATCATTGTCAAAATCAAATTCATCTTCCTCACTATCCTCTCCTTCATTACTTTTTACCTCATCTTCCTGCTCATCCTCACTGACATCAGCTTCTACCTCATGATTATCACCTTCTTCATCTCTTAAGTTATCAAGAGGGTCATCATTTGTTATAAAATCCACATAGGTTGCAGTATCTTGATATGCAACCTCTAATGCATATCGAGCATCAACAGTACCTCTTGGTTTGGTTTTAATGACAACCCATCAATTAGCCTTGTCTTTTATTTTTTCAAGATAAGGTGCATAATACACTTGAATTGCATTTTGAGCAAATATGAATGGATCATATTTTGGATACCGTTGAGTATGTCGAACCTCCACCATTCCATAGTGTTTATGAACCTTCACACCACGATTAAGTACAGCATCAAACCATTCACAATTAAATAACACTAATCGTTTCATTAGTTCTCCTGGGTATTCTACTTCCATAATTTCTTTAATGATACCATAATAATAATTCTCTTCTTCTACTTTGTCATCACCCTTAACACAAACTCCACAATTGATGGTTTTTTTTACCGATACTCCAATCTTCTGTGTGAAACTTATAACCATTGACAAAGTAGATAGGCCATGTATGAACCTTTCTCTTAGGACCCCATGCTAAGTGGTGCAAAAATTGATTTTGTACCAAGTTATTTTTATTGTGAACCTACCAATGAAAATAGTAAAATCAATATAATTTATAAGATAACTGTCAAGTATTTATATCATTAAAAAAAAGTGTTAAGACACTTACGTAACTTCAGAACCAGGTTGGAAATTCAGATGCAATCATACCATTAACATCAGTGCAACTAATGTTTGGATTAGCTGCTTTCAAGTATTCCTCAAAAAATCTAATAACATGCACCAGGTTACTAAATATGAACAAATTACATATACATACTAAAATAAACAATTCAAGAATCATTTAGTTCACTTACCCAATATATGGTTGAACCTCTTCACAATTAAGTAGGATATGTAAATGTGCAGCAACTACTTCCTTATCCATTAAATACCTACTATTACAAGTTCCAACTGAGCGGCCAGGATGATTGAAAATTAATAAAGTAGGTTGGATTGTCTCATCTAAACCTCCATCATCATTTCGACCAACTCTATTTCTCATTGATGGCACATGAGATTCAAAATAATAAGAACAAAAATAAGAAGTCTCTTGGCATAAATATGCCTCACATATGGACCCTTCCACACGTGATTTGTTTTTAACCATTCGTTTCAACCTATTCAAGTACCTAAAAGAAACATGATATCATTAATTACTAAACTTTGAAATAAAAAGATTACCACATTTAAAACGTAATAAATCACGTGATTACCTCTCAAATGGATACATCCATCGATATTGAATAGGGCCTCCTACTCTTGCCTGATACGGCAAATGAATAGGTAAATGCTCCATTGAGTTAAAGAATCCAGGTGGAAAGATTCGTTCCAACTTACACGTTGTAATGACGATGTTTTGCTCCATTAGCAACAAATCAGACACACGTAAAACTGTTGAGCACAAATCTCTAAAGAATTTACTTAATTCAGCTAAAGGCTTCCACACTGGATCTAGTAATGCACCAAAAGCAATTGGTAGCAACCGCTCCATAAACACATAACAATCATGACTTTTCATCCCAAGTAGCTTCCCCTCTCTCGTGTTTACACATCTATGTAGATTAGAGGCATATCCATCAGGAATTTTTAATTCACTAACCCATTTACATACAACCCTTTTTTGCTCCATGGACAAGGCAAATTTTGCTTTAGGCTTCAAAATTTTTTCATTAGGCAATTCTTGCAACTGTAGTTCTCTCCACCTACAATACTCTTTAAGATCCATCCTAGCTTTAACATTGTCTTTGGTTTTGTCTTTAATATCCATCACTGTATTAAAGACATTATTAAACATATTTTTCTCAATATGCATCATATCAAGATTGTGTCTGATCATATTAGTTTTCCAATATGGTAACTCCTAGAAAATACTTTGTTTTATCCAATTATGAGTAACCCCGAACCCAGCACATGTACATGGACTCACCTCAGTCACTTTTGGAACATCATAAACATCTTCCCATACCTCGGCCCCAGACAACCTAGGTGGAGGTACAGATTTCTCTTGTCTATTCTTATAAAATGCATCCTTATTTCTGCGGTATACATGATTCATAGGCAGAAATTGACGATGACAATCAAACCAAGAACATTTACCACCATATTTCAAAGTGAAAGCCTTTGTTCGATTCATACAATATGGACATGCCAATCTCCCTGCTGTACTCCAACCCGACAACATGTCGTACGCAGGAAAGTCATTTATTGTCCACATTAATGCAGCTTTCATTACGAAATTTTCTTTTTTTGAAATATCATAAGTTAGGACACCTTCTTCCCACAATAATTTCAACTCATCTATCAAAGGTTGCAAATACACATCTATTTTACTTTTCGGATTGTGTGGCCCAGGAATAATCAAAGTCAAGAACATATATGGAGTTGTCATGCATAGTTCTGGAGGAAGATTGTACGGAGTGACAATTACAGGCCAACGGGAATAAGGAATAGCTGACTGACTATATGGAGTAAAACCATCAGCACTTAAGCCTAATCTAACATTTCTTGGTTCAGCTTTAAATTCAGGATATGTTTCATCAAAATGTTTCCAGTCTTCTCCATCTGATGGATGACATAACACTCCTGATTCTCGTCTATTTTCATAATGCCATCTCATGTGCGGAGCAGAACTCATTGAAGCATATAATCTCTTCAGCCTAGGAATGAGAGGTAAATAAATCAACCTTTTTACAGGGATCTCCTTGGTTTTTCCCTTACCAATCCTTTTTATTTTATATCGAGCCGCACCACAAAATGTGCATTCTGTAACTCCCTCTTCATTGAACAACATACAACCATTCATGCAACAATCAATTCTCCTTGCAGTAAGACCTAGTTTGGAAACTATTTTTTTCACCTTGTAAAAATTTTCTGGGATGAGATTTTCAAGAGGATGTGTCCTTTTCATAAGTGCTACTGTTTGATTAAAAGATCGTTGGGAAATGTTTCCCTCTGATTTGAATTCAATAATTCAATAGCAACAAATAATTCAGTTTCATCTTTACATCCCGGCCACAAAGGCTTTTGGGCCGCATGAAGCATATCATAAAAATTTTTAGCATCTTTATTTGGAGGTTCCTCTAAGGGTTGATTGTTATGGAACCCAAACTCTGGACCAACCGCATCATAAACCATGGCCTCAAATCTATTTAAATGGTCATTATTACCCATTTGTGTAGTGGTAGAGGTGCTTGGATGACTATTGAAAACTCCTATCAAAGTCGGATCAATTTCTCCATGACTTGTCTAATACCAATAATCATGTTTAAACCTCTTTTGATAAAGATGAACTTTAACGTCCTCAGGAGTCAAGTACTTCAGGTTTTTGCACTTAGAACAAGGGCATCTAATATTTTCATTTGATAGATGTGCTTGTTGGCATGCAAAGGAAACAAATTGTTCAACCCCCTCAATAAACATATCAGCAAGTCCCTTCCTACCCGGTAAAAGTCTATTATACATCCAACAACGATATTGACGAATGTCCATATTCTGTAACATAATCAAAATGAAATATTAAAACTACAAGTGAAATTTAGTTTAACCACATGCAACAAATTTCTAAAATTAATCTAAAATTAGACATTAGTTCATTACTTTTAAACAAAAATTATATAAATTTAAGATACAACAACATCCTCAAAATCATTGTCATTTCAAAACATATAGACCCTAGAACAAGTTTAACATACAAAATAATACCAAGAACAAGCCTAAAGTAGAAGAAGAACAAAATCAAAGTTTGGGATTTACCTCTTATCTCAAAAGTTTGAAACTTCAACCTCAAGCACCTATACATACGAAAACAAAATTTAAAAAATCAATAAAGAGGCTCATTCAAGAATGGACTAAGAAATAATTGCAGGGGGGAGAGAGAAAGAGAATGTTAAAAGGGTTCCTAGTTCCATTTGACTGCTCAAATAATAGTACTACGTACCATGTTTTCCAGGTTTTAGATATGACTTAGGTTATTTTCTTCAACCAAAACATATAACATGGCATAGAAGTATAAAACAAAATGTGATCTGGCTGGGCATTTTAAAGATAGGCTAACCAAGCAAGACTTTAATTTTCTTTTTGTTGGAAAAGCAATACTTTAATTTGAAAAGTGGCAAGGTAAATTAGCCGTGGATGGACTACCTATAGAAACAATTAGATAAAGTATTGTATGATCTTAGATTCTAATCAGATGGTTTCGCACGTCCAACTCAAAGCGAACATTGTCTGAACATGTCATCACTTAATTCATGCTTAAAAGAATGTAATTGAAAGAGTTAAGTTAAATTTGAGAGCTAAATAAAGTGTTATAAGTGATAAAAAAATACTAAAAAAGTAAGAAAAATAAGAGTAATGTTACTATAACTTCTTCTACATTCTTAAAATATCACTCCATTTTTAATAAAAATGTATGACACTTAGATTTTTCTAATTAAATTAAATCTAACATCTTAATAAAATTTTAAAACTGTTGAATAAATGTATACAATGCACAAAATTATGAAAAAAAATTGTTGGATGTAAAATTATGAAGATTTTAATTTCTATAAAATATTAATATACATGTCATACCATGATATATATATATATATATATATATATATATATATATATACACTAATTTAAAGATATTGATATACTAAAGAGTGATTAATCGTTCAAATTATTTATTTCAAGAAACAGTAGTTGGTGTAAAGCTAGAATCTTTATATCCATATTTAGTTTAATATAACTTTTTATTCGTATAAATAATAAAAAAGCAAGCAACTGGAAAAGAAAAGATATGCTAAAAAAATAGAGAAAAGGACTTGTACCATAAAAAAGTAGAGAAAAGGACAATGAAGGATAGAGAGAGAGAGAGAGAGAGCACCGACACTTTTGGGAATTGGAAGGTAACAATGAACTAGATCATATCTGGAAGAATTATTTACCAAAAAAAAATATCTGAAAGAATTGACCACTTTCTAAGTCTCTTGTACTGTTAATCTGCACTTAAAAGAAAAAGAAATAAAAAATAAAACTTCAATCTATATCTGTGTATGTTGATTGAGTTAGCAAATTAGCAGCAGGGTTGCAGTTGGAGAAAAAGAAAGAAAGAAAGCATCGAACCACTCATAGAATGCAAAATTCGTACTAATTAATAGGGAAGGTCATAAAAATAGGTTGCAATGCTAATGAACTGGCACTAGGTTGAGTGTATGGAACTAAGCTTATTATGGATACTGTTGAACAAATTTACAATAAGCAGCAGCAATAGGTGATAATTTGCTAGGTTATCTATTTTCCATAACTTTTTGAGTGGATTTCACCACTTAAGCCTTACTTTTGACGTTATTTTGATCTTAAGATAACTATATTTTATCTTTTTAGTTAATCCATTCTAACTCGTTAGATTGAGTCATTCTGATTAAAATTATTGGTGTTTTATCTCATTTGCTAATGTTTTGATTGTAGGCACCAAAGGAAACAAGATGAAGCTCAACAGAGTGAAGGACATTCACTGAAGTCCAGGCGCCAGGCGCCCAAATGCTGAGCGCCAGGCGCTCAGTACACAGCAAACAACATCTTCTGTAGTCCAGGCACCAGGCGCCCAAAGTCTGAGCGCCAGGCGCTCACCCTCCCGAAACTCAACATTTTAAGTGAAGTCCAGGCGCTAGGCGCTCAAAGTCTGAGCACTAGGCGCTCACCCTCCCGAGACTCAATTTTAAGTGAAGTCCAGGCGCCAGGCGCCCAAAGTCTGAGCGCCAGCCGCTCACCCTCCCGAGGCTCAATTTTAAGTGAAGTTTTGAGTGCTAGGCGCTGGATTCTAGAGCGCCAGGTGCCCTGCTCATTCCTGAAGTCTTGTTGCACATGCTCATCTCTCTCGCTCTGTCCTCTCTTCATACATATTCATTCACAAACACAGAATAACAATAACAAAGATTAATTAACACAAGGCATTTTATTAGAAGAGAACCTGAAGAAGGAAGGATGTCTAGGAAGACATGCTAGCGCAACAGAATCGGAGAATGGGGAATGAGGCTCAACAATGTTTTCAGCTCTTCCATGAGGCCGTTCGGTGCTGGAGCAAATCCGGCTGAATCAGATCCGGCTGGAGTAGATCCGGCTGGAGTAGATCCAGCTGAAGCAGATCTGGCTGGAGTAGATCCGGCTGGAGCAGATCCGGCAGGTGCAGACCGTGGAGCAAATCTGGCAGGTGCAGACCAGAGAATGGGGGAATGGGGGGCTGGAGTAATGGGAGGCTGGAGAGAATCAGATAGGGAGAAGTATATTTGGCAAATATTTGGGAAAGTTTGCTGATTATGGGGGAGAACTATTTCTTAGAGACCGAAAATTCGGTCTTTATTGATTTATTTATTTTTTGTGTAAATTTTTTTTATTTAGAGACCGAAATATCGGTCTCTAATAGTAAAATATATTATTATTTTTTTAATTTTTTTATAACATAAAATCGGTCTCTAATTTGGTCTCTAAAATATTTAGAGACCGATTTAGAGACTGGTTTTTTTTTTTTTTGTAGCAAATTTGATTTTTTTTAAAAATCGGTCTCTATTTCGGTCTCTATAGAGACCGAAATAAATCGGTCTCTAAAACCCAATTTTCTAGTAGTGGTAGCAGCTCAGATAAATTGGTCAGAAAGAAATGTTGCGGGAAGCAGAATGAAAAGCAAGCCAGCCAAGACACTCTAACTTTTTAAATAATTACAAGCTTTGGTTTTCTTCATCGTCCTTTGTTTCTGTTTATATTTGTGCGAGATTTTTATTTTCAGTAATTGCGGTAACAGGTACTATCTTCTATCCTTTACCTATCTATGTTTTAACATTGAGGATAATGTTGTGATCTAGTTGGGGGGAAGAAAAGTTGTGTCAATAGTTATGTGAATAATTGTGTATAGTTGTGTGAATAATTGTGTAAAAAAAATGCTTGAAAAAAAAATTTAGGAAGTGTGTTTTTTAATATGTTTGTCATGTTTACTAACAACTAAACCAATTAAGGATGGCAGAGTAAGGAGTAAATTTTGCTGTGAAGGTAATTTTACTCTTGAGACGCATCTAGATTGGGATAGACAACTAGTTTGTGTGGAAGTAGCAAATGGATTCAGAAAAATTTGCATGATTGAGTAAATTGTCTTCTTTCTTTAACATCACATGCTTGATTATGGATGTTAAAATTTTTGTGGATTGAGAATGATGGATATATGCCTTGTAATATTTTAAGCCTATCAATGAATGGATTGACCATTTGTACCATTCTCTTCTTTCTTGTGTGAATTTTTCTCATGGAATTGTTACTCTAGAACTTGCTTTAATTCTTTTTTAGGCTACTTTTTCACATGTATACATAAACATGATTAAGGCATTTTTTTTCTTGAATTAACTACTTTGACCAAATAGCCAACCTTGCATATTTTCCTTTGCTTAACCCCTTTGAGCTTATTTGACCATTCTTTGTTTCAAACTCATTAGGTGCCTTAAATAAAAAACCATGTTCTTACTCAGCCTTAGGGAATAAGAGAGCATTGGCTTAATCATTAGATGAGTTTTTGAACAAGTGTGGGGGTGTGCATGTAGATTTTAAAAAAAAAAGAGAAAAAAAAAGAAAAAAAAAGAGCTGACTACTGCTGTAATCAAAAGAATGCAATTTGCATTGATCTTTAACAAAACATTAGTCAGGTATTGGTCATTGTCCTTTATGAAAAGGAAGTAAACAGAAAAGGAACTAAGAAATTCTTGGGAAATTTAGACTGAATGTTCTCAAACATCTTCTCCACTCTAACTGTAACATAATGTTCTTTTATTCTCTTTAGTGTTTAACTTGTCCTATCTATATTACTTCCTCCTTTACCTTAACCTCATTATAACCTTGAATAAAGTCCTCATTATTTGTGTATATATGTTGTTTTTGAGTAGCCAAGAAGTAGATGATAAGCAAGCTTATGGTAGTACAATTATTCATGAGTTGAATTGAGTAAAATACTAACTTTTTAAACACCTGAGAGATTGAGAGTGAATTCTGTGAGGATCTATCATTCTTGATTCATTCTCTTCAACTGAAGTTTCCTTGCTTGTTGGTTTGAGATGCGAAGAAATGTTACCTCATGAATGTTTTGATCCTTGAATGTCTAGTTGCTCTTCTTAAGTCATTGAATCCTTTGGAGTTTTTAGTTTTTGAGTTTGTGTTGTTTTTCTTTATTCCTTGGTTTTTGTCTTTTGTGTTTTGCCCAAGAGTGCAAAAGTTAAGTGTGGGGGAATTTGATAACATTGTATTTTATACATTTTGTAATCCTCTCACTAGGCTTCTTAAGGTTCAATTAGGTTTAATTAAGTTAGTTTTGACACATTTTATGATATTGAACCTTACTGGATCATTAAATAAATTATTGCATAAATTGGCCGTAATTATCTCTTTGGCAATGTTTGGTAAACTGACTATAACTTGAGTTACAAATATCTGATTGATGTGATTTTAGTCTTGTAGGAAAGCTAAGACAATTCCCTACAACTTTTATGTTGAATACTTTTCCA
The DNA here is from genome assembly GCA_029884595.1 of Ormosia semicastrata. NCBI lineage: Eukaryota > Viridiplantae > Streptophyta > Magnoliopsida > Fabales > Fabaceae > Ormosia > Ormosia semicastrata. The sequence goes on along the minus strand of JAQQTO010000042.1, from coordinate 16,740,485 downwards.
AATTCTGAGATCTAATTGGTGATATTGAGCTTTGAAGTCAGAACAGAGGAGTTGAAATTGGGCCTAAATAGTGTGCAGTAATTGGACCATATCTTGAGTTCTAGGCATAATTTTGGACTCAAAATAAAGCCATTTTAAAGCAAATATCCAGACTTACAACTTTCATGAAAACCACTTCTCTTAAAAATGAAAAAATGATTGGACGCACGGCTGTGCATTTGCTCAATTATTATTTAAAAAAAGGAAAAAATAATAATAAAACGTCATTGATTAAGTAGGAAAACTTAACAATTAAGTTTTACTATTCATGTTACTGTACATTTGCACAGTAACATGAATTTGCCTATAAATAGGCAATTGCACAATCAGGAGTGGTACACATTCGAGGAGGGGGAATTCTGAGGAATTTCCTCCTCCCTCTAATTTTCTTTCTCTCTCTTTTTCTCTTTTTCTCTCTTTTAATTTATGTGTAAATAAGTTTCAAAGTGTGAATCTCTTGGTAATAAAATAAAGTTAGATTTATTCCTCTCTTGTGCTTTAATGATTTATCTTTCTAGTAGCTATTATACGAGTTATATTTTGTTTCTGATAATTTAGAAACTACCCTTGTAAAGAGGAGTTCTTGATTTATTGTAGACAAAATTTTGACACAGTGAATGTTTTAACTCATTTACAAGTGGTGGTAATAATTAAAGGAAACATAATATAATTATGTATATTATTTTAATGGACTTTTCTTAAATGATGTATTTTTCAAGCAGTCATTATACGTATTGTATTTTGTTTCCAATCAATTTAGAAACCCTCATTGTAAAGTGGAGTTCTTGATTTGTTGTAGACAAGAGATTGGCACAATGAATGCTTTAACCCATTTACAAGTGTTGGTGTTAGAAACTCTCCTTATAAAGTGGAGATCTTGATTTGTTGTAGACAACATTTTGGCACAGTGAATGCTTGATCTCATTTATGTGTGGTGGTATTAATAGATGATTAAAGGAAACATAATATAATTACGTATACTATTTTAAAGGACTTTAAACGTTGTATTTTTCAATTGAAACCTCCATGTTGTGAGAATTCTAATTGAGTTATAAAAGGAATTAATCTTACTTTTACTTTATTTACCAAGAGTGGATCTTTTTACCTAAGTAAATAATTTTTACCGTAGTAACAAAATATTTACTTCACCTTAATCTTCAACAATTCCCTGTGGATCGACCTCGGACTCACCGAGAAATTTATTACTTGAGACAACCTGCACTTGGGTTTGCAAATGCGACAATTAAAAAATGTGCATCAAGATACGTGTATGTTACTGAGAATTTGCATGTTCTCACCCCTATCTGTATTTTCATGGTAAAAACAAGTTAAGACCCTTCAAAGGGTAAAAAGATAAAGAAACCAAAGAATTAATGTAGTTTAGTTTTCTGTGTTTCTTTTATAAATAAAGTTGATGTATTTATTTATATCTGCATTGAGGATGTAAAGTTGTATATATAATACTTTTCCTTTTTGGGCTTTTGTTGTATATGTGTATGACTTGTTAGTTATGACTCTCCATAATTATTTATAAATATTATGAATTAGTTGTTGATTATGTTAAAAGTAGCATAACTGTTACCGTTTGTCCAGGTATTTGTTAGTTATACTAGGGTAACAGTATTAGGATGTGAGTCAACAAGACATAATCAGTTTTATTGAAGAACATATTGTTCATAGGTTTGGAATACCACAAAACTTAACAACAAATCTGGGAACAAATTTTACTGGTTGAAGGATTATGCAATTTACTAAGTCAAAAAACATCAAAATGATTACTTCAACTCTATACTATGCCCGGGTCAATGATCAAGTTGAAGCAATTAATAAAATTATCCTTAGTTTGATAAAGAAACATGTTGATCGAAGGCGAAGGAATTGGCACAATACACATAATCAAATTTTTTGGACTTAGAGAAATTCTCCTAAAGAAGCTACTGGGAGTATGCCTTATAAACTAGTGTATGGTTATGAAGTTGTGTTACTAATTGAAATTAATCTTCAATCCATTAAATTACAACGCCAAGATGAACTTCCCAATGATGATTATTGGAGTTCAATGTACGATGAGTTGAACAACTTGGATGAAGAACGTTTGATTGCTTTGGAAAATTTAGTACAATAGGAATAAGGAATAGCCAAATTTTATGATCGTCAAATTAAATCCAAAGAATTTAAACTTGGTGATTTAGTTTGGAAAGTTATTTCTCCAATGGATAAGAAATCAAAGAAATATGGTAAGTGATCCACAAATTGGGATGGACCTTATCGAGTTTAAAAAGACCTTTTCTGGGAACGCATATGCTATTTTAGATATTAACACTCAAGATAGAATTCCTTCGATTAATAGCAAATACTTAAAAACATATAGACCAATAATTCAAGAAGTAAATATAGAACACTAAAATTAAAGATTTGATTCGTAGAATTTGAATTACAAAAGATAGGAAAAAATGTATACAAGTCCAAGTCTATTTCATGATATTTTTTAAAGAAAACACAAGACTTGACAATTTTTCCTCAGCTTTCTTCCTCGAAGCACGAGAAGGTGAAAAACTGGTTCTAAAGTAGCAATGACCAATAGTACAACTCGAGTTTCTTTAGCCCATTGGGTGCAATCAATTCTCATTTATTTCTTTTGGCCCTTACATCCATGAAAGTTTGCATTGTATTATGCTTTGTTCGTAACTCGTTTAATTGTTTCTTGAGATCTTCAATCTGAGTTGAGAGGTTTTCAAACTGGCTCTGAGCATTTGTCATAGTTGTATTCATTTGAGTCTGTTTATCTTTAGCATTAGCTACCTTCTTTTGTAGTTTAGCCTTGGCTTCAAGGAGCTGTTGGTGATCACAAATAGGTTGTTGAAAACTTAAGAAGTTGATCAAAAGATCTTCAAAAAAGCTTCTAGCTTTTTGAATAGTTTCCTTGCCATTTGGCGCAAGTTGCTAGTCATTCTAGCCAATCTACTCAAAGAGAGAGATAATATTTTGCTTCAAAGCCTCGTCAAACATAATCTAGTCCACTCCAACATCTGGCGCTTTTTCCAAGTCTTGCAGCAAAGTGTTGTTGATGGGTGTGCTCTAGACTTCTACTTCAAACTGGGTAACAAATTGTTGAGACTTCGAGGACATAGAGATCTTCCCAGAAAGCATCCCTTCTAAGAAACTTAAAGGATCTTCTTTGAGCATTTCAGAAAAATCATCAAGATCTGTAAAGTTCAATGTGTTTATAGGAGGAATACTAACTAGTGCATTTGTAACTTCAACTTCATTTCTCATCTCCTTAATTACCTTTATGTGGGTAGGAGAAGGAAGATCAAAGTCTATAATAGGTGGTGTTTGAATTGTAGCAGATTGAACTTTGACTTCTCATTTGACCTGAGGAGGTGGTGAAGGAACAAATCCCCTTTCTACTTGAAGGGGTGAGTTCACTAGAGTGGGAAGTTTCAATTTTGGAGGAGATGGATGTGAGTTTTCATGAACAAGAGAATTCTCGATATCCATAATTGAAGGCTCTTTTCAACATCCTATATAAAAGAATCGAGTTAGAGGACAATAAGAAAACCATAAATAAAGAAATTTCATGGTTATTACCACAAAGGTATCTGGCATTGGGTTTGAAGCACCCAATGGAGAACTGGTAGAATGTTTGATGTTTGCAGTAGGTTCAACTATAGGCTCTTGGTGTGTTTCGACAACCTCTTCTTCTATTGATGGCAGAGGGTTATCTCGCTTCCTTTTTTGAGTAGCTACTTTAATTCTTGGAACTTTACTCTCAAAAGCTTTTGCAGTGCTCAAAGAGGTAGGCTGCATGAAGAAGCAATAATAACTACAAAGAAATAGAAATCATTTCTTTTGTAAGGAAAAAATTATGCCTTTGAAAACGATTTCTTGAGTAGTTTTGAAGTATCAATATTCTAAAGAGTTTCTCTAATGACTTCTTTGATTAAAGCATATTTAAGACTTCATCAATCAAAGGTATTAATTATTGATTAGACACCTTAAAGGCTTTCGAGGTGTTTGTATTCTTTTTATTCAGAAGGGTAGTTTCATCAGATGAAGTAGCTTCATTATCAGAACTCTAGTGTTCTTTAGGGCCTTTGGGTCATCCATCACTTTCGTACCCTTTGACACTACAAAGCAATACACAAAGTTACTCAAAAAAACTTGAAAGAATAAAAACAAGCAAGTTAGAAAATTACTATAAGGTGGATGCTTAGTTACTCGAGTGTTACCATCTAGAAAACCATGATAGTTAAACAAATATTTATTTGCAAAAGTAACTTTCTTTTTCTTAAGTATATAATAAACTCCAATTTCCCTATTAGCTAGATTTGGAAACTAGTGGGCCATATCGAAAGGAGCATTAGGTAATGGAGGGTACTTGGTTAAGAGCTTATTATGGTCCTCGAATTTTGTTGTTGGATTCGACATAAGGATGCTAATAAACTTAGCATACTATTTTTGGTGATGCTCAACTTTCTTATGTCTAAGGACTTGTTTAGCCTCTCAAAATACCGCCCTCACACTTCGAGGATCCCATTTAACTTTAAAATATTTTTTGAATTTGAGGGTTTCTTGAAGATGCGTACTTTTAGATTTTCTTCTTTGGATCACCAGTCTGCATGGAAGAAGTTGAGTTAGTCAATCATTGAAAAAAAAGCTCCAAATCTACTCGATTCTTTGAGTAACATTTGTGCTACCAATCAGTAAAGGCAATTGTGCACAAATAGCTAGGTGTGTAGTCGAAAGGGTTGAACTATTCCTTTCTCTTTTCATTCATTCGAAGATATGCTCTAAGAGCTTTAATCGAAGATAGGGTGCTATCACAAAGTTAAAAAATTTCTTTCATTGACAAAGGTGATGGAAGAGCTTGGGAAAAGCCAAACTAGCGGGATAGTGTACAAGGAAAATAGCAAACTACTCATTTGTCGTTAGAGCTTGGGAAATTAGTTGAGAGTGTTTGGGGGCATAAGAAGTTACTCCATAACTCAATATTTTTCGATTGGGCCCCAGGACTATCAATGAAAAGGGGTTGAGTAAACCACTTAGGTCTTTGATCTTATTTTGAAAAAGGAGCTAAATTTTGGTTATCTGAATGATACTTAATTCCATGGAAAAAGGGAAAAGAAAAACTTGAAGTCTTTGACATCTTAACCCTTTTTTAGAATTAAAATTTAGAAAAGAGAGACGACAACCCTCAATATTTCTTGAAATATTGGATAGGGCTCAAAAATGGAATTTATCCAGAGTTGCAATAGACAGAAAGGTCCACCTAAGTTTGTCAATTTCTCTCAACCATCTTGAAGGATATTGATTGCTCTTGCCCTTGAATCGTAAAACTAGAAAAGAATCAATTTACTAAGACATAATTGATTTCCTTCATGAAGAAGAGTTGCCAAAGAAATCAAATATTTTGGGATTTGGAGAGACTTTGTGTAGAAGACATAAGCACTAAGCCAATAAAGAAGAAAACACATCTTTTTCATCAGATACTACATTAGTATCTTTATGATGATTTTTAATAAAGTGTGTATATGTGAGTTTACCTAAGTTCAGTTTTAAAGGTTGGGTAGGTTCCAAATCTGGAATAATGATTTCCCCAATTAGTCGAAGACTAGCTATGGCAGCAAGGTCGAACAAGGTAGGAGCAATCATCTCATAAGAGACATGAAAGTTATTGGTGGTCTTATTCTAGAAAAAGAAAGAGCTGGCAAGCATTGTAGGGTTCAAATCAATATGAAGTCTATTGAGTTGAATAAAATCAAAAATACCAATGCGCTTCCACAAATCAATTTTCAATTTTTCGACTCCATTCAAACAACTCAGATAATTGGTTTTTGGATAAGGTGGAAAGCTTCGAAAAACTTTAGAAAAATAGTTGAAAAAATCAACTGACACTTTTTTCCCCCTGGAAGCAAGGATGGTTTCTTTTTCTAGACAAGGAAAGAAATGGGAAATGGATTCAATTTCATCTAGGGGAAGAATTGGACCTAAGAATGCATGCCTAGAGTTAGCTACGAAAAAAGGTATCAGTGCCTGTGATTTCCAAAGCTTTGAGTTATCTACTAAAGGATTAGGGGCATACAAAATCCCACTACGGTCAGTTGGAGCTTGAACTAGAGCAGCATCAGGGAGTTTCTCAATCTCATTCCTAGAAGATTGAGATTGTTGGCTTGAAGATGCCATTTGTGGATACCAAGGCAGTTTTAGGATTTAAAACCTTTAAGAAGTGCAGAAATTGCTTTGATTTTGAACAAAAGAAGAGGATTTTACTAAGAGTTGTGGAATGCTTGGTTGTCATAGAGAGCTTACATTAAAAATATGGGAGTTTCTTGGTTGCAAGGTTGATGAAAGTGATCGCTTTAAGCTACTAGAGAGGTTTTATAATGAGTGGAGTTCAAAAGGCGTTAGTAAGGCCTTAATTGCAAAACAGATAGAGCCTTAAAAAGGCCCCATAATGTGTAGTGGTTCCTAGTAAAGTGGAAGCAAGATAGAACATGGGGTTTTCCATGTGTCCATTCAAATCCTTGCTTCCCTCTAAAATTTTTTCAACTAATAGATTCTATAAGGAGTTCAAAGATTGAAAAGACTGGAGTCTTTTCACCTAACAAAGGTGATGTGATTTGAATTGAAAATATGCAAATCAAACAATTTAATATTTACCTTTTTCCAAAAATAGTCAAGGGGATAAATATTGGGGGGATATATTGGTATCAAAATAAATCTTTTTGATTCCATAAAGGGGTCAAAGGTTTATTATTCAATCCTATGTCATTATTCAGATGACAAATTAAAGTTCCAAGAAGATCTCGATCAAGCAATTAAAGGAGGTTTTTGACTAAATACAAAAGGCAAGATCGAGATGAAGAAAAGGATCCAAAACTAGAAGTCCCTGCTAAAAGCATAACCAAATTCAAGAAAGCAACAACGGAGGTTTCGAACTTATCAATAGTTTCAAGACAGTTATATATTTGAACTCAAACTTCAAATTCAAATGGTAAGTTTATATTTGAATTTGTTAAGTTATCAGTAGTTAGAAATATAACAATCAGACAAGTGTCATTGTTTAGATTATGAAGCTATTCTAGACTAAAACACTTGTCAAGATCTTGTTTACTTTTCTTGTCTATAAATACTAAAGAGGTGAAGACATCAAGATGGTTGGAAACACTTATATACATATTTCATATATCCTAATTAAGTCACTCTGATGCCTATAGATTCAAAGGTATTAACCAAGTATATCTTCCACCTTGCTTTTCTTTATGTAAATTTTACATTTTAATGAAAGTTTCATTCTATCTCTTTATTTTCTTTATGTAAATTTTACATTTTAATGAAAGTTTCATGAAAGTTTCATATCTCTTTATTTTCTTTATGTAAATTTTACATTTTAATGAAAGTTTCATTCTATCTCTTTATTTTCTTTATGTAAATTTTACATTTTAATGAAAGTTTCATTCTATCTCTTTATTTTGAACATTAATTTCTCTTCATCCTGATCGAATGATCCTTGTGATCATTTGATTTTTATTTAAATGCTTTTGTTTACATTACTTGCTTTGCTTTTTTTATTTTCATTCTCATTTTAGCCAAGTTTACTTTGCCGAAGTTTAATTCTAGAGGTTCTTTACATGTTTTCTTTACATGTTTTCCTTACATACTTTCATTTAGTTACTCGTCACTTTCAATTACATTGATGTTTACTATTTTTAATCCATTTTGCTTGCACTTTACATTTTGCTGCATTTTCTATATGTTTTGCCTTTTGTTTTTCGATTTCTAAGTGTAATCTCTTGTCATTATTTGTTTTTATTGCTCACACTAAAATTACACATCTTGTACTTGAGAGTCTTAAGAAGGAGAAATCCCCTTCTCAAATTGCTAACAGCAATCAAATTTTCCCTTTGACAAAAATCTAGTTAAACAGCTAGATTGTCAATCATTTGATATTTTATAGCTGGATTTCGTATCCCTTTCATATGTTACACTTCTTATCTTATATCTTGTGATGTAAAAATACAGGTATTTGTTTTTGGGACCATCAACAAAATCACTTTTTACCGTCAATGAAAATGGAATGGCTCAAACAAAGTAGAAAATGAACATGAATAATGCAGCAATGTACTATTAAAAAATGTATAAGAAAAGATCTACATAATCTATATGAGAAATAAATAAATAAATACGTAAAAATCACCAGACATGTATAATCTCTAAACGGTTTCATCCTAACCCTGAATCCAAACACTCCTTTTCATCACCAAAGTTCCACCCCGTAACTACAATCCTTGTGAACAATCCTCGCCTGCACCGTTAACTTATCCACCGTCACATCACAGTTCACCTTAACGGTGATCTTCCACGTCTTAACAGACCCCACTTTGATTTTCACAGGCGCCCTCAGCTTCAACGTTAACGGCACACTCTGTTTGGTCACCGCATTCACCAATGCCCTCCGATCAGATTCCATGAGCTCAATGCCGTTACCCCTCAACGCCGTACGAAACACCGTCACGTTATTTGACGGCTGATAAAACCCCGGCAACGCGCCGTCACAGAGCCTAACTTCTTTGTAGAACATCTCAACGGAGCTACCCTTCTCGTAGTAGATTCCGATCTTGTCGTTGCCGTTATCGGCCCTAACTGCGACGTCGAATTCCGTCGATATCGCCGCCGCAGACGACGGCGACGAGAGGTTCATTCCCTTGATGGCCAGGCTTTCGACTGCGTAATTCGGTGCCTCTGGCCGGAAAACGAAGTAGAAAACGCCGGCCGCGATGCCGAGAAGCACGATGAGGATGATAACGAGGATGATGAACCAGCAAATGCAGCAGCAGCACCGGCAACGGCGAGTTTTCCGGCGCGTGTAGTTGTTGTAGCGATGGGCATTCTCCGGCGGAGGGATGTGGTAGACCTGGTCCTTGGGGATCTTGATGACGTAGGCTTCCGTCGGAGGGACCGGTTTCTCCGGCGGTGGTGGAGTGGGCTTCTGAGTAACGGTGGCGGCTTCATGAGACGACGTCGTTTGTAACTCGGCAGAAAATGGGGCCGAGGTGTGCGGGTGAACTCGATCAGCCATTGGGTGAGTCGCTGAGTAACGAGTCGCGGGTTATCTGCAACTGAAATGAAGTTAAAAGAGTGGTGAGTGTTTTGCAGCGTTCCTCTGCTGAGAGCTTGTTTAGTTGAAATAGGAAGGAAAAGCGTGTGCGTGTAAAATGTTGTGCTGTATAAGTCCTAGGGGTATATGTGGAATTTCAAGTATACAACTACTTTTGAGTATTTTTCGTTTGTTTGTTTTATTTAATTTTCAAATCAAAATTTATAGATATAAAAAAAACCTTAACGTTTATCTGGTGGAGAGCATCAATCTCAACTCAAATCAGCAACATTGACGAGTTTGTTAAGTGCATTGCACGATACAAGCATTTCAGAATCTTAATGGTCGTGACTGACTCATTTAATTTAGAATTCACATTTTTATTTTTTTAAAGAATGTGAGAAAAATATAAGTATTTTTAAGAATTTATCATTGAATATAATAATTTTATACCAGATCCAAATAAAAAATTTATGCAAAATGCAGTTTATCTTTTTTTTTTTAACAACAACGTAGATTTCTTTTGGTACAAATATTAACAATGATGGATACTTCTCAAACCCTTACTCCTCACCATTATGATCTTATACATACTATCAAAACCCTCTATTCCTCACTATTAACCGAATCCCAGTGTTTAGATTAATTTCAAATTTATAATTATTCTAATATTCATTAATAAAAATTGAGAGTGTCTAAAAAAAATTTGTGTGTAACAATTAATATCACTATTTGAATGAAATTGTATTAGAATAATTTCAAGGAATCAATTGCATTATTTTTCACATTATCATTTTCATTTTGTACTTCCTGTGGATGTGAAGTTAAACATGGTAAAAATCTTGATATAAGATAATTTCAAGGAATCGATTTCAAGGCCTTTTTTTTTCTTCTTTGAATGAAATTAGATAATATAAGATATCTGATTGAAGAAGAGCAAGAAAATTGATAAAGAAAGAAGAGAACCAAAAAGAACAACTACATACTTGAATGAGCAGTAAATTCCCTTTGTTGCGTGACAAAGAGGTAAACCGCCAAAGATGACACTGTTGAGGAAACTTGAGAGTTGAGAAAAGAAGGGAAGGAAGCAGTGAGCAAAACGACGTAGGATTAGTGTATTTATAGGCAGAGGTTATGGAATGAGAAATGAACAAAGAACAACGACTCTTCGAAGAAGGCTACTACTAGGTAAAAATAGTAAACAATAAATCAAATTAAAAAGATTAAAAAAATAAAAGAAAATAAGGTACAGATCGGTGTTGGATGTTACTTTACTACGTTAGTGGGAAAAGAAAGCTCGAAGATCGAAACGAACGGGAAGGCGTGTTTGGCTGTAGCTTGTGTTTTTCTCTTTCTTTAATGTGATCTCCTATTTTGTTTGCGTGTTAGCTGGCATTTTCGCATGAATAATTTTAAACAATAATAATAATTTTATCACAAATAATATATATATATATATATTTTTTTATATTTTTTAATATTATTTATTATATTTTTTTATTATTTTTTTCACTTAATTATATTCACTCAAAATAAATATAAAAAATAATATTAAATTAAAAATAATATAAAAACATTATTTTTAAATTCTAAATCATCAATCACGATTTTTTTATTTTTTTAATTATTAAATAAAAAATATTAAATATCTTTTATATTTTTAAAATATTAAATATATTTATTTTTTTATAAATACTGACTTTATTTAATATTAAAAAATTAAAAAAAACTTTTAAAAAGATATATCAAAAGTCTTTCCGCATACACGGTTTTGCTCGTTTTGGATGGACCTTGGGTTATGAAAAGAAGAAAACGCCGCGGTCTTTGATTTGCATTCCCAAAATGGTTTTCTCTTTCTTTAATGTGATCTCCTATTTTGTCTGCGCGTTAGCTGGCAGTTCGGCATACACGGTTTTGTTCGTTTTGGACGGACGTGGGGTTATGAAAAGAAGAAAACGCCGCGGTCTTTGATTTGCATTTCCAAAATGGATATAATAATCATGATTTTTTTATATCATTTTTTATATTTATTTTTATATTATTAATTATAATTTTTTTATTTTTTTACTTAATCATAATTATTAAAAAATAATATAAAAAATAATATTTGTTGATATAATGGACTCATTGAGTCACTATTAGGCTTAATCACCTAATAGTCACTATCAATCACTATTTTTGAATAGACTCATTAAACTCACTTAAGTTCAATCATATGATTGATATCTCAAATCATTATTTTTAAATACTAATATTTTAAGTTTTATCTTTTCACACGTCACTATTAGTCTTTTAAATTTTATCTGATACACACTACTATGTTTATCTACTCTTTCTACCTCTGCTCGTATCAAGCCATTCACTTCGTCATCACTAAAGCTTGCTTCACACCACTATTCCCTGTAGTTAATTTTTTTTATGCACATATACTTGTACATGGTTAATTATATTAGGAGAAGTTGGTTTAAGGAATTTTTTAAAAAAGTCAATAGAATTTATGCTCTATACTTTTTGGGAATGACTTACTAAGTAACAAATATTACTACATATGACATATATTAAGATATTATAAATTTTTAAACTTATAGAAATGTTACTAATGAATTATGAATTTTTTTTCTTAAATTTTGTAATTATATATATACATAAACCAAGTAATAGAGGAGAAAAGTTCTGAAGGAGAAGAACAGGAAAAATCTAACGTGAAGAAAATGAATATTTTCTAACTTGCAATAATCTGAACACAATCTGTGTATTTATGCATGAGTGTTGTGAATTAACTTAGCTAACTATAGTAAATGACAGTAACCAACTTTAACTAACTTCTAACTAATATCTAACTAGCTACTAACTATATCAATAGCTCCTCAAGCTGAAGAATATATGTCCATCATTCCTAGCTTGGAACTAAGAAAATAAAAAACCTTAGGAGAAGCAACCTTGGTACAGAAGTCATCAATTTGAGATGATGAAGGAATTGGTAACAAATGTACAAGTCCTACTTGAACCTTGTCTTTGACTATGTGACAATCAATTTTGATGTGCTTGGTTCTCTCATGAAAGATTGGATTAACAGCTATATGCCTTGCTGATTGATTGTCACAGTAAATCAATGAAGGTTGAATGTGAGCAATCTGGAAATCCTGCAAAAAATAGGTAAGCCACTGTAATTCACATGTGGTTGTGGCTAAGGCACAGTACTCAGAAGATGATTTAGAAACTGTAGCCTACTTCTTTGATTTCCAAGATATGAGGGAATCTCCTAGAAAAATGCAATAATCTGTGATAGATTTTCTACTGTTAGGGCAAGCTGCCCAATCTAAATCTGAGAACCATTTAAGTTGTAGAGAGGAAGATCGAGGAGAAAATAAGCCTTTTCCTGGAAAGGCTTTTGTTACCAAGTGGCCTCAATACTCAAGAGGGGGGGTGAATTAAGTAAGTAAAATAAGTTCGCAAATCTTTCGCAAATCGATTGATAACTAATTTTCGTTGAAGCTATTGAATGATTAGAGATGATTGGATAAATGAGATGAATTCACTTACTTATAAATACGATAGCCTACGGAGACAATAACCAAGAGAATTAATGAAACAGTGCACAAAATAAATAGAGAAGGGTTTTGAGAGAAATAAACACAGTCGTTTATTCTGGTTCGATCACCAATCCACTTGTAATCTACGTCCAGTCCCCAAGTAACTCCTTGAGATTTTCCACTATATCTTCAAGCTTCAATGGGTGCTTGAAAACCACTACAACCTTGAGCACTCAACACTAAGGGATACCTCACCCTAAAGCTTGAGCCTCTATTTTCCAAGGGATACCTCACCCTTTACAGTTTGGAGGGATGCCTCACCCTCTCTACAGAAGTTACAAAGTTTGAATGGATAGAAACTCTCTTAAAAGAGCAGATATTACAACTGGAAACTCAACTGGTATATATTTCACGGTTTACGCTCAGAAACAGAGTATTAATGGAGAAATAGATGAAAACTCGTTTTTAATGCTCAACCCAGATTTTTCAGATTGATTGTCTAACCTCCATAAATGCCCAACAACTTCTATTTATAAGTCCTTGAAGATTAGAGCCGTTGGAGGTGGTTAGAGCATTAAATGTTATGCAACTATCCGTTAATTTTTGTTTCTGGAAATCTTCATTATTCGAATAAGACATTTCTTATTTGAATAACGCTTGAAATAGCTTTCACCGTGTTTTCCTCTGTAATATGTTATTCGAATAACATCCTGGTTATTCGAATAACCAGATAATTATTTGCTTTCTGGAAAACACGTTATTCCAATAACGTTCATGTTATTCGAATAATTCATTCAAATAAATGAGCTTCAGTTCCTGTTATTCGAATAACAACATAGTTATTCGAATAACCAATTCGGCATGGTTTTATTTGAAAGCCTTGTTATTCGAATAACCAGTAACGTATGGCTTTTCTGAAATACTTGTTATTCGAATAACAACTCTGTTATTCGAATAACCAATTCATGAACAGACTTCCTGAGATGTGTTATTCGAATAATACTTCTGTTATTAAAATAACCTATTCGTGCCAAGAAACTTTTGAAACGCTTATTCGAATAATGCATGGCTTTATTCGAATAAGCCCTTTCCTGAGTTATTGAATTGGAATCACTGACTTGTGTTATTCGAATAAGGGACCCCTTATTCGAATAATACATGTGAAAACATGTTTTGAGCTTTTTAAAATGTTGCTCTTGATTCCATATAATCTTGTAAGTTTATGGACACGATGTGATTAATTCTTTGGAAGTTAAAAACCATATTGAAGCCTTGAAAACTTGTGTGCTATTACAAAACGCAAGATTAACCTTATTTGTGAATCTTTATATACCTTTACACAAAGATTAAAGTCCTAAAAGCTATACTTGATGGTCTTGATAATCTTGGACTTGATCTTGCAACATCTTTGAGTTTGTTATCATCAAAACATATTCTTCATCGGATACATGCCAGTCACAGCTTTGATGTATTTTAGGATTCGAAGTGCAGCATTATAATGAGATAGCATAATTTAGACAGGAACTAACTGAGATGGTGCACAACATAGGTAATGTCTGGCCTAGTTGTAGTCAAATATAATAAGCGACCAATTAATATTCTATAGCAAGAAATATCTTCATAACACTGACCATCATCCTTTTTAAGCCTAACATCAGAGAGCATGAGAGTGGAAACAAGTTTGCAAGCCAATAGACCAGCATCCTCTACAAGTTCAAGTGCATAGTTCCTTTGACATAAGGAAATGCCACTACTATTGTGTGATATTTCAAAATACTTAAGAATTCCCAGATCTTTGATCTTGAATGCTGAGTCCAAATAATGCTTAATAGATTAAATCTCATCTATGTCATTGCCAGCCAAGATAATGTCATCAACATATACCAATAAGGCAGTGAAGGAAGATCCTTGTTTCTTGATGAATAAGGAGTAATCAACTTTGCTTGGTGTATAACCAGAAGTAATCAGGGAGCTTGACAATTTGGAGAACCATTGTCTGCTAGCTTGTCACAAACCATAAAGAGATTTCTGTAATTTGCATACTTGGTTTGCCGTAGGAGAATGAAAACCAGGGGGAAGGGTCATGTAGACATCTTTATTCAAATCCCCATGTAAAAAGGCATTATTTACATCAAGTTAATGTAAGCACCACTGTTGAGTGGATGGAAGAGCCAACAAGAGTCTCACTGTAGTCATTTTGGCTATTGGTGAGAAAGTCTCATGAAAATCCAACCCTTCAATTTGTGTGTAGCCTTTGGCTACATACTAATCTTGCCTTAAACCTTTCAATACTACTGCCAGACCTGTATTTCACTCGATAGGCCCACTTACAGCCAATTGGCTACTTACCAGGAGGAAGATCAACTAATGTCCAAGTTTGATTTTGCTCCAAAGCTTAGATTTCAAAAGGTCATGGCCTGTCTCTAATAGTCATACTTAACAGCTTGGGTATAAGTTTTGGGTTCAGGTATGGTGGTGATATTCAGAATGAAGGTTTTATGGGTAGGGGACAATTTTGTATATGAAAGAAAATCAAATAATGGATATAGGTTACCTGAAGAAATTGGGTTCTGTGTTGAAGCATTAAGGATGCAATGATAATCCTGCAAATAACTAGGTGGCCTCCTAGTTCGGGATGAATGCCTAGAAGGTGAATTAATAACATTCTGTGGTGGTGGGGCAAGTAGGGGAAGAACAGGTGGGGTAACAAAAATATCATAATCAAGAGAAGGAGTTTCAAGAACTAGTTGATTATGACTGACAGATTCAGTGATAGAAAAAGATGAGGAATGCTGATAAGGAAAAATAGTTTCATGAAAAAGAACATTCCTAGAGACAAAAACAAATTTGGAG
The DNA here is from genome assembly GCA_029884595.1 of Ormosia semicastrata. NCBI lineage: Eukaryota > Viridiplantae > Streptophyta > Magnoliopsida > Fabales > Fabaceae > Ormosia > Ormosia semicastrata. The sequence goes on along the minus strand of JAQQTO010000042.1, from coordinate 16,724,960 downwards.
TTAATATCAAAAAGTAAATAGCCCTTGACACCAGTTCTAAATCTTAGGAAAACACATTTCATTGCTCTAGAATCAAATTTAGTCCTATGATTAACAAGTGTGACTGTAAAACACAAACAACCAAACACTTTAAGATTAGCAAAAATAGGAGGTTTGTTATACAAAACAATATGAGGAACTTGATTTTGAATTGAAATAGAAAGAAATCTATTGATCATATTGAAAAAGTGGTCTAAACGATGGAATTTGACTTAAAAATGAGTGACCTTTCACTAAAGCCTTGCTTAAAATGCCATTTTCCTTCAAGGGAACAAGTCTAAGCTCAATCTAAAATTAGGCCATTTTTCTAAAAATTACAAAACTGCCCAAAAACCTTACCAAATGATGAAAATTGGCTAAAATCTGAGTACCAGATCTTAAGGATCACTTTGCTCCAAATAATGTTTTACCCTTGGAGACCAAATTTTACCTCAATCAGAGTTGGCCAGATTGCACTTTGTTCTCTCCTGCACCAGAAACTAGGGAAATAATGCTAGCAGTGTATGAAATAGTGGTAGGAAGCTAGGAACATGCCCAAAATGAATGCATAACACTCACAATAAGGTCTTGCAATGCAATTGGCAATAACATCAACAAAAGGATGGTCAACAGCAGCAAAAGCCAATGGAATAGTAATTATGCAGCAGAATTGCAAGTATGTGAGTAATTGTGTTAATTGCAGCAGAATGAGCAGTGTGGTATGCTAAGTAATGTAATACGAGTATGAGGCAATCATGCAATGCACAATAACAGAATGCAATGTAGCTGAGTCCAATGTAACAGTGGCATAAAATTTGCAGCAAGTGAATCTAAGCCAATGGAACAGTGACTAGTGCAGCAAAGTGTAAGGTAGCAGCAGGTAGGACAAAGCAGCAAAATGTGAATTATGCAAGGCAACAAAATGTGAATTATGCAATGAATTCATACAAATCCAATGCAACAGTAATCCAATGTAACAGAATCCAATGTAACAGTGCAGCAGAATGCAAAATCTGTAGCAGAAAAAATAGCAAAATGCACTTAAGGACTTCCAGCAAAGTTAATCACGAGTATAGAGAAATTAACAACTATTAGGAACTCCTAATAAACCTAAGAAACCGAAAATAGATTCCCCGACAACGGCGCCAAATTTTGATGAGCGATGTCATACTCGCCTCAAAATAGACTAGGATTTAAATGGAATATATCATAGTGCATAACCTAGGTCATTTCCCAATGATCAATTCGAATTTCTCAAGCATATTAGAAGTTATCAATAGGTAGGGGGTTTTGTTCATCAAGTAACAGAGTACAAATTCAACAATAATTAGAAGTAAATTCGAAACTGGAAACACCAATCCAAGGTCTTTAATTCAAGTGGCAGAGTTAATCATAGTTCAAAGAGAGTGGAATTCTTTATGCATTTACCTCTGTTAATTTGAATTCAACTAGATAATCACCTAGAATTTGATCAACTAAAACAGAATCACAATCGCAATTCTTGATTAAGATTGAATTAAACACAATTTCGAATTAACATAGATTACCAATCGATGATCTATTCTCCATTAGATTCAGATTAATCAATCCAAATTTATCTTCAATTTCGAAAACATAATCATAAATCAATTGAAGAATGAGAAGAGGGAAGAACACAATCAGAAATCATAATTAAACAAAAGAACTCAAAACTTTAACCACAATCATTGAATTCCTTGGATTGATTGGATCTTTAGCCTTCTATGGCCATCACCATTGGAAAGATACAGAACCTTCAGAGAAGAGAGAAAACAAAAATAGAGAAGACGAAAAGAGAGAAAAGAATTCTTGATTCAATTTGTAAAACTGAAAAAAGATACAAAAAGGTCCTTTTCGTATTCTACCTTAACCTATTTGTAACTAAAAATTCTTTTGTAATTTCTAATCTACCCCTAGCCCAAACTATAGCCCTCTGAATAAGCTTTTCAGAGACATATAATTTGCCTTATTTGGGCTTAAATTGAGAGAGTTAAGCCCAAATCAGTGAGGGAAGGTCTAAGCTTTATGACAGTAACAACATCCTAACTTTTGAGGCTCAATTTCGCCCTGAATCTAGTTGAAATAGAAAAACTGCATTAGACGCAAAATTGTGTATCTTCGTCTCAGCTTTCAGGGACACCAAGATCATCCAAATGTGACATTTGTAGCCCAAGATATGATCTGTACAAGACAGAAAGGTCAAAATGAGCTAAATTCCAAAAATTGATTAAGCTTTTACAACTAAGCTCAATAAGGCCCAATCATCTAAAACTCACCCACAAACATAATATTGGATACAATTATCATCAACTAGGCCAAATATAAAGTAATAATGAATGCCTCAAAATTGATTGATCAATCATAAATACTACATGAGCAATGGCAAAAGTCCAAAAAGATTTTGGAAGGCATGATTCAAACATAAGAGATCTAGCTACTGTCAGAATGTGTTGATGTTTGCGTTCAATAACTCCATTCTGCTATGGAGACTCAACACAAGATCTTTGATAGATAATACCCTTTTCTTGATAAAATTGTGACAAAGAAAGGAATTCTAGACCATTGTCAGATTTGAGGATTTTAACTTTGGTGGAAAACTGAGTTTCAACAAGAGAAAGAAAATTTTTAGTATGAAGGGCAATTTCTGATTTTTGTTTCATGAAAAACAATCAAGTGTGCCTTGAGTTATCATCTACTACAGTCAAAAAATATTTATAGTCTTGAAAAGAAGGAAGAGAACAAGGAATGTCCATATGTATCAAATAAAAAATGCAACTTGATTTTGTAATACTATCAAAATATGGCAGTCTTATGAATTTTGCCATAGGACAATGTTACATACAAAATGGGAATAACAAGCAATATATGGAAAAAAAACTTGTGTAATTCATCTAACTTGGCACCAGATGGGTGATCAAGCCTAAAATGCCAAATATCATTGGTTACTGGAGGTACAGATGCAGAATTTATAGAATTCACCATTGTGGATGATTGCAACACATACAAGCCATTAATGACCTCAGCTGATCCAATCTTCTTCAAGGAAGTGTGTGTAGAATTATCTTTGCCTTAATGATTTAATATGTTAAATTTTGATGATGACAAATGCATGACAAAAGGATATTGATCATGCTACATAGATGTACTTAATAGATTATATTAGATCATGCATGATCATGTACTCTATCTTATTATATTTCATATAAGAATCATGCATATTCTTTTATAGCATCTTTTATAGAATATATCTAATAATGTGTCATATAAGTTGTATTAAATTAATATTAGATTTGACTCTATTTAAATGAAAATATGCAAAGTATTCTTTGTTTCATCCTATATAGAGCATATCTATTAGTAATTGATAAATGTCTTATTTGGATGTGCTTATAAAAGTCATATATGCATGATAGACTAACTAGAGTTATATATTTATGAATCATATGTATGAATATATTGAATTATGAATTTGGACTAACTATGTTTGTTTAAGTAAGTAATACTTTGTAGGATAGTTTAAGTACCAAGAGTGAGCATTGCAATAAGAAAGTAAAAAATTATAATTATGCTCAACTCAAGAAGAATGAGAATGATAAGATGTTCCAAGCAATTATAAGATTTGAAGAGAAGAACTTTGTGGAAGCTTGAATTACATCAAGAAGCCTAAGGACTAGAATTAATATATTTTCTTTTTAGGCTTTCTCCTGTGTAAAGATAGAGGATTTACAAGAAAAGAACTCAAATATGTTTGTAAATCTTTAAAAATGGTTCTTACATGCTAAAATTCCCAAGAAACATGTTTTGAAAAGCTAGTCATGGTAGGAGTTCAAAACTATGAAAAATAGTCAAGTTTGAGTTTAGAAAAGCTGACCTTTAGTTACTATTTCGATCATAACTTTCAAAATACTTTTAGTTTTGTTGTGAAACTTTTTCATTTGAAAATAGACTCAAATATCTTTCCAATGAATGGTCATTTGCTTTAAATGGATAAGAAATAAGGAAGTTATGATCATTTAAAGTTTGAGTTTTGAAAAGCTGACCTTTGATTACTCTTTTGATCATAACTTTCAAAATACTTTGATTTTTGTTGTCAAACTTATTTTATTTGAAAATAAACTCAAAGATCTTTCCAATGAGTGGTCATTTTAATTTGAACAGATAAGAAATGAAGAAGTTATGACCATTTAAAGTCAATTTTCAAAATCATAGATTTGTAATCAATTACATAAGCCTTGTAATTGATTACAACTTTGGCAGAGACTTTGTAATCGATTACATGAGGCTTGTAATCAATTACATACTGCTCAGAAATGCTCCCAATGGCTATAAATGGCTAGTTTTCATAAAAAAAATTTATTTCTAAACACTACCAATGACTCTTTTATCACTTGGGCTCTATATATAAGTGATATTTGAAGCTTTTACAACTTTAGAACACTTGATTTGATCCTTGAATCATTAAAATCATATTTTGAGCTCTTTATTACAAAATTCTTCTATTCTTTTATTCTTCAAGTTGTATATTTACTCTTGTGAGAGTTTCTAATTTTTTTCTTCATCTTAAAATCATTGTAAGAGGGTGAGGTATCCCTCAATAGAGAAAAGGGTGAGGTATCCCTTGTAGTGAGGTTCAAACACAAAGGGTGAGGTATTCCAAAGGTGTTGTGAGTGCTCTTAAATGTAAAGGTTTTTTCAAGCACCTGTGAAACTTGAAGAGTTGGAGGCTCTAGCACAAGGGTGAGGTATCTTAAGGTATGAGGAGTGCTCTTATTTGTACAAAGGTTTTCCTAGCACCCGTGAAGTCTAGGAGATAGTGAAGAAAATCTCAAGTTAAGCTTGGGAACAGGATGTAGGCCACAAGTGATTGGTGGTTGAATCAGGATAAATTCTTGAGTTTGATTCTCTCTTCCCTACACTCTTTAATTTCAGTATTTGGTGTAGTATATTTATCTATTGCATATCTTGTCATCTTGATGTTTTAATTCTAAGAACTTGATATCTAACTTATTTGCTTGATTTATCCCATAACCCAAATTGTATTTAAGTAATCTACAATAGTTATATCTTTGTTAGACTTATTCCGCTGTATGTGTTAATTGAAAATATCAAAATGTATAATTTCTCAAAGTTGCTTTGAAAATTTGTAATCACTCAATTCATCCCCCTCTTGGGTGATGGTTGTCATGGCTAAGAATGTGATCCTGAATGAAACAAGAATTATGCTTAAAAATTATGTCACAATGAAGTGAGAAAGTCAATTTTGAAACTGAAATGAGATTAAAGGTGAACTGAGGCAAGAACAAGACATCAGTGATATAAAACTGGTTTAAAAATATGATATTACCATAAATTTGAGTAAGGACAGGAGTTCCATTAGGTAATCTAACAGAAATAGGCTTTATTTGTTTGTATGATGAATATAAACTCAGTGAACAACATATATGGTTTATTGCTCCTGTGTCTAATATCCAACTAATTAGTTTGGAATGACAATTGAAAGCTAAATGAGTGCTACCTGAGGTGGATTTATTAGTATTGGGTTCTAGTTGAGTAGTAACATAGTTTGCTATGTGTTGTTGATGTGACTGTTGAATAAGATTCATTAGAGTCTGAATCTGAGTTGAGGTAAAACCAGAATTGGATATTGGATTGAATGAACTCCTTGGTAAAATGTCTGCAGAATCAATTTCTTCAACATTTATTGAACTGATATTATTAGCCACTGAAGGAGGCTTACGACCTTTACCATAACCTGGTGGAAAACTATGTTTTTGATAGCATACATCTATAGTATGACCACTTTTGTGGCAATGAGTGCAAAACTTGGAAGGAGCAGCACCTCTGCCCATAGGTGATTTCCTTTTTGCAAATTTATTGAAACCAAAGTTAACATCATTACTTATGGTAGCAAGAACTTTTGAATCATCATGCAATTGACTAATAAACTACCTTTCTTGTTGAATAATGAGAGAGAACACTTTATTAATGTCAGGTAAAGGCTCCATCATCAAGATTTGAGACTTAACAACTGAGTAAGATTCATTCAAATCTTTCAGAAAATGCATTACCTAATCTTGTAGTCTATGGGATCGAATTATTGAAACCAAATCATAGATGCAAGGGTGTTGACACCTATAATTTGGGATTGGTTTGAAGTTTTCCAACTCCTCCCATAATGACTTCAACCTGTTACCAAGTGGTCTCAAACTCAAGAGGGGGGGTGAATTGAGTTTATAAAATACTTTCGCTAATCTTTCATAAAAACGTTTGTTTATCAATTTTTGTTGAAACTATTGGATGATTGAAGTGAAAGGATAAATGAGATTGTATACTTCATTCACAAATTAAACAAGCTAAGATAAATAACATTCAAGCAAGCATACAAAATAAATGCACAAATGTAAAGAGATGAGTTTAGAAGATCAAACACAAGGTTTATCCTGATTCAGCCACTAATCCACTTGTGACCTACGTCCAGTCCTCAAGTAACTGCTAGAGATTTTTCACTATATCTTCAAGCTTCAACAGGTGCTTGACAACTTTTACAATTAAAAGCACTCAACACACCTTGGGATACCTCACCCTTGTGCTTGAGCCTCAAATAGGGATATCTCACCTTTTACAACTTTTGAGGGATGCCTCACCCTCAAGGGATACCTCACCCTTTTCCAACTTTGAGAGATACCTCACTTTCTAAGGGATACCTCACCCTTTACTCTAGAGGGATACCTCACCCTCTCTTTTTCAGATTGCATAAAGTGTAGAGGATAGAAACTCTCTTAAAGAGTAGATAATGCAACTTGAAGGTTATGGGTATCAAGGATTTACACACTAGGCTCAAAACAGAGTTTTGGAGAAAAAAGATGATGAAATTCATTTTCAATGCTCAAGAATAATTTTCAGAATATTCTCCAACCTTTCATGAATGTTCAAACACTTTCATTTATATCCCAAAGTAAGATATAGCCGTTGGTAGTGGTTTTGAAGGATTTATTAAGAAATATAGCTGTTTATAATTGTTGGGAAATGTTTCTACATTTTCAGATAACCGGTCAGGACATTGTCCTAATCGGTTAGGGCCTTTAGATTTTGGCCTCTGTGAAACTCAATAACCGGTTAAGCAATTGGCTTAATCGGTTAGGCCTTTTTAGAAAGCCTTTCCACATTCATTTTAAACATATACTAACCGGTTAGGGATTTGCCTTAATCGGTTAGGCCATTCAAAATGGCCAAATCCTGTTTTATTAAAACCATGAGCTAACCGGTTAGGCAATAGGCCTAATTGGTTAGGCTCTCTGTAAAGGAGCCTATTCACATGTTATAAAACACTCCTAACCGGTTAGGGAATGAGCCCTAATTGGTTAGGGCCTTTTATGAGCAGAGAGGCAGTGCCTCTGACTTGCAAAATAATCAGTTAGGAATACATCCTAATCGGTTAGACCCTTAGAAAAAAAAGCTTCTGACTATAAAAGCTCATAACTCCTTGGTTCTTTATCCGTTTTAAGCAAATGATCATTCATTGGAAATATCTTTGAGTCTATTTTCATATGAAATAAGTTTTAGAACAAAACTCAAAGTATTTTGAAAGATATAATCGAAAGAGTAACCAAACGTTAGTTTTACAAAACACAAATTTGACTATTTTTCAAAGATTTGAATTACCACCAAAAACTAGCTTTCCAAAAATACTTTGTTAGGCATTTAAACATTTAAGAAACATTTTGTAAAGATGTTAAAACATATTTTGAGCTTAGTGTGATTCCCATTTACCTTTACACATGATCTAGATCCTATATGCTAATCTTGAATATTCTTGGAGCTTGATCAATGCATTGCCATTCCTTTCTTATTTGTTATCATCAAAACCATTCTTCAAAACCATTCCTTTAGTTAATGCTAATTACATTCTCTCCTTTTTTGATGATGACAAACATTCATTGAGAAAAGAGTTAGTTCAAATAAATTAGAATTCACAAAAGGTGTATTAGAAACTTACTCCCCCTCTATTTTTCAAGAGGTGATTAGATCAGATATTGCACAGCCCCCTTTGCTTTTGGAATCCCAAGATCATTGAATTTATACCTTGTTATTTACCTTTTCTCAATGACTCATAAAATTCTCCCCTTTTTGTCATGATAAAAAAGATATACAATATATAGATTTTGACAAAGAGAGAAGTTATTTGCAATAATACCATGTTTATAGTAAATGCAAATATTCTAGACAAATATTGAACATGCATTGCCATATCATGTCAAAAGTAACATTGAATTTAAAGCAATTGTTCACCATAATATACATTTTACAGTAAAAAGTATGAATTATGCAGCAAAAAGGCCAATTTATGCAGCAAATGATGCAACAAAGCTATTTAAATGCATGATTGATCTATTAAAAAAAAACAGAGACAGATTAGTTGAAGGAGGACATGGCTGGGAGAGTTTTCTGAAGACTCCTAACCGGTTAGGGGGTGCTGGGTAACCGGTTAGGTGAAATAAAAAAGAGGTCCTAATCGGTTTGCTAGTTATTCTAATCGGTTATTAGGCTTTCGCAGAAAGCATTTTGCCTTGACAGAACAGTTCCAAAAAACAAATAACAGATTGTTTTCTCCTTCTACTTGATTATTGCACTCCCAAGATTGGAAAATCTTCAAGAAAATAGAAACTCATCTAGAGAATCATCATGACTTTGCCTTATTTTCAAACCATCATAAATGTAACTTAACAACACATTATGCAATATCATGACAAATTATGCAGTAAATGACAAATTATGCATGATTAATCCAATATGCCAATTTTAAAGATATTTTCATTAAATATGCTATTTCAAACAAGAAGCAAACTAATCTAGCATATTCAAGACATGCAAAGATATTTTCAAGAAATTAAGCTAGAGAAGCATAAACCAAATTTTCAGTTTACCAATAGTTGCAAGTCCAAGCTTCTTGAAGACAAGGAAGAGAACTTGAAGTATTTTCTAAACTTATGCTTAGAGTAGCCACTTTTGAGATTCCAAAGTTAGTTCTTGGCCTTCAAGCACATCTACAACACACTTTAATTTTTGGCTTTTAGTACCTAACTTTTCTTGGGTCCTTGTGTGTTAGTTTTAGGCAAGGTGCCTTTGGGGACCCAAGTCATTTTAGTCCCAACCTTGGTGTTCAAGTTCTTCCAAACATTGCATGTAGAGGCACTATGCCCTTTTCCCCCCACAATAAAAGCATTTAATAAAGGGACTACTTGATGTACTTGAGAAAACAAAGAAATTTTTGAGAAACTTTTGTTAGTTATTTGGATTATACCCTAAATAAGCCTTTTGAAAAACACATTTTTGTTTCCCTAGTAACACATTCAAATTGTCTCTTCCAAGGGTAAAGTTTGCAAGCGTATTCTTTAAATCTTCAATTTCACTTTCAAATGCTTTGCATGATGAGCAAGATGAGGGTGTGGGTGCATTATCATGTGAAGAGCATGTTATGCATGAAGAATTTGCATCTATCAATCCAAGAGTTTCATTTTCTAATTTTAATTCCTCAATTTCTTTATTTAAAGCAGAAATTTGATTTTCGAATGAGGAAATTATTTTCTTTGAACATGAAATCATTTTTGCAAGCCTCATAGATTCATTATGCAATTCTTCAAATGCATCTTGCAATTCATCATAGGAAGGGGAAGAGTTTGATTCAAAATTTAAGGATGTTACCTCCATGTCATCTTCATCTTCCTCTTCTCCTCTAGCCATGAAACATAGATTGGCTTTCTCATTGTCCAAGCTATTGGTTGAATCCATGTCATTGTCATCCCAAGCTTTGTAGACTCTTCTTTCTTTCTTCTCCCTTGAGGATCTTTTGTGATATTTTTTCACTTTACTTTCATAAATTGGACACTCCATCTTCATGTGACCCAATTCTTCACATTTATAGCATTTAGGAGTGAATGAGGTTCCTTCCCCTTTGTGATAGACATTCTTTGAGGGAAAGGAAGATCTTCTTTGAGCTCTATTCTTTTTGAAGAATCTTCCAAACTTTTTTACTAGAAGGTTAAGATTTTCCTCATTAATCTCCAAGTCATCTCCATCATCTTCATCATCATCATTAATTATGTAGGAGGTGGCTTTGAGAGCAATTTCCTTCTTTTTGTTATCAAGCTCTTCATTTTGTTTGAGTATATTCAACTCCAATTTATGTTCTTGGAGCTTGCCAAAAAGTGTGGCTAAGGTCATTATTGCAAGATTTCTTGATTCTGAGATAGCCGTCACTTTAGGTGGCCAATCCCTGCTTAAACATCTTAAAACCTTATTAATAATATCTTCATTAGAAAATATCTTTCCTAATGAAGCTAAATGATTAACAATATGTGTAAAACATTTTTGTATTTCTTGAATGCTTTCAATGTGGTTCATCCTAAAGAGTTCATACTCATGAGTGAGAATATTTATCCTTAATCTTTTCACTTCACTAGTACCCTCATGGGTTACTTGTAAAGTGTCCCACATTTCTTGGGCAGATTTACAATTTGAGACTCTAAAGAACTCATCATGCCCCAAAGTTGTGGTAATGATGTTTTTAGGTCTCAAATTATATTGGACCTTTTTCTTATCATCATCGGTCCATTCACTTCTTGGTGTGTTAACTTTTACACCATTTATAACTTGTGTGGGGACAAAAAGACCATTTTCAATAGCATCCCACACATCTAAGTCAATAGTTTCAATAAAAATTTTCATTCTTTCTTTCTAATAAACATACTCATCCCCATTGAAAAGGGAGGTCTATAGAGAGAATAGCTTTTTGAAAAATTAAGGTTTATGCTGGTTCAAATGCACAAATGTAAAGAGATGAATTCAGAAGATCAAACATAAGGTTTATGCTGGTTCAGCCACCAATCCACTTGTGACCTATGTCCAGTTCTCAAACAACCGCTAGAGATTTTTCACTATATCTTCAAGCTTCAACAGGTGATTGACAACCTTTACAATTAAGAGTACTCAACACACCTTGGGATACCTCACCCTTGTACTTAAGCCTCAAACAGGGATACCTCACCCTTTACAACTTTTGAAGGATGCCTCACCCTCAAGGGATACCTCACCCTTTTCTAACTTTGAGAGCTACCTCACTTTCTAAGGGATACCTCATCCTTGACTCTAGAGGGATACTTCACCCTCTCTTTTTCAGATTACACAAAGTGTAGAGGATAGAAACTCTCTTAAAGAGTAGATAATACAACTTGAAGCTTATGGGTATCAAGGATTTACACACTAGGCTCAAAACAAAGATTTGGAGAAAAAGATGATGAGATTCGTTTTCAATGCTCAAGAATAATTTTCAGAATGTTCTCCAACCTTTCATGAATGCCCAAACACTTTCATTTATATCCCAAAGTAAGATATAGTTGTTGTTAGTGGTTTTGAAGGATTTATTAAGAAATATAGCCGTTTATATCCATTGGAAAATGTTTTTGCATTTCTAGATAACCGGTTAGGACATTGTCCTAATCGGTTAGGGCCTTTAGATTTTGGCCTCTGTGAAACTTAATTACCGGTTAGGCAATTGGCCTAATCGGTTAGGCCTTTTTAGAAAGCCTTTCCACATTCATTTTAAACATATACTAACCGATTAGGGATTTGCAATCCCTAATCGGTTAGGCCATTCAAAATGGCCAAATCCTATTTTATTAAAACCATGAGCTAACTGGTTAGGCAATATGCCTAATCAGTTAGGCTCTCTATAAAGGAGCTTATTCACATGTTATAAAACACTCCTAATTAGTTAGGGCCTTTTATGAGCAGAAAGGCAGTGCCTCTGACTTACAAAATAACCGGTTAGGAATACATCCTAATCGGTTAGACCCTTAGAAAAAAAAGCTTCTGATTATAAAAGCTCATAACTCCTTGGTTCTTTATCCGTTTTAAGCAAATATCATTCATTGGAAAGATCTTTGAGTCTATTTTCATATGAAATAAGTTTCAGAACAAAACTCAAAGTATTTTGAAGGATTTGATCGAAAGAGTAATCAAAGGTTAGTTTTACAAAATACAAATTTGACTATTTTTCAAAGATTTGAATTACCACCAAAAACTAGCATTCCAAAAACACTTTGTTGGGCATTTAAGCATTTAAGAAACATTTTGTAAAGATGTTAAAACATATTTTGAGCTTAGTGTGATTCCCATTTACCTTTACACATGATCTAGACCCTATATGCTAATCTTGAATATCCTTGGAGCTTGATCAATGCATTGCCATTCCTTTCTTGTTTGTTATCATCAAAACCATTCCTTTAGTCAATGCCAATTACATAACCGTGTATAATACTGAGTAATGGTGAGATTACCTTGGTGAAGCGCATACAATTCCTCCTGTAGATTGGCTATTATTATCTTGTCTCCTTGTGAAAAATGAATCTTGAGATCAAACCAAACCTCATATGCAGTGTTCATCCACACAACACTGCTCACATTATCTTAAGATAAATATTGAGTGAGGCAAGAAATGACCATGGTGTTACAACGTTCCCATGGCAAGAACAATGGATCAACCGCATCAGGCATGGGAAGAGAGCCATCCATAAAACGCAGTTTGTTCTTGGCTTGAAAGGCCATCTTCATTTGAGGTGATCAAGAATGGTAGTTTGTGCTTGAAAGTGGAATGGAGACCAACATGTTTGCAGGGCTCTCATTTGGATGCAGAAAATAAGGACTTGTGGGATCTAACAAAGGGTTAAGAGGATTCTCCATGGTTGGAATAGAAAAGAATCAAAAAGCACAATGAAAGGGGAAAAAATGATACCATAATAGAGTAGAAGAGTTTTGAAGGAGAAGAACAGGAAAAATTTGATGTGAAGAAAATGAATATTTTCTAACTTGTAATAATCTAAACAAAATTCGTGTATTTATACATGAGTGCTGTGAATCAACTTAGCTAACTATAGTAAGTGACAGTAACTAACTTTAACTAACTTCTAACTAATATCCAACTAACTACTAATTATATCAACACAAAGTTCTATAATTTACTTTGTTATAGGGGTGGAAACAGGCCAGGCCAAGATAAGCTTTGCCTTAAACAGGCCTGACCCGTATCCTAATTATAAGGTCTGAGCCTGGCCTATGAGCTTGTAATAGGCCAATTTTTAATATTTGGCCTGACCTTTTTAAAATCCTGGCCTGGCCTGAAAGCTTATTTAAAGGCCTACTTTACAATTAGGCCTTTAAATAGGCTAACAACACTTTTAAATAGGCCAATATACCTTTATATAGGCTAGCAAACCTACTTTTAAATAGGTCAACATGCCTTTACATAGGTTAACAGACCGAAGCCTTAAAATAGGTTAACGAGCCTACTTAAAGCCAATAGGTCTTTGTTATAACTTAATACTCACCTTCTAATTTTATAGATGCTCACCACTTTCTTACTCTAGTGTTTGATCGATGTGGGACTTAGAGATATACTAAGTTGCAAAATTATTAGAGGCATATATCTTCAAGTCTCACATCGACTAAAGACCAGAATAAGAAAGTAGTGAACATCGATAAAAGTAAGGGGTGAGTGTTAACTTATTATTTTCATTCTAATAAATATATTACATTAAATATATTAATGAATATGTTATTTCTATTCTAACTTATTAACTTAGGTTTTAGTTACTAACTTTTATTAAAATTTAATTAAAATATATATTAATATATTATAATAAATTAATAATTATAATTTATAATTATTATAATAATATATATTATAGTATATATAGTTAAACAGAAAGCCCCGCCAAGCTTAAAAGACATATTAGATAGCTTGAGATCGACTTTTTAGTTAAACAGGCTTTTAGAAAAACTTTGGCCTAGCTTATTTAGTAAACAAAGTTAGCTAGGCGGACCATAGGCCCCTAACGAGCGGCTTGGCCTATTTCCACCCTTACTTTAATATACATATATATATATATATATATATATATATATATATGTATATATATAGATATATATATATATATGTATATATGTATATATACATACACATGTGTTGTGTTCGTATCCTACAATTTTTTGAATTTGGTGTGTCCCTGTGTCCGTGTATATGTCGTGTCTTGTATTTGTGTCCGTGTCTGTGCTTCATAGGTTGTGAGTTATTATATTTGTGAAAAATAAAATAGATAGTTTGGATGGAAGATGGATTACTTGTTGTTGGAATAAAAATAATTACTTTTTGATTTAAACAATTTTGATGTGTAGTCAAAGATTTATTTCAAAAACTTACATGATTCTGTTAGAATCATTATAATAAGGTTATCGAAATCATATTTTTGATTTGGAAGATACCAAAATAGTAGTTTAAATTTGGTGTCGAAACATAATAACTTAGTCAAAATCGTAAGTCTTGAAACTGTTAAGTATTAGTTTCGATTTGATATCAAAAATGATATTTTCGACTTCATATCGAAAGTGGTGACTTCGAGTAAGTCTCGAACATTGAGACCTTTGACTTCAATTTTATTAGAGTCAAAGTTGTAGAAAAGACTCAAAGTTACCAAAATGACAGTTTCAATTTGAAATCAAGAAAGGTCATTTTGATTTCATATAAGGAGTGGTAATTTCAAGTTAGTCTCGAAATTGAGATTCGAAGAGTAGCTACACTTAGCAAGTTTTTGAAAATAAGAACAAGGGGTTTCAACTAAAAGCTAGCATATGTTTGAAGATTCAAGTTCGAATTCAAAAGAAAGGATTTGAATTTGAAATAGAAGTTAGCAGCAGTTGTAAGTACAAGACCAAGACAATATAAGAATTGCTGACAGAGATTGAATAGTTATTTGTAGCACAAGGATTGCTGACAAAGATCTGGCGATTTCCTGCAAGGATAACTAATAATCATTAAGCAGTTATCTTTGTTTTAGACACATGTCAAGATCCTGTAGAAATGGTAGTTACTTAGAATGTCTATAAATACCAAAAGGATGGAAACACTTAGGGGTTGGAAATCCATTACTTACAAACACTTGTACTCACGCTCTCATGTCCTAATGACATTTCAAGCAAACACATAAGTCTAGTCGAGTATGTTTCCATCCAATTTCATTTCTGTACCACTTATAATTTCAATGCAACTTTAAGTTTAAGTTCATTTATGTTTCCAATCTTTACTTTTTGTAAATTTTTTTCTACTCCTGATCGAGTAGTCTTCTCGAGATCATTTGATTTCTTTTAATTGTTTGCTTTACTTTCTTGCAAATTTACTTTTTTGTTTCTTTATATACATGCAACTGTACTTTCATTGTCTTTTACATCACTTTCTTTCAATTCCCGTTCTTTAGATTCTTGCATTTTACATTACCTATCAAGTTTACTTCATTGCACTTTATTTCTTTGTCATTTACATTTCATGTCATTTATTTGCTTTCTTTTAACTATTTTCTTAAGTCTTAAAAGCAAATTTTACTTTTTCAAAACAAGTTCATTCAATCATTCTTTTATTGAATCACTGTTATCATTATTTTACTAAGTTACTTCTTTTACAATAATATTTTGATTTTGATTTACACAATCTTGTGTTTTATTCGAAATTAACTCTCCAAGTTCTTGCTTAAATATTAGTTTGGGAATTAGAGAATCCCAAGGAGAAACAATTCCCTTTCCTAAATAGAGATCTAGAATCAAATTTGTCCTTTGACAAAAGTTTACCATAAACAAATTAGCATGCCCGGTGGGACTAGTTGAAAGACTAGTATTTTGAAGAACTTCATTTGTTTATGCAATTAAAAGGTGGTAAAATAGTACCAAGAATGTCTAAAAATACATCAATAAGTGCTCAAAACCCTCAATCAGAGAACAATGGACCCAATGGCAGTAGAGACACCAAAGTCTTTGCAACTATGCCACGACCTTTGGAGCCTATGATTAGTGAAATCACAGGGTCCCTATTTCTAACTTAGAAAATAGAACTCTTGGGATGAATAAGACTGCACCTTTATATGGTCCTCCGAGTTTTAATCCCCAAAATACCACACATAATATAGGCACTGCCCAAGCCAAATACACAAGTTCAATACCCAATGTTTAACTAAGAAATCAAGAGATAAGTGTTAGTGGCCAAGGTGCAAGAACCAATGCAAATCAAAATGATAGGATGAATATGGGAACACCAATTTTCCCTAATATGCCCAGGGATTTGTCTTCAATTCCCTCAAGGAACACGAATACAGCCTTGAATAATATCAAGTAACAAATTGATGAAAGTAACCATGAGATGGTCCACATGCTAATTTAGCAGATGACCATTGTGATAACCCCACTCATAGAGTCAACCAATAACACCTATACCACATTGGCTAGACAAATGAGTAGGATTGCTGATGTCTTTGGCAACCTAGAGGAATCTATAGGCAATCAAAGGGGAAATAATCAGTCTGTGTTCCCATATAATACCCAATTGGTAAATAATCCCAATATTAATAATCCAATTAAGGATAATCAGCAGAGAGAAAATTTGCTTGGCCCAAATATAAGATTTTGAGTAGTTAATCGAAATCAAGATGATGATAATCTCCTAGAAATGATTAGGGTAAATAATCTTGTGGGGCATCAAAACATCAACCAGGTAGTTAAGAAGGTGCTCAACAGGTATAGCTTCAATGTGGGATACGCAAATCAACTCTATTTTGTGCCAGCCTTCCCTGAGTTCATTCAACAGGAAGAATTGCCCAGAGGATGCAAAGAACCTAAAATCTCTAGCAAACTTTCTGGGGAGAGTGGAGAGTCTATAGTAGAGCATATTGCTCGATATACTATCGAAGTAGGGGATGTGGCCACCAATGAACACTTAAAAATGAAATACTTCCTCAATTCCTTAACCAAGAATACCTTTACTTAGTTTACAACTCTTCCTCCAAATTCGATCCACTCTTGGAACCAGCTTGAAAGAAATTTTCATGACCAGTTCTTTAGAGGAGAGACTAAGGTAAGTCTCGTGGATTTGTTTAATATCAGGAGAGGTAATGGATAATCCATTGATGATTACTTAGCAAGATTTAGGCAGATGAAGACTAGATGCTTTACAGTCATCCCAGAATCTGAGGTAGTCAAGATAGCTACTAGTGGCTTAAATTATTCTATTCAAAAGAAACTAATAAATCAATAAATCCTAGACATGTCTCAGCTTGTGGATAAAGTGAGAAAAATTGAGCAACTAAAACTCAAAAATGAGAGGTTTAAGAAACACCTTAGAAAAGAAAAGATTGCTTATGTCGAAACTCCTAATGTACAAGATAAATACTATACACAATTAAAAGATAACAAAGTAGCCTATATCGAAGTCGATGAGGTGAGGATGATGAGGAGAGCGAGGTCAACATAGAAAAATTAAAATTTGGTCCTCCCTATACCTATTTTTCTTTAATGCCTAATTCTCAAGAATCCAAAGTCACATAGGAACAAAAAGAATGAATGTGATATAGCGTGGTAAAGAGTGCTTTACGTGTGTGAGTTAATTGTAATAGCTCATGTTGAAGAAGTAAAAGGAGAAAAATATATATAAAAAAGCTTTTTCTTAAAAAAAAATAAAGAAACAAAATTCAACTGAGACCAACAAAATGTATTCAATATCATAATCATAACATATCACTAGAATACCGTAGCATATAAAATCAACTTCACCAACATCTAATCCAACATAAGCTTGAATAATGTATGGTAGGAGAACGTACTTGTTGGCAATAAAAGAAATCAGGGACTTCAATTTAGTTAACCCGCACACACCTCTTACCTTTTCCTAATCTCTACCTTTAACTCTAACTCTTCACGCGGCAAGTTCTCCTCTTGTATGTAATTGTGTGTCATTGTTATCTTATGAATGGGTAAAGGTTCTATTTATAGGAAATTATTAAAGCTTTAATTCTCATGTAAATATCGACCCATTAAATGATAATTGATCACAAAAATCCCAACAAAATTATCCTCCTAAATTATTCCATGATTTATTTATTTTAAGAAAATCGAATCATGATCACTCATTTAAAACACATTTCCCTTTTTTCTTTTTTATTGAACCATCATAATCTCCGATTTCGAGTCTTTCCTTTTAAGTCTTAAATTTAATTTTTAAAAGTATCAAACCATGATTCCTCACTAGAAGCACATCCTTCAATTATTTTTTAAGAAAATCAAATCATAATTTCTTATTAGAACATATCTCTTATTTTTCAAGAATATCAAATCATAATTTATCATTAAAAGAATATCCTTCAATTAATTTTTTAAGAAAATCAAATCATGATTTTTAATTAAAAGCATACCTCTATTTTTTAAAAATATCAAATCATGATTTCTCATTAAAAAATATTCTTTATTATTTTTAAGAAAATCAAATCATGATTTCTCATTAAAAGCATATCCTTTATTATCTTTTAGGAAAATCAAATCATGATTTCTCATTAAAAGCATATTCCTATTTTTCGAGAATATCTAATCATGACTTCTCATTAAAAGCATATACATATATATATATATATATATATTTATTATATATAATATTTATTGGACATTAAGGCTCTTATTAGGTCAAGAATTAGACTTGGAAGTTAGGTCATGAGAATTGAGAATTGAGAATTGAGCTACTTTATTTTTTCAAAATTTTTTTTTTAGAAAACTTAACATGACCCGTCCAAAATTAAGTGTTCACAGTTGCCCTTCTTTACTTACTTCTTACTAGATAAAAATAATAACCGTAATTGTTCATATTATTATTGTAAGGAACAAGTAAAGACATGTGTAACACCTTATTTTTTTTATTTTTCTCGATATAAATATGTTTTATAATATTTGTGAGTTTTTATGAATTTTTGAGAATTTTTAAGTATTTTAATTATTTTAATATTATTTTGATTATTTTAATATTATTTTGTGTTGTATGCTCAAAATTCATTTTTTTCAGAATATATATGAGTTTTATAATTTTTATGATTTTTAGAAATTTTTGTGGATTTTTCTGAGTTTTTAATTATTTTAATATTATTTTGAACTGTATGTGCATTTGAGACGGGCCCGAAAAAATAATAATTTTTCCTGAACCAGAAAGTTTCGGACTGTCAAGGTAGGATCGGGGGATCTTACTAAACCCGAAATCAAGAACAATTAACAGAAATTTTCTTTATCTGATTTTTCTATTACCCATTGTGTAATAATAGCAGTAGCTTTGTCCATTGGGTAATATCTTCTAGAAAATATCTTGATGGCTATGACTCAAAGTGATGAACTAATGGCAAACATGAAGAATGCAAATTGGATACTCAAGTTGAAGAGGACAAATTCAAATTGGCTACGTACTCATTCAAGCTTATCTTGTCATTCTTTTTCTAGAAGCTTGTAGAAATGATGATACACCTAGTAAAATATCTAAGGATAAATATCTAATAAAAAATATCTCAGTAAAATATCTTAGTAAAATATCTACGTAAAATATCTGAGTGAAAATATCTAAGCTAAATATCTTAAGTATAATCATGAACCATCATTACATAACTTTATGATCAACCAATAAGAATCAAACTTGTGTATTGAAAAGTCAACAAAAATGGCTAGGTTAGTTAGTTAAGTAACTAGATAATCTAACTTAGTTACTCTAAAAATCCTAAGTAGTTCTAGATAATCTAACTTAGTTACTCTAAAAATCCTAAGTAGTAACTAAATGGAACTAACTTAGTTTGCTAGTACTTGGAGTCTATGGTTACAAGGTGGTTCTAGAGACATCTAGAAGGCATGATCAATGTATGACAAATGTATGACATAATCTAGTAACTAGATAGTTAATTATATAACTAAATGACCTAACTAAGTTAGCTTAAGTGAACTAACTATCTGAACTAGGTGTAACTAGAAACTAATTGAAATGAAAACTTAGTTTCATTCATCTATGAGTCACACAGCCAACTAGACTAATCTAGGATGTTCTTGAATCACCTAATGACCAAAGGATGATTAGTTTGTGACCTAAGCCATGTGAAGGCCATGTGAATCCATGTGATAGACTTTTATCTTGCTAAACAAGTCTTAAACTTCCTATCAAGCAAACTACACAGCCATGCATAGAGAAATAGGCTATTCTACTTCATTTTCTAACACTTTGTGATAACAAAAGCCTTTCATCTTTTTCTCTCTCTTCCAAGAATTTCAAGAACACACAAAAACTCCATTCACTTATTCTCTTGAAGAATTCGGCCACTACACCCATCACCTACCTCCAATCTTCCATAATTTCATCTAACATCATATCTTGAATCCTCTCATCAATCCAAGCAACTTTCATGTTGTGAACTTCTCAAGATTCATTCATCTTCATCCTTCCATCAAGCAAAGAACACAAAAGCTCTTACTTTTCTCTTCTTGTATAGCTCACAGCTATACCCACTCCACCAACATCCAACCACTTTTGATTCAATCCAACTTTACTTCTTGAATTCTCACATCATTCTAAGACTCTTTGGTGTTGAGACTTTAGTCTAAATTAATCATCTTCAAGCTTGATTCTTGGACTTAAGTTCTAGGGTTTCAAGGTAAAATCTTGAAACTTGATTTCATACTTTATTCTTGGAATCCTAAGACCATGTTTGATCTATGGTCATCTTAATCAAGCCTTAGATACTAATTTTTATGTGTTTGTTTTGATTCTAAGATCTACTTGGTGGTGAAAGTGTGGTACAAAGAGGATTAAACAAGGAGTTTAGGAAGCTACACACCAAGTAAGAGGGAGATTAACCTCATCGGCCATATGTGGTGGTGAGGGAATGGATTTGTTTGTGTTTGTGAGTGGAAAATCCATGTGAGGATTTATTCACCGATTGTGTGGTTATTGGTTTATGCTTGCTTGATTATGCATTTTTATATGATGTGATATTATGCATTGAATTTTTGTGATTGATTTTGGGATATATGTGATGATATGTGATTTTGATAGTATGTATGAAATGTTTATGGTATAGTTTTGACGATTGATATATGTTACATACTATAAATCATATGAGAAAGGAAAGAATTTTGGTTCCAATGACCAATTGATAGCTCACAGCCATGATATCTATTTTGGGATATCCTAAGTCAAAATGTTTTGACAACTATAAATTTGGTAATTTGGTAACAAGGAATTGAATCAAGGGTTTACAAAATAGAAAAATGAAATGAATAAATTTTTAGAAATCAAGATAAAGGGATTTTCGTCCATGAGGATTTTGGAGTAAACCACATAAAATATTTTACTAAGTATGGATTTTAAATGATTATGTAACAAGTAATGGGATTAAATAATTTTACAAAGAAAAATGAGAAAGGAAATGAATAAATATTTGGTTATGAAATATAAAATGATTTTCGGCTAACACTCCAAGTATTGGTATTTTATGAGAAATAAATTTATAAGTTAAAGTTTATTGACGTATAGCTCGCTCCTTGAGTTTTTAGTGCATTAGAAAACTTTGAACTATAATGTTTGATAAAATCTTGGAAGTGTAAAATTTTGTACAGAAAATATTAGAAAGTATTATTAAGAGAAGTTTTAGTAAGGAAATAATCTTTAAGGATGGTTTGGAACTTACAGTATTTTATTTAAAGTTTTATTGAGAGTAATGAACAAATATTTTTAAGGTATCTTGGATTAATTTAAATAATATAAGTTTTTGTGGAAAACATTTGGAAATATTAATTAATGGAGATTTAGTGAGAAAACGTTAGAAATATTATTTAAAGGTGTTTTATTAAGGAAATATCATAATTAAAGTTCAAATTTGATATTAAATGAGAAAAGTTTTAATTTAAGCTTAGAAGATGATTAAAATGTTTTACGCGATTGAAAATGTGCAGAAAAACTATTACGCGATTTAAAAATAGTGAATTTTAACTACGCGATTGAGAAAATGTTTTAAAATCTTTACTCGATTGAGAAAATGTTGAAAAATCATTATGCAATTTGACAAAGTAATAGAAGTCTTCTGCGATTGTGAAAATGCGATAATATCGCTACGCGATTAAAAGGAACAGTGAGTTTTGTTGTAAGGCCGACGTACTGGATCCAAGTGGTTTGTAATGTAGCATTGTGTTTTTTAGCCGAAGTACTGAGCCCGAGTGGATCTTTGGTATTATGTAGTTGTATGAGCGGTTATATAATATCATTGATACTAATGATGTTAGACAATTGTATGGGCGGTTGATTTAATATCATTGGGAACGGTTCAACAGTGGTTTGATTGAATATGCATTGAGCATTATGCAGTTGATGACTGTTATGGCGTTTTATGCCTAGGAGTGAACGAGAACTTGCAGGATAGTGCGATCTATGATAGATCTTCGGGGACGTCAGGGAGCGGTGATTCACTTTGTGATTACGATATCACATTATATATATATACCCCTGGCCATGAAGAACCGTTGCAACGCACTGACAGCCCGACAAAACACTATTACTTTTCAAAGTCTGGCGTAGACTGTCTTTTAGGAGGGACATGTCTTCTGTGACATTCATCTCTGAATTGAGTTAGCTCCATGGAGTAGGAACTGTTTGCATTGTGCATAAGAATGGTCAACATACACATCGTGCATATGCATAGTCAACATTTATACTGTTATTGATATGATATTATCATTATACCTAATATTATGCTGCAAGTTTATTAGATTATTTATTTGTTAACTATCATGAATATATATGCTGATTTTATACTATTTAATGGATTGTATACTATACTATATTGGTATGCTTGTCGTTTTCTTTGCTGCCATATTGGTATGCGATGTAGGGGATCTCACCTCTTCACTGTATTGTTTGTCTGTTATGTTTTATGATTATGTTTGATAAACATCGTAAGAAGGACGAGATTGGATCGCCTAAGTTTGAGTTAGTTTGACTTTGCTTAATCGGTCTGCAATGGCTGCAAGGAGGAATTTCTCTAACTACGTGCAAGCGTAACTCCGGGGAGGCATTGATGCCCGACGCTATGATATCGATGTTAAGCGTGTTGTTTATTTTGGGGAGTTATCTGTTAAGGATCCCGAAGAGGATCTGAAAGAGGATCGGGTACAGTACTCCACTCTTTAAGTGTTTGACTTGGGCTAGGTCGAGTTTTCATATGGTGATTATTTATTAAACTTTGAGTTTTGTAAATCTTATGTAATAAATAATATTGGTGAATTATTTTGTTTTACATAATGCATGTTAATCAGTTAATTATATTTTATAATTTCTAAAGGTTTGGTAAATTTATATTATTCACGAAAAAGAAGTTTTGTAATTCGTATTATGATAATATTAAATATTTTATAACTTGAGCAAGAAATTTAAAGGAGTTGGTCTGAAATGTGATACCCTAAAGAGGGTGTTACATTAGTTGGTATCAGAGCCCAAGTTAGAGTCTTTTGGGTTTGTGGGTAGGTTTGTCTTGTTTGTGCTATGTATTTCTCTGACACTAAACACAGAGATATGTTGTTGGTTTCCGAAAGGAGACAATGTTATTTGAAATGGTTACGTTTGGTTTCATTGTGTTTTGATTTGTCTTTGAAGAAAGACAATGGATCGTAGTAGATGTAAGCATGTGGATGCGAGACGTAACGATGATCGTATGGTCACAGCTAGAAGTGTAATGGAGAGGATGGCTGATACAACAGAGTCAGAAGGTCGCTCAGCAGTAGGAACTGATAACCAAACTTGTTAGAATCGAATCAGTATCAGGATGTGAAAAGCTGTAACTTTGGATCATTGAGGATTCAAAAAGGGAGGAAATGTAAGGTCAATCGATTTCAGCAAAAGTCGTATCCACTACCACCGGGTAAGCAACAGCGAACAAATGGAGGAAGTACTAGTGGCAACAGATTTGGTCAGACTGTAGCGTTAGCATCAAAATGTAAAAATGTGGAAAGGCTCATTTGACAAATGAATGTACGAGCAAGGACATAATCTGTTTCAAGTGCGGAAAGCCCGAACATGTTGCTAGAGGCTGTACACTACCAAAGACGGAACCTTCCATGAGTAATGAATGTGTGACAGGATCTTAAGTAGAAGAAAGAGTCAATACAAAAGAATGGAATAGGAGCATTCAAATATAAAGATTTAAGAAATAAGGGAGCTATGCCATAGAGAGTAATCCTAAAACTGTACTATACAACTCACAAGGTAATCCATTCCTTTGTTGTCTATGACTATGTGAACTATTTGGGTTATCCGTGTCTTTGTTATCTTTTGATCTGAGTATTTATACTCTTCTTGTTAAACTTGTTTATATTCAAGTTTTCTAACTTTACCCTATATCTATCAAAGATCAAATCTCTTCTGTTGATTTGAATTGCTTATCTAGAATCACATCTATTTGAGTTTATGATTTTATGAAAGGATTGGTTATCTTCCAACCATATCCTGTTATATTGTTATATTGTCTTAGTAAAACTTTAGTGTTCCCTAAGACTGAGATTTTTGGATTTTGAATTCAGAAAGTTCCTTTCTAAATGTATTAGACCATATCAAATTCTTTATTGGATAAATCCGGTAATCTATCGAATAGCCTTAACACTTATTTTTCTAACCTCCATAGTGTCTTCCATGTATCTCAATTGAGAAAATATATTCTTGATTCAATCTATGTTATAGTACCAAATACAGTATAATTACAAAGAGAACTTGATCTATAAGACATTTCCTGTTAAAATTAAGGATAGGCAAGTGAAACAACTTACCTTGGTGAAGATAATCTGGAATGATGTAACGGGAGATACAATATGGGAACTAGAAGACCAAATGAAGAGAGCCGCTGTTTTCTCCAAGATCGATTTATGTGCTGGTTATCATTAGATTTGCGTGAAAGTAAAAGATGTTTCAAGACAATTTTTCAGACGCGTTATAGGCACTACGAGTATCTTGTAATATCGTTCGGAGTAACGAATGCTTCTGTGATAGACATGAATTACATGAATAGGATCTTTCATCCCTATTTAGACAAATTTGTCGTTACTGACAATATTCTGATCTATTCTCGAAGTCCGAAGGAATAAGCTGAATATCTCGATGCAGTTATTCAATTTCTGAAGAAGGAGAAGAAGTTATACGCGAAGCTGTCCAAGTACGAATTTTGGTTGGAGGAAGTTCAACTTGTGGGTTTAGGTGGCGTGTTGAAAATAGAAATATTGTAGCGTATGCTTCGAAGTAGTTAAACGTACATAAGAACAATTATCCAACTCACATTTTGGCATTTGCGATAGTCATTTTTGCGTTGATAATCTGGAGATGTTTTCTTTATGGATCAACCTACGATGTCTACAGTGATTACAAGAGCTTGGAGTACCTGTTCGATTAGAAGGAGTTTGATAAGAGGCAGAGACGATAGTTAGAATTTTCAAAAGACAACAGATTTTTAACTTCAGTATCATTCTCGAAAGGCGAACGTCGTGGTGGATACCTTAAGTAGAAAATGTACTTAGTGTATCTACTTTGATGATTACGGAGAGTGAATTGATAAAGCAACTCAGGAATATGCGGTTGCTTGTGGATTTTAACACCAGAGTGATTTTGTTTGAATAAGATTATTGTTTCGAATAGTCTTATAGAGGAAATTCGAGAAAAGCAGAAAGGTGATCTAGAAACAACGTAACTGGAGATGCTATGTGGGAGTTTGAAGACATGATAAAAGAGTAATATTCTCTTTTGTTTTAAATGTGTAAGAAATTTCGAGGACGAAATTCTTTTTAGAGGGGGAAAGTTGTAACACCTCAATTTTTCATTTTTCTCGATATAAATACGTTTTATAATATTTGTGAGTTTTTGTGAATTTTTAGGAATTTTTAATTATTTTGATTATTTTAATATTATTTTAATTATTTTAATATTATTTTGCGTTGTATGCTCAAAATTCATTTTTTTCAGAATATATATGAGTTTTATAATTTTTATGATTTTTAGGAATTTTTGTGGATTTTTCTGAGTTTTTGATTATTTTAATATTATTTTGAGCTGTATGTGCATTTGAGACGAGCCCGGAAAAAAAAAATTTCCTGGACCAGAAAGTTTTGGACTGTCAAGGCAGGATCGGGGGATCTTACTAAACCCGAAACTGGGAACAGATGAGAACATTTTTTTTATCTGAGTTTTCTATTATCTATTATCCATTGTGCAATAATAGCAGTAGCTATTGTCTATTGGATAAGATCTTCTAGAAAATATCTTGATGGCTATGACTCAAAGTGATGAACCAATGGCAAGCATGAAGAATGCAAATTGGATACTCAAGTTGAAGAGGACAAATTCAAATTGACTACTCAAGTTAGAATACAAATTCAAATTGGCTACGTACACATTCAAGCTTATCTTGTCATTCTTTTCCTAGAAGCTTGTAGAAATGATGATACATCTAGTAAAATATCTAAGGATAAATATCTAGCAGAAAATATCTCAGTAAAATATCTTAGTAAAATATCTACGTAAAATATCTGAGTGAAAATATCTACGCTAAATATCTTAAGTGTAATCATGAACCATCATTACATAGCTTTATGATCAACCAATAAGAATCAAACTTGTGTATTGAAAAGTCAACAAAAATGGCTAGGTTAGTTAGTTAAGTAACTAGATAATCTAACTTAGTTACTCTAACTTAGTTACTCTAAAAATCCTAAGTAGTAACTAAATGGAACTAACTTAGTTTGCTAGTACTTGGAGTCTATAGTTACAAGGTGGTTCTAGAGACATCTAGAAGGCATGATCAATGCATGACAAATGTATGACATAATCTAGTAACTAGATAGTTAATTATGTAACTAAATGATCTAACTAAGTTAGCTTAAGTGAACTAACTATCTAAACTAGGTGTAACTAGTAACTAATTGAAATAAAAACTTAGTTTCATTCATCTATGAGTCACACGGCCAACTAGACTAATCTAGGATGTTCTAGAATCACCTAATGACCAAAGGATGATTAGTTTGTGACCTAAGCCATGTGAAGGCCATGTGAACCCATGTGATAGACTTTTATCTTGCTAAACAAGTCTTAAACTTCCTATCAAGCAAATTACACGGCCATGCATAGAGAAATAGGCTATTCTACTTCATTTTCTAACACTTTGTGATAACAAAAGCCTTTCATCCTTTTCTCTCTCTTCCAAGAATTTCAAGAACACACAAAAACTCCATTCACTTATTCTCTTGAAGAATTCGGCCACTACACCCATCACCTACCTCTAGTCTTCCATAATTTCATCTAACATCATATCTTGAATCCTCTCATCAATCCAAGCAACTTTCATGTTGTGAACTTCTCAAGATTCATTCATCTTCATCCTTCCATCAAGCAAAGAACACAAAGGCTCTTACTTTTCTCTTCTTGTATAGCTCACGGCTATACCCATGCCACTAACATCCAACCACTTTTGATTCAATCCAACCTCACTTCTTGAATCCTCACATCATTCTAAGACTCTTTGGTGTTGAGACTTTAGTCTAAATCAATCATCTTCAAGCTTGATTCTTGGACTTAAGTTCTAGGGTTTCAAGGTAAAAATCTTGAAACTTGATTTCATACTTGATTCTTGGAATCCTAAGACCATGTTTGATCTATAGTCATCTTAATCAAGCCTTAGATACTAATTTTTATGTGTTTATTTTGATTCTAAGATCTACTTAGTGGTGAAAGTGTGATACAAAGAGGATTAAACAAGGAGTTTAGGAAGCTACACACCAGGTAAGAGGGAGATTAACCTCATCGACCATATGTGGTGGTGAGGGAATGGATTTGTTTGTGTTTGTGAGTGAAAAATCCATGTGAGGATTTATTCACCGACTGTGTGGTTATTAGTTTATGCTTGCTTGATTATGCATTTTTATATGATGTGATATTATGCATTGAATTATTGTGATTGATTTTGGGATATATGGGATGATATGTGATTTTGATAGTATGTATGAAATTTTTATGGTATAGTTTTGATGATTGATATATGTTGCATACTACAAATCATATGAGAAAGAAAAGAATTTTGGTTCCAATGACCAATTGATGGCTCACAGCCATGATATCTATTTTGGGATATCCTAAGTCAAAATGTTTTGACAACTATAAATTTGGGTGATTTGGTAACAAGGAATTGAATCAAGGGTTTACAAAAATGAGAAATGAAATGAATAAACTTTTAGAAAACAAGATAAAGGGATTTTCGTCCATGTGGATTTTGGAGTAAACCACATAAAATATTTTACTAAGTATGAATTTTAAATGATTATGTAACAAGTAATGAGATTAAAGATTTTTACAAAGAAAAATGAGAAAGGAAATGAATAAATATTTGGTTATGAAATATAAAGTGATTTTCGGCTAACACTCCAAGTATTGGTATTTTATGAGAAATAAATTTACAATTTAAAGTTTACTGACGTATAGCTCGCTTCTTGAGTTTTGAGCGCATTAGAAAACGAACTATAATGTTTGATAAAATCTTGGAAGTGTAAAATTTTATATAGAAAATATTAGAAAGTATTATTAAGAGAAGTTTTAGTTAGGAAATAATCTTTAAGGATGGTTTGGAACTTACAGTATTTTATTTAAAGTTTTATTGAGAGTAATGAACAAATATTTTTAAGGTATCTTGGATTAATTTAAATAATATAAGTTTTTGTGGAAAACATTTAGAAATATTAATTAATGGTGATTTAGTGAGAAAACGTTAGAAATATTATTTAACGGTGTTTTATTAACGAAATATCAGAATTAAAGTTCAAATTTGATATTAAATGACAAAAGTTTTAATTTAAGCTTAGAATATGATTAAATTGTTTTATGCAATTGAAAATGTGCAGAAAAACTATTACGCAATTTAAAATAGTGAATTTTAACTACGCGATTGAGAAAATGTTTTAAAATTTTTACGCGATTGAGAAAATATTGAAAAATCATTACGCAATTTGAAAAAGTAACAGAAGTCTTCTACAATTGTGAAAATGAGATAATATCGCTCTGTGATTAAAAGGAACAATGAGTTTTGTTATAAGGCCGACGTACTGGATCCAAGTGGTTTGTAATGTAGCAATGTGTTTTTTAACCGAAGTACTGGACCCGAGTGGATCTTTGGTATTATGTAGTTGTATGAGCAGTTATATAATATCATTGATACTAAAGGTATTAGACAATTGTATGGGCGGTTGATTTAATATCATTGGGAACGGTTCAACAGTGGTTTGATTGAATATGCATTGAGCATTATGCAGTTGATGACTGTTATGGCGTTTTATGCCTAGGAGTGAATGAGAACCTACAGGATAGTGCGATCTATGATAGATCTTTGGGGACGTCAGGGCGTGGTGATTCACTTTGTGATTATGATATCACATTATATATATATATATATATATATATATATATATATATATATATATATATATATATATATATATATATATATATATATACCCTTGACCGTGAAGAACTGTTGCAACGCATTGACAGCCCGACAAAGCACTGTTACTTTTCAAAGTTTGGCATAGACTGTCTTTTAGGGGGGACAGATCTTCTGGGACGTTCATAGCTAAATTGAGTTAGCTCCATGGAGTAGGAACTATTTGCATTGTGCATAAGAATGATCAGTATACACATTGTGCATATGCGTAGTCAACATTTATACTGTTATTGATATGATATTATCATTATACCTGATATTATGCTGCAAGTTTATTAGATTATTTATTTGTTAACTATCATGAATATATCTGCTGATTTTATACTATTTAATGGATTGTATGCTGTACTGTATTGGTATGTTTGTCATTTTCTTTGCTGCCATATTGGTATGCGATGTAGGGGATCTCACCTCTTTGCTGTATTGTTTGTCTGTCATGTTTTATGATTATGTTTGATAAAGACCGTAAGAAGGACGAGATTGGATTGCCTATGTTTGAGTTGGTTTGACTTTGCTTATTTGGTCTGCAATTGCTACAAGGAGGAATTTCTCTAACTACGTGCAAGCGTAATTCCGCAGAGGCATTGATGCCCAGTGCTATGATATCGATGTTAAGCATGTTGTTTATTTTGGGGAGTTGTCTGTTAGGGATCTCGAAGAGGATCTGAAAGAGGATCGGGTACAATACCTTATTCTTTAAATGTTTGACTTTGGCCAGGTCGAGTTTTCATATGGTGATTATTTATTAAACTTTGAGTTTTATAAATCTTATGTAATAAATAATATTGATGAATTATGTTGTTTTACATAATGCGTGTTAATCAGTTAATTATATTTTATAATTTCTAAAGGTTTGGTAAATTTATATTTTTCGCAAAAAAGAAATTTTGAAATTCATATTATGATAATATTAAATATTTTATAACTTGGGTAAGAAATTTAAAAGAGTTGGTCTGAAATGTGATACCCTAAAGAGGGTGTCACAACATGAACTTGAATTTTGTTTGAGAATGCATAAGATGATACAAAAAGAATAATAAATACAAAACAATGCGAGAAAAATAAAATGCAAAAAGCCAATGCATTCAATAGTAAATGATAAGAATTTAGAATGCAGAGTAGATACACTCAAAATAAATGACAAGAGCCGATGCGCTCAAAAGTAAATGACAGAAATTTAAAATGCAAGAAGCTGATGTGCTCAAAATAAATGACAGAAGTCGATGCATTCAAAAGTAAATGACAGGAATTTAAAATGCAATGAGTCGATGCGCTCAAAAGTAAATGATAGGAATTTCAAATACAAGAAGTTGATGCGCTCAAAAGTAGATGACAGGAGCTGATGTGCTAAAAAATAAATGACAAGAATTTTAAAAGTAGGGAGCCGATGTTCTCAAAAGTAAATGACAGAAATTTTAAAATGCACGGAGCCAATGTGCTCAAAAGTAAACAACAGAAATTTGAAATACATAGGGCCGATGAGTGATGCACTCAAAAGTAATTGATAGAAATTTAAAATGCATGAAGCCAATGCACTCAAAAGTAAATGACAGGAACTTAAAATGCAGGGAGGCGATGTGCTCAAAATAAATAACAAGAGCCGATGCACTCAAAAGTAAATGACAAAAAATTAAAATGCTGGAGCTGGTGCATCAAAAGTAAATGACAGAAATTTAAAATATAGGGAGCTGATGAGCTCAAAAGTAAGTGACAGGAATTTAAAATGTAGGGAGCCGATGTACTCAAAAATAAATTATAAGAATTTAAAATGTAGGGAGTCGATGCACTCAAAAGTAAATGATGGGAATTTAAAATGCAGGGAGCCGATGCGCTCAAAAGTAAATGACAGAAATTTAAAAGCAAAGATTCAATGTGCTCAAAAGTAAATGATAGGAATTTAAAATGCAGGGAGCTGATGTGCTCAAAAGTAAATGGCATGAAAACATTTGTGCTAGTTAGACATGGACTTAAAATCTTTTTATTCTCTCTCTTTTTCTCTCTCCTTTTTTTATTTTCCTTTTTTTTATTTAACCAACAACAATTCTGCAAAGCTTTGACCAATCAAACCCTTGTTCACGTGCTTTTTTTCATCAGACTCTTTGGTTGGCTTGGAATCCTCTTGACTTGCTCATTTCCCTTCTTCATTTCATTTTTTTTACCTTGATCCCCCTTTTTCTTATTGGCAATGAAAGCTTATGTGATTTGTATTGTAATAATTTCTAACAAATGTCGTATTGCAATCTGTGCCTTGAGTTACTGAGATCTTTTTGTCAACCTCAATCATTGAAGGATTGTTGTTAGAATTGTCAAATTAAACTGTTGATCTTAAATTTATCTTATTTGAGACATAATTTAATGAGTAAACATGCATTCAAGAATGGATATAAATTAGTTGAATGAAAAAACTTCCTTTCATTACTCTGGTAATCTAACCATACATGAACTTTTGGTAAGGCATATACTTGAAAAATGAAAACGTAGAAACAAAAGAAGTTGCAAGCATTTTATAAAAAAAAAAAAATTGCCCTAGTATTGGTTCTTTGTCCTTCATCCAATTGATTCCTTGCAACAGCTTGATAACTTAACTGTTGTTTCTATTGCTACTTCCTTCAATAGATCTTCTACTTAATCCTTCATAAATTTTGCCTCAATATGGCCAATTGAATGCAAACAAAGTTGTTTGTGTAGCCAATCAAATGTAAATAAAAATTACCTTAGTTTGGTGAACCCTTCAAGGAGTTTTAAACTAACTTTCTTTGAGATTTTGCCTATTTATTTGCCCTAACTTTTGCTTAGGTCAACCTTTCGGGTTTTTAACCTAACAAGGTTTTTTTTCTTTTTTATTATTGCTCTAACTTTTGCTTAGGCCACCCTTTCGGGTTTTCAACCTAACAAGCTTTTCTCTCACTCTCTCTCTAGGCATAGAATCTCTTGACAACATCAATGTTTACGGGCCTTAGCAATTATTCTCCATCTATATTTTGTAAAATTAATGCTCCTCCTAAGAATGCATGCTTAACTATGTAAGGGCCTTCATGATTTAGAGCTCATTTTCCTCTAGCATTCTCCCAATTATGAATAATCTTTTTCAAAACCAAATCTCTTGGGCAAAATTATCTGAGATGAACTTTCTTGTTAAAGGCTCTGGTAATTCTACTTTGATATAATTGTCCATGACAAATAACTGCCAGTCCTTTCTTTTTTATTATATTCAACTGCTCATATCGAGTCTTCACCTATTTGGATTCCTCCAATTCTGCTTCTTTGCTTTAACATTTGGATATAGTGGAATTTTATGTGACACTATCTCTACATCTAATCCAGACATATCCCGATAAGACCAAGCAAAGACATCCATATACTTTTTGAATAGTGTAATCATTTCTTCATGCTCAGGGTTTCCCACCATTTTCAATTCCTTTTTCTCTTCCTCTATCCCTATGTTGATCACCTCTGCTATCTCGCCATTCAAGTCAAATCCCTTCTCTGAATATTTCAGTAATTTTGTAAATTTCTTGACAACTTCTTCCTCTTCACCATATCCAGGGTCTTCTTCATCAAACGTCGTAGGAGAATCAATTAATGAGTTTTTGAGGTCCCTTTCATGAGGTGAACTTTCTACAAGACTCATATCCTTGGAAAGTAATTTGTGTGGAGTTAGAAAGGTAAAATGGAGTAGGAATGATAAAGCAAGAATTATATAAATAGGACCAATAACAAAATATTATACATAAATGTAAAAAGAAAACTAATAAATGCAAAAGGACAAGCCAAATGAGGAATGATGAATATTCATGCAAATTCATTTAGTTAATGTCTCGAGTAACATAAATATAAGCTCAAAACATAGCTAGTCTTAAATATCTGCTTAGCATAGTATAATTAGACAATTACTTAGAAACAATCACATCAATCATTAGTTCAGATTGCTAGTTCTTCAGTGGCTCTCATAAGTAAAAGGACATATTGCCTTGCACTCTTATGGGCCTTCTTCATGCAATGCACTAATAGTGAGATGGCATCGAGGGTGAATGACTTCTTCATATATGATTATCTCTGCTGGTGCTAGGAATGTTTCCTTCAGGTGAGGAATGTGCTTCATTTTGCCCTTATCATTTTATTTTCCTAACGCCATGCTCTCTATTCTTTCTTCTAGAGATGCATTGACCTCTTCAAAGGAAGCTATCCCATGTCTAGCTTGTATTATTCCTAAAGTGAACAATACCTGGATTCGAACCTTAAAGTCCCAACAATTCTTGATATCATGTCTTATTCCCCTAACAATGATAAGCACAACTTGACTCTTCATCATACTTAGTGATACTATAACCTGTTTTTTTCACCCCCTCGAATATTTCAGCCATCGGCATACGCAAGCTCATGAACTTTCTTATTAGTGATCCTTCCATCTCCAAAGCATTTACCCCATTCCTTCCACCATGATTAAGAATTGGGTTATTGATAATACTGGGTCCAGCCTCCTCTTGAATGTCAAGCTTTCCACAAGTAGTTAGCTTCTTTAATGCAATCTTGAAAGATTCACAATATTCAATTGAGTGCCTTGGGATATCCATATGGTATTTGCAAGTTAAATTCAGGTTATATCACGTTGGGAATGGTGGTTCTAGGGGACATATAAGATTTCTTGAGATAGGGTGAGCATCAAACAACCTTTGGAATAAGTCCGCATTTGAAAAGGATAACCTTAGGAAAGGGGGTAGGTTTTGGGGGTGGAAATGACTTTGATTTTGGAAGTTTGGCCCAAGTTGTTGGTGGTTTGGGTAACTTTGCGGAGGTGCAAGTGGATATCGAGTATAGGTTGGGTGAGTTAGTACATATGGTTGTGGTGTGGGAATATTGTTGATTTGTAATTATTGAGTTGGGATGATGTTTGTGGTTGGCACAATTTGGTGGGGTGGGTAATAAGGAGGTGTAAGTGTCTGGTATGGAAAGTGAAAGTTAGGATTATATCATGGTTGATGCCTTAGGTATTATGCTGAATATCGAGGTCTAAAGGTCTATTTGTGTTGGGCATAATTCAATCCAGGTTCTTTCTTTTTTGGTTGGAATCCCTTCTTAGAAGCGGTATTCTCTGTATTGCTCAATGGTAACTTCCCAACTTTGGGTAAAATCTCGATCATTTCTCCTGCAGTAATCAAGTCAGAAAATTTTTTATAGGATGCTCCAGCCATTGCCTTGATAAAAGGATTTCCCAGCATTCCCAAGAAATGTGAACACATCTCGGACAATGTCAATGGGGGTTAAACTTGAGCTGCCAAGGCTCTCCACCCTTATGCATATTGTTTGAAAGATTCCTCATTTCCTTTTTACATTGAGCTCAACTATTCTCGGATAGGAGCTGCATTTAGATTGAACTTGTATTGATCCATGAATAGATTAGCTAATTCCATCCAACGAGAAATCTTAGAGTTGTCTAATTAAAGATACTACTCTAAAGCGGGGCCCGTAAGACTCTTGTGGAAAAAGTTGATGAGGAACTTATCATCCCTGGACCAAATAGCCATCTTGGTTCCATAACTGATCAAGTGAAATTGAGAGTTGCCACTCCCATCATACTTGGCAAAATCAGGAATCTTGAAGTCTTCAGGGATCACGACATCTGTGGTAGAACGTCGTTCTTCTATTCAGAGAGGTCTATAAGCATTAGGGCCCTTGATTGCCCTAATCTGCTCTTCCATTTTCTCCGTCCAATCTTCCTTGATCATGTCTTTCTCGATCATGGTGTGACTATTCCCAGAGTGAGGCATTATTGCTTCCCCAGAATGGACACATGAGGCTGTTCCCAAGTGGGTCTAATATAACCAAGAATTTCATTATGAGCTCCTTCCAAGGCGCGACACCCATCCCTAATAGGCATGACTATCGATGTTGTTTGATGTGGTTGCTCATGAAAGTTGCTCATCCTCACAGCGATGCCCAAGGTCACAATCAAGAATGACGGTGGCACACTTACATGTTTCAACCCCATTTGTACCCCTATTTTCATTGAATAAGCTGAGAGATTCCCTCATATCTTGCAATATTGCTTCTAACTTTGCTTGGGTCTCAAACATCTCATTCATCTGCCCTGTCATTTCATCAACTTCCCTGCTCAAATTTCTCCCTACCTCAGGATTACTAGCAACCATTCTAGTCTAAGATCTAGTATTGTGAATTAGGGTTTGACTAGTCTATTCTTTCCTAAGCCGAGCAATGGTTCCTTAACTAGTTTGATTTATCAAAACAAAATAATATCAAATAAAAAATGAGATGAAATGAATAAGATGCATAGGATGAAATGAATGAACTTTGTGATGAAAACATTTTCTCTTCTTTCTCTTTTTTTTTTAAAAAAAATATCCTAAGAATGCTATGAAAATGAAAGATGATGTATCTTTTTTTTTTTAATTCTAATTTTTTTTAAAAAAAATTCAAGAATGAATGACATGAGGAATAGATGGATAAAGAAGAAGTATGCTCCCTTTGTGTCGTAGTTAGGTGGAACCTAAGAGTTGGATCTTCTTAAGGCCACAACTCTAATTTTTGTAGTCATTATGTTCAATCTATCAGTGCAAGGTTTTTCAGAACAGATCTAGACTTCTAAAAAGCCATTGTCCCTAAATTGCCCCTATCTTGAAAGACAATGACCTAACTAATGAATTAATCATAAGTAGGGATAAACTCTCTCAATATAACTAATCCATGATACTAGTAACAATCTAAATGGTGTCTCAACAAATGTCAAGTGAGCATAAGGCCCCTCAACAACAAAAGTGGAGATCCCTCATACTCCTCGGGTTCGCACAGACTCGGGTATAGAGCCAAAAAAGAGTGTGAGGTAAATGACAGTGATGTGTGTGAGGGAGCATAAAAACTTATGCAAAAATTTAAAAAGATAAAATTACCCCCCAACCTGCAAAAAAAACAGTCAAACATATATACAACAGCCAGCCAACAATCATCTACCCCAAGGTTTCAACAATCAAGTACAAAATGTTAAAATAACAAAATATATACTAGTAAATCATGAGCATCAAAGTAAACACAGGATAACACTATAAAAAATTTACATAAAAGTACTAGAAAAAGATCTATTTACAACCAAATAAGAAAACAAAAAAAAGGCAAAAAGGGGTAAAATAAATAAATAAAGGCTATTAATAATTTGCATAACTAATAACAACTGGCTTGACTCTCTAAGTATCCTCAGTGGAGTCACCATCTATTGCGACCGAGATCTGCAATGGGAATGGTGAACAAAATTGGGATTTTAAAAAAAATATAAAAATAAAAAATAGAGTCGCCACTAATTTTATTTGAATTAGAAAAAATTAAAAAAACATTTCTTAGAAAATAGTCTTTGAAACAAAATTGAATTCGAGAGTCGATTATGTACAGGGAATGATGGAAACTTAATCCCATAACACCTCTAACACATCTGTCCTGAGACGGTTACCTTAACTTAGTTGTGCAATTTTTTGACAAACTCTTAAAAATATTTGTTTTACCCTTTTTGTTAAAAGATAAACTAATTAGATAAATAAATTATGAAAATTTAATTTTTGACTTGACGGAATAAGAGTTCCGCTCCTATGTATCCCTAAGTATAATGAGGAACTCAAAGCCATGTTGTTCTTTACAAAATAAGTGTGAGTTGGTTTGTTTTAATTATTTAAAATTTTTTCTTTTTTATTTTTTTAAATTAATTTTTAAAATTTGAATTAATAGGCTGTCACAACTCTTTTTCAATCCAACATTTGATAGTCAATTTACATAATCATGCCATGTAGCCCGAGTTGATAGAAAAATAAGAATAGACTTTATCCTATTAATTCAAACTCGATTTAATTCCCAAGAATCCAAAGTCACATAGGAACAAAAAGGATGAATGTGATATAGCGTGGTGAAGAGTGCTTTGCATATGTGAGTTAATTGTAATAGCTCATGTTGAAGAACTAAAAGGAGAAATATATATATATATATATATATATATATATATATATATATATATATATATATATATATAAGCTCTTTTGGTTAAGAAAACAAAGGAAAAATATTCAACTGAGACCAAACAAAAATCAAAATGCATTCAACATCATAATCATAACATATCATTAGAATACCATAGCATATAAAATCAACTTCACTAGCATCTAATCCAACACAAGCTTGAATAATGTATGGTAGGAGAACGTACCTGTAGGCAACAAAAGAAATCAGAGACCTTAATTTGTTAACCCGCATAAACCTCTTACCTTCTCCTAATCTCTAACTCTAACTCTAACTCGTCACGCGGCAAGTTCTCCTCTTGTCTGTAATTGTGTGTCATCGTTGTCATGTGAATGGGTAAAGGTTCTATTTATAGACAATTATTAAAGCTTTAATTCCTATGTAAATACTGACCCATTAAATGATAATTGATCACAAAAATCCCAACAAAATTAGCCTCCTAAATTATTCCATAATTTATTTATTTTAAGAAAATTGAATCTTGATCACTCATTTAAAACACATTTCCCTTTTTCCTTTTTTATTGAACGATCACAATCTCCTATTTCAAGTCTTTCCTTTTAAAGCTTGAATTTAATTTTTAAAAGTATCAAATCATAATTCCTTACTAAAAGCACATACTTCAATTATTTTTTAAGAAATTCAAATCATGATTTCTTATTAAAACATATTTCTTATTTTTTAAGAATATCAAATCATGAGTTATCATTAAAAGAATATCCTTCAATTAATTTTTTAATAAAATCAAATCATGATTTTTAATTAAAAGCATACCTCTATTTTTCAAAAATATCGAATCATGATTTCTCATTAAAAACATATTCTTTATTATTTTTAAGAAAATCAAATCATGATTTCTCATTAAAGCATATCCTTTATTATCTTTTAAGAAAATCAAATCATGATTTCTCATTAAAAGCATATTCCTATTTTTCAAGAATATCAAATCATGACTTCTCATTAAAAGCATATCCCTATACAATGACAATAATAACCAAGCCTTTTTCCCACTAGGTGAGATCGGCTACATGGATCAAACGATGTCATTGTGCCCTATCATAAACCAAGTTTTCAAAGATGCCATTCAAATTAATTGTTTCATCTATAGCCTTTTTTAGTCTCCTTCTACCTCTAGCTATTGGGCTGTCCTCCACTTGATCTACTATTCTTACAGGGGTTTTTAAGGGTGTTCTCCTTATATGTCCAAACCACCTAAGGCAAGATTCTTCCATCTTTTCCACAATAAATGTTACCCCTACTTTCTTTCTAGTGCATTAATTCCTAATCCTATCT
The DNA here is from genome assembly GCA_029884595.1 of Ormosia semicastrata. Classification (NCBI taxonomy): domain Eukaryota; kingdom Viridiplantae; phylum Streptophyta; class Magnoliopsida; order Fabales; family Fabaceae; genus Ormosia; species Ormosia semicastrata. The sequence goes on along the minus strand of JAQQTO010000042.1, from coordinate 16,686,219 downwards.
TGTCTTGTCTGGCCACACATCCAGCGCAACATCCCTATCTTAGCGACACTGATCTTATGTTATTGCTGGCTTTTTACCGTCCAACATTCGGTACCATACAACATCGCAGGCCTTATAGTTGTGCGGTAAAATTTATCCTTAAGCTTGAGAGGCACTTTTCTATCTCAAATAACTCCTGAAGCACTCCTCCATTTCATCCATCTAGCTTGAATCCTATGGTTTACATCTTCCTCTATCTCTTTGTCATTTTGTATGATAGATCCAAGATACCTAAACCATGTGACTTGTAGTGTAGTATGATCTCCAATTTTCACCGCTAAGCTAGTATTAGCACGCTTCTTACTGAACTTACATTCCATATACTTTGTCTTACTCCTGCTTAGACGGAAGCCATGTTCTCTCAAAACTCGTCTCCATAACTCTAGCTTCCCATTTGTTTCCTCTCTCGACTCTCCAACTAAGACTATATCATATGCAAAAAGTATGCATTGTGGCACTGGCTCTTAGATATGTGCGGTAAGAACATCCAAGACCAAGGTAAAAAGATATGGATTCAAAGTTGACCCTTGGTGCAGTCCTATAGTTATAGAGAAATCTTCTGTGACCCCACATTGAGTTCTCACACTAGTTTTAGCCTCATTATACATATCTTGGATTGCTTGAATATAAGTGATACGAACTCCTTTCTTCTACAGGGCCTTCCATAAGATCTCTCTCGGTACCCTATCGCAAGCTTTTTCCAAATCAATGAAAACCATGTGTAAGTCTTTTTGCTTCTACTGATACTTCTCCATTAATCTTCGTAGAAGTTAGATTGCTTCCATAGTTGACCTCCCAGGCATAAAACCAAATTAATTCTTTGAAATATGAGTCTCTTGTCTTAATCTCCATTCAATTACTCTTTCCCACAATTTCATGGTATGACACATGAGCCTAATCCCTCTGTAATTTGCACAGTTTTGTATATCTCCCTTGTTCTTATAAACAGGGATTAAAGTGCTTCTCCTTCATTCATTTAGCATTTTCTTAGACCTCATTATCTCGTTAAACAACTTTATGAGCTAACTTATACCTTTCACTCCTAGGAACTTCCATACCTCAATAGGTATAATATCCGGCCCGACTTCTTTTCCATTATCCATCCTCTTCAATGCTTCTTTTACCTCAAACTCCCGAATTCTATGACAAAATATTTTATTTTGGTTCTCCTCTCTAGTTTTTAGAATGAATGAGTCTCCTAAAGTCTCATGTCCCTCATTAAATAACTTATGAAAATAACCCTCCCATATCCCTATATATATATATAATTTAAATATTCATTAGGCATTGAGGCTCTTATTGGGTCAAGAATTAGACTTAGAAGTTGGGTTATGAGATTTGAGAATTGAGCCACTCTATTTTTTGAAAAGTTATTTTTTTTCATTTAGAAAAACTTAACATGACTTAGAAAAAAATTGAGTGTTCACAAAAATTATGAATTTTTTTGAAGACATCAAGTAAAGAAGGGTGGATTTTCTAGTAATAAGTATAAGTTAAGACAGATACCTGAAAGTCATTTAACTTAATTCCTAAGGTTTAACTTAACTTCAAGAAGAGCAATAAAGCTCAAGTGATAGTGAAAAGTGTATAGAATGAGGAACCTAAGAATGAGATGAATCCCAAAATTTTCTATAACACCTATGAAAGATAGAAAACTTATTAATGGAAGATTGATGTATCTTTAAGAGATACAACATTTCCAGTTAACACCAAAGTTTTAACCTTATATCTCCATCTTTTCATCCACTGCCCCTTTCATTTTCTCAACTTTGACTTTGTTTCTTCTTTCATTCACATAGCAGTAGGCAAGGAAAATAGAAGAAAAAAGAAAGAAGAGAAAAGGAAGGAAAAGGAAGAGGAAGAAACAGGAGAAGAAGAAGAGAAAACCAAGGAAAAAGGAAAAAGGAAAAAGGAAACAAGCTTAGCACCACCATCTTTGGGAGTTTTGTGTTTCTTTAATTCATTCTTTTCTCTTGATTACCAATTTCTTGTTTGATGATTTTGGTTTGAAATTTTGGATTGGTGAAGCTTGAAATTTGTTGATATGTTCTTATTTATAAAGTTGAATTAGTGTTTAACTTTGAAACTTTGTAAACATGGATTCAAAATATGGGTTTAGTGATTAGTTGTGGTTGTTAAACCCTTTTGCTCTTGTTTTTGAAGCACTTATGTTGAGAAATGTTGCTTTGGGGTACATATATATGATTTGGTTTGGGAGTTCTGCATGAAACATTCTGTTTTTTGGTTTTCTACAGTTGGTAATTGATTACCAAGAGTCGGTAATCGATTACCAAGTCTCTGGAAGTGAAATTTCAATGTGGTAATCGATTACCACAAGATGGTAATCGATTACTAATGTTCTAGAAACGTGATTTGCATGTGGTAATTGATTACCACAAGCTGATAATTGATTACGAGGCCTCTGACTTGCAAAATTTGAACTGGTAATTGATTACTAGGAGGTGGTAATCGATTACCAAGCTTTTGTTTTGAGATTTAGCTTATGGTAATTGATTACTATAAGTTGGTAATCGATTACCAGTGCCCTATTCTTGGAAAATTGGGCTTTTATGCTTACTGAAACCAATTGTACCACATATTTATGTTATGTAATGAAGATTAATGTTCTACTTGGAGTAATTTGTGAGATAAAGGAATGATAAAAACACCTTGATATTACAAAAGAGTGAGAAAAAGTACTTTACCAAGGATGGATTTGTGAGACAAAGGAGTGAGAAAAGCACCTTGTCATAGTAGAGGAGTGAGGAAAACTCTCCACCAATGGCAAAGGAGTGAGAAAAACACTTTGCTAAGGAACATGATATTTTACAATTGTATGGGCAGTTGTTTATCATTGAAAAGAGGTTAACTATGTATGTGGGTTATGGATCAACTTTGTTGATGTTCTAATGGTATTGAGTAGTGACTCAATTACTTGTTGTAATTATAATGCCATATATGTGTTTGTACTACTGAGAATTATGAGTTCTCACTTAGTTTGTTATTTCGATGATAAATCCAGGCCAGGATCCTTCTAAGGGGAACAAAAAGAAGTGGATGAACTAGTTTAGTTTTATTTGCTTTTGTCCAATGCTTGTTTATTGTAATATTTGCATTAGGTTATATAAATTTTCATGTATTGTACTTATGCCCTTTTAAGGCTTAGTTTGTACATACAATGTAAAAAGTTTATATATATGAGACTTTTTCCCCCATGGCTCTTTATAATAACATGTATGGTTATTCTGGAGATAAAACAATGTTTTTAAGTGGAAGTGACGTGCGTAACTCTGTTTACTCGTATATTTTGTGGATATACTACAGTAACAAGATTAAGGTGTTATATTGTGGTATCAAAGTAGTTCATCTTGTTGAGTCGGGGTATGGACTGACTATGCTTAAGCATGTTTAATGATTTTTGTTATGTGTTGTGCATTTTCTTATCTCATTGTGAGATTTATCGATAAAATTGCATGACAACATTAGGTATGAATGCTATTGGTTACTGATGCATTGTTATATGATATTGAGACTGATCAACTCAATATATATTATTCTGTGTGTACAGGATAGGAAACTATGGCTTCACCAAGGTGAACTAGGGGAAACATGAATTCTTTTAAGGAGGGTTCAACTGATATAGCTGAAGCGTTTATGGCAATGACAACTACTATGAGGGAGTAGACTGTTGTTACTATTAAGATGCTTGAGAGGATGAAAGCTAATCTACCTCAGCAACCAACACCTCATGTACCACCAGTACAACTAGTGTAAGAAGTACAAGTGGGTAGGAACCAGAACTTCCAAGATCTCTTAGAGTTTAGGAAGTCTAATCCTTCATCCTTCAAGGGAGAATATAAATCGGTCAGAGCAGAGGGTTGGTTGAAGAAGATGGAGAATATTTTCGCAGCCATGGCTTGCTCAGATGAGTAGAGAGTCTTGTTTGCTACCTACATGTTGGTAAGGAAGCCAAAATATTAGTGGCCTAATGCCAAGAGATTATTTGAGGCATCAGGCACTCATGTTACTTGAGAGGTATTTAGAAATTCTTTCTTAGACAAATACTTTCCCAAGAATCTACAGAGTGCTAAGGAAATAGAGTTCCTAAAACTGGAGCAAGGTGACATGTCTGTTGACCAATATGTGGCCAAGTTTGAAGAATTATCAAAGTTCTACTTCTACTTTAGATTCAACCCAGGTGGGCAATAGAAATGTATTAAATTTAAAGAGGGATTGAGAGATGACATTAAGAAAGCTATTCGATCTTTAGAGATTCAGGACTTTCTGACATTGGTGAACAAGTGTAGGATTGTAAAAGACCATGATAGCAAGCCTCAGTTGGAACAAACATCACAAGGCTTCCAAAAAAGGAAAAAAGTGGATGAGAAATTTAAGAAGAATGCTCCTAAACCTACTTAACTACAAGATAAGGGTAAGCAAGTTGAAGGAGGACCTATGGGGCTTAAATGTCCCAAGTGTGGGAAACATCATGGAGATAGGCTTTGTTTGGCGGGACAATCAGTATATTATGCATGTGGTCACCTGAGGCATTTTTTTAGGGAGTGTCCACAGAAATAGGGTGTTATGCCTAACCCAAGACCTCAAGCTATAGGTAGGGTGTAACTCTAAGCAAAATTGAGGTGGCTCAATCTCCTAATCTTATACAAGGTAGATGCATAATTTACAATCATCTTTTAACTGTACTGTATGATTTAGGAGCATCTCACTCCTTTGTTTATAATGATTGTGTAAGGATGCTAGATTTACCTATGACTAAACTCCTTTATGACCTTTCTATATCCACACTTATAGGAAAGCCTGTAACAACTTCCAATGTTTGTCTTGACCGTTGTATAAAAGTAGAAGATAGGATTTTCTTTGTAAATCTTATCTGTTTATCTTTGGTTGATATAGATGTTATCCTAGGTATGGATAGGTTGTCTACAAATCATGTTGTGCTGAACTCTTCAAACAAGACCTTAATGTTTATGTCTGAGATACCTTCTAAAGTTGTATCTTCTAAGTCAATATACTTAAATGCTAGTTAGGTTAACAATTGTTTGGTAGAATGGGCTCAATGATATGTTCTCCTTTTATCTTTGAATGTTGAGGTTGAGCAGAACCTTGAGAGTATACCTGTGGTGATGGAGTACCTTGAGGTATTTCCAAGTGATATAACTGAGTTGCCATCCGTGCGAGAAATGGAGTTTACTACAGATGTAGTCCAGGAATCGAACCTATATCTATAGCACCTTATAGGATGGCACCTCCAGAGTTAGAAAAACTCAAAAAGTAGATAAAAGAATTGTTAGACAAATAATTCATCAGGCCTAGTGTTTCACCATTGGGAGCACCTATTCTCTCAATTAAGAAGAATGATGGTAGCATAAGACTGTGAGTGGATTATAGGCAGTTGAATAAGGTGACCATCAAGAACAAGTATCCATTTAATAGAATAAATGATCTAATGGATCAATTAAAAGATGCTTTGGTTTTCTAAAAAATTGACCTAAGATCTAGTTATCATTAAATAAGAGTTAGGAAAAAAGATATTCCTAAGACTGCTTTTAGAATTAGGTATGAACATTATAAGTACCTTGTTATATCTTTTGGGTTAACTAATGCACTTGCTGTGTTCATGGACTACATGAACAGAATCTTTAGACCTTACCTAGATAAGTTTGTTATTATTTTCATAGATGATATCCTTATCTATTCAAGGACAATGGAGGAACATGAGAAGCATGTTAGGGTAGTTTTGGAAATTTTAAAAGAGAAGACGTTGTTTGCTAAACTGATCAAGTATAAGTTTTGACTAAAGGAAGTACAATTTTAGGGCCATGTGATTTCCTAAGGGGGAATATCAGTGGATCCTAGCAAGGTTGAGGCAGTGGTACAATGGAATAGGCCAACCACTATGATTAAGATTAGGAGTTTTATAGGCATGGCTGGGTATTATAGGAGGTTTATTAAGGGATTTTCTCAGTTAGCATTACCTTTGACTAGGTTGACTAGGAAAAGCAGTTCGTTTGAGTGGACACAACAATGTGAGGATAGTTTTTAAGAGCTATAAAGCAGAGGTTGACCACTGCACCTGTCTTGGTAATTCCAAATTCTCTAGAGAACTTTGAAATGTATTGGGACGCTTCAAAGAAGGGTTTAGGGTATGTTCTGATGCAAAATAGGAAATTAGTTGCCTATGCATCCAAGAAATTGAGGCCTCATGAGGAGAACTACCCTACTTATGATCTAAAATTAGTAGCAGTGATGTTTGCCTTAAAGATCTGAAGACATTATCTTTATAGAGTTTAGTTTAAAGTGTTTAGTGACCATAAGAGTTTAAAATACTTATTTGACCAAAAAGAACTGAACATAGGCAAAAGAGATGGATAGAGTTTTTAAAAACTATGACTTTGAGTTGAAATATCATGCAAGTAAAGCCAATGTAGTGGCTGAAGCAATAAGTAAGAAATTCCTACATGTGTCTTGGATGATGGTATAAGAAAATGAACTTCAAGAGAGTTTTAGGAATTTGAGTCTTGCAGTGATTGTGTTGCCACATAGTCTCTATGTGAGTAAAGTGGACATAATTAGTGACTTAAAGACTTAGATCTTAGAAGCTCAAGAAGAGGATGAGACTCTTAAGGAAATAAGTGAGCAGATTCTGTTGGGTAATAAAAAGGATTTTAGCATGGCGAATGATGGAATGATTGAGTTTAAGGATAGACTTTGTATTCCAAGGAAATTTGAAATCAAAGAAAGGATCCTAGACGAAGCTCACAAAAGTAGGTATACCATCTATCCCGGAGCCACAAAGATGTATGAAGATCTTAGGAAGATGTTTCGGTGGCCTATGATGAAAGTGGACATAGCAACATATATGTCTAATTCTTGCCTTGCAAAAAAGTTAAGATAGAGCACCAAAAACCCTCTGGACCTTTACTATCTTTAGAGATTCCTGAGTGGAAATAAGATAATATCTGCATGGACTTTGTAATGGGATTACCTAGAACTCAGCAAGGGTTTGATGCTATCTAGGTCATAATGGATAGATTGACCAAATCTGCCTACTTTTTGCCAATCAGAGCTAACTATTCTCTGGATAGACTAGCTCAACTGTACTTACAAGAGATAGTCAGGTTGTATGGAATCCCTATAAGTATAGTATCTGACAGAGATCTTAGATTTACATCTAGATTTTGGGGAGTCTTGCAAAAAGTCTTTGGGACTAAGCTTAGTTTTAGCATAACTAACCACCCCTAGATAGACTGGCAAACAGAGAGGACTATCCAAACCTTTGAGGATATGCTTGAGCATGTGTACTTGACCAACAGGGGAGTTAGGATAAGTTCTTACTTTTAGTGGAGTTTGCCTACAACAATAGCTACCACATAAGCATAGGTATGACACCTTATGAGGTTTTATGTGGTAGGAAATGTAGATCACCTCTATGTTGACATAAGGTAGGAGACAGAACTATCCTAGGTCTTGAGTTGGTCAAACAAACCACAGAAAAAATAAGAATGATTAAGGATAGGTTGGTTACTGCTCAAAGCAGGCAAAAAAATTAAACTAATAAGAGGAGGAGACCTCTTGAGTTTGAGGAGAGAGAACATGGTTTTCTCAGAGCCATTCCTACAATAGGGATTGGTAGAACATTGAAAACCAGAAAATTAAACCTTCATTTTCTTGGTCCCTTCCAAATTCTGAAAAGAATAGGACCTGTGGCCTACCAAATAGCCCTTCGTCTCGGTCTATCTAACCTTCACAATGTCTTTTGTAACACCCTCGATAAGATATTAGGCTTGTATAGGGTTACAGAAGTAGCCTAATACCTGTTTGACATGCCTGAGTAGTTGTGTGATAAATTGAGTTAGTTTAGGCATTTTGTTGCAATACAGAATGTGAAAAGTGACTTAAAATTGCTCAGATAATGACTTTAAAGGCTAAGTTAAAGGAAACAAATATGAATAATTTGTTTTCAGGTCACAAATGAGATAAGTATGTTGTAGTTAAAGTTTGAGAATAATTAGAGTTAGTTTGGTATTTTTAAGCATACTGGTTGTGTGTTTTAATGCTAGATTGACTAGTAGCAGATATAAAAAGATGAGATAATGGTGAAACAAGATTTTTGATGAATCTTAAGATTTATTTTAAATTTGTTAGAAGTTAGGAAACTTGATTTGGAGAAATTAAAGTGTTCTTAGCAGATCAAGAGTTTTAGTACTACATTAGTGGTTATCTATAAGAAGTCAAATTAGACTTATCTTCCCCATTTCTCATGGCTGAAGCAGAAAACAAAGGGAAAAAAAGAGAGAAAGAAGAGAAATAGGAGAAGAAAGAAGGGGAAAGGGAGAAGACAAAGGCCAAGCTTAAAGATCATCATCCATACAAGAGGTAGGGGTGTTTGTTCCTTCATTCTTTTACTCCTTTCTTCATGTTTGAAGCTTGTAAGTTAGGTTAGAAGAACGAGTTTTTAGAATGAAATGGTAGCATACATGTGTTTTGATCATGAAGATAAGTGATTAGAGAGCTTGTATGAAGGTTCTAGTGTGTTCAGAGACCATGTTTAGGGTTGAAAAACATTTAGAATCCATAAATTAAAGATTGGAAGTGAGATGCACAAATGGAACAATGTAATTTTTTGCAAAATTCTACAAAAACTCCTCGCACAGTGGCGTGACTAAGAACCATGTCGAGGAGTGAATAAGGCCGAGAGCAGTGTGCCACGACGTGACTGAACCACGCTGAGGCGTGAGTGACCAGAGAGCTAGGAGCTGCGGCGTGACGAGCTGCATCGAGGTGTGAGTTCCAGAATTTTCAAGAGTTATGTTCTTGATGTTTTGGAATTCCCTAAGTGTTGGGATCACTCTTATATGCCTTGTAAAGTGTATAGAGACACTAATAGGGGTATTTCTAAGAGAGAAAGATCATATTGCTTATATGGGAAAGTAAGGAGACCTTGTACATCTATTAACCATGGATTTCCATAGTTAGGTGTCTAACTCCCTAGGCAACATAGTGTTGCATTAGATATCACTTGTGGAATGATGAGGAGGTGGGATACTAGATACAAGTATACTTAGTTACTTGGTAATAGTTGAATGTCATAGTGCATGAAGTGCTCTCGTAGAGTTAAGGTAGAGCTAGTAATGTAATGATAAACTTAGTATAGAGTTTTTGTGGTGTTTATGTAAGATGTAGACATAACTCCACATTCTTCACACACACTTGCTATTCCTAAGTAGTAAAACGTAGTGGGCTAGTTTACTTATTACAAGGTAGGCTAAGGAGGTAATAGATTCCCTCCCTAACAGGTAGGTTAAGGAGGTAACAGATTCCCTCCCTACCATAGAGAGGAATAGTTAAGTTCCATGACGTTGCGTATACACTATCATACACTTTTCTTTGAGCATAATCATACATAACATAATCATTTCATCTTTTGGTAATTGTTGTTATATGTGATTTATGTTTCTTTTGTGCATGTGTTGCTTTTGCCTTTGGTGATAGATGTATGAGTAGTTGTCTTGCTTGATGATATCTTACGATTGTATGAGTGGTTGTTTGATATCATTGTTTGTTATAAGTGTGAGGGAAGATTATAGCTTGCTTTTGTGAATATTGCATAAAATTGATGTATATATTTTGATAGTGTTGAGCAGAGGCTCATGTTTTCCGTTGAGAGCATGTTCTTATGTTATAGTTTGGTTTATTCATTGTGAATAATTAAACTTTGGTTGGTTTTGGAATACTTATATTGAGAATTGTGAGTTCTCACCCCGTGTATTGCCATATAAATCTAGGTGGAAACACTTCTAAAGGAAAGAAGAAAAAGTATGAAGATTAGAGTAGTTTTTATCCTTAGTAGTTAAAGTTTGTATTTATTTACACTACTTTGGGAATGCACAAAAAATTTTATGTTTACAATGTGCTCTTTAAGGCAAAGATATATTTATATAACTTTTAGTTTTTGCAAGGCTCTATTGATGTATGCCATAGAGGCTAATTTATTTTGACCGTACTTACATATATTGTATTATGCTATTTATTTAATATATGATGCATTTAATTTATTGTGTTATTTATTATAAACATAATAAAGTCCTTAGAATAGTAAGTTTAATGTCATAGGATATCAAGTAGATGACTTGATCATGAGATCCTATTAGATAGAATCATAACACTATTCTTAAATATCCCTAGTCAAGTATTATTGTAAATTAGGACAATAATAATGGATTGAGACTGACAAGTGTCGAACTCAATCAAAATTATAATCGAGTTATACCTATGGCTTGTAGCATAGGAAACAACACCGGATCGTCTCTCAAGGATTTTAAATACAATTTGATCAGATTAAGCCAAAATTGGGGAAGGGATTTGAGAACTTAGAATATGTAAATAATAGAATCAAAGTGAGAAATTCATTTAAAAGAGCAATCAATTCATAAACCTATTCGAAATTAGGTTGATTCTATCATAGATCATTGAATGAACATTTGAAGTGCATTTGAATGGTTAATTTGGATTTAATCGAAATCTCTTCATCAAATCCAGAATTCATACTAGATAATCATCTAGAATTCAATTAACAATTGACACACAAATTTGAAATCGCATAATTCATGTTAGATCTATGTTAATTTAATCTCTGAATTTAATTAACCTAGGCACAAATCAGTAACCTAACCTCTGTAATTTTGTGATTAATTTAGATCATTCGATCCTAAATTCCATCACAATTCTCAATCTTAAATCCAGATCCAATCAGATCAAACATAAACAGAATCACCATTCATGCATTCAAGATTAAGAAGAAGAAGAAGAATCCAAATACAATTCAAACATAAAAACAGAACCAAGATCTCAAGAATCCAAATCACAATTTCTTCAAGAATCTCTAAATTGATTACAGACATTTAGCTCTCCATAGTTATCACCATGAAGGAGCTTGAGGAAGAAGGAAGAAGAAGAGAGAAAGATCTAGATCTAGAGAGAGAATGAAAAGTGTAGAATAAGAATATGAATCTCAATTTTCTACCTCTATCCCCAATAACTAACCCCTAATTTGGCCTTATATAATTATAAACTTATTAGTTACAAAGTTGGGTCCATTAGGAATCACTGGGCCCAAGTCCCATGTCAATTAGAGGCCTACAACTCAAGTTATGCCCAAATCATTCTCAAAAGGGTCTCTGATTCCATTGGCTGACTTCAAGGGGTAAAAGCTCCATCTAAACATCGTAGTTTAGAAAAGTGATATTCATATTAATTGAAGATATATGTCTTAGCTTTCAAATTCCACCATTTTCAGGCTCATATCACATCTACAGCCCAAGTTATACCTTGATTAGTGCACACTGCTCGGGTTCCAGTGACAAAACCCGTGTTCTAAATTCTAGGCCCAATTAGCTCCACTAGATGTTTGAATTAGCCCTGGAACTCTTATAAAAATTGTAGAGCTCTCTATCATCTTTCCTACAAGATAAGATACATAATTTTTAAATGTCTAGAACTCAAGATATGGTTGAAATACAGAAATAGTGTAAAATCTCAATAATGCTAAAAAAGATCAATTAAGCCCAATTTGAGCCTAAACTTACAAAACATGACCAAGATCAATCAATTAAGTATATGGAGAGTGTAAATGACTAAAAATAAGGGTTTATTAATATATAAAATATGTGATTATCAGAGACTAGTATGTGCGTAGACTGATGGCCACATCTCACGAGTCATGGATATGAGATATCAAGTCTTCACATGGGTACATACTAGAGTAATGATGCATTGGACTGACCCACCATGAGAATGTTGCGTGGATCGTTATGTAAATGTTATAAGCGATTCTCAAAGTGACAATGGTGTATATGATCCTTTGACCTGAAACCACTACGATTTCTACATGAGGAGTTGTATGTTTTAATGTCATCAAACATCATTTGTAACAAGGTAATTATAAAGTTGTTTATTGGACATACTGCGAATCATGCAGAGGGATGTGAGTGACCTAGATAGGATTTGTCCCTCCTACATAACAGGAGCGATATCTTCGGGGGGCCTAATTGAGTGAGACTGCGAAATGCATGGCCATGCTCAAATGCGTCAATATGAGATATTGATCTCATTTGTTATTACTAAGTCTACTTGAGTATCATGAAATGAAAGATTGAACTATACAACGGTGACACATTCCATGCATTGTGTTTAATCTAGATATTTGGATAAATAGACTAAATTGTACGAAAACATTGGTCACAGAAAGGTTATATCAAATCATTGACATTCTCTTTACTTGGGTAGCAGCGATATGTTACTAGATACGGTTCACTGCTTATAATATTAAAATAGGATTTTAATATTACTGTCAATATAAAGAGAACCTGCAGGGCTACACACATAGAATATACTGAATTGAAGCAATGAGAATCCAAGTTCGACTAGGATTTCGTCGTGGGCCAAACTCATAACAGATGAGTCCAAGGTTGCACTGCTAACCCTACTGCTACTCTCACTCACATAAGGTAGTCACTATTATAAATAGCACTGTTAAGGGGCTATCAAGGAGCAATTTTTACAAACCATTGTTGCGCCCTAACATAAACAACGAGTGAGGGAGTGATAGGTTTCTTTTCTCTATGCAGCTAGCACTATGGTAGAGACATAGGATTCCAAGATTATGGATGTTGGACATTCATGAGTCTGTTCGTGTGGACAATATAGAGGCACCATCATTACTGCGGTGCTAGTGATTTAACTTGATCGATTTTTTCATCTGGATTCAAGAGGTATACTCGAAAACTCACGAATCATGCCCCTCTTTTTCTCATGGATCCTTGGTGGGAATCCTTTTTCCACTGTGCTTTTGTTCACAAATTTCCCAACAGACTCTCCATTATTATTGTTTAAATGATATGGATTAGTTTGATGTTAAGTTAGGAGTAGCATAGCTAATACTGCTTATCCAGGAATATGCCCAGTATACTAGGTTATCGGTATTAGGATGTTATATCTTTCATGTGTCACAACTTAAAAAGTACAATCCAGATCCTTCACACATCATAGAAAATGAATCTGTGTATTTAAGAGATGGTTTATTTTTTGTAATGCAGCCTGTAAGGACCATGGACAGATGAGTCAAAGAGCTTAGAGGTAAGCAGATTCCTTTGGTGAAGGCTATATGGGATGGGATTGGCACTGAGGAGGCTACTTGGGAATTGGAATCCCACATGAAGCAAGACTATCCAGTGTTGTTTGTATGTGGTAAGCAATTTTGAGGACAAAATTTTAAAAAAGGAAGGGAGAAATATAACATCCTCCTTAATCTGTTAGTCTTGAATATGGTTATAAAGTTATTATAACTCTTACTTGAATTTCCTGTTAATTCTTATAGTCATCTCAGTTAGTTTAGACACTTTACTATAATACTGAATGTGAAAAATAGTTATTATTGGCTCAAAGAATAGCATAAATTGCTTAAATGATGGAGAATTTATTTTTAGGTCATTTAAGGTTGGAACTAGTTGTAGTTAATTTTAGAGAATTGACTGAATTAGTTTGGTATTTTTAATAACACTGAGTGAGTGTTTAAGGACCAAATTAAATAGACAAATATCTTGAAAAATTATGAATTTTTGTGAAGATATCAAGTAAAGAAGGTGGATTTTTTGGTAATGAGTACAGGTTAAGGCAGATACCTAAAAGCCCGTTAGCTTAGTTCCTAAGGTTTAACTTAAGAAAGAGCAATAGAGCTTAAGTGATAGTGAAAGGCGTATGGAATGAGGAACCAAAGAATGAAATGAATCCTAAAATTTTCTATAACACCTATGAAAGATAGAAAACTTGTTAATGGAAGATTAACATATCCTTAAGAGATACAACATTTCTAGTTAGCACCAAAGTTTTCCATATTATCTCTCCATCTTTTCCTCCACCACCCCTTTCATTTTCTCAACTTTGACTTTATTTCTTCTCTCATTCACATAGTAGTAGGCAAAGAAAAGAGAAGAAAAAAAAAGAAGAGAAAAGGAATGAAAAGGAAGAGGAAGAAGTAGGAGAGGAAGAAGAGAAAACCAAGGAAAAAGGAAAGAGGAAACAAGCTTAATTAGCACCACCATCTTTGGGAGTTAAGGTAGGGAGTTTTGTGTTTCCTTTCCTTCATTATTTTCTGTTGTTTTCCAATTTCTTGTTTGATGATTTTGGTTTAAAAATTTGATTAGTGAAGCTTGAAATTTGTTGATATGTTCTTGTTTATAAAGTTGAGTAAGCGTTTATCTTTGAAACTTTGTAAACATGGATTCAAAATATGGGTTTGGTGATTGGTTGTTGTTGTTAAACCTTTTCTAACTTGTTTTGGAAGCACTTATGTTGAGAAATGTTGTTTTTGGGTACATGTATGTGATTTGGTTTTGGAGTTCTGCATGAAATACTCCATTTTCTAGTTTTATACAGCTGGTAATCGATTACCAAGAGCTAATAATTGATTACCAAGTCTCTGGAAGTGAAATTTCCATGTGGTAATCGATTATCACAAGATGGCAATGATTACCAATGTTTTGGAAACGTGATTTGCATGTGGTAATCGATTACCAGACCTCTGACTTGCAAAATTTGAACTGGTAATCGATTACCAGGAGGTGGTAATCAATTACTAAGCTTCTATTTTGAGATTTAGCTCGTGGTAATCGATTACTAGTGTCCTATTTTGGGAAAACTGAGTTTTTAAGCTTAAGGAAACTAATTGTATCACATATTTATGTTATGTAATGGAGATTAATGTTCTACTTGGAGTAATTTGTGAGACACAGGAGTGAGAAAATACCTAATATTACAAAAGAGTGAGAAAAAATACTTTTCCCAAGGATGGATTTATGAGACAAGGGAGTGAGAGAAGCACCTTGTCATAGTAGAGGAGTGAGAAAAACTCTCTACCAAAGGCAAGGGAGTGAAAAAAATACTTTGCCAAGGAACATGATATTTTACAATTGTATGGGTAGTTGTTTATCATTGAGAAGAGGTTAACTATGTATGTGGGTTATGGATCAGCTTTGTGGATGTTCCAATGGTATTGAATAATGACTCAATTACTTGTTGCAATTATAATGTCATATATGTGTTTATTCTACTGAGAATTGTGAGTTCTCACCCCGTTTGTTATTTCCATGATAAATCCAAGTCAGGATCCTTCCAAGGGGAAGAAAAAGAAGTGAATGAACTAGTTTAGTTTTATTTTCTTTTGTCCAATGCTTGTTTATTGTAATATTTGCATTGGGTTATATACATTTTCATGTATTTTACTTATGCCCTTTTGAGACTTAGTTTGTATATACATTGTAATATATATATAAGACTTTTCTTTCCCTCATGGCTCTTGATAATAACATGTATGGTTGAGTCATCCTGCTCGGGTTCCACCTATCATTGTCATTCCCCATCACCCCCCATTCGAACTCAAGATACTATGGATCTTACAATCGGTCATGAATCACCTCAGGCTGAGATCGAATCTTTTATTGAAAGACAAGAGGCCTTAGGTGATATGGACTCTATGCTGATCTTCTTTAAGGAAATTCAGCAAGGATGACTCCATGAAACCAAAATCCTTATTAGATCAGATGTTCTGCATCTGATGATTTATCAACAAATGCCTGACCACTGAGATGGACCTAGCCAAGTATGATGAGGCTGTAATAATAGGTCTTTCCTATTGGATTGCTGTTAACTCCCTTCAAACCATGAGCATTATGCGAGCTTTGATGTACTAGGCCAAAGCAAGTGTTGAGTTGACTACTCAACTGAAAAGAGGGAGAAATGAGAGTAAACAAAAAAAACTGGTGAACATTTGTAACCGACTGAGTCGGGTGAAGGAGTTGAAACAAGAAAATAAGGTTCTATAAAAAAAACTAACAAAAGCGACCAACGACCATCAAAAGCTAAAGGAGAGCTCAGATGCCTAGAAAATTGAGCTAAAAGCCTCCAAGAAAAAGGTGGAGTCATTAGATAAAGATTTGAAAGTTGTGTTGCTTTGTGCTAACACGGTAGAAAAATTGGCACAAAAAGCTACCTAGAAGCTGGCCAATGTTGAAAAATCTAATGAGGAGCTTCAATCCTCGATTGATGAAATGGAACGGGCTTGTACCAAACAATACCATGATGGTTTTAAGTGTGTTGCTGAGCAGATTTGGTTCTTTCATGTTGACATTGATCTGTTTAGGCTCAGTGTTTAGAAAGTTGTGAAAATAGGGGCTGTTTGATTTTGAGCTTCTAGATGATGACGATGCCGCCGCCGAAGGAGATGAACAAACAACAGAGCCGATGACTAGCAGTGTCCTAAGGTCGGTCATTGATGAAGAATAGGGGAATGCCCCTGCATAACTTGTAATATTTTTTCTTCTTTTTTGTGGTTGGTCGGATTCTTTGAATTGGCCATGTTTTGTGGAACTAATAAACATGACCTCTTTTTAACTTATTTCTATTGAAGTTATCATTTGAAGCTATTCTCTTCTTAGTGTTGTTACTTGTACAACTTTTTTAAGAAATCAAATATCTAAACCTTTGCCACTTAGAGCGGAATAAGTGGATGCTAGGATAGAATGATGCAAGTGTATAATTCATACTATTATGACCTACCCTATTGAATAAGAATGTATGCTTAGGATAAAAAGAAATTGAGTAAATGGGCCTCCTTTATCATTTAACTCATTGCAAGCATATAACTTATAATACTTCTGATAAATATATAACTTACTAAGAAGTCAAGTGATACAATACCGATTGATTGGTTACCTAATGCTAATTGCTGAACTCGATCATAACTGTTTCTTTTCTGAGTGTGCGACCTTGGGATTTCCAGAGTAATGACCTGGGCTGATGAATATAAGCACATGATTTTTTGGAGCACTTGGTAGAATCATGGATTTTAAGAACCCGTCCTATTGTTCAGAGTGATGACCTGGGCCGAAGAACATGAGTACAAGATTTTTTGGAGTGCTCGGCAGGATCAAGGGTTTTGAGAACTTGTCTTGTTGTTCTGAGTGGACCTGGTTCCTCAAGCATGGGCACATGATTTTTTGGAGATCTTTGTTGGTTCAGTCATCGTGCTTGCTCTTATTTTGTAAGTATCTACTGATTTACATTAACCATTTCAAACGCTATTTCACATTGTAGTTAAAAATATTAACTTGCAGCATCAGTCACAAAGTAATGGAATAATGTGCAAAATGTCAGATAATAACAAGTAAGATTAATGTTTAAATTTGTATTTTATAAACTAATGGTTGTGCCTCATTAAAACCTCCAATAGGAAAAAAAACCTATTAGGAATAAATCCTATCAGTAGGAAAAAAAGTACATCACCTATTTTCCAAATAACCAGTTACTTTGGCCTTTATATACATGTTCTAACCTTCAAGGAATATAAACAACATAATTTAAAAGCAAATAAGTAAAAAGGTGTTTTTGTCCTATTGCTTGCTCAGCAGTAATACTTTCTTAGATTGGTAACATTCCAACTCCTAGGGATCGGTTTTCCATCAAGCTCAGTAATGTTATATTATGACCCATTCCCAACTCAACTGTGTAACACCCCAAATTTTAGGCTATGTTACAGAACTGACAGAATTATACTATTTTGTATTTTCTATGCAATATAAAAATAATTTGATTATTCCAATACTATTTTTGATTGTTTTGTGTGATTTGCTCCGGGTCAGGAAAATAATAATTTTCGGGCCGGGAAAATTCTTATTTTAATTATTCGGAGTTAGGGAATCTTACTAAACTCAATTCCGATTGATATATATATTTATCTTTTAATTTTTATAATTTAACTGTGCAATAAAATAATTTTATATTATTATAATATTATTTTATGTGACAGTACCTACTGTATTAAAAATAGTACAAATCTGCTTCAAAATGATCATTGGACCCGAAAAAATCTGTGGGACCCGCGTTTAGAGTAGCAGTCAACGATTCTGACTAGACAGAATTCTAAACCAATAGGAACAAGTCAACAAAGGTGGCTTGAAAACTCTAAACTAATGAGAATTAGTCAAATAAAGAAACATAGACTTCATTAAGGACCGTTGGATAAAAAGCATGATTTAGATGCTTTTGATCATAACCGTTGATCCGATCAATGGTGTAGGAGCAAACTTAGTAAGGAAGTCTTGGATGTTAGCCATTGATCAAATCAATGGCGTGGATGTGAGCTTGATTAGCAAGCATTGGATGTTGACCATTGATCAAATCAATGGTGTGGATGTGAGCTTGATTAGCAAGCATTGAATATTGGCCATAGATCTAATCAATGGATAGGAAACAAAGTTGATTTCAATGGCTAAGATGAAGTCAACAATAATGGCTTGACTTTTACGTAGTAGCTAATTAAACTTAAATTAATCATCTTAATGGCCTAATTAACAAACTAAGTAAACTAATCTAGTTATTAATTAGTTATAATCTAATTACTAATTAGACATCCTAATTTTAATTAGAGGCTATGATATATGTAATTACATATTTAAATAATTGATTAGGTAATTAGATAATTAATTAAGAGTGATTAGGAAACTTAACCTACTTAATTAGCTAATTAATTAGCATACAATTAGACTTTAATTGAAGTCAATTAAGTCCCTAATTCATAAGAGGCCACACGGCCATGCAGCCCAAGGAGGCTTCTCAAGTCTTCTTGAATGGTCTTTTGTGACCATTGCATGACAACTTAGTGACCTAGGCCATGTGCTTACAATGTGAACACAAATTGTGATATTTTGGGTTCAAACTAATCTCTTAATTTCCCTACACAAGACTTCTACGGCAGCACCTCTTCATTTGCATTCTCAAATTTCACTTTTCTCTTACCTAAACACTTAACTCCATTTTCTCTCAAAATTCCCAAGAACACCAAGTTAATTTTCCTTCCATTTTCTCTCTTGAATTTCGGCCCAAGCATCTTGAACCACCATCAATCTTCTATAATTTTTACTCTCATCATTTCCTAAACCTAAACTACCTTCTAAACACTCTCTCCGACCTGAGTTTTAGCTCCATGGAGTGAGGAGTTGAGTCTAGGTGCATATGCATAATTATTGAGGGTATTATCATAATTATAGTTTATGATAAATGAAATGTTGAATGTTTGAATATTAGTAATGACATGATCGTAATTATTGCTTATTGCATGAGTTAGGATGATAAATGATTTTGGTGGCATAATTGTAATTATGTATGATGTGCTGGTATGAGATATTGTATGTGTTTATCTTCATTGCTACCATACTGGTATTGGTGTAGGTGATCTCACCTCTTTGTATATCTATTTGTATTGTAATAATAATTTTAAAGACGTTGAGCGAGGATTTGAGCGAGAAGCTGAGGAAGAGCAGATTCCTGTTGAGGACGTTGAGTTTTGAAGTGATGGAGGAGTCTTGTTTCCTTGTGTATATGAGATTGAGTAGGCTACATCTTGGACATTAGTGTGAATATTAATACCTAGAGTTCCTATTGTCTACTAGACAGTACTAGGGAGCATACTATCGTACTCCTAGTACGATTAGTATAGTGTCGTTTGCTCGGACACCTGTCCGTAGGACTTCGCGTCAGTTTGGATTCCTATCTTCTGAAGAATCTGAGGAGGACCCGTCTGAGGGTTCTACTGTGTAGTAATACTTGGGCAGTGTATTAGTTTAAATTAAAGCTTAAATATTTTGAGAGTCTAGTTTGTAAATATTAAAATATGATAGTACTAAAGACTGGTATATGTATATAAGGTGTGAATTATTTGTGATATGATAATGTTGTAATGTTTTTATTTTTTGCTAAGTTTATCTTATTATTATTAAGAAAATTTACAACTCGTATTTCCATCACAAAGCACAATTTTCAAATAAAGGAGTAATTTGGTAATTAAGTAACGTGAAGTGTGAAGCCCTAAGGAGGGTGTTACATTAGTTGGTATCAGAGCCCAAGTTAGAGTCTTTTGTGTTTGTGGGTAGGTTTGTCTTATTTGTGCTGTGTGAATCTCTGACACTGAACACAGAGATATGTTTTGGTTTTCGAAAGGAGACTATGTTGTGTGATATAGTTACGTTTAGTTCGTTGTGTTTTGATTTTGTTTATCTTTGAAGAAAGATAATGGAACGTAGCGATCATGAGCATGTGGACGTGAAACGTGATGAAGATCGTATAGCTGCAGCTAGAAGTGTGATGCGAAAGATGATTGAAGTAGTAGTACAATAGAGACAAATGATCGCTTAGCAGCAGGAACTGATAATCGAACTTCATAGCTTATTAGGATTGGAGCAGTTACCGGATGTGAGAAGTTGTAACTTAGAACCTTCGATAATCCAAGATGGAAGGAAGCGTAAGGTTAATCATTTTCAACGAGAGCCGTATGTACAACCACTGGGGAAGCAACAACGAACAAAGAGAGGAAGTACTAGTGGCAACGATTTTGGTCAGACTGTGGCATCAACCATGAAATGTTTTAAGTGTGGAAAAGATCATCTCACCAAACATTGTCAGCATAAAGGGATTATTTGTTATGGATATGGGAAGCCTGGACATTTCTCTAGAGATTGTGATCAACTGAAGATGGAACCTTCCATTAGTAATACACGTGTTTCAAAATCTCAAGAAGAAGAAAGAGCCAGTGCAGAGAGTGTAGTGAGAACGTTCAAATACAAAAAACTTAAGAAGCGAGAAGGTTGTGCCATAAAGGGTAATTTTAAAACTGTGCTGTATAATTCGCAAGATAACCCATTCTCTTGTGATTTGTGACTGTGTAAATCTTTTGGGGTTATCTGTGTTTTGCTTCTTTTCATAATGCTACTTCAACTTCTAAACTTGTCATTACTACTCGAGCCTGTTTGAAACTATCCTATTATTATTGGAGTTTGAAACTTTTCTATTGATATGGTTTGTCTATTTCTTTCTCGAATAGACTGAGTAAATCAATTTAACTTATCCGTGTCTTCGTTATAATGTGATCTGAGTATTTCTACTCTTCTTGTTAAACTTGTTATTTATACTCAAGTTTTCTAACTCTACCCTATATCTATTGGATATCAAAATCTTTCTGTTGATTTGATTTGTTTATCTAAAATTACATCTATTTGAGAGCCTGACTTTATAAATGGATTGGTTATTTTCTAACCATATCCTACTATATTGTTACAATGTAACTTTAGTGTTTCCTTGACTTGAGATTTTTGGATTTGAATCCAGAAAGTTCATTGCTAAAATTATTGGACCATGTTCATTTCGAAATCCATTAGACCTTCTTAAATTCTTTGTTGGACTAATCTAGTAATCTACCGAATAGTCTTATTACTTTTTCTTATAACTTTTATAGTGTCTTTCATGAATCTCAATTAAGAAGGATTATTCTTGATTCAACTTATGTTATAGTACCAAATACAATACAATTAGAAGAAAACTTGATATATAAGATGGTTTCTGTTAAGATTAAAAATAGGCAAGTAGAACAACTTACTTTGATGAAGAAAATCTAGAATGATGTGACAACAGGGGAACTAGAAGACCAAATGAAGGAAATTGCTGTTTGCTTCAAGATCAATTTGCGTCGCATTACAGGCACGATGAGTATTTAATATTACCATTCGGGGTAAAGAATGTTTTTGCGATATTCACGAATTATATAAATAGGATTTTTCTTTCCTATCTAGGCAAATTTGTCATTATCCTTATTGATGATATTTTGACTTATTCTCGAAATTTGAAAGAACATGCTAAAGATCTCAATGCAGTTCTTCAATTTCTGAAGAAGAAGAAGGAGTTACGCGCGAAACTAGTCAAACACAAATTCTATTAAAAGAAGTTTAACTCGTAGATTTAGATTGAGTGTAGGGATCAAATAGAAAGGTTGTGGCGTATACTACAAGGCAGTGAAACGTGCATGAGAAGAATTATTCGATTTACATTTAGGATATGCGATAGTTATTTTGTAAGGAAAATCTGAAGACATTTTCTTTCCTATAAAGTCTACAATAATTTCAAGGGCTTGAAGTACCTGTTCAATCAAGAGGGGCTTGGATATAAGGAAAAGACGATAACTAGAATTTTCAAAGGACTCGTTGAGAACTTGTGTTCTAGAACAAGCTGGTTGTTGGGGTGAATTTCTACTGTTGATAGAGTTCACTTACAACAATAGTTTCCATTCGAGCATAGGGATGGCACCCTATGAGGCATTATATGGGAGAAGATGTAGAACACCGTTGTGTTGGTACCACGATGGTGAAAGTACGATGGTAGGACCCGAATTTGTGCAGCAAACAACTGAGAAAGTGAAGATGATCCAAGACAAGATGAGGACAACTCAGACATGACAAAAGAGTTATGCAGATAAAAGACGAAGACCACTTGAATTTGAAGAAGGTGACCATGTATTTCTACGTGTGACGCCTATGACTGGAGTTAGACGAGTAATCAAGTCGAGGAAGCTCACTCCGAAGTTTATCGGACCGTATCAGATACTTCGTTAGACATCGTACAAATGAAGGAGAATTTAACCTACGAGACGTTTCCAGTCAAGATTGAAGATCGAAGGATCAATCAACTTCGAGGAAAAGAGATACCGTTGGTTAAGTGGTTTGGAACGATGTAAGTGGTGAAGCAACATGGGAGTTGGAAGAGAAGATAAGATAGTAGTATCCGTTTTTATTTTAAGTGTGTTAAGTTTCGAGGACGAAATTTATTTTTAGAGGGGGAGAGTTGTAACACCCCAAATTTTAGGCTATGTTATAGAACTGACAGAATTACACTATTTTGTGTTTTCTGTGCAATATAAAAATAATTTGATTATTCCAATACTATTTTTGATTGTTTTGTATGATTTGCTCTGGGTAAGGAAAATAATAATTTTCAGGCCAGTGAAATTCTTATTTTAATTATTCGGAGCTGAAGGATCTTACTAAACCCAATTCCGATTGATATATATATTAATCTTTTAATTTTTAGGATTTAACTGTGTAATAAAATAATTTTATATTATTATAATATTATTTTATGTGACAGTACCTACTGTCTTAAAAACAGTAGAAATCTGCTTCAAAATGATCATTGGACCTGAAAAAGTCTGTGGGACCCGTGTTTAGAGTAGCAGTCAGCGATTCTGACTGGACAGAATTCTAAATCAATAGGAACAAGTCAACAAAGGTGGCTTGAAAACTCTAAACCAATGAGAATTAGTCAAATAAAGAAATATAGACTTCATTAAGGACCATTGGATAAAAAGCATGATTTAGATGCTTTTGATCATAATCGTTGATCTGATCAATGATGTAGGAGCAAACTTAGTAAGGAAGTCTTGGATGTTAGCCATTGATCAAATCAATGGTGTGGATGTGAGCTTGATTAGCAAGCATTGGATGTTGACCATTGATCAAATCAATGGTGTGGATGTGAGCTTGATTAGCAAGCATTGAATATTGGCCATAGATCTAATCAATGGATAGGAAACAAAGTTGATTTCAATGGCTAAGATGAAGTCAACAATAATGGCTTGACTTCTACTTAGTAGCTAATTAAACTTAAATTAATCATCTTAATGGCCTAATTAATAAACTAAGTAAACTAATCTAGTTATTAATTAGTTATAATCTAATTACTAATTAGACATCCTAATTTTAATTAGAGGCTATGATATATGTAATTACATATTTAAATAATTGATTAGGTAATTAGATAATTAATTAAGAGTGATTAGGAAACTTAACCTACTTAATTAGCTAATTAATTAGCATACAATTAGACTTTAATTGAAGTCAATTAAGTCCCCAATTCATAAGAGGCCACACAGCCATGCAGCCCAAGGAGGCTTCTCAAGTCTTCTTGAATGGTCTTTTGTGACCATTGCATGACAACTTAGTGACCTAGGCCATGTGCTTACAATGTGAACACAAATTGTGATATTTTGGGTTCAAACTAATCTCTTAATTTCCCTACACAATACTTCTTCGGCAGCACCTCTTCATTTGCATTCTCAAATTTCACTTTTCTCTCACCTAAACACTTAACTCCATTTTCTCTCAAAATTCCCAAGAACACCAAGTTAATTTTCCTTCCATTTTCTCTCTTGAATTTCGGCCCAAGCACCTTGAACCACCATCAATCTTCTATAACTTTTACTCTCATCATTTCCTAAACCTAAACTACCTTCTAAACACTTTCCATTTAGGAAATTTTCTCAAAATCACACTCTAAGTGCTTCAAAATTCAACTTCTATCTTACTTCCCGAGAGGTAAATTTGTGATTCTTTGGTTTTAATTCAAGTTTGTGATTTTCTAAACCATATTTGTTCCATGGTTTATCATTAGTAAGCTTTGTATGTGATTTTACTAATTGTTTTAGAATTGTTAGGAATTGTTTGTGGCTTGTACGAAATCAAGGAGAAGGAGAGGAGCTTAAAAGACTTGTTTTCAAGAGGTAAGAGGGAGATTTTACCTCACCAACCAAGTTTTGGTGGTGTGGGGATGGTTTTGTTTAGTGAAAAACCCATAAGGGTTTATTTACCTATTGTTTGATGTTCTTTGATTGTGTTTGTGATGTGTATGATTTTGTTTCTATGCTTGCATGTGTGATAATATGCTTAAAGTTTTGATATTATGTGTGTATGTATAATTATGAAAGCATGAGAAAGTATGTGTAAAGTAAGATGTGAACAACATGATTAAATGATTGTATGAATGCTCCAAAGAGCAATGAGGCTCACGGCCATACTAGGGATTAGAGGACCAAAGTCCTAAAAATGAGGGATTCAAATGAGAATGAAGGATTTAAATGGAAAAAGAAATGAATTTGAACAAGTTTGAATGTAGTGAGCAAAAATGGTTTTAGGAAAATAATTTGATATAATTAAATAAATAAGGTTTAAAATGAAATGAGTGTCAATACTTGAATTTTACTGACGTATGGCTCACCCTACGGGTTTAGAGGTGCGTCTGTAAAATTTGAGCTGTAATATGTGAAGTAAATGACAGAAATAACATTTTTAGGGAAACAATGCAAATACCGATTTTTAGAGTGGTAATATTGTAATTTTTTTTAAAAGGGGCCATATTGTAGTTATGATTTTTAGAGTGGCAATATTGTAATTTTTATTTTTAAAAGGGGCCATATTATAATTATGATTTTTAGAGGGGCAATATTATAATTTTTGTTTTTAATGGGGCCATATTACAATTATTGATTTTAGAGGGGCTATATTGCAAATATTTTATAAAAGAGGGACTATCTCGTAAAATATTATTTTATGAGGAACTATTATGAAATTATTATTTGAAAAAAGACTAAAATGTAAATATGAATTTTATGAAGGACTATTTCATAAATATGAATTTTATGAGGGACTGTTGTGAAAATATTATTTAAATGAGGATTATAATGCAAATATTATGTTTTGAGGGGTTATTATGCAAATATGAAAAATAAAGTTAAATTTTGGTGTTAAATGAGAAAAATAGTATTTTTGATTTAAAATGTGTGAAAAATATTTTACGCGATTGAGAAAATGCGAAAATATGGTTTCGCGATGAAATTACAATAATGATACTGTTGGACCAATATGAGGACCCCGAATATGAGATAAAGGAATTGAATTGAGAATATGATATAATGAAATAGAACTGTGAATGGTGCATAATACATACATTGGAAAGGTCTGATGGACTGAAAAAGGCTAGTTGCCTAGGAGAGAATACACCTCCTGAGTGGGTGCGATATGCGTAGTGTATGTCACTCGTTGACCTTGGGGGCATTGGGGTGCGGGTTGCCTACAATGAGCAATTGGTAGTTCTTCTGTACCGTGGGTTAGACTGACATAACACACCAATGATCCAGACCGAAACACTATCCTTAATCAAGATTTGATAAAGACTGTCGTGCATATGCTACATGTGCAAAAATTGAGCACGTAGTCTGAGGCATGTTGGTGCAGACAGATCTTTTCGATCACTCTCTCCGACTTGAGTTTTAGCTCCATGGAGTGAGGAGTTGAGTCTAGGTGCATATGCATAGTTATTGAGGGTATTATCGTAATTATAGTTTATGATAAATGAAATGTTGAATGTTTGACTATTGGTAATGACATGATCGTAATTATTGCTTATTGAATGAGTTAGGATGATAAATGATGTTGGTGGCATAATTGTAATTATGTATGATGTGCCGGTATGAGATATTGTATGTGTTTATCTTCATTGCTACCATACTGGTATTGGTGTAGGTGATCTCACCTCTTTGTATATCTATTTGTATTGTAATAATAATTTTAAAGACGTTGAGCGATGATTTGAGCGAGAAGCTGAGGAAGAGCAGATTCCTGTTGAGGACGCTGAGTTTTGAAGTGATGGAGGAGTCTTGTTTCCTTGTGTATGTGAGATTGAGTAGGCTACATCTTGGACATTAGAGTGAATATTAATGCCTAGAGTTCCCATTGTCTACTAGGCAATACTGGGGAGCATACTATCGTACTCCTAGTACAATTAGTATAGTGTCGTCTGCTCGGACACCTGTCCGTAGGACTTCGCGTCAATCTAGATTCCTATCTTCTGAAGAATCTGAGGAGGATCCGTCTGAGGGTTCTACTGTGTAGTAATACTTGGGCAGTGTATTAGTTTAAATTAAAGCTTAAATATTTTGAGAGTCTAGTTTATAAATATTAAAATATGACAGTACTAAAGACTGGTATATGTATATAAGGTGTGAATTATTTGTGATATGATAATGTTGTAATGTTTTTATTTTTCGCTAAGTTTATCTTATTATTATTAAGAAAATTTACAACTCATATTTCCATCACAAAGCACAATTTTCAAATAAATGAGTAATTTGGTAATTAAGTAACGTGAAGTGTGACGCCCTAAGGAGAGTGTTACAAACTGCAACCATGTACAGTCCTTCCTAGTTAACTGCAAGCTTTCCCTCACCTAGTGGTTTTCCATGAATCGCTGTCTTTCTAA
Organism: Ormosia semicastrata; assembly: GCA_029884595.1. Lineage (NCBI taxonomy): Eukaryota > Viridiplantae > Streptophyta > Magnoliopsida > Fabales > Fabaceae > Ormosia > Ormosia semicastrata. Next base: position 16,659,192 of record JAQQTO010000042.1, on the reverse strand, counting down.
GAATGAGGTCCCTGACCCTAAACTTTCTTGGTCTAACTTTGACGTTATATTTCCTAGCATCTTTTCTTTTCACTATCTCTTCGAGAAGATGGGCCATCTCAGTCTTCTTCCAGCGAGTCTAACTTCATTCTTCAGTCCTCTTTATTTCTTTCTTCTTGGAAGTTTATTCTCCTCAAGCTTGATTTTCCCAACTGAACAGGTATCATTGTATCAGCTCTATAGGTTAACTAGAAAGGTGATTCTTGGGTTGTGGATTGAGTTGTGGTGTGATATCCCTATAACACCTTGGGTAACTCTTTGACCTAGTTTCCTTTGGCTTGATCCAATCTCTTCCTTAAACCATTCAAGATTACTTTGTTGGCCGACTCCACTTGGTCGTTTGCTTGTGGGTGTTTGACTGACGTAAACTATTGCTTGATTCCTAATCCTTCTAAGAACTTCTTGAATCTTTTGTCTGTGAATTATGTCCCATTGTCCGAAACGATCGCATAAGGTAGACCATATCTACAGATCATATTCTTCCAAGTGAATTTCTCAGCCTTCTCCGTTCAAGCAAGTGGTTCCACCTCGATCCACTTGGTAAAGTAATTGATCGCCACTAGTAAAAATTTGACTTGTCCCGGAGCAGTGGGGTAGGGGCCCAAAATGTCAATTCCCCACAATGGCCATGTTAAACAAGAAGTGTGGAGTTCCTCAGGTGGGGTTTGAGGAAGCTGAGCAAATCTTTGACACTTATCACATTTTTTGACATAGTCCAAGCAATCCTTTCGCATGGTGGGCTAGAAATATCTCACCCTTAAAAGCTTGCCCATCAATGATAGTCCAACCATATATTGACTACAAATGCCCTCGTGAACCTCGACCATGACATATTCAATTTGATCAGAACTTAGACATCTCAGGAGTGGTATGTTGAATCCTCTTTTGTATAGTGTGTTGTTCTGGATGACATAAAAACTAGCAGTTCTCTTGAGCCTTCTAGCTTGCTTCTCATCTTTTGGAACTATCACAATTTATAAATACCTTAAGATTGGATACTCCCAAGAATCGAGTTTCAATATAATTGCCATTACATGCTCCCCTTCTGTGCTGGGCCTACTTATTGTTTAGTGGATAATTGATCTATTGTTCCCTAGCCCTTCAGTGCTTACAAGTTTTGACAAAAAGTCAGCTATGGAGTTCTGATCCCTTAGAATATGCTCCATTCTAAAACTAGTGAACTCTTTTTTCTAAATCTCTGACTTTTCTCAAATATATAGCTAGCTAAGAGTCTTTTGTTTGGTATTCTCCTTTCACCTACTAAGTCACTAGTTATGAATCACTCTTTACTACCAGGTTGATCGCACCCATCTTTTTGGCGAGGGTAATTCTTGCAATAAGGCCCCCATACTCTACTTTGTTGTTGCTTGCTCTAAAATCAAATATCAAAGATTGCTCGACCATAACTCCACCAGGTCCTTCCAAAATAACTTTCGCTCCACTTCCCTTCACATTTGAAGCCCTGTCAACTAACGAAGTCTATTCCTTGCTTTGCTCGACCTCAATCTATCTAGAAAACTCAGCCAAAAAATTTTGATAACACTTGTGATTTGATTGGTCCTCTTAGATTGTACTGAATTTTATGCTTTGATAATTCCACTGACCATGAAATCATTCATCCTGCAAGTTCAGGTTTTCTTAAGATCTGTGGAAAGGGTTGGTCAGATCACATAGTGATAAGATGACTCTAAAAATAAGGCCATAAGTGTCGGGCAGTTATTATAAGCGTTGACGCCAACTTCTCAATCTTCTGATATCTCTGCCCTGCTCCTTGTAAGATCTGGCTGATGAAGTAAATTGGAAATTGATCTCTTCCCTTTTCATTCACTAAGACCGAGCTAACTACATGTTTTGAGATTGAGATATAGATACAGACTTTCTCCAGTATCTAGTTTGCTTAGGATTGGCGGTGAAGCGAAGAACTCCTTTGACTTTTGAAAGGCCTCTTCACATTCTTCATCCCAGTTGAAATGGTCGGGTTTCTTTAAACAATTAAAGAATGGTAGAGCTTGGTCTGCGAGTCTTGAGACGAAGCAAGATAAGGCCACGATCCTTCGTGATAGACTCTGCACCTCCTTCATCGAGCTTGGGCTTCTCATTTCTATGATGGCTTTACATTTCTTAGGATTCGCTTCTATTTCTCGGTCCGTGAGCATGAAACCCAAGAATGCACCTCTTTCACTAAGTTTGAGCTTCTTATTTCCACAATGGCTTTACATTTCTCAATATTTGCTTATATTCCTCAGTGTGAGCATCAAACCTAGGAATTTGCCTACTTGGACCCCAATTACACACTTTTTTGGGTTCAAGTGCATGTTGTGGTCCCTTAACTCATCAAAGATTTCTTTTAGATCAGTCGTATGGTCACCCAAAACTGAATTCTTTGCTACCATGTCATCCATGTATACTTCCACAACCTTACTCATTGTCAGTGAAGTTCTTTTCCATCAATCTCTGGTAAGTTGCTCCTGTATTTTTTAACACGAAAGGCATCATCTTGTAACAAAAATTAGCTCATTTTGTTATGAAAGCTATTTTTTCTTTCTCATCTAGGTGCATTAAGATCTGATTGTATCCTAAGTAAGCATCCATGGAACTCAAGAACTCATATCCCGAATGCACCATTTACTAGACTGTCTATACTCGGAAGAGGGTAGGAATTCTTTGGGCATGCTTTATTTAGATCGGTAAAATCCACACACATTCGCCATTTCCTATTTGCTTTCTTTACCATCACAACGTTGGAGAGCCATGTGGTGTATTTTACTTCTCTTATTATTCCTGCATCAAAGAGTCGCTTCACCTCTGCTTGTATTGCCTTCCTTTTTTCTTTCTCGAGCCTTCTCTTCTTGTGTGCAATCAGTTTTTCCTTTGTGTTTAAAGCCAACTTGTGACACATGAAGTTTAGGTCAATCCTCAACATATCGACTGAACTCCATACAAAAAGGTCTGTATTTTCCTTTAACAACCTTGCCAACTTATCCGACTAATTAGGTGAGAGGTTTGCCCTAATTTTCATCGTTTGGGTTGAGTTCATACCGATCATTACAGATACTAATTCCCCCTCTTAGTAAGGCTTTGATTCCTTGAATTCTTATCACAAGTCAAGCTCGGTAATGCATACTCTATTCTTTTTACCAACATTTTGCATCGGTCTCTGTGCTAGTAATTTTGGCCTCAAAGCATCATGATAACATTGTCTTGCCTCCACTTGGTCAACTTGAATCACTCCTACCTCCTTTTCATTAATCAAGAACTTCATCGTTAAATGAGTAGTGGACACAACTGCTCCCAACTTGTTCAACGATGGGTGTCCGAGGATTACATTGTATGGGGCTTGATAGCAAATGACCATAAGTTTGATATTGATTTATTTCTTTCCAGCTAAAGTTGTCCATAACTTGATATAGCCCTTAACCTCTACTTTCTCTCTCACGAGAATCCATACAAATTTCCATCAAATGGTTTTAAGTCAGATTTAGGGATTCCTAATTTTTTGAAAGCATCCTGATATAAAATATCTACTGACCTTCCTTAATCAACCAACACTTGTAACGTCCTAATACTAATGCCTCGTTATATGCAAAATATTTAAAGATAAATAGTACTAGCCACGTTACTAGTATCCTAATAACAATAATTGAAATTCATAATAACCACGCATGTTATTATAAAGAGCTATACAGAAAGAAAATATTATATATATATATATATATATACACACAACATTAGCCTGAAAATGGCATAGTGTAATACATAAAACTTTATACAAACCAAAGCTAATATACTAAAATATAAGCTTTAATCAAAAGTAAATAAAAACTATCTATTTTATTCACTTTTTCATCTTCCCCTTGGAAGAGTCTCGACCTGGATTTATCATGGAAAATAACAAATGGGGTGAGAATTCACAATTCTCAGTAATATGAACACATAAATGACATCATGATAACTCTAGCTGCTTCAAGGAAAAACAAACTATTTAATAACATCTAGAAAGATGGCAAAAGCCAAAACAAGTCATTTCTCTTCCTGAAACAGAACGTTCAATTATTAATAACTATGGTTCAATTATCACCTAATTAACCATTCACAAATATTAATTTGATTAACAATATATTATGATTGCAACAAGTAAATAAGTCACCACTCAATACTATAGGAACATCTATATGCTCACTCTATGTAATATTCCATAAAGTAAACCCATAATATGTAAACAACCTCCTTTTCAAGAATAAGACAATTGTCCAAACAACTACCATTTAATTGTAATGCTTATGTTATGTCATATGCTTATGCCTAAGAAATGTCCTAAGATTATGCTTATGCAAAGTTTTGTTTTAAAAACCATGAAAACCTACTCATTCCCAGGAACCCGGTTCCTTGTATTTTTTCTGGGTAAGATAGGCAATTAAGCCATCTATGCTACCTAGTAGAGAGGGAAAACCAACATTCTCATACTACCTGTAACCATGGCCATAAGAGCCTCCACACTGGGAGTTTAAGATCCCCTATCCATCAAGGTCATGTCCTATACCACTCTGAGAATTTAGAATCCCCTATCCAAACTAAAAAGCCTAGAAAGTTTTGTATCTGGCCGCTTAAGCGCTCACTTTCCCAGCGCTTAGGTACCCTATGACAACAAACATCCCCTATTTCATATATCATTGGGCGCTCACCCCCAAAACCATTCTGCCCTTGAGTGCTTAGGCACTCACATCTTAGGTGCTTAGGTGCTTAATGCGTTGGAGCCCTCTGGCCTTAGACGATTAAGCAGCCAAAAACTGGGCGCCTAACCCAGAAACTCAGGCCCTGTCCCATTAGTTTTCAAACCAACTCTTGACCCCCAAACTCAGGTTCTAAGCAATTTTTAACTCCAAACACGGTCTCAAGCATGTTAAAGCTCTCACACACAAATTCAAATTACTAAAACATGATTTTATGAATAAAGAATCAAATCACCAAAATCCCATTTTTTATCATCAACCATAAAGAGTCATATGGCTTCTCTAAGTTCAAAACTCACAATCATGTAGTGGATAAGCCATAAACACACCATATCTAACCACTAGAGGCCAAAAAACAAACAAACAAGAAAACCACAAAAATTCTCAAACCCATTTTTACTTGTCAAGCATACATCAAGCATCAAAGATAAAGACAGGAAAAAAGAGTTAAGTAGGATCAAACACCCCTATCTTAAGTCCTTAAAGATGTTGATGAAGCTAAAGCCAAGCTTTACTATTTCCTTCTTTTTTTTTTCCTTTCCTACTCCTTCCTCTTTTGGTTCCTTCCTTTTCTTTTTTTTCTTTTTCTTTCTTTCTGTTGCAAGAAAATGAGTGGTTAATAAGAGTGACAAAAGTCAATGGAACAAGAGAGTGAGGACGGTGAGTGGGTTGGAGAGATAAGTTTAAGTGTAGATATTTTGCTGGAAACATTATATCTCTTAGGAATACTTTGATCTTACAAATCCAAGTTCCCTAACTTCCATAGGTGTTATGAAAAATCCTAGGATTCATCTCAATCATATTCTCATCATTCCTTAATCTTCCATACACCTAAAACTGTCACTTAAGTTATATTTCTCTTCCTTAAGTTACATTCAACCTAAGGAAATAAGCTAATAAGCTTACAGGTATCTACCTTAACTTATTCTTGTTATCAAAAAATTCTCCATCCTTTACTTAATATCTTCATAATTTCTCATAATTTTTAAGATATCTTCCTATTTAATCTGGCTCTTAAACACTCACTCAGTGTTATTAAAAATACTAAACTAACTCAGTTAATTTTTCAAAACTAACCACATCACATACTATTTATTTATGACCTAGAAATAATTTCTTCATATTTATTTTCTTCATCTAAGCAGTTTATGCTACTCTCTAGGTTATTAATAACTATTTTTCACATTCAATGTTATAACGAAATAGCCCAACTAACTTAAAAAGGTTACCAAAGTTAATAGATAACTCATACAAGGGTTATTGAACTTCTATAATCATGATTAAGACTAATTGGTTAGGGAGGATGTTACAACACTCATCGTACATCAAAGTTTGCCATGGTGATGGTGATAACCATCTTTTCATCTTAGTTTCAGTCCACTCCTTGAAAGTCTTCCTCTTTAAAAATCAATCGAGGTGCTTTCTTGTCGATCATCGATCGAGATCAATGTTCTACTGCCATTATGGGTTTTACTATCCTTAAGTGTCTCTTCCTTGCGTTGGGCGATTCTCCTCCCTTTGAAGATCCTCTTGAAATCATATTGACGGCCTCTCTCACTCCACCTTGATTAGTGGCTCAGTCATTAGCTTTACGCTAGCTTCCTTGTGCTCGTTCTTATTCTTGAGGTCTGAGTTGGTCACAAGTCCCTTGGTTCCTATTTTGCCCTCTTTCATTACCCATTTCCCTCATTCTGGATAAGTACCTATCCAGCAATCCTCTCCATACAAGATCCTCCATCTCATCCCTTAATTTGAGGCAATTATCTGTAGTGTGTCATATACCCGATGGAATTCACATCTTTTTGACCGATCAATATAGGACAGTTAGTAAGTCGGAGCAGGTGGAAAATGGATTAAACCTATGTTGAACACTTCTCTAAGAATTTATTCTCTCCGAGCATTGAGTGGATTGTATTGTTGGTACCTTGTAAGTGGGTTGGTTGGTTAGGGAAAACCTTTGTTTTGACCTCTTCTTTCCATTCTTCTTATACCCATCTGTCTTCTAGGGTCTCAGTCAGGACTAACAGGCCGTGGGTGAAAAGATTAAGAACTTTTTACTATTTCTCTAGCTTTGGTGGCATCCTCCATGTTAATATATTTAGAAGACCAAGGGAGAAGATCATCTAAATCATTTGGGGGTCGCTTTGCTAAGGAATCCACAAAAAGTCCAAGATGCAAACCTATTAAGATGGCGTGATGTGTAATAGTTGGGTTCAAGCCTCAGATTTGTAAGGCTTCTCGGTTGAATCGAGTCATGAATTCTCTCAAGGATTCTCTGACTTCCTACTTGAAGTTGATCAGGCTAGTGGAGGTCTTTTAGTGGGACCGTCTTGTGGCAAAGTGTGTAAGGAAATAGTTAGAAAGCTTTAAAAAGTCATAAATTGATTGAGGGTAACAAGCAAAACTATTGCAGAGCTAAACGCTTCAAAGTGCCAAGAAACACTCGACGCCAACAACATTGTAGAATTAAATGCCTCTAAGTGCTCTTGAGGATCAGTCATTCCATCATAAACATCCATTGTGGTAGCTGGGAGAGGTATGAAGATGATAAACTTAGAAAACGGATGGCCAGGATTAATCTAGATCGGTGGTGGTGGGTATAGTGGTGGCTTCATGTGATTAAGGCTCAAGATAGTTATTTGAGAGTTTTGTGATTGAGTAGAGTCTTCTTAGTCTGCTTCATTTTCTCCATGCTGGTGGCCAACTTAGCCTTCCAATTGTTGCAGACACTGCCTGAGTCTTCGTAACTCTTAAATGAGATCCTCAACATTTTGCTTTTGTTCATTATTTGGCTGGTTAGTGTGGGGATGATTATTTTCTGTAGTAATGTTAGTAATATAGCTCCTTGTGATGGTCATGGGTGATGGTTGGGTGTTTTGTTGGAACAGTGACTTATGTTTAAGGATTTTAGCAGCAAGGGTAGAGAGAATGAGAAACAATTTTACTAGAATTCCCACAAATGCCACCAATGTTCCTTCCCTTCCCTCAGATGGTAAGGCATAGGCCATTGGGATGGCTCCAAAAGCTTCTTCTATGTGTTGGGTCCGTCAAGTTGGGGGGGCACCTGCAAGGACTCTGACGCTCAAGTCAGTAACTAATATAGAAAAAAATGCTAGGAAACATAAAAGGATAGAAAGAGAAAGGAAAATCATTTATGTCAGAGGAACAATGCCTATTTATAGTAGTTTTAAGGTGCATAGTATACACCCTAAGATATAGGTAGGCCTATAGTAGGCCAAAAAAAAATCTCCATTCTGGTGTTAACATGTGTCCTGGCCATTACAGAACTTTTGGAGGGTTTCTTAAGTGACAAGATCAGGTAGGATTCACAGGTTTAGGATCAAGCCTAAGTCAAAGGGTTAAGGCAAATCAAGTAGACCTTATGTAATAGGGTTTGGTGGGTTAGGTTTTGGTAGGTGAGTCAGGTCAGATATAACCTTGGGAAATGGGTCACTAAGACCTATATGTAAAAAAGGTGTTATGGGCTTTAAGCCAAATTTGAGATATTAGGTTGGGCTCTTCTCTTTTGGTATGGTCCAGTTTGTGAGTATTAAAAGATTGAAAATGATCAAATAAGGACTATTAATTTGGTTGTCGATATAAGATACATGCATAATGACAATTTTTTAAAATGAATTGTATATCAAGGAAGGAATCTTTCAAGCGTTATTTGTGATTAAAAGGAACCTATTAAACTAAAAGGAAAATTTTACCACTCCCTATCAGAATCATCACTAACATTTCTTATATTTTCTTCATTATCACTCAATGCATCATTGATATCACCTTCCCCAACATCTTCCTCAACAAGAGAGAAGTCCAAATTAGATTCACTGTCCTTTGCATTCTCATTGTTAGTCTCTATAGCTCTTCGGTCCTCAATGCCATTGACAAAATATAGAATGTTGAAGGTCACTCCCACAACGACTTCACCCAATAAACCTTTTAATCACTTCCTCGATCAAGTTGAAATAATAGTACTTGTCAGGGTCCGCATTCCAAATAACTATCTTGCTGTCAAGCCGACCACCATCAAGTATCCACAAATCAAAATGACCAGGACAAACCATGTTCCCTAAAACTGACCATTCAAACACATAAACCACCTAAAACCTATACCCTAACATTACAACTTGTTAAAAATACTAATATACTTATTGATTAAAAAATATGATGGACTATGCTTTTTTGCTCTTCAAAATCCAAAGTATGAAGACTTCCTTTTAGATATTATAGTGCAACTATTTTGGACTGGGATCAGAACCTACTCCCATAAGGGCATCCTAGCCAATGTAAGCTTCCTGACATTGCTTATACCATACGTCAAATATAGCAATTACACAATTAAGGGGCAATCATTCCCAGTGAATCCCATAGAAATAAGAGCTGATACATATTCCTTAATTAGCTATAATCGCCCATTAATGAGAATCCAAAATAGAATTTCCCTCCTATCTTGCTTAACCTTTAAGTAGAACTCCCCTATAAATAACAAGCTTCATCACTCAAGTAACTCTCTAAACCCTAACTCTACCTCCTAGTGCATGTAGCCTGACTTGAGCATTGAAGTGCCTTTTACAAATACACCCCCTCTGCTCCATCATTCGTCATCGCACTCTAGAGGAAAACACCACCATCCTTTCACTAAAAAACCATTTCAGAAAACTTTTCTGACCCGTTTAGAACATTGACACCATCTGTGGGAAAAGATAAACATCAAATCCTACCATTTCCACCATAGTAACCACCAGACAGAACCGCGCCTCTACCACATAGAACAAACCAACCACCAACCACCACCATGGCTCTGCCATTGCTTATGATCCAATCACTGACTAACCAAAACCTAGACATGATGAAGAGACTTCTCTCTCTAATGAGAACTATTTCCCGACACTGTGGTGTGTTCCGGCCACTCAGTAACTTGAACCATGCGGAGCCCTTTCGAAGAGGCCAGACCCTAAATTTTGGTTTTCCAGTGTTTAGGCATTAGAGAAAAGAATGAAGGCAATCAATCTAAATAGCAAGAATCAATTCCCCCTAGACTATCATGTCGCGAATTGATTTCCTTGGCCCGCTTTTAGGAGGAGCGCATTCATGAGTTCAAAAATTCACGAGGAAATAGAAAGAGAGAACCGAGTTCTACCCAAGAATCATAACACCAGAAGGGGACCAGCCTGTGACAAGGATTGTGATCCTAAAAACTCTAGGATAATAGAACCCGAATGCAAGATTAGGAGCCAAGATAGAAAATATCACAAGGAGCAGGATCTCGGACAACAAAGAATAGTGGTTCAACCTAACCAACCTTCTCAGATGATCCAATAGCCTACGAGATCCCTAGGAGCTTCAAGATCTCAAATAATCTGATGACCTAGAAATATTGAAGCCTATAACGGGACCTCAAACCCCCAAGAGCATTTGGATGCTTATGTTTCTGTCATGTTATTTGTTGGGTGAGATGTCTCACTCATGTGCCAAGCTTTCCCCTTCTCTCTAAAGAAAACCACTCTGAGGTGGTTCACAACCTTGACTTCAAAGTCCGTAGTCAACTAAGAAGGTCTGTCATTGTAATTTTTGCTACACTTTTCTGCTAGTAAGGTGCAATTAAAACCCATTCATGCCTTTCCCACATTAAGCAATGAAAAGAAGAATCACCCCAAAACTACATAACCCAGTTTAACAAAGAATGTCTAAATGTTTTGGGACTAGGATAAAAGGTTGGCCCTCCACTATGTAAAGGACAGCCTCTGCTCTAGTCCATTATTTATATCCCTCACAAAGAAAGAACCTTGAACAATGGATGAGTTTAGGGCAAGGGCTGACAAGTATATTGATGCAGAAGATGTCATCCACGCAAGAAAGCATGTAGACAAAAACGATGAGGTGATGTTGAAGCCATTCTGAGCCCCCTCATAACCACATAACTCCAAGCCACCACCAAAGGGGAGGTATCAATACTACATCCCTCTTAATACACCCCAATCCCAAATCTACTATGAAGTGATGATCACAGAGTTCCAAGACATTCCTAAACCTCCCTCACTAAGAAAGCATGCCCAAAAAGATAAGTCAAAACGCAATGTCTTTCATGACGGATATAGGCACACAACAAAGATTGTGTCTGCCTTCAAGACACAATTGAATCCTTGATCTGGGATGGCCGCTTGGGATGTTATGTACGCCAATCTCGGAATAAAAATCAAAGGGGAAATAGAAACTATAGAAAATGAAGCTACAGTTCTCAAAGAGTCCTTTTCTCGTACCAAAGAAGATGGTCCTCAGCCAGGAATGATAATCCAAGGGAAGGCACACCTCAAGGTCCACCCCCTTAGAATGACAATCATTGCCATACGAAAGTGACCCGCACTATCAACATAATTTTTGGTGGCTTTACAAGTGGTAATGAATCTAACAACGTGAAAAAGAAAACTTTTCGAGCAGTTCTAAGTATGGCTTCCCATCTAATCTCCAAACTGGGGAGTAGATCGTGGAAGGCCCCATTAATTTCTTTTTTAGAAGATTATGGAAATACAATCCTAGACCGTGACGATCCTATGGTGATATCCAGGATAATCACTAATGCTGAAGTTTGATGTACATTTGTGGATCAGGGGAGTATGACATATATCATGTTTTAGACTTTCTCCAAAAGTTAGGGCTCTCAACAAGGACCTAATCCCTTATACCAACGAGCTAATTGGATTCATAGGAGACAAAATCACCTTGGTGGGATATGTGAAAACTTACTTGACCTTAGGTATAGACCCTTTGTTTAAAACACTCAAGGTTAAGTTCTTTGTGGTGGATTACCCCTCTGCTTATAATGTGATCTTATGTCATCCTTCTTTGAATGTTTTTGGAGCTGTGATATCCACTCTGCACTTCACCATGAAGTTCCTTGACTAGGACAATAGAATAATTACTTTCAAAGGAGACTAAGCCATAGCTCAAAGATGCTACAATGAGAGCCTCAAGATAGCAAAGGGGCCCAAGAAGATAGAGCAAAGTGAAAAATCCAGTTTAGTCACTACGGACTCTGTTAATGTCCTTTTAACTAAATTGGACATGTGTGAAGAGATCTGATATACTCACCCTTAACCGGAAGGAGAGCTAGAACCCCTCCAACATGGTGTAAAAATGGACCAAAACACCAAGATTGGAGAGCAATTGAATTACGAAGAAAAGTCCCAGCTAGTCGTTCTTCGTGAGAAAAACAAGGACCTCTTTGCGTGGACATCATCCAACATGTCAGGATTGGGCCCTAAATTCATCTCTCACTGGATTTCAATCAGGGCGGATGTCAAACCAGTTGTATAGTGGAAGAGGAAAGTCAGACCAAAGAGGCAGGAGATAATACAAAAACAAGTCAAGGAACTTTTGGATGTTAGGTTCATAAGAGAAGTTTCCTACACTATTTGGTTGTCCAATGTGGTTCTAGTAAAGAAAGTCAATGGGAAGTGGGGTATGTGCATCGACTACATCGATCTGAATAAGGCTTATCCTAAAGACCCTTACCTGCTTCCTAACATTGACAAGCTAATAGATAATTCATCAGGGTTCCAGATTCTTTCCTTCATGGATGCTTATTTCGAACATAACCAGATCCCCATGCACTTGGATAATAAAGAGAAGATGTCATTCATAACCGAAAAGACAAGCTATTGTTACCGGTTCATGCCTTCCGGCTTGAAGAATGTCAGAGCAACCTACTAGGGGATGGTGAACAAAACTTTTGATGAATAGATCGGTAGGATGCTTGAAGTTTATATTGGTGACATGATTGTCAAGACACTGAATGCTGGCAACCACGTACAAGACCTTGAAGAGGTGTTTGCCCAACTCCGAAAATATAATATGAGATTAAATCTGGAGAAATGCACTTTTGGGGTGCAAGCCGATAAATTCTTAGGATTTTTGCTAACGAACTGCGATATTAAAGCTAACTCAGAGAAGTACTAGGCGATACTCAACATGTGAAGCCCACAATCCGTGAAGGAAGTACAATAACTAACTAGACAGATAGCGGCCCTTACTCGCTTCTTGGCTAAAACCCTTCACAAATCTCTTCTTTTGTTCAAAATCCTTAAAAGGGAAAGGACTTTGAGTGGACCCCAGAGTGCGAGGCCACATTCCTAGATTTGAATAATACATTAGCATCACCCCCCATTTTGACAACATTAAATCATGGCGAAACCCTATATGCTTACCTTTTTGTCAATGGTAAAGCTATTAGCTTTGTCTTGATAAGAGAAACTCTTAATATACTTTGTGAGCAAGGTATTACAAGGACCCGAGCTGCAGTACCAGAAAATTAAGAAATTGGCACTGGAACTCCTGACTGCGGTATGACATCTTAGATAGTACTTTCAATGTCATCCCGTCATGGTAAGGACAGATTAGCCAATCTGACAGGTATTACACAAGCCATACCTCGCTAGGAGAATGATTGGTTAGTCTGTTGAGTTTTATGAGTTTAGGATAACCTATAAGTCAAGATAAAAAAATAAAGGCTTAGGTGCTATCCGACTTCCCAGCAGAACTTACACTGGATATCAGCCATCCCAAAGGGTTCGTAAACTATTTATGTAGATGGCTCCTCAAACCTTAAAAGGAGCAGCATCGGGGTCATATTAGAGAATAGGACCAGACTTACTCTAGAGCACTGCTTGAGGTTTGTGTTCCCAACCTCAAATAACTAAGTGGAATTCGAAGCTTATATTGTTGGGATCATTATGGCTAAGGAAATAGAGGCCATCGATATAGTACTCTATGCTCGCAGTTGGCAACTTACCAAATTTGAGGTGAATACTAGGCCAAGTAGCCCCTCCTCCAAAAATACTTGGCCAAAGTGAAGAAGCTTCTGGAGAGTTTTATGAGCTCTAAAGTTGAACAATTTCCAGAGAACAAAACTTATGTGCCGACATCCTTTGAAAGCTTGTCAACACAAAAAGCCTCGGCAACAACAGATCCATGATCCAGGAGAACTTGTTGGCATTAAGCATTACGGACTCTGAAGTCCTCCTACTTGAAGAATAGGAAACTTGGATCACACCAATTGGTACTTGTCTCCAAGATGTAGCCTTTCCTGAAGACAGGAAGGAGACCCAGAAGTTAGTATGGTCCATGGTGTGGTACACACTTTATGACAATCAGCTATACTGTCGTGACTCTTCATCCCCTCTCCTCAAGTGCCTCAGACTAAAAGAAACTAAATATGTTTTGGTCGACATCCATGAAGGGAGCTATGGGCACTAATTTGGAGGAAAAGCACTGGCCCGGAAGGTGTTGCGGGCTAGATATTATTAGCCTAGTATGAAGGCTGATTCAATGGAACATGTCTAGAAATGTGATAATTGTTAGCGGTTCTCAAATGTCTACTTTGATCCTTCGGAAGAACCATCAACGATGTCTATACACTATCCTTTCTATCAGTGGGAGATGGACATCTTGGGTCCTTTTCTCCAAACACCTAGACAAGTGAAATACTTCACTAAGCGGATTGAAGGAAAGCCATTATCCACCATCACCTTGGGTTATATCCATAAATTCACCTGCAAGAACATCATTACCAGGTTTGGGATCTCAGAGTCCATACTCACGAAAAACAACACTTAGTTTAGTGACCAAAAAATCCAAGATTTGCTTTCCGAACTCTAAATAAAACAACATTTCACTTCGGTAGAACATCCAAGATGAACTACCAAATTAAAGCTGCTAACCAGGTTATTCTTCGTGGTCTCAAGAAAAGGTTGGATGAAGCAAAAAGGAAGTGGGTAGAGCAACTTAATCATGTCTTTTGAGCATACTGAACCACGCCACATTCTACAACTGGGGAAACCCCCTTCAAACTACCTATGGTTGTGAGGCAATGATTTTGGTTGAAATCGAAGAACCCAATTGGCGAAGACAACACTTTTCTAAGGACTCCAAACCATATCTCATTTGCTAGAACCTAGACCTACTAGAAGAATAACACTGTATCACACACATTCGTAAAGCCACTGTTAAGAAGAGAACAATAACTTAATACAATACCAAAGTGATTCCATGGAGGTTTATGCTCGGTGATCTTGTTCTCTGCAGAGTAGATATCAGTGGCAAGAATGCATCCTAAAGGAAGTTAGCACCAAAGTGGGAAGGCCCATGCCGGATCACGTCCATGACAAGCACCAGTGCCTACACCTTGGAAAGCCTTAATGGCAAGAGTATTAAAAACTACTGGAATATGGAGAAACTTAAGAAATACTACAACTATTCATTTTAGGATTTTTTCCAGTTTTACTATTTCAATAATGATATATAAATGTCGAATTTCGACAATAATAAAATGACTCTGGATTATTCAGACTATTATTTGTTACATTTACTTATGTTTAATGCAACCCACAAGGTCAAAGTACCTTAGCGAAGTCTGAGAAATACATGTTCCCATAAGGATCAACTATTTCAATTGCACCTAAGGTCAAAACGGATAACCCTCTTGACTTCTATCCACGGACTCGTTGCGAACACATGGGTTTTCACCTACGCCCCAATGAGCCTAACCTTAACCCTTAAATTCAAAAAGGAATTCGATAAGGTTAAGCATATCCAATAAAAATCCATGGTTCAGCAACCATGATTACCCTGATCTAGAAAAGAGACATCATTTTCGTAGGTCTCCCACCAGTTTCTACATAAGGAAAATTTGTAAACACTTAGAAGATTCTCTAAGTATGATTCTACACATAGGAATTGTGCCGTACTCCAACATCTGCCTATCAAGGTCAGAGATCACTTACTTTAATAATTCATTCTTAGGGATTCGGGACAATATGAAACTAAGTAACATGTGTAGTTGTTTTTCTTAAGTATCTTTTGGGTTCTACATATAATATTGTGTATTGGACCTAAAGCAAATATCAGAAAAAAGAATATGAAAAATTATCCTAAGTCCTTTTCGACATTCGCATACAATATTAGGTGTTGGACTCATCACAAACAAAAGTGAAAAAATAAAAATAAAAAGAAAAAAATGAGGTGCATTATCAATAGCATAAAGAGACGCAAAAAATGCTGAATTAGAGAAATATGCCTGAGAACTGGGACTTGTCCTTACAAAAATCAAAACCCTCACGCAGGAAGCATTAAAAGTAAAGAATTGAAGGGGTGGATATCATTGCAATGAGGGGTCTGATGTGTTGATAAAATATGCACATCTTGTACTTGATTGGATCTGAATTGAGGTAAATTTTGTGAGAATTTATGCCACTTTGATTACATATTTATGATATTATCCTTGGTAATGTGAGTTTGTCTATTCTCTATGATTTTAGGTTCAAATTGGGTGGTTTGACATGGATTCATGAAGACTTGGATGGGTACAATGCAAAGAAGTTAAGCTTGAAACTCAAATAGCCAGTATTCACGAATTTCCTGACCTTGGCTTGGTAAAACGACCATAACTCAAGCTATAGATGTTGAAACCAGGTGATTTCAATGGAGTTGGAAAGGTAAAGAGGAAAGGTACAACTTTCATGAGACTCCAAGACTAAAGTCCTACTTCAAAACCTCATAAGGGGTACCATGTGTGATCTCACATGGCCCCGTGTGAGGTGTCCAAGTTGTCCTAGAGAGTCATATAAGGTACCCCATATGGAATCCCCAGCTCACATGGGGTACCTTGTGTGTAAAGCAGATAATGCATTTTAGGTTTCCTAAATTGATTTTTTGACTTATTGGGGATTAATTAAGGAGATTTTGTGCAAGATACACTCATATTATGTTAAACTTCCTATTAATAGACAAGATTAAAGAGGTTGGGAAGCTTTCACCAAGGATTGGAGGCACAAGGTTTGACATGAGTTCAAGGAGGCATTCATCAAAGACATCTAGTTTTTTCTTTTTCTTATACTCTCTTTTGTTTTATTATTTTATATTGTGATTGGCATTGTCTAAAGCAATGGTTTTGATAATAACAAACAAAGAAAAGAATGAAAATGCAAAGGTCAAGTCCAAGGAGCTTTAAGTTTAGAATATAAGTCTTAGATCTTGTGTAAAGGTATTTGTAAGGTTCACACTAAGCTCATGAATTAGTTTTCTCACTTAACTTAAATAAGTTTGCAAAATCATGGTGTATACTTGTGAAACTGGTGTTTAAGTTTGAGCAAAATGATTTTAGAAAGTTTGAAAAGTTTTTTGGGAATCTTTGATTGAAAAACCCTTTAGAAATCTTACTTTCTTAACAAACCAATAACAGGTTATTACTGTTCACATAACAGGTTATTTTCCAAAACAGAAGCGCGTCAAAGTTTTTTTAAAGGGCCTAACCAATTAGGTCATTCCCCTAATTAGTTATTGTATAAGTCAGGAGCCAATTCTAAAACTCCTAATCGATTAGGTCATTCCCTTAATTGGTTATTTGATAAGTCATGAGTCGATTTCTAAAGCTCCTAACCGATTAGGGCATTTCCCTAATTGATTATTTGATAAATTAGGAGCCAATTTTTTAGGCTCCTAATTGATTAGGACAATCTCCTAATTGGTTATTTGGGCAACCAGAAAACATGTCCAATGGATCTATTAAGAGCATTTAATGTTTCCAACTACCCCCAACAGCTCTTAATTGCATTTGGCTATAAATTTAAGTTGTTGGGCATTTACAAAAAGTTAGAAAAATAATCTGAAAATCATTCTTAAGCATTGAATACGTGTTTTCACTATCCCTTCAACCATACTCTGTTTTTTAGCTTTAAAAGTGTGAATCCTTGATACCCATAAGCTTCAACTTGTATTATCCACTCTTGGGAGAGTTTTAATTCATCTGTATATTGTTTAATCTGTAAAAAGAGTGAGGTATCCCTCAAAGGATTGTAAAGGGTGAGGTATCTCTTGAAAGTAGAAGTTTAAGCACAAAGGGTGAGGTATCCTAAGGTGTTGAGTGCTCAAGTTTGTAAAGGTTCTCAAGCACCTGTTTGAAGCTTGAAGTTATAGTGGAAATCTCGGATGTTTACTTGAGGACTGGTCATAAGCCACAAGTGGATTAGTAGCTGAACTAAGATAAAGTTTGTGTTTGTTTTCTCTAAACTCTACTCTTTAATTTGTGCACTGTTTTATTGAATTATTTGAATTCTATGTCTCTTGACTGATTCATTTGTAAGTGAAAGCTTTCTCACTTCTCTATCCATTCATCTCTAACAAACAATAGTTTCAACAAAAATTGATAATCAAGGTTTTTGCAAAAGAATTGCGAAAATATTTTTAATACTCAATTCACCCCCCTCTTGAGTATTAAGGTCACTTAGTAATAAGTGGTATCAGAGCTAGACTCTTGTGTAAAGAGCTTAGCAGCTTCAAGAGAAGTGATGACTTCAAATGGTTTTTCTAACGAAGGTTCTTCTATAAATAGACCTCCCCAGTTCAATGGTGATGGTTATGCCTATTGGAAAGAAAGGATGAAAATTTTTATTGAAGCTATTGATATTGATGTGTGGGATGTCGTTGAAAATGGCACCTTCGTTCCCACACGTATAATTGAAGGTATAAGAACTAATACAGCTAGAAGTGAATGGACCAATGAAGACAAAAAGAAGGTTCAATACAATTTGAGAGCCAAGAACATCGTTACCACATCCTTGGGGTATGATGAATTCTTTAGGATGTCAAATTGTAAGACCGCCCAAGAAATGTGGGATACCCTACAAGTAACCCATGAGGGCACAAGTGAAGTAAAAAGATCAAGAATAAACACTCTCACTCATGAATATGAATTATTTAGAATGAATCAAGGAGAAAGTATTCAAGAAATGCAAAAGAGATTCATACACATTATAAATCATCTTGCTTCATTGGAAAAGACTTTTCCTAATGAGGATCTTATTAACAAAGTCTTGAGGTGTTTGAATAGGAATTGGCAACCCAAGGTGATGGCTATTGTGGAGTCAAGGAACTTATCAACAATGACATTGGCCACCTTATTCAAGAAGCTCTAAGAGCATGAATTGGAGCTAAATAAGCTTAATCAAAATGAAGATCATGACAAGAAGAAGAAGGGGATTGCACTCAAAGTCACCTCATCTACAATTGAAGTTGATGATGAAGATGATGGAGATGGTATAGAAAACTTGGAGCTAAATGAGGAGAATCTTAGTCTTATTGTGAGGAAGTTTGGAAGATTCTTAAAGAAGAAGGGATTCCAAAGAAGAGCACATTTTCCTCCAAAGAAGACCTATCAAAAAGGGGAAGGAACCTCATCAACTTCAATATATTATGAATGCAGTAAATTGGGGCATATGAAGATGGAATGTCCCATATATCTTAAGAAATTGGAGAAGTTTAAGAAGAAACCCTTTAAAGAAAAGAAAGGAAGGAGAGCCTATATAGCATGAGAAGACAATAACATGGACTCCTCCAATAGTTCGAAAAATGAAAAAGCCCATCTATGTCTCATGGCTAGAGGTGAAGAAGAAGAAGAAAGCGACACCGAGGTAACATCTTCAAACCTAGATTCTTTACCTTCCTATAGTGAATTACAAGATGCTTTTCAAGAACTATATGATAAATCCATGAGGCTCACAAAAATGGTTTTATCCTCCAACAAAACAATCTCTTTATTAATAAACAAAGTTGCCATGTTAAATAAGGATATTAATGAGCTTAAAATTGAAAATGAGACCTTAGGACTTATTGATGGTAACTCATTAAGCATGACTTCTTCTTCACTTGATAATGCATACATTCAATTACCTTGCTCATCATGTAAATCATTTGAAAAGGAGGTTAGGGACTTGAAAAATACTTTTCCAAAATTTACCTTTGGAAGAGACAATTTAAATGTGTTACTAAGGAAGCAAAAATGTGTTTTTCAAAAAGTCAGTTTGGGATATAATCTAAATAACCATCAAAAGTCTTATAAGAATTTCTTTGCTTCCTCAAGTACATCAAGTAGCCCCTTTATCAAATGCTTTCATTGTGGTAAGAAAGGGCATAGTGCATCAACATGTAATGTAAGAAAGCACATCAACACCAAGGTTGGAACTAAGAGGGTTTGGGCTCCTAAAGGCACCTTCCCCAATGCTAACACACAAGGACCCAAGAGAATTTGGGTACCAAAAGTTAAAACTTGAATGTGTGTTGTAGGTGTGCTTGAAGACCAAAAGCCCAAGTTGGTATCTTGATAGCGGTTGCTCCAAGCACATGACGGGTGATGGATCCAAGTTCTCCTCCCTTGCACCAAAAAAGCATGGACATGTCACATATGGGGACAACAATAAAGGAAGGATCCTTGGTATTAGAAAAGTTAGTAAGAACTCATCCACTTCAATCGATAATGTCTTGTATGTAGAAGGACTCAAACAAAACTTGCTAAGCATTAGTCAATTATGTGATAAAGGTAATAAAGTTATATTTTGATTCAAATTGCTGCATAATCGAGGGTAAGGATGACAAGTAAGTTAAGTTTATTAGTTATAGAATTGATAACATATATATGATTAGCCTTGATGATATTACCTCTCAAAATGCAAGATGTCTTATGAGTAAAGAGAATGATTCATGGCTATGACATAGGAGAATTGCCCATATTCATATGAATCACCTAAACAAACTTGTTTCTAAAGATTTGGTGATTAGTTTTCCAAAGCTCAAATTTGAGAAAAATAAATTGTGATGCATGTCAAAAGGGTAAACAAATAAAGGTTTATTTCAAAGCTAAAAATGTCATTACTTCTACTAGACTTTTGTAACTTTTGCATATGGATCTTTTTGGACCATAAAAAACTATGAGCTTTGGGGGCAACTACTATGTTTTTGTGATTGTGGATGATTACTCTAGATACACATGGACTCTTTTCCTTGCTCATAAGAATTATGCCTTTCATGCATTTAGAAAACTTGCAAAGGTTATTCAAAATGAAAAGATAACCCACTATGAACTATGCAAAGGTTATGAATAGGGTTCTAATAAGACCCATTTTAAAGAAAACCCACTATGAACTATACAAAGGAAGAAAACCAAACATTTCTCACTTTTATGTCTTTGGTTTCAAATGCTTTATTTTAAACAATAGAAAAGATAACCTAGGCAAGTTTGATGCTAAATCTGATGAGGGAATATTTCTTGGTTACTCACTTAATAGCAAATCCTTTCGTATTTATAATAAGAGAACTATGACTATTGAAGAATAAATAGATGTTGTTCTTTATGAAAATAAACTAAATAGATCAAGAAAGGATATTATTGATGATATTACAGAAACTCTATCCAACACACACTTAGGAGGCAAAGAAGAAGAGCAAAAGAAAGAAAGCCAAAGAGAGGAAGCACAACCACAATAAGAGGAGGAAACTTCAAATGATCTTCCTAGAGAATGGAGAACTTCAAGATATTATCCTCTTGACAAAGTAATAGGTGATGTATCAAAAGGGATAATCTCTCGAAACTCTCTTAGAGATGCATGTAATCATTTAGCTTTTGTCTCTCAAGTTGAACCTAAAGACATAAATGAGGCCATTAATGATGAACATTGGATCTTAGCCATGAAAGATGAACTAAACTAATTTGAGAGAAATCAAGTTTGGGATTTAGTTCCAAGGCCCAATGATCATCCTATAATTGGTACCAAATGGGTCTTTCAGAACAAACTTAATGAAACGGGCTTAACAATAAGAAACAAAGTTAGACTTGTTGCTAAAGGTTATAATCAAGAAGAAGGAATAGATTATGATGAAACATATGCTCCCGTAGCTAGATTAGAGGCCATTAGAATGCTACTTGCATATGCATGCATCAGGGGTTTCAAGCTTTATCAAATGGATGTTAAAAGTGCCTTTTTAAATGGTTTCACGAAGAAGTGTATGTGGAACAACTTTCTAGTTTTGAAGATTTTAAACTGCCCAATCGTGTTTTTAAACTGAAAAAGGCCTTGTATGACTTGAAACAAGCTCTAGAGCTTGGTATGAAAGTTTAAGCAAGTTTCTTTTAGAAAAAGGTCTCAAGGGGAAAGGTTGACATTACTATTTTCATCAAGCATAAAAAGCATGATATACTTCTTATTCAAATATATGTTGATGATATCATATTTAGTGCTACTAATGAATCTCTTTGCAAGGAATTTACAAATGTTATATAAAATGAATTTGAGATGTCATTGATGGGTGAGCTCAACTTCTTTCTTGGTCTCCAAATCAAGTAAACAATGGATGATATTTTCATAAGTCAATCCAAGTATTGCAAGGAGTTGCTCAAAAAGTTTGAAATGGATAATGGCAAGCATATGGCTACACTAATAGGCACCTCTTATTATTTGGACAAAGATGAAAGAGGTAATCCTATAGAAATTACAAAGTATAAAGGTATGATTGGCTCACTCGTTTATCTTACAGCAAGTAGACCAAATATTATGTTTAGTGTGTGTATGTGTGCTAGATTTCAAGCTAATCCTAAAGAATCACACTTATGTGTTGTTAAACATATTATGAAGTATTTAATAGGCACATATAAATGGGTTTGTGGTACCCTAAGGATGTCTCATATAGTCTAATTGGCTATTCCAATTTTGATTTTGCTAAATGCAAAATGAATAGGAAGAGCATTAATGAGACATGCCACTTGCTTGGAAGCTCACTAGTCTCTTGGTATAGCAAGAAACAAAATAGTGTGGCATTGTCAACAACTGAAGCTGAATATGTTACAGTTGGGAGTTGTTGTGCTCATATCCTTTGGATGAAGCAACAACTTCAAGACTATAGTCTTGAGCTTGCTCACATCCCTATAAGGTGTGATAACACTAGTGCAATCAATTTGTCTAAAACCCTATTTTGCACTCTAGGACTAAGCATATTGAAATTAAGCATCACTTCATAAGAGATCATGTTCAAAAAGGTGATTGCATGCTTGAGTTTGTTGAAACCACTAAACAACTAGCTGATATCTTCACTAAACCTTTAAATAAAGAAGCATTCTTTTCTATAAAAAAGAGAACTTCGCATATTGGATTAATTATGCATTTAAATCTTGCTTTCTCAAACGTGTTTGCTATATAATCTATCATTGTGCTGCATAAAACTTGTCATTTTACTATTGTGCGATTTTGGTACAAAACTTGTCATGTTACTGCATAATATGCTATCTTGCTGTATATTTGGGCTCATTTCATGGAGGTATGTTGTTATCTGTTGTCTCATTGGATGGTAACAGTGAAATTTTCCCACTTACCATTGTTATTTTTGAGGTGGGGAACAAGGATAGTTGGACATTCTTTGTTCAGCTGCTTGAGACAATGATTAGTAGGGCAATGAAGGACAAATCTTTGGTGATAATGACTGATAGGCAAAAGGTTATATAACTATCCATACTTTCCTTTTTTGAACTTTC
The DNA here is from genome assembly GCA_029884595.1 of Ormosia semicastrata. Lineage (NCBI taxonomy): Eukaryota > Viridiplantae > Streptophyta > Magnoliopsida > Fabales > Fabaceae > Ormosia > Ormosia semicastrata. Next base: position 16,636,068 of record JAQQTO010000042.1, on the reverse strand, counting down.
CTTTTACTCAAAACTTTAATATTAATTTTCTAATTGTGTAACTTACCTCAATTACAAGATTTAAATAGGGACTTGATCAAGCAATTTTAGAAGTGTTCTATAGGGCCCACCACAGATGGTGCTGTAGTCATCTACATAATAACTTCAAGTCTTAGTCTCCTTGAATGATGCTTTGAGGCCTATTTTGGAAAGCTGGTCAAGTCTATTGTGACTGGGAGTTCAAGGAAGCTTTGATGGACATAAAGCACGAGAAACTTAAGGTTTTTGAATGGTTGGAAAAGATCCCTCTTGCCATATGGTTTAAGCATGCCTTTGATCCAACAGCTAAGTGTGATCATCTAACTAATAATAGAACAAAAATTGTATTCAATGGATAATGCAACGAAGAAGGAAACCTATTCTAACTTGAGTGGAGTCACTAGTGGTTAAGTTTATGGGTAAGATTCATAAAAGGTACACTAATGGGTGTGTTTGGAAAAATGCATTAACTCTTAAGGCCTTGAAGAAGATTAATCACATGAAGAATAGGACTAACAGATGTAGTTTAATCCCTGCTAGCCAAATGAAGTTTATGGTGAATGACAATGGTAAAAGATATCCCGTGGACCTTAAAAAGGGACACTATTAATGCAAGAACTGGGAAATTTTAGATATTTCACTTTTTCTTAATATATTCTATATTGTACTTTTATAATTAATGTATAACTAACAGTCAAGTAATTGGATGCAGGCCTACCATGCAAACATGCATGATCATGCATGTCATACCTAAGGCTTGATATTGCTCAGTATTGTGATCCTGCCTATAATAAAGCTTTTTACCAATTGATATACAATGAGATTATACATCTTGTACCAAACTTAAGCATGGAGGACATACACAAGTCTCCAGAAGATGTGGTCCTCCCCTAGTTTTCAAAAGCCTACCTGGTAGACCATAGAAAAATAGGAGGAGGAAGCCTGGAGAATGCCCTACTAGTTCTAGAATAGCCAGGAGATCTGCCATTATTAGTTGTGACAATTGCAAGGGACTTGGACATAATAAGAGGACTTTCCAAAGGGCTCCCATTTCTGCTAAAAGGCAAAGTTCGACAAGGGTATATTATCAATTCCAATTCTTCCTAACAGTGTCTTTTTCAATTGGCTACATATTTGATAGGTTGTTGTAATTTATTTATAGGAAGAAAAGCTAGGACCATTGGAGGGATAAGCATTCTAGAACCTTCTAAAAGTACTTTCGGTGGACCACCCCCCTCAAAGCCAATTTTCAAGTGCTAGGACCAGTGGATCGAAAGAAAATGGCAAGAGAAAGATGTCACCCAAAACTATTACTAAGGCTAGGACCAGTCGATCTAAACTAACCAGATTGGGACTTGGTGAGACAAGTAATGCTAATTAAGGAAGTCAACCAACTCAATTAAGTCAGACCCCTTATGCAATTCAAGTTCATCAAGCAAGTCAAGCTCCATAATCATCCACCAAAACAACAGCTGATGGTGACCCAAGCATCCAGATACTTTTAGCCAACATGAGTCAAAGCGAGTATGTTGCAATCTGAAGCATCACGTGGATATATGCTTTTTGGGATTTTTTTTGTTTAGTCCATTATTGATTATGGTTCATATTAATGTAGTACATTGATGTTCTACTTTTATTTTTTGTTATTGGTTTGTAATAACCATATTGATTCTATGACCTCTAGTATAGTTTAAGTAATTTAAGCACTGATTATGGGACCCCATGTATATGTACATTCCTAAAGCTGCAACTGCCACTAATGTTTTGTTTGTTTTGTTAAGTGGTAGTATCATTATATATGACAAACTATATGAATGACATTATCTATGAATGCCTTATCATTGTTATTGGTAATTTTTGTGGTTCATGAACAACATATATCCATTACAATCACATTTCAATTTACAACATCCATTTTGTCATTCCTTTTCAACCAACATAACTATTACACTCACTAGCAAACACACACACACACACACACACACACACACACAGTACAACATTTGTAATGCCTAACATATAAATGTAGATACAATTGGTTTGCATCTTATCCTTAACCACAACAACAACTCTTTTGACATCCCTTACCTCCATTAGTATTGTATTCAATTTGTTATTAGGGGCAATGGCAAGGGTTGAGGATGAGGATGGGACTGCTATCTCTTGTCCAATTTCTCCAACTTGGTTAACCTATTCAAAGAATCTGCAAACCCTATCTAGGCAATTGTAGTACAACCAATTCTTATATGCCCCTGACTCAAAGCTTATGATAGCTACATGTTTGCCACAATGACATCTCTTGTTCATATATCTCATCCTTGCATTATTGGATTCAGCTGAGTTAGGGGTTACCATCTTCAATCACACCACCACCTATAACAGGGATGCATCTAATGCCAAGTCGATATATTTCACACCTTACCATAACTCTTCCATCTTCCATTTTCCATTTCACAAGTAAACTCATGCAGAGGGGAGTGTTAGAGCTCATCTGACACAGAATGCTAGCGCTGAGGTTGGCACCAACTCCCTTACCCAATGACCTTAACCTAACGAGCAACCACTCATCACTAGCGGAGGGGGTAATTGATTGGTGGCTTCGAAGGATGCAACTATAGTACCTAGAGAGAGTTTTTTGGTTCACTTGAACGACCTTGATCGGTTTTAATGGAGGAAAACCACCTCACAACAATAACCATCCCTAATAGTTTACCACTACCCTATTATTCTCTCTCTCTCTCTCTCTCTCTCTCTTTCTCTTTTAATTTTAAATGCACTAACCATGGTCAAGACATGGAATATTATGTCCATATTATTTAACACTACTATTAGTCAAACTTGTCAGATGGGGCGAGATGTCATTTTTACTGAAGTTTACAGTTAGTTGTCATATTAACAAACCTCAAGGGGTGTAGCCATAATTAACCCTAGAGTATAATATATAGGATGTCAATGCAAGTTGACTCAATTGGTTGAAGGATGAAGCTCTGCACTCCTATATGCATGGATTCAAATGTCTCCTTCAACTTGTAATTTCACTTGATAGTAATCCTCCCTCAATTGATCCCCTAAAGCCCAAGAACTAGTTGAACAATCTCCCTTTAGGATCAATAAGAGTCCTTGGAGGTAGCCCTCAAGAAAAATCTCTTCTTACCAATTACCACTCTAAGATCCCAAACATGCTACTAATGCCTTGATTGGTAACATTGGAATAATATATCCTTATTACCGTTTTTTACTATAAAAAAAAATAATAATAATAAAGGATAAAAAAGGTGTACTTCAAAAGAATCCAAATAAAAATGCTAAGAAAAAAGTAAATTTCAACTAATGACCAATTTTATTTCTCTCTATTTTTTTTATTTTTTTTAAAAGTTAAATAAAAGTTTGATTTAGAAAATACTAGCCGTAAGAGTTAAATTAACTAATAAGAGCTTTCATTTATGAGTGTTACCTCCAAAAATTCAAATAAAACTAAACCTGTAATCTATTATCTATTACCTATTATTAATTGAACTTCTTTTTATGCCACGTATCCATCTCCATTTTAATTGAGTTAAAATTGTTGCAAACATTTTTTATTTTTTATAATTATTTATTGTTACTAATTACTAATTGGACTACCTCTTTATACCACGTGACGTGTCAATTCCTATTTTAATGGAAAATTATGCTCTTACCGTGTACACTACATACACCTATTTTAACATCCTTTACCACGTTAGAATATTTTATTTTAAAAATGAAAAATTTGAGATTTAGCTTTTCGTTTCCCTCTCCCTCTCGTTTCTCCCTCTCGTTACCCCACTTCCTCTAATTTCTCCATCTTTGACTTCTTTCACTTCTCCATTGCCCATATCCCTCCATCTGACGAGGTCCGTCCGCATTCAAAGCTCCTCCAGCACCATGTAACACCCACCTTAGAGAATCACATTTCAAACCAGCTTCTTAATATTTTTTACCCAAGTTATAAAATATTTAATATTATTAAAATACTGATTTTCAAAATCTCTTTTTCGCGAATGAAATAAACTTATTAAAATAAAGTGCACAAGATACAAGCATTGAATAATATATTTTACATATAAACAAAAATTATTACAATACACGTCCATAATACTTACATACCCCAAAATGTAACCAACCTAGACTGGCCCAAGTTCACAACATCTAGGAACAAGAGTTCTCCTCAGAAGACAAATTCCCTAACTGGGAATGTCTCGATGGACAGAAATCTGACCCAAAGATATATCGAAGTTCTCTCTAGGAGTATAGTGAAGATCATTCCACAACTCCCTGATAGGTAAAACAAACTCTACATATGCAACCATAAAAGAAGAAGCAATGACCCCATGGCAGGTCCTACTTGTGGATAGAGTAATGTCACCACAATACTCTATATACTTTGAGTCCCAATGGACACGCCAAGCAGCAGCGCCTTCAAGAAACTGTAGTCTAAAGAAACCTACTGATCCTTCCTTGTCGTCATCATAGTCATGACAGAAGTAGGCATACAATAGAAACAGATAGAACAATGCAACAAAGAGGTGACATCCCCTACATCGTATACCAATATGGCAGCAAAGAAATGATATGAACAACAATGTCGTTCCATACATATAATCCATAGATTAATATAAAACCAGCAGATATATTCATGACATTTAATAGATAAACAATCCAATAAACTTGCAACACAATATCAGGCATAATGATAATACCACAATCATATTATATCGCAATAATACTATATGACGACAGTATGAAATGCTGACTATACATATGCACAATGTGTGTACTGACAATCCTTATGCACAATGCAACCAATTCCTACTCCATGGAGCTAGATTCAAATTTAGAGATAAACGTTCCAGAAGATCTGTCCCCCCTCAATAGACAGTCTAACGCTGGATAATGAAAAGAAATAGTGGTTGTCGGGCTACCAGAGCGTTGCAGTTGGTTTATCATGGCCAGGGGTATATATATGTTGCGATATCATAATCACAAAGTGAATCACCGCGCCCTGACATCCCCCAAGATCTAGTCCAGATCCACTATCCTGTGAGTTCCCATTCATTCTTTAGGCATAAAACACCACAACAGCCATCGGCTGTATAATGCTCAAATGTATATCAAACTACCGTTGTACCATTCCCAATGATATTAAAGCAACTGCCCATACAATTGTCCAATACCATTAGTATCAATGATATTATATAACAGCCCATACAACTACAAAATACCAATGATCCACTCGGGTCTAGAACTTCGGTTCCACAAGGACAATGCTAAAACCATAAACCACTTGGGTACAGTACGTCGGCCCTACAGCAAAACTCGTTGTTCCTCTCAACCGCGAAGCGATTTTATCACATTTTCACAATTACATAACACTTTAGTTATGTTTTCAAATCGCGTAATGATTTTTTTGCATATTTTTAATTGCGTAAAACATTTTAATCATATTTTAAGTTTAAATTAAAACTTTTCTCATTTATTATCAAAATTGGACTTTAATTCCAATATTTCCTTAATAAATCATCGTTACATAATATTTCTAACATTTTCTCACTAAACCTCCTTTAATAAATATTTTCAAATATTTTCCATAAAAAACTTAACTTATTTAAATTAATTCAAAATATCTCAAAAATATTTGTTCATTATTCTTAATAAAACTTTAAATAAAATACTATAAGTTCTAAACCATCCTTAAAATTCATTTCATTGCTAAAACTTCTCTAAATAATATTTTTTGATATTTTCTTCGCAAAACTGTATTTCTTTGATTAACTTGGAATATAATAGCTCAAAATTTCTTAACGCACTTCAAAACCCAAAGGGTGAGCTATACGTCAGTAAATTTCAAGTTTTGACTTTTATCTCACTTAATACCCTAATTACACTAATTTAATTCAAAAAATTAGTTTACTTTCTTTTTACATCTCAAAATTTATTAAATTGAGTTCTTGTTAATTAATCCTTCAAGACTACACTTAAGAAAATATTTTTGGTCTAAAATACTAAATCTTGGCATGTTGGCCAAAAATCCATTTATTTTCCACAATCAAATATTTATTTATTTCCTATCTCATTTTTCTTTGTAAAAATCTTTAATCTATTTACTTGTTACCTAATCATCTAAAATCCATACTTAGTAAAATATTTCAAGTGGTTTATTCCAAAATTATCATTGAGGCCGTGAGCCTCTTGGTTATTTGAACCCAAAATAGTTTCCGTTTTCACATGATTCTTATCATATACAACATATCATATATTCATGCTCATGCTTACTATTAAGGCAATAAAATCATATTAAACATCTAATCACAATTCAATCAAAATTATACCATCTCACATAAATAAATCATGCATAAATATCAAGGCAATAAAAATCACAAATAATCCAAGAAGCATAAACCAATAACCACACAATCGAGTGAATAAATCCTCACATGGATTTTCCACTCAGAAACACAAACAATCCATTCCTTCACCACCACATATGGCCGATGAGGTTAATCTCCCTCTTACCTAGTGTGTAGCTTCCTAAGCTCCTTATTTAATCCTCTTTGTATCAAACTTTCACCACCAAGTAAATCTTAGAATCAAAATAAACACATAAAAATTAGTATCTAAGGCTTGATTAAGATGAACATAGATCAAACACGGTCTTAGGATTCCAAGAATCAAGTAAGAAATCAAGTTTCAAGATCTTTACCTTGAAACCCTAGAACTTAAATCCAATAATCAAACTTGAAGATAATGGAATTTCATCTTGATCATAACATGAAAGTTGCTTAGAATGAAGTTTAGGATCAAGAGGTAAGGTTGGTTTAAATTAAAAAAACTTGAAAGGTGGTTTTAGGGTGGTTGGTCGTGAGCTATACAAGAAGAGAAAAGTAAGATCTTTTGTGTTCTTTGCTTGATGGAAATGTGAAGATGAATGAATCTTGAAAAGTTCTCAACATGAAAGTGTCTTGGATTAATGAGAGGATTCAAGGTATGATGTTAGATGAAATTATGGAAGATTGGAGATAGGTGATGGGTGTAGTGGCCGAATCCCTCAAGAAAGAAGAAAGTATGGAGTTCTTTGGTTGTTCTTGGTGTTCTTGGAAATGAGAGGAAATATGATAGATGTTTATTGTCACAAAGTGTTAGAAATGAAAGGAAATATCCAATTCCTCTAAGGCTTGGCCGTGTGGTTGGATGAGTAGGAAAACTAAGGCTTGTTTAGCAAGATAAAAATCTATCACATGGCTTCACATGGCCTAGGTCATCAAATGGTCATTTATTGATCATAAAAGATTGTTCAAGAATCTCCTAGAATAGCCTAGTAACCATGTGACTCCATGGAAAGGCTAACTAAGTTTTGATTTCAATTATTTCTAGTTACACCTAGTTTAGGTAGTTAGTTCACTTAAGCTAACTTAGTTAGACCATTTAGTTACATAATTAACTATCTAATTACTAGATTATGTCATACATTTGTCATGCATTGATCATGCCTTCTAGATGTTTCTAGAACCACCTTGTAACCATAGACTCCAAGTATTAGCAACTAAGTTAGTTCCATTTAGTTACTACTTAGACTTTTTAGAGTAACTAAGTTAGATTATCTAGTTTCTCAACTAACTAATCTAACCATTAATGTTGACTTTATCTCCTAACTATTGATTTAATATAAGGTAGATATCCTAAGCTTCCTCATCAAGTTTGCTCTCACACCATTGATTAGATCAATGGTGATCATCCAAGGCTTCTTCATCAAGTTTGTCATCTAACGGTTCACAACAAAGTCCATGCCACTAAACTTGACCAATTTCTATTTGTTAGTCATTAATCTAAGTAATGATGGTTCATTATTACACTTAAGATATTTAACTTAGATATTTTCATTCAGATATTTTCTAAAAGATATTTTCATCTAGATATTTTACGTAGATATTTTTCGTTAGATATTTATCCATAGATATTTTACTAGGTGAGTCATTGTCTCTACAAGTTTCTAGAGAAAGAATAATAAGATAAGTTTGAAAGAGTAAGTAGTCAATTTGAATTTGTCTTCTACCTTGAGTAGTCAATTTGAATTTCTCCTCTTCAACTTGAGTAATCATTTTGACTTCTTCCTACTTGTCATTGGTCCATCACTTTGAGTCATCGCCATCAAGATATTTTTCCAAAGATATTACCCAATGGACAATAGCTACTGCTATTATTACACAATGGGTAATAGAAAACTCAGATAAAGAAAATTCCCGTAAATTGTTCCCGGTTTAGGGTTTTGTAAGATCCCTCGATCCTGCCTTAACAATCCGAAACTTTTTGGTCCAGGAAAATTTTTTATTTTTCGGGTCTGTCTCAAACACACATACAGCTCAAAATAATATTAAAATAATAAAAAAACTCAAAAAATTCTCAAAAATCATAAAAATTATAAAATTCATATATTTTCAGAAAAAACCAAAATTCAGGCATGCAGTTCAAAAATAATATTAAAATAATTAAAAATTCCCAAAAATTCACAAAAATCCTCAAATATTATAAAACGTATTTATATCAAGAAAAATGAAAAATCGAGGTGTTACAACTCTTCCCTTCTAAAAGGAATTTCGTTTTCAAAATTTATCTTACATTTTTAAAATAATTAGGGTTTTGTAAGATCCCCCGATCCTGCCTTAACAGTCCGAAACTTTTTGGTCCAAGAAAATTTTTTATATTTTCGGGTCCGCCTCAAACACACATACAGCTCAAAATAATATTAAAATAATAAAAAACTCAAAAAATTCTCAAAAATCATAAAAATTATAAAACTCATATATTTTCAGAAAAAACCAAAATTCAGGCATGCAGTTCAAAAATAATATTAAAATAATTAAAAATTCCCAAAAATTCACAAAAACCCTCAAATATTATAAAACGTATTTATATCAAGAAAAATGAAAAATCGAGGTGTTACAACTCTTCCCCTCTAAAAGGAATTTCATCCTCGAAATTTCTCTTACATTTTTAAAACAAAAGAGAATATGACATCTTTATCTTGTCTTTGAGCTTCCACGTAGCATTTCCAGTTACGTCATTTCCAAATCACATTTATGCTTCTCTCGTATTTCCTCCATCAAACTATTCAAAATAGTAATCTTATTCAAACAAATTCTCCTCAGTGTCAAATCCATAGATAACCTCATATTCTTGAATTGTTCTATCAATTCATTCTCCTTAACTATCATAGCAGATACACGAAGTACATTTTCTACTTAACGCATCCGCCACGACATTCACCTTTCCAGAATGACATTGAAGTTGAAAATCGTAGTCTTTCAAAAATTCTAACTATCGTCTCTACCTCTTATCCAACTTCTTCTGATCGAACAGGTACTCCAAGCTCTTGTGATTGATGTAGACATCGTAGGTTTATCCATAAAGAAAACGTCTCCATATTTTCAATGCAAAAACTGTAACACCCAAAAATTCATATTTTATTTATTTTGGGCGATTCTTAATTATTTTGAGTAATCCGATTCAATTTTCGTGAATTTTATAATTGTTGTGATTTTTAGGAATTTTTTTGGAGTTTTTACGTTTTTGAATATTTTAATATTATTTTGATATTTTAATATTATCTTAAAAATTGTATGTCCGAATTTTGTTTTTTATGAAAATATATGAGTTTTATAATTTTTATGATTTTTGTGAATTTTTGTAGAACTTTTTGAGTTTTTAATTATTTTAGTGTTATTTTGAGTTGTGTGTGGGCCCGGGGTGGACCCGAGGCGTATATGAAAAAATAAAAAATTTTCCTGAACCAGAAAGTTTCAGACTGTAAAGGCAGGATCAGGGGATCTTACTATACTCGAAATCGGGAATAGTTGACAGAGATTTTTTATATCTGAATTTTTTATTATCCATTGTGTAATAATAGCAGTAGCTATTATCCATTGGGTAATATCTGTTAGAAAATATCTAAGCTAAATATCTTAAATGTAATCATAAACCATTATTACTAAGCTTTATGATCAACTAATAAGAATTGGTCAAATATAGTGGCATAGACTTTATTGTGGACCGTTGGATGAAAAATTTGATTAGAAGCCTTAGATCCTCACCATTGATCTAATCAATGGTGTGAAAACAATCTTGATCAAGAAGCTTGTGATATTAACCTTAGTTTCAATCAATGGCTAGGAGATGAAGTTGATTTTAATGGTTAGGATTTAGTCAATAAAAGTGGCTAGATTGATTAGTTACTAAGTAACTAGATAATCTAACTTAGTTACCCTAATAGCTTAATTAGTAACTAAATAAATTAATTTAGTTGCTAAATAATTAGAAGTTAGTTACTAAATGAGTATCTAATTATCTAGAAACATGACCTATACAATGACATAATAATGTAACTAATTAATTTGAATGTAATTAGAAATCCTAATTAAATTAGTTTAAGAGAAACTAAATGAATTAACTATTTAATTATGGTGTAATTAGGGAATTAAAATAAAATCAAAACTTGGTTATTTGTTCCTTAAGCTCCACGGCCACAAGGCCTTCTCAAGGCTTCTTGAATGGTCTTTTATGACCATTTGGTGATCCTAAGGTGACATAGGCCATGTGCATGCATGTGCTTATGTTTAATCTTGCTAAACAAATATCTATCTTTCCATTCACTCACTCCCACGGCTGCTCACTTCAATTAAGCCATCTATTTTCATTTTTTATCACACTTTGTAACACAAAAACTATTCTCTCTCTTCCAATTATTCAAGAACACCAAGAACCAACACCATAAATTCCATCTTCTTTCTTTCTTGAACCATTCGGTCACCACCCTTCAAACCTATCTTCAATCTTCCATAATTTTATCTAGCTATATATTTTGAATCCTCTCATCAATCCAAAACACTTTCATGTTGAGAATTTCTCAAAATTCATTCATCTTCATCATCATATCAAGCCAAGAACACAAAAGCTTTTATCCTTTCTTCATGAGGAATTCGGTCAAGACTCATGGAAACACTTCCAAGTTTCAATAATTTTATACAACCTTAGATCTAGAACCTATACACAATCCTAAGATACTTTGTAGTTGAGATCTTAGCCTAGTTCTATCATCTTCAACCTTGTTCTTCAAGTTAGAGATCAAAAAGCCTTATTTTTTCTCTTGTGAAGGATTCGGTTAACCACCCAAACACCATCTTCCAAGTTTGTTTAATTTCAACCAACCATATTTCTAGAATCCTCACATCATTCTAAGACTCTTTCATGTTGAGACTTTGGTCTAAATACATCATCTTCATGCTTGAATCTTGGATTTAAGTTCTAGGATTTCAAGGTAAAAATCTTGAAACTTGGATTTTTATTTAATTTTTAGAATCCTAAGACCATGTTTGATCTATGGTCATCTTAATCAAGCTTTAGATACTAATTTGTATGTGTTTGTTATGATTCTAAGATCTATTTGGTGGTGAAAGATGGATACAAAGAGAGCTTTACAAAGAGCTAGGAAGCATCAACTAGGTAAGAGGGAGATTACCCTTATCAACCATGTGTTGGTGGTGAGGAATGGATGTATGTGTGGTGAAGAATCCATAAGGATTATTTCACTTGTTTGTTTAAGAGCTTTCCATATTCATGGTTGTTTGGTGATTGAGATGTTTATTACTTTGATAACATGTTTTAGTATATGTTTATGATGCATGATGAATTGTGTATGTTTTAAGATGTGAATTACATGACAAAGGAAAATATGTTGGTTCCAAAGAACCATGGAGGCACACGGCCTCAAATTAATTTTTGGGAGCAAAAGATTCTAAGTATTTTACTAATTATGAGTTTTAGATAAAAGGGTAATAAGTTGATGATTTTGAGGATTTGCAAAGAAAGTGGACAAGGAAATGAACAAAGATTTTTATGATGAAGGTATTTATGATTTTCGGCTAATATGCCAAGGATTGGTAAATTAAGAGTTTCATGAATGGTAAAATTGGATGATTAGAAAAAAAAAGGAAAAGAAAAGATATGATGGTTTCAATGACCATGTAGTTACGGTTTTGTGAGTTTGAAATGGTTTTACTTTATGTAAAACTTTGATTTAGAAATGAAAAGTTAATTGATTTAGTACAAGAAATTTATAAAAAGATTTAAGAAATGGAAAAAAAAATACTTTGTCACTTGAGAGATGAAGATTTCGTTGATGAAAGAAAAAGAAAAGTTGGAAGTATTTGAACCTCCACTTATTTTGAAGAGGACTGATTTTAGAATTGACTTAGAATTATGGAGAATACGTTGGTGACTTGAAATTTACTAACGTATAGCTCACCCGTTGGGCTTGAGGCATGTTAGGAAATTTTAAGTTGGAACAATTGATTTTGAAGGAATATTGATTTTGAGTGGAAATGGTGAAAAATATTACGTAGAAGATTTTAACTGAAGAATACGTGGAAAATGAAGTTGAAAATGGTATTGAGTTTTGAAAATCCAAAACGATGTTTGGAATATTGAGAATTATTTTACGAAGTTGAAAAATGATGAAAAAGGGTTTACGCGACTTAAAAGTATGATTTTTAAGTTACGCGATTGTGAAAACGCATTAAAAATGATACGCGATTGAAAATACAGTAGAGATACTGTAAAGAACGGATGTACTGAAAGGGAACCTTTTTAAGGATGAAATTGAAAGATATGCATTGAGGCATATTATGAAACTGAGATATGCATTGAGTTATTTGTGCATTAAACAGAACTTGCATTGAGATATTCGTGCATTAAACGGAATATAGCTGATAGCTATTATGGCCCTTGTGGTTGAAGAGGGAATGAGAATTGAAAAGTGAGATCTATGATGGATCTTGGGGGCATCAAGGCGCGACGGTCGAACCAGTGGGCAGGGGCAAGTACCTTGTGCCACATGGCGATGCAGTCTGTTGTAATGCATTGACGATACCCGACAAGAACACGATTCTTTCGAAGACTAGAGATTGTCTGTGGGCTAAGGCTAGACAATTAACCAGAGCATTCTTCTCGAAATTGTGAAAACCTCCATGGAGTGGGAAAATTGATCTAGTATGCATACACATGAATCAAAACACATATTGTTGTGGCATGAGAAATGTTCATATGATGTGACATCATCATTTTATATACTGAGGATATCTGTTATGATGAAATTGGTACTGGTGATTTAATTGAGATATATGTTTACTGGAAGTATAATGAATTGATAACAAAGTATGATGAATTGATAGGGAATTGTAGTGAATTGATAACATGAATGAAACTATGATATCTGTGCATATGGAATGACTTTGTCATTCGTATCATTCCTTGTTACCGCTTTGGTATTGATGAAATGGGATCTTACTTCTTTGTTATATTGTTTTGTTGTGCTTATATTGTTAATATTATGTATAGTAGATGGAACGAGTTTCTTGGACGTGATTGGAGGCAAATATTCTGAGTTTGGTGATAACATCGAGGAGTGACCACCCCAGATTGGTTGGTGTGCAGTTTTGAGGATGAACAGATATATGACGCATCAAGAGGGATACAAGATGGAATAAGTATGTTGAGTTTTTCTCGTTAGTATTTTTATTGTGCTATTGAGTAGGACCCGTAATGGGGTTTGCTACTGTTTAGAATTGAGTCTGTAAGTTTTATGTTTCCTAAATAATTGTTAAATATTATGTGGTATCAATAATGGATATTAATCAGTTTAAATCTATTTTTCAATATTACCTATAAATTTCAGTAAGTTTATGTTTCCGTGAAAAGAAATTTTAAAACCCATGTTTTATAACTCAAACCTTTTATGAAATCATTTTCAGATTATGAGCTTGTAGTCAGAAATGTGATACCCTACAGAGGGTGTTACAAAAATGACTATCACAAATCCCAAAACGTGAATCGGATAATTCTTCTCATGCACTTTCAACTATCTTGAAGCATACGTCATAATCTTTCTATTTTGCATCAACACGCGACCTCAATCAAAAAGTTGAACTTCCTCTACTAGAATTCGTGCTTGGACAGCTTTGCGTATAACTTCTTCTCCTTCTTCAGAATTTAAAAATTCGCATTGAGATGTTCAGCATGTTCCTTCGGACTTCGAGAATAGATTAGAATATCGCCAATAAGGACAATGAAAAATCTGTCTAAATAGGGATGAAAGATCCTATTCATGTAATTTGTGAATATCACAAAAACTTTCGTTACCCTGAACGGTATTACTAAATACTCGTAGTGCCTATAATGCATCTGAAAATCTGTCTTGGAACATCTTCTACATTCACGCGAATCTGATGATAACTAGCACGCAAATCGATCTTGAAGAAAATAGCGACGCCTTTCATTTGATTGTCTAGTTCCCATGTTGAATCTCCCATCACATCGTTACAGATTATCTTCACCAAGGCTATTTCTCTGAGTTGTTTCACCCGCATATCCTTTATCTTAACAGAAAATGTCTCATAGATCAAGTTCTCTTTCTAATTGTACTGTACCTGGTGCTATGTCATGGGTGGAATTAGGAATATATTTTCTCAGTTGAAATACATGGAAGACACTATGAAGGTTAGAAAGAAAAGTGATAAGGCTATTTGGTAAATTACCGGATCTATCCAACAAAGAATTTGATATGGTCCAATGAATTTAGAAATGAACTTTCTAAATTCAAATGCAAAAATCTCAATCTAGGGAAACACTAAAATTTACTAAAACAATATAACAGGATATGGTTGGAAGATAACCAATCCTTTCACAAATCCATGAACTCAAATAGATGTGATTTTAGATAAGCAAATCAAATCAACAGAAAGGATTTGATCTTTAAGAGATGTAGAGTAGAGTTATAAAATGTAAGTATAAACAACAAGTTTAACAAAAAGAGTAAAAATACTCAGATCAAAAGATAACAAAGACATGGATAACTCAAATTGATTTACTTAGTCTATTTGTGAAAGAAGTAGACAAACCAAATCAACAAAAAGTTCTAATCTCGAAGAATAATAGGATAGTTTTAAATATGCTTGAGTAGTAATAGCAAGTTTAGAAGTTGAAGTAGCACCATTCAAGTCAAAAGGAAATAGAAACACAGATAACCCAAATGGTTCACACAGTCACAGACCATAAAAGAATGGATTACCTTGAGAGTTATACAGTACAGTTTTAGGATTACTCTCTATGGCACAACTTCCTTCTTTCTTAAGTCTTTATATTTGAACGCTTCCATTCCACTCTTTGTATTAACTCTTTCTCCTACTTGAGATCTCAAAACACGTGCATTACTAATGGAAGGTTCCATCTTCGATTGTGTATAGCCTCTATAAATATGTTCGGGCTTCTCGCATCTGAAACAAATAACTCCTTTGATCGTACATTCTTTTGTCAAATGAGCTTTTCCACAATTCCTACATTTCAATGCTGATGCTACAGTCTGACCAAATCCGTTGCCACTAGTACTTCCTTCATTTATTCATTGTTGCTTCCCCGGTGGTCGTATATATGGCTTTTGCTGAAATTGATTGATCTTACACTTCCTTCCCTTTTGGATCCTAGATGGTCCAAAATTACAGCTTCTCACATCCTGAGACTGCTCTGTTGGTGTATGCCCTAGAGGCTAATACATTTTCTGTATTTACATATATTCTATTATGCTATTTTATATATGAGGCTTTTCATTTATTGTGTTCTTTTTTGATAAACATAATAAAGTCCTTAGAATAGTAAGTTTGATGCCATAGGACATCAAGTGGATGACTTGATCATGAGATCCTTTTGGTTACAACACTATTCTTAAATGTCCCTAGTCAAGTATTATTGTTAATTAGGACAACAATAATGCATTGAGACTAGTATGTGCGTAGACTGATGACCACATCTCACGGGTCATGGATATGAGATATCAAGTCTACACATGGATACATATTAGAGTAATGATGTATTGGACAGACTCGCCATGAGAACGTTACGTGGATCATTACGTGAGTGTCATAAGCGATTCTCATAGTGATAATGGTGTATGTGGTTCTTTGACCTGAAATCACTACGATTCCTACATGAGGAGTTGTGTGTTTTAATGCCATCAAACGTCATCTGTAACAAGGTGATTATAAAGTTGGTTATTGGACATACCGCAAATCATACAGAGGGATGTGAGTGACCTAGATGGAATTTGTCACTCCTACATAACAGAGCGATATCTTCGGGCCCCCGATTGAGTGAGATTGCGAAATGCATGGCCATGCTCAAATGAGTCAATATGAGATATTGATCTCATTTATTGTTACAAAGTCTACTCGAGTATCAAGAAACGAATGATTGGACTATACAAGGGTGACGCATTCCATGCCTTATGTTCAATCTAGATATCTTGACAAAGGGACTAAACTACACGGAAACATTGATCACGGATAGGTTATGTCAAATCACTGACATTCTCATTACTTGGGTAGCGTGATGTGTTGCTAGATACCGCTCACTCGTTTGTAATATTAAAATGAGATTTTAATATTACTACCAACGTCATGAGAACCTGCAGGTCGCACACTTAGAACAGACTAAATTGGAGCAATAAGGATCCAAGTTGGACTCGGATTCAATTGTGGGCCTAACTCATGACAGATGGGTTTTAGGGTTGCACGCCTTTTACCTTGCTACTTGCTCACACTCACTTAAGGCAGCCACTATTATAAATAGTACTGTTAAGGGGCTGCTATAGATGTTACATCACAACCCTAGCCGCACCTAAGAAAGTGAGTGAGAAACAGTGAAAGGTTCTTCTCTTCTATTCGCAGCTAGCACCGCGAAACAGAGGCGTGACTCCTTTTGCAAGTCTGTTCGTGTGGATACCGCAGAAACATCGTCGCTATTACGGTGTTGGTGATTCACCTCACTTGTGTTTATCACGCTTCAAGAGGTAAATTTTAAAAACTCGGATTATGGACTTTTCGCATGGATCCTGTGTGGGAATCCTATTATTCCGCTGCGAGATATTTTGATCCGCAATTCCCAACATGCTCCAACTCTAACAAGTCCTGAAGTTCGATTATCAGTTCTTGCTGCTGAGTGACCTTCTGACTCTGTTGTACCGCTACATTAGCCATCCTCTGCATTACACTTCTAGCTGCGACTATACGATCATCATCAAGTCTCGCGTTCTCATCCTTACGGCTACCATGATCCATTGTCGTTTCTTCGAAAATAGACAAATCAAAACACAAAGTAACCAAATGTAACCATTTCAAACAATGTTGTCTCCTTACGGAAACTGAACAATATATCTCTGTGTTTGGTGTCAGAGAAACACACAGCATGAACAAGACAAACCTACCCACAAACCCAAAAGACTCTAACTTGGGCTCTAATACCAACTAATGTAACACCCACCTTAGGGTATTACATTTCAAACCAGCTTCTTAATATTTTTTACCCAAGTTATAAAATATTTAATATCATTAAAATACTGATTTTCAAAATCTCTTTTTCGAGAATGAAATAAACTTATTAAAATAAAGTGCACAAGATACAATCATTGAATAACATACTTTACATATAAACAAAAATTATTACAATACACGTCCATAATACTTACATACCCCAAAACGTAACCAACCTAGACTAGCCTAAGTTCACAACATCTAGGAACAAGAGTTCTCCTTGGAAGACAAATTCCCTAACTGGGAATGTCTCGATGGACATAAATCTGACCTAAAGATATATCGAAGTTCTCTTTAGGAGTATAGTGAAGATCATCCCACAACTCCCTGATAGGTAAAACAAACTCTACATATGCAACCATAAAAGAAGAAGTAATGACCCCATGGCAGGTCCTACTTGTGGATAAAGTAATGTCACCACAATACTCTATATACTCTGAGTCCCAATGGACACGCCAAGCAGCAGCGCCTTCAAGAAACTGTAGTCTAAAGAAACCTAGTTGATCCCTCCTTGTCGTCATCACAGTCTTCACAGAAGTAGGCATACAATAGAAATAGATAGAATAATACAGCAAAGAGGTGAGATCCCCTGTATCGCATACCAATATGGCAGCAAAGAAACGATACGAACAACAATATCGTTCCATACATGTAATCCATATATTAATATAAAACCAGCAGATATATTCATGACATTTAATAGATAAACAATATAATAAACTTGCAACACAATATCAGGCATAATGATAATACCACAATCATATTATATCACAATAATACTATATCATGACAGTATGAAATGCTGACTATGTATATGCACGATGTGTATACTGACAATCCTTATGCACAATGCAACCAGTTCCTACTCCATGGAGCTAGGTTCAAATTCAGATATGAACGTTCCAGAAGATATGTCCCCCCTCAATAGACAGTCTAATGCTAGATAATGAAAAGAAATAGTGGTTGTCGGGCTGCCAGTGCGTTGCAGTCGGTTTATCATGGCTAGGGGTATATATATGTTGTGATATCATAATCACAAAGTGAATCACCGCGCCTTGACATCCCCCAAGATCTGGTCCAGATTCACTATCCTGTGAGTTCCCGTTCACTCTTTAGGCATAAAACACCACAACAGCCACCGGCTGTATAATGCTTAAATGCATATCAAACTACCGTTGTACCATTCCCAATGATATTAAAGCAACTGCCCATACAATTATCCAATACCATTAGTATCAATGATATTATACAACCACCCATACAACTACATAATACTTATAATCCACTCGGGTCTAGAATTTCGGTTCCACAAGCACAATGCTAAAACCATAAACCACTTGGGTACAGTACGTCGGCCCTACAGCAAAACTCACTATTCCTCTCAATCGTATAGCGATTTTATCACATTTTCACAATCGCGTAACACTTTTGTTACGTTTTCAAATTGCGTAATGATTTTTCTGCATATTTTTAATTGCGTAAAATATTTTAATCATATTTTAAGTTTAAAATAAAACTTTTCTCATTTATTATCAAAATTGGACTTTAATTCCAATATTTCCTTAATAAATCATCGTTAAATAATATTTTCAACATTTTCTCACTAAACCTCCTTTAATAAATATTTCCAAACATTTTCCATAAAAACTTAACTTATTTAAATTAATTCAAAATATCTCAAAAATATTTGTTCATTATTCTTAATAAAACTTTAAATAAAATACTGTAAGTTCCAAACCATCCTTAAAAATCATTTCATTGCTAAAACTTCTCTAAATAATATTTTATGATATTTTCTTCACAAAATTGTATTTCTTTAATTAACTTAGAATATTACAGCTCAAAATTTCCTAACATGTTTCAAAACCCAAAGGGTGAGCTATACGTCAGTAAATTTCAAGTTTTGACTTTTATCTCACTTAATACTCTAATTACACTAATTTAATTCTAAAAATTAGTTTACTTTCTTTTTACATCTCAAAATTCACTAAATTGAGTTCTTGTTAATTAATCTTTCAAGACTGCACTTAAGAAAATATTTTTGGTCTAAAATACTAACTCTTGGCATGTTGGCCAAAATTCCATTTATTTTCCATAATCAAATATTTATTTATTTCCTATCTCATTTTTCTTTGTAAAAATCTTTAATCCATTTACTTGTTACCTAATCATCTAAAATTCATACTTAGTAAAACATTTCAAATGGTTTATTCCAAAATCATCATTGAGGCCGTGAGCCTCTTAGTTATTTGAACCTAAAATAGTTTTCCTTTCCACATGATTCTTATCCTATACAACATATCATATATTCATGCTCATGCTTACTATGAAGGCAATAAAATCATATTAAACATCTAATCACAATTCAATCAAAATCATACCATCTCACATAAATAAATCATGCATAAATATCAAGGGAATAAAAATCACAAATAATCCAACAAGCATAAATCAATAACCACACAATCAAGTGAATAAATCCTCACATGGATTTTCCACTCACAAACACAAACAATCCATTCCTTCACCACCACATATGGTCGATGAGGTTAATCTCCCTCTTACCTGGTGTGTAGCTTCCTAAGCTCCTTGTTTAATCCTCTTTGTATCAAACTTTTACCACCAAGTAAATCTTAGAATCAAAACAAACACATAAAAATTAGTATCTAAGGCTTAATTAAGATGACCATAGATCAAACATGGTCTTAGGATTCCAACAATCAAGTAACAAATCAAGTTTCAAGATCTTTACCTTGAAACCCTAGAACTTAAATCCAAAAATCAAACTTGAAGATAATGGAATTTCATCTTGATCATAACATGAAAGTTGCTTAGAATGAAGTTTAGGATCAAGAGGTATGGTTGTTTTAAATTAAAAAAACTTGGAAGGTGGTTTTAGGGTGGTTGGCCGTGAGCTATACAAGAAGAGAAAAGTAAGAGCTTTTGTGTTCTTTGCTTGATAGAAATGTGAAGATGAATGAATCTTGAAAAGTTCTCAACATGAAAGTGTCTTGGATTGATGAGAGGATTCAAGATATGATGTTAGATTAAATTATGGAAGATTGGAGGTAGGTGATGGGTGTAGTGGTCGAATCCCTCAAGAAAAAAGAAAGTATGCAGTTATTTGGTTGTTCTTGGTGTTCTTGAAAGTGAGAGAAGAGATAATAGATGTTTATTGTCACAAAGTGTTGGAAATGAAAGGAAATATCCAATTCCTCTAAGGCTTGGCTGTGTAGTTGGATGAGTAGGAAAACTAAGGCTTGTTTAGCTAGATAAAAATCTATCACATGGCTTCACATGGCCTAGGTCATCAAATGGTCATCTATTGATCATAAAAGATTGTTCAAGAATCTCCTAGAATAGTCTGGTAACCATGTGACTCAATGGAAAGGCTAACTAAGTTTTGATTTCAATTAATTTCTAGTTACACCTAGTTTAGGTAGTTAGTTCACTTAAGCTAACTTAGTTAGACCATTTAGTTACATAATTAACTATCTAATTACAATATTATGTCATACATTTGTCATGCATTAATCATGCCTTCTAGATGTCTCTAGAACCACCTTGTAACCATAGACTCCAAGTATTAGCAACTAAGTTAGTTCCATTTAGTTACTACTTAGACTTTTTAGAGTAACTAAGTTAGATTATCTAGTTTCTCAACTAACTAATCTAACCATTAATGTTGACTTCATTTCCTCACCATTGATTTAATCTAAGTTAGATATCCTAAGCTTCCTCATCAAGTTTGCTCTCACACCATTGATTAGATCAATGGTGATCATCCAAGGCTTCTTCATCAAGTTTGCCATCCAACGGTTCACAACAAAGTCCATGCCACTAAACTTGACCAATTTCTATTAGTTAGTCATTAATCTATGTAATGATGGTTCATTATTACACTTAAGATATTTAACTTAGATATTTTCTTTGCGTTCCCTTTTTCCTGAGAAATTTATCAAACCTTTTAACCAACAGACTCAGATTTTCTTCACTTACCTCGATGTTCTCTGAGCTTTCTTCATTTTCTTCATCATCATTGTCGAACATTGATGAAGTGGCTTTGAGCGCTATCCCCTTTTTCTTTTTATCATTCTCTTCACTTTGGCTTAATCTGCTCAGTTCCAATTCGTGCTCATGAAGTTTTCCAAAGAGGGTAGCTAAAGTCATTGTGGACAAATCCCTTAATTCTGATATTGCTGTCACTTTGGGTTGCCAAATCCTACTAAGACATCTCAAAACTTTGTTAATCAAATCTTCGTTAGAAAAGCTTTTACCTAAAGATGCAATATGATTAACTATGTGGGTGAACCTCTTTTGCATTTCCTGAATGCTTTCTCCTTGGTTCATTCTGAATAGTTCATATTCACGAGTTAGAGAATTGATTCTCGACCTCTTAACTTCACTAGTACCCTCATGGGTAACTTGTAAAGTGTCCCACATTTCTTTAGCAGTTTTGCAATTTAAAATTCTAAAAAACTCATCATATCCCAAAGCAATAGTAATAATATTTTTGGCTTTTAAATTAAATTGAACTTTTCTTTTGTCTTCATCAAACCATTTATTTCGTGGTGTTTCGGTCCTTACGCCATCAACCTCATGTGTGGGTATAAAAGCGCCATTTTCGACAACATCCCAAACATCTAGATCAATAGCTTCAATGAAGATTTTCATTCTTTCCTTCCAATATGCGTAACCATCCCCATTGAAAAAGGGTGGTCGGTTTATGGAGGATCCTTCTGAAAAACCATTTGAAGAAGCCATGTTCTCTTGAAGCTGCTAAGCTCTTTATACAAGAGTCTAGCTCTGATACCACTTGTTACCAAGTGGCTTCCAGTACTCAAGAGGGGGGTGAATTGAGTATAAAACTTTTTTGCAAAACCTCTTTTTAAATAAGACAAATATTAAAAGCTTAATAAATAAATGCACAGAAGGAACGAGAAGAAGAGAAGAGACAATAAAGAGCAACGAAAAATAAATGTGCAGTAAATTAAATTGCATAAAATAAAGAGATTAGGGAACAGAGAAGCAAGCACAGTGTTTATCCTGGTTCGACCACTAACCCACTTGTGGTCTACGTCTAGTCCTCGAAAGCCAAGACTTTTCACTAAGTATACAAGCTTCAATAGGTGCTTGCTACCGTTACAAAATAGAGCACTTTTCACACACAGGGACACTCTACCCTTGTGCTAAAGTCTCAGCCTGCAGGGATACCTCACCCTTATACAAACCTTAAGGGATACCTCACCCTCGATACAGAATATCATAATATAGATGAAGAGAAACTCTCATTCAGAGTAAGTAATACAAATTGAAGTGCTAAAGGAGCTCTCACAGAAATATCTAAGTTTTTAATCAAAAAGAGCGTAGAAAATAGTTTTCACAAAATAGAGTAATCAGAAAATAATTCAGAGTTATGGGCAAAGAAAATTCGTGACCCAAGCTTGCTATTTATAGGGAAAAACACGGAGACAACCGTTTAGGTATAATTAATAGCATTTAAAACAAATTTGAAAGCTGTTTGTTTCCGTATACGTAAACAAAAGCTTCGTGTTTATTCGAATAGAGCAAAAGCTTATTCGAATAACACTGTTTCTGAAACCAAATTAAAAACTCATCTGAAATGGGTTATTCGAATAACCAATATGTTATTCGAATAACTCTGTTAAAACCAGAGTTTAAAAACCGAAGGGTTATTTGAATAACAGCTTATCTATTCGAATAACGTAGTTGAAAAGAAGTTCAGACAAAAAGGATTTATTCGAATAACGTATGAGTTATTCAAATAACTCACTTAAAGCACAGTTCTGAAAAACCTCGTTTATTCAGATAAAAGGCCATGCTATTCGAATAAGAACTTAAAACACAGAGTCTCGTAAAAGGATTTATTTGAATAGACTAGGTTCTATTAGAATAACTTAGTTCAGAAAATGTTTTGGAAACTAAGTTTAAAAACAAGCTTTATATTTTCTTTCAAAAACAAAGAGATATCAATGTGAGCTCCGTACAATAGATCCTAAGTCTTAATGCTAATCAAATATAATCTTGGACTTGGTCTATTTATCATCTTCATTTATTCTTCACGTTTGTTATCATCAAAACAAGTCTTCAAAAGTATGCATCCAAACACAGTTTATGAGTAGCACATGGCTTATGTCATTAAGTGATCACTCCTTGGTCACATTAGATGATTAGCTTGTTCAAGAACATCCTAGAAACACTAGGTAGCTGTGGAGCACATGGAGAAAAGGTAACTAAGTTTTGATTCATGTAGTTCCTAGTTACACTTAAGCTAAGTTAGTTAGTTCACTTAGTTACATGGCTACCTATTTAAATACAAGGCTTAGGTCATGCATTGGCCACATCCTATTGGTTTAGAAAATTCAAGCCATTAACATTAACCAATTCCTATTGGTTCACCAAATTGTGAGTCACAAAGACTTTTCCCAGTCTATTGTCCAACGGACAAAAGATACAGGATCTATTACCCAATGGGCATAAGCTACTACTTGAAAATCAGTAGATACTGTCCAACAGATATTAAAACATGAAATATTTTTATTTCATAAATAAATTCTAAAAATTAAAAGATTAGGTAACGTATCTCTCGGATTCGGGTTTAGTAAGCTCCCACGGCTCCAAATAAATTGTCAAAGATTTTTCCCGGCCCGAAAATTATTATTTTTCTGACTCAGAGTAAATCACACACAAAAATCAAAAACAGTTACAAAATAGTCAAAATAAAGTTACAGCACCCAGAAATCACAAAATAGTACAATTCAGACATTACTGAGAAATAACAAATTTTGGGGTGTTACATCATACCCTTCATTGTCACCATGGAAAAGCATCACAAATGCATCACTTTATCGATGTATGTTTTCAAGATGATGCGTGGCAGCAGCTGAAGTTGAAGGCGCCGCCGTTGGACCCTGAAGCACTATTTGTTTCAACATACTCAGTTCTTGCTCAAGAAAGGAAATCCTCTCCTCAAACTACCTATTCTCTGCCACCAGTTGGCGATGTTCACTAGCATGGTCCTCCATATCAAAAGACCTTGCTCGATCATGCCCAAAATAGGGTTGTGCCTCGTCCAATGCTTCTCTGAGTATTTCGAACCGCATCTCTTCAGTTGTTGCAGCCACATCCTTGATTATCTGCTAATGCACAAAACACACCAGATGCACAAATGTCAAATGTTGATGGAATACTAGCATTCAAAAATTTGTTTCTTGCCAAACTTGTTACTGGAAAACTAAATCAACCATGCTTACCAAATTGTGTCGAAATGCCCGATCAATCATGTCTTTGCTGCTCCCCATGTTTTTCCAATTTAGAAATCATGGAAAAGGAAACATTCGGGGCTTACTGTCTGTTTGCCACATGGACAGGTGATGCGTGAAATTCGCAAGTGTACGGTTTCGTTGTCAAGTAATAAAAAGATCGAATCCACAGGGACTGTGTGGATGAATACCAATTAATTAATTAATTAATTTAATTAAATAAAAGGGAATATGATTGTTGATTGATAAGAACGTAGTAACAAAACAATTAAATAAAAATCAAGAAAACAGAATTTAAAACAAAAATAGCAAGTATCCAAGAAGGGGATTTCAGAATCAAGAAAGCTTCCAAGATTGGGGTACCACAATGATACAAGACAAATCCTAATTGACAACCCTTTTATTAAAACTCAAATTCAATTGAAGGTGAATTACCCAAAATTAGTTAATGTTTTCTTTCAAGATACAAGATCTGTGCCCAATTAAACCAATTCCTACTTTCGTGGTAATTGAATTTAAATCGAACCCATTACGCTTTGTGGTAATTCATTAAATCCTCGAAAGGCTAAAACTACTCTCGTGATTTAGACCTTAAGTTCAATTCTAATGGTTCCAACACTTAGGTTCACCTCTCAGTACGTCCATAAATGCCTATGAGATGCAAATAAGTGGCCAACAAATTCACATGAATAAAAGCAATAAGAATTGAATCAATAAACAATCAAGATTAATAAAAGGGGAAATAACGTCAATTCATCATTATCAATGTATCAAAGGGCATTGCCCAATCCTAGAAACAAATGTAACTACTCAAACATCAAGAAGAAGAAAACAGAATTCAAACTTAAAAACATCCCAAACCCGTAACAATCGAAGAAGAAGAAGAAGGATCAAGAAATCAAGCCGCCTTCGTGCCTCCTTTCGAACTAGGTTTCAATCCCAGATAGAATACCCTAATAGCAATCAGAACATCTATTTATAGCATAGGGTTTTTATGGGCTAAAAACCCCCAAAAGAAATAAAAACAGAAAACTAAAATCTGCTGCGCGTCCCGAACCACGGTCGTGGTGGCCACCACGGCCAGGCCGTGGTTGGTTCTGAGATGGAGGTTTCACTGTTGGCTCTCAACCACGGCCGTGGTGTAGACCACGGCCAGGCCATGGTTAAGTCTGCTTCAAATTTCTTCAATTTCCTGGTTCCCACGAACCATGGCCGTGGTTGAGACCACGGGCAGGCCGTGGTTCCCTCTGGAATGGCCTTTTTGCACCTTTATTGCTATCCATTAAGCTCCAACTTCAAACATGCAAGCATTCCATTCAATCCAAGGCCAATTCAACATTAATCCTGTATAAGAACACCGAAAACACGGCAGTTATCCAAACTAAGGGAAAAGCAAACCAAAAGGGAAACTAAAACGCCTAAAATGCTCAAGAATGCATGCAAAATAAGAACAAAACATGATGTTGTTTCACACACATCAAATCCCCCCAAGCTTAAGACTTTGCTTGTCCTCAAGCAATAATTAATGCCAAACCAAGAAGTGGAATCAAAAGACAATAAAGAATGAGGAACCCGAGAAACAATATCCAAGCAATAGGCTAAGGCAAACAAAGAATCTGAGAGGTAATCAAAGTCAAGTCCAATTAGAGGCTAAGTTCTCAGAAATCATGCATCCTCACTGATTGAATCAAGTTGACTCCACTAACCACACTCAAAGTGTTTAAAGGTGAAAACAATACACTCAAAATCCTTCAAAGAAAATGTACTTCCATATGCTTGATAAGAAACCAAATTTTCACTAATAATCAGCATGCATAGAAGAATCAAAAGGTCTTTCAAGGGTTGTAATGGGGCCATGGGAATGATGTTAGGTAAGGTAGAGAAAGGAAGGTATACACAAAGGGTTCATCAAAATTTTCAATAAGCACAAGAAATCCAATAGAACATAAATGGAGCAAAGACAATTTTTTCAATCTAAAACATAACTCCACATTTCAAAGAATTTTCTTCCTTACTTTTCCTTCTCCTCTTTCTCCTCTTTTTCAAGCTTTCATCTCATTATGTTTCTTTTATTTTCTTTTTTCTTTTTTTGAGAAAGAGGAAGCGCAAATACATATAATTCCCAACACAACTTTCAAACAACTTTCAAGCCCAATTCGCTCCATTTAATATTCTGAATGATAACCAACAATGTTTTAGCATAGGTATCAAGAAAACAAGTATGCAGTAAGCTCAAAATGGGCAACTAGAGGATGAAAGTGTAACAATTTCAGAAGGTCAGAAAAATACCTAAAATGCCTTAATCACATTCAAGTATGCAACCAAAAATTTTGCCTCAAAAAGGTTTCAAATCAAGTTCTAGAGCACATGATCAATGAGGAATATCACTCAACACAAAGAATGGGAACAAAAATCATACAGTGCATAAGTCCCATATAGGCTCAAATCTCACATTTAGAGGTTTAAAAATCAATGAGAAGCATAAATTTAAAGAACATATGCTAATTATCAACTATCAAAAGATCACCTCTACTATCAATTAAAACAATGCCTGTTGCCAACTACATGAATCAACAAATTGGGTTCCAAATCAATACCATCTCAAAATCCTCAAAAGAGAAGGGCACAAGTTCAACCAAAAATCCAAGAGATATGATGGTGTGAAAATGCAACATGAAAATGCAATGCAAAACAAGACATGAAAATACATGAAACTAATGAGAATGAAAATAAGAAAATGAAGATGAAAATACCTCCCAAGCTTAGAACTTACATTATCCCCAATGTAAAAATCTAAAACAAGAGAAGGGATAAAAGAAACGATCTCACTGCGGTGGTGGAAAAACTCCTGGTGTTCAATCCATAGCCATAGAATTTTTCATGGGCTGAGTGTGGAACCTTCTGATCTCTCTCTTCTTCTAAATATGACTTCAAGAAGGGTCAAACCTAGACAAAATCCAAAAGACAAACATCAAAACAACAATCTAACAAACAAAATCAAAAGAATAAAAATAAAAAGGAAAAGGAAAATAAAAAAAACAAAGAAGCTTGGGTTGCCTCCCAAGAAGCGCTTGTTTAAAGTCATTAGCTTGACTTTGGTCTGGTTTCTGTACTCAGGTGATGTCAACGGAGTAGTGCTCAGTCCCTACTCCTTCCAAATGTTTCACTCTCTGGCCATTTATCATAAAAGACTTATGGCCTTCTTTCTTCACCTCAAGCACACGTAGGATAAAACTCGAACAATTTCATATGGTCCAGACCATTTCGACCATAACTTACTAGGACAAAAATGTAGAAGTGAGTTATTAACAAGGACTTTATCCCCGATTTTAAATTCACGCTTCTCGTCACACTTGTCACTATGCTTCTTTGGTCCTTCCTTGCAGGGCATAGCATCAGTCACTGATTCCTACATACCTGAAAGCACAACACTATCCACAACATTAGTAGCATCTATGCGATTACATGAATTTGAGGAATTAGAATTATTTTCAAATTTAAAAACATCAAAAACTACTTCCTCATCATTTAATCGCAAAGTCAATTTCCCTTCGTGGACATCAATGATCGCCCTTCCAGTGGCAAGGATTGGGCGCCCAAGTATGATCGGCATTGTAGCATCAGCTTCCATATCAAGCACAACAAAATCCACAGGCATATAAAATTTACCAACCTTAATAGGAACATCCTCCAAGATACCTATGGGGTACTTGACAGACCGATCCGCCAATTGAAGTGAGATTGTTGTGGGTTTTAGCTCACCCACCCCCAATTTCTTACACACAGAAAGGGGCATAAGACTGACACTAGCCCTCAAATCACACAGAGCTTTATCAAAACTAGTGTTACCAATCAAACAGGGAATAGAGAAGCTACCTGGATCTTTTAGCTTAGGAGGCAATTTATTTTGAATTAAAGCACTATACTCCTCAGTTAAAGCTACTGTCTCATATTCCTCAAGCTTCCTTTTGTTAGACAAAATGTCCTTAAGAAATTTGGCATAGGTAGGCATTTGTTTTAACGCCTCAGTGAAGGGTACATTAATGTACAATTTCTTAAGAACCTCTAAGAACTTCCCAAACTGCCTGTCTAACTTCGCCATAGCAAGTCTTTGAGGGAAGGGAACTGGGGGTTAGTATGGCTCAGGGGGTACATACTTAGACACTTTCTTATTAGTTTCCTCCTCCTCTAAGGGTTGTGTCTTGGTATCTTTTTCCTCAGTCCCCTCATCTTTGTCACTCTCTCCCTTACCTTTCGAATCCTCTAATTTCTTTTCACTCCTCAAACTCACAGCTTTACAATGTTCATTCCCTGGGTTTATTTCTGATTGACCAGGAAACTTACCTTGTTGCCTATGTGAAGTGCTCGCTTGTTGGGCAATCTGGGTTTCCAACATCTTATTATGAATAGCTAAATTGTCAACCTTAGCTGACAACTCTCTAATGGCCTCAGAAACAACTTGCCCATGGTGCATAAACTCCTCATTCTGCTTAGACTGGCTCTCAACAAAATTCTCAAGAAGAGACTCAAGTCTAGATTTTTGTACCTGTTGAGATCCAGAAGAGGGTTGAGCACTACCTTGCCCAGCTTGATACTAACTATTCCGATAAGAGAAGTTAGGATGTGACCTCCAACCGAGGTTGTAAGTTTGAGAATATGGATCATTCCTCCCCTTTTGGTTGAAGTCATGAAAATTGTGGCATGATTCCACTTGTTCCACTGGTGCACCATGTGAGGATCCAATTCCAACTTGGCATTCAGCTCCCATATGTCCCTGTGCTCCACAAATCTCACAAAAATTGTTAGAGGCACCTATGGTATTTACATGAGCTTTCTCAAGCATGTCAAAACGTTTATTCAAGGAATCAAACTTTGACATAATTAAATCAACACCATCTACCTCAAACTTACCTCCTGAGAGCTTTCTCGGATTGTGCCCTCTTTCATTGGCCCATTGGTGATGATTTGAGGCTACACTCTCAATTATCTCATAGGCTTCTGTCAACCTTCTGTTCATTAAAGCTCCACCAGCTGCGGAGTCAAGAGACACCTTCGAAGAATATTCTAATCCATTGTAGAAGGTGTGAACGATCAACCACTTCTCTAACCCGTGGTGTGGGCAGGCTTCCAGCAAAGCCTTATATCTATCCCAAGCTTCTGACAATGACTCTCCATCTTTCTGAATGAAGCTTGTGATTTGGGTCCTTAAGTGAGCAGTCTTGGAAGGTGGAAAGAATTTGTCCAAAAAGGCTTGCTCCAATTGATTCCATGTGGTTAATAAATCAGTGGGTACTGATTTCAACCAAGCTCTAGCCTTGTCCCTTAATATGGAAACAATCGGAGGCGAATGGCATCAACTGAGGCACCTTCAATTTTGAGAGTCTCACAGAATTCTAAGAACATCTCCACATGATCATTTGGGTCCTCCGAGGGTAAACCTCCAAACTAGTTCTGCCTTATCATAGAAAGTAAGGCAGAAGGTATGGTGAAGTGCCTGGCTTCAATATCTGGCCGAGCAATCCCAGATCGCAAACCCCGAGCATTAGGGGCTGCATACTCTTTCAACGGTTTATTGTCCTCAGCTGCTGCCATGACAAGTATTGGTTCAAATATTTCTCCTGCTCTTTGCCTTCGTTGTCTTCTCCTTCTACGTAAAATTCTTTCAATTTCAGGATCAGCTTCAATAAGAGTCCCGAAACATCTAGTACTTTGCATAAACCAGAGAAATTACCTGCAGAGAGTCAAAGAGAAAACAAGAACGTAATAATATGGTAAAAAAAAAAGTTTAAAATAATTAAATTAAAAATTAAATTGATATTCAAGAAAAACACAATTCCCCGGCAACGGTGCCAAAAACTTGATGCGTGAAATCCGCAAGTGTACGGTTTCGTCATCAAGTAATAAAAAGATCGAATCCACAGGGACTGTGTGTATGAATACTAATTAATTAATTAATTTAATTTAATTAAATAAAAGGGAATATGATTGTTGATTGATAAGAATGTAGTAACAAAACAATTAAATAAAAATCAAGAAAACAGAATTTAAAACAAAAACAGCAAGTATTCAAGAAGGGGATTTCAGAATCAAGAAAGCTTCCAAGATTGGGGTACCACAATGATACAAGACAAATCCTAATTGACAACCCTTTTATTAAAACTCAAATTCAATTGAAGGTGAATTACCCAAAATTAGTTAATGTTCTCTTTCAAGATACAAGATCCGTGCCCAATTAAACCAATTCCTACTTTCGTGGTAATTGAATTTAAATCGAACCCATTACGCTTTGTGGTAATTCATTAAATCCTCGAAAGGCTAAAACTACTCTCGTGATTTAGACCTTAAGTTCAATTCTAATGGTTCCAACACTTAGGTTCACCTCTCAGTACGTCCCTGATAATCACATATTTTATTCATTAAGAAACCCTTATGTTTAGTCATTTCCACTCTCCATATTCTTAATCGATTGAGTTTGATATGATTTTGTGAGTTTGAGCTCAAATTGGTCCTAATTGAATATTTTCAGCATTATTGAGATTTGACACTGATTCTGTATTTTGGCCATAACTTGAGTTCCTGATATCTGATAATCATGTATTTTACCTTGTAGGAAAGCTAAGAGGAAGCTCTACAACTTTGATGAAGAGCTCGAAGTCCTAAACAGATGTCTAAGGGACCTAAGTTTACATGGAAGGCAGAATACGGGTTCTGTCACTAGAATTCGAATGGTGTGCACTAATAAAATCATATCTCAAGCTGTAATAATGGAGATGGGCTGAAATTTGGATAGTTGATAATCAAGATCCAAATAAACAACTTTCATGAAGAATACCTTTTGAAAACATGAAGTCTAATGGGTCAGCTTGAGCTTGCAAGTCGAAACAGAGATGCTGAAGTTGGGTTTGAGCAACCACGGTATTTGGGTCATATCTTGGACTGTAGGAAGCCAAATTGGACAATCCAGATATGCATGTTATAGCCAAGACAAAGATCTACGACTTTTATGAAGAGTACTTTTCATGGGTCTGAAGTATAGTTGGCCTTTTTTGGCTTCCAAGTCAGACAAGAAATTTTCGCACTCACCAACCCATTCAACTACTTCACTCACCAACCCATTCACCTACTTCACTCACCAACCCTCTCAACTACTTCACTCACCAACCCATTCAACTACCCCATTCACCAACCCACTCCCGTTTGTCATTTTGCTACCCTAGACTTCTATAAAAGGCACCATCGGTTATCATGAAAAACACAAGTTGGACTCTCCTTCATTTTCTCTCATAGTTTCTTCTTGTTTCTTCATAGTTTTTCTTGTGATTTCCTTCTAGTTATGTGTAACTAAACCTCCCTTGGTTAAGGGAGTGATGAAACCACTAGTATTAATGTTGTGAACCTTGCATATTTGATTATTTCAACACAGTTATGTTTTTATTCATATATTTCTCTCAATCTATTGTTGGTATGAAGGTTTTTATACTTGTTTCCACTTTCAAAGTGGTAGATCTGGGTTTATTATGCACGGTTGTGGTAGTAGATCTAGTGGGATGTATGATGTTCATGTGGGTATAATTATCTTTGTGCTATTTGCCGCTTATAAAAGTGGTAGATCTGGATTTATTATACACGGTTGTGGTAGTAGATCTAGAGAAATATATGTTCTAAGTAATTTAATCCCTATGTGTGATTAGATCTTAGTGTAATTGGTTTTCTAAATCTTAATGCAATTATTGGATAGTTGTAAGAGCGGTTGCTTTATGACTAATCGGTGATTAGGAGTTGATTTGAGCGGTTGCTAAATTGGCCAACACGTAAGGAAAACAGAGATTTACTCTCACAATTGCATAAAAACATAATTGAGCATGTTGGAATAAAATGATATGTGAATTTACATTATCATATAAATCTAGTGGTGGAATCAAATCAATCTCTTAACCAATTTTCTTATATTGTTAATTTTAGTTTGTTTATTGTTATTGTCTTTGAAGCTGTTCATTGTTCATCAAAACTCCAAAACCCCTATTTATTGTTTATTATTAATCGAGTTTACATTGGGAATTATTTAATAGTGTTAATTGAATTGGTTCTCTCAGTGGATCGACCTTACTAACTACAACTAGTTGTAAGGTTTTTATTTTCTGGTGGGCGACAACCGATTTTTATCTAAATTTTAATCACTACATCCGCATGCATCGAATTTTGGCGCCAATTGTTTGGGAGCCAATTTTTCAATTACACTATTAATTTATTTCCTATTTTTACTCTGTTTTTATTTTTGAATCTTTCTTTCTGAGTGTTTTGTAGGTGTTGATGTCCATTGAAGGGGTAGACGAAGGATTGCTAAATTTGAGGAACTATATTGATCAACTCACTTCACATCCTCAATTTCCCTTCCATCCGGATAATTTCCACTTCACACCTGCTGACATTGAAGCTGCCCGTTACATTGATCTATCAAGTTCAGAGACATCTGAAATATCTGAAGAAGTGACGATGGCAGAAAACACTTTAAGGGCATTAGGTGCTCCAGATCTAGATCAACAACCTCTGTGCATAGACATTCTTGAAAATGAAGAGGCATTTGAATTGAAATCCGGCTTAATCCATCTCTTGCCATCTTTCAATGGATTACCCGGAGAGGACCCCAACAAGCACTTGAAGGAAATTCATGTGGTATGTTCTAGCATGAAACCTGCAGGAATTCATGTAGAGCAAGTCAAATTGAGAGCTTTTCCATTCTCATTAAAAGACTCAGCAAAGGAGTGGCTTTACTACTTGCCACCCGGATCCATCCAATCATGGCAGGACATGGCCCGAACTTTCCTAGACAGATACTTCCCTGCCTCAAAAGCTGCAACAATCAGAAAAGAACTTTGTGGTATTCAACAAAGGCATGGAGAATCATTCCATGACTACTGGGAGAGATTTAAGAAGCTATGTTTCAGCTGCCCTCATCATCAAATAAGTGAGCAGCTCTTAATTCAGTATTTCTATGAAGGCTTACAAGTGATGGATCGCAACATGATTGATGCTGCTAGCGGAGGAGCATTGGTTGATAAAACTCCTCAAGAAGCTAGAAACTTGATCTCAAGAATGGCTGCCAATACTCAACAATTCTACTCTAGAAATGACACTGGAGTAAGAGCAGTGAAAGAAGTAGAGACAACCAGTCTACAGTAGCAAATGACTCAATTGACTGCTATGGTTCAGCGGTTAATGGATATAGGCAAAGCACCAGTTCATACTTGTGGGATCTGTTGTTCATATGGACATCCCACTGATATGTGTCCCACTCTCCAAGAGGACACAAATGAGGAGGTAAGAGCAGTAGGGGGATATCTTTGGACTTTCAAAAAATTACAACCCCTACTCAAACACATATAATCCAGGTTGGAGGGATCATCCTAATTTCAGCTATGCAAAGCAACCTCAAAATCAACCTCCAGCTTATGGACCTCCGGATTCCAACAAAGGCAAGCACATTTCCCTCGAGACAAGAAGACAAGTTCAAGCTCCTAAGCAACCCGAGCCTTCACTAGAGGAGCTAGTGAAGCAAATGGCTACTAATAATTCACGGTTCCAACAAGAAACAAGGATCGCAATCAATAACTTGCGTAATCGGATAGGACACATTGTCCACGAAATTCAACAAGTTTCAAAGCCAAGCTTCAGGAAAACTACCCTCACAGCCATAAGTAAATCCGAGGGAAAATGCTAGTGCTGTCACGTTGAGAAGTGTAACACCCCAACTTTTGGGTAAAAGACCGTTGTGTCCCTATTTTACTGTTTCTTATTTTTCTGTGTGAAATACAAATATATTTTACAGGCTCAAATTTTATTTGGTCGTTTTGCATAAATTGCTTCGAGACTGTAAAATAAAAATTTTATCAAATTACTGTTTTAATTTTTCTGTATGAAATACAGATATATAATATTGTCTGTAATTTTATTTGAGCGTTTTGAATGATTTGCTTCGTGATGGGAAAAAAATGAAAAAATGACCATTACGTCCCGAATGTACTGTTTTCAATTTTTCTATGTGATACAGTGGGCAATATTACTGTCTGTGATTTTATTTGGACTTTTTGTGTGATTTGCTCCGGGACAGGAAAATAATAATTTTCTGGACCGGGGAAATCTTATTTTAATTATTCGGAACTAGGGGATCTTACTAAACCCAATTAAATGATAATCTTGTTGTTAATCTTTTAATTTTTAGGATTTAATCACAAATAAAATAATTTTATATTATTATAATATTATTTTATTAGTCAAGACAAATAAGTGACAGCAGACTCAGAAATGTCTTGCGGGACTCACATTTAGTCATCAAATGCTGTACACATGGACCAATGAGGAGCTGGTCAAAATTGGTGGCTGTGACTCATCGCAACGGGCCAATAGAAACTCGACACGCGGCGTGACAACTCAGCAGATTCCAGAAGGTTCCAGAAGTGATGACTCGGCCTGTGACTCACCATAGTGACTCACCTGTTCCAGAAGCTTCCTTGATGACTCACCATGATGACTCATCGCTGTGACTCACCATTGATGACTCAGCACAGTGACTCAGCTGATGACTCGCCATGCTGACTCACCCATTTTAGAAAGTTCCACGATGACTCATCATATTGACTCATTGTAGTGAGTCACATGTTCTAGAAATTTCTCTTTGATGACTCGCTTTATGACTCATCAAGGGCAATCAGTAGAAAAATGATGATCAAAAATAATTACTACACTGTTAGTCTAAGATAAAAATTTATGTATATTTTATTATCCATTAGACGATAAATACTGACTTTATAAATAGTAATTATTGTATATTGGTTAAAGTATACTATAAAATATACAGTGTGCACCAATAGAAATTGGTCAACAAAAATAGCAATCAATGATCAAAAATAATTACTACACTGTTAGTCTAAGATAAAAATTTATGTATATTTTATTATCCATTAGATGATAAATACTTGACTTTATAAATAGTAATTATTGTATATTGGTTAAAGTATACTATAAAATATACAAGTGTGCACCAATAGAAATTGGTCAACAAAAATAGCAATCAATAGGAATCAAGTTAATAAATATCTAACCAATAGAAATTGGTCAAGAATAGTAACTTGACTTTTTAAGAACCAATAGAAAACAAGCTATCAAACAAATATAGGCTTCTTGAAATTTTGGTGTGCTACGGTGAAGGAGAAGAGTAAAATTCTCTAAATAGCCAATTCACAAAGTGAATTCACGTAGAAATGCTTTAGGAAATTCATTTAAAAAGCCAAATTGAACAAATGAAGAATAGTCAATATTGGTGGCCTTTCATTTGATTTCTACGGCCAAGCTAAATTTTGGAAGGCAAAATATTATAATTTAATTCTTTCCTATCTTTCA
Organism: Ormosia semicastrata; assembly: GCA_029884595.1. Classification (NCBI taxonomy): domain Eukaryota; kingdom Viridiplantae; phylum Streptophyta; class Magnoliopsida; order Fabales; family Fabaceae; genus Ormosia; species Ormosia semicastrata. Next base: position 16,599,941 of record JAQQTO010000042.1, on the reverse strand, counting down.
TTAATTAACCAAGTAAGACAAAGTCAATTTTAGTGGCTTTTTGCATGTGCTTTTACGGTCATGCTTTTCAAAAAGGAAATAAAGTTAATTTCAATTTCCTAAAACTAGTCAATTTTGGTGGCTCTCCATTTAGCTTCTATGGCAATTCACCCTTGGTGAAATCCTACAATTAGCTATTTCATTTTATATTCATTTTTCTCTCAAATGCATTTACGGCCATGCATTTGAATAAAAGCCAATTTACCTATTTAAAATATATTTGGCCACGGTTTTCAGCAGCTTGGAGAGCTTTCTCCAAGGTTCTTGAACCCTCCATGTGGACCCCTACATGACCAAGCCATGTGCACTTGAATTATTAGACTTTTGTTCAAGTAAATCCATTCATTTGGCCTTGGACTTCTACTGAGAAAATAGCAGCTCTCTCTCTTCATTTCATCCTCACAAATTCACCTTCTCTCACCCAAAGACTTCACTCCATTTTCTCTCAAAATGGTTTACGGCCATGCATAGTCAAAGTCTTCATCTTTCTCCAAAATTCTCCAAATAGCAAAAGCTCTCAAATTTCCTTCTTCTTTTCTTCTCCAACCTCACGGCCTTCCACCCTCTTTCCATCAATCACTCTTCTATAATTCTAAACTACCTTATTTCTTGCTTTCCTACTTCATTTCAAGACATTTTTTAGTTAAAACCTAAGCTTAAATCATCTATTTTTTTATCTTGTTCTTCAAAGCTCAAGTTTGAAGCCTTGAAGGTAGGATTCTTTAATCTTCATATTTCTCTTCATTTCAAAGTTCTAATCATGATTTTAATCCATGATTATTTTAGTTTAGAGCCTTAGGTATTAATATTGCATGTTTTCTCTCTTTTTCAAGAAGCTATTGGTGGAGGAAGTTTACTTGAAGGAGACATACAAGGAACTTTGGAGGTTCTTCAAGAGGTAAGAGGGAGATTTAACCTCACCAACCATGTTTTGGTGGTGTGGGGATGGTTGTGTACGGTGGAAAAATCCATAAGGGTTCTTCACCGGTTGTTTGATGCTATTTGATTGTGTTTGTGGTGTATGGTTGTGTTGTTGTGTTTGCATGTGTGATATTATGTTTATTGTCTTGATATATGTTTGTATGTATATATGAAATTGTTGTTTTGATATATGTATGTATGTATGAAATTGTGTGCATGAAAATATATGAGTAAAGTAAGATGTGAATAATATGATGAACTGATTTTATGAGAGCTCCAAAGAGCTTGAGGCTTATGGCCATACTAGGCTAGAAAGGACCAAAGTCCTGAAAATGAGAGATTCAATTGAAAATGAAGGATTTAAATGAAAAAGAAATGATTTTGAACAAGTTTGAAAGTTGTGAAAAAAATAATAATCGGATATAATTAAACTGATGAATTAAAATGAGAACTGAGAGATTTAAATGAATTTGGGACAAATTTGAGTATAGCAAAGTAAAATGATTTTTGGGAAAATGAATTATTATAAATATGATTTTGAGGGGCAATATTGTAATTTTCATTTTTGAAAGGGACCATATTATAAATGTGATTTTTAGAGGGGCAAAATAGTAATTTTTGTTTTTAATAGGGCCATATTGTAAATAACAAATTTTGAGGGACTAAAACGTAAATATTATGTTTTGGAGGGACTATTTTGTAATTATGAATTTTATGAAGGATTATTTTGTAAATATGAATTTTATGAGGGACGATTTCATAAATATGAATTTTACGAGGGATTATTTCATAAATGTGAATTTTATGAAGGACTGTTGTGAAAATATTATTTAAGTGAAGACTAAAATGTCAATATTATGTTTTGAGGGGTTATTATGCAAATATGAAAAATGAAGTTGAATTTTGGTGTTAAATGAGGAAAACAGTATTTTTGATTTAAAACGTGTGAAAAATATTTTACGCGATTGAGAAACGATGAAAAATTGATACGTGATTGAGAAAATGCGAAAAATATGATTTCACGATGAAAATACAGTAATGATACTGTTGGGCCAATTTTGAGGACCCCGAATATGAGATAAAGAAAATGAATTGAGAATATGAGATAAAGAAAATGAACTGTGAATGGTGCATTTGTATATGCATTGAAAAGGTCCGATGAACTGGATAAGGCTATTTGCCTAGGAAGGAGAAAATACACCTCCTGAGTGGGTGCGATATGCGTAGTGTAGGTCTTTCGTTGACCTTGGGGGCATTGGGGTGCGGGTTGCCTACAATGTGCAGTTGGTAGCTCTTCTGTACGTGGGTTAGACCGATATAACACACCAATGATCCGGACCGAGACACTATCCGTAATCAAGATCTGATAAAGACTATCGAGTATGTGCTAACTGAGCACGTGGTCTGAGGCACCTTTGTACCGATATGATCTTTTCGATCACTTTCTCCGATCTGAGTTGTAGCTCCATAGAGTAGGAAAATTGAGTCTAGGTGCATATACATAGATACTGAGGGTATTATCGTAATTATTGTTTATGATAATGGAATTATTGAATAATTGAATATTGATAAGGACATGATCGTAATTATGGTTATTATATGAATTATGAGGATGAATGATATTGGTGACATAATTGTAATTGTGTATGATGTGTTGGTATGAGAATTTGTATGTGTTTATCTTCATTGCTACCATACTGGTATTGGCGTAGGTGATCTCACCTCTTTGTATGTCTATTATGTATTATATTTATAATTTTAAAGACGTTGAGCAAGAAGCTGAGAAGGAGCAGATTTCTGTAGAAGAAGTAAAGTTCTAAAGAGATGGAGATCTGAGTTTTCGAGGGTATATGAGGACCGAAGGCGTAGTGCGTCATTGTTGTTGGAAAATGTATTTACCACATAGACAGCATTAGGGAACTTACTATCGTACTCCTAGTGTGATTAGTATAGTGTTGTCTGCGCGGATACCTGTCTGTAGGACTTCGCGTCAAGTTGGACTTCTATCTTCTGAGGAGTTTGAGGAGGACCCGTCTGAGAATTCTGCTTTGTAGTAATACTTGGGCAGTGTGTTAGTTTAAATTAAAGTTTAAATATTTTGAGAGTCTAGTTTGTAATATTAAAATATAACAATACTATGACTTGTGTATATACGATGTAAATAATTTTGTGACAATGTTGTTATGTTTTTATTTTCTGCTAAGTTTATCTTACTATCATCAAGGAATTATTACAACTCGTATTTATTTTATAAGCACGTTTTCCAAAGAAGGGATAATTTGGTAATTGAGCAACACGAAGTGTGACGCCCTAAGGAGGGTGTTACAAGAAGCGGAAAGACGATGGATGAGCCTACATCTCCTCTACCAATCACTCAAGAGAAAGATGAACTACCCAAAGAAGCAAATGATAAGGGGCAAACTTCCAAAGCCCCTAAGGTAAGTATTTCTGAACCCCTTCCTAAATATGTTACTAAAGCTCCTTTTCCTAGTAGGTTGGTTAAAACCAAGAAAGAAGAAGCAGAAAAAGAAATACTTGAGACTTTTAGGAAGGTAGAGGTTAATATCCCTTTGTTAGATGCCATTAAGCAGGTACCTAGATATGCAAAATTTCTGAAAGAATTATGCACTAACAAGAGGAAGTTAAAAGAAAATGAAAAGGTCCAAGTGGGAGAAAATGTTTCAAATTGTAATTAAAAAGAAACTCCCAACTAAATGTAAGGACCATAGCACATTCACCATTCCATGCACTATAGGTAACACAAGGTTTGAAAGGGCAATGCTTGATTTAGGTGCATCTATAAATGTCATGCCATATTCTATTTATGCATCTTTATACTTGGGTCCTTTGGAACCTCTTGGTGTTGTTATTCAATTGGTGATAGATCTAATGCATACCCTAAGGGTGTGGTTGAAGATGTTTTGGTGCGGTGAATGAATTAGTGTTTCCAATGAGACTTCTATGTTTTGGACATGGAAGAGGATGAGTCTCCCAAATCTGCTCCTATCTTGTTAGGGAGACCATTTTTGAAGACTGCGCGGACAAAAATTGATGTGCACTCAGGAACTCTAACAATGGAATTTGATGGGGAATTAATTAGATTCAATATTTTTGAAGCTATGAGATACCCAAGTGATGTGCACTCTGCTTGTTTAATTGATTCTTTTGATCCTTTTGATTCTTTAATTTCTGCAGCTTTTGATACTAACCATTTTGATGCTCTTGATACAATTCTAACTCATAGCTTAGATATACAGGAGGAAAAGAAAAAGAGTGAAGAAGAGCCATGGAGTGAAGACATTGATGAAATTGTTACTGCCTTACAAGAGCTATCTTCCACTCCAGAAGAGCACGAGGTAACTTTTGTTGATTTACCTGTTACTACTAATATACCTCAACCTTCTGTTGTGCAGGCACCTGAATTGGAACTTAAAGCACTGCCTGATCATCTTAAATACATCTTCTTGGGGGAAAAGGACACCCTTCCAGTAATAATTGCAAAGTCACTCACCCAAGAACAAGAAGAGAAACTGGTAGCTGTTTTGCAGGAACATAAAACAGTCATTGGTTGGTCAATAGCTGATATCAAGGGTATTAGTCCCTCCATTTGTATGCACAGGATATTAATGGAGGAGGATACTAAACTCAGAGAGACCCTCAGCGGAGGTTGAATCCTCCCATGATGGAAGTTGTGAAAAAGGAGATATTGAAGCTCCTAAGTGTGGGGGTGATCTACCCCATTTCGACGACAAAGAAGTGGGTAAGCCCGGTCTAGGTAGTACCAAAGAAATGCGGAATTACTTGTGGTAAGAAATGCTGAAAATGAGCTTATTCCCACTAGGTTACTGAGACATGGGGTGGCGTGTTTGTATTGATTACAGGAAGTTGAATGCCGCCACGAGAAAAGACCACTTTCCTTTACCTTTCATTGATCAAATGTTAGAAAGATTAGCTGGTCATTCTCATTATTGTTTTCTGGATGGTTTTTCAGGTTACAATCAGATTGCCATAGCTCCAGAAGACCAAGACAAGACTACATTCACTTGTCCATTTAGTACATTTGCATATAGGCGAATGCCTTTTGGACTCTGCAATGCACCAGGAACTTTCCAAAGATGCATGATGAGTTTATTTTCTGATTACATTGAAAACATCATTGAGGTTTTTATGGATGACTTTAGTGTCTTTGGAAATGATTTTGAAAATTGCCTGGAACATTTAACATTGGTTCTTAAAAGATGCATTGACACTAACCTGTACTGAATTGGGAAAAATGTCATTTCATGGTGAATGAAGGTATTGTGTTAGGTCATGTAATTTCTGCTAGGGGAATTGAAGTAGATAAAGCTAAGGTAGAACTCATGCATTCTTTGCCACCACCCACTAGTGTGCGGGAGATTCGTTCTTTTATTGGTCATGCAGGTTTCTACCGGAGATTCATTAAAGACTTTTCTAAAGTCTCATTGCCCCTTTGCAGACTTCTTCAAAAAGATGTTAATTTTAACTTTGATGAGAAATGTATGGAAGCTTTCAATAAACTCAAGAAGTTGTTAACTGTTGCTTTATCATCAGGCCACCCAACTGGGAGTTACCTTTTGAACTAATGTGTGATGCCGTGACTTTGCGATAGGAGTCTGTCTTGGGACAACGAGTTGATAGAGTTCCTTATGCCATTTACTATGCATCAAGGACTCTAAATGATGCCCAACTTAATTACTCAACCACGAAAAAGAACTTCTAGTTGTTGTATTTGCTTTAGAAAAATTTAGATCATATCTAATTGGTTCTAAAGTGATTGTGTTTTCAGATCATGCAGCCTTGAAGTATCTTCTAACAAAGAAAGAAGCAAATCCTAGATTGCTCCGATGGATTTTATTGCTCCAGGAATTTGACTTGGAGATTAAAGACAAGAAAGGGAGCGAAAACTTGGTGGCCGATCACTTGAGTAGATTGGTAATGAAGAGGAAGAAATGCCTATCATGGAAACTTTTCCGGATGAATATTTGATGGTTGCCAACACCATAATCCCTTGGTATGCTGACATTGTTAACTACCTGGTTACTAAGGACTTTCCGGAGGGTTTGAACAAGGCCCAAAGAGATAAATTAAGGAGTGACTGTAAATACTATATCTGGGATGACCCGTACTTATGGAAGCATTGTGCAGATCAAGTCATTAGGAGGTGCATTCCTGATTCTGAGACACACTCCATCCTCTCCTTTTGCCACACCTATGCATGTGGAGGACACTTTGGCAGTAAAAGGACAGCCAATAAAGTGCTTGACAGTGGTTTCTATTGGCCTTCAATTTTCAAAGACGCTTACAACTTCTGTAAGTCTTGTGACCCGCTTGTCGAGAACAGGTAATATTGGTCCTCGTAATCAAATGCCTCAGACTCCGATCATTTTTGTGGAACTCTTTGATGTGTGGGGTATTGATTTCATGGGACCATTCCCTCCTTCATTTGGTTTCACATACATTCTTTTATCTGTTGATTATGTGTCTAAATGGGTGGAAGCAAAAGCCACCCGATCTGATGATTCTAAAACATTGGGTGATTTTGTTAGAACACATATTTTCTCTAGGTTCGGGACCCCAAGGGCTATCATCGGTGACCAAGGGACTCATTTTTGCAACAGACCTTTGATGCTCTATTGAAAAGATATGGAGTTATGCACGAGAATCTCCACTCCTTACCATCCACGGACAAATGGGCAAACGAAGTGTCCAACCGAGATTAAGTCAATCCTTGAAAAACAAGTGAATCCCTCAAGAAAGGATTGGAGCACTCGACTTGAAGACGCTTTATGGGCTTATAGGGGTTTGCCTATAAGACTCCCATTGGCATGTCACCATTTCGGTTGGTGTATGGAAAGCCCTATCATTTGCCCGTTGAGTTGCAACATCGCTCTTACTGGGCCATTAAACAAGTAAATATGGAATTGGAAGGAGCTAGAAAGCAAAGGAAGTTCCAATTACAAGAACTGGAAGAATTAAGAAATGAGGCCTTCGAGAATGCCCCGATTTATAAGACTAAAGCTAAGGCATTCCATGACCGCTTAATTTCCGAAAGAAATTTCACGAGAGGGCAAAAAGTTTTGCTTTTTCAATCAAGACTCAAATTGTTTCCGGGTAAACTACGTTCTAAGTGGATTGGGCCATTTGTGGTAACTAATGTTTTTCCTTTTGGTGCGATTGAGATCGGGAGTGAAATTTCGGGCAAAACATTTAAGGTCAATGGTCATCGTCTCAAACCTTATTATGAACTTCCGAGAGAATGCGAAGTGGAGGTGATGAACCTTCTCCATCCGCATTATGAATAAAAAAAAAAAAAAAAAAAAAAAAAAAAACAGTTGTATGCTCGACAATAAGCGACAACAATTGCGAAAATCTTGCAGTATGGATTTTATTGGCCTACTTTATTCAAGGTCTGCAAAAGCTACGGAAATTGGTCAAAAAAGTTCTGCTTTGAGATTATCATCTGCACCTACTCCTTGGAAAATTGAGATCTAGGAGGCGCGGTTCTTTGGTTGTCAAACACGTGGGGCCGTAGATATGGGATCCTAGGAATGGTAATGCGCTTGAAGTTAATGGACAAAGACTCAACCATTCCTGGAAAACCAAGTTCTTGAGTTCTTTTGTGTTGCCGGTTAAGTGGCGGATACGGTACTCCGTGACTCTCAAGTCGGTTTATTTTCAGTTTCCCAAAATAACTGAACTCTTCTTCTCCTTCAAAATGGATATCATTCTTTCAAACCTGAGCAAATATTTTCCTTCTCTTCCTCAAAATGCTCTGAGAACAATCTACAAAGTTCGATGTGAAAGATTGAGACTGTTAATGCACAAAGGTATGCCAGAAGATGTACGCTGGATAATTGAAGTAAAGGTCCAATTAGCAGGTGAGTCCTCAATTTCATTTAACTCATATATGCCCGGTCTTGGAAGAAGTTCATATTCTAAAAGGAGAAGAGCAAAAAGGTTACAAGTTTGTCACAAATGTGGACGATGGAACTGTAACAAGCGATGTCGTACTTTGGGGATGGTTTCTGCAAATAGAGAAGATAAAATTTTCTTCATTAAGAATGGACTGAGTAAGGAGTCATTAGATGATATCTTATTGACTCTTGAGACGCATTCTTGTGGATTGGTGCATCGTGAAATTCTTAAATTGTGGAATCTCTTCAAGGATGAAGAAAAACGCTACGCCTTGGGAATCGACTCTAAAAGACCTGTTTTTGCCAATTTATAAGAAAATTGGATGGGAAGCTTATCCTCGACTCATAGAAGACGTTTAAGCCGTTACTGGACGTTAAACCAAAGGCAGATGTGAGCCATATCCACAAACAATCTGTACGTATCATCATCTTCTTCTTCTTCATGTCATCTTTCAAAAAAACAAAAAAAAAACAAAAAAGAAAGAAAAGATTCTGTGTATCTTAATTTCAACCTTTTCTGACAACAGACAACCTACCCTCATAGGTACAATTATTTCCCTTCCTATTCTTTTTCTTATTTAAACACTCCATTTTCTCCACTAACCTTCAACTCAGAAACACTCAAAGAGAGGAAGAGTATAGAATGGGGCCTTCTATTCGTAACATAAAAAATGTCTGTGTTTTTTGTGGGTCGCGTTATGGGAAGGGATTAGAATTTGTAAACGCAGCTAGCACTCTTGGTCGATCACTTGCTGCGAGGAATATTCATCTTGTATATGGGGGAGGTTGTCGTGGGTTAATGGGGGGATGTATCACTTTCTGCTTTTATAGGAGGCAATCGGGTTTTAGGTGTTATTCCTAAACCTTTAGCTGAAAATAACATCACTGGAAAGACAGTTGGAGAAGAAATTCAGGTAACATCCATGCATGGACGAATGAAAACAATGGTTGACAATTCTGATGCATTTCTTGTCTTACCAAGTGGTTTTGGTACTTTGGAAGAAATTTTTCAAATTGTCTCTTGTCGAATCCGAACATCCACCATAAACCCATTGGTTTGTTGAATGTTAATAATTTCTTTGATCTTTTGTTATTTTTTCTTGACAATGCTGTGGAACAGAAATTTATCACTCCTTCGGCAAGACAACTTCTTATCTCTGCCTCCACTATTGATGAGCTCATTGATAAATTAGAAGCTTTTGAGTATGTACCTGATAAGGTATTAGCTCAGATAGATTGGTCAACAGGAAGCAGCGAAGGAAGTGACAAGAAAAGAAAGCCAGATCTGACACTTTCTCTTTAGTCGGTTTGATTTTATTGTACTTTGTTTCTGTTTAAATTTGTGTCAGCTTTCTCCAACAGGTAATATCTTCTATCCTTTACTCATCTATATTTTAACATTGGGGACAATGTTGTGATCTAGTTGGGGGGGAAGGATAGTTGACCTAAAAAAAAAAATTGTTGTTTTGTTTGGAAAGTATGATATGATTGTCATGGACTTATTAAACCAATTAGTGATGGCAGAGTAAGGAGTAATTTTACTCTTGAGACGCATCTTAATTGGTGGCAGAGTAAGGAGTTTGTTTTTAGGTAGTAATTAATTAGTATTAAATTATGGAAGTACTAAAGTTTTATTATTTGATTTTTTTCAGGGTCTGATGCGGCACTGACAGTGTGTTTCTTTTCCTGGCGTTGATTCACTTCTTATCAGGTTGTGTTGCTCTTTTCTATCTCTCTCTTTCACATTGAGGGCAATGTTATATTAAGTGTGGGGGAGAGATTTTAGTTTTTTTTTTTGTTGTTTAAAAGAAAATAAATTAAAAAAAAGGGTTCATTGCATGATTGAATAACTTTTCTCCCTTCTTGAACTGATGTGCTTGGTGATGGATGATTGAATTGATGAATTGAGTTTGATGGATGCATACCTTGTGAGATTTTGAGCCTAATGGATGGATTCAACATTTATGCCATTCTCTTCTTTCTTGTGTGACTTTCACTCATGTTAATGATCACTCTAGAACTTGCTTTGATTCTTTTTAAGGCTACATTTCACTTGCATGCATGAACATGATTGAGGCCCTCTTTCTTAATTAGCTAGTTTAACCAAATAGCCAACCTTGTTTTCAATATGATATCAAGCACTCTTTTGACTTCTTGAAAATTCTCTGATTCCTGCCAACCTTGTATATTTTCCTTTGCTTAACCCCTTTGAGCTTATTTGACCATTCCTTGTTTCTAGCTCATTATGTACTTTAAATAAAAAATCGTGTTCTTATTTTACCTTAGGGAATAAAAGAACATTAGCTTGGTTAATGGATGAGTTTTTGAACAAGTGTGGGGGTGTGTGTACAAAATGGTTGTTGAAAAAGGAAAGTGTGCCTAAAAAAAAACACAAAAACAAAAAGAGAAAAAAAATGTATGTATATAGTTATGTTCATATATAAAAAAAAAGGATTGAGAAATGAATATGTAAAGGGTTATACATTAGAGTTGGGATGAACTTTTATGCTTGTTATTTGAACTCAGCTCTCATTTGCTTTTATTCTCTTTGGTATTTATCCTCTCATATCCATTTTACCCTCTTACATTTACCTTGACCTCACTACAACCTTGAATAAAGTCCTCATGATTTGTGTATACATGTGTTTTGAGTAGTGGAGAAGTAGAAGATAAGCAAGCTTATGGTAGTACAATTTTCATGGTTGAATTGAGTGAAATACCTACCTTTTAAACACTTGAGAGATTGAGAGGGAATCTTGTGAAGATCTATCATTCTCGATTCATATTGAAGATACCTTGCTTGTTGGTTTGAGATGTGGAGAATTGTTAACTCATGAATGTTTTGATCCCTTGAACCTTTGGTTGTTCTTCTTGATTGTAAAATTTTGGGCTCTTGAATGTCGTTGGAATTTAAATTTTTAATCTCTTATGTCCTTGTTTTGGTCTTGAGTTTTGCCCAGGAGTGCAAAAAGCTAAGTGTGGGGGAATTTGATAATCACATATTTTATTCATTAAGAAACCCTTATGTTTAGTCATTTACACTCTCCATATTCTTAATCGATTGAGTTTGGTATGATTTTGTGAGTTTGAGCTCAAATTGGTCTTAATTGAATATTTTCAGCATTATTGAGATTTGACACTGATTCTGTATTTTAGCCATAACTTGAGTTCCTGATATCTGATAATCATGAATTTTACTTTGTAAGAAAGCTAAGAGGAAGCTCTACAACTTTGATGAAGAGCTCGAAGTCCTAAACAGATGTCTAAGGGACCTAAGTTTACATGGAAGGCAGAATACGGGTTCTGTCACTAGAATTCGAATGGTGTGCACTCATAAAATCATATCTCAAGCTGTAATAATGGAGATGGGCTGAAATTTGGATAGTTGATAATCAAGATCCAAATAAACAACTTTCATGAAGAATACCTTTTGAAAAAATGAAGTCTAATGGGTCAGCTTGAGCTTGCAAGTCGAAACAGAGATGCTGAAGTTGGGTTTGAGCAACCACAGTATTTGGGTCATATCTTGGGCTGTAGGAAGCCAAATTGGACAATCCAGATATGCATGTTATAGCCAAGACAAAGATCTACGACTTTTATGAAGAGTACTTTTCATGGGTCTGAAGTATAGTTGGTCGTTTTTGGCTTCCAAGTCAGACAAAAAATTTTCGCACTCACCAACCCATTCAACTACTTCACTCACCAACCCATTCACCTACTTCACTCACCAACCCATTCACCTACTTCACTCACCAACCCATTCAACTACCCCATTCACCAACCCACTCCCCTTTGTCATTTTGCTACCCTAGACTTCTATAAAAGGCACCATCGGTTATCATGAAAAACACAAGTTGGACTCTCCTTCATTTTCTCTCATAGTTTCTTCTTGTTTCTTCATAGTTTTTCTTGTGATTTCCTTCTAGTTATGTGTAACTAAACCTCCCTTGGTTAAGGGAGTGATGAAACCACTAGTATTAATGTTGTGAACCTTGCATATTTGATTATTTCAACACAGTTATGTTTTTATTCATATATTTCTGAATCTATTGTTGGTATGAAGGTTTTTATACTTGTTTCCACTTTCAAAGTGGTAGATCTGGGTTTATTATGCACGGTTGTGGTAGTAGATCTAGTGGGATGTATGATGTTCATGTGGGTATAATTATCTTTGTGCTATTTACCAGTTATAAAAGTGGTAGATCTGGATTTATTATACACGGTTGTAGTAGTAGATCTAGAGAAATATATGTTCTAAGTAATTTAATCCCGGTGTGTGATTAGATCTTAGTGTAATTGGTTTTCTAAATCTTAATGCAATTGTTGGATAGTTGTAAGAGCGGTTGCTTTATGACTAATCAGTGATTAGGAGTTGATTTGAGCGGTTGCTAAATTGGCCAACACGTAAGGAAAACAGAGATTTACTCTCACAATTGCATAAAAACATAATTGAGCATGTTGGAATAAAATGATATGTGAATTTACATTATCATATAAATCTAGTGGTGGAATCAATCTCTTAACCAATTTTCTTATATTGTTGATTTCAGTTTGTTTATTGTTATTGTCTTTGAAGCTGTTCATTGTTCATCAAAACTCCAAAACCCCCTATTTACTGTTTATTATTAATTAGAGTTTACATTGGGAATTATTTAATAGTGTTAATTGAATTGGTTCTCTGTGGATCGACCCTTACTAACTACAACTAGTTGTAAGGTTTTTATTTTCTGGTGGGCCTGACAACTGATTTTTATCTAAATTTTAATCACTACATCCGCATGCATCAGTCCCTAAATGCCTATGAGATGCAAATAAGTGGCCAACAAATTCACATGAATAAAAGCAATAAGAATTGAATCAATGAACAATCAAGATTAATAAAAGGGGAAACAACGTCAATTCATCATTATCAATGTATCAAAGGGCATTGCCCAATCCTAGAAACAAATGTAACTACTCAGACATCAAGAAGAAGAAAACAGAATTCAAACTTAAAAACATCCCAAACCCGTAACAATCGAAGAAGAAGAAGAAAGAGGATCAAGAAATCAAGCCTCCTTCATGCCTCCTTTCGAACTAGGTTTCAATCCCAGATAGAATACCCTAATAGCAATCAGAACATCTATTTATAGCCTAGGGTTTTTATGGGCTAAAAGCCCCCAAAAGAAATAAAAACAGAAAACTAAAATCTGTTGCGCGCCCCAAACCACGGCCGTGGTGGCCACCACGGCCAGGCCGTGGTTGGTTCTGAGATGGAGGTTTCACTGCTGGCTCTCAACCACGGCCGTGGTGTAGACCACGGCCAGGCCGTGGTTGAGTCTGCTTCAAATTTCTTCAATTTCCTGGTTCCCACGAACCATGGCCGTGGTTCCCTCTGGAATGGACTTTTTGCACCTTTATTGCTATCCATTAAGCTCCAACTTCAAACATGCAAGCATTCCATTCAATCCAAGGCTAATTCAACATTAATCCTGTACAAGAACACCAAAAACATGGCAGTTATCCGAACTAAGGGAAAAGCAAACCAAAAGGGAAACTAAAATGCCTAAAATGCTCAAGAATGCATACAAAATAAGAACAAAACATGATGTTATTTCACACACATCAAATCCCCCCAAGCTTAAGACTTTGCTTGTCCTCAAGCAATAATTAATGTCAAACCAAGAAGTGGGATCAAAAGACAATAAAGAATGAGGAACCCGAGAAACAATATCCAAGCAATAGGCTAAGGCAAACAAAGAATCTGAGAGGTAATCAAAGTCAAGTCCAATTAGAGGCTAAGTTCTCAGAAATCATGCATCCTCACTGATTGAATCAAGTTGACTCCACTAACCACACTCAAAGTGTTTAAGGGTGAAAACAATACGCTCAAAATCCTTCAAAGAAAATGTACTTCCATATGCTTGATAAGAAACCAAATTTTCACTAATAATCAGCATGCATGCAAGAATCAAAAGGTCTTTCAAGGGTTGTAATGGGGCCATGGGAATGATGTTAGGTAAGGTAGAGAAAGGAAGGTATACACAAAGGGTTCATCAAAATTTTCAATAAGCACAAGAAATCCAATAGAACATAAATGGAGCAAAGACAATTTTTTCAATCTAAAACATAACTCCACATTTCAAAGAATTTTCTTCCTTACTTTTCCTTCTCCTCTTTCTCCTCTTTTTCAAGCTTTCATCTCATGATGTTTCTTTTATTTTCTATTTTTTTTTTTTAGAAAGAGGAAGATCAAATACATATAATTCCCAACACAAGTTTCAAACAACTTTCAATCCCAATTCGCTCCATTTAATATTCTAAATGATAACCAACAATGTTTCAGCATAGGTATCAAGAAAACAAGTATGCAGTAAGCTCAAAATGGGCAACTAGAGGATAAAAGTGTAACAATTTCGTAGGCCGTAAAAAATACCTAAAATGCCTTAATCACATTCAAGCATGCAACCAAAAATTTTACCTCAAAAAGGTTTCAAATCAAGTTCTAGAGCACATGATCAATGAGGAATATCACTCAACACAAAGAATGGGAACAAAAATCATACAGTGCATAAGTCCCATATAGGCTCAAATCTCACATTTAGAGGTTTAAAAATCAATGAGAAGCATAAATTTAAAGAACATATGCTAATTATCAACTATCAAAAGATCACCTCTACTATCAATTAAAACAATGCCTGTTGCCAACTACATGAATCAACAAATTGGGTTCCAAATCAATACCATCTCAAAATCCTCAAAAGAGAGGGGCACAAGTTCAACCAAAAACCCAAGAGATATGATGGTGTGAAAATGCAACATGAAAATGCAATGCAAAACAAGACATGAAAATGCATGAAACTAATGAGAATGAAAATAAGAAAATGAAGATGAAAATACCCCCCTAAGCTTAGAACTTACATTGTCCCCAATGTAAAAATCTAAAACAAGAGAAGGGATAAAAGAAACAAACTCACTGCGGTGGTGGAAAAACTTCTGGTGTTCAATCCATGGCCATAGAATTTTTCATGGGCTGAGTATGGAACCTTCTGATCTCTCTCTTCTTCTAAATATGACTTCAAGAAGGGTCAAACCTAGACAAAATCCAAAAGACAAACATCAAAACAACAATCTAACAAACAAAATCAAAAGAATAAAAATAAAAAGGAAAAGGAAAATAAAAAAAACAAAGAAGCTTGGGTTGCCTCCCAAGAAGCGCTTGTTTAAAGTCATTAGCTTGACTTTGGTCTGGTTTCTGTACTCAGGTGATGTCAACGGAGTAGTGCTCAGTCCCTACTCCTTCAAAATGTTTCACTTTCTGGCCATTTATCATGAAAGACTTATGGCCTTCTTTCTTCACCTCAAGCACACCGTAGGATAAAACTCGAACAATTTCATATGGTCCAGACCATTTCGACCATAACTTACTAGGACAAAAACGTAGAAGTGAGTTATTAACAAGGACTTTATCCCCGATTTTAAATTCACGCTTCTCGTCACACTTGTCACTATGCTTCTTTGGTTCTTCCTTGTAGGGCATAGCATCAGTCACTGATTCCTGCATACCTGAAAGCACAACACTATCCACAACATTAGTAGCATCTATGCGATTACATGAATTTGAGGAATTAGAATTATTTTCAGATTTAAAAACATCAAAAACTACTTCCTCATCATTTAATCGCAAAGTCAATTTCCATTCATGGACATCAATGATCGCCCTTCCAGTGGCAAGGAATGGGCGCCCAAGTATGATCGGCATTGTAGCATCAGCTTCCATATCAAGCACAACAAAATCCACAGGCATATAAAATTTACCAACCTTAATGGGAACATCCTCCAAGATACCTATGGGGTACTTGACAGACCGATCCGCCAATTGAAGTGAGATTGTTGTGGGTTTTAGCTCACCCACCTCCAATTTCTTACACACAGAAAGGGACATAAGACTGACACTAGCCCCCAAATCACACAGAGCTTTATCAAAACTAGTGTTACCAATCAAACTGGGAATAGAGAAGCTACCTGGATCTTTTAGCTTAGGAGGCAATTTATTTTGAATTAAAGCACTACACTCCTCAGTTAAAGCTACTGTCTCATATTCCTCAAGCTTCCTCTTGTTAGACAAAAAGTCCTAAAGAAATTTGGCATAGGTAGGCATTTGTTTTAACGCCTCAGTGAAGGGTACATTAATGTACAATTTCTTAAGAACCTCTAAGAACTTCCCAAACTTCCTGTCTAACTTCGCCTTAGCAAGTCTTTGAGGGAAGGGAACTGGGGGTTTGTATGGCTCAGGGGGTACATACTTAGACACTTTCTCATTAGTTTCCTCCTCCTCTAAGGGTTGTATCTTGGTATCTTTTTCCTCAGTCCCCTCATCTTTGTCACTCTCTCCCTTACCTTTGGAATCCTCTAATTTCTTTTCACTCCTCAAACTCACAGCTTTACAATGTTCATTCCCTAGGTTTATTTCTGATTGACCAGGAAACTTACCTTATTGCCTATGTGAAGTGCTAGCTTGTTGGGCAATCTGGGTTTCCAACATCTTATTATGAATAGCTAAATTATCAACCTTAGCTGACAACTCTCTAATGGCCTCAGAAACAACTTGCCCATGGTGCCTAAACTCCTCATTCTGCTTAGACTGGCTCTCAACAAAATTCTCAAGAAGAGACTCAAGTCTAGATTTTTGTACCTGTTGAGATCCAGAAGAGGGTTGAGCACTACCTTACCCAGCTTGGTACTGACTATTCCGATAAGAGAAGTTAGGATGTGACCTCCAACCAGGGTTGTAAGTTTGAGAATACGGATCATTCCTCCCATTTTGGTTGAAGTCATGAAAATTGTGGCATGATTCCACTTGTTCCATAGGTGCACCATGTGAGGATCTAATTCCAACTTGGCATTCAGCTCCCATATGTCCCTGTGCTCCACAAATCTCACAAAAATTGTTAGAGGCACCTATGGCATTTACATGAGTTTTCTCAAGCATGTCAAAACGTTTATTCAAAGAATCAAACTTTGACATAATTAAATCAACACCATCTACCTCAAACTTACCTCCCGAGAGCTTTCTCGGATTGTGCCCTCTTTCATTGGCCCATTGGTGATGATTTGAGGCTACACTCTCAATTATCTCATAGGCTTCTGTCAACCTTCTGTTCATTAAAGCTCCACCAGCTGCGGAGTCAAGAGACACCTTCGAAGAATATTCTAATCCATTGTAGAAGGTGTGATCGATCAACCACTTCTCTAACCCGTGGTGTGGGCAGGCTTCCAGCAAAGCCTTATATCTATCCCAAGCTTCTGACAATGACTCTCCATCTTTCTGAACGAAGCTTGTGATTTGGGTCCTTAAGTGAGCAGTCTTGGAAGGTGGAAAGAATTTGTCCAAAAAAGCTTGCTCCAATTGATTCCATGTGGTTAATGTATCAGTGGGTACCAATTTCAACCAAGCTCTAGCCTTGTCCCTTAATGATAATGGAAATAATCGGAGGCGAATGGCATCAACTGAGGCACCTTCAATTTTGAGAGTCTCATAGAATTCTAAGAACATCTCCACATGATCATTTGGGTCCTCCGAGGGTAAACCTCCAAACTGGTTCTGCCTTATCATAGAAAGTAAGGCAGGAGGTATGGTGAAGTGCCTGGCTTCAATGTCTGGCCAAGCAATCCCAGATCGCAAACCCCGAGCATTAGGGGCTGCATACTCTTTCAACGGTTTATTGTCCTCAACTGCTGCCATGACAAGTATTGGTTCAAATATTTCTCCTGCTCTTTGCCTTCGTTGTCTTCTCCTTCTACGTAAAGTTCTTTCAATTTCAGGATCAGCTTCAATAAGAGTCCCGAAACGTCTAGTACTTTGCATAAACCAGAGAAATTACCTGCAGAGAGTCAAAGAGAAAACAAGAACGTAATAATATGATAAAAAAAGTTTAAAATAATTAAATTAAAAATTAAATTGATATTCAAGAAAAAAATAATTCCCCAGCAACGGCGCCAAAAACTTGATGCGTGAAATCCGCAAGTGTACGGTTTCATCGTCAAGTAATAAAAAGATCGAATCCACAGGGACTGTGTGTATGAATACCAATTAATTAATTAATTTAATTTAATTAAATAAAAGAGAATATGATTGTTGATTGATAAGAACGTAGTAACAAAATAATTAAATAAAAATCAAGAAAATAGAATTTAAAACAAAAACAGCAAGTATTCAAGAAGGGGATTTCAGAATCAAGAAAGCTTCCAAGATTGGGGTACCACAATGATACAAGACAAATCCTAATTGACAACCCTTTTATTAAAACTCAAATTCAATTGAAGGTGAATTACCCAAAATTAGTTAATGTTCTCTTTCAAGATACAAGATCTGTGCCCAATTAAACCAATTCCTACTTTCGTGGTAATTGAATTTAAATCGAACCCATTACGCTTTGTGGTAATTCATTAAATCCTCGAAAGGCTAAAACTACTCTCGTGATTTAGACCTTAAGTTCAATTCTAATGGTTCCAACACTTAGGTTCACCTCTCAGTACGTCCCTAAATGCCTATGAGATGCAAATAAGTGGCCAACAAATTCACATGAATAAAAGCAATAAGAATTGAATCAATGAACAATCAAGATTAATAAAAGGGGAAACAACGTCAATTCATCATTATCAATGTATCAAAGGGCATTGCCCAATCCTAGAAACAAATGTAACTACTCAGACATCAAGAAGAAGAAAACAGAATTCAAACTTAAAAACATCCCAAACCCGTAACAATCAAAGAAGAAGAAGAAGGATCAAGAAATCAAGCCTCCTTCGTGCCTCCTTTCGAACTAGGTTTCAATCCCAGATAGAATACCCTAATAGCAATCAGAGCATCTATTTATAGCCTAGGGTTTTTATGGGCTAAAAGCCCCCAAAAGAAATAAAAATAGAAAACTAAAATCTGCTGCTCGCCCCGAACCACGGCCGTGGTGGCCACCACGGCCAGGCCGTGGTTAGTTCTGAGATGGAGGTTTCACTGCTGGCTCTCAACCACGGCCGTGGTGTAGACCACGGCCAGGCCGTGGTTGAGTCTGCTTCAAATATCTTCAATTTCCTGGTTCCCACGAACCATGGCCGTGGTTGAGACCACGGGCAGGCCGTGGTTCCCTCTAGAATGGCCTTTTTGCACCTTTATTGCTATCCATTAAGCTCCAACTTCAAATATGCAAGCATTCCATTCAATCCAAGGCCAATTCAACATTAATCCTGTACAAGAACACCAAAAACACGGCAGTTATCCGAACTAAGGGAAAAGCAAACCAAAAGGGAAACTAAAACGCCTAAAATGCTCAAGAATGCATGCAAAATAAGAAAAAAACATGATGTTGTTTCACACACATCAACAGGTCGTCTAAAGCCCAAATCTACATCAAGCAATTGTCCGATTTAAGTACATAGTTTTACTAGGAAGGTTAATATAGATATATGCCTATAAAATTCATGCATGGGAAAAAATTACTATGATTTTACAAATATTATAAATATATACCTGAAGGATAGTTGCACATCTTGTTATGTGTCTTTGGCTTGAATTCTCACCCCTTTTCATAACAAAAGCAGCAACGCTTAAACTATTAACCAAGAAATTATATACTACAAAACCCCAGCAGTAATTGCCAAGAGCACCCAAGTCATCTAACATTGTATCATGCCACCGTACACATATCTCATTGTTCTTGAAAAATAGAACATGCCAAATGAAAGGAGTATGTACAGTCTACAAAAATCATCCACCTGATGGTCACCTCGATACGTATGAAGCAGTTGGACAATTTTATCAACGGTGACAGCTTCACCCCCAAAGAAAGACAATGTTTGACATTCCCGTCCATCGTCATCTTGGACATGTTCACCTCTGATGCGCAGTCCAAGCACAAAACATACATCGATGGGATTAAAACCGACTACTTGACTTCTAACTCTAAACCCCCTACTTTGGTCGTCCCATCAGCAAGCTAATTCCCATAGTAGTATACCAGAGATTTGTAAATTGTCTGGAATATTTACAAGTACTTTGAATGGAGTGGTCTCAATTCGGGCTCTTTGCGCAGTAGACAAATTATTGTTAATATCAACTAACAAATTTGGTACGCAGGCATGCCTCAAACATAATTGAAAAGTGTAACAATAAAGTTCATGTTAGTAATAAATAAATAGCAGTCTTACAAATAGTAAAAGCAGTTCATGTGTTTTATACATTTTGCTTGTTTGAACTTGTTGACCATTCCTTCTTTCTTGATGGTTGTCGCAACCGTCCCGAAGGGCGCCGCGAAAATAGAAAAGAAAGAGGCGAATAGGACCTCGGGGTGTTGGGAGTCGCCACCAATCGCTTTATCCATTAAATGGAATGGCGCAATTGGACACCTAAAAGATGGTCTACGTTTCAGAGTTTGAGGTTCGGGGGTTGATTACGGGTAGGGAAGGTGTTAGCACCCTACACCGTCCGTTCTAAGAACGGTTACCTATTTAATCTAATGTTATTTGCAAGATTAATTTAATTGGTCCTTTATTAATTAAAAGAAAAGAATTTTTTTATTTTTTTATTTTGACATATCCCATTTTGTCAAGCATAATATCAAGAATGATAAATGACTAAGACAAGCAATATGTGGCTAAATAGCCATTATTTTGGAACAAATTCTAAGTCTACAACATATTATATAAAAGTGGTGAATCAAAATTTTATTTTTTTTTTGAAGAGAAGTAATTTTCAAAATAAATGGCCAAATAAAACATTATTTCAATGAATAAATTTTAATTCAAAGAAATTTGTTTGAGGTAAGAGAAAGTTTTTAAGTAAATGGCCAAATAAAATCTCAAGAAAAAAATATTTTTAAGCATAAAGAGATTTTTGTAGTAAAAAGGTCTTCATAAAAAAAATAAAAGTTTTAATTCACCACAATCATGATGTTGAAACTATATGAAATTGTTCACTTTTATTTGAGGATTTTTTTTTATTTTACAAAATGATTTTTATTTTTATATATTTTTTTATTTTAAAAAAAATTAATTTAAAAAAATTTATTTAATTTAGTGTGAGAATTAGACTTCGCCAAATAAGCTAGCAAAATCCAATATAAAGCCTCAAGATTATCGAGAAGAGTGTAATCTGATCGGCGCTCCGATCCTCTCTCAATTTTTTCGTCATCGGTGAGTTTCAATAAATAAATAAATAATTATAAAGAGACAGATAAACTATAATCAAATCAAATCGCAAGCTCACTTTCATTACATTTTTATTTATTTATGATTTTTTTTATATTTTATGTATTTTTATTTTATTTATTTATTTTTTATTAATCACAAAACACAATATAAAACATATCATCAAGTAAAATAAATATGATCAAACAAGTACTAAATCCTAGAATTCAAAACACATTTAGATTTTTTATTTCACATCTTTTTCTATTATAGTAAAAAAAAAAAATGGGTCAGAAGCCCATCGAAGAGAAAAAAAAAAAAGTGAAATGGGTCAGTAAGCCCATCAAAAAAAAAAAAAGCAAAGCAGAAATAAAGGAAAGAACTTCTCAGATCAGAGGCATACAAAACAAGAAAAGAAAGAAGAAAGAAAGGGGAGAGGAAGAAGGAACTCACGGCAGTGCAGAGGGAGGTGGTCTCGGTACTAATCCGGCCGGATCCGGGTTCGTGGGGGAGGGCGGCGGCGACGACAGGATAGGGGAGGAATGCCGGCGCCGGTACCGGATCTGGGAGCTTTTGGACGGTGCGGTTCGTGCGGCTGCGGTGGCAGAGGAGGGAGCGACGCGCAAGTTGGGGGACGGCTCCGGGCGCTGGTGCGACGCGAGTCGGGTCACACGGGCTGGGTGGCGCGGTTGGGCGGTGACGATGGTCTGGTGCAGTTTCGGCAGGCCGACGGTGCTGTGCGACGCTGCTCGTGGTGGTGCACGGCTGAACGGCTAGTGGGTCACGCGTGTGAGCAACTCGGTGTTTTAGAAGGCTGGTCACGGTTTGGACGGCAGAATGGTGGCTTGCAACGTGACTATGGTATAGGCAGGTGATTGCTAGCTTGGGATGGGGTAATGTTGTTTTGGGTAGAGGATGATGATGTTGGAAGGTTGTTGGTGGGAAGGTTATGGGGAATTTGGGGTGGCTTTACTGGGAGTGGATTGGCCGTGGAAGATGATGAAAAGGGAGTCAAAGTTGGATGGGTGGATGATTGGTTAAAGGGAGAAGATTGTGATGTTGGGTTCTGATGGGTGGTTTGCTGCAAGGATTTCGGGTAACAGAGAATTTTCGTAGGATGAATCTGTGTCTGTGGGAATTTTTATCAGTCTGTAATTTTTGCTTGTATTTCTGACTCCTGTGTCGCTCTCTACTTTTTCTTTCTGAACGATTGAATTTTCTGTTCTTTTCATTCTTCCTTTCCTTATATTGTGCCCCATCATTCAAATGCCTTAATTTCATTTTTTACGTTTTGGAAGGCAGATGCTCAAAATTGAATGCGCTTGATGATTTGGAAAGATAAACTGTAGAAATTTTTAATCCAATTCAATACAGCTTTGATGGTTCGGTGGTAGCAACAGGAAGGGGAAAGGGAAGAGTTGAGAAAATGGGTTATAGGTTGAGAAGAGAAATGGGTCATGGGTTGACCCATACAACAGTTTTTTTTTTATTTTTTTTTAAAAGAAAGAAATTAAATTAAATAAAATAAAAACGAAAATAAAGAAAATGGATAAAATTGGGTATCAACAGCTGCCCCCCTTTGTTTTACATTTAGAATAAATGAAAAACAAAGGAATTGATTCAATTTTATCCATGAGACGGTAAAAACCTGCGGATTCAGGTGTCCGCTGAAACTTAACAGAAAACTTCAAAGCAATGGGTATGGGGACCCGATAACATAAAACAATGGGTGCGGGGACCCAAAAGCTTGCGGAGTCAGGTATCCGCCGAAGCTTAACAAAAAACAAGGTAAGAAGCCTACAGAGTCGGGTATCCGTTGAAGCTTAACAAAAACAAAAAGGCAACGAGTACGAGAACCCAAAAACAATGGGTACGAGGACCCAGAAAAGGTAAAAAGCTTGCGGAGTCAGGTATCCGCTGAAGCTTAACAGAAAACTTAAAGGCAATGGGTACGAGAACCCGATAACATAAACAATGGGTACGAGGACCCAAAAGCAACGGGTACGGGCACCCAGAAAAGGTAAAAAGCTTGCGGAGTTAGGTATCCGCTGAAGCTAACCAAGGCAAGAAGCTTACGGAGTCGGGTATCCGTTGAAGCTTAACAGAAACAAAGAAACAATGGGTACGAGGACCCAAAAACAACGGGTACGAGGACCCAGAAAAGGTAAAAAGCTTGCGGAGTCAGATATCCACTGAAGCTTAACAAAAACAAGGTAAGAAGCTTACGGAGTCGGGTATCCGTTGAAGCTTAACAAGGTAAGAAACTTACGGAGTCGGGTATCCGTTGAAGCTTAACAGAAACAAAGAGGCAATGGGTACGGAGACCCAGAAACGAGAACACAATGGGTGCAGGAACCCAAAAACTAAAAGACAATAGGCGCGGGGGCCCAGAAAGGAAAACACAATGGGCGCGGGGGCCCAAAAATGAGAAAACAAAATGGGCGCAGGGGCCTAGAAACTAGAATACAATGGGTGCAGGGACCCAAAAAGGTAAAAAGCTTGTGGAGTCAGGTATCCACTGAAGCTTAACAAAAACTTAAAAGCAATGGGTACGGGGACCCAAAAACATAAAACAATGGGTACAAAAAGAAACAACAATTTGGACCTTTGTAGGTCAAGGCTAGCAAAATGAGAACAAATGCACTATGCAATGCATGCTTCAAATGTATGAGAGTATGAATTTTTTTTTTTTGTGTCTCCACGACCCTTGAGGACATGATTGCAATCATTTTCAAAGATGAACTGGAATACGATTTAATGGCATCTTTTCATTTGTCTATTAGCCGATGGTTGAAATGTCCAACCAGACCCTTGAAGTGTGCATTAGATGTGACACACAAGAGCAATGGAAAAACCCTTCAGATGACCCTTGAGGTGACCTGGTTGTCCTTTCTCTTTTATCAACACTCTTATCAGGAATCATTGTGTTTCTCATACCTTTCAAATCATTAGCAATTCTTAATGCTCGGACAGCAATGTCACATTTCACATTCCAATATATGATTATTAGAAAAATGCATATTAAGTCAAAGAAGAGGCAAAGGTAAAAACATGATGATATTGTATTGAAATGGGAATGGTGAAAAGAAAGTATTATTGTGGTCATCAACATGAAATTTACAGAGGGATGATAAGGGCAAAGGTCTTCAGCTCTTCCAATGAAACCCTTTATCGTAATCAGCGTCAATCCTTTGCATACCCGATTTTGAACATCCATTAACCAGCCTATGAAGACTTTGACTGCCCCAGTTGGGATCATTTGGCCTGCCCCAATATGGAAACTTAGTTTGCTCTAAAGCAGAGATTTGCTTCTCCCTAGCATGGAGACTCAAGCAATATTGTCTCACTTCCTTTGTCATATCAAGCACTACTGTCCTTTTATTTTGGACCTTAACTTTTGCCTAGGTCGCTCTTTCGAGTTTTCAACCTACCAGGTCGCTCTAACTTTTGCCTAGGTAGCCTTTCCAGGTTTTCCACCTAGCGAGCCATGTTTTTCTTTTTTTTCTTTTTTTTTGTTTTTTTATTTTTATTTTTGACAAGTAGTGCTTTTATGCATAATATTTCTTGACTGCATCTGAATTTACAGGAAGTGGTAGATCTTCACCATCCATTCTTGTGAGAATCAAGGACCCTCCAGAGAAAGCCTTCTTCACGACATAAGGTCCTTCATAATTTGGAGTCCATTTTCCACGGTGATCTTTTTGCATTGGCAGGATCTTTTTGAGCACTAAGTCTCCTTCTTGAAATTGTCGAGGGCGCACTTTTTTTGCATAGGCTTTCATAAGCCTCCTTTGATATAACTGGCCATGACACAGTGCAGTTAATCTTTTACCTTCAATAAGATTCAACTGATCTAGTCGAGCTTGGACCTATTCGGCCTCTTCCAACTTTGTCTCCATCAGTACTCTTAATGAGGGGATCTCTACCTCAATAGGGAGTACGGCTTCCATTCCGTAAACTAAAGAGAAAGGAGTTGCCCCAGTTGAGGTACGGACAGACGTGCGATAACCATGCAGAGCAAAGGGAAGCATCTCATGCCAATCTTTATATGTCACAACCATTTTTTGGATGATCTTCTTGATGTTTTTGTTAGCTACCTCAACAACTTTCATTCATCTTTGGGCGGTATGGTGAGGAGTTATGATGTTGGATCTTGAAATTCTCGCACATTTCCTTCATCATTTTGTTATTCAAGTTGGTTGCATTGTCAGTGATGATCTTATTCGGTAGACCATAACGACATATCAACTCTCTTTTGATGAACTTGATCACCACATTCCTGGTCACATTGGCATAAGAAGCAGCTTCAACCCATTTGGTGAAGTAGTCTATTGCGACAAGGATAAAGCGATGCCCATTTGAGGCCTTAGGTTCAATAGGTCCTATGACATCCATACCCCACATGGAAAATGGCCAGGGTGCTGCTAGGACATTCAAAGGGACTGGCGGCGCATTAATCTTATCAGCATATGTTTAGCACTTGTGGCACTTCCTCACATGATTGAAGCAATCATTTTCCATGGTTAACCAATAATAACCAGATCTTAGGATTTTCCTTGCCATTGCATGTCCATTGGAGTGAGTTCCAAAGGAGCCCTCATGTACTTCTTCAATAATCTTTTCTGCTTCCATTGCATCAACACATCTTAGAAGCACCATATCATGGTTTCTTTTGTAAAGTACTTCCCCACTCAGAAAATAACCCATTGCGAGCCTCCTTAGGGTCCTCTTGTCATTTTCTGAAGCGCCTGCAGGGTACTCCCTATTCTTGATGAAGCATTTGATGTCATGGTACCACGGCTTCCCATCAGGCTCATCTTCAACCACTTGACAATATACAGGACAGTCACAACTTTCCATTTTTATAAGTGGTAGGTCTCTTTCATGACTTACTTGGAACATTGATGATAGTGTGGCCAAAGCATCAGCCAACTGATTTTCTTCTCGAGGAACATGATGAAAAGTGACTTCATCAAATTGCTCGATCAATTCTTTGATGTAAACATGGTATGGGATCAGTTTAGCATCACGGGTCTCCCATTCTCCTTTTAGTTGATGAATGACCAAGGCAGAGTCCCTATATACTTCCAAGATCTTTGCTTTTGATTCTATTGCCGCCTGAATACCCAAAGCACACGCTTCGTATTCTGCTATATTGTTAGTACAGTCAAAACAGAATCTTGCTGTGATTGGGATGAATTTATCTTCAGGGGAGATCAAGATGGCTCCAATGTCGTGCCCCAGTACATTAGAGGCTCCATCAAACCACATAGTCCATTTTTCTTTTTCAGAGGATTCCTCATTTTTAAACAAAGCCATTATATCTTCATCAGGGAACTCACATTGCATCGACCCATAATCTTCTATATGTTGGTTAGCCAGATAATTTGCAAGGGCACTTCCCTTAATTGCCTTTTGGGTGACATAAACAATTTCATACTCGGATAATAGAACTTGCCATCGCGCGATTCTCCCAGTGAGAGTAGGTTTCTCAAAGATATACTTGATAGGATCCATTTTGGACACCAACCAAGTAGTGTAACACAACATGTATTGCCTCAATCGATGGGCAGCCCATGCCAAGGCGCAACAAGTTCGCTCTAACAATGAGTACTTTGCCTCATAATCGGTGAACTTTTTACTTAAGTAATAGATGGCGCGTTCTTTCCTACCGGATTCATCATGCTGCCCCAGTATGCAACCCATAGACTCATTAAGCACCGTCAAATACATAATGAGAGGTCTCCCTGACACTGGAGGCACCAAAACTGGGGGTTCTTGTAAATACGTCTTAATTTTTTCAAAGGCTCTTTAGCAATCTTCATTCCACTTGACTGGCTGATTCTTGCGTAATAACTTGAAGAGCGGCTCGCATGTTGTTGTGAGCTGGAATATGAATCGAGCGATGTAATTCAACCTTCCCAAAAATCCCCGAACTTCCTTTTCAGTGCGAGGGACCGCATGTCGTATTGCTCGGACCTTGTCGGATCAACTTCTATTCCTTTCGGCTCACCACAAACCCCAATAGTTTGCCCGATCGACACCAAAAGTGCATTTTGCGGGATTCAATCCCGAGTTTGAACTTCCTCAATCGCTCAAAAAGCTTTTGCAGATTGATTATATGATCTTCTTCTGTTTTGACTTCGCAATCATATCATCCACATAAACTTCTATTTCTTTGTGCATCATGTCATGGAATAATGTCACCATAGCTCTCTCGATACGTTGCCCCAAAGATTTTTTAAACCAAAAGGCATCACTTTGTAGCGAAGGTTCCCCATAAAGTGATGAATGTGGTCTTCTCCATGTCTTCCGGTGCCATCTTGATCTGATTGTATCCCGAGAAACCATCCATAAAGGAAAAAAATGAATGCTGAGCAGTGTTGTCCACCAAAACATCAATGTGAGGTAACGGGAAGTCGTCTTTAGGGCTGGCCCTATTTAAGTCTCGATAGTCTACACACATTCGGACTTTCCCGTCTTTCTTTGGGACAGGAACAATATTGGCAACCCATTGTGGGTATTTTGCAACTGCAAGAAATCCAGCATCAAACTGTCTTTTTACTTCATCTCTGATTTTTAGGGACATCTCAGGTTTCATTCGTCTCAACTTTTGCTTAACCGGAGGGTACCCAGGTTTTAGTGGCAATTTGTGCTCAACTATGTCAGTGTCTAGCCCAGGCATATCTTGGTATGACCATGCAAAGACATCACTATATTCAAACAAGAGTTTAATCAACATGTTACGCTCATCTTCTTTCATCGAGGTACCAATTTTGATTTCTTTCTTATCATTTTCAGTCCCCAAATTAATTACTTCAATTGGTTCCTCATGGGGTTGGATTTCTTTAGCTTCTTGTTCAAGTAATCTCATTAACTCAAGTGAAGTTTCCCAATCATCCTCATTATCCTCATCAGCGTGATTAACAGGGTGTTCAAAATTATATGATGAGATATTGACACTATCACTTTCAAGAGAGTCATTTTCAGATCTGCAATAAGTGATGTTGACACAAGAAAAATGAAATGAATAGCAAGTCATGACAATGGTGGGATGAAAGCTAATGGAATGAAAAATGAGAGAACTCAAAAATGCATTTTATTAATAACAATTATTGGAAAGGAAACATGTGAGCCCATTTACAAATGAAAATCCTAAAGCCTTGGGCAGAGCTAAAGGAAAAGTACTACAGAATTACTTTGAAAGAGACTCTAAGGTTATGGGAAACTCGGAGATCTCCCAATTGTTGAGTCTTGTATTTGAAGAACATGCATACACTAGGTCCGTATGACTGACAAAATCGTCATCTTCAACTGCGGTCACTTGGTCTATGAACACAACTCCCGCGCTCCGGAAGCTTTGTCGTATGTCACAGATGGGGACTTCCTTCACTTTAGGTTCTCGATTTTCCAAGCGAGCCAGCCTTTTCTCTTTTTTCTCTTCCATTATCCTCCTCCTATCGGCATTGGTGGGTTTGTACCCCAGCCCAAATCTATCTTTATTTTCAAAGGGTTGAAAAAGTCCTATGGCACCTTGTCGTTTCTTGCCCAGCCCTTCTCTATGCTGATAACCTCCTTCTAGCATAACTTTAGCCATCATTACAGATGCAACAGAGGGCTGCGATTTAGGAATTGGAGCTCCTTCTTTTATATAAATGGTATTGACAACCTCGAGTGCTTGAAAGGCAGTCTCCAAAGCCTCTTCTGTAGCTTCAATATAAGGAGTATCTAGCGGCTTGCTCACCAGCAGGTCCTCTTCACCAAAGACAGTAATCATCTTGTTATCAACTATGAATTTGACTTTTTGGTGCAAGGTGGAAGGCACAGCTCCAGCAGAATGAATCCATGGTCGTTCTAGGAGACAACTGTATGATGGTGCAATGTCCATCACTTGAAAGAGTATGTTGAAAGTGCAAGGACCAATTTGAATTGGTATTTCAATTTCCCCTATGACTTCTCTCCTTGTGCCATCAAATGCCCTTACTATCATCGCACTTGATTTCATGTGTGACCCATCAAAAGGCAATTTGGAGAGTGTCGACTTCGGCATCACATTCAAGGAAGAGCCATTGTCCATCAGTACTCTAGCCATGATATGGTCTTGACATTTTACTGAGATATGAAGTGCTTTATTATGTCCTCTTCCCTCATTGGGTATTTCATCATCGGTGAAAGTGATGTAATTATCTGCTGTGATGTTGCTGATAACGCCATTCAACTTGTCAACCGTGATGTCATGAGAAACATGAGCTTGATTAAGCACTTTCATTAACACCTTCCTGTGTGGCTCAGAGTTCATTAATAAAGATAAGAGTGATATTCTTGCCGGGGTGCGGTTCAGTTGATCCACCACCTTGTATTCACTTTGCTTTATGAATTTTAAGAACTCACAAGCTTCTTCCTCGGTCACTTCTTTCTTATAGACCTCTTCTTTGTCTTTTTTGGTTCCTTCTTTTCTTTCAAAGCTTTTTCAGTAGAAGTTTCCCCTATCTTGCCTTTCCCTTTCCGAATTCTTTCCACTTCCTCCACTTGGTCTTTACGCAAATACTCAGGTGTATAAATACGACCATTCCGAGTCATTCCACCAATCCCAGATATGCTAGAGATAGCCGATGGGATTTTCATTTGATTGTCCTAGAAATCATTTACAACGACTTGCACATCATATTTCCAAGGCACAGCTCTGGTATCCTTATAGGGAAAAGGATTCAGCACTTGGATAGTGATAGGATTCCGACCAAAAGAGACTTGCGGAGACACCTCTTTGCTATAATGAATCGTCAATGGCCTTGGTATACCTGGACCTTGCCCTATGATTGGTTGCATTGCATAGGTATTGGCAGCCTCTTGAACTGGTGGAGGTGTAACTTCCTTGACCATATAGACGTCACCATTATCGTACTGATTGCTTATTTGCACTAGGTGACTGTCCATCAAACTTTGGAGGATCTGCTTGAATTCATCACATTCCTCAATAGAATGCCCGACTTCCCCATGGATCTTGCACACGCTTTCATCTTCATTGACCTTTTTATCTCAACTTGGTTTTGTATCAACCCATATTTGCAAAACTCTTGAAAAATTACTCTCATGGGAGTTTTCACCTCGCCTACGACTTATGAGGCATCGTCCGTAAGACTTCTCTATGGCATTAACTACTGGACCTCCATGATCGTGGCAAGGGATTGCGGCCTACATTAGGAGTTTTTTCCTTAAAGTTTAACCATTTGGCATTAATCAAGTCTTGTACTTTGAACTTCAAGGCTCTGCAATTTTTACGTTGAGTGACCTACAAATTTCAAAGATGGTACTCACATTTAGCATTCTGATCAAACCCTCTTGGGTAGGGGGGTTCCAATGGCTTCATTGGGCAAGGAACCAATAAGGAATTTCGGAAGAGTTGTGGTAGCAGTTCAGTATAGGTCATGGGAATTGGGTCAAATTGGACAGGTTTCTTTTCTTGGTTAGCTGGCGGCCTTCTTTGGTTGGTATTTGGGTTTTGGGCCCATGGTTGGGTTGGTTGATATGGTATGGTAGGAAGTGTTTGATTTGGGATAGGAGACGGTGCACGATAAGAGATCATTGGGTGATAAGGTTGAGGGTATGGAGCTTGAGAGGCATTAGCAATGTATGGATAGTAAGGCATGTAGGGAGGTTGGAAGGATGGTTGAGGGTTAACAGGTGCCTGGCTATGTCTCCCTTGGGCAAAACTCCTTTGATCGAAAGTCACAGCATGGGCTTCTCCTTCTCTTTTCTTCCCTGCTGGGGGCTTTTTGGCACTAAATGTCCCCATTGAGCTTTCAGCAATCTTTCCACTTCTCATTCCTCCTTCAATTCTTTCCCCAATGATGACCATGTCTGAGAAATTCGACGACACACTCCCTATCATTTTGTCATAGAAGGGTGATTGGAGGGTGTCAATGAATGTCGCCACCATTTCTCTTTCTGTCAATGGGGGTTCAACCTGAGCAGCTATCTCTCTCCACCGCTGAGCATATTCTTTAAAGGTTTCAGCTCCTTTCTTAGCCATATTTTGCAACTGTAACCTATCTGGTGCCATATCGATGTTGTACTTATATTGCTTCAAGAAAGCATCAGCCAAGTCCTTGAAACATCGTATATGAGCACGTTCCAGGTGTGTATACCAATTAGAAGCTGCCCCAGCTAAGCTATCCTGGAAGAAATGAATCAACAGGTTATCATCATGAGCATGGGATGCCATCTTGCGGATGTACATGGTCAGATGATTCTTTGGGCAAGTGGTTCCCTTATATTTTTCAAAATCTGGGACCTTAAACTTTGGAGGAATTACCACATTCGGGACAAGACAGAGCTCTGCGGCATCCAGAAGACCATAGCTACTTGCTCCTTCTATGGCTCGCAATCTTTCTTCCGAACTTCTAATTTTCCTTGGATTGAATGCCTTCAGTTGAAGGGTTCAGCGGAGAAGTTCCAGCGACTTTATGGGGAAAAAACTGTGGCATGTAGAAAGGAGGTTGGGCCTGAGTCGAGCCTTGTGGCCCTGAAGTAGGTATTACCAATGATGAGCCGCTCTCAAGAGGGTTGGTAATTTGGGATGGCATAAAACCAGGAGAAATGCCATAAGGTGGAATAGAAACCGGGTACTGAGGAATCTCACTGGTATTTGGTTGAGATCCTTGGAGAGGGTTTGAACTCGTTGGGACTGTCGGTGCACTGCCCTCAGGAATATTGGTGGATAATGGTGGCACATAACTAGGTGGAAGGCCATATGGTGGGAACGAAGATTCCTGTGCTTCAGGATTATTTAAGTAAATGGTGAGCGGCATCATGGCCCCTTGAGAGGTGATACTAGGATATTGCCAAGGAACTGGCGTAAAGCCGGGCGGGTGAGCTGGCGTGGAAGAGGGATCATCATTTGCCTTCGAAGGAGTCCCCTCTGTGTTCCTTGTTTTTTCCAGAATTTCCAAGATCTTGGCCATTTGTTCTTTTAGCTGGCTTACTTCACTTCTTAACTCTTCTTGTGACTGACCCAGTTCATCCATGACTCTTGATTGAGAGCGAGTCCTATATGGGTGTCGTAGAGACAGTTTTCCTTTCTGTATTCATTTTTTTATTAGAAAATATGAAAAAGAAAAAAGAAAATATAAACAAAAATAAAACTATGCATGTAGAGACATGATCCAAAGTAGCAAGTGATATCGATAAACCTCATTTATTCAAAGGGAAAAGCTCTATGGTCATAGAGAGTTTTACACATGTTGATTCTTGCTACTCCTCAAGTCAGATGGAGGAATTAGCTTTACAAAATAAGATGGAAAGAGTCATTACATCAGCATTCCTAGAACAAGAAACTAATTTCAGTGAAATTTTCCTAGGAAGTCAAGGTCCTTTCTAACCCGAGTCAGAATATCTTGGTTTTCTCCTGGTGCTAGCTTGGCTTCCACTTTGATGATTTATCTTGCCCTCTTTCTTGAATGGTTGGAGATTTCCCTCATATTATCAAGAACCATTTCGGCTTTCCGCTCCATTTCTTGGCTTGCATTACGATAGAAATTCTTTTCATTAGTCAAGAAAAGAACATCATCCTCCAACCGATTCTTCTTACTCTCCAAGAAAGTAGACCATTCAACATGTTTTTCCAAATGTTGATTCAAGATTTTAACTTCATTCTTGAATTCTTGAAGTTGACCATCCTTCCCCTGAATGATTGTTTCGAGGGCTTGACATGTTTTCCTCAACCTCTCTATTTCAATATCCTTAGAGGCCATTTGTTCTTGACTTTGGATTTTTCTTCTTGCAGTGCTAAGTTGATC
Source organism: Ormosia semicastrata (assembly GCA_029884595.1). NCBI lineage: Eukaryota > Viridiplantae > Streptophyta > Magnoliopsida > Fabales > Fabaceae > Ormosia > Ormosia semicastrata. Next base: position 16,567,090 of record JAQQTO010000042.1, on the reverse strand, counting down.
TTCCAAGGACCTTCTCTCAGTGGTCCACTGCTGATAAATGATTTCATACCGCCCTTCTGCTTCAGCATAATAGTCATTGGGTTCATTAAATTGGTGCATTGGTAACTCTGGACCCTGTACCTTGGGAGCAAGAAATCCCTTCTTCCTACTAGCCTGCCAAATTAGGTATTCTGGCGTCGTTTCAGACGATGGGAGACCGGGCTTCACACTTCTTGTGTCCTTCCAATCTTCAATGACTTCTTTTATTTTATGACTGGTTCCTTCATCGCCGTACGAGAATTCAAATTTGGACAGTCCATGAGTCATCGGAATGAATTGCAGAGATGCCATTTGTCTTCGGACCATAGCTGGAGCATAGCCCACTACTCCCCATGGGCCAATAAGTGGAACCCAAGGTTTGCTTCCACATCTATATATGGTATAAGTGTGAGGAAACCACTTGGCCTCCAAACCACTTCTTTTATTTCCATGAAAAAACTGATCCATTGCCTCATTGTCAGAGTTCGGGGAGGCCAATTGTCACGACCATATAGAGAGAGCGGGTGCTTAGGTATGACATACTGTTTCAGATCAATTTCTGGATGGTTAAAGCACTTCAACGTTGGCATATGACTAAGCATCCATACTGCAAGTAATGGTGCACATCCCCAAAACCTTCCTTTTTGATGGACTCGGCGTAGTTCTCGAGATCGAATTGTCTCGGCTAAAATTGGTGGGGCTAGGTGTACCCCATGCTCAATCTGCTCGAACAAATTGATCACATGTCCATCTATTTGATTTTTCCATCTTGGGAAAATTACTAACCCATAAATAGCAAGGGCTAGTGCTACCAAACCAAACCTTTGATCAATTTGAGCTTCAACCAGCCTAAGCAAGAACTCCGAATCTAGACTTCGTCCTTCATCCACCATGTACTTGTCCAGTTCATTGGCATGAATCCCTATCAATTTGGACAGCATCCTTCTGGGCGTCTTCTTAGGGTCATGTGAGTACACTTTGTCCTTTGGCACGTCGTCTCTATTAAGAAGCCTAGCATACTCCTCAATCGTGGGCACCAAGTCAAATTGTTGGAAAGTAAAACACCGATATGAGGGGTCCCAAAAATGGAGCATAGCTTTCAACATTTGGAGGTCAGGGGTGATGAACATGAGAGCTGCAATATCTCCATACTTGTTATTGAACTCTTCTTGTCTTCTCATGCTACACCACACATTACGGAGCCTCCTTAGGTCGTTTTGCTCAAAGTCATGGCTCCCCTTTAAGAGAGGTAAAGGAACATCCTTGTGATGCAAACTATTTCCTTCCTTGGCTTGAATTCTTGCAGACTCTTCACCGATAACCCTGATACTCTCTGCCACCTCAGACATTAGAGTCATCTTTCCCTTATTCATGCTTGAGGTTTATCGATATCTTCACAGGATTGGACCACATATGCAAATGCAAGATAAAAGAAAAGTTAACAACTACAAAATAAAAGACAAACAGAAATTCCTCATATGTTAGAGGAAAAGGGGTACCTAATCTTGGTACCCAATCAGCAGGATAAGTTCTATGAACGATGATAGCTCTAAGATTATATCTACAAGTGAGAGCTTTGGTTCTAGACCCCTATCGGACAAAAGGTCCCCAAATTGTCCCTTCTTCACCAACACTTTGGCTAGCAAGGGTCCTCCATCCTCACCCATGATAGGTTACAAGCGGAAAGAGTTCAATTTGAGCGAGGGATTTTCATGTGCCTAAACGGAGACCAACGGTCCCACAAAGCAACACTACTTCACCCTCTGTCTAAGCCTACAAGGTACTGAGCTCGGGTAGAGAGCTTGTGTGTGGAAGTGTACATGAGAGAACTTATTTACAAAGCAGAAATATAATACATATAATACAAACAAAATGTACAATAATATGAAACAAATAACAAATAAACAAATAAAACAAAAATGGACCAACATAATTAAATAGCAAATCACATATAATTAAAAACAAGGTTTAACCCTCTAACAGTTTGTCCCCAGTGGAGTCGCCAGCTATCGCAATCGTCCCGAAGGGCGTCGCGAAAAAAAAAAAAAAAAAGAGGATAGGACCTCCGGGTGTTGGGAGTCGCCACCAATCGCTTTATCCATTAAATTGAATGGCGCAATTGGACACCTAAAAGATGGTCTACGTTTCAAAGTTTGAGGTTCGGGGGTTGATTACAGGTAGGGAAGGTGTTAGCACCCTACACCGTCCGTTCTAAGAATGGTTACCTATTTAATCTAATGTTATTTGCAAGATTAATTTAATTGGTCCTTTATTAATTAAAAGAAAAGAATTTTTTTATTTTTTTATTTTGACATGTCCCATTTTGTCAAGCATAATATCAAGAATGATAAATGACTAAGACAAGCAATATGTGGCTAAATAGCCATTATTTTGGAACAAATTCTAAGTCTACAACATATTATATAAAAGTGGTGAATCAAAATTTTATTTTTTTTTGAAGAGAAGTAATTTTCAAAATAAATGGCCAAATAAAGCATTATTTCAATGAATAAATTTTAATTCAAAGAAATTTGTTTGAGGTAAGAGAAAGTTTTTAAGTAAATGGCCAAATAAAATCTCAAGAAAAAAATATTTTTAAGCATAAAGAGATTTTTGTAGTAAAAAGGTCTTCATAAAAAAAATAAAAGTTTTAATTCACCACAATCATGATGTTGAAACTATATGAAATTGTTCACTTTTATTTGAGGATTTTTTTTTATTTTACAAAATGATTTTTATTTTTGTATATTTTTTTATTTTTAAAAAAAATTAATTTAAAAAAAATTATTTAATTTAGTGTGAGAATTAGACTTCGCTGGCGCTCCTGGCAAAATCCAATATAAAGCCTCAAGATTATCAAGAAGAGTGTAATCTGATCGGCGCTCCAATCCTCTCCAAATTTTTCCGTCATCGGTGAGTTTCAATAAATAAATAAAAAATTATAAAGAGACAGATAAACTATAATCAAATCAAATCGCAAGCTCACTTTCATTAAATTTTTATTTATTTATGATTTTTTTATATTTTATGTATTTTTATTTTATTTATTTATTTTTTATTAATCACAAAACACAATATAAAACATATCATCAAGTAAAATAAATATGATCAAACAAGTACTAAATCCTAGAATTCAAAACACATTTAGATTTTTTATTTCACATCTTTTTCTATTATAGTAAAAAAAAAAAAAAAGAAAATGGGTCAGTAAGCTCATCGAAGAGAAAAAAAAAAAAAAAAGTGAAATGGGTCAGTAAGCCCATCAAAAAAAAAAAAAAATGAAAATAAAGGAAAGAACTTCTCGGATCGAGGCATACAAAACAAGAAAAGAAAGAAGAAAGAAAGGGGAGGGGAAGAAGGAACTCACGGCAATGCGAGAGGAGGTGGTCTCGGATGCGATCCCACGGATCCGGTTCGTGGGGGAGGGCGGCGCGACGACGGGATAGGGGAGGAATGCCGGCGCCGGTACCGGATCTGGGAGCTTTTGGACGGTGCGGTTCATGCGGCTGCAGTGGCAGAAGAGGGAGCGGCGCGCAAGTTGGGGGCCAGCTCCGGGCGCTGGTGCGACGCGGGTCGGGTCGCGCGGGCTGGGTGGCACGGTTGGGCGGCGACGACGGTCTGGTGCAGTTCCGGCAGGCCGACGGTGCTGTGCGACGCTGCTCGTGGTGGTGCACGGCTGAACGGCTAGTGGGTCACACGTGTGGGCAACTCGGTGTTTTAGAAGGCTGGTCACGGTTTGGACGGCAGAATGGTGGCTTGCAACGTGACTATGGTATAGGCTGGTGATTGCTAGCTTGGGATGGGGTAATGTTGTTTTGGGTAGAGGATGATGATGTTGGAAGGTTATTGGTGGGAAGGTTATGGGGAATTTGGGGTGGCTTTACTGGGAGTGGATTGGCCGTGGAAGATGATGAAAAGGGAGTCAAAGTTGGATGGGTGGATGATTGGTTAAAGGGAGAAGATTGTGATGTTGGGTTCTGATGGGTGGTTTGCTGCAAGGATTTCGGGTAACAGAGAATTTTCGTAGGATGAATCTGTGTCTGTGGGAATTTTTATCAGTCTGTAATTTTTGCTTGTATTTCTGACTCCTATGTCGCTCTCTACTTTTTCTTTCTGAACGATTGAATTTTCCGTTCTTTTCATTCTTCCTTTCCTTATATTGTGCCCCATCATTCAAATGCCTTAATTTCATTTTTTACGTTTTGGAAGGCAGATGCTCAAAATTGAATGCGCTTGATGATTTGGAAAGATAAACTGTAGAAATTTTCAATCCAATTCAATACAGCTTTGATGGTTCGGTGGTAGCAACAGGAAGGGGAAAGGGAAGAGTTGAGAAAATGGGTTATGGGTTGAGAAGAGAAATGGGTCATGGGTTGACCCATACAACAGTTTTTTTTTGTTTTTTTTTAAAGAAAGAAATTAAATTAAATAAAATAAAAATGAAAATAAAGAAAATGGATAAATTTGGGTATCAACAATGGTGCCATGCTCCAATTTTTTATTTAAGTAATATACTTTATAAATGAAACAATAGCACCTGCAAAATGATAGAAATCATTTTAGATATCAATGGTCGAAAGATTTTCTAGAGTGACTGTAAGTCATGTTATAGGTCATATCATCTATCTTGAAAGCAAGTTCATGTATATGTGATGTGTAACACCCTGATTTTTTTGTTTTTCTTGATATTTATGAGTTTTATAATATTTAAAAATTTTGTGAAATTTTGGAAATTTTTAAATTATTTTGATTATTTTAATATTATTTTGGACTGCATATGTGTTGAGGTGAGTCCAAAAAAATAAAAAATTTTCCTAGACCAAAAAGTTTTGGACTGTTAATGCGGGGCCGGGGGAACTTACTAAACCCGAAACTAGGAACAGTTGACAAAAATTTTCTGTATCTGAGTTTTCTATTATCCATCGGATAATGTTATTATCCATTGAGTAATGCTTTTATTTATTATGTAATGTTATTATCCATTAGACAATAACTAGCAGTAGCTATTATTCATTAGGTAATAATTTCTAAAATATCTTTTGAAAAATATCCTTTAGAAAATATCTTGAGATTAGTCAACTAAAGAGGCTATGACACCTTTATGATGGACCAATATAAAACAAGCTTGGAGAGGAAGCTTTGGATGTCCACCCTTGATCTAATCAATGGTGGTGAGGGCAAGCTTAGTGAAGAAGCTTAAGATATCTACCCTTGATCTAATCAATGGATGAGATGAGTTGAGTGTAAACTTAGTGGAGAAGTTTGGATATCCACCTTTGATTTAACCAATGGTTATGATGGCTTGTAGGAAAACAAAATATCTCTCACTCTCTCCATGAAGCCTCACGGCCACTTAGTCTCTAAAGTGGCTAAGTCTCATTTTTCTATCACATTCAAAAAGCTATCATCTTTTCTCTCAAAGCTAAACACCATTTTCTCTCACTTTCTTTCATTTTCTCTCCCCTAGCTCACGGCCTCCTCACCCAAAAACACTATCCAATCACTCATAATTTAAACCAACCATACTTCTTGATCCTAAACACCATTCTAAGCAACTTTCATGTTGTGATCAAGACCTAATTCCATCATCTTCAAGTTTGATTTTTGGATTCAAGTTCTAGGGTTTCAAGGTAAAGATCTTGAAACTTGATTTCTTATTTGATTCTTGAAATTCTAAAATCATATTTGATCTATGGTTACCTTAATCAAGCTTTAAATGTTAATTTTTATGTGTTTATTTGGATCTCAAGAGATTACTTGGTGGAGGAAATTGATACAAAGGATCATACAAGGAGCTTAGGAAGCTACATCTAAGGTAAGAGGGAGATTAACCTCATCAACCAATTATGGTGGTGAGGAATGAAATTTGTATGAAGGTGATGAATCCACATGAGGATTGTTCACCTTGTTTGTATAATTTTGTGATTTGTGTTTAATTGCTTTATGGGATTTTATTGCTTTGATATTATGCATGAATTTGATATAGCAGAATTTTGATGCTTAAAATTGTATTGTATGTTATAAATTATGATTAAGAGGAAACAATTTTTGGTTCCAAAGACCATGAGGCTCACGACCTCTATGTACATAAATGGGTAATCCATTACAAAAATGATTTATTAAATGATAACTAGAAGATTAGTGGTAATAAATTTAATTAAGGAATTACAAAATAAAAATGGAAATGGATATATTTTTATCACTAATTAAAATGAGATTTTCAGCCAATATAGTGGAAAATAGGATTGGGAATTAAGTTTGAAACTTAAAGTATTTTATTTAAGAAGATTTTTAACATGGAAGATGGAAAAGGTTTTATTTAATTAAAATAAATGTAAATTTTGGAAAGAATATTAGAAAATATTATTTAGAGGAGTTTTAGCAAGAAAATAATTTTTAATGATAGTTTGGAGTTTAAAATATTTTATTTAAGAAAGTTTTATTAAAAGTAAAGAACAAAGATTTTGAGGCATCTTGAATTAATCTAAATGATTTAAGTTTTTTTGTGGAAAATGTTAGGAAATATTATTTAGAAGAGGTTTAGTATAAAAATGTTAGAAATATTATTTAAAGGTGATTTATTAAGGAAATATTGGAATTAAAGTCCAATTTTGATATTAAATGAGAAAAGTTTTAATTTGAGCTTAGAATATTGAGAAAATGTTTTACGCGATTGAAAATATGTAAAAAAAACTCTTACACGATTTAAAAATGATGATTTTTAACTACGCGATTGAGAAAACATTTTAAAACATTTACACGATTGAGAAAATGTTGAAAAACTGTTATGCGATTTGGAAACGTAACGAAAGTGTTACGTGATTGTGAAAATGCGATAAAAATGCTATGCGATTAAGAAATACAATAATTTGTTGTCAGGCTAATGTATTGAACCCAAATATATATATTATCGTATGGTTATAGCCGGTAGTGGTTTGTGATATTACATTAAGTCATTGGTCATGCATTATTTGTCAGACGATGTCTGTTAAGGCTATTATTGCCTAGGAGTTGAATTACACCTTGTGCAGGTGCGAATTGCGTAGTGGAGGTCTATAATGGATCTTGGAAGTGTCGGGATGCAGAATTCTACATAAGGCCAGTTGAATAGCGCTACTGTGCTATGGCAACCGATGCAAACGTACCGATGATAACACTATTCTTATTCCCGATCTGGCGTAGAATGTCTCGTATAATGCCTGATGTACATATTGAGAAATTATAGCACTTGGTCTGAGGCGGACGATATACAGACATATCTTCAAGATCATTCTCTCCGAAATTGTGTTTAGCTTCATGGAGTAGGAAATGGATGCATTATGCATAGTTAGTATACTTATTTTTGTGGTATGATCAGTATTCATATATTATGACATATATTACTGAAATATTTGTTAGTTGATAACATGTTTATACCTATTATTATGTGATATTGCTATATATATGAATGACATTATTGTCATTATTGCTCTTTGCTGCCACAATGGTATTGATATAAGGGATCTCACCTCTTTATTGTATTGTTCTGTCTATTTCTATGTTATGCTTACGTCTGTGAAGACTGCGATGGCGGCAAGGAGGGATCTGCTAGGTTTGTTTAAACTACAGTTTCTCAAAGGCGCAAATGCTAGGCGTGTCCATTAGGACGCAGAGCATATAGAGTATTGTGGTGACATTACTCTATCTGTAAGTAGAACCTGACATTGAGTCACTACTTCTTCTTTTATTGTTGCATACGTAGAGTTTGTTTTACCTATCAGGGAGTTGTGGAATGATATTCACTATACTCCTAGGGAGGACTCCGAGATATCTTTTGCTCTGATTTCTATCCGTCAAGACATTCCTGGCGAGGGAATTTGTCTTCTGAGGAGGACTCTTTTCTTTAGATGTTGTGAATTTGGGCCAGTATAGGTTGGTTATGTGAGACATTTTATGTTTTGGGTATGTAAGTATAATGTACGTATGGTTGTAGTAAACTTTGTTTATATGTAAAGTATATTATTCAGTTCTTATGTTTGGTGTTTCTAAAATTCGGTAAGTTTATATTATCCACAAAAAAGGAATTTTGAAACCCGTATTAAAATAATATCGAATATTTTATAACTTCGGTAAAGAATTAAAAGAAGTTGGTCTGAAATATGATACCCTAAGGAGGGTGTTACATTAGTTGGTATCAGAGCCCAAGTTCGAGTCTTTCGGATTTGTGGGTAGGTTTGTCTTGTTTGTGCTGTGTGTTTCTCTGACACCGAACACAGAGATGTATTGTTTGGTTTCCGAAAGGAGACAACCTTGTTTGAAATGGTTACATTTAGTTTTCATTATATTGTGGTTAGTTTGACATTGAAGAAAGGAAATGGTTCATGGTAGACACACGCATGTGGCTCGTGGTAAACGAATGAAGGTGGATGTGAGATGTGACAATGATGATATGGCTGCAGCTGCGATAGCAATGCAAAAGATAGCTGCGATAGCAATACAAAAGATAGCTGTGATAATAATACAAAAGATGGCTGACGTGATTGGACAACAAAATCAAAGGGCTGCTCAGTAGCAGGAAGCGATAGCCGAGGCTCAACTAGGTTCCAAAAGGGGAGGAAATGTAAGGTCAATTGATTTCAATAGAAATTGTATTTACGATCATCGAAGAATCAACAGCAACAACGAACAAATGAAGGAAGTACTAGTGGTAGTAATTCTAGGCAGACCATGAAGTTTTTACCATGTTGTAAGAAGTGTGGAAATGGCCATTTGACGAAGGAGTGTAGGAGCTAGGAAAGGATTTGTTTCAGGTGTGGGAAACTTGGACATTTTCTTAGAGACTGTACTAAATCAAAGATGGAACCTCTCGTGAGTAATGAATGTACGACAAGATCTCTAGCAGGAGGAAGAGTCTATACGTTGAGTGGAGTAGAAGCCTCCCAATCTGAAGATCTTATCAAGGGAGATTGTGATATAGCGAGAAATCCTTTAATTGTACTGTATAACTCAGGAGACAACCCATTCTTTTATTGCCTGTGACTGTGTGAACCATTTGGGTTTATCTGTATTTTCATTTCCTTTTGACTAGAATATTGCTACTTCTACTACTAAACTTACTATTACTACTCAAACCTATTTAAAACTATCCTATTCTTATTCGAGATCGAAACTTTTCTGTTGATTTGATTTATCTACTTCTTTTACAAATAGACAAAATCTTAGGGATGAATTGGTTACTTTCTAACCATGTCCTGTTATATTGTTTCAATAAAACTTTAGTGTTCCCTGAGACTGAGATTTTTAGATTTGAATTCAGAAAGTTCGCTCCTAAATTTATTGGACCATATCAAATTCTTTGTTGGATAAGTCCGGTAATCTACCGAATAGTCTTATCACTTTTCATTCTAACCTTCATAGTGTCTTCCATATATTTCAATTGAGAAAATATATTCCTGATTCAACCCAGGTCATAGCACTAGATACAGTATAATTAAAAAGAGAACTTGATCTAGAAGACATTTCCTGTTAAGATTAAGGATAGGCGATTAAAACAACTCAGAGAAATTGCCTTGGTGAAGGTAATCTGGAACGATGTGATAGGAGATACAACATGGGAACTAGAAGACCAAATGAAGGGAGCCGCTATTTTCTCCAAAATCGATTTACGTTCTGGTTATCATCAGATTCACGTGAAAGTAGAAGATTTTCCAAGACAATTTTTTGAACGCGTTATGGGCACTACGAGTATTTAGTAATGTCGTTCAGGGTAACAAAGGCTCCTACGATATTCATGAATTACATGAATAGGACCTTTCATCCCTATTTAGACAGATTTGTCATTGTCCTTATTGACGACATTCTGATCTATTCTCGAAGTCCGAAGGAACATGCTAAACATTTCAGTGTGGTTCTTTAGATTCTAAAGGAGAAAAGGTTATACGTTAACCCGTCCAAGTGCGAATTCTAGTTAAACGAAGTTCAACTTTTGGGTTTAGGTTGTGTGTTAATGCAAAAAAGAAAGGTTGTGGCGTATGCTTCAAGGTAGTTGAAAGTGCATGAGAAGAATTATCTTACTCATGATTTGGAATTTGTGATAGTTGTTTTTGCGTTGAAGATCTGGAGTCATTTTCTTTATAGACCAACCTACAATGCCTACAGTGATCACATGAGCTTGAAGTACCTGTTCGATCAGAAAGAGTTGAATATGAGGCAAAGACTATAGTTAGAATTCTTGAAAGTCTACGATTTTCAACTTCAGTATCATCCCAGAAAGGCAAATGTTGTAGCGGATGCCTTGAGTAGAAAAGTACTTAGTGTATCTGCTATGATGATCAAGGAGAGTGAATTGATAAAACAATTCAGGGTTATGCGGTTATCTGTGGGTTTGACACTGTAAAAAATTTTATTTGAATACAATTACTGTTTCAAATAGTCTGATGGAAGAAATTCAAGAGAAGCAAAAAGGTGATCAGTATTTACAAAACGAGAAGGAGCTTGTAAAGTAAGGTGTTGAGACATCGTTTAGGGAAGGACTTGATGAAATTCTAAGAAGTGAAGATGGGATAGCATTGCTATGGACTTTGTCATCGAATTGTCGAAGACTCGAAAGAGTTATGATTCTATATAGGTAGTTGTTGATCGGCTTGTGAAGTCATCACACTTCTTGCCTATTAACATAAGGTACTAAATGGAAAGGTTGACTCAAGTGTACATCGACAAGATTGTTGGACTGTATGGCATACCCTCTAGCATTATTTCTGATAGAGATCCAAGGTTATGTCAAGGTTTTGGCAAAGTTTGCAAGAAGCAATGAGAACAAAACTTCATCTAAGTTCTGCTTATCATCAATAAAAGGATGGCCAGTCGGAGAGGACAATTTAGTCACTGGAAGATTTGTTAAGGGTTTGTGTGTTAGAACAATTAGGAGGTTGGGATGAATTCTTATCTCTGATAAAATTCACCTACAATAACAGTTACTACTCAAGCACAGGGATGGTACCTTATGAGGCGTTGTATGGACGACGATGCAAAACACTTTTGTGTTGGTATCAAGATGGGGAAAGTTTCACGTTAGGACCTGAGCTTATACAACAAACGACGGAGAAAGTAAAGATAATTCAGGAAAAGATATGAATAACTCAGACTCGGCAAAAGAGCTATTCTGACAAATGAAGGAGTAATATCCATATTTGTTCTAAAAATGTAAGAGAAATTTTGAGGACAAAATTTTTATTAGAGAGGGAGAGTTGTAACACCTCAATTTTTTTGTTTTTCTTGATATTTATGAGTTTTATAATATTAAAAAAATTTGTGAATTTTTGGGAATTTTAAAATTATTTTTATTATTTTAATATTATTTTAGACTGTATGTGTGTTGAGGTAGGCCTGGAAAAAAAAAATTTCTAGACTAGAAAGTTTTGAACTGTTAATGCGAGGCCGGGGGAACTTACTAAACCCGAAACCGGGAATAGTTGACGAAACTTTTCTGTATCTGAGTTTTCTATTATCCATCGGATAATGTTATTATCCATTGGGTAATACTTTTATTCATTGTGTAATGTTATTATCCATTGGACAATAACTAGCAGTAGCTATTATCCATTGGGTAATAATTTCTAAAAATATCTTTTAGAAAATATCTTTTGAAAAATATCTTTTGAAAAATATCTTGAGATTAGTCAACTAAAGAGGTTATGACACCTTTATGATGGACCAATAGAAAATAAGCTTGGAGAGGAAGCTTTGGATGTCCACCCTTGATCTATTCAATGGTGGTGAGGGCAAGCTTAGTGAAGAAGCTTAGGATATCTACCCTTGATCTAATCAATGGATGAGATGAGTCAAGTGTAAACTTAGTGGAGAAGTTTTGGATATCCACCTTTGATTTAACTAATGGTTATGATGGCTTGTAGAAAAACAAAATATCTCTCACTCTCTCCATGAAGCCTCACGACCACTTAGTCTCTAAAGTGGCTAAGTTTCATTTTCTATTACATTCAAAAAGCTATCATCTTTTCTCTCAAAGCTAAACACCATTTTCTCTCATTTTCTCTCCTCTAGCTCACGGTCTCCTCACCCAAAAACACTATCCAACCACTCATAATTTAAACTAACCATACTTCTTGATCCTAAACACCATTCTAAGTAACTTTCATGTTATAATCAAGACCTAATTCCATCATCTTCAAGCTTGATTTTTGGATTCAAGTTCTATGGTTTCAAGGTAAAGATCTTGAAACTTGATTTCTTATTTGATTCTTGAAATTCTAAGACCATATTTGATCTATGATTACCTTAATCAAGCTTTAAATGTTAATTTTTTTGTGTTTGTTTGGATCTCAAGATATTACTTGCTAGAGGAAATTGATACAAAGGATCATACAAGGAGCTTAGGAAGCTACATCTAAGGTAAGAGGGAGATTAACCTCATCAACCAATTATGGTGGTGAGGAATGAAATTTGTATGAAGGTACTGAATCCATGTGAGGATTATTCACCTTGTTTGTATGATTTTGTGATTTGTGTTTAATTGCTTTATATGATTTTATTGCTTTGATATTATGCATAAATTTGATATAGTAGAATTTTGATGCTTAAAATTGTATTGTATGCTATAAATTGTGATTAAGAGAAAACAATTTTTGATTCTAAAGACCATGAGGCTCACTGCTTCTATGCCCATAAATGGATAATCCATTACAAAAATAATTTATTAAATGATAACCTAGAAGATTAGTGGTAATAAATTTAATTAAGGAATTACAAAATAAAAATGGAAATGGATATATTTTTATCACTAATTAAAATGGGATTTTTGGCCAATATAGTGGAAAATAGGATTGGGAATTAAGTTTGAAACTTAAAGTATTTTATTTAAGAAGATTTTTAATATGGAAGATGGAAAAGGTTTTATTGAATTAAAATAAATGTAAGTTTTGGAAAGGATATTAGAAAATATTATTTAGAGGAGTTTTAGCAAGAAAATAATTTTTAATGATAGTTTGGAGTTTAAAATATTTTATTTAAGAAAGTTTTATCAAAAGTAAAGAACAAAGATTTTGAGGCATCTTGAATTAATCTAAATGATTTAAGTTTTTTTTGTGCAAAATGTTAGGAAATATTATTTAGAAGAGGTTTAGTATAAAAATGTTAGAAATATTATTTAAAGGTGATTTATTAAGGAAATATTGGAATTAAAGTCCAATTTTGATATTAAATGAGAAAAGTTTTAATTTGAGTTTAGAATATTGAGAAAATATTTTATGCGATTTAAAATACGTAGAAAAACTCTTACGCGATTTAAAAATGATGAGTTTTAACTATGCGATTGAGAAAATGTTTGAAAAGCTTTACGCAATTGAGAAAACGTTGAAAAATTGTTATGCGATTTGGAAACGTAACGAAAATGTTACGCGATTGTGAAAATGCGATAAAAATGCTACGCGATTGAGAAATACAGTAATTTGCTGTCAAGCTAATGTATTGAACCCAAATATATATTAACGTATGGTTATAGTTGGTAGTGGCTTGTGATATTGTATTAAGTCATTGGTCATGCATTATTTATCAGACGGTGTCTGTTAAGACTATTGTTGCCTAGGAGTTGAATTACACCTTGTGCGGGAGCGAATTGTGTAGTGGAGGTCTATAATGGATCTTGGAGGCGTCGTGATGCAGAATTCCACATAAGGCCAGTTAAATAGTGCTACTGTGTCGTGGCAGTCAATGCAAACGTACCGACGATAACACTATTCCTATTCTCGATCTGGCATAGAATGTCTCGTATAATGCCTAATGTACATATTGAGAAATTATAGCACTTGGTCTAAGGCGGCCGATATACAGACATATCTTTTGGATCATTCTCTGAAATTGTGTTTAGCTCCATGGAGTGGGAAATAGGTGCATTGTGCATAGTCAATATACTTATTTTTATGGTATGATCAGTATTCATATATTGTGACATACATTGCTGAAATATCTGTTAGTTGATAACATGTTTATACCTGTTATTATGTGATATTGCTATATATATGAATGACATTATTGTCATTATTGTTCTTTGCTGCCATGATGGTATTGTTGTAGGGGATCTCACCTCTTTATTGTATTGTTCTATCAATTTTTGTGTTATGCTTACGTCTGTGAAGATTGCGAAGGCAGCAAGGAGGTTTCTGCTAGGTTTGTTTAGACTACGGTTTCTCGAAGGCGCAAATGCTTGGCGTGTCCATTGGGACACAGAGCATATAGAGTATTGGGGTGACATTACTCTATCTGTAAGTAGGACCCGACATGGAGTCACTACTTCTTCTTTTACTGTTGCATACGTAGAGTTTGTTTTACCTATCAAGGAGTTGTGGAATGATCTTCACTATACTCCTAGGGAGGACTCCGAGATATCTTTTGCTTATATTTCTATTCGTCGAGACATTCCCAACTAGGGAATTTGTCTTCTGAGAAGGACTATTTTCTTTAGATGTTGTGAATTTGGGCCAGTCTAGGTTAGTTATGTGAGACGTTTTATGTTTTGGGTATGTAAGTATAATGTACGTATAGTTGTAGTAAACTTTGTTGATATGTAAAGTATATTATTCAGTTCTTATGTTTGGTGTTTCTAAAATTCAGTAAGTTTATATTATCCACGAAAAAGGAATTTTGAAACCCGTATTAAAATAATATCGAATATTTTATAACTTGGGTAAAGAATTAAAAGAAGTTGGTCTGAAATGTGATACCCTAAGGAGGGTGTTACATGATGTGACAATAATAATGAACATCCTTGCTCCCAAAGGTCCAGATCAGCTAAATGAGTCCTTAAGTAGAAACAATAAGATCTTGAGCCCATTAGTTCTGTATTACTATTTATTCCAGTCAAGAGATATGTCCTCCATTGCTCCTCTAGTAACCATATCTTTGCTTATAAGAACCTCTCTAGTACATGTGTACGTATCTATGTAGTTATGTATCTTATAGTTTGAACATCATAAGAGGTCCGCCTCACCATATCAGTGCATACTTGCTCACTAAAAGTCAAGAATTTTTTTTTTAAAAAAAGAAAGAAAAAATGCTCTTTCAAACTACGTAAACTCGGGAAAGAAAATCAAGTTGATATCTATCAATAACTACACACTACTACGTTTTGGTCAATAGCCAGTGCTTAAGTTCTATCAAAACTTAACCCAGCACAAGTGACATATTCAGCCCACAAAATATGCCCAAACAATTAGTTCAATCATATTTCCCATTACTGACAGCCAAATAGCCTCATACCCATGATTATCTTTTTTTTGTTTTGTTATATCTTAATCTCATTTTTAATTATTCCATTCTTAATTAATCTCATTTTCTTATATCTTCATTACTCATATATGACAATGTAAAAAGTGACACATAAATTAAAGAAAAAAAAAGTGACACCTAAATAATTAATGAATGGTAGCACCATAGGATTGATTTAGACCACTAAACAGCACCATAAACCTAAACCTTATCCTTACCAAACTAATACATTACCAAAATTGAATAAAGTAGGTAAAGAAAGAAAATAGAACTAAAAGGGCTTTTAGTTATAGTTTTACAGGCAGAGAAATTAAAAAATGCATGTGAAGATACACCTTCACCAAACCAGGACCACACTGGATTTGAGCCCATCCATAAGATGCACCACAACTGACTCCATGGACCTAATAAATTTAAAATAAATGCAGAATGAACCAAGGCCAAATCTATAGCAAAATACCTGAACCAGAACTAACACAAAAGAGCAAACATCATGTACAGTTACCAAATAACAGGTCCTGACTAATGACTAAAGCATAACATAAATAGAATTAAGAAGCACCCTAACCCTAGAAATGCTAAAACAACCAGACCAGTTTTACACTGTTAAAGGTTGAAAAGGGCTCAGCTTGGTCATTATCACTTGCATAAAATGCAACATTCATAAGATACAAGCTTGTTAATGTTGGCAAATTCAAAGATTTTGGAAATAATATTCTCCCATCAAAAATATTTTTATGGAAAACTGAAAGCTTAAGAGATGTTCAAGTCTGACAAGAAAAGATATAGGAAAAGAGGCTAGGCGATAGCTTATCAATATCAGCTTCGACATCAATTTCCCAATCGCTACACGTTATGTGAAATAGCATAGCTTAGGACCCTTTTCAGAAGATGAGGTACAACAAAACCATCACGTTAAAAATCAAGAGTATACAATGCAACGGAGTCATCACGAAGAGACAAAAGCCTAGGCACAAATTTGGTGAATTTCTTAAAAATTATGAAGTCGAAGGAATATAATATAAGACTAGGAATGTGTTTCCAAAGGTGCTTTCATCTTGTGGACAAGATGCAAGTTTGAACAAGAGATTTGGCATTCACAAATGCCAAAATATGAAGGAGAATGCAATCAAGCAATTCACTAAGCCTGTCTTCATTCCCTTCCCTCTCACTCTCACTCTGCTTTGCTCTCTGCCTCGCACCATAACCGAACCCAAGCAATCAATAGAATGGTATGGCAATGTTCAAGGATTAAAATATAATTATATATTTATATTAATAAAATATAAACCTATATAATCGTATAATATATCATAACTAAACTAACGACCTCCATTATAAAAGGCCCATTGTCCATTCTCAAGCCAGCCTATTATACAATATTCAACTTAGACAATCACTTAGTACTTTCTTTAATTAGTTTATCCTAGTAAACTAACTTCAATACAGTCCACATAGCAGCTAATTCACAAGACTAACTCAAGAAACAGGTCATGCACAAATGACAAATAATTTTTAATCTTCTTGCCATTTGGCTTCATCATTCCCTCAACAAAACCTTCTACCACAGCAAAATTCCTGGGTTTCAAGGAACATGACTAGCTAGAAAGTTTTACATGGCAACAACATTTATATTGGTCCAAATTCTTACGAATAAGTAATAACAACAACTTACAACCAAATTATTTGAGATGAATTGTTATCTCAATATCTGTTTTTTTCTTGATACCATTGCAAAAGTATCCATGCTTAATTTATATTACTCATTCAAATATAGAGTTGCATTATAGCCCAACCAATTTACCTATAAGTGTGTAGTGACACGAAAAAGGTGACCAATGACCATGAATTATAACTACTTTATCATCTAAAGCCTCTAGAAACAGTAACTATGGTTTGAGCCCAACCAAAATGTATGGCTCTTTTGAGTAAGCATGTATATTCTTTTCAATTTGTAAGAAACAGTAACTGCAATCCTAAACAATAAGAAAAATGGGTTTATTATAGTGTTTTCTTAATTCTTTTATGTACAGAGAGAGAGAGAGAGAGAGAGAATAGTACCACAAGGATTACAATGATGAAAGCAGCAACACAAGCGGCACAGTGGAGTGTTGGAGTGGACTCGCAGAACAACTCACCGCTGCAATTGCCAACTGGTACCTCGCACGCTAATTGGGAGTGCCAACTGCAACCTCACATGCCAACTGGGAGTGCGCCTGCGTGGTCTCTGACAGATAGTGGTCAGTGTTCTCCGACTCAGTTTGGTGCGAAGGGGAAGTGAGAATGCCAAATGAGAGGGACGGGGACAGAAGGTCAACTTCGGAGTTCAGAAATTCAGGAAACAGGGAACGAAGAGCGTAATGGATGGAGGGGGAAATGTGGAGAGAATAAGGGGAAATTTGAGAGGAAGAAAGGGATGGGAGAAAGGGAGAATAAGAGGGAAATGAAAAGGCAGAGAGAGAGAGAAAGGGAGACATATGGAGACAAATGGTGACTTTTTGGTTGAAGTATGTATTTCGTACGTATAGTGACGTCAGCAAACATACAGTGTGGAGATTGGTGTGGCATTGTTTGCGGTAAGAATATTGGCATTGTATTTTAATTCAATTATAATATTCTTACCATTAACAGTGTATACACTTATTTTCACACTCCTCTCAATATCATTCTTTATACTTATTTTTTTTCTTATCAATTTCTCTCACTAAATCTGACACCCGTAAAAAAGGTGTCAACAGTGCATACACCCCTAAAAGGGGGTGTATCATGATCTTTTTTCCATTTTAATTGACATAAAATTATTCCCGATAGTTTTGTTTCTTTCTCTTGCACAACTCTGACCCTCTGTTTCTTGGTTCTCTGTCTTCTGATGCAATGCCAATAGGAAAAAGATCATCATACACCTCTTTTAGGGGTGTATGAACTGTTGACACCCTTTTTAAGAGTGTCAGATTTAATGAGAGAAAATGATAAAAAAAAAGTAAGTATGATGAATAGTATTGGGAGGAGTGTGAAAAAAGGTGTACACACTGTTAATAGTAAGAATATGAAAACTGATGCCAATATCCTTATGCTGACTTCCACATTAGTTTTCTTTTATGCAATAATTACTCTGCCCATTCAGGCAATCAGCTCCTGACAATTAGAACCTCGTCTTTCTTGTAACACCCCAAAAATTATTTATTTCATCATAGATAATTATTTTATAATATTTATGATTTTTCAGAATTTTTGTGGATTTTCTGGAAATGTCGAATATTTTAATATATTTTTCATTTTACGTGCACACTGAGCAGAGTCAGTGTAACACCCCAGAAATGATTTGTTTTATCATGAATAGTCATTTCTCAATATTCGTGATTTTTGGAGATTTTTATGAAATTTTTCAAAAATATTGAATATTTTAATATATTTTTCGTTTTGTGTGCACACTGAGCTGAGTCAGTAAAACGCCCTGGAAAATTTTTTGTTTCGTGACAGATGTCCATGTTCTAATATTTGTGATTTTTAAGAATTTTTGTGGATTTTTCTGAAAACGTCAAATATTTTAGTATATTCTTCGTTTTACGTGCGCGCTGAGCGAAGCCGGGATAACGAAATGTTTTCCCTAAGGCTGGCAAACCTTGAACTGTGGATGTGTCGACGAGGGATCTTACTAAACTCAAGGTCAGGCATAGTTTGCGAGATTTACATTTTTTGAGATTTTATCTGATAAATAAAATCTCTGTACGCACTGTTAATTAAAATTTTGCGGTACTCTCTATTATTCATTGGATAATTAATACTGGCTTTGAGCACTGTAATAATTATTCATTGGATAATAGCTTGTAGTAAAATCCTAATTTTATTTTAACTATTAAATCATATTATCTTATCTAAAGGCAATCTCTTTATGTCTAATCACATCTTTTTTATTGAAAATACACATAAGCTTCTCAAGGAAGCTAACCATTTTTCTCTCTCTCCTCTCTCTAACTCACGACTGCTGCACCCATTTTGGAGGCAAAATTGTGCTTCAATTTAAATAATTAACCTATTCTAATTTTCAAAAACCCTAAAAGCATCTTTCACTTCCTACTATCAACTTCTCTCTCTAAGCTTCATCTTTTTCCTTCACAAAATATTTTCTCCTCCTTTTCTCTAGAAAGCTCACAACCAGCCCTCCATTTTTGCCTCATCCATCACAAAAATTATAACCAAATACATTTTCTTAATCACCTCCATCATCTAAACACTTCTCTAGTTGGTGATTCTTGAAAAAGCTTTCATCTTGACCACTTTCTTCAAGCTTTAAGCTTAAGGTTTTTGGATAAGGTTCTTGATTCTTCACTCTCTTTTCCCCATTTTCATTTCTATGGTCTCCTTTGTGACCATCTATACCTTATTTTTCAAGCATTGGTGCTATCTTAATGAGATTGAAACTTTAGGGTTCTTGGAGGTGCCAAATCCGAAAATTGCAAGGAGCTTAAAGGGGGGTTCTCTTGTTTTCTTCTCTTTGGTAAGAGGAAGATACTCCTCCTCAACCTCTATTGGTAGTAAGGAACATTGTGTTGTGCTTGATTGTGAGAAAACCCTATTGAGGGTTATTCTTTGTTTGTATGATTTGTATGATTACATATTGTCTTTAATTTGTTTGAGCTATTTGATTAATTGGTTATGTATGTTGATATATTTGAATGGATTGGAACACTTGAAATGGAAGAAAATAACCTAGACTTCCTCTAGGGAGGCTCACGGTTTTGGGGCCAAAATTAGGGATTCTTGGTGAAAATTTATGACAAGTGGAGGACATAGCTAATCAAGTGGACAACTTGTAATTAATGGATTGAAAATTTGGAATCCTAAAACTTAGTGAGGCTCATGGCCTCTAGGGGTAAAAATGGCCTAATCATGTAACTTTATACAACTATGGCATTTAATTAATCAGGCAAATAAATAAGAGGATTAGGTAATGGAAGGAAATAAATTTAGTAACCAAAAGGAATTATTTGGACTTTAAGAACAAATAAGGATGTGTGAGACATTGATAAGACTTAGAAATAATTCTTTAAGTGAATAAGACTAAGTTTAAAGTAAGGAACCTAATTATGAAAAGAATTTCATAAGAGACATTACATTGAAGTGGAACTTAACTAAATTGGACAATTAGGAATTAATTAGGATCTCATAAAATGGAAAGAACCAAGAATGGAACTTTACTTAAAAGACTTAGAATGATTTTCAATTAAAGTAAGGACATGAGTGTAAGTGAGAACACTAAATAATTTCATAATGTACCAAAAATGTAATGTACCATTGGAAGGCTTTAGACTATTTAATGTGGGTCCATGTGTGGGACCAAGAATGTTATAATGCTTATTTTGGCCAATTTTGGTATATTGTGAAAAAGTATGTAATGATAAACATACATGAATATGCATTAAGTTGTCATGCATTGTGAAAGTCCGTTGGACTATTGTTAAGGCCATGTTGCCTAGGAGATTGAACACACCTTTGTGCGGGTGCGAGTAGACTAGTGTAGGTTATACTGTTGACCTTGGGGGCGTCGGGGTGCGGGTACCTCGCAATGGATAGTTGGTAGCTCTTCTGTCCGTGGGGCAAACCGATGTAAACGCACCAACGATCTGGACTGAGATACTGTCCTATATCGTGATCTAGCGTAGACTGTCTGTACAATGCCTTGATGTGCACGTGGATAAACTGATGAGTTATAGCACTTTGGCTGCGGCAGCCGAGTTGCAGACGTGTCTCCTGATCTTTCTCTCCGACTGTTTGTGTCTAGCTCCATGGAGTAGGATTTTGACATTGTATGCATGTGCATAATGAGTCCATCCATTATCTGGCATTTAATTCCTGTGATATATTGGGACTGTTGTTTTACTAATGTATAATTGCCTGGAACTGCTTAATTGTTTAATTACTGTTATTTAATGCTTATTATTATTATGATTACTTATGAAATGTTATGTGGGTGCTTTGCACCGTTTTGTTTCTCTACTGCCATAATTGGTAATGATGGTAGGATGCCTTACCTCTTTTCTGTGTTTCTATTATTTCTGCCTATTTATAAATATGTTTCATCGAAGACGTCGACAAGGAGGGTGAAGCTCCCGAATTCCCCGACTTCTGGCCCGATCGCGACTAACACATACGGTGGGTTCATGGTGGCACGCCACGCGGATTTCTAGGTTATGTACGTCTAACCTTCCTCGGAGGGCCAGACTGCTGGTACATTAACCTAAATTCTGAACGTTTCATCTACGAGGGAGATGTGTCGATCTCGCTAGCTTGGGGGCGTCATGATCCGCCCATCTTCACGGGCAGCGTCAACGTGCATTTGGAGTTCTACTTGCCCATCCGGGAGATGTGGGGTGATCGCTATTATACCCCACAGGAGGATTCTTTTGTTTCCATTGCTCGAGCCCCGGCCCGTAATTCAGTAGCTCCTATGCGGGTCTCTTCTGATGAGCAAGACCCCGAGGAGGATCCTGACACAGTTCCTCCTCATCTCAGGGACTGATACTGTTGGTAGCTACTGATGGCTATCAGTGTTTATTTTGGGGCCTGATGTTTTATTATTTTGGTGGGCTGTATATGTGTGATCCTTTGAGTAGGTATAGTCTTGCTTTTTGGTATATCGGACCTTGTAACTAAACAGATTTGATATAAATATATATATATATATATATGAATATGCAATGTTGATCAAATGTATGCTTTACTTCTGTCTTGCTCTTTATTGCCATTTATGTTTCGTCACTACATTTTATTAATTAAAAAAAATATCGCCATTTTATTTATGCAGCTTTAACCAGACAAATTTAATCGTAATAAAAAGAACCGGGTCTTAACTTATAAATTTTATTTTTTGCATTATAAATAACAATATGACGTTCCCTCCCAAAAAGGAGCATTACATTTCTCATGTCCGAAGCCAAGCTTTTCATATGTTCCACTTCATTAAATTATTAGATGCTTATTGTTCCTTATGCTTTCTTTGGGTAAAAATTGGTTCCTATTAATTATTATGTTTCTGATCGTTAAAATTGAAAGATAATATGTAAGAATTAATAAAAAAATATAATTCACAAAAGAATAAGAATAAAAAATATTAAGAAGGAGAATAGGGAAGTCTAATATAAAAATATAGGAATGAATTTAAATAAAAATGCGTAATTCACATTTGAATTCAATATTCCTCCAAGTAAGATTATTTTACTAACTTTATGTTTACTCATTATTCTAAAACATATAAATTTATATTATTTTATTTTAAATTTATTAACTGATTTTTTTCTTTTTCATATTTTTATTGAAATTATAAAAATTAGATTTTTAATGCAAAAAAAGTGAAGGTGAAAGTCATGTTAAATTTGCTTGCCAATTCACCATCTAAATCCCTTTGTTTGGGTTAAACTTGATAGTTACCTCACTTGCTCAAGGAAGCCAAGGCTTGAAGATACAAAAAAATTACTTTTAAGGTTCTCAATCCTTTCATATTCTTTTTTTATTAGTGTTATTATTTAAATAGTAATGTTATAAAGTTAAAAAAAAAGTCAAAACTTTTACAAATTCAATTAAATTTAATGATGATTATTACTAGATGTAATAAAGTTGTAAGGACCACTAATCTATATAAGAATTAACAATCATACCAAATCATTTTGTCAAAAATTATGACAAGTTTTAATTGTTTAGGTTCTTTTATTCTTTTATTTGTGTACAACTATACAATTGTCTATTTCTTGCTAACTTCTTTATGACATTATTTTTCTTTCACAAAAAAAAAAATTGTTCATCCAAAATATTTATAAACTTGAGAAAAAAGATTGAGAATAAAATAGTTATTGATTTGTTTTGAAGACAATTAAAGGTTGAATAAATATTTTTTCTCCTTGAAAATTTATTTATTATTTTCATTTAATGTACACACTAGGAATAGAAATATAACCCACTTTTTTTGTAATTTTATATGAAAATTTTAAAGTACCAGTAAAGAAAAATACAAGAAATTAGATAAACCAAAATAAAATAGAAAATGTCCTACAAAATTATCAGGAAGATTTGTAGGAGTTTGTTAGTTAGATAGTAGTAGTGAGGAAAGTTTAAAATTGTGGATTCAATTAGCAGTTTATCAAATGATGTATGATTATATAAAAATAACAAAATATAAAAAAATAAAAAGACAAAAATATCTGTAGAATTCACATACGGGTTTACTAGCTAAGTATACATGCATAACATTTAATGCAAAAAATTATATTGGTGAAGAAAATCAAGTACAAGTCCTATCAGAGCGACTTTGTTTACAAAATTGACACTATACAAGTTCCTTCATTTTGTATACATGACTATTCAACAGAACCTAGTAATTACAGCCTTTGCCTATCCTGTAACCACTCCCTTTTATTATTAAAAGGATGAAACTATCATATAAAGTATGGTCAAACAGTAAAGATTTTATTCCGTCCTTTTCATGTACAAATGCCACATCCATTGTACTTGTATCTAGAAGTAATCATTCCTGAGTTTTATAATCCTGTAACTCAACCATGTTTAATGCAACTCTTCTCCAATTGTTCCGAGTTTTTCTTTTCAGACTAAACAGGTTGAGATTGTGACTTGGAATGATCATCTTGAGATTGAGAATTCAAATGACCATCTTGAGCCTGAGAGTTCCACTGTCCATCTTGAGCCTGAGAATTACGTCTATGGTAATTCTTGGCATTCTGAATGGCTTGTCTAAGTTCGGTGTACATTTTAACAGAAGACCCGGAAAAACTATTTAATTGACCAAGAAATCTAATCAAGCTTGCTCGAAATCGATCAAAACCTGAAACCCAGTCCTCTGAAGTGTCTTCTCTCAATAGATTATCTGTTGATTCGCTACCAATATCAGCCTTCCAGGATGTTATATGAGGATGATTTGCACCTTTACCCTGGTTCTTCTCTTGACGAGGTAAGAATCGGGCAGTTTCACCTGCTAAACTCTTCATAGAATCCACAACATCCTGGATAGGTAATTCACCAAGCTTTTCCAACCAGATATCACAGGTGGCATATATTGGAGGACCATGAATTCTCAGGGGTGGAGGTTGAAGCGTCCTCCTTTTTTTCTTGGCTGTTTTTTGTTGAAGAGAAACACATTTGTAAAGCCATCCATTTAAAGCCTCCAGATAGGATTTTTGAGCTCCAGTCCACTTGGCAAAACTTGATGATAGATAATACAGTTCATTTTCAAGATATGAAGTAATCTGCCTACGTAATTCAGAATGCATGGTGATTCTAGCATGGCTATTATTATACGCTGTTGACATGATCTGAAACTGAAGCTTGTGGCATTCAAACATCACTTCCCACATCCGACTTAACCTGCCATCAAAGCAAAAATAGAAACATATGAAACACAAAATTAATAACTTCATATTAATAGACACAAGTAAATCACATGCAAAAACCATACATTTCACGCCTAAGAAAACATAAGTGACAGATTGATCAATATTCAAAGGTTGTTAGTACAGCATCAGTAAGTTCCTAAGTTACAAAACAGAAAGCCAGGAACCTTGTATAGTCAATTACTGAAGTTAAACTTAGAACTTGGTAAATTGTCAATTACATTGAGCTATAAGATTAATCTTAATTTAGAAAAAAAAAAGTTTGACCTATTTAAATTCTATTTCACTATGAAAAAATGGATAAGAATTTGAAACTGTATTTCAGTTGTGTAAGCCTGACATAGAATGACTGTCATCATTTATCCATGTCATAAAGATTCGACAACGTTTTACGTTGGCTGTCGAATACCTAATACAACCCTCCTCTTTTATCCGGACTTGGGACCGGCTATGTAAAGATTTGCAACAAAGGTCAATATAGGGAGAGTTACATAGAATGACTGTCATAATAAACAAAAATATAAAATTCAGTCATTGAGCCTTTCTAGGTATTGACCATGATTGAATTTAATAAATTATAGCCTTTAGAGAAAAACTTTCAAATGAAGACCTTTATCAAATATTAGCAACTTTTACCAAACAAAAGTAATAGAAATTTCTAAAATACTTTTTCTCAAAAATCTTCTGTTTATTGGAGACACCAATTGCTCTTCTCAGATGGTGCACTTTTATCCCATTCTGGAAATATAATGTAACAGGGTAGTCAATCACGCCAAATCACGGCGCTATCACGGCGGAGCATTGCATCGCGCAGGTCTGCTGCTCCAAAGCTCCGTTTGCGTCGCATTTTGGTGTAATGGCTGTCGCAGCATGAGTCACGGCGGAGTCGCAGGCATCGTGGCTGCAATGCTTTTGCAGAAATTGAAACTCTGTTTAATTTCTTTTTAAATGAGATTCCTTTTTTACCCTCACTTAAGCTTTCAAAGTCTCTATTTTGCCCTCACTTAAACTAATGAATTCTTTATTTTGCCCTCACTTAAACTCACCTTCTTCAACCCAACGACCAATTTTTAGGGTTTGCAGCAGCTCTCCCCAAACAGAGCAGCCTATGCTCTTTCTTGCACAAACCCATTTGGCCGATTGTGGGCGAGGAGGGATTCGAACCCCCAACATCGTGGTTTGTAGCCACGTGCTCTAATCCTCTGAGCTACAGGCCCCACCCCATCTCCACCGGATCTATTCCCCGGAGTACCCTAAAAAAAGGGAACCTTTCCTCTCCCCAGCCATTTCGGCTTAAGAAGATGTGAAAGCGCCTCTCTCTCTATAAGAACGGTGCGTTCCGAGGTGTGAAGTGGGAGAGAAGGGATTTCATAATTGGGGTTTTGAATAAGACGACCTTTTCATTTTTCATTCTTATTACTTTTTCATATTGAAAAAGTAATAAGAATGAGAGGTGTTAAGCTTTTTATCATCCTGGCGCCGAGCTATTTTTCCGCAGGACCTCCCCTACAGTATCGTCACCGCAGTAGAGTTTAACCAAGAGCCGAGAAGATATCTCATCCTTCTGTGCTCACAAAGGCTGCTCTGTTTCGCACCTGTTTAACAGCCCTCTGTCCTCACAAATTCTTCACAATTGCTGCTCTGTTTGCACTTCCTTGCTCTGTTTCAGCAAGTTCCTAGCGCTCACGCAGTGCACGCACACTTCCCAGCCTCTGCACTCATCTGTTCACACTTTCTCAGCCTGTTTCAGTCTTTTCCGTCCAAGCCCATCTATGTTTCGCAGCTTCTCCGGCCTCCAGCCTCCATTAATCATGTCATCATCACTGATATTGACTTACTGTTATTATTTATGCCTTTATTAATGATGATTGTGTCTTTTAAGCTATATCTTCAAAGTATTAATGATGAATATATCTTGAGTAATTTTTGAGTTTTGAACATCTATTATGTGTACTAGAAATTATTTATGTTGTCCCTGCTATCTTCTATGTAGTGGCCATCCCGCTATCCACTATACCGCTATAGCGGATTTGGGGTCGCTCTGCGATTTTATCCGGGATTGACTACCGTGTAATGTAATATAAAGCCAACACAAGACAGCATGAAATAGAGCCTTAGTAAAACAAGAGGAACCTATAGAATCATACCCTTCAATCAACTCCTCCAGTTGTGGCTGAAGCTCTTTGTCCCGTAATTCTTCAATCCTCTTTGATATAGAGTCTATCCTGAGAATTGCAACTCTGATTCTTGAATGCAGATCCTTGACTATAGCACGCGTTTTATCAATTGTAGAGGTCTTTTCTCCTTTTGATTCCAGGTGCTGTAAGATTTTACACTTCATGTCATATTCCTTTCTGATCACCCCACTAGCCTGCAATTGACAGAAATAAGCAATGATATTAGCAAATAGACAGAGAAATGCCCATATTAAGATATAGATAAGAAAGTTATAAATGCAAGCCAACATGAAAATTCAGTATCTTAGAGGAAAGTCATAAATAAAAGAATTTCAAAAGTATAATATCTGGTGATACTACTGTTGTTGACCCCAAGTTCATACTTGATAGAATATATAGCAAGTTCTACACTTTCTCGTATGCTCTAATAGAATTTGGTGTTCCATGATGATTCAGATAATAGAAACTAAAATCCACAGCAATAAATGCCTTCTCATTATCTGCCTTACTATTGTCCATATTAATACATTATTAAGATTATCATCTACGTATTTGCACTTATCATCTGACCAATAAGGTCGAGAATCTATCCAAAATGATTAATGCATTATTAAATATGTCAATGTACTCCAACAATTGATTCAGATCAAGTGCAAGCCTAATGATAGATAAAGAAAACATCAAGGATAAAGCCCAGAGATGACAAAGCAACCATGAATTGCACAGATGCACAAAGGATAAAACCCACGATGTAGTAAAAGGAGTAATTGCCCTTATTTTTCATTCAATCACCCTCCTACACGGTCCTTCAATCTTAGCAGGTCAATTAATATTTTTTAAAATGAGCTAAAGATTCACATAGCCTCCTTATTGACCAAGATAACATTAGCAATAGGTCTATATCCAACCAATATTAAAATGAGAAACATAAAACTGAAATTTCTAAACCTTGATAGAAAACATCTATAAAAAGTGATGGCATATTTCTTGTATAACCTTTGACTGGTTTTTTCTTCAAAAAAAAAAGGAAAATCAAAGGGGAAAAAAAGAAAAGGAACAGCTTTCCAAGAGTATAGATGAGGGGAAAATAATGCAGAATAATTTTTCAAAGTTCCCAAAGTTCAAGTCTTCTATTTGAATTGTGGGGCTTAATAAAATCAATACTAATGACATGTTGCAGGTTCATAGGCTGCATAAGGCTCTTTCCCCTAATATGCGTATAATGTGTGGTGCTTACTCAAAATCAGTTCTGCACCTGTTCTTACACTGTTCTGCTGCTGTTTCTTAATGGAATTCCGTATTTGGCATTTTTGGGGAATGCTGGGTGGGTCCTAGGTCGCTGGACCAATTCTTGTAGACTAGCAGGCTTTGGTAGAAGTAAAGAGGCCAAATTTTTGTGGCAATGTGCAACCTATGCTAAACTTTGCTGTGTTTGGTTAAGTGTAACTCGTATTTTTAAGGAGTTTTCTATGGCACGACACTAGATTTGGGATAGGATTAGATGTTCGGCTTCTCAATGTTGTAAAGCACATGGCCTTTTTAATGGGGTTTACCTAACAAATATGTTGAGCGATTGGGCAGCTTTGCTCCGTTGATGTTTTCCTTTTTCTTTGCCATTTTCTGTTTTGTTCTCTTGTCAAGGAGGATTCCTTATCCTCCCTTCTCTTTGTAATTTTTTCTCTTCATCTTAATGAATTTCTTCATTTATCCAGAAAACAAATTGGCATGTTTGGAATTTTCATAATTTTGGGAATTTTTTTTTCTACTAAGAGTTTAGTAATATTTATAACAGGCAAACATCTGACTAAATTTTCCTTTTAATTGCATTGGTTTTATTCAGATTTTAAATATCTTGATGAATGATGAAAAGTTGGTGTCTACATGCTTCAAGCTTATAGACCTTTAGAAACTATTCAAATTATAAACTGGAGTCATTTCTCTACTACCAATCCTTTTGTGGAAGTAAGTTTCCCTCAAAGGTAAGGTCGCTTTTATTAGGTCAATAGTATTTAATGCCAACTATCGTTTGCAAGTGTGGAGACTATATAAGGCTTTATCCTATACGGTGTATGTGTTAGGATCCAATTGCAAGATATGGGACTTGAGTCCCACATCGGAAGTATGAGATTCCGGTGTGGGGTTTATATGGCCTTGGGCTCTCCAACCATAATGACTAGTTTTTGTGGTATGGTTCTCTTAAGGTTCGTATCAATTGGTATCAGAGCCTTCCACCATGCCTCTCAGCTGCAAACGAGCGGCGCAGATGGTGATGCCGACATTGCAGTGTTTGCCCGGGACTAGTCAGAGGGCTAGTGCACAGCCAGCCCACGTGGGCGTCGGGGCTGCGGAGCGTGGTGGACTGTTAAGATCCAATTGCAAGATATGGGACTTGAGTCTCACATCAGAAGTATGAGATTCTGGTGTGGGGTTTATATGCCCTTGGGCTCTCCAACCACAATGACTAGCTTTTGTGGTATGGTTCTCTTAAGGTTCGTATAAACACACATAAAAATCATGCTGCAATTCTAAGTTCTGTAACTACACTTTTACCTTTTTACAACACCCTTCACTTTTCACCTTATACCCATCTCCCACTTCCACCATGAAAGAGGGGGTGGACGTGACTTTCAAACCCACCTTCCCCACTAAATTCTAAGCAATGAAACTGTGGGAAGCCCCACAATCAATTAACACTATTACATCAACCCCCTGCAACCTTCCCTTCAATTTGAAAGACCTCCCTCCTGCTAACCCCATCAAACTATTATATCCCCACACAATCCCTTTTCCTCTGTTCTCCTATTTGACCTCCTCTTCTACTGCGATTTCAGCCTCTGGGCTTTCCACCTCATTTTCATCTTCCACCAATAACAGTCGCAGCTGTTTATTTTTACATACATGGCCAACTGAATACCTCTCATCACACCTAAAACACAATCCTTTCTTCATCCTGTCATAATACTTTGCATCAGGCGATTCTCTGAAATTCCTCCCTCTCTTACTGACATTTGTAGACTCTTGGGCTTTGGGCAGGGCTTTATCATTTGCCTCTATTGAAGAAGAGCCCACCATGCTCCCAAAATTTGCCCCCTTCCAACTAGAAATGCCGCCTGTGTTTGACCCCTTCCAGCCTCCACTATTATATGTCACAACAGTGTTTTGGGTCCCTGTCCTATTGTTGGTCATCGTCCTTGCAGTAGAAACGCCCTTCCACCCTCTTTCCATCAGCTCCTTGATGATTTCTTCATTTTTCTCATCAATAAGTTGAGCCAGCTCCATCATATCCCTCAAAGAATTCACCTTGTGTACTCGTAGCTCCCTCCTTATCCCTTCCCTCAACCCATTCAAGAAAATGCTCCTCAAGAATTGATGGTCTGAAATTCTTAAGGACCCAGCATAGATTTTGAACTGCCTTCTGTACCCGCTCACTGACCCATCCCCTTGCTTCAATGCCATTAGCAATTCTTAAGGATTCTGCACAGCAGAAGGATGAAACCTTCGAATAATGGCCTCTCAGAAACAGAAAGGGAGGGAAGGATTAGGAATAATGTGATACCAAATAAGGGAAGAGGGATCTCTTCCTTTCCTTTCCACCCTAAAAGGCCATACCAAATAAAGCCTATATGAAATGTTGCCATGAATGGGCAAGGAACAATTCAAATGCCATTCACTAACATCACCAAAAGACAATGTTGTCCATACTATGCGAAATCTTTGGAAAACTCCTCTCCTATGTAAATGCTAATTTATCAAGAATATGAAAGAATAGCATCTCAAATAATTAATTCATTGCCAGATATAATTCTTCAAAAAAAATTGTCTTCCACAATTGAATCTAATAAATGAGATTTTGAAAGTAAACACTCTCTAAAGAAAAATCTTTTATGGATAGTACTAAGGATATCAAGGGTTGAACTCAAAAATTTGGTCAACTAGATTCTAAAATCATGTCATGTTAAGTAACCACTTAACCTATCACCTTAAGTGTTGTAATATATTAACATTAATATCAAATATGTACAGATACGTTTCTTATTCTTGTTTTTATTAGGGCTGATTTTTCTCCCTTATTTTTAGGATAGCAATTAATAGCTTTAGCCTATATATATTGTAACCTTCTCTGTACAGAAATATTCAAGGAATAATATTCATACATTCCAACATTCCTTCTTTCTATATGGTATCAGCACCTAGGTCGTTCCTAGGGCTTGCCTTTGTTTTTTTTCGTTTTGAGCAGCCTTACTGCTGTCTCCTCCTTCCTTTGCAGCCTTATTGCTCAGCCAGAAAAACCACCACCACCACCACTTGTCACCGCCTTTTTTTGCCTCACCACCACCGCCGGACTGCTTGTCGGCTTGTTTCCGGCCACCACCGAAAGGCCCATCCCAAATCGATCAGCCACGCGCCGCCACCTCGCCGCTGCAATGTACGCGCGTGGGAGCCACGCGCCGCCCTCCAGACCGCCGTTCACCGCGCGACCACCGCCGTTCTGCTCGTCGGCTCCTCCCCGTTACTTTTTGACCATTTTCGGGTCCAACCGGCATGTCTACAAGACACCCGCCCTCCACCATCAATACGCCGCCCACGGTCGTCGTCCAACGCCTCGGTGGCCGTTGCAACCCTGAATCCCCATGATATTTCAGTGTTACACTCTACTTATCACCTCAATGGTAAGAATTATCTCCAATGGGCCCAGGTTATTCGCACCACTCTCAAGGGTCGTCGAAAGTTGTCGCACATTGTCGGGATCCTCCGAAGGCCGATGACCCACGCTTGGCATTTGGGATGATGAAGATTCTTTGATTATGACTTGGCTATGGAACTCTATGACACCCGATATCGGTAAGAATTGTATGTTTTTTACTTCGCACGTGAAATTTGGGATAGTTTGAGTCAAACCTATTCTATGAAACAAGATATTGCTTTGCGTGTTATGATTTAGAAAACACCATTTTTAATACCAAGCAAGGATCTCTTTCTCACACGATTATTATGGTACTCAATGGTTTATGGATTGAGTGGATCAAAACCAGGATCTCAAGATGAAATGCACCGAGGATTCTCGCTACTTTAACCAAGTTTATTGAGCGTGAACGGTCTTTAAGTTTCTCTCTCGGTTGAATTCGAGTATGATCCTATTCGGGTTCGATTTTAGGTAAGGACAAGCTTCCTTCTCTCTC
Source organism: Ormosia semicastrata (assembly GCA_029884595.1). NCBI lineage: Eukaryota > Viridiplantae > Streptophyta > Magnoliopsida > Fabales > Fabaceae > Ormosia > Ormosia semicastrata. Next base: position 16,535,059 of record JAQQTO010000042.1, on the reverse strand, counting down.
TCCGAGGTGTTCTACACAGTTAGGGGGGAAGAGAGTCGTCGGGCGGTCATGTTGAATAATGGTAATTCCGGTGATGGTTCTGCTTTGGCCGCTGGCAAAGGTCCTATTGGTAGGTTATCATCTGAAAGGCCTGGCTCATCTTCTTGGAAGTCGTCTGCCAAACGTGAAGAGCGCTGGTGTCCTTTTTGCAAGAATTCTGGTCACACTAAGGACACTTGTTTTAAACTCCATGGCAGAAATAAGGTTCTTGGTCGCTCTGGGGGTTTTAAAGGCAGTCAACAAAGGCAAGTTAATCGACAAAGGTCCAACTTAGTTATTGAGGGTGAAGAGGTCTCTGCACCACCATCTGGAGAGGCCATTCCGGCGCTTAGTAAAGCCGAGTTGGATCGTTTGCGCACTCTCTTGGACTCTATGAGTAAGCCTTCTGGCACTTGTTCTCTAACCATGACTGGTAAGAATTTAAGCTCTTTTTCCTTTAATGTTTCTAGTACTGTATCTGAGGATCTCTGGATTGTTGACTCTGGTGCTACTGATCATATGACCCCTTATCCCTCATATTTTTCCACTTACTCTAAATTATCTGGTAAGCATCACATCACGGTTGCTAGTGGATCCCATGTCCCTGTTTTAGGATGTGGTACTATTTCACTTCACCCTTCCCTTCCTTTACATAATGTGCTTCATGTCCCTCATTTGTCTAATAACCTTATTTCTATTCATAAGCTTACCACAGATTTAAACTGTACAGTGACCTTCTTTCCCTCTCATTGTGTGTTTCGTGGATCTTACCACGGGGAGACGATTGGGGTTGCTAAGGAACAGGAGGGTTATATGTTCTACATCGCCTCATGGTCGTACTAGTCCAATGATGTCCACATCTAATCATGCGACAAGTTCCACTTCTGCTGCATCTCGATATGGCTTCACCACAAACGCCTTGGTCATCCTCCTTTCAGTCTTCTTAGGTCTTTATTTCCGCAATTGTTTACCAATGAGTCTGTTGAGTCTTTTCTTTGTGATGTTTGTCAGTTTGCAAAACACCATCGCACAACTTTTTCTCCAAATAATAATAAAAGTATTGAACCTTTTGATCTTATTCATTCTGATGTGTGGGGACCTTCCTCTAATTCTAATATATCTAGTGCAAAATGGTTTGTTTCATTTATTGATGACTGCACTAGGGTCACATGGATATTTCTTATGAAGGATAAATCTGAAGTATTTCAAATATTCTAGAATTTCTATCGCATGGTTCAAACCCAGTTTGAAAAATCTATAAAACGGTTACGATCTGATAATGGCAAGGAATATGTGAATCAACATTTCACAAAATTCCTTCAAGAACATGGTGTGTTACATGAGTTAACTTGTGTTGATACTCCCCAACAAAATGGGGTTGCAGAAAGAAAGAACCGTCATCTCCTAAAAATTGCAAGAGCTCTTTTATTCCAAATGTCTGTCCCTAAGTCTTATTGGGAGAAAACTGTCTTAACTGCCGCATACTTGATAAACAGATTGCCCTCCCGTGTCTTGGATGGTCTTAGTCCTGTGCAAGTCATGACTTCCTTCTTCCCTTCCGTTCCTACCATGAAGAATCTCCTGTGTCGTGTCTTTGGCTGTGTTGCCTTTGTTCATATCCATAGTCAATATCGTGGTAAGTTGGATCCTAGGGCTGTCAAATGTATCTTCATAGGGTATGCACAAGACAAAAAAGGGTACAAATGTTATCATCCTCAAAGTCATCGTGTCTATGTCTCCATGGATGTCACTTTTCATGAGTCCGAGTCTTTTCACCATGGTCCTCAGCTTCAGGGGGAGAGTGGTCAAGAAGCTGAGTCTCTTGAGTCATCTTTTGTTCCTCTTCTGGTTGAATCTACTGAGTCATCTATCCCTCCTCTGATAAAGGATGTGGCATCATCTTCTGGTACTTCGAGACACCTAAAGATCGATACAAGCAGTGTATTATCGAAAAACCCAACCTGGTCCAACAAAGAAATTTTCAGCTTCGGTCCTAACCGAGAGGTAAGCATTCCTGATTCTGAGCCTTTGAATAATTCTTTACATGATATTTGTGAACCTAACCCTGATGACTTGCCAATAGCCTTAAGAAAAGCCAGAAGAACTTGTGCAAAATACCCCATATCTCAGTATGTGTCCACTAAAAACCTATCAGTACAGCATCGGAGTTTTATTTCAACAATAGATTCTATCAAAGTCCCTACTTCAGTACAAGAAGCATTAATGGATAAGAATTGGGTTCAAGCCATGCATGAAGAAATGAGTGCTTTAAACAAGAATGAGACTTGGGAAATTGTTGAGAAGCCGAAGGACAAAAGAATAGTTGGGTGCAGATGGATTTACACAGTGAAATATCGGTCTGATGGTACTCTAGACAGGTACAAAGCAAGGCTGGTTGCAAAAGGGTATACTCAGACATATGGGATTGATTATGAGGAAACATTTGCCCCAATAGCAAAGATGAACACAATCGGGATCATTCTCTCCTTGGCGGCAAAGACACTTTGGATGGGACTTGCACCGATTTGATGTTAAAAATGCTTTTCTCCATGGGAATTTGGAAGAGGAAGTATATATGGACATTCCACCAGGATATGGACCTACCGGTGGAGGGAATATGGTGTGCAAGTTAAAGAAGGCCTTATATGGACTCAAGCACTCCTCGTGCTTGGTTTGGGAGGTTCACCAATACTATGGTGTCCTTAGGTTATAGGCAGAGCCAAGGAGATCATACCCTCTTTATAAAACATTCCGAAGAAGGTAAGCTTACACTTCTTCTGGTTTATGTTGATGACATGATCATCGCTGGTGATGATGAGGTTGAGAAACAGGTCTTAAAAGAAAAATTAGTCACACGCTTGAAATGAAAGACTTGGGAAGTCAAGTACTTCCTTGGGATAGAGGTTGCCTATTCCAAACAAGGCATCTTTATTTCCCAAAGGAAATATGTCCTGGATCTTCTGAAGGAAACAGGTAAGCTAGGTTGCAAAACCACAGGGGCGCCTATTGAACAAAATCACAGGATTGGAAACAATGAGGAGAGCCCAAGGGTGGATAAGACACAATATCAGAGACTTGTGGGAAAACTGATATATTTGTCTCACACCAGACCTGACATAGCCTATGCTGTCAGTGTGGTTTAGCCAGTTCATGCATGATCCTCGTGAGAGACATATGCTAGTCAGAATAGAATTCTTCAAGATTTGAAGACAAACCCGGAAGAGGACGTCTATTTCGGAAAGAACAAACATTGACCATTGAAACCTATACGGATGCGATTATGCCGGGTCGGTTGTCGACAAAGGCGGTCTACCTCGTGTTACCGCATGTTTTTAGGAGGAAACTTGGTGACTTGGAGAAGTAAGAAACAGAATGTGGTTGCAAGGTCAAGTGCGAGGTTGAATTTCGAGCTATGGCACAAGGAATTTGTGAATCATTATGGATGAGAATCATACTCGATGATCTCGTGGATAAAGTATGAAGCTCCTATGAGGTTACTTTGTGATAACAAGTCAAGCAATCAGCATTGCTCACAACCCGGCTTCAACATGATCGGACAAAGCATATAGAGATTGATCGTCATTTTATCAAGGAAAAATTAGATGATGGCCTTATAACTACAGAGTACGTCCCTTCAGAGCACCAATTAGCAGACGTCTTCACCAAGGGGCTTCCCACAAAGCGATTTCAAAGTCTTACTTGCAAGTTGGGAATGATTGATATTCACTCACCAGCTTGAGGGGGAGTGTTGTAATATATTAACATTAATATCAGATATGTACAGATACGTTTCTTATTCTTGTTTTTATTAGGGCTGATTTTTCTCCCTTATTTTTAGGATAGCAATTAATAGCTTTAACCTATATATATTGTAACCTTCTCTGTACAGAAATATTCAAGGAATAATATTCATACATTCCAACATTCCTTCTTTCTATATTAAGCATGGACCCAAATATGGTTTATATAACTGTAAGACTTACTAGAAGAAAAACAGAAATGAAAATTCTCAACAATAGGAGAACCTGGAGAGACAAGAAGAAGATAAGAAAAGGAAGGGAAAGGATACGACAGTACAAGAGGATATGATATGATAAGGCATGATAGGATAAGACATGATAGGATAAGACGCTGATAAACTTTTATAAAATCCATTTTTTGGTGCACAACTATATAAACATTCTCAAAGCATAAAAAAACATTTACATTAGAAAAAAAATTCCCTTCTTCCATAGCCCTGGGGAGGGGGGGTCAATGAGCTGATGGGGTGATGGTTGGGGTGCAGGTGATGGCCGTGCTAGTGCTCATGGTCAATTTGATGGTGGTGGCAGTGGTGTGGGTGGTGTTGGTGGTCTGGTGCTGAGGAAAGTGGAAATGGTGTTATACAAGTTTTCTTATTAAGCCTTATATATGGAAAATAAGAAATCCTCAACCAAAGCTACCATTTGGATAAGTTTATACAGTCCAATGCATGCACCAAATGTTGTATAAAGCTATATAGGATAACATATCATTTCTAGTCCAACTGTGTCGAGGGTGCCAAACAGACCGTAAAAAATGAGATGCCACCAATCATGACCATAATTCCATGTGCCTTTTTGTGTGTGTGTGGGCGCGTATAAAACGGAAAGAAGCTGTATCAAACCAATAAACGGTTTCACTTAGGAACAGCTGATATCCTTTATTCTAAGGCATGTACCTTTTTGCTTAAAATACTTGTTAATAAAATGACATCAGAGTTTAGTCTACGATCCAAAACTAGACATCTGCAACATTCTATTATCAAAACGTTAACATACCCAAAATACACAAATATTGCTGTAATTGTTGTTAAGAAATACACAGTAGACAGTACCTTGACTTCATCATAGAGCTTCCTTTCCCATGCATATAATCTATCCAAGGTTGACGCATGACTTCCAGAGATCATGCAGAAATTATCAAAGAGATTATTTGTAAGGTCCTCTATATCATCTTTTGAGTTTGCTCCCAATGGGTTTCTGGATGAAGAGGATTGAGATGATGTCATCGTATGCCAAGTTAAATACTTAACCGAGTTTTGAGCAGGTTCTAAGAAGATATAAAGAAAAATATTAGATATAGAATTCCAGAAACAGCTTTCAACAAACAGCAATGACTATGGGTGGAGAGTATTTCATAAGCTTCTAATCACACAGCATATTGGAGAGTTCTTAAATACCCAAATAAGCACAAAAAAGGTTAGGAACATGAATCATATTAACAATTAAGGTGGATCAGAAACCCACTACTATCGAAATTCAATATAAAACTTCCAACAATACCAAGGTCCAATAATAGGATATGCATCATTCCTACTGGGGCAAATAGTCCTAAGGAGTATGTCTGAACTAACAATTAGACTGGTTCAACCAAAGATGATCAACAAAGTTCTGGTAACATGAAAGATCAAAAGCAAAAAGACTAAAAAGAATACCTTCCGGAACTTGACTGGGGTCTTCCCCACATGAAAAACATGCCTTCAAAAATGAGGATGCCACAGAACCATCTGTTACAAATAAGAATTCTCTTGTTTAAACTTTAAAGCGTTTCATCTTGAAATTAATTACATAGGGGGAATGAAAAGAAACATCTAAAAACCTCTTAGAAACTGAAACTTGTTTTTTAAACCCTACGAACAACAACATGATATTTAGTAAAAAACGTACCATGATCTCAGTTACAGACATTTGGGCAGGAATTGCCAATATCCTATAGGGCAAATTCCTTTTTCTTTTTTCAGCTAAGTATCTATAGAGTATATCTTATGTAGTCTACAGAATTGGCATAGTTTATAAACTATAGGTAAAAGCACAACATGTCATACAAAACCTCATCACTTTTATTTTACTTGAACTGTTGAACATATCTACAAATGAATTTGGATGCTCTCATGTGAGATTTTCACATGACAGAGACATTTAAAGTGAGTGATAAACACAGATTTTGTCCTGTCCAGGATCTATTTAAGTATGTCTCTCCACATGACCCTGACAAGTAAAAAACTCAGACATATAGAGATTAGAGAGCTCAAATTTTAATATTCCCCAAATGATAACGGACACAGAGACAGATAGAGATTAGAGAGCTAGAAAAATTACTTTCTTTCGATGGAAATATAGGACGAAAGTGCAACTTATTTGCTTCAAGCATTCTTGGAACCTCTTTGCCAGATTCGGAGGCTTTAACAAAAAGGAATTCAATATCTTTCATGCTTGAAAAGAAATCCTTAGGGAAAACTTTATTTTCACTGTGATTTTCTTTCTCCATTGATTTATTTGTTTCACTTGGAAGCAAAGCTACTGTAGATGTTGTCTTTAATGGTGATACATCAGGAGAGTTCTCCTTCTTCCCATTCACAAATTCAACTTCAGAAGCTGAATCCCCTGTCAGAGGCTTATTTGTGGCAGGTAATGTATTGGCTTGAACATGGTCATTAACTCTATTAAAATTTTCAAATCTTCGGACTAGAGTATCTGTGGCAGGCTCATCATCAAATTCATCATCAGAATCCCGAAAGTCTTCCCTTCCATGAGAAGAAACCTTCTCTTCATCATCTTCCAACTCAGGAATTCCTTCTTCCTCCCTTAGTCGTGTTATATCATCAGCACTCCTCATATCTTGGTGCATGCCCTTCCCTTCTTGAAAAGAAAATTGGTGGTCAATAGGATGAAAAAGACCAAAGAAATCCCATGGTGGAGTTCCAACTGGAAGAGAAGAATCTTCAAATGCTGATGTTTCAGACCTTTCAGTAGAACGAGGAGTGGCATTGTGCAGAGTACCTGATGATGTTACTGTTCCTATAACAGGTACAGGTGGTTTTTCTTCAACCTTTTTAGAAGAACTACTGCTAAATTTCATATGATTTGCTTGGAACTTACTAGAGCTAGGAGGAGAGCGAGTTGGAGAGAAGGTTTCAGCTGCATCAATGCGTTGTGACACAGATGGCGAAGAGAATGAGAGTTGGGACAGGGTCTTCTCACTAAAAGCAAGTGGCTCTGGCGTTGCATTAGTGGAACTGTATAAGGAAGATTCAATTGGTGCTTCAGGTTCTGTGAATTTTCTCAGAGCTGTTCCTGTATTTTTCAGTGACTGGACATATGAAACATGAGCAGCTGCTAGTGAGCAACGCCCATCAAGTGCTTGCCTAACAAACTTCCTCCTTTCACGGCACAGCTGGAGTGCCTTATCATCATCCATTTTGGAGCTTGTGGCCCCCATTATCCCAGACCTAGCCTTAGCTTTCCCTTTATGGAAATTTTGGAGTAGGACTTCTATCTGCAAATTAATTCAGTATCAAATATATTAGGGAAACAATGAATTAATTTTAGACAAGTAGTAAAGACAATAAACCCAGTAACAATTGCTACAAGAAAATTACAGCCTAGAAGCGTCGTTATATGCACAGAAACTAGATTCTGAAACATTGTAATAGTCAATAGCATCAAGTCTAAACAAGTGGTAGAAATGTTTTAACTACGAAATATCTCCATCAATATCCATCTGGACAGAAAAGCAAACAAAAATGAATCTGACCAACACACTGGGAAAAAAAATTTAAAAAAAAAGTTAATGAAATCATCACTGCAACAAACAGCACCAACAATTGCTGAAGGAAAACCATTTCAATCAAAGAAAAAAGAACAACCACTCTCCCAACTAACGAATTTCTAGGCAATTTTGTTCGCTTACCTGAAAAAGGGCTAAAAAACCAGATAACATGCTCGAACAATGCTGCCTTTACCCACAAAAACAGATGAAACTATGTTCATCATCAAAATATTGCCAAAAAAGAATATCATGAATATTCCCACACTCAAACTTCCCCAACCGCCCCTCCCACCCCACCCCACTTTTAGCATAGAGACAACAACCAAACCCACATAACAGCACTTCTACATACAATATGCATAAACTATTCTGCTACTAAAACTATTGAGGCATTGAAATAGGTAGAGCTCCAGGAAAAAGAAGATAACCCAATACAGCAAACCAGAATAGCAACAAATTAATGCAAATTTCACAACCCAATGCGAACTACAGTGCATGGAGATGCAGAAAGCAATGAAATATAACACAAAGGAGACAACTTTCAAGGAAGTGAAAGAAAACCCACCTACAAAATGGGAAAACAAAAAGTGGGTAATTCTCAAAAATAAATAAATACAAAACTATCAATCAAACCCAAACACAGTTATATAGCAGGAACAAACAGAATTCCCAAGAAAAAAAAAGGGGTCAGTGAACAGAAAGCAAAACAAAAAAGGAATGGAGTTTGATGAAGTTGGGAATTTGGTGTACCGAGGGTGCAGTGAATCAGTGGTGCATGCCAAGAACTTGGATTTCAGCGAGAATTATTGACAGAGATGGGATTTTTCTGGAGAGAAAGAGAAAGTGAAAGACAAGAGAAAAAATATTGCTGGATAGACGGAAAAAAGAAAAAAAAAAGTGGGAGAAGAATCTTGATCGGCGCATAGCTGCTTCCATGCAAAAGGCACATAGAACCTGACTGTGGACCCCACTCGGTGTGTTGGAAGAGGCGCGTGAGCAACACTCGCTTGAGGATTCTGATAAAAATTGTACTAGCTTTCTTGTTGTAGCATTTAATTTTCGTTTTTACAAACCATTCACGAAGTTCAAAGTTCATGTATGTTAAATGTTTATTTGTTCTTTTCTTCAAAGTTATGTATGATTTTTTGTTCATTTCACTTTGATTGTGAATTGGAGTAGTTTTTATAATTGAATTCATGGTCAAAATATTTTAAACTAGTATTTTTATCCGTGCAATGCACGGGGTGATTAAAAAGTAGATTATGTTAAAAATGTATATAAAATATAATATTAAATTATTTAATTGATATAAAAATAAAGATTTAATAATATTAAAAGATTGAAATATATGTTTATAAAAATATGACAAAATTAATTACACTTACAAATGAAAAAATAAATATGAATTAGAAAAATATATTTAAAATGATAAAAATAAATTAAAAATTAACTAATAAATAACATTAATTCAATAATTAATTTATATTATACTCGAGTTTTTTTTAAAAAAAATTGTAAATAATATTTTTCGTTGTTATTTTGTAAATTTTTTATTCCCGTACATAATAATATATTTTAATGTAGAGATATCAATCTTAGGCTATTTAAATAAAAAATATTATAAAAAATCTTTCATAATCTTTTCAAATTTATTTCTTAATCTAAAAATTCTAAAAAATTAATAACAAACTAAAGCAACTTACCTATGTTAAGAATAACAAAGAATTTGCCTAAGAAAAAAATTTGGGTATAATTTTAATGACAAATTAAGCATACATATGTTTATTTGAAGAAATCAAACTTCTGCCCAAGAGCATAGCTTCTTAACATCTTTGTACCAACACATGATATATATGCAGAACTCTTTTTTCCTCTACATATATACCTCATGGTATGTACTGCTTTTCTTGCCTTAATGAATGACACTCAATCTCAGCTTGTATAATCTATGAAAGTAAGTCAATTATCAAATAAAAATTAAAAAAGCATGATTTCTTAATCTGCAAAATAAGATTTTCAGTAGCCATAAGTACAAAAATCATACCAAAAGAGACAAAGTTATAATAATAGATTTACAATTTTCACACTTCTCACCCAAGAAACCACCTGCTTGAGTAGTAGTAAAGAATTTATTCCACAAAACTGCAGCATTATTGCAAAAAAAGATAATGTTCTAAAAGTAATAATATTAAAAAAAGGTACAAATAAAGAAAAAAAATAGAGAATGCACAAACCTGTATAAATAGCCGCTGTGAATAAAGGACCTAAAAATACAAGTTTGTCAATCATATTCATTAACTGACCATCAAAGTTTAATTTATTAAAAGCAAAATTCATGTCTAAAATGACAAAAAAAAAACTTTAAAATATAAGTACAATAATTTTACTATGATAAAAAAATCTATTTATGCCAACCTATCATAGTATATCCAAAAAACATATCACTATTAATGAGTAGAATTTCCAAGTCAGAGAATAAAATATTTTAAAAGCAACCAAAAGATATAACAATGTCATAGGTAACGAAAATATTTAAAAAAATAAAAAAAAATGACATGACAGCAGAAAAAAAATAACCTTTTCACCATTATTATTAAGAGATAAAGATACAATAAACACAACTTGTAAAAGAGAGCATGAGATGCAATTACAAAGAAGCATGCATTTGATATAAATATACTTAAGAAACCAATTCATGCAGCTGCATGTTTAAGAAAGAATGCCAGAAAAATAAACAATGAACATAGGAAACTTAATATATAAAACACCAGAAATTGTACATGTCAGAATAAGTATCCTACGGGGGGTGAATAGTTGGGTGATTTGAGGCCTTAATTGGTTTGCCAAAGGCCTGATCATTATTTTAGGATCATCTATACGTATCAATTCATAACATGGTATTGGAATAAAATAGGAAAATACTATGAATCACAACTCTTGAAAAAAATAAGAGAGCATTTATCCTTGATTTAAAGTCAAGTAGATTACCAAAAATCTTTCAAATGAAAACAAAGAATTAGAACTACCAAAAAAATTTTGAGAGCAAGGAATGATCAAATGAACTCGTTTTTGGTTCAAATATTATATTAACTATTAATCATACCTTTGTGACTTCAATATAAATTCAGTTGCTCGATTTTTCAGAACCTACCAAAGCAATTATTTAATTAAAAAAGTCAGAAACAATACTTCTAGTCACACGAATGAGAAGAACAATGAACAAATTAAATCACACACAAACAACATTTCTGTAATAAAAGAAATGAAGGTTCTGATTCATCAACAAACTTAATATAGACTCAAAAACAATGAAAAAAAAAGAAAAAAATGATAGTTGTTGAAGTCCTTACCAATGCAGCATGTTCCTTGCTTTTCTTCGCTTACATAACTTGTATGTCAATGATTTTGGCCCATTCTTCATTGTTGGAGGTTACTATCAAAATTAACATTTCTAAATCTAAATATTTTTGTAAAGTACAAATTTCTCTTTATCATGAATGGAATTAATTATGGAATAAAACCTTAAATCCGACACCAAGAAGACTATTCATCGTCCTCACAATTTTGCCAAGACTCTGTACTAGCTCCGACCTCAGCTAGTGAAAGAATCTCCTTCCATCTCTCAAAAGATCATCACTTGGAGCAATTGGAAGGATCGATTTTTTTTATAAAAAAAAAGAATCAACTATCAGATAAGAAGAAATAGGTAAAAAGGTTGAGAAGTAATGAAGAATGAACATAGAAAAGGGGATATTGGGGCTCGTAGTCACAATCATTTTGGTTTTCTTTCCATCCTTCTCATATTCTCTCTCAGTTCCAACAGCTATTAGCAATCCAATCATGTCTAACAAATAATGCAAAATGAGTACGATTAATTAAGTATAACCAAATAAGCGATTATATATATATATATAAAGAGGAGCAAGAATACACCTGCAAGCATATACTTGATGTTCCGCTAAAGAGTTATGTTTTCTGCCACCTGAAGCATAGTAATAAATTCAAATTTGAGAACAAAGGAAGAAGAGATAAATAAGAGAGGAAGCAAATAAATTATATTAATCAGTTTTTGTTAGGCCTAGCTTGTATGCCATCACATATGTAGCTTATGTAACGCTCCTTTTTGGGAGGGAACGTCACATTGTCAATTACAATGTGGAAATAAAATTATCTAAGTTAAAACCCGGTTCTTTATAATATAATATGAATTTACTTGATTATAGTCATGTAATTAAATTGGAGAATATTTTTTTATGTTATAATAATAATAATTAATAACCTCAATGACAAGACATAAACGGAAATAGAGAATAAACAAAAGTAAAGCATACACTAGAATTAACTTTGAATTATATATATATATATATATATATATATATATATATATATATATATATATATTATATTTGTCAAACTATTTAGTTACAAAATCTGGTATACCAAAAAGCAAAACTATACCTGCCCCAAAGGATCATACATATACATTCCCACGGTGTCAGAAATATACAGCCCACTACAAAAGACATCAGGCCCCAAAAATAAAAACACTAGCAACCATCAGTAGCTACTAGTAATGTCAGTCCCTCAGATGAGGAGGAATCGAAGCAGGATCCTCTTCAGGATCCTCCGCGAGGTCATCCTCTGGGACCTCTTCGGGGTCTTCCTCATCAGAGGAAACCTCCATAGGAGCCACTAAATAACGGGTCGGGGCCCGAGCAGTGGAAACAAAAGTATCCTCCCGTGGGGTGTAGTGGCGGTCACCCCACATCTCTCGGATGGGCAAGTAGAATTCCAGACACACACTGATGCTGCCCATGAAGATGGGCGAATCATGACGCCTCCAAGCTAGTGAGATCGACACCTCTCCCTCGTAGATGAACCGCTCGGAGTTTAGGTTAATCTACCAGCAGTCTGGCCCTCCGAGGAAAATCAGACGTACATAACCCAGAAATCCACTCGGGTACGCCGCCATGATCCGACACTAGACGTTAATCGCAATCGGGCCAAAAGCCAAGGAAATCGAGAGCTTCGCCTTCTTTGCCGTTGTCTTCGATAGAACACAATATACAGATGGGAAATAATAGAAAGACAAGGAAGAGGTAAGACATTCTACCATCATTACCAATTATAGCAACAAGAAACAAAATGGCGCAAAGCGCCCACATAGCATTTTTTGATAGCAATAATGATAATAAACATTAAGTAGCAGTTATAAGCAACCAAACAGTTCCAGGCAGTTATATATATCAGTAATACAACAGTTCCAATTATAATAACAATAAATGCCAGCTAATTCATGGACCCATTATGCACATGCATACAAAGTCAAAATCCTACTCCATGGAGCTAGACACAAAACAGTCGGAGAGAACGATCATGAGGTATGTCTGTATTCTTGGCTGCCGAGGCCCTCAAGTGCTATAATTCTCAATTTATCAACGTGCACATCATTGCATTTTACAAGACATTTTACACAGATCTCGATATAGGACAGTGTCTAGTCAGGATCATCGGTGCATTTGCATCGGTTTGTCCCATGGTCCAGCGGGGCTACCAACTACCCGCTGTGAGACACCCGCGCCTTAACACCCCCAAGGTCAACTGCAGGACCTACACTTGTCTATTCGCACCCGCACAAAGGTGTGATTCAACTCCTAGGCTATATGGCCTTAACAAAGTCCAACGGACATTCACAAAACATACAGACTCTATGCATAATCATGTATGATCATTATTACATACTATTCCACAATATGTCACAATTGGCCAAAGCAAGAGTCAACACAATCATTGGTCACTCACATGGACCCACAATATCATAATATTGTTATTAATTAAATTAATACATTTTTAAAGTGTATTATGAATTCTTGCTTAGGTTTAGTTTTTCTTACAAGGTTTGTCTCTAAAGGAATTCTCTTAATTAATTAAATTCTCTTAGGTAATTTATTCACATATACTTAGAAGGTTATTCTAAGATCTCAAAGTTTCACACTCTCTTGTTCTTACCCTAATTAAAATTATCCTAAGTCTTATGAAAATTCCATTCTTGGTTCTTTAAAATTTAAGAATCTCAAAGTATAATTTAATTTTCCCATTTGCTAATTCTTGCATCCTATTACATTAATTTAATCACTAGGTGTTAGGTGATAAATTTTAAATTTTGGATTCGACGGAGAAAATGCCTCTAGTGTACAAATGTGAGGTTACCTTTCGACAAAAAATAACATGACAGAATCAATGTTGGTAGGAAAACATTATTTGACCGGAATGGCTAAAAGTCAAGTTCTATCGGATGAAGATTATGTCGGGTAAAGATCAATTCTGTCGACTGATGCATAAAGCTGTCGAATATGCTAGGAGGTCAGTTCTGTTGAATGATATATAAAACTGTCGAATATGCTAGAAGGTCAGCAGAAATCCTAATTCAATGGATGGTGTTGACGTTGGAGAAATTTTCCAAGTGTTGAACCGATGAAAGTACTAAAGGGTTAGAAGTTCTAATTCGACGGATATTAACATTGGAGGAGTTTCTCTCGTGTTGAATCGACAAAAATGCTAAAGGGTTAGAAATTCTAACTCGACGGATATTGACATTGGAGGAGTTTCTCTCGTGTTGAATCGACGAAAGTGCTAAATGGTTAGAAATTCTAATTCGACGGATATTGACATTGGAGGAGTTTCTCTTCATTAATTACATAATATACACTTGATTAATTATGAATTCCAATTTTTTTACAATTGTTCACAAAGAACCCCAAATTTTGGGCCTCAAAACCATGGCCCTCCGAGAACCAATTCGACATCATTTTCTTCCATTTCATGCATTTCAATCCATTGAAATACATCAATATACACCAACAAACAATCTAATAGCACAGACACATTATAAACGACATGCAAACATACTAATCATACAAACCAAGAATAACCCTCAATAGGGTTTTCTCACAATCAATCACAGACAAGGTTTCTAAATGCTAATAGAGGTTGAGGAGGAGTGTCTTCCTCTTACCTTAGTGAAGAACAAGGAAAAGCAAGCTCCTTTTGTCCTTGAAATTTTGTGCTTCTCCACCACAAGATCCTTGGGTGTTCAAATCCAACAAATCAAGATCAAAGAGTGGAAATGGCATCCATAGTCACCAACGTGACCATGGACCACAAAAATGGGGAGAAAATGAGAAGAAAGTTGAGAGCTTTACCTTAAAGCTCCAAGCTTTGGTGTTGGGCTGCCAACCACGAAAATGGAGGAGTCAATGAGAGTTCCACAAAGAAGAAAGCTTGAAGATGGTGAGGAAAGAGCAATGGTTTAAGTTTGGCTTGAGCAAGGGAAGCTTGAAAGCTTAACAATGGAGTGTGTGAGTATGGAAGAAGAGAGGAAGAAAGTGAGCTGCATAAGGGAGAGCGAGACTAGCGTGAATGAGAGAAAATGGGAGGGAATAATTGTGATATTCCCCCCAAAACCGTGTTGCACAATGAGTGGGAGGAGAGAGAGAAAAAGTGGTTGGAGGAAGCTTCCTAGAAGTTCCATTGAAGCTTCCTTGAGAAGCTTTGCACAATTCTCAATAAAGTGCATAGTAAGCTTGTCTCCTTAATTAAATACATCTGACAGATGATTAATTGCACTGTTAGAATTATTTTCTCAGTGAATAAAAGTTACAGTTGATGAAAATAATATTTTATTATTCATCAGATGATTTTATGATACAGTGATTTTATTTGTCAGATAAAATATCAAAAAACGTAAACCTCGCAAACTGTGCCCTACCTCGGGTTTAGTAAGATCCCCCATCGACACGTTGACAGTTCAAGGTTTACCAACCTCAGGAAAAATATTTTGTTATCCCGGCTCTGCTCGGCACGCACGCAAAACGAAGAATATACTATAATATTCGACGTTTTCAGAAAAATCCACAAAAATTCTTAAAAATCACAAATATGAAAAAATGACTATTCATCACAAAACAAACAATTTTCTGGAGTGTTTGACTGACTCTGCTCAGTGTGCACGTAAAACAAAAAATATATTAAAATATTCAACATTTCTAAAAAATTTCACAAAATTTTCAAAATTTATAATATTATAAAATGATTATTTATAATGAAATAAATAATTTTTTTGGGATGTTACAGCTTATTCTTGACTACCCCCCTTTGCACTACTAATACAATTATGAAGTATGACCTTGCATGGTGAAATCATGAACCACTCATTTTTTTAGCTTCAGTCTCAATTTTTTTCTCTATATCTTGTCAATTCAGTTTCAAAATAAGCTACATAGCAAGAGGTTTTGGCTGGAGCCCATAAAAAAAATATGATTGAAAAAATCTAGATAAAAATATTGCTCGAAAAAATAAATATAAAAATCAAATCATGAAACTGATTTCAATCGCAAAAACAAAAACAAAAACACAAATAAATTAAACCGAAAACTTAAAAATTAAAAACTGAAGACCACAAATTTCCCATGCTCAGACCAAGGGTTTATGAAATAAGGTTTATGAAACTTCAATGCAAGGGGTACAATAATTTAAGAGGGGACATTCTAAAGTATGGAAAACTCTAAGCCACCAAATAAAAATTCAAAGTCAAGTATGGAAAATAACTTAAGAAGGGACGTTGTAAAGGATTGTATTTACCTTCGAAATGATCTCAAGGGGAATACAATGGATTAACAACTCATACAGCTTCCCTTGAACTCGAAATAACCTAAGGAATATGTCTTAACTTGGTAGGTGATCCATAAACCTGATCATTTTCAAGGTTCAACAGAAATAAAACAAATATGCAGAAAGAAATGGAATCCATTTCCATTTTTCAGAGACTCAACTTTCTTCATTGGCACTTCAGAGTAACTAATCAGCCTTTAGCCATTTTGTAGTTGATAACCCTTTAGTGAATGATTCCAGCTGAGAGAGAATAGAGAATGCTTCCAGTTGAGAGTTGAAGAAAATAATTTCTTCAATAAAGTAATAAAGAGATTTCAGAATACAACAACATATCGTTAAGGTGGTATGATTATTGTCAAAGCTGAAGCAAAATAAAGATTTACTTAAAGATGAGATAAATGAATAGCTACAAAGCACTCCTGTGTTTCCAAAATTTGAGTCTCACACTTGCACCTTGTGAATCAGTTCAAACTCAACTATTATTTATAGAGAAGACTCAACCAAAAATTAGTGGCAGATTGTAATTAAATCATTGCAAAATCTTAACTTGTTAAAAAATCATTGATCAAAATACATGACACCACAATCTCAGTCTCTTCTCCATTACAACAAAAGAAAAGGAAGAACATGATAAATCGATAAATAAAACAAACATCTGACAAAGTAAGAATCTCTGTTACAATATTTCCAATAAGCTCCAAAATTTTAGAACCAATTATCAAGTTTGAAGACCCAATGAAAATCAAAAATAGAAACAAAAGGGAAAAAACAAAATTCACCATACTGAACATTTGTGTTGAAATATTCAAATTATCAAGTTGGACGCACAAGATGAGGAGTTTGTTGCTCCTCCATGTCCTCCTGCACTTGATTTCCATGTTATTATGACTGTCTGACATATGCACTTAGATAGCTGCTCTTACATCCTTTAGTCACGTACTGCTTGCTTCTCTCCCATTCCCATACGCCCCTTAATCCCTTTCCCTCACCATGGTCTGTAAAATGTAAAAGCTCATTCCTTAAAATTGTAACATAGCATGTATGAAATGAACAAAAGAAAGAGAACATAATTTGTTGCGTTACACCTAAATTTCTTCTCCTTGTTCACATCGTTGATATGAGGTTTCTTCAAGTTTTGTGTTGATTGCCTAGCCTTTTAATGAGAGGCAAATAGACAGAGAAAAAAAATAAAAAAAATGAGTCTATGGATTGCAGCAAGCAATTTTAAATTTTAAAATTTGGAAAAGAAGATAAGCTGACAGAGGACAGAAATCTACAACACCATAGCTGTTAGATGCAAAAGGATCTAATTGAGAAGAAGAAAGCTCACAATTAGGAGGGAAAACTGTTCCATCGGATTCAGCAACTGAACCATTCCACCAGATTCAGCAACTAAGTCGTTCCACCGTCGGCAAACCCAACCATCAGAACCACGATCGGAGCTCACACTGCTGCTAGAGCTACACCAACATGAGTTTTTGGCACCGCTCCTCGTCGCTGTGGCGCCTCTGTCTCACCTAAATTGGACTCGCGAGCCAAACCCAACATAAAACACAGTTAAAACCACCTAGCCGCGACCTAGATCGCAGCCTCGGACCGCCACCACGCCATGCGACCTCCACCCCTTCGTCACACACCCACAACCGCAACGCCCACGAATCCTTCGTCGAAGACAGAAAGAATAAAGAGATAGCTTTTAAAAACTTAGATGCATGTGCTGAAAGGGAAGAAATAAGCATATGCCACATTGGCATTAGGAAGAGTAATAAAAAAAAGATGAAATACAAAATTCAATTGATAGGAATTTAAAATTCAAGAAAAAAAAAGTTTGGTGTCCACCATTTGAAAAAAAAAAACGCTTTCTTGGAAATGTGAGTTTTTAATTTGTTTAAGGTGAAATGCGAATGTCAATAGTCTGATTTACAACTGTACCATAAATTAATTAATTTTTTTAAAAAAATTAAAGATACAATAAATGAAAAATTAGTGTTGAATTATTACAACCATCACCTAACTATTAATTATCAGATTAAATAAGTTAGTTGGTTGATAAAAAGAGGTAGTGAAATAAATAAATGGGATTGATTTTAAGCTTCCTTAAGAAGCTATTCTTTATAATGGAATATAGCTGTATGACATAAGTGATAATTAATTAAGAATTAAAATTTAACAAATAATTTATGTTTTTATTAAATAAAAATGAGAAGGTTACTAAGAATAGAAAGGTGTAACTTTTGGCGGGAAAAAAAAGCTACCAGAAGTTGACACTTGACAGAACTTTTCTTGAAATGACTCTGAATTATTTATAGTATAGATTAATCAAAGTCGATCAAAATTCAAAGAATTTTGTTTTATCCTCTTAAAATGTTCTCTTAATAATTTTTTTATTATTTAATAAAAAATATTAAATAAAAAATTGAATGTAACAAATACTTTGGGCATATAAAAAATATCAAATACTTTCTTTATTTAATAATTAGGAAGATTATTAGGAGAATGCGTTAAGAGAAATAATCATTTTCCAAATTCAAAATCAAAACTTATATTATGTTTGGATGATAGGTAACGAGGGGAACTAAAAGGAAATGAAGAAAATAGAAATAATTTCCCTTGTTTGAGAGTTTTAAAATGAGAAATGATTTATCCTCTTATTCAATCCTCCTACTAATCCTCTTAATTGTTAAATAAAGAAAGTATTGAATGTTTTTTATGTTTCTAAGACATTAGATGCATTTACTTTTTCATTTAATACTTTCTTCATTTAGTATTAGGAGAATTATTAGGAAGATTAGGTAGGAGGATATAGAATTACTCTTTTAAAATACATAGAAAGATAACAAAATACATGGGGAACTATTTTCCTTTTTTTGTCTTCAAATGCCCAACTTTTATTTTCCTCAAATTTGAGGTGAAACGAGGGAGAACACATGAGTAATGAAATTTCGTTTTGTTCCGTTAATGAAACTTCTAAACAAAGAGAATGAAAATTACGTTCCATTCTTTTTCTTTCCTTTTTGTTCCATCCCCACCTATTCTATTCTGTTCCATTAATTAAAAAACATTCAAATACAGAGTTAGTTAACACGATTAATTTAACATGTTAAGCCAACTTACCATTAAGTTTTTACAAAATAATACCGACTTTTATATTTTATAAATGTTTTTATATATTTCGTATTATTACATGTGAAATATTTTTATGACATTACCTGTTAGTTTGAACTATTGAATCAGTTTTAAACCTCAACAGGAAATTTCACTAATTTATTCAATTTCAACAATATTAGTTCACTTAAAAGATTGAGGTAAAAACAAACTTTAATCAAAAATAAAATTACACTATGAATTATGGTACGCTCAATCAAATTGTGTTATTGCATAAGGTTGTTCGATTATAACTGATGATCTCCCTATAATTAACATTCATTATTTTAATTATAAAGTAACGTATGCTTACAAAGTTTTTCTGCATCAATAACAAAAATATAAGATACAACAAGAGTTCATTGGCTAGGGGGACAAATGTATGTCATAAAGAAATACATTTTTGTTCGGCATAGATAAAAATGTGAATTTGAAAAATGCATAAAAAGAAAATAGCTATAAAATATAGTGTAGCATGAAATGTTTTGGTTGAAAGAATGCGTAAGAATATATGAAAATTTGTACAGGTAAAGGAAGAAGAAAGGTGTGTGGAGTTGTGGATGGCATCCCTCTTTGATGTGGTTGGCTTTTCGCTTCCTTTCAGTCAAGCCTTTTTATTGATGCTTAACTCTACTTCTTTTTATTTACTATTAATTTAATTAAAACACCAATCTAACAATACCTTTAAAAGAAAACTTCAATCTATTTTATTTATAATTCAAATTTTATATTCTTACATCAAACAATATATATATATATTTTACATTTTATTTAATATTATTTATTATACATATTTTTTTATTATTTTTTCTCACTCAATCACATCTATTAAAATTGATGTAAATAATAATACACCTCTAAAAAAATATAAGAATATATTTTTCCTTTATAATTACAATCACAATTTACGATTTACAATACAATCCATAAAAGCCAGCTCCACAAGCTGAGTGAATGCCATCTCAGCCTACTTTTCCCCTCCTCATTTGCTATCTCAACTGTTCTTCGTATTGACACATCATCAAACATGTGGTCCCACGTTGACGGCCTCCTACGCCTCCCTCATATGAAGCCTGGAAGCACAGAGGCTGAAGTTTGAACGCCTCTAGTTCCTACTATTACCAAATCCCATTAAGACAGGGGTTTCGTTCACATAAACCACAATTACTCACCCATATTAAAGATCTATGATGGGAGATGAATGCCCAACCGAAACTAATCCTGCAGGAACTAATGATTGCCCAAGCAGCACTTATTCTTCACATACAGGTTCGACCCCAGCTACAAATCTCTGTTTCGTCCAACCCTCCCCTCACTAATCCTCCATTTGAACTCTCAGTCCGTGCTCCTATTCGTTTGGGATGGAATCCTCCATGTCTCTGATTGATGCCACCTGCCTGACCTCCTTCCACACTTATCGCAATGGGAGGAACGACTCCAGCCACGTCCTCTAGAAACTAGCATGCAAGATTGCCAGAGTAAATAGGCGTTTGAGGATGCAAAAGGACAAAGAACGAAGTTGCTTCATCTCTCTGCAGAAGCAGCACTTCGACCTCCGTGTGGCTCCAAAAATGTGAATGTAATGTAGTTTTGCAATTTAGTTTGTATGCTTGGTTTAAATTTCATGCCCATGTACCTATTTTTTAGAGGACGAATATCGGGCTGTAAGAAGGATTTCCCAATTTCGGGAAGCAAGGTGTAGACGAAAGCAAGTGCTTAATTTGAAGAGGAGCACCGCTGTGACCCCCAGTTCAGGTACTTCTTCGCTCTTGCTGCTGTTAATTTGTTTTCCTGGTTTATAAATATAGTGCCACGTTTGAATTAGAATGCCAAGTGTATAATTTTTACTCTAACATCAACAAAAAAGTAGCGTAGTATTTTCTAGGACCGAATTGCATTCATATTGCCATTTTAAACATCCAGCCCTGTGGTTCATTAATTCCTCACTGGCACACATCCCACAAATTGGAAATATATTTGCAAGCAATCAAAGGTTAGCTAATTGCAACAATGACAGTATAAAGAATGACAAAGACAGTGAAGATTTGTCAAATGAAAAAAAAAAAGGCCAAAAATTCACAAATTTGATAGGATTTACAAAATATTAGGCAGCTGAGAATCCCTGATTTGTCATTAGCAATGAATTGTCAAAATAACATTTATTCTCAACGGCAAAATTGGAGCAAAAGTCCAGCCCATTAAATATACTTGAAAAAATGTTTGCCACTGCATGAAGATGGGTTGTGTTTGTATTTTATTGTTGTATTTTCTGAGCACGAGAATTGCGAACTTACAACTGCGACGCTTGCAAGTACATATATGTTTTGGAAACAATTTATATATTACATTTGCTTGCTTTATGAATTTACAACTATGAGTTCCAATTTGAGCCACCTTCAAATTGTTATCATTGATATGCCTATTTTTATTGTTATCATTCATGAGGTTTCCATCTTCAGACCCGCAAAGGGAGCATGTAGCAAGACTCACCCAATTCCGGGAAGCAAGTTCTTAATTTGAAAAGGAACACACGCTTCACTCGCAATTCAGGTTCGTCAAACAATAACAAAAAATGGCCCTAACATTTTGCAGCGGTATTAAATTTTTTGGCTCCTTAAATTCATGACTGTTTTTTGTAGTTCGTGTCATGTGACATGTTCATGCTTATACTTCTGCTGCTCACTTTGGCCCTGGGACAATTCTAGATAGAGGTAATCTCTATAAAAATATACTTTGTATTGCGTATGGAGACTCCTACTAGCATTGATTTGTACGGGAATAATTGCGCGATACTAATCACATTAATTTAGATTCCATTCAGCTACCATTAATTATCTGCACACAAAAAAAAAACTTATTTGGTTTTTATAGTCTGCATTTTATTTGATCATTCATACCTGGTTCTCACTCATGTCATAGTTTCAATTTACATACTGATATATAGTTCTGCAGCAAAGCTTGCACAATTTCGGCAAGCAAGATCTCAAAGGAGGCAACTACTAAATTTGAAGAGAAGTGCACATGCCACATGCAGTTCAGGTTCATCAAATTATTTCACAAAATAGGTTATTATATTCTAGTGTTGTGACATTAAATTTACACACAATAAAAATTTTAATGTCTTTCTATTCATGGCTGGTTTTTTCCAATTCTTATTGTGGAACCTGTGCATGCTCCTCCACCTGCTCCTGACTTCACCGCTGACACACATTTGGATACAGGTTATATCTATTGAAAATACTTGACATTGTGGATTCAGATTTTCACATGAAAATAGTCTCATTTTGTTTTTATCTGCTCATTCATATTTGTTGATCACTCATGTCATGGTTTCAATTTACACATGCTTAATACTGACCTGCAGGAAAGCTTGCACAATTCCGGGAAGCTAGATCTTGAAGGAGGCATTTACTTAATTTAGAAAGAAGTGCACATGCCACTGGAAATTCAGGTTCGACAAATAACTTCACTATGACCCCTTATATTCTACTATAGTGGTATTAAATTTTTCCTGTTTAAAAATTTAAACCACTTTCAATTTATACCTGTTTATAACGGTTCCAGTCTTGCAACTGATACATGCTTCTCCTTCAACTCACGATTATGGCACTAGGATGCTTCTAGATACAGGTAATCTCGATAAAAAAAAAGTGCTATACAATGCATATTGAGACTCCTGTTAAGAGTCCCACATCGCATGCCTCAATCTTCCGGGTGCGGTTTATATATCTGTTGGGTCACTCCACTTAATGCCAATTAGTTTTAGGTTGGAATCTAACATGGTATCAGAACCAAGATCCCATCTTCCTATTCCGTTAGGCTCGCTTGTTCCGTCCAGGCATCTGTGGAGGGGGGACGTTAAGAGTCTCACATCACCTGCCTCAAACTTCCGAGTGCGGTTTATATATCTGTTGGCCACTAAACCATTTCAAATCCCATTCAGCTATGATCACTCCCTTTTACTCATTTCACCCATTTTTGGAACAATAACTGTGTAAAAATCCGGTGACATCAAATATTTTCAGGAGAATACTGATATTTTGTTTTCATAAACAATAATTTATCTACCCACTTTGTTTTTGTCTGCTTATTTATATTTGTTGATCACTCATGTCATGGTTTCAATTTACACATGCTTAATATTGACCTGCAGCAAAGCTTGCACAATTCCGGAAAGCTAGAGCTCGAAGGAGGTATTTACTTAATTTGAAAAGAAGTGCACAGCCCACCGGAAATTCAGGTCATCAAATAACTTCACAATGAGCCCTTCTATTCTACTATAGTGGTATTACATTTTTCCACTTTAAAAATTTAAACCACTTTCAATTGATGCCTGTTTATTACAGTTCCAGTCTTGCAACCTATGCATGCTTCTCCTTCAGCTCACGACCCTGGCACTGAGATGCTTCTCGATACAGGTAATCTCGATAAAAAAAGTGTTGTACAATGTGTATTGAGACTCCTACCGGCATTAATTTGTAGGGGAATGATTAGCTGTAGTAATAAAACTATTTCAAATTCCATTAAGCTATGACCACTTGATTTGACTCATTTCGCCTGGTTTTTTAGCAATAACTGTGTAAAGAAAAATTTGATGACTCCAAACATTTTCAAGATAACACAGATATTTTGTTTTTATGGACAGTAAATTATCTACTCGTTAATATTTGCTTAACACTCACGTCATTATTTCAATTTTGCATGCGCTTAATTTCGGCCTATAGCAAAACTTAAACTATTCCGAGCAGCAAGAGCTCGAAGGAGGCAACTACTAAATTTGAAGAGAAGCACATATTCCACACGCAATTCAGGTTCATCAAATTATTGTTAAATAGGCCCTATTATTTCGGTGTAGTTATATTACATTTTGTGGCATTAATTCCCCCCCCCCCCCCCCCCCCAAAAAAAAAAATTTCTTTCATTGTTCTTTATTGTAGTCCAAGCTATACAGCCTATGGATGCTTCTCCCTCTGTAGCTGTAACTACCACTCAGACGATTCGGCATACAGGTCCACCCAATTTCTCTTTTCACACGTCTCTGTCAGCAAAGAAAGAGAACGTTGTTGAAATATTTTCCTTTAGCATATAAAACCATGTTACTAAATTTGTTACTCTGAAGAATCACTTATAGTCCGTTATTTAATATCATGGTTTCGAAATATGTTTTCTTCAATGTTAGAAGATATTAGGTTATTATTCTTATGGTTAATTGGTTTCGACTTATATTAGTAGTATAAGTATTTGCCCTAGTTATTAGTATATATAAGATAGTAGGTTATGGTTTTGTATCATATTATCATATCAATAACATTCTTTGTCTCTTTTCTTTCTCCTTAACCCTAATCCTATAATTCTTTAACATAGTATCAGAGCGGTACCATCCATCGTGACCTGTCCATGATTGCTTCTGTTATTTGAGTTCTCAAAATATGGAACTCATGTATATCCCCCTTTTTGTTTTTCTCAAGTAATTTTTGAATAATTAGTGTTTTGAAGGAAAAGAAAAAGAAAAAGAAAAATGTAACACCCTTACTACTATCATTAATAGTATATCTGGAATTACACCATAATAATTAGTAGTAAGCACATCACTTAAGATTGACAATAAATATTTCAAATATATTTTACTGTGATATATAAAAATATGAGTCTGAAAATGTGAAATAATATACATATACTGATAGGATGTTTATTGATGCACGTAAAATACACTAAGAGCAAGTGCACACTTTTACCAAGTAATTTAGGACATGAGTCTCAGTTATCGATCCCACGAGGAATAAGTGATAATTACTAGATTCAGAAAACGCTTTGTTATTTAGACAATCAGAAGTGAAGAGAAATTCAAATTAAAAACAGAAAACAAATAAAGAAGAAAGATGGACAATCAAGCAAAGAATGGATAATCAATGAGAGAGAAATTAGTGTGTAAGGTTCACTTGAATTTAATTATTCATATTTTCTTTCATTTATGATGTAAGATAATTCTTTTGTCAATATTCTCTTACCTGCTATTGAATCCCAAAGGTTATGGATTGAACAATATTTTATTCTTAAATTAAATCACTTATTTGGTCATTTAGTTAAATTAATTAGGAATGCATTAAGCCTCAATTCAAGAAATGAACTAACATACCTGCTAATTCCATTGGTAGGATAAATTGATATTTGATCATTCACCAATCTAATCCTAAGTTTATCATATAGATCCACTCATTGAGTGCGGATAGTCACCGGTCAAACAATGAATTAACACATAACAAAATTAATCAAGTTATGACAAGAATGCAAGCAATATGATAAACCCTAAAAGAAATTATTTTAATCAAATTTGAGATCAAACTCAAATAATTAGGAAAAAAATATCTCTCATAGCCCTAGCTATGAGTTTAACTATTCATGTTCAATACAAACAAACTCATATTAAAATACAAACCCATAGAAAGAAAACCCAAAGAAAAGGGAAAACTAAAGGGAAAGAGAAATCCAAACTCCTTTTACGGTGATTATGATCTTCAAGCCTTCAAGAATTGAATCCTTCCTTTGAAGCCGTCCTCCAAGGATTCGTGGCAATTCTCTCTTCTGATCTTCCTCTCAAAGTCTGTCATAGCAAAAGTCTACTTCAGGTTTAGGGATGTGCTTCTATTTATAATGTTTGGGGTGAAAAACTATCGTTTTTACGCTCAAGAGACCTTACACGGCCATGTCTAAGCTCGACACGGCCGTGTGAGCTTAAAAAATAGTGTAACGTCAACGTAGAAGGGAGACACGACCATGTGACCAAGAGACACGGTTGTGTCTCCAAGTCAGAAGCTTCATTCAAGTTAGACAGGGTCGTATGAGCATGACAGAAACGTTTCCCAAGTTAGACACGGCCTTGTCTAACTTCAAATATTAAAAACCCTATCAAAATGTCACCATTTAGAAAAGTGGTCTTCATGAAAGTTTAAGGTTTTTGTCTTAGCTTTCCAATGCCACTGGAATCACCTTGTTTCGACCTCGTAGCTCAAGTTATGCTCATTTTATCGTGCAAAGGTCAAAAACTCTGCAAATCTTGGCCATATAAATTTCGAGCTCAACTCCATTGCAGTGAATCTATCCAAAGCTTCATAGAACTATGTCAAAACACCTTTTTTGGACCTAAAAAGATAGAGAAAGACCAATCATGAAATACCAAGGATAATTAGATTAAAAGTGACAAATTCTAACATAAATCAATCAAAGCATACCTAAATTCACCTCAAATCAAGCACAAGATGTGTGTATTTTATCCACACATCAAATCCCCTCACACTTGAGCTTTGCTTGTCCTCAAGCAAAGAATAGGAATAAAAAATAAGATTAAACTCAACGTCAAGAAACATGGATCAAGAGAAATTTCACAATTTAAAAATTCAAGTTCAGCAATCAAATCCAATCAAGTAAGATTATCTTGCACTTAAAACAATTAGAGGCTTGAGTCTAACTTGCATCTTTTCTCTCCACCAAACATCTAAGATCACTCATCTTTCCATCGTTCAAGTGTTTAAGGACAAATAGATCACTCAAATTTCTCTTGAAAAATGCAATTGGCTTGGTTATCAATTTCATCTCCACTTCCAAGTTCACATACATAACAAGAATCAAAATGACTTCATTTGATTGTAATGGGGCCAAAGGTAATAATGTAAGGTAGGAAAAAGATAAATATGGGTAAAGAATGTTCATAGATAAATCAATACAAAACATAATTAAGTTGAAAAGATGACAAATAGAACATAATGCACAAAAGTATAACCAATTCTCACTTTCAACCTAATAGTTTCATTATTCTTCA
Source organism: Ormosia semicastrata (assembly GCA_029884595.1). Lineage (NCBI taxonomy): Eukaryota > Viridiplantae > Streptophyta > Magnoliopsida > Fabales > Fabaceae > Ormosia > Ormosia semicastrata. The sequence goes on along the minus strand of JAQQTO010000042.1, from coordinate 16,507,842 downwards.
CCAACAAACTTTTTTTTTCTCTTTTTTTCTTTTTTTTTTCTCTTTTTTTTTTCTCTTTCTTTCAACCCTTAAAAACAAAAGCAACCTTTCAATTAACACATTAGTTGTTCCATTATTCAAAAATCAATGCATCCATCCTGATTATTTAATTAGGTATCCAAAGAAATCAATTTCAAGCTCAAATGAGGCAACTAAGGGATTGTTTTCTCAATGCAACTCTGGAAGTCAAGAAAGAATTAACCCTAATTACCTTAATCATATTCAAGTCTGTATGTGAATCATTAAAGTCTTAACAAGATATCAAAGTAAGTTTTAGCGCACATCAATCAAGAAAAAACTCACTACAGAAGAAAAATAGGATTTCGTTTATGAAACATTCAATCATTAAACCTCAAAACTCACTTTCAGGCTAATGTTAATAAAGAGAACAAATGTAAGCAAACATGACTAATTTCTAAATAAGATGCTAAATTTTACTTTACTTAATTGAACAAAATTACTTCACACAATATCAACTTATGATCAATGAATTCCCATTTAAAACATATCTCTATCAGCTCAGTATTAATTCAAGCAATTAACACATAATTCCAGCTTAATTACCAGCAATACTCAAGTGTTCATCAGTTGTGTAATTTTTTTTTATTTTTTTTCAAGAGTACCCCCCCACACACACGCTTAAGATAAACATTGTCCTCAATGTGGAAGAAAAAGAAATAATCAGGTAAAGAAAAAAACAACACAACTTAATGAAAAGTGAGACAGTGTTAGGAAGAGAAGAAGCATAAGAGTCAGCGCCGCAATAGAATCTAAAAAAATCACAATATTCTTTCTAAAACAAATGAATAGCATCTAAAAGAAAAACAAAAATAACAAAAATAACAAAAATAATGAAAATAAGATATATAAAGAAGAAACACAAGTTGCCTCTTGTGAAGCACTTGTTCAACGTCATTAGCTCAACGTTGCTTTTTATTCAAGGAAATCAATGTGGCTTTAAAGCACCAAAAACATGATGACCCCTTCTCTTTTTCAAAGTAGTGCCTCGCACTCTGACCATCTATCAAGAATGTATGTGGGCCATCTTTCTTGACCTCTAGCACACCGTACAATAAAACACGAACAATCTCATATGGTCCACACCTTTTTGACACCAGGAAGAAGACGAAGACATGAGTTATTGTCAATAATTTTATCCTCAATCTTAAACTCACGCTGCTTGATACACATGTCATGTTGTTTCTTTGGTCTCTTCTTGTAGAGCTTGGCATTCTCAAAGTTGGTGGCAGCCTTGTGCGAGGTCTTCTCTAGCATATGAATAGTCACAGATTCCTGCATAAGTGAAGACACATCACTATCCACAACATCAATAGCATCTATACGATTACATGAATCAAAAGAACTAGGATTTTTAACATAATTTAAAACATTAAACACTACTTCCTCATCATTTAATCGCAAGGTCAATTTCCTTTCATGAACATCAATCATTGCCCTTCCAGTGGTGAGGAATGGACGCCTAAGTATGATTGAGATCTTATTGTCCTCCTCCATATCCAATACAATGAAGTTAGTTGGAAAAATAAATTTATCCACCTTTACCAAGACATCTTCTAATACACCACGAAGGTAAGTGATGGATCTAATGGCCAACTGTAGTGAAATATTAGTGAGCTTGGGTTCCTACATTCCCAATTTCTTAAAAATAGAGAAAGATGTCAAATTAATATCAGTACTCAAATCACATAATGCTTTCTCAAAATAAGAGTTACCAATAGAGCAATAAATACTAAAACTCCCTGGATCTTTCAATTTTGGGGGTAACTTCTTTGAGAGAATAGCGGAGAACTCCTCAGTTAGACATACCGTCTCAAATTCCTCAAGTTTGCGTTTCTTTGTAAGTATTTCCTTAAAAAATTTTGCATACTTGGGCATTCGAGAGATGGCTTCAACAAACGGAATGTTCATTTGCAACTTCTTGAACATTTCCAAGAATTTGACAAATTGCTGGTCTTGCTTATTGTTCTTGAGCCTTTGAAGAAATGGGATCTTGGCATATGGTGATGGTTCATATACTACACTCTGCTCACGATCCTTTTTCGCTCTGCGCCACTTTGGTTGTTCTTTCTCAACTTCTCTTTCTTTATTGCCATTTGAATTGAGATTTTTTCAGGAAGAACATCATTTTTCTTTTTCTCAATTCCTAACGAGCTAGGTGCTTCAGTTGCCTTCTCATCTTTCATATTAGTTGACTCATTAAAAGTATCACTGTCCTTTAACATTTCCTTCTTCTGGGAGGACTCCCCAAGTTCCTTACCACTTCTCAGGGTAATTGCATTAACCTGTTCCTTCGGATTAGGCTCAGTAGTACTAGGTAAAGACCTCGGTGCCCTTTCTGACATCAAAGTAGCCAACTAGCTAATCTGAGTTTCCATGCTCTTCATTCGGGCATCTAATTCTGTATGTATTTCATTATCACATTTTTAAAGCTTGGCTTTACTTCAAGTGCCTGGAAACCTGGGGGTGGTTGTGGCGCTCTCTGTTGGCTCTGCTGATTGCCCTGTTGATTTCTCCATTTGAAATTTGGATAGTACCTCCAACCGGATCGTACGTATTGGCATATGGATTATACTATTGCCAATTGGAATTACCAACACAATTTACTCCTTAACGCTCGAGGGCAAAAGGACTATCAACTTGACAATTTGAACTATTATGATCCTGTCCTCCATATGCTTCACAAATGATTGGTGGGACTGCACTATTTGCTATCATCAAAGTCTCCACCTTCTTTGTCAATGCTTCCAATTGACTCAAAATAGCAGTAGAGGAATCAACAGCACGTACACCTGCTTGTTTCTTAGGAACATGGCACTCATTTTGCCATTGATAACTATTCAGCATCATTTCTCCAATCAGTGCTTGACTTTCAATAGGTGTTTTCCTCCAAATTGTACCTCTTGCAGCAGCATCAATGAGTGAACGGTTTGCAGGAGACAAATCATTGTAGAAAGTTTGTATCTGCTGCCATACAGGAAATCCATGGTGTGAACATCTTCTCAACAACTCTTGAAAATGCTCCCAAGCTTCATAAAGAGTGTCTATGTCAAACTGCACAAAAGAAGATATATCATTCCTTAACTTAGCAAATTTAGAAGGAGGAAAATACTTAACTAGAAACTATTGTGTTAATTGATCTCATGTAGTGATGGAACCCCTTGGTAGTGACTGATAACACTATATTTTATACATTTTATAATCCTCTCACTAGGCTTCTTAAAGTTCAATTAAGCTTAATTAAGTTGATTTTGACATATTTTATGATATTAGATCATTAAATAAATTATTGCATAAATTAGCTGTAATTATCTCTTTGGCAATGTTTAGTAAACTGGCTATAACTTGAGTTGCAAATATCTGATTGATGTGATTTTGATCTTGTAGAAAAGCTTAGACAATTTCTTACAACTTTCATGTTGAACACTTTTCCAGAATTGGACTTCTTGAATGTGATATTGGGTTTTGAAGTCAAAACAGAGGAGCTGAAACTGAGCCTAAATACTCTGCAGTAATTGGACCATATATTGAGTTCTAGGAATGATTTTAGACTCAAATCAAAGCCATTTTAAAGCAAATATCCAGGCCTACAACTTTCATGAAGACCACTTCTCTCAAAAATGAAAAAATGACTAGACGTACGGCTGTGCATTTGCTCAATTAATATTTAAAAAAAATAATAATAAAACGTCATTGATTACGTAGGAAAACTTAACAATTAAGTTTTACTATTCATGTTACTATGCATTGTACAGTAATATGAATTTGCCTATAAATAGGCAATTGCACATTCAGGGGGTACATTCGGGGAGGGGGAATTCTGAGGAATTTCCTCCTCCCTCCAATTTCCTTTCTCTCTCTTTTTCTCTCTTTTAGTCTATGTGTAAATAATTTTTCTTTTACTTGGGTCAAAGTGTGAAGCTCTTGGTAATAAAATAAGGTTAGATTTATTCCACTCTTGTGCTTTAATGATTTATATTTTCAAGTAATTATTATACGTGTTATATTTTGTTTCTGATAATTTAGAAGCTACCTTTTGTAAAGAGGAGTTCTTGATTTATTGTAGACAAGATTTTGGCACAGTGAATGCTTTAACTCATTTACAAGTGGTGGTAATAATTAAATGAAACATAATATAATTACGTATATTATTTTAATGGACTTTTCTTAAATGATTTATTTTTCAAGCAGTTATTATATGTATTGTATTTTGTTTCCAATCAATTTAGAAAATCTCATTGTAAAGTGAAGTTCTTGATTTGTTATAGACAAGCGATTGACACAATGAATATTTTAACTCATTTACAAGTGTTGGTGTTAGAAACTCTCCTTATAAAGTGGAGATCTTGATTTGTTGTAGACAATATTTTGGTACAGTGAATGCTTGATCTCATTTATGAGTGGTGGTATTAATAGATGATTAAAGGAGGCATAATATAATTACGTATATTATTTTAATGGACTTTTAACGTTGTATTTTCCGATTGGAACTTCCATGTTGCGAGGATTCTAATTGAGTTATAAAAGGAATTAATCTTACTTTTACTTTATTTACCAAGAGTGGATCTTTTTACCCAAGTAAATAATATTTACCGTAGTAACAAAATATTTACTTCATCTTAATCTTCAACAATTCCCTGTGGATCGACCTCGGACTCACCGAAAAATTTATTACTTGAGACAACTTGCACTTGGGTTTGCAATGTAACAATTAAAAAGTGTGCATCAAGTTTTTGGCGCCGTTGCCGGGGACTTGATTTGAAGAAGAAATTTCTGGTGTAAATATTTTTGTACATACTAATACACTAACTAGTGTGGTTAAAAAAAAGAGTGCGTGAATAGTGTGTGAATAGTGTGAATAATAAAAAAATTGAGTGAATAGTATTTTACAAAAAAAAATAATAGTAATACTAATAGAAGTGGGGGACAACGTTGTCCCCCGTTGAAAAAATGATGTGACCACCTAAAAAAAAAGTAAATAAAAAATGAAAATAATAAATAATAAAAAAATAAAAATAATTAAAAAAAACTAACTAGTGAGGGAATATCTTTTTGTTGTCCATACTAATAGTAGGAGAAATTGTTCCTTTTATTTTCTCGTATATACTAACTCAGTGGGGGTAATTCTCCCTTTTATTTTCTTATACATACTAATAGTGGGGGAAACTCTTCCTTTTATTTTACGTACTAACTTAGTGAGGAAAACTCTACCTTTTACTTTTCTGTAATTTACTTTTTGTATTTTTTTTATTTGGTGGATGATTTATTACCCTACCTTTGTAAATATATATATATATTTACTATCCTTGTCAATATATATATTTGGTAGATGGTTTATTACCATACCTTTGTATATATATATGGTGGTCAGTTTATACCACACCCTTGTAAATATTTATTTGATAGTCAGTTTATACCCTACGCTTGTAAATATTTATTTACTATGTATTAATATATTTTTGGTGGTTGGTTTTTACCACACTAATTTTTAATTTTATTTTTGGTGGTTGGTTTTCTACCACACCAATTTTTAATTTTATTTTTTGGTGGTTGGTTTGTACCACACCATTTTTAATTTTTATTTGATGGTTAGTTTATTCCACGGATTCGGTTTCTCTCCAGCTGCAGCACATCCATCAATGATCTAGATCATTTATTTTTTTATCTAATGGTCAATATTAAAAAGTATTAATTTAATATTAAAAAATATTTTTAATATTAAAATATAAAAAAATAAATGATCCAGTTACTCTATGAAGACCTCCAAATTACTGGAGAGAATCCGAATTCTTATTCCACACCTTTGTAAATATTTTTTTTAATGACAGGTTTATACCGCCTACTTTTTAATATTAATTTTTTTATCATAGCAGGTTTATACTGCCTACTTTTTAATATTATCTTTTTTATCATGGCAGGTTTATACCGCCTACTTGTAAATATATTTAAAAAAAAAGTTAAGTTTTGTATAAATTTTTATTTTATTTTCTTAATTCTTTTTCTCTTTTAATGAAGTGAAGTTCGATCCTTAGTGTTTTAATTTCTTGTGTCTTAGTGTTTATTTTTTTTTCTTTTTCCCTTTAATCACTTTGACAATTCGGTGCACTTGTCGATTTTCTCAACAATTTTTTATAAACTTAGGTTAATACGGTGAATTTTGTTGCTTTAAAAAATTAAAAGGTTGTTGCATATCATTTGTCCATACTTAGGCTCGTCTTTTTGATATCCCACCTATCAAAGAATCTCTCCAGGGACTAGTAAGTGCACTATAGTCTTGGAAATCTGACTCAAAAATATCCTGTTTGTCAATTTATAAAAAAATTGGATGGGAAGCTTATCCTCGACTCATAGAAGGCGTTTAAGCCATTGCTGGACGTAAAACCAGAGAAAGATGTGAGCCACAATCACAACTACATGTATATATTTTCTTGTATAGATTAAAAAAAAAGAGAGCAAAAAGTGGTCCGAAGGAAATGTTGCGAGAAGCAATAAGAAAAGGAAGCCAGTCAAGACACTCCAGCTGTTTAAATAATTTCAATCTTTGGTCGTACTTTGTTTCTATTTATATTTGTGTGAGGTTGCTCTTTTCAGTAATTGTAATAACAGGTACTATCTTCTTTCCTTTACCTATCTATTTTATTTTAACATTGAGGACAATATTGTGATCTGGTTGGGAGAAGGATAGTTGTGTGACTAGTTGTGTAAAAAAATGTATAAAAAAAAAAATTAGTAAGTGTGTTTATGTTTGTCGTGTGTAGAGTTGTGTTAAAAAAATGCTTGTAATTTTTTTTTTTGAAATTGTGTTTATGTTTGTTGTGTTTATATGTTTGTCAGTAATTTTCTAACAGTTAAACCAATTAAGGATGGCAGAGTAAGGAGTAAATTTTGCTGTGATTGTAATTTTACTCTTGAGATGCATCTAGATTGGGGTAGATAACGAGTTTGTTGGAAGTAGCAAATGGATTCAGGGAAATTTGCATAATTGAGTAAATTGTTATTTTTCTTAAACATCACATGCTTGGTTATGGATGTTGAAATTTTTGTGGACTGAGAATGATGGATATATGCCTTGTGAGATTTTGAGCCTATTGATGAATGGATTGAACATCTGTACCATTCTCTTCTTTCTTGTGTGATTTTTTCTCATAGAATTGTTACTCTAGAACTTGCTTTGATTCTTTTTGAAGTTATATTTTCACATGCATACATAAACATGATTGAGACAATTTTCTTAAATTAACTACTTTGACCAAATAGCCAACCTTGCATGTTTTCCTTTGTGTAACCCCTTTGAGCCTATTTGACCATACTTTGTTTCTAACTCATTACGTGCCTTAAATAAAAAATTATGTTCTAACCCAGCCTTAGGGAATAAGAGAGCATTGACTTTGTTATTTGATGAGTTCTTGAACAAGTGTGGGGATGCATGTGCATATCAGTATTCCAAAAAAAAAAAGAGCTGGCCAGCGAATTCTTAGAAATAATAAGAATAGAAGGAGAATGTTCAAGCCTAACAATGAATTCAACCTACCAATTGATCTTTAACGAAACATTAGTCAAATATTAGTCAATGCCCTTTATGAGAAAAAAAAAAACAAACAGAGAAAGAATTAAAAAAATCTTGGGAAAGTTAGACTGAATAATCTCAAACATCTTCTCCACTCTAACTGTAACATACTGCTCTTTTATTCTCTTTGGTCTTTAACTTATCTTATCTATATTACTTCCACCTTTACCTTAACCCCATTATAACCTTGAAAAAAGTCCTCATGATTTGTGTATATATGTTATTTTTGAGTAGCGGAGAAGTAGAAGATAAGCAAGCTTATGGTAGTGCAATTATTCATGAGTTGAATAGAGTGAAATACTTACCTTTTTAAACACTTAAGAGATTGAGAGTGAATTCTGTGAGGATCTATCATTCTTGATTCATTCTTTTCAACTGAAGTTTCCTTGCTTGTTAGTTTGAGATGTGCAGAAATATTATCTCATGAATGTTTTGATCTCTTGAATCTTTGGTTGCTCTTTATTATTATCATTGGAAATTGAGTCTTTAGTTTTTGAGTTTATGTCGTTTTTCTTTGTTCCCTAGTTTTTGTCTTTTGTGTTTTGCCTAGGAGTGCAAAAGTTAAGTGTGAGGGAATTTGATAACACTGTATTTTATGCATTTTATAATCTTCTCACTAGGCTTCTTAAGGTTCAATTAAGCTTAATTAAGTTAGTTTTGACATATTTTATGATATTGAACCTTATTGGATCATTAAATAAATTATTGCATAAATTAGCTGTAATTATCTCTTTGGCAATGTTTAGTAAACTGGCTATAACTTGAGTTTCAAATATCTGATTGATGTGATTTTGGTCTTGTAGAAAAGCTTAGACAATTTCCTACAACTTTCATGTTGAACACTTTTCCAGAATTGGACTTCTTGAATGTGATATTGGGTTTTGAAGTCAAAACAGAGGAGCTGAAACTGAGCCTAAACACTCTGCAGTAATTGGACCATATATTGAGTTCTAGGAATGATTTTAGACTCAAATCAAAGCCATTTTAAAGCAAATATCCAGGCCTACAACTTTCATGAAGACCACTTCTCTCAAAAATGAAAAAATGACTGGACGCACGGCTGTGCATTTGCTCAATTAATATTTAAAAAAAAAGAAAAAAATAATAAAACGTCATTGATTACGTAGGAAAACTTAACAATTAAGTTTTACTATTCATGTTACTATGCATTGCACAGTAACATGAATTTGCCTATAAATGGGCAATTGCACATTCAGGGGGTACATTCGGGGAGGGAGAATTCTGAGGAATTTCCTCCTCCCTCCAATTTCCTTTCTCTATCTTTTTCTCTTTTTCTCTCTTTTAGTCTATGTGTAAATAATTTTTCTTTTACTTGGGTCAAAGTGTGAAGCTCTTGGTAATAAAATAAGGTTAGATTTATTCCTCTCTTGTGCTTTAATGATTTATATTTTCAAGTAATTATTATACGTGTTATATTTTGTTTCTGATAATTTAGAAACTACCCTTTGTAAAGAGGAGTTCTTGATTTATTGTAGACAAGATTTTGGCACAGTAAACACTTTAACCCATTTACAAGTGGTGGTAATAATTAAAGGAAACATAATATAATTACGTATATTATTTTAATGAACTTTTCTTAAATGATTTATTTTTCAAGCAGTCATTATATGTATTGTATTTTGTTTCCAATCAATTTAGAAACTCTCATTGTAAAGTGGAGTTCTTGATTTGTTGTAGACAAGATATTGACACAATGAATATTTTAACCCATTTACAAGTGTTGGTGTTAGAAACTCTCCTTATAAAGTGGAGATCTTGATTTATTATAGATAATATTTTGGCACAGTGAATGCTTGATCCTATTTATGAGTGGTGGTATTAATAGATGATTAAAGGAAGCATAATATAATTACGTATATTATTTTAATGGACTTTTAACGTTGTATTTTCTGATTGGAACCTCTATGTTGCGAGGATTCTAATTGAGTTATAAAAGGAATTAATCTTACTTTTACTTTATTTACCAAGAGTGGATCATTTTATCAAAGTAAATAATATTTACTATAGTAACAAAATATTTACTTCACCTTAATATTCAACAATTCCCTATGGATCGACCTCGAACTCACCGAGAAATTTATTACTTGAGACAACCTGCACTTGAGTTTATAATGCAACAATTAAAAAGTGTGCATCAGTGACATTAACCATTTACTCGCTCTGTCCTTAAGAGAGAAAAGAAAGAGTCGCAATCAGATTGTATCATCTGCCACCCCATTGTACTTTATAGTATCATATAACTGCAAGAACCTGGCCAAATGCTGATTTGGATCATCTGAAGGCAATCCACTAAACTGAACTGAATTTTGAATCATAGAGATTAATGCCAGTTTGATCTCAAAATTGTTAACCGCCACAGCTGGACTTATAATACTCTTTTCATACCCTTCAACAGTGGGCATGGAATACTCAAGCATGGTCCGCTCTACTGGGATAGCTCTTTCTTCACGATTTGCCTCAACTATTGGTTGTCTCTCCATCTTATTTATATCTTCTGTCACAGTTGTAATTTAAGATTGCTTCCTTAACCTGCAAGCTGTTTTCTCAATTTCAAGATCAAATGTCAAATTAGGAAACTGAGATCGAGTAAGCATAAACAAGAATTATAAACAAAGAGATGAAGTGACAAATTAATTAAAAAATAACATAAAAATAAAATAAGAAATAAAATAAAAGTGCATCTAAATTAACTAGAGCTTTTCAGTTTTAATATTATCAAACTTATTCCCCGGCAACGACGCTAAAAACTTGATGCGCATAAAATATACTAAGAGCAAGTGCACTCTATCATCAAGTAATATAGGACTTGAGTCCCAGTTATCGATCTCACGAGGAATAAGTGGTAATTACTAGATTCGTAAAACCCTTTGTTATTTAGACAATAAAAAATGAAGAGAAATTCAAATTAAAAACAGAAAACAAATAAAGAAGAAAGATGGGCAATCAAGTAAAGAATAGATAATCAATGAGAGAGAAATTAGGGCGCAAGGTTCACTTGAATCCAATTATTCAGATTTTCTTTTATTTATGATGTAAGATAATTCTTTTGCCAATATTCTCTTACCTGCTATTGAATCTCAATGGTCATAGATGAAACAATATTCTATTCTTAAATTAAATAACATATTTGGTCATTTCATTGAATTAATTAGGAATGCATTAAACCTTAATTCAGGAGATAAACTAATATACCTATCAATTCCATTAGTAGGATAAATTGATATTTGGTCATTCACTAATCTAATCCAAGATTTATCATATAGATCCACTCATTGAGTGCGGATGGTCACCGGTCAAACAATGAATTAACATATGCTAAAATTGATCAAGTTATGACAAGAATGCAAACAATATGATTAACCCTAAAAGAAATTACCTTAATTAAATTTGAGATTAAACTCAAATAATTAGGAAAATAAGATCTCCCATAGCCCTAGCTGTGGGTTTAGCTACTCATGTTCAATACAAACAAATTCATATCAAAATATAAACTCATGGAAAGAAAACCTAAAGAATGGGGAAAACTAAAAGGAAAAAGAAATCAAAATTCCTTTTACAATGATTATGATCTTCAAGCCTTCAAGAATTGAATCCTCCCTTTGAAGTCGTCGTCCAAGGATTCGTGGCAATTCTCTCTGATCTGCCTCTCAAAGTCTGTCGCCACAAAAGTCTGCTTCAGTTTTAGGGATGTGCTTCTATTTATAATGTTTGGGGTGAAAAATTATTGTTTTATGCTTAGGAGACCTCACACAGCCGTGTCTAAGCTCGACATAGCCGTGTGAGCTTAAAAAATAGCGTAACGTTAACGTATAAGAGAGACACGACCATGTGACCAAGTGACACGACCGTGTCTCCAAGTTAGAAACTTCATTCAAGTTAGACAGGGTCGTGTGAGCATGACAAAAATGTTTCCCAAGTTAGACACGGTCATATCTAACTTCAAAAGTTAAAAACCCTATCAAAACGTCACCATTTGGAAAAGTGGTCTTCATGAAAGTTGAAGGTTTTTGTCTTAGCTTTCCAATGCCACTAGAATCACCTCGTTTCGACCTTCATAGCTCAAGTTATGCTCATTTTATTGTGCAAAGGTCAAAAACTCCACGTATCTTGGCTATATAAATTTCGAGCTCAACTCCATTGCAATGAATCCATCTAAAGCTTCACAGAATCATGTCAAAACACCTCTTTTGGACCTAAAAACATAGAGAAATACCAATCATGAGATACCAAGGATAATTAGATTAAAAGTGATATAAATTTTAACATAAATCAATCAAGGCACACCTAAATCCACCTTAAATCAAGCATAATGTATGTGTATTTTATCCACACATAATTTATACAAGGGTACATTATAGTACAATTATACATCACATTCCTTTAAGGCATTAACTATACATTCTTAATACAAAATTCAAATTCTAAATTAGAATATATCTTCTGCTTCTGCTGCATAATCCAAATCTTGGAATTATCATAGAATACAATACAGAAATGGGGTGAAAATACTAATTCTCAATAGTTCTATTATGAAAGAGGTGTCATCACAATAATTCTAACTGTTTCAAAAAAAATACATTTCTTGAAATTCAATTTGAATATATATATATATATGTGTGTGTGTGTGTGTGTGTGTGTAGTTATAAAGGTGGCAAAGTGTCAAATCTGGTCTTTTCTTTTCCCGAAACAGAATTCTATTTAAAAGTAGTTTTAAAAAATATGCCTTATCAAACAATACAATTTCAATCATAAATAATTTTATGAAATGTCTCCAAATATAAGTATTATGATATCAAATTCATTTAATGCTTCATATACACATTCAATTCATAATATGACATACAAAATTCAATTCCATTTCAGTGCTCATTCAAATACTCATTTATCCCACAGAACTCATATCTCAAGTACCACAAAGGGTGGTGTAACACCCTAAAACTACCACTGTGTATATCATCAATATACTCAGACAAGTAGAATCAGGATAGTTACTTCTAAACCTAAACATAAACAAAACTTGTATAGTAACTAATAACATATAATTATATAAAGCCTTTGTTGATAGTAAAGAGAACAAGATAATTTTACAGGTCTAGAAACTTATTCTTTGCTACGAATTTACATTATATGTCTAAAATAAGCAAAAAAACTCAAACAAGCCACTGAGGCATAAGTACAAAATTAATTTAACTAAATACATTAATAATATATATATATATATATATATATATATATATATATATATATATATATATATATATATATATATATATATATATATATATATATATATATATATATACAAGTAGTTAATTGGGTCTTCATTGATCTCCTTTGTTCCTGTGCTGATCATATGCTGGATTTACCATGAAAATAAGGAATTGGGGTGAGAATCAAAATTCTCATTAGTAAATTTAAAACATGACATCATAATAAATCCAACTACTTCAAGGAAAAATAAGTTATAAAAAATATGAATGGAAAGATGGCACAAGCCGAAAACTCAGTCCTTTCCCTTCCTGAAGCAGACATTCCATTTATAAAATAAGCATTTCAATCAGTACATAGTATTTTAGCTCAAATCAACATAATTATTTAATATTAGCAAAATAGCAATTAAACTTAAACATCCTACATCATCATATACCCTTAAGTACCCATCAACTGTTCATCAATATAAAATAAGACAATTGCCCATACAATTATCATTTTATGCAATGCATGATGATGTATGATTATACCTAAGATATGCCCTAAGAAATGCTTGCGTCATGGTTTTACAAAACAAACTTTGTTTTAGAAAACACATGTTATTTGAATATTTCCAGAAAGCCCTTTCGTTCCAGGAAGCCCTATTGTTCCTTGTATTATTTCTAGGTAGGCAAGATGCCCTTTTGTTCCTTGCACTACCAAACATTCATAATCTTGGCATTATGAGCCCTTTTGTCCAAGTCATTGGATTACAATACATGCAAATAACAAATAACAAGTTTGAAAACCAAAACATACAAATATATTTTAAAACCATTTCTTCATTCACTTTCACATAATCAAGCTTTTCCTCACATAATAAAGAAGTAAAACTTAATCTTCCCTTATTCTTTCATTATTATGTTTATCAACATCATTCATAATTAAGCTCATTTCAAGGCATAAAAGCCATTATAATTCAACTATAAAAAGGTCAACACCTTTGCCATATTTTCCAACACCATTCAAGCCACATTGTAAACATTTAACCATTATAAATGAGCTTAAAAGAAACGTGGCAAAAGCTATTTTAGCATTTCAGACCAAAATACTCAATGAATTTGCTATTATCTAAGTAATATTTTCATGTACCAAAAAGCATCAATACTTAAAACAAAGAAAACATGATAGATTCTTCCATGTTTTTGAATCACATATCAAGTCCAAATATCATGCATATTTATACATTATAAAGGTAACACAATCCAACTTTTATTCATACATGTCAAATCCTCATTTCAAAGCAAGCATTTCTCATCAACCAAACTTCAATGCATACCAAAAAAGCACTTAAATTATGAATGTATTATGCCAGTCTTCAATTTTACATTTTCAATTACATTCTAATTCACAATTCATCTAATTACACATTAAATATTACATAGAGATTTCCATATCTCCATTAGTCCTCTATTTGGCTTTTACAAGTACCAATAATTCTCCTTAAATTATTAGTACATCAAGAATGCCTTAACAAGCATAACTAGTTATTTACAATTTTCATAACACAATAATTCAAACATGCATAATTAAGAGTAAGTCACTGCTCAAGTCCACCCTAGATCCATCCTTGCAAATTCATTAATTACATATTATTTCTTTCATCCACTTAGTTAACAAGTGCGTATAAAAGCATAAAAACATTCACAAAGTTTAACAGAATTCCTCCCTCAAGATTGTGAGCTTTACATAGCCAAAGGCCAACAAATTTATTCAAAAATACCATAAGTCATACTTTTCTCTTCATAACCAATATCTCAACGTTGTCTCAAAAATTATTAGAAATAAAAAATATAAATTCAAACAAAGTATCATTATTTAAACTTTGTTGGCTGTGGCTTTCATAGCCCTAAAACACCAACAATCTCATAAATTTTTCATTTAAAATCTCATCAATAGAAAGAACCAATTGATAGTAAGGAGCTAATGCATAAAAATAACAAAAATCTCTCTATTTTCCACTTATTCCAGCCATGACCAACCAGCCCATAAAGTTCAGAAACTTAAACTCAAACACCATAGAAAATTAGATTAAGTTAAGAGCAAACACCCCCTACCTGGTCTCCTTGCTTCTCTAGCTTAATTCTTTAATTTTCCTTCACTTTCTTCCTCTTTTTCCTTCTTTTTCTTGTTGTTTTCCCTCTATTTTGCTGCTGTCTTTTGAGTGTGTGAACAATGTATATATATAGTAAGATGGAGAAGAAAAAGGAACTTAAAGGAAAATGAAAAATGGAAGATGGATAATGGAAATTAAATGAGAAAGAATGGTGATCATGTGAGGAGTTTCCTCCTTTGTTTTGTGGTTCAATTTGATGCTGAAAGAAGAGAGAGAATGAGATAGAAATGAGAAAAGGATGAGGGATAAAAGCTAGATAAAACATGTGGATGTGAATAAGTTAGATGATAATTAAGATTTTCATGCTGAAACTTAGATATCTACTACATACACTTTAATTTTCCAAAATTGAGTTTTCAAGTATCCATATGTCTTATAATATATTTTAGGACTCAACTTAGTCTTCGAATCCATTTGTCCATAACTTTTTATAGACTGATATTCATTAAATAAACTGCATTACTTTTCAATTTAAACCGAACCTGTAAAATAGGTAAACATGTCTGCCCTAAATTATTTTCTGTACCAAAATATTCCTCATATTCTATTTATCACTTCCATGAAATTTTATAATTTTGTAAGCTGCTTAATTATCCTGGTTATTTTTCAACAATATCCTTAAAAATACCAGATTAACCCAGTTGACTCTCCAAATTTTTTTTACAACTCTTATCAATTATTTCTAGCTAGGAAATAAATTTTTCATATTTATCTTCATCATATCAACTGATTCTGCAGTTACCTTAATTATTCTCTTGTACTCAGTGTTATAGATTTATGCTCAAACTAGTTCAAAAAATTACCTGAATTAACAGATAATCTCTTACCAGTATTCCTGAGTTACTATAACCCTGATTAGGATCATTAGTTTAGGGAGGGTGTTACAATTCTCCATTCCTTTTAAAAATTTTGTTCTCAAAATTTGGTCGCTTAGCAAAAATTGCTCTAAATTTCAAAACAACATAGGATACCCATAAGTTGTGACAAAATCAATTCAAACTCAATCATTGAAGGATTTTAGTCTTCCTTTCCTGAGGATTATATCAAATGATATATTCCTTTTCTGCTCCAAAGATCTATCTCTTTCTTGTTTATTTCCAATATCAAAATTCATCGTAGTTTACTCCATACCCGAAGTTTATCATAATTTATCTCTCTTCTCAAAAATTTATAAATTATCACATACACAAGATCATAATTAATACTCATACTTAAATATATGTCACATATGTGATTTTATATGTGAACTCATACCTTTATACTAAGTTTTTTTTATCTATCCTTAATGATCTAGGGAAAACAGTACAACTTCAGTACACCTATTGACTTTAATGAGTGTACCCTGAGTTCTTCTCAACATTATCAATATCCATTTTGATAGTCTAAAAAAGCATGGTGTTTTACAACTAGTTATGAGTCCCAATTTCATGATCCTTCACATATCAACTGATTCTTGAATACTAAAATCATCATTTTCCAGGTAAATTTTCCCTTCAAATTCATAATAGAAAATAAAAGGGTTTAAGAACATCAAATTCAAAATTGTGAAATATCAAGCTAGTTATAATTTCAACATCACAAATACAATTGAATAAATATCACTTAACTTCAACCAATTCTATACGTTTATATCAAGTGTTTCCAAATCATCATTGGAGAATTAAAAGAAATAAGATGAAGAAAAAGAATAGCAACAAATAACCCTAACAAGTAAAATGGTACATGATGCTACTAAAACTATTAAATTTAAACTGTGAAACAATGCTTTTATGCATTAATCCCAACATGGTAGCCATAGGTCCCATAAGTTCATTTAAATACTAACAACAAATTAATAATATCAATCATTAAATGATTGAACACAATGTAGCATCTCATATAATACAACTAATTTTATCAACTTAAATAAATCTTAACATATGCAAGAGTGCAACCAATTTGTGCCACTGTTGTACCATGGCCAATATCACCCACATGAAAAGGTATAATTTCACATGAGAAAGTAACTCAGCTATACCGTGACCACCTAGACCAGCAAGCCATACATGTTTAAAGAGTGTAATGTGTAACACCTCGATTTTTTTGTTTTTCTGGATATTTATGAGTTTTATAATATTTGTGAATTTTTGTGAATTTTTTGGAATTTTTAAATTATTTTGATTATTTTAATATTATTTTGAGCTGTATGTGTGTTTGAGGCGGGTCAGGAAAAATAATTTTTTTTTTCGAATCTGAAAGTTTCAGATTGCTGATGCGAGGTCGGGGGAACTTACTAAACCCAAAATCGGGAACAATTGATAGAAATTTTCTTTATCTGAGTTTTTATTATTCATTGGATAAAGCTATTACCTATTGTGTAATGTTATTATCTATTGCTCTTCGGAAGGGGCTTGAAAATGATCTGCATGGCACTGACACTTGTCGCAAACTTGAACATGTGCTTGAGAGTCGGCTTCCATTGTTGGCCAATAGAATCCTGCCCTTAATACTTTTTGGGCTAAGGCTTTGCCTCCTAGGTGATGACCACAGCTTCCTTCATGAACTTTAGCAAGGGCGTATTCTACTTCTTTTGGGGTTAAGCATTTTAGAAGAGGGGAGAAGAAACCACGTCGGTATAGGCGACTGTTGTAAATGGTGTATCAGACCGACGTCTTTACCAATCTGGAAGCCTCTTTCGGGTCCGACGGTAACTTTCCATGCCGCGACCACCTAGACCAGCAAGCCATACATGTTTAAAGAGTGTAATGTGTAACACCTCGATTTTTTTGTTTTTCTGGATATTTATGAGTTTTATAATATTTGTGAATTTTTGTGAATTTTTTGGAATTTTTAAATTATTTTGATTATTTTAATATTATTTTGAGCTGTATGTGTGTTTGAGGCGGGTCAGGAAAAATAAATTTTTTTTTCGAATCTGAAAGTTTTAGACTGCTGATGCGGGGTCGGGGGAACTTACTAAACCCAAAATCGGGAACAATTGACAGAAATTTTCTTTATCTGAGTTTTTATTATTCATTGGATAAAACTATTACCTATTGTGTAATGTTATTATCTATTGGGTAAAGCTATTGTCCATTGGGTAATAACTTATGGAAAATATCTAAAGCTAGTCAAAGAAGGTAGGCTATGACACCTTTATGACCAACCAATTAGAAGCAAGCTTGGAGGGGAAGCTTTGCATATCCACCCTTAATCTAATCAATGGTTGTGGGAGCAAGCTTAGTGTTGAAGCCTTGGATGTCCACCATTGATTGAATCAATGGTTGTGATAGCTTGTAGCAAAATTAAAATATCTCTCTCTCTATCTAGTCTCATGGCCATAGGGACTTGGAAGACAAAATATCATATTTCCAAAAAGCTATCATCTTTTATCTCAAACACTTAACACATTTTCTCTCATTTTCTTTCCTCTAGCTCACGACCACACCACACAAATACACTATCCAATCAATTTTAATTCAAACAAATCATACCACCTAATCCTAAACATCATTTCAAGCAACTTTGAAGTTGTGATTAAGCCTTGATTCCATCATCTTCAAGCTTGATTTTTGGATTCAAATTCTAGGGTTTCAAGGTAAAATTCTTGAAACTTGGTTTCTTAATTGATTCTTGAAATTCCAAGACCATAATTGATCTATGGTTGCCTTGCTTTAATCTTGGATGTTAATTTTTTTGTGTTTGCTTTGGTTTTCAAGAATCACTTGGTAAAGAAAGTTGATAAAAAGGATCAAACAAAGAGTTTAGGAAGCTACATACAAGGTAAGAGGGAGATTAGCCTCATCAACCATTTGTGGTGGTGAGGGACACGAAATTTGATGTGCTTGTGTGATTGTAATTATTTATCTTATGTGATTTATTGCTTTGATATTATGCATGAACTTGTTAAAGTAGGATTTTTGATGTTTAAGCATGTTGTATGCTATGATTTAGGCTTGAAAGGAAGGAAATTTTGGCTCCAATGGCCAAGTGAGGCTCACGGCCTCTAAGCCCTTCAAAGGGATATCCATTTCAAAAATATTTTATTAAATGATAATCTAGAGGATTAGTGATAATAAACCTAATTAAGGATTTATAAAATAAAAAAGGAAATGAATATATTTTATTACTAATTAAGAAATTGATTTTCGGCCATATAGTGAATTTAAGACTAAAATATAATTTGGAGACTTTGAAATAATTTATTTATGATGATATAAATAAATTAAATGGAAAAGAATTTTATTTAAAATTTAAAATAAAATGGATTTTTAGAAAAATGGTAGAAATATTATTTAAAGGGGATTTAATAGGGAAATAAAGTCTAATTTTGGTATTAAATAAGAAAAGTTTTAATTTGAGCTTAGAATATTGAGAAAATGTTTTACGCGATTGAAAATATGTAGAAAAACTTCTATGCGATTTAAAAATGGTAATTTTTAGTTACGCGATTAAGAAAATGTTTTAAAATCCCTACACGATTGAGAAAACATTGAAAAATTGTTATGCGCTTTGAAAATGTAACAGAAGGTTTTCACAATTGTGAAAATGCGATAAAAGTGCTACGCGATTGAGAGAAACATCAAGTTTTGCTGTCGGGCCAATATAATGGACCCGAATATATCATTGTGTGTTTGTGGCCGATAGTGGCCTGTAATGTGTATTAAGTCATTGGACATGCATTTGTTTAACAGATGGTGTCTGTTAAGACTATTGTTGTCTAGGAGTTGAATTACACCTAAGTGCAGGTGCGAATTGTGTAGTGTTGTTTACTTGTTGAACTAGGAGGCGTAGGAGCATAGGAATTTCATAAATGGATAGTAGGTAGCTCCACTAGGCCATGGTAACTGAGTAATGCTCCGTCGATCTTGACTAAACACTATTCTATTCATGATTTGGCGTAGAATGTCGTGTATAATGCCTGATGTGCACTTTGAGAAATTATAGCACTTAGTTTGAGGCAGCCGATATACCGACATATCTTCTTAATCATTCTCTCCGAAATTGAGTTTAGCTCCATGGAGTAGGAAATTGGTTCATCATATATGTGCATAGTCAGTCATCGTTCTGCTCTGATATATATATGTATTGTGTTAATTATTTGCTATTTGATATAATAATTATATGATGCTATGAATGTATTTGTTAAATGTTGTGTATGAATAGTATGTTGTTTTACTGTCTTTTTACTACCATGATGGTATTGATGCAGGGGATTTCACCTCTTTGTTATGTTATTCTGTTTATTTGTATGATTGATTTAGAGTGTGAAGAAGAGGAAGAAGGATCGCCTCATTTCTGTCTGGGTTAGTTTGTTTGTTGTTGTTATGGCGTCTAGGGGTTTTCTGGGATATATGAAGGTTTTGTTTAGAGGTGGTATGTGTTGGGAATTGCGGATCAAAATATCTCGCAGCGGAATAATAGGATTCCCACACAGGATCCATGCGAAAAGTCCATAATCCGAGTTTTTAAAATTTACCTCTTGAAGCGTGAAAAACACAAGCAAGGTGAATCACCAACACCGTAATAGCGATGATGTTTCTGCGGTATCCACACGAACAGACTTGCAAAAGGAGTCACGCCTCTGTTTCGCGGTGCTAGCTGCGAATAGAAGAGAAGAACCTTTCACTGTCTCTCACTCACTTTCTTAGGTGCGGCTAGGGTTGTGATGTAACATCTATAGCAGCCCCTTAACAAGATACTATTTATAATAGTGGCGCCTTAAGTGAGTGTGAGCAGGAGCAAGGTAAGTCGTGCAACCCTAAAATCCATCTGTCATGAGTTAGGCCCACAATTGAATCCGAGTCCAACTTGGATCCTTATTGCTCCAATTTAGTCTGTTCTAAGTGTGCGACCTGCGCAGTTCTCATGACGTTGGTAGTAATATTAAAATCTCATTTTAATATTACAAACAATGAGCGGTATCTAGTAACACATCACTGCTACCCAAGTAATGAGAATGTCAGTGATTTGACATAACCTATCCGTGATCAATGTTTCCGTGTAGTTTAGTCCCTTTGTCTAGATATCCAGATTGAACACAAGGCATGGAACGTGTCACCCTTGTTTAATTCAATCTTCAGTTTCCTGATTCCCGAGTAGACATAGTAATAACAAATGAGATCAATATCTCATATTGACTCATTTGAGCATGGCCATGCATTTCATAGTCTCACTCAATCAGGGGGCCCGAAGATATCACTCCTGTTATGTAGGAGGGACAAATCCCATCTAGGTCACTCACATTCCTCCACATGCATCGCAATATGTCTAATAACCAACTTTATAATCATCTTGTTACAGATGACGTTTGATGACATTTAAAACACACAACTCCTCATGTAGGAATCGTAGTGATTTCAGGTCAAAGAACCACATACACCATTATCACTATGAGAATCGCTTATGACACTCACGTAACGATCCACGTAGCGTTCTCATGGCGGGTCTGTCCAATACATCATTACTCTAATATGTATCCATGTGTAGACTTGATATCTCATATCCATGACCCGTGAGATGTGGTCATCAGTCTACGCACATACTAGTCTCAATGCATTATTGTTGTCCTAATTAACAATAATACTTGACTAGGGACATTTAAGAATAGTATTTTATCCAATAGGATCTCACCATCAAGTCATCCACTTGATGTCCTATGGTATCAAACTTACTATTTTAAGGACTTTATTATGTCTATCAAAAAAGAACACAATAAATGAAATGCCTCATATATCAAAAATAGCATAATATAATGTATGTCAATACAAACAAAATGTATTGGCCACTAGGGCATACACCAACAGTATGAATGTCTGGCGCTATGATGCTAATGAGGATCGTGTAGTATATATCGGAGCAGTATCTATGACCCTTAGTAGGACTTTTCATAGGGTCCCTATATTTTCTTTTAATGCTTTTGTGCATTTACGTTTTACTATGCCTATGGAGTTTTTGTGGAGTACTCGTCGTGCTACTCCTACGGAGGATTCAGTTGTTTCTTCTGTGCGGACTCCTGTCCATAACCCTGCGACCCATCAGGGGTTATTATCTTCTAAGGAGTCGGAGGAAGATCCAGAGGAGGATCTGAATGAGTACCCTTCTGACTAGATGTGGGTACTAGGTTTATTTATATTTGGGCTGTAGTACCTGTATAGTTATTTTGAAGATAAAACTGGATGTTTTAAAGTTTTAGATCTTGGTATGTATGTAATGTAAATTATTTTAATTTGGTATATTTTGTAATTTATTTTAATTTGTTAGTTTTAATTATCCGTAAAAAATATATTTGAAAAACATATAAATAATATTAATAATTTTTATAACTTGGTAAAATTTGGTAAGAGAAAATTCGTAAATGTGATGCCCTAAAAGGGAGTGTTACATTAGTTGGTATCAGAGCCCAAGTTTGAGTCTTTTGGGTTTGTGGGTAGGTCTGTCTTGTTTGTGTTGTGTGATTCTCTGTATTTGGTTTCCGCAAGGAGACAACATTGTTTGAAATGATTTTAAAATTATTTTATTTGACTTGATTTTGTATTGTTTAGTTTAACTTCAAAGGAGTACAATGGTACGTGGAAGAGGTTCAAGTATGGATTCTGGATGCGAAAATGAGAGCATGGTTACAGCTGCAGAAGCTATACAAAGGATGGTAAATGTCATCGTGCAGCAGAATCAAAGAGCTGCCCAACAACATGCCCGAGAATGCCGAAGCTCAGAATTTATTGAAGTTTCGTCATAACAACCTTCCACAGTTTAAAAGAGAGTTTGATCTGAGAAGGCTAATCTTTGGATCAAAGAGTTAGAAAAGATTTTCCGAGCAATGGGTTGTGCTGACGAGAGGCAAGTGACTTACGCTTCTTTCATGCTCGTGGGAGACGGAGAAGACTGGTGGACTAGAATACAATAACTGTTAGAAGCTGAAGGAAGAGTGATTACATGAGGACTTTTCAAGCACAAGTTTATGGAAAAGTATTTTCCAACAAGTGTAAGGCATGCTAAGGAGACAGAATTTCCTAGTCTGCGTCAAGGAGGAATTACGGTCAGAGAATATGCGCAAAGTTTGAGAGACTGTCTAAGTTCTCGAGGTACTTCCAACTTTAGCCTGACTTAGAGTGGAAATGCAAAAAGTTTGAAAATGGTTTGAGGCACGATTTGAAGCGTGCAATGCTGTCTCTGGGAATTGACCAGTTCCCAGTTTTGGTTGACAAGTGTCATCAGATAGAGGAGATTGATCAGTCTCGCGACACCAGGAATCGTAACTTTGGACCAACAAGGTTCCAAAGGGGAGGAAATAACAATAGCTGATTCCAGCGAAAGCCATACTCACGGCCAACGGGGAGTCAATTTCAACAAAGATCTTATGGAGGAAGTTCAAGCAACAACAAATTTGGCCAGACAGTGGCGTCTACGACAAAATGCTTGAAATATGGGAAGGACCACTTGACAAAGGATTGTACAATCAAAGGCATCATTTGTTTCTGATGTGGAAAATTGGGACATTTTTCAAAGGACTGCAATCAGCTTAAGATGGAGCCCTCAGTCAGTAATGTTTGTGCTGCCAAGCCACAGGCAGGAGGACGAGTGTACACTATGATTGGGGAGGAAGCCTCACAATCGGAGGATCTAATTACGGGGGAATATGCCATAGAAGGTAATTCTTTAACTGTGCTGTATAATTCTTGAGTGATGCATTCTTTTATTGTATATGATTGTGTGGATCGTTTAGGATTATATGTGTCATTATTGCCTTTTGATTTAGTTGTTTCTACCCCTACTGATAAGCCTATTGTCACTACAAAAGTTTGTTTAAATTGTCCTATTTGTGTTGAAAATCGAATCTTTTCTGTTGATTTGATTTGTTTGACTCTGTCTGAAATAAACATAATCCTAGGAATGAATTAGTTATTTTCTAACCATATCCTATTAGATTATGCCAATAGGACTTTAATTTTTCCTAAACTTGAGAATTCTGGATTTTTAACGATAAACCAAGTCGAAGCTTACTTAAGAGAAGGAGCTCAATGATACATGTTGTTATCTTCCTTAGAGGTCAAAAGTGAAGAGGATGTGAATGCTATTCTGATAATAAACGAGTTTCCAGAGGTTTTTCCTGATGACATTCCTGAACTACCACCGGATAGAGAGATAGAATTCTCTATTGATCTTGTACCAGACGCTGGTCCTATTTGGATAGCACCATATCGGATGTCGCCAGTAGAGTTGGTTGAACTCAAGAAGCAATTGGAAGAACTGTTGGGGAAACAGTTTGTGAGACCTAGTGTGTCTCCGTCGGGAGCTCTGGTATTGTTGGTGAAGAAGAAAGATGGAACTTCGCGGTTGTGCGTAGATTATCGTCAGTTAAATAAGATCACAATTAAGAATAAGTATCCACTTCTGAGGATAGACGACTTGATGGATCAACTGAAGGGAGCTACTATTTTCTCCAAGATCGATTTGCATGAAGGTTGAAGATGTTCCTAAGACAGCTTTTCAGACGTGTTATAGGCACTATGAGTATCTAGTAATGCCTTTTGGGGTAACGAATGCTCCTGCGATATTCTGGATTACATGAATAGGATCTTTCATCCCTATTTAGACAGATTTGTTGTTGTCTTTATTGACGACATTCTGATATATTCTCAAAGTCTGGAGGAACATGCTGAACATCTTAGTGTGGTTCTTCAGATTTTGAAGGAGAGGAAGCTATATGCGAAGCTGTCCAAATGTGAATTCTGGTTGAATGAAGTTCAGTTTTTGGGGCATGTGATCTTAAAGGATGGGATTGCAGTGGATCCAGCAAAAGTAGAGTTAGTTCTTCAGTGGGGAAGGCCGAAGACAGTGATGGAGATTCGTAGTTTTGTTGGTTTGGCCAGGTATTATTAAAGGTTTATTGAAGGGTTTTCAAAGATAGCAGGACCTCTCACTCAACTTACATGTGAGAATCAAAATTTTACATGGATGGATGCATGTGAGAAGAGTTTCCAAGAACTGAAGAGGCGTTTGACTACCGCACCAGTGTTGATTCGGCCTAATCCCAACGAACCGTTTGAAGTGTATTGTGATGCAAAATAGAAATGTCGTGGTGTATGCTTCAAGGCAGTTAAAAGTGCATGAGAAGAATTATCCTACTCATGATTTGGAATTGGCGGCAGTGGTGTTTGAGTTGAAGATATGAAGACATTTTCTTTATGGAGCAACCTTCAATGTTTACAGTGACCACAAAAGTCTGAAGTATCTGTTCGATCAAAAGGAGTTGAATATGAGGCAGCGAAGGTGGTTATAATTTTTGAAGGACTACGATTTTTAACTTCAGTACCACCTTGGAAAGACGAATGTCATAGCGAATGCTTTGAGCAGAAAAGTACTTAGTGTATCTGCTATGATGATTAAAGAGAATGAATTGATAGAGCAATTCAGGGATATGCAGTTGTCAGTGGATTTGACACCGGGAAGGATTTGTTTAAATATGATGACCATTTCGAGTAGTATGATGGAAGAAATTAGAGAGGAGTAGAAAGGTGATGAATTTTTACAGAATGAAAGAGAGCTTGTAAAACAAGGTGCGGAGACATCGTGTAGGGAATGACTTGATGGGATTCTAAGATTTGGAGATAGAATTTGTGTGCTAAGTAATTCAGAGCTTAGAAGATTGATTCTTGATGAAGCCCATAGAAGCAAGTTGAGTATGCACCTTGGAGCGACCAATATGTATCATGACCTGAAGAGATTGTATTGGTGGCAAGGGATGACGAGAGATGCTGCAGAATATGTATTGTCTTGTTTGACTTGTCTGAAAGCAAAGGTTGAGCATCAGAGACCATCTGGAATATTGCAACCTTTGGCTATTCTTGAATGAAAATGGGATAACATCACTATAGATTTTGTTGTCGGATTGCCCAAGACTCGAAAGGGTTATGATTCTATTTGGGTAATGGTTAATCGACTTATGAAGTCAGCACATTTCTTGCCTATTAATATAAGATATTCAATGGAAAGGTTGACTCAAGTGTGCATTGGCGAGATCGTTAGACTTCATGGCGTACCCTCCAACATTATTTCTGATAGAGATCCAAGGTTTACGTCGAGGTTTTGGCAAAGTCAGCAAGAAGCGATGGGGACTAAACTTCGTTTAAGTTCTGCATATCATCCGCAAACAAATGGCCAGTCAAAAAAGATGATTCAGTCACTGGAAGATCTGTTACGGGTTTGTGTTCTCGAGCAGATTGGAGGTTGGGATGAATTCTTGTCTCTGATAGAATTCACCTACAACAACAGTTATCACTCAAGCATAGGGATGACACCCTATGAGGCATTGTATGGGCGACGATGTCGAACTCTTTTGTGTTGGTTTCAAGATAGGGAAAATCTTGCTTTAGGACTTGAACTTGTGCAACAGACGACAGATAAGGTTAAAGTAATTCAGGAAAAGATGAGGACAACTCAGAGTCGATAGAAAAATTATGCTGATAAGAGAAGGAGACTACTTGAGTTTGAGGAAAGTGAACAAGTATTTCTAAGAGCTACACCCACGACTGGAGTCGGACGAGTTATAAAATCTAGAAAGCACACTCCTAAATTTATCGGACCATATCAAATTCTTCGTCGGATAGGTCCGGTAGCATATCAGATAGCCTTACCGCCTTTTCTTTCAAACATCCATAATATATTTCATGTGTCTCAGTTAAGAAAGCATATTCCTGATCCCACCCATGTTATAGCTCTGGATATTGTACAATTAAAAGATAACTTAACCTATGAGACGTTTCCTGTAACGATCGAAGAAAAAAGAGTAAAGCAACTTAGAGGAAAAGAAATTGCCTTGGTAAAGGTGATCTGAAACGACGTGACGGGAGATGCTACATGGGAGTTTGAAGATAAGATGAAAGAGCAATATCCTCATTTGTTTTAAATGTAAGAGAAATTTTGAGGACGAAATTTTTATTAGAGGGGGAGAGTTGTAACACCCCGATTTTTCATTTTTTTTAGATATTTATGAGTTTTATAATATTTGTGAATATTTGTGAATATTTAGGTTTTTTTAAATTATTTTGATTATTTTAATATTATTTTAAGTTGTGTGTGTGTTTGAGGCGGGTCCGAAAAAATAAATTTTTTTCCCAGATCTGAAAGTTTTAGACTGTTGATGCGGGGCCGGGGGAATTTACTAAACCCGAAACTGGGAACAGTTGACAGAAATTTTCTTTATCTGAGTTTTTATTATCCATTGTGTAATATTATTATCCATTGGGTAAAGCTATTGTCCATTGGGTAATAACTTCTGGAAAATATCTAAAGCTAGTCAAAGAAGGTAGGCTATGACAACTTTATGACCAACCAATTAAAAGCAAGCTTGGAGGGGAAGCTTTACATATCCACCCTTGATCTAATCAATGGTTGTGAGAGCAAGCTTAGTGTTGAAGCCTTGGATGTCCACCATTGATTGAATCAATGGTTGTGATAACTTGTAGCAAAATTAAAATATCTCTTTCTCTTTCTATCTAGTCTCACAGCCATAGGGACTTGGAAGACAAAATATCACATTTCCAAAAAGCTACCATCTTTTCTCTCCAACACTTAACACATTTTCTCTCATTTTTTCTCCTCTAGCTCACGGCCTCACCACACAAATACACTATCCAATCACTTTTAATTCAAACAAATCATACCACTTAGTCCTACACATCATTCCAAGCAACTTTGAAGTTGTGATCAAGGCTTGATTCCATCATCTTCACGCTTGATTTTTGGATTCAAATTCTAGGGTTTCAAGGTAAAATTCTTGAAACTTGGTTTCTTAATTGATTCTTGAAATTCCAAGACCATACTTGATCTATGGTTGTCTTGCTCTAACCTTGGATGTTAATTTTTTGGTGTTTGCTATGGTTTTCAAGAATCACTTGGTGAAGAAAGTTGATAAAAAGGATCAAACAAAGAGCTTAGGAAGCTACATACAAGGTAAGAGGGAAATTAACCTCATCAACCATTTGTGGTGGTGAGGGACACGAAATTTGATGTGCTTGTGTGATTGTAATTATTTATCCTATGTGATTTATTGCTTTGATATTATGCATGAACTTGTTAAAGTAGAATTTTTGATGTTTAAGCATGTTGTATGCTATGATTTAGGCTTGAGAGGAAGGAAATTTTGGCTCCAATGGCCAAGTGAGGCTCACGGCCTCTAAGCCCTTCAAAGGGATGTCTATTTCAAAAATGTTTTATTAAATGGTAATCTAGAGGATTAGTGACAATAAACCTAATTAAGGATTTATAAAATAAAAATGAAAATGAATATATTTTTATTACTAATTAAGAAATTGATTTTTGGCCATATAGTGAATTTAAGACTAAAATATAATTTGGAGACTTTAAAATAATTTATTTTTGATGATATAAATAAATTAAATGGAAAAGGATTTTATTTAAAATTTAAAATAATGAATTTTTAGAAAAACGGTAGAAATATTGTTTAAAGGGGATTTAATAGGGAAATAAAGTCTGGTTTTGATATTAAATAAGAAAAGTTTTAATTTGAGCTTAAAATATTGAGAAAATATTTTACGCGATTAAAAATACGTAAAAAAACTTCTACGCGATTTAAAAATGGTAATTTTTAGTTACGCAATTATGAAAAAGTTTTAAAATTCCTATGCGATTGAGAAAATGTTGAAAAACTGTTACGCGATTTGAAAATGTAATAGAAGTTTTTCGCAATTGTGAAAATGTGATAAAAGTGCTACGCAATTGAGAGGAACAACAAGTTTTGCTGTCGGGCCAATATAATGGACCCAAATATATCACTGTGTGTTTGTGGCCGATAGTGGCCTATAAGGTGTATTAAGTAATTGGACATGCATTTGTTAAACAGACAGTGTCTGTTAAGGCTATTGTTGCCTAGGAATTGAATTACACCTAAGTGCGGGTGCGAATTGCGTAGTGTTGTTCACTTGTTGAACTAGGAGGCGTAGGAGCACAAGAATTCCATAAGTAGACAGTAGGTAGCTCCACTGGGCCGTGGTAACTGAGCAATGCTCCGACGATCTTGACTAAATACTATTCTATTCATGATTTGGCACAGAATATCATGTATAATGTTTGATGTGCACTTTGAGAAATTATAGCACCTGGTCTGAGGTGGCCGATTTACCGACATATCTTCTGGATCATTCTCTCTGAAATTGAGTTTAGCTCCATATAGTAGGAAATTGGTTCATTATACATGTGCATAATCAGTCATCGTTCTGCTGTGATATATATGTGTATTGTGTTAATTATTCGCTATTTGATACAATAATTATATGATGCTATGAATGTATTTATTAAATGCTCTGTATGAATAGTTTGTTGTTTACTGTCTTTTTACTGCCATGATGGTATTGATGTAGGAAATCTCACCTCTTTGCTATGTTATTCTATTTATTTGTATGATTGATTTAGAGTGTGAAGAAGAGGAAGAATGATCGCCTCATTTCTGTCTGGGTTAGTTTATCTGTTGTTGTTATGGCGTCGAGGGGTTTTCTGGGATATGTGAAGGTTTTGTTTAGAGGTGGTATGAATACTTGGCGCTATGATGCTGATGAGGATCGTGTAGTATATATCGGAGCAGTATCTGTGACCCTTAGTAGGACTTTTCATAGGGTCCCTATATTTTCTTTTAATGCTTTTGTGCATTTACGTTTTACTATGCCTATGGAGTTTTTGTGGAGTACTCGTCGTGTTACTCCTACGGTGGATTTAGTTGTTTCTTCTGCGCGGACTCCTGTCCGTAGCCCTGTGACCCATCAGGAGTTATTTTCTTCTGAGGAGTCAGAGGAAGATCCAGAGTAGAATCCGAATGAGTACCCTTCTGACTAGAAGTGAGTACTAGGTTAGTTTATATTTGGGTTGTAGTACCTGTATAGTTATTTTGAAGACAAAACTAGATGTTTTAAAGTTTTAGATCTTGGTATATATGTAATGTAAATTATTTTAATTTGGTATATTTTATAATTTATTTTAATTTGTTAGTTTTAATTATCCGCAAAAAAAGATATTTGAAAAATATATAAATAATATTAATAATTTTTATAACTTGGTAAAATTTGGTAAGAGAAAATCCATAAATTAGATGCCCTAAAAGGGGGTGTTACATAATGAATACTTACATACACCACACATGTAGTACCATGCTGCATTGAAATCAACAAGCAAAATGTATCTTTTATATGTGCAAAACAGCAAGTTGTTCTGCTGTACCGAGACCACTATAAATAGCAAGCACTTATATTTATGCACATTTTAGATGTACAAGACAGCCAAAGTTTATTTGTACTGAGACTGCATGAGCAGCTGCTTTATTTTTTTTCAAATGCATATTTCATATATATATATAACACATTGCTGTATCGTGCCAGCATGAACCAACTCCATTTATTTATTTATTTATTTATTTAACCGTGACCAGCATGTAAATGAACATTTAAAGAGTTCAATGCCTAATTAAATGTTTCACATATATAGTACTATGCTGTACCGAACCAACCAGCAAAAATGCATATTTTATATGCACAGGGCAACAGGTTACACTGCTGTACGAGACTAGTTTTCTCCATTTTTTAATTCCATGTCTTACTTTACATATATATATTGTTATATTCAAGAGAAGTCAACCACAGTTCTCATCAAAAGTAAAGCGACTAAATAACAAGGTTGCAACAAACAAACACACAAATGAACCCGAGACCAACCCTTTTTCCATTATGGTGTGAGATTTGATTTCTTAATATTAATTTCCATCAACATATGATCTGTTGATTATTCCTATATTTTGATCGTCTTGTAATTGATTCATTGAACTCCATTTGTGCTTAATTGTCATCATTTAGCTTAGTTTTTGATATCAAACCCTAATTGGAACATTACTATGAAACTTTGCTTAAATGTGTTCATTGGCACTCATAATTAAATTATGTTTTTCAGTCACTGGGCTTCTTAAGGTTCAATTAGGTTTAATTAAGTTGGTTTTGACACATTTTATGATATTGAGCCTAATTGGATCATTGAAGGAATTATTGCATGAATTAGCCCTAATTTATCTCTTTGACAATGTTCAGTAAACTAGCTATAATTTGAGTTTCAAATATCTAATTGATGTGATTTTGGTCTTGTAGGAAAGCTAAGACAATTCTCTACTACTTTCATGAAGACCTCAAAGGCCCAATCACAGGTTTGGATAACTCAAATTGGAGTTGAAACAAGAACTAGGGTGCTGATCCTGATAGCTTGACCTTTTCATACTGTTCATGGCATATCTCGAGCTACAAGTTGTCAAATGGGCTGAAATTTTGATGGTTGATAGTTAAGATCCAAATCTACAACTTTCATGTTAAACACTTTTCCAGATTTGGAGGTCTAATGGGTCACATTGGGCTTGGAAGTCAAATTATAGGGCCTGTGTCAAAATACATGGCCTACGTCAGAATACAGGGCCTAGAAGTACACGGCCGTGTGAGAATACACGCCCTAGGCCGTGTACGCCTCTGACTTTGCAATTGAAATAGTGAAATTTTGGACCCCAACTCAGAATCATACACGGCCGTGTATGTCTCCAGAAACTTAATTATTGAAACTTCTGTGCGAAGTTTGTGTTGGGGGCCTATATATTGACACTCTTGGCACATTTTGAAGGGAGTTCTGACCTAGGAGAGTAGCTGCAACTCCTTGGAGAAGGAGAGGGGAGTCTTGGATCAAAGATTGGAGTCTCGGGTTTGAGCAATCGGAGATCCATCATCCTCAATCCTCAGAAACTCGTTTGCTTTAGTTTTTCTTCTGCACTTTGTTTATCATGTTGTTCTTTCTCAGTTTTTCTTGTGATTTCCTTCTAGCTATGTGTAACTAAACCTCCCTTGGTTAAGGGGGTGATGAAACCACTAGTATTGATGTTGTGAATCTTGCATATTTGATTATTTCAATACATTTATGTTTTTATTCATATATTTCTGAATCTATTGTTGGTATGAAGGTTTTTGTACTTGTTCCCACTTTAAAAGTGGTAGATCTGGGTTTATTATGCGCGGTTGCGATAGTAGATCTAGCGGAATATATGATGTTCATGTGGGTATAATTATCTTTGTACTATTTGCCAGTTATAAAAGTGATAGATCTGGGTTTATTATGCGCGGTTGCGGTAATAGATCTAGAGAAATATATGTTCTAAGTAATTTAATCCCGGTGTGTGATTAGATCTTAGTGTGATTGGTTTTCTAAATCTTAATGCAATTGTTGGATAGTTGTAAGAGCGGTTGCTTTATGACTAATCAGTGATTAGGAGTTGATTTGAGCGGTTGCTAAATTGGCCAACACTTAAGGAAAACAGATATTTTACTCTCACAATTGCGTAAAAACATAATTGAACATGTTGGAATAAAAGGATATGTGGGTTTACATCATCATATAAATCTAGTAGTGGATTCAATCTCTTAACCAATTTTCTTATATTGTTGATTTTAGTTTATTTATTGTTATTATCTTTGAAGCTGTTCATTGTTCATCAAAACTCCAAAACCCCCTATTTACTGTTTATTGTCAATCAGAGTCTAAATTGGGAATTGTTTAATAGTGTTAATTGAATTGGTTCTCTGTGGATCGACCCTTACTAACTACAACTAGTTGCAAGGTTTTTATTTTCTGGTGGGCCTGACAACTGATTTTTATCTAAATTTTAATCACTATATCCTCACGCATCAGAATTTTGGCGCCGTTGCCGGGGAACCAATTTTTCAATTACACTGTTAATTTATTTCCTATTTTTATTTTATTTTTATTTTACTTTTAATTTTTTATGCTTTCTTTCTGAGTGTCTTGTAGGTGTTGATGTCCATTGATCATGGATGCTTATGGGATTTGCTTATCACTTGGACATATCACTGATTTGTGTCCCACTTTCCTAGTGGACACAAATGAGGAAGTAGAGTCAGTATGGGGATATTCTGAACCTTCCGACAACTATAACCCTTACTCCAATACATATTATCCAGAGTGGTGGGACTATCCTAACTTGAGTTATGGACAGCTGCCTCAAAATCAACCTCTAGCGTATTAATTTTCAGAATTTTAGCATAGACAAACACCTTTCCTTCCAGGACAGCAGCAAGTTCAAAATCCCTGGCAACCTGAAACTTCATTGGAGGAACTAATAAGACAATTTGCCATTAATACTATACAGTTCCAACAAGAAACAAGGGCCAATATAAAGAGTTTTCAACAAGAAACAAGGGCCGCAATCAATAACATGCAAAACTCTTTGGAGCAGTTAGCCATAGAACTCAACAATATGCAGAGTCTAAATTCTGAAGGACTTCCCTCACAACCCGAAGAGGATGTGATGGAAGATCCTAGTGCTGTCACATTGCAAAGTGGAAAGACGTTGGATGAACCCACCTCTCCTCCACAAACCACTACAGAGAAAGACTAAGAGCCTAAACAGGTAAATGACGAAGGGAAAAACTTTGAAGCCCCTAAGGTAAATAATCCTGAACCCCTTCTTAATGTAGTAGAGGAGCAACATGATGAGTTGTGTGATGAATTTCTTGATTTTATTGGTTTCAATAATTATATTCATTGCCACTCATGTACTGATATCATATGTGCTAGTCATGCTGAGATTTCTGCAGAGTTGAAAGTTGATAATTCTGTTTATAAAGCAGAATCTAGGACCAAAAAGGAGGAGGAATTGCAGGCCATGGAAGAATTTTTAGAAAAGGAAGAAGAGCACCTGATGACAATCACTACTGAAGTGGACTTTGTTTTTGGGCCATCGTTTAGTAGAAACAATGCACATGAAGCTGATCAAGTGCACATATTACTTTTCAGTGGTGAAGCCAAGGAAAATAAGGGCCAATGAGACCCTGGTGGAAGCCCTTATGCTGCAAGCTTAATTTGTTCATCACACTTCAACCAATGGGATCCTGGTGAAAGCTCTCACATTGTTTCAACTATAACTTGGTCATCATACTTCAACCAATGGGATCCTGGTGAAAGCTCTCATATTGTTTCAACTACAGCTTGGTCATCACACTTCAACTAATGGGACCCCAGTGAAAGCTATAATGTTGTCTTAACTATAGCTTGGTCATCATGTTTCAACCAATGGGATCCTGGTGGAGTCTTTTCACCTACCTCACTTGATAAGGCCAATAAACACCATCTCAAGTCTTTCTATGAGCTTCCGAAAAGTGTGGAAGTGAAAGTGTTGACCTTTTACCATCTACATTATAGAGATCAATGAGGGTGTCACAACGTCGGGCTGAGGACAATAAACTAAGCGCTCATTGGGAGGCAACCCAATCAGATTTGCTTTCTTTAACCCTTTTATTTTATGTTTTTATCTGTTTGTTAATTGTGAGCATGTGAATCTTTGGAGAACCTTGTGTTTGGTTTGATTAATTGTGTGTTTGAATGGATTGTTTGATTGATAATTGTGTGGATTAAGTACAGTGGAAACCAAGCGAAACTATAAGAATTAGTTCGTTTGTAAATTGTTGTTTTGTTCTTCTGAATGCTGAATCATGTTCTTTGGGAATGATTTCATTCAATTGAGAAGTTAAATTTTAAGTTCATGATGAATGGACTGAGTAAAGAGTTATACTCTTGAGACGCATTCATATGAACTTGTACCTTATGAACTTCATAGATTTTTTACATTCCTTCAAGAATGATGAGTTTTTAAGTCTTGGGAATCTGACTTTAAAAGACCCTGACCTATGCTTTTGAACTAATTTCTTAAGAATTCTTCAAGGAACAACATTGCATGAGAGTTTTAATTCCATTTCATAGTGAAATGAGCCAATTTGGGGAGGCATTTTTCACGAGTTTATGAGTAGGGGAGGTCATGTAATTAAAGTTAAAAAAAAAGGGTGCAAAACAGTAAGGTACACGGCCTAGGCCGTGTACCCTCACATGGCCGTGTAATCATGCGCAGCAAAAACCAGGGGAGAACAGAATCATACACGGCCGTGTATGTTCACCAGGAAGCCATTTTAGGGTTTTTCTTCCCCCTTTCTGCTATTTCTTTCCCCTCACCCACGAAACCACCGTCTCCTTCCCTATCTCTCTCCTCCAAATCTTCCATTTTTCCAACACTAATCCATCATTCAAACACATTTTCTTCACTAATTTCTTAAATCCTTCACATTTCTTCCATTATTTTCTTCTCTTAACCACAAATCTTTCAAATACTCACTCACTCTCTCTCCTCCAATACCCACACGAACCCACCATCCTCCATAACCACCACCTTCATTTTTCTTCATCTTTCTACCTTAAAATCACCACCCAAATCTTCTTTTCTTCATCCATTTTCACTAAATAACCCCCATTTCCTTCCCTATTTCCACCACCACCGTGACCCCCCTCTTTGTGCACAGTACCCATTTGTTAAAATTACTCAACAATGCCTCCAAGGAAGCGTGTGAAGCAAAATGCAAGTAGTGGTCGAGGATTCGACAGTTCTTTTGTTCGACCTCAATCTCCTCCACGCGCACCATCTCCACCACCTGAGGTAAATGTCCATCTTGCCTTAATTAAGGATGTTGTTCCAACTAAATTCTTAGATGAGGATACATTACGTCAAATAGGACTGTATGATGAGGTTTTTGAACTGTTAGATGGAATAGGTTGGGGCACATTTGCTAGAATGCGTGCACCAACTTATGATACTTTGACTAGGGAATTCATTATGAGTTTTGACAGAAAGTTGTATCCTCTTTGTGATCAACAAGAATGGCTTGGTAAAATTGAATTTGAAATCTTTGACATTCCCCATGAGTTGGACATCCACCAGTTTAATGCCATTTTTAGCTTTCCCACAGGCCACAACCAACTCCCCTGTGATTTTAGGCCTGATAGAGTTTGGAATGCATTAAGTGTAGATGATTCTAATGATTACGATCCTTGCAAATCCAAAGCTTCCAAACTTAGGTCTCTAGCACATAGGTATATTCAAAAATGGTTAGCAAATACTATTTGTGCTAGGGGTGAGAGTCAGGGCACTATTAGTCAAGCTGAATTGTTCTTTTTGAATTGTATGATTAATAGGGAGCCTGTTAATGGATCATACTGGTTGTGTAACTCATTTAAACATTTAGGGATTGCTTTAACTGGCCGTATTTTAGTGGGGGGATTTGTTACCCTTATTGCTCAATATTTTGGGGTGGATTCTGATATTATTACTGAGGATCCTGTATCGGGCTCTACTACCATTAATAGCTCTACACTGATTCACATGGGGTTATGTGAAAAACGGAATGGGAAGCTATTTTTGGTAGGAGCTGGTAACCAGGATATTCTGAGGGGAGTTCCACCACAGGCTGATGATGATGCTTCAGCGCCTCCAGAGTCTGCTTCTCATTTTACTACTGAGGTTGGTCCGTCTTCTAGGGCTCGACCCACTACTCTTGATGATGTCATAGCACATGTTGATGCCTTACGGATAGACCATACTGCACGCCTTCAGAGCCTTGATGATAGATTTTATGCATGGGAGGAGCGTAACGCTCAGAGTATGGCATCCCTTCACAGCAAGATGGATGACATTCTCCGGCGCTTATAGTAAATTTCCCCTCATTTCCCCATTAATGTACCCTCTTAGTTTCCATTGTATTTTTATTTTCTGGTATTGTGTACATTTGGGATTTGATTTGCACTATTGATTTGCTGGTTTCATTCATAGTTGATTTGTTTTTGCTTTCGGTTGTGGTATAGCTATTTTTGCTTATTTCCCTTTTCTGGATGTGTGTAGCATTCTCTTTGTCATCATTTTCCTTTTCTAGATGTGTGTAGCATTGAGGACAATGCCTAGTTTAAGTGTGGGGGTGTGGATACTTTGATGTTCTATTGTGAATACTGTTGATATTTTGAATTGTTCTCCTGGGGTTTTGAATGACTGATTGAACTATATTGACTTTCTTGGGGTGAGTGTATTTGATCTTAATTATGTAGTTCTTCTTGTGATACTTCTCCATTGGGCTTTTAAATGGTTTCCGATAAGCTTTCAAGTGATGTAATTAGTGAGCAATTGACCCATAAAAAAAAATTGAAAAAAAAAATAAATTTAAAAAAAATTTATAAAAAAAAACCTCCGAGCATGATTGAATGAACTTTCTAGTTATCAATCTTGTCGGGTGAAATTCTAAAAATTAAAGGGTTTAATTGAAATTGATGAATCGAAACTTAATGAGTTTTTGGGCCTTGATGTAAATGGCTAACTTTAGGCATTTTGGATCCTTGATTGTGTGATTCCACTCATGATTATTGTGCTTTTCAGAACTTGTCTTGGTTCTCTTTGAAGCTGCTAATGACCACTGCATGCATTTGAAATGATAAAGGTATTTTTTTAAAATAATTATTGGCCAAATAGCCATCCTTGCATTTTATCCATTGATTAACCCCTTTAAGCCTAATTGACCCCATTTCCTTCTATCTAAGCTCAATTTAAACCTTAAAAAAAAAATCATTTTACTACCCTACCTTAAGGAGTAGAAGAGCTTAGAGATTGCATTGGAAAGTGGC
This sequence comes from Ormosia semicastrata, assembly GCA_029884595.1. Taxonomy (NCBI): domain Eukaryota; kingdom Viridiplantae; phylum Streptophyta; class Magnoliopsida; order Fabales; family Fabaceae; genus Ormosia; species Ormosia semicastrata. The sequence goes on along the minus strand of JAQQTO010000042.1, from coordinate 16,470,310 downwards.
TTTTGAATAAGTGTGGGGGTGTGATTCATGATGTTTTTGCCTAGTTATGTCTGTGTATAAAATGTCTCATATTGGCAAAATATCAGGTTGTATTGAATGTGAGGTGTATATATATATATTAAAAAAAAAAAGTCAGAACAAGGATAAGGTACATAATAGGAATTTGAATTTGAAGACTATTGGAAAATTCTGTGTAATGATTGAATATCTTTCGTTTTTGCTCTTCTAGTTCCTATGGTCTAACTTTGTCTATCTTTGATGTATCCTACCTTAACTCTGACCCCATTACAACCTGAATAAAGTCCTTTTGATCTCTGTTTGCATGTGGTCTGAGTAGTGGAGAAGTAGAGGCTTGACAAGCCTATGGTAAAGCATATTCTCATGAGTTGGTTGAGTGAAAACACAAGCCTGAAACACTCGAGTGAGAGAGCATTTCAGTGAGGATTTATCATGTTGATTGAACCCTGAAATTTGATTGATTTTGCTTGTCAACTTGGATTGCTAAGAAAAGGAATTCTTGATTGTTTAAATTTTTTGAAAACTAAATGCATAAAGGTCTTTGCTCATTATTCTACATTTGTTTGGCTTGTTATGAAACTGTGTTGAGCTGTATATTTTTGCCCAGGAGTGCAAAATGCTAAGTGTGTGGGTAATTGATCTGTTGATTATTCCTATATTTTAATCGTCTTGTAATTGATTCATTGAACTCCATTTGTGCTTAATTGTCATCATTTAGCTTAGTTTCTAATATCAAACCCTAATTGGAACATTACTGTGAAACTTTGCTTAAATGTGTTCATTGGCACTCATAATTGAATTATGCTTTTCAGTCACTGTGCTTCTTAAGGTTCAATTAGGTTTAATTAAGTTGGTTTTGACACATTTTATGATATTGAGCCTAATTGGATCATTGAAGGAATTATTGCATGAATTAGCCCTAATTTATCTCTTTAACAATGTTCAGTAAACTAACTATAATTTGAGTTTCAAATATCTGATTGATGTGATTTTAGTCTTGTAGGAAAGCTAAGATAATTCTATACTACTTTCATGAAGACTTCAAAGGCCTAATCACACGTTTGGATAACTCAAATTGGAGTTGAAGCAAGAACTAGGGTGCTGATCTTGACAACTTGACCTTTGTGTACTGTTCATGGCATATCTCGAGCTACAAGTTGTCAAATCGGCTAAAATTTTGGTGGTTGATAGTTAAGATCCAAATCTACAACTTTCATATTGAACACTTTTCCATATGTGGAGGTCTAATAGGTCATATTGGGCTTGAAAGTCAAATTACAGGGCCTGCATCAAAATACAGGGCCTGCGTCAAAATACAGGGCCTGCGTCAGAATACAGGGCCTAGAAGTACACGACCGTGTGAGAATACACGGCCTAGGTCGTGTATGCCTCTGACTTTGCAATTGAAATAGTGAAATTTTGGACCCCAACTCAGAATCATACACAGCCTAAGCCGTGTATGCATACGCGGCCGTGTATGTCTCCAGAAACTCAATTATTGAAACTTCTGCGCGAAGTTTGTGTTGGGGGCCTATATATTGACACTCTTGGCACGTTTTGAAGGGAGTTCTGACCTAGGAGAGCAGCTACAACTCCTTGGAGAAGGAGAGGGGAGTCTTGGATCAAAGATTGGAGTCTCGGGTTCGAGCAATCGGAGATCCATCATTCTCAATCCTCAGAAACTCGTTTGCTTTAGTTTTTCTTCTGCACTTTGTTTATCATGTTGTTCTTTCTCAGTTTTTCTTGTGATTTCCTTCTAGCTATGTGTAACTAAACCTCCCTTGGTTAAGGGGGTGATGAAACCACTAGTATTGATGTTGTGAATCTTGCATATTTGATTATTTCAATACAGTTATATTTTTATTCATATATTTCTGAATCTATTGTTGGTATGAAAGTTTTTGTACTTGTTCCCACTTTAAAAGTGGTAGATCTGGGTTTATTATGCGCGGTTGCGGTAGTAGATCTAGCGGAATATATGATATTCATGTGGGTATAATTATCTTTGTACTATTTGCCAGTTATAAAAGTGGTAGATCTGGGTTTATTATGCCCGATTGTGGTAATAGATCTAGAAAAATATATGTTCTAAGTAGTTTAATCCCAGTGTGTGATTAGATCTTAGTGTGATTGATTTTTTAAATCTTAATGTAATTGTTGGATAGTTGTAAGAGCGGTTGCTTTATGACTAATCAGTGATTAGGAGTTGATTTGAGCGGTTGCTAAATTGGCCAACACTTAAGGAAAACAGAGATTTTACTCTCACAATTGCGTAAAAACATAATTGAACATGTTGGAATAAAAGGATATGTGGGTTTACATCATCATATAAATCTTGTGGTGGATTCAATCTCTTAACCAATTTTCTTATATTGTTGATTTCAGTTTATTTATTATTATTATCTTTGAAACTGTTCATTGTTCATCAAAACTCCAAAACCCCCCTATTTACTGTTTATTGTCAATCAGAGTCTAAATTGGGAATTGTTTAATAGTGTTAATTGAATTGGTTCTCTGTGAATTGACCCTTACTAACTACAACTAGTTGTAAGGTTTTTATTTTCTGGTGGGCCTGACAACTGATTTTTATCTAAATTTTAATCACTATATCCTCACGCATCAACATCACACACAATACAATTCTTTAAGTTCAATTTTCCTTTCTTAACCCTAAGCCATCATTGTTCTCAATACATAACCAAACTTTGAAATTAATAACCACACCATGTCACTAGTTCAAACTATTAAACCAGCAAAACAGAAGCAGAGAATCTCAAATCAAATTTAACATGAAGTCACACTCATGATTCAAAATTTAAAACCCGAAACAAATTCCATTACAACACAGCACTTATGGAAAAACCAATCTATCAAGATCACATCACAATTTAAAAGTCCAAGTCCATAACCAGCATAAGCCTACTAAATCCAATTACGTCATCATAAAAAGTATCCTTTATTTTCCTTTTCTTGGTCTCGGCCCCCGTTGAAACTGAGAGTGCTACTAGAGTTTAATCCTAATTACAATATTAAAGTCATAAACAACAAGAATTACTATCCTCTCCCTTCTACTAAGTATAGCCAAGGCTCAATATTCCAAATATGTGTAATTATCCTAGAAGATAACTCTATTAAAATTAGAGTTTTTACCAATCTACAAAATCAAAGATGACCACATGCATGATATAAGTTTACAGTAGAAGATTTTCTCTTATACCATCAATACAAAAGAATCAACCACTTCATAATAGAAAACATGGTCATATTCTTTAGAGGGGTATATACAGGCACTATAAAAACATAAGAGATTTTCATCTAAGCTCAATTTATAAAAATTAATAATATCAGGGAAAAAGAGTATATATTTAAAACAAAATTAAAGACAACCCACATTTCAGGGTGCATATAAAATTTCATCCACAACATAACTTTGACATTCACAATCTTAATAAATAATTATAACTCAACACATAACATTTAACGTATAAATTTCAATCACAACCAAGCAACCTTCATGCACATAAATTCTAATTCAATTTCAGCAAGTATACATGGTACTAAGCAATTAGAATTTACCACTCACAACCACAATTCACAACCATTTCTCTAAAGGTTCCCACGAGTTTTGCTATTTCCCTGTTGGCAAATATACGCCTAGTTGATGCCATATTTTTCGGCACACATAGCACATTACATAATGAGTTGGTTAGACTCAATATCATGTAACAGTATACCAGTAATTATTAACATCCAATCCTAAGGCTGTCATGTAATTTTACTCATATATCTCACATTGAGATAAAAGAATGCATGACATAGACAAAACATTTAAACATGTCCAAAAGCATAGTCAGTCCATTCCCCGGCTCAATAAGATGAACTGTTCTGATACCAAAATGTAACCCCCTAAACCTACCACTGTGTATATCATCAATATACTCATACAAGTAGTATCAGGATAGTTACTTCTAAACCTAAACATAAACAAAACCTGTATAGTAACTAATAACATATAATTATATAGAGCCTTTGTTGATAGTAAAGAGAACAAGATAATTTTACAAGACTAGAAACTCGTTCCTTGCTATGAATTTACATTATATATCTGAAATAAGCAAAAAAGCTCAAACAAGCCACTAAGGCATAAGTACAAAATTAATTTAACTAAATACATTAATAATATATACATACATACATATATATATATATATATATACATACATATATATATATATATATATATATATATATATATATATATATATATATATATATATATGTACAAGTAGTTAATTGGGTCTTCATTGATCTCCTTTGCTCCTGTATTGGTCATATGTTGGATTTACCATGGAAATAAGGAGTTGGGGTGAGAATCAAAATTCTCAGTAGTAAATTTAAAACATGACATCATAATAAATCCAACTACTATAAGGAAAAAAGTTTTAAAAAAATATGAATGGAAAGATGGCACAAGCCAAAAACTCAGCCATTTCCCTTCCTGAAGCAGACATTCCATTTATAAAATAAGCATTTCAATTAGTACATAGTATTTTAGCTCAAACCAGCATAATTATATAATATTATCAAAATAGCAACTAAACTTAAACATCCAACATTATCATATACCCTTAAGTGCTTATTAATTGTTCATCAATATAAAATAAGACAATTGCCCATACAGTTGTCATTTTATGCAATGCATGATGATATATGATTATGCCTAAGATATGCCTTAAGAAATGCTTGTGTCATGGTTTTACAAAACAAACTTTGTTTTAGAAAACACATGTTATTTGAATATTTCCAGAAAGCCCTTTTGTTCCAGGAAGCCCTATTGTTCCTTGTATTGTTTCTAGGTAGGCAAGATGCCCTTTTGTTCCTTGCACTACCAAACATTCATAATCTTGGCATTATGAGCCCTTTTGTCCAAGTCATTGGATTACAATACATGCAAATAACAAATAACAAGTTTGAAAACCAAAACATGCAAATATATTTTAAAATCATTTCTTCATTCACTTTCACATAATCAAGCTTTTCCTCATATAATAAGGAAGCAAAACCTCAATCTTCCCTTATTCTTTAATTATTATGTTTCTCAACATCATTCATAATTAAGCTAATTTCAAGGCATAAAAGCCATTATAATTCAACTATAAAAAGATCAACACCTTTGCCACATTTTCCAACACCATTCAAACCACATTGTAAACATTTAACCATTATAAATGAGCTTAAAAGAAACATGGCAGAAGCTATTTTAGCATTTCAGACCAAAATACTCAATGAATTCGCTATTATCTAAGTAATATTTTTATGTTCTAAAAAGCATCAATACTTAAAATAAAGAAAACATGATAGATTCTTCGATGTTTCTAAATCACATATCAAGTCCAAATATCATGCATATTTATACATTATAAAGGTAACTCAATCCAACTTTTATTCATACATGTCAAATCCTCATTTCAAAGCAAGCATTTCTCATCAAGCAAACTTCAATGCATAGGCAAAAGGCACTTAAATTATGAATGTATTATGACAGTCTTCAAGCTTACATTTTCAATTACATTCTAATTCACAATTCATCTAATTACACATTAAATATTACATAGAGATTTTCATATCTCCATTAGTCCTCTATTTGGCTTTTACAAGTACCAATAATTCTCCTTAAATTATTAGCGCATCAAGAATGCCTTAACAAACATAACTAGTTATTTACAAATTTCATAACACTAATTCAAACGTGCATAATTAAGAGTAAATCATTGCTCAAGTTCACCCTAGATCCATCCTTTCAAATTCATTAATTACACATTATTTCTTTCATCCACTTAGTTAAAAAGTGCATATAAAAGCATAAAAAAATTCACAAAGTTTAATAAAATTTCTCCCTCAAGATTGTGAGCTTTACATAGCCAAAGGCAAACAAATTTATTCAAAAATACCATAAGTCATACTTTTCTCTTCATAACCAATATCTCAATGTTGTTTAAAAAATCATTCGAAATAAAAATATAAATTCAAACAAAGTATCATTATTTAAACTTTGTTGGCTGTGACCTTCATAGCCCTAAAACACTAACAATCTCACAAATTTTTCATTTAAAATCTCATCAATAGAAAGAACCAATTGATAGTAAGGAGCTAATGCATAAAAATAACAAAAATCTCTCTCTTTTCCACTTATTCTAGCCATGACCAACCAGCCCATAAAGTTCAAAAATTTAAACTCAAACACCATAGAAAACAAGATTAAGTTAAGAGCAAACACCCCTACCTAGTCTCCTTGCTTCTCTAGCTTGTTCCTTAATTTTCCTTCACTTTCTTCCTTTTTTTCCTTCTTTTTCTTGTTGTTTTCCCTCTATTTTGTTGCTGTCTTTTGAGCGTGTGAACAGTGTATATATATAGTAAGATGGAGAGGAAAAAGGAACTTAAAGGAAAATGAAAGATGGAAGATGGATAATGGAAATTAGATGAGAAAGAATGATGATCATGTGAGGAGTTTCCTCCTTTGTTTAGTGGTTCAATTTAACACTGCAAGAAGAGAGAGAATGAGCGAAAATGAGAAAAGGATAAGGGATAAAAGTTGGATAAAACGTGTGGATGTGAATGAGTTGGAAGATAATTAAGATTTTCATGTTGAAACTTTGATATCTACTACATACACTTTAATTTTTCAAAATTGAGTTTTCAAGTATCCATGTGTCTTATAATATATTTTAGGACTCAACTTAGTCATTGGATCCATTTTTTCATAAATTTTTATGGACTAATATTCATTAAATAAACTGCATTACTTTTCAAATTAAATTGAACCTGTAAAATAGGTAAACATGCATGCCTTAAATTATTTTTTGTACCAAAATATTCCCTATATTCTATTTATCACCTCCATGAAATTTCATAATTTTCTAAGCTGCTTAATTATCCTGGTTATTTTTTAATAGTATCCTTAAAAATACCTGATTAACCCGATTGACTCTCTAAAATTTTCTACAACTCTTATCAATTATTTCTAGCTAAGAAATAAATTTTTCATATTAATTTTCATCATATCAACTGATTCAACAGATACCTTAATTATTTTCTTATACTCAGTGTTATAGATTTACGCTCAAACTAGTTCAAAAAATTACCCGAATTAACAAATAATCTCTTACCAGTATTCTTGAGTTACTATAACCCTAATTAGGATCATTAGTTTAGGGAGGGTGTTACAGGTGGCAGCCACCTCATATAGTTCGGGTTCTATATACTCATGGTAGAGAGTGAATTAGGGTCTCACATTACCACTAGTATCCTATGAGGGAATTCATTCGTGAGGATTACACTTATCCAATAAGGAATTTAAGAATACAGGATCCCCCTTCCTCACAAGAGGTCATCTCCATGATTCTAATGGAATTTTGGACACTTTGCCCTTATACAGGATCATTTCCAAAATTCACTATACTAAGTGTGTCACAACTCACATAAAAGAAGGATACTGAGTGGGAGAGCATGGACTAATTACCTTCCCACTCAAGGATAATTGTCCATTTCTCATTCTCAATTCAAATTTAAATTCAAAGAGTACTGATTATTCAAACATACATTCAAAATACTATTTCTCAATCCACAAATTCAATGCTGGCTCAAGCTTAAAAGATAAGGGAGTAATACAAATTCTCATTCTACCTCAACTTGAGTATTCAAGGAGCAATAACATTTCAAATTCAAGCTCAACTTAATAAATCAAGAAGCATTAAATTCTCTATTACATATTTAGTGCACAATTCTATATCATCCATTATACTTCAAGAACTTTAACATGTAAACTTTATCAATGACATTTGCACATCAAATCCTTAAATATTGTATGCAATACTTTCTTGGAATTACTAATCAACATTTAAAGTCATAATATTATGCACAAACATACTAAAATTTTGGTCTCAAAGGGCAGCATTCTGCCAAGACCTTCATCCATCTTCCAAGTCACGATTTCATACACAAGAACATCAAAAATTCTGGCCACACAAGATAGCATTCTGCCGTGACTTTCAAGCATTATTCAAACAACATTTTCATGCATAAATACTTCAAAATTTTGGCCATAAGAGGAAAGCATTCTGCCTTGGCCATTCAACACCATTTTAGTCACAATTTCAAGCATATAAACATCAAGTTTTTGGTCTTAAACAGGCAGCAATCTGCCATGACAAAACTAGCCATACAAACTACCCATTTCAAGCATTAAAGCATCACAAGTTCAATTCAAAAATAGCGCAGCAAGCTGCCACAACAATTTAGCCCCAAAAAAACTACTTCTAAACATGGTATAGCTGTGAACTTAATCATGCAAGATGGTCACCAAAAATACATCTTCAATTAATCATGCATAGAAATTCATCTAAAGCTTATTTTTAACCTTCATCAACTAAAGTTAACAAGCAAGAACACAAATTAATAAAGTTTCCTTTTTCTCTTATGGGTTGGCCGTGAGCCATACTACACCAAAACATAATCAAACACTAAGTTTCTTTTAAGGATTTTCACAAGAAGAAGAACAACCTAAAAGTAAAAAACAAAAACACAAAAAAATCAAGTGAAACCATCACTTAACATGATCAGACCGTGACCTGTTTGGGCTCTAAAGCCACCATTTTAAATTCAATTTTAATGGAGGAAGAAGAATAAATTAGAGACAAGAACCCCTATCTCACTTTCTAGCCTTTGTTTCTTGATTTTTCCTCCTTTTTCCTTCATTTTCTCCTCCTTTTTTTCTCTCTCTCCTTCTTCTGCACGTTGTGCTGCTGTGTAATGCTCTATTTTGAGAGCTATTTCCATGTGAGAAACAAGAACAAAGTGAAAGGAATAGTCTAGACAAAGCTAGACAAGTCTGGGCGGTGGGTTAGATAAAAAGCTAACTAAAATTATGGTGCTGAAACTTTTGTATATGTTAAGCACACTTTAATCTTCCATAATTGATTCAAATCATCTCATCCATGTTATGACAAGAGGATCTCAATTCACTTGGGCAAATGGAAGAAGATGATCAACTTTAACTGAAAAAAGGCTAGATAGGGCAGTTGTCAACAATGAAAGCATGGATTTTTGGTCTAGTATTAATTGCTGCACCTTGGTCAGAAACAAATCTGATCATTATCCAATCCTTCTCAGTTTGGAAGATGGTATGAGTAAACATGTATCTTCTTTTAAATTCATGAAAATGTGGTCAAGCCACCATGACTGTGCAAAGTTGATCAAGGAAGCATGGGAAATTCCTGTAGTTGGATGTCCAATGTTTGTTTTGTTTGAAAAACTAAAAAAATGTCAAAACTAAGCTTAAACTGTGGAATAACAAGGATTTTGGTGATGTAAATGCTCAAGTGCTGGTTGTTGAAACAGAACTGAATAGAATTCAAGCTGAACTGAACCTTGATAGTTCTTCTAAGGTCCTCTGTTTACAGGAGAATGAGGCTCAGTTGAAATTGCACCAAGCCCTTCATTATCAAGAAGAGTCCTGGCTTGAAAAGTCTAGAATCATCTGGTATAGTAAGGGAGATAGGAACACTGAATATTTTCACAAAATTACCAAAGTAAGGCATGTCACTAAGCAAATTTCTTTGTTAAAGAAGGATGATCAAGTGCTGGACAAAATTGAAGACATAGAGCAGCATGTCATTAGTTATTATGAAAGTCTTTTTGCTTCAAACAATGCTTGTGTTGATAATGACATTATTGACCAAATGATTCCAAACCTGCTGTTAGAAGAAGATAATTAGTACCTAACAGATTTGCCAACAATTGAAGAAGTCAAGAATGCAATGTTTTCAATGAATGCTAATGGTGCTCTGAGTCCAGATGGTTTTGGTGGATATTTTTTCCAAACTTATTGGAATTTGTTTATAAATGATGTCTATAATGCAGTGATTCAGTTTTTCAAAACAAGATGGTTATTGCCAAACTACAATGCAAATCTAATAGTTCTTATTCCTAAGGAGGAAGGAGCTGATAGAATTGACAAATTCAGACCTATTGCTCTGGCTAATTACAAGTTTAAAATCATTACAAAAGTGCTAGCAGACAGATTGGCTAGATTGGCTCCAAGAATTATCTCTGAAAATCAAAGAGGTTTCATTCAAGGTAGGCAAATTGGAGATTATATTTGTACAACTTCAGAGGCTGTAAATATACTGGATAAGAAAGTGTTTGGAGGTAATATAGCAATGAAGATTGATATTAGAAAGGCTTTTGACACCTTAGATTGGAACTTTTTGTTAAAGGTGCTGCACTGTTTTGGTTTCAATGATAGATTTTGTAATTGGATCAAAGCGATACTTCAATCAGCAAAATTATCCATTTCTGTAAATGGGAAGGCAGCTGGCTTTTTCTCATGTAATAGAGGGGTTAGACAAGGTGATCCTTTGTCTCCTCTTTTGTTTTTCTTAGTTGAGGAGGTTCTTAGCAGGGGATTTACTAAATTGGTTGTTTCTGGAGAACTTTAATTGATGGCAGGTCCAAGGACTTATGCAACTCCTTCCCACATATTATATGCTGATGATATTATGTTGTTCTACAGAGGTACTCAGAGAAACATAAGGAATTTGGTGAAGTTGTTCTCTGACTATGGAGATGCATCAGGACAATTGATTAATTGTGCAAAATCTAAATTTTATTCTGGTTCCATTTCTGCAAGAAGGAAGACTAATTTAGCAGCTTTTTTAGGATTTTTTACAGGGTCTCTTCCATTTAACTATTTAGGAATTCTCTTTTTCAAGGGCAAGCCTAAAAAGTCCTATTTGCAGCCTATCATGGATAGGATCAAGTCGAAACTTGCTGCCTGAAAAGCCTCTATATTGTCTATCATGGGGAGGGTGATGCTAGTGAAAATAGTGGCTCAAAGTATGTTATTATACAGTTTTTCGATTTATAAATGGCCAGTGCAATGTATAAAAGAAGTGGACAGTTAGTTAAGAAATTTCATATGGTCGGGTAGCACTGATCATAGGAAAATTGTAACTATTGCATGGAAGAGTGTATGCAAGCCTGTTTTAGAAGGAGCGCTAGGACTGAGGTCAATCCAATCTATAAATAAAGCTTCAATGCTTAAATTGGCTTAGGAATTAGTAACTTCTCAATGTCAATGGTCCTGCATTCTTAGAGCAAGAACTTTCAAAAATAATGTTCCTATGGCCTATCATCTTACATCCTCTTTATGGATTGGTTTGAAATCAGAAATTCAAGTTGTTCTTGATATTTCATCTTGGCAAATTGGTAATGGGGAGAGTATCAGCTTCTGGCATGATCCTTGGCTTGATAAACCTCTAGCTGATTATTTAGAAATTCCTGCAAGAGTTCGGATCAGATTGAAATCTAATTTACAGGACTTTATAGTGAATGGCTCCTTGCAATTTCCTAAGGTTCTATTGCAGAAATGTCCTTCAATATTGAAGGAATTAGAATGGATTCATATTCCATTAAGAAATTCTGTTGATAATAGAATATGGAACAATGACTTGGGTTGTTTGCCTCTTAAGGAGGCTTACTCTTTTATCAGTCTATCTGGTCAGCAAGTAAGCTGGCACAAGAATGTGTGGAGCAGCAGCATTCCTTCATCAAAATCCTTTATTGTTTGGAGAATTCTCAAAGATAAAATGCCTACTGATGATTAACTAAGGAAGAGAGGTTGCATAATTGTTTCCACTTGTCATTTATGCTATGCAAGTGATGAGTGCACTTCTCATTTATTTTTTGATTGCTGTTTTGCAAAGAGTTTTTGGAATTGGTTTTTCTCTATTTTGCAGATTAGTGCTAATAGTTTAAATATGCTAGACATCCTCTCTTTATGTGACAGAAATTGGAGCTCTCAAGTCAGAGAGGTGGTTGCAACAGCCATTGTAAACATCATTTGGGTGATCTAGCTTTGTAGGAACAAAGCTAAATTTGACAACATAAGCATTTCTTTAAGGGCAGCAAAGAACTTGATAATAGCAAATACATCTCTTTCGAGAAATCTCAGCAGAGGAAACATGTCATCTGACATGATGGAATTCACTATCCTGAAATTCTTTTCTATCTCTGGTTATCTGAGAAGATCTCCAACAATTATAGAAGTTGATTGGTCTCCTCCCTCTTGTAATTGGATCAAATGCAACACAGATGGTGCTGCAATGGGTTCCCCGGGATTAGCAGCCTGTGGAGGCATCTTCAGGGACTTTAGAGCCTCAACTCTTGGTTATTTTTCAGCTAACGTAGGAATCTCTATTGCTTATCACGCTGAGCTCATTGGAGCTATGTATGCAATAGAAATAGCTCATAAAAGAGGTTGGAGGAATTTTTGGTTGGAATGCGATTCAATGCTGGTGGTTCAAGCATTTCAAGGATCTTCTAATATTCCTTGGAAATTAAAGAATAGATGGGAGAATTGCATGATTCTGAAAAAGGATATGAATTTTTATTGTACTCACATATTTCAGGAAGGCAATAATTGTGCTGATAAATTGGCCTCTCTTGGTTTAGGAATTCATAGTTTTAGTTAGTGGAATACAATTCCACATTTCATTAGTGATGATTTTTACCACAATAGATATGGTTTGCCTAGTTATAGATTTTCTTAACTGTTTTCATGGGTTAGGTCTACGCCCCCCCCATTTTGGTATTTTTTGTATTCTTTTTTCCTCTTATTAATAAAATGTTGATATGCTGTAGATGATAGGCGTTGCTTGGGGTGCCAACATAGTTGGGATGCCTTGCAATGTAGTGATGCTTTTGCATATCTTCTTTGTTTGAAAAAAATTAAACTGATGGATTAAGTAATAATCTTATTAATACTTATCTTAGTTGGTATTTTATACCATATTATTCTCCATATCTTACTTGTCATTTCCATGAAATTTCATAATTTTCTGAGCTGCCTAATTGTTCTGGCTATTTCTCAGCAATATTCTTAAAAATACCAGACTAATCAATTGATTCTCCAAAATTTTCTACAACTCTTATCAATGGTTCTTAGCTAGAAAATAATTTTTTCATATTTATTCCCATTATATCAGCTGATTTTAAAAATACTTTAATTATTCTCTTATCTTCAGTGTTATAGAATTACACTCAAACTAGTTCAAAAAATTATTTAAATTAACAGATAATTCTTACCAGTATTACTGAGCTTCTATAACCCTGATTAGGACTATTAGGTTAGGAAGGATGTTACATAGAGCACTATCCTGAACTAGGTCACGTCTTAAGGCTTGCGCTACCCACAACTACTATTATAAGTTTCATGTGACTGGAGTGTGATCGTCGGTGATACGAATTGATATGTGTTGCAAACCTAAGTGTAGGTTGTCTCAAGTAATAAATTTGTCAGGAGTCCGATGTCAATCCACAGGGAATTTATGAAGAAAATTCGTTGAGGTAACGAAAAGATTTGTCACAACAATAAAGGTTATAAAACTTATTCACAATTAAAAAGGATTTGTTTGGGTTAGGAGATCTATTCTTAGTATATAAATTAAGGATAAGGTTATCTCTTTTTATAACTCAATTGGAATCCACGCATAAATGAGGTTCAACTCGAAAAATATAACATTCAAAGTTCATTTAAGATTATATATGTAGTTATATTATGGTTCCTTTAATTATCCACTAACGCCAACACTTGTAAATGGGCTCAAGCATTCATTGTGCCAATCTCTTATCTACAACAAATCAAGATCTCCACTTTACAAGGAGGGTTTCTAAATTGATTGGAAACAAAATACAACACATATAATGATCACTTAATAATATATCATTGAAGCACAAGGTAGAGATTAATCTAACCTTATTTCATTACCAAAAGCTTCTTCCTTTCACCCAAGCAAAATAAAAATTAGTTACTCATTGAACAAAAAGAAAGAAAGAGAGAGGAAGAAGGAAATGAACATAACTTGTATTTAGAACAAAAGAAAATTACAACAAGAGATACAAGAAGATGGTCTGAATCTCTCTACCCAAGATTGCCATTAATGAGCAACCAATGCTCCTTTTATAGAGCATAAAGAGCACAAGATGATAATAGAATTGGTTGGTGAGTGTGAAGGAGAACTTGGTTGGTGAGTGTGAATGCATGGAAAATGTGTGTCATGCTCACCAACCAATTCGGTGCCTAACTCACAGCCATCTTTACATGACTATAACTCTGTCTAAATGTCATCATTTTGAAACTTGATCTCATGATAGTTGAAGGATTTTGTCTTAAATTTCTAATGGCACTAGTTTCAGTCCAAAATGACTCTTATAACCCAACTTATGACCCAATCTTTGCACACTGCTCAAGTTCCAACTATAGCACCTCTATTCTAACTTCCAAACCCAATCTGACCCATTAGACATCCGAATAAGCTCTTGTGTTATTCATAAAAATTGTAGATTTTGGTCTTAGCTTTCATTTGGGCTTAATTTGGTGTCGATTAAACTCCTATATCTAAAGAAATGGGTTGATGAATGCACGAAGGTCAAGCTATCAGAATCAGCATTTTGGCTCTTGTTTCCACTTTAATTTAAATTATCCAAATGTGTGCATCAGCTCTTAAGGTCTTCATGAAACTTGTAGAAAATTGTCTTAATTTTCCTACAAAACCAAAATCATATTAATCAAATATTTACAACTCAAATTATAGCTAATTTACTGAACATTGCCAAATAGACAAATTAAGGCCAGTTTATACAATAATTCCTTCAATGATCCAATTAGGCTCAATATCATAAAATGTGACAAAACTAACTTAATTAAGCTCAATTGAACCTTAAGAAGCCCAATGAGAGGATTATTAAATGAATAAAATATATTGCTATCAAATTTTCTCACACTTAGCTTTTGCACTCCCAGGCAAACACATCGAACTAAAATTAAGGAATAAGGAAAAATAACATAAACTCAAAATCAAAAAACTCTAAAAGACTCAATTTTCAATGATATTCAAGAATACAAAAGTTCACAAGCAAAAAGAGCAACCAAATATTCAAGGGATCAAAATATTTATGAGGTAATGTTTCTTCACATCTTAAACCAACAAGCAAGGAAACTTCAATTGAAAAGCATGAGTCAAGAATGACAGATCCTCACGAGATTCATTCTTAATCCCTCTTGTGTTTGAAAGATAGGTATTTCGCTCAATTAAACTCATGAAAAATTACACTACCATAAGCTTGCTTATCTTCTACTTCTCCACTACTCAAAACACATGCACACACAAATTAAAAGGACTTTATTCAAGGTTTTAATGAGGTCAAGGTAAAAGAGAGAGGTAATATGGATATGACAAGTTAAATACCAAAGAGAATAAAAGAGCATTATAGTTGAATTCAAATAACAAACAAGAAAAGTTCATCCCAACTAAACATAATGTCAATTCCCTTTACATATTCTTTTTCCTTCCCTTTTGCCTTGTTGGTCTTTCTTTACACACACACACACACACACACACATATCTATATATATTCAATTGGCTACTCTTTCCTTTTCACCAACCATTTTGTACATACACCTCCACACTTGTTCAAGAACTCATCCAATAACAAAGTTAATGCTCTCTTATTCCCTAAGGTTGGGTAAGAACATGATTTTTCATTTAAGGCACTTAATGAGCTTGAAACAAGGAATAGTCAAATAAGCTCAAAGGCGTTAAGTAAGGGAAATTACGCAAGGCTGGCTATTTAGTTAAAGTAGCTATTTTGAAAAAAATGTCTCAATTATGTTTATGTATGCATGTGAAAATGTAGCCTAAAAAAGAATCAAATCAAGTTCTAGAGTAACAATTCCATGAGTGAAAATCACACAAGAAAGAAAAGAATGGTACAAATGTTCAATCCATTCATTAATAGGCTTAAAATCTCACAAGGCATACATCTATAACCGAGCATGTGAATTTTAAGAAAGAAGATCATTTATTCAATCATGTTATGATCCTTGAATTTTAATTGCTTCAACGGATGTGAGAGTGCATTCACTTCAATCTTTCAAAAGAAATCAAACGATAAAACTTCATTACTTCAACACAAAATAGTTATTTCCCCAATTTAGATGCGTTTCAAGAGTAAAGTTACTTCAAGTGCAAAATTTACTCCTTACTCTGTCATCCTTAATTGGTTTTGCAGTTAGTAAATTACTGATAATCATATTAATAAACATATTTCCCCAAATTATTATTTTTTTCATTTTTTTATGTCAACTATCCTTCCTCCCCAACCAGATCACAATATTGTCCCAAATGTTAAAATATAGATGAGTAAAGGATAAAAGATATTACCTGTCGTGGCAATTATTGAAAAGAAAAACCTGACACAAATTTAAACAGAAACAAAGTACAATGAATAAAAGCTTATAATTTATTAATTAACTCATCAACAATGGAAGCAGAGATAAGGATCCGTCTTGCCAAATGTGTGATAAAGTTCTATTCCACAGCATGATCAAGAAAAGATAACAAATCATTAAAGAAATTATTAACATTCAATAAACCTATGGGTTCATGGTGGATGTTCAGTTGGGCCCAAGAGACAATTTGAAAAACTTCTTCCAAAGTACCATAGACACTTGGTAAGGCAATGAATGCATCAAAGTTGTCAAACATTTTAGCCATTTGTTCATGCACAGTTGATACTCGTAGTTCCTCCCTAATTGTCTTGCCAATGATGTTCCTTTCAGTTAAAGCCTTAGGAATAATACCTAAAACTTGACTGCTTCTTAGATGTGCAGTGATTGATACAACCCCCATTAACCCAAAGTTACCTCCCCCCTATACTACATAAATTTTTCTCGCAGCTAACACTCGACCAATAGTACTTGCTACCCTTATAAACTGTATATCCTTCCCAAACCTTGATCCACAAAAGACACAAATATTTGTAAGTCAACGAAGAGAAACTCCCTCCATTTCTACACCCACATTCCCTTTGAATGATTATGTGTTGAATGAAAATAAAGAAAATGAAGTGTTTAAATAGGGAAAAAAATGGAAAATATAATGATAGCACCTATATGGGTAGGTTGGTTGTTGTCAAAAAAGTTTAAAATTAAGAAACACCGATTTTTTCTTTTTTTAATTATTTTTTTATTTTTTTTATTTTTTTTATTTTTGAAAGAAAACGAGAGTTGGAACCAGTCTAAAACTAGAGGCAAGGCTCTCACGCCTGTTTATTCAACAAAGATGACATATCTTTAACCTGTGTGTCATCAGTATAGGAAATTGGTGGCATATCTTTATACTATGTGTCACCAGTGCAGTAATACTAAGATGGCATAGCCAATCTTGGAATCCTTCTCTCTCCCGCTTGTGGAATATTTTGGATTGAACTATGACGTAACTAATTAAAGTGCATAAATTTGACAGCTACCACCAACTACTATAGCCAGTGATAGGTCGCTGGAGAGCCCATAGCCTGAAATCACAGGATCCAACTCAGTTGCATAGTCACACAAGTATGCTAACACGGGGCGCTTCTATCTGCCTATCATCTCAGTTTGCCTAAAAGGTAAAATTTGGGTTACTGAGAACAGCTTTCTGCAGAGCATATCACATGAACTATATTTAAAGACCGACATGCGAAAGTCCAACCCAAGTCAATGATGGGTCTAACCCTAAGGTTAGGGGCTCCACACTCAATTAAGAGCATGGTACTCTTTCGATCGCCTTTTTTTTTAGATGAACAAAATAATAACATGCATGTTGTTATGATTGTGGCTCACATCTTCCTCTAGTTTTACGTCCAGTAATGTCTTAAACGCCTTCTATAAGTCGAGGATAAGCTTCTTATCCAATTTTCTTATAAATTGGAAAACAGAGTCTTTTAGAGTCATATTCCCAAGATTGTAATGTTTATGTTCGTCCCTGAAGAGATTCCACAAATTAAGAAATTCACGATACACAACTCCACAAGAATGCGTCTCAAGAGTCAATAAGATATCATCTAATGACTCCTTACTTAGTCCATTCTTAATAAAGTATATTTTATCTTCTCGATTTGCAGGAACCATCCCCAAAGAATGACATCACTTGTTACAATTTCATTGTGCACATTTGTGACAAACTTGTAATCTTTTCACTTTTCTCTTTTTAGAATACGAACTTTTACCGAGACTTGACATGTATGAGTCAAATGAATTTGAAATTCACCTGCTAAATGGACCTTTGCTTCGATTATCCATTGTATATTTTTCGGGATGCCCTTGTGCATTAATAGTCTTAATCTTTCACACCTAGCTTTGTAGATTTTTGTCAAAGCATTTTGAGAAAGAGAAGGAAAATATTTTCTTAAATTTGAGAGAATGACATCCATTTTAAAAGGAGAAGGAATCAATTATTATGAAAAATTGAAAAACAAACTGATTTGAGAGTCACGGAGTATCATTATCCACCACTTAACTGGGGTCACAAAGAATTGCAAAAAGAAACCAACAAAATTAAAATGAATTCTTCTCATAACAAGAATTAGAAAGGGAAATAAATTCTACCTCAACAACTTAGTTTTCCAAAAGTGGTATTTGTCCATTGATCTTAAACACATTACCATTCCTAGGATTCTCAATATCTATGGCCCTACAAGGATACACATGTTTAACAACAAAAAGGCCACTCCACCTAGATCTCAATTTTCCAGGGAATATGTAAAGACAAGAATTATAAAGTAGAAATTTTTGACTAATTTCAAAAGATTTTTTGAAAATTGATTTTTCATGAAAAGCTTTTGGTCTAGCTTTATAAATATGAGTTTTCATATGCATCATTTCTCAATTCCTCAAGTTCATTTAATTACAATTTGCGTACTTTGCAAGTATCATCAAGATCTAGGTTGAAAGCTTTAATGGCCCAAAATGTTTTATGCTCAAGTTCTACAAGCAAGTGACAAGGTTTTTCATAGACTAACCTATAGGGTGACATGCCTAAAGATGTTTTGAAAGCAGTACGGTAAGTCCAAAGTGCATCGTTTAATCTTAAAGACCAATCTTTACGATTTGGGTTAATCCTTTTTTTCAAAATTTGTTTAATCTCCCTATTTGCTAATTCTACCAGTTCACTTGTTTGAGGATGATAATGGGTGGCAATTTTGTGTGTAATGTCATATTTTTTCATCAAGGATTCAAATGATACAGAGTGCAAAGAATACTGGAGGCAGAAAACCAGATCACTTGGGATTTATTCAAGGATCGATTCTTGGATAAGTACTTTCTTGCGAGCGCGAGGCACGCGAAGAAGATAGAGTTTCTCAACCTAAGGCAGGGGAACATGACTGTGAGTGAGTATGCAGCGAGATTCAAAAACTTGTCACAATTTTTAACGTACTTTCAACACTAACCAAATGAAGCCTGGAAGTGTCGGAAGTTTACAGAAGGACTGAGATATGAGGTGAAGAAGGCTGTTATCACCCTGAAGATCAATGAGTTCTTGGAGCTGCTGGATACATACTGCGAAGTGGAGGCCCTAGAGTAAGCTAGAGATATAAGGAGCAGGAACTTTAGGCCTACAAGGTTCCAAAGGGGCGGTGGCAACAGTTCTAATCACTTCTAAAAGAAGCCCTATTCTCGACCAACGGGAAACCAGCAACAGACAGCGGGTGGAAGTTCTGGTGGAGGCCCTACTGGGAGCCAGACCGGCCAAAAGGTGGCGTATCCCTCCAAATACCTGAAGTGTGAGAAAGATCATCTCACGAGGGATTGCACTATAAAGGGGATTATCTACTTCAGATGTGGCAAACCTGGCCATGTATCCCGAGACTGCAACCAAGCGAAGGCTGAACCTTCAGTCAATGCTGCAAGGGCCAACAAATCGCAAGCAGGAGGACGGGTCTATACCATGAGTGGAGCTGAAGCCTCCGAGTCAGAAGACTTGATTCAAGGAGAGGGCACCATAGAAGGTAACCTTTTAACTGTACTGTATGACTCTGGGGCAACCCATTCTTTCATATCTTATGACTGTGTGCTATGACTTGGTTTACTAGTGTCTACCTTACCTTTTGATCTGACTGTTTCTATCCCTACTGATAAACCGATAGTTACTACCAAAGTCTATTTAAATTGTCCCTTGATTGTTGAAGATCGAATCTTTTCTATCGATTTGATCTGTTTACCCCTTTCTCGACTAGATATAATTTTAGGGATGGACTGGTTGTCTTCCAACCATGTTCTATTAGATTGTTCGAGAAAAACCATAGTTTTCCCTGTGGATGAGGATTCTAGATTCTTGACGGCCAACCGAGTTCAAGCTCTCTTAAAAGAAGGAGCTCACGGATACATGCTACTATCTTCTTTGAAAGTCGAGAGTGAGGTTAATGTGAACACAATTCCAGTGGTGAATGAATTTCCCAAAGTCTTTCCTGAGGATGTACCTAGTTTACCACCGGCGCGAGAGATAGAATTTGCTATTGACCTAGTACCGGGAGCTGGTCCTATGTCCATAGCGCCTTACAGAATGGCACAGCAGAGTTAGCAGAGCTTAAGAAGCAGTTGGAAGAGCTTTTGGAAAAGTAATTCATCAGACCGAGTGTATCACCTTGGGGAGCGCCAGTACTGTTAGTGCGAAAGAGGGATGGTTCATCTAGGTTGTGCGTGGACTACAGACAACTAAACAAAGTGATAATCAAGAATAAATATCCACTCCCAAGAATTGATGACCTAATGGACCAACTGAAGGGAGTAGCGGTGTTTTCAAAAATTGACCTGCGATCTAGGTATCATTAGATACGAGTGAAGACAGAGGATATACCCAAGACTGCTTTTCGTACCCGGTACGGCCATTACGAGTACCTCGTGATGCCGTTTGGCATGACGAATGCGCCTGCTATCTTCATGGACTATATGAATCAAATCTTTCGTCCTTACTTGGACAGGTTTGTTGTGGTCTTCATTGATGACATCCTGTAACACCCCAACTTTTGGGTAAAAGACCGTTGTGTCCCTATTTTACTGTTTCTTATTTTTCTGTGTGAAATACAAATATATTTTACAAGCTCAAATTTTATTTGGTCGTTTTGCATAATTTGCTTCGAGACTGTAAAATAAAAATTTTATCAAATTACTGTTTTAATTTTTTCTGTATGAAATACAGATATATAATACTGTCTGTAATTTTAATTGAGCGTTTTGAATGATTTGCTTCGTGATGGGGAAAAATAGAAAAAATGACCATTACGTCCCGAATGTACTGTTTTCAATTTTTCTATGTGATACAGTGGGCAATATTATTGTCTATGATTTTATTTAGACTTTTTGTGTGATTTGCTCCGGGACAGAAAAATAATAATTTTTCAGATCGGGGAAATCTTATTTTAATTATTCGGAACTAGGGGATCTTACTAAACCCAATTCTGAATGATACTGTTGTTAATCTTTTAATTTTTAGGATTTAACTGTCAAATAAAATAATTTTATATTATTATAATATTATTTTATTAGTCGGTAGACAAATAAGTGACAAAGCAGAATTTAAATGTCTTGCGGGACTCACATTTAGTCATCCAATGCTGTACACATGAACCAATGAGGAGCTGGTCAAAATTGGTGGCTGTGACTCATCGCAACGGACCAATAGAAACCCGACACGCGGCGTGACAACTCAGTAGATTCCAGAAGGTTCCAGAAGTGATGACTCGGCCTGTGACTCACCATAGTGACTCACTTGTTCCAGAAGCTTCCTTGATGACTCACCATGATGACTCATCGCTGTGACTCACCATTGATGACTCAGCACAGTGACTCAGCTGATGACTCGCCATGCTGACTCACCCGTTTTAGAAAGTTCCACGATGACTCATCATATTGACTCATTGTAGTGAGTCACATGTTCTAGAAATTTCTCTTTGATGACTCGCTTTATGACTCATCAAGGGCAATCAGTAGAAAAATGATGATAAAAAATAATTACTACACTATTATTCTAAGATAAAAATCTATGTATATTTTATTATCCATTAGACGATAAATACTGACTTTATAAATAGTAATTATTGTATATTGGTTAAAGTATACTATAAAATATACAGTGTGCACCAATAGAAATTGGTCAACAAAAATAGCAATCAATAGGAATCAAGTTAATAAATATCTAACCAATAGAAATTGGTCAAGAATAGTAGCTTGACTTTTTAAGGACCAATAGAAAGCAAGCTATCAAATAAATTTAGACTTCTTGAAAATTGGATGGTGCTACGGTGAAGGAGAAAAGTAAATTCTCTAAATAGCCAATTCACTTTGTGAATTCACGTAGAAAGGCTTTGTGAAATTCAAATAGAAAAGCCCAAGTTGAACCAAATGAAGACTAGTCAATATTGATGGCTTCTCTTTGTTGAAGTCTACGGCCAAGCTAAATTTTGGAAGGCAAAATATGACCATTTAATTCTTCCTATCTTTCATTAATTAACCAAGACAAAGTCAATTTTGATGGCTTCTTTTCATGATGCATTTACGGCAATGCATGTGTAAAGAGAGCAATTTTAATGCTTTAATTCATTCTTGCTCTCCAAACATTTCAATAAAAAATAATAATAATAAAATAAAGCTAATTTTAATTTCCTAAAACTAGTCAACTTTAGTGGCTTGACTTTGGATTAGTAGTTAATTAAACTTAATTTAGTTAATCTAATGACCTAATTATTAAGCTACTTAAACTAACTTAATTCTTCATTAGATATCCTAATCCTAATTAGAAGTTATGATATAGGTGCTTATATGTCTAATTAAGCAATTAGGTAATCAAGTTTAATTAGGGAATTAAACCTACCTAATTAGCTATTTAATTAAGCAAAGTAATTAGTCAATAATTATAATTAATTAAGACCTCTAATTGGGCTTGGAGGCCACGGTTTTCAGCAGCTTGGAGAGCTTTCTCCAAGGTTCTTGAACCCTCCACGTGGACCCCTACATGACCAAGCCATGTGCACTTGAATCATTAGACTTTTGTTCAAGTAAATCCATTCATTTTGGCCTTGGACTCCCACGGCAGAAACAGCAGCAGCTCCTCTCCATTTCATCCTCACAAATTCACCTTCTCTCACCTAAAGACTTCACTCCATTTTCTCTCAAAATGGTTTACGGCCATGCATAGTCAAAGTCTTCATCTTTCTCCAAAATTCTCCAAATAGCAAAAGCTCTCAAATTTCCTTCTTCTTTTCTTCTTCAACCTCACGGCCTTCCCCCCTCTTTCCATCAATCATTCTTCTATAATTCTAAACTACCTTATTTCTTGCTTTCCTACTTCATTTCAAGACATTTTGTAGTTAAAACCTAAGCCTAAATCATCTATTTTTTTGTATCTTGTTCTTCAAAGCTCAAGTTTGAAGCCTTGAAGGTAGGATTCTTTAATCTTCATATTTCTCTTCATTTCAAAGTTCTAATCATGATTTTAATCCATGATTATTTTAGTTTAGAGCCTTAGGTATTAATATTGCATGTTTTCTTTGGTTTCCAAGAAGCTCTTGGTGGAGGGAGTTTGCTTGAAGGAGACATACAAGGAGCTTTGGAGGTTCTTCAAGAGGTAAGAGGGAGATTTAACCTCACCAACCATGTTTTGGTGGTGTGGGGATGGTTGTGTACGGTGGAAAAATCCATAAGGGTTCTTCACCGATTGTTTGATGTTATTTGATTGTGTTTGTGTTGTGTATGATTGTGTTTTTGGCTTGCATGTGTGATATTATGTCTATTGTTTTGATATGTGTTTGTATGTATGAAATTATTGTTTTGATATATGTTTGTATGTATGAAAATGTGTGCATGAAAATATATGAGTAATTTAAGATGTGAATAATATGATGAACCGATTTTATGAGAGCTCCAAAGAGCTTGAGGCTTACGGCCATACTAGGCTAGAAAGGACCAAAGTCCTGAAAATGAAAGATTCAATTGAAAATAAAGAATTTAAATGAAAAAGAAATGAATTTGAATAAGTTTGAAAGTTGTAAAAAAAAATAATAATAATAATAATAATCGGATATGATTAAACTGATGAATTAAAATGAGAACTGAGAGATTTAAATGAATTTGGGACAAATTTGAGTATAACAAAGTAAAATGATTTTTGGGAAAATGAATTATTATAAATATGATTTTGAGGGGCAATATTATAATTTTTGTTTTTAAAAAGGAGCCATATTATAAATATGATTTTTAGAGGGGCAATATTGTAATTATGATTTTTAGAGGGGTAAAATAGTAATTTTCATTTTTAATAGGGTCATATTGTAAATAACAATTTTTTGAGGGCCTAAAACGTAAATATTATGTTTTAGAGGGACTATTTTGGAAATATGAATTTTATGAAGGACTATTTTGTAAATATGAATTTTATGAGGGACAATTTCGTAAAATATCTTTTTATGATGGACTGGATAAGACTATTTGCCTAGGAAGGAGAAAATACACCTCCTGAGTGAGTGCGATATGCGTAGTGTAGGTCTTTCGTTGACCTTGGGGGCATTGGGGTGCGGGTTGCCTACAATGTGCAGTTGGTAGCTCTTCTGTACGTGGGTTAGACCGATATAACACACCAATGATCCGGACCGAGACACTATCCGTAATCAAGATCTGATAAAGACTATCGAGTATGTGCTAGATGTGCAAAACTGAGCACGTGGTCTGAGGCACCTTTGTACCGATATGATCTTTTCGATCACTTTCTCCGATCTGAGTTGTAGCTCCATGGAGTAGGAAATTGAGTCTAGATGCATATGCAGAGATACTGAGAGAACAATTGAATGTTGATAAGGACATGATCGTAATTATAGCTTATTGTATGAATTATGAGGATAAATGATATTATTGGCATAATGCATGATGTGTTGATATGAGATATGATATGTGTTAGATGAATGATATTGGTGACATAATTGTAATTATGTATGATGTGTTGGTATGAGAATTTGTATGTGTTTATCTTCATTGCTACCATACTGGTATTGGCGTAGGTGATCTCACCTCTTTGTATGTCTATTCTGTATTATATTTATAATTTTAAAGACGTTGAGCAAGAAGCTAAGAAGGAGCAGATTTCTGTAGAAGAAGTAAAGTTCTAAAGAGATGGAGATGCCGAGTTTTCTGAGGGTATATGAGGACCGAAGGCGTAGTGCGTTGTTCTTGTTGGAAAATGTATTTATCACATAGACAGCATTAGGGAACTTACTATCGTACTCCTAGTGCGATTAGTATAGTGTTGTCTGCTACGCGATACCTGTCCCGTAGGACTTCGCGTCAAATCAGACTTCTATCTTCTGAGGAGTCTGAGGAGGACCCGTCTGAGGATTCTGCTTTGTAGTAATACTTGGGCAGTGTGTTAGTTTAAATTAAAGTTTAAATATTTTGAGAGCCTAGTTTGTAATATTAAAATATAATAATACTATGACTTGTGTATATATTTTGTAAATAATTTGTGACAATGTTGTTATGTTTTTATTTTCTGCTAAGTTTATCTTACTATCATCAAGAAATTTTACAACTCGTATTTATTTTATAAGCACGTTTTCCAAAGAAAGAGTAATTTGGTAATTGAGCAATACGAAGTGTGACGCCCTAAGGAGGGTGTTACACATCGTGCTATACTCTCAAAATCAGGAGGATCATGCTGAACACCTCAGTATAGTTCTCCAGATTCTAAAGGAGAATGAGCTGTATGTCAAATTGTCAAAATGTGAATTTTGGCTGGATGAGGTTAAGTTTTTGGGCCATGTGATCTCAAAGGATGGGATTGCAGTGGATCCGTCGAAGGTAGAGACAGTTCTACAATGGGAACGACCAAAGATAGTGATAGAAATTCGAAGCTTTTTGGGTTTGGCTGGATATTATAGGAGGTTCATTGAGGGATTCTCCAAAATTGCAGGACCTCTTACTCAGCTCACAAGAAAGAACCAGACTTTTGAATGGACTAATGCTTGCGAAGAAGGATTCCAGGAATTGAAGAGACGGTTAACTACCTCGCCAATGTTGGTCCTACCCGATCCGAATGAATAGTTTGAAGTGTATTGTGACACTTCATACCAAGGATTAGGAGTTGTGCTTATACAGGATAGAAAAGTAGTGGCTTATGCTTCAAGGTAATTGCGAGTGCATGAGAAGAACTACCCGACGCATGACTTGGAATTAGCGGCTATGGTTTTTGCTTTGAAGATATGGAGACATTTTCTCTATGGAGCGACGTTCAACATCTTTAGTGATCACAAAAGCTTAAAATATTTGTATGATCAAAAGGAGTTGAACATGAGACAGCGGAGGTGGCTAGAGTTCTTGAAGGACTATGATTTCCAACTTCTGTATCACCCCAGCAAGGCAAACGTCGTGGCAGACGCCTTAAGTAGGAAGATGATCAGTGTTTCTACCCTGATGATCAAGGAAAAGGATCTGATAGAGCAGTTCAGAGATGTATGGTCTTTTGTGGAATTAGAACCAGGAAAGATCTGCATGAACATGGTCACCATCTCAAGTGAGCTAATGGAGGATATACGGGAAAAGCAGAAGGTCAACAAGTTCTTGCAAAAAATGAGAGAGCTAGTGAAGCAAGGCAACGAAACCGCATTTGCAGAAGGAACAGATGAAATTCTAAGATTCTGAGGTAGGGTCTGTATTCCCCGTGACCAAGAGCTTAGAGAGTATATTATCGATCATGCTCACACAAGTCAGCTGAATATGCATCCAGGCATAACAAAAATGTATCAAGACTTGAAGAAGTTGTTTTGGTGGCATGGAATGAAGAGTGACGTCACTAGATGTGTATCGACTTGTCTGAATTACCAGAAAGCTAAAGTGGAATATCAAAGACCGGCAGGATTGCTACAACCATTGTCGATTCCTGAATAGAAGTGGGACAACATTGCAATGGATTTTGTAGTGTGTTTGCCAAGGATAAGGACAGGACATTACTTGATTTGGGTAATTGTAGACCGACTCACGAAATCAGTGCATTTCCTCCTGATCAACATAAGGTACAACCTGGAGAAACTGACCCAGCTGTATATTGGAGAAATTGTTAGATTGCACGGTGTGCCTACAAGTATTATTTCGGATAGGGATCCGAGATTCACTTCGAAGTTCTGGCAGAGTCTGCAAGAATCGTTAGGGACAAAGTTACGTCTAAGTTCTGATTATCACCCACAAATCGATGGCCAATCGGAGAGAACGATCCAATTATTAGAAGATTTGCTTAGAGCTTGCACCATAGAATAGACTGGAAGTTGGGATGACGTTCTACCGCTGATAGAATTTACCTACAACAATAATTACCATTCAAGCATAGGGATGACACCCTATGAGGCTTTGTATGGGCGACGGTGTCAGACGCCTTTATGTTGGTTCCAAGACGGCGAGCGCCTTACTATTGGACCAGATATTATACAACAGACAACCAAGAAAGTTAAGATGATTCAGGAGAAGATGAGGACGACTCAGAGCCGACAACGGAGTTATGCAGACAAAAGAAGAAAGCCCTTGAGTTTGAGGAAGGCGAGCATGTATTTCTGAAAGTCACACCTACGACTGGGGTAGGTCGGGCCTTGAAATCTAGAAAACTCACTCCCAAATTCCTTGGACCTTATCAAATTCTTCGTCGGATAGGTCCAGTAGCCTATCAAATAGCCTTACCTCCTTTCCTCTCAAACATTCACAATGTCTTCCATGTGTCGCAACTGCGAAAATACCTTCCTGACCCAAGTCATGTCATAGCACCAGACACGGTGCAATTAAAAGAGAACTTAACCTATGAGGTACCTCCTATAAGAAATGAAGATAGAAGGATAAAGCAACTAAGAGGCAAAGAGATCTCATTGGTAAAGGTAATCTGTAACGAAACGACTGGAGATGCAACATGGGAGCTGGAAGACAAGATGAAGGAGCAACACCCACAACTATTCTAAGGTATGAAAATTTTGAGGACAAAATTTCTTTTTAGAAGGGGAGAGTTATAACACCCCAAAAATTATTTATTTTATCATTAATAATCATTTTATAATATTTATGATTTTCAGGAATTTTTGTGAATTTTTCCGACAACACTGAATATTTTAATATATTCTTCGTTTTACGTGCACACTGAGCAGAGTTAGTGAAACGCCCTGGAAAATTGTTTGTTTTGTGATAAATATCCATTTTCTAATATTTGTGATTTTTAGAAATTTTTGTGAATTTTTTTGAAAACGTCGAATATTTTAGTATATTCCTCATTTTGCGTACGCACTGAGCTGAGCTGAGATAACGAAATGTTTTCCCTGAGGCTGGCAAACCATGAACTGTGGATGTGTCGACGGGGGATCTTACTAAATCCGAGACTGGGCACAATTTGTGAGATTTGTATTTTTTGAGGTTTATTTGATAAATAAAATCTTTATACGCACTGTTAATTAAAATTTTGCGGTACACTCTATTATTCATTGGATAATTAATACTAGTTTTGTGCACTGTAAGAATTATTCATTGGGTAATAGCTTGTAGTAAAATCCTAATTATCCTATTATTTTAACTATTAAATCACATTATCCTATCCTAATGTAATCTACTTTATGTCTAATCACATTTTCTTTATTGAAAATACACACAAGCTTCTCAAGGAAGCTAACCATTTCTCTCTCCTCCTCACCACACTCACACGGCTACTGCACCATTTTGGGGGGAAAATTTGTGTTTCACATAATTAATTATATCACATTAATTTTAAAAACCTAAAAGCATCTTTCACTTTCTACTATCAACTTCTCTCTCTAAGCTTCATCTCTTTCCTTCACAAAATGTTTTCTCCTCATTCTCTCTAGAAAGCTCACGGCCAGCCCTCTATTTTTGCCTCATCCATCACAAAAATTCCAACCAAATACATTTTCTTAATCTCCTCCATCATCTAAACACTTCTCTAGTTAGTGATTCTTGAAAAAGCTTTCATCTTGACCACTTTCTTCAAGCTTCAAGCTTCAAGCTTAGGGTATTTGGGTAAGGTTCTTGACTCTTCACTCTCTTTTCCCATTTTCATTTCCATGGTCTCCTTTGTGACCATCTATACCTTATTTTTCAAGCATTGGTGTCATTTTGATGAGATTAAAATTTCTAGGGTTTGGTTGGGTGTCAAATCTAAAAATTGCAAGGAGCTTCTAGGAGGGTTCTCTTGTTTTCTTCTCTTTGGTAAGAGGAAGATACTCCTCATCAACCTCTATTGGTAGTAAGAAATATTGTGTTGTGATTGATTGGGAGAAAACCCTATTGAGGGTTGTTCTTTGTTTGTATGATTTGTATGTTTACATGTTGTTAATTTGTTTATGCTATTTGATTGATTGGTTATGTATGTTAATATATTTAAATGGATTGAAACACTTGAAATGGAAGAAAATGACCTAGATTTCCTCTATAGGGGCTCACGATTTTTGGGGCCAAAATTAGGGTTCTTGGTGAAAATTTATAACAAGTGGGAAACTATAATTAATCAAGTGGACAATATGTAATTGAGGGATTGAAAATTTGGAATCCTAAAATCTAGAGAGGCTCACGGCCTCCATGGCTAAAAATGGCTAAAACATATGATTTTATACAATTATGGTATTTAATTAATTAAGTAAATAGATAAGAGGATTAGATAATGGAAGGAAACAAATTTAGTAACCTAAAAGAATTCTTTGGACTTTAAGAATAAATAAGGATATGTGAGACATTGATAAGACTTAGAAATAATTCTTTAAGTGAATAAGACTAAGTTTAAAGTAAGGAACCTAATTATGGAAAGAATTTCATAAGAGACATTAAATTGAAGTGGAACTTAACTAAATTGGACAATTAGGAATTATTTAGGATTTCATAAAATTGAAAGAACCAAGAATGGAACTTTACCTAAAAGACTTAGAATAATTTCAATTTAAAGTAAGGACATGAGTGTAAGTGAGGCCCCTAAATAATTCCATAATGTACCATTGGAAGGCTTTAGACTATTTAATGTGGGTCCATGTGTTGGACCAAGAATATTATGATGCTTACTTTGGCCAATTGTGGTATATTGTGGAAAAGTATGTAATGATTAACATACATGGTTATGCATTGAGTCATCATGCATTGTGAAAGTCCGTTGGACTATCGTTAAGGCCATGTTGCCTAGGAGATTGAACACACCTCTGTGCGAGTGCGAGTAGACTAGTGTAGGTCATACTATTGACCTTGGGGGCGTCAGGGTGTGGGTTTCTCGTAATGGACAGTTGGTAGCTCTTCTGTCCGTGGAGCAAACCGATGCAAATGCACCGACGATCCGGACCGAGACATTGTCCTATGTCGTGATCTAGCGTAGACTATCTGTCTAATGCCTTGATGTGCACGTGGATAAACTGATGAGTTGTAGCACTTTAGCCGCGACAGCCGAGTTACTGACATGTCTCCTGATCTTTCTCTCCGACTATTTGTGTTTAGCTCCATGGAGTAGGATTTTGACATTGTATGCATGCACATAATGAGTCCATCCATTATCTGGCATTAAATTCATGTGATGTATTGGGACTGTCGTTTTACTAATGTATAATTGCCTGGAATTGCTTAATTGTTTAATTGCTGTTATTTAATGCTTATTATTATTATGATTACTCATGAAATGCTATGTGGGCGCTTTGCACCATTTTGTTTCTCTACTGCCTTAATTGGTAATGAGGGTAGGATGTCTTACCTCTTTCCTGTGTTTCTATTATTTCTACCTGTTTATAAATATGTTCCATCGAAGATGTCGGTAAGGAGAGTGAAGCTCCTGATTTCCCTGGCTTCTGACCCGACCGCATTTAGCACCTACTGTTGGATCATGGCGGCATGCTCACGTGGATTTTTAGGTGATGTGCGTTTGACCTTCCTTGGAGGGCCAGACTGCTAGCACATCAACCTAAATTCTGATCGTTGTGTCTACCTGGGAGACATGTCGATCTCATTGGCTTGGAGGCGTCATGAACCGCCGATCTTTACTTGCTACGTTAGCTTACGTTTAGAGTTTTATCTGCCCATCAGGGAGATGTGGGGTGATCGCTATTACACCCCATAGGAGGATTCTTTTGATTCCACTGCTCGACCTCCAGCTCATAGCTCGGTGGCTCCTATGGAGGTTTCCTCGGATGAGGAAGATCCTGAGGAGGATCCCGAGGAGGATCCTGGTTCCTCCTCATCTTAGGGATTGATACTGTCGATAGCTACTGATGGCTATCAGGGTATATTTTGGGGGCCTGATGTGTCATTATTTTGGTGGGCTGTATATTGATGATCTATTGGGGCATACATGTATAATTTTGTTTTTTGTATATTCAGGCGCTGTAACCGAGCAAGTTAATATATATAATGATATATCACTATTTATGTATGTTGATTTGATGTATGCTTTATTTCTGTTTTACTATTCATTATAATTACGTCTTATCACTATTTTTATTAATTATAACAAAAAAAAAATATACTCACTAATTTAATTACATGATTATAACCAAGTAAATTTATATTTATAATTAAAGAACTGGGTCTTATCTTATAATTTTTATTTTTCGCATTGTAAATGACAATGTGACGTTCCCTCCCAAAAAGGGGCGTTACATTTTCTTTGAAGAAAAGTGACCTCCACATGCTTTTGAGTGACAAAATTTAATGATACTACCTACCTCATTGTCAGGCACATATCTCCGAATGATTTGATCAGGAAAATACTTAAACAAATATGGGTTATCCCAATAAAATTTTTCACCTCAGTCAAAAATTTCCTTCTATTTTGGTGTGTTCATTGAGGCAGCATATTTCTTATTGTAAGAAAATTGACTATGTTAGCAAACTAAGACATGGATTTGACAGAAAATAAAAATTCATTGGGAAAAGAATCATTGGTAGGTGTGATGTCAAAAAGTGAGTCTGTTGTAAGTCTGGACAAATAATATGCAATAACATTTTCGGCTCTTTTCTTATCTTTTATTGTGATGTTAAATTCTTGAAATAATAAGATCCATCGTATCAACCAAGGTTTAGCATCTTGCTTAGACATTAAATATGTAACTGTAGCATGATCAGTAAAAACAACAGTAGAAGAACCAAATAAATAAGCTCAAAATTTGTCTAATGTAAAAAATTACAACAAGTAGTTCTTTCTCAGTAGTAGTGTAATTCATTTGTGCACTATTTAAAGTTTGACTTACATAATAAATTAAGTACTTCTATCAATATACCTTCTTGTTCTCCGGTAAGGGTCGAGGAAATTACCACTGAAAAACTTTGTTCTTCTCCCAAAAATGTGTACTTTAACCCAGCAGGTGATAGCTTTAGTTCCAATATGGGTACTTCTTCATGAGTATTATCATTCATAGGTTTTAGTTCTTTGAATATCAGCTTCTATCCTTTATATTCCATCTCCTGTGTACAATCAAGCAAAGAGCATATTTTAAAAATATCATCATCTAATTGCATACCCGAGTCAAATGAATTGATTAAACAAATTTTTAATTGGTCAGAAGAACTCTTGGTTTGAATATGATCATCTATAATGGCCTCAATCCTTTCAACTTCCTCATTTTGGTCATGGACTTCCTGTGGTTACTTGTACATGTTGAAAACATTAAGTTCTAGTGTCATATTTCCAAATGTTAGTTTCATCACTCCATTTCTGCAATTTATCAGAGCATTAGATGTTGCTAAAAATGAGCAACCTAAAATAACAAGAATTGACTTATAACTATTAACCATAGGTTCAGTTTCCAAGATAATAAAATCTGCAGGATATATGAATTTATCAACTTGTACTAACACATCTTCTATTATTCCTCTTAGAATTTTAATTAATCTATCGGCAAGTAGAAGAGTTACAGAAGTTCATTTTAACTCACCTAGGTTGAGTTGCTAATAAACTGAATATGGAAGTAAATTAACAACTAGCACCAAGATCAAGTAAAGCTTGTTTAATTTTATGTTCTCCAATAATGCATGAAACTGTAGGACAACCAGGGTCTTTATATTTCAAGGCATTATTATTTTGAAGAATGGAGCTTACCTGTTCAGCCAAAAAGGCTTTCTTTTTCACATTTAGTTTCCTTTTAACAGTGCATAAGTCCTTTAAAATTTTGGCATAAGAGGGAACCTGTTTGATAGCATCTAACAGAGGAATATTGACCTTCACTTATTTAAAAATTTCAAAAATTTTAGTGTTGTGGTTCAATTTCCTTGAATTGTTTAATGCTTGAGGAAATAGGGATGAAAGTGATAGTTTGGTCTCCTTTTGGCCATGTGGCTTATCAATCTCTTCCTTATCTTGGGGGATTGATTCATCATCTCTCTCACAAGGTTCATGAATTTGTTTTTCAACAACTTTTCCATTCCTAAGAGTTATCACTGACTTGACTTGATCTATTTGTTGACATTTTGAACTACCCTCATTTAGACTGTATTGACCCTTGGGATTCGATTGAAGTTGAGAAGGAATTTTTTCTTTCTCATGTATGGTGAGTGTAAAAGAAAGTTTAGCAAGAGTGTCTTTTATGTCAATCATGACTTGAGTATTTTGATTATTAATGACCTCTTGCTTTTCCATGAATGCATGCAATGTTCCTTCAATATTTTTCTTGTATGGTGGGACATAAGGTGCATATCCTTGAGAATTTTGAGAGTCCAATTGCGCCTGAGGAGGTGGTGGTTGCATAAATTATGCATGATTATTATTCCTCCAACTGAAGTTCAGGTGATTTCTCCATCCCAGATTGTATGAATCTAAAAAAGAAGAGGTAAATGGCTTTTTAAAATTGTTCATTGTATTTACTTGCTCATGTATAACTTCTTTAAAAATAGGAATCTTTGGACATTTATTTGTTGAGTGTCCTAAGTAATCACAAATGCCACAAATTTCTTTATTTTACATAGATTTAATTTCTTTTACTTTCTCTAATTCCATGGCTTCAATCTTTCTAACCAAATTGGCAAACCTAGCATTTAGATCTTCTTCTCGACTAAAGTGATATTTTCCTTTACTAGCACTTGCAAGGTTAGATCTAATTAAATTTTTAGAAGGATTAGTATCATGCCGAGATTGAGAATCCTCAGCCAAATGGTCTAAATATTCTAAAGCTTCTTCAGGTTCTTTATCAAGAAACTCACCACTGCACATTGTTTCCACAAATCGTTTAGTTTTAGGTGTTAACCCTTCATAAAAAAAAGCTTACAGTGCACTATTTTTCAAAATCATGATGTGAGTAAGAATTTAACAAATCTTTAAAACGTTTCCAACTTTGAAAATATGCTCATTTGAATTTTGAAAAAAAATTTGGATTTGTCTTTTCAAAGTATAGGTTTTATGTGTTAGAAAAAATTTCTTTAAAAACTCACTTTGCATTTCTTGCCATGTGCCAATTGATCTTGGTTTCAAAGCGTTAAGTCAAGTTTTTGCTTTATCTTTCAAAGAAAAAGGAAACAACTTAAGTTCAACAATTTTTTCAGTGCAATTTTGATCAATAAAAGTGGTACATACTTCCTCAAATTCTTTTAAATGTAAATATGAACTTTCAGATTCTAAATTATGAAAATTAGAAAGTAATGAAATCATACCTGACTTAAATTTAAAATTGTTAGCATTGAGTGAAAAAATAAAACATGATAGACTAGAATTTTGAGATGATTACAAATATTCACGCATGGTTCACAATAGTTGATTTTCATGTTCGTCATGTACACTTTCATTTTCAGCTATTGTGTTTAATGTGTATGATTATGATTCAAACATATTAATATATAAAGTACCAGGATTAGTTTTAACTAAACAACCAGAATTTGAATCATGATACCAATTAAGCATAAATAAGTTACTTAAAATAGGGGAAAAAGTAAAAATATATACAAAGCTCAACCTTCCACAATAATAAAAAAATATTAACAAGTAGGTGCTAAACCTGTCATTAAATATTAACAAGTAGGTGGTATAAACCAGCCATCAAATATGATACAACTAGAAAATTAAAAGAGTAAGGAAAGAATATACTATATGGTGAAGTTTACTTAAAGAAAGAAAACCTCAATAAATTTAATCTTCAAATCAAGTCCCCGGCAACGACGCCAAAAACTTAATATGAATTGATATGTGTTGCAAACCCAAGTGCAGGTTGTCTCAAGTAATAAATTCTCAAGAGTCCGAAGTCGATTTACAGGGAATTGATGAAGAAAATTCATTGAGATAAGGAAAAGATTTGTCACAACAATAAAGGTGATAAAATTTGTTCATAATTAAAAAGAATTTGTTTGGGTTAGGATATCCACTCTTGGTATATAAATTAAGAACAAGATTATCTCTTTTTATAACTCAATTGGAATCCACGCATATCGAAGGTTCCAATCGAAAAATATAACATTCAAAACGCATTTAAGATTATATATGTAGTTATATTATGGTTCTTTTAATTATCCACTAACGCCAACACTTATAAATGGGCTTAAGCATTCATTGTGTCAATATCTTATCTACAACAAATCAAGATCTCTACTTTATAATGAGGGTTTCTAAATTGATTGAAAATAAAATATAACACATATAATGATCACTTGATAATATATCATTGAAGCACAAAGAAGAGATTAATCTAACATTATTTCATTACTAAAAGTTTCACCCTTTTACCCAAGCAAAATAAGAATTAGTTACTCATTGAACAAGAAGAAAAAAAGAGAGAAGAAGAAGAAGATGAGCATAACTTCTATTTAGAACAAAAGAAAATTACAACAAGAGATACAAGAAGATGGTTTGAATCTCTTTACCCAAGATTGCCATTAATGAGCATCCAATGCTTCTTTTAATAGAGCATAAAGAGTAAAAGATGATAATATAATTAGTTGGTGAGTGTGAATGAGAACTTGGATGGTGAGTGTGAATGCATGGAAAATGTGTGTCATGCTCACCAACTAATTCAGTGCCTAACTCACAGCCATCTTCACACGACTATAACTCTGTCTAAATGTCACCATTTTGAAACGTGAACTTCATGAAAGTAAGGATTTTGTCTTAACTTTCTAATGGAACCAGTTTCAGTCCAAAATGACTCCTACAACCCAACTTATGACCCAATCTTTGCACACTGCTCAAGTTCTAGCTACAACACCTCTGTTTTGACTTCCAAACCCAATCTGACCTATTAGACATCCGAATGAGCTCTTGTATTCTTCATGAAAGTTGTAGATTTGGGTTTTATCTTTCATTTGGGCTTTTGGTGTCGATTGAACTACTATAGCTCAAGAAATAGACTAATGAATGTGCAGAGGTCAAACTATTAAGATCAACATTCTGGCTCTTGCTTCCACTTCAATCAAATATTTACAACTCAAATTATAGCCAATTTATTGAATGTTGCCAAATAGACAAATTAAGGCTAGTTTATGCAATAATTCCTTCAATGATCCAATTAGGCTCAATATCATAAAATGTGACAAAACCAACTTAATTAAACCCAATTGAACCTTAAGAAGCCAAGTGAGAGGATTATTAAATAAATAAAATATATTGCTATCAATCGGTGAGTGGCCAGTCGCAGTCAACCAATGCCAGATAGAGGGTTGGTGGTAAGAATGGCGGCCTGCGACGAGTTGGGTGGTGCATTTTTGCTGGCTGTGTTAGTTGTGTGCAAGAGATGGCTACTATTTTAGCTTTTAGGCGACCGGTCAGTGGTCGTTAGTGACAGATCGATTTGGCGTAGGGTGGATGGAGGCGGAGCCATCGATGGTAAGTAGCGAGCTGGGTCGTGAGTTTCAGGTTGAGATCGTGGTTTTTTAGCAGGTTGAGCATGGTACATGCGACTGACGTTGTAGGTGGTCAGTGAATGACGATTATGGCATTAGACCAGAGCATACGGTGGTTCGAGAGGAGTGCTGGTGACCAAAGGTCTGGTGACATCTCTGGTTTCGTGGTTTCAACCTTATTTTTT
Organism: Ormosia semicastrata; assembly: GCA_029884595.1. NCBI lineage: Eukaryota > Viridiplantae > Streptophyta > Magnoliopsida > Fabales > Fabaceae > Ormosia > Ormosia semicastrata. The sequence continues at coordinate 16,433,422 of JAQQTO010000042.1, read as the reverse complement.
TGTGATGTTTCAAGCGTTTTGAAAGGATTTGGGTGACCTGGTCCATTTGGGTGAGATTTAGTGATCTTTGCCCTCCTTCTTGGTTTGATTTTGTTGGCTCCTTTAGTAAGGGAGAGTCTTGGAATGTTCATTGTGGTTGCTAGTGCATTGGTTTAGCCTCTTGAGGAAGGCGTTGTAGTGGTTCAGTGGTGTGTTGTGGCTGGGATTGGAGGAAGTCTTAGATTGTTAGTTTGCTGTTGGAATTTTGGTGAGGGATGCGGCTATGAAGATTGGTCACAAAGATAAAGATAGGGAAATGTTGGTGAGTTATGGGTCTGCTTCATGAAGAGCAAGTTATGCAATGACCTCATTTGAGGGTTGACTATGGCTTTGCATTGGTGGAGTTGATGTTGATGTGATTTGTTTGAGATTCTGTTCAAAGGCAAAGTTCTGGATTGTGATGGATGATGGATGGGGGTTCAATTGATGACTAGGTTGCTGTGATCATTAACAAGTTATGAATATCACATAAGGTGTTCAGGCTATTCTTTCATCCTTTCTTCTTCTATACACAGCCAAGGGTGCTATGGGCAATGTTTCTGGAAACCAGGTGTGTCGTGGTTAGCCAACAAGATGCGACCAAGGGTGTCGTAGGTCTGGGAGCAGGAGTCATCCCAGTAACTTGTGATTTTGACCAGCTAGAAAGGTGTGACTAAGGGTGTCACAGGTGTGGGAGCAAGAGTTTCCTAAATTCTCTTCTCTTCTTTGTTCGATCTCCTTGATATGGTTATAGTCTTGATTTGTTTAGTTACTGGGTTTGTGGATTGAAGACTTTGACATCGGTAAAGGACCCTCATTTGTGTTATTGAGTGGTATAATACTCGCCTTAATGTTTTGGAGACCAGTTTGGAGGTCGAGGTGGCCATTGAGGAGAACGGTTGAAGACTTCAAAATTGGTCTCATTTGCTTGGGATGTATGCCGAGGAGAAGCATGGAGCTATCTGCCAAGGACGTTGTCAAGGCTTTGTTATTCAAGGGGAGCACTAGTTTCCTTAGTTATTTGTTTAGCTCGGTTGAGTTTTAAATGTTGGTGATGTTTTTTGTTTTCAATTTATGTTGTTATGGGTTTTTTACTTATAACAAGCTTAAGTTTAGTAAGCTTAAACTTGAGGAAAAGTGTTAGAAGATATTAGGTTATTAGTCTTATGGTTAATGAGCTTGGGCTTGTATTAGTAGTACAAGTATTTGCCCTAGTTATTAGTATATATATATATATATATATATATATATATATATATATATATATATATATATATATATATATATATATATATATATATATATATATATCTAGGATAGTAGGTTATGATTTTGTATCAGATTATCATATCAAGAACATTATCAGTTTATAACTGTCTTTGTCTTTTTTCCTTCTCCTTAACCCTAATCCTATAATTCTTCAACAGTCAATATTATATTAGACTGTCCTTTATAATAATTTGCTCTTATAATCATCGTTACTTATATTTATTTGAAGGTTTAGAGTCTAAAGTTATTTATTTAACAATTTGACAGCTTTTATTACCTAACCTTGGAATTTCAAAAGACTAACTTGTGTGTGCGACTCTTGTGGAGCTCTTCGTTGGTATGAAGAGAGGACACAAAAATATAGACACCCTAATCAGCCAAAATTCTCTGTGTTGCATGGAAGGACAAGTACAACTCCGATTATTGAAAGCCCCTCCTATTTCGCTCCAACAACTACTTGACTATTATGGAAACAACATGGCCACATCTTTTAGGCGTAATATTTGGATCTATAATACAGCTTTTGCTTTTACATCCATGGGAGGGAAGATTGACAATGAAATTAATAAGGGTGGCAGCCTTTACACTTATCACTTGAATGGTCAAAGTTACCACTTGTTACAGTCGTTGGCCCCTCTAGATGGGTCTAATGCCAAATTTCATAACTTTACATACATGACATAGAAAATGAGCTTGCAAATACATTGGGTGTGCTTCTGTTAGCAAACCTCTAATTAAGAGGGCAATTATTCTATTACAATAACTGTTAGTTGGTTAGTCTGCTACAATAAATATTAGTTGGTTATTCTATTAGAGGGGGAACTGTAAGGAGTTATAAATAGGGAGGGGTCCTATGGGGCAAACTAATCGATTTTTGGATTGTAAGGAGGGTTTAGGGAGAGTGACGACCTCTCGAATGTCCTTGGAGTGAAAGTGTTCACTGTAGGTTGGTGATTGCCATTTCTTGATAGTTTCTTGTAATCTTTCCTATTGATTCTATCTCTTTCTGGTTTTGATATGGAGAGGAGCGTTTATCAGTAAAGTTTTTATCTTTTCTTTAATTTCTAGTCTGGTTCTATTAATTGGTATCAGAGCTTCTAAATCCGAGGATTTTTTCATGGTTTTTATGAGAATGGAGGCTAGACTCGACGCTGTGTATAGGGGACTGGAAGCTTGGAGACACCAAGCAAAAGAGGAACTAGAAGCTTGGAGACGCTAAGCAGAAGAGGAGTTAGCTCAACAGGAATTGTAAGAAGCAAGAACCAAGAAAACAGAGCAAATGGTTGAAGAAATTCTGAGGCTGGTGAAAGGTTTCTAGCGAAGAGACCCATCCTCTGGGAATCAATCGAATAGTTCTGAGCATGAAGAAGAAAGATCAGTCTGGGGTCCTACGGTTGAGGGTCCAAGAGTTTAGGAAGCAAAAAATCAATGGAGGAAACTCGATATTCCTCTATTCTCGGGTGAAGACGCATACGGATGGGTGAATAGGATAGAGAGGTATTTTCAGGTGAAGGGGGAGACGAGCGTCGAACTCAATCAAAATTGTAATCAAGTTATACATATGGCTTGTAGTATAGGAAACAACACCAGATCGTCTCTCAAGAATTGTAAATGCAATTTGATTAGATCAAGCCAAAATTAGGGGAAGGGATTTGAGAATTCAGAATATGTAAATAATAGAATTAAAGTGATAAATTCAATGAAAAGAGAAATCAATTCAGAAACTTATCCGAAATTAGGTTGATTATATCATAGATCATTCAACGAACATTTGAAGTGCATTTGAATGGTTAATTTGGATTCAACCAAAATCTCTACATCAAATCCAGAATTCATACTAGATAATCATCTAGAATTCAATTAACAATTGACACATAAATTTGCAATAGCACAATTTATGTTAGATCTATGTTAATTTGATCTCCGAATTCAATTAACCTAGGCACAAATCAATAACCTAACCTCTATAATTTCGTGAATAATTCAGATCAATATATCCTAAATCCCATCATAATTCTTAATCTTAAATCAAGATCCAATCATATCAAACATAAATAGAATCATCATTCATGTATTCAAGATCAAGAAGAAGAAAAAGAAGAGGAATCCAAATACAATTCGAACACAAAAACAAAACCAAGATCTCAAGAATCCAAACCACAATTTCTTCAAGAATCTCTGAATTGATTACAAAATTTTATCTCTCCATAGTTACCACCATGAAAAAAGCTTGAGGAAGAAAGAAGAAGAAGAAGAAGAAGAGAGAAATATCTAGATTTAGAGAGAGAATGAAAAGTGTAGTATGAGAGATACCTCAGATCTATGCTTCTAACCCCTATAACTACCCCCTAATTTGGCCTTACATCATTAGACCCCATTAGTTACAAATCTAGGTCCATTATGAGTAATTGGGCCCAAACCCCATGTTAATTGGAGGTCTACAACTCAAGTTATGGATAAATCATTCTCAAAGGGTCTCTGATTCTGTTGGCTGACTTCAAGTAATGAAAACTCCATCAAAACATCATAGTTTGGAAAAGCGGTCATATTAATTAAAGATATATGTCTTAACTTTCAAATGTCACTAGTTTTAGGCCCATATCACATCTACAGCCCAAGTTATGCCCTCATTAGTGCACACTGCTTGGGTTCCAGTAACAGAACCCATGTTCTGACTTCCAGGCCCAATTAGCTCCACTAAATGTCTGAATTAGCCCTAGAGCTCTACATAAAAGTTGTAGAGCTCTCTCTTATCTTTCTTACAAGGTAAGATATATAATTTTTAAACATCTAGAACTCAAGATATGGTCGAAATAAAGAAACGGTGTAAAATCTCAAAAATGCTTAAAAGATCAATTAAGCCCAATTTGAGCCCAAACTTACAAAACATGACCAAGCTCAATCAATTAAGTATATGGAGAGTGAAAATGACTAAAAATAAGAGTTTATTAATGTATAAAATATGTGATTATCAGGGGGTGACGGAGGAAGAATGGTTGTGAGCGATGATGATGGCCATAGAGGGTCGTGGGCTGAGTTGGTTTCAGTGGTGGGAATCTTGCACACAAAATGCTTCTTGGGAGGTTTTTTCGCACAGCTGTGATAAGAAGATTCCACCCATCAGTGGTGCAAAACCCTTATGAGGTTCTTCTTGGGCTGAAACAAACTAGGTCTATGGAGGAGTTTAGGGAAGCTTTTGAGTTGTATGCGGGCCGTTTGAGGAATACTAACCAAGAATACCTCTGCGGTATCTTCTTGAATGGATTAAGAGAAGAAATTAAGGCAAAATTGAAGTTTCATTATGTGGGAACTCTATCTGAATTAATGGATGTAGCCCAGTTGATTGAAGAGAAGAATTGGGCATTACGCAAGGGTGATGTAGGAGAAAACTCGAAGCTAGGAGAGAATTTCAGAGGGTTTCAGTCAACAAGAACGACTTCAATGGAGTTAAGATTGAGATCAATTGATAATCCGGGTTCTTAAGGAACAACATCCACTATTGGTTCTACAACCAACAAACCCAATACTGTTGCCAGGGCACCCGAGGTCAGCACAGTCAGTAAGAGGGGAAGAAATTTCAGGCACTTATCTAAAACTAAGTTGCAAGAAAAGATAAAAAAAAGGGGGTATGTTTCCTCTATGATGAGAAGTGTGGTCCAGAACATGTGTGTAAGAATAAACAGTTTCAGGTGATGTTGATGGAGGAGTTGGTACAAGAAAATGATGACTTTGATCCACTGTGGAGCCATCAGGAGCTGGATTACAAAGCTTTGCAACTTTGCATGACCTCTAATTAAGAGGGCAATCATTCTGTTACAATAAATCTTAGCTGGTTATTCTGTAAGAGGGGGAACTATGAGGAGTTATAAATAGGGAGGGGTCTTATGGGCCAAACTAATCTGTTTCTGGATTGTAAGGAGGGTTTAGGGAGAGTGAGGGCATCTCAAATGTCCTTCGAGTGAGTGTCTTCAGTGTAGGTTGGTGATTGCTATTTCTTGATAGTTTTTTGTAATCTTTCCTATTGATTCTATCTCCCTCTAGTTCTGATATAGAGAGGAGAGTTTATCAATAAAGTTTCTATCTTTTTCTTTAATTTCTGATCCAGTTCTATTAATTAGCTTCAAAGTGAAAATGCAAACAATACACTTCAAGAGGAAGTTGTCAAATATCTTCTACTTAAGTTCGATGAACATAATGTTTTGGTGCAATCATTTAGGATGGCTAGAGATAAGTATCGTGATCATAATGTTCGAGAACTGAAGCTTCGATTGATCGGAAACAGGTTCACTAATGGAAGGCAGTACAACTTACCTTCCTGCTCAGAAGTTATAGCTCTTTCTGTGGCTTTGCAATATCCCTTGCTATTTCCTTATGGGGAGGATGGATTCAGAGTTGGTATAAGCCACAGGAATCCAGAGACAGGTAGACTGTAGACAATACTATGCTTTGCGCTTACAACAAATATTTGGAGAGTCACAGACTTTGTTGAGAGCTGGCTGTTTATTGCAGCAGTACATAGTTGATGTTTATGCTTTCATAGAAGAAGGAAAACTCAATTGGATTTGCAACAACCAAACACAGCTACAGGTAGAGTTGAATACTGGATTAAAAGATACAATCAACAAAGGAGACGTTATGACAGACAGTATTAGCAGAATGACAATTCTCCCTTCCACTTATACTGGTAGCCCCGTATCGAGTTCAAAACTATTAGGTATTCAAGGATTACCCATACTTGAATAAACCTCTGGTAAAATTTCTTCTTGCTTTATTTTTCTCCATTTTAAACATATAGCTTCTACATTTGCCTTATTTTTGCATCTAACAACCACCACTGTCCCTATAATCAGGATGCAACGGTAATATACCATTATATTGGATATCTAGCCTTATTCCTCACATTTACATGCAACCCAAAGTGGCCAGAAGTAGAGTATTTTATTGAAGATATCAAAGGATAGAAGGGTGATGATAGACCTGACATTGTTAGCCGTGTTTTCTCAATAAAATTGTGGCAGCTATTGAATGATATAAAGCGTCAAAGCATATTAGGAAGAGCTGTTGTAGGTGCTGTTTCTCCTAATTAACCTGCACATGGTTTTAAATTGTGGTCCAAAACCGCAATTGCGGCCGTAATATTATGATTTTCATGGTCTCCGCAACCGCATCGCGACTGCAATTGTGGCTGCATCGGCCGCATTTTCCCGCAATTGGCCGCAATATTGAGATTTTAGTGGTCTCCGCAACCGCGACCGCAACCACAATTTAAAACCATAACTCTGCACATTTATTGATATTGTTATAAATCTAATACAAAATATCCTGCAGAACATGCACTAAGTTCTTTGTTCATGTGCAAAGTCAAGATTGCAAAAGTATATTAGCCTTAAATAAAAGTTTATTAACATCATTAGAAATTGTTGAATGTCCCCAAAATATCCTCTAGTATTTTAATCTTCCTACTTTTCACTATTGACAGGTATTCTGTTAGGCATTAACTATTTTGGAATATTTGAGTTTCATATGTTTCTATGTGAGTGATAATTCTTGAATGATTAAATATTTGTGTTATGAGGGGAAGTGAAGAAACCACATTTAGAATACATCACTATTTATAATGGCCTGAATCAGTTTTAGTTGCTGCATATGCATGCTTTCATTGTTATTGACATGAATGCTGCTTAGTTTACCCTATTTGCAGAATTAACTTTTGTCTTTTAGGTCATTGTTTTCCTACCAATCAAGCATTACATCTAGTACTATTAATATAGGCTATAGCTTAGGGTACAGTCTACTAAACCCTACCTTTTAGTCATTTTTTTAAGTTTACTGTATTATGGGACTCTTTTTAGTCTTAACTTATTAAATCCACTAATTTAATAGGTTAAGATGGACTGACTCACAAAGTTCCCTAGCCCACATCTCTCTCAATTAGAAAGCTTTATTCCCAAATTAGAAAATCCAATCCACCTTCACACTGGCTGTCGTCAACTCACATTCGTTGACTAGCCGTCGTCAACTCGCCGTTGTTGACTCGTTGTCGTTGTCGACTTGCCAGTGCATCCACTTTTGCACCTCAGTCCGTCAACCCTCCACCGGCGCATCCAAGTCACTGGCAGCTCTACACCACGATTTGTAGCTGCGTCCCAGCATCCGCATTACCATGGTCCCTGCACTAGCCGTGGCACCCACGACGTCGCCCACCTCTCACCAGCGTCGCCAAAGTCTTTCTTTGTGCTGAGCTCCTCTATTTTGCATCATCAACTTCAACAGTTCTAGTGAAACTCTCTTACAGCTGTCATCAACTCACCATCGTCGACTAGCCGTCGTCAACTCGCTGTCATCGACTCATCGTTAGTGTCAACTCGCCGGTGCATCCGCATTCACACCTCAGTCCGTCAGCCCTCCACTAGCGCATCCACGTTGCCGACAGCTCCACGCCACGATTTGCAGCTGCGTCCTAGCATCCATGTTGCCATTGTCCCGGCACTGGCCGTGGCACCCACGACGCCGCCCACCTCTCACCGGCGTCGCCAAAGTCTCTCTCTGTGCCGAGCTCCTCTATTTTGCATCATCAACTTCAACAGTTCCAGTGAAACTCTCTTACACTCTTCATTTCGCATATTTACTACATTTCTAATTTTATCTTCTAAGTCTATGCTTGATTTTGTGTTTTGGTTGATGGAATTTTGAGATTATATGATTTGGGTCCACTTTTGTTTTTGAGTTTGTGGGGGGTTATGTTGACAAGAGGTAATGAATTCTATGATGTTCTGTTGTTGTTTGATGAAATGCCCTAATGATTCTGTGTTCTATTGTTTGATTTAGTATATGATAGTGGTTATTGTACCACGAATATTGCCTTTGAGACTAGAATCTTAGAACACTTTAAATTTGAAACAATTTTCATCAACTCATTTTTCTTGCATTAATTTTTTTATTATTAGAGTTTGTGTTGTAGAAGTGAGGTTAGTTTTGTCCCACTCTATAAATCTGGATTAACATTCTTTTGGATTATGAGTCTGGATTTACACTATACCATCAACTCCATTATTTTAAGATATCTCAAGCGTGAAGGTAGATTCCCATCAGCTTTCATATTTCAACCTTGTAATCTGTCTTGTAGTTGTTACAGAATGTTTTTTTTTTCTATTTTTTTGGTTGACTCAACTGCAGTAACTTACACAAATTCATTACCCTTTTTGTTAAATTTAGCTCAATTGAGGCAGCAACGACACTACTACTCTCAATCTTGCTTCATGAGATATGGGGCAGGGGATTGACAAGTATGTTAACAATTGTACCATTTTCAATTGGAACAGCCAGCTACTGGGTGTTTTCTTGCTAGAAAAGGGTTAACATATCTTGCTTTTAGTCTTGCAGGTTGCAAGTTCACTGCCATATTTGCCTCTGTCCTCTGCCCTTTTTCCTTGTAGATTTCTTCATATATGTGTTGAAAGGCGAAGGCATACCTTTTTCCAAAATTCCTGATCTTGAATTGCGTCTCCAAGGCCTAGAGATGATGCCTTAGAACCAAAACTTAGAGAGTTTCTATGGCGTAGGTGTTTGTGTACTATGTCACACTTTTTCTTTCTGTATTTTCTGATATCAGAGATGTAGTTTGAGCTCTCTAATATATATATATAAGGGAAGCTGAGAGTTGTGTACTCTGTCACACTCAAGATTTATTATTAGATAATTAATGGGAATTTAAATGGAACTCGTCTATATTAAATTCAACCAATTAATTATCACTTCAGTTATCGGACAAATCTAACACCATATTGATGATTAATTTACATAACATTATCAATGGAAGTATATTAAATTTTTACATAATTTAAGATATGGAAATAAATATATTCTTATATATTGATAGATTTTATTTTTCTTTTACATTTTTGTTAAGTTCCTACTTGGAAATGCATAAATTCATTAGCTTATTTTGTTTATGAGATTGGTCAATTTTTTTACTGTGTGTACTTTGTCTTTGTTATTCATAACTAACATTCTAAATACTAAATTGTCAATGACAAGTTTTGTTTAATTTTTCTTAACAACCATTTTTTTAACTTGGTCATACTCTGTGAAACTGTCTTTTGTTTTCATGCTTTTTTGAATAGTTTTTTTATTTTTAAAATTTAACCTTTGTTATGTTATTTCCTTTCTTTTGTGTTACAATTATATGTAACTATTTATTATTAATTAATATATTTGTTATAAATTAATAGTGAAAACAGATGCTAAACTCAGTAGCCTGTGAGTTTTACTGATAACATTCATATGGATATCAAAATATGAATTAAATGTTGATCCATGGAAATTGCAATCATTCATTGTCCATGTTGTGCGTTCATGCTAATAAAATGATCTATGTTGTGTGCTGAAGCTAAACATAATGTAACATCCTAATATAGATATCTAGATATATCCTAGATATACAGAGATATATAAAGATAAACAGTACTAGAGACATCACTTCTACATACTACATACTAACATATATCCATAATCACAACTGAGTAATTAAGGAAAGCCTTAAGAGAATACAGAAAAACTTAAACTCATACATATATATACAATACTTGCCGCAGAAGGGCATATTGTAAGACATACTACTTAAGACATACAAAGCAAATATAAACATATACATAAGCTTTGTCTACTAAAGCATATAAAAACTATACTAGTCTTCATGCTTCATCTTCATTCCCTTAATAGGGTCTTTACCTGGATTTACATGGAAGAACAACTGGGTTAAGAATTACAATTCTCAGTAAAAGCAATTCCAATGCCAGCGAGCTATAACATTGTATAACAAATATAACAATTATTATAACTACAAACATAGGAGTTTCCTCCACTAATGCTCATAACTGCACACTACTAAGTAGTGTAGTCTAATCGATAGCCCACATACCGTTAGATATAAATAATAGCCCATACAATTGTAAATACTAACAGCAATAGACAATGCCCATGCAACTGTCCATAAATGCAATGAGAATGATATGTAATATGAATATACTCAAGAAAGATCCTAAAGATATGCTCATGCAATACTTGTTTTGAAATACATGCAATGGTTTATTTTGAAAACCAAGAAGATCATTAGAAATTAGTTCAATATATTATCCCGTGGTGGATAGAGGTATCTCCTCACATCACACATATCCTGGCATGTTGAGAAGTTCAGTCTTCATCCTTCCTTAAAGAAGCTTTTAGATTTCCCGTTTATCTCCTTTGGCCTTGGCACTAACGAAATATCAGGGTTATGTCCTTCCTCAATTAAGTCTATCAGAAACCCTTCAATCTCTCTTGGCCTCCATGAATGACATCAAAGGATACTCACTAAGATTAATACTACTAGACCATTTCAATTTGCATACATTCATACTTATATCTATACATCACATCATCACTCATAACTTTCAAGTGAATCTTATGAAATACTATGTTGCTGAGATGTTAGATACTCACCTATGGCAAACCATTACTCTTGGTTGCACTATGGTTCTTACTCTTCACATACAAACTAGATTAACTAACTAGTGTGTAAAAAGCATAGTATTATGTTTATCTCTTACATAAACACCACCTTAACGTTCTCATAGACTCAACTCATCCTAGTGAAAGAATCTATCTTAGCTAATGCCTCATTCAACCTTGCTTAAGGAAATAAATGAGCATTTCACTATAACTTTACTTACTTAATGAATGTAACAAGCTTACAAGTCAACATTCATCTTATTGTGTATTCTACAGTGCACAAGGTCTTGTTTAACTAGAGACTTAGTACATAACATCCGCTCTTTGAAACTAAATACACAACCTTGTCTCCATTCAAATGAATCTAACTCAAAGTAGTTCTTACTTACAACTATTTGAAGCTTAAGGTTCTAGGTACCTTCCCAAGGTAATCCATTACTCATGGATATCCTAAGGCTCATACTTTCCTTATCCTTACTAGAGTAAACCCTACAATCTATCCTAGTTGTCGCGACCGATGATAATCGCGGTAAAAAATAGCAACTCGTAAGATATTTAAAAAAAATAAAAATGGAGTCGCCACCAATTTTATTTTAATTTTAGAAAAAATTGGAAAACCCTTATTTGAAAATTGGTCTTTGGAACCAGATTGGATTTGGGAGTCGGTTATGCTTAGGGAATGGTGGAAACTTAATCCCACAGCACCCCTAACGCACCCATCATAATACGGTACCTTAAGTCAATTGTGCAAATTCTTGATAATCTCAAATATATTTACTTTACCCCTTTTATTTAAAAAAATGATTTGTGAAAATTTAATTTTTGGCTTGACAGAATTGGAGTCCTGCTCCTACGTATCCCCTGGTGTAATGAGGAACTCAACGTCACGTAATTCTCTTAAAAAAATACTTGTGGGTTAGTTGATTTTAAGTAAGATAATTTTGAAAATTTGAATTAACAAGCCGTCACGACTCAGTTATTCAAATTAAGGATTGAATAGGTGAAGCTCACGTCGCGCTAGAGACGTCACCCACTGATTATCAAATTTGTTACAAAATTTTATTTAAAATTATCTGGAAAAGAAAAATTAGTTGATTTCATTAAAAAAATGATTTAATTATATTTTTATAGAAATTTGGATTAACAAGTCATCGCGACTCTGTTAATCAAATTAAGGATTGAATAAGTGAAGCTCGCGTCACGCTAGAGACGTCACTCATTGATCATTACCTTTATTACCAAAATTTATTTAAAATTATTTTTAAAAAAAAGATTGATTTTATATTTTATTTATTATTATTATTATTATCATTATTTTATTTTTAAAAAAAAAATAACTTAACTATTTTTTTAAAAAATTTTGAATTAACAAGTCGTCGCGACTCAATTATTCAAATTAAGGATTGAATAGGTGAAGCTCGCATCACGCTAGAAACGTCACCCATCGCTCATCAAATTGTCACAACTCAGATGATTACAAAAGACATAGGATTAACGAGATGTCGCAACTCAGGTAATCCCATTTTAAATTTCTCAAAAAAAAATCAATTATTTTATTTTTATTTTACTTTATTTTTAAAAAAATTAACCCAAATTATTTGACTAATTTGTCATGTTAATATTCATTTGCTTTTCTTATTTTCCTTTTTAATAACCCATATTCTTCTTAATATTTCTTTTTTAAAACTTATTTTTAACAATTTTTTTTAATCAACACGTAGAAAAAGAAATGAACAATACTCTGTAAGAAACATAAAGAACAGAGGAGATGGGGGGTCACGAACAAGTGGCAGAGAGCGACTCCGGCGTCAGCTAGCAGTGGCGCGTGGGGCGGAGGCAATGAGTCGCGGTCGTGGGTCCAGTGCTGGTTCGTGGCTTTGCGCGTCTGAGCTTTAGCACCGTTTGGCGACGCACGGTTCGCGGTGAACGCCCAGATCTAAGTAGTACGATATGCGACAACGGGCAGCGAGGAAGTTCACAACGAGGGACAGCGCGGCGGAGACTCGTTGACGGATCTGGTGGTGTGGGTCGCGGTTTCAGGCTCTGGTTTGTCTGATGGCTCGGTGTGGAGTAGGGACGACTCTGGTCTGGTGGTCACCGGAGTGGATCTGCATGGTAACGGCTTGGAAGGCTTGGGTGGTCACTGGGAGTTGGGGATGGTGAAGGTTGGGTGGTTAATGGTGGGCTTGATTCAACGCGAATAGGCTGGTGGTTGTGCGGTGGAGCTCGGTTGCTGCTGTGTTGAGGAGACCGAGTTGAACTCGGTTTGATGGTTTACGGGGCTGCTATGATGGTTGGTTGGAAGAGGTTGAAGGTGGTTATGGGTGTGTGGAAGGTTCACGGTTGGAGAGGTTGGTGAGTAGTGAATGTGATTGTGGGTGAAGTGGTAGAAGATGATAAGAGTGAAGGTGTTAGAATGGTGATTCTGAGAGTTTTGTTTTCCGGCTTGGTGGATAGAGGTTGAAGAGTTTGAGGACGTGAGTGAGTCACGGTTGTGTATGATTATGGAAGTGAGGATGCTTTCTTGAGAGTGGAAAGTTGATGATGGAAGGGTTGTGAGGTGGTCTCGGTTTTGAGGTGGAAGTGAGAGAGATGAAGGATGATGGGGGTTGAAGATGAAGGTCGGTGAGGACGTTTGAAGGTGAGAGTGAAGGGAAGAAGGTGATGGTTGGTTTGTGTTGCAGCTCCCTCCTAGAAAGTTATGGAGATCTCTTTTTTTTTTAAAGGTTGAAGAATGAAGGTTTTTTAGAGGGTGAGAAGGGGTGCAGCAGTGTGTGTACGTGAGTGAGTGTGTGAAGGAAACTTTTAAAAAAAATATGTTATGTGTGTGTGCTGGAAAATGAGTGGAGAGAGTTGATGGGATATTAAGATCATCCCGTGATAATTGGTGATGGAGTTATCTTTGTATTATTGAAGAAGGTGAGGCTGCTGTAGTGAACGTGTAAGGTTTTTTTCATTTTTTTATTCAGGGGATAGGTCTTTCTTTTTTTTAGTTGTAGTGGCATTAGATATGTTTTTTTTCTTTTTAGCAATCAGGCAATGGGTGTGGGTCAGGAAAAATAGAAATGAGTGGAGTAGGTGATGGAGTGATGACAAAAGGAGAAAGCGTGTAGGGTCTTTTATTATTATTATTATTATTATTATTTTTTTTTTTATTTTTATATATATATTTATTATTTTTTTTTTTAACCCGGTCAAAATTAAGTGTTCACACTAGTATACTCATCTTCATTGCACTATCTCATCACATCTTAAGTGATATTTAACGCAACACTAAGTTACCTAAGATGCTATGTCCTTATCTAGGGCACTCCTTCACTTTTGAATGCTCAAAGACTTAAGATTTCTCATACATTCTAGGTGATACTTTTCATCTTGAAAATATTCTCATTTGTGCCTTAACACACTTTAAGAAATATCTAGTAATGATCTCATCTAGTCCATAGCTTCAAAACATCCAAAAATGACATTTTTGAAGATTCTGGCCTCAGACACGGGTCATGTCTGATTACACGCACCCCCTCCCCCACGTGTTTGCTCTGTTAGCACATTTCATGAACTGGAACAGGCAGAGAGGGACACTACCCCCCAGTGTCTTTGGACACGGGCCGTGTTTCTGGACCAGAAACTCTACAACAAAATCTAAAGATTCGTGGCATTGTTCCATTCGCCAAATTCTTAGATTTTGGCCACTCTAACTCGATTTCTAGGTGATTTAAGGTCCGTAACAAATTTACTAACACATAAAGATCATTAATCACTAACTTAAATATCTCAGTTTCGATTATGGAATCAAAATCCTACTTAGCTTGACCTAACCCCTCATTTGGGCATCAATGGCCTAAATGAGATGTTCTAAGCTTCTAGCTTCAACTTATGCTATGAATAAGTCATAAACGACCAAAGAAACTTAATCATGTAAGCCAAACTCATCAAACATCTCTAGAACTCAATTTGACCTATTAAGCCCCAAATGTGCATCAATGGTGAAATGGAGAAAAGAGATGAATATGGACATAAACCCCCTACCTCTTGGCAGCTGAGATGATCCACCTTCAAGCTGTATGCTTTGATATTGATCCTCCATTGATTTCCTTCTCTTTCTCCTCTTCCCCTTTCTCTCTTCTCTTCCTTCGTTTCTTTCTTTTTGTGTTTTTCTATTTTTCTTCTCTTTTTGCAGCAACAACTGCTTATACGTGAGAGGGAGAGGAAATGAGAGTTTACCAAAATATCCTTAGGATATTTTGCTATAACTTTCTTATCTGCTAAGAATACCAGAATTATGCTAATTCAAGTTTTTCAGCTTCCAACAACTTTAGAATGAATCATAATATTCATCTAAATTATTGTTTCACCATTTTTATAATTTTTCATATCTGCTGATAGTCAATTCGGTATTAAAACACATAACTAGTATGCTTAAAAATACCAAAATGACTCAGATTCTCTTAAAAATTTAACTATATCTTACTTACTCATTTGTGACCTATAAACAAACTTTTAATGTTTATTTCCCTCAACTTTACCTTTAAAGTCATTATCTGAGTCATTTTAAGTTACTTTTCAATTTATGTGTTGCAACTAAGTGCCTAAATGAAATCAGTTTATCACAAAACTTCACTGGCATGTTAAGCAAGTAATATGCTACCTTTTGTAACCATATACAAGTCTAACATGTTACTAAGGGTATTACATGAGTCTTGGGGAGAAACACACACTAGTTTTGAATTATTTTCCCTGTAGAAATGCTTGAGTTCAGATAATTTTTTTTAGCTCACCAATAACAAGTTTATCAGCAATTTGGATTTTATTAGGGTCATAGGGAGTATGAGCAGCTTGTAGCTAGATATAACCTGACTTCAGGGAAGAGATATTTGTAAAAATCTTAGATACTAGGGTTTCCACATCTTCTGGATTCTGATTCTGATTATGACCCATAGAGTAGGTTAGGGCCAATCCATAAAATACGTGGGTCAAGTTTTTTTTTAATGGACCAACCCATGGGTGGGCTAGGGCCAACCCATTAGATAAGTGCGCCAAATTAAAAAAAAAAATTGTGGGTCAATTCATGGGCTAGCCCTAGCCCACTTGACCCTATGGGCTTTTTTGTCTTATGGACTTTTTGGTCTTATGGGCTTTTTGGCCCTAGCCCACGTGAGTTAGGGCTTGATGGGGTGAGTTGAGCCTTTTTGATAGCTCTAATTACATCTAATCTTCATATTTTACACAAATGTGATGGATTTTCTTGCTTTTTCTATTACTATGTAGAGAAGAAAATTTGTTCAAAAGCCTTGAATACCTGGATTTTCGAAATTTGCCTTTCCTACATTATTTCTCCCTTTTCTTCTAGTTTTTTTTTTCTATTTTTTATCGTTTCTTCTTTCTGAATTCACTACTAATAGCTGGATTAGTTTGAAACACCACCTTATATGTTGTTGCTTTTGTGATTCAGCATTTGTAATTTGTCAAAAAACCACCTCTTCTCCAACTACTTCGGCTCATGTAACACCCCAAAAATTATTTATTTCATCATAAATAATTATTTTATAATATTTATGATTTTTGAAAAAAAAATTGAATTTTTCTAGAAATGTTGAATATTTTAATATATTTCTCGTTTTACATGTACACTAAGCAGAGTTAGTGTAATATCTCAGAAATTATTTGTTTCATGATGAATAGTCATTTTCTAATATTTGTGATTTTTAAGAATTTTTGTGAATTTTTCTGGAAATATCAAATATTTTAATATATTTTTCATTTTGCGTGCGCACTGAACGGAACTGGGAAAACGAAATGTTTACCCTGAGACTGGTAAACTTTAAACTGTGAAAACGTCGACGGGGGATCTTACTAAACCCAAGGCCGGGCATAGTTTACGAAGTTTACGTTTTTTGATGTTTTATTTGATAAATAAAATCTTTATACGTACTATTAAGTAAAATTTTGTGATACGCTTTATTATTCGTTAGATAATTAATACTGGCTTTGTGCACACAATTATCTATTGGGTAATAGCTTGTAATTAAAATCCTAATCACCTTATTATTTTAATTACTTTATCACCTAATTATCCTATTCGAATGTAATCCACTTTATGTCTAATCAAATCCTCTTTTTGAAAAAGTTACCAAACTTCTCAAAGAAGCTACATACTCTTCTCTCTCCTCCCCGCCTCTAGAGGTGTCAAAATGGGCTGAGCCCGATGGGCCGGCTCGAATGGCCCGACAAATGGGATGAGTTGGGCCAGTAAAAATGAACACAAAATTAAAAATAGCCCGAATGGGCTGAGCTCGAATGGGTCGAGCCCAAATGGGCTGGGCTGGCCTGCTATAATAACACTATATTTAGTTAAATGGGTTGGGCTGGGCCAGTAAAATGCTGGTCCGAAATTAACATGGCCCGAATGGGCTGGCCCGAAATGGCCCGTGGCCCGAATGGGCCGGGCCGGCCCGTTTTGACACCTCTACCCGCCTCACACACGGCTGCATGCTTCTTTTGGATCCCAAAATTTGTGCTTCACTTAATTAAGTTAACTATTCCAATTTCAAAAATCCAAAGTCGTCATCTTTATTTCTACAATCAACTTATCTCTCCACCCTTTCCCTTCTCTCAAGTTCTCCTCCTTCTCTCTACCACCACACCACACGGCTGCCCCTCTCCATGCCCTCCACCATCACAAAAAGTTTAAACAACCACATTTTCTTAATCTCCACTACATTCTAAACACCTTTCTAGTTGAAGATTTCTTGAAAAGCTTCCATCTTCATCATATTCTCCAAGCTTCAAGTTTGAAGCTTTAAGGTAAGATTCTTGGTTCCTCACCTTATCCTCTCCATTTTCATTTTCAAGGTCATCTTTATGACTATTTATCTTCTCTTTTTCAAGCATTGGTGTTGATTGGTTGAAGTTAAAATTTCTAGGGTTTTGAAGGGTGTGGCTGAAATTGTCAAGAAGTAAGCAATAAGATTTCTTTTCTTGTTCTTCCCTTAGGTAAGAGGGAGATGATTCTCTTCAACCTCTCTTGGTAGTAAGAAACTTGATTTTGTATTGGTTGTGAGACACCCTAGTTAGGGTTCCTCCCTTTAAGGTGTGATTTTCATAACTAAATGTTGATTTTATCTTGTTTAATTTATTTGGTTGTATGAATATGTGTGTTAATGACCTTGGATTGGTTTGGATGAATTGGAAAGATGGAATGGAGGCAAGAGGTCCTTGCCTTCCTTCATGAGGCTCACGGCCACACCCTTGAAATAGGGTGTTCATGGTTTAAAAATTTGTATCAAGTTGGCAACATACCTAATCAAGTGATTAAAATGTAATGAAGTTAAGAAAAACTTAGGGTTCCACCCTTGGGAGGCCACGACCTCTAGGGCCAATTTAGGATCACATTATGTAACATCATGCAACCTTGGACTTTAAATGATCAAGTGATTAAGTGACTAATAATGTAATGGATAAAAACCAATTTAATAACCTAAAGTGATTCCTTGGACCTAAGACAAGAATGAGAGTGTGTGAGACTTGGAAAACTTAGAATAATTCTCTAAGTGAGTTTTGAATAAACTTAAAGTAAAGAACTTAACAATCAAGAGAATTCCTCCAGAGAAGAATTTCATAAGAAATATTGAATTAAAGTGAAACTTAATTATTTGGATAATTAGAAATTAATTAGGATTTCATAAAATGGAAACAACCAAGGATGAAGTTTAATCCAAAACTTAGAATAATTTTAATTAAAGTAAGACCATGAGTGTAAGTAAGAATGTTAAATAATTCCATAATGTACCCTAAAAGTGTAATGTATCAATTAAGGACATAATAATATTTATTGTGGGTTCATGAGTTTGACCAAGAATGTATTGATGCTTATCTTAGCCGAATTGTGACATGACATGGAAAGTATATTACTGTTGAATATATATGATATATGCATTGAGTCATCATGCATTGTGAAAGTCCGATGGACTGTTGTTAAGGCCATGTTGCCTAGGAGATTGAACACAGCTTAGTGCGGGTGCGAGTAGACTAATGTAGGTCATGATGTTGACCTTGGGGGCATCGGAGTGCAGGTACCTCGCAATGGACAGTTGGTAGCTCTTCTGTCCATGGGGCAGACCTATGCAAATGCATCGACAATCCGGATGGAGACACTGTCCTATATCGCGATCTAGTGATGAATGTCTGTACAATGCCATGACATGCACGTGGATAAATTGATGATTTATAGCACTTTGGCCGCGGCAGCTGAGTTACAGACATATCTCCTGATCTTTTTCTCTGGATGTTTGTGTCTAGGTCCATGGAGTAGGATTTTGATATCGTATGTATGTGCATAGTGAGTCCATATATTATCTAGCATTTAATTCTTATGATAATTAGAACTGCTACCTTACTGATGTATAACTGCCTGGAATTGTTAAGTTATTTAATATTCGCCTCTTGATTACTGCTTATTACCCTTATAATGCTACGTGAGCGTCCTACGCCATTTTGTTTCTTTACTGCCATGATTGGTAATGAAAGTAGGATGTCTCACCTCTTTTCTGTGTTCCTGCTATCTCTGTGTATATATATTTATATGATTCTCTGAAGACGATGGTGAAGAAGGGGAAGTTCACGAGTTCCCCGATTTCTAGCCTGACCTCGACTAGTACTTGCTTTTGATCATGACGACCCGTCCACAGAGATTTTTGGGATACATGCGCTTGACATTTCTCGGAGGTCCAGACTGTTGGCATGTTAACTTTAGCTCAGATCGCCGTGTCTACTTAGGAGACGTGTCAGTGTCGTTAGCTTGGGGGCGTTATGATCAGCCTATTTTCACCTACAATGTTCATTTACATTTAGAATTTTACACGCCTATTAGGGACATGTGGGGTGATCGTTATTACATCTCACAGGAGGATTCATTCCTCTCCACTGCTCGAGCCTCGGCCCGTAATTCGGTGGCTCCGATGAAAGTTTTCTCTGATGAGGAAGACCCTGAGGAGGATCCTGACACGGTTCCTTCTCTTTCTCAGTAGGGGCTGATACTGTCGATAGTCACTGATGTCTATCCATCTTTTTAGGGCCTCATGATTTACCTTTTGGTAGGCTGTACATTTATGATTTTTTGGGGGCATACATAATTTTACTTTTTGTATATCAGGCATTGTAACTAAACAAGTTTGATATAATTATATATATATATATATATGTATTCACATGTTGTTCGAATGTATGTTTTACTTCTATCTTACTCTTTATTGCAATTATGCCTTGTCACAATATTTTATTAATTATGACAAAAAAAATATTTACCTTTGTATCTATACAACTATAATCAAACAAGTTTAATTATAATTTAATGAATCGAGTCTTAATTTATACTTTAATTTTTTGTATCGTAATTAATTATGTAACGTTTTCTTCTAAAAAGAAGCGTTACAGGTTAACTCTGTTGGTCAACCCCCTGTGCCATTGACGTTTGGTTTTGAAAAAACTATTGGTGTTATCGAACCCCTCCTCTCAACTTGGGTTTGCACATTGGGTCATGGACCAAGATTTTAAAAAGTGGTTCTGATGGGTTAAGTCATTTTTGAATGAACTCTTCTAATTTCTACAATTTTTTCATTCTTTTTAATTTTAATCAAATACTTCTTAAAATTTAAGTGTAAAACTATTCTCTTTAATGATGGGAGAACAGGTGTCAAAGTTTTAATAACAATGAGGCAAGATAATCAGACATATGTATTAAAAACAATATGAATGATCTAAGAGGAGATCCTGAAAAATCATAAAATGATTACCATGGAGATTTTTTTAAAAGAAATTCAGCTCCTTGTGACACCTTGCTTTCCAACATCATCCACTTACGTAAGACAAAACCCATCTTTCTGCACTATAAATACCCCCTCCCTTCTTCACTTCCTCGTCAGAAAAGAAACTGCCCACTTCTAACTTCCCGTTTCTCACAACACTTCCAATTTCCGTTTTTTTTGCTATCAATAAACAATTGCCTTATCCACAGCACACCACTTTTAACTTTCATTTTTTCACCTAAGTTGCAATCTGACAAAAAGGTTAGAAGGGCAAAAGCCCATCCATTTCTTCTTCCTTTCTTTTATCCATATCTTTCAGTCCAGCCTTTCTCTCAGTTTTTTTTCCTGTCTTTTTTCATCTTTTTATCTTGAAGATTTTTGAAAATTGTTCAGATCTTTCTTTTTGTTATTATCTTCATCTTACCTTTGTTTCTATTCATGATCTTACGTGATGAAGATAGGGAAAAACTCTCACAATTGTTTTTACTGAATTTTATGCGCTTGCTGTCATTTTTCTCTGATTCTGTTTTAAACCCATATGTGGGTCTTTTGGTTGAAGAAACTAACCAAGGATGTACTTGAAACTGCACCTTAAATCATTTTCTTTTCCCTTCATTTCAATTTTTATTTGATTCTTGATTATAAGATAATATAAAAGTTGTTTAAGTGGCAAAAAACACAACCACAAGTTGACTTTTGCCTTCTTGAAATCAGAATTCTGCAACAAGAAAAGTAAAGAGGGGAAATTGAGTTTTTCTTAAAACCCACGAGATTTTGATGGATGAAATTTTGGAGTGGTAGAAGGTATTTGATGATAAAGAACCGTGAGATTCTTAGAAAGAACAAGTCTATTTTATTTGCTTGACAATTGATGCTCACGGTATAAATATATAGGTATTCATACAAATATATATATATATATATATATATATATATATATAAGAGTTAGTTAATTTAAAATAATTTATTACGGAATAGTTATATTTGTCGTAATTTTTAAATAGTTTAATTAAATGATGAATGATTTTTTATTCTTTGAATGATCGGTATATAAAAAAATGGTTGTTTTGTGATAATTATTTCTTTTTTATGGACTAAGCACTTATGAAATGTTATCTCACGAAAATAAGTGAATCAATATGCAAAAAGATTATTATGATCATAATCAGAAATTATTGAGAGATGCTTTGATTAGAAATTATTAAGGGAATTTTTTTTATTAGAGATGAATTTGTACAATTGGTTGAGAATGATAAAATGGGATGAGAAAAAAATAGAGTTACTTACTCTTTTAATTGATCTTTTGGAACAAAATTAAAAAGAATTATTATGTTAGACTCTTAGATATGATTTTAGAAACAAATAGTTGAAAATTGTGAAAAATATTTTTTATACCTGTGATGGTTGAAATATCATTAGTTTTAACTTATTATTATTTTTGTTCTTTCTTATTAAGATTTTTATCTCACTTATTTTGACGTGATATTTCACATGCTGACATAAGCTTGTTGAACTCAAAAATATAAACTTGTTGAACTTGAAAATCTATCATCACTCTAACAATCGGCATTATCTAAAATATCACGTCAAAATAAATGAGATAAAAATCTCAATAAAAATGAGTAAAAATAATAATAAATTAGAACTAATAATATTTCAGTCATCGTCACAGGTACAAAACATTTCCACAATTTTTAACTCTGTTTCTAAAACCATATTTAAGGGTCCAACATAATAATTCTTTTTAATTTTGTTCCAAAAGATCAATTAAGAGAGTAAGTAACTGAATATTTTCTTCTCATCCCATTTCATCATTCTCAACTAATTGTGCAAAATCATCTCTAATAAAGAAAAATTCCCTTAATAATCTCTAATTAAGATGTCTCTTAATAATTTCTAATCATGGTTATAATAATCTTTTTAAACATTAATTCACTTATTTCCATGAGATAACATTTCATAAGTGCTTACTCCATAGAAAAGAAATAATTATCACAAAACAATCATTTTTTTTATATTGATCATTCAAAAAATGAAAAATCATTCATCATTTAATTAAACTATTTAACAATTACGACAAATATAGCTATCCCGTAATATACTATTTAAATTAACTAACTCTTTTAAATATATATGTGTGTGTATGTATGTGTGTGTATGAATACCTATATATTTATACCATGAGCATCAATAGTCAAGTAAGTGAATAGACTTGTTCTTTCTAAGAATCTCACGGTTCTTTATCATCAAATACCTTCTACCAATACAAAATATCAACCATCAAAATATCGTGGTTTTTTAATAAAAACTCAATTTCCCCTCTTTACTTTTCTTGTTGCAGACTTCTGTTTTCAAGGAAGGAAAAATCAAAATTTGTGGCTATGTGTTTTTGTCACTCATACAACTTCTATATTATCCTCTAATCAAGAACCAAATAAAAATTGAAATGAACGGAAGAGGAAAAGATTTAAGGTGTAGTTTCAAGTACATCCTTGGTTTGTTTTGTAACATTTTCTTTAACATGTTAAACTTGTAAGTAGTTATAGAAGTAACTTAATATTTGTTTAATATGTTTATTTAATTTTGTGATAATTTGAATTAATTTAGGTACTTTATTTTAAATTAAAAGGTGAAAAGTTACTTAAAATAACTTAGATATTAGTATAAATAGTTTAACTAATGGAAATAGATGTGAATAATTTATTTTTAAGTCACAAATATGTATTATGTGATATGGTTAATTTTTTAAAATGATCGGGGTTGGTTTGATATTTTTAGGCATACTAGTTATGTATTTTAATGTTGGATTGATTAGTCACAGATATGAAAAAATATGATACTGGTTAAACAACTTTTTTAATGAATCTTAGTATTTATTTTTAAGTTGTTGGAACTTGAAAAACTTGATTTCGAGAAATCTAAGTGTTCTTAGCGGATATAAGTTATACTGCAAAATATCTATTTTACCAAGACTTTTATGGTTGAAAACAGTCACTTTCCTTGACCCTTTTAAGTGATATTTGGTTTCTTATTTCTCACTTTCTCTCTTCTCTTCACGGCTGAACACCAAAGGCAGCAAAAGAGGAAGTGCAAAGTGGTGAAAGGGGAAAACAAGAAGCACAAGAGGTAAGGGAAATCCAAGATCAAAGTGTGAGGCTTGAATCTCCAACTTCAGCCGTTAAAGGCAAGGGTTCTTGAGCTCAAAATTTTATTTTTTCTCATTTACATGTTTAGGCTTGTTTTGAGGTTTGATATGTCAAAATGAGATTTTGACATGTTTTGAGTGATTTTCTTGCTTGAATAAATTTTAAGTGTTGTTTATGACTTGTTCATATTAAAAGTTTGGATTAGAAATTGAAAACTCCCCATTTGGACCTAGAATGCTCAAAGTGAAGATTTTGGGATTTGGATGAGTGATTTGGTTTATGGATCCAAATTTGATGAAATGAATTAGTGTTTTATATTTCCTTCATGTTAGTGAACTTGTTAGGGACTTAAAATCACCTAGAAACCAAATTAGAGTGGTTGAATTTCGTATTTGGCACTAATGGAATAGTGCACAAATCTGTAGAATTATGTAAATTTGCTACTGGGCGATCAACGCTTAAGCGCTTGGGGCTTGTGCGCTCAAGTGCCCATCGCTTGGAGAACTGTGCCTGATAGCAGTAGCGAGCTCAAGCGCTCAGTCTTTACAAGCTCAAGCGCTGAGATAGGGCAGGGGTTGTTTTTAGCTTGTGATGCTAATTAAATTCCCTACTTGATGGGATCATTTGTGCAAGTCTTTTAGGGTGTAATGAGACACTTTTGGAGATATTTCTTGGAGATATTTCTTGGAGTGAATTATCAACTTACATATATGAAAAGTTTGAGAATTTTGGACACCCAAAGTGTGAGAAATGCTTTAGGACAGAGTTGAGGGACCCTAGACATCCAAAGTGTGGTGGAGTTTCAAGGGCTGGTGTGTTGGGACACCTTAGGCTTCCATAGTATGATGGTATGCCTATTTATATGCAAATATTACTCCTTTAGAGTTAAAGTTGAGTTTGAGGTGCATATTTAAAGCATGTTTCCTTGATTGTCGAAGTTAAGCTTCGTGACTGGTTAGAGATATGGGTTGGTTCCTTTATAAGTTAGAGTCGAGTCAAGAGTGTATGTTTTCTAACTATTCCCTCTTCACTAGGTTAGGGTAAACCTTGTGATGGGAGTTGGTAAAACCTTGGGCATCCAAGTGTTATGGAATGCTGTAAAGTAGTGTCTAGAACCTTGAACAACTTGTGGTTGCTTTGAAATCACTTATGAAGTGATGGTGTGGTGCTAGATATGAGGACACTAGTGACATGAGTTTTATTTCTTATGTGTTAAGTTGGAGTAAAGTATTGAGTCACTAGTCTTTGCTTTTCACTTGGTTGTTGTAAACCTTGTGATAAATATGTATGTTTTGATAACAAATCTACATATTTAGTTTTCAAACTTGTTATTTGCTAGTTTCCTATGTATTGTAACCTTTGATGGTGTGCACAATCATATGACCTAAGAATGACGTGTTAGATCTAAATTATCCTTGCATTTTTGCTAGTATGGTCAATGTTGCTAGTATGGGCTGGTAGTAGTACTCTTAAGTTGGTGAGGGGAAAATACTCACCTATTACCAAGCAAGGTAAAGGCTTTTAGGCCTAACCTGCTCATGATATATAAGGGAACAGAGGTTCTTGGGATATAAGTAAGTGACATGTGTTTTAAAAACCAAAACCTACATTAGCATTGCATAATCATTCTATTAGGATTTTGTTTGAGCATAATCACACCTCATAACATAAAGCATTGCATTGTTGACAATTGTGTGGGCAGTTGTCTAGCTTGATTGTTTGGTTACTTGTTCAATGGTATCCTAGGATTGTATGGACAATTCTTTGATATTGTTGATTATCGTATTATCAGATACTTAGTGTATATGTGTTCAGTTAATTTATTTGTTGTTAAATAAATAATTGTTTGTCTTAGTATGTGTATACCAAGAAATTGTGATTTCTAATCTCTGTGTATTCTATGTAAATCTAGGTGAAGACCCTTCAAAGGAAAAATGCAAGAAAAAAAATAAACAGAAGACTTAGTTTAGTTGTTTTATTTCTTTTTGTATCATCTTGTATTTATTTACTTTGTTGACTTGTTTGTAAAAGTTTATGCATTACAATATGATTTTTTAATTAATGATATATATATATATAATTTTTTTATCTTTGTGATTTTCTATAATGATTATATAAGTTATTATGAATTTTTGTTTTATATATTTTAAAAAATGACATGTTTAATATATTTTATTTTAAAATATATTATTTATTTTATGATAATTTATATTAGGTGTTACAAGTTTTTTCAACCAAAAGACTCACGTATGAGTTTAAAATAGAATTAGAGAAAGATGACAACAAGAGCATAAAATTCAGTAAAAAATTGTGAGAGTTTTTTCTTATCTTCATCACGTAAGATCATGAATAGAAACAAAGGTAAGATGAAGATAATAGCAAAAATAAAGATCTGAAATTTATTTCAAAAATCATCAAGATAAAAAAAACGGAAAAGACAGGAAAAAAACTAAGAGAAAGGTTCGAGTGAAAAATATGGATAAAAGAATGAAAGAAGAAAGTGGTGGGCTTTTGCCCTTCCCACCTTTTTGTCAAATTAGGTGAAAATGAAAAGCTGAGAAACAAGAAGTTAAAAGAGGACAGTTTATTTTCTGACGAGGAAGTGAAGAAGGGAGGGGGTATTTATAGTGTAGAAAGATGGGTTTTATCTTACGTAAGTGGATGATGTTAGAAAACAAGGATGTAATGATGGGAGAACAAGTGTCAAAGTTTTACTGGCAATGAGGTAAGATAAGCAGACATATGTATTAAAAACAAGACGAAGGATCTAAGGCCAGAGATTCTGAAAAATCATATAATGATTACGAGATTTTTTTAAAAGGAATTCAGCCTCCTTGTGACACCTTGCTTTCTAACATCATCCACTTACGTACGACAAAACTCATCTTTCTGCACTATAAATACCCCCTCCCTTCTTCACTTCCTCGTCAGAAAAGAAGCTGCCCACTTCTAACTTCCTGTTTCTCATAGTACTTCTAATTTCTCGTTTTTTTTTTGCCGTCAATAAACAATTGCCTTATCCACAGCACACTACTTTTAAATTTTCATTTTCACGTAAGTTCAATCTGACAAATAGGTAGGAAGGGCCCCTTTTCTTCTTCCTTTCTTTTATCCATATCTTTCTATCCAACCTTTATCTTAGTTTTTTTTCCTTATCTATTTCGTCTTTTTATCTTGAAGATTTTTGAAAATTGTTCAGATCTTTCGTTTTGCTATTATCTTCATCATACCTTTGTTTTTATTCATGATCTTACGTGATGAAGATAAGGAAAAACTCTCAAAATTTTTTTACTGAATTTTATGCTTTTGATGTCATCTTTCTTGATTCTGTTTTAAACCCATGTGTGGGTCTTTTGGTTGAAGAAACTAACTAAGGATGTACTTGAAACTAGGGGTGTTCACATTCAATCCAATTCAAAAAAAAATTTAAAAATCGATCAAAAAAAATCAAAAATCGATGAAAATCGAAATAAATTAGATTAATTTGGATAAGATTTTTGAAAAATCGATCGGTTCGGTTTGGTTTTCGATTTAATTTTGTAAAATTGATCCAAACCGATTCAAACCGATTTTACCTAAATACCCATAATAAACCTATCCCTAATGGCCCAATGGCCCATCCCCCTTCCTCCCGACCCACCCCCACAGCCCATTTCCCCCTTCCCCCAACCCACCCGGCCACCCCCACTTCGGCTTCACTTCACTTCCCCCTTCCCCAAAATCCCAAATCCCGTAACCCTAAATCCCGTAACCCTAACTCCCTGCTGCCAAATTCCAATCCCACCATCCTCTCCCTCACTCCCTGCCCTTCCAATCCGTGAAGTCGCGTCCCAGCCACGAGGCCCACGACCCAGTCGTCGTGTCCCAGCCACAACCCAAAGCCACCGCGATCTGTTTCATTTCCTTCGATCTTCTCTTCTCTTCTTTGGTCTAGCTTCCTTTGTACGGTGAGGTTTGTCCATTTCAATTTGTTTTTCCCCTCTTCGATCTCCTCACGTCACCAGAGACTCGGATAGTTAAGCCCTCTTCATCGAGGTACGTTTCACTCTCCCTTCGTGTTTTTTTTTTGCATATTCTCACCGATTTTTGCTTGCTTCTGTATTTGATATAAGTAATATTTAGCTAGTGGATGTTCTGGGGTGATTCTTGGTGGTTGTTTTGGGGTGATTATTGGTGATTGTTCTGTGCTGCTATAGTGTTTTGGTGGTTCTCCAGTGGCAGTGGCCGTTCTGTGCTGGTTCTGCCTTTGCCACTATGCTCTGGCCTGTTTTGTGTTTTTCTCTAAATCTGTTGTTGAACTTTTGTTCTGCTCGTGTTGTTGCTCAATTTTTCCTTGGTTCTGTGTTGTTGTCTTCTTGTTTTAGACATTGATTTTATGTCTTTTAACCTGAGTTGTGACCTTTGTTTAATTTAATGTGTTGGAATTTTCTGTATAATGGTTTGATTGCAACAAAAAATCCTGATAAGGTGAACCTGAGTTGTAACCCATTATCATGTTGAACCTGTTAATGTTAGGGTGGGTCTTGTTACTTATTTGTCTTTAAGGAATGATAATGAGTTAAGAAAGTAGGCTTTCAAGTGTAGAATAACTAGCTTAGAAGATGAGATTTTGTTTCTGATTAATTGTTGGAATTAACGTGCTGCCTTATGGTTCACTTGTGTTATTTTCTATTTTTTTTATTTATAGGTATATGTTCAACTTTTCACTAACTGATAAATAAAAATGTTGAAGTATTGATAATGATTGCATTCTGACTTGTATATAAAGTTGCTTACCCATAATCCCTTTGTATTCTTTTTCATTTTTTAATTTGCTCCTTATGTGTGTGTTTACAGCTTTGAAAGCTCTTGTCACCAACAGAATCAGTGGTCTTCCAGCGCCACCACTGAGCACCGCTGACGCTGAAGTGCCTTGAAGGCCACCACACCACCACCGCTCACCACCATGTCTGAGGTAATATTGCAGTCTCCTACTCCCTATTTTTATGGCTTTGATTTTTGTGATTTAGTGTTCATGTACGAGCACATCGTGACCACCCCACATGTAGAATTGATTGGTGTTGCTATGTCTCTTTGTCTTTGTTTTGTAAGCCCTCACCTACTGTCTTTGTATTTATTTTGCAGGCTGAAAATATTATAAGTAGTGAGAAAATGATCGTTGCAAATGTTGAATCCACGAAGTCTACAACTGAACCAAACTGTGAGGAGCAAAATAATTTGAGCAAAGAGGAAAGTTCCAAAGTTTCCAAGGTTGATAAGAAGAGGAAAACTGTAGAAGGGTCCAGTGATGCTAATGCTGATGCTGAATATGCAGGTAAGAGAAAACCTTCTAAGCCTAGATCTTGGACTTGGGATCATTTTACAAAAGATGATTCAACTAATCCTAGAGCTAAATGTAAATGGTGTGGGGCAACCTATGCATGTGATTCACATAGAAATGGTACAAGCAATCTTAAAAATCATTTGTTGAGTCAATGTAAAAAATTTCCCAAAGAGACGGTTGATCATACTCAAACAACTCTTTCTCTCCAACAATTGAAAAAAGAAGATGGGAAAGGCATTGGTAGTGCTTTTGCTGGTGTTGCTTTTGATGTTGATGCATGTAGACAAGCTCTAGCTAGGATGATAATTGTGGATGAGTTGCCTTTTAAGTTTGTTGAGGGAGAGGGATTCCATTATTTTATGAGTGTTGTGCAACCTAAAATGTCAATTCCGAGAAGGATTACAATTGCTAGGGATTGTTGGAATCTTTACATGAATGAGAAAAATAAGCTAAAAAGTATGTTTCGTCAATCAAATCAAAGTGTTTGTCTAACAACTGATTGCTGGACTTCTGTGCAAAACCTGAATTATCTTTGCCTTACTGCGCATTTTATTGATAAAGATTGGAAATTGCATAAAAGGATTCTTAACTTTTGTCTAATCAAGAATCATAAGGGAGAAACAATTGGTAGAAAAATTGAGAAATGCTTGGAGGGTTGGTTAATTGGTAGAGTTTTCACTATCACGGTTGACAATGCTAGTTCAAATGACGTTGCCATCTCTTACTTGAAAAGTAGAATGGAGGATTGGAATTCACATCCATTAAAAGGAGAACATATGCATGTTAGATGTTGTGCACATATTTTAAATCTTGTGGTCAATGATGGATTGAAGGACATGCATTCTTCAATTACCAAAATTAGGAATGCTGTTAGGTATGTCCGTGCATCTCCTGGTCGCATGGATAGGTTTAGAACATGTGTCAAGGAAGCTAGGATACAAGAAAAGTGTTCTGTGCAATTGGATGTTCCTACTAGGTGGAATTCTACCTACATTATGCTTGAAAGTGCATTGAAGTTTCAAAAGGGATTTAAGAGGTTGGGAGAGAGAGATGCTGAATTTGTGATGATGCAAGGTGGTATCCCAAAGAATGATGATTGGGATAATGCAAAATGTTTTGTTAAGTTCTTGAAAATTTTTTATGATGTTACTAAGAAGGTGTCGGGTTCAAATTTTGTGACTTCTTCACAATATTTTCATGAGTTTTGTGTGATAATGACTACATTTAAGAAATGGATTGGTAGTCATGATCCATTACTTGCAAGCATGGCTGAAAAAATGAAAGCTAAGCATGATAAATATTGGGGCAACATTAAAAATATGAACATGATGATTTTTATTGCTGTGGCACTTGATCCTCGAAGCAAGTTTCATTTTGTTAAGTGGAGCTTAGAAAAGTTTTTTGAGAAGGATGATGCTGAATTTTTGAGTGAAAAGGTAAAGGAGACATTATACAAAATGTTTGATAGCTATAGGTTTTTCCTTAATCAAGGCCAAGCTGAAAATTTTGCACAATCCTCTCATGAAGTGGAAATGGTTGATCTTGAACCAACTAATGACATTTCATTTGCTATGGAATTCGAGAAGGACATGAATCTTAATGAGAGTATGAATAAAAATGAAGTGGATTTGTATCTCATGGAGACCTTGGAGAAGACAAGTAACCCAAACTTTGACATATTGAACTGGTGGAAGGTGAATTCCACTAAATATCCTATTCTTGGTCATATAGCTAGGGATGTATTGGCCATGCCTGTGTCTACAGTTGCTTCAGAGTCTGCATTTAGCACTGGAGGTAGAGTGCTTAATTGTTATAGGAGCTCTCTTACTCCAAAGACAGTTGAAGCTTTAATTTGTACACAAAATTGGTTCCGCTCCACCCCAGTGTCAATGGATGTTGAAGAGCTCATGGAGGAATTAGAAAGGCTTGAGCTAGGTAATTTTGTTATTGATGTTATCTTTTATTTATTAAACTCTATTACACTTGTCTATTTTTGTATAATTTTGTCATTCATATTGATTATTGTATTTTATATATTTTTTAGAACTTGCCCCAATCCCACAACCAAATGAAAAGGATTCTGGTGCTGACTCTGATTAGCT
Source organism: Ormosia semicastrata (assembly GCA_029884595.1). Classification (NCBI taxonomy): domain Eukaryota; kingdom Viridiplantae; phylum Streptophyta; class Magnoliopsida; order Fabales; family Fabaceae; genus Ormosia; species Ormosia semicastrata. The sequence continues at coordinate 16,402,272 of JAQQTO010000042.1, read as the reverse complement.
TTGGAGTTGCTACCTTGTTGACTGTACTATGTTGCAATTGCTGACTCAATTCCGAGAAGAATTTCAATTGCTGAATTGTCATTTTGATTTTATTTGTTTGAATTCTAAACTTTGAAATTATTGTTGAATTTTATTTGTTTGTATGGTTTGTATGACTTTATGAATGATTTAGAGTTTGGAATTTAAATTATATTGTTGTGGATTACTCTTATTTATATTACATTTTTATTATGTTATTGGACAAAAACCGAATCATTCAATCTAATCCAAACCGATTAAAATTGGTTTGGATTGGATCGGTTTGGTTATTGGAATTCATCCAATCCAAACCGAACCGATGATACTTGCCTTGTTTGGATCGGATGGTTTTTTGCCTCAAAACATATCCAAACCGATCTAAGAACACCCCTACTTGAAATTGCACCTTAAATATTTTTCTCTTCCCTTCATTTCAATTTTTATTTGATTCTTGATTAGAAGATAATATAAAAGCTATATGAGTGGCAAAAAACACAAAGCCACAAATTTTGACTTTTCCCTTGAAAACAGAATTCTGCAACAAGAAAAGTGAAGAGGGAAAATTGAGTTTTTCTTAAAAAACCACAAGATTTTGACGGATGAAATTTTGGACTAGTAGATGGTATTTGATGATAAAGAACCGTGAGATTCTTAGAAAGAACAAGTCTATTTACTTGCCTCACAATTGATGCTCACGGTATAAATATAGAGGTATTCAAACATACATACATACACTTTTATATATATATATATATATATATATATATATATATATATATATATATGAAAGAGTTAGTTAATTTAAAATAATATATTATGAGATAGCTATATTTGTCGTTTTAAATAGTTTAATTAAATGATAAATGATTTTTCATTCTTTGAATGATCAGTATAAAACAAATTGTTGTTTTGTGATAATTATTTCTTTTTTATAGATTAAGTATTTATGAAATGTTATCCCATAAAAATAAGTAAATTAATGTGTAAAATGATTATTACGGTTATGATTAAAAATTATTGAGGGACACATCGATTAGAGATTATTAAGAAAATTTTTCTTAATTAAAAATGAATTTGTACAATTGGTTGAGAATGATGAAATGAGATGAGAAAAAAATATTGAGTTACTTACTCTCTTAATTGATCTTTTGGGACAAAATTAAAAAGAATTATTATGTTAGACTCTTAGATATGATTTTTGAAACAAAAAGTTGAAAATTATGAAAAATGTTTTCCATACCTGTGATGGTTAGAATATCATTAATTTTAACTTATTATTATTTTTGTTCTTTTTTACTGATATTTTTATCTCACTTATTTTAGTGTGATATTTTAGATAATGTCAATTTTTATCTTTACTGTCACATTGGAAGATTTGTTCCTAATAATTTTACTCTTTGATGAATACTTAAAATAATTAACGTATGTAAATATGTATATAGTAGTAGCACCATGAAGGCTTTTGCAAGCCTCATTTTGGAAAGATAGATGCCTAACTTAACTAATGCATGTACTTATAAGTGGTCTTTGAAGGATGTATTCTTCAAAAATCTATGTAAAATATTTTACTTAAAAACTAATGATAATATCAGAAGTACTGTTGTAGCGTCTAGTTCTAAATTACATATAAAATATGGAAATAAAATAATTAAAACCTTAAAGTAGAAGTGGGACGTTACATCGGAGTCCACCAAAACAGTCACCTTCTTCCAATTGATTGTTCCCCATAACTTCAATGAATTTTTTGATGTCATTCCAGCAATAATGTTCACATTTAGCTATAACTCCATGCCTTCCTCCTTTTCTTCTTCATCTCCCAGGTTGACATACTCCCTTCCTCCATCATCCTCTTCCCCTAGCAAGATCACATGCAGTTATTTGTTTCTACAAACATGCTCAGGATAATACTTTTCACCATACCTAAAACACACCCCCTCCTTCTCTTATCTTGCTCTCCTGCCTCTGTCTGCCTTTTGAACACTGGCCCTCTCCTATTGCTAGCTAATGAGCTTCCTTCTTTGCTGAAAGTCTGATTTCCCTTTGCCACAAAAACTTCAACCCTTCCTCCACTGTTCAACAAAAAAGGCTTTTGGCCCAGAGCCTAGATTGGGCTCACTCACTCCCTCACCTGCGTGATTCTCATGGACCCCAACCCATTTATTTGTAAATGCAAGGTCTATTGTAGCTAGGCTTATTACCACGAGATAGGTACCCATATGTCCGACCCAACATGGGATTTCTGTCCTCCACCTTCTGTGCTATCTTCATCAGAGCATGAAGATCCTTTGATGTCATCAAATGTACCTCTACCTTTACTTTTTCCTTCAGCCCATTCACGAATGCCCTTCTCATAAATTCCTCGTTAGCATAGCGAAGAGTTATTGATAGGAGTTCAAATTGTTCATGATATTCCACAACACTCCCCCTTTGTCTTAGCCCCATCAATACTTCATAAAGATTTTCTGACAAAGAATTCTAGAATTTCCCTAACAACCCTCAGCGACACAAAGGCCAAGTTATATTTTCCATCCTTGGTTCCCACAATTGGAACCAGTTCAAACCTTTCCCTTCCTGATATACTCGCGTCGTCGCCACTTTCTCCTCCTCCGGGATCTGGTTGACCTCGAAGTAGCTTTCCACCCAATAGATCCATCTATAAGGATCATCTCCTATGAGATAAGGCACCTCTAGCGGCCTTAACGGTCTTCCCTTCTGCTATCTCTGCTATTTCCTCCACCATGCGTACTTTCCCTTCCTTTTGGGCTCTCATGCCCGTTTCGTACTACTTTAGCGATATGCTCTGTCATCGTACTCATCATCTCTTGAAATCGCTATTCAATGGCCTCCATTTGTCGTTCCACCACTTCTAATCTGCACTTCATGCGTGTTGATACCATCCAAATGCTCCCCGGATTGGGAGCTCTGATACCAATTGAAAGGTACTGGTTTTATTAAAGAAATTAAATGTGAACTTCAAGGAGCAAAGCTCTGATTAATATCTGCAAAACTAGAAATATAAAGGGACTATGAAAAATTAGAGAAAAGGAAGAACAATCAGAAGTGCCATACACAACCTTTGCTCTTTGTAACATCCTAATACTTAAACTAATGACATATCTGGAATTATGCATTAGCAATCATATTAGAGTACATCACTTAGATCAATACCAAATTTTATGAAGAACATATATAATATCTAAAATATGAGTCTGAAGCGAAAGTACATAATACATATCTGTAGAACTATGTTCTATACAAATAGTACATCAAATACATCATATGCCACTAAGGCACAAAAATAGTATACAACCATGTACATCAAAACAAAAGAAACAAAAGATCTATAATATCAAGTCCTTCTTCACCTCTATGGTCTGCACGAGGACATCTTCGAATCATTATGGAAATCAAGCAAATGTGGTAAGAATCTCACAATTCTCAATAATAATTATAAAAATGTGTCATCATAAACATTCCAGCTATTTTAGAAGAAAATCATTTCAAATCATTAATGTATAATCAGTAGAAAGGTGGTCAAAGCTAAATCAAATCCTTTCTCTTCCCGAAACAAAGGTTCATTTTATATTATTTAACAAAAATCATTTGAAATCAAAGAGGTCATCAAATCTCATCACAATCTCAATATCATATCAAGAAATCCATCCATGATAGACTTATACAATAAGCTATCTTATAATGGTCATCCATCAATAATCGTTATTTATCAATTATCAATAATCATCATTTATCTTTTATTAAAATGGTAGGGAGGGGATGTCCATCCTCACAATACCATTCACTTGGTAGTAGTCTAATTTCAAGTTGGTGTACTTCAACCTATTTATAACAGTCTTCCTTGTCACATAGAACTACTCTGAGTAACCCAATGAGCCACAACAATTGAGGGAATATACATCCTCTTTATAGTTGTGAGTAGAGAGGGAATGTCCTTCCTCAACTACTTTGATAGGGAGAGTATCATCCTTGCTCACAGTATCTTTAATCTAGGATCACCTCAAGTAGAGAGGGAATATCCATCTTCAACTACATTTCATCTAGGAAGAACTCAGGTAAAGAGGGAGGGAATGCCCATCATCAACCTTAATTACTCGAGTGGTAAGGGAATGTCCATCCTCAACCACCGTTATCCAAGTCTTACCCTAGGTTCAAGGATCTCCTAAATAATAGGTTATTCATGAAAATCAATTATTATCTCCAGGTTGATCATCTCAACTATCAATCTCATCATGCATGTATAGGATATTTCATTATATCATCTCACATCATAGCATAATGCATCAATATCTCATCAATCATGCAGCAAAATATTTCATTATATCATTTCATAGTTAGAATTTCACAAATCCAAGATGATTAATTCCTCTATGAATTACCCCTACTAATGTCTTAAGACCCTTTAAAAAGCATATATAAACAAATCCAACAAGTAGCGAACTCTAGATCATCAAATTAAATACCATGGAGCTCTAGGCGCCCACTTTCCAGTGCTTGCATAGCAGAACGCTGCCCTATTCTTCCTGGTCGCTGGCACTTGGGAGGTGGACACTGGGCGCTCAGGTGCCCAGACACCAAAAAATAACTCTGTTTCTTCCAGGTGCTGGTGCTCAGGTGCTCAACTCCTGGTGCTCAGGCGCTCCTCACCTGGTGCTTAGGCCCCTTGCGTGTAGCTTGAAGCAGAAATGGTTCTAGGCATTGGGCGCCTAGGCACCCAACTTTGGCACCTAGGCGCCAGTGCACCAGAAGACCCATTTTGGTTCCTCTGGTTTTTAAACCAGATTCTAACCTCACAAACTCAAGTTTTAAGTGGTTTCCAACCATAAACATGGAGCCTAAACCTATTAAAACTCTCATACAAACTCTAAATTCAATTAGCATGGAATTCATAACCAAAACAACATCTTCTATACCCATTGTTCTACTACCAGCACAAGTAGACAAATGGAGGTTCTTAGGTTCACAAACAACAACCATGCATAGTTTTAGCCACAAGCAAACCAAATGCAGCCGCAGGAAATGAAAATCAATCAAAGGACCCATCTTTACCTCAGAAACGCATTCCTTTAACTCACACAATCAAGCAAGAAATCAACAAGTTAAGCAAAAGATGAGATAAAGGAACAAGCACCCCTATCTCAAATTAACACTTTCTTCTTCCTTTTTTTCCTTTCTTCTTTCTTGGCTGCTTCTTTCTTCTTTTTTCCTTGTTTCTTTCTTGTCTTTCTTTTTCTCCTTTGCTAGTGCGTGAGAACGAGAGAATATAGAGTGAGTGAGAGTGAAATGTGAGAGTAGAGAGAATGAGAAAAGCAATCATAACCAAAGTTAATCTATTAGGTAAGATCAGCAAAATGAAATAGTGGAGAAGGTAAGGAGAGTTTTTTTTTTAAAAAAAAAAGAAATCTAATTGGAAACCTTATATTTGCTAAGAACACTTTAATCTTTCAAAAATAAATTTTCTAAGCTTCATAGGTATCATAAAAAATTGTAGGATTTCATTCTATTCTCTATATTATCATTCCATTATTTTTCTTATACTGCAATATCAATCTCTAAGCTTCATTATTCTTTCTTGGGTTAAATAAAACCTATGGAATTGAATTAAGAAACTTTCAGATATCCATTGTAATTTTTTATAGATTAGAAATAAATCCTCCTTATTTATTTTTGTTTTCTCTGCTATTTAAACAAAATTCTGGTTCAAATAAGTTATTTCTTATATTTAGTGTTATAGATTTATGCTCAAACAAATCCAAATAATTACTAAAATTACTAGACAACCTGTACCAGTATTAATGAGCTTCTTAAACATTGATTAAGTCTATTAGGTTAGAGAGAATGTTATAATTCTCTCCATTTTTTTTTATAAATTTTGTCCTCAAAATTTTCTTACCTTATTCAAAATGCTCCGGATGATCTTTCATCAAGTGGGATTCGAGTTCTTATGTGGCCTCTTCTGAGTCACCTCCCTCCCGTAACGCCTTTACTGTAACACCCCTCGATTTAATAACCAAGGCACAATCGTCATTATGTCATGGTCACTAAATTTTGGCATGCTAACATTGTCAAATAACAAACTCTACAAAAATATTAATAATTTCGCATACGAGGAAAATAGGAGCCACGAATGAATAGTCACATATACAGCCATTTAAAATATGAATTATAAGATGTACTCAATTTACAATATTTTAGACTGAATAATCACCTTAAAACATACATATACTCAAAATACACTTTATACAGGTAATGCAAAATAAAATATAAACTACTCATAACATATCCACGACTAAGGAGTTGGGCACTCCATCGAATCCCGAATGCGTGAGGCAACTCCGGGCTCATCGGCGTAGTGAGAAATACAGAATAGGGTCCTCAATCGCAGTCTTCTTCATGGCCAAAGTCAGATCCCCAACATATCGCATACGCTTGCTGGTCCAGTCGACTCGCCAAGTCTTGGCACCACCAGTGAACACAATTTGAGTGAACCCAATAGAACTCCCTTTGCGACGACATCACCGGATACAGTGGGTCAAACCAAGAAAATCCAGAGGAATCCAACCTCGTTCCCTCTTACAGTCTTTAACCAAATTTTTACATAGAGCAAGAAAAGTACAAGAAAGAGATAAGACATCCTACCATCATTACCAATTATAGCAACAAGAAATCAAACGGCGCAAAGCGCCCACATAGCATTTTTTACAGTAATAATGATAATACACATTTAGTAGCAGTTATAATCAACCAAACAGTTCCAGACAGTTATATATATATCAGTAATGCAACAGTTCCATTTATAATAACAATGAATGCCAGATAATTCATGGACCCACTATGCATATGCATACAAAATCAAAATCCTACTCCATAGAGCTAGACACCAACGGTTGGAGAGAAAGATCAGGCGACATGTCTGCAACAAGGCTGCCGAGGCCAAAGTGCTATAATTCTGAATTTTCTCACGTGCACATCATGGCATTATACAGACAGTCTGCACTAGATCGCGATATAAGACAGTGTCTCGGTCTGGATCGTCAGTGTGTTTGCATCGGTCTGCCCCATGAACAGAGAGCTACCAACTGCCCATTATGAGGTACCTGCACCCTGACGCCCCCAAGGTCAACCGATGGCCTACACTTGTCTATTCGCACCCGCACTAAGGTGTGTTCAACTCCTAGGCAACTAGGCCTTACGACAGTCCAACGGACATTCACAATGCATACAGACTCTATGCATAATCATGTATGATCATTATTACATACTATTCCATCATATATCACAATTTGCCAAAGTAAGAATTAACACAATCAATGGTCACTCACATGGACCCACAATAACATAACATTGTTGTTAAATAAATTAATACATTTTTAAAGTGTATTATGAATTCTTGTTTAGGTTTAGCTTTTCTTACAAAGTTTGTCTCTAAAAGAATTCTCTTAATTAATTGAATTTTCTTAATTAACTAAATTCTCTTAAATAGCTTATTCATATACACTTAGAAGGTTATTCTAAGACCTCAAAGTCTCACACTCTCATGTTCATACCCTAATTAAATTATCCTAAGTCTTATGAAAATTCCATTCTTGGTTCTTTAAAATTTAAGAATCTCAAAGTATAATTTAATTTCCAATCTGCTACTTCTTGCATCCTATTACCCTTAATTTAATCACTAGGTGTTGGGTGATAATTTATAATTCTGGATTCGACGGACATGGCTGTGTTACAATTTTGACAAGAATGGCTAAAAATCAATTTCTATCAAATGAAGATAAAAAACTGTCGAATATACCAGAAGGTTAGCAGAAATCCTATTTTCGACGGATGGGTGTTGACGTTGGAGAAAGCTTCCAAGTGTTGAACCGACGAAGACACAAAATGGTCAGAAATTCAAATTCGACGGATATGTCACTCGACGGATATTGATATTCAAACTCGACGGATATTGACATTGGGTAAGTTTCTCTCCCAAGTGGTTAGAAACTCTACTCGACGGATATATCACTCGACGAATATGGACATTCAAACTCGACGGATATTGACATTGGGTAAGTTTCTCTCCCAAGTGGTCAGAAACTCTACTCGACGGATATATCACTCGACGAATATTGACATTCAAACTCGATGGATATTGACATTGGGTAAGTTTCTCTCCCAAGTGGTCAGAAACTCTACTCGACGGATATATCACTCGACGAATATTGACATTCAAACTCGACGGATATTGACATTGGGTAAGTTTCTCTCCCAAGTGGTCAGAAACTCTACTCGACGGATATATCACTCGATGAATATCGACATTCAAACTCGACGGATATTGACATTGTGCTTAAGGGTCAGAAGTCCAAACTCGACGGATTTGGCATTGGAGAAGTTTCTCTCCCAAGTGGTCAGAAACTCTACTCGACGGGTTTGACCTGAAGATTAATTTCGACGGGCATGGTCAGGAGTTCAAATTGTTACTATTTTTCACATAAAATCCCCAAGTTTCTGGGCTCAAAACCGTGACCACCCGAGAACCAATCGGACGTCATTTCCTTCCATATTATACGTTCCAATTCATTCAGATATATGTCACACACAAAAATAATCAAATAGCACACATACATCACAAACAACATGCAAATAGAGGATGACCCTCAATACCAATCACAGACAACGTTCCTAAATGCTAAAAGAGGTTGAGGAGGAGTGTCTTCCTCTTACCTTAGTGAAGAACAAAGAAAGCAAGCTCCTTCTATCCTTGAAATCTAGTTCTTCACCACCACCAACAACCTTCGTGTTCAAATCCGAAAAATCAAAATCAAAGAGTGAAAATGGAATCCATAGTCACCAATGTGACCATGGAATACGAAAATAGGGAGAAAAGAGAAGAAAGTTGAGAGCTTTACATTAAAGCTCCAAGCTTTGATGTTGGGCTGCCAACCACGAAAATGGAGGAGTAAAGAAGAGCTCCACCAAGAAGAAAACTTGAAGATGGTGAGGGGGAAACAATGGTTTAAGTTTGGCTTTGAGCAAGGGAAGCTTGAAAATCAACAATGGTGTTTGTGGAGGTGTAGCCATATGGAGAAGAGAGAGAGTAGACGTGAGGGAGAAGGAGACCAGCGTGAATGAGAGAAAATGGGGGGAGAATAATTGGGATATTACCCCCAAACCGTGCTTACAAATGAGAGTGAGGAGAGAGAGTGAATAGTGGTTGGAGAGGAAGCTTCCTAGAAGTTTCCTTGAAACTTCTTTGAGAAGCTTTGCACAATTCTCAATAAAGTGCACAGCAAGCTTGTCTCCTCAGTTAAATACATCTGACAGATGATTTAATTACACTGTTAGAATTATTTTCCCCGTGAATGAAAGTTACAAATAGATGAAAATAATATTTTATTATTCATCAGATGATTTTATGATACAGTGATTTTATTTATCAGATAAAATTTTGAAAAACGTAAACCTCGCAAACTGTGTCCGGCCTCGGGTTTAGTAAGATCCCTCGTTGACACATTGACAGTTCAAGGTTTACCAATCTCAGGGAAAACATTTCATTATCCCGGCTCCGATCATTGCACACGTAAAACGAAGAATATATTAAAATATTCGTTGTTTCCAGAAAAATTCACAAAAATTCTTAAAAATCATAAATATTATAAAATGATCATTTATAATGAAATAAATAATTTTTGGGATATTACATTTACCAAAGGAATTTGTTTCCCTCTGAGTTTTCTCATAGCCCAATCCATGATCCTTATAGGTTTTACCACATAAGTTAAATCATCTTTTAACTGTATCGATTCATTTTTTAGAATGTGTGAAGGATGCAGATTATACTTTTGGAGTTGGGAAACATGGAAAATATCATGAAGGTTTGATAAACTGGGGAGTAAATCTATTTGATAAGCAACTGGTCTGATCATTTTCAAAATCTGGAAGGGACCAAGGAACCGAGAAGTCAACTTTCTGGTTTTAATAGCCGTACAACTACCGTAGTAGGAGTGACTCAAAGGATCACATGTTCTCCTTCATTGAATTCCAAAAGTCTTCTTCTCTCATATGCATAACTTTTCTACCTACTTTGGGCTGTTAACATCCTATCCTTGATCATTTCAATCTGCTCTGGGTCTATTATACTAAGTGTGGTCTTAGGATAGTTTGTTCCCCTACTTCATACCAACATAAGGCTGATCTACATTTTCTGTCATACAAGGCTTCATAGGGTGTCATTCCTATGCTGGTATGATAACTATTGTTGTAGGAAAATTCTATAAGGGGTAAAAACTTATCCCAACTTCCTTGTTGTTCTAGCACACATGCTCTCAGCATATCTTCTAGAGTTTGGATGGTTCTCTCAATTTGGCTATCTGTTTGCGGATGATAGGCTATGCTAAGCTTTAACTTTGTGCCAAAGGCTTTTTGCAAGGCTCCCCAAAATTTAGATGTGAATCTAGGGTCTCTATCTGATATTATACTAGAGGGGATTCCATGCAGTCTGACTATTTCTTGGAGATACAGTTGGGCTAATCTATCTAATGGCCAGTTAGCCTTTATGGCTAAAAAGTGTGCAGGATTTGTCAGTCTGTCTACTATAACCCAAATGGCATCATGGCCTGACTGGGTCCTTGGCAATCCCATCACAAAATTCATTGATATACTTTCCCATTTCCACTCGATAATTTCCAGGGATTAAAGAATTCCTGAAGGTCTTTGGTGTTCTATTTTCACTTTTTGACAAACAAAGCATTTGGACACATACTTTGCTATATCTCTTTCATATTTGGCCACCAAAATATCTTTTTGAGGTCTTAATACATCTTTGTGGCACCGGGATGGATGGTGTATATACTCTTATGGGCTTCTTCTAAGATCCTCTCTTTGATTTCATCTTCTCTTAGAATACATAGTCTATTTCTAAACATAAGTGTCTCATCTTGTGCCCTTTTAAAATCCTTTTTCTTTCCTAGATGGATCTATTCATCTATTTATTTTACAGCCTTATCTTCCTCTTGATCTTCTTTAATTTGAGCCCTCAAATCATTCTGGATCTCTAATCTTTTCAAATAAATACCATGTGGTAACATAGTCGTTCCTAGACTCAAATTTCTGAAGCTCTCAAGGAGTTCCATCTCTTGCACCATCATTTGGGACACATGTAGAAGTTTTCTGCTAAGTGCATCAGCCACAACATTAGTCTTTTTCGGATGATACTTTAGTTCAAAGTCATAATCTTTTAGAAACTTCATCCATCTTCTTTGCCTTATATTCAACTCTTTTTGATCAAACACATATTTTAAACTTTTGTGATCACTAAAGACCTCAAACTTGACCCCATATAGATAATGCCTCCAAATCTTTAAAGCAAACACAACTATTGCTAGTTCCAGGTCATGGGTTAGGTAGTTTTCTTTATGGGGTCTTGGCTGCCTAGAAGCATAAGCAACTACTCGTCCATTTTGCATCAACATACAACCTAACCCATTTTTTTGAAGCATCATAATAAACTTCAAAGTTTTCTTATGGGTTTGGAATTACTAGCACATATGTGGTGGTCAATTTCTTTTTCAACTCTTGGAAGCTATTCTCACATTTCTGTGTCCACTCAAAAGTGCTGCCCTTCCTAGTCAACTTAGTTAAAGGCAAAGCTATCTGAGAAAATCCCTATATGAATCTTCTGTAATACCCAACTAAACCTAAGAAACTCCTAATTTTAGTTACAGTGGTAGGTTTCTCCCATCGCAACACTGCCTCTATCTTACTAGGATCCACAGATATCTCATCTCCTGATATCACGTGTCCCAAAAACTGCACCTCCTTCATCCAAAACTTGCATTTTGACCACTTGGAAAACAATTTCTTTTCCTTCAAGATTTCTAGAACTACCCTAAGATGTTTCTCAATTGTCTTTGAATAAATGAGAATATCATCTATAAAGACAATAACAAATTTATCAAGGTATAGCCTAAAAATCCTATTCATATAATCCATGAAAACAGCAAGTGCATTTGTTAGACCAAAGGACATTATAAGGTACTCATAATGCCCATACCTGATTCTAAAGGCAGTCTTAGGAATATCTTCTTCTCTAACTCTGATTTGATGGTATCCTGACCTTAAGTCAATCTTTGAAAACACTACAGCTCCCTTTGACTGGTCCATCAAATCATCTATCCTAGGCAGAAGGTATTTATTCCTAATTGTGACCTTATTCAATTGCCTATAATCCACACATAATCTCATACTATCATATTTCTTCTTCACCAAGAGTATACGGGCTCCCCAAGGTGAGACACTGGGTCAAATAAACTTTTTATCTAATAATTTTTTTATCTGTTTCTTAAGTTCAGAAAGTTCTATAGGGGACATCCTATAGGTTGCTATGGAGATAGGCCCTGTTCTTGGCACTAGGTCTATAGCAAACTCAATCTCTGTCTCAGGTGACAATTCACTCACCTCATCTGAGAATGCCTCTGGGTACTCTCTCACAACAGGTATACTCTCCAAACTCTGTTCCCTTTCAGAATTCAAAAAAAAGAGGAGAACATAGCTTTGAGCTCCTTCTACTAGGTGGTTGATAACTTGGCTGGCACTTAGGTACACTGATTTAGAAGGAAGGTTTGTAGAAGGAAGGTCAGACATAAACACTAAGGTTTTATTTGAACAGTTCAAAACAACATAGTTTGTTGACAACCAGTCCATGCCCAAAATGATGTCTAAATCAACAAGGGGTAAGCATATAAGATTCACAAGGAAGTTTTTATTTTCAACGGTCACATCACAATTTAGACATATTTTGGAAGTTGTTACAGGTTTTCCCATAGGAATGGAAACTATCAATTCATAAGGGAAGTTTGAGACAAGCAAATCCAACATCCTCACACAGTCATAAGAAATGAAAGAGTGAGAGGCTCCAGAATCATACAATACAATTAAAAGTGTATTTTTAACAATGCACTTACTCTGTATCGAATCAGGAGATTGAGCTACTTCCTTGCCACTCAAGGTGAAAACTCTTCCTTTGGTCAAGGGTCTGGGAGTTGTTGCTTCCTACTGCTGGGGACAGTTCCTAGCATAATGTCCTTTTTTGCCACAGTTAAAGAACTCCATCTGATCAATCCTGCAAGCTCTATCACCGTGGTACCCCTCACACTTTGGACACTGAGGTCCTCTATCTTTTATCTTGAGTTGTTTCCTTTTTCCTTGTTGATCCTTGAATTTTGAAATTTCTTCTTAGAGTCATCATCTGTCTTCTTTCTATTTTGAAAGCCTTGAGGCTTTTACTCCTGTTGTGGTTTTGATTGTAGTGGCCTCGAGCTATCTAACTTTATTATTCTATATTTATTCACCAGAGTGTGGAAGTCTCTGATTTCAAGGGGCTTCACCATCTTCCTCACCTCGTCCCTCAACTCAGACTCAAACTTTACACATTTCCAGTTCTCATCTAGATTATACTGGAAGTAAGAAGAAAACTTTGACAGTTCTTCAAATCTTGCCACATATTGCCCCATTGTCATGTTTCCTTATTCCAACTTGAAGAATTTCAACTCTTTTTCTTCTTGAAGATTTCTTGGAAAATACTTGTCTAAGAAAGCCATCTTAAATATCTCCCAAGTTATCTCAATTCTAGCAGTTTCCCTCATTCTTCTAGCATCATTCCACAAATATTTAGCTTCCCCTTTCAACATAAAGGAAGCAAAGGACACCTTTTGGTCTTCCATGCATCTCATCACAGCAAAGATCTTCTCCAACTCTCTCAACCAGTCCTCTGCCTTAGCTAGATCACACTCTCCTTGGAATGATGGAGGGTTGGTCTTCTTGAACTCTGAAAGATCATGAAAACCCTAATTTCTTATGACCATTGCTTAATTTTTTTGTTGCGGATGTGGCTTATTACCCATTCTTTCCAAAACTTTGTTTGTGACTGTCGTCTGTTATCTCATGGTTGCGGCTATCTCTCTTTGCTCTCTCATGATAGCTGTCATCTCTCTAAACATGTCTATCATATCTGTTGTGTTATCACTGGCAGACGATCTATCTCCTCACGTATGCCTAGATGATGCCATAGTCTCCTGCATATATAGAACATTACATATTGAGTTGATCAGACTCAATATTCATGTAACAGTGCAACAGTAACCATTAACATCCATACTCAAGGTAGTCATGCAATTCTATCTATACTTCTTAGTATCAAGACAAGAAAATACATAACATTCATGCTAAAAGCATAACTAGTCCATACCTGGGCTCAACAAGATGAACTACTCTGATACTAAAATGTAACGTCCTAATACTTAAACTAATGACATATCCAAAATTATGCATTGACAATCATATTAGAGTACGTCACTTAGATCAATACCAAATTTTATGAAGAAGAACATATATAATATCCAAAATATGAGCCTAAAGCGAAAGTACATAATACATATCTATTGAACTATGTTCTATACAAATAGTACATCAAAGTACATCATATGCCACTAAGGCACAAAATTGGTATACAACCATGCACATATGTCAAAACAAAAGGAACAAAAGATCTATAAGATCAAGTCTTTCTTCGCCTCTATGATCTGCACGAGGATATCCTAGAATCATTATGGAAATCAAGCAAATGAGGTGAGAATCTCACAATTCTCAATAATAATTATAAAAACATGTCATCATAAACATTCTAGTTGTATCAGGGGAAAATCATTTCAAATCATTAATATATAATCAGTAGAAAGGTGGCCAAAGTCAAATAAAGTCCTTTCTCTTCCCGAAATAGAGGTTCATTTTATATTTTTTAACAAAAATCATTTGAAATCAAAGAGGTCATCAAATCTCATCACAATCTCAACATCATATCAAGAAATCCATCCATAATAGACTTATACAATAAGATATCTCATAATGATCATCTATCAATAATCATCATTTATCTTTTATCAAAATAGTATGAAGGGAATGTCCATCCTCACAATACCGTTCACTTGGCAGTAGTCTGCTTTCAGGTTAGTGCACTTCAACCTATTTATAATAGTCTTTCTTGTTATATAGAACTACTCAAAGTATCCCAATGAGTCACAACAATTGAGGGAATGCCCATCCTCTTTATAGTTGTGAGTAGAGAGAGAATGTCCTTTCTCAATTACTTTGATAGGGAGGGTATCATTCTTCCTCACACTATCTTTAATCTAGGATCACCTCAAGAAGAGAGGGAATGTTCATCCTCAATTACATTTCATCTAGGAAAAACTCAGGTAAAGAGGGAGGGAATGTTCATCCTCAACCTCAATTACTCAGGTGGCAAGGGAATATATATTCTCAACCACCGTTATCCAAGTCTTACCCTAGGTCCAAGGATATACTAGATAATGGGTTACTCATGAAAATCAATTATTATCTCTAGGTTGATCATTTCAATTATCAATCACATCATACATGTATAAGATATTTCATTATATCATCTCACTGTTGGGAATTGCGGATCAAAATATCTCGCAGCGGAATAAAAGGATTCCCACACAGGATCCATGCGAAAAGTCCATAATCCGAGTTTTTTTAAAAATTACCTCTTGAAGCGTGATAAACACAAGCGAGGTGAATCACCAACACCGTAATAGCGACGATGTTTCTGCGGTATCCACACGAACAGACTTGCAAAAGGAGTCACGCCTCTGTTTCGCGGTGCTAGCTGCGAATAGAAGAGAAGAACCTTTCACTGTCTCTCACTCACTTTCTTAGGTGCGGCTAGGGTTGTGATGTAACGTATATAGCAGCCCCCTTAACAGTACTATTTATAATAGTGGCTGCCTTAAGTGAGTGTGAGCGAAGTGCAAGGTAAGTCAGTGCAACCCTAAAACCCATCTGTCATGAGTTAGGCCCACAATTGAATCCGAGTCCAACTTGGATCCTTATTGCTCCAATTTAGTCTGTTCTAAGTGTGCGACCCTACAGGTTCTCATGACGTTGGTAGTAATATTAAAATCTCATTTTAATATTACAAACAGTGAGCGGTATCTAGCAACACATCACTGCTACCCAAGTAATGAGAATGTCAGTGATTTGACATAACTTATCTGTGATCAATGTTTCCGTGTAGTTTAGTCCCTTTGTCAAGATATCTAGATTGAACACAAGGTATGGAATGCGTCACCCTTGTATAGTCCAATCATTCGTTTCCTGATACTCAAGTAGGCTTTGTAACAACAAATGAGATCAATATCTCATATTGACTCATTTGAGCATGGCCATGCATTTCGCAGTCTCACTCAATCTGGGGGCCCGAAGATATCGCTCCTGTTATGTAGGAGTGACAAATTCCATCTAGGTCACTCACATCCCTCTGCATGATTTGCGGTATGTCCAATAACCAACTTTATAATCACCTTGTTACGAGATGACGTTTGATGGCATTAAAACACACAACTCCTCATGTAGGAATCGTAGTGATTTCGGTCAAAGGACCACAAACACCATTGTCACTATGAGAATCGCTTATGACACACTCACGTAACGATCCATGTAGCGTTCTCATGGTGGGTCGATCCAAGACATCATTACTCTAATATGTACCAATGTGAAGACTTGATATCTCATATCCATGACCCGTGAGATGCGGTCATCAGTCTCTACACATACTAGTCTCAATGTATTATTTTGTCCTAATTAACAATAATACTTGACTAGGGACATTTAAGAATAGTGTTGTAACCAAAAGGATCTCACGATCAAGTCATCCACTTGATGTCCTATGGCATCAAACTTACTATTCTAAGGACTTTATTATGTTTATCAAAAAGAACACAATAAATGAAATGCCTCATATATAAAATAGCATAATATAATGTATGTCAATACAAACAAAATGTATTGGCCACTAGGGCATACACCAACACTCACATCATAGCATAATGCATCAATATCTCATCAATCATACAATACAATATTTCATCATATCATTTCATAGTTAGAATTTCACAAATCCAAGGTGATCAATTCCTTTATGAAATGCCCCTACTAGTGTCTTAACACCCTTTAAAAAGCATATATAAACAAATCCAACAAGTAGGGAACTCCAAATCATCAAATTAAATATCCTAGGAAATTTAGCACCGGGAGCCTAGACGTTGGCATGGCAGAACACTGCCTTATTCTTCTTGGTCACTGGTGCCTAGGTAGTTGACAATGGGCGCTCAAGTGCCCAGACACCAGAAACTCACTCTATTTCTTCCTAGCACTGGCACTCCTGTGCTCAACTCCTGGCACTCAGGCGCTCCTCACCTGGCGCTCAGGTGCCCTACGCGCAACCTGAAGCAGAAATGGTTCTAGGCATTGGGCGCCTGGGTGCCTAACTCTAGCGCCTAGGCACCAGTTGTAACACTCCAAAAATTATTTATTTCATCATAGATAATCATTATATAATATTCATGATTTTTGGAAATTTTTTGGAATTTTTCAGAAACGTCGAATATTTTAATATATTTCTCATTTTATGTGCACACTGAGCAGAGTTAGTGAAACACCCCAGAAATTATTTGTTTTGTGATGAATAGTCATTTTTTAATATTTGTGATTTTTGAGAATTTTTCTAGATTTTTCTGAAAATGTCAAATATTTTAGTATATTTTTCGTTTTGCGTACACATTGAGCGGAACTGAGAAAACGAAATATTTTTCCTGAGGCTGGTAAACCTTGAACTATGGATATGTCAACGGGGGATCTTACTAAACCTGAGATCGAGTACAGTTTACGAGGTTTAAATTTTTTGAGATTTTATCTGATAAATAAAATCTTTGTACGCACTGTTAATTAAAATTTTGGGGTACGCTCTATTATTCATTGGATAATTAATACTGGCCTTGTGCACTGTAAAAATTATCCATTGGGTAATAACTTGTAGTAAAATCCTAATTACCATATTATTTTAACTATTAAATCACATTATCTTATCTAAAGGCAATCTCCTTATGTCTAATCACATCTCCTTTATTGAAAATGCACCCAAGCTTCTCAAAGAAGCTTCATTTTCTCTCTCTCCTCCCTCCCTCACACGGCAGCAGCTGCACAATTTGGGAGCTAAATTTGTGCTTCATTTAATTATTCAATCTATCTAAATTCAAAAGAAAACCTAAAAGCATCTTTCACTTTTCTATTAACTTCTCTCTCTACCTTCATCTTTCTCAAACTTTCTCCTCTTTCTCTCTAGCCACACCTCACGGTCACCACACTCTCAAGCGCTCAACCATCACAAAATTTTCAACCAAATACATTTTCTTAATCTCCTCTACATTCTAAACACTTTTCTAGTTGAAAATTTCTTGAAAAAGTTTCATCTTCACCATCTTCTTCTTCAAGTTTCAAGCTTCAAGCTTTTGGGTAAGGTTCTTGGTTCCTCACCATTTTCTCTTCATTTTCGTGTTCAATGTCTTCTTTATGACCATTGATCCATTCTTTTTCCAGTCTTCTTGTAGATTTAATGAAGTTGTAATTTTTAGGGTTCTTGGAGGTGTGAATCTGAAAATTGCAAGGAGCTTCAAGGAAGTTCCATTGCTTGTTTTCTTCTCTTTGATAAGAGGAAAATACTCCTCCTCAACCTCTATTGGTAGTAAGGAACCTTGTGTTGTCATTGGTTGTGAGAAACCATTGTAAGGTTACTCTCTTTGTTTGTATGATTTGTATGGTTACATATTGTTTCTAATTTGTTTAAGTTATTTGATTGATTGGTTATGTATGTTGATATACTTGGATGGATTGGAAAACTTAAAATGGAAGGAAATGAGCTAGATTCCTTTTAGGAGGCTCACGGTTTTGGGGCCCAAAAATTAAGGTTCTTGATGAATAATCATAACAAGCGGAAGACATAGCTAATCAAGTGTACAATATGTAATTAATGGAATGAAAAATTTGGGTACTTAATCCCCTAGGGAGGCCACGGCCTCTAGGACCATTTAGGGCTTGATTATGTAACTTTAGGTAATCTTGAAACTTAAATAATCAAGTGATTAATTTATTGGTAATAGGGTGGAAAAATTGGTAAATTAGAAGATTAGAAAATAATTTGGGATTCATAAATTGGAAAGAACCAAGAATAAAATTTATCATAAGACTTAGGATAATTTTAATTAAAGAAAGAACAAGAGAGTGTGAGACTTTGAGACCCTTAGAATAATTTTCTAAGTGTGTGTATGAATAAATTACAATAGCGAACTAAATTAATTAAGAGAATTCCTCTAGAGACGAACTTTGTAAGAAATGCTACATTTAAGTAAGAATTCATAATAAACCTTGAAAGTAGGGGTGTAAGTGGGTGGTTTGGTTCGGGTTTTGGGAAAAAATAAATCTGAACTAATCAAAATCAATTAGTTCGGTTTGGTTCGATTTTCTTATTTTTTGATTGCTAAATCCGAACCAAACCGAACCGACCATTTATGGATTGGTTTGGTTCGAGTGATCGGGTTGACTAACACATCCTAATTTTGTATGATTCAAATTTTATGAGATGTCTATGAAGAGATATCCTAATTCATGCCTTCAATTTTGAATGCTAAAAAGGTCATGTCATACATACCACATTGCATAGAAGGTCGTTGCTTTAAGTCTTTGTTTTGGAGGCAGTCCCTTCAAAGCTTGACATGCAAAATTCTACAACTCTTTAGGTATTGTTCCAATAAGATTGTTGTCGTGCAAAATTCTACAAACATAAGAGCTAGATATTAGCTTCAACCATGATATTCAGAACTAAGACACATGGTAATAACAATGATTAAACAAAAAGTGATTCAGGATAACACATATACAGTTCTTGCAAGTAGGTGATTTGCCCTAATTTTGGTGCAAGAAATCTCCTTAATGATGATCCTGAGATGTTTTTGCAAGATAAAAAGGACTATGTGAAGGAAAAGCAATTATACAATCTTGAATATGAAATTTTAAAGAACTAAATCTAAACTTAAAAAGAGAGAAATAAGGGACATTTGATAATCACATATTTTATTTATTAAGAAACCCTTATGTTTAGTCATTTACACTCTCCATATTCTTAATTGATTAAGTTTGGTATGATTTTGTGAGTTTGAGCTCAAATTGGTCCTAATTGAATATTTTCAGCATTATTGAGATTTTACACTGTTTCTGTATTTTGGCCATAACTTGAGTTCCTGATATCTGATAATCATGAATTTTATCTTGTAGGAAAGCTAAGAGGAAGCTCTACAACTTTGATGAAGAGCTCGAAGTCCTAAACAGATGTCTAAGGGACCTAAGTTTACATGGAAATCAGAATACGGGTTCTGTCACTAGAATCCGAACGGTGTGCACTCATAAAATCATATCTCAAGTTGTAATAATGGAGATGGGCTGAAATTTGGATAGTTGATAGTCAAGACCCAAATAAATAACTTTCATGAAGAACACCTTTTGAAAGAATGAAGTCTAATGGGTCAGTTTGGGCTTGCAAGTCAGAACAGAGGTGCTGAAGTTGGGTTTGAGCAAGCTGTGGTATTTGGGTCATATCTTGGGCTGTAGGAAGCCAAATTGGACGATCCAGATATGTATGTTATAGCCAAGACAAAGATCTACAACTTTCATGAAGAGTACTTTTCATGAATCTGAAGTATAATTGGTCGTTTTTGGCTTCCAAGTCAGACCAAGGAATTTTCGCACTCAACCACTCCACTCCACTCATCCACTCAACTAACCCACTCAACCAAACCACTCAATCACTCCACTCATCCACTCAACTACTCATCCACTAAATCAATCCACTCAACTACTCAACCACTCCACTCCACTCATCCACTCAACTACTCAACCACTCCACTCTACTCATCCACTCATCCAATCCACTCAACTACTCAACCACTCCACTCCACTCATCCACTCAACTACTCAACCACTCCACTCCACTCATCCACTCAACTACTCATCCACTAAATCAAACCACTCACCCACTCAACCAACCCACTCACTCCACTCATCCACTCAACTACTCATCCACTAAATCAATCCACTCAACTACTCAACCACTCCACTCCACTCATCCACTCAACCACTCCACTCATCCACTCAACTAACCCACTCAACCAATCCACTCAACCAATCCACTCAACCACTCCACTCCACTAACCCACTCATTCATCCACTCCCCTTTGTCATTTTGTTACCCTAGACTTCTATAAAAGGCACCATTGGTTATCATGAAAGAAGTGGGACTCTCCTTCATTTCTCTCATAGTTTCTTCTTATTTCTTCATAGTTTTTCTTGTGATTTCCTTCTAGTTATGTGTAACTAAACCTCCCTTGGTTAAGGGAGTGATGAAACCACTAGTATTAATGTTGTGAACCTTGCATATTTGATTATTTCAACACAGTTATGTTTTTATTCATATATTTCTGAATCTATTGTTGGTATGAAGGTTTTTATACTTGTTTCCACTTTCAAAGTGGTAGATCTGGGTTTATTATGCACGGTTATGGTAGTAGATCTAGTGGGATGTATGATGTTCATGTAGGTATAATTATCTTTGTGCTATTTGCCAGTTATAAAAGTGGTAGATCTGGTTTATTATGCACGGTTGTGGTAGTAGATCTAGAGAAATATATGTTCTAAGTAATTTAATCTCGGTGTGTGATTAGATCTTAGTGTAATTGGTTTTCTAAATCTTAATGCAATTGTTGGATAGTTGCAAGAGCGGTTGCTTTATGACTAATCAGTGATTAGGAGTTGATTTGAGCGGTTGCTAAATTGGCCAACACGTAAGGAAAACAGAGATTTACTCTCACAATTGCATAAAAACATAATTGAGCATGTTGGAATAAAATGATATGTGAATTTACATTATCATATAAATCTAGTGGTGGATTCAATTTCTTAACCAATTTTCTTATATTGTTGATTTCAATTTGTTTATTGTTATTGTCTTTGAAGCTGTTCATTGTTCATCAAAACTCCAAAACCCCCTATTTACTGTTTATTATTAATCAGAGTTTACATTGGGAATTATTTAATAGTGTTAATTGAATTGGTTCTCTGTGGATCGACCCTTACTAACTACAACTAGTTGTAAGGTTTTTATTTTCTGGTGGGCCTGACAACTGATTTTTATCTAAATTTTAATCACTACATCCGCACGCATCAATATTGAATAAGGTGGCAGTTCATTAAGTTAATTCAGTTCAAACAATTAAACATCCCATTCCATTTCAAAAGCATGTAACACCCCTCCACAAGAGGCGATATCAATAGTCAGTACAAACATAATAATGGGTATCACCCAAAGTCAATCCAAACTCAATCTAAAAAAAACATCAAACATGAATCATCAAACATGATTCATCAAATCCAATTTATCTTTCAACTTCATCTACATCCTGCAATAAGGAAAAACAAAATGTTAGAATTTGTGTATACTAGATTTTAACAATTAATCATAATTAATATACTTATAAATATTACCTTAAAAGCTTGAAAGACTAGCAAGACTTCTTTGTCAAGTGAAGCATCAAGATTACTCATCATGGGTCAAGTTGTGATCTTTAATATATTAAATGAATGAATAAATGTTACATTATAAACAAAAAATATAAGTACTAAGTACTAGCAATTAATAAATTAAGTAAGATAATAGTAAATGTAACCTCAAATTGTCAAAATCCTGATTGAAGCCCCACTTCAAGATTTGAAGATAATCCAGACAACTCTAAAATTCAAACATAAACACAAAAGGTAAACAAGATTAACTAGTAACAATAGTAAATATAACAACAAATAAAAAACTTGAGAATTAAAATTAAGTTTCCATACCTGATTCAACCTTCTCCACTTCTTCCATTTCATCACGTAGTTCAAGATTCTTTTTAGGAATCTTGATCCAATTCTGAGTACAAATCAATGCCTCAACAGTGGTGGGATGCAAGGAACTGCGAAATGGGTCAAGAACTCGACCTCCAGTGCTGAATGCAGACTCAGATGATACAGTAGACACTGGAATAGCCAAGATATCCCTAGCCATACGAGAAAGAACATAATATTTCATTGATTTCCCTTTCCACCATTTTAAAATGTCAAATCCAGGAGTGTTGTCTTCAACATCATCCTCTTTGTATCTTTCTAACTCATTCCTTTTCACCTCACCTTTCTTTCTCCTCACTTTCAATCTAAATTTATCTTCCCAACCCTCATCATCATCACCAAAACCATCATCACTAGCATGAGATTGTGAGGCAACATTTGAGGTCAATATACTAGAATCACCAATATCAAGGGGAATGGGATGCAATGACAGATAATGGTCAAACAACTTATCAATCAAACCCTTCAATCTTTCCACCATTTCCTTGCACTTATCCGAACCATCACCATACATCTTATTAAAACTAAACTCAATATATTCAAGTTTATAACGTGGATCAAGAAATACAGCCACAAACAAAAGAAAGTTTATGCTTCCACTATTTTCCCAATATTTGTCAAACTTGACTTTCATATTTGTTGCCATTCTTTGTAGCCCTACATCATTTTTTTTCCTCCACTTACTTAGGGTCTTTTGAAAGTCACATAACTTGTGAAAAAAAACATTAGATGTAACATGCAATGACCCCGAAAAAGAAAGAGTTACATAATAGAATATTTTCAAAAGCTTGACAAAACTACGTGCACGACTCCAATCATCCCTAGTAGGAGGTCCTCCTACATTGTCAAGGGCTAACAAAAATACATTATCTGCATCTTCTAAGCAATAAAATGCCTTTTCATATTTTTCAGCAACATTTAACATGAAATAAGTGGAATTCCACCTAGTTGGCACATCAATGGTTAACATTGCCTTACTAGTTATACTAGCCTCTTGGACACACGTCTTAAAAGTAGAAAATCTAGCTGGAGATGACCTAACAAACTTGCATGCAGCCCTTGTCCTTTAAATTGAAACATCAATTTCCTTCAAGTCATCACTAACAATTAAGTTCAAGATGTGAGCACAACATCTCATATGCATGAACCCTCCATTTAATAAAGAAGTACCATTCCAATCACTCATTCTTCTAAGCAAATATGCAATTGCAGTACTGTTAGCACTTGCATTGTCAACAGTCACACAACAAATCTTTGAAATCCCTCATTCTTTCATGCATTTCTCTAAGGCATTTCCTATGGTTTCACCTTTGTGGTCAGCTATCAAACTAAAACTTAATATTTTCTTGTTCAATTCCCACCCATCATTAATTTAGTGAGCAGTTACACACATATAATTCAAGTTTTGGATTGAAGTCCAAGTATCAGTGGTAAGTGAAACCATTTGGTGATTTCCAGACAATATGCACTTCAACCTCTCTTTCTCCATTTGAAATAATTGCATGCAATCTTTAGCAAGAGTGACACGAGAAGGAATTTTAAATCTCGGTTGAGCCTCACTCATCAAATCTCTAAATCCTTGGTTTTCAACAAATTTAAAAGGAAGCTCATCAACAATTATCATCCTAGCAAGTTGATGCGTGAGGATATAGTGATTTAAAATTCAAATAAAAATCAGTTGTCAGGCCCACCAGAAAATAAAAACCTTACAACTAGTTGTAGTTAGTAATGGTCGATCCACAGAGAACCAATTCAATTAACACTATTAAACAATTCCTAATTTAAACTCTGATTAACAATAAATAGTAAAAGGGGGGGTTTTGGAGTTTTGATGAACAATGAACAACTTCAAAGACAATAATAATAAATAAACTGAAATCAACAATATAAGAAAATTGGTTAAGAGATTGAATCCACCACTAGATTTATGTGATGATGTAAATTCACATATCCTTTTATTCCAACATGTTCAATTATGTTTTTATGCAATTGTGAGAGTAAATCTCTGTTTTTCTTACGTGTTGGCCAATTTAGCAACCACTCAAATCAACTCCTAATCACTGATTAGTCATAAAGCAACCGCTCTTACAACTATCCAACAATTGCATTAAGATTTAGAAAACTAATCACACTAAGATCTAATCACACACCGGGATTAAATTACTTAGAACATATATTTCTCTAGATCTATTACCGCAATCGCGCATAATAAACCCAGATCTACCACTTTTATAACTGGCAAATAGCACAAAGATAATTATATTCACATGAACATCATATATTCCGCTAGATCTACTACCGCAACCGCGCATAATAAACCCAGATCTACCACTTTGAAAGTGGGAACAAGCACAAAAACCTTCATACCAATAATAGATTCAGAAATATATGAATAAAGACATAATTGTGTTGAAATAATCAAATATGCAAGATTCACAACATCAATACTAGTGGTTTCATCACCCCCTTAACCAAGGGAGGTTTAGTTACACATAGCTAGAAGGAAATCACAAGAAAAACTGAGAAAGAACAACATGAGAAACAAAGTGCAGAAGAAAAACTAAAGCAAACGAGTTTCTGAGGATTGGGAATGATGGATCTCCGATTGCTCGAACCCGAGACTCCAATCTTTGATCCAAGACTCCCTTCTCCTTCTCCAAGGAGTTGTAGCTGCTCTCCTAGGTCAGAACTCTCTTCAAAACGTGCCAAGAGTGTCAATATATAGGCCTCCAACATAAACTTCGCGCAGAAGTTTGCAATAATTGATGTCTAGAGGTCATACACGGTCGTGTATGCATACACGGCCTAGGCCGTGTATGACACTGAGTTGGGGTCTAAAATTCACTGTTTCAAATGCAAAGTCAGAGGCGTACACAGCCTAGGCCGTGTATTCTCACACGATCGTGTACTTTTAGGCCCTGTATTCTAACCCAGGCCCTGTATTTTGACTCTGGCCATGTAATATGACTTCCAAGCTCAATATGACCCCTTAGACCTCCAAATCTGGACAAGTGTTCAACATGAAAGTTGTAGGTTTGGATCTTAACTATCATCCATCAAAATTTTAGCCATTTGACAACTTGTAGCTCGAGATATGTCATGAACAGTATGCAAAGGTCAAGCTGTCAGGATCAGCACCCTAGTTCTTGCTTCAACTCCAATTTGAGTTATCCAAACGTGTGATTGGGCCTTTGAGGTCTTCATAAAAGTAGTATAGAATTGTCTTAGCTTTCCTACAAGACCAAAATCACATCAATCAGATATTTGAAACTCAAATTATAGCTAGTTTACTGAACATTGTCAAAGAGATAAATTAGGGCTAATTCATGCAATAATTCCTTCAATGATCCAATTAGGCTCAATATCATAAAATGTGTCAAAACCAACTTAATTAAACCTAATTGAACCTTAAGAAGCCCAATGACTGAAAAGCATAATTCAATTATGAGTGCAAATGAACACATTTAAGCAAAGTTTCACAATAATGTTCTAATTAGGGTTTGATATCAGAAACTAAGCTAAATGATGACAATTAAGCACAAATGGAGTTCAATGAATCAACTACAAGGCGATTAAAATATAGGAATAATCAACAGATCACAAGTGCATATCGAGTTACCTCTTGATTAAATTCAACAAGTTTCATGCTAACACTATCAAGATCATCCTCACATTGTTTTCCAATACCAATTATTTTTTGCCTTTTATCAAATGACCTATATGGATTTTTCACACAAATTTTCAAATGCTTTAGCATGTTTGAGGTCCCATGACTAGTACTATTGCATGCATATTGTTTATTACAATAGTTACAAGTAGCCTTATCATTTACTTTCTTGAAATGAGCCCAAGCATTATAAGGGGGTCTACTAGGTTTCCTTTTCAATACCTCTTGTTGTGATGGGGGGTATCTTGTCCATGTGATGACGTTTCTTGTCCTTGTGTTAGAGCTTGCGTTGGAACCTCTCCTAGTTGCATGTCACAAGTTGGTGTTGGAGTGGTAGCACTCCCAACTTGAGTTCCACTACCACTAGTGCTTGGAGTCTCACTAGTTCCAAATGGATCACTTGCCATTTGTTAGTGTCAAGTAACCTGCAAAAAAGACAAAAATATAACTATTAGTTAAATATATTCCTTAATCAGCACTTGTTTATTGTCTATAATTAAATAGGGAGACTGTTATTAACAAGATACTCTAATGATTGAGTATTGAAGAAGATTTATGATTAAATTTTACTAAGAGGAAGCAACTAGTAAGCTTAACGTTCAGCATTGTGTTAAGATTGTTGTATGTGATATTAGTATCAAATGATTAGCACGCTGATGTGGATATTAATGATCAAGTTCCACATCTTTTTAGTCTTTACCTTAAATTTAAATTACCCACAACAATAGAAAAAAAAAAGGCAGAAAAATAATATCTAAATTCTAAACAACAAAAGCAGAACATACTAGTGAACTCACATAATCTTACTTAAGAGACCAAATTAGTCTCCAACGTCAGAGAACCAAATCAAAACCCAAAACTTATTCTAGCACTCATATACTCCTCTTGTCCTTAATTAAGAAATGATTCAATTCTAGATCTTTCCAAGTCTAAACAAAATTTACACATCCTACGTCCTGAATTTTAATTTGCCTATTCAATCAATCTCTAATGTTACAGCATGTTAATTTTCTTTCTTTCTGCTAAACTGTAGAATTGTTCAAAATTTTTAACTTAACAATGGATTTGAAAAGATAAGAGACTACTCAGACTAGCTAAGGAAAGTGCATGGCAGCTCATCTGAAATTTGTACACATGTGAGGAATGCATATGCATCTCAAATCTCAATCACAATCTGCACCTTTTTATTCAAACATCTATTTTGGATTCAAATATATGTGAAAATCTATCAATCATGCGACAGTTCTCTTGGCAACATCTCAGAGACACAACCAGTATGAACATTCATGCTATGACAAGATAGTATTAAATTTGGGATAATATCTCAGAGACTTTTTACTAGCTTTAGTGAAATCCAGCAGGTTCCCTAGAAGACGGGGAATTTGGGATAACCAGATATGTATCTATGTTCTTCCCAAGAAAGAGGCAGAGAGTTGGGGTGAAGGAGTTGAAGACTTACCGGCGAGGGAGAGATAGGCGAACGACGCGGTGAGGCCGAGCGACGCGGTGCGGCGAGGGAGAGACAGGCAAACGACGCGGTGCGGCCGAGTGACGCGGTGAGGCCGAGCGACGCGGCGAGGGAGACAGGCGACGGTGAGCGGCGATGGCACAGCAAGAGGAACAGTTAGGGTTAGATTTGGGAAGGAAAATTTGGAAAGGAATGAAGAAATGAAACATCTGAAGAATGAAGTAATCAGTAATGAACGAAGTAATTCAGAAAATGGAATAAGGAGTTTAAAAAAAATGGTTTGGTTTGATTCGGTTCACGGGTTTAAAACTCAGAACCCGTGAACCGAACCAATTGAGCATCAATTGGTTTGGATTTTATCCAAACCATTAAGTATACTTGAACCAAATCGAACCAAACTAATCAGTTCAGTCGGGTTGATCGGATTGCCCGAACCAATTTACACCCCTACTTGAAAGTGTATTATTTCATTTAAATTCTAATAATATGATATTGTGGGTCCATGTGAAGGACCAATGATGTGTTGATACTTACTTTAGCCAATTGAGGCATATTATGGAAAAGTATGTGATGATAAACATACATGGTTATGCATTGAGTCATCATGCATTGTGAAAGTCCATTGGATTGTTGTTAAGGCCATGTTGCCTAGGAGATTGAAAACACCTTAGTGTGGGTGCGAGTAGACTAGTGTAGGTCATATTGTTGACCTTGGGGACGTCGGGGTGCGGGTACCTCGCAATGGACAGTTGGTAGCTCTTCTATCCGTGGGGCAGACCGATGCAAACGCACCGATGATCCGGACTGAGACACTGTCCTATATCGGGATCTAGTGTAGAATGTCTGTACAATGCCTTGATGTGCACGTGGATAAACTGATGAGTTATAGCACTTTGGCCGCGGCAGTCGAGTTGCAGACATGTCTCCTGATCTTTCTCTCCTACTGTTTGTGTCTAGCTCCATGGAGTAAGATTTTGGTGTTATATGCATGTGCATAATGAGTCCATCTATTATCTGGAATTTAATTCTTATGATATATTGGAACTGTTGCTTCACTGATGTACAATTGCCTGGAACTGCTTAATTATTTATCACTGCCATTTAATGCTTATTTATTATTACTGTTGGAATGCTACGTGGGCGCTTCGCGCCGTTTTGTTTCTTATTGCCATAATTGGTAATGATGGTCGGATGTCTTACCTCTTGCCTGTGTTTCTATTATTTTTACCCGTTTATAAATATGTTTTATCCAAGACGTCGGCAAGGAGGGTGAAGCTCACGAATTCCCCGACTTCTGGCCCGACCGCGACTAGCACTTGCTGTTGGATCATGGCGGCACGCCCACGCGAATTTTTAGGTTATGTGCGTTTAAATTTCCTCGGAGGGCCAGATTACTGGCACATCAACCTAAATTCTGATCGCTGTATCTATGAGGGGGACGTGTCGATTTCGCTAGCTTGGGGGCGTCATGATCCACCCATTTTCACTTGCAGCGTCAGTTTACATTTGGAGTTTTATTTGCCCATCAGGGAGATGTGGGGTGATCGTTATTACACCCCACAGGAGGATTCTTTCATTTCCACTGCTCGAGCCCCGGCCCGTAACTCGGTGGCTCCTATGTGGGTCTCTTCTGATGAGGAAGATCCCGAGGAGGATCTTGACACGGTTCCTTCTCCTCTTAGGGACTGATACTGTCGATAGCTACTGATGGCTATTAGTGTTCATTTTAGGGGCCTGATGTGTCATTATTTTGGTGGGCTGTATATTTATGATCTCTTGGGTCATATATGTATAATTTTACTTTTTGTATATCAGGCGTTGTAACTAAACATATTTAATATATGATATATCCTTGTACATGTATGTTGATTTGATGTATGTTTTATTTCTATTTTACTCTTCATTGTAATTATCACTATTTTTACTAATTATAACAAAAAAAATACTCACTAATTTAATTACCTCATTATAACTAAGTAAATTTATATTTATATAAAACAAACCAGGTCTCAACCTATATTTTTATTTTTCGCATTGTAAATGACAATGTGACGTTTCCTCCCAAAAAGGGGCGTTACATTAAGTTGGTATCAGAGCCCCGATTTATGTATCTTTGGGTCTTGTGATTGAGTCTGTCTTGTTTGTGCTGTGTGAATCTCTGTGTTAGTATTCCGAGTGAATACATCTAACCTTCTGTGTGTTTTTCAACTAACTTAATTTGAGAAAGCAAGATGGCACGAGGTGGAGACATGGTAGTTGCTATAGAGGCAATGCAAAGGATGGCTGAAGTCATAGCACAACAGACTAAACGAGTTACTCAACAACAAGAGAGAGTTACTCAGTAACAAGAGAAGGCTGCTCAACAGCTCGAAGCTACTGCTGACGCTCAAAACTTGGCGGTGTTTCATCGCCATAATCCTCCCCAATTCAAAGGAGAGTTTGATCCAGATAAAGCCAGTCTATGGATCAAAGAGCTAGAGAAAGTCTTCCGATGCATGAATTGCTCCGAGAATAAGAAGGTGACTTATGCTACCTTTATATTGGTTGGCAATGCTGAGGACTAGTGGTGTAGGGCGCAAAGAATGCTGGAGGCTGAAAATCACGAGATCACTTGGGATTTATTCAAGGATAAATTCTTGGATAAGTACTTTCCCACGAGCGCGAGGCACGCGAAAGAGATGGAGTTTCTCAACCTAAGGCAGGGGAACATGACTATTAGTGAATATGCAGTGAGATTTGAAAACTTGTCAAAGTTTTCAACGTACTTTCAGCACCAACCGAACGAAACCTGGAAGTGTCAGAAGTTTACAGAAGGACTGAGATATGAAGTGAAGAAAGTTGTTATCACACTGAAAATCAACGAGTTCTCGGAGCTGCTAGATACGTTCTACGAAGTGGAAGCTCTGGAGCAAGCTAGAGATACAAGGAGCAGGAACTTTGGACCTACAACGTTCCA
The DNA here is from genome assembly GCA_029884595.1 of Ormosia semicastrata. Classification (NCBI taxonomy): domain Eukaryota; kingdom Viridiplantae; phylum Streptophyta; class Magnoliopsida; order Fabales; family Fabaceae; genus Ormosia; species Ormosia semicastrata. The sequence goes on along the minus strand of JAQQTO010000042.1, from coordinate 16,371,324 downwards.
AAGGGGCAGTGGCAATAGTTCTAATCGCTTCCAAAAGAAGCCCTATTCCCGGCTAATGGGAAACCGGTAATAGACAGCGAGTGGAAGTTCTGGTGGATGTTTTACTAGGAACCGGACTGACCAAAATGTGGCGTATCCCTCAAAATGCCTGAAGTGTGGGAAGGATCATCCCATGAGGGATTGCACTATAAAGGAGATTATTTGTTTCCGATGTGGCAAGCATGGCCACGTGTCCCGAGACTGCAACCAAGCAAAGGCTGAACCTTCAGTCAATGCTACAAGGACCAACAAACCGCAAGCAGGAGGACGAGTCTATACCATGAACGGAGCCGAAGCCTCCGAGTCAGAAGACTTGATTCAAGGAGAAGGCACCATAGAAGGTAACCTTTTGACTGTACTGTATGACTCTAGGGTAACCCATTCTTTCATATCTTATGACTGTGTGCTACAACTTGGTCTACCAGTGTCTACCTTACCTTTTGATCTGACTGTTTTTACCCCCACTGATAAACCGATAGTTACTACCAAAGTCTGTTTAAATTGTCCCTTGATTGTTGAAGGTCGAATCTTTTCTGTCGATTTGATCTATTTACCCCTTTCTCAGTTAGATATAATTTTAGGGATGGACTAGTTGTCCTCCAACCATGTTCTATTAGATTGTTCAAGAAAAACCATAGTTTTCCTTGTGGATGAGGATTCTAGATACTTGACGGCCAACCAAGTTCAAGCTCTCTTGAAAGAAGGAGCTCACGGATACATGCTACTGTCTTCTTTGAAAATCGAGAGTGAGGTTGATGTGAGCACAATTCCAGTGGTGAATGAATTTTCTAAAGTCTTTCCTGAGGATGTACCTGGTTTACCACCGGCGTGAGAAATAGAATTTGCTATTGACCTTGTACCGGGAGCTGGTCCCGTGTCTATAGCACCTTATAGGATGTCACCAACAGAATTAACTGAACTTAAGGAGCAGCTAGAGGAGCTTTTAGAAAAGTAATTCGTTAGACCAAGTGTGTCACCTTGGGGAGCATAGTACTGCTAGTTCGAAAGAAAGATGGTTCATTAAGGTTGTGTGTGGACTACAGACAGCTAAACAAAATGACAATCAAGAATAAATATCCACTCTCAAGAATTGATGACTTAATGGACCAGCTGAAGGGAGCAGCAGTGTTTTCAAAAACTGACTTGCGATCTGGATATCATCAGATACGAGTGAAGATGGAGGATATACCTAAGACTGCTTTTCGTACCCGATACGGCCATTACGAGTACCTCGTGATGTCGTTTGGCGTAATGAATGCACCTGCCATCTTTATGGACTACATGAACCGAATCTTTCGTCCGTACTTAGACAGGTTTGCTGTTGTCTTCATCGACGACATCCTGGTATACTCTCAAAATCAGGAGGATCATGCTGAACACCTCAGTATAGTTCTCTAGATTCTGAAGGAGAAAGAACTGTATGCCAAACTGTCAAAATGTGAATTTTGGCTGGAAGATGTTAAGTTTTTCGGTCATGTAATCTCGAAGGAAGGGATTGCGGTGGATCCATCAAAAGTGGAGGCAGTGCTACAATGGGAAAGGTCTAAGTCAGTGATGGAGATTCGTAGCTTCGTGGGATTGGCTGGATATTACCGGAGGTTCATTGAGGGATTTTCCAAAATCACGGGACCTCTTACTCAACTAACGAGGAAGAACCAGGATTTTGAGTGGATCAACAGCTGTGAACAGAGTTTCCAAGAGTTGAAGAGATGGTTAACTACCTCGCCAGTGTTAGTGCTACCTGATCCGAATGAGCCCTTCGAGGTGTATTATGACGCTTCATACCAAGGACTAGGATCTGTGCTTATGCAACATGGAATAGTGGTGGCTTATGCTTTAAGGCAATTGTGAGTGCATGAGAAGAACAACTCGACGCACGACTTAGAATTAGCGACTGTGGTTTTCACTTTGAAGATATGGAGGCATTTCCTCTATGGAGCGACGTTCAACATCTTTAGTGATCACAAAAGCTTGAAATATTTGTATGATCAGAAGGAGTTGAACATGAGGCAGCGGAGGTGGCTGGAGTTCCTGAAAGACTATGATTTCTAACTTTTGTATCACCCTAGCAAGGCAAACATCGTGGCAGATGCCTTGAGTAGGAAGATGATCAGTGTCACTGCCCTGATGATCAAGGAAAAAGGTCTAATAGAGCAATTCAAAGATGTATGGTCTTTTGTGGAATTAGAGCCAGGAAAGATTTGCATGAACATGGTCACCATCTCAAGTGAGCTAATGGAGGACATACGGGAAAAGCAGAAGGTCAACAAGTTCTTGCAAGAAGAAAGAGAGCTAATGAAGCAAGGCAAAGAAACAACATTTACGGAAAGAACAGACGAAATTCTGAGATTCCGAGGTAGAGTCTGTATTCCCCATGACCAAGAGCTTAGAGAGTATATTATCGACCATGCTCACACAAGCAAGCTGAATATGCATCCGGGCATAACAAAAATGTATCAAGACTTGAAGAAGTTGTTTTGGTGGCATGGAATGAAGAGTGACGTCACTAGACGTGTATCGACTTGTCTGGTTTGTCAGAAAGCTAAAGTGGAACATCAAAGACCCGCAGGATTGCTGCAACCATTGTCTATTCCTGAATGGAAGTGGGACAGCATTGCAATGAATTTTGTGGTGGGTTTGCCAAGGATAAGGAAAGGACATGATTTGATTTGGGTAATTGTGGACCGACTCACGAAATTAGTGCATTTCCTCCCGATCAACATAAGGTACAACTTGGAGAAACTGACCCAGCTGTATATTGGAGAAATTGTTAGACTACACGGTGTGCCTACAAGTATTGTTTCGGATAAGGATCCAAGATTCACTTCAAAGTTCTGGCAGAGTCTACAAGAATCATTAGGGTCAAAGTTACGTCTAAGTTCTGCTTATCACCCACAAACCGATGGCCAATCGGAGAGGACGATCCAATCATTGGAAGATTTGCTTAGAACTTGCATCATAGAACAGACTGGAAGTTAGGATGACATTCTACCGTTGATAGAATTCACCTACAACAACAGTTATCATTCAATCATAGGGATGGCACCCTATGAGACTCTGTATGGACGGCGGCGTTGAACACCTTTATGTTGGTACCAAGACGGCGAATGCCTCACTATTGGACCAGATGTTATACAGCAGACAACTGAAAAAGTTAAGATGATTCAGGAAAAGATGAGGAAGGCTCAGAGCTGACAAAAGAGTTATGCAAACAAAAAAAGAAAGTCTCTTGAGTTTGAGGAAGACGAGCATGTATTTTTAAAAATCACACCTACGACTGGGGTGGGTCGGGCCTTGAAATCTAGAAAACTTACTCCAAAATTTCTTGGACCATACCAGATTATTCACCGAGTAGGTCCAGTAGCCTATCAAATAGCCTTACCCCCTTTCCTCTCAAACATTCACAATGTCTTCCATGTGTCATAACTGCGAAAATACATTCCTGACCCAAGTTATGTCATAGCACCAGATACAGTACAATTAAAAGAGAACTTAACCTATGAGGCACCTCCTGTAAGAATTGAGGATAGAAGGATAAAGCAACTAAGAGGCAAGGAGATCTCATTAGTAAAGGTAATCTGGAATGAAACGACTGGAGATGCAACATAGGAGCTGGAAGACAAGATAAAGGAGCAACACCTACCACTATTCTAAGGTATGAAAATTTCGAGGATGAAATTTCTTTTTAGAAGGGAAGAGTTGTAACACTCTAAAAATTATTTATTTCATCATAGATAATCATTTTATAATATTCATGATTTTTGAAAAAAAATTCAGAATTTTTCGAAAACGTCGAATATTTTAATATATTTCTCATTTTACGTGCACACTGAGTAGAGTCAGTGAAACACTCTAGAAATTATTTGTTCTGTGATAAATAGTCATTTTTTAATATTTGTGATTTTTGAGAATTTTTCTAGATTTTTCTGGAAACGTCGAATATTTTAGTATATTTTTCATTTTGCGTACGAGCTGAGCAGAGTCAAGAAAACGAAATGTTTTCCCTGAGGCTGGTAAACCTTGAACTATGGATATATCGATAGGGGATCTTACTAAATCCGAGATCGGACACAATTTACGAGGTTTATATTTTTTGAAGTTTTATCTGATAAATAAAATCTCTATACGCATTGTTAATAAAAATTTTGCGGTACGCTCTATTATTCATTGGATAATTAATACTGGCCTTGTGCACTGTAACAATTATCCATTGGGTAATAACTTGTAGTAAAATCCTAATTACCATATTATTTTAACTATTAAATCACATTATCTTATCTAAAGACAATCTCCTTTATGTCTAATCACATCTCCTTTATTGAAAATGCACCCAAGCTTCTCAAAGAAGCTTCATTTTTTCTCTCTCCTCCCTCCCCTCACACGGCAGCAGCTGCACAATTTGGGAGCCAAATTTGTGCTTTATTTAATTATTCAATCTATCTAAATTCAAAAGAAAACCTAAAAGCATCTTTCACTTTTCTATTCACTTCTCTCTCTACCTTCACCTTTCTCAAACTTTCTCCTCCTTCTCTCTAGCCACACCTCACGGCCACCACACTCTCAAGCGCTCAACCATCACAAAATTTTTAACCAAATACATTTTCTTAATCTCCTCTACATTCTAAACACTTTGCTAGTTGAAAATTTCTTGAAAAAGTTTCATCTTCACCATCTTCTTCTTCAAGTTTCAAGCTTCAAGCTTTTGGGTAAGGTTCTTGGTTCCTCACCATTTTCTCTTCATTTTCGTGTTCAATGTCTTCTTTATGACCATTGATCCATTCTTTTTTTAGTATTCTTGTAGATTTAATGAAGTTGTAATTTTTAGGGTTCTTGGAAGTGTGAATCCAAAAATTCCAAGGAGCTTCAAGGGAGTTCCATTGCTTGTTTTCTTCTCTTTGGTAAGAGGAAAATACTCCTCCTCAACCTCTATTGGTAGTAAGGAACCCTGTGTTGTGATTGGTTGTGAGAAACCATTTTAGGGCTGCTCTCTTTGTTTGTATGATTTGTATGGTTACATATTGTTTCTAATTTGTTTAAGTTATTTGATTGATTGGTTATGTATATTGATATAGTTGGATGGATTGGAAAACTTAAAATGGAAGGAAATGACCTCAATTCCCTCTAGGAGGCTCATGATTTTGGGGCCCAAAAATTAGGGTTCTTGATGAACAATCATAACAAGTGGAAGACATAGCTAATCAAGTGTACAATATGTAATTAATGGAATGAAAAATTTGGGTACTTAATCCCCTAGGGAGGCCACGGCCTCTAGGACCATTTAGGGCTTGATTATGTAACTTTAGGTAATCTTGGAACTTAAATAATCAAGTGATTAATTTATTGGTAATAGGGTGGGAAATTGGTAAATTGAAAGATTAGAAAATAATTTGGGATTCATAAATTGGAAAGAACCAAGAATGAAATTTATCATAAGACTTAGGATAATTTTAATTAAAGAAAGAATAAGAGAGTGTGCGACTTTGAGACCCTTAGAATAATTTTCTAAGTGTGTGTGTGAATAAATTACAATAGCGAACTCAATTAATCAAGAGAATTTCTCTAGAGACGAACTTTGTAAGAAATGCTACATTTAAGTAAGAATTCATAATAAGCCTTGAAAGTGTATTATTTCATTTAAATTCGATAATATGATATTGTGGGTCCATGCGAGGGACCAATGATGTGTTAATACTTACTTTGGCCAATTGAGGCATATTATGGAAAAGTATGTGATGATAAACATACATGGTTATGCATTGAGTCATCATGCATTGTGAAAGTCCGTTGGACTGTTGTTAAGGCCATGTTGCCTAGGAGATTGAACACACCTTAGTGCGGGTGCGAGTAGACTAGTGTAGGTCATATTGTTGACCTTGGGGACGTCGGGGTGCGGGTACCTCGCAATGGACAGTTGGTAGCTCTTCTATATGTAGGGCAGACCGATGTAAACGCACCAACAATCCGGACCGAGACACTGTCCTATATCGTGATCTAGTGTAGAATGTCTGTACAATGCCTTGATGTGCACGTGGATAAACTGATGAGTTATAGCATTTTGGCCACGGCAGCCAAGTTGCAGACATGTCTCCTGATCTTTCTCTCCTACTGTTTGTGTCTAGCTCTATGGAGTAGGATTTTGGTGTTGTATGCATGTGCATAATGAGTCCATCTATTATCTGGCATTTAATTCTTATGATATATTGGAACTGTTGCTTCACTGATGTACAATTGCCTGGAACTGCTTAATTATTTATCACTACCATTTGATGCTTATTTATTATTACTGCTGGAATGCTATGTGGGTGCTTCACATCGTTTTGTTTCTTATTGCCATAATTGGTAATAATGGTAGGATGTCTTACCTCTTTCCTGTGTTTCTATTATTTTTGCTCGTTTATAAATATGTTTCATCGAAGACGTCGGCAATGAGGGTGAAGCTCACGAATTCCCCAGCTTCTGGCCCGACTGCGGCTAGCACCTGCTGTTGGATCATGGCGGCATGCCCACGCGGATTTTTAGGTTATGTGCGTTTGACCTTCCACGGAGGGCCAGACTGCTGGCACATCAACCTAAATTCCGATCGCTGTATCTACGAGGGGGACGTGTCGATTTCACTGGCTTGGGGGCGTCATGATCCGCCCATTTTCACTTGCAGCGTCAGTTTACGTTTGGAGCTTTATTTGCCCATCATGGAGATGTGGGGTGATCGTTATTACACCCCACAGGAGGATTCTTTCATTTCCACTGCTCGAGCCCTAGCCTGTAACTCGGTGGCTCCTATGTGGGTCTCTTCTGATGAGGAAGACCCCGAGGAGGAATCCGAGGAGGATCCTAACACGGTTCCTTCTCCTCTTAGGGGCTGATACTGTCGATAGCTACTGATGGCTATCAGTGTTCATTTTGGGGCTTGATGTGTCATTATTTTGGTGGGCTCTATATTTATGATCTCTTGGGGGCATATTTGTATAATTTTACTTTTGTATATCAGGCACTGTAACTAAACAAGTTTAATATATGATATATCCTTGTACATGTATGTTGATTTGATGTATGCTTTATTTCTATTTTACTCTTCATTGTAATTATGCATTATCACTATTTTTATTAATTATAACAAAAAAATACTCGCTAATTCAATTACACGATTATAACCAAGTAAATTTACATTTATATAAAATGAACCGGGTCTTAACCTATATTTTTATTTTCCACATTGTAAATGACAATATGATGTTCCCTCCCAAAAAGGGGCGTTACACCAGTGCACTAGAAGACCCATTTCAGTTCCTCTGGTTTTAAAACCAAATTCTAACCTCCTAAACTCAAGTTTTAAGTGGTTTCCAACCACAAACATGGAACCTAAACCTTCTAAAACTCTCATACAAACTCTAAACTCAAGTAGTATGGAATTCATGGACCAAAATAACATCTTCTATACCCATTTTCAAACTACCAACACAAGTAGACAAATGGAGGTTCTTAGGTTCACAAACAACAACCATGCATAGTTTTAGCCAAAAGCAAACCAAATGCAGCCGAAGGAAACACAAATCAACCGAAGGACCCATCTTTACCTCAAAAACCCATTCTTTTAATTCACACAACCAAGCAAGAAATCAACAAGTTAATGCAACAAAAGATGAGATAAAGGAACAAACACCCATACCTTAATTTGAAACTTTCTTCTTCCCTTTTTCATTTCTTCTTTCTTGGCTGCTTCCCTATTCTTTTTCCTTTGTTTTTGTCTTGTCTCTCTTTTTCTCCTTTGCTAGTGCGTGAGAACGAGAGAATAGAGAGTGAGTGAGAGTGAAACGTGAGAGTAGAGAGAATGAGAAAAGCAACCATCACCAAAGTCAATATATTAGGTAAGATTAGCAAATTGAAATAGTGGAGAAGGTAAGAAGAATTTTTTTTAAAAAGAAATCCAACTGGAAACCTTATATTTGCTAAGAACACTTTAATTTTTTAGAAATGAATTTTATAACCTTCATAGGTATCGTAGAAAATTCTTGGATTTTATTTCATTCTCTATATTACCATTCCACCATTTTTCTTATATTGTAATATCAGTCTCTAAGCTTCATTATTCTTTCCTAGGTTAAATTAAACCTATGGAATTGAATTAAAAAGCTTTCAAATATTCATTCTAATTATTCATAGATTAGAAATAAATCCTCCTTATTTGTTTCTATTTTCTGAGCTATTTAAACAAAATCCAGGTTCAAATAAGTTATTTCTCATATTCAGTGTTATAAATATATGCTTAAACAAATCCAAATAATTACCAAAATTATCAAGCGACCTGTACCAGTATTAATGAACTTCTATAATCCTGATTATTTCTATTGAGTTAGAGAGAATGTTACACCCTTGGCCTAAGCCACCCCAAGATTACCCAAAATTTCCACATCCATACAAAGGTTGTGGTCCTACTTTTATAGTACAAGCAAGACCTTTCCCAAACTACAATTATTGAACTACAACTTCCTAGGCACAATGTTATGACTTTTTTTAAAAGCATTTAAATACTTGCAAGTGCATGAACTGTACCAAAGTATAGTTGAGCAAGTACAACGTCAATCCCACAGATACTTAGAGTTGAGTTTAAGTATTGAAAAATTCTTTCTAATCTAGTTGCACAAATTGATGAGCCAAAAATGTAAAAATTAAATTAATTAAATAATTAAAATAAAAAAAATTAAAAGAAAGCAAGTTTATGGATGAGGTTTGTACCAGATGTAAAATAGCTAAGGTTCAAAATCCATCAAGATTAATTTTAACATTAACTATGTCAAATTAGGATACCCAAATAATTTATATCATGAACATTTAGCGGCAAAGCATGTGCTCACAGAAAATCTGTCAATGAAGCACTAAAAATAATCAAATCATCAAATGTATCCTTAATAAGAAATCACAATTGATATTCAACAATTACCACAGACACTAAGATAACATAAATAAATTGCAAAGCATGAGAAAAACATAATTGAACTCATCTAAAAATTCATTCACATAATCTGATAGGAAAATTAAATCAATAAGCATTAAATCCTAAAATTAGGAAAAAATAATTCAACATAGCAATGCCAAAACAATCAGGGTTTCATCATCCCCTTAGTATAGAAAATTTAGCAAGATATAATAAGATTAAAACACAATAAAATTATCTCACTAAAATTCTTCATATTGATAATGCTTCTTCTTTTCTTCTCTACTTCACCACTTCTGGTCTCCTGAATATATCTCCCGCGCACTTTTTCTTAATTTATTAATAAGAGATTTTTCTTAATAGAAGTGTATCTTGTATAGAATCTCCTTAATTGATCTTCAAATAATAAAAAAATATTCATTGGATTTAGGAAACCAAATTTAAGAAACTTAATCTCTTTTTATTGAAGGCTGCCAGATTTTCATCTTTTTCTCTTTTTATTTTTTATTTGTTGTGGTTCCAAATCTTGATTTATTTCTTCAATTAAACTTGCTACCAAATTGGCATTATTTTGTTGTCCAAGATTCTTTAACAAATTCTCTACAATTATCACAATAATTAAATTAATGACTTCTTTAAATAAATAAATCAATAGTATTATAAAGTCACTAAAATTAAATATAATGAGATATAATAATGCCTATTTTTTATAATAAAAATATATAAAATTTTGCTATTATTACATAACTTACTAGAGTACAATTTATTAGAAATAACTCCTAATTCTACCGTCTATGCTACCGTCCATTCTGTCGTTCATTCTACCATCCACTCTGTTGTCCACTCTGCCGCCCACTCCTTTTATTTTTCTTTTCCTTTTATAGACATGCGTTAATGGCTCATCACAATACCCTATAACATTATGTTTTGCCATGACCATAAACAAAAGCCAAGGTCAATCCCTCCAACACGTTGGTTTATACCTACCAAACCAAGTTTTTACTCATGGTCAATTGTACGTCGCTGTGTCAAGGGTGACCACTAGAAATGGATTATGCATCCTCACCACTGATGAAGAGCAGCCAATGGACAACATGGTTTTAAAAATTGTCTACAAGGAGGTTCTTTAACACTCCAATCCCACACCACAAAACAAACGAGGTACTCATTTTCTATTGAAGTATATGTAAATGCTTAACTTTGGTTACAACACTTCTGAACAATAGAAAAAACATTTTTAAAAAAAGATTCTCCCATCTATGTATAATCACAATATTGCAACCTGGTTTATATACATCACTGTAATGCAAGTGTAAAGACCTTTTGTTTGTTTGTTTCTTGACATGAACTTAAAACTCATTTCAATTTCACAAATCCTTGGATGCTGTATAGTAAGATAAATAGGAAGACATAAAGAGCCATTCTACAGTAACCTCAGCAGCTACTGAGTCAATCAACAAATTGTTCAACCAAATCTCCTTTTGCAAGCTTATAGTACTTTCTCAAATTTGCTGCTTTGCAATGGCCCTCAAATTACTCAATTTCAGGCTCTTTAAGCTAATAGGCAGCAAATATGAGGACTCATTATGGAGTCAACCAAGGAATATAGCTTGCTAATCTAAAGATCTACCTGGCTTCCATTGTCCACTGCAACCATTTTTGAATTTTCTATGTCAAAGTTAGCAGTTGAATTCTTTATTTCCACAGTCATGGCCAACTTTGAAACTCTTCTTTTCTTTTGTAACTCAGTGACAGAACCAAGAGGGGGGTGAATTGGTTCTAAGAGGTTCAATAATAGAAAATTTAAATCATTAAACAATAGTTGCAATATAAACACAAGTAAAATTGAAAGTAAAGAGGAAAGGGTTAAAAGAAATGCACAAATGATTTTTATACTAGTTCGACCTCAACCCGCGACCTATATCCAATCTCCAAGCATAAGCTTGAGATTTTCTTCACTTGTCAAATTTTCTTTTACAAGAACTCCGACGAACCTTCCTCTACCTTAACCTTAAGGCAGAGTTACAATGGTTTCTTTCACCAAGGATACCACCAAACCTCCCTCTACTTCTACCCGAAGAAGAGTAACCTTACAATAGTTTCTTTCACCATTATGCTCTTATAAAATGAGCTACAATGGATTCCAAAAACAAACTCTCTCTATAGAGTGGATGCATAAGTTTAGAACTAACTAGAAGAAGGAAGATAGAGATAACAAACTTTCAGTAATTCCTCACTTTTGATTTAAGCAAGTGGTTGTAGTTTTGATCCTTTCCAAGGCCTTCTATATATAGTGGAGAGGCTTCCCTTAACATTTTCTAGCCATTGGAGGTTGCAAAAAATTAGCTAAGAGACTTTAAAACATATAGGATATACAGCTCATATGTCTTTTAAGAGTTATTATTTTAACTCACAGTAGTTGCTAGCTTGCCCAGTAGGTGCTATTTTAGTTGCTATTTTTCTCTGGTTTGAGTATGACTAGCATTTTGCAATCTTTTAGCCATTGGAATAGAAGATCTCTCCTAAAAACGTGCTTGACTATTGGAGATGAGTATGTAAAACCATTTAATCCTAATATAAACTAATCAACTCATCAAATCACTACATATATATATATATATTTTTTTTGAGAGAGATATTTGCTCTTTTTAAATAGAAAGTTTTGACTTATAATCAATCACATATCAACAAATTAACAAAGGAAAAATCAAATCATCTAAAAGACTCACATGCTCAAAAACTTAAATGTATCATCAAAACTTAAAATTCAACATTCTCCTCCTTTTTTATGATGACCCCATTATGAAACATAATCAACAATTTGAGCATGGTAGAAATCAATAATTTTTTCATATATCACATATTTAATAATAATCAGAGTTGGCAGCAAAAATATAGGAGTCAAATATATTAAAAAGAAAGGGTTTAGAAAAGGTTGCCCCTTAATTTATGAACTCCCTCTTAATCCTTGGAGGCTTGCTATGCTGCCCCTTAATCTATGAACTCCTTCTTAATCCTTGGAGGCTTGCTATACTCCCTCTTAATCCATGAGCTTACTTTTAGCCAAATTGATAAACCTTAAACCTGTCTTTTCTTCCCTTTCAGCATCAAAAAGGTCAAGTGTAATGCAAAAATAGTCCAAAAACTCATAGCAAGAAAAACAATAAAGATAGTCATAATATAATTCTAAATGTAAAGTGCTATGATCAAGATAACATGCCAAATTATACAAGAATGGGTAACCATACCAAATTTATAGATTTTCAAAAATCTATTGAAAAGATTAAAAAGATTTAGAAAAACATTTTGAAAAAAAGATTGGGTATAACTTAGTCCTTGCAAGTGCTATTGGTTCTTCATGGAGTTAGCTAAAACTTTTCTAGCTCTTCATCCTTTTCAATAATGTCAACCATTCATCATCAAAACTTATAGTGGACCTTTTGTGTTCCTCATCACTTGGTGTGCCAACATGAACAATATAGAGAATTTCTATAGTAATCAACAGTACAAAGTTTCCAAAGCCAACATTACCAAATTAATCAATACATAGATTTTTTAGTTCATTGTTCCTCTTATCACAACCAAATTAGCAAAGGATAAATTGACACGTTAAAGATTCATCAGGCTTCAAGAAGATATTCATTCCAATTTTTGTAAAAACATCCATCATATAACAGAATATCATTCTTGGAGTCATAATTCTTAGACAAATAATTCTATTCGGATAATGAATTAAAAAACAAGCCAACATCTCAGAATCATACCAACATTTAGCAACTAAGATCAACATTAGAATAAGGTATCTTAGAAATTCAAACAAAAGTGTACAGCAACAATAATTCAAAGTTCTATATCACCTCACACAACTTCAAATTCATCAAAGCAGTGTAAATATCAATAGACCAGTAACTTTTGAGAGAAATATCAATAAAAAACAACAGCCCAACAAGGAATTTTACCAACCCATATCACATAACTAGATCAGAGCATTTCAAAAAATACAATATCAGTAGAGTGTCGCAACCGGAGAAATTAGACCCAAACAAAAGAGCATCCCAAAGACCTAACAAGATTCAACATTTCTGTTCAACACTATCACAAACCATGAGATGAGAAATCACCATATTTTTTGTAAGTGTCAGAGTTGTAGAGAAAGAATCATGGTCCAATAGCAGGAAGCAGCGCAGATGTCACCGGAGAGGAGCAGCTTGGTCACCGGAAGAGGAGGAGCTCGTGATGTCGGAGTTTAGGCGCTTGTCGCAGGAACCTATGGAGGATGACACTGGAGCAGGAAGTATATGAATAGTATGAGATTTTCATCTTCAAAACATGAGCACCAGGGGTTATGCAATATTTATGTGTGGGTGAAAGATTTGTGAGGAAAAACACATGATTAAGGCATGGTTTTATGAAGAAATATAAAGTGTGAAAAGATTGGGGTTTTAGGGATTTTGAAAGAAAAGTATGGAGAAGAAGAAGAAAGTACGAGAAAGAGAAAGGAATATGTCATTTGAAGGAGAACGAATTTTTTTTAATGAAAAGTCAAAGAAAATTCATCAGGAGAGAGTTTTTTTTGTTGTAAAAAAAATGAAAAAACAAATAGAATAATGTGCAAAAAATTATTTATTTTTTATAAAATGAAAAGTTAATGAGAAAAGGCAAAAGTATCCTTAAAGAAAATTCTAAATGACTAATGTGTCCTTGTGTGTTTGATGACACAAATTCAGCTCTGATGCACAATTTTCTTGACCAAGTCTGCAAACTTGATGCGGAATTAATTGTTGCATTGCGAACCCAAGTGCAGGTTGTCTCAAGTAATAAATTTCTCGGTGAGTCCGAGGTCGATCCACAGAGAATTGATAAAGATTAATTAAGGTAAGGTAAATATTTTGTTACTATGGTAAAAATTATTTACTTGGTAAAAAGATCAACTCTTGGTAAATAAAGTAATAGTAAGATTAATTCCTTCTATAACTTAATTAGAATCCTCACATAATGGAGGTTCCAATCGAAAAATACATCGTTAAAAGTCCATTACGTAATTATATTATGTTTCGTTTAATTATTACCACCACTTATAAATGGGTTAAAGCATTCACTGTGCTAATATTTTGTCTACAATAAATCAAGAACTCCGCTTTACAAGAGTAGTTTCTAAATTATCATAAACAAAATATAACACGTATAATAACTACTAGAAAGATAAATCATTAAAGCACAAGAGATGAATAAATCTAATATTATTTTATTACCAAGAGCTTCACACTTTGACTCAAGTAGACTGAAACTTATTTATACATAGACTAAAAGAGAGAAAAAGAGAAAAAGAGAGAGAAAGGAAATTGGAGGGAGGAGGAAATTCCTCAGAATTCCCCCTCCCCCGAATGTACCCGTTCTGAATGTGCAATTGCCTATTTATAGGCAAATTCATGTTACTGTGCAAATGCACAGTAACATGAATAGTAAAACTTAATTGTTAAGTTTTCCTACGTAATCAATGACGTTTTATTATTATTTTTTTCTTTTTTAAATAATAATTGAGCAAATGCATAGCCGTGCGTCCAGTCATTTTTTCATTTCTGAGTTCTGTGTTTTTCATGAAAGTTGTAGGCCTGAATATTTACTTTAAAATGACTTTGATTTGAGTCCAAATTTATGCCTAGAACTCAAGATATGGTCTAATTACCGCAGAGTGTTTAGATCCGGTTTCAGCTCCTCTGTTTTGACTTCAAAGCTCAATATCACATCCAAGGAGTTTGATCTGAGTTTTGTGTTCTTCATGAAAGTTGTGGGGAATTGTCTTAGCTTTCCTACAAGACTAAAATCACATCAATCAGATATTTCTAACTCAAGTTATAGCCAATTTACTAAACACTTCCAAAGAGATAATTAAGGCTAATTTATGCAATAATTTATTTAATTGTCCAATTCGGATCAAAATCATAAAATGTGTCAAAACTAACTAAATTAAGCCTAATTGAACCTTAAGAAGCCTAGTGAGAGGATTACAAAATGTATAAAATACAGTGTTATCAAATTTTTCCACACTTAACTTTTACACTCCTGAGTAAAACACAAAAGACAAAAACCAAGGAATAAAGAAAAATAACACAAACTCAAAAACTAAAAACTCTAAAGGATTTAATAACTCAAGAAGAGCAACTAGACAATCAAGGGATCAAAACAATCATGAGGTAACATTTCTTCGCATCTCAAACCAACAAACAATGAAATTTCAGTTGAAAAGAATGAATCAAGAATGATAGATCTTCACAGAATTCACTCTCAATCTCTCAAGTATTTAAAAATGTTAGTATTTCGCTTTATTCAACTCATGAATAATTGCACTACCATAAGCTTGCTTATCTTCTACTTCTCCGCTACTCAAAAATAACATATATACACAAATCATGAGGACTTTAATCAAGGTTATAATGGGGCCAAGGTAAAGGTGGAAGTAATATAGATAAGACAAATTAAATACTAAAGAGAATAGAAGAGCATTATGTTATAGTTAGAGTGGAGAAGATGTTTGAGAACATTCAGTCTAACTTTCCCAAGATTTTCTTAATTCCTTCTCTGTTTATTTTTTTCTTATAAAGGGCATTAATCAATATTTGACTAATATTTTGTTAAAGATCAATTGGTAGGTTGAATTCATTGTTAGGCTTGAACATTCTCCTTCTATTCCTGTTGTTTCCAAGAATTCACTGGCCAGCTCTTTTTTTTTTTTTTACCGATCTGCACATGCACCCCCACACTTGTTCAAGAACTCATCAAATAACAAAGTCAATGCTCTCTTATTCCCTAAGGCTAGGTTAGAGCATGATTTTTCATTTAAGGCACGTAATGAGTTAGAAACAAAGAATGGTCAAATAAGCTCAAATGGGTTAAGCAAAGGAAAATATGCAAGGTTGGTTATTTGGTCAAAGTAGTTAATTCAAGAAAAATTGTCTCAAACATTTTTATGTATGCATGTAAAAATGTAGCTTCAAAAAGAATCAAAGCAAGTTCTAGAGTAACAATTCCATGAGTGAAAATAAATCACACAAGAAAGAAGAGAATGGTACAGATGTTCAATCCATTCATTGATAGGCTCAAAATCTCACAAGGTATATATCCATCATTCTTAGTCCACAAAAATTTTAACATCCATAACCAAGCATGTGATGTTTAAGAAAGAAGACAATTAACTCAATTATGTAAATTTTCCTGAATCCATTTGCTACTTCTACACAAACAAGGTATCTACTCCAATCTAGATGCGTCTCAAGAGTAAAATTACCTCCACAGTAAAATTTACTCATTACTCTGCCATCCTTGACTGCTTTAGGTTAGAAAATTGCTGACAAACATATAAACACATTAATAAACACACTTCCTAATTTTTATTTTTATTTTCAAACAATTTTTTTTAAACAAATTTTTTTTTAACACAATTATTCACACAACAATTATTCACACTATCCTTCCCACCAACCAGATCACAACATTGTTCTCAATGTTAAAATAAAATAGATAGGTAAATGAAAGAAGATAGTACCTGTTACTGCAATTACTGCAAAGAGCAACCTCACACAAATATAAACAGAAACAAAGTACGACCAAAGATTGAAATTATTTAAATAGATGGAGTGTCTTGACTGGCTTCCTTTTCTTACTGCTTCTCGCAATATTTCCTTCGGACCACTTCTTGCTTTTTTTTTAATCTATACAAGAAAATATATACATGTAGTTGTGATTGTGGCTCACATCTTCCTCTGGTTATACGTCTAGTAATGGCTTAAACGCCTTCTATGAGTCGAGGATAAGCTTCCCATACAATTTTCTTATAAATTGACAAACAGGGTCTTTTTGAGTCAGATTCTCAAGACTATAATGCACTTACTAGTTCTTGAAGAGATTCTTTGATAGGTGGGATATAAAAAAGGTGAGCCTAAGTATGGACAAATGATATGCAACAACCTTTTGATTTTTAAAGTAACAAAATCCACCGTATCAACCTAAATTTGTAAAAACTTGTTGAGAGATTCTTTGATAGGTGGGATATCAAAAGGTGAGCCTAAGTATGGACAAATGATCTGCAACAACTTTTTGATTTTTTAAAGCAACAAAATCCACCGTATCAACCTAAGTTTGCAAAAACTTGTTTGAGAAAATCGACAAGTGCACCGAATTGTCAAAGTGATTAAAGAGAAAAAGAAAAATAAACACTAAAACACAAGAAATTAAAACACTAAGGATCGAACTTCACTTGATTAAAAGAGAAAAAGAAATAAGAAAATAAAATAAAAATTTATACAAAACTCAACTCTCTTTTTAATATATATATTTACAAGTAGGGGTATAAACCTGCCATGATAAAAAAAATTAAAAAGTAGGCGGTGTAAACCTGTCATAAAAAAATAATATTAAAAAGTAGGCGGTATAAACTGTCATTAAATATTAACAAAGGTGTGGAATAAACCAACCACCAAAAAAAAAATAATAACAAAGGTGTGGTATGAACCAACCACCAAATAAAATAAATACAAAAAGTAAATTAGAAAAAAATAAACGGGAGAGTTTCCCCCACTAAATTAGTACGTAAAATAAAAGGGAGAGTTTCTCCCACTAAGTTAGTATATACAAAAATTAAAAGGGAGAGGTTCCCCCACTGTTAATATGTACAAGAAAATAAAAGGGAGAATTACCTCCATTGTACAAAAATTAAAAGAGAGAGTTTATCCCCACTAAGTTAGTATGTACAAAAAAAAAGGAGAGTTCCTCCCACTAATTAGTAAGGACAAAAAAATTAAAAGGAGAGAATCCCCAACTATTAGTATATATAAAAAAAAGCTTAACTTCTTTTTTTTTTTATTTTTATTTTTTTTTATTTTTTTGGTGGTCACCCCTCACCTTTTCTTCATTTCAACTAATGGGGACAACGTTGTCCCCCACTTACATATTTTTTTGTTTTTTTCTTTTTTATTTCTTTTGTTTCTTTTTTTTTTGTTTTGATTCTTCTTCTTTTTTTTCAAATTTTTTTTCTTCTTTCCTGACACTTAACGTTATTTTTTTTTATAAAATACTATTCACACACTATTTATACTATTCAGTTATTTTTTTTACTAGATAATGCGTTAGTATGTACAAAAATATTTACACCAAAAATTTATTCTTCAAATCAAGTATCCGGCAACGGTGCCAAAAACTTGATGTATAATTTTCTTGATCGTGTCTACAAACATAATGCAGGATTAATTGTTGCATTGTGAACCCAAGTGCAGGTTGTCTCAAGTAATAAATTTCTCGGTGAGTTCGAAGTCGATCCACAGAAAATTGATGAAGATTAATTAAGGTAAGGTAAATATTTTGTTACTATAGTAAAAATTATTTACTTGGATAAAAAGATCCACTATTGGTAAATAAAGTAATAGTAAGATTAATTTCTTCTATAACTCAATTAGAATCCTCAAATAATGGAGGTTCCAATCGAAAAATACATCATTAAAAGTCTATTACGTAATTATATTATGTTTCGTTTAATTATTACCACCACTTGTAAATGGGTTAAAGCATTCACTGTATCAATATTTTGTCTACAATAACAAAATGTAACACGTATAATAACTACTAGAAAGATAAATCATTAAAGCACAAAAGAAGAATAAATCTAACCTTATTTTATTACCAAGAGCTTCACACTTTGACTCAAGTAGACTGAAACTTATTTATACATAGACCAAAAGAGAGAAAAAGAGAAAAAGAGAGAAAGGAAATTGGAGGAAGGAGGAAATTCCTCAGAATTCCCCCACCCCCGAATGTACCCGTTCTGAATGTGCAATTGCCTATTTATAGGCAAATTCATGTTACTATGCAAATGCACAGTAACATGAATAATGAAACTTAATTGTTAAGTTTTCCTACGTAATCAATGATGTTTTATTTATTTATTTTTTTAAATAATAATTGAGCAAATGCACAGCCGTGTGTCTAGTCATTTTTTCATTTCTGAGTTTTGTGTTCTTCATGAAAGTTGTAGGCCTGAATATTTGCTTTAAAATGACTTTGGTTTGAGTCCAAAATCATGCCTAGAACTCAAGATATGGTCCAATTACTGTAAAGTATTTAGACCCAGTTTCAGCTCCTTTATTTTGACTTCAAAGCTCAATATCACATCCAAAGAGTCCGATATGAGTTTTGTGTTCTTCATGAAAGTTATAGGGAATTGTCTTAGCTTTCCTACAAGACCAAAATCACATCAATCAGATATTTGCAACTCAAGTTATAGCCAATTTACTAAACACTTCCAAAGAGATAATTAAGGCTAATTTATTTAATTGTTCAATTCGGCTCAAAATCATAAAATGTATCAAAACCAACTTAATTAAGCCTAATTGAACCTTAAGAAGCTTAGTGAGAGGATTACAAAATGTATAAAATACAGTATTATCAAGCTCCATACAAAAACCTGAGAAGAGTAGCAACTACAAATAGCAACTACCTTGTAGTTTCTATTTTACCTAGTAGTTGCTACTTTTGACAGCAGTAACAAAACTTAAAAATTTGTAAAAAAAACTTAAGAAAGGCTTGGACATGGTTCCAATCACTCAAAACTGACATTATTATTATATAATGACATCATCCCATGCTCTCTAACATACAAAATGTAATATGCATAGAATTAGCATAAAGCAAAATATAAGATTAACATGAAACACACAAAGCACATTAAAGATTATTATGAGTCACAAGATCTAAAGTCATTCAATTTTTTTTTTAATTTATAAATAAGTGACAATACTGTAACCATTCAACTTAACAAAAAAACCACAAAAAGGTCATTCAAGGCTAGTTAAATCAATTTCATTCCTTATACAATAACTTACTCATATAATATGTTTCAAATATATATTTAATTGAGTAAAAGTAACAAAGAATCATAAGTTGATACTAGTTTTACTAATTCTAATACTTATTCGTTCTCATTGTCTCCAATGTGATAGTTCTTCCTTGTTTGATCTTGTGGGAGATGAAATTGACTAACTCTTGAGCATCCAATATCAAGGAATCATTGCTCCTTGATGCTTTTCTTCAAGCATACCTACAAAATAAATTTTACCTTTGATACCCAAATTCTCTTGGGTCCTTGAGAGTTAGAGCTTAAAGAATCAACCTTAGTGACTTTAGGAACCCATATCTTCATAGAAACATTTTTCTTCATAGCACATGTATATGAGATGTGTCCTTTTTGTCCACAATAGTTATATGCCACATATGGAGTTGTGGAAACACTTGTTTTCACACAAAAATTCTTGTAATACTTTTCACTTTTACAATTATTAAATCCAATTCCAACTTTATTAAGAGAACATTTTTATTTTCTTAAGAGAATATATAAATTTTCTTTTCCTTTTACAAAATTTGCAATATCTTTAGTAAGCTCATCAACCTTTTTATTTGATAAAACATTTTCAGTAATCAATTTTTGTTCATTTTCATTTGAAACATTTTTTAACTTTAAAAGTTCATCAACCTTTTCATTTAATAAAATATTTTCAACAATCAAATTTTGTTCATTTTCATTTGAAATATTTTCTAACTTCAAAGCTCAACATCTTTTCTTAACTTCTCAAGTTCAATAAGAGCATCATCATACTTGAATTTTAAAGCAAAATATGATTTAGATAGCATAATAGAATCCTTTAACAATTGTTCAAATTCATCATTTAATTCATCATAAGAAGTAGGATGATCAAAGTCATTTACCTCATCATATTCATCATCTTGTTCACTTCTTGCCATGAAACACATTTGAGTCACCTCATCTTTATCTTCTTCTTCACTTTCCGATGAAGAGTCATCACAATCACTCCAAGTTGAGCTTGCTATCATTGCTTTCTTTTTCTTAGGCTTCTTTTGAAATTTCATCTTTATGAAAGGATAATCGGATTAGTAGTGACCAACCTTTCTACATCCATAGCACGCAATTTGATCTTCTTTTGAATCATTCCTTTTCAATTGATGCCTCTTCCTTGAACCAAACTTTTGCTTGTTAGGTTTATAGAGTCTCTTGGTTAGGAGTGCTATCTCTTCATCATTACTCATTTGAGTTCCTTCATCGTCTTTCTTTTGGTATAAGGTTGATGTGACTTTGAGAGCAACTCCTTTCCTTGTTGTGTTCTCTTCCTGCAATCTATTAAGAAAAGTTGATTTATAGGTTAGAAGATTACCTCTTAATTTATCATAGGAAATGGTATTGAGGTCTTGTCCTTCTTGAATCGTAGCCGCCTTTGATTGCCATTCTTTGGTGAGACTTCTTAGTATCTTCCTTACTAATTCTCTATCCGTGTAGACTTTCCCAAGAACATCAAGGGTGTTGACTATGTTTGAGAACCTCTCGAACATCTCATTAATCTTTTCTTCCTCTTTCATGTTAAACAACTCGTACTCATGAACAAGCATGTCAATCTTCGCTTCTTTTACTTGGCTTGTTCCTTCATGTGTGACCTCTAACTTATCCCACATTTGCTTGGCCGTTTTACACCTTGAGATTTTTCTAAAATCGTCCAGATTTACGACATAATAGAAAATGTTTTTTGCTTTCGCATTTTGTTCCATCTTCTTCATGTCCTCATTATTTAATTCCTCTTCAGTCTTATCTACCTCTTTGCCATCTACCACTTGCTTTGGAATGGATGGTCCATTTTTTATCACGAGCCAAAGTGTGTAGTTAACGGATTGAATGAATATTCTCATGTGCTCCTTCCAATAAGTGTAGTTTAACCCATCAAAGTATAGTGACCTTAAGATGGATTGCCCTTCAATGACATTTGAGTTCATCAAGTTTCCTGCCATTGAATCTGTAAGGATCGACTTCTCAAGCGGTTAAGCCTTCCAGAGAATTAAGCTCCAATACCAATTGACAGAACCAAGAGGGGGGTGAATTAGTTCTAAGAAGTTCAATAACAGAAAATTTAAATCATTAAACAATAATTGCAATATAAATACAAGTAAAATAGAAAGTAAAGAGGAAAAGGTTAAGAGAAATGCATAAACGATTTTTATACTAGTTCGGTCACAACCCGCGACCTACATCCAGTTCCCAAGCATAAGCCTGAGATTTTCTTCACTTGTTGAATTTTCTTTTACAAGACTCCGACGAACCTTCCTCTACCTTAACCTTAAGGTAGAGTTACAATAGTTTCTTTCACCAAGGATACTACCAAACCTCCCTCTACTTCTACCTGAAGAAGAATAACCTTACAATAGTTTCTTTTACCTTTATGCTCTTATAAAATGAGCTACAATAGATTCCAAAAACAAACTCTCTCTATAGAGTGGATGCACAAGATTAGAACTAGCTAGAAGAAGGAAGATAAAGATAACAAACTTTCAGCAATTTTTTACTTTTGATTTGAGCAAGTGCTTGTAGTTTTGATCCTTTCCAAGGCCTTATATATATAATGGAGAGGCTTCCCTTAACATTTGTTAGTCGTTGGAGGTTGCAAAAAATTAGCTAAGAGACTTTAAAACATATGGGATATGCAGTTCGTATGTTTTTTAAGTAGTTGTTATTTTAGTTCCCAGTAGTTTCTAATTCGCCCAGTAAGTGTTATTTTAGTTGCTATTCTTTGCTAGTTTGAGTATGACTAACATTTTACAATCTTTTAGTCGTTGGAACCAAAGAGCTCTTCTAAAAATGTGTTTGACTATTGGAGATGAGTATATAAAGTCATTTAATCTTAATAAAAACTAATCAACTCATCAAATCACTATATATATATATATATATATATATATTTGAGAGAGATATTTGCTCTTTTTAATCACATATCAACAAATTAACAGAGGGAAAATCAAATCATCTAAAAGACTCACATGCTCAAAAACTTAAATGCATCATCAAAACTTAAAATTCAACACTCAGAATTTAATGTCGTATAGAATAATAGCACTCTCTTCAGTTTCAAACTGGCTAAGTAGCACTGCTCCTTTAGTTATCTTCCTGTTGATGGAATTATCTAAATTTCCACCATTTTTCCTACGTTTAGATTTCCGTAGCCTCTTGGATGTTGACATTAAGGATGCATTTGGAATTATTTCTACAGGCTTGTCATGTGGTTCTCTGAAATAAAATGGTTGACTAAGTGCAGTGCCGTTTGGAATCTTGCTTTAAGTACAGTGTTTTCTAAACATTCTTTCACCATCATAGACAAGGATAAAATCTTGCTAATTATCCTCACAAGATGCAAAGGACAGATGCACTTAATAATTGGTTATTATAATTGGGCCATTTCTAACATTTGCTACAGCATTCTGAGTATACTCTACTAACTAATTGGAATTCTTCTTCGCCCGATGTTGTATTTTTCTCAATACTTGAGCAAGTCTTATCTATTTTATTATTTATTTAAAATTGGAAAAGACATGTATCAATTACGGACTGGAAAAAATTATTGTTTTTCCTCAATTATCTTTGATAAGTTGTGAATCGTAATAGATGATACAGTCCTCAATCTTTAGTTCCTCCTGCTTCACTATTTAGCCAGATATGAAATTTCTCACAATCCTCAGATTCACTGACTTTCAGTTTTCAAACTCTCACTTCACTTGTGTCTCCACTTTAGTCATTAGTAATTTTATAAACCTTCACATACTGACTTCTCATCTGCTCCATGTTAACTGTTACTAAGAGTTACTCTTCAGCAAAAGAGAGGGAGCAGATTGGTTACTACTTGCTCTTTTTGCATTTTGGTTTCTAAATGGTAGTTGGTATTCTGTGCAAAAAGTTCCTATATGCCATTTTATAGCCTTACAAACAGGTTTGTTTTCCCAAGCTTAGCCATTTCAGTATTCCTCTTCTGTCTTGCTTACCACACACACAAAGATTATTGGGTTTGCTTGTGCCCAATCAAATGTGTGTGTGTGTATACTGCAGGGTCTAATTGTAGCAACATATATTAAAGAATAGAAGTAGTTCTCTTACCAAAAAAGAAAAAGCCTTTCTCTCAACCTAAGGCACATTGGCAGTGGCTTATGATCTATATTATAGTCATCAGATTTAAATTTCATAACTGTTGTTACATGATATATGCTCCATATTTTCTTATAGTAACTTGTACTTTATTGCTGGATACTCCAAGCTTTGTCAAATAGGAAGGCCATTGTAGTGGCGTTTTATGCAAACTGGTCTGAAGTATGTTGGGAATTAGCTTATGCACGTCTACAATGTAGAGCATCAGTACAAGTCATGGCTTCCATGTCATTTTCTTAGGTTTACCTTCACTGTAATTTGACAATTATTTCCCCAATTTCGTTTCCCATAATTGTTCTAAAATTTCCCCAATTCAGTTTTTAATTTCCTCAGCTTTGGCCATTTTGCTCCATTTTACAAAGTTTCATCATTTATGAAGATGGACAGCTCAGGCAAGCAAGCAGCCAGTTGATTCAAAGATGAAAGTTGTTACAAATTTGACAAAATCTAAGGTATCAATCTTCAAATATTAAAATAATAAAATAAAAACCCAAACTTTTCTATTGTTCATATTCTTTAAGCACACTTTTGGGAGTAATGATCATGTTACTGGATTCAATTGTTATATGTGTAGTTTGAATTCATGGATTTTTTAATTGATTAGCTGATTTTCATTGTCTATTGGAAATTATATTGGCATGCATCCTGTAAACACCCACTCTACAGGTTGCAGAGAAAGTTTAGTTACTCATATCAGTTACTTATTTTCAGAAAAAGTAAGTACTTAAAGTCTCCTGATAAATTTTTGTACTTGGTCCATACTGATGAATCATTTCACTTGAGATTCTTTCATTTTTTTTCCCACTTGCTAGATTCTAACCTATATATAACTTTTAGTTCTTTGTTAAATTGGCGATCATACTTATTTTGGATGGCCATCATGGTGATAAATTGTTGAAAGTAACTTCCAGACTAGGTCTATTGCAATTGGGTTTGGTATAACAATTTAGCTTAAATGTAAATGCATTGTTTTTTCATTTCCTATGCATTTTTATGAGTAACTAAGAAAAAACACCTTAAGAAAAGGAAATTGGTATCTCACAATTAGTGTTCGACTATTGGTTGCTTCCTTTTGGCTCCTCCAGTTGAATGGATTTAACTTGCTTGGGTTTTGTTTCATCTTCCTATAATATCTTATTCTAAATTGAATGCAATCCAAAAGTTGCTTTCATCTTGGTGACTGGGCAATTGCTGAATATCTGTCACGTCACCTTCCTTACCAGTTATCATCTAATGATGTTTTTATCACTTGTGGTTGTGGATGCACAAAAGCCATTGATGTTTCAGATGCAATGTACACAAACCATTTGATAGATTTTAGAGGCACCATTTGCTGATTCTGGATATTGAGTTTTTGACTTTATTTATTCTATTTTGTAATTTTAGTTTTGCAGTTTTATAGCTCATATGATTCTTCAGCATTTTTTTTTTTGGGTATGAAATTAGTAAATAAATTTTATGTATTAAAGTTAATCATGTACCTTATTGCATCAATTCTTATTATGTCATTTTCATATAAAATACATGTACAATTGCTTAAGAGGGAAGTCTAAGCTACTACCGTAATCTAACTATATTCTTATTATGTGATTTGTAGCTTCCTTTTCCACTTACTTCTCTAGACAATGCAGAAGCTGATTTCAACAATTCAAACAAAGCAAGTCCAGACACATTGCCTCTTCATAATCAAAGTCCCGAATGCATCATCCACAATTGCACGGGACATTTTTAAAGCTTTAATTCGTGTTTAGAATATATTTTTTTGGTACTGTGTTTATAATATATTTCATAGACTTATTTCCATCCAAATTAGACCTACTGCACTTTCTATTGTAATTTATAAATTTGAGCACATTACACTTTTATTTAACACATTTATCGTAAGGGAAAAGATACTTATAAGGCTCATTCAAAGCGGATAGACAAAATGATAAAAATGGAAGCAAAAAAGAAAAAGAATGGGAGACGCTGTGTTTGCAAGCGTGTATAGTACAAGGAAACAAAAGTTATTAGGAAGGGAATCATGTCATTTGTGCTAGAGAAATTATTTTGCTTTCTTTCTCTTGGATTGTAAAGATGGAGAAGGTGTTTCCTTTAATGGCATCTGGGAAGAAAGCACCAAAGAACTGTCAATGTCCCATGAACTAATAATTGGTATACTTGCCAAAGTATTGGTCACTTACAAGTTGATCTACGCCACTCAAAATTATCTTTAATATCTAATATAAACTTCCAGGGATTCCAAAAGCATAGATCTGCAGCAAACATCAAACACAACTTAACACTCCACGCCTCAGCCACTTTTCCACCAAACATTTGAGAATGGTCCAACTAGCTACTGCCATTGCATTACCCTCCCCATCTCTAATAATCACACCAATTCCCCATCTCTTATCACCCAACTCAGCTGCATCAGTACTTAAGCAGCAAGCAGCTTCAACAGGATGGGATCCAACCAAGGTTTCAAATCTCGGAACGAGACATCTGTAGTGGCCGCGACAAAACGGTCGGGGTGGCCGCCGTTTCCGCTTCAGCCCACTACAGGGTTGAGTTTGAAAATCACGCGCGACGGCCGCAGCGGAATGGTGTTGCGGCCGCAACGGAGGAGGCGTAACAACGTTTCAGCCGCAACGCTCCTCCATTCAGTTTTTCTCACTTCAAACACCGTTTCTTTCAAATTTTTTCAGTATAAAAAGCAAAAAACACATACCAAATTAACCCTAACGAAAGCCTAACCTCTTGAGAGACTCTTGTAGCTCAGATCTGTTGAAGGAACTCCTGCCACCACCTCTTGGGTTGATCTAGAGACCTCTATTTCGCAATCTCCGTGGTGTAGCAACCAGCAGCTCAACCCTCAGCCTCAGGTAACCCATCAAAGCCATGATTTATGTCTATTTAGAGGTGTGGGTCGTGAGGCCGTGGGGATGTTGTTGTGGGTGGGTCGTGGGGGTGGGGGTGTTGGGTTGCTGTGGGTGGCTGGGTGCTGCTGTGGGAATGGGAAAGGGGGAAGACAAAACAAAGAGGTGATGGAGTGAGGGAGTGGGGATCGGGAAAGGCTGTGGATGGGGAAGGCTGTGGTGGCCGTGGTGGGAAGGCCATGGTGGCCGTGACCGGGGAAGCTCATGGTGGCCGTGGGTGAGTGGGGAGTGAGGTGATGGAGTGGGGGGGTGAGGGATGGGAATGGCCGAATGGGAAAGGGGAGAAATGGAGGGAGGGAGGAAGGGTGAAAGTTAACGAGAGGGTGAAATGAAGGATTGGGGAAAAAATGGGGAGGGTGGGGGGGGGTGGGCGTGGGAATTGGGTAAAAAATGGGAGGGAGGCTTAGGAAATAGGGAAATTTTTTGATAATTGAAAAAAAAATTGGGGAGGGGCGTGGGAAAACTGGAGGGGAAAAAAATGGGGGGGGGTGGTGGTGAGGGGGTGTGGGAAATGGGGAAAAAT
This sequence comes from Ormosia semicastrata, assembly GCA_029884595.1. Taxonomy (NCBI): domain Eukaryota; kingdom Viridiplantae; phylum Streptophyta; class Magnoliopsida; order Fabales; family Fabaceae; genus Ormosia; species Ormosia semicastrata. The sequence continues at coordinate 16,343,893 of JAQQTO010000042.1, read as the reverse complement.
TTGGGAATTAAGAAAAAATTGGGAATGGAGGTTTGGGGAAATAGAGGAGGGAAAAATTGGGGAAAAAGTGGTTGGGTAAATGGAGAAATTATAGGAAGAAAATTATAGGAGAAAAATTAGATTCAAGTCAATTGATTCCCAATAAATATAAGAAATTTGTTTAATTTAAATTACTTTTTTCAAAATTCAACTAATTTAAGGTGAGAGATTTAGAAAATTAACTAATTTTGGGATTGTGAGAAGAAAATTAGAAATTTAAAATAAGAAATTGAGGGTGAGAGAAATTTTTTTAGAGAAACTTAGAAAATTCTAAGAATTAAATTAAAATTTACTTTTAATTAACTTCTTAGTTAACAAATTTTATGAAGTAGCTTGAAGCATATGTTATAATATTTAAGTTTTAATTATATAATTTATCATTGATTTTTTTAAAAAAAATTACAAATACATATATGTTTATATGTAGGTTGGTTAAACAATGCCACAAAGAGAAGAATTTTTAACAGGTAAAGCAGAAGGTGCTCCAAGTGAAGATATTGGTTGGCACTTTGGAAGAGTTGTACCTGGTAAAACTAGAAATAATGTGCAATGCAAATTATGTGATAAAGTGTTAACAGGTGGAATTACTCGGTTGAAAGAACATCTTGCACACATGCAAGAAGAAGTCAAGGGTTGTGCTAGGGTCTCAACTTTTGTCAGAGAAAATATGATGAAGCTTTTGTTGGATAATAAAGTAAAGAAAATAGACTTTAGAAAGAGAAAAGAAGAACTTGTGGCACATTTAAGAGGAGATGAAGATGATGATATTGAAGGTTTTCTTGATGAAGACAGAGTTATCAAGCAAGCTACTGAAGAAAGCATTATATCACACAAACAATGGGAAGACAGACAAAGATTTAGACAACAAATTGGAAGATTAGATTTTATATATGAAGGTGGAGGCAGCTCTCATGCAGGTGGTAGTAGTGGAGCTTCTCGTCAACATCAACCAAGCGATCTTGAACATAGAATGAGCTCAGTGGATGTTGATTTGGCTAGAAGTAAAAGTATGAAACAGACAAAAATTAATACAAATATGATGAAAACACTAAGAAATAAGTTAGCAGTAGCAGTCTCTAAATTGATAATATATGAGCGTCTTCCTATGAGCTTATGTAATTCTCCACGGCTACACATTTTACTCACTGAAGCTACAGAGTTGGGACCAGGAGTTAAATTCTCTACTTCTTATGAGGTTTCAGAGGTGTACTTGGAAAAAGAATATCAGTCTATGAGACAATATATAGATGATGAACTTAAACCAACATGGAAGGAAAGGGGGGTGACAATAATGTGTGATGGCTGGACAAATAGCATAAATCACATGCACATTATGAATTTCCTAGTGTATTGCAGCAATGGAACAATGTTCTTAAAATCTATTGATGCTTCTAATGTTCCCAGTAGAAACACTGATTATTACTTTAAGCTTCTTGATAAAGTTGTGGAAGAAGTTGGAGAAGATAATGTTGTCTAGGTGGTCACTGATAATGAGAAGGCACTAAAAGCTGTTGGTTTAAAATTGATGGAAAAAAGACTGCATCTTTATTGGTCTGCATGTGCAACTCATTGCTTGGATTTATGCTCGGAAGATATTGGAAAAAAAATCTAATGTCCAAAAAATACTAGAAGATGCAAAAAAAAAACATGACTTTGTTTATCTACAACCACATTTGGACAGTAAATATTATGAAGAAGTATACAAGTGGCAGGGAAATTATTCATCCAGCAATCACTCATTTTGCAACACAGTTTTTGCAGGTTGAGTCAATTGTGAAGCAAAAACAAGCTTTGAGGAATATGTTTGAGTCTGAAGAATTCAGAAAATCTAAGTGGAGAAAGGAGAAATCAGAACCTGCATATGAAGCTAAAAAAATTGTTTTGAGTAAAGATTTTTGGAGTAAGGCCAATGATATTATAAAGATATTTGAGCCAATTGTCAAGGTTTTGAGATTGGTGGATGGTGATGACAAACCAACAATAGCCTTTGTTTATGAAGCAATTGATAGAGCAAAGCAATCCATTCAAAAAAAATTGTCGTTACTACACTCAATATAATGATACCATTGAAAAAAGATGGTTCTTCATGCATTTTGACTTGCATGTTGCAGGTATATCAATATTTTTACTTTATTTTTTTTCAAAGACTTATATTTGATTTTGAGATGCTAATTATTTTTATTTTTATTCATAAGGTTATTTTCTCAATCCTCAATTTCAATTTGGAGTTGAACATGGAAGAGATGTAGCAAAGGAAACCTTGGATGGAACTACAAAAGTAATAAGCAAATTGGAGGCAAACATTGATAATCAAATCAAAGCTATCAATCAGGTGAATTAATTTGTATTTAAGATTTTGGAATATATCATAATTGGTCATCTAAGAACCAAATTGTGATACATTAATGTTTAGAAACTTATAATTTTTTAAGACTTATATGGATCATCGGTGCTTGTAGTTGTTACTTTTTCGAGATAAGAAAGAGACATTTGGCACAACACAAGCTCAAAGAGCTTCGTCACAAATGAATCCTGATAAGATTTTGTAGTTTTTGGTGTTTGATGTGTAAGTGCAAGATGTTTTTTACCTTCTATTTTTTTTATTAATATAAATAATAATAGACAATCATTTATTTAATCACCTGAATGATGGATGATATATGGATCTTGTACTCCTGAACTTCAACGCATAGCTATAAAAGTTCTTAGCCAAATAACTTCAGCTTCTAATTGTGAGAGAAATTGGAGTACATTTAGCTATATTCATACAAAGATAAGAAATAGATTGAAGTACCAAAAATTACAGAAACTTGTCTTTACATTTTACAACATGAAGTTGAGAAAGAGAGAGTCTATGAGGAGAAGTCAAGAAGAGATTGATGCTAGTTTCAATCCTATTAATCTTGATTATATATTTCAAGATGAAGATCCTTTATCTCCATGGCTTGAGGAGAGAGAGGGACCATTATTGGATGGGATCCAAAACTCAGAATGGCTCCCTGTTGATTTTGATGATGATGGTGAAGGAATAGCTGGTGGGGATGATTCAGATTCAAGTGAAATACCTAGTCAAGGTCATGATAGTGGATTAAGTCCACCAAGTAATAACACTGGTAGTGGTGGTAATGCAGAACAAAGTTAAGGAGGAGGTGAAGGGTCGTATTATTCTTTTCAGGAGGAGTTATACTTCAGACGTGATCAAAATCTCATAAATTATAGGATGGAGGCAGATGTAAATCCTTCTGATGATGTAATCGGTGGTAATAGTAGAGGTGGATCCCAACCTAGGAAAAACAGAAGGCGCGAAAATACTATGTTGGATTATTCTTCCTCATCTAGTGTATCACAATCCTTCGGTGATTTTGATATTGGTGCATCATTTGAAGGCAGTCAAAGCAACTATCCACCATATTATCAGCATCCTTCTTACATATCTCATGGCTACTAACCACCTATGCCAGCCCCACCATACTATCAGTCTTCCATGAATTACCAAGAATCTTATCAGTATCATTCATCAAATGTTTCCTATGATCAACAACAACAAATGGAACCACCAAGAATTTTAGGATTTTTTTATTATGTATTTGGCGGAGCAGGATATAATGATAACCAAAGTGAAAGTGAAGGTTATGATTCAGCACGTCATTCTACCATGTGGTGAAGTAATCACTCATGCATGAACTTTGTTTAATATATTAGTAACTAATAATTTGTTTGTGTTGAGGTTGAAATAATCACTCATGTATGAACATTGTTAAATATGTGAGTAACTATTGATTTATTTATGTTGAAGTAATTAATTATGTATGAACTTTGTTGAATATGAGTAGCTACTAATTTATTTATGTTTTAATATTGGTCAATTAATTTATTATTTTTAGATATCTCTTATTAATGAAAAAAATTGTAAATTATTAGTTATGATACATTATACAATAAAATAGATAATTTAATCTAATTAGTGTCAAGTTGTGAAAAATTCACGCCGCAGCCATCACAATCCGTATCGCAGTACTCGCAACACCCGCAATCGCAAAAATCGCAACGCGACCGCGACCTCGACCTAGACTGAGATTTAAAACCTTGGATCCAACACTTTGGACTCGGATTCCTAGGCAGATTACTCACAGAGCTCTGAAGTGGAATTTTGTTTGCGTCTTTAAATTCTCTTAAAGCTGTCATAGCCTTAGAAATAACTCTCTCCATTGGTGTGTCAATTCCATCGAAGGCTAATTTATTTCTTGATAACCATATTCCATGAGCCAAAGAAGATAGCAAGCCCGCCTACTTTACATCCCCCAGGTTGATTTTGAAACCACTTTTCAACAGGCATGTCAACAACATCAGGAAGACAAACCACATTAGTCTTTGGTAGAGGCAACAGCAGGATCGGTTGAACAATGAAGATCAATTATTAAATTTTGTGTCTTCATCTCCTCTCTGTTTTGTTTTTTTAAATAATGTAAATCGGTAAATCCCTATCACATGAAGTCCACTCCATTCACAAAAATGCATCATCCACGAGATTTACTATAACACCACCAGATACCATTTAATACCAATAAAGTTCCTTAATGTTGATAACATATGCGACCCACAACATTCCAGACCGCTTTAATTTGATTAAATCCAGACCTATAAACTTCTGGCAAACAAAACCATCATATAATTAGACCTCAACGTTACAGCCACCTCCTCATCATTCAAAAACATCACCAGCCAATCATTCTTAAATAATCATCTTTACTTCGATCATAAACTGCTACAGTACTGTTACAATAACCAATTAGAGAAGCCACAAAACACAAAGCTAAATGGCAGCAATATGTTTCAACTCCTAGCATTTCATTAAATTCACATCATTATATATCAATTTATTTAGGAACATATAACAGAAAATTTTTATAAATACTTCAATATGAGTTATGACACATAAAATTGGAGAAAAAAATGAAAAAGACATTCTCATTATAGGTTTGCCACAAGTATATATATACACAGATACACACTTAGGGATACATCACCAAATCCCCTCCTCACTATATTTTACAAAAGTATCTATATTGCAGAGGATGGATCACCAGTTCTTTCAAGAGCTAACTACAGATTGTGACAATTGGTGTCTGAAAGTTTGTGTTGTTCGACTATGGAATGTATTCGCAGCACAAAATGAGAATGACTACATCTACATTGAAATGATTCTTCTCGATGAAATGGTAAACATTACATATACATTGTACAAATATTCATTTTAAAAACTGAGAAGTTATATCAGAAAAATATATATCTGCACCTATATGATACATGCGTCATAAATTGACTTTTTTAGACTCAGAATAAATTGAATTTTCCCTAGTACTTCTTATATAGCAAGGATATTTTAAAACTTGTTGCTAGAGTCTTAAGAACTCATTGCATACAACTTTTGTTTATTTTGAAGATTCAAAACTTGTCTACAATAGAGAAAAAGATGATAGTCTTTCAACAAATTTGGTAGCCTACTCATAAAAAAAATTTGGAAACTGACGTTGTGCTCAATATTTATGAATACTAAGGAAAAAATAAAGAATGTCAGGGAGCTGTGAAATGCTCAATTGTGATAAATAGAAAAAATAAAAATAAAGAAATTTAGAGAGCTGTCAAAGTATGACAATATTTGTTCAGTGACTTATGATTCACACGTCTACTGCAACACCAACATCTCGTAATCATCTTGGAAAGCTTTATTAAATATTAATTTGCCAACCAGATTCATCATAGAAACCTGGGAAAGAAGGAAAAAGGAAAGGAAACACCAACTTGTTTCTGAGTTCTAAACTACAAAATAATACATTGGGAAAGAGATTACATGAAAATCTCTAACAATACTTTATGGGTGGCTATATCTTTCTTTTCAATCAAGTATGCACATTGTCCATGTAAATGATACTGGTAATTGTGGATAATCTGAAATTCATTAGGTAGTATATGTGATCAAAATTATAGCAAGTGCATGCTTATGAGGACAGAAGATATCCAAAAATGACATGAATAATAATTATTAACTACAAAATTATTAACTTGGGTTACACAACCATGAACAGCACGCTTGAGATATGGCTTTAGAGTTTTACCAATTATGTATACATTTTAAAAATGAATTATATATGACTTAAGGTAAAATGTTTCATTAAATTGATGAATAATAATTTGGAAAAAAATACAAATATAGACCACGATTGTCTTGTCACCATGCCCTCAACCACAACAGATAAGAAACGTATATAATAAACTGATGAAAACAATCAAGAAAAGGATGGTAACTGTGTGAATAATTTTACTGCATAAAATTAGATAGGAATTAGCCTCTGGCCTAACCTAACTCAATTCTAGCTCACAAACCTGAAGAAACCCCTTAGTTCTTTTCCTTGTGTCAAGATCATTCCTCCTAAGGTTGGTTTAATGATAAAGTTATATTCCCCATGACCATCAATCAAGGCCAGCAAGCTCTGAAATGAACTGCCTTATATGTACCATTAAAGATTTCAAGCCAAATAACATATGAATTGTTCACATAAGGTAGATGAATGGGGGAAAAAATTATTAAATGATAAAAAAAACACCAATTTTGTTGGATAAAATTGTTAAAGATTAATGACGTTGAGTTTTTATTTTTTTGGTTTTCCCTGATTTTTTGTGTGGATCAGGATGTTGAGATTAAATTACTTCAATAACAGGACATTTCAGTTGTGGAATCAAAGAAGTGGGATAATAACAAGAGGGAATATTGAAGGGAGAGAAAAAATGTGCTTACCCCTGTACTATAATTTATATGCTTTAGGAATCTGATAGAAGTAGTTTTCTGGTTCTAACTTGCTTTGAGAAATGTGGTTGTGAATATGCTAGTAAGATCCGATTCATAGGAAAATTGGTGATAGTTTAATTCCAATAACATTCCATAAAATTCAAGCACTAACACTGGGGCTATAGAGGAGTATATATTGCTGTGTGAATTTGATATATATTATTTGTTGATAATGTTAAACTTGAACATGAAATTGAAACTTGTAGGGTAAAAGTACTACATTACTAACTATTAGGAAAACTCATTATTTGCCAACATTGGCATTTTGCAGTAGTGTTAAACTTGAACATAAAGTAGAACCTTGTAAAGTTAAATTACTACAATACCTCAAATAAAGGAGAACTGAATTTTTGGCCCCATTGGCATTTTGCAGTCTTAGTAATTCATTTAAGGAAATGTTGATTTCATATGATTTTCTGCTTTTTCTTCGACGAGTTGTTTTCTACATTCTTTTCACTTGTTCCTTGGTCCATGGTGTCATTTGGGAGGAAAGTGTTGGACGGTGGACGATGGATGGTGGCCTCGTTATTCCCACGTTTCCATGTTTTTAGTGTAGACATTATTTTTAGTGTTGCTTATTCTCTAGGCTAGTTTAATGTATAGTTTCCTCTATATATTACCTCAATTGTAAGCATTCTATAGAGCAATATTATACAGTGTTCATATTTTTCAAATTTTGATATGGTATCAGAGCAGTTCTGATCCGGGACTGGCTCTGTTTTTCCGCTGAGTTTTTTTTTTCAGTCGGCCTTCATTGCCAACCAAATTGTATTTTTGGCCTTCATTGCCCTTTTGCTGAACATTCCTCTTTTGGCCTCCATCGCCACCAAAACAGTGCCCAAACAGTACCGAAACAGTGCCCAAACAGTACGAAACAGTGCCCCAAACAGTACCCGTAACAGTACCCAAACAAAAACTCATTTCTTTTTCCGTCCAAGGCTGTCCAAGGCTGTTTGGATAGTGTGCTCATTCGTTCACCTTCTCTGTTTGGCCAGAATTTACGTCTGTTACAGTTGTGTCCCTTTTGTATGATCTGTTTCTCTGCCTTGACTTTGTTACTTGTCTCTTATGATGTCAACCAAAGGTGAGGCTTCAAATGTCTCTCTACACAGCCTTGAAAAGCTCTCAGGTACTTTTTTCGTTGGATTCAATGTCTCGGATACAATTTTTACCAAATCCTGGATTATGGATTCAGGAGCCACAGACCATATGACTAACAACCCCACTATATTTTTCACCTATTCTCCATGTCCAAGCAATAAGAAAATATCCACAGCTGATGGTTCCTTGACCACTATAGCCGGTGTAGGAGATATCCTACTAAGTCTCCTAGTGACCTTAAAAAATGTCCTTCATGTCCCTAAACTGTCCACAAACCTAATTTCTGTTCAGAAATTAATTAAAGATTTATCTTGCAAAGTGGTTTTCTACAATGTCATTGTGTTTTTTAAGACAAGGATTCGGGTAAGATGATTGGACGTGCTAGGGAGCAGGATGACCTCTATCTCCTTGAAACACCTTGTCAGGTAAATAGGACCAAGAGCAGACTTGAACACCCATATTCTTTTACCTCAGAACTTCTTTCAACTAAAAAAGACAAAATTTAGCTTGTTCACCGTAGATTAGGTCATCCATCTTTTTTGTTGTTAAAAGTCTTTTTCCTTCTTTGTTTAAAGGTCTTGATGTTGAACAATTTCATTGTGAAGTATGTGAACTTGCTAAACATAAGCGTGTCAATTTTCCAATTAGTAATACAAGAAGTTCTGTTCCTTTTTCTCTTATTCACAGTGATGTTTGGAGTCCCTCTTCCATTCTTAGTGTCTCTGGGATAAGATGGTTTATGTCTTTTATTGATGATTGTACACGTGTTACTTGGATTTTCCTGCTCAAACACAAGTCTGATATTAGTACTGTTCTCCCAAATTTTTGTTCCACGATTAAAAATCAATTTAGGGTGGGTATTAAACAATTCAGGTCTGATAGGGGTGGAAACAGGCCAGGTCAGGCTAGGCTTTGCCTTAAACAGGCCTGACATGTATCCCAATTATAAGGCCTGAGCCTGGCCTATGAGCCTGTAATAGGCCAATTTTTAAGGTCTGGCCTGGCCTTTTTAAAAGCCTAACCTGGCCTGAAAGCCTATTTAAAGGCCTACTTTACAATGAGGCCTTTAAATAGGCTAACAGGGCCTACCTTTAAATAGGCCAACAGGCCTTTACATAGATTAACAGACTTACCTTTAAATAGGTCAACATGTCTTACATAGGCTAATAGACCTACCTTTAAATAAGTCAATATGCCTTCACATAAACTAATAGGCCTAAGCCTTGAAATAAGCCAACGGGCCTACTCAAAGCCAATAAGCTTTTGTTATAATTTAACACTCACCTTCTAATTTTATAGATGCTCACTACTTTCTTACTCTAATTTTTGGTCGATGTGGGACTTGGAGATATACCAAGTTACTCACTTTCTTACTCTAATCTTTCAAGTCCCACATCGATCAAAGATCAAAGTAAGAAAATAGTGAGCATCTATAAAAGTAAGGGGTGAGTGTTATAGATGTTCCCTACTTTTTTACTCTAATTTTTGGTCAATGTGGGACTTGGAGATATACTAAGTTGCTCACTTTTTTACTCTAGTCTTTCAAGTCTCACATCGATCAAAGATCAGAGTAAGAAAGTAGTGAGCATCTAAGAGGTGAGTGTTAAGTGTTAACTTATTATTTTCATTCTAATAAATATATTACGTTAAATATATTAATAAATATGTTATTTCTATTCTAACTTACTAACTTAAGTTTTAATTATTGACTTTTATTAAAATTTAATTAAAAAATATATTAATATATTATAATAAATTAATAATTATAATTATAATTTATAATTATTATAATAATATATATTATATTATATATAATTAAATAGGCCGAGTGGCCTACTACAAGCTTAAAAGGCCTATTAGATGGCCTGAGACTTGGCCTTTTTAGTTAAACAGGCTTTTAAAAAAGCCTTGGCCTAACTTGTTTAGTAAACAGGCTAGGCCAGGTCAGGCCTCAGGCAGGCCAGGCCATAGGCCCCTGACGGGCAGCCTGGCCTATTTCCACCCCTAAGGTCTAATAATGCTAAAGACTACTTTAATCAGACTCTCATGCATTTTTTCCAGAAAGAAGGAATAATCCATGAATCATCTTGTGTCCATACCCCTCAACAATGTTTACATTAAACTAACAATGTTTGACCTATCTATAGAATGCTTACAATTGAGGTAATATATAGAGGAAGCTGTACATTAAACTAGCCTAGAGAATAAGCAACACTAAAAACAATGTCTACACTAAAAACATGAAAACGTGGGAATAACGAGGCCACCGTCCATTGTCCACCGTCCATCGTCCACCGTCCAACACACCGTCCATCGTCCACCGTCTAACACTCCCCCTCAAGCTGGTGAATATGCATTCTCCATTCCCAGTTTGGATACAATCGTCTGAAATGCTGGACTACTCAACCCTTTTGTAAGTACATCAGCAAGCTGACCTTGTGTAGACACATAGGGTGTACAGATTAAACCACTCTCTAGTTTTTCTTTGATAAAATGTCTGTCAACCTCAATATGCTTTATCCGATCATGTTATACCGGATTATGCGCTATGCTGATTGCAGACTTGTTATCACAATAAAGTCTCATCGAACTATCTCACTTGATCTTCAGATCTTCAAGAATAATCTTCAACCATAGTAGTTCACACACACCTTGAGCCATAGCTCTGAATTCTGCCTCCGCACTAGATCGTGCTACCTGTCAGAATCAGAAAATAGGATTTGAACTCTCTCTCTCATATTATTGATCAATCATATGCAATATATACACAAGTGCTAGCAACTATTTTAGGAAACAACTGATGTTTCCTTCCTTAATTCTAGATCCCTTGATTTGAGGGATTGACTAATTACAAAAATAAATACAGATTCTAATTCTAAATAAGTAAGAGATACAATATTAACATTCCTGAAATAGTATACAACACACGGATTCTCACACTCCCCCTCAAGCTGGTGAATAGGTGTTTTCCATTCCCAGCTTGGAAACAATTCTCTCGAATGTGGAGCTATTCAATCCTTTGGTGAGGATATCCGCAAGTTGTCCCTGTGTAGGCACATATGGAGTGCATATTAAACCGCTGTCAAGCTTTTCTTTAATGAAGTGCCTATCCACCTCAATGTGCTTAGTTCGATCATGTTGGACTAGATTATGCGCTATGCTGATTGATGATTTGTTATCGCAGTAAAGCTTCATTGGTTCTTCCCACTTGATCTTCAAATCTTCTAATATGATTTTTAACCAAAGTAATTCACACACACCCTGTGCCATGGCACGAAATTCTGCTTCAGCACTAGATCGCGCCACTACACTCTGTTTTTTACTTCTCCAAGTCACAAGATTTCCTCTAATAAAAGTGCAATACCCAGTAGTTGATCTCCTATCAACAATCGACCCTGCGTAGTCAACATCTGTATAAGCTTCAAGAGACATATTCCCACTTCTCTTGAACAAGATTCCTCTTCTCGGAGTCCCCTTGAGGTATTGCAAAATCCTGTGAGCAGCCTGCAGATGAGTTTCTCTTGGACTATGCATAAATTGGCTGACTAGACTCACTGTATAGGTGATATCCGGCCTGGTGTGGGACAAGTAAATGAGCCTACCCACAAGGCGCTGATACATTTCCTTATCAACAACAGCATCCTCCTCTGCATTCCCCAATTTTAAGCTTGGATCTATGGGAGTACTTGCAGGCTTACATGTTGTTTTACCTGTTTCCTTGAGTAAATCAGTTATGTATTTTTGTTGTGATATGAAGATGCCTTTCTTAGAGTGTGCCACTTCGATTCCCAGGAAATATTTCAGTTTTCCCAAGGTTTTGATCTCAAATTCCTTGGCCAAAGACTGACTCAAAGCTTGCTGTTCTCTCCTATCATCTCCGGTCACAATAATATCGTCTACATACACTAATAGTGCTGTTACTCCCCCTAAGGCAAAACATTTAATGAATAGTGTATGATCCCCTTGACTTTGTTTGTACCCCAAGGCAGTCATAGCTTTAGTAAACCTTCCAAACCAAGCTCGAGGAGATTGTTTCAACCCATATAGGGCCTTTTTTAACTTGCACACTGTGTTGGCAGCTACATTTCTTCCATATCCTGGAGGCACTTCCATGTAGATTTCTTCCTCAAGTTCCCCATGTAAGAACGCATTCTTTACATCATACTTGTAAATCCCAACCCTTATTGGCAGCAAGAGACAGTAGTACCCTAACTGTGTTCATTTTAGCAACCGGAGCAAATGTCTCTAAGTAATCAATCCCATAGGTTTGTGTGAATCCTTTGGCAACAAGCCTCACCTTATACCTTTCAATTGACCCATCAGCTTTATATTTCACGGTATATACCCACTTGCATCCAACTGGCCTTTTTCCTCCTGAGAGAGTAACTAATTCCCATGTTTCATTTTTTTTCCTGGGCTCCATCTCAACATCCATGGCTTGCTTCCATTTTTCATTGGACAATGCCTCAGATAGTGTAGTGGGTATGGAGGTAGTGTTTAGGTTAATTAGGAAGACTTTGTGAGTGGGTGAAAAATGCTTAAATGAGAGGTAGTTGGAGAGGGGGTATAAGAGGCCATTTAGTGGCTTTTCTCGGTTCCTTTTCTAACAAGAATTGGAAGGTCAAGATCATCAACAACAGATTGAGACTCGGTTTTATCTGTAAAGCTTCAAAATCGAAATTTATTACCTCGGTAGAAGAAGGGCCGGAGTTGGACTCCCGAACCGCAGAGTTTGGAACAGCCACTGACCTCTTTTTGTAAACCAGATTTTGTCCGAACCACACATCAGGCTTGGCTAAATCAGAAGATTTGGTTGCAGCCATCTCAGGTTCAGTTTCAGCCATATCAGGTTCCATATCAGATTCAGTATCAGAGGGTAGGTTTTTAGGCTCAAAACTAGGCAAGTCAGGTAACCTAAGGGGTTCTAGATCCTTATCTTCCCTAAAGCTCTCCCCCTGAAGATAAAGTTGAGGGAAATAGGGTTGAGCTTCATGAAAGGTGACATCCCGGGAAACAAAAAATTTTTTGGAAGAAGGGTGATAATATTTATATCCGTTTTGAGTGGACGAGTACCCAACAAACACATATTTAAGGGCCCTAGGATCAAGTTTCCCTCTATCTTGACTATGGACATGGACAAAGGATACACACCCAAAAATCCGAGGGGTAAGGTTATTTGTAATGGAGATATTTGGGTAAAAGGTAAAAAGGGTGTTCATTGGACTTTTTAGACGTAGGACCTTGGAAGGAAGTCTATTGATTAAGTATGTTGCTGTAAGAACAGCTTCTCCCCAGAAGGTTTTAGGAACATTATGCTGATACAAAAGTGCACGTGTTTGGTCAAGAAGGTACCCATTCTTTCTTTCAGCTATCCCATTTTGTTGTAGTGTTTTGACACAAGAGGACTCATATATAATGCCTTCTTTTTGACAGAAAGGTGTAAGGGTGGAATTGAAGTAATCCTTAGCATTATCAGACCTAAGGCGCTTGATACTCACACCAAATTGATTTTTAATCATGGAGAAAAAAATCTGGAAAGTCAAGCTTACTTCAGATTTATTTTTAAGTAAGAATGTCCAAGTAACACGAGTACAATTATCAATAAAGGTCACAAACCAGCGAGCACCAGACACACTAGGAACCTTAGAGAGACACCACACATCAGTATGAATAAGATAAAAGGGAAATATGCATCTTTTATTACTTATGGAGAAAGATACACGCTTGTGTTTAGCAAGCTCACACACATCACAATGTAGACTCTCAACCTCAATTTGGGTAAATAGTGAAGGAAAAAGAATTTTGATAATCCTAAAGGAAGGGTGTCCTAATCTACAATGGTAAAGAAGAATTCTTTCCTTATTGGATAACATAGATTCGGACAAGTGAGGCAAATTGGTGGCAGCCAAGGAGTATGATTTTGGTTCTTCAATATAATAGAGGTCATTCCATTCTCTAGCAAGTCCAATCGTCCTCGTCGAGTCCTTGTCCTGAAAAACACAATGATTGGTGTGAAAAATCACTTTACAGGATAAATCTTGAGTAAGTTTTTGTACAGAAACAAGGTTGGTGGATAACTTGGGAACATGAAGAACATTCTTTAATGTTAAAGATGTATTTATTTTAATGTCTCCCAAACCTGCCACCGTCACAAGATTACCATCTGCTGTAATAACTTTTTTATTACTAGGACAAGGTGAATAGGTGGAAAAGTGTGTGGATATAGGTGTCATATGGTCTGTGGCTCCAGAATCCAAAATCCAGAGCAGGGTAGAGGGTTTTTCTGAAACATTTAATCCAACTGAAAATGGAAGCATACCTGAGAATGCTAAAGTACAAGTACCTGAAGGTTTTTCCAAGTTGTTAAGGAAAGACCTCACCCTTTCTATCTCGTCCTGATTCAGGTTGCTGGATTCAGGCTTATTCCCACCACTAGTGTCGCTTACTGCAACATTAACATGCCCATTTTTCTTGGAAGGTCCCCCTTTCTGACTCCACTCACGGGTAGGAGGCTTTCCATTCAGTTTCCAGCACTTCTCGCGAGTGTGGCGTGGCTTGTTGCAATATGTGCACCACAGCCCATCATTCTTCTTCCCACCATTTGCAGGCTCTCCATTAATACGTTCAGTCACCATGGCTGAGCTATCCACATTGGGAGTTTCCAGCATCAAGCATCTTCGACTTTCTTCTCCTCGTACTATGGCCACCACTTCATTGAAGCATGGAAGCGTTTGTCTCCCAAGAATTTAAATTTTGACTTGATCAAATTCAGAATTTAAGCCAACTAAGAAATCATAAACCCTGTCCTGCTCAATAAACTCCTTGAGAATTGTGGCATCTTCTGAACATTTGGTCTTGATCACTCTATAAAGGTCTAGTTCCATCCATAGGGACTTTAGCTGATTGGCATATTCGATAAAAGTCTTATTCCCTTGCTTTGCTGCCACTGTTTGTACCTTGATTTCATATACCTGGGCCGCATCCTTGGCTTTGGAGTAGGTCTGCTCCATTGCATCCCAAACCTCATTTGCAGTGCTGAGAAACATGCAGGTATCACTGAGTTCGGGAATCATTGAGTTCCACAGCTAAGCCATGATCATAGCATCTTCCTCATCCCATGCGTCGAACTTGGGGTCTCCCTATTTTGGTCCAGTCCCCGTGATGTGGCTCACTTTCCCTTTCCCTTTCAGCACCGTCCGAACAAGTTGGGACCATTTCAAGTAGTTCTTCCCATTTAGTCGATAGGTAGCATGGATAGTTTGTAATTCTCCAGGTTGGTGGGTTTGGGTATCCTTCGTTCCCTTCTCTATGTTCAGAACTTCGCCCTCTGTGTTAGACATCGTGAGGTATGAAGGCTGTCACCACTGATGGCAATAAAGGCCGAATGAATGGAGAAAGGTGCGACTGGGAGAAAGGTCAGCAATGAAGGCTAACCAATGGGTAGGGTGTGTTGGCGATGAAGGCCAACTGAAATGTTTGTACGTCGTCAATGAAGGCTAACGGCTGTAGGGTTGTGTTGCGGAAGCAGGCCCCCTTAGAACGAGGGCTCTGGTACCATGTCAGAATCAGAAAATAAGATTTGAACTCTCTCTCTCATATTATCGATCAATCATATGCAATACATACACAGGTGCTAGCAACTATTTTAGGAAACAATTGATGTTTCCTTCCTTAATTCTAGATCCATTGATTTGAGGGATTGACTAATTATAAAAATAAATACAGATTGTTTCCTTCCTTAATTCTAGATCCCTTGATTTGAGGGATTGACTAATTACAAAAATAAATACAGATTCTAATTCTAAATAAGTAAGAGATACAATATTAACATTCCTGAAATAGCATACAACACACGGATTCTCACACTACCATATTCTATTTTTTACTTCTCCAAGTCACTAGATTTCCACCAAGAAAGGTGCAATATCCTGTAGTTGATCTTCTGTCCACTGGTGATCTAGCATAATCCGCATCAGTGTATGCCTCAAGTACCACACCTGCATTTCTCTTAAATAATATGCCTTTTCTTGGTATTCCCTTAAGGTACTATAATACTCGATATGCTGCTCGCAAATGAGATTCTTTTGGACTGTGCATGAATTGACTAACCACACTTACTGCATATGCTATATCAGGCCGTGTGTGGGATAGATAGATAAGTCTTCCCACCAGACGTTGATACATTTCTCTATCAACTGCAGCATCTTCCTCTGCCTGTCCAAGTTTCATATTGGGATCTATAGGAGTACTTGTCGATTTGCATGCTGTATGACCTGTCTCTTTTAGGAGATCCATAATATACTTTTGTTGGGAGATGAATATACCTTTCCTAGAATGAGCAACCTCAATTCCAAGAAAGTATTTTAACCTTCCTAATGCTTTAATCTCTAGTTCCTTGGCTAAGCACTGACTCAAAATATGTTTCTCCTTAGCATCATCTCCTGTTACTAGTATATCATCAACATACACCAAGAGAACTGTGACTCTCCCTGAAGGAGAGTGTTTAACAAACAATGTGTGATCCCCTTGGCTTTGTTTGTGTCCCATAGCCAACATGATTCTAGCAAACCTTCCAAACCACGCTCGCGGTGATTGCTTGAGACTATATAAGGCCTTTTTTAACTTAGACACAGTATTAGCATGCAAATTCCTCCCATATCCTAGTGGGACCTCCATGTAGACTTCTTCTTCAAGATCTCCATGTAAGAAAGCATTCTTGACATCAAACTGATGTAAATCTCAACCATAATTAGCTACCAATGCCAATAATACCCGAACTGTGTTCATCTTTGCAACTGGTGCAAAAGTCTCTTGGTAATCAATTCCATAAGTTTGGGTATATACCCTTTGGCAACTAATCGTGCCTTATACCTCTCTATGGATCCATCTGCTCTATATTTCACAGTGTACACCCATTTACAGCCCATAATTTTCTTCCCTGTCGGTAGCTGCACTAGCTCCCAAGTTTTATTCTTTTCCAATGCCTCCATCTCTTCATTCATGGCTTGTTTCTATTTTTCATTGGACAAGGCCTCAGGTAGGGTGGTAGGGATGACAATGGCATTTAGGCTTATAAGGAAGGCTTTATGGGATGGTGAGAAATTCTCAAAGGACAAGAAGTGTGCAAGAGGATATAGTGGCCATTTTGTGCACTCTCTAGTTCCTTTCCTGATGGCTATAGGAAGATTTTGGTCACTACTATCAACATGAAATTCAGTTTCTTCTTGCAATGAAGGGTTAGAAACTATTACCTCATTCGAAGGCTCCGAGTTGGACTCTTAGGCCTGCACAGGTTCAGAAACATCCATCTTCCTTCTTGTGAATACCTTGCCTTTACCATACCTTACATTCTCAAGAGCAGACTCAGCCATTAGGTCAGGAATGGTTTTGGTCACAGGTTCAAAAGGAGTGACTTCAAGAGGAGTGTTAGGGACAACAGGAAGGTCATGAGAAGGACCATTAGACACAGGAAGTAAGGACAAGTCAAGCAGGAAATCTTCCTTATCTTCCTTCATTGACTTCTCCCCCTGAAGATAAGGATGGGAAAAATAGGGCTCTTCTTCACTGAATGTAACATCTCTGGAGACATTGAATTTTTTGGATAGAGAGTGATAACACTTGTACCCTTTCTGGGTTGAAGAATAGTCCACAAAGATACATTTTAGAGCCCTCGAGTCAAGTTTCCCCCTGTTTGGATTGTAAACATGGACAAAAGAGACATATCCAAAAATTTTAGGAACAAAATTATTGGAAATTTGTAGATCAGGATAAAAGGTAGAGAGGACATCCATAGGACTCCTGAATCCCAGGAATTTAGTGGGCAAGCGATTTATAAGATGAGTAGCTGTCAGAACAACTTCCCTCTGGAAGGACTTAGGGACATTTCTCTGAAACAATAAGGCTCGGGTTTTTTCAAAAAGATGACCATTTTTTCGCTCTGCTAACTCATTTTGTTAAGGGGTATGGACACAAGATGATTCTTCCTTGTTCAAACATTTTTTCCTTGTGATTGTATAGTTTGTTGATCCTTCCTTGCAATTGAAATCAGTCACTTTGATTTCAAATATGAAAGTACGGTCTAAGAGGTTCATTATTATCGGTGGTGTCATGGTGGTATTTCCATCCTGTATGGCGACCAATTCTGCTGCCGTGGTGCTTAAGAGTTTCTGTGCATCTCAGTCAAACATTGCTAGTGTTGCTCTATATGTTGCATCTGAGACCATGAATTGGACCATGAATCTGCAAAAGTTAGTGAAGGTGAGTTTTATATGCTGGAGTTGGTAACACTAATAATCTTGTGTATGATACAATGTACCTTGTTGTGGGGTACTTTGATGGCTGCTGGCATCTTTTACAAAAGTATTCTTGTCCTTGTTTAGTTAGTTTGCGCATGTATGTTTCGCAACCATTATAGCTTTTCCCCAATGGTAAAAAAACATGGAGCATCCATGCTCAAAAACATTTTAGGAGCATTTTAAACTTTTCCCCAACCATAAGTATCATCGATTGCATCGATGGTGGCGCGAATTGTGAAAATTTGTTCCTATTTTTTTTTATGTGAAGAAATATATTTGGGTAAAGGTAATTTGTAATTGTTTCTGTGAAGTAGTTGATAACTTTTTAGTTTCATCTGGTTCAATGGCCAATATTTCTTTCAGAGATTTTCTGTTTTTGTTCATCCTGTTTTTGAGGTCAGCTGCTGTGAACTGTTGAGCTACGATGTCATGAACTTGATCTTCTTCATTGCTGTTCCTGTGGCATATATAGGTGAAAGTGCAGTAGTTCAATAGATATGTGAAAGTTAATTTTGTTATAAAAGTGGTTGGAATACCCGTGTAAGATGGAGTGATTTTGAAATGTTGAGGTTGATGTAGATTCTTGTATTTGTAGTTGAGTTTAGTGAATACTTATCTATGAAAATATGGTCGTGTTTATGTTGCTATTGTGTTCGAAATTCGATTAAAGCATTGGTTTAAAGAGATGAAAACGGACATGTGCTAATGTGAGGTTACCTCTGAATTTCTTGATCAAGGAAGAGGTTATTGCCACAGTGATTGGACCTTGGTTTTGGTTGCACAATTTAGTGTCTATCTGTTCAGCAATATTTTTCCATATGGTAACTTTGATCCTTTCCTTCCTGTAAATTGTAGTAGATTAGTCAATATAATGAAGTAGTTCTGATGATTTTATTTAAAAGGCTTGGATTGTGAAACAAAATTAAGTTCCCTTTTTTTTTTCCCAATTGGAAAAATTAGTTAATGTAATATAATTGGATAGATAATTATGGATATCAATAAATTATAAATGTGTGATGTGAATTTGTTATAATGTTACAGTAATTTACTCTTTAATGATCAACTCCAATCTGCGAACTTTTGTGTTGATTCCATTTACAGGAACTTGTTCAATTTGTCCTATTGCATGGAGTCTTCCAATGATATCTGCAAAGGGAGATGGATGCTAGTTAGTTATTTATTTATTTATTTATATAGAGCATTTTATAATGATAACCTGTCAAAATTGTCCTTTCATCTACCCTTTGTGCGAGGTTTTGTAGTGAACCAAACTCAATGTAGTGCTCGAGAATGTTGAGTGAGGAGTCTCGAATTTGTTTGAGGATTGTTGTCTTTAGGAATACTCCTTTTATTGTTCCACTGACCGGTTTGTAGGTGTCATTTGCAGGCACTATTTTCAGATTCTAGATGCTGTAATATTTTCCCTTTGTTAAGAGAGGTTTGAACTTTTCAAACAGATTTTTCCTTACAGATGCATGTAGAGGTGTTCCCTGTGGAATTGAAATGGAAACGAAGTCAAACTTAATGATGTAATAATTTTTATTTTAGTAGTTGCAGCAAGAGGAATTATTTGGAATGTATAAGAAGAGAGTAACTGTTGACAGGCTTATTGGCAGAACATGCTATAGGGCTGTGTTTGAAATAACATCTAAGTCAATGTAAAAGGCCTTTATTAAAATACTTTCTTGAAAAGTTTGTGGGCAGAGGCCGAAAAAGTTAAATAAAACCAAAGAGAAATGGTCTATTATTTAGTCGTATGATGGGAAGGAAGAACAAAAATGCTTGCAGTGCTCGTGTAGGGTGTGTGCTCATTTTGAAGATATTGATATCAACAGATGATATTCTACGGTCAACTAATGGCTTCTTATGTCTTTTAATATTTTTGAAATGGTTAAGTATGACAGTAGAAAGTGTTGAAAGCTTATGTTTTATTAAAAAATAAAACTGATGTTAATACAACAGAAAAGTGATTGTACATATGTATAGATGGACATTTAAGTTTTGAATAGATGGCAACGTGTAGAAGTAGGTGTATTATTTATGATGCACACAACATATAGGTGTAGATATATATTTTTCTAATATAACTTTTTCAGTTTTTAAAATGAATGTTTGTACTGTGTATGTGATATTTACCATTTTATCAAGAAGAATCATTTCAACGTAGATGTGGTCATTCTCTTTTTGTGCTGCGAACACATTGCATAGTTGAACAACACGAACTTTCAGAAACCAATTGTCACGATCTGTAGTTAGCTCTTGAAAGAACCGGTGATCCATTCTATGTAATATAGATAATTTGTAAAATATAGTGAGGAGGGGATTTGGTGATGTATCCGTAAGTGTGTATCTGTGTATACATATGCTTGTAGCAAACCTGTAATGAGAATGTCTTTTCATTTTTTCTCCAATTTTATGTGTCAACTCATTGAAGTATTTGTAAATTTTTTCTGTTATATGTTCTTTAATAAATTGATATTCTTTAATAAATTGATATATAATTATGTGAATTTAATGAAATGCCAAGAGTTAAAACATATTGTTGCCATTTAGCTTTGTGTTTAGTGGCTTCTCTAATTGGTTACTGTAACAGTACTGAAGGAATTTATGATCGAAGTAAAGATGATTATTTAAGAATGATTGGCTGGTGATGTTTTTGAATGATGAGGATGTGGCTGTAACGTTGAGGTCTAATTATATGATGGTTTTGTTTGCTAGAAGTTTATAGGTCTGGATTAATCAAATTAAAGGGGTTTGGAATGTTGTGGGTCGCATATGTTATCAACATTAAGGTACTTTATTGGTATTAAATGGTATCTGGTGGTGTTATAGTAAATGCTAGCTCTTGATGATGCATTTTTGTGAGTGGAATGGACTTCATGTGATAGGGATTTACATTATTTTTTGTTATAAACAGAGAGCATATGAAGACACAAGATTTAATAATTAATCTTCATTGCTCAACCGATCTTGCTGTTGTCTCTACCAAAGACTAATGTGGTTTGTCTTCCTGATGTTGACATTCCTATTGAAAAGTGGTTTCAAGAAAAAATCAAACTGGGGGACGTAAAGGAGGCGGGCTTACTATCTTCTTTGGCTCATGGAATATGGTTATCCAGGAATAAATTAGCCATTGATGTTATTAACGTGATTAATTGTGATTGATCATAATTATTTTTAAGAATAATTATAATTAATTTAATACAAAATTAGTTTGATTTAGTACATAATTATAATTTATTATTTTCTTTTTCTATATAGTAATCTTCTTGTATAAATAGCGGTTAGTCCTTCTATATTCATTCATTCAAAAATATACATAAATTATCAATATTTATCTCCATGTTTATGTTTTTAACTTGGTATCAGAGGGTCTAGGCTCTCGATCCAATCTTAGATTCCAGACTCTAAACTTCGTCAAATCGAAACTCACTACCCAAACCCACCAGATTTGCCACATCATCATCATCTCTGCAAAGAAGAAGGCTAGCCTACCAGATCTGTCACTACACTACCAGATCTGCCAACAAAGAAGAAGATAGAACCACCACCACCGTCGACTCCACCCGAGTTGTGTTTGGTGACAGATCCAACAACCTGCGATCGTGGACTCCACCACTGTCGCTCTTCGCTCCTCAATCCGCTCCTCAAAGACTTGAGCTGTGCTCCATCCAGATCTGTGTTCCACCACCGTCAACTTCGCCTAAGCCGTGTTTGGCGATAGATCGTGTTACCAAGTGGCCTCAATACTCAAGAGGGGGGGTGAATTGAGTAGTTAAAAATAAGTTCACAAATCTTTCGCAAATCGTTTGACAATCAATTTTCGTTGAAGCTATTGAATGATCAGAGATAATTGAATAGATGAGTTAGGCACTTTTACAAATGAACGTAATAGCCAAGGAGACAATATTCAAATAAAACAATGAAACAGTGCACAAAGATAAACAGAGGAGAGTTTAGAGAAACAAACACAGTCGTTTATCCCGGTTCAATCACTACTCCACTTGTGATCTACGTCCAAATTCCCAAGCAACACCTTGAGATTTTCCACTATATCTTCAAGCTTCAATGGGTGCTTGAAAGACCACTACAACCTTGAGCACTCAACAAGATGGGATACCTCACCCAAAAGCTTGAGCCTCTATTTTCCAAGGGATACCTCACCCTTACAATACTTGAGGGATACCTCACCCTCACTAATCGAATGTATAAGATTGAAATAGAAGAAGCTCTCTCTAGAGCAAGTGTTTACAAATTGAAGCTCTAATATGCTCTCAAAGATTTTTCACGTTTTTAGTCGAAAACAGAGCAAGAAATGATTTTAAGAATTGATTCACGTTTTGAAGTATAATGATCAGTTTCGATTCAAGGTCAACCGTAAACAAAGACCCAACTTGGGTATTTATAAGTTTCTCAATTAATAGAGTCGTTGGAGGTAGTTGGGCATGCATTTAATGCATTTAATATAGCCGTTGGACGTTGTCAGATGCGTGTAATCGATTACATATCTCGGTAATCGATTACATTATTGTTCCAACGTTTTACGAACTTTCGGGCTCGTGTAATCGATTACATTCTTGAGGTAATCGATTACATGGCTTCGACTTTGCTTGTAATCGATTACAATGCTCATGTAATCGATTACATGACTTCTGACTTCTTTGTGTAATCGATTACAATATCCATGTAATCGATTACATGGCTCGTCGAACGTGTTCTTTGCCTTTCTGGGCTTTGTGTAATCGATTACATATATTGTGTAATCGATTACATGGCCTCTGACTTGATTGTAATCGATTACATTTACAATGTAATCGATTACAGACCTTCTGTTTGATGTGTAATCGATTACAAACATTGTGTAATCGATTACATTGGCTTTTGAACACATTTTTCAAGTCCAATAACGCTTGTAAGTCATTTCCAACACCTCAAGATACTTGATTTAAACATAAATCATTTTAAGAGTGTTAGATTTAAAGTTGAAACTCAAGTCTTATTGAAAGCCATGTTTATTTTTGAAATTTCTCATTTATTTTGAAATCATATATATTGAAAAACCATTTGAGAAATCTTGAGAGCATTTAACATTAAAATCCTAAGTCTTATAACTAAATAAACCTTCTGTCTTCTTTCTTTTGATCTTGATTTTTCCTTTTGTGCTTGATCTTCTCTTTTGCTTTTGTTATCATCAAAAACCTTTTGACATGCCTTAGAGACATAAGCATTCACATTCTCCCCCTTTTTGATGATGACAAACTGATCATAGGAAAAAGAAAGAGTTTTCGCATTTGTATATCAAAGTCATTTAGGTACAATGCTGCATGATATTGGGTTAGATTTTGCATATGAAAAGCTTAATAACTTAAGAGGTCAATAACTCCCCCGTACTCATGCAACCTTTAATTTCTCATGCAACCATTAATTACATTTCATTTTTCCTTATTTTCTCCCCCGTTGGCATTATCAAAAAGACATAAGCATTTAAGAAAAAAAATGGACAGCATGACAGCTATATTTCATGATTCCCAATTGTTTGCCATAACAGAAAAGCCACAAAGATCAATCCAGAAAATCCAAAAGTCAACCATTCAAAGTGAAAACAAGTTTATGTATTAATAATCAGCATGTACACATAAACATGTCACATCCAGTACGCAATAATCAAAAGATAACTAGAAAGGTATACCAATTTTATATAATCAAAGTCAAAACAAAATAAGTACAAAGTGGTCATCAATACAAGAAAAAAATATATCAAGGCGTAAGGCCATGATCAGTATCAGTGTCCTCGCTGTCACAAAAGACATCACCCTCTGGATCCGCAGCAGAGTCTCCTAGATCAATGTCATCATCGCTGGGCATAAGATCGTCGTCAGAGTCCAGAAGCTCCTCATCATCAGCAGGAACTCCAGATGGACCAGCGAAGGATATGGGATCCGGAGGGGCAGAGGATGTGGGGGGCGGCGACGGCAGGACTCTCAGGAACAGGAGGTCCACGTAGGAGGGAACGAATGGAGGCAAGCTCCTGGTCTGAGTAGTCCATCCTCAGCTCAAGATGGTCGATCTTTTGCTCTATATGATCCATGCGTGTGTTTACGTTGGCGCTCAGATTGCGCATTTCTTGGAGCAGAAGATCAAGAGAAGCTTGAGCAGGAGCAGAGGCAGGGTACTGAGCCTCCTCATCATCACTGTCTGGATCGTGATGGATATGGCCAAATGTGCCATGAGTAATGTAATGCCACCTATCTTCCATCTTGTAGAGCTGAAGCTTCTTCAGAGTATGCAGCCCAATTGATTGGGGTCCCTTTGAGCTGGTGTCCTTGGACTCTTCATCGGCCGAAATGCGACAAGACTCAAGGATTGTGGTGACTAACATGGCGAAGGGAGAGCGAGTTCTTCTTTTTCTTGATGTCCAAAGCATGTGCTCTAGAATGTAGTATCCCCGCTTTATTGGGTGCCCCGTGTCATTGCCCATAATGCCACTACATCATCCTTGAGGACTTGGGAGTAATTCCTCCTCTCAGGGAATCAATCCACGAACCAAGAGGTAGTGGAGGACCCTGTTTTCCATAGTGAGGCCAGTGGCCATTATTCTGCGTCTAGGATCACTGGGGAGGTGGTAGCCAGTCCTAATCAAGGAGAGAAGAGCAGCCTTGTGCTCAAACTCATGCCCCCAGACTTTGGCATTTCCACAGAACTGAGCTCCATCAGGAGTGAGCTTGGTAAGCCTATACCACTCTGCCATGGTTAACCTGATTTGTTGCTTTTTCACTTCAGAGATGATGCAATTATCTTCAACCTTCAGGTTAGCATAAAAGACTCGGACTAGGTTAGGGTAGATGGCCTTCTCTATGCTCAGGAATCCCAGCAAGCCTAAGTTTTCTATGGTCCTGAAGCTCTCTAAAGGTTCACTCTCGCAGAAGGTGATGGGAAGATACCTGGGAGAGATGATTTTGCGAAGCTGGAAGTTCTTCCGGAATAACTCAGCTTTCTTCACGGTGGAGAAGTGCCTGGTGAGGTCCAGGCCAGAGATATTGCGTGAAGAGCCACCAGAGGAACCTCCAACAGCAGCCCCTGTTCTTGGGCGCTTCGAGCGATGAGAGGATTCAGCCATTGATGAGAAGGAGAAGCAAGGGTTGAGTGGTTAATGGTTGGGGATGAGTGAGGAGAGAGAGAGGGACGAAATTAGGTCAGAAAAGTGGAGAGGGTGTTCGTGAGAGAAGATGGGGAGATTTAGATGAGGGATGTGAGGGGATTTGATCGGTGGGCTATGTGGAGAGGGGATTTCCGAGATTGAGGGAGGCGAAATGATGGGTTTTGATGGAGATTTGAGTGAGAAATGAGAGGTTTTGAGATCTGAGGTGCGTGGGAGCAGAAGGAGAGAACGAGGAAGATGAACAGGGCCAAACAGAAATGACCTCTACGCGCGTTAGGAGCCTTTTAAAAAACCCTGTGTAATCGATTACATTGAGTGTGTAATCGATTACATGCATTCTGGTGGGTATGTAATCGATTACATTGTTGGTGTAATCGATTACATGCTTCTTGGTGGATATGTAATCGATTACATTTTTAGTGTAATCGATTACATGCTTTCTGGGAGCCTTGTAATCGATTACATAGATGATGTAATCGATTACCTGAGTTCTGAGTTGGTTGTAATCGATTACAAAATGTGTGTAATCGATTACATGCGTGACAGAACCTGTGTAATCGATTACAAAGGCATTGTAATCGATTACCAGCACTCTTTAACTCAGATTTTGCGTTCCAAACAGCATATAATCAATTTTAATCCATCCAAAACAGTTTTAAAGCAACTTAAATCAATTCAAATCATCATGCAAGCATATAGACTAATCATATTATGATTCAACTCATATGTTTGATCAAAATTATCATTTTTACCAAGAATTTCACCCTTTTTGGTGAAATTTGAGGTTGTTGAATTTCTTGTCAAGGTTGGACATGAGGGAGCACCTGCAAAATAATTTAGGGGAAACCTCCGACGCTCAAGTTAGTATGGGATTGAAATATATAATGAAAATTCAGAGATTGTGCAAAGAATGTGGCATAATTATGCGAAAAAAGCGCAAGCTTAGGCATTTGTTTTAGGATTATGCGCAAGAATATTTTAATTTATGCATGAATGGTCCAATATACCCAGTTCATTTCTAATGTAGAAAAATGCTTCTTTTGCAAGGGGTTTGGTGAAAATATCACTAATTGCTTAGTTGTTTCAACAAATTCAAGTATGCAATCACCCTTTGAACATGATCTCTAATGAAATGATGTCTTATTTCAATATGCTTAGTTCTAGAATGCAAAATGGGATTTTTTGACAAGTTAATTGCACTAGTATTATCACATTTTATGGGAATGTGATCAAGCTCAAGACCATAGTCCAAGAGTTGTCAAGTTTCATCCAAAGGACTTGAGCACAGCAACTCCCAGCTGCAACATATTCAGCTTCAGCTGTGGACAATGCCACACTATTTTGTTTCTTGTTGTGCCAAGAAACTAGTGAGCTTCCAAGCAAGTGGCATGTCCCACTAGTGCTCTTTCGATCCATTTTGCATCCAAAGAAAAATCAGAATCGAGTACCCAATAAGACTACATGAGGCACCCTTAGGGTACCATAAACCCATTTGTGATGTGCCTATTAGATATTTCATTATTCTCTTAACAGCACTTAGGTGTGATTCCTTAGGATTAGCTTGATATCTAGCACACATGCATACACTAAACATTATATCGGCCCTACTTACAGGTGAGATAAAGGAGTGAGCCAATCATACCTCTATATTTTGTAATTTCTACCGATTTACCTCCTTCATCCTTGTCCAAATAGCAAGAGGTGCCCATAGGAGTAGCCATATGCTTGGCATTGTCCATTCCAAACTTTTTGAGCAGCTCCTTGCAGTACTTGGATTGGCTTATAAATGTTCCTTCTCTTGTTTGCTTGATTTGTAGACCAAGGAAGAAGTTGAGTTCACCCATCATGGACATCTCAAACTCACTTTGCATAATATTTGAAAATTCTTTACAAAGAGAGTTGTTAGTAGCTCCAAATATAATGTCATCAACATAGATTTGAACTAGAAGAATGTCATGCATTTTGTGTTTTATGAAAAGTGTGGTGTCAACTTTACCTCTAGAAAAGCCTTTTTCTAAAAGAAATTTGCTCAACCTTTCATACCAAGCTCTAGGAGCTTGTTTCAAGCCATACAAAGCCTTTTTCAATTTAAAAACATGGTTGGGCATTTCAAAGTCCTCAAAACCAGGAGGTTGTTCTACATACACCTCTTCTTGTATAAAACCATTTAAAAAGGCACTTTTGACATCCATTTGATAGAGTTTGAAGTCCATGATGCAAGCATATGCAAGTAGCATTCTAATGGCCTCTAATCTAGCTACGGGAGCATAAGTTTCTTCATAATCTATGCCTTCTTCTTGATTATATCCCTTAGCTACAAGCCTAGCTTTATTTCTTATTATTAAACCCGTTTCATCAAGTTTGTTCCTAAAGACCCATTTGGTGCCAATTATAGGATGATCATTGGGCCTTGGAACTAATTCCCAAACTTGATTCCTCTCAAATTGGTTTAGTTCTTCTTGCATGGCCAAGATCCAATGCTCATTATTAATGGCCTCATTTATGTCTTTAGGTTCAACTTGAGAGACAAAGGCTAGATGATTACATGCATCTCTAAGTGAGTTTCGAGTGATTACCCCTTTTGATACATCACCTATCACCTTGTCAAGAGGATGATACCTTGAAGTCCTCCATTCCTTGGGTAGATCCAGGATTTTAGAATCTTCTTGCCATGAGTGATCAAGGAGTCTCTCTTCTTTCTTCTTGGACTCTATCTCTTGATTTTCCAAGTGCGTCTTTGCCAAGATTTCTGCAACATCATCAACAAGTTCCTTTCTCGGCTCATTTGGGTTAGTTTCATCAAATGCAACATGTATGGATTCTTCTATGGTTATAGTTCGTTTATTATAGACTCTAAAGGCCTTGCTATGAATAGAATAACCAATGAATATTCCCTCATCAGATTTTGCATCAAACTTCCCTAAGTTATCCTTTCCATTATTCAAAACAAAGCATTTACATCCAAAAACATGAAAATGTGACACATTAGGTTTCCTTCCTTTGTACAATTCATATGGGGTTTTCTTTAAAATTGGCCTTATTAGGGCTCTATTCATAACATAACAAGCGGTGTTAACTGCATCCGCCCAAAAGTACTTAGGAAGATTGGCCTCATTGAGCATAGTTCTTGCCATTTCTTCTAAAGATCGATTTTTTCTTTCTACAACACCATTTTGTTGTGGTGTTCTAGGGGCAGAAAAATTATGCTCAATGCCATGTTCATCACAAAAAGTTTCAAATTCATGATTTTCAAATTCACCACCATGATCACTTCTTATGGATGCAATACAAAAACCTTTTTCGTTTTGGATAACTTGGCAAGTTTTCTAAATGATTGAAAAGCATCATTTTTGTGAGCCAAGAATAATGTCCATGTAAATCTAGAAAAATCATCCACAATCACTAATGCATAGTAATTCCCACCAAAGCTCATAGTTCTAGAGGGTCCAAAAAGATCCATGTGCAAAAGTTGTAAAGGTCTAGAAGTTGAAACTATGTTTTTAGCTTTGAAAGAGACCTTTACTTGTTTTCCTTTTGACATGCATCACAAAGTTTGTCTTTTTCAAATTTGAGCTTTGGAAGACCAATTACTAGTTCTTTAGAAACCAATTTGTTTAAGTGATCCATGTGAATGTGAGCAATTCTTCTATGCCATAACCATGAATCATTTTCTCTACTCATAAAGCATTTAGCATCATTTGAGGAAATGTCATCAAGACTAATCATATATATGTTATTGACCCTATGACCAACAAACTTAACTTGCTTATCATCCTTTCCCTCAATTATACAACAAGAGGAATCAAATATAACTCTATTTCCTTTATCACACAATTGACTAATACTAAGTAAATTATGTTTAAGTCCTTCAACAAGTAAGACATTATCAATAGATGATAAAGGGATCTTACCAACTTTGCCAATTCCAAGAATCTTCCCTTTGTTGTTGTCACCATATATGACATGACCATGTTTCTTGTGTGTAAGGGAGGAGAACTTGGAGCCATCACCGGTCATGTGCTTGGAGCAACCACTATCAAGATACCAACTTGAGCTCTTGGTCTTCAAGCACACCTACAACACACATTCAAGATTTAACTTTTGGTACCCAAATTGTTTTGGGTCCTTGTGTGTTAGAATTAGGTATGGTGCCTTTAGGGACCCAAACCCTTTTGATTCCAACCTTGGTGTTTATGTTCTTTCTAACATTGCAAGTGGATGCACTATGCCCTTTCCTACCACAGTGAAAACATTTAACAAAGGGGCTACTTGAAGTTTTTGAGGAAACAAAGAAGTTTTTATATGATTTTTGATGGTTGTTTGGATTAAATCCTAAACCGGCTTTTTGGAAAACACATTTTTGTCTCCCTAACAACACATTCAAGTTGTCTCTTCCAAAAGTGAATTTTGCAAGAGTGTTGTTCAAGTCTTCAATTTCTTTTTCAAAAGCTTTGCATGATAAACAAGGTAATGATATGGATGCATTATCATGTGAGGAACAAATCATGCATGATGAATTAGCATCTATGAGTCCTAAAGTCTCATTTTCAATTTTAAGTTCATTTATCTCCTTGGTTAAAGTAGAAACTTTCTTTGTCAATAGGGAGATTGTTTTATTGGAAGACAAAATCATTTTTGTGAGCCTCAAAGATTCATCATGCAATTCTTGAAAGGCATCTTGCAATTCATCATAAGAAGGTGGAGGTTCTAGGTTAGAAGAGGTTACCTCGGTGTCGCTTTCTCCACTTTCTTCTCCTTGAGCCATGAGGCAAAGATGGGCTTCCTCATTTTCTGAATCATCGGAAGAGCTTAAGTCATTATCCTCCCAAGCTATATATGCTCTTCTTCCTTTCTTTTCCTTGGAGGGTCTTTTCTCAAACTTCTCTGTCTTCTTGAGATATATAGGACACTCCATTTTCATGTGCCCCGATTTTCCGCATTCATAGCATTTTGGAGGAGTGGAGGATCCTTCTCCTTTGTGATATGCTTTCTTTTGAGGAAACGGTGGTCTTCTTTGAAATCCCTTTTTCTTCAAGAATCTTCCGAATTTTCTCACAAGGAGACTAAGATTCTCCTCACTTAACTCAATATTTTCAGCATCCTCTTCACCATCTTCATCATCATCTTCAAGTAAGGGAGAGGTGGCCTTGAGTGCAATTCCTTCTTCTTTTTGTCATGTTCTTCATTTTGATTGAGCCTACTTAGTTCCAGCTCATGCTCTTGAAGTTTTCCGAATAGGGTGGCTAGAGACATGGTTGATAAATCTCTTGATTCCGCAATCGCCGTTACCTTGGGTTGCCAATTCCTGCTTAGACATCTCAAGACTTTGTTAATAAGATCCTCATTAGGAAATGTCTTTCCAATGAGATGAGATGATTAACAATATGAGTAAATCTCTTTTGCATATCTTGAATACTCTCACCTTGATTCATTCTAAACAATTCATATTCATGAGTAAGAGTGTTTATTCGAGATCTTTTTACTTCACTAGTACCTTCATGAGTTACTTGTAGGGTATCCCACATTTTTTTATGCGGTCTTACAATTTGACACCCTAAAGAATTCATCATACCCCAAAGATGTGGTGATGATGTTCTTGGCTCTCAAATTATATTGAACCTTCTTTTTATCATCATCGGTCCAATCACTTCTAGGTGTATTAATTGTTACACCATCCTTAGTTTGTGTAGGGACAAAAGCACCATTTTCAACTGCGTCCCACACATCTAAGTCAATAGCTTCAATAAAAATTTTCATCCTTTCTTTCCAATAGGCATAACCATCCCCATTGAAATAAGGAGGTCTATTTATAGAAGAACCTTCATTTGAAAAACCATTTGAAGCCATCACTTCTCTTGAAGTTGCTAAGCTCTTTATACAAGAGTCTAGCTCGATACCACTTGTTACCAAGTGGCCTCAATACTCAAGAGGGGGGGTGAATTGAGTAGTTAAAAATAAGTTCACAAATCTTTTGCAAATCGTTTGACAATCAATTTTCATTGAAGCTATTGAATGATCAGAGATAATTGAATAGATGAGTTAGGCACTTTTACAAATGAACGTAATAGCCAAGGAGACAATATTCAAATAAAACAATGAAACAAAGGCACAAAGATAAACAGAGGAGAGTTTAGAGAAACAAACACGGTCGTTTATCCCGGTTCAATCACTACTCCACTTGTGATCTACGTCCAAATCCCCAAGCAACACCTTGAGATTTTCCACTATATCTTCAAGCTTTAATGGGTGCTTGAAAAACCACTACAACCTTGAGCACTCAACAAGATGGGATACCTCACCCAAAAGCTTGAGCTCTATTTTCCAAGGGATACCTCACCCTTACAATACTTGAGGGATACCTCACCCTCACTAATCGAATGTATAAGATTGAAATAGAAGAAGCTCTCTCTAGAGCAAGTGTTTACAAATTGAAGCTCTAATATGCTCTCAAAGATTTTTCACGTTTTTAGTCAAAAAACAGAGCAAGAAATGATTTTAAGAATTGATTCACGTTTTGAAGTATAATGATCAGTTTCTGATTCAAGGTCAACCGTAAACAAAGACCCAACTTGGGTATTTATAAGTTTCTCAATTAATAGAGCCGTTGGAGGTAGTTGGGCATGCATTTAATGCATTTAATATAGCCGTTGGACGTTGTCAGGATGCGTGTAATCGATTACATATCTCAGGTAATCGATTACATTATTGTTCCAACGTTTTCTGAACTTTCTGGGCTCTGTGTAATCGATTACATTCTTGAGGTAATCGATTACATGGCTTCTGACTTTGCTTGTAATCGATTACAATGCTCATGTAATCGATTACATGACTTCTGACTTGCTGTGTAATCGATTACAATATCCATGTAATCGATTACATGGCTCGTCGAACGTGTTCTTTGCCTTTCTGGGCTTTGTGTAATCGATTACATATATTGTGTAATCGATTACATGGCCTCTGACTTGATTGTAATCGATTACATTTACAATGTAATCGATTACAGACCTTCTGTTTGATGTGTAATCGATTACAAACATTGTGTAATCGATTACATTGGCTTTTGAACACATTTTTCAAGTCCAATAACGCTTGTAAGTCATTTCCAACACCTCAAGATACTTGATTTAAACATAAATCATTTTAAGAGTGTTAGATTTAAAGTTGAAACTCAAGTCTTATTGAAAGCCATGTTTATTTTTGAAATTTCCCATTTATTTTGAAATCATATATATTGAAAAACCATTTGAGAAATCTTGAGAGCATTTAACATTAAAATCCTAAGTCTTATAACTAAATAAACCTTCTGTCTTCTTTCTTTTGATCTTGATTTTTCCTTTTGTGCTTGATCTTCTCTTTTGCTTTTGTTATCATCAAAAACCTTTTGACATGCCTTAGAGACATAAGCATTCACAGATCGGATAGCCCATGAACTAGGCGATGACCCAATGACCCAACTCCCTCAAATCAGGTTTGCTGATGTGGACAATGACGCCACCTAAGTTGTCTACGTGTCCCCTGTGCTGACATGGCAGTGCTTCCGGTGAGATCTTTCTATTTTTGAGGTTTTTTTTTTCAATTCAATCCCAAAAGAGTACCTTTTGTTGTTATTCTTCTTTGTCACTGTGAAAAAAGTCTGATGTTGCTTAGTCCATTCCAATTTTACTCAATGGTTCAAACTACACTCACTGAGTTAAGGTCATGCGTGGCTTTCTAAAAGGCTGAAAACTTTGGCAAT
The DNA here is from genome assembly GCA_029884595.1 of Ormosia semicastrata. Taxonomy (NCBI): domain Eukaryota; kingdom Viridiplantae; phylum Streptophyta; class Magnoliopsida; order Fabales; family Fabaceae; genus Ormosia; species Ormosia semicastrata. The sequence goes on along the minus strand of JAQQTO010000042.1, from coordinate 16,310,717 downwards.
ATTTCATAGGTGATATTACTTGCCTTGTCAAAGCTGAAGATGACACTGATGAGAAATATGCTAAAAAATTAGAAGATTGGGATAGTAAAAATCATCTTAATATCACTTGGTTCCGAAACACCTCCACTCCCAGTATTCATATGCAATTTGGACACTTAGACACTGCCAAAGAGGTATGGCATCATCTAAAAAATAGATATATAATTTCTGATTTATCTCATTAATATCAGTTGCTAAAGGAACTCAACAATCTGAAACAAGAACCCAGTCAAGTTGTGTATGAGTTCCTGGCTCAGATGGAAGCTATTTGGGATCAACTGATTCTGTGTGAGTCAACCTTGAAACACAAAAGTGATGTCAAACTATATGAGAAGGATCGTGATCGTACCAGGCTCATCCAGTTTCTGATGGCTCTCACTGATGACTATGAGCCTGTTTGAACTTCCCTACTATATCAAGATCCCCTACCCACACTTGAGGATGCACTTTCTCATCTGAATTCAGAAGAAACTAGATTGGGTCTTTTTTTTACCTAAAGTAGATTTAGCTCTTGCAGTTACTCATTAGAAAGGCACATTCTGTAGTCACTACTACAAACCTAGTCATGTTTTTGTTTGATGTCCCATCATAGAGTGCCACATTTGCAAGAAGAAGGGTCATATTGCTCTTACCTGCCCCTTTAAATTATGTAGATATTGCAAAGTTACAGGACATTTGATTGAGCAGTGCCCTAGTCGTCCACAGAACTTTACTCTTCCATAAAGGTCTAATCAGAGAAAGTTTCAACATCATACTAGCTCCTCCTCCAAGCCTGTAATTGCAACTTTGATTGCCGATGATGCCTCAGATTCCTAAATCTTTCTTTCTACTACTGATCTTGAGTCTCTTCTTAAGTAAGTCCTTTCTCAATCTAGTAATACTCCTACTACCTTAGCCATTACCACAGGTAATAATCGTTGGTATTTTGATTCTGCATGTTGTAATCATATAACTTCCTCATCCTATGCATTCTCTTCCCTTTCTTCTAGAGATACCATTCATTCCATTCATACTGCTGATGGGTCTCTAATGGAAGTAAGTCATAAGTGTCCTATCTTTCTACCTATCCTTACCATATTAAACATTTACCTTATTTCTAAATTAAACTTTAATCTTATCTCTATTGGCCAATTGTGCGACCTTGGTTATATACTTACTTTTTCTTTTGCTGGTTGTTCTATGCAAGATCGACAGACGAGGCAGATAATTAGGAATGCTCATAAAGTTGGATGATATTTTGAGCTCACTGTCCTCCATGGTCCTCCACCTCTTATGTCAACTATTTGTGCTGCTTCTACTACTTCTTCTCTTCAATTGTGGCATAAACATTTTGGTCACAGTTCTCATAGCAAATTACATCATCTTATTTCTCAAGGTATCTTAGGATCTGTTAAAGAAGAATCTTTGCAATATACGTCTCGTCAAATAGCCAAACAACCTGCTTTATTTTTTTTAATAAAAGTACTTCCATTTCTGTTTTCTCCTTTGATATTGTTCATTCTTATATTTGGGGTCCAACTCCTACACCCACTATGGGGGGTTATCAATATTTTGTGATTTTTATTGATGACTATTTATGTTTTACCTAGATATATTGAATGAAAAATTGTTATGAACTTCCTCAATCTACATTACCTTTGTTGCTATGATTAAAACTCAATTTTTAAAGACAATTAAGGTTTTTCGTTGTAACAATGCCTCAGAATATCGTGATTCAAAACTACTCACTTTTCTTACTGAACAGGGAACCCTTTCTCAGTTTTCATGTCCTAGTACATCCCAACAAAATGGTCATGCTGAAAGAAAGCATTAGCACACTCTTGACTCTGTTCGAGCTATGCTTATTTCCTCTTCTTGTCCTAAACGTGTGTGGAGTGAAGATGTTCTTACTGCAATCTATGTTATCAATCATCTCCATTCCTCTGTTCTTAGCAATGTATCTCCTTATAAACGTCTTCACTTGAGACCTCCAAACTACAATTCTCTCAAAGTTTTTGGTTGTGCCTATTTTGTTCTTCTTCAACCTCATGAACACACTAAACTTGAACCCTGTGAACATCTTTGTTGCTTCTTTAGTTATGCTACTGAGCACAAAGGATATCATTGTTGGGATCCAATCTCTCAGTACATTCGTATTTCTCGTCATGTTGTCTTTTGGGAAGATACTTTATTCTCCACATTGTCTCCATTCAAGTCTATTCCTTCCACTTCTATCCCCTTGTTCACTACACCATCTATTGATCTTTTTCCACATGATTCTAATCTAGAGTCTTCAAATGTGTCTCAGATAGGTTCTCCACCTCCAGGTTCCTTTTTTGATTCTCCTAGTTAGCTCTCATCATAGGTTGAAGTTACGAATCATTCCACTGACACTATCCCGGTTGTTGATTCTACATCTGACACTGTCATTCACCTTCTCGGGTAAGAAACCTTCTCACCTACCTTCATGATTATCATTGTTTTTCTACCATGCTTCACCTTCATGAACCACAGACATATTCAGAGGCATCCACTGATCCTCGTTGGCTATAAGCTATGAATAAAGAATTACAAGCTTTGGAGAATAATGGTACTTGAGAAATTATTGATCTTCTTTTTAATAAGGCTCTTGTTAGATGTTAATGAGTTTACAATATTAAAACTCGATCTAATGGATTTGTTGATCATTACAAGGTCTGCTTGGTGGCCAAAGGTTTTACTCAAGAATATGGGATTGATTATGAAAAAACCTTTGCTCCAGTTGCTCGTCTTACTTCAGTTCATACTCTTCTTGCTATTGCTGCGACTCACACCTGGACTCTTAATCAAATGGATACGAAGAATGTCTTTCTTAATGGTGACTTAGAAGAAGAATTCTATATACAACCACCACCAAGTTACTCTTGTCCACCTAATAAGGTCTGTCTTCTTCGCAAATGTCTTCTTCGCAAAGCCTTGTATGGTCTTAAACAAGCTCATCGAGCCTAGTTTGCTAAGTTTAGATCCACCAATAATCAACTTGGATACTCCTCTAGTTCTCATGATTTAGCACTCTTTATCCGTAAGACTGATAGTAGCACTGTGTTACTGCTTCTTTATGTTGATGACATGATTTTTACAAGTGATGATACTTCTGGTATTGCTAATATTAAAGAATCTTTGAGCCGCAATTTTAAGATGAAGAATCTTAGTTCTCTCAGTTATTTTTTAGGTTTTGAGGTTCTTTCCTCTGTTGATGGTATTTATTTATCCCAAACTAAATATATTTCAGATCTTATTTATAGAGCCGATCTCTTAGACAGTCGCACTGAGTCTACTATTTTAGAACCTAATGTCAGGTTTACACCTCTGGATGGTACTACACTTGATGATCCTACTTTCTATCAGCAGTTGGTTGGCATCTTGATTTATCTTACTGTTACTCATCCAGACATTTCATATATTGTTCATCTAGTCAATCAATTTATGTCAGCTCCACGCACTACTCATTATACTGCTATTCTATGTATTATTCGGTATATAAAAGGAACTCTGTTTCATGGGCTTCATTTCTTAGCCAACTCCTCCTTGTTTCTCCAAGTTTATTCTGATGCTGACTGGGCTGGAGATCCCACTGATCATCGATCCACCACTAGCTACTGTATCTATCTTGGTGATGAAAGTATTTCATAGCAAAGTAATAAACAGATTTTAACTGCACGTTCTAGTATTGAAGCAAAATATTGAGCACTAGTTGACACCACATCTAAGATACTTTGGTTATGTTGGCTTCTTGATGACTTGGGTATTTCTCAATCCTCTCCCACTACTCTTTACTATGATAATAGGAGTGCTATTCAAATTCATCATAATGATGTTTTTCAAGAGCGCACCAAGCATATTGAGATCGACTGTCACTTTATTCATCAACACATTCTTCGTGGTGCTCTTCGTCTCCTTTCCATTGGCACTTTTGATCAGCCAACTGATCTATTCATCAAAGCTCATCATCTTGGAAGATTTTGCACTTTGGTTTCTAAACTCAAGTTGGTTTCTTCTACACCCTCTTGAGTTTGAGGGGGCATGTTAGCATGATTAATTGTGATTGATCATAATTATTTTTAAGGATGCTTGTAATTGATTTAGTACATAATTAGTTTGATTCGGTACATAATTATAATTTATTATTTTCCTTTTCTATACATGAGCATTTGTGTATAAAAAGGTTAGTCCTCTTGTATTTATTCATTAAAAAATATACACATATTATTAATATTTGTCTCCCTGTTTCTATTTCTAACTGATGGAATTGACACACCAATGGAGAGAGTTATTTCTAAGGCTATGGCAGCTTTAAGGGAATTGAAACATGCAAACAAAATTCCACTTCAAAGCTCTGTGAGTAATCTGCCTAGGAATCTAAGTCCAAAGTGTTGGTTCCCACCTATTGGAGATGCTTACTGCTTAAATACTGATGCAGTTGAGTTGGGTGATAATAGATGGGGAATTGGTGTGATTATTAGAGATGGGGAGGGTAATGCAATGACAGTAACTACTTGAACCATTTCTCAAATGTTTAGTGGAAAAATGGTTGAGGCATAGGGTGTTAAGTTGGGTTTGATGTTTACTGCAGATCTATAATTTTGGAATCTATTCAAAACTGAGTTTTGAGGGTTACTTGAGAAGGTAAGCAATGGTGGTTTTCTCTATGGCGCAGCAGCAACCGTTTGAAGAGTGAGGGGGTACCTGCAAAAGGCACTCTGACACTCAAGTTAGTGGCTTCTCAAGGAGGATAATGTGTGATGGAATTAGGGCATACTTTTGTCCTCTTGTTTAGCCTTTATATATAGACGTATGAGCATGTAAAAAATGTAGGAGATTTGAGCAATGCAGTGCATACTGTACACTGTCCCCTTGGGATGTGAAAAGTTGTTACTCCGTATGACATGTCCCCTCTCTCTGAGTGGATTGGTGTCTCCTCTTTTTTGTTGGAGAGAGGGGCAACATGCTTAGTCCAGTCCTCTTTTTTAAGATATCAAGTAAATAATGCAAAATTTTTTGAAAATGAGAACAGGTTAAGAGAGATGCCTTTAAGCTTATTAGCTTATTTCCTTAGGTTTAATGTAACTTAAGGAAGAGTAATAGAACTTAAGTGATAATTTTAGGTGTATGGAATATTAAGGAATGATGAGATAAGGACTGAAATGAATCCTAGGATTTTCTATAACATCTTTGCAAGTTAAGAAACTTGATTTTGTAAGATCAAAGTATTCCTAAGAGATATAATGTTTTCATCTAAATATCTAGTCCATCCTTATCTCTCCACCGCCCTTCACCTTTCCACCTTTATCTTTGACTTTCTTTTCATTCAATTTCTCTCATTTCTCATGTAGGGCAACAGAGGAAAGAATAGAGAAAAGAAAAGGGAAAGAAAGAAAAGAAGAGAATAAGGAAAGGAAGAAAGGGGAAAAGGAGATATCAAGGAAAAACAAGAAGAAAGCTTGAGTATCAACCACATAACTTGAGGTAGGGGTGATTGTTTACTTAGCTCTTTCTTTTTTTACACCTTCTTGATGCATGATGCATGATGCATGCTTGTTTAGGTAGAAAATGGGTTTTTAGGTGTTATTCAATGATTTGAGTTAAGTGAACTCATTAGGAACTTGAGATGTGTTTTATATTGAGTTAATACATACACGGTTGTGGTTTTCAAACTTGTAAATATCCTTATAACCTCATGATTGTGAGTTTGGAAAATAGGTTTGGATGATTCACTTGTTGTTCATAAATCCATGATTTATTGATTTGAGATTTTGCTTGAGAGTTTTAACATGTTTGGAGACCATGTGTGAGGTTGAAAACTATCTAGGACCTGTGTTTGAGGGCCAAGAATTGGTTAGAAATTCAATAGAACGGGACATCAGAGTCTAGTGCGAGCACCCAGAAGTTGGGCACTTAATCACCCAAGGCCAGAGAGCGGAGGCGTGTAGTGAGTGCTTAATCGTGCATGGGCATAGAGCCAAAGTACTGAGTGATTGATTGCTCAAAAGTTAAGCAACTAAACGCCCAATGAAGAAAAACTGGGAGGGTTTCACTGTCATAGAGTGCTTAAGTGCTGGAAAAATGGGCAATCAAGCGCCCAAAAACAAAATGCTTTATGTGTTTCTTTTTTAGGATATGGAGTTTCCTGCTTGTTAGGATCTTTTATACATGCTTTTTAGTGCGATTTAAGACACTATTAGATATATTTTATGAAGAAAATAATCACCTAGTATATATGTAAAAGAATAAGCTTTTGTGCATCCAATGGTTGTGGATTGACATAGGTATGTTACTATTCATTAAAGAGCAATGATTTTGCACTCGGTATCATATGGGATGTGATGATGTGGTACATGCTGTTTGACTTTTGCTCCCTTCTTTATTGAGGTTGAGCTATGATGATTTACTAGAAACATGAATTGCTCCTTTATAAGATAAAGTTGAGTTGAGAGCGCATGCTTACTAGTTTTTACTTTTTCACTTAGTTGAAGTCTTGGGATGAGTTATTATGGTGTGTATATGAGATTTGAATATACACATTTGCTATTCCTATGTATTTGTAATCTTATATGGTGTGCACAATCATTTGGCCGGAGGATTGTAGGTGTAACACCCTGGAAAACATGATAGAGTTGTATATGGTTACGGAGATAGCTTAATATCTATTTATCATGCCTGTTATGTTTTATGACTGTCAAAGCACATTTAGGTACTTTGCTATAACACTATGTGTGAAATATAGTTGTTATTTACTCTAGAAGTGACATAAATTGCTTAGTTAATGGAAATAAATGTGGAAAGTTTGTTTCTATGTCACAAATGTGTGAACTGTGCTACAATTAAAGTTTAAGGTTAATCAAAGTTAGTTTGACAATTTTAAGCATACTAGCTATGTGTTTTAATGCTGGTTTGACTAGCAGCTGATATGGAAAAATAAGGAAATGGTGAAACAAGATTTTTAATGAATTTTAACATTTATTTTAAATCTTGTTGGAAGCTATAAATCTGGATTTAGTGAAATCTACGTGTTCTTAGCAGATCGGGGTATCAGTACCTATCCAAGAGAAGTCAAATTTGACTTCCCTTGTTAAATATCCCACGACTAGGAGATTTGAGAAACAGAGAAGAGAAGAGAAAAGAAAGAAAAGAAAACATAATAGAGAAATCGAAGAAGGAAGAGGAATCAAGTGGAGCTTGGATCCACCCTTGACTACATCTTCTTGATCTTGAGGTAGGAGAAAATCTTTTTCTTAACTTATTTTCCTATTCTCTTCATCTTGTTCATGAGTTTTGGCTTGATGTGGTGAGTTAGGTTTTGAGTTGTTTTTAGTTGTTTGGGCTTGAATCTTGTTGTAGAATTTGAGGATGGCTTGTTCAAGAGTTGTTGGGTGCATGGAAATGGATTTTTAGCCCTTGTATACCTTTAAATTCCATTTGTGTTGAGATTTGGGGTTTTAGGTTTTGTAATTGATGATTATCCATGATCTTTGGTTTAGAGTGAAATCAAAGTGGAATAAGAGTTGTTATATGTAGATGAACCTTGTGGAAGGTTGGAAATCACTTGGATATGAAGTTTGAGTGATTGGAGGATGTGAAAGAACCAATGGAACAATTTCACGATTTTGCAGAAGCTGCTGCAATGTTTCAGGTTAATAAACACGGCCCATGTCCGAAAGCACGAGGGGGGTAGTGTCCCTCTCTACCAGTTGAAATTCATGAACAGTGCTCACAGAGCAAGACACGGGGAGGGGGGCATGTAATTAGACATGGCTCGTGTCCGAAGACACTGGGGGGCATCTAATGAGACATGACCCATGTCTGAGGCCAAAATATTCAAAAATGTCATTTCTTATGTTTTCAAGTTCTTGTCTTGATAGGATCATTATTATATTTTCCTAAAGTGTGTTGAGACTCTATTAGGAGTATTTAATGAAGAGTAAATGTGTTAAATCAAGTTGATTTGTAATGTTGATTATGAGAAATAATTTGACATAGTTGTATATACATATATTGTGTATTGTGTTGGATTGAGGAAATGAGTTTTCCTAAGTGTTGGAATCACTCATGTATGCTCTTTTAAGAGTGTTAAAGTATTTCTATAAGTATTTGATGAAGTGTGTGTGAGATAAGCTTGAGATGCATATAAATCAATTGTGATGCTAATTATAGAAGGTAATTAGTGATTGTTTTGCATGAGATGTTTGAGAAACATAATGAAGTGAGTAATATTCTCTTTGTGTTGTTTGAAGCATATTGGGGTGCGTAATATCCTCCCTATGTTGTGAGTAATAAGGTGAGTAATATTCTTATTACATTGTTGAGTAAAGAGATGAGTAATATCCTCTTTGCTTTGTTTGATCAGTGGAGGTGAGTAATATCGTCTGTTTGTTTTAATGGATGGTGTTAGTGAGACAAATCCTTACTATGCCTAATAAACCATGACATATCATAACATATCCTAGAGTAGTTGAGGTGGGTGATATCCTCAATATGTCTGAGGGCTCATGACATCTTGAAACTGCATTCATTCTTAGGACTTGCATAGACATACACATCAGACATAATTAGGCATAGCATAACAATTGTATGGGCAGTTGCTATCATAACATAAAAACATGACATCGCAATTGTATGGGCAATTGTGTACTTTTGTGATTGAAGATTTAGCTTTATGGTTGAATAATCTTTATGATTGTATAAATTACTGGTATTGGAATACTTTGACTGAGATATGTTTTCTCACCTTGATTGTGTTGCCATGTAAATCCAGGTACAAGTTCTTCGAAAAGGAAGAAGAAGATGTATGAGGACTAGCATAGTATAAATGCTGTTTTGAGCTGAGCTTATATATATGTTTTATATTTGCTTAGTTGTTTAGAGTTATGTATAACAGTATGCCCTTTTGAGGCTGTGATGTATATATATAATTTTTATTATCGTGGCTCTCCATATTTACTCATTGTGTATGAATGATATGAGTTTAGTTTGTTATTGTATGTTAAAACTAGCATGGTCGGTATTGATTATTCTTTTATATGATGATATATATGGATAGTAAATATTGGGATATTACATTTTGATATCAGAGTAGTTCATCCTGTTGAGCCGAGGTATGGACTGATTATGCTTATGCATGTGCAGTGATGGTTATGCATTTCTTATCTTTTACATATGATTGTTTGAGTATAAATTGTATAACTTGCCTTTGACGTGTCTGCTTTGGCTACTGTCGCACGATTACATGATATTGAGCCTAGCTAACTCAATATGGATTGTTCTGTGTTTACAGAAAACTATGGTAGCACGAGGGCGACCGTGTAGGAGCCGGAATAAGGATTCTAGTAATGAAGGTACAGAGATGGCCACAACTATGATGGCAATGGCCAATGCCATGAAGCAGCAGACTGAGCAAGCAGCAGCAACTACAAAAGTGTTAGAGAGGTTGGTACCTTAACAGTAAGTACCACCACAGGTACCACCACCAGCCCAGGAGGTACCAGTTAGGAGAAATTAGAATTTTCTTGACATTTCGGAGTTCAAAAAGATGAATCCTCTGATGTTTAAAGGTGAATATGATATGGTTAAAGCAGAAGAGTGGTTGACTGAGTTATAGAAGATTTATAAGGTCATGGTTTGTTCAGAAGAGCAAAGAGTTTCCTTCACTTCCTTCATGTTGGGAGGGGAAGCGGAGCAATGGTGGCGAAGTACTAGGAGACTACAAGAGACAGCAAGGACTTTGATCATATGGGGAGTGTTCAAGGAGACCTTTTTAGAGAAATAATTTCCATAAAGTTTGTAGGATGACAAAGAAAGGGAATTTTTTAGTCTTCGTCAAGAGTACATAACAGTTGGACAATATGAGGCAAACTTTCACAAGTCGTCCAAGTTTTCTTCTCAGTTTAGGCATAATCCAAATGATAACTAGAAGTGTGTCAAGTTTGAGTCCTGGCTGAGAGGGAATGTAAGAAGGGCTGTGAGACTTTTAGAAATTAGGGATTTTCCATCCTTGGTGAGCAAGTGTAGGATTTTGGAGTCTAATAATCTCCAACTTTAGGTAGAGCTAAATTTGCAAAGCCCTCAGAAGAAGAAGAAGATGAATGGTGGATATGGGAAAGGTAGTCCTAAATCGAGTCACCCACAAGAGAAAGGCCAATATGTTCAGAGGGATGACCGACAAGAGAAGTGTACCAAGTGTGGCAGGTACCACAGGGACAAAGTTTGTATAGTTGACCAGATCAAGCATTTTCAGTGTGGCAAGTTGGGATACTATGCCAAGAATTGTCCACAGAAGGAAGAAGACAGGAGGAATGTTAGACTTATCGCATGGGGAAAAGTCTTCAATCTGCAAGATGTGGAGGCGTTACCATCTTCTGGTTCAGGAACAGGTAAGCACAAGGTTGTACTTGTTGAGTAATTTATTTTCTTGAGGTTTGGCTGCACCTATTGTTGTGTGTAAGTTGTTTTGACTTCTTACATTAGGTAAACTAAATTTTGGAGATAAAATTTTAAAAAGGTGGAGAGAAATGTAACACCTAGGAAAACATGATAGGCTTGTATATGATTACAGAGGTAGCTTAATACCTGTTTATCGTGTCTATTAAGTTTTGTGACTATCAAAACATGTTTAGGTACTTTGCTGTAACACTATGTGTGAAATATAGTTGTTATTTGCTCCAGAAGTGACTTAAACTACTTAGTTAGTGGAAATAAATATGGAAAGTTTGTTTCTAGGTCACAAATATATGAACTGTGCTACAGTTAAAGTTTAAGGTTAATCAGAGTTAGTTTGACATTTTTAAGCATACTAGTTATGTGTTTTAATACTGGTTTGACTAGCAGTTGATATGGAAAAATAGGAAAATGGTGAAACAGGATTTTTAATGAATCTTAGGATTTATTTTAAATCTTGTTGGAAGCTAGAAATCTAGATTTGGTGAAATCTAGGTGTTCTTAACAGATCAGGATTTTGGTACCTATCCAAGATAAGTCAAATTTGACTTCCCTTGTTAAATATCCCACGGCAAGGAGATTTGAGAAACAGAGAAGAGAAAAGAAAACAGAAGAGAGAAACCAAAGAAGGAAGAGGAATCAAGTGGAGCTTGGATCCACCCTTGACTGCATCTTCTTGATCTTGAGATAGAGGGAAACCTTTTTCTTAACTTATTTTCCTATTCTCTTCATCTTGTTCACGAGTTTTGACTTGATGTGGTGAGTTAGGTTTTGAGTTGTTTTTGGTTGTTTGGGCTTGAATCTTATTGTAGAACTTAAGGATGACTTGTTTATGAGTTGTTGGGTGCATGGAAATGGATTTCCAACCCTTATATACCTTTAAATTCTATTTGTGTTGAGATTTGGGGTTTTAGGTTTTGTAATGGATGATTATCCATTATCTTTGGTTTAGAGTGAAATCAAAGTGGAATAAGAGTTGTTATGTGTAGTTGAACCTTGTGAAAGGTTAGAAATCACTTGGATATGAAGTTTGAGTGATTGGAGGATGTGAAAGAACCAATGAAACAGTTCCACGGTTCTGCAGAAGCTACTGCAGTGTTTCTGGTTGAGAAAAACGGCCCGTGTCCGAAGACACCGGGGGGGAGGGGGAGGTAGTGTACCTCTCTGCCAGTTGAAATTCGTGAATAGTGCTCACAGAGCAAGACACTAGGGGCATGTAATGAGACATGGCCCGCGTCTGAGGGTAGAATCTTCAAAAATGTCATTTTTGATGTTTTCAAGTTCTTAGCTTGATAGGATCATTATTATATGTTTTCAAAAGTGTGTTGAGACTTTAATAGAAGTATTTAATGAAGAGTAAATGTGTTGAATCAAGTTGATTTGTAATGTTGATTATGAGAAATAATTTGACATAGTTGCATATACATATATTATGTATTGTGTTGGATTGAGGAAATGAGTTTCTCTAAGTGTTGGAATCACTCATGTATGTTCTTTTAAGAGTGTTAAAGTACTTCTATAAATATTTGATGAAGTGTGTGAGATGAGTTTAATATGCATATAAATCAATTGTGATGCTAATTATAGAAGGTAATTAGTGATTATTTTGCATGAGATGTTTGAGAAACATAATGAGGTAAGTAATATCCTCTTTGTGTTGTTTGAAGCATATTGGAGTGTGTAATATCCTCTCTATGTTGTGAGTAATAAGTGAGTACACGTTGTTGAGTAAGGAGGTGAGTAATATCCTATTTGCTTTGTTTGACTAGTGGAGGTGAGTAATATCCTCTGTTTGTTTTGATGGATAGTGTTGGTGAGTCAAATCCTCACTATGCCTGATAAACCATGATATATCATAACATATCCTAGAGTAGTTGAGGTGGGTAATATCCTTAATACGTTTGAGGGCTCATGACATCTTGAAACTGCATTCATTCTTAGGACTTGCATAGATATACACATCAGATATAATTCAGCATAGCATGGCAATTGTATGGACATTTGCTATCATAACATAAAAACATGACATTGCAATTATATGGGAAATTGTGTACTTCTGTGATTGAAGAGTTAGCTTTATGGTTGAATAATCTTTATGATTGTATAAATTGCTGATATTGGAATACTTCTACTGAGATATATTTTCTCACCTCGATTGTGTTTCCATATAAATCCAGGTACTAGTTCTTCGAAAGGGAAGAAGAAGATGCATGAGGACTAGCATAGTATAAATGCTGTTTTGAGCTGAGCTTATATATATGTTTTATATTTACTTAGTTGTTTAGAGTTATGTATAACAGTATGCCATTTTGAGGTTGTGATGTATATATATAACTTTTGTTACTGTAGCTCTCCATATTTGCTCATTGTGTATGAATGATATGAGTTTAGTTTGTTGTTGTATGTTAAAAGTAGCATGGTCAGTATTGATTATTCTTTTATATGATGATATATCCGGATAGTAAATATTGGGATATTACAGTAGGTATGTCCAAGAATTATTTGAATAATAACTAGTCTTAGATTCTCAGAGCGGAGGCTCCTAAGGCTAGGGTTGCTGGTATTATGAGGTGGTATCACTACACTCACTATTATGAGAAGGAATAGTCCACTCATTACCAGGTAAGTTAAGGAGGTAATATATTCCCTCCCTACCTAGAAAAATACAAGGGAACCTGGTTCTTGGGAATATGCAGGTTTCATGACATTGCACAAACACTATCATAACATATTTACATTTCAAAACCATTACCTTAGGGCATATTGATCGCCCTACGTGTGATTATGTATTAATTTAGGCGATATTACCACAAGTGCATGGATCGAACAAGTAATAAAGAGTGAGTAGAATATTGTTCCCACGAGGAATTAGTTTACTAAGTACCACTTCTCTAATATTAATACTATCTAGGCAACCAATAATTAAGAGTGATTCAAAACAAGACAGAAAATTATAAAAGAAAAAAACACACAAGAACGCACGAGATTAAGAGGGAAAAGAGATAACAAATCACACGAATACAAAACACATTAAGCATGCAAATAGACAAAATTAAAACACTAGGGATCTGACTTCACTTAATTCAACATTCTATCATAGATAATAGAGTACCTTTGGAACCTTCATTCTAATTAATTTCTAGTCATTCAATTGATAGGAAGAAATCTTTAATTAATTAAAATCTAATTCCTTGGCGAGTTGATTCTATTTAATTATCAAAGCCTAGTCAATTCCTTAATCTAAACCCGAACTCTTAAAAGCATGACCTTCACTCTATGGATTCTCATGGAAAATACCACAATTGTCCCACACAACTATAACCTCTATTCCTATATGATTATAAATCATGACACTTATTATTTATAGTCTATGTCATATGCAAACCTTCCGATTTTATGCACATCTCACTAGATCAATTTATGAGTGGCCAATTCATAAAAACATTAAAAACCATAATAAGAACTCAAATTGAATAGAAAAGAAATTAATTAAAAATCTAATCTTAATACATGTCGATTGAATCAAGTTACATCTTTATCCTAGAAACACACAAAATTAGCTACATGTGACAAAAAAGAAGAAAAGATAGGAAGAGAAAATAGAATTCATCATGATAGAATTGTAGAGAAGAAACCAAAGCGCCTTCAATAGTGATTCGATCTCCAACTCCATGATTGCTCCATGACGGCTCCTCCTCTTCTCCTAAGGCTCATCCCTCACTTCCTTTGAGCCTCTCAAAACCCTATATTTTTTTTTTTATGTATTTTCTGAACTAAGAGAGAGCTCCTTTGCTAAACTTGTTTTCACCCTTTTATAGAAAAGCTTACAACTTTTCATATCTAACTCGTACAATTTTTCTCACCTTCTATATAGCCGAATATGCCCTCGATCTCAACAGGTTATAGGATTTTCTGTTAGCTTTTCAGTGTCATAAACGGCGCGTTAATCTGATCTTTGTAGCCTAAGATATGGCTCAATTACTGAGAAATGGTTAGGATGTTGCGTGAATCTGAATTTTGCTGCAAATCAAATCTCTTTGAGAATCCTTATCCAATTTTCAACCTAATCTTTATTTAAGATTTTGCATCCAAATAAAACTCTAATTAGCATCTAAGAATAAGATAAAAATCCTTCAAATATTTATCATTAGGAATTTCGTATTTTTTTACACAAAATCTAATGATTTATCCTGAAAATTCAAATATGACTACGTGAAAAGATAATTATTTAAAAATAAATTAAAAATAAAAATAAACAAAAACTAAATAAAAATAAATTAAAAATCCTAATAAATAAATCCAAAAGATGAGTGTATTTTACACTCATCATATATTTTAGGCATGAGCATGCACAAGTATTTACATTTCAATAACAATTGTATGGGCAATTGTTTATCATTGAAAAGAGGTTAATTATATATATAGATTATGCATTGCTTTGTGAATGTTATATAGAGAGAGTATGTTAATATTCCACTAGTATTAATTAGTGACTCATTTACTTGTTGAAATCATAATCTATTGTTAATAAGTTTATTCATAGTGAATGTTTAATTATGTAATAATTGAACACTCTACCTCGGGAAGAGAAAGGAACACTTTTTGACTTTTGTCACCTTTCTAGATGTTATTAAATAGTTTGTTTTTCCCTAAAGCGGCTGGAGTTATCATGATGCCATATATGTGTATATGTTATTGAGAATTGTGAATTCTCACCCCGTTTGTTATTTTCCATGATAAATTCATGTTGATACTCTTCCAAGGGGAAGAAGAAGAAGCGAATGGAATAAATAGTTTTTATTTGCTTTTGAACAAAGCTTGTATATTATTATATTTGCTTTGGTTTGTATAACGTTTTATGTATTACATTATGCCCTTTTGAGGCGAATGTTATATATATAATCTTTTTTTTCCCTCTTGGCTCTTTATAATAATGTATATGGTTATTATGAATCTAGAATGCTTTTCTTACGTTAGAAGAGATGTGGTTAATACTGTTTACTATTGTATATTTGGAATATACTAAGGTATTGGTATTAGGACGTTACAATATCCTCATAGGGAAGTTATTTTATGTATGAAGTGTTACTTGATTGCCAAGTTACCTGGGATTATATATTGGTAATAGCAACTGCTTATTATGACGATGTGTACCCTAAACTAGTTGTTATATAATGATATGAGAATTGTGATATGTCATATAATGCTCTCAGTAGTTATGTGTATATGATGTATAATGTGATATGCATTATATAACTGCTCATTGAAAAGAGTATGCATTCCCAAATAATGGATAAATGTATCTTACTAGAAGAGTAAGGTCCTTATCAATGATGTGGAAGGAAAGAATTCATCTTGCTTGAATAGGAATTGTGTAGCATGTACAACTATTGAGAGTGAGTTGGCTCATGCTTGACAAACAAATTATCTTGTAGGAGGAGGGTCATTTCCCCTCAGAGGAAAAAGGTTTGTTCTTATGGTGAATAGCAGAATATGGTACTTAACATCCTACACCATAACATTGCATTTATATTGCATTGACATGATTTTATAACTAATATTTTGTCAATTTTATGATCATATAAAGAAAACTAGCTTAAAAAAAACCTGCCTCTGAATAATAACTTATGAGATTTTTCAACTTATATTTGTTATTTGTTTTTCAATCCAAGGCAACTAGATTTATTATGATGTCACTTTCATATAGATTTCTGAAATTTCCTAAAATTCTCATCCCTCTATGTTTTTCTATGATATATCTAGAGACTGAAGATGCCACTCTTTAGCGTGTACTTTGTGTTCGTAGAGGGTGACTAGGTGTATTCACTGAAGATGGAGCTAGACTAGGATTTGTGATGTAGGGCCAAACTGGAGGAGTATGATTGTAGTTTAGATCTTAGATCCCCTTTTATTTGTATATACATGAACATATGTTGTTGTATTTGGACATAGATATTTGACTGTTCTGGCTTTACATTACTTTCTAGCTGACTGACTTACCTACCTACTATGGATGACTGTATATGTGGTTACTGATGCCCACTTAGTTACTTTTATGATGTATGTATGAACTGATAATGAATAACACCCAGTGGAAGGCCCAAATGGCCAGAATCTTATTATATGTATATTTCTAATAATTATTTTTAGTTGAATATGCATGAAAGAGTTAGAGTTATTCTAGTTATGACTCACTCCAAAATGGTAGATATGCTCTATAATACAGATTTCCATTGTACTCTGACTAAAATGCTTTTGGCTTGGCTCACCTTGAGAGCTGAATAACTTGATTTAAGATTAAAATAAAGTTAAATATTAGGCAGGAAAGACAAGCCGTTTAAAAGGGGAACAAATAATTCTGAAATACAATATGGTTAACATAAGTCAAGAACTTAACCAAACTGTAATGGGTTATAGCAAAGAAACACGTGATGAACTTTATCCTATCTAGTTCAACTGTTTAGGCGTAAGGTGGACTGTATAAGGTAAGGGGCGTCACAGTAGGTGGTATCTGAGCAATTCATCCTAAACAACCTTAGGGAATGGTCTGATTATGCTACATTTAGTTAAAGTTCCCTTATTTGTGTTATGCAACTAGGATTTCTTGTCTTGAGGATGAGATTTTTGTGTAGTTTAGGAATGCATAATTGCCTAAGATGTGATTGTTAGAAGTTTCTGCCATATTGTTTACATGATATTGAGACTGATCAACTCAATATTTATTGTTCTATGTGTATAGGAACCTATAGCATCCACTCGGTGAAATCATGCTAATGATGACATGGCAGAGTTTATGGGAACCTTTAGGGAGATGGCAGTAGCCATTAGAGAACAAAGTCAAACCATTAATAGAATGTTAAACCAGATCTAAGCTAACTAAGCTAGACCCTAGAATCTTAGAGGTAATGCAAACTTTGTTAATTAGACACCTAAAGAAAATCCCAATTTCCAAGGTCTGTCTAAATTTAGAAAGGCTAGACCTCCCACCTTTAAAGGATAGAGTAACCACATGATAGCAAAAGGTTGGTTGAAGGAGCTAGAGAAGATTTTCACTATTATGAATTGTAGATATGGGCAAAAGATGACTTTTGCTTCTTACATGTTGGTTAGAGAAGCAAAATGTTGGTGGACTGGTGCTAGGAGGTTGCAAGAGGAACTAGGAACCTAGATTACTTGGACAGTGTTTAGGACCACTTTCTTAGAGAAGTACTTTCCTAAGAACATGCAAGAGGCCAAGGAACTTGAGTTCCTGACGTTGGAGTAGGGTAACATGACTATAAGCCAGTATATGGCAAAGATTAAGGAGTTGTCTAAGTTCTCCTCTTACCTTTAGCATAACCCTAACCAAACTAGAAATTTATAAAATTATAAATAGAACTGAGCGAGGACATACTCAGAGCAGTGGGTCTTTTGGAAATTAGAGATTTTCTAACTCTGGTAAATAAGTGCACAATCATATAAAGTTATGATATGCTAGGATCAGTGGGAGAAGTAGGTCAGAGCTTCCAAAAAAGAAAAATATTTGATAACAAGAACAAGAAGGGTCACTTCAGACCGAAGTTTAATAGAACAAGGGTAAGTAGGTGTAGTATGGACCAGTGTGCACCAAGTGTGATAAAAAGCATGGGACCAAACCATGCCTTGTAGGAAAAAGGTGTGTGCTATGAATGTGGACAACCCAGACACCTCTACCGGGACTGAAATCAAAAGGATGGGGTGAAGCCTAACCCCAGACCATAGACAAAAGGAAGAGTGTTCACTTTGAGTGGAGAAGCGGCAACTCAATCTCCTGATCTAATACAAGGTAAGTGCTTATTAGGTAATAATTTCTCAAGTGTGTTATTTTATTAAGGAGTTTCGCACTCTTTTATTTTATTCATTGTGTGAAGAGACTGAACTTGCCTGTGTCAAAACTTCTATATGACTTATCTATATTTACACTAATAGGAAAGCTAGTAATAACGTCCCATACCTATTTGAATTGCTCTATACAGATAGACGATAAGTCCTTTGGTGTCAACCTTATCTATTTGCCTTTGACTGTAATTGATGTTATTCTAGGAATGGATTGGTTATCTACTAACCATGTTATGCTCAACTGTTCAAATAAATCTCTTATCTTGTTATCTAAGAATTCTAATGTCTTGAAATCTTTTGAGTCCTTATTTCTAAATGCCTCCCAAGTTCATCATAGTCTGTTAGAAGGATCTCAATGTTACGTTCCCCTGTTTTCTCTAGAACCTAAAATTGAGCAAGGATTGGATAATATATATGTGGTAAAGGAATGCCCAAAGGTTTTCCCAGAGGAAGTGAGTAGTTTATCTCTAGAAAGAGAAATTGAGTTTACAATATAATTAGTGCTAAGAACATGACCGATCTCTGTAGCATCCTACAAAATGTCTCCCCTAAAGCTAAGTGAACTTAAGAAGCAGATTGAGGAGTTACTAGACAAAGAATTCATAAGGCCTAGTGTGTCACCTTAGGGAGCACCAATGCTCCTAGTAAAGAAGAAGGATGGAAGTCTGAGACTCTATATTAATTACAAACAACACAATAAAGTGATAATTAAGAATAAATATCCCCTCCTTAGAATTGATGATTTGATAGATTAGTTTAGAGAAGCCACATTCTTCTCAAAGATAGATCTAAGGTCAAGATACCATCAGATTAAGGTGAGAATTGAAGACATCCCTAAAATAGCCTTTAGAACTATATATGAGCATTATAAGTACCTTATGATGCCCTTTGGTCCTACAAATGCTCCTGCGTGTTCATGAACTACATCAACAAAATCTTTAGGCAATATCTTGATTAATTTGTAGTGGTCTTCAAAGATGTCATCCTCGTCTATTCCAAGATAGAGGAAGAGCATGAGAGACATCTCAAAATGGTGTTGAAAATCATAAAGGAGAAGCAATTGTTTGCCAAACTAGCAAAATATAAGTTTTGGATATGAGAAATTAAGTTCTTAGGCCATGTAGTATTCCAAGCAGAAGTATCTGTAGATCCCAGCAAGATAGAGGTAGTAGTATAATGGGATAGGCCAAAGAAAATTTCTGAAATTTGGAGTTTCTTAGGACTTGCCATATATTACAGAAGGTTCGTCAAATGGTTCTCTTAGCTGGCCTTGCGACTGACTAAACTTACTCATAAGAGAAATTCCTTTGATTAGACACAAGAGTGTGAAGATAGTTTCCAGAAACTAAAACATAAATTGACTACCACACAATGCTAGTGATCTCAAATCCATAAGAACATTTTGAGGTATATTGTGATGCTTCAAAGAAAGGCTTAGGTTGTGTACTGATGCAAAAAAGAGGAATAGTTGGCTATGCTTCTAGGCAGTTGAGGCCACATGAGGAAAACTACCTACTCATGACCTAGAATTAGTTATTGTGATTTTTGCCCCAAAGATATGGAGGCACTACCTTTGTGGAGTTTAATTTGAAGTTTTTAGTGATCACAAACCCTTAGGTATCTATTTGACCATAAGGAGTTAAACATGAGACAAAGGAGATGAATGGAGTTTCTAAAAGACTATGACTTTGAATTAAATCATCTGGGTAAAGCCAACGTAGTGGCTGATGCACTTAGTAGAAATCTCTACATGTATCCCATATGATTATACAAGAAATGAATCTCCTAGGAAGCTTTAGAAATCTGAACCTATCAGTGACTGTGTTATCACATAGTCTTTATGTCAACAGTTTGAAGGTGGAATGTGATCTTAGGACTCAAATTAGAATAGCCCAAGAGAAAGACCCAGGTTTACAGTCCTTAAAGGAACAAATGCTACAAGGGAATAAAAGGGACTTTAGAGAGGCAACTGATGGAGTTATTATGTTTCGAGGTAGAGTATGTGTCCTAAAGGATGCAGACTTAAGAGCTAAGATTCTAGAGGAAGCCCATAAAAGTAGTTACACCAGTCATCCTTGTGCAACTAAGGGCTTGTTTGGGAAAGCTGAAAATTATAGATTATGCTGATAATTGATTATTATTATAATCGATTATTGTTATAATCGATTATAATCGATTCATTTTTATGTTTGGATGCATTAGCTGTAAAGCGATTTTAAGCTAATATGATTCATTTGGATCATATAAAAAAGAATCGTTTTTATGCATTAAATTATTAAAATAGGTATAGAATGATTAAAAAATTATTTGATTGAGGACAAAATAGTATTTACATATCAAAGTGTAAGAAATAATTTATAAGCTAAAATCATAAGTTTCAATCTTTAGCTTATAATTATTAGCTGAAAAAAGTTTTTATTTTGCATTGAATTTCGTGTAAAAACTTTTTTAAAAAATAATCTTTTTACCCAAACATAATAATTATTTCACAAAATAACTTAATCATCTAAAAATAACTGAATGAGAAAGATTTAATCTTTCCCAAACATGCTCTAAGATGTACGAAGACATTAAGACCATGTTTTAGTGGTCAGGAATGAAGGCAGACATTGCCCAGTATGTGGCAAAGTGTCTGGTATGTCCAAAAGTTAAGATAGAACATTATAAGTCATGAAGACTGATAACTTTAGAAAATGAAGTTATTTCACATGGCTTTGAATGTATAGGAGCATGCTTTCCTTAAATTTACATGACCCAATGGTCCAAATTCATGCATGATCTTGATTCTTTAAGCTTTGTATCTCAATTGTTTAAGAATTTAATTTTTAATGCTTGTAATAAGAAATTGACAAGGATCATGGCTTGATGAGTTAAAGCATTGTTTTTGTTGCAGAAATTCAAGAAGGAAAGACCTTGGAAAAGATATGGAAGCAAAGAAGAGTTCAAAATGGAGAAAGATGCTAATGAGAAGCAAGGGCAGCTAATCCACGCCTAGGCAAGCCAAATCCACGCCTAGGCGTGTTCCTCGCAGTTTATCAGGAATCTCAGGCAGAGACCATCACGCCTAGGCGTGGTAAAGTCACGCCTAGGCGTGACAAGCAGAAGAAAGGCACGTGATCATAACCACGCCTAGGCGTGGTAAATACACGCCTAGGAGTGGGAAAAATCCTGGCACGCGACTTTTACCCTTATATTCTGATTTTTGGGAAATAGGGGGCATTCTGTTTTTGGGACACTCAACCACGAATTTCAGAGAGCAAGTGAGAAAAGGAGGAACCCATTTGGATTGAAGGTGACTCAAGGGAGAATCAAGATCAAGGAAGAGGATCAAGCTTGGAATCTCTCCATTTTTGTCTATTCTTTCCCTTTACCTCTTGAATTGTAACTTGATGGATCATTTGATTTCATGTGTTTTCTTCTCTTTCATGATGTGTAACTAAACCCTAATCTAGGGGCTCTCTAGGATCTTGCTATGGATTTGATTAATATGTGATTAATTGGGTATCCTTTCAATGAATTTGATTTTGTTCATCCATATCTATGCTTAATGCTTGTTGTTGATTGGCCATCAATTGCATGATTTTAGTATTCCAATTGAACTAGAGATAGGGAGTTGTGAATATGGATATGGTATGGTTGATGTATGTTCAATTACATTCTATTGCATTGAGTGTGTTGATTAGCTAATGGGATGGACACATACCCATTAGTCATGCATAGCAAGTGTTTGATAATTGGTCTCAATGAGTGATTCTTATGTTAACTCACATGGACACATAGTGGATTAACTAGGTTTTTCATGGGTAATTGTCCTGGACATAGGCTCTTATCTATTGAAGGTTATCAGCTAACAAATATCATTTCATTGATTGGTACTTGTTGATTGCAATTATTCTTTGAAGTAGCAAGTGAATAGGGACCCCTAGGCTTTAATCATTCTCATCTTCTCTTGTGGAATTAGTGTTTGGTGTTTTCTTATTTTACTTCTCTAAATTGTTATTTTAATTGCAACTCATTCTCACAATTCGTTTGCTTGGATAAAAATTTGTGAATTTTGGTTAAGTTTAACATTCTTCTAATTAATCAATCCCTTGGGACACGATACTCTAGCTCTCCTTTATATTACTTGTCGACCCGTGCGCTTGCGGATTTACGGATCAATTACCAATAAGTTTTTGGCACCGTTGCCGGGGATTGAGTTTAGAATTTGTGTTATTTCTTACAATTATTCACAATTCTTATTTTAAGTTTACTTTGTTGTTTTGTTTTGTTTTTCAGGTACTTAGCTCTTGTATGCGAAGGACTCAAAGTGTATCTCGATTTCCTTACGATCCTGAGATCGAAAGGACTTTTTGTAGATTACTAAGAGAAAGACTAGTACAAGGGAATACTCTTGAATTGGATAGTGACTCGGAGATGGCGGAAGAAGCGAATGCTGAAAGACTCTTGAGAGAGTATGCTACTCCAAATGCTAGGGACATTCGATCTAGCATTAGAAGGCCAGCTGTACAGGCTCAGACTTTTGAGATCAAGCCTGCTATTATCCAGATGGTGCAGAATAATTTACAATTTGCGGATCTTCCCCATGAAGATCCTAATGCTCATTTAGCCAACTTTCTAGAGATTTGTGATACCTTCAAGTATCAAGGGATGACTGATGATGCGGCTCGATTGAGACTTTTCTCTTTTTCCTTAAGAGATAGGGCCAAGGAATGGCTTCAATCTTTACCTGAACATTCCATCACTACTTGGGAAGAGCTGGCTCAGAAGTTCTTGGATCGATTCTTTCCTCCCATGAAAGCAATGAAGTATAGGAATGACATCTTGTCCTTCAGACAATTCGAAGGAGAAACCTTGTATGAGGCTTGGGAGCGATTCAAGGAGTTGCTAAGGAAGTGCCCCCATCATGGTATAGCAAAATGGATGTTGGTTCATACTTTTTACAATAGCTTGACAACCTCCATTAGATCCATAATTGATGCAGCAGCTGGAGGGGCTCTCATGAGCAAGACCGTGGATGCAGCCTACAACCTTTTGGAGGAAATGGCTAATAACAACTATCAGTGGCCGGCTGAAAGAGTTACTCCCAAGAGATTAGCAGCAGGTATTCATGAAGTTGATGCTCTTACATCTCTTACAGCTCAAGTAGCAGCTCTTTCTAAGAAGCTGGACACCATGGGAGTTAATTCTGTAGCAAGTGGAGTTAGTAACTCAGCTGAAATTTGTGATCACTGTGGGGACCTTCATTCAACTGCTAATTGCACAGCTAGCCTGGAAAGTGTGCAATATGCAAATCAATTCCGTCAGCCAATTCACAACAATGTTTTGGGCAATTCTTATAATCCTAGTTGGAAGAACCATCCCAATCTCTCATGGGGTGGTCAAGTTTAAGGTCCTTCCTCTTCTTCTTATCAGAATAGGGAAGCTCCCCGTGCTCCTCTGGGTTTTCAACAACAGAGCCCCCTTCAAGCCCAAACCTCAACATCGACTTCAACATCCAATTTGGAGAAGATGTTTGCTCAGTTTATGACTAGCCAGCAAGAGTACATGTCTAAGACCGACTCAAGGCTTGCTTCGCATGATGCTTTGATGCAAGGTCAAGCAGCCTCCTTGAGAAATCTTGAGACCTAAGTTGGCCAACTTACCCAAGCCTTAAGTAGTAGGCCTCAAGGGAGTTTTCCTAGTGACACCATCAACAATCCTGGAGGTTCTCCGAAGGAGCATTGCAAGGCTATAACACTGAGGAGTGGGAAAGAAATTGAAGGAAATGTAAAGACCAAGTTACTTGAAAAAGAAGTGGAGGTAGCTCAAGATGAAGAAGTTGTGAGCCAAAGGCTGGAGAAGAATAAAGAGCTAGCAGAGAGTAAGGTTGAAGACAAGAAGAAGGAGGACAAACCTTATACACTACCTCCACCTTTCCCCAACTGGCTAGCTAAACAAAAGCTTGATGCTCAATTCCAAAAGTTTTTGGATATTTTCAAGAAACTTCACATAAACATACCGTTTGCTGAGGCTTTGGAACAAATGCCTAGTTATGTGAAGTTCATGAAAGACATTTTGTCTAAGAAGAGAAGACTGGGGGATTATGAGATAGTAGCTCTCACAGAGGAGTGCAGTGCCATATTGCAAAACAAACTACCTCCGAAGCTCAAGGATCCAGGGAGTTTCACCATCCCTTGCACAATCGGTGAGAAATTTTATGGTAAGGTATTATGTGATTTGGGAGCTAGCATTAATCTCATGCCTTACTCTATTTACAAAAGACTAGGTTTGGGAGAAGCTGCACCTACTTCAATTACCTTACAGTTGGCAGATAGAACCCTCATTTACCCGAAGGGGGTTCTTGAAGATGTGTTAGTTAAAGTGGACCAGTTTTTCTTCCCTGCGAATTTTGTCATACTTGATATGGAGGAAGATAGTAAAGTCCCTTTGATTTTAGGCCGACCCTTCCTTGCAACTGGAAGAACCCTTATTGATGTGGAGAAAGGAGAACTTACCATGAGAGTTCAAGATAAACAAGTTACCTTCACTATTTTCAAAGATACCAAGAGCCCTCAAGATCAAGAAGAATGTTCTGTGGTGACAGTAGCTGAAGGGAAGACATCCGAGGCAAGGGATTTAATCTGTGCTCCTGGTGCAAGTCATGAGATCTCTGCGGATGATAGGGAAGAAGTTCAACTGCAGCAGCGGCACGCAAGCAAGATGGTTTACTCATGCAAATCACCCATTAAGGAGGCTCTAACCATGGAGTTAAAACCTTTGCCATTTCATGCATACCATGCTTACTTTGAAGAAAAGGAGGAAGATCCTCCTCCCATAAGCACGTGCAAGTGAAACTGGAAAATAAAGTCCAGCCAGGACTATAAATAAGGCGCTTGTTGGGAGGCAACCCAATTTCCTAACCCTATCTCTTCACTTAGGACAATATTATGCATGCTTTTTCTTTTATTTTGTATTTTTATTTGATTTTGTTTTAGTGTTTTACAGTGCTTGTTTTTCAATTTGAGGCTTTGATTGTTCCTATCATTCCTATGCTATTTCTTACATGTTTGAGAATAAGGAGGGTGTGTTTGATGCATGAATTTGGGGTATTCTGGCGCTGCTGTTTAGAATTTTGCTCCAGAGTACCACACCTAGGCGTGACTTTTACACGCCTAAGCGTGTCCCTCTCAGCTGTTGTAAGGATCTTTCCCAGAGAGTTCCACGCCTAGGCGTGTGTTTTCCACGCCTAGGCGCGATCCTCTCTGTGTTTTCAGGAATTTTGACCTGCGAGCATCACGCCTAGGCGTGATTTTTACACGCCTAGGTGCAGTTTTTGTTCATTCAAAAAAAAAAATTTTTTTTTTAAATTTTAAAAAATCAACGCCTAGGCGTGGTAATGTCACGCCTAGGCGTGATGTGCGTCTGTTGTAGCACAAAAACGCATGCCTTATTTCCCAATTGCTCCTAAATCCCTAATTTTTCCCTTCCCCCTCCAATCTCCTCACCTCTAACCCTAGCCTTCTTTTCTCTCTCCTTCTTCTTCTCACTCCACCGTACCTCCACCGTACCTCTACCGTAACCCCTCCTTCCCTCTTCCTCATCTTTTCTCTCTTCTTTTTCCACACCACCGTAACCCTCCTTCCCTCCTTCTTCTTTCCCTTTTACTTTTTCACTCTCCACCGTAAAAACACTCCACCACAACCCACATTTCCACCGTACCCACCACACGGCCAATACACCATCCTGTTTTTTTTGTTTGTGTGTTTGATTTGGGTTTCTTACTAGTTTCGGGTACCTTGTTAATTTCCCCCTCCTTCCAGGTTAGATTGCTTCTCCATTTCCTGCTCTTTCTATTGTCTTTTAGTTATCTTGTGTTCTTTTTGTGTGTTTTGCAGTTTAAATATAATATATTTGTTGATTGCTCATTATTTGTTAGTTATTGTTTATCTCTGGTTTTAAAATATTTTTGATTTCCATTGGGCTTGTGGCTTGGTTATTTCTGCTGAACAATGACAATGTTACATGTCTATTTGTACTAATCCTCTGCCTGTTGACATATGTGAGGTGTTCCTTCAGTTTGAGTCACCCTGTGGTTGTTCTTCGTATCTGTTGTCATTTTTTTTTTTGGGTAATTGATGTGGTTTGATTCTAAGTTGTGCACTGGCTAAGCTGAGACTTGTTTGCATTGTCACTTGCTTATTTCTGATTGATTGGAACATAACTGGTTGGACCTGTTTACCTATTTCTGATTCATTTGATTTGGGGATAACCTTAGTTTGGATAGTTGGCCCTGTTGACTATGCTGTTTAATGTGTTCCCATTAGTATTTGATTGGCAATACTATGTTGGACCCTGTTGCAATTGCATGCTTATATTTGAACTGATTGGGATCTGATCCATCACTGCTTATTACTGAGTAGGACCCTGTTGCATGCTGTGGTATGTTGCATTATTTTTGGTCCTGCTTGCATTTTTGGTTGGTTATTGACTTGGGTTGCTTGATTGCATTGCATGCTATCTTCTTGGAAGTGACTGATTTCATTACAATTATTCTCAGTCTTTGTTCAAATGATAATAACCAGCCCCTCTTCTTTTCAGGTCATCAGGACCCTGTTGCATGCTGTGGTCATCATTCACCATGTCAAAGCGTCAAAGAAAAACTGTTGAAGCTGGGCCGAGTACCACTGATGACAGTGAAGCAATTCCAGCATATGACCCTGCCTTTTTCATTTCTCAGCAGGCCTTTGACCACTTTTGGAAGCACTTGAGAAAGATCAATATCATACCGGAAAGGGGGTTCCATGAGTTAAATGTGGTGCGTTATCCAGCCATCTCTCGCGCCACAGCTGCTTTTCATTGGCAAACTTTTGCTGAACATCCCATTGAAGAACCAGTGGCTGCAGTGGTGAAAGAGTTCTATGCCAACGTCCATGCTGAGTAAAGATCTTCTACAACTGTTAGAGTTAGAAGACGGACAGTTGACTACTCAGTGGAGCGCATCCGGCAAGTCATGGACCTTGGCCCCCCTCCACTAGTCTGTTCATACAGAGAGTTGCAATTACCTGAGGAGCAAGGGGGCACCCCCTTTAGCACTGTGATGGACAGTATTTGTGACTCTACTTTTTCGGTTCAAGTCCAGAGGAACACTGATAATTCCATCCGCTTTCTCAAGTAGGAGAGTTTGCGCCGTGAGCTGCGCCCGTGGAACCACTTTGTGTGTTCCTGTTTGCTCCCTACTGAGCACAGGTCGGAAATTTATCCTGAGCGTGCCTACATGCTTTATGCAATTTATAATCTTCTTCAGGTGGACACCGCTCAGATACTCTATGATCAAATCCGGCTGTGCATCACCAAAAAGCTTAAATCCTTGTTCTTTCCATTCCTCATATGTCAACTGTGTGCGCATGCAAGGGTGCCTTGGAAGGACACTGAAGTCCGTGTGAAGCTGAAGACACCCATGACAGAACGGGCAGTGTAGACTATTATGACTGCCCAGGAGAAACGCAGGCGAGCCCCGGTCCAACCCCCAATTCCAGATCTCGAGCCTGCTCCTGCACCTACACCTACTCCTGCTCCACAGCCTGTTCCAGTTTTTGATGCCACCTGGGCACACTCCATTGAGCAGCGCCTGGATCGGCAGCAGGAGATGCTGACTACGCAGCAGGAGATGCTGACTACGCAGCAGGAGACGCTGGCTTCGCTTTACCAGGGCATTCATTGGATGGCCTTGGGTCAGGGGCGCCCGATGGATGATTTTCCAGCTTTTCCACCTTTTGCAGCTCCACCAGTTCCAGCTTTACCTCCTCATCCACCTCCCCCACCTGCTGATGATACGGAGATGGGCGCAGAGGGCGATGACCTGTTGGATGAGGATGACTTGATTTGAGGCGCCAGGGCCTATTACTTTCATGCTATTTTCTGCTTTGTTTTTCTGTCTTAACTTTCAGTGCACTGTTTGTACTTATTGGATACATTCCTTATTTTGTATGCAGTGGGACACTGCATGAATTGGGTTTGGGGGAGATTTATTAGTTTCTCTGTTAATTGCTGAATCAGTTTTTGTTGATATATATGGATTTCTCTCTCATTCCTTTGATCTTGTTTTGTTTTTCCAAATTTGTGGATCTAAGCTGAGTGTGCTTGATTGATTAGGATTAATGGGCTGCCTGAATTATGCTCTTAATTGTTGAGAGGCAAGTTGAACTTATGCATGCTAGAATTTTTGATTTGATTATCCAATGATTGTGTGGATCACAGATATGCCTCAATGCTTGGGAAATCACATGTAAAAATTTCAAATATTGTGCGTACACTTTTTGCTATATTAGTGTATGAGTGTATTTCCCTGTTGCATGTATGGTGGATTCTGGAATATGACTGAAATGCATGATTGGAGAAATTTATGATTGGCATGTGTATAGTCAAATTTTGCATCTTAGAAGCTTGTTTGATTCCCTTTTGAGGCGAAATCCTAGGCAATGCGTTCTCAATGAAATGACTAGGGCACTTATTTGGACCGATTGAGCTTTTCAAGCCAACCATGATTGAATGATATCCCTAGTACCCATTTTGAAGCCTAGTGTGCGTGTGTGTGGCCTAATTTTCATTTCTTTAACCCTAATCTCTCCACCCTCTTAAACCATGTTTGTGAAAGAAAAATCTCTTCTCCTCATTACAGGTCCCTTGTTGAGCACATGATTAAGCATTTCTGTTGTTTTGAGCCATAGAGTTGTGTAAGATGCTAAGAATTAATTCAAAAAAAAAATTATGATTACCAGCTTTCATTTAAAAATTGGTCAAAAAAAAAAGAGAAAAAGAAAAAGAAAAAAAATAAGTGGGCTATTGTGTAAATTAAAGCCCTTTTGTTTATGTGATGAGAAAATGGAATAAAGAAGATTGATTCTTCAAGTTGGTTTGTGTTTATGCATCTACATGCTTGACTTAATTCAATGGAAGTGGTTGATTTTGTGTTTGATGTTTGGATTAAAAATCCTTTCCCTTCTTCCTTAGCCACTACCCTTAGCCTTACATTACAAGCTTAAAAGACCCTCATGATCTTTGATTCTGTCTTGCCTACATTAGTGGAGAAAGGGATGAAGGACATTCTTTTGAGAGTGCATGTGCATTTTATAATTCATCCTTCTTGCTCTTCATGATTAGGAAAGGATCTTAAGCTCATGAGCTTAGGAAATCTCCCATGTACAAAAATGGCATAAAAGGGTGAGCATGGTAGTTGAGAATTTCTTGCATATGTGGACCTTGTTGTGAGGTTTGAAAAGTGATTTATGAGGGTATGAATGATAATTGGAAGCTGGATTTGCCCTGGTTCAATTTGCCTCATATTTCTTGACCTTTGGATTGGATTGTGTTTTCTTTTCCTGCTTGGTTTAGTTTGCTCGAGGACTAGCAAAACTTTAGGTTTGGGGGTGTGATAACATCGAAAAATGAAGTTATTTCACATGGCTTTGAATGTATAGGAGCATGCTTTCCTTAAATTTACATGACCCAATGGTCCAAATTCATGCATGATCTTGATTCTTTAAGCTTTGTATCTCAATTGTTTAAGAATTTAATTTTTAATGCTTGTAATAAGAAATTGAGAAGGATCATGGCTTGATGAGTTAAAGCATTGTTTCTGTTGCAGAAATTCAAGAAGGAAAGACCTTGGAAAAGATATGGAAGCAAAGAAGAGTTCAAAATGGAGAAAGATGCTAATGAGAAGCAAGGGCAGCTAATCCACGCCTAGGCGAGCCAAATCCACGCCTAGGCGTGTTCCTCGCAGTTTATCAGGAATCTCAGGCAGAGACCATCACGCCTAGGCGTGGTAAAGTCATGCCTAGGCGTGACAAGCAGAAGAAAGGCACGTGATCATAACCACGCCTAGGCGTGGTAAATACACGCCTAGGCGTGGGAAAAATCCTGGCACGCGACTTTTACCCTTATATTCTGATTTTTGGGAAATAGGGGGCATTCTGTTTTTGGGACACTCAACCACGAATTTCAGAGAGCAAGTGAGAAGAGGAGGAACCCATTTGGATTGAAGGTGACTCAAGGGAGAATCAAGATCAAGGAAGAGGATCAAGCTTGGAATCTCTCCATTTTTGTCTATTCTTTCCCTTTACCTCTTGAATTGTAACTTGATGGATCATTTGATTTCATGTGTTTTCTTCTCTTTCATGATGTGTAACTAAACCCTAATCTAGGGGCTCTCTAGGATCTTGCTATGGATTTGATTAATATGTGATTAATTGGGTATCCTTTCAATGAATTTGATTTTGTTCATCCATATCTATGCTTAATGCTTGTTGTTGATTGGCCATCAATTGCATGATTTTAGTATTCCAATTGAACTAGAGATAGGGAGTTGTGAATATGGATATGGTATGGTTGATGTATGTTCAATTACATTCTATTGCATTGAGTGTGTTGATTAGCTAATGGGATGGACACATACCCATTAGTCATGCATAGCAAGTGTTTGATAATTGGTCTCAATGAGTGATTCTTATGTTAACTCACATGGACACATAGTGGATTAACTAGGTTTTGCATGGGTAATTGTCCTAGACATAGGCTCTTATCTATTGAAGGTTATCAGCTAACAAATATCATTTCATTGATTGGTACTTGTTGATTGCAATTATTCTTTGAAGTAGCAAGTGAATAGGGACCCCTAGGCTTTAATCATTCTCATATTCTCTTGTGGAATTAGTGTTTGGTGTTTTCTTATTTTACTTCTCTAAATTGTTATTTTAATTGCAACTCATTCTCACAATTCGTTTGCTTGGATAAAAATTTGTGAATTTTGGTTAAGTTTAACATTCTTCTAATTAATCAATCCCTTGGGACACGATACTCTAGCTCTCCTTTATATTACTTGTCGACCCGTGTGCTTGCGGATTTACGGATCAATTACCAACAAAGACCTTTGCAACCTTTAGAGATCCCTAAGTGGAAGTGGGACAGCATATCCATGGACTTTGTCATGGGTTTGCCTAGAACACAATCAGGATATGACTCCATATGGGTCATTGTGGATAGACCAACTAAGTATGTCCATTTCTTACTTGTCAAAGCTAACTCTCCAATGGATAAGCTGGCTTAGTTATATATCCAAGAGATTGTGAGGTAACATGGTGTACCCTCCATCATCATATCTGATAGAGACCCTAAGTTCATATCTAGATTTTGGGGAGCTTTGCAGAAAGCTTTTGGGGCTAGGTTGGACCTTGGCACAGCTTATCACCTACAAACAGAAGGCCAAACTGAAAGGACCACACAAACTCTAGATGATATGCTTAAAGCAAGTATCATAGATAAGCAAGGTAGTTAGGATATATATGTTCCATTGGCAGAATTTGCCTACAATAATAGTTATGACGCTCTCTATAGAAGAAAGTGTAGACCACCTTTGTTTTGGTTTGAGGTTAGAGAGAAAATCATATTTAGATCATATTTGGTATAGAAAGCTACAGAACAAATCAAGTTGATTAAAAAGAAGTTAGAAATTATTCAATCTAGGCAAATGAGCTATGCTTATAAGAGAAGAAAACCTTTAGAGATTGAGGAAGGAGAATATGTAATTTTTAGAATCACTCCTATAACTGAGATTTGAAGAGCGTTAAAGCCAAGTAAACAGAGTCCTCATTTCTTAGGTCCATTTCAAATTTTAAAAAGATTGGTTCTGTAGCCTATCAAATAGCACTTCCTCCAAGTCTGTCAAATCTTCATAATATTTTTCATATGTCACAGCTTAAGAAATATAACTCTGACCCTTCACATATAATAGAAAATGAATCAATACATGTAAAAGATGATTTAACTTATAAGATTAAGTCTGTATGGATCATGGATAGAAAAGTTAAGGAACTCAAAGGAAAACACATTCCTCTACTCAAAGTGATTTGGGAATGCAGAACTCTGGAGAAGCTACATAGGAATTAGAAGATAGTATGAGACAAGACTGTTCAGAATTGTTTAATAGGTAAGTAAATTTTGAGGGGAAAATTTTAAAAAATGATGGTAGAATTGTAACATCCTCTCTTCTAGGTTGTTTGTATAAATTGTTGGGTAACTGTTGTTGTGTTTTTGCATACCTATTTACGTTGTATGTGCATGTAAGCAAATAACTTAGTGAGCATGTATCTCATAGGGATAATTAAAATAATTATTTAAAATATAAGATAATTATGAATAAATAGAATTTTAGTTAAAATAATTACAACTAGGATTATTTTTAATTATTAAGACTTAAATTAGATTTTTATAAATATTAGAGGTTTCAATTAAATATAAATTAAGTTAAATAAATATTAATTAATAATTTAAACAATAATTAAGAAATTAATTAGCTTAAATTATTATGATATTTTAAGATAATAAATATGAGTTTAGAAATATAATTATGTTAATTAAAGGTTAAATTAGATATAATTATATTATTATAAATAAGTAATGATTAGTAGAGGACAAATGATATTTCATGCACCAAAAGTAAGGCATTAAAGTATAATATTATTGGTTTAGAGATTCTAGAGTCATGATGACTATCTTAAATACATTAAAAATAGAATTGATAAAATTATATGAAATAATGAGTTTTAAGACTTGTTAGTGTAAATTTTAGTAGTTAGGGTTAGTGCATAAAGGTCATAGGGTTTGCATGGATCTATTAAAGATTCTTGATACGACATAGGAAACTTACAAGTTCTAAATTAGGAACTCTGGGGTAATTATACTCAAACTAGGACCTGTTTTTGAACTCGGCACAACCCGAAAGGTTCCCGAATGAGCCCTGCTTTGATAACTTAGTGACTAAGCTATCAAGGTAGCCTACCATGGCTGCCAGGCAGTGAGACCACACAGTCTCAGCCTATCTAAACCACTTAAGACACACGATATGGTTTAAAAACCAACCAACTCTTGTTTTGGGCATTGAGATTAGGTAGGTTTTGCAAACTTTTGGATTTATCCTAAAGTGCTTATATTGATCATGTTTTAAACTAATTCAATATGGAGAATTGCAAACCTAGTAATGTTCCTATTATCAAATAGGACAAGTTGTATAAGGATCAATGTCCCAAGAATGATCTTGAAAAGAGCATGTGAAGAGTTGCTTCTTAACATAATTTCATTTTAGAGAGCATGAATAAATAATTGTTGCTATTAAATTTTATTATGGCAAGTGAGTTTCATTAATTTAGTAAATTGTGACTACCACAACAGCCTGCTTACTAAGTTAGTTAGATAACTCCTTAAAGTCTTTAAGCATTCTCACCTTGGTCGGATTGACCTGTTTGGCTCTCTGAACTATTTAAAAGTGTAGTCTAATACTGTTTATCATGATTTGCACATGATATCTATAAGATTTTAATCTTGTGCAAATTGATATTTTGCTTTGTTACTTAGGTGATGTAATTATGTGAAGTGAACACTTTATGGTGTGTTTCTTAGGAAACATGTCTTAGGAAAGCTCATGTATGAAGTTGAGAATGGTTCTTTGGATTGTAACTTCATCCTCCTATTTTTAGCCTTATTAATGGATATGAATATTTGTTATCACAGTCACTTATTCATGAAGTTAGTGGAGCTACCTGTCAATTTAATTAAATGGGTGATTTTGTTGCTTAAATCAATTAGGGCATTAGCCTACCCACAAGAAGCCTTTCGTACAAGTTAGTGTAATTGGCTATTGGCCATTGAAGATAGTTTTTATGATAACAAACATGAAAATGATGCCAAGATTAAGTCCAAGACCTTTCAAGGCTAGCATTAGGACTTAGATCAATTTGTAAAGGTAAAAGGATTCACACTTAAGCTCCAAACATGTTTTTCAAGAACCCAAAATAGCACATATGGTTTCTAAGTTTTAAAATGAGTTTTGATTTCTTAAGAAATGGTGTTTAAGTGTCTAAAAGATGTTGGATCCTTTGGAAACATTTGGCAAAGTTTACAAAGTTGATTAAAGAGTTTTTCAATAGGTCTATTCGAATATAGGGTTTCCCTATTCGAATAGCAAAAGTCAAAATGTCAAGTTTTCAATTCCATCAAGCTCTATTCGAATAGAGTAGGGCATCTATTCGAATAGAGGATTTAAAATGACTTATGCACCTTTTCTGTTTAAAAGGCTCTATTCGAATAACCTTTGAGCCTATTCGAATAGGCTATTCCAAAAACCATATTTTGTTGTGCTATAACGCATTCATTCGAATAGACACTTACCCTATTCGAATAGACTAGGTTTTCAGAAATAGAAATTAATGGCTAGTTGTTTGCATTTAATGCTCCCAACCAGTCACAATGGATCTTTAATACATTAGGTTATAAATACAAGTATTTGCATTAAAGAGGAGTAGGAAATCATTCTAAAACATCTTGTTGAGCATTCAATACGAGTTTACCATCCTTGAACTTAATACTCTATTTTATGAGCTACAAAGTGTGTTTATCCTTCTACCCATAGAGTTTCAACTTGTATAATCTACTCTTTTGAGAGTTTATCAATCAATCTTTCTTTGATTTCCTATGTAAGAGGGTAAGGTATTCCTCAAGAGATAAAAAGGTGAGGTATCCCTTGATAGAGGAAAGGGTAAGGTATCCCTTGATAGTAAAGAGGGTGAGGTATCCCTGTTTTGAGGCTCAAGTACAAAAGATGAGGCATCCCAGAGGTGTGATGAGTGCTCTTGGTTGTAAAGGTTCCAAGCACCTATTCAAGCTTGAAGCTTTAGTGAAAAATCTCGGGTGATTCACTTGAAGACTAGACATAGGTCATAAGGGGTGGTTGAATCAGGATAAATCTTATGTTTTCTCTTCTCTACTATGTCTCATTTACTTTTGTACTTTAATTTTATATGCTTGCTTGATTATTCTTTATCATCGCTTATTTATTTGAGTGAAGTATTTAATCTCATCGATCTATTCACCTCAATCAATTAATAGCTTCAACAAAAATTAATATACAAGTGTTTTGTGAAAAGTTTACAAAATATTTTATAAACTCAATTCACTTCCCCTCTTGAGTTTGAAGCCGCTTAGTAACAAATGATATCAGAGTTAGACTCTTGTATAAAGAGCTTAACAACTTCAAGAAGAGTGATGGCTTCTTCAAATGGTTTTTCATCAGAAGGTTCTTTTGTCTCTATAGACCTCTCTTTTTTAATGGGAATGGTTATGCATATTGAAAAGAATTAATGAAAATTTTTATTGAAGTTATAGATCTAGATTTGTGGGATGTAGTAAAAAATGGTCCTTCTGTTGCCACATATGTTGTTAATGGTGTAAGAGTCAATAAACCAATAAGTGATTGGATCGATGAAGATAAGAAAAAAGGTCCAATACAATTTGAGAGTCAAAAACATCATTACCACAGCCTAGGGGTATGATGAGTTATTTTGGGTCTTAAATTGCAAAACTGCCAAGAAACTGTGAGACACTTTACAAGTAACACATGAAGGTACTAGTGAAGTAAAAAGATCAAGAATAAATACTCTCACTCATGAGTATGAGATCTATAGAATGAACCAATGTGAAAGCATTCAAGAAATACAAAAGAGGTTAATACATATTGTTAATGATCTAGCTTCATTAGGAATAACTTTTCCTAATGAAGACCTTATTAACAAAGTTTTAAGGTGTTTAAGCAGGCATTGGAAACCCAAAGTGATGGCTATTATGGAGTCAAGAAATCTCTCAACCATGACCCTAGCCACACTCTTTGGAAAGCTCCAAGAACATGAATTGGAGTTGAATAAACTCAACCAACATGAGGAGTTTGACAAGAAAAAGAAGAGAATTACGCTCAAGGCCACTTCCTCCATGACTAATGATGATGATGATGATAGAGATGGCTTGGAGATTAATAAGGAGAACCTTAGCCTTCTAGTAAAGAAGTTTGGAAGATTCTTCAAGAAGAATGGAACTCAAAGAATACCTTTCTTCCCCCCAAAGAACATCTATCATAAAAGGGAAGGAACATCATTCACTCCTAAATGTTATGAATGTGGAGAGCCAGGACACATAAAAATGGAGTGTCCAATCTATCAAAGAAAAGTGGAAAAGTATAAGAAGAGGTCCTCAAAGGATAAGAAAGAAAGAAGAGCTTACATAGCATGGGATGAAAATGACATGGATTCAATGGACAGCTCAGAAAATGAGAAAGCTCATTTTATGTCTCATGGCTAAAGTGAAGAGGAAGATGAAGATGACACAGAGGTAACATCCTCAAACTTTGACTTTTCCCCTTCCTATAGTGAATTGCAATATGCATTTGAAGAATTTCATAATGAACCTTTGAGGCTTACAAAACTTGTTTCATCATCCAAGAAAACAATTTCCTGTTAGAAAATAAAATCTCTATTTTAAACAAGGAAGTTGAGGAACTTAAAATTAAGAATGAAACACTTGGTTTAATTGATGTCAACTCTTCATGCATGACTTGCTCTTCACATGAAAATGCATCTACATCCACTTCTTGCTCATCATGCAAAACACTTGAATAAGAAATTGATGATTTGAAAAGTACCCTTTCAAAATTCACCTTTGAAAGAGACAACTTGAACATATTGCTTGGGAAACAAATATGTATTTTTCAAAAGGTCGATTTAGGGTATAATCTCAAAAATGAACAAAAACGTTACAAAAAATTCTTTGTTCCCTCAAGCACTTCAACTAGTCCATTCATTAAATACTTTCATTGTGGCAAGAAAGGACATAGTGCATTAACTTGCAATAGGAGGAAGAATAACAACAACAAAGTAGGGACTAAAATGATTTGGGTCCCTAAGGGCACTTTGCCAAAGACTAACACACAAGGACCTAAGAAAGTTTGGGTACCAAAAGTCAAGAATCGAAGTGTGTTGTAAGTGTGCTTAAAGACCAAGAGCTAACTTTGGTATCTTGAAAGTGGCTGCTCTAAGTACAAGACCGAAAATAACTCCAAGTTCTTTTTCGTGTCTACAAGAAACTTGGACTTGCAACCTTTAAATAAATAGAGGGTTTTTTTATGATTTAACTTGCTTTAAATAGTACTTTTCTAACTTTATATCTTGAAAGTATCTCTATAATTGCTAATATATTAGATAAGTACATTCCTTGTTTGAAATGACATGTTTTGATGATAATTTTTGTGCTAGAGTTCTTGATCAATCATGTCTTAGAGTGAATATGTTTTATCTTGGTTTTTATCTATACCTAACATGATCTTTGTTTGTCTTTAAAATGCCTATATAAGAGAAGAATTAGGTTTTTGTGATCATGTCTTTATGTTCTTAATTCAAATGCATGCTTGTTTTTCATTCTTGATCATTGGATAAGCTTACTTTGATCTTTTGAACCTGCTACATGTAGTTACTGGTGTTTTTCTAGTGCTTCTATTCGAATAGAATGAGTTTCTAATTGAATAGCAACTTCCAGTAGCTCGTGTAATGTGTTTTATGATGCCTCTATTCAAATAGGCCTTATGGTTAATCGAATAAAGCTTGGCAAAATGCCAAGGTTGTATGTTTATTTCGTGCCTAATCGAATAGGGAGAAAGCCTATTCGAATAGCAGAAGTGTTGGGTACTAAAATAAAATGCAACTATTTGAATATACCTTAAGCCTATTCAAATAGAAGCGTGCTTTAAGAAGGGGTGTAACACCCCCTTCCAAGTGGCATTACATTTAAGACCGACTCATTTAAAATCCTTTACTCAAGTTATAAAAGTTAATAGTATAAGATATGAGTTTCAAAAGATTCTTTTCGTAGATAACATAAACTGGTCAAATTTTAGAGACACAAAACATAAGAACCATAAAATAGACTTTTCATAAAATGAAGTTTGTTACATCCATAATTACATTACATCATGTTCCAAAAGCATAAAACTTAAGCGTTCCAAAAAGTAAATATATACATATAATTACCAAATGAAGATTGAGCCTTGTCGAAGTCCAAATACCTAAAGAACAGGGTCCTGCACCCGATCTTCATCTAGATCCCTTTCGGGATCCCCAATAGACAAAGCCCTCAATCAGGGCATGTCATTGCGGACGGGAGTCCGAGTAGTCGACTCTACAGAGTCCTCCCTAGAGGAAGCTCCCCAAGGGGCATGTAGAATTCCAAGTGAACCAGTGCATCCATAGTAAACGTAGCCGCCTCATATTAGGTTCTACTCCAAAGCAAGGTGACATCTCCGTCATACCGAATGCGCCCTGTATCCCATTGAACACTCCATGCTCTGATGCCCTCGTGGAACTATAGCCTAGTGAAACCTCGCGGATCTTGCCTTGTCGCCATCACAGTCTTTTCCATCACAAGTATAAAAATAGAAACAGACAGAATAATACAATAGAAGATGTGAGATCCCCTACATCAATACCATCATGGCAGCAAGAAAGACCATAAAAGACAATAATGTCTTTCACATACAACGATATCAAGAAATAACAGGTATAATCATAGCAGTACAGGAATAAGACTGATTAACAGGTATAAGACAGATCAACAAGTAAAAAATAGATCAACATGTGTAGTCATGTTATCAAACTAATATATGATTCAGCAAGGTACATCAAAATACGTAAACATTGACTATACCACAATAAGATGTACACTGACTATACATATGCACGAGGTGTATGCTGACCGTTCTTATGCACAATGCAACTAATTCATACTCCATGTAGCTAACAATTTAGAGATGAACATTCCAGAAGACCTGTCTCCCCTCAAAAGACAGTCTACGCTAGACCACGAAAAGGATAGTGCTTGTCGGGTCCTCGTCATGCGTTGCAACAATGTTCATGGCCAGGGGTATACAATGTGACAATAGGTCACTAAATGAAACACCTCGCCCTAACGCCCCCTGAGATCCATCATGGATCATACTTATCTTGTAAATTCTCGTTCACTCCTAGGCACAAAAGTCAACTGTATAATGTCCAATGCATGAACGATGAAAACAAACCACCATTGTACCGTTCCCTAATGGTAGTAAAGCAACCACTCATACAATTGTCCAATACTATTAGTAACAATGATATTATATAACCGTCCATACAATTACATAATACCAATGATCCATCTGGGTCTAGTACTTCGGTTCCATAATCCACTCGGGTCCAATACGTTGGCCCGGCAGTAACCTTACTGTTACTTTCAATCATAAGATGTCTTTGTCACATAATGCAGAAAATTGTAACACCCCAAATTTTAGACTATGTTGCAAGAGCTGACAGAATTACACTACTTTGTGTTTTCTGTGCATTATAAAAATAATTTGATTATTTCGATACTATTTGTGATTATTTTGTGTGATTTGCTCCTGGTCAAGAAAATAATAATTTTCGGTAGGAAATTCTTGTCGATTATTTAGAGACGGGGGATCTTACTTAACCCGAATCTGAGTAACACAGAAAAGAATCTATTAATTTTTAGAATTTATCTGTAAAATAATTCTATTTTACTGATAAATATATGTTGCTTGATGCATAGCTGTTATTGCTATGAATTATTTTGACCCGGTATAGTTTAATTTGCCATTATACTCAACCGACCAAAATTCTGGAATTCCCAATTCGACCAAAATTCTTGGGATAGGATCCCAACCCGACAGAAGTTCCTCAACATTTTCCCAAATGGTTTTCATTTCAAAACCTGTTTCGACAAACCGAATTCGACAATTTCTTTTGAGAATAGATTCTTGTCGATACTGACTTCATTTCAAGCCTATTCCGACAAACAAAGCTCGACAGTTTTATGAATATACTCCTGTCGATAGACTCGGTCTTTCTCAAGCCTTATAGGGATCCAAAAGATCAATCTCACGTAACTCATTCGACAATCCAAGATTTTTGAAGGTCTTGACATCGACAGAATTTGGACAAGATCCAAACACTTGAAGAAATTTTCCTAACATTTTGATCCCATCGGATTTAATTACTGAATGCAAGCATAAGTTAAATAGTGAGTTGAATCCGACACCTTCAGAGCATTTTCCCGACAACATCAATTGGTAGTTCGACAAAACCCAAAATACCTCAAGACTGGATAAAACTGATTCTCAATTCTTGAATCAGAAATCAAAGATTTTGGCTGTTATGGCTGCCTCTTCCGACAAAGACGATTTTTTTTCCGACCAAGATTATCTATTTCGACTAAGGTTATCTTTTCCGACAAAGACTATTTATTCAAAAACATGAAAGACTTCCTCAAATTCGACAAAACGATAGATGTTGCTATTGGCAGAGAATCAGTCAAAATATGGTTCTCTTTTTCCCTCAATCTTGTCGGACGATTCTCCAAATCAAAATGAAGATGATTGCTATGTAATCGACCTAACTAATCATAAATAGTACTACTATTCGTTGTCGAACACTATTTTATGTCGAAGGTTGCTCATTGTTGGACAAACACTTATCGTCGAATTTGATATTCAGACCATTTAGGCAATGTTAATATCCGTCGAGTGAGGATGCTCATGTCCGTTGAGTTAGAATGTCAATTTTCGTCGAGTGAGGATGCTAATGTCCGTCGAATTTGAATGATAATATTCGTCGAGTTATGGTGCTAACGACCGTCGAGTAAGAATTCCTGATTTCAGTAGAAAAACTTCTCTAATGTCAAAATCCGTCGAATTTGATCTTCTGACCATATAATATTTCGTCGATTCGACAATTGGAAGATTTATCCAACGTCAACACCTGTCCGACAAATTAGGATATTTGTTGACCTT
Organism: Ormosia semicastrata; assembly: GCA_029884595.1. Classification (NCBI taxonomy): domain Eukaryota; kingdom Viridiplantae; phylum Streptophyta; class Magnoliopsida; order Fabales; family Fabaceae; genus Ormosia; species Ormosia semicastrata. The sequence goes on along the minus strand of JAQQTO010000042.1, from coordinate 16,269,679 downwards.
TTCAAGTTCATCCGACAGCCTTTCATTTTCGTTTGACAGAATCACCATTCGACAGAGTTCTCATCCGACAACACTTGATTTTAACCATTCTTGGGGAAATGATGTTCTCCCATCTTACCGAATTTTGTTATGTCGTTGTTCGTCAAAAATTTCCTTGGAAACTCACGTTCATGCAGCAATTTGGAGGGGTTCTACGTCGGCCACGTAGCAGTTTGAAAGAGGTTCTACAAGGTTCTTGAACAATCCAATAACCTTGAAAGTCAAACGAATGACATCAGCCACGTGCATTCAGAATAAGATATTTTACTTCATGTAAATTCTAAACTTTATTTAAGCTTATCCCACGGCAACCGCCTCATAATTTTACTCTCATAAAATTACATTTTCTCTCACATCAAAAAGTATTCATCTTTTTCTCTCAGAAATCCTACGAACCTGAGCATCATTTTCTTCTTTTTCTCTTCATTGGTTCGGCCAGGTATCCTACGAACACTATCCATCACCTATAATTTTCATTCTCACCACTTCCTAAAGCCAAACACCATTCTAAATGCTTTCATTTAGAAAGTTTTCACAAAATCCCACTCTAAGTGCTTCAAAATCCAATTTCTATCTTACTTCCTTGGAGGAATTGTTGTGGCTTATACGAAAACAAGGAGAAGGAGAAGAGCTTAAAAAGCTTAAATCATCTATTTTTTTTATCTTGTTCTTCAAAGCTCAAGTTTGAAGCCTTGAAGAAGCTCTTGGTGGAGGGAGTTTGCTTGAAGGAGACATACAAGGAGCTTTAGAGGTTCTTCAAGAGGTAAGAGGGAGATTTAACCTCACCAACCAAGTTTTGGTGGTGTGGAGATGGTTGTGTCTGGTGAAAAACCCCTAAGGGTTTATTCACTTAATTGTTTAATTACTTCTTTAGTTGTGATTGTGTTGTTGGTGATTTTATGTTTGTGATTGTGGTGTTTATGGCTTTGAAATTATGATTGCATGTGTGATAATATGTTTATTGTTTTGATAAATATTGATATGTATGAAACTGAATGCATGTAAGTGTATGTGTAAATTAGGATGTGAATAATATGATGGATTAAACTGAGAATTTAGAATTTGAAAGAAAAGGAATTGAATTTGGAAGAGTCGAATACAGCAAGATGAAATGATTTTGGAGAAACAATACAGATTATGATTTTATAGGAGCAATATTGTAATTTTTGTGTTTAATGGGGACATGTTGTAATTATTGATTTTTGAATGGTTATATTGTAAATATGATTTTTATAAGGGACTATTTAGTAAATATGATTTTTGATGGACTATTTCATAAATATAATTTGTATGAGAAACTATTTCGTAAATGTGATTTTATGAAGGACTATTTCGTCAATAGGATTTTTATGAGGGACTATGTTGTAAATTATGAATTTTATGAAAGATTATTTCGTAAAAAGGAATTTTATGAAAAACTATTTTGTAAATATGAATTTTATGAGGGATGATTTCGTAAAATATGAATTTTTGAGGGACTATTTTGTAAATATGAATTTTATGAGGGATGATTTCGTAAAATGTGAATTTTTCAAGGGACTATTTCGTAAATGTGACTTTTATGAGGGATTGTTGTGAAAATATTATTTGGATGAGGATTATTATGCAAATATGAAAAATGAAGTTGAGTTTTGGTGTTAACTGAGGAAACTAGTATTCTTGATTTAAAACGTGTGAAGAGTATTTTACGTGATTGAGAAATGATGAAAAATTGATACGTGATTTGAGAAAATGCGAAAAATATGGTTTCGCGATGAAATTACAGTAATAATATTATTGGGCCTATATGAGGACCCCGAATATGAGATAAAGAAAATTGAATTGAGAAGATGAGAGAATGAATTGAACTGAGAAAGGTGCATTTGAATGTGCATTGAAAAAGTCCGAGGGGCTGAATAAGATTGATTACCGAAAGAAGGAAAGAACACACCTCCTGAGTGGGTGCGATGTGCGTAGTGTAGGTCACTCGTTGACCTTGGGGGCATCGGGGTGCGGGTTGCCTACAATGGACAGAGAATAAAGCTTCTGTACCGTAGGTTAGACCGATGCAACACACCGATGATCCGGACCGAGACACTATCCATAATCGAGATCTGATAAAGACTGTGATGCATATGCTAGATATGCAAATGCTAAATGAGCAAATGCTAAATGAGCAAAGAGAATGAGCACGTGGTCTGAGGCATGTAGTGCAGACAGATTCTTTTCGATCACTCTTTTCGACCTGAGTTTTAGCTCCATGGAGTAGGAAAAATTGAGTCTAGGTACATGAGTCTAGATGCATACACAGAGATACTGAGGGTATTATCATAATTATTGATTTTGATAACTGAATTATTGAATAAGTGAATATTGATAAGGACATGGACGTAATTATGAATTATTGTATGAATTATGATGATAAATGATATGTGTTAGATAAATGATGTTGGTGGCATAATTGTAATTATGTATGATGTGTTAGTATGTGTTTATCTTCATTGCTACCATACTGGTATTGGCGTAGGTGATCTCACCTCTTTGTCTGTCTATTTCTGTATTGTATTTATAATTGTAAAGAGATTGAGCAAGACGTTGAGTGAGAACGCAAGGAAGATCAGATTTTCGAGAAGGAAGTTGAGCTCTAAAGAGATAGAGATGCTGAGTTTTCGTAAGGTTTATGGGAACAAAAGGCATAGTGCGTCGAGCTTGCTGGAAAATGTATTTCTCACATAAACAGTAATAGGGAGCTTACTACCGTACTCTTGGTACGGTTAGTATTGTATATTTTGTGTCAAGTTGGATTCCTCCCTGTTGAGGAGTCTGAGGAGGACCCGTCTGAGGGTTTTGCATGTTTAGAGTTACTTGGGCATTATGTAATTTAATTAATGTGTAAATATTTTTAGAGTCCAATTTGTAAATATTAAAGTGTGACAGTACTACGACTTATGTATATATAATGTAAAATTATATTGTAATGATGCTGTAATGTTTTAATTTCCGCTAAGTTTATCTTACTATCACCAAGAAATTTTACAACTCGTATTTATATTACAAGCACGATTCATAACGAAGGGGTAATATGATAATTGAGTAACACGAAGTGTGACGCCCTAAGGAGGGTGTTACATTAGGTGGTATCAGAGCCCAAGTTAGAGTCTTTTGGGTTTGTGGGTAGGTTTGTTTTGTTTGTGTTGTGTGAATCTCTGACACTGAATACAGAGATATGTTTTGGTTTCCGAACGGAGACGAAGTTGTGTGAAATAATTACATTTAGTTCGACGTGTTTTTAATTTTGTTTATCTTTGAAGAAAGATAATGGAACGAAGCAAACATGAGCATGTGGACGCGAGACGTGATGAAGATCGTATAGCCGCAGCTAGAAGTGTGATGCAAAAGATTATTGAAGTAGCAGTACAACAGAGACAGATGATCACTCAGCAACAGGAACTGATAATCGAACTTCATAGCTTGCTAGAATTGGAGCAGCCATCTGATGTGAGAAGCTGTAACTTAGAACCTTCGATAATCCAAGATGGGAGGAAGCGTAAAGTCGATCGTGTTCAGCAAAAGTCGTATGCACGACCATTGAGGAAGCAACAACGAACAAAGAGGGGGAGTACTAGTGGCAACGATTTTGGTCAGACTGTGGCATCATCGCTGAAATGTTTCAAGTGTGGAAAAAATCATCTTACCAAAGATTGTCAGCATAAAGGGTTTATTTGTTATCGATGTGGGAAGCCTGGACATTTCTCCAGAGATTGTGATCAACTGAAGATGGAACTTTCCATTAGTGATACCCGTATTTTAAAATCTCAAGAAGAAGAAGAAGAAGAAAGAGCCGGTGCAGAGAGTGTAGTGAGACCATTCAAATACAAAAAACTTAAGGAACAAGGAAATTGTGCCATAGAGGGTAATCTTAAAAATGTATTGTATAATGCGTAAGGTAACTCGTCTTTTGTGATCTGTGACTGTGTAAAATCTTTTAGGTTATCTGTGTTTTGTTCTTTTCATAATACTACTTCAACTTCTAAACTTGTTATTACTACTCGAGTCTGTCATCGAAACTACCCTATTATTATTGGAGTTTGAAACTTTTCTGTTGATCTGGTTTGTCTATTTCTTGTTCAAATAGACTGAGTAAATCAATTTGACTTATCCATGTCTTCGTTATAGTGTGATCGGAGTATTTCTACTCTTCTTGTTAAACTTGTTATTTATACTCAGGTTTTCTAACTCTACCCTATATCTATTGGATATCAAATCTTTTCTATTGATTTGATTTGTTTATCTAAATTACATCTATTTGAGAACCTGACTTTATAAATGGATTGGTTATTTTCCAACCATATCCTACTAGATTGTTACAATGTAACCTTAGTGTTTCCTTGACCTGAGATTTTTGGATTCGAATCCAGAAAGTTCATTTCTAAAATTTTTGGACTATGTTCATTTCGAAATCTATTAGATCATTTCAAATTCTTATTGGGCTAATCTAGTAACCTATTGAATAGTCTTATTATTTTTCCTTATGACTTTCAAAGTGTCTTTCATGTATCTCAATTAAGAAAGAGTTATGCGTAAAACTAGTCGAATGCAAGTTCTCATTAGAAGTTCAACTTGTGAATTTAGATTGAGTGTTAAGATAAAAAAAAAAAAAGATGGTGACGTATACTTCAAGGCAGTGGAACATACATGAGAAGAATCATTTGATTTACATTTTAGAATATGCGATAGTTGTTTTGTAACGAAAATTTGAAGATATGTTCTTTTCTATAAAGTCTACCATAATTTCAAGGGTTTGAAGTACCTGTACAATCAAGAGGGGCTAGGATATAAGGAAAAGACGGTAGATAGAATTTTCAAAGGATTTGTTGAGAGCTTGTGTTCTAGAATAAGCTGGTTGTTGGGGTGAATTTCTACCATTGATAGAATTCACATACAACAATAGTTTTCGTTCGAATATAGGGTACCTACCCTATGAGGCATTTATGGGTGACGATGTAGAACATCATTGTGTTAGCATCATGATGTTGAAAGTACAGAGGTAGGACCAGAAATTGTGCAGCAAAATACTGAGAAAGTAAAGACGATCTAAGGCAAAATAAGGACAACTCAGACACGACAAAAGAGTTATGAAGATAAAAGACGAAGACCGCTTGAATTTGAAGAAGGTGACTATGTGTCTCTACGTGTGACACCTATGACAAGAGATGGACGAGTGATTAAGTCGAGGAAACCCACTCCGAAGTTTATTAGACCGTATCGGATACTCTGTTGGACATCGTACAAATGAAGGAAAATTCAACCTACGAGACGTTTCTAGTCAAGATTGAAGATCAAAGGACAAAGCAACTTCGAGGAAAAGAAAGCGCATTGGTTACAGTGGTTTGGAACAATATACGTGGTGAAGCAACATGGGAATTAGAAGATAAGATAAGAGAGTAGTATCCGTTTTTATTTTAAGTGTGTCAAGTTTCGAGGACGAAACTTATTTTAGAGGGGGAGAGTTGTAACACCCCAAATTTTAGACTATGTTGCAAGAGCTGACAGAATTACACTACTTTGTGTTTTCTGTGCATTATAAAAATAATTTGATTATTTCGATACTATTTGTGATTATTTTGTGTGATTTGCTCCTGGTCAAGAAAATAATAATTTTCGGTAGGGAAATTCTTGTCTGATTATTTAGAGACGGGGATCTTACTTAACCCGAATCTGAGTAACACAGAAAAGAATCTATTAATTTTTAGAATTTATCTATAAAATAATTCTATTTTACTGATAAATATATGTTGCTTGATGCATAGTTATTATTGCTATGAATTATTTTGACCCTAGATAGTTTAATTTGCCATTATACTCAACCGACCAAAATTCTGAATTCCCAATTCGACCAAAATTCTTGGGATAGGATCCCAACCCGACAGAAGTTCCTCAACATTTTCCCAAATGGTTTTCATTTCAAAACCTGTTTCGACAAACCGAATTCGACAATTTCTTTTGAGAATAGATTCTTGTCGATACTGACTTCATTTCAAGCCTATTCCGACAAACAAAGCTCGACAGTTTTATGAATATACTCCTGTCGATAGACTCGGTCTTTCTCAAGCCTTATAGGGATCCAAAAGATCAATCTCACGTAACTCATTTGACAATCCAAGATTTTTGAAGGTCTTGACATCGACAGAATTTGGACAAGATCCAAACACTTGAAGAAATTTTCCTAACATTTTGATCCCGTCAGATTTAATTATTGAATGCAAGCATAAGTTAAATAGTGAGTTGAATCCGACACCTTCAGAGCATTTTCCCGACAACATCAATCGGTAGTTCGACAAAACCCAAAATACCTCAAGACTAGATGAAACTGATTCTCAATTCTTGAATCAGAAATCAAAGATTTTGGCTGTTATGGCTGCCTCTTCCGACAAAGACGATTTTTTTTCCGACCAAGATTATCTATTTCGACTAAGGTTATCTTTTCCGACAAAGACTATTTATTCAAAAACATGAAAGACTTCCTCAAATTCGACAAAACGATAGATGTTGCTGTTGGCAGAGAATCAGTCAAAATATGGTTCTCTTTTTCCCTCAATCTTGTCAGACGATTCTCCAAATCAAAATGAAGATGACTGCTATGTAATCGACCTAACTAATCATAAATAGTACTACTATTCGTTGTCGAACACTATTTTATGTCGAAGGTTGCTCATTGTTGGACAAACACTTATCGTCGAATTTGATATTCAGACCATTTAGGCAATGTTAATATCCGTCGAGTGAGGATGCTCATGTCCGTTGAGTTAGAATGTCAATTTTCGTCGAGTGAGGATGCTAATGTCCGTCGAATTTGAATGATAATATTCGTCGAGTTATGGTGCAAACGACCGTCGAGTAAGAATTCCTGATTTCAGTAGAAAAACTTCTCTAATGTCAAAATCCGTCGAATTTGATCTTCTGACCATATAATATTTCGTCGATTCGACAATTGGAAGATTTCTCCAACGTCAACACCTGTCCGACAAATTAGGATATTTGTTGACCTTTTCAAGTTCATCCGACAGCCTTTCATTTTCGTTTGACAGAATCACCATTCGACAGAGTTCTCATCCGACAACACTTGATTTTAACCATTCTTGGGAAATGATGTTCTCCCATCTTACCGAATTTTGTTATGTCGTTGTTCGTCAAAAATTTCCTTGGAAACTCACGTTCATGCAGCAATTTGGAGGGGTTCTACGTCGGCCACGTAGCAGTTTGAAAGAGGTTCTACAAGGTTCTTGAACAATCCAATAACCTTGAAAGTCAAATAAATGACATCAGCCACGTGCATTCAGAATAAGATATTTTACTTTATGTAAATTCTAAACTTTATTTAAGCTTATCCCACGGCAACCGCCTCATAATTTTACTCTCATAAAATTACATTTTCTCTCACATCAAAATGTATTCATCTTTTTCTCTCAGAAATCCTACGAACCTGAGCATCATTTTCTTCTTTTTCTCTTCATTGGTTCGGCCAGGTATCCTACGAACACTATCCATCACCTGTAATTTTCATTCTCACCACTTCCTAAAGCCAAACACCATTCTAAATGCTTTCATTTAGAAAGTTTTCACAAAATCCCACTCTAAGTGCTTCAAAATCCAATTTCTATCTTACTTCCTTAGAGGAATTGTTGTGGCTTATACGAAAACAAGGAGAAGGAGAAGAGCTTAAAAAGCTTAAATCATCTTTTTTTTTTATCTTGTTCTTCAAAGCTCAAGTTTGAAGCCTTGAAGAAGCTCTTGGTGGAGGGAGTTTGCTTGAAGGAGACATACAAGGAGCTTTGGAGGTTCTTCAAGAGGTAAGAGGGAGATTTAACCTCACCAACCAAGTTTTGGTGGTGTGGAGATGGTTGTGTCTGGTGAAAAACCCCTAAGGGTTTATTCACTTAATTGTTTAATTACTTCTTTAGTTGTGATTGTGTTGTTGGTGATTTTATGTTTGTGATTGTGGTGTTTATGGCTTTGAAATTATGATTGCATGTGTGATAATATGTTTATTGTTTTGATAAATATTGGTATGTATGAAACCGAATGCATGTAAGTGTATGTGTAAATTAGGATGTGAATAATATGATGGATTAAACTGAGAATTTAGAATTTGAAAGAAAAGGAATTGAATTTGGAAGAGTCGAATACAAAGAAGATGAAATGATTTTGGAGAAACAATACAAATTATGATTTTATAGGAGCAATATTGTAATTTTTGTGTTTAATGGGGACATGTTGTAATTATTGATTTTTGAATGGTTATATTGTAAATATGATTTTTATAAGGGACTATTTAGTAAATATGATTTTTGATGGACTATTTCATAAATATAATTTGTATGAGAAACTATTTCGTAAATGTGATTTTATGAAGGACTATTTCAATCAATAGGATTTTTATGAGGGACTATGTTGTAAATTATGAATTTTATGAAAGATTATTTCGTAAAAAGGAATTTTATGAAAAACTATTTTGTAAATATGAATTTTTGAGGGACTATTTTGTAAATATGAATTTTATGAGGGATGATTTCGTAAAATATGAATTTTTGAGGGACTATTTTGTAAATATGAATTTTATGAGGGATGATTTCGTAAAATATGAATTTTTCAAGGGACTATTTCGTAAATGTGACTTTTATGAGGGACTGTTGTGAAAATATTATTTGGATGAGGATTATTATGCAAATATGAAAAATGAAGTTGAGTTTTGGTGTTAACTGAGGAAACTAGTATTCTTGATTTAAAACGTGTGAAGAGTATTTTACGTGATTGAGAAATGATGAAAAATTGATACGTGATTTGAGAAAATGCGAAAAATATGGTTTCGCGATGAAATTACAGTAATAATATTGTTGGGCCTATATGAGGACTCTGAATATGAGATAAAGAAAATTGAATTGAGAAGATGAGAGAATGAATTGAACTGAGAAAGGTGCATTTGAATGTGCATTGAAAAAGTCCGAGGGGCTGAATAAGATTGATTGCCGAAAGAAGGAAAGAACACACCTCCTGAGTGGGTGCGATGTGCGTAGTGTAGGTCACTCGTTGACCTTGGGGGCATCGGGGTGCGGGTTGCCTACAATGGACAGAGAATAAAGCTTCTGTACCGTAGGTTAGACCGATGCAACACACCGATGATCTGGACCGAGACACTATCCATAATCGAGATCTGATAAAGACTGTGATGCATATGCTAGATGTGCAAATGCTAAATGAGCAAATGCTAAATGAGCAAAGAGAATGAGCACGTGGTCTGAGGCATGTAGTGCAGACAGATTCTTTTCGATCACTCTTTCCGACCTGAGTTTTAGCTCCATGGAGTAGGAAAAATTGAGTCTAGGTACATGAGTCTAGATGCATACATAGAGATACTGAGGGTATTATCATAATTATTGATTTTGATAACTGAATTATTGAATAAGTGAATATTGATAAGGACATGGACGTAATTATGAATTATTGTATGAATTATGATGATAAATGATATGTGTTAGATAAATGATGTTGGTGGCATAATTGTAATTATGTATGATGTGTTAGTATGTGTTTATCTTCATTACTACCATACTGGTATTGGCGTAGGTGATCTCACCTCTTTGTCTGTCTATTTCTGTATTGTATTTATAATTGTAAAGAGATTGAGCAAGACGTTGAGTGAGAACGCAAGGAAGATCGATTTTCGAGAAGGAAGTTGAGTTCTAAAGAGATGGAGATGCTTGAGTTTTCGTAAGGTTTATGGGAACCGGAGGCATAGTGCGTCGAGCTTGCTGGAAAATGTATTTCTCACATAAACAGTAATAGGGAGCTTACTACCGTACTCCTGGTACGGTTAGTATTGTATATTTTGTGTCAAGTTGGATTCCTCCCTGTTGAGGAGTCTGAGGAGGACCCGTCTGAGGGTTCTGCATGTTTAGAGTTACTTGGGCATTATGTAATTTAATTAATGTGTAAATATTTTTAGAGTCCAATTTGTAAATATTAAAGTGTGACAGTACTACGACTTATGTATATATAATGTAAAATTATATTGTAATGATGCTGTAATGTTTTAATTTCTGCTAAGTTTATCTTACTATCACCAAGAAATTTTACAACTCGTATTTATATTACAAGCACGATTCATAACGAAGGGGTAATATGATAATTGAGTAACACGAAGTGTGACGCCCTAAGGAGGGTGTTACAAAAATCATCATTCATGTCCCACAGTAACCTCACTGTTACTTTCAAACACAAGATATCTTTATCACAAAATTCAGAAAAACATCATTCATGTCCCACAATAACCTCACTGTTACTTTCAAACACAAGATATCTTTATTGCATAATTCAGAAAATTATCATTTATCACCTTGGGCTCATAAATTCTTTTCCTTTCCCTAAACCTTAAAATACCTCAAGTTTTCATTACTAAAACTCCTCAAAATATCATTTACTAATATTCTTTCAAAAATTATATTGTTTTTAATTTAATAAAATATTTTCCATTCTTATCTTCTAAATCTTTATTTCTTTATCATTAAACCAATTAGATTCACTACCAATAAATCATTATCCTTATTCCAAACCAAGTAGATTCACCACTAATAAATCATTATTATTATCTCAACCAAGTAGATCCCCACTAACAAATCATTATTATTATTCCAAACTATTCTCAAAACCATTCCTAGTAATATATTTAAAAGTCATTATCCCTCAAATCATAACATTGTGGTTATCTTCTCTCCTTACTTATCGATCCTTTGATCCTAACTAGTCTCCCAAATCATCTAGGCAATATCTTCTCGTATTCTTTCTAAAAATTTCATTGTTCAACTTCTAAATGAAATTCTTTCTATCTTAATTGCTCTTCCATCCTGTTATCAACTATGTTAAGTCCCTAAATTCACTCTTTCATCAAAGTATCAAATATCTTGGCCAGAATTAATTCTTTTCAATGGTAAAAACTTGTTTCTTTCCTCTTTCAACTTGTAACCTCATGAATCATATTTTTGTCACCTAATCATCTAAGTCCTTAATCAATAAGTATTTTTCTCATGGATACCTCTTCCTAGGCCAAGAGGGCCGTGAGGCTCAAGAGATCAAGGGGACCAAAAATCAATTCTTTTACAACATAATCATGGCATATCGCATACTTTAATCATCATAATTAATTAAGTTCATGCTTACTATCAAAATCATATCATCACATGTATTCATTAAGCCATCAAAATCATCTCTTTCATACAACACATCATATAATCACACACTATCAAACAAACATAAATTTAAAAGTCACACAATCGAGTGGATGAATCCTCATGTGGACTCTCCACTCCCAACACAACCATTCATTCCTTACCACCATGAGTGGTTGATGAGGTTAATCTCCCTCTTACCTCAAGTGTAGCTCCCTAGCTCCTTGTGAGTCCTCTTGAAAAGCTTCTCCTTTCAAGGAGATCCTTAAAATAAAATAACACACAAACAACAACATTTAGGGTTTGGCAATAAGATGATTTTGAAAGAACCCACAATAAAAAAATGTCTTAGTATGGGATTTTAATTCAAGAGATGTGGATGGCTAAAATTAAAGAAGATTAAGAGAGTGGGTTAAGTGTGTGGTCGTGAGGCTCTCCAAGAGAAAAGAAGAGAGTTTTATACTTTGTTTTCTTGATTCTTGGTAGAAAAATGGGAATGAACTAGGTGATAGCATAAAAATCAATTCTTTGATCCTTCAAAGTAGTATTGGCTGTGAGCCTTAGGAGAAAGAGGCAGAATAAAATATTTGATAGATAGTCATTCACAAACAAACAAGGAAAGCTTAGGAAAGATGAAAACTTTACCTTAGAAGCTTTCAAATCTTAGATTGTAGAATCACTTGAACAAGCCAAAATCTTCATCCCAAATGATCTTAGAAAAGGATGTTGATTCAAGAAATATGGTTGTTAGAATTTTTAGAAGGTGATATGGTGGTATTTGGGGTGGTGGCCGTGAAGTGAAGGAGAGAAAATGGAGATGAGAGCTTTAGGCATGATTTCAACAAGAAAATATCTTCAAACAATATGTAGTTTCAAGCAATGTGATTGGTTGAAATTTAGAAAACATGGAGTGTGGAGGAAGAGGTGTGGTCGTGTGGTTGGAGAGGGGAGGACGAAGAGAGAAAATGAGAGAAAGTTAGGGAAAACTTTTGAGTGGAGAGAGAAAGTGATAGTTTTTGTGAAAATGTGAAAGGTGATGGCTTGTGAAAAGATGACAACCTTGTCATCTTTTCCTCCTCCAAAACCGTGCACCCTTGGGAGAAGGAATAAGGCTTCCTTTGCAAGCTTCCTTGCGAAGTTTCTCACGTTTTCCCAAAAAGTCAAATTGTGATGTCATGTAGTGATGTCATGTAGTGATGTCACTTAGATGATATCACAAAAGTGACTAGATAAAAATAATCTACTAGATTTTTATTACAAGCTTTTATCTAATGGATAAAAGTTATAGTTTACAATGCCAGTATTTATTGTCCAATGGACAATAGAGTATACCCAAATTTTATCTATCAGATAAAATTTTAAAAAATGAAAACTTCATAAATTATGTCTGGTATCGGGTTTAATAAGATCCCTAGTCACCTTTTCCACAGTCCAAGGTTTTTCGGCCTCGGGGAAATATTTCATTTTCCCGGCCCTGCTTAATATGCACGTAAATCGAGAAAAAAATTAAACAATTTAAATAATTCTAAAAAAATTTACAAAAATCACAAATATTATAAAATGAATATATATTATGAAACGAACAGTTTTCGGGGTGTTACAAGGGGTACTGCTGCTTCCCCCTTCACTTTTTCAAAATATGTTCTCTCTTTCTCTCCTCTCTCGTCTTCTCTGTGCTCAGCTCTTGCCCTTTGCAACCCTAGCCACCAAATCTCCAATTTCCACCATTGTCACGTCTCTCTCTCTACACCAAACCCATCTATGTGCAACCCACACCCAGAAAAAGCTTTCCCCTATTCTAATTTCTCCTTCTCACGCATTTGCCCTTTTCCCCAAACACCATCACGCAGCTTCCATGGCCTCCTTTTCCAACCCCAAGCATGCAAGGACAAAGAATGCAGCAATGGACAACCCCCTTGATCTGTGAAGGTTAGTCTCCACCAACGAGCAACTATAGAGGTTCATGTGAATGATTATTTCATGAAGATCATGAAAGTTTTGATGATAACAAAGCCAAGTCAAAGAACAAGTCCAAAGGAAGCTTAAATGGTATAGTTTATAGAACTTAGGGTCTTTATGTGAAAAGCAATCTAGATATCTCAAAATATTTTATTATGCTTTTGAAAGAATTCTCTTGAAAATTATTTTAGTTGGTGGGTAGTTTATTAACAAAATAATGTTTTAACCTTGGATCTTGTAAATCAAGTTTGAATCCTTGAAAAATCCAAGTGTTCTAAGTTGGAAATGTTTACCATGCTATTTTAGGCTCAAAAATAGGGTCTAAGATGATTTAATCTCATCTAATGGCTTAGTAATTAATTAACAGCTATTTTGAAAGCTGATAATCGATTATCAAGGTCTGGTAATCGATTACAGACATGCAGGAACCTGGTTTTCAAAAGTTATAAGCTTGGTAATTGATTACCACTGCTCATAGAAGCTTGGTAATCGATTACCAAAGCCTGGTAATTGATTACCACTTGCCCAGAAAGCCAAGAACACATTTTAAAAGCTTGGTAATTGGTTACCATATGTTGGTAATTGATTACCACGAGTCTAAAACTAGCAACGACTAGTTTCAGAGCATTTAATGCTTGAAGAAAACAACCCCAAATGGATTTTTTTCAATGAGAGCTATAAATTCAAGTCTTGGGACACTTATTACACTGAGCTAACACTCTGAAAAATAATTCCCAAGCAGTTAATCCATGAATTAATTCTTTCATTCTTTGTTCTCTATTTTTGACAAAACTTGAGATATATTTGAGAGCTTGATAGAACTTCAATTTGTATATCTATTCTTTGAGAGAGCTTATCATTTAATCTTTCTTTGATTTTCTGTAAAGAGGGTGAGGTATTCCTCGAGAGAAAAAGGTGATGTATCCCTTGTTTGTAAATAGGGTGAGGTATCCCTCTAAAGTTACAAATGGTGAGGTATCCCTCTAAAGTTACAAAGGGTGAGGTATCCCTATTTTGAGCCTTAAGCACAAAGGGTGAGGTCTCCCAGAGGTGTGTTGAGTACTCTTGGTTGTAAAGGTTTTCAAGCACATGTTCAAGCTTGAAGGTTTAGTGGAAAATCTCAGGTGGTTTACTTGAGGACTAGATGTAGGTCACAAGGGGTGGCTGAATCAGGATAAATCATTGTGTTTGCTCTTATCAACTCTATCTCTTTACTTTGATGCTTTACTTTTATATGCTTACTTGGATATTATTCATCTCGACTTATTTATTTGTGAGTGAAGTATTCAATCTCATTTATCCATTCACCCCAATCAATCAATAACTTCAACAAAAATTGACATATAGTGATTTGTGAATTTTTTTTTATAAACTCAATTCACCAAGCTCTTGAGTTTGAAGCCACTTAGTAATAAGTGACATCAGAGCTAAACTCTTGTGTAAAGAGCTTAGCAGCTTCAAGATAAGTGATGGCTTTTTCAAATGGTTTTTTGGATGGTTCTTCTCTCTCTAGACCTTTATTTTTCAATCGTGATGGTTATACTTATTGGAAAAAATGAATGAAAATTTTTATTGAAATTATTGATCTAGATGTGTAGGATGCTATTGAAAATGGTCCTTTTGTCCTCACACAAGTTGTTAATGGTGTAAGAGTTAACATACCAAGATGTGAATTGACCGATAATGATAAGAAAAAGGTTCAATAGAATTTGAGAGTCAAAAACATCATTACCATAACTTTGGGGTATGATGAGTTCTTTAGAGTCTCAAATTATAAATTTGCCTAAGAAATGTGGGACACTTTATAAGTAACCCATGAGGGTACTAGTGAAGTGAAAATATCAAGGATAAATACTCTCACTCATGAGTATGAGCTTTTTAGAATAAACCAAGGTGAAAGCATTCAAGAAATGCAGAAAATGTTCACACATATTGTAAATCATCTTGCTTCACTAGAAAAGACTTTTCCTAATGAAAACCTTCTTAACAAAGTTTTGAGATGTTTGAGTAGACATTAGCAACCTAAATTGAAGGCTATAGCAGAGTCAAGAAATCTCTCAACCATAACCCTAGCCACACTTTTTGGCAAGCTCTAAGAATATGAATTGGAGTTGAATAGACTCAACCAAAATGAAAAGCTTGACAAGAAAAAGAAGGAAATTGCTCTTAAGGTCACCTCCTCCATGGTCAATAATGATGATGATGAAGATGATGAAGATGACTTAGAGATAAATGAGGAGAATCTTGGTATTCTAGTAAATAAATTTAGAAGATTCTTTAAGAAGAATGGAGCCCAAAGAAGACATCCCTTCCCCCCCCCCCAAAGAACGTCTATCACAAAGGGGAAGGATCCTCATCCATTCTTAAATGCTATGAATGTGGAGAGTCAAGATACATAAAGATGGAGTGTCCAATCTATCAAAGAAAAATGGAAAAGTATGAGAAGAGGTCCTCAAAGGATAATGAAGAAAGAAGAGCCTACATAGTTTAGGATGATAATGACATGGATTCAACTGATAGCTCGGACAATGAGAAAGTTAATCTATATCTCATGGCTAGAGGAGAAGAGGAAGATGAAGATGACACGAAAGTAACATCCTGAAACTTTGAATCTTTCCCTTCTTATAATGAATTACAAGATGCATTTGAAGAATTACATAATGAATTAATGAGGCTTACAAAACTTGTTTCATCATCCAAGAAAACAATTTCCTCTTTTGAAAACAAAATCTATATTTTAAACAAGGAAATTGAGGAACTTAAAATTGAGAACGAAACTCTTAGACTTATTGATGCAAATTCTTCATGCATGACATGTTCTTCACTTGATAATGTATCTACATCCTTTTCTTGCTCATCATTCAAAACTTTTGAAAAGGAAATTAAAGATTTGAAAAATACTCTTTCAAAATTTACCTTTGAAAGAGATAATTTAAACATATTGCTTCGAAAATAAAGATGTGTTTTTTAAAAGGCTGGTTTAGGGTACAATTCCAAAAACCAACAAAAACTTTACAAGAATTTCTTTATTCCCTTGAGCACATCAACAAGTCATTTCATAAAGTGTTTTCATTGTGGCAAGAAAGGACATAGTGCATCCACTTGCAATATGAGGAAGAATATCAACAAAAAATAGGGACTAAAATGATTTGAGTCCCTAAAGGAACTTTGTCAAAAATTAACATACAAGGACCCAAGAAAATTTGGGTAACAAAAGTCAAAAATTGAAGTATGTTGAAGGTGTGCTTGAAGGTCAAGAACTAACTTTGGTATCTTGAAAGTGGCTGCTCCAAACATGAGACTAGAAATTACTCCAAGCTCCCTTCCTTGTCTCCAAAAAAAAACTTAGACTTGCAATCTTTGGATAAGTGGAGACTTATTTTATACTTTAACTTGCTTCAAAGTAGTACTTTTCTAGCTTTATGTCTTGAAAATGTTTCTACATGTTAACATGTTAGATAAGTATACTCATTGTTTGAAATAACATGTTAGATGATAACATCTTTGTGCTTGAGTTTTTTTATCAATCATGCATTTAAATTAGATGAATTTTCTTGCTGCATAATTTTCTACATATTTTGCTTGCTTTGATTATCTTTTGAATCCCATACTGACTTGAGCATCGGAAGTTCCCCTAAATTTGTTTTGTAGGTGCTCCCATCATGACTAAGTCCTCCAACTTGCACAAGGAATTTTTTGCATAATAGTTTACACAAATGCTATGTGTGATTTTTGGAAAAATGATGTGAATCACTTGGAATGGGTTGATCTTTGGAAAATAAGGTGAAAATGCAAGAAAAATGGTTGTTGGATCAAAATATGTCTCTACAAGAAGGAAAATTGGTTTGTTAGGCTTTTGGAATTGGTTTGAAGAGTTTGAGAACTGGTCTTCTGCTTTTTGAAGTGAGAAAAATGTTTTTAGAAGGATAGTAATTGATTACCAAAGCCTGGTAATCGATTACCAAGGCTCTGCCACGAGAAAAATTATAACTCAAAATGGTGGTAATCGATTACCACCACTTGGTAATTGATTACCAAGTTCCCAAAATGATGGTAATCGATTACCACCCCTCGGTAATCAATTACCATGAGGTTAAAAAAGGTTCCAAATGCATAGGAAGCCATTTTCACAAAGAGCTTCACCTTTTCTCTCTAAAACCCACACAACCCATCTCACTAATCTCTCATTTTTTCCACCAAATCACCCTTTTCCACCACCAAATCACTCAAAAAATTCTTCTCTTCAAAATCGCCAATCTATTACTCATCAAAAACACCTCAAAATACCCACAATTTCTCCAAATCGTGTCAACCACTATCTCGCTAAAAACCCATGCCCTATCACCCAAATCTTCTTTAATCCTCACATTTTTCTGTTGTTTCTCACTATAAATCAGCCTTAACAACCTTTTCCATCTTCTTTCCTTCAAAGTTTTCACCAATTTACTCCCCAAAAAGATAGAATCTTCAAGCAGGACCAAGAGGCTAAGAACAGGGGTTGCTGCAGGGAAGGCACCCCAAGCTCCACAGGCAACCATTCCAAGTTTGGACCTCTCGGTCACTTCAACAGCTCCAAGCAAGCAGAGAACTTCCTAAAGAATTTTCAACTCCGAAAAATCATACAACCCAAGTATTTGGCCATTACCTTTTGCTCACTAGAGCCTCTGCAATGCTTTAGGTTAATAGAGCAACTTAGATTAATTGATTTTCTGAGCATTAGAAGAGACATTTACTCGGATTTAGTTCACATGTTTTATGCTAATTTGAGATATGAGAATGCCTCCTTATTAACTGAAGTGAAAAAATTAAGGATAGTCATTACACATGAAGATTGGACTTAGATAATTAGTTTAGGTTTTGGTGGTGTAAATTTCTCTGGTTTTGCTGAGGTTGAGGTTGATGATTATAAGTATAAAACTGCTCTGAATTCCTTGCTAAGGACTAGCTACAAGTTCACAAAGAGGGTTATGGACAGAGGGCTCATTATGGAAAATCAGGTGTTGCACTATATCCTGGTTAGGGCTCTGATAGCTAGGGGAGGTAATTACTCCCAGGATCAGACTGATGATGTGCTCACCTTGTGGGCCTTGAACACTAGAATACCGATCAACTAGGGATACTTTATGATTCAGCACATACTGAAGGCGCAGAAGGAGAATTACCTCCTGCCCTATGTTATGTTGATAACGAAGATTATGGAATTCTTCCGTATTCGTATGTCTGGGGAGGTAAAGGATACGAGCTCTAATGGACCAAAATCCATTAATGAGCATACACTGTAAAAGCCAAAGATGAAGAAGATAGATGACCAATGGTATTATCAGCATCATGGGGTAGATGGAAACATACCCTGGGGTGATGAGGAAGATGTTAAGGAAGAAGCACTGCATGCTACTCTAATTGATACTACTTTGGATCGTCTGCTCCAAGAGATGCGAAGCCTCCGGACTGTTATTGAGAATAGGATAGACCGTCTTAAGCAGCAGATGGACCACTCAGATATGGAGTTAGCTTCTATTTGATCCAAGTTGGAGGGGCCTAACTTTGTACGTACTAGAGTTACAAGTGCTCCCACATCCTCTGCTACACCTCCTTCACTTGCCCATGATGATGTACAAGATGATGATGATGTAGATAGTGAACAGATGGAGTAAAGACAAGGCTTAGTTATGATTTGTTTTATCTTGTCATACTTTTTGTCTAACCCTTATTATTTGACATTATTTCTGGATTATAACTCTAATTATCATATGACTCCTGATGTTTAATGAGCTGACTTTATATTTAAGTTGTTTTGATGAATGTTGTTGGTTAATCTTTTATTTTTTGGCATGCTATTGGTTAATCTATTTTGATGAACTGATTATATATATATGAGTTGATAATGTTGAATGCTTATATCTTTTTTACAATGCCAAAAAGGGAAGAGTATGGATTGCATGAGCAAGAGGGATCTTTGCATGAAAATTTATTTGTCAATGAACCTTGCTTAATCTTTTTCTACTTGAACCTCATGCATGACTTAAGGGGGAGAGTTGCACTTTAATCTCTGATAATTATATAAATGCTGCTCTTTACCTGTTTTGGTTTGTCATCATAAAAAAGGAGGAGAATGTGAATGATTATTTCATGAAGATCAGGTTTTGATGATAACAAAGCCAAGTCAAAGACCAAGTCCAAAGGAAGCTTAAATGGTATAGTTTATAGGACATAGGGTCTTTGTGTGAAAAGCAATCTAGATATCTTAAAATGTTTTATAATACTTTTGAAAGAGTTCTCTTGAAAATTATTTTAGTTAGTGGGTAGTTTTTTAAAGAAATGATGTTTTAACCTTGGATCATGTAAATCAAATTTGAATCCTTGAAAAATCCAAGTGTTCTAAGTTGGAAATGTTTACCAAGGTATTTTGGGCTCAAAAATAGGTTCTAAGATGATTGTAATCTCATCCAATGGCTTAGTAATCAATTAATAGCTTTTTCGAAAGCTGGTAATCGATTACAGACATGGGGGGAACCTGTTTTTCAAATGTCAGAAGCTTGGTAATCGATTACCTAAGTCTTGTAATCGATTACCACTTGTCAAGAAACCCAAGAACATGTTTTAAAAGCTTGGTAATCAATTACCATATGTTGGTAATCATTACCACGAGTCTGAAACCAGTAATGGCTAGTGTCAGAGCATTTAATACTTGAAGAAAACAACCCCCAGTGGATCTTTTTCAATGAGAGCTATAAATTAAAGTCTTGGGACACTTAATACACTGAGCTACCACTCTAAAAAATAATTCCCAAGCATTTAATTTGTGAATCAATTTTTTCATTCTTTGTGCTCTATTTTTGACAAATCTTAAGATATCTTTGAGAGTTTCATAGAACTTCAATTTGTATATCTGCTCTTTGAGAGAGCTTATCATTCAATCTTTATTTGATTTCCTGTAAAGAGGGTGAGGTATCCCTTGTTTGTAAAGACGGTGAGGTATCCCTCTAAAGTTGTAAAGGGTGAGGTATCCCTATTTTGAGGCTCAAATACAAAGGGTGAGATATCCCAGAGGTGTGTTGAGTGCTCTTGGTTGTAAAGGTTTTCAAGCACTTGTTCAAGCTTGAAGGTTTAGTGGAAACGTAGGTCACAAGGGGTGGTTAAACCATGATAAATCATTGTGTTTGCTCTTCTCAACTTTATCTCTTTACTTTGATGCTTTACTTTTATATGCTTGCTTGAATGTTATTCACCTTGGCTTGTTTTTTTTTTTTTGTGAGTGAAGTTATCAATCTCATTTATCTATTTACTTCAATCAATCAATAACTTCAATGAAAATCGACATACAAGTGTTTTGTGAAAGATTTACAAAATTTTTTTATAAACTCAATTCACCATCTCTTGAGTTTGAAGCCACTTGGTAACAGTTTAAGTGCCACTTCCTGCCAAGAACCCTCATTCAACTCAAGTATATGGACTTGGATTTCTTTGCTCTTGAAGGGTTTCAGTTTGTGGCGCTTCTGGAGCACCAAGGAGTTTTAAGGCTCTACACCTTCAATGTGAGCATCTACCTAGATTTGGTCAAGATGTTCTATTGCAACTTAGAACTTGATGGTGAGAACATGGTGTCTGAAGTGAAGGGCCATAGGATTGTGATCTCCCTAAGGGAATGGCTAGAACTCTTTGAGGTGCAATTCTAAAGAAAGAAATTTGAGGAGAATAGCTATAAGTACTGAGATGCGTTCAAGAGAAAGGACGCAATCGAGGGAATGATAAAACTAGGTCTCGCGATGCTCGGAAGAGCTTTCACTATTAGTAAAATAACATGCCAAGATAGGCTACTTTATTATGCTTATGTCCATATCCTCGCCCGAAGTGGAGGCAATTATGCCTATATGGGTGAGGACGATATCTCTATGGTATGGGCCTTGAAGGAGAGAATCAAAATCAACTGGCCTAACCTTATCATGCACCATAGATGAAGGTGAACAACAAAGAAAATATGGATCTTCCATACGCTCTCCTGATCTCTGGCTTCCATCAGCGATACCGAGCAATCATAGCTACCGAAGACTCTAAGAAACTCACTCATCATAAAGTTTTTGGATGCCCTACGTTCAACCACATAAAAAAGAAGAAAGAGGAGTGCATTTGGGTTTATGGAGATGAGGTAGTTGAGGGTTAGGTAGAAGCTGAGGACGCGTTTGACCTTCCGGTGGATGGAGAAGGTGCTGAAGCTGCTGCTGCCCCTATCACCAATGAATAGTTCATGGCTACGATGAATGACTTAAAGGCGTACATGGAACATGCAATGGGTACCATGTATGATCATATGGATGCCATAGAGTGACACCAAGCTACCATGCAGCGATGCTTGAATGACATGGCGCAACACTTCGCACCTCCACCACTGCCAGAAAACTAGTCTCTAGGATCTTTAGACTTGGAATATCTATTTTTGGCTTTATGTTGTATATGTTGAATGATATGTGTAACTGGTTTTTTGTTGAATCTGATTAAAAAATGTAAATGCAATTGACTATCCTTTTTTATGAATATAATATGCACTTGGCTGTGTTGATTGAACAATGAATGAGAATATATTTCTTGAACTCTGTTGTATTTGCTTTGTAGAATTTATCATATTGGATTTGTTGAACATTGTTGATGAGTGTAAAATATACTCATCTTTTGGGTTTATTTATTAGGATTTTTAATTGATTTTTATTTAGTTTTTGTTTATTTTTATTTTTAAATAATAATCTCTTCACATAATCATATTTGAATTTTCAGGATAAATCATCAGATTTTGTGTAAAAATAAGAAATTCCTGAAGATAAATATTTGAAGGATTTTTATCTTATTTTTAGATACTAATTAGAGTTCTAATTAGATGTAAAATCTTAAATAAAGATAAGATTGAAGATTGGATAAAGATTCTCAAAGAGATTTGATTGGAGCAAAATTCGGATTCCCACACTATCCTGATCATTCCTCATTAATTGAGTCATATCTTAGGCTACAGAGATCATATCGACACACTTTTTGCAGAAATGAAAAATTAACAGAAAATTCTACAACTTCTCTGTTGAGATCGAGGGCAAATTCGGCCATCTGGAGGGTAAAAAAATCATGTAAGTCAGATACAAAAATATGTCTGCTTTTCTATAAAATGGGGAAAACGAGTTTAGCAAAAGAACACACTTAGACAGAACACAGCTGTCGTCAAGATGCACAAACCCTAAAGTAGTGTGGGTACAATTAGGCTTGAAAATTAGGAATTTTCTTCAACCTTTCCACTTATCTACGATGGAGTTTGTCATATTCTTCCCTTTGTGTTCTTCTTTTTCCATGTGTAACTAAACATTTTTCGTTAGGGTGATAATGAATCTTGTTCTTGGATGATGTAAATTCTTTTATGGGTTTAATCTATGTTTCTATTTCATGATTTATGTGTTTATCTCTTTTCTTAATACTTTTCTAAATCTGACCAATTTGGGAGTGATTTTGGGTTGATGTATGATTTAGGAAAATTTGCGTGAACCTAGAACTTGTGATAAACACCATAATTTCTGCAATCGCTAGGAATAGACATTGTGGATTATGTGGTCTTTCTTTTACTTCTCTCATTTTTAATAATGTCTTTCTATTTGGGGCTAGACTAAGGAATTAGTTAATTATAAATAGTGTAAGAGGATTAATATACTAAGAGATTGGATATTGATTAATTTTGGGAATTGACCATGAATCATTGCTATAGAACTTGATTAAACTAATATTTGATTTTGCATTTAAAGAGTTCAAGTGAAATCTGACCCCTAACACTTTCATATCATTGTCTTCATCTTAACCCAATTAATTAAATTTTACTTTTGTTACTTTTGTTTAATTTTTCTTATATTGTTTTTACCAACTCTCTTTTTGATATCTTGAATATTGTCGATTTGATGAGTTTAGTAATTAATAATATAATCATCTTAGGAACGATACTCTTATTCACTCTTTATTACTTTTGTGGTTCGGAGCACTTGCCGATTTCATAATAAGTTTTTAGCGCTATTGTCGGGAATTATTGTTTTCAATATTAAATAGTAGTTGAAGAGACACTAATTTAGGCACTTATTTTTTTTTTTTTTAATTTAATTTTCTTTTAAATTTTTTTCTTTTTGTTTAATCTTTTTTTTCTTTGTTTATTTTTATTAGTCATTTGTTTTTGTTTTTATTCTTATTTTTAATTTCTTTTCTTTACTTCACTTTGGTTTGCTTGTTTGTTTGTTTATGCAAGGTATTGTGGATTCAGAAAAATTGCTTTTTAATCTAAAGATAACAAGAACAGAAAGAGCAAACAAGAAAGCAATCAGAGAAAGAAGGAGTCTAGAAGAAAAGATGGCCGAAAACACTACTGCATAGAGAAGACGCACTTTAGCTGATTATGCTACTCCATCTTCTGAAAATGTCTCAACTAGTATTGTGCGACCTGCTATGCAAGCAAATAATTTTGAGATTAAACCAGCTCTTCTACAACTGGTGCAACAAAATCAGTTTAGGAGAGGTCAGGCAGAAGATTCAAGTACATTGCTAATTTCTTGTAACTTTGTGACACTATCAAATATAACGGAGCTAGTGATGATGTCATACGATTACCACTTTTTTCATTCTCTTTGAAAGATAAAGTTAAGAGCTGGCTACAAGCCCAGCCTCAAGGAAGCATCTCCACTTAGGATGATTTGATTAGTAAGTTTCTCACTCGGTATTTTCCTCTATCAATGTTTGTGAAGATAAGGACTGAGATTGCTTACCTTACTCAAAATCAAGGAGAATCTCTCTATGAAGCATGGAAAATATTTATGGAGTTATTTAGAAAGTGTCCATACCACGCTTTTGAAGTTTGGTAGCAGGTGTAGATCTTTTATAATGGTTTCAATCATGCCACCAGAGCTATGGTGGATGCATCTGTAGGTGGATCTTTGAACACTAAGACTCCTGAAAAGGCGCAAGAATTATTTAAGACTATGGATACTAATGAATATCAATTGCCTAGTGGAAGTGCAGTAGTCAAACAGGGAGTTATGGAGCTTGGTGCTCTTGATGCCTTATTTACTCAGAATAAAAGTATTTCGCAATAGTTAGCCAATCTCACCAAGCAAGTTGGTAATATGCAGGTGAATTTAGTGAACCACCAAGTGTTAATTTATGACTTCTGTGGAGGTAATCATGCTAATGGTGGATGTGATGCAGGAAACTCAGGTGTTATTTTTCTAGAACAAGTCAATTATATGGGAAATCCTTCAAGACCACAAGGTAATCCTTATTCTAATACATATAATCCAGGTTAGAGGAATCATCCCAATTTCTCTTAGAAGAATTAGGCAATACCACTAAATGCTCAACCTGAGCAGAAGTCTTCTCTTGAGAGTACACTTGAAAAGTTTATGCAACAGACTTCTTCTTTTATGCAACAGATTTCCACTTTTATGGAGGAAACAAGGGCTAATTTTTAGAATCAATGAGCAGATATTCGGAGTTTAGAGAATCAAATGGGTCAAATAGCAAAATAGCTATCTGAGAAACCTCCAGGCACCTTATCGAGTGATATAGTGGTCAATTCAAAGGAGTAGTGTCTGGCAATTTCTTTAAGAAGTGGAAAAGTTGTTAGCCCTCAGCTAAAAGAAGATAATGCCAAGGAAGGAATTAATATTCCAAGATAAGTCCAGGAGAAAGATGGCAATAGAGAAGAAGAGGTTGAGAAGGACAAACAAAAAGAGGAACAATCGAGAGAAAGAAGAAAAAAGAAAGACTCAATTTTGGGTAAACCATTGGACCTTTCACTATATGTTAGGCTTCCATTTCCTCAAAGATTGAAGAAGGAAAATCAAGAGAAGCTAGAGAGGCAGTTCTCATAGTTCCTTAATATTTTCAAGCAGTTGCAGATAAACATTCCTTTTGCTAAAGCACTTGAGCAGATGTCATCATATGCCAAATTCATGAAGGATTTTTTATCTAAAAAGAGGAAGTTGGAAGCATATGAGACTGTAGCACTTACTAAAGAATGTAGCGCCATAATTCAATGAAGCTACCGCTGAAGTTAAGGGATCCAGGAAGTTTTAGCATCCCTTGCACCATTGGAAAGTTGAATGTTGATAAGGCTTTATGTGACCTAGGCGCTAGTATTAATTTAATGTCGTTGTCAATCCTGCGCAAGTTGGGAATTGAGAAAGTTAAGCCTACAATGGTCTCCCTTCAATTAGCAGATCGATCGATCAAACATCCGTATGGTATTATGGAAGATTTGCTAATGAAGGTTGACAAATTTATTTTCCTAGATGACTTTGTAGTCTTAGATATGGATGAGGATGCTGATATCCCGTTAATTCTTTGAAGACCATTCCTAGCAATATCAGGAGCATTAATTGATGTGCCTAAAGGAGAGCTTATTTTGAGGGTGGATGGAGATTAAGTGACTATAAATGTTTTTGATAAGTTTGTTCCAACATCAGATCTTTATGCTCTCATTAATTGCATTAAGATAAGTCTCAAAAGGAGTTGACTAGTAAGAGTTCTCCACCATTGATTAATGTTGACTCTCCCATTTCTAAGACTGATGAAACAAAGAAAGGTTCTCCCATTATCCATGGTTTACTGCAAGCTAATCCTTTACCAGTTGAAAAATTGAGACCTCCATGACCTGATGAAATCTCACATGCTAAGGTGTATTCAGAACAACTAGGTTCAAGTCAAGTTCAAAGTGCCTTGAGATGCATTTCAAAGGTTATTGACCATGGAAGGAAACAGTGGTCTAAGAAAAGAAAAGCGTCATCTTATTTCTCTTACTTCAAGCCACCATGATTAATTGAGAAAAGGCAACGTCGAGCTAATGACGTTAAACAAGCATTTTTTGAGAGGCAACCCAAATTTTCTTTCTTTTTCTTTACTCTTTTATCCTTTCGGTTTCTGTACGTTATTTGTTTTGTTATTATTTTGTTATTGACTGACAATTTTTTTGTTTTTGTTTTGAAGGTAATGTTGAGTCGGCTTAGGTGCTTCCTCGAGTTTAGAACCTTTGTAGGGGGATAAATATAGTTGTCAGCCGCCAAAAAGAGTTTTTCTTTTCCTTTCTTTAATATTTTATTTATTTATTTGTCCTTTTTTATTTTATTTTGTTATCATCACCTTATTATTTTTTGAGTCATTCTATGCATGTCGGTGTGTTGAATTGAATATCTAATGATTGCATATATTGTGGATTGAATATCACATGAGAATCCATGAGTTATGTTTATCTCTATTGTTTCAATTATGTATGGATGTTTTCCTCATCTTTATGTTTCATAGACCTTGGATTATGCATGCATGTCATGCTTAGAGAAAGTTTATAGGATTGCATTTGTGTGGATGATTTGTATTTAGAAGTTGTTAGATTCTCTCTTGAGGCGAAATCATAGGCAGTGCATGATTAAGGAAATGATGAGGGTCTTCTTTAAATTGTTTGAGACTTTCAAGTCAACCTGTGCACACAGTATGTCCCTAGGTCCCTTTTGCAGCCTTATGTATGTTTGGCCTTTATTTCTTTTCTTTTTCTCACATTTACCTTTTCCTTTAAATAAAAAAAATTCCCTCTTACACACCATTTGTTGAGTGCATATCTTGTATTATTTTTCTATTTAAGCCTTAGTCAATCTTTGTACATGAAATATTTCAAGAGCTAAAAAAAAAGAAAAACTTTTAAAAAGAGAAAGTTCAGCTAATGTGTTGCAAAGAAATAAGTTTTGGGATGGAGGTTATAAAAAAAAGTAAAAAAAGAATAAAGTGTTGAGTCTTATACTCTGTTTTGCACTTATTCTACATTCTATGGCTTGAATTTTGAAATATGCATGATTTTGTATCTCAACTTTTGTTTTCATTATCCTACTATTTCTTTCTTAACCGTCACCCTTGGCCTTACATTACAAGCTTTGTAAAGACTCTTTTGATCATTGGTTATGTGATGTTTACATTAGTGGAGAGAGAGATGAAGAAAAACTCTATGGATGCGGGTCTGATGTGCATTTACAGTTTTATAAACCTATCCGAGTTTGTAATTTATGAGTAGATTTGGTCTTTCATTCATGTTTTTAGGAAGTCATTTTTGTATGAAAGTTACATGTAAAAGACGATGTAGCAATTAGATTGTACATGTGTGACACTTTGAAAATAGATTGTGAAGCAGTTTCTGAAGATATGCATGATATTCACTACCCGGTGTTGCCATGTTTAAGTCTAAATATTTTTAGTTTGTAGTTGTTGTTTTGATTTATTTTTAATTCTTTTTCTTTTCTTTTTTGCTTAAGGATAAGCAATATTTAAGTTTGGGGTATTTGATGAGTGTAAAATACACTCATCTTTTGGGTTTATTTATTAGGATTTTTAATTAATTTTTATTTAGTTTTTGTTTATTTTTATTTTTGATTTATTTTTAAATAATGATCTCTTCACATAATCATATTTGAATTTTCAAGATAAATCATCAGATTTTGTGCAAAAATAAGAAATTCCTAAAGATAAATATTTAAAGGATTTTTATCCTATTCTTATATGCTAATTAGAGTTCTAATTGGATGTAAAATCTTAAATAAATATTAGATTAAAGATTGGATAAAAATTCTCGAAAAGATTTGATTTGGAGCAAAATTTGGATTTTCGCACTATCCTGACCATTCCTCATTAATTTAGTCATACATTGAGCTACAGAGATCAGATTGATGCATCATTTATGGCATTGAAAATCTAACAAAAAATTCGATAACTTTTTTGTTGAGATTGAGGGAAAATTCAACCTTCTAGAGGGTGAGAAACATCGTGCAAGTCAGATACAAAAAGTTATCAGCTTTTCTATAAAAGGAAAAAAATGAGTTTAGCAAAAGAACACACTTAGACCAAACGCAGCAGCCGTCAAGAAGCACAAACCCTCAAGTGGTATGGGTGCAATTAGGCTTGAAGATTAGGAATTTTCTTCAACATTTTCACTTATCTACAATGGAGTTTGTCATATTCTTCCCTTTGTGTTCTTCTTTTTCCATGTGTAACTAAACCTTTTTCATTAGGGTGATGATGGATCTTGTTATTGGATGATGTAAATTCTTTTATGAGTTTAATCTATGTTTCTATTTTATGATTTATGTGTTTATCTCTTTTCTTAATACTTTTCTAAATTTGGGAATGATTTTTGGGTTAATGTATGATTTGAGAAAATTTGCATGAACCTAGAACTTGTGATAAATACTATAATTTCTGCAATTGCTAGGAATAGACGTTATAGGTTATGTGGTCTTTATTTTAATTCCCTCATTTTTAATAATGTCTTTTTATTTAGGGTTAGACTAAGAAATTAGTTAATTATAAATGGTGTAAGAGGATTAATATACCAACGGATTGAATATTAATTAATTTTGAGAATTGACCATGAATCATTGCAATAGAACTTGATTAAACCAATATTTGATTTTGTATTTAAAGAGTTTAAGTGAAATCTGACTCATAACACTTTCATATCATTATCTTCCATTTTAACCCAATTAATTAAATTTTGCTTTTGTTATTTTTGTTTAATTTTTCTTATTATTGTTTTTACCAACTCTCTTTTCGATAGCTTGAATAGTTTCGATTTGACAAATTTAGTAATTGATAACATAATTCTCGTGGGAACGATACTCTTATTCACTCTTTATTACTTTTGTAATTCAGTGCAAGATGCGAATTGTATTTGTTGCAAACTCAAGTGCAAGTTATCTCAAGTAATATATTCTCGAGAGTCCAAGGTTGATCCATAGGGAATTGATGAAGAAAAATTCTTTGAGGTAAGGAAAGGATTTGTCACAACAATAAAGGTGATAAAACTTGTTTACAATTAAAAAGGATTTGCTTGGGTTAGGAGATCCACTCTTGGTATATAAATTAAGGTCAAGATTTTTTTTTATAACTCAATTAGAATCCACGCATAACGGAAGTTCCAAAGGAAAAATACAACATTCAAAGTTCTTTTAAAGTTATATATGTAGTTATATTATGATTCCTTTAATTATCCACTAACGCCAACACTTCTAAATGGGTTCAAGCATTTATTGTATCAATCTCTTGTCTACAACAAATCAAGATCTCTACTTTACAAGGAGAGTTAATAACTCCAACACTTGTAAATGGGTTCAAGCATTCATTGTGTCAATCTCTTGTCTACAACAAATCAAGATCTCTACTTTATAATGAATGTTAATAATGTCAACACTTGTAAATGGGTTTAAGCTTTTATTGTGTCAATCTCTTGTCTAAAACAAATCAAGATGTCCACTTTACAAGGAGGGTTTCTAAATTGATTGGAAACAAAAAATAACACATATAATGATCACTTGATAATATATCATTCAAGCACAAGAAAGAGATTAATCTAACCTTATTTCATTACCAAAAGCTTCACCCTTTCACCCAAGCAAAATGAGAATTAGTTACTCATAAACAAGAAGAAAGAAATAGAGAAGAAGAAGGAGATGAACATAATTTCTATTTAGAACAAAAGAAAACTAAAACAAGAGAAACAAATAATACAAGAACAAGATTTTGATCTCTAAACTAACATGATTCTAATAAACAACCAATGGTGCCTTTTATAGAGCATGAAGAGTACAAAATGACAAGGAAGTTGTTTAATGAGTGGGTGAATGAATGAAAAATGACAATAGAGTTATTTAATGAGTGGGTAGATGAGTGAAAAATTATTGCTATGCATGTCTCCCCACTCAACCAATTCAGTTGTCTTCACATGATTACACCTCTATCATAACATCACCTATTGCATAAATGGTCTTCATGAAAGTTGAAAAGTTTTGTCTCAGTTTTCCAATGCCACTAGTTTTAGCCCAATCTGACTTCTACATCCCAAGATATATCTCAAACTTTGCACAGTGTTTAGATTCTAGCAACAGCACCTCTGTTCCAACTTCTAGGCCCAATATGACCTACTAGACATTCGAGTTAGCTCTTGTGTTCTTCATGAAAGTTGTAGATTTGAGTCTTAGATTTCATTTGGGTTTAGTTTGGTATCAATTGAACTTCTATAACTCAAGAAATTATTTAATGAATGCGCAGAGGTCTAGCTGTCAGGATCAGCACTCTAGTTCTTGCTTCAACTCCAATTTAAATTGTCCAACCATGCGATTTAGCTCTTGAGGTCTCATGAAAGTTGTAGAGAATTGTCTTAACTTTCTTACAAGATCATAATCACATCAATCAAATATTTGCAACTCAGATTATAACTAATTTACTAAATGTTTTTCAAATAGATAAATTAAGGTCAATTTATGTAATAATTCCTTCAATGATCCAATTAAGCTCAATATCATAAAATGTGACAAAACCAACTTAATTAAGCCAAATTAAACCTTAAGAAGTCCGGTGAGAGGATTATTAAATGAATAAAATATATTGCTATCAGTGCACTTTCTGATTTCACAATAATTATTGTTTTGATTTACTAATTTGAATGAATATAATATGTTGAACTTAAATGAATATCAAATGTTTGGCTCTATACTTTCTCTTGCCCCATCTTTTTTATCATGACAAAATGGGGAGAAAAGCTTGAGTTCTTATTTGTCGAGAAAAGATAGGTATTAAAGTAAAAATGATCTTGGGATTCCTATCTTAAGGGGGAACTGCACATCTTTGATTTTAAATCTCCTCTTATGAAAAAGAGCAGAAGTAAGTCTCTCTAATAAACTTTGTCGATTCAAATTTTATAAAACTAACTCTTTTCTCAATGGTTATTTGTCGTTATCAAAAAATGAGAGAATGTAATTGACTATTGGCCATTGAAGATAGTTTTGATGATAACAAACATGAAAACGATAGCAAGATCAAGTTCAAGACCTTTCAAGACTAGCATTAGGACTTAGATCAATTTGTAAAGGTAAAAAGGTTCACACTTAAGCTCCAAACATGTTTTTCAAGAACCCAAAATAGCACACATGGTTTCTAAGTTTTAAAATGAGTTTTGGTTTCTTAAGAAATGACGTTTAAGTGTCTAAAAGCTTGTTGGATCCTTTGGAAACATTTGGCAAAGTTTACAAAGCTAATTAAAGAGTTTTTCAATAGGTATATTCGAATAGAGGGTGTTAGGGTCAAAACGTGTTGCCTATTTGCTAACCGCAAGTGCACGGGTCGCACAAGTAATACAGATACAGAGTAAAAGTTCGTTCCCACGAGGATATTCAATTATAGAGCTAAGTACCAACCAATAGCTTAATTAATTCTAGACAATGACATAAAAATAGGAAAACAATATAAAAACTATCTAACCTACAAAAGCAATAAACCTAAAAGCGGTTAGGTTTTAGGAAATCCTCCTTCACCCCCTACATCTATCAACAACATGCAATTCCCCTCATAAACACAAATGCATTGATTAGGTTAGCTTGAGAATCTTCATTAGTCAAAAGCCTATGTCTAGGTCAATCAACCCTGGTTTCAATTGCCCAACTCACTAAGTTTCCTTGAGAGCCAGTGCAACTTCCACTCATGAACAATCTATTCTCAATCACACACTATACATGGTTAATAGGTATATTTCTATCCTATTAATGAATCAACTCATCCAAGCTAATTGAACTCGCCGAACATGTATCAACCACACCATATCCATATCAACAAATCCCTATGTCTAGTTCATTTGCTAATATTGAGATCATGCAATTGAGGCCAACCAAGAACAAGCATTAAACACAGATAATGATTGAACCATAATCAAACATCCACACAAACTTAGAGAGAAACACATCATTAATATATATAAAAGGATCCAAAATATTCCTAAAACATAGCTCAGCTATACAAAAGATAAGGAAGATAAGAGAGAAAGGGGAAAAGAGAGAAAGAAGCTCATTGATTTGTCTCTGAAGCTTGAATCCTCCTTCAATTCTTTGATCCTTGATTCCAATCCACCAGCAATGAAGATCTAGCCAAGCTATCTAACCTAAAACTAACTAAAACTAACTAAAACTATGAAAACCTAAAAATTACAAATGGCCAAATGGCCAGAACAGAGAAAAACAGAGAGAGATTATGAGAAAAACGTGTAAAATCTTATTTATAAGCTCAGCAGCCGCCTCCACACCGCGGTGCCCACATATGCGCGCCGCGGCGCGTAATGGGTCGGTCTATTTACGTTGCGGCACCCACTTCACTAGGTCGCGGCGCTCTTGCCCCGGGTCCAAGTATGACCAGGATGAAAACCCTCTAAGCGCCGCGGCGTGCTCTACCTTGCGCCGCGGCGTTGCTTGCTGGAATGCCAATTTGGCTTCCTCTTCCTCTTTAAGCTCAATTGCTCCATATTTAACCTTGTTTGGAGACCCTCCTATCATAGAGAAAACACCAAATCAATAACATATATAAATCTACTCAATCCATGATCATTAAAGCTCAATTTTGCACAATAACATATCAGAAAGGCTTAAATTCATAATATATCAAATATAAGCACAAAACCTTCCAAATATACATTTAAACAAGGACATAGCATTCATTCTAACACAAGGATAGGGCACAAATAACTGCATTCTATGTAGCTATCACATCCCCAAACCTACATTTTGCTAGTCCTCGAGCAAAACAAAATAGAACTAAGTAAATCAATTAAACATTCAAATCAATTTTTCATTCAGCAAATATATTTCAATCTTCTTTTTCAATCAAAAACAAATACTAGTGTGTACTGACTGCATCAATCCTCAAAAAGTGCAAATGTCCCGTAAACAGTTCCACACATATACAATCCTAAACATGCAAACAAGCCAGAAAACTCTTAATGCAATTCACATTTATCACAAACATGCAAGATAAACTTCTTCTAATCAAGTCATACACATCCAGATAAGTTTACAAACATACATGCATATGATTCACAGAATCCACAAGATTGTAAATCAACTCTCTCTCCACTAATGTAAATCACACAAGATTGAGGATCAAAAGGGACTTTAGCAGCTTATATTGTTAGGCCAATGGTATGGGCGAAAGAAATGAACGGGAAAGATACAATACAAATATTGAGACACATAAACATGATATTCCAAGACATGAGCCAAAACATGATACTAGCAGGGTATTCAATTGTAAGATCATATAACTTGCCAGAACCAGTGTCGATGCTTTTTGAACTTTACTTTTCTTAAGCTTTTGCTTTTCTTTTCATTTTCATTTTTCTTTTTATTTTCTCTTTCTTTTCTCTTCTATTTTTGCAAAGCAATGCTTTTTCTTTTCTTTGTTTTTTACATCTGGTTCCTTCAGGCTCATTGTGAATTGAATATTCATACCCCTAATCATTAGACTCATTGCAAGAAATAACACATCATATACTCAACAAACAATAAGGGTAGGAAGAAAATGACATGCTTTCACATGCATTAGAACGATTAACAGGTTAACGAACACAATGGTTATGAAAAACAAATAAGGCTAAACAGTTTAAGGCTTCAAAAAGAGACCTAAGGATATCATCATATCAGGGTAAGCCTTTTAAGGCTCAATCGGTCCAAACAATGCCCTAATCATTTCCTCAATCATGCACAACTTAGGATTTCGCCTTAAGAGAGTTCAAAAATAATTTCCAGGATAATCAAAACTCTACATGTACATCCATAAACATTCTCAAAACATGCACTCTTATCATTTGCAAAGTTACACTTACATCTAAGTGAGATGTAAATCATGCATCAAAAGTAACTAAATTGTTTCACATGCATCAGATCACATAGGTTTCACTGAAAAGGGGGCAAATTGCAACCTTTCAAATCATGGACAACCAAAAACAACACCAACATTCTTGCAACATGTCATGCATTCAAATAGATTCAACTTTCTAAGTTCAAGCATGCACAACATCTTTTGCAGAAAGTGAAAATTGAAAATCTTGTCATCAGCACATCAGTGATAGTCAAAACAGAATATAATCATGAAATTATGTTGACTAAAATCACTGCATACTCAAAATACCAATACATGTTAACATTAAGCATAAAGGAATTAAACATGTAAAGATATTCCCCCAAACCTAAAATAAAATATATCTTTAAAGAACATGGCCTATAGGGAACCTAAGACTAGTACTGAGCATTATTAAATACTACAAAACAGAAAAAATAACAAAAACAAAAACAAAAACAAGCAAAAACAGGGATCATCGTACCATGCTTTCCATGCTTGTCGCATGGCGCTCACAAAAAGCTGCGAATTATGCAAACGCCTTTAACGCCATGGCATGACTACACAAGTTGCTAAATTTAGCAAAGAAACACGCTTTTTCTTGGGTTTGACTCTTATGGGTCTCTAGTCATAAACAAAACTTGTTCAAAAAACTAAATTACAAAAATATACAATACACACATATTAACACATATAAACAACTTACTAACCTATATACAAACCTAAACAAACTTAAAACTTTAAAAACAAACAAACACATTAAACTAACCTAATTAACATATTAACCTATATACTAACTAACACAAACAACACTTAAAACCATACACAAACAAGAACTAACACAACTAACACATAACAACTAACAAAAACTATAAACTACTAAACTAACATACTAACACTTATATACACGAACATACTAACAAAAACACATTAACACAACTAACAAACTAATATGCTAACATATTTAACATAACACATTAACATACTACTTATTTATGCACAAAGTAAAAACAGGAATGAAACATAAGCATGGGGTACCCTCCCACGAAGGGCCTGAGTTATAGTCCCAGCAGGACTTTGTCACCAAAATTGAAGTATTGCGGATGAGTAGTCTTCAAGAACTTGATCCAAGGGTATCCTTTCCAGGAGTCGCGAATTCCCTCAAGGGCCTCGTATGAATGAAATCACCCGGCTTCTTATTTGAAACTACAAAACAAAACAAAAACAAAACATAGATTATATACAACTTATATACAACTTGAATTAGAACTAATCAAACTTATTATTGATATTAGCAATATAAAAACTATCCCCGACAACGGCGCCAAAAACTTGTTAGGGTCAAAACGTGTTGCCCATTTGCTAACCGCAAGTGCACGGGTCGCACAAGTAATACAGATACAGAGTAAAAGTTCGTTCCCATGAGGATATTCGATTATAAAGCTAAGTACCAACCAATAGCTTAATTAATTCTAGACAAGGACATAAAAATAGGAAAATAATATAAAAACTATCTAACCTACAAAAGCAATAAACCTAAAAGCGGTTAGGTTTTAGGAAATCCTCCTTCACCCCTTACATCTATCAACAACATGCAATTCCCTTCATAAACACAAATGCATTGATTAGGTTAGCTTGAGAATCTTCATTAGTCAAAAGCCTATGTCTAGGTCAATCAACCCTAGTTTCAATTGCCCAACTCACTAAGTTTCCTTGAGAGCCAGTACAACTTCCACTCATGAACGATCTATTCTCAATCACACACTATACATGGTTAATAGGTATATTTCTATCCTATTAACGAATCAACTCATCCAAGCCAATTGAACTCGCCGAACATGTATCAACCACACCATATCCATATCAACAAATCCCTATGTCTAATTCATTTGCTAATATTGAGATCATGCAATTGAGGCCAACCAAGAACAAGCATTAAACACAGATAATGATTGAACCATAATCAAACATCCACACAAACTTAGAGAGAAACACATCATTAATATATATAAAAGGATCCAAAATATTCCTAAAACATAGCTCAGCTATACAAAAGATAAGGAAGATAAGAGAGAAAGGGGAAAAGAGAGAAAGAAGCTCATTGATTTGTCTCTGAAGCTTGAATCCTCCTTCAATCCTTTGATCCTTGATTCCAATCCACCAGCAATGAAGATCTAGCCAAGCTATCTAACCTAAAACTAACTAAAACTATCAAAACCTAAAAACTAGAAATGGCCAAACGGCCAGAACAGAGAAAAACAGAGAGAGATTATGAGAAAAACGTGTAAAATCTTATTTATAAGCTCAGCAGCCGCCTCCACGCCGCGGCGCCCACATATGCACGCCGCGGCGCGTAATGGGTCGGTCTATTTACGTTGCGGCGCCCACTTCACTAGGTCGCGGCGCTCTTGCCCCGGGTCCAAGTATGACCAGGCTGAAAACCCTCTAAGCGCCGCGGCGTGCTCTGCCTTGCGCCGCGGCGTTGCTTGCTGGAATGCCAATTTGGCTTCCTCTTCCTCTTTAAGCTCAATTGCTCCATATTTAACCTTGTTTGGAGACCCTCCTATCATAGAGAAAACACCAAATCAATAACATATATAAATCTACTCAATCCATGATCATTAAAGCTCAGTTTTGCACAATAATATATCAGAAAGGCTTAAATTCAGAATATATCAAATATAAGCACAAAACCTTCCAAATATGCATTTAAACAAGGACATAGCATTCATTCTAGCACAAGGATAGGGCACAAATAACTGCATTCTGTGTAGCTATCAGAGGGTCTCCCTATTTGAATAGCAAAAGTCAAAATGCCAAGTTTTCAATTCCATCAAGCTCTATTCGAATAGAGGAGGGCATCTATACGAATAGAGGACTTAAAATGGCTTACGTGATTTTTGTTTTTAAAGGCTCTATTCGAATATGTTGTTCTAGAAACCATATTTTGTTGTGCTATAAAGCATCTATTTGAATAGACACTTTCCCTGTTCGAACAGATTGGGTTTCTATAAATAGAAATTAACGACTAATTACTTGCATTTAATGCGCTCAACCACTTCCAACTGATCTTTAATGCATTGGGCTATAAATACAAGTCTTTGAGAATTAAAGAGGAGTAGGAAATCATTATGAAACATCTTGTTGAGCATTCAATATGAGTTTACCAGCCTTGAACTTATTACTTTGTTTTATGAGCTAAAAAATGTGTTTATCCTTCTACCCATAGAGCTTTTAACTTGTATAATCTACTCTCTTGAGAGTTTATTAATTAATCTTTCTTTGATTTCTTGTGTAAGAGGGTGATGTATCCCTTGATAGAGTAAAGAGTGAGGTATCC
Organism: Ormosia semicastrata; assembly: GCA_029884595.1. Classification (NCBI taxonomy): domain Eukaryota; kingdom Viridiplantae; phylum Streptophyta; class Magnoliopsida; order Fabales; family Fabaceae; genus Ormosia; species Ormosia semicastrata. The sequence goes on along the minus strand of JAQQTO010000042.1, from coordinate 16,232,440 downwards.
CTATTTTGAGACTCAAGCACAAAGGGTGAGGCATCCCAGAGGTGTGTTGAGTGCTCTTAGTTGTAAAGGTTTCAAGCACCTGTTCAAGCTTAAAACTTTTGTGAAAAATCTCAGGTGGTTCACTTGAGGACTGAACGTAGGTCACAAGGGGTGGCTGAACCAGGATAAATCTTATGTTTGCTCTTCTCTACTCTATCTCATTTACTTTTGTGCTTTAATTTTATATGCTTGCTTGAATACTCTTTTATCTTGGCTTGTTTATTTGAGTGAAGTATTCAATCTCATCTATCTATTCACCTAAGTCAATCAATAGCTTAAACGAAAATTGATATACAAGTATTTTGTGAAAAGTTTGTGAAAATATTTTATAAACTCATTTCACCCCCCTCTTGAGTTTGAAGCCACTTGGTAATAGTTGGTTCAAGTAGCATGGAAATTTTGGAATATTATGATAGTGAAAATTCTTCTACTTACAAGTGTTGAATTTTATGAAATTGTTGTGAATGGTATATTCTTTGCTCATAAGGAGTTTATATTCATATGTTTTGAATCCCCGTTATGGTGATTGTTGTCACTAGCTATTGTTTATTTGATCAACCAAAGGTTGATTATGTTTGTTTTCAACTTTATACAATGTTTTCCCTTAGCAAATTAATTAGACTACAATGTTTTAAACTTTGACTGAAGTTTTATAAAGGATGGAAAGTATATATAGTGGTGGTTTTGGCCAAGATGGATATGTATAATTATCCATGAAAATATGTTTAAGTTCATACTTAAGTGAATTTTCTTCCTCAGAAGAAAATTTTAATTGTTTTGTAAATTGGGAGCTATAGTTTGTGTTGTATATTCTACCCACATGTGATTGTACAATCATATACTTAAACTCCTTTAAAGAATATGATTGTGCCTAATTGAATGTTATTAGACCATATTCTTATAATAAATTTTATATATTGTGCAACAAGTGAAGATTAGGTGGGAACCAATTGTTTTGGCTATGGCAATTTTAAAAGAGTTGTTTTTTATATATCTAACTATGATATATTACTCTTTTGTGGTACATATACCTTGTATTGGTAAATAGTTTTGAAATTTAGAAATAAATTTTGTATGTGAGTAATGTTTTCTAATTAGAATGTCTTGCAAAGACATCATTTTGGGTTTATTTAAGATATAATAAGATTTATTTATGTCAAGTAGAAGTAAAATGAGATACGCTATTCTTTGTTTTCTAAAGAAATGTGGGAGCATGGTTTATTTATGTATTATAAATACATGCTTATGGAATTGTTAATCACATGTTGATCTATGCCTTGTTTTAAAAGGATCTATATAATTTTTTTTTTTGGAGCATTAGATTCTAATTTTTGTATAAGTTTGGACTTATATTACACTCTTTAGATTTTTATGTCTATTAGAGAGATGGAAATATGGGAGTGTTGCTCATGGAAAATACTTTTGTATTTGTGTTTTGGGAAAATTGTTGATATAAACTCATGATTGTATTGTTGAAATTTTCTTAGTTTCAGTAGAGATGGGAGTGTGTGTTATACTTGTGAAAATAATTATATTTCTAGTTTTGAGCAAAATTTGTGGCTTAAATGAAAATGTTAGTTGTTTCGAACTAGTTGTCCTTATTTGTCTTTAATTTTATCTATACTTTATCTAATGGGATTGTGATTTGATAACATGTTCATTGCATGGCCCCTCAGGATGTATTAAAGTATATGTTTGTTATTGATCTCATTTGTTTATATATTAATCGGTTGCATTTAAAAAAAATTGTTGATATTTGCTATATATACGAATTTGAACATCCTTAACAGTCAAAGTTATAAGTATGAAATTTGTGTTGTTAATGTTAGATTTTATAGTGGAATTATGTTAACTTGGATAAATCATTACCTAATCACTCGTTTAAACCTTGGTGGTTTATGTCTTATAATGTGATTGATTAGTGAGAGTTGATAAAATTATGATTGCACATGACTTGTGCAATTGGGACTCTCCTATAAAAATCATAAATTATATTATGTGCACATGGTGGTAATTTCATAAAAAATGTGACTTTGCCATGTTATAATATTATTTTGATATCATTGATATATCTCGAGATGTGGATGTTTTCTTGGGAAAACATTGGTTTTTAGTGAGAAAGATGTTTTGTTCCCTTGTGGGAGTGGTGTTTTGTAAGAAACATGTTATGATCTCTTTGGGGAGATTGAGTTGTGTTTTCTTTGGAAGATACGATGAAAATCTATACACAATAGCATGAAAGGGATCACATATTATGCTATGGATGTGTATCTACACTTGCATACTTGTTTTGTAGTCATGTCAATGAAGTTATTAGTTATGTGGTCATTGGTAAACTAGACTCTAAATAGTTTATCTTCGCTTATGACTCTTAGGTGATAGTTTTGTTGGAGGTCTTGATCGTGTTTGTGGTGATGATTTTCAGGTTATGCTAGTGGTCACAAAGTTGTTCAACCTAAGCGTCATTTTCCAAAAGATTATAAAATAATTTAAAACCTAATCAATATTGTCCAAGTGGGAGAATGTTAAAATTTTGTGGGTTTGGACTTCTATTAATTAGTACATTTTGTTTTATTAAAATTGATTGAATGGATAGCCTAATATTTTTCTTAGAAACCCATATTAATTATGTGATCCATTATGAGTTTAGGAATTACTATATTTATTATCATTGTGCTTAGGCCCAATAGTGAGTCAGTTGGATTATTGTGTAGGCCTGATAGCCTATAGTCTATGATGGATAGACTAAGTTACTGATATATTATTGAGAAGACAGAATTCCTACTCTACTCTTGGCATGTTCTGACTACACACAGTTCCATCGAAATGTCAGTTGTAGATAAAGGATTAGAGTACTAGACTACAAGAATCATTGAGATCTCTTCTCAATAAAATGTCTACAAGAGTTATGCTATGTTATTAATTTATATATATTACATCGATGTTCTATTTCCTAGTATAACATTCACTTTTGTTTAACCTATGGTTTGAGATCAAAATGTGTTTGAACACAATCCAATTGAAAATTTGTCAAACATGTTAATTTGAAGATGAAATTTCTGTTTGCACCTTCTAAACTTGAGTTTGTCCAGCCAAACGCGCTAATGTACTTCCTCCCGTTGAATTCTCCTTTTTTCTGGCTGACAAACATTTATTTAATGTAGTTTGACTTCACATGCAACAAGATGCATGAGAAGCTGCTATTGTACTATACAGAAAATTGATATTGGGCCTAAAATCAAAAGGGTTGGAGCTATTGAAGTTTCACATACATCATCTGAAAATAAAACATTGCGGGTTGGAAGAATTTTGGACAAGGTTTTACATTTCTCAAGTGTATGGATTCGAATCCTCTCTTAGTAATCTCGTTTGGTGGTCATCCATTCTCGAGGATTCCATCTACATTTTTTTTAAACTTGATAAGAATTGCACAAACCCTAAATTTTTGTCCCTTCTATTGGTTTGCTTGTCATTTGTGTAGAGAGCAAAACAACCACAAAGTATGGCACTCTTTTAACTTTATGACTGTTTCATGAGGAGTCGTTTTAAGATGGACCCTTCAGTCAAGGGTCCATCCATGGATCTTACTATATGAGACATTAGATTTGTATAAAATAAGATGAATGGTTATAATTGTTGATTGGTTACTTGTTATTTGAAAAACGATAAAAGTTAAAAATTGATATTGATCCTTACAAATAATGAAATTGCTTGAGGTAACAAATTACAAAAAACACCCTTAACCTTAACTCCTTCACCGACCTCCCCCACGTCTCCGCCATGGCCTCTCTGCCCCTGTCGATGAGTCGTGTGACCACCAATCGCGAATCTAGTCACGACCATGACCCTCCCTACAGCCCCCACGGCTAGCCATCCGCTCGAAGACCAAACTGGAGCCTGAAGCCGCGGTCGTGACCAAATGAAGCATAGCCACAGTATAATCACAGTTGTGGTCGTGACCAAAAAACCCACCAAGAACTCGCGGATCTGCGTCATCTAAAACCGCTCCGAGCCAACCACCATAAACCTCGTGCCAGAGTTGCCAATGTCAACAACCCAGCCATTGTCGTCGCATATCTACCCATCTTCGCCGTCAACCCGCGAGCCACCATCACAACCCACCAAGCCCCCCTACACCTTACCATCGTGCCATGACCTAAAACTCCAACTGGAAACGCCCACGAACCGCCAGATCTGCCACACCATCGTTGGCCACCACCTCCGTCATCCTTGAGCAGCAAATCCACCAAGCCACCACCGCGCAAATTGCCTCCATGGCAGAAACCCAAATTTGCCACCTGCGCCTCCTTCACAGGCCGACAGGGAGTTCTCCTCGTGGTGGCTCCGACTGGAGTTCTCACCAACAGGTAGTATTAGAGAGGCCATGGGATGAGTGAAAATAACAAAAGTTATAGGAGTAAAATAAAATAATTAAATGAATCATTCTGTAAATAAGAAAAATTTACTATAAACCAAAAGGACTTTAGTAAAAATATAATTATTTTAGGGGTGCAAAAACAATGAAAATTTACCCATCATTGATAAAGTCAAAAGTCTTATCATGAACCTTTGACTAAGAAATTCATATTAAACCAACCCTTCTATGAGCTTGTTAGCTACTCATCTTTTCGAGTTTGGTTCTTATTTTGTTTTATGAATTTTTTGTATAAAATATTGATATTTTAAAAATAAATTAATTCAACAACAAAGTCAATGTTAAGATTTTAATAAAGAGGTTGAGTGATGTTAGACATCTTATAGTTGACTTGTTTAATAAAAATCTAAACAGATAGTGTTATGATCAACTCTATGATAAGAGAATAATACCAGGATTGAAGCTCATTATTCAACAATTAATATCAAAGTTGAGCAAAATATTATAATGCACCTACCACATGACCTTAATTTGATCACACGAATTGACATGTCAGTACTTTGATTGCTAGAAGGTTGGTGTTTCAAGCCACTGTTCAATCTAACATGTATTGCTGATTTTGAAATAGTCACCAAAAACTAGCTACCTAACTGCATCACTTCAAAAGCCCATTCATAGATCCATGAAGTTCAGCAAAAATTGTAAAACAAAATTAGCAGTGGCCAGCAGCAAAATATACAGTGCTTCACCTAGCTTTCCCTGGTACAACAGGGCACCATTGTTGATTTACATAAAACGAGCAGAACTTCGAGTTACTCTTCTCAAATCAGAAATAGCTGACGAAGACTGAGATGCACCTGGTCCTCCTATATTTGCATCATCAGTTCTACGTGTTCTACTCCTTTTTCGTACCAATTCATTACCATGCTGGCTTCCTGTACATTCATTCAGCTCACCATCATTGCTGGATCCAACTACTTCATCCTCAACAATCCTATTGATTCTACGCCTCTTTCCTTTAGAACCAGTAGCTCGTTGGCTTCCTCTAGGTTCATTGTCATCTTCAATCTGTACAGCTTCTACCTTGGGTACTGTATATGGCCATGAAGTACCACAACTTGGACAAACTTTTGCAACCTAAAAATCAATTAGTAGTAGTAAGATAGACAAAAACTCTCCACAATTGTAAAACGATAAAATATGCAACAAGAATAATACCTTTCTTTGCGAGAAAAGTTGCTTCAGGCAGTAGTGATGAATTCGTACAGTACAATTTTCATTTTGGCATAACTCTGCCTGTCATACATTGACTAATGAATTATCAGACTCAGAAATAGCAGCAATATATGTCATAAGAATAACTAATACTATCTACATATATCAAACTTTCCATTTCTGTTCCTTCTAATACAAACAAAATCTAGCGATTTTTTGTCTAGGGTTCTCAATGCCTCTTCAAGCCATATGATTAGACAATAGGAATTATATTACACCATAAAATTTAGAGAAAAGTATATATATGAAAAAAGATTCTTGGTAAATATATAATTTAAGAAAACTTATACTCAACCTGTTAATGATGTTCAAATAGTCAATAAGTAACTAACCTCACCACTTATTGACTTAATTAACCACTTGATTGTTTCTAAACTAAAAATATTTTTGTCAAGAATTCTTTTTTCAAAAATTTCCCAAAAATTTACATGGCATATCACAAAACATTAAATTCCCAACCAATGATGCGAAGAAAAGATAAAATGAAAAAAGGAAGCAATGCAAGAGGAACAACCTTTACTCCAGCTTCATTGCAAACTTGACATGATGGAACATCATTATTTCGAAACCAACTGCGAAGATCAAGGAATGACTTCACACCAAGTTTAATATTACCATCTGTGGTCACATTAAGCCACTGGTCCTTCACAAGCTCATGTAGAGTTTTGTCCTTGTCAGTCAAAGAGAAATTCTTCAAGGCAGATGGGACATGTGGCTGGCTTTCTTGAGATTGTGGATTTGTCACAATTGTAACCTGAACATAGACCATGAAATTTGAGCACAATAGTCAACATTTACAATACATTAAAGAATAAAGATCTTTTCAATATGAGATCAGTATCATCTATATTTCAACAATTGTCCTAAAACATTCCCCTCTCAATAAAAGGTGTAAAAGCTTTCTGAGAGCAGATCAGATTATCTTGTTCTCCAATGTATGTGTCTATATGGTTTGGCAACAAACCCTAATTAACAGTCAAAGCATTTGTACTGCACATATACATAGAAAAGAATTTTCTTTTTTGGGGGGGAGGGGGGAGAAACTGCACGACCATGGATAGAGTTTTCAATACTCTTCAACCAAAAAACGAGAAACAATAATAGATTTAGAGTTTAACAACTAGAGAGGATGATAAAGCCTATACTTTTTACCGCAAAATTCTAGAAATTGAGGTAAAAGAAGCACTAAAGATGATAGACAATGGTAAAGCAATTGGACCAAATGATATACTATTGAAGTATTGGGGGAAGAAAGGTACAACTGGGCTTTTGCGTCATACAATGAAACTGTGGGAAAAAGCAACTGATAGTAGATTAAGATAAAAGACTTGCATGTCAAAGAACCTATTTGGTTATATGCCACAGAGACTATATACCTATTGTAGGGTTTGATGGAAAATTACAAAAGGAAACCAGAAGACCTGCACATGGTCTTCAATGATTTAGAAAAGGCCCATGATATGGAGCCACGAGAAGTCCTGGGGAAGGCTCTAGAGAATAGAGTTTGCATTGCATATATTCCCATAGCAATAGGTTTGAACCAAGGGTCGACTTTGAGACTATACCTTTTTACCGTTTTATTCAACTTACTAAACAGGCACATCTAAGAGCTAGTGCCTCAACGCATGCTTTTTATGGATGACATAGTCCTAGTTGATGAGGGGAGAGAATAAGTAAATTCTAAACTTGAGTTGTGGATAAAGGCTGTACAATCAATGGGTCTTTGATAACGTAGGAGCAAGATGGAGCATATGGAATCCAAGTTTAGTAAGACAAGAATTAACAATGTTTAATAGATGAAAATTGGGGATCACATCATACCACAAGTGCATAGTTTGCAATAGATTGCATCTATAAACAATTGTTTTCTCATTAATCTAATATAATGATAAATTACAAATATTTCACATTGATATGTTTGATCATACTTCTCAGGCATTGAACACCAGTAAATTAAAACAAGATTCAATTTTTGATGAGCAGAAAAATGTAGGCAGATGAAAATTTATAACCTGACTATCCAACGAAAAATTGAGAGCAGCAATGGTGGAGACAACGCCATTTGCAGTGCCATCTTGTACTATTGCTTCAATCTGTGGTTTGTCATTGAAAGAACACAGTAAGATTATTTGTCTCAGATGTTATAATATCAGGCATCCAATTATTAATATGCACAAACAAATGATATTACTCTTCACATAGAGCAACATGCATAATTAAACCCAACCCCATCCCTCTTCTCTCTATCAAATGGATATGCACACACACACACACGGAAGGAGAGGTCCTAGTCCAACAAATGATTATTAATACTTCCCTTTGGATTTATCTGTATGTAGGTCCCTCCCCGAATTTTAGGATTTAGTAAGCTGATAAATGAGAATTAAAAATGACTTAATGGGAGTTGCAGTTTTTGAATGCTTCAGAACCTTCTTTCTAGCTAATCTTCTACTTCTTTGATCTTATACACACGGATCCTGTTTATGCTACATAACATCAGACAACCCAACTTTCCTATCTCCGTCAAACACAGTCCACATCCTAAACATCATGCTTTTCACCTTAATTATTTTATTGATCAAAACCATTCCTATTTTTCATCATCAATTTCAATATTTCCATATAATTCACACATAAATACTAAGACATATTTCTTCCATTTCAAAGAAATCACACTATGTGTCCATTGATATATACACACAAGTGCATGCACACACTGAGAACCACAAATACTTTTTTATATATAGAAAAAGAAATTTTATTAAGGAAGAAGAGAATAGTAAACTGATAGAGGATAAGACATCCTCACAAGAAGACATCAAAACAACTAAAACCTACGAGATTGAGCCATGTAACAAAACATGCCAATCTCTCTGCATGTCTAACAAAGAGATACCTCCAAAGAGGCCATGAGCAGAACACCAAAGAGAAGCTAAATAAGTAACTCTATCCCAAATGAAGTCTAGGATAGAAAAAGTTCCGACGAATATTCTAGCATTCCTATCAAGCCATAAACACCAGAGAACAGCAAAGACAGAGCACTGTCACAAAATCTTAGCTTCTTTCGAGAGCCAAACCCTCTAAACTTAATAAGAAGAAAGTGATCCCTTATAGAAAGTTATTTGTAGTAGAGCCTAGTAATTGTTCAACATATGTGCACAGACACAGAAAAACACAAGCAAGTTCAGCTACACTTACAATGGCCTTATAGAAAGCAATTTGTGGAACTGTATACTTCGTCCCCAGCTTGGATTGTTCATCCGAAATAGTATTGACCACTCCATAATAAACTTGGCCATCATATTGATCTATGCCGCCACGCAACTCGAAATTAACATAAGTAAGTGCCTTGTTTATTTTCAGAATAAACCCATCGAATAGCTGACGATCAGTGCCTATACCAGGAAATACAAATGCAATCAAATCAGAAAGAAAAGCTAACAAGGACAAACAAACACAAATATTTTCGAATTAGAAATCAGAGACTGAAAGATTTCTTAGCTAACTTAAATCCCTTTCTCTATTTTCAAATCATGTCAAATTTCACCTTAAGTGCTCATCATGCTACAGCACTAGACTGAATGATCAGAACTTAACTTCATAACCCATGTTTGATCTCTACAATATTCTCATTTCCCTTTATGCAAAATATTAATCATGGCAAAAAGCTTAAATTTTGGATGTCAAAACTACAAACTTCAGTATAAATCAAATTTAAAAAAATTAAAAATGGTAAAAAAAATTGAACAAACAAAAGAACTAAAAGGGCGGCCCAGTGCACGAGGCTCCCACCTAGTGGGGTTAGGGTAGATGTACAACCCCCACAAGCGGAGAGGCTATTTGAACCCATGACCTCTAGGTCAAAAGAACCTCATTTCACCCATGAACAAACAAAAGAACTGTTTAACAAAAAAATAAAATTGAAAATCATTTTCAGGGAAAAGGGGAAAAGAAAAACCTGGGTTTTTCTTGGTGAGGTCCTCGAACATGGAGTGCAAGTCCTTCTCCTTGAGCGGACCGCGTGACAACAGTGCTTGAATTATGACATGGTACCTCCAGCTTAACCCACCTGACATGGCTTTTACAATGGAGATTCGAAACCCTAAAGCGAAATTGAAATTGGGAAATTTATGGCTTGAAATTTGCCCAGAATCTCCCATATTTTTTAGGAATAGCAAATAATAATAATAAAATGGAGAATAAAAATTGGAGAAAAATTAAACAGGGACGCTCTTACTTCTAAGATTTTGGTGGCGGGAAAATATAAGGTTTTAAGGATCAAGCAACATGGAGTGGCGGGAGCTTTTTTTTTTTTCTTTGGTTAATAACTGAATGTGCTTCCATTTTATTTACTGCCTAGATAAGGCCAATATGGGTTTCGCCCAATAGGCTGAGATTGGGCTAGAAGCCCATCAATTGATTGGACCCAGTTTAAAGACAACAAGGCCCACTTTTCAACCATGCTCAAACAACTAGATTTCACCAGCCCGCCAGTTCTTTTGCTTTTTTTAAAAATAATGAATCTAATCTTTAAAAAATTTAAATCAACAAAAAATAGAAAATTTGAATTATTTAGTTTTTGGCCAATGAGAAATAAATTAGAGAACTAGCTCAATTGCCAATTGGATTTTAATTTTTAAAACAAAAAAATAGTCATATCCTCTTAGGTATAGCATGTTAGATTAAAAAAATAAGGGAAAAGAGTATGTAGCCTCTCTGAACTTTAACTTTTTTGCAAATCACCACCACGAACTTTAAAACCTTTTCAATTAGTCTCTAAACTTTAATTAATGTCCCAATAGATCCTTCTGTTTAATTTGAATCTGTTAGTTCATTAACGATGATATTGTGTAACAACATCTTATCCGTATTTGTAAGGAAGAAAATATATTTAAAATTAAATTTTAATAAATTAATTAATAAACAGTTCTAAATTAATATTAATACAAATAAAATGATACCATGCAATATTATTGTTAGTGAATTAACGGATCCAAATTAAACATAATGATCTATTGGGACATTAATTAAAGTTTAGGGACTAATTGGAAAGATTTTAAAGTTTGTGGTGGTAATTTGCAAAAGGATCAAAGTTTAAGGAGTCTCTATATTTTTTTCTCAAAAAATAATTAAAATTCGAACTACGGGCTATGTTAGGCTAAATTAAATTTGGGCTTGAATTTTGCTAGCTCAACCTATACTTTTTTGTCATGCTATTTTGACAACTCTAGTTATGGGGGAGAATTCAATGGATCAAGGAAACAGGCAAGTTAATATAAGGTCGGTATTTGGGTGCTTGGCTTCCTAGTGTGGGCAATTTGGAAGGGAATTAATGAGGGTTGTTTTGAAGGGAAGAACCCCAATCCTATGTTCACACTTAAATGTGCTACAACTTTAAAGGGTCAGTTTGATATGTCAAATAAATCAAATCAGACATAGATTTTTCTGAACGGGAATCAAGGGTGCCGTACCTAATCTTATTCAAAACAGTGAAAAAGGTAGCTCCTCCTTGTGCAGCAATGGTGGAGAGGGGGTAGTGTACCTGCAAAGCACTCCAACACTCAAGTTAGGGTTTGCATTAGGAGGGAAGAGAGCAACGTGATTACATGATTAAATGATAGAATACAAACATGATTACATAGCTCAAAAATGGCCTTTAGATAATAAAAGCGCAACATTTAAAACCACCCAAGAAAATCAATAGTTGACATCTTGATATACCATACATTGCACATGTGAAAATAACATAATAGTTTCTCTAAAACATTGAAACATGCCATAATACCACCCAAAAGCACAAAACGTGAAATTGAGGCAAAATCAAAAGTCAAACACACTTTCAGCTTCGTAGTTGTCAATTTACATAGAATGTCAATCAAATTAACTCTGGTTTACAGTGAAGTTATCTCTATTTTTGGTTCTCTTACATATGAAGAACAATACCAGGTTCCAATGCATAAAGAGGAAATTATAAGTTCTCTCACCAATTAATAATATATTAGGTTCCAAATGCATAAATCATGAAAAGCAGAAATCTAGGACATACAAATAAACAAATAGCTTTCCTTCTCATATCTTTGATCTTCTCAAAACAAATTATGAAGCAATGAAAATAAAAATATAGAAAACTAAATTGCAAGGCAGAGAACAGAGAATCAAATGCACCTACTCTTCAACTTTTCCCAAGTTAACTTGTTAGGGGTTAACAGCATAGTCACCGAGTCAAACCGCTTTTCTAGTCATAACTGGACAAGCTTGAATTCAAAATAAAGAAGGATTCATAGTTAGAACTACTAATTCAAACTATTGAAAATTCAAAATCTAGGAAGATAGAAAAATAGATGGATAGATATACAAAAAAAATAAAAGTAAGTTAACCATGCATATATGATTTAGAGGAATTGAAACATACATAGCTCAAATCAGGCATATGGAGTGTACAATATCTTCATGAAGTCAATGTAAAACTCTCCCTTGACAAATAAATATTATTGATAAGAATAAAAGCTATTCAAAAAAACCACAACCACATATGCTCTAAAATATAATGCTTCTACATATACTTTGTAGGAAGAGACAAGTTCATCCATAATGTATTGTAAAGAAATGCATGTTATTCTTATCTCTAACCTCAAGCACATAAACAGAATAGAAAATAAAAACTGATGAAAGCAAAGGAAAGATGCAAAGAGCTGAAGCTAAAATAAATGTGTTTACAACACCCAATATGAGACACTTGTCTACTTAAGTAACCCAATTAAGAGGAAAAAATATATATGGCAGAAGTTATATTTCTTAAGAAGTTGAGAACCTTCTCAACATCTAATGTCATCAAATTGCTTACTGCTACAGCCACAAACATGTGAAGTTCAAGACAGACATCGGTATAGGGCCTCCTAAACCAAAACCATATTGCAGCTGCTATTTCACTTTGCAAGCATATGAAAGCGTAAAAAATAAAGTTAACTTAGAAGCAATTATGATTGTGTTCTGGGTCTATCTGGAAAAGTCAATAATTCTAGTTGCTCCTAATTCATATGTACATATATCTTTGGATGCAACTTGCAAGTTTGATTGGATTCTTATAGCTAACTGCCCACTTTCTCCTGGTTTTGATAGTGGATCAGTTTTTTTTTTTTAACAAAACCAATTCTGGTAATAATAGGTATGAAATAAGCATTACACATTGAGGCATTGTGGAAGAGACAGAGAATCAGAAAAACAAAGCGAAATTATGTGACTTGACAGAGGTGGTTCGTCCATAAATTTCGATTTGGTCTGCTAAGATTAAGGCTGGGCAAGGCTATGCAACCAGGTGGTTTCACCATGAATTTCGATTTGGGGCAAGGTTCTGGCAAGTTTTGGTTGTTATATTTTATTATAAATTACTGTTATTATTTCTTAATAAAAATATAATATTATATTTCAAAGTAAATTTATTTATCTCCCACTTACATCTACCTTTTCTCATTCAACTTTTGTAACTACTCAAGTATTGATGCTTCCTCCTTTTGTGGAGCATGTTGAACAATTGTTTCATCCACTAGGCTTTGACCATTTAACCTATCTCCATTTAATTTTGTGATTTTTTTTTATGCTTGGAGTCCATACTAGTTTTCCTTAAAACTTGGAGCTGGTTCTGCATGTTAAATATTAGTTTTTAGTCATACCTGTTTTCTATGTCTACTTTACTAACTTTTGATAGTTTGGTTATCTGTTCAATCTAGTTATTTTGGCTTCATTCTGTCCAAATTGAAAGTAATGTACCTTGTAATTGAAAGGTATAAATAGTGAATTGCCTTTCATCATATTTGATTTTACTCCTTTTTATTATTTGGGTGATTGAAATCCAGTGCCTGCTGATGGGAACACTGTGGAGCAAATTCATGATAGCAGGATAGTGAAACTATTATTCTGTTTAACAACCTAGAAGCAACTAACTAGATTGGTAAAGAAAGAGATGGAAATCAACAAGATTCAGGTAATAATGTCTTTTGCTTTCTTGTTTGTGTTGCACTCAATTTTTCATCATATTTTGAAGCTTCTGTTGATTATTGCAACAGAAGAACCATTTCGGGTTTCATCATAGTAGTAGAGTTGCTTGATGTTACTAGTTTGAATGAATAAACATTGGTATTGGTTATAGCAGTGGAAGTACTAGGCTTTAAAAGTTTTGGTTTGGTTTTTGCATAGGGGGCACTCTAGCAATTCAAGGCCTTACTGGATTGGACTTGAAGAGTTATTCAGAAACCCCCATTTCCCCGGCTCAGTTGTTTGAGGTGGTTGTTGATGACCTACAAACGCTCAATAAAAACCTTCAGTTGGTAAGTAATGGTTTTGAGATTCATGCTATGTGCTGTTTTTACCAACTATTGAGATTGACTTATATTTGTTCCTTTCTTATCTGGTGAAGTCTTGTGGTATTCAACAATGACTGATGTTGCCTTCACCCTGACCAGAAAAATATGTGAACTTTGAATGGAATGAAACATGGGGCATAAGCACTTGAATGATATTCCTTGTTCAGTGATTCAACTCATGACTTTCTGTGCTCATTGTTGTTGTTAACTTTGATTGAATTCCTTATTTCAGCTTTGTTTGATAACATCATGATTCTTTTTCTTTTGATTTCAGTCTACAAATTACAATGTTTCCATATTAAAATTATTAAATTTAAATTATTTTTTTAAATGAGATTGGATCATTTTTTGAATGCCATTCTAATTAGTTAATTGAGTTTAATTGCAACAGTAGATAAGCTCTTGGCTTTAATTAGTTAGCTTTGCTGTGCTCCATGCACCATCCCTTTCTGCAGTAGAACGAGAGCTCATGAATTTATTCAGAACAACCATTTCTTTCATTGTAATGGTTATTGAACTAGTTCCATGTAAAAAACTATGGATTTGATTTGACTTGTGAACTGGTTTTTAATTGGTTTTTTGAACTAGTTACATGGCAAACCGGTTCTGAACCAGTGTTACATGGTTCGTTCAACCCCATCACGTTCCACGTTTGGGAACGTTCGTTACCAAACGTGGGTCGTTCGCGACCCAATACGCTCATAGGAGCGTTCCAGATTTACATGAAAAGAGCAGAGGAAGAAGACTTACCTGCAGGGCTGTGGCTGCGCGGTGCAGAAAACTGAAGAAGCCGCAAGAGGGAAGAGGGACGCGTGGCTGTGTGGCGGCGTCAATATGTGCAGATTCTGCACAAAGATGGAGATGTCGTCCGTCGTCGTGTGGCTGTGAGTCTGTGACGCAGCCGCTGTGTGAGTGAACGGGTGGGAGAAAGAAGATAACTAAAGACCCTAATTTTACTTTTGGGGTCAAAATTAAAGACCCTAATTGATGCAAGCAAAACTCAGCATCACTAACAAGCAATGAGAAAAAGAAAAAAAAAAAACGGGCTGAAGCAAAATATACACAGGGCCAATTTAATTACATCCCATATATTCTTTCCACAAATAGTATATATACTTATTTTTATATCTCATTTAATATTATTTATTATATTTATTTTTTCTTATCATTTTCTTTTTCTCAATCATACACCTTTAAAAAAGTGTGCATAGTACCTACACCTCTAAAAGAGGTATACAATAATTATTTTCCATTTAATTAGTGGATTATAAGTGAGAATATAACATATAGTGGGTTGTGGTGTACCGTAACTTATGAAACAGACACACGAGACAAGATATGAATATAAATATAGAGATATATTAAATTTAAAAAATTATAATATATGGATATGACATATATATATATATATATATATATATATATAAGTAAATTAAAGAAATTAATTTATGTATATATATATAATTATAAAATTTAAAAAAAAAAAAAAAAAAAAGATTCATAATTTATTAATATCATTTTTATAAAGACTTAAAGATTTAGAATATCTTAATATATGTCAATATCATTTCTATATATCATTTCTAATTTTTTTTAAATATATTAATGAGTCGTATTCAAGTCGTGTCCTAGACGTGTCTAAGTGTGTCCGAGACGTGTCCAAGTATGTCCAAGACGTGTTCGAGATGTGTCCAAGTCGAAAAAAATAATATTTTTAATCAGACACATAAGACACATGTGTCGTACGTGCGTCCTCATGTGTCAGACACGGACACGTGTCCGACATGCGAACACGCCTCAAAAATGGCGTGTTCGTGCTTCATAGATGGTAACTTATTACTTAATAGGATTAAAAGTAATAATAAGGTAAAAGTAAAATAATTAAAGACTCGTTTGGTACACAAGAAAAGATAATGTCTGATTATATTAGGTTTGATAGTATAAAGTTTGATAATATAAGGTTTGATAAAATTTTAATATTATCTAGTATTTGACATAACATTGTATAAGATACTGTGTTGTATAAAATAATACTATCATATGTTTGGTGATGTACTGTATAATACTGGATACGATAAAAAATTAACACTTTTAACAAAAATGCCTGTTAACCCAAAGATGGCTAACCCAAATTAAAGTAAACATCAACCCCAAAAGAAAAAAGGTAAACCATGTCAATAAAATAAAGAGACAAATAACAGAGAATGGGGAAGGGGGTCAGTTTGCATTGTCTGAGCATAAGGAAACAACATAGGGGACCCTTGACTGGGTTATATGATGGTAGCGCCGAGTTCAACGGATACGGTGAACTATTGCATGGAGTGGCGCGACTTGCTAGAGGTGTGCCCATATGGTGCCACTGCGCGATGGCTGTGCAGGGGAGGCCTAGGTGGTGGAGGTTGTGCGGCTAAGAAGGGTTCTGGTTTGGAGGAGATAGGAGACGATGTTCAGCGGTTTTGGGATGGTCAGGGGTGACAGTAGTGGTTCGGTAGTGAGGGCGTCACAGGTGGTGCGGGGGCTTGGTGTTCAAGTGATAGGGTTATAAAGGAAATATTTTCATATGAGCTTATCCATCAAAACTTAATCAGGTTTAATCCCACCCCCCAATGTCTGATTAAGTTATACGTTATTTTAATGTATAAGAGAGATATGTTGGATAAGCTTATACAATATTGTAATCGCACCAAACAACTAATAAAGTCATAATGTATTATATAAACTTATCCTATCAAACCTTATACGTCGTGTCAAACGTGCCCTAATGTTGCTGCTGCACAGCTCCCTTCCTTGGCACACGACAGCATTTGGCAAAAACATAGTTGCTAGCTGCTGTACAGTAAAAAAAACTAATGATGCTACTGCATAGGTGCTATTTATAAATAGTAAACCTAATTCCTTGTGTATTCCTTGTGTCACATAAAACATAGTTTCAAGGCTTAAGCTATGGAATTTGGGAAAAGAAAGAGACAAAAGGAAGAGCAACAAAATTCTTTTTAAGATATTCAAAATTCAGAGATTCAGAATTTAGATGATGTTGAAAGTGAAGAAGAGGAAAGCAACAAAAAGACAAAAAACACTGGTTTTCAATCATCATTATCAAGGAATAATGATGGAGGAGGAGGACAAGTTATGCATGTTGATTCAAAGTCAAAGGCACTATATCAAGAGGTTACTATCCATGGTGCAGCATAAGGAAAAAATCTAAGAGGCTCAAAAAATTGGTCCTACAATTACTGCAAAAAAAGTTTTACTGGTTCATATACTAGAATTCACTACCATTTTTTTGGTGCTCCTCCTGGCAAAAAAGCAACAATTAAGAGATGTCCAATATTGATAAATGATTGTGATGCATATGAAAGGGTTAGAAGAAGAGTTCAAGAAGTAGAAAAGGCTAATGGAATTTCTTCATCTCTAAAGAATTCTAGGCTAACAAGTAAGTCAACACAAAAGTGATAATAACATATTTTATACATTAATAAACCCTCATTTTTAGTTATTTATATTCTCCATGTACTTAATTGATTGGACTTGGTCATGTTTTGTAAATTTGGACTCAAATTGGGCTTAATTAATTTTTTTCCAGCATCATTGAGGTTTGACACTGTTTCTGTATTTTGCCCATATATTGAGTTCTAGATGTCTAAAAATTATGTATTTTACCTTGTAGGAAAGATGAGAGAAATCTCTTCAACTTTCATGAGAGTTTAAAGGCAGAATCGAACATCTAGTAGAGCTAATTGGGCCTGGAAGTCAGAATACGAGTTCAAAGACCCTTTGAGAATGTTTTGTCCATAACTTGTGTTGTAGACCTCCAAATGACATAGGGTTTAGGCTCAATTACTCATAATGGACCCATCTTTGTAACTAATGGGATTCTAATGATGTGAGGCCAAAATAGAAGTTAGTTTATAGCTTTAGAAGCAAAAATCTGAGATTAGTTTTTCATTCCATATTTTTCTCACATTCTCTCTCTAGATCTAGATCTTTCTCTCTTCTTCTTCCTTCTTTCTCAAGCTCCTTCGTGGTGATGGCTATGGAGAGCTAAACTTCTATAATCAATTCAAAGATTCTTGAAGAAATTGTGATTTGGATTTTTGAGATCTTGGTTCTGTTTTTGTGTTTGAATTGTATTTTGATTCCTCTTCTCCTTCTTCTTGATCTTGAATGCATGAATGATGATTTTGTTTATGTTTGATCTGATTAGATCTTGATTTAAGATTGAGAATTGTGATGGGATTTAGGTTGATTGATTTGAATTAATCATAGAATTAAAGAGGTTAGGTTATTGATTTGTGCCTAAGTTAATTGAATTCAGAGATCAAATTAACATAGATCCTAACATGAATTGTGCGATTGTAAATTTGTATATCAATTGTTAATTGAATTCTAGATGATAGTCTAGTATGAATTTGGGATTTGATGCAGAGATTTCAGTCGAATCCAAATTAACCATTCAAATGCACTTCAAATGTTTGTTGAATGATTTATGATAGAATCCACCCAATTTCGGATAGGTTTCTGAATTTGATTATCCTTTTAATTGAATTTCTCACTTTAATTCTGTTATTTACATATTCTGAGTTCTCAAATCCCTTCCCCCAATCTTGGCTTGATCTAATCAAATTGTATTTACAATCCTTGAGAGACGATCTGATGTTGTTTCCTATGCTACAAGCCTTAGGCATAACTCGATTACAATTTTGATTGAGTTCGACGCTCATCAAAAAGCTTGAAGAATCTTTTAATTTGATGGAGAGGAATATGGTAGATTTGAAGGTGAGTAGGGGCTTGTGTGCTAATGGGATTCCATTTAATGTATTAGGGAATCCTCATTTTCATAAGATGGTTTCTATCATGAACAAAGGTCCTAAAGGCTACAAGGCTCCTTTATATGATAAGGCAAAGACCACTCTACTTGAATAGAGAAAGACTTTGTTCTAGTTAAAGATACATGGTACTCTCAAGGGGTTTCTATTATTTTAGATGGATGGACCAATTGTAAAAATCAGCCCCTAATAAATATTCTTGCAGTAAATAGTCGAGAAGCTATGTTTTTATATGCTGAAGATTTTTCTGGGATTGAAAAAACAAGAGTTACAATTGTAGAATATTTACTAAAAGTAATTGAAGAGGTGGGCTCTCATAATGTGCTTCAAGTTGTTACAGACAATGCTGCAAATTGTAAAGTTGCTGGGCAGGAGGTACAAAAGGTACACACATATATATTGGTCTCCTTGTGTTGTTCACACTCTTAATCTTATTTTTAAAGATTTTGCAAGACAATTTGAGTGGCTAAGTATTACATACAAAGAGAGGAAAAAATATTGTTAAGTACTTTTTGAATCATTCTCGTGCACTAGCTATGTTTAGAGAATATTCCAAATTAGAGCATTTTAAAATAGCAAAAACTAGATTTGCTTCACACTATATTTTGTTGAAGCGAGTTATTGATTGTAGAGAGGCTTTGGCAACAATTGTTGTGATTAAATCATGAAAGGATTTGGTTAAGTAAGGAGATTAGCATGCAAAAAAAAATGGGTACTTCAGCTGCAGAGACTATTATAAGTGAAGAATTTTGGGAAGAGGTGGAAAATATACTCACAATCACAAAACCTATTTATTTGTTGATCAAATTTTGTGATGGTGAAGGACTGAAAATGGGTGAGATATATGAAAAAATGGACAACATGCTTGGTGAAATAAAGGATATAATGAAAGAAAATAAGCATGGTGATGATTATGAAAAAAGGAGGAAATTGTGCTTAGTAGATAAGAGAAGATGTCAATTCCTTTACATTGTCTTGCCTTTGCACTTACTCATAGATTTTATGATTCTAGATATCTTGCCTTACCAGCAATAGGGGGCACAATTAAAAGGCCTCCAAATGAAGATAAAGAAGTTATTATGGGTGTCACGGAAGCATTTAATAGGATAGCTGATGACATAGTGGAAAATGAGGCTGAAACAAGAATGTTATGTGAGCAGTTTGCAATTTTTCACTCATGTAAAGGCCTTTATGCTATGGCTACAGCTCAAACTAATGCAGTGACTATGGATGCTATTGATTGGTAGTCTACTTATGGCTCAGAAACTTTAGAATTGGCAGATGTTGCAAGAAAAGTGTTATCTCAACCAATTAATAGTTCCTCAACAAAATGGAACTGGAGCACATATTCTTATATTCACAATGTAAAGTGGAATAGATTGAATGTTACAAGGGCAAGTAAATTAGTTTTCATTCACTCAAATATTTGTCTCTTATCTTACTGCATAAAAAATTATAAGGAAGTTCCTTACAATAAATGGGATATTGATCTGAAAGAGACTAACATTGATGATTTTGCAATCAAGTTGCAAGAAATGAGGTGAAAATCATTAGATGATAATTACATACAAAACACAGGGGACTCTTCGGAGAAAGATGGAAATGTAACACCATTGAAGGTTTTTAAGCCTACTTCAACAGTACATGTTTCTTATAGTATGAAAAAATCACTACAAGTACGCCAATTTCAGCAAGCTCAAATTTCTAGTTTTGCAACAAATGCAGCAAAAGGCAAAGAAAAGATTACTGAACATTGATTTATAGAATCTAGAATTAGAATAAGAAAACTTAGATATTTAAATTATTGAATTATGGAAGTATTTTGTTATTTTGTTATTTTATAAGTTATGATTTTATGAAAGTGTTTTATGATTATGTTTTTTTTTTACTTGTGCTTTATAATTTTTTTTATTACTTAATGCTATAGTTTAAAGTTTATGCATAGTGATCCATTTCAGGGAATTTCGATCTGAAATAACGAATCGACTAAGTATAACCCCCTCGTACCGTATACCTAGAAAAGTCTCGTATCACGTACTCGTACTCGTACCACGTACCAAACTGTACCGCGAACCATGAAACATTGGAATGAGAATTAGCCATACCTTAGATTTAGCGCTTGACATCCTGCAAGAAGAATAGATAACTTGATTTTTGTACTAGATAGCCATGTATCACCAGCCACGTGAATCACTTTTGTTATTGTCAACTCCTTGATAATTATAGTAAACAATACTGCTGGTGAGTTGTGAGGAAAAGGGACGTCCTCGGGTTAGTGATATGTTTAGATAATAATCATTTTTGTTGGTTATGAATTTAATTTTCGAAGATAATGATGAAAATATATTGCAGGACATAGTACATGTTGAAGTGTCTGCTTAAGTATAATTATGACCAACAAGAGAATAGATAATAGAGAAGTAGTTGACACTTCAACTAACTACACATAACCTACTAATTTTTTTAGGCTAATCAAAAAATAGATTAATTAATCCTTTTATTAGCACAGAGAAGCCTTTTCAGCATGTCACAATGTTCAAGTGCCCATGTGCTTAAACTCTGTGTGTGTAGCATGCACATCCATGCACTTGCAAGCCAATGAAGAGACAGTCAGCAAAGTAATATAACAATGTATCTTCCTAATGTTATTAAGTGAAAGTTCTTTCAAGGACTCTCGAGTGATCTCTATAAATACAGCAATTGCTTCATCATTGTAATGAAGAAAAAAGTTATGTTAATTTATCCATAAATGCACCAATGGATCTTAACTTTTGATCCAAGAATACATATTATCACAGAAACAAAGACAACTATCCTATTAAAAAGCTAAAAACTTCTATAAGTGAGTCATATCTTACAAAGAGCAGGCTGATCACACAAGTGAGTAGCAAAAGCAATATACGGAAGTATAATGAAACATAAAGGAAATTATAGATTATATAAACACATTATATTGTCAAAATGAAAACCAATTAGGATGCTTAACCAAATACTACATGGAAGATTAAACTACATTAGAAATTCTCAGCTTTAGTGAGATTAAACTCCTTTGAAAATGAATCTAATTATAGAAAAAGAATGATAATCATCAAGCGCCTTTTTCAAGCACATAACTTCCAAAAGAAAGCAAAAACTTAATAAGTAACCAGTGCAAAAACAAAAACAAAAAACACAGTAATAGAATCATGGAAGATCATGAATAATGGGAAAAGGTCTAAAATGCAAGGAGACCACAAAAATATCTCCATGGGTACCACCACCTAAGCTAATTGATATATAATTCAATACTAAAGTAGGAAACACATTACTATACTGGCATATTTCTGTATGACTAAAAAAGGGGAAAAAAGAAAGAAAGGGAAAGGAAAAATATACAGACTTCCATGATCTTATTTTTCCATACAAACCAATGCACTGTGTTCTATATAAATCCTTACAAGAAGCTGAACAACTCAAAGCTATCACTCCACTATTGAAATTCTGAATATTCACCACATGTAATCAAGAGAATTTCATAACAGTTATGATGCTCAATAGCCAAACATGATAATGAGAAGAATATTGAAATGATTAAACAAAAGCAAATTTCAGTCATGCACAATGAGGAATAATTATTCATTTCATCCATTAGCAATAACATGTTTTAATACAAACTCAGTCAAATACACTATTATCTTAAGATAAAAAATAGTAGTAGAACAAATACAAGAAAATGTATCCCTTTCAATCATCAAGAGAAATAGCAGTAAAACAAGGAATATCTTGTTGAGATACCATCTCTGCAAAAAAGAAGAACAACATCTTATTACTTATGAAAATATAATATAATAAGCAATAAGTAATAACATTAATATGAAATATTAATATTAACTTACCTTGCTTAAATCTCTCAAGCTGCTCAGAGTCCTCTGTAAAAAGCAATGAGAAGGGTGTTTCTTTTAGCCAATCTTGTGTGCAAACAAGTGCTTCCACCATTTTAGGTGTTAGGGAACTACGATAAGGATCAATCACCCTTCCTCTTGTACTAAATGCAAACTCAGATGTTACAGTGGAGACATGTATGGCCAACACCTCCTGAGCGATGTTTACAAGGATCAGAAATCGACTTGAATTTTGCTTCCACCAACTTAGAATATCCAAGTCCGGATTGGTCTCTAAATATTCCTTCAAATACTTTTTTAGCTCAGATTTAGCATTCAATTTGCGCTCGGTTAATTTTAAAAATTGATTCCAACAATAAGGACCATCATCACCATTTTCATCAACTTGTACTTCTTGTGTATCACTTTGAGACCCCCCTCCGGACCATTATATTCCTCAAAAAGTAACTCCAAACAAGAATCCAACTTATCTAGCAATTTAATCACCTCATCCACATCAAAGATCTGATTAATCTACAAATTGACATATCCTTGTTTATACCTAGAATCAAATACAACAACAATTAACATGTTCAGACCATTAAGATTTCCCCAATATTTATCGTATTTCTTCTTTATCCTTTCAGCCATTATACTTACACTTATATCTTCTGACACACAAGATTGGTGGATCCTCTTCCTAATTCTAAATACCTCTTGCATATGTATATTGTTGGTAACATAAGAGGCACCAAAAATATGCAAAGTAGCTTCATAGAAGATCTTCAAAAATGGTAAAATTAAGCGAGCATAATCTCAATCTTCATATGTAGGCACACATTTTTCCTTTTTCTAACTCGTCAACATGTTTCTTGTCTTGCATCTCAAGCTCCTCAAATGCCTTTCAGTGCTTCAAAGTTGCCTTCAACATAAGATAGGTCGAATTCCACCTAGTTTCAACATCTAAGCAAATTAGACCCTTATATTCAATCTTCTCCTACTCAACACATGCCTTGAATTTAATTAATCTAGAATGAGATCTTATGTACTTCACAGCACCACGGATTCTCAAAAAAGAATCATCAATCTCTTTCAACCCTTCTTTCACAATCAAATTCAAAATATGCGCGCAACAACGCATATGAATGTAATCTCCCTTTAGAACTAAGTTGTTCCAAGATGCTAGCCTCCTTTTTAGGCATTGAATCTCGACATTATTTGACGAAGGATTATCAACTATCAAATTAAAAACGCGATTCAACTCCCAACAATTCAAGTGCATCTCAATAGTTATGGCTATAACCTCTCCTAAATGACTTGTGACTTGGCAGAAATTCATAATCTTCTTGTGAAGTCCCTAATTATTATCAATGAAATGGGCAGTCAAACACATATAACTCATATTTTGACTTGAAGTCCATAAGTCAGTGGTGAGGTAAACTCTTCAACAATTTTTCGAAAGAAACTTCCTCAAGTTCGTTCTTTCAGTATCTTATAGTGTGAAAATGTCACGCTAATGTAGTGCATGAGGGGACACTCAATCTTGGTTGCAATACATTCACAAACTTTCAAAAAGCTTAATTCTCCACAAATCAAAAAGCTTTTCTATAGTCCCCGTTGAGGATGGAACTAATTTCTGCCTTTTGTTCTCGTCTTTATCTAGATTATCCTTGCATCTCTTCAAATGAGAACGCATAACACTTGTTCTGTTATCATACTTGATTAAGGTACCACAGTAGTTGCATCTAGCTTTCTTATCTGAACCGGACTCCGTAAAAAAGTGATTCCAAGCCATCGACCGAATTCTACGCCCATCAGTGCAAGGTAGTAACACACTAGTAGTGTCAGAGACAATTGGTGGAGTAGAAACTAGATGCTCTGCTATCTCCGAGAATGAAAAGTCATTCTGATCACCCATTGATGACATTTGTACGTAAACTAAGATGTTAATTATTAACCTCAACATCGATTATTTCCCAAATCTCCATTTCCTTCTTAACATGGTATGACCCTATCTTATTCAATAAGAAATTTTTTCAATACTTCGTTAATAGTTATTCCTTAAATCTTATATTTTATACTTGATGAAATTTTGACAACATTTGCCATTGGTTTCCAAGTGCATGACTTAAACGTTATGAGATTTATCACGATTAAGTATGCACCCAGAGAATAAAAGGAAATGTAGCAAACCAAAGTTTCAACAAGTGTAAGATATAAAATTTAAAGAATAACTATTAACTAAGTGAAGAAATTTTTTTTTTACTAAACTGTCCCACTTGGACAATTCAAGATTCAATACAATAAGTAGTACCTTGAAAAAGTACTCATGTTCATTGATATTGAATCTCAAACAGAAAACTAAGGCTTTGCTCAAATTTTAACTCAAATAAAAAAATAAAACATTAACCACATGTGGCAGTTTTACCCTTAGTACTTGAAATTCAAGTTCATAGGGTATATGCCAAAAGAGTTACCAATAATGATGGCTAAAAATAGAGCCACCGTTAGTAATAACCCAAAAGAAAAGGAAACAGAGCCAAGGAGCTAAAAATAGTAATCCAATGGTGCAACATCCCTCAAACATCAGATTAAAGAAGTTCACAATGTTGAATTTGTAAGGATCCAATTCATCATTTATCAAATAAATCCTAAACATCAAAGAAAACAACCTGCATTTATTATTAAATTCATCAGCTTCAAATATCACTTACCATAATATTATAATAAATAAAGGGTAGGTTGATTGTTGAGATGAGTGGAAGTTAGAACTTTGAATATTATAATATTCAGATTTTTGTTTTGGAAATTATAATAAAGCAATAATTAAGTTTGATAAACAGTTACTCTGAGAGAAATTTTATAAAATTTTGCAATAAAAAATAAAGCAACATCACCAACAAGTTATAGAATCACAATCAATAATTAAGTTTGATAAAAAAACAAATCATCACAAAAGGAAGAGTTACAAAATCACTAACAACTAGAACAAGAGCGAAGAAACCAGAGCATGAAGCGAAGTAACCAGAACGTGAGAGTGAAGAAACTAGAGCATGAGGTAAAGCAACCAGGCATAGTAATTTGGGGTTAGGGTTTAGATAAGTGATTTGGGGATTAAGGTTGAGATGCGATTTAGGGATTAGAGTTCATCAATTTTGATTTCAAAAGGTGAGAATGTGTAGTGACTGATTCTTGAAAAAGTGAAAGTGACACTAAGTTGTAATTTGATGGATGTAAATCGGTTTGGATATAAAATAGTTAACCGAATTGTATTGCTAAGGAGTTAATTGGACTAGTTTTTAAAAGTAAGAACTGGTTATTTTTTAAAACTATTTTAAACAATTAGGTTTATTTAGGTGCAGTTCAGTTCTATTTATGATTCAGTTTGGTTTTAAATAGTTTTGTGCCCACCCCCTAATAATCAGCTTCGATTTCAATGCAATAGAGGAAATGAAAGTGAAAGGTAGTAGTAATATAGGCAAAATAAGACAAGTTGCACTTAAAAGACCCTCGAATTTAACCAATAACTATATGTAGTATCATGTGACTGCATCCTACTTGAAAAAACAATGATGCTAATATTACAATTACACTTTTTTCCCCAAAATACTCCTTTGACAACAATGAAGAAAGTAGCCACTAGACAAGTTCTTATAGCCAAAGTACATCCCATTGGGCAAGAAGAAAGATCCAAACTAGTGAGTATGTATTAAATCTTTAGCATAATAACATATTTCATCACCCATATCTTACATTATCTTCATCAATTTACAAATTCAAAAATTGGAGTTCAGTTATTAACCCCATCTTTTCAAACTCATAACATCCATCTTAAGAAGTTAAAGCCACCAGATAATGAAAAAAATATTTATCAAGCTGAAAGTTGCATCCTAAGCCACAAGCATGGGAATCACAGACAATGTAGTCAAACCTGCAAATGCATGAATATAACAATTATACTATAAAGGGCATAAACATCAATAACATTCATATAAGAAAAGGAAGAATGTAACACCCTTAATAACATGTTAGACTTGTATATAGTTACAAAGGTAGCATATTACTTGCTTAACACGTTAGTTTAATTTTGTAACAAATTGAGTTAGTTTAAGCACTTTACTGCAATACAAAAGGTGAAACGTAGCTTAAAATGACTCAAATAATAACATAAATTGCTTAGATTATGGAAATAAATATGAATAATTGATTTCTAGGTCACAAATGTACAAAATAAGATGTAGTTGAAGTTTGAAGGTAAAATGAGTCAATTTGGTATTTTTAAGTACATTGATTAAGTATGTATGTATGTATAAATGTATGTTAACTTGGTTACTTTAGTTACTAAAGTTTAACCTTGTAAAGTTTTAAACATGTCTTACTTAGCCTGTGTTAAGATTATGTTTATTATGTTATGCATGACTGGTTTTAGTTTACTCATACTGAGAATTATTGATTCTTACCCCGTTGTATTGCCATATAAATCTAGGTGGAGGCTCTTCAAAGAAAAAGGAAGCTAAAGGATTAGATTAGTTCTAGTTTTATTTGTTTTTATTACAAACCTTGTATCTATTTATACTTCTTTTGTAATGTAAAAGAGTTATGTATTACTTCTTGTCCTTTGAGAGGCTAAAGTTGTATATATATATATATATATATAGGATCTTACTCTGGTGAAGGAAGTGTTTATTGTAAGAGGTGAGAGAAGTGAATCTTAACCATTGGATCTTACATGAATAGTCAAAATTAGAACATAAATGCATGTGACTTTTTGAAGTGGTCACATGACCTTTTGATAACATTGTATTTTATACATTTTATAATCCTCTCACTAGACTTCTTAAGGTTCAATTAGGTTTAATTAAGTTCGTTTTGACACATTTTATGAAATTGAATCGAATTGGATCATTAAACAAATTATTGTATAAATTAGCCTTAATTATCTCTTTGGCAGTGTTTAGTAAACTGGCTATAACTTGAGTTACAAATATCTAATTGATGTGATTTTAGTCTTGTAGGAAAGCTTAGACAATTCCCTACAACTTTCATGAAGAACACAAAACTCAAATCGGACTCCTTGGAGGTGATATTGGGCTTTGAAGTTAGAACAGAGAAGCTGAAATCGGGTCTAAACACTCTGCAGTAATTGGACCATATCTTGAGTTTTAGGAATGATTTTGGACTCAAACTAATGCCATTTTAAATAAAAAATCTAAGCCTACAACTTTCATGAAGACCACTTTTCTCAAAAATGAAAAAAATTAGACACACGAATGTGCATTTGCTCAATTATTAAAATATTAAAAAAAAAAGAAAATGAAAACTTAATCGTTAAGTTTTCCACAGTAACCTCCAAATCATTAACTCCACTATAGCTCCAATTGCATATTACTGTAGCTCCAATTGCATATTACTGTAGCTCCATTTCAATTTGCCTATAAATAGGCAATTCCATTGTCAGAAAGAGCACAACACATTCGGAGGGGGAAACTCTGGGCATATTTCCAGAGGAGGAGAGGAGGAATTCCCTCCTCTCCTCAGTCTCCCTTCACTTTTCTTTTTCTCTTTTTCTCTTTTCTAGTCTATGTGTAAATAAGTTTCAGTTTATTTAGGTCAAAGTGTGAAGCTCTTAGTAATAAAATAAGGTTAGATTTATTCTTCTCTTGTGCTTTAATGTTTTATATTTTTAAGTAATTATTATACGTGTTATATTTTGTTTCTGATAATTTAGAAATTACCCTTGTAAAGAGGAGTTCTTGATTTGTTGTAGACAAAATATTGGCACAGTGAATGCTTTAACCCATTTACAAGTGGTGGTAATAATTAATGGAAACATAATATAATTACGTAATGAACTTTTCACGTTGTATTTTCCGATTGGAACCTCCATGTTGCAAGGATTCTAATTGAGTTATAAAAGGAATTAATCTTACATTTACTTTATTTACCAAGAGTGAATCTTTTTACTCAAGTAAATAATTTTTATCATAGAAACAAAATATTTACCTTACCTTAATTAATCTTCATCAATTCCCTGTGGATCGACCTCGGACTCCCAAGAAATTTATTACTTGAGACAACCTGCATTTGAATTCGCAATGCAGCAATTAATCCCGCATCAAGTTTTTGGACTTAGTCGAGAAAAATGTGCATCACCTTCAAATAACTTTTAATCTTGACCATCTTTGTATAGTTGTATGGTCAATATTTACTCATTTCACTCTCTCACAATAAAAACTCCTCTCATTAGACATGTCCTATATATATATATGCATGTTTCTGCACTTCATAAGGCTCTCTGTAATGACTCCAATGTGCATTACGAATATATTATCAGGTTATTACGTATGTAGTGGCATTGTAATGATGTTTATCTTTGTAAATGTTACATATGTCGAGATATCAGTATTAAGACATTACATTATGGTATCAAAGCAGTTCATCCTGTTGGGCTAGGTATGGACTGACTATGCTTAGGCATATTTAAGAGTTCCTTTTAAGAATTGTGCTTTTCTTGTCTCTTATGTGAGATACTTTGATGAAATTGCATGATTTGCCTTAGGTTGGTTTATTATTAGCTACTATTGCACGGTTACAAGATATTGAGACTAATCAACTCAATATGTATTATTCTGTGTGTACAGGAAACTATGGCACCACCGAGGAGAACTAGGGAAACAAGGAACTTAACTAGAGATGGCCTGACATGGCCAAAGCAGTTATGGTTATGGCCAATGCAATGAGGGACTAGACGACCATTACTGCTAATGCCATGAAGGACCAGGCAGCTATAACAACCAATGCTATGAGGTAACAGACAGCTGTTATTGCTAGGGTGCTTGAGAGGATGGAAGCAAATTCACCTCAGCAACCTACTCAACTTGTACAACCACTGTAGAAGGTACAAGTCGGAAGGAATCAAAACTTCCAAGACTTGTCAGCTTTTCGTCAGATGACTCCTCCACCTTTCAGAGGCGAGTACAAACTCGCTAAGGTTGAGGAATGACTCAGTGAGATGGAGAAGATTTTTGAAGTAATGATTTGCTCGAATAAGCAAAAGGTGTCATTCGCCTCTTACATGTTAAAGGGAGAAGCAGAACTTGGTGAAAAAGTACAAAGAGGGTAATGGAAGCTGCCAAGACTTAGATGTCATGAGAGGTTTTCAAGATAACCTTTTTAGAGAAGTACTTTTCGCAGACTCCACATTGTGAACACCCAATTTTGACCGGGCTAAAAAAAAAAAAAAAAAAGTAAAAAAAAAAAAAAAAAAAAAGAAGAAAAGAAAAATAACATAAAAGAAAATAAAAAAAACAAGTAAAATAAAAAATAATAAAAGAAAAAGAAAAAAAAAAAAAAATATAAAAAATAGTCACATGTTTATGCAAGGGGGTGGGGACTCAATAAAAAAAGGAGGAGTGATTGACGCAAAAGAAAAAGAGAAGAAAGGGTCAGCAGCAAAAAATAAAAAATAAAAAAGAGAGAATTTTGATAAAAAAGGAGGATTTTAGGGACATTTGTCGGGAGAAGATGAAAATCTGAAGGAAAATGCCAACCTCCCATACGGTGAGCAATCATCACATCCATCAGCAACTCTTTCCTCCAAAATGTGAAGGATCCCTCCATAAATGCCTCTGCCATCATTTTCTTCCAGCAGGCTTGATAATCCAATTCCTTCCAAATCCCTTCCAACCAAAAAAAAAAAAAAAAAAACAAAAAAAACATCATTTTCTTCGACCATTCTCTCAAAACCACTTTGGAGGCAGCACCATCCACCTCCCAACCTCTCCATCATCATCATCCAAGCCCACACTTCACCAGTAGGACCCTTCTCCTCCAATCCCTCCATTATCATTATCAACCTAACCATCTTCTGCCATTCTTAACCTGCATTATCACTATCTTCAAGCACCAAACCGAGTTCAACTAGGTCTCCTCACCATCTCCACGCCCTCTTCCTCTCTCTCTCTCACGAGGACACCACCTTCTTTGCCAACTTCAACACCTCACCACCCCAAACCGTAACCACCACGAGCTCAAGCCTTTTCCCCTTCACCCCTCATTTTGACAACCCCACAAACCAACCTCCATCAAAAGCCGAATTTGATCCCACCTCCACTTTCAATCTTATTTCCACGTCCAACCTTCACTATTCACCTTCTCCAATCTCCCATACCACGTCCAACCTTCACTATTCACCTACTTCCATCACATCCGACCGTCGGACCTCGCAAACATCACCCATCTTCAACCGACCGTCGGATCGTTGAACCCCATCTTCATCATATCCCTACCATCTCCATCCTCACGACCACCCTCTTTTATCCTCCCCAAATCATCCCATCTTCGGCCAAAGAAGGAAGATTGATGATGTTGAGTTGATCCCTGGTGATAGCTGGGAAAAGAGAAAAAAGCAAGAAGACTGGGGAGGCTGCTGGGAACGAAAGGGAGTTTTTGATTCTTTTCGAGTTGAGTTTGCCATTGGTAGCGCAGAAGAGGTAAGCCCTTCCTCACCACTATCCTTGCACTGCTGTGAGTAAATATGTAGCGTTCAAATGCATGCTTTGATCCTGACTGGTTAGTCATGTTGCCCATCTTCTTCCCCTATTCTTGTTTTTAAGCCATGAGCACCATACACACACTAGCACTCCTCTCCTTCTGCAACACATTACCCAAAACCACCAGAGAACTCACCTTCAATATCCACATCCAACAGCCTTCCATCTCTCACCACATCACCTACTTCCATCACATCCGACCGTCGAATACCATTGCGACCTTCACCGACCAGCTTCACAAACCATCATATCCTCCAATCGACCGTCGAACCCCAAAACAGAACCACCCCATCTCCTCAAACCGACCGTCGAACCTCAGCTAGGTCCCCCACCGACTGTCGAATCCCCACCACCATCCTTCAACCATCCATTACGTGAAATCACCTGTCAAACCCAATCTATACCCGACCGTCGAACCCCAACCGTGACCCAAATTCCATCACGCCCTTTTCACCGACTGTCGAATCTTCCTCCTCTCGACCGTCGAACCCCTCACCGACAACCCATCCACCCCTAAACCGACCGTCGAACCACACCATTACTTTCACCTCATTCGACCGTCGAACTACACCGATTACCACCCCTCACCGACAACCCATCCAAACCTTCACGCCATCAACCAAATTCCATCACATCCGACCGTCGGACCCAAAAGCAAAACCACCCACCTTCACCTCCAACTCGACCGTCGAAACCGTCCCATCTTCACCTCCAACTCGACCGTCGAAACCGTCTCATCCTCACCACCAACCGACCATCGAAACCATCACACCTTTGCAACCGACCGTCGAATCCATCACCCCTTCACCTCACTCGACCGTCGAACCCATCCCATCCTTACCCTCGACCGACTGTCAAACTCCAAAACAGAATCACTCACTCCCTAAACCGACCGTCGAACCAATTCCCAAATCTCTCCCCAAATGTCCTCTGTATGTGCTCTGTTATTGGTGCTCAAGTTTTCAAACCCTTTTTTATTATTTGAATTGTTGACTGTCTTTTGGGATTTAAGTTTGAATCTCGTGGGCTGTTGCCCATTTCATATTAAGTAATAAATAACAAAAAAAATCTTTTAATCCATGCAATGACCAATGATGATGATTGAATAGCGAATGCTATCTTCATTATCTTTTGGATCATAAGGGTTTATTGAGTAGCCTAGTGCTAACTTGAATCCTGTGCAAAAAAAAAAAAATGGATTCACTTTCAAATAATTTTTTTTTAAAATAAAATCAACCAACCCACACTTATTTTATAAAGAACTACGTAACTTTGAGTTCCCCATTGCACCAGGGGATACGTAGGAGCAGAATTTCATTTCTGTCAAGCCAAATTTAAATTTTCATAATTTTGTGATTTTTCTTTTATAAATAGTTACAATGTTTTGTAAAAAAGGGTAAAATAAATATTTTTAAAGATTGTTAAGAATTTGCACGATTGACTTAAGGTGCCGTCTTATGACGGGTGCGTTAGAGGTGCTGTGGGATTAAGTTTCCACCCTTCCCTAAGCATAACCGACTCCCGAATCCAATCTGGTTCTAAAGACCATTTTCAAAGAAAGGTTTTCCAATTTTTCCAAATTCAAATAAAATTGGTGGCGACTCCATTTTTCCATTGTCATATTCTAAAATCATTCGAGTTGCTATTTCCCCGCCGCGATCCCGGTCGCGACAAATGGCGACTCCACTGGGGATATTTGGAGAGTCAAGCCTGTCGTTGTTAGTTGTGCAAATTGTTAATAATTTTCATTTATTTATTTTACCCTTTTTATCCTTGTTTGTAAATGGATTTTATTTATTTTGTTCTATGTAAATATTTGATAGCGATATCCCTGTGTTTGTTTTGACCTGATATACTTGTATATAATTTGTACTTAATTGTGCATAATTGTTGAAACCTTAGGATAGATGATTGCTGCCTGGTTATTGTATATATGTTTTTGCAGGTTGGGGTAGTTTCTTTTTAAAATTTTTGTACAGGTTTGTATGCTCCCTCACACACATCACCATCACTTACCTCACACACTTTTTGGGCTCTATACCCGAGTCTGTGCGAACCCGAGGAGTAGGAGGAGTTTCGGCTTTTGTTATTGAGGGGCTTTATACTCACTTGACATTTGTTGAGACACCACTCAGATTGTTACTAATATCATGAACTAATCATATTGAGAGGGTTTATCCCTACTTGTGATTAATTCATGATTTGGGTCTTTGTCTTTCGAGATAAAGGCAATCTGGGAACCATGACTTTTTAGAAGTTTAGACCTGTCCCGAAAATCTTGCACTGATAGATTGAGCATAGTGACTGTCAAATCTTAGGTTCCACCTGACTAGGGCACAAAGGGAGCGTACTTCTTCTTTCTTCATACCATCCATTCTTGAAAAAAAAAACTTAAAAAATACATTTTCTTACATTCTTAAAAAAAAAAAAATCATCTTGCATTTTTATAACCTTAAAAAAAAAAACTTGCATTTTCATGACATTGCATAAAGAAAATCATGCATTCCTAGCATTCAAAAAAAATCATGCATTTTCATGACACTCCAAGCATTCTTAAAAAAATAAAAAAAAAAAATCATGCATTTTCATGCCATCCTTAGCATTAAAAAAAATAATAAAAAAAATAAATCGGCATTTTCATAAAAAAAAAAAAATTTTTTTCATGCATGGCATCTTTAGCATTCTAAAAAAATATATATATAAAAAAAAAATCATGCATTTCATTCCATGCATTTGAAAAGAAAATGTTTTCATTTCATTCATCTCATCTTATGCATGACATTCCTTGTATGATGTTACCGTGTTCGGCAACTATTGCGCGACTAAGGAAAGAAAACACCGCCTCAAATAGTTTCAAGAACTGCCAGAGAATACAGAAATGAAGGTGATGAACCTTCTCCATCCGCATTATGAATAATAAAAAAAAAGAAAAAAAAAGAAAAAAAAAGGAGACAGCTATGTACCCGACAATGAGGTAGGTAGTGCCATTAAATTTTATCGAAAGCATGTGGAGGTCATTTTTTTTCAGCGACAACAACTGCGAAAATCTTGCAGTATGGATTTTATTGGCCTTCTTTATTCAAGGTCTGTTACACCTTTTGAAAAAGTTGCGAAAATTGGTCAATAAAGCTTTGCTTTAAGATTCTCATCCGCACCTACTCCTTAGAAAATTGAGATCTAGGAGGCGCGTTTCTTTTGTTGTCAAACACGTATATCTTATGGGGCCATAAACATTGAGAATCCTAGGAATGGTAATGCGCTTAAAGTTAATGGACCAAGACTCAACCATTTCTGGAACATCAAGTTGTTGAGTTCTCTGTGTTGCCGGTTAAATGGCGGATAACGTTACTCCGTGACTCTCAAGTCAGTTTGTTTTTCAGTTTCCCATAATAACTGATTTCTTCTCCTTTCAAAATGGATGTCATTCTCTCAAATCTAAGAAAATATTTTCCTTCTCTCCCTCTAAATGCTCTAATAAAAGTCTATGAAGCTAGGTGTGAAAGACTGAGATTGTTAATGTATAAGGGCATCCCGAAGATATACGTTGGATAATCGAAGCAAAGGTTCGTTTAGTTGGTGAATCTTCGATTCATTTGTCCCATACATGCCTGGTCTCGGTAAAAGTTCATTTTCAAAAAGGAGAAGAGTAAAAGAATGAAAGTTTGTTACAAGTGTGCACGATGGAATTGCAACACGCGATGTCACTCTTTGGGGATGGTTTCGTAAATAGAGAAGATAAAATATTCTTCATTAAGAATGGATGAGTAAGGAGTCATTAGATAATATCTTATTGACTTTTGAGATGCATTCTTGTGGAGTTGTGCAAATGAACTTCTTAGTTTGTGGAATCTCTTCAAGGACGAGTAAGAGCGTTACGGTCTTGGGAATCGACTCAAAAAGACCTGTTTGCCAATTTATAAGAAAATTGGATGGGAAGCTTATCCTCGACTCATAGAAGGCGTTTAAGCCGTTTACGGACGTGAAACCGAGAGGAAGATGTGAGCCACAATCACAACAACATGTATATTTTATCTTGTACATTTTAAAAAAAGAAAAAAAAAAAAAAGAAAAAAAAAAAAGAAAAAAAAAAAAAAAGAAAAAAACTAAAAACTAAAAAAAAAAAAAAAAAATAAAAAAAAGGGGCGAAACTTCGGTTGTACTTGGTCTTTAATTAGATTAGGAGCCCCCGCGTGGAGTGGCAGGACCGTCATTGACTCGGGGGGACCTTCGCACATCGGTCGGTAAATAAGGTTCGTGTGCCATGCTCTGCAGAGAGCCGCGCAAGCATTCCCAGGTTTTAACCAAAGGCTCTGCTTATTGATGGACAAAAAGAAGCGTCCCATGTTTGCATTCTCGCGTGACAATGCCTCTGAGCTGAATCCTGTGATTTAATGCCATGGGCTCTTCAGCGACCTCTCACTAGCTATGGTCGTTGGTGGTAGCTGTCAGATTTACGCACTTTAATTAGTGGTGTCGTTGCTCAATCCAAAATATCCCACAAGCGGGAGGGAGAAGAATGCCCAGATTGGCTGAGCCGTCTTGGTATTATTTGCACTCATGACGCGCAAAGATAAATATCTGCCATGAAACCCGTACATAAAGGTATGTAATCATTTGTTATTATTTTATCTTTGTATGATTTTGTTGAATTTTGGTTTTGGACAGACGATCTTTTGGATGGGATCCTTCGGGGTTTCTAGACTTCTTTACCCTGATGATTTTCTTGAAAAAAAAAAAAAGTTACAAAAAAAAAAAGATTTTATGTTTCTTAAATTCAACCTTTTCGACAACAAACCGACCTACCCTTCTAGGTGCAATTATTTCCCTTTCCATTCTTTTTCTTATTTAAACACTCCATTTTCTCCTTCATCTTCAACTCAGAAACACTCAAAGAGAAGAAGGGTATAGAATGGGACCTTCTATTCGTAACCTAAAAAATGTCTGTGTTTTTTGTGGGTCGAGTTATGGGAAGGGATTAGAGTTTGTAAACGCAGCTAGCACTCTTGGTCGATCACTTGCTACGAGGAATATTCATCTTGTATATGGGGGAGGTTGTCGTGGGTTAATGGGGGCTGTTTCACTTTCTGCTTTTATAGGAGGCAGTCAGGTTTTAGGTGTTATTCCTAAACCTTTAGCTAAAAATAACATCACTGACAAGACAGTTGGAGAAGAAATTCAGGTAACATCCATGCAGGGACGCATGAAAATAATGGTTGACAATTCTGATGCATTTCTTGTCTTACCAGGTGGTTTTGGTACTTTGGAAGAAATTTTTCAAATTGTCTCTTGGTTGAAGCCCGAACATCCACCATAAACCCATTGGTCTGTTGAATGTTAATAATTTCTTTGACCTTTTGTTATTTTTTCTTGACAAAGTCATGGAACAAATTTATCACTCCTTCTAAGAAGACAACTTCTTATCTCTGCCTCCACTATTGATGAGCTCATTGATAAATTGGAAGCTTTTGAGTATGTACCTGATAAGGTATTGGCTCAGATAGATTGGTCAATAGGAAGCAGCGAAGGAAGTAATAAGAAAAGCAAGCCAGATCTGACACTTTCTCTTTAATCGGTTTGATTTTATTGTACTTTATTTCTGTTTAAATTTGTGTCCGCTTTCTCCAACAGGTAATTTATTCTATCCTTTACTCATCTATATTTTAACATTAAGGACAATGTTATGATCTGGTTGGGGGGAAGGATCGTTGTGTGCCTAAATATAAAAAAACAAAAAACAAAAAAAAACAAAAAAAAAACAAAAAACCAAAAAATTCAAAAAGTGTGTTTGTTAATATGTTTGTTGTGTTTGTCATCAATTAACAACAAAAGTAAATAGGGATGGCAGAGTAAGGAGTAATTTTTATCTTGAGACGCATCTTAATTGGTGGCAGAGTAAGGAGTAGTAGGGTAGTAATTAATTAGTATTAAATTGTGGAAGTACTAAAGTTCTGTTATTTGATTTTTTTTCAGGGTCAGATGCGGCACTAACTGTGTGCTTCATTTCTGCTTGGCGTTGATTCACTTCTTATCAGGGTCAGATGCAGCACTGACTGTGTGCTTCTTTTCTGCTTGGCGTTGATTCACTTCTTATCAGGTTGTTTTGCTCTTTTCTATATCTCTCTTTCACATTGAGGACAATGTTATGATCTGGTTGGGGGGAAGGATCGTTGTGTGCCTAAATATAAAAAAAAAACAAAAAAAAAAAAAAACAAAAAAACCAAAAAAAATTCAAAAAGTGTGTTTGTTAATATGTTTGTTGTGTTTGTCATCAATTAACAACAAAAGTAAATAGGGATGACAGAGTAGGGAGTAAATTTTACTCTTGAGACGCATTTTAGTTGGGGTAGAAGTAGCAATTGAAATTCAGGAAAATTTGTATGATTGAGTAAATTGTCTTCTTTCTTAAAAATCATATGTTTGGTTATGGATGTTGAATTGGTGGACTGAGAATGATAGAACTATATCTTGTGAGATCTTGAGCCTAATGGATGGATTCAACATTTATGCCATTCTCTTCTTTCTTGTATGATTTTCACTCATGATAATGATCACTCTAGAACTTGCTTTGATTCTTTTTGAGGCTACGTTTCACTTGCATGCATGAACATGATTGAGGCCCTCTTTTGCTTAGCCGTTTAACCAAATAGCCAACCTTGTTTTCAATATGATATCAAGCACTCTTTTGACTTCTTGAAAATTTTCTGATTCTTGCCAACCTTGTATATTTTCCTTTACTTAACCCCTTTGAGCTTATTTGACCATTCTTTGTTTCTAACTCATTACGTGCATTAAATGAAAAACCATGTTCTAACCCAACCTTAGGGAATAAGAGAGCATTGACTTTGTTATTTGATGAGTTCTTGAACAAGTGTGGGGGTGCATGTGCAGATTGGTTATATAAAAAAAAAAGAAAAAAGAAAATATGTTTCTATAAAAAAAAAAAAAAAGAGAGAGAGAGCTGATTATTGCTACAATCAAAAGAATGCACCATGTGATATATTCATACCTAGAATGAGGGTGGATGATTGGAAATAACAGGAATAGAAGGAGGATGTTCAAGCCTAAAGGAATTCAATCTACCAATTGATCTTTAACAAAACATTAGTTAGATATTGGTCATTGTCCTGTATGAGAAAAAACTAAGAAAATCTTGGGAAAGTTAGACTGAATGTTCTCAAACATCTTCTCCACTCTAACTGTATCATAATGCTCTTCTATTCTCTTTGGTATTTAACTTGACATATCCATATTACTTCCACCTTTACCTTGACCCCATTATAACCTTGAATAAAGTCCTCATGATTTGTGTATACATGTGTTCTGAGTAGTGGAGAAGTAGAAAATAAGCAAGCATATGGTAGTGCAATTTTCATGGGTCGAATTGAGTGAAATACCTACCTTTTAAACACTTGAGAGATTGAGAGTAAATTCTGTGAGGATCTATCATTCTTTACTCATGTTTTTCAATTGAAGTATCCTTGCTTATTGATTTGAGATGTGAAGATGTGTTACCTCATGAATGTTTTAATTACTTGAATTTAATTGATCTTCATTCTTAAATATTATTAGAAATTGAGTCTTTTAGAATGTTTAACTTTTGAGTCAATTTTTTTTTTTCTGTTTTGCCCGAGGACGTGCAAAAGAGTAAGTGTGGGGGGTGTTTGATAATTAATGATGTCCAGTTGTCGAATCTTGACTCAAGCGAAAAAAAAATCTTTTGATTTTCTTGCTATTTTATTTCTTGTGTCTTTAACCGTTGTAAATAATATCCTTTCTGTAGTCAAACTTCTAAGAACAATCTGAAGTTGTTCGTTTCTTTCTGTTGTACTTTTTGAATTCATGAGTGTACGTGACATAATGCTTCAGGTAAAGTGACCATGAGTACAACACCATGATTTGATCGTCTAATGGAAATTGCTTATTGACCAATTCAGATCGAAGAGATCTTGGAAATCCCAATTGATGGAAGAGGAGGTACCCGAGCAAAAAAAAAAAAAAAAAACAAAAAAACAAAAAAACAAAAAAAAAAACAAAAAAAAGAGCCTGTAGTCTGAAAACCCAAAAGGTCGGTCTAAACAAAAGTTAGGGCAAATGAATGGGCAAAATCTCGAGAGGAAGTTGGCACAAAACACCTTGAAGGGGTGCACCCAAACCGGGGCAATTTTGAATTGCGTGTGATCGGCTACACAAGGGGCGCTTTGTTTGCATTTAGTTGGCCATCTTGGGGCAAAATTTTTGAAGGATTAAGGAGAAGGCTGTGTTGAAGGAAGTAGCAACGCAGAGACAAGGATCGAGTTATCAAGCGGTTGCGGGGAATCAACTAAATGAGAGACAAGGTTAAACACTTTGGGGCAAAATTTTCTCTCAAGGAA
Organism: Ormosia semicastrata; assembly: GCA_029884595.1. Lineage (NCBI taxonomy): Eukaryota > Viridiplantae > Streptophyta > Magnoliopsida > Fabales > Fabaceae > Ormosia > Ormosia semicastrata. Next base: position 16,192,781 of record JAQQTO010000042.1, on the reverse strand, counting down.
TCACCAAGCAATGGTTCATCCCATTTCTTGAAAGGAGAGTTGAAAGTGAAAAACAAAGAAAAAAAGAAGGAAAGGAGAAGAAGAAGGAAAGAACCAGAAGGGTCTAAGGAAGAAAAGCATGTGAATAAAGTTTGAGTGGTCAAAGCTTTCCAAAGTCGTCCTTGGTTCAAATGTTTTTAAATAAAATTTAGAAAATAAGAAAAAAATAAAAAAAAAGAAAAAAAAAAGAAGGAAAAAAAAGAAAAAAAAAAGAAGAAAGAAAAAAAAAAAAAAAAGAGAAAAAGAGAAAAGGAGAGAAAAGCAAAGGAAAAACAAAGAAAATAAAATGAAAAAAAAACAAAAAAAAACAAAAAAACAAAAAAAAAATCTTTTTGATCAAGATGCTTATTCCATTGTCATTTAAATTCTGGGACTCAGTTGCCTATTGTCTTTTAAATTCCGGGACTCAGTGGCCCATTGTCTTTTAAATTTCGGGACTCAGTTGCCCATTGTCTTTCAAAATTCGGACGCAGTTGCCCATTATCTTTTAAATTTCGGGACTCAGTTGCCCATTGTCCTTTAAGTTTCCTGGACTCAGTTGCCCATTGTCTTTTAAATTTCGGGACTCAGTTGCCCATTGTCCTTTAAGTTTCCGGGACTCAGTTGCCCTTTGTCTTTTTTTTTTACCTTCTGTTGAGCGCATCGGCTCCATGCATTTCAATTTCTGTCTTTTACTTTTGAGCGCATCGGCTCCTGTCTTTTAATTTCTGTCTTTTACTTTTGAGCGCATCGGCTCCTGTCATTTACTTTTTGAGCGCATCGGCTCTTGTCTTTTAATTCTTGAGCGCATCGGCTCCTGTCTTTTAATTCCTGTCTTTTACCTTTTGAGCGCATCGGCTCCTGTCTTTTAATTCTGTCTTTTACCTTTTGAGCGCATCGGCTCCTGTCTTTTAATTCCTGAGCGCATCGGCTCCTGTCTTTTAATTCCTGTCTTTTACCTTTTGAGCGCATCGGCTCCTGTCTTTTAATTCCTGAGTGCATCGGCTCCTGTCTTTTAATTCTTGTCTTTTAATTCCTGAGCGCATCGGCTCCTGTCTTTTAATTCCTGTCTTTTACCTTTTGAGCGCATCGGCTCCTGTCTTTTAATTCCTGAGCGCATCGGCTCCTGTCTTTTAATTCTGGTCTTTTAATTTCGAGCGCATCGGCTCCTGTCTTTTAATTCCTGTCTTTTACCTTTTTGAGCGCATCGGCTCCTGTCTTTTAATTCCTGAGCGCATCGGCTCCATGCATTCCATGCATTTTAAATTCCTGTCAATTTCTGTTGAGCGCATCGGCTCCTTGCATTTTACTTTCTGTTGAGCGCATCGGCTCCATGCATTTTAATCTTTGTTGAGCGCATCGGCTCCCTGCATTTTAATTTCTGTTGAGCGCATCGGCTCCATGCATTAAATTCTGTTGAGCGCATCGGCTCCTTGGAATTTACTTTCTGTTGAGCGCATCGGCTCCATGCATTTTAATTCCTGTTGAGCGCATCGGCTCCATGCATTTTAAATTCTGTTGAGCGCATCGGCTCCCTGCATTTTAATTTCTGTCAATTCTTTTGAGCGCATCGGCTCCATGCATTTTAATTCCTGTTGAGCGCATCGGCTCCATGTATTTTACTCTTTGTTGAGCGCATCGGCTCCATGCATTTTAAATTCTGTTGAGCGCATCGGCTCCCTGCATTTTAATTTCTGTCAATTCTTTTGAGCGCATCGGCTCCATGCATTTTAATTCCTGTTGAGCGCATCGGCTCCATGCATTTAATTTCTGTTGAGCGCATCGGCTCCCTGCATTTTAATTTCTGTTGAGCGCATCGGCTCCATGCATTTTAAATTCTGTTGAGCGCATCGGCTCCCTGCATTTTACTTTCTGTTGAGCGCATCGGCTCCATGCATTTTAATTTCTGTTGAGCGCATCGGCTCCATGCATTTTACTTTCTGTCGAGCTTTTTAGTGAGCGCATCGGCTCCACGCATTCCATGCATTCCATGCATTTCTGTCATTTACTTTTGAGCGCACCGGCTCATTGCATTTTAACTTCCATCGTTGTTCCTGTTTTATTTTGCATTTATCCTTTCATGCATTGCCGGACAAAATTGGAGTTCATTTCTTTACTCGCTTCTTACGACGATAAAAGGAAAAACTACAATTTTTCCTTTTATCTAATAAGAAACAAGTAAAGAGGGGCAACTGTGAACACCCAATTTTGACCGGGCTAAAAAAAAAAAAAGTCAAAAAAAAAGAAAAAAAAAGTAAAAAAAAAAAGAAGAAAAAAGAAAAATAACATAAAAGAAAATAAAAAAAAAACAAGTAAAATAAAAAAATAATAAAAGAAAAAGATAAAAAAAAGAAATATAAAAAATAGTCACATGTTTGCAAGGGGGGGGGGACTCAATAAAAAAGGAGGAGTGATTGACGCAAAAGAAAAAGAGAAGAAAGGGTCAAATGACAAAAAAAAAAAAATAAAAAGAGAGAATTTTGATAAAAAGGAGGATTTTAGGGAGATTTGTCGGGAGAAGATGAAAATCTGAAGGAAAATGCCAACCTCCCATACGGTGAGCAATCATCACATCCATCAAAACTCTTTCCTCCAAAATGTGAAGGATCCCTCCATAAATGCCTCTGCCATCATTTTCTTCCAAGAGCTTGATAATCCAATTCCTTCCAAATCCCTTCCAACAAAAAAAAAAAACAAAACAAAAAAAACATCATTTTCTTCGACCATTCTCTCAAAACCACTTTGGAGGCAGCACCATCCACCTCCCAACCTCTCCATCATCATCATCCAAGCCCACACTTCACCAGCAGGACCCTTCTCCTCCAATCCCTCCATTATCATCATCAACCTAACCATCTTCTGCCATTCTTAACCTGCATTATCACTATCTTCAAGCACCAAACCGAGTTCAACTCGGTCTCCTCACCATCTCCACGCCCTCTTCCTCTCTCTCACGAGGACACCACCTTGCTGCCAACTTCAACACCTCACCACCCCAAACCGTAACCACCACGAGCTCAAGCCTTTTCCCCTTCACCCCTCATTTTGACAACCCCACAAACCAACCTCCATCAAAAGCCGAATTTGATCCCACCTCCACTTTCAATCTCATTTCCACGTCCAACCTTCACTATTCACCTTCTCCAATCTCCCATACCACGTCCAACCTTCACTATTCACCTACTTCCATCACATCCGACCGTCGGACCTCGCAAACATCATCCATCTTCAACCGACTGTCGGACCGTTGAACCCCATCTTCATCATATCCCCACCATCTCCATCCTCACGACCACCCTCTTTTATCCTCCCCAAATCATCCCATCTTCGGCCAAAGAAGGAAGATTGATGATGTTGAGTTGATCCCTGGTGATAGCTGGGAAAAGAGAAAAAAGCAAGAAGATTGGGGAGGTTGCTGGGAACGAAAGGGAGTTTTTGATTCTTTTCGAGTTGAGTTTGCCATTGGTAGCGCAGAAGAGGTAAGCCCTTCCTCACCACTATCCTTGCACTGCTGTGAGTAAATATGTAGCGTTCAAATGCATGCTTTGATCCTGACTGGTTAGTCATGTTGCCCATCTTCTTCCCCTATTCTTGTTTTTAAGCCATGAGCACCATACACACACTGGCACTCCTCTCCTTCTGCAACACATTACCCAAAACCACCAGAGAACTCACCTTCAATATCCACATCCAACAGCCTTCCATCTCTCACCACATCACCTACTTCCATCACATCCGACCGTCGAATACCATTGCGACCTTCACCGACCAGCTTCACAAACCATCATATCCTCCAATCGACCGTCGAACCCCAAAACAGAACCACCCCATCTCCTCAAACCGATCGTCGAACCTCAGCTAGGTCCCCCACCGACTGTCGAATCCCCACCACCATCCTTCAACCATCCATTACGTGAAATCACCTGTCAAACCCAATCTATACCCGACCGTCGAACCCCAACCGTGACCCAAATTCCATCACGCCCTTTTCACCAACTGTCGAATCTTCCTCCTTTCGACCGTCGAACCCCCTCACCGACAACCCATCCAATTCCCCTAAACCGACCGTCGAACCACACCAGTTACTTTCACCTCATTCGACTGTCGAACTACACCAGTTACCACCCCCTCACCGACAACCAATCCAAACCTTCACGCCGTCAACCAAATTCCATCACATCCGACTGTCGGACCCCAAAAGCAAAACCACCCACCTTCACCTCCAACTCGACCGTCAAAACCGTCCCATCTTCACCTCCAACTCGACCGTCGAAACCGTCCCATCCTCACCACCAACCGACCATCGAAACCATCACACCTTTGCAACCGACCGTCGAATCCATCACCCCTTCACCTCACTCGACCGTCGAACCCATCCCATCCTTACCCCCGACCGACTGTCAAACTCCAAAACAGAATCACTCACTCCCTAAACCGACCGTCGAACCAATTCCCAAATTTTTCCCCAAATGTCCTCTGTATGTGCTCTGTTATTGGTGCTCAAGTTTTCAAACCCTTTTTTATTATTTGAATTGTTGATTGTCTTTTGGGATTTAAGTTTGAATCTCGTGGGCTGCTGCCCATTTCATATTAAGTAATAAATAACAAAAAAAATCTTTTAATCCATGCAATGACCAATGATGATGATTGAATAGCGAATGCTATCTTCATTATCTTTTGGATCATAAGGGTTTATTGAGTAGCCTAGTGCTAACTTGAATCCGTGCAAAAAAAAAAAAATGGATTCACTTTCAAATAAATTTTTTTTAAATAAAATCAACCAACCCACACTTATTTTATAAAGAACTACGTAACTTTGAGTTCCCCATTGCACCAGGGGATACGTAGGAGCAGAATTTCATTTCTGTCAAGCCAAATTTAAATTTTCATAATTTTGTGATTTTTCTTTTATAAATAGTTACAATGTTTTGTAAAAAGGGGTAAAATAAATATTTTCAAAGATTGTTAAGAATTTGCACAATTGACTTAAGGTACCGTCTTATGACGGGTGCGTTAGGGGTGCTGTGGGATTAAGTTTCCACCCTTCCCTAAGCATAACCGACTCCCGAATCCAATCTGGTTCTAAAGACCATTTTCAAAGAAAGGTTTTCCAATTTTTCCAAATTCAAATAAAATTGGTGGCGACTCCATTTTTCCATTGTCATATTCTAAAATCATTCGAGTTGCTATTTCCCCGCCGCGATCCCGGTCGCGACACACATGATGACAAGGAAGTAGAGTTTATGCAATTAGAATAAGGAAGCTTGTCAATGGGCCAATACGTGGCCAAGTTCGAGGAGTTGTTGAAGTTCTCTTCATATTTTTGTTATAATCTGAACAAGAATTGACGATGTTTGAAGTTCAAAATTGGTTTGAGAATAGAGATCAAAAGTATAATCAGACCTATGGAGATTAAGGATTTTCCTTCTCTGGTCAACAAATGCAAAGTCATGGAGTCAAATGTTCATAGGCCTCAATCAAAGGAAAGGGTACAAGACTTCTAAAAGAGAAAGCATGATGATGGCAAGAACAAGCAGGGTGCTTCTAAATCGAGCACCCATAAAGGAAAATATAAGACAGACTATAAGGTACCAAGGTGTACTAAATGTGAAAAAATACATAGAGGCAAACCTTATCTGGAGGGCTAATCTGTGTGTTACACATGTGAGCAACTAGGACATCTTTCTAGAGATTGTCCCCAAAAGAAGAAGGATGTGCCTACCCCAAAGCCGCTAGACAAAGGGAGAGTGTATATTCTAGGTGAAAAAGAGGTGGCGCAGTCTTCCAACCTTATCCAAGGTAAAGGCATAATTTGTAATCATTTTTTAAATGTTATGTAAGATTCAAGAGCATCTCACTCCTTTGTTTCTTATGATTGTGTAAGGATGATGAATTTGCCTATGTCAAAATTACTATATGACCTGTCTATTTCCACACCTGTCAGTACACCAGTCATAACTTTGAAAGTATGTCTTGATTATTGTATAAGAATATGAGATAAAGTTTTCTTCGTAAATCTTATCTGTTTACCCTTTGTGGTCATAGATGTCATTCTTGGTATGAATTGATTGTCTTCCAATCATATAGTCTTAAATTTTTCAAATAAGACTTTAGTTTTTCTATCTGATATACATACTAGAATTGTTTCTTCTGAGTCTGTCTATCTTAATGCTAATCAAGTCAATCATTGTTTGGTAGAAGGAGCTCTAGGATATGTTCTTCTTTTCTCATTAGATGCAGAAGTTGAGCAGAACCTAGATGATATACCTGTGGTGAGGGAATACCCAAAGGTATTTCCGAGTGATGTAGCTGAGTTGCCACTCGAGAGCGAAATATTGTTTTCTATAGATTTAGTGTCAAGTACAAGACCTATATCTATAGCACCCTATAGGATGACACCTCTAGAGTTTGCAGAGCTCAAGAAACAAATAGAGGAGTTGTTGGAGAAGCGATTCATTAGGCCTAGTGTTTCTCTATGGGGAGCACCAGTGTTACTAGTGAAGAAGAAAGATGGTACCATGAGGTTATGTGTTGACTATAGACAGTTGAACAAGGTAACCATCAAGAATAAGTATCTGTTACCTATAATAGATGATCTGATGGATCAATTAAGAGGAGCTTCAGTTTTCTCCAAGATTGATCTAAGGTCTGGATGTTTAGGGAAGAGGATATCGCTAAGACCGCTTTTAGGACTAGATATAGACATTATGAGTATCTTGTAATGTCCTTTGGGTTGACAAATGCACCAACGGTGTTCATTGATTACATGAACAGAGTTTTTAGACGCTACCTTGACAAGTTTGTAGCAATGTTTATTAATGACACATCCTTATCTATTCTAAGACAATGGAACAACATAGACAGCATGTCAGGAAAGTTTTAGAAATCCTTAAAGAAAAGAAGTTATTTGCCAATTTGTCCAAGTGTGAGTTTTGGCTAATGGAAGTTCAGTTTCTGGGTCATGTAATTTCTCAAGGAGGAATTTCAGTGGACCTCAATAAAGTTGAAGCAATGTTACAGTGGGAGAAACCCACCATTGTGACCGAGATCAGAAGCTTTATAAGCATGGTTGGGTACTATAGAAGATTTATCAATGGATTCTCTCAGTTAGCGCTACATTTGACTAGGTTGACTAAGAAGGGTAGTAGTTTTAAGTAGACTCAAGACTGTGAGAATAGTTTCCAAGAGTTAAAGAAGAGGTTGACCACTACGCCAATGTTGGTAATTCTGGATCCCCATGAAAACTTTGAGGTATACTATGATGCTTCAAAGATGGGTTTAGGCTGTGTTCTGATGCAATATATGAGATTAGTTGCTTATGCATCAAGGCAGTTAAGGCCACATGAGGAGAACTACCCTATACAAGATTTAGAGTTAGCAGTTGTAGTATTTGCCTTAAATATTTGGAGACATTATCTCTATGGAGTCCAGTTTGAGGTGTTCAGCGATTATAAGAGTTTAAAGTACTTGTTTGATCAACAGGAGCTGAACATGAGACAAAGAAGATAGATGAAATTCTTAAAAGATTATGACTTTCAGTTAAAGTATCACTCGGGTAAAGCCAATGTAGTAGCTGATGCACTAAGTAGGAAATCCCTACATATGTCTAGGATGATAGTCCAAGAGAGTGAACTTCTCAAGAGTTTTAGGGATTTGAGTCTCGCGATAACTGTGATGCCACATAGTCTCTTTGTGAGGAGAGTGGACATAGTAAATGACTTAAGAATTCAAATTTTAGAAGCTCAAAAGGAGAATGAAGCTCTAAGGGACATTAGTAAGTAGATCTTTTTAAGAACGCAAAAGGATTTTGATATGACTAATGATGGAATGATAAAGTTTAGGGATAGACTTTGAATTCCAAGAGAATTAGAAATCAAAGAAAGGATTCTATAAGAAGTTCACAAGAGTAAGTATACCATCCATCCCAGAGCCACTAAGATATACCAAGATTTAAAGAAGATTTTTTGGTGGCCTAGAATGAAAAGAGACATAGTAGAATATGTGTCTAGGTGTCTAACTTGTCAAAGGGTAAAGATTGAACACCAGAAACTTGCAGGGCCTTTACAGTCTTTAGGGGTCCCTGAGTGGAAATGGGATAAGATCTCCATGGACTATGTAATGGGTCTACCTAGGGCTCAGCCAAGATATAATGTGGTTTAGGTCATAGTGGATTAAGTAACCAAATTTGCCCACTTTTTGCCAATGAGAACTAGCTATTCTCTAGATAAATTAGCTCAGCTATATCTGAAGGAGATAGTTAGGTTGCACAGAGTCCTTGTAACATCCTCTAAAACATATTAGACTTGTAAATAGTTACAAAGGTAACTTAATACTTGCTTAACATGTTTGTTTAACTTTGTGATAATCTGAGTTAGTTTAGGTACTTTGCTACAATCCGAAAGGTGAAATGCATCTTAAAATGATCTAGATATTAGCATAAATGGCTTAACTAATGGAAATAAATGTGGATAATTTGTTTTTAGGTCACAAATGTGTAGACTATGATACAGCATAAACTTGAGAATAATCATAGTTGGTTTAGTATTTTTAAGCATACTAGTTTAATGCTGAATTGACTAGTCACAGATATGGAAAAATATGATATTGGTGAAATAATATTTTTTATGAATCTTAAGATTTATTTTAAATTTATTGGAAGTTAGAAAACTTGATTTGAAGAAATCTAAGTGTTCTTAGCAGATATAATTGTTACAGCTAATATTGTAAGTGACTTAAGTCATCTATGGTTGGCGCCCTTATATTGGCTTTCCTGAGAGATATTTCTTCAGTTTCACCCATTCTCCCTTTGCTCACTCACGGTCCAACAGCTCCAACAGAGAAGGAAGAGGAAACAAAAAGGGAAGAAGAGAAAAAGAAGAGGAAAGCTAAAGGAAAAGGCAAGCTTGTGATCTTGTGATCAACACCACCATCTTTACCATTAATGCATAATAGGTCATTTTGGATTTTAGAGGTGTTTGGAAGGTTTTTCTTGCTTGAATGTGTTTCAATGATGGTTTATGACTTATTCATAGTATGAGTTTGAGTTAGAAACTAAGAACTTGTCATTTGGACTTTTGATGCATAAAATGGGATAAGTTAGGTTTGGATCAGTGATTTTGTCCTTGAATCCAAAATTAGTGGTTAGAGTTGGTGATTGATGTTTCCTATATGTTAGTGAACTTGTTAGGAACTTAAAATCACCTAGAAATTGATTTAAAGTGGCCAAAATCTGTGTGGTGCATGAATGGAACAGTGCACAATTCTGCAGAATTCTACAGAACCCAATTTCTACTCCACTCTGAGGCGTGAGGGACTAGAGAGTAGCATGCTGCGACGTAAAAGGGGCTGTGCCGAGGCGTGAGGTGCATCTTATGAGCACCACCATGGCGTACCAAGGTCGTGCCGCGGCATGAGCTTTAGGATTTTTCTAACATTGTGTTTTCTATGTTTTGGAATTTTCTAGGTGATAGGATCACTCATATATACTTTCCTAATTGTATTGAGGCACTAACTGGGGTAATTCTTGGAAGGAATAACCACTTTAGCATAAATAAGGAATTGTGGAACCTTAGGCATTTTTGAGTTAGGCATTTTTGAGTTTAAGAATGCCATAAGGGGTATCTACGACCTTGTACAACATGAGGTTGTCTTTGATATCACTTGTGAAGTGATGATGTGAGGCTCTAGTTATGAGAGTGCTAGTAACATCGTTCTTACTACTTTGTTGGATAAGTGAGGCTAAGATTCACAAGTAATAGTGTTTTAAAATGTGTTTTAAGGATACTTTTGCATTTTGTTTTTTTAAACTTGTTATTTTCTATTTCCTATATATTGTTATCTTAAATGGTGTGTACAACCATATGGCCTGAGAATGAGGTGTTGGATCTAAATTCTCCTAACATTTATGCTATTATGGTCAAGGTTACTAGTATGGAGGTGATAGTAGTACTCTTACATTGGTAAGGGGAAGGTAGTCACCTATTGCCAAGTAGTGTATAGGCTTGAAGGTCTATCTTGCTTTGTATATACAAGGAACGAAGGTTCTTGGGATATAAGTAAATGACATGTGTTTTCAAAAATTAAAGTTTGCATTATCATTGCATAATCATATTATTGGTACATTCTTTGAGTATAACCATACATCATAACATACAGCATTTCATTGTTGACAATTGTATAGGCAGTTGTCTTGCTTGGTTACTTTGTTTGCTTAATGATATCTCACGTTTGTATGGGCGATTTTTTGATATCATTGTTCGATGTAAATGTGAGTTAGGTTAATGCTCTCCTTATGAAGTGTACGTAAGGAGTATGTATATATTTCAGTAGTGTTGAGTGGTGGCTCATTTACCTATCGCAAGATTAACTTAATGTGAATGGTTTTTTATTGTTGTAAAAGAATAACCACTAGTTTTGGTTTACTCATACTGAGAAATTTGTGATTTCCCACCCCTCTGTCTTTTCATATAAATCCAGGTGAAGACCCTCCAAAGAGAAAAGGGCAAAAAGAAGAAGCAAAAGACTTAGTTTTAGTTATTTTGGTTTCTTTATGTATCAATTTGTATGCATTTACTTTGCTCACTAGTTTGTAAAAGTTTATGTACTACAGTGTGGCTTTTTAGTTAGTGATATGTGTGTGTGTGTGTGTGTGTGTGTGTGTATGATCTTTTTCATCCTTCGTGGCTCTCTATAATGACTATATAAGTTATTACGAGTTTATGTTTTATGTATGTTAGAAAGTGACATTCTTGGTACGTTTTATCTTAAAATATTCTAATTATTTTATGATAATTGTATTAGGGTGTTACATTATGGTCTCAGAGCAGTTCATCTTGTTGAGCTGGGGTGTTGACTGACTATGCTTAGGCTTATTTAGGAGTTCCTTTGTTATGTTGTGCATTTCTTATCTCTTGTATGAGATATTTGATAGAACTACATGACTTGCCTTTGGTATGACTATTTTTAGTTACTATTGCACGGTTACATAATATTAAGACTAATCAGCTCAATATGTATTATTTTGTGTGTATAGGAAACTATGGCATCTCCAAGGTGAACTCATAGGAACAAGAACTCAGCCAATGAAGGCCTGGATATGGTTGGAGCTTTTATGGCAATAGTTAATGCAATGAGGGAGCAGACAGCTGCTGCCGCAGAATCTATGCCGGAGCAGACAACCGCTACCACTAAAGCTATTAGAGAGTAAGTAGTTGCGGCTGTAAGGATGTTTGAGAGAGTGGGTACAACTCAGCATCAACCGCTTACACCACCACCACCGCGTCATTAGGGGCAACCAAACTAAGAGGTAGTTGGGAGGAATCAGACTTTCCAAGACCTCTCGGAGTTCAGGAAATCTAATTCATCTTCTTTTAAGGAGGAGTACGTCCCAGTCAGAGCTGAGGGTTGGCTCAAAGAAATGGAGAAGATTTTTCACTGTTATGGCTTGGTCGGATGAGCAATGGGTGCTTTTTGCTTCTTATAGCTGGAAAGAGAAGCAGAGGATTGGTGGGTGAACATAAAGAGAGCTTTTGAGGTGTCAAGAACTCTTATTACATGGGGGATCTTTAAGAATTCTTTTTTGGGAAAGTTCTTTCCACAAAATCTTTAGAATATGAAGGAGATGGAATTTCTTAGGTTGGAGTAGGGAGACATGTCTATTGGCTAGTATGTGGCCAAATACAACGAACTGTCAAAATTCTCGTCTTGCATCAAGCTTAACCCCGATGAGTCTTGGAAATGTGTTAAGTTTGAGGAGGGATTGAGAGAAGACGTTCAAAAAGCCATTTAGCTGTTTAAGATTCGAGACTTTGCAACTTTGGTAAATAAATGTCAGATTATTGAAGGGCGTGACAGGAAGTCTTCAGTGGAACTTAAATCACAAAGTTTTCAAAAAGAGCAGTGAGGTGATGAGAAGTTCAAGAAAGGACCCTCTAAACCTGGTTTTCCTCAAGAGAAGGGTAAGCAGGTTTAAAAGGAGTTTATAGGACCTATGTGTTCCAAGTGTGGGAAACAGCATGGAGACTGGCCTTGCTTGGTGTGCTTTGTGTGTGGACAGCTTGTGCATTTTGCTAAAGAGTGTCCATCGAGGAAGGAAGCTCTGCTACCCAGAAACCATAAGCCAAGGGGAGTTTACACTCTAGGTGGTGAAGCGGTGACTCAGTCTTCCAACCTTATCCAAGGTAAATGCTTAATTCACAATCATCTTTTAACTGTGTTATATGATTTGGGAGCATCCCACTCCTTTGTTTCTAATGATTGTGTGAATATACTGGATTTACCTGTGTCTGCACTTTCATATGACTTATCTGTATCTACTCCTACTGGTAAACCAGTTACAACATCCAAAGTGTGTCTTGATTGTTGTGTAAAGGTAGAAGGTAGGATTTTCCTTGTAAACCTTATCTATTTGCCTCTTGTAGATATTGATATCATTCTTGGCATGGATTGGTTGTCCGCCAACCTTGTAGTGTTGAATTATGCAGATAAATCCCTAGTTTTCTTATCAGATATACCTACCAGAGTCGTTTCATCTAAGTCAGTGTATCTCGCTGCGAATCAGGTTAATCTCTATTTAGAGGAGGGAGCTCTAGGATATGTTCTCTTGTTTTCCCTAAGTGTTGAGGTAGAGCAAAGCTTAGGTGAAATACTTGTGGTGAGTGAATATCCTGAAGTATTTGCAAGTGATGTAGTGGAGTTGCCACTCGAGTGAGAAATAGAGTTTACTATAGACTTAGTGCCTGGGACGAGACCTATCTCTATTGTATCTGTAATACCCTAAAAATTATTTGTTTCATCATAAATAATCATTTTATAATATTTGTGATTTTTGAGAATTTTTCTGGAATTTTTCAAAAACGTTGAATATTTTAATATGTTCTTCGTTTTGTGTGCACAATGAGCAGAGTCAGTGAAACACCCTAAAAATTATTTGTTTCGTGATGAATAGTTGTTTTCTAATATTTGTGATTTTTTCCAATTTTTGTGGATTTTTCTGAAAATGTTGAATATTTTAGTATATTTCTCGTTTTACGTGCGCACTGAGCGGAGCGGGGAAAACTAAATGTTTTTCCTGAGACTGGTAAACTTTGAACTGTGGAAGCATTGACGGGAAATCTTACTAAACCCGAGGTCGGGCATAGTTTACGAGATTTACGTTTTTCAAGATTTTATCTGATAAATAAAATTTTTGTGCGTACTGTTAAGTAAAATTTCGCGATACGCTCTATTATCCGTTGGATAATTAATACTGGCTTTGTTTACTATAACAATTATCCATTGCGTAATAGCTTATAATAAAATCCTAATCACCTCATTATTTTAATTACTTTATCACCTAATTATCCTATCCAAATATAATCCACTTTATGTCTAATCAAATCATCTTTTTGAAAAAGCTACCAAGCTTCTCAAAGAAGCTACACACACTCCCTCTCTCCTCTCTCCTCTCCCCTCACACACGGCTACATGCCTCTTTTGAAGCCCAAAAATTTGTGCTTCACTTAATTAGGTTAACCATTCTAATTTCAAAAACCCTAAAAGTTCATTTCATTCTACTATCAATTTCTTTCTCTAAACTTTTCTTCCCTTCACATTTTCTCCTCCTTCTCTCTACCCCACACCACACGGCTACCCCTCTTCATGCCCTCCACCATCACAAAAATTTCAAACAACCACATTTTCTTAATCTCCACTACATTCTAAACACCTTTCTAGTTGAAGATTTCTTGAAAAGCTTCTATCTTCATCATCTTCTTCAAACTTCAAGTTTGAAGCTTTAGGGTAAGATTCTTGGCTCCTCACCTTCTCTTCTCCATTTTCATTTTCAAGGTCATCATTATGACCATTTATCTTCTCTTTTTCAAGCATTGATGTTGATTTGATAATGTTGTAATTTCTAGGGTTTTTGGAGGAGTGAAAACTGAATTTCACTAGGAGCTTCAATGAAGTTCTTGGCTTGTTTTCTCCCCTAGGTAAGAGGGACATGATCCTCTTCAACCTTTCTTGGTAGTAGGAAACTTGATTTTGTGTTGGTTGTGAGAAACCCTTGTTAGGGTTACTCTCTTTGATTGTGTGATTTTGTGATTGTGTGTTGATTTTGTTTTGTTTAATTTATTTAGTTGATTATATATGTATATTAATGATCTTGGATTAGTTTGGATGGATTGAAAAAATGGAATGGAGGCAAGAGTCCCTTGCCCTCCTTCATGAGGCTCACGGCCACAACCTTGAAGTAGGGTGTTCATGGTTTAAAAATTTACATCAAGTTGACAACATACCTAATCAAGTGATTAAAGTGTAATGAAGTTAAGAAAAACTTAGGATTTCCCCCTTGGGAGGCCACGGCCTCTAGGCCAATTTAGGATCAAATTGTGTAAGATCATGTAACCTTGGGATTTGAATAATCAAATGATTAAATGACCAATAATGTAATGGATAGAAACTAATTTGATAACTTAAGGTGATTCTTTAAACCTAAGGAAAGAATGAGACCTAAGGAAAGAATGAGAGTGTGTGAGACTTGGAAAACTAAGAATAATTCTCTAAGTGAGTTTTGAATAAACTTAAAGTAAGGAACTTAACAATCAAGAGAATTCCTCTAGAGAAGAATTTCATAAGAAATATTAAATTGAAGTGAAACTTAATTAATTGGATAATTAGGAATGAATTAGGAATTCATAAAATGGAAAGAACCAAGGATGAAGTTTTATCCAAAAACTTAGAATAATTTTCAATTAATGTAAGACCATGAGTATAAGTAAGAATGTTAAATAATTTCATAATATACCCTACAAGTGTAATGTATTATTTAAGGACTTAATAATATTTATTGTGGGTCCATGGATGAGACCAAGAATGTATTGATGCTTATCTTAGTCGAATTGCGACATGACATGGAAAGTATATTATATTGAATATACATGATATATGCATTGAGTCATCACGCATTGTGAAAGTTCGATGGACTGTTGTTAAGGCCATGTTGCCTAGGAGATTGAACACATCTTAGTGCGGGTGCGAGAAGACTAGTGTAGGTCATAATGTTGACCTTGGGGGCGTCGGGGTGCGGGTATCTCGTAATGGACAATTGGTACCTCTTCTGTCCATGGGGCAGACCGATGCAGACGTACCGACGATCTGGTCCGAGATGCTGTCCTATATCGCGATCTAGTGAAGAATGTCTGTACAATGCCTTGATGTGCATGTAGATAAACTGATGAGTTATAGCACTTTAGCCGCGGCAGCCGAGTTGCAGACATGTCTCCTAATCTTTCTCTTCGACTGTTTGTGTCTAACTCCATGGAGTAGGATTTTGATATTGTATGCATGAGCATAGTGGTCCATATATTATATGGCATTTAATTCTTATGATAATTAGAACTGATGCCCTACTGATGTATAACTGCCTGGAATTGTTAAATTATTTAATATTTGCCTCTTGATTACCGCTTATTACTCTTATGATGCTATTTGGGGGTCCTACGCCGTTTTGTTTCTTACTGCCATAATTGGTAATGAAAGTAGGATGTCTCACCTCTTTTTATATTTTCTACTATCTCTGTATATATATATATATATGATTCTCTGAAGATGGTGGTGAAGAAAGGGAAATTCACGAGTTCCCCGGTTTTTGGCCTGACTTCGACTAGTACCTGCTTTTGATTATGATGGCCCATCCACAAGGATTTTTGGGATACGTGCATTTGACATTCCTCGGAGGTTCAAACTACTGGCATGTTAACTTTAGCTCGGATTGCTATGTTTACTTTGGAGACGTGTCAGTGTTGCTAGCTTGGGGGCGTTATGATCCGCCTATTTTCACTTGCAGCGTTCGTTTACATTTAGAATTCTACATGTCCATTAGGGACATATGGGGTGAACGTTACTACACCCCACAGGAGGATTCATTCCTCTCCACTGCTTGAGCCCCAACCTGTAATTCGGTGGCTCCAATGAGGGTTTCCTCTGACGAGGAAGACCCTGAAGAGGATCCTGACACGGTTCCTTTTCTTTCTTCATAGGGGCTAATATTGTAGATAGCTACTGATGGCTATCTGTGTTCATTTTGGGGCCTGATGACTTATCTTTTTGGTGGGCTATACATGTATGATCCTTTGGGCAGGCATAGTTTTGCCTTTTGTATATCGGGCATTGTAACTAAACAAGTTTATTATGATGAAATATTTATATTTATGTATGCTGTTCGAATGTATGTTTTACTTTTATCTTACTCACTATTACAATGATGCCCTGTCACTATATTTTGTTAATTATTATAAAGAAAAAAAATATTCTCTAGTTAAATCACACGTTTTATAACTAAGCGAGTTTATATGTATGTAATGAACTGAGTCTTAATTTATACTTTTATTTTTTGCATAGTAAATAATGATGTGACATTCCTTCTTAAAAAGGGCCGTTACATTAAGTTAGTATCAGAGTCCCGGTTTATATTTTCTTTGGGTCTTTGTGGTTAGGTCTGACTTGTTTGTGCTGTGTGATTCTCTGTGATTGGTATTCCGAGAGGATACATCTAATTCTTCATTGTGTGTTTCAGTTAGTATTACTTGAAAGAACGAAATGGCACGAGGCGGAGATATGGCAGCAGCAATTGAAGTGATGCAAAGAATGACAGAAGTTATTGCCCAACAAACGGAGAGAGCTGCCCAGCAACAAGAGAGGGCTGCTCAACAACTCTAAGCTACGGCTGATGCTCAAAATTTGGCGAAGTTTTGTCGCCACAACCTTCCTCAATTTAAAGGAGAATTTGATCCGGAGAAAGCTAGTCTGTGGATCAAGGAGTTGGAGAAAATCTTCAGAGGCATAAACTGTGTCAACGACAAGAAGATGACTTATGCCGCTTTTATGTTGATTGGGGATGCTGAAGACTGGTGGAACGGAGCACAGAGAGTGTTAGAAGCTGAAGGTTGCGCAATCACTTGGGGGTATTCAGGAATAAGTTCTTAGACAAATATTTCCCCGCAAGCGCCATACATGCAAAAGAAATGGAGTTCCTCAACTTGAGGCAAGGAAGCTTGTCCGTTAACGAATACGCCGTGAAGTTCGAAAGCTTATCCAAGTTTTTGACATATTTTCAGCACCAGCCAGACGACGTGTGGAAATGTCAAAAATTGGGGGAAGGACTGAGGCACGAAGTGAAGAGAGCAGTGATCACCTTAAAGATCAACCAATTTTCAGAGCTATTAGATACGTGTTGCAAGCTGGAAGCTCTAGATCAAGCTCGAGACTCAAGAAACTGAAACTTTAGACCTACCAGGTTCCAAAGAGAAGACAGCAACAATGCAAACCATTTCCAAAAGAAGCCTTATTCCCAACCACGTGGAAATTAATAGCAGACATTTGGTGGAGGTACTAGTGGAGGTTCCGGTGGGAACCGAATCAGACAAAATGTGGCATTTTCTTCGAAATGCTTGAAATGTAGGAAGGATCACGCAACCAGAGACTACAATATCAAAGGGATAATCTGTTTTTGATGTGGGAAGCCTGGACATGTCTCCAGAGATTGCAACCAAGCTAAGGCTGAGCCTTCAGTCAATGCTACATGGGTTGCAAAGCCGCAAACAGGAGGCAGAGTGTACACCATGAGCGGAGAAGAAGCCTTCAAATCTGAAGATCTAATACAGGAAGAAGGTGTCATAGGAGGTAATCTTTTAACTGTACTGTATGACTCTGGGGCAACCCACTCTTTCATTTCTTATGACTGTGTGCGACGACTTAGTTTGTATGTGTCTTCCTTACCTTTTGACTTGACTGTTTATACTCCCACTAATAAACCTGTTGTTACTACCAAAGTCTACTTAAATTATCTATTGATTGTTGAGGATCAAATCTTTTTTGTTGATTTGATCTGTTTACCCCTTTCTCAGTTAGATGTAATTTTAGGAATGGATTGGTTGTCTTCTAACCATATCCTTTTAGATTGCTTTAGTAAAACCATAGTTTTTCCCATAGATGAGGATTCTAGATTTTTGACAGCCAACCAAGTTCGAGCTTTCTTGAAAGAATAAGCTCAGGGATACATGCTATTGTCTTCCTTGAAGGTCGAGAGCGAGGCTGATGTGAATGCAATTCTTATGGTCAACGAGTTTCCTGAAGTCTTTCCTGATGATGTACCTGGTTTACTACCGAAGCGAGAAATAGAGTTTGCTATTGATCTTGTACCGGGATCTAGTCCCATGTCTATAGCGCCTTACAGAATGTCACCATCAGAGTTAACAGAGCTTAAGAAGCAGTTGGAAGAGCTCTTAGAAAAATAGTTCGTTAGACCCAGTGTGTCACCCTGGGGAGCACTAGTGTTGCTAGTCCGAAAGAAGGATGGTACTTCGCGATTGTGTGTGGATTATTGCCAACTAAATAAGGTCACGATCAAGAATAAGTATCCACTTCTGAGGATAGATGATTTAATGGATCAACTGAAAGGAGCAACAGTGTTCCCTAAGATCGATCTGTGATCAGGCTACCACCAGATTCGAGTAAAGGTGGAGGACATTCCTAAGATGGCTTTTCGTACCTGATACGGTCATTACGAGTACCTTGTGATGCCATTTGGTGTAACAAATGCACCTGCCATCTTCATGGACTACATGAACAGAATATTTCGTCTTTACTTAGACAGATTTGTTATTGTCTTCATTAATGACATTCTAATCTACTCTCAAAATCAGGAGGATCATGCTAAACACCTCAGTATAGTTCTCTAGATTTTGAAGGAGAAGAAGCTGTACACCAAATTGTCAAAGTGTGAATTTTGGCTGGATGAAATCAAGTTCTTGGGCCATGTGATCTCGAAGGAAGGGATTGCTGTAAATCCATCAAAAGTGGAAGTAGTTCTACAGTGGGAAAGACCGAAGATGGTGACAGAAATTTGAAGCTTTGTGGGTTTGGCTGGATACTATCGGAGGTTCATTGAAGGGTTCTCTAAAATAGCAGGACCTCTCACTCAACTCACGAGGAAAAATCAAGCCTTTGAATGGACTGATGCTTGCGAAGAAGGTTTCTAAGAATTGAAGAGACGGCTAACTACTTCACTAGTGTTAGTTCTACCCGATCCGAATGAGCCATTTGAAGTATATTGCAATGCTTCATATCAAGGATTAGGAGCCGTGCTTATGCAAAATGGAAAAATGGTGGCTTATACTTCGAGATAATTGCGAGTGCATGAGAAGAATTATCCAACACATGACTTGGAGTTAGCAGCTATAGTTTTCGCATTGAAGATATGGAGACACTTCCTATATGGGGCGACGTTCAACGTCTTTAGTGATCATAAGACCTTGAAGTACTTATATGATCAAAAGGAGTTGAATATGAGGCAGCGCAGGTGGTTGAAATTTCTAAAGGATTATGATTTTCGACTTCTGTATCACCCTGGAAAAGCAAACATCATGGCAGACACTTTGAGTAGGAAGATGCTCAGTACTTTGGCCATGATGATCAAGGAAAAAGAATTGATAGAACAATTCAGGGATGTATGGTCTTTTGTGGAATTAGCACCGGGAAAAATCTGCATGAACATGGTTACCATCTTAAGCGAATTGATAGAAGACATCCGAGAGAAGCAGAAAATTGATAAGTTTTTGCAAGAAGAAAGAAAACTGATGAGGCAGGGCAATGCGACGATATTTGAGGAAGGAACAGATGGAATTCTGAGGTTTCGAGGTAGAGTTTGTATACCTAGGAATCGAGAGCTTAGAAAGTATATCCTCGAACACGCTCACACGAGCAAGTTGAGTATGCACCGGGGGATAACTAAAATGTACCAAGATCTGAATAAGTTATTTTAGTGGCATGGAATAAAGAGCGATATTACCAAATGTGTGTCTTCTTGTCTGGTTTGTCAAAAAGCGAAGGTTGAGCATCAAAGACCGTTAGGACTGTTGCAACCTCTATCTATTCCTGAATGGAAGTGGGACAGCATTGCGATGGATTTTGTGGTTGGATTGCCAAAGACCAGGAAAGGTTATGACTCTATATAGGTAATTATTGATCGACTCACGAAGTCAGCACACTTCCTACCGATCAACATAAGATACAACATGGAGAAGCTGACCCAGCTGTACATCGGTGAGATTGTTAGACTATATGGTGTACCTACCAGTATTATTTCTGATAGGGATCCAAGGTTTACTTCCAAGTTTTGGCAAAGTTTACAAGAAGCATTGGGAACAAAGTTACAATTAAGTTCTGCTTACCATCCACAAACCGATGGGCAATCAGAAAGGACGATCCAATCGTTGGAGGATTTGCTCAAGGCTTGCGCTTTAGAACAGACTGGAAGTTGGGATGAAGTTTTAACGTTGGTAGAGTTCACCTACAACAATAGTTTTCATTCAAGCATAGGGATGGCACCCTATGAAGCTCTGTATGGACGACGGTGTTGAACGCCTTTGTGTTGGTACCAAGATGGAGAGTGCCTTACTGTTGGACTTGATATCATACAGTAGATGACTAAGAAAGTAAAGATGATTCAAGAGAAGATGAGGATGGCTCAAAGTCGGCAGACGAGCTACGCGGACAAGAGGAGGAAGCCTCTTAAGTTTGAGGAAGGTGAGCATGTATTTTTGAAAGTCACGCCAACGACTGGGGTCGGTCAAGTTTTGAAATCTAGAAAACTCACTCCCAAATTTCTTGGACCTTACCAAATTCTTCGCCGGATAGGTCCAGTAGCTTACCAGATGGCCTTACCATCTTTTCTTTCAAACCTTCACAATGTCTTTCATGTGCCACAACTACGGAAATATATTCCTGACCCAAACCATGTCATAGCACCGGATACAATACAATTGAAAGAGAACTTAACCTATGAGGCACCTCTTGTAAAAATTGAAGATAGGAGAGTGAAACAACTCAGAGGAAAGGAAATATCATTGGTGAAAGTGATCTAAAATGAAAAGACCGGAGCTGCAACATGGGAATTGGAAGACAAGATTAAGGAGCAACACCCACAACTATTCTAAGGTATGAAAATTTTGAGGACAAAATTTATTTTTAGAAGGGGAGAGTTGTAACACCCTGAAAATTATTTGTTTCATCATAAATAATCATTTTATAATATTTGTGATTTTTTAGAATTTTTCTGGAATTTTTCGGAAACGTTAAATATTTTAATATATTTCTCATTTTGCATGCACACTGAGCAGAGTTAGTGAAACACCCCGAAAATCGTTTGTTTTGTGATGAATAGTCATTTTCTAATATTTTGATTTTTGAGAATTTTTGTGGATATTTCTGGAAACGCCGAATATTTTAGTATATTTCTCATTTTTGCATGCGTGCTGAGCGGAGCTGGGAAAACGAAATGTTTTCCCTGAGGCTGGTAAACTTTGAACTATGGAAGCGTCGACGGGAGATCTTACTAAACCCAAGACCGGATACAGTTTACGAGATTTACGTTTTTCAAGGTTTATAAAATCTTCGTGCGTACTGTTAAGTAAAATTTTGTGATACGCTCTATTATCCGTTGGATAATTAATATTGGCTTTGTTCACTGTAACAATTATCCATTAGGTAATAGCTTGTAGTAAAATCCTAATCACCTTATTATTTTAATTACTTTATCACTTAATTATCCTATCTAAATGTAATCCACTTTATGTCTAATCAAATCCTCTTTTTGAAAAAGCTACCAAGCTTCTCAAAGAAGCTACACACACTCCCTCTCTCCTCTCCCCTCACACACGGCTGCATGCCTCTTTTGGAGCCGAAAATTTTGTGTTTCACTTAATTAGATTAACCATTCTAATTTCAAAAACCCTAAAAGTTCATTTCATTCTACTATCAACTTCTCTCGCTAAACTTTTCCTCCCTTCATATTTTCTCCTCATTCTCTCTATCCCACACCACATGGCTGCCCCTCTTTATGCCCTCCACCATCACAAAAATTTCAAACAACTACATTTTGTTAATCTCCA
Organism: Ormosia semicastrata; assembly: GCA_029884595.1. Classification (NCBI taxonomy): domain Eukaryota; kingdom Viridiplantae; phylum Streptophyta; class Magnoliopsida; order Fabales; family Fabaceae; genus Ormosia; species Ormosia semicastrata. Next base: position 16,170,834 of record JAQQTO010000042.1, on the reverse strand, counting down.
CTACATTCTAAACACCTTTCTAAATGAAGATTTCTTGAAAAGCTTCCATATTCATCATCTTCTTCAAGCTTCAAGTTTGAAGCTTTAGGATAAGATTCTTGGCTCCTCACCTTCTCTTCTCTATTTTCGTTTTCAAGGTCATCTTTATGACCATTTATCTTCTCTTTTTCAAGCATTGGTATTGATTTGATAACGTTATAATTTCTAGGGTTTTTAGAGGAGTGAAAACCGAATTTCACTAGGAGCTTCAATGGAGTTCTTGGCTTGTTTTCTCCCCTGGGTAAGAGGGAGATGATCCTCTTCAACCTCTCTTGGTAGTAGGAAACTTGATTTTGTGTTGGTTGTGAGAAATCTTTGTTAGGGTTACTCTTTGATTGTGTGCTTTTGTGATTGTGTGTTGATTTTGTTTTGTTTAATTTATTTGGTTGATTATATATGTATATTAATGATCTTGGATTAGTTTGGATGGATTGGAAAAATAGAATGGAGGCAAAAGTCCCTTGCCCTCCTTCATGAGGCTCATGGCCACACCCTTGAAGTAGGGTGTTCATGGTTTAAAAATTTGTATCAAGTTGACAACATACCTAATCAAGTGATTAAAGTGTAATGGAGTTAAGAAAAACTTAGGATTTCCCCCTTAGGAGGCCACGGCCTCTAGGGCCAATTTAGGATCAAATTGTGTAAGATCATGTAATCTTGGGATTTGAATAATCAAGTGATTAAATGACTAATAATGTAATGGATAGAAACCAATTTGATAACTTAAGGTGATTCTTTAAACCTAAGAAAAGAATGAGAGTGTGTAAGACTTGCAAAACTTAGAATAATTCTCTAGTAAGTTTTGAATAAACTTAAAGTAAGGAACTTAACAATCAAGAGAATTCCTCTAGAGAAGAATTTCATAAGAAATATTAAATTGAAGTGAAACTTAATTAATTGGATAATTAGAAATTAATTAGGGTTTCATAAAATGGAAAGAACTAATAATGAAGTTTTATCCAAAAACTTAGAATAATTTTCAATTAATGTAAGACCATGAGTGTAAGTAAGAATGTTAAATAATTCCATAATATACCTTACAAGTGTAATGTATTATTTAAGGACTTAATAATATTTATTGTGGGTCCATAGGTGAGACCAAGAATGTATTGATGCTTATCTTGGCCGAATTGTGACATGACATGGAAAGTATATTACTGTTGAATATACATGATATATGCATTGAGTCATTATGCATTGTGAAAGTCTGATGGACTGTTGTTAAGGCCATGTTGCCTAGGAGATTGAACACACCTTAGTGCGGTACGAGTAGACTAGTGTAGGTCATAATGTTGACTTTGGGGGCGTCGGGGTGCGGGTACCTCGCAATGGACAGTTGGTAGCTCTTCTGTCTGTGGGGCAGACCGATGCAAATGCACCGATGATTCGGACCGAGACACTGTCCTATATCGCGATCTAGTGAAGAATGTTTGTACAATGCCTTGATATGCACATGGATAAACTGATGAGTTATAGCATTTTGGCCGCGGCAGCCGAGTTGCTGACATGTCTCCTAATCTTTCTCTCCTATTGTTTGTGTCTAGCTCCATGGAGTAGGATTTTGATGTTGTGTGCATGAGCATAGTGAGTCCATATATTATCTGGCATTTAATTCTTATGATAATTGGAACTGATGCCTTACTGATGTATAACTACCTGGAATTGTTAAATTATTTAATATTTGCCTCTTGATTACTACTTATTACTTTTATGATGCTATGTGGGCATTCTACGTCGTTTTGTTTCTTACTGCCATAATTGGTAATGAAAGTAAGATGTCTCACCTTTTTTCTGTATTTTCTACTATCTCTGTATATATATATATATATATATATATATATGATTCTCTGAAGACGGTGGTGAAGAAGGGGAAGTTCATGAGTTCCCCGATTTCTGGCCTAACTTCGACTAGTACCTGCTTTTGATCATGACGGCCCATCCACAAGAATTTTTGGGATACGTGCGTCTGACATTCCTTGGAGGTCCAGACTGCTGGCATGTTAACTTTAACTCGGATTGCTGTGTCTTCTTTGGAGATGTGTCGGTGTTGCTAGCTTGGGGGCATTATGATCTGCCTATTTTCACTTGCAGCTTTTGTTTACATTTAGAATTCTACATGCCCATTAAGGACATGTGGGGTGAACGTTACTACACCCTACAGGAGGATTCATTCCTCTCCACTACTCGAGCCCCGGCCCATAATTCGGTGGCTCCAATGAGGGTTTCTTCCGACGAGGAAGACCCTAAAGAGGATCCTAATACGGTTCCTTCTCTTTCTTTATCGGGGCCGATACTGTAGATAGCTAAAGATGGCTATCTGTGTTCATTTTGGGGCCTGATGACTTATCTTTTTGGTGGGCTGTACATGTATGATCCTTTGGGCAGACATAGTTTTGCTTTTTGTATATCGGGCATTGTAATTAAACAAGTGTATTATGATGAAATATTTATATTTATGTATGCTGTTCAAATGTATGTTTTACTTTTATCTTACTCGCTATTACAATTATGTCCTGTCACTATATTTTATTAATTATTATTAAGAAAAAATTATTCTCTAATTAAATCACACGTTTTATAACCAAGCGAGTTTATATGTAATGAACCAGGTCTTAATTTATACTTTTATTTTTTGCATCGTAAATAATGATGTGACGTTCCCTCTCAAAAAGGGGTGTTATAGTATCCTATAGGATGACACCACTAGAGTTAGCAGAACACAAGAAGCAAATTGAGGATTTGTTAGACAAACAATTCATTAGGCCGAATGTTTCTCCGTGGAGAGCACCTGTGTTACTGGTGAAGAAAAAGGATGGTACCATGAGGCTCTGTGTGGATTACAGACAGCTGAATAAGATAACCATAAAAAATTAGTATCAATTACCAAGGATAGATGATCTAGTGGATCAATTGAGGGATGCTGCGGTTTTCTCAAAGATTGATCTTAGGTCTGGGTATCATCAGATAAGGGTTAGGGAAGAGGATATCCCTAAGATCGCTTTTAGAACTAGGTATGGACATTATGAGTACCCTGTGATATCCTTTGGGTTGATGAATGCATAGGCAGTGTTCATGGATTACACGATCAAGATTTTTAGAACCTACCTGGATCTGTTTGTTGTGGTGTTCATTGATGATATCTTAATCTATTCTAAGACTATGGAGGAGCATGAACAACACCTGGGGATAATGTTGGAGACCCTTAAGGAGCAAAAGTTGTTTGCCAAACTATCTAAGTGTGAGTTCTAGCTTTCACAAGTGCAGTTTTTAGGATATGTGATATCTCATGGTGAGATTTTTGTGGACCCAAGTAAAGTGGATGCAGTGTTGCAGTAGGAGAGACCCACCACTGTGACCGAGACCTAGAGCTTCCTAGGCCTAGCGAGGTACTATAGGAGGTTCATAAAGAGATTTTCTCAGTTAGTGCTACCCTTGAATAGATTGACTAGGAAAGGTGGCACTTTTGAGTGGACTCAGAATTGTGGGGACATTTTCCAAAAGTTAAAATTGAGGTTGACTACTACATCGGTGTTGGTAATTCCAGATCATTTGGAGAACTTTGAGGTGTACTGTGACGCTTCAAAGATGGGTTTGGGATATATTCTGACGCAGCATAGAAGAGTTGTTGCCTATGCATCGAGGCAATTGAGGCCTCATGAGGAGAACTACCCTACTTATGATCTGGAGTTAGCTGCGGTAGTGTTTGCCCTAAAAGTTTGGAGATATTACTTATATGGAGTCTAATTTGAGGTGTTTAGTGATCATACGAGTTTGAAGTACTTATTTGATCAGAAAGAGCTGAACATGAGACAACGAAGATGGATAGAGTTTTTGAAAGACTACGATTTTGAGATAAAGTATCATCCGAGTAAAGCTAATATAGTGGCTGATGCACTAAGTAGGAAATCCCTACACGTGTCCCAGATGATGATCCAGGAGAGTGAACTTCTTGAGAGTTTTAAAGATCTGAGCCTTTCAGTAACTGTGTTACTACATAGTCTCAGTGTGAGTCGAGTGGACATAGTGAGTGACTTGAAGACTCAGATCTTAGAAGCTCAAAAGGAATATGACACTCTTATGGATATAGGTGAGTAGATATTTTTAGGGAATCCTAGAGAGTTTGATATGGCGGATGATAGGATGATTAAGTTTAGAGGTAGACTTTGCATTCCAAGTGAATCTAGAATCAAGGAAATGATCCTTGAAGAAACTCACTGTAGTCAGTACACTATTCATCCCAAGGCCACTAAAACGTATCAAGACTTGAAGAAGATGTTTTGGTGGTCTGGAATGAAGAGGGACATAGTCAAGTTTGTGTCTAAGTGCCTAACTTGTCAGAAGGTCAAGATAGAACACTAGAAACCCTCTGCACCTATTCAATCTTTAGGAATCCCTGAGTGGAAATGGGATAACTTCATAATGGATTTGGTGACAGGGTTACTTGGGACTCAACAAGTATTTAATGCGGTTTGGGTTATAGTGGATAGACTAACCAAGTCTGCCTATTTTATACCCATTAGAGCTAACTACTCCATGGATAGACTAGCTCAGTTATACCTTCAAGAGATAGTTAGAATGCATGGTATTCCCAATAGTATACTTTCTGATAGAGATCCTAGATTTACATCTAGATTTTGGGGAGCCTTGCAGAAAGCTTTCGGGACAAAGCTTAGTTTGAGTACAACATATCATCCATAGACAATCGATCAGTCGGAAAGGACTATCCAAACCCTTGAGGATATGCTAAGAGTATGTGTATTAGAGCAAAAAGGTAGTTGGGATAAATTCTTATCTTTAATGGAGTTTACCTACAACAACAGTTATCAAACTAGCATAGGTATGGCACCGTACGAAACACTTTATGGTAGAAAATGTAGGTCCCCTTTGTGTTGGTATGGGGTTGGAGAAAAAATCATCCTAGGACCAAAGTTGGTTCAACAGACCACAAGTTAGATTAAAATGATCAAGGATAGGTGGTTATGACTTAAAGTAGGCAGAAGAGCTATGTTGATAGGAGGAGAAGACCTCTAGAGTTCAATGAGGGAGATCATATTTTCCTGAGAGTCACTTCTACAATAGGGATTGGTAGAGCATTGAGAACACTAAAGTTGAATCCTCATTTCATTGGTCCTATCAAATCCTAAAGAGAATTGGACTCGTAGCCTACCAAATTGCCCTTCCTCCTAATTTGTCTAACCTTCATGATGTCTTCCATGTGTCATAACTTAGGAAGTACAATCCAGATCCTTCACATGTCATAAAAAATTAATCTGTGTAGTTAAGGGATGATTTGTCTTATGCTATGCTACTAGTAAGGATCGTGGGTAAAGGGGTCAAAGAGCTTAGAGGTCTGCAAATTCCTCTAGTAAAGGTGCTTTAGGATGGTGCTGGCTTTGAAGAGGCAACTTGAGAGTTAGAGTCCCACATGCAGCGAGACTGCCCGCAGTTGTTCATATGAGGTAAGCAATTTTGGAAATAAAATTTTAAAAAGGAGGGAAGAAATGTAACATCCTCTAAAATATGCTAGACTTGTAAATAGTTACAGAGGTAACTTAATACTTGCTTAACATGTCTGTTTAACTTTGTGACAATATGAGTTAGTTTAGGCACTTTGTTGTAACCCGAAAAGTAAAAAGTAGCTTAAAATGACCCATATATTAGCATAAATGGCTTAACTAATAGAAATAAATGTAGATAATTTGTTTCTAGGTCACAAATGTGTAGACTGTGATACAATTAAAACTTAAGAATAATCAGAGTTAGTATGATATTTTTAAGCATACTGGTTGTGTGTTTTAATACCGGATTGACTAGTCACAGATAAGGAAAATGTGATATTGGTGAAACAAAGTTTTTGATGAATCTTAGGATTTATTTTAAACTTGTTAGAAGTTAGAAAACTTAATTTGGAGAAATCTAAGTGTTCTTAGCAAATATAATTATTACAGCTAGTATTATAAGTGACTTAAGTCACCTATGGTTAGCACCCTTATATTAGCTTTCCTGAGGGATATTTCTTCAGTTTCACTCATTCTCCCTTTGCTCACTCATGGTCCAGCAGCTCCAATAGAGAAGGAAGAGGAAACAAAGTGGGAAGGAGAAAGAAAGAAAGAAGAGGAAAGCTAAAGGAAATGGCAAGCTTGTGATCTTGTGATCAATCCCACCATCTTTGCTTCAAAAGGTAGGGTTTTGTGTTCTTTGTAGCTTCTTTTCTCAATTTTAACCATTGATGCATAATAGGTCATTTTGGATTTTAGAGGTGTTTGGAAGGTTTTTCTTGCTTGAATGTGTTTTAATGGTGGTTTATGACCTGTTCATAGTATGAGTTTGAGTTAGAAACTTAGAACTTGTTATTTGGACTTTTGATGCATAAAATAGGAAAAGTTAGGTTTGGATAAGTGATTTTGTCCTTGAATCCAAAATTAGTGGTTAGAGTTGGTGATTGATGTTTCCTATATGTTAGTGAACTTTTCAAGAACTTAAAATCACCTAGAAACTGATTTGGAGTGGCCAAAATCTGTGTGGTGCACCAATGGAATAGTGCATGGTTCTACAGAATTCTACAGAACCCAGTTTCTGTGACTTGTTCGCGGCGTGAGATGCACCACGTCGAGGTGTGGGGGACAAGAGAGCAGCGCGCCGCAGCATGAAAGGGGTTGCGCCAAGGTGTGAGGTGCATCTCATGAGCACCCAAGAGCAAGGCACTGCGGCATACCAAGGCCGTGCCGCGGCTTGAGCTCCAGGATTTTCCAACATTGTATTTTCGATGTTTTGGAATTTTCTAAGTGATGAAATCACTCATATATGCTTTCCAAATTGTGTTGAGGCACTAACTAAGGTGATTCTTGGAGGGAATAGCCATTTAGCATAAATATGAAATTGTGAAACCTTAGGCATTTTTGAGTTTGAGAATGTCATAAGGGGTATCTAGGACCTTGTACAACATGAGATTGTCTTTGATATCACTTGAGAAGTGATGATGTGAGGCTCTAGTTATGAGAGTGCTAGTAACATGGTTCTTACTACTTTGTTAGATAAGTGATGCTAAGATTCACATATACTAGTGTTTAAAAATGTGTTTTGAGGATACTCTTGCATTTTGTTTTTTTAAACTTGTTATTTGCTATTTCCTATGTATTGTAACCTTAAATGGTGTGTACAACCATATAACCTGAGAATGAGGTGTTAGATCTAAATTCTCCTAACATTTATGCTATTATGGTTAGGATTACCAATATGGAGGTGATAGTAGTACTCTTACATTGGTAAGGGGAAGGTAGTCACCTATTGCCAAGTAGTGTATAGGCTTGTAGGTCTATCTTGCTTTGTATATATAAGGAACGAAGGTTCCTAGGAAATAAGTAAATGACATATGTTTTCAAAGATTAAAGTTTGCATTATCATTGTATAATCATATTATTAGTACATTCTTTGAGCATAACCATACATCATAACATAAAGAATTGCATTGTTGACAATTGTATGGACAGTTGTCTTGCTTGGTTATTTTGTTTGCTTAATGATATCTAACGATTGTATGGGCGATTGTTTGATATCATTGTTTGATGTAAATGTGAGTTAGGTTAGTGCTTGCTTTGTGAATTGTACGTAGGGAGTATGTATATATTTCAGTAGTGTTGAGCGGTGGCTCATTTATCTATCGCAAGATTAACTTGATGTGAATGATTTGTTTATTGTTATAAAAGAATAATCGTTGGTTTTGGTTTACTCATACTGAGAAATTTGTAATTTCTCACCTCTCTGTGTTTCCATGTAAATCCATATGAAGACCTTCCAAAGAGAAAAGGGTAAAAAAAAGAAAAAAAAAGATTTAGTTTTTGTTATTTTGGTTTTTTTATGTATCAGTTTGTATGTATTTACTTTGCTCACTAGTTTGTAAAATTTTATGTATTACAGTGTGACTTTTTAGCCAGTAATGTATATATATATATGTAAGCAAATTTCTTTCGTGAAGGTTTTATGGGGTGGCATTAACATCGAGGAGGCTACTTGGGAGCTAGAGTCCCATATGCAGCAAGATTACCCAGAGTTGTTCTTATCAGGTAAACAATTTTGAGGTCAAATTTTTTTTAAAAAAAGGAGAAATGTAACATCCTTAATAACATATTAGACTTATATATAGTTATAAAGATGGCATAATATTTGCTTAACATGTTAGTTTAATTTTAAGACAAATTGAGTTTGTTTAGGAACTTTACTGCAACACAAAAAGTGAAAAGTAGCTTAAAATGACTCAAATAATAGCATAAATTGCTTAGATGAGAGAAATAAATGTGGATAATTTATTTCTAGGTCACAAATGTATAAAACAAGATGTAGTTGAAGTTTGAAGGTAAACTAAGTCAGTTTGGTATTTTTAAGTACACTAATTGAGTGTTTTAATACTGGATTGATGAATCATAAATATGGAAATATTATATAAATGATGAAATAACTTTTTAGATAAATCTTATGATTTATTCTAATGCTTATAAAAGTTTGAAAACTTGATTTGGTAAAATATAAGTGTTCTTAACAAATAAAATGCTTCAACAAGATATTAAGTCACTCAGTGACTCATTGTTCCAATTTCTTCTTTTCTATTGACTTTGTTGGGTTTTCTTTCTTCCTTTTCACACTGAACTCTTTCATTCTCTCACATTACCAACTATATTAGTAGCAGAGCAGAAAATGAGAGAAAAGGACGAAGAGGAAGAGGAGGAAGAATAGGAGAAAAAAAGAAAGGCCAAAGGGAAATTCAAAGTGTGAAGATTAGCTGCAGTACAAGAGGTAGGGGTAATTGAACTTACATGACCAACTTTCTCTATTTTCATCTTTTATCAAGTATTTGTGGTTGAATGAAATATGGGTTTTGGGTGGTTTATGTTGTGTTCATGCTTGTTTAGTGCCTTTAACGGGTGGGTTTGATTAGGACGAAGCTTAATCAGCTCAAGGGTGTTAGTTTGCATTTAAGAACATTCATGTACTTCATTGATGTTGAAGATAGAATATGAGTATGTTGAATGATTGAGTTTTGTTCATGATTCTAAGCTAGATTGATTAAGTTAGTGTATGATGATTCTAATATGGTTAGAAATCATATTTAGGATTGGAAATCACTTAGAATCCAAGAGTTGATGGAAAGGATGAAGGATCACGTGTTATGCTCTGCATTTTTTATATAGAAAATCACCAGATAATCGGTTAGCATAGAGGCTAACCAATTATGCTTGCTTGGCAGAAAGTCACATTCTCATGCATAATTGGCTATCCACTTGGATAACAGGTTATTCTCGTGTGACAAGGAATCATAGCACGACAATAACCAATTAGCATGAAAGGCTAATTGATTATTGTGTCATGGAAGGGAGACATAACAAGCCATAACCGATTAGGAGAAAGACCATAATCGTTATTGAGCTCGACCAGAACATGTTTTCAGAAACTATAATAGGTAATTTGAAGCTATAACTGATTATCAAGGTCCCATAACTGATTATGGACATTTCAAAAATTAGAAATTGGCATGTCATAATCATCTTTTCAAGAGGAATAAGGGTTAGGGACTTAAGGAAGCTAAGTTTTCCATTCTTCGGCTTCGTGTAAAACTTTTCTAAGCTAGGTAGTGAATAAACCTTAGAGCAACCAAAAGTGATGGTTTGCCTTTGATAAATGTCTAGCACCTTAAGCAACTTAGGTTGTACGAATATCACTTAAGATGTAATGAGTGATGATGTGGTGTATGAGATGCATGTATACTAGGATTAATTTGGCAGTATTTTTCTACGTGTATAACCTTAAATTGATTAAATCATCATTTGGTCAAGGGAGATAAATGAGAAGTCCAAAAAGGTTCTTCGAACTTGGATTTAGCCCTGACTTCTTGATAATGTCATGGCTATGAGTATTGTGAGGATGAGCTTTTCCTCTCTACTACAGGATAATACAATATGCCAGGGTTCCTAGTAAAACATCTTGATTCTTAATTGAGCTAAGTATGTATGTATGTATGAATGTATGTTAACTTGGTTACTTTAGTTACTAAAGTTTAACCTTGTAAAGTTTTAAACATATCTTACTTAGCATGTGTTAAGATTATGTTTATTATGTTATGTATGACTGGTTTTGGTTTACTTATACTGAGAATTGTTGATTTTTACCCCATTGTGTTACCATGTAAATCCAGGTGAAGGCTCTTTAAAGTAAAAGAAGAAAAAGGAAGCTAAAGGATTAGATTACTTCAAGTTTTATTTGCTTTTATTACAAACCTTGTATCTATTTATACTTTTTTTGTAAGGTAAAAGAGTTATGTATTACTTCATGCCCTTTGATAGGCTAATGTTGTATATATATACGTATGCATGTTCCCGCATTTTATAAGGCTCTTTATAATGACTCCAATGTGCATTATGAATATATTTTTAGGTTATTACGTATGTAGTGGTGTTATAATGTTGTTTATCTTTGTAAATGTTACATATATCGCGATATCAATATTAGGACGTTACAATGAAAGGAAGAAAAAATATCTACTTGTGAACATCAATTCCGTTGCAACCATTTGCAACAATATCACAATATCATACAAGAACTCGTTTTCCTTTCCTAAAAAAGAAGAGATATTTGAAAAGTAAATGAGTATACAAGTACCTTGTAAGGTAGTAGGGAATAAAATAAAATAAAATAAAAATCCAAGATTACCTACTTTTCTGTGAAGGAAAATTAGAGATAGTAGTGATCACATTTTTTGTAAAAATAATTAAAAAGGAAATCAAAGGCCCTTATCTACAAACTAAATTCATTGAGACACTAGTTCTTATTCTTAATATGCAAAAAAAGAGAAAAAAATTAAAACTTTAACAAGTGAAGTAATTTTAGTGGCCAACACAATGATCCACTTTAATCGATCCACTTCATGGATTTACTTCAGAATGATCGAAAATCTCTGAAATACCATAGCAAATTAATAAAACCACACCCTAACCTTTTTAGAGTTTAGACGCATCATTCTTCTTTGTTTGGTCCTCCCACCAAGTTGAAAAGCTACACAATCAGTATTCATCACCTTGGAGTGGGTATTGAGTGGGTGCGATGGTTATAAAGGCTGTGAGGCTGTGAGGGGGTGCCATGCACGAAGAGAGAGAAAGGGGGGAAGTGTGCGTGCAGAAGGAAAATTATGATACAAAGGAGGGGGATAGGAAAAAAATTAGAATTCTGTGAAATTGAGCATAAAGAAAAGGGAAAATTTAGGAAGGGAGGAAGTGGTAAAAATTGGAGATGTACTCTGAAATTAAAACAAGGGTGAGAGAGGGAAATTTTAAGGTCAGCAAGTAAAAGAAAATTATAATTTAAAAATTTATAAAGTTTTAAGATTGGATTAAAATTAATTATTAATTTAATTCTTAATTAATAAGTTTTAAAAATTGAATTAATTAAGTAATTGTTCACACGTAATAGATAGAATAAAACTAGCATTTCTAAACAAAATAAAATTAGTAGTTACTAATTAAAAGATTTTTGTAGCATTAAATAATATAAAAGTTATTGTAATATTATTTTAGCTTGAGCTACAAGTTATAATATTTGTTTTTATATATTACTGTATTTATTATATTTAAGTAATGTCAATAAGAGAAGAATTTCCAATAAGTAGAGTAGAAGGTGCTCCAATTGATGACACAGAAATAATGAGGTTCGTAAATTATGTGGGAGAGTTGTTTAATATTAATTTATAGATTGAACACTAATAAGCCTTATCTCCTAGTCATTCATGGTCAGCAAGTGTATTATGTCAAAGGGAAGCGTATAAAGTGAGAGGAGTCTTTATTATAAGAGATGAGAGGAGTGAATCTTGACAATTAGATCTTACATGAATAGTCAAGATTAGAGCATAAATATATATGACTTTTTTAAGTAGTCACATGACCTTTATGTTAGCCATTGCAACCATCACCTAAGAGGGGGTGAATTGAGTGATCACAAGTTTTTAAGACAACATTAAAAAATTAAGTATTTTGAAACATTCAATTAATAGATGCAGTGGAACATGCATAAATTAAGTTAATATAGAATATAAAGAGTGTAGGGAAGAGAGAATCAAACTCAAGAATTTATCCTAGTTCAGCCACTAACCACTTGTGGCCTACATCTAGTTCCCAAGCTAAACTTGAGATTTTCTTCACTATCTCCTAGACTTCACGGGTGTTAGGAAAACTTTTGTACAAGCAAGAACACTCCTCACACCTTGGGATACCTTACCCTTGTGCTAGATGTAACACCCCAAACTTTCTATGTATTAAATAAGTAATTTTAATAGTTAGCAGAATTCTACTGTTTAGTGATTTCTGTGCACTGTAAAATTATTTTAAATATTCCATCTGCATATTTGATCGTTTTGAGTAATTTGCTCCGTGTCAGAAAAATAATAATTTTTGGGCCGAAAAAATTTACGTAAATTAATTTTTACTGTTTAGTCTTAATTAATTTACGTAATCTGAATTGATATTTGTGAATTTTCTAATTTTTGTGATTTTATGTGTGATTTTGAAATTTTTACTGTTTGTGGGCCCCACAAGGTGTAGGTGGGCTCAGGTGGCCATACGTGGGCCCAGGTGGGTCCCGCAAAGTGAAATTTTTTTTTACGCATAGAAAAATTTGTACTGTTTAGACGGAGACAGGGGATCTTACTAAACCTGAATCCGGAAACAGTTTTAGAAAATTTTCTTTATTGTATTTTGTACTGTATTTAATTATCAGATGATAAAAATACAGTAAATATATTCTTTCGTGGGGTTATAACAGATAAAAATAAAATTCTATACTGTTAAGTCAATATTGGTGGTTTGGATATCCACCATCGAATTAATTACCATTGGAGATTTAATCTTGATTTAATCAACGGTGGAGATTTAATCTTGAAAATAAATAGGATTAATTATAATCGTTGGATGTAAAATAAATCAATGGTGGAGATGGATCATTAATGACCATTGGATTTGGATTTAAATCAATGGTGGAGATGGACCATTAATGACCATTGGATTTGAATTTTGATCAATGGTGGAGAATTGGTCATCAAAAATTTCTACAACCATTTTGGACCCTTGGATGTAAAGTTTGAAGATGCAATCTTGACCTTTCATTTGGAGACACATCTAACGGCTAGGATTTAAAGAAGAAAGATCCAATGGCCTAGATTTTGTCTTCTAAAAATCAAAATCTACTTGAATCCTAACCATTGAATGAATCAATGGTTAGGAATGCTTCATATAATTGATAGAAAAGATGACAATTTGCATGAATCATGCATGGAGGGGGGGCGGTTTTGAAGAGCAATGAGAATGGGAGACAAAACTAGTATAGGCTTTTTAGGCCAAAGAAAAGATGAAGACAAGTTCCTATTGATCAATTAATGAGCATGCTTTTCAAAACTTCACTTTGTCATTTCTCTCCATGAAGTCCACGGCCATGCATAGTTAGGATACCAAATATTTCACTTCCACACTTCACATTTTTCATTTTCCTCTTTCTCTCACTTATGCTTCAAGAACTAACCAAGGAGAAAAACTCCATTTCCTCTCCCTAGAGAAGCATTCGGCCAAAGCACCTAAGTCCACCCTCCATCACTCTTTAATTTCATACAACCTAGTTTCTTGAATCCTTACCTTATTCTAAACAACTTTAATGTTGAAGAATTTCTCTAAATCTTCCATCTTGAAGGACTTTTACTAAGATCAAGTTCTAGAGCTTTAGTTGGTGAAGAGTAAGGAAATTTCTTTTATTCTTTTCTTTTTCATGTTCTAAACCATGTTTGATCCATGGTTCCTCTTAATCAAGCTCAATATGCTAATTTTCTTGTATTTGTTCTATGTTCAAGAGACTTTTGTTGGAGGAGATCTTGTTCTAAATTCAAAGCAAGGAGCTTTTGGAGTTCTTCAAGAGGTAAGAGGGAGATTTATCTCACCAACCAAGCATGGTGGTGAGAGATGGTTATATTTGATGGATGATGAATCCATGTGAGGATTCATATCCATGGTCATGTAATAAATTATTTGTGTTATGTGTTTTAATTATTTTGTTTATGCTTGATATGCTTTGCATGAATTAATTGTGTATGCATGCTTAGTATGATTTTTTTACTTGTTTATATGGTATGCTTATAATATGCATGATGATATATGTTAAATATATTATGATGGATGTATATTGAACTAAGCAAAATTTTGGCTCCAATGGCCAAAGGAGAGGTTCGGTTTTGATGACCAAAATTAGGGTTCATGTTGAAAAATTTTCAAGAACAAGGAAATTGATTTTTGGGTCCCTAGAACAATAAGATTTTTGGCCAAGACACCTCAAATTAGATGTTCACCAAATTAATATTTTCATGAATAATAAAATTTTATTATTTGATAAGTAAAGGAAATAAACAAAAGGATTTTGGTTTTGCAAAAGAGAATGCACACGTTTTCTTTTTAGTTATGTTGATATTAATTAATTTTGCGTAGAAACAAAAATATAATTCATTTAAGTTATAAGAAAAATCTTTCATGGTTCCAATGGCCATTTTTAAGGTCTTGATAATTTAGAAAAAAAAAATATTTTGATGTTATAAAATATAAGAATTTTCAAATAAGGATTTTGAAAAGAGAATTAAAGTGTTGTCAAGTGAAATTTTCATAAATAAAAGAAAAAGGGAGATTGAAGATGTTAAACTTCAAATTGTTTTCAAGGAGAATTAATTTTTGAAAATGATTTAGAAATATAAAAGAAAACGTTTGTAACTTAAATTTACTAACAAAGAATTTATTTATTGAGTTTTGGAAAAACGTTAGGAAATTTAAAAGTTAGAAATGGTAATTAAATAAACTAAATGTGATTTTGTAAAACTAGATCAATAAAAAAGTAATTTTGAGAAAATATATTAAGAAAAAGATTTTTTTTGACTAAGAATAGGAAGAAAATAAAGTAAGAAATTATATTATTGTAAGAAAAGTCCAAAATAATATTTTTAAAGTTAAGGAATATTTTACGAAGGGTAAAAACGGTGAAAAATGATTTATGGAACTTAAAAACGTAAATTTTGAGTTACGCGATTTGAAAAAGGTTAAAATATTTCTACGCAATTTAAAATATTCAAATATTTTATACGATCGAAATGTTGTAGAAAAATTACTATGTGATTTTTAAAAAAAATGATGAAAGAATGTTTTTACGCACTTTAGAAAACAATAGAAAATTTTTTACGCGAATTTTAAACGAAATAGAAATGTTGCAAATCATTGATTACGTAATAAAATATTACGTGACTGTGAAAACGGGACAAAAATGTTTTTGTGAATGAGAAAAGTGCGATAATGCAATCGCTGTTAATTATACAGTAAACTTGACAGTTAAAAATACTATTTGAACCTGGTATGAGAAATTATGTGATTTACCATTGGTTGGAAATTGGTGCATTACACATGCATTGAAAATGGTCTGATGGACTGGATATGGCTAATTGCCTAGGAGAAACGTACACCTCTTGAGTGGGTGCGATACGCGTAGTGTAGGTCACTTGTGGACCTTGGGGGCATCGGGGTGCGAGTTGCTCACAATGGGCAGTTGTTAGCTCTTCTGCACCGTGGGTTAGACCGATGCAACACACCGGTGATCCGGACCGAGACACTATTCTTAATCGAGATCGACAAAGACATTTGTGTATGTGCTAGATGTGCAAGATATAATTATAAGCACTTGGTCTGAAGCACGAAATACCAGCAGCTCTTTTCGATCAATTTCTCCGACTTGAGTAGTAGCTCCATGGAGTAGGACATTGAGTCTATGTACGCATGCATGAAACTGAGCATCTATATCTATATGATGGTGTTGCTGTAATTGTTATATGATTTAAACAGTGATAGTGGCATAATGGTAATTATTATTTTGTACTATGATGATGGTATAATTGTGATCATGATATGATATTTTTGCATGATATGTTGTTTGTATTATCTCTATGCTATCATGCTTGTATTGGCTTAGATAATCTCACCTCTTTGTATGTATATCTGTATATTGTATTGATAATTGGGTGAAGACGTTGAGAAAGAAACGGTACAAGAAGCAGAAGAAGAGTTACTTCTCACGGCTGGGAACGCTGAATTCTGACAGTATGACAACAAGAGCCAGTTTCTTCGGATATGTACGTCTACAATTTCACGGAGGAGCTGGAGAATGGAGGACAAGTCCCGATGAGCGAGGACTTATTTATGAGGGATACCTGACTGTTAGTATTAGTAGACTGTTTCGTAGAGATCCATTTTTCTGTATAACTATTTTAGTTCATGTTGAATTTCCATTGCATATTAGGCGACACTGGGATACTAGAAATTATGTCCCAACGGAAATCAGCATAGTATCGTCAGCCCGGACACCTGTCTGTAGGGCTACTCGTCGTAACGGATTCCTACCTACTGAGGAATCCGAGGAGGACCCATCTGAGGGGTTCGCTGCTTAGTTAAACTTGGGCAAGTTTGAACTCTGATATGAACTATGTGTGTAATTTATTTAAGTGCGTTTTAGTTTGAGACATGGGCTGTAAAATAAATAATTTCAACAGTACATTTGCAATATGTATATGATGTAATCTATGTGTGAGGTTGCTATAATGTTTTATTTTCTGCTAAGTTTATTTTATGGTCGTCAAAAAAAAAAATTGACTTATCTTTTTATTACAACGTCACCTTATACGAACTTGGAGGTTATTAAGTAACTTAAATGTGACACCCTACGGTGGGTGTTACACTAGATCCTCCAACTCTTTAAGTTTCACAGGTGCTTGAAAAATCTTTACAACTAAGAGCACTCAATACACCTTGGGATGCCTTACCCTTTGTACTTGAGCCTCACTACAAGGGATGCCTCATATTTTTCTCTCTTGAGGAATACCTCACCCTTTTACAATGATTTTATGATGAAAAGAAAGATTAGAAACTCTCACAAGAGTATATATACAACTTGAAGAACAAAGGAATAAAATGATTTTGCAATAAAGGGCTCAAAATATGATTTTGATGATTCAATGATCAAATCAAGTGTTCTAGAGTTATAAAAGCTTTAATCTACACTTATTTATAGAGATCAAGTGATTAAATAGCCGTTAGTAGTGTTTAGAAATGATTTTGTATGAAATCTAGCTATTTATAGCTGTTGGGAGCTTTTTCTACAGTGTTTTATTCGAATAATTAAGTGCTTATTTAAATAAGCCACTCTGGTTTCGAAATTTGACTTTAAATGGTCATAACTTCTTCATTTCTTATCTGTTTTAAGCAAATGCCACTCATTGAAAAGATATTTCAGTTTATTTTCATATGAAAGAAGTTTCAAAACAAAAATCAAAGTATTGTGAAATTTATAATCAAAAGAGTAACCAAATGTCAGCTTTTCAAAACTCAAACTTGACTATTTTTCATAGCTTTTAACTACCACTATGACTAGCTTTTCAAAACATGTTTGTTAGGCATCTTAGCATGTAAGAATCATTTGTAAAGATTTAAAAATATATTTGAGCTCTTTTCTTATAAAACCTTTATCTTTACATAGGAGAAAACTTAAAAGGAAAATATATCAATTTTAGTCCTTAGGCTTCTTGATGTAATTCAAGCTTCCAAAAAAACTTCTCTTTAAATCTTGAAAATGCTTGGAACATCTTATCATTCTCATTCTTCTTGAGTTGAGCATAATTGTGATCTTTTACTTTCTTGTTGCAATGCTCACTCTTGGTACTTGGACTATCCTACAAAGTATTACTCACTTAAATAAACATAGTTAGTCCAAATTCATAATTCAATATCTTCATATACATGATTTATAAATGTATAACTCTAGTTAGTCTAACATGCATATAAGAATTTCATAGACACATCCAAATAAGACATTTATCAATTACTAATAGATATGCTCTATATAGGATGCAACAAAGAACACTTCGTACATTTTCATTTAAATAGAGTCAAATCCAATATTAATTGATTATAACTCATATAAAGCATTATTAGATATATTATATAAAGAATGCTACATATATCTCATTGCATGATTATTAAGTGAAATATAACTAGATAAAGTATATAATTATGCATAAACCAATATAATCTATTAAACACATCTATAAACATTATTCTTTTTGTCTTATATTTGTCATCATTAAAACTTAACATATTAAGCCATTGGGTCACACTTATTTCCACACTTTACATAACTTTGAATCTTGACCATTCATGTATAGTTGTATGGTCAAGATTCACTCTTCTCACCCTCTCACAATAAACACTTCTCTCACTAAATATGCCCCCATCCATAACTATCATGTGTTTAATGGGAATTGTAGAAACTAGACAATGCATCAAAGGTGTTTTAACTCTAGGAATGATGTTGATTTAAGGTTAAATGGATGCTTAATCTATTTTTCGTTGATTGACCGAGGTTTATTTAGGGTTAAATGGATGCTTCATCCATTTTTCGTTAATTGATCAAATCCTAGGTGCTTACTTAGTAGAGAGTTCATTTTGGATGAGGATTTCACAGAGACTAGGTGATGCACTAAAGTTATTTGATGAATTGCCTAACTTGGTTGAATTTTGAGTTTTAGGTTAATTTAGGGTTGGATGAATGCTAAATTCATCTTACTTTGATTAACCAAATGCTAGATGCTTATCTAGTAGAGAATTATTAAGTTATCTTAAGGCTTTTTAATGTGACCTAAAACTAAGAAACTGGATAGTCAGTGAATGAATCTATAGTAGTCAAGGATAGATTATATTCATGAGTTTCTGATTCCCTTAGATTAATTATTTACTTAACCTTGTTTACAATCTTTTAATTGCTTTGTCTAATTACTCCTGCAACCAAACCCCCTTGCTAACTTCTCAATATAATTGATTAATTAGAATAATCCAAGGGCTCGACACAGTTGCACCGCATACTACAAGTTATTGGTGATTCGGTTAACAAATCTCATCTAATTTGGTAGCCTCAGCAACTATCAAATTTTGGCTCTATTGTCGGGGATTAGTCTAAGTCAAATCAATCATATTAGGTGTATATTGAATTACTAACCATTCACTAACTCCTATTTTGCTTATTTAAGGTAATTTTCACTAAAACCCTTCATCTAATGGCATTTTGGTAATTTTTGTATAGAGCTTTGTGCTCAAAATAAGCTGAAAATTAGTTAGTTAAAGGAAAATAAGATTTTCCACAAGGCTTACTGCTTTTTCATAAGGTCACCCCTATCTTGGTCTAATTCCATCATTTAGACCACTTTTCTATTTTTTGAAGATTTTTTCAATTGCATTTTTTGGTTCCATTTTTTAGTAGTTTTCACCTTGTACAAGTCCCATAATTTTTAAAAATGTGTAGATAGGGTAATTGTAGTCATTTTGGTAACCAATTAGTGTAGTGTTTTCCATTGTGCATAACTTGTGTTGTTTGTGTTTTTGCCTACTTTTTTTGCATGTTGTATGTCTAGGCCTTCTAGTAGTCATTAGTTGAACAATGATCCAAACATTGAGGGAGCTTTGCATGCACTTGATAGGGCTCGTAGGCTTAGTGAGAGGATAGTTTCTGAAACTTGAAGGTTGTTACCAAGTGGCTTCAAACTCAAGAAGGGGTGAATTGAGTTTATAAAATATTTTTGCAAATCTTTCACAAAACACTTGAATATCAGTTTTCATTAAAGTTATTAATTGATTGAAGTGAATAGATAAATGAGATTGAATAAATCACTCACAAATAAATAAGCCAAGATGAATAATATTCAAGTAAGCATATAACATTAAAGCATCAAAGTAAAAAGATAGAGTTGAGAAGAGCAAACATAAGGATTTATCCTGGTTCAGTCACCCCTTGTGACCTACGTCTAGTCCTCAAGTGAACCACCCTAGATTTTTCACTAAACCTTTCAGCTTGAATAGGTGCTTGAAACCTTTACAATACAGAGCACTCAACACACCTCTGGGATGCCTCACCCTATGTGTTTGAGCCTCAAAATAGGGATACCTCACCGTTTACAACCTTTGAGGGATATCTCACCCTCTTTACAATCAAGGGATACCTTACCCTTCTCTCTAGAGGAATACCTCACCCTCTATACTGGAAATCAAAGTGTATAAGAAAGCCAAACTCTCAAAAGAGTGGATATTACAAATTGAAGTTTAATGGGTAGAAAGATATTCACACTTTTAGCTCATAAAATAGAGAAATAAAGATCAAAGCTAGATGAACTCGTATTAATGTTCTACAACTCTTCTCAGATTTATTTCCAACTTTTCTTTAATGGCCAACAACTTATTTTATAACCCAATAAATTTTAAAGTCATTGGGGGGTTGGTTGGAGCATCAAATGACATCAACTAGCCATTTATTTAAATTTATAGCATTCATGTTTATTCGAATAACATATGTGTTATTCGAATAACACTTTAAATAGCACACTATGAAAATAGTTCTGTAACATGTTATTCGAATAACCAGGCCTTTCAAAATAGTTTCTGAAAAACCTTGTTATTTGAATAACATATATGTTATTTTGAATAAACCTTTTAAAACTGAAGGCATGTAACCTATTTTTAAGCTGTTATCCGAATAACACCCTGTGTTATTCGAATAAAGCTCAGAAGGAAAACTTGACTCTCTGACTTTTGTTATTCAAATAAGATAACCCTTATTCGAATAAACTTATTTGAAATCATTTTTAAACATCTTTTAAAACTTGTTAATTGTTTTCTAAAGATCCAACAAGCTTTTAAGCACTTAAATGTTATTTCTTTGAAAATCAAAAACTATTTTGAAAAATTGAAACCATGTGTGTTATTTGGGTTCTTTGATAAGTTTAGAGTTTAAGTATGAACCCCTTTTTACCTTTACACAATTATCTAAGTCCTAAAGCTATTCTTGAAGGTCTTGCACTTGATCTTGCTATCATCTTCAAGTTTGTTACCATCAAAACAAATCTTCAATGGCCAATAGCCAATTATATTCTCCCTCTTTTTGATGATGACAAACAAACATTGAGAAAAGAGTTAGTTTAATTAAATTGAAATCCACAAAGTCATCAGAGAGACTTACTCCCTCTCTTTTTCATAAGAGGTGATTTATATCCCCCTTACTTTTGGAATCCCAAAATCCGTTTTGGTTTTACTTGTCTTTTCTTAAACAAAGAACTCAAGCATTTCTCCCCATTTTTTCATGATAAAAAAGATGAGGTAAGAGAAAGTATGGAGCTAAAGCAATTTTTATTTATTATATTCATTCAAGTTCATCATATAATTTTCATTCAAGACAACAAATGCATACAATTGATCAAGTTCTGCAAATATAGCAACAGAGTATACAATTTAGTAAAAATGCATATACAAAAGAGTACTCAAAGAGGATATTCTTATTCATTGATTAATAAGGTAGCCAATTACATTTACCAATTTCATATTTGCATTCAAGTTCAACACAACAGCAAATAAAATAGATATCAAACATTCACCTTGATGAAATATACTATAGGGGTCAAAGCGTGTATAGAACTAACATCATCCACCCTATATGCAATGACAAAATTAGCAAGTTAATATCCAATTAGGCACTTTGTCAATGCTAAGCATACTTCTCTTGTAATGAAAGTATCTAATCATTTAAGATCAATTTATTAACAAGTATCATATAATCCATAGCATATATAATACCATAATAGCTTAGGGATAGAGATACTTATTGATTTAGATAAAGAGTGATACTTCTTTAGAATGTTCTTCGTTTATTGGTCCTTTGAGTTTGAGTTTTTTCCATTGAGTATTTCATTCCATTGCACTTGAAGAAAGTCTATTCATATCCCTCTTCATTCAATTATTCTCTTTATCCATTTAAGCTTGACATTTCAATATTAGATGACTATATTTAAAGCACATAGAGACACTTGCAAAGCTAACTCTAAAAGTTCTCTAATACATAGGTTAGCATCTAATATCATTTAAGCCCATTAACAAGTATAATTTAGGTTGATATATAATGTAAAACATGTATCACATTATCAACCATGTAAAGTTAGTTCTAAGGATAACAAAAGAAGGACATATGCACTTGAATCCAAACAAAATGGTTTAAGCATTTTAATGCATGATTCAAGTTTATCAAGAAACACATGATCATCATCAAAACTTATATAGGCATTTTAGGGAAAACAATGATCATGTTAGGCATGTTAACAACTACCTAATTGCATTTACATTTTTAGTCCAATTCAACTAATTACATATATTCAGCATATATAGCAAAAAGGCCAAAAACAGAGATCCTAACCCTGGTTTATTCAAATATAATTAGTGTTATTCGAATAGATGCATGGGAAGAAGAAAAACTTGGATTTCTGCCAAGTGCTATTCGAATAGACATCTGGTTTATTCAAATAAATCCATACAAAACCATATTCCACACGCTTCTGGAAGAAGTTATTCGAAGAGGAAATTTGTCTATCCAAATAAAAGCATCAGGAAACGTATTCCGGCATCTACTAGAACTCCTTATTCGAATAAAAATAGCCTTATTTAAATAAAACCATCAAAAAGCACATTAGCAGGTTAAAACTAATAAGTCCAAAGATTAAAAGCAGTCAAGGATCAAGAGAGACATTTCAGCATATATATCATGTAAGAACATAAAGACATAATCATAAATTTCTAATTCTTACATAGTCATTTTAAATCAACCAAAGATCATGTTAAATATGGATAAAATCATCTAACACAAGTACTCATTTTAAGTCATGATTGATCCAAAAACTTAAGCTCAAGGATATTATCATCAAACATGTCATTTCAAACAAGAAGTATACTTTATCTAGCATATTAGCACATGTTGAGATATTTTCAAGATATAAAGCCAGAAAAGTACTACTTTAAAGCAAGTTAAAGTACAAAACAAGTCTTCACTTATCCAAAGATTGCAAGTCCAAGCTTCTTGGAGAAATGGAAGAAAACTTGGAGTCATTTCCGGTCTTGTGCTTGCAACCACTATTCAAGATACCAAAATGAGCTCTTGGCCTTCAAATACACTTACAACACACTTCAATTTTTTTTTTTTTTTACTTTTGGTACCCAAATTTTCTTGGGTCCTTATTTGTTAGTCTTGATTATTAATTCATTATACTCTCATAAAGATCAATTTTTCATAGTATGAAAATTGAGCACAACAAGTTAAATAATCAATTACCATTAAGCATATAGCTAATAGCATGCTTACTTTCATGATATACAGACAATTTAAAGCATAGAAAACATATAGAGTCATAGAATACCCTATGATCAAGAAATATGCAAAATAATGAGCAAATGGTATAACAAGAAAGAACATAATTATGTGCTATATATAATATTTAACTTTTACCAAGTACACATGATTCTATCCTTTACCTAAGACCTACAAGGAATATACCTCATATTCATTGTCTTTTTAAGTGAATGTGCATAAGAGGTAAAAACTTTTGATACCTTGACCTTGGTAATCAAAGAAACTATTTTCCATACCCATTGCTTCTCTTAGTATTTTGAACTTTGCAAGTTCCACATTACGCATGTAAGATGTTTTAGTTGAAGGATCCTTTTCTTCATGACCAAGATGTCTACCATTGGATTTTGAAAGCATTCTCTTTGATAACTTCTCTTTTCTTTGACCAATTAGTCCATCCTTTTTGAGAAATTTTCTGCATAGTTGAAACACTAGAAGGACTTTTTGGTGCCCACTTCATCTTGGGTCCTTGAATGTTAGTACTAGGGTCTTTAAGATCTTTAGGAACTCATACCATACTATTTCTCATATAAGGATTTCTTCTATAATTGCATAAAAGAGAATTATGTCCTAGATGACCACAAAAATTACAAACAATTGAATTTAATGATGACTTGGTCCTTTGAAGAACATTTTTAGAAAACTTAAGCCTTTTGTTGTTTTTTATATTCTAAACTATTTTTGTTAAAAGTCTTGCTTCAATTTTCATGTGGAATAATATTAATTCTATTCTCATTAACAAGTATAGAATGTAAGCAATTAGAATCATTAGCTTTGACAAATTTGAAAGATAAGTCCACAACTTGATTTTCTAAATCAATGCACTTTTCACAAGAAGTTGAGGTTTCACATTCCAAAGGCATTTCCTCATCAAGAAAAGCATATTCATTTTTAAAAGTCTCAATTTCATTTTTAATGGAGGAAATTTTTTATTATTTACCTCAAAATCCTTTTTAGTCATATAGGAAGTAGTCTTGATTTATACCATACTTAACTCTTTAAGGGAATCACCATCTTTCTCATTGTTGTCCATCAGGATTCAATAACATCTTCCTTCTCAAAATTGTTTTGCTTTGCCTCTTCTTCAAATTGAGCACCATTATCACCAAGAGGCATTTGACACATTTTCTTACTTTGAACATCTTCTTGAGGACATTTTTCTATATTGTCTTCCCCTAAAAGCATTTGCTCTTCTTGAACTCTATATACAACTTTAAGCAAAAAATCATTATCAGCAATATAAAGAGCATCAAGGGTGTCCTAAATTTCTTTGGCACTAGAACAATTCTTATCGTCATTCAAACTACTTCTCAACATTTGCATTGCTCTAATGTTCAAGGAAAAATATTTCTTGTGATAAGAATTCTAAGTTTATTTTGATTTGCAAGTAAATCATCAAGCACAACATCCCACAAATCCAAATCAATAGATTGCATATAAAACTCTATTTTACCTTTCCAAAAAACAAAATGCACACCATCAAAGAATGATTGTTTAACATTTTCAAAACCTTCCATTTTAAAAAACTTTGAATGGTTGCCAATAAACAGGGATCTTTAACTCTAAGCATTTAAGCTTTCAACAGAGCACAAAGCTCTGATACCAGTTATTACCAAGTGGGTTCAAACTCAAGAAGGGGTGAATTGAGTTTATAAAATATTTTTGCAAATTTTTCACAAAACACTTGAATATCAATTTTTAATGAAGCTATTGATTGATTGAAGTAAATAGATAAATGAGATTGAATAAATCACTCACAAATAAACAAGCCAAGATGAATAATATTCAAGTAAGCATATACCAGTAAAGCATCAAAGTAAAAAGATAGAGTTGAGAAGAGCAAACAAAAGGATTTATCTTGGTTCAGCCACCCCTTGTGACCTATGTCTAGTCCTCAAGTGAATCATCCGAGATTTTTCACTAAACCTTAAATCTTGAATAGGTACTTGAAACCTTTACAACACAGAGCACTCAACACACCTCTAGGATGCCTCACCCTTTGTGCTTGGCCCTCAAAACAGGGATACCTCATCCTTTACAACTTTTGAGGGATATCTCACCCTCTTTACAATCAACGGATACCTCACCCTTCTCTCTAGAGAGATACCTCACCTTCTTTATAGGAAATCAAAGTATATAAGAAAGACAAACTCTCAAAATAGTGGATATTACAAATTGAAATTTAATGGATAGAAAGATATTCACACTTTTAGCTCATAAAACATAGAAATAAAGGTTAAAGTTGGATGAACTCATATTAATGCTCTACAACTCTTTTCATATTTTTTTTTCAACTTTTCTTTAATGCACAACAACTTGTATTTATAGCCCAACAAATTTTAAAGCCATTGGGGGGTTAGTTGGAGCATTAAATGTCATCAACTAATTGTCTATTTTGTTTCTGGCATGCGTGTTTATTCGAATAACATGTGTTATTCAAATAACACTTTAAATAGCACACTACGAAAAATGGTTCTATAACACGTTATTCGAATAACCATATAGTTATTCGAATAAGGCCTTTTAAAATAGTTTTTGAAAAACCTTGTTATTCGAATAACATATATGTTATTAGAATAAACCTTTCAAAATTGAAAGTGCGTAACCTGTTTTTAAGTTGTTATTCGAATAACACCTCGTGTTATTCGAATAAAGCTTGATTAGAAGGAAAACTTGGCTCTTTGAATTTTGTTATTCGAATAAGATATCCCTTATTCGAATAATCCTATTTGAAATCATTTTTAAACATCTTTTAAAACATGCCAATTATTTCCTAAAGATCCAACAAGCTTTTAAGCACTTGAATGTTATTTCTTAGGAAATCAAAAACTATTTTGAAACATTGAAACCATGTGTGCTATTTGGGTTCTTTGAAAAAAAAAGTTTAGAGTTTAAGTGTGAACTCCTTTTTACCTTTACACAATGATCTAAGTCTTAAAACTATTCTTGAAGGTTTCGCACTTGATCTTGCTATCATCTTCAAGTTTGTTATCATCAAAACAAATCTTCAATAGCCAATAGCCAATTACAAAGGTAATACTAAAGTTGAAATTGAAACTGAAACTGAACTTGAGGCTGTGAGCAATCTTGCAACCATGGCTGATAACACAAATACTAAAAATGAAACTAGAACTAAAAATAGAAATAATGCAAACATGAGTGATAATGTACATAATAGAACCCTTAAAGAACTAGCAGCTCCTAATGTCAATTATCAGCCTTTTTGCATTCAGTATCACAATTTAAATGTTGATTTTGAACTTAAATCTAGATTAATACACTTGCTTCTAAAGTTGCATGGTCTTGCAGATGAAGATTTTCACAAGCATTTGAAGGAGTTTCATGTGATATGTTCCACTATGAAACCACAAGGCATTCTTGAGGAGCACATCAAGCTGTTAGCATTCCATTTATCCCTTCCTGATACAGCCAAGGATTGGCTATATTATCTTCCACCTGGTTCAATGACAAGTCGGAATGACATAAAGGGGTTGTTCCTGGAGAAGTTTTTCTCTACGTCCAGAGCTACTGCCATCAGAAAAGATATATGTGGGATAAGACAAAATTCTAGAGAGACTCTACATTAGTGTTGGGAAATGTTCAAGAAATTGTGTGTAAGTTGCCTACAACATCAGATCAGTGACTAGTTGTTGATTCAATATTTCTATGAAGGATTGTTCCCTATGTGTAGAAGCATGACTGATACTGCTAGTGGAGGTGCATTAGTTGACAAAACCCCAACTATTGCTAAAGATTTTATTACAAAAATGGCTGCTAACTCCTAGCAGTTTGGTACTAGGATGATTACTCCCACTAGGGGAGTGAATGAGGTTCATGTGTCTCATGCTGACCAGTAAAGGATGGAGAATAGACTTGATAAGTTGACTTTCTTGGTGAGGCAATTGGCAATGGGGCAGCAAATACCTATGCAAGGGCCAGCTAAACTGTGTAGAATTTGTGCTTGTCTAACCCATCCCACATATGTGTGCCCCATAGTCCAAAAAGACAATTCTGCACCATAGGCTTATGCTGCTGCAGCAGGCATCTTCCCTAGTAAACCTCAGCACCAGTAGCCCAGATATGATCCCTACTCCAGCATTTACAATCCTGGTTAGAGGGATCATCCAAATTTTAGATATGAAAATGCAGCACCACAACAGCCATACCAGCCACCAGTTAGGCCACATCAGTTTCAACAAAATTCTGGACTAAGTAGGCAGCAATTTTAACAACCTACTAGACAATAGATACCATAGCCACTTGTGTAGCAACATGGTCCTGCTCAATCCAAGCCTACATTAGAGGCCTAGTTAAGCAAATAGTTACCAACAACACCCAATTTAGCAAAGAACAAAAGCCTCTATTCAGAATTTGAAAACTCAGATTGGACAGTTGGTTTCTTCATTGAGTTAATTGAAAGCACAAGGCTCTGACCAACCTCCTGCTCAAACAATTCCAAACTCAAAGGGAAATGTCAGTGCTATTATGTTAAGAAGTGGCAAGATAGTAGAAGGCCCTCAACCAACTAGCAAGCAGCAATTACTAGAGAAAATTGATTTTGTAGAAATTCAAATTCTGCAGAACCTGAAGCTAAGGCAAACTAGAAATCAGAAGTTAGAGTGAGAAAGAAGAAATATGATCATGTAGTGCCTCTTCCATTTCCACAAAGAGCACTCCACTTCAAGAAAATAGATGAGGCAAAAAAAGATAAAGAACTTCTGGAGACCTTCAAGAAAATGGAAGTGAACATTTCATTACTAGATGCAATTAAGCAAATTCAGAAGTATGCCAAGTTTCTGAAGGAGCTGTGCACGCACAAGAGGAGACTGAATGGTAATGAAAGAGATAGTATGGGGAAGAATATTTCAGCCTTCATTCATCCAATTCCTCAAAAATGTAAAGATCCATGCATTATAGGCAATTGCAAGTTTGAGAATGCAATGTTGGATCTTGAAGCTTTAATTAATATGATGCCTATATCTGTTTTCAATTCTCTTGAGCTTGGACCTTTGCGTGCAACTGGTGATGTGATTCAGTTGGCAAATAGGAGCAATGCATACCCAGCAGGCATAAAGGATGTTTTGGTGAGAGTGAATGAGTTGATCTTTCATGCTGACTTTTACATTCTGGATATGGAGGGGGAGTCATCATCCAACAAGGCCCCCATCATTTTAGGGAGGTCATTCATCAAGATTGCATAAACGAAAATAGATGTGCATGCTGGAACTCTTTCCATGGAGTTTGGAGATTTAATAGTGTAGTTCAACATCTTTGATGCAATGAAGCATCCCATGGAAGAGCATTATGTTTTTCATATAGACTTCCTTGATGAATTTGTTGAGGACAATTATGATGAGTTGTGTGTTAAGCTCCTTAATTTGGATGGTTTTGATGATTCTGAATTAGTATATTCATGTGCTGATTATGTTGTCAAGTGTGATGTGTGTTATGAAATTTTTGCATATTTTGGAAATGATGAATCTGACTGTACAGATTATGCAGTAGCTGCTGGTTGTGCAAAAATTCAGTTTGCTGAAGTAGTTCCCACCACCAGATTGGCTCCCTCCATAGTGCAACCACCCAAATTGGAGTTAAAGCCTCTACCTATACACCTTAAATATGCATATTTAGAGGATGTGAGAAGCTACCAGCGATTGTTGCAAAAGGACCTCAATAATGAACAATAAGATAAATTATTGCAAATTCTGAGGGAGCACAAGAAAGTAATTAGATGGACACTTACAGACATTCCTAGTATTAGTCCCTTTATGTGTATGCATCAAATATTGCTTGAGGAGGGAGCTAAACTAGTAAGGCAACCCCAAAGAAGACTGAAGCCATCAATTCTTGATATGGTGAAGAAGGAGGTAACAAAGTTATTACAAGCTGGCATCATTTATCCCATCTCTGACAACAAATGGGTAAGCCTGGTGCAAGTTGTTCCAAAGAAATATAGGGAGACAGTAGTGACAAATCAGAATAATAAGCTTATTCCTACTAGGGTTCAGAACACTTGGAGAGTTTGCATTGATTATAGAAAGCTCAACCAAGCCACCTGAAAGGATCATTACCTCCTGCCCTTCATTGATCAAATGTTAGAGAGGTTGGCTGGAAATCACATTACTGCTTTCTGGATGGCTACACCAGATATTTCCATATCTATATTGCACTAGAAGATCAAAAGAAGACCACTTTCATATGTCCCTTCAACACTTTTGCGTATGGGCGAATGCCCTTCAGCCTCTGCAATGCCCCTAACACCTTTAAATGGTGCATGGTGTAACACCTCTCGATTTAGTAACCATGGCACAATTGTCATTATACCACAGTTCACTAAATTTTTAGGTGCTACAATTCAAATAATAAGTTTCCAAATTTAATCATTGTGCATATAAAGAAAATATGAGGCACGAATGAAATATGTTTATTACATAGCTCCCAAAATACAATCACTGAGTGAAAAACATTAAATATATATATAATGAACATAAGGTACTATTAACATAAAAACGTAGCACTTACATACCCAAATAACAAAAGACATGTACCAAAGCACGAAAAGGTAAGTAGTAACCCCGAGATAGGTACTACCTGTGGACAGAGCTATTACCCCTATACACTAAGAAACGTTCGGTGTCTCGGTCGACCCGCCAGGCATCAATGCCCCTATGAAGCTGCACCCGCATGTAACCAAGGAAATCTCGTCTCAACACCATCACAGGAATTAGAAAGTCAACTCAACCAAAACTAGCCAATTCAATCGTGTCCCCTTTACAGCCTTTATCGAACACAAAAAAATAGGACAATACAACGAAAAGGTGAGATACCCTACATCATTACCAACATGGCAGCGAAAGAAAATAATACGAGTGACGAAATCATTCCATACATACAGATATTGCAGATATATTCAAGTTATTAATTTCATCTATATATATCATCAGGAAAGCATGTACCACAATAACATAAATATTAACAGCACTATAACAACATATATCCACCATAAATATATAAATAATAATTATGTCATCACAATATGTATATAGACCATGCCATGACAATATGTAAACTGACCATGCATATACATAATGCGTATGCTGACCACCCTCATGTACAATGTACTCATTTCCTACTCCATGGAGCTAGACTCAGTTTTCAGAGATGAACGTCCCAGAAGATCTGTCCCCCCTCAATAGATAGTCTATGCTGGGCCACGAAAAGTGTGTTTGGATGCTTACAATTGAAGACTTGTTTTGATGATAACAAACGAGAAGATTAAATGTGAGCTCCGTACAATAGATCCTAAGTCCTAAAAACTAATCAAACAAAAACTTGGACTTGGTCTATTACTCATCTTCATTTAATCTTCTCGTTTGTTATCATCAAAACAAGTCTTCAATTGTAAGCATCCAAACACATTCTCCCCCTTTTTGATGATGACAAACTATTAAAGAGACTATCAAAGAGAAAAGCGTTAGTGCATATAATTGAAATTCACAAAAGGCATAAAAGCTTACTCCCCCTCTTTAATTATAAGAGGTAATGTATATCAGATATGTGCTAGCTCCCCCCTTTCAATTTGAATCCAATCTTATTTCAATTTTACCTGTCTTTTCTCAATTAAAGTCAAATGATCAAATAGATATTTCTCCCCTTTTGTCATGAGCAAAAAGGAGGGGTAAAAACATAATAAGTCTCATAAACATACTCATGTCATTTAGAACAACAGAAACTTTATTTATGCATTAATAACGGAGACAGATTACAAGCCACAAAACAAATTACACAAAGTCAAAAACATAAAAAACTAAGAATTATAGTTCCTAAAAGTAAGCATCCTGGAGGTGGTGGTGAAGACGCTGGTGCGAGAGGCGGTGAAGCGGATCGGAGGGCAAAGCAACCTCACGTTCAACACCTTCTATTCTATCAAACGAATAGAGAAGGTATGTTCCATGTAAGCTCGGTTATCCCGTAAGGTGGCCATGATCTGTTCTAGAGTGACCTGAGGAGCCGGAGCAAAGCGGCAGGTACATCGGCGGGAGCAGCGGGGGCAGCAGCAGGGTCAAGCTCGTCCTCGCAAGAACTCCTCATCTGGGTACACCCACCTTCATCGGTTTGGATCATCTTCATCTTTCTTAAGGTGTGAGCTCCAAACACGTTGTGGTGCGTCGGGCGATAGCTCGCTCGCCTCTAGGACACGAGGGTACTTACCCAACAGGGGTAGTGACGAGGAAGCCATAAGGTAGGTCGATTTGTCCTTGCCCTTGGCCCTCATCATGTGCCTCATGATGAACACAGCCGCTTGACCTCGATGGCCATTCTTCGAAACCACGGCATGAAGACGTCTTCCTCGCCGAGATAGGCGTAGTTTCCACCGCGAGGGGCCGAATGTGAGCATAGGCGTAATGCGTAAGCCTATCTTGGCTTTTCAAAGATTCCACCCTTGAGACCTTTATCGGGAGGTGCCGTGCCGGGCTTCAAAGCAGGGTCTTCAACCGCTTGAAGTTTGTTGAAGTCTTCAAGGAAAGGTGTGTCATCATGTTCAACAAGGGCGCTGGAGAACTGCAGCCGAACAAGCGTCGGCCCGGTCTGCGGTGTGATCACAACCTGCGATCACGGACCTCGAAAGAAGATTCGGCCGTCAAACGCCGGATTGCGAAGAACATCTTCACCGGAGAGCCGGATAGATGTTGGCCCTAAGTGAGAGCAAAGCAAGAACTCCTTGGTTTTGCGGTAGAGTCGTAAGTCGAAACCGCGGTGCTTTCTTGGAAGAAGGAAAGATCCAGATACTTGGGTTGAACCAAGTTGCGTTCCCAGAAATGAGAGATGAAGCGTGCACGGTACTCATCATTTGAGGAGAGCCTTCGAAGATCAAGCGGGTTGGTGCCTGGAGCATTTTTCGTGCGAGGACGTTTGCTGGAGGATGAAGCCATGGAGGAAGGTGGAGAAGAGGTGAAAAGACGCAGATGGTGAGACGGTTTGAGAGGAGGAAGTGAGAAATCAGAAAAGAATAGAGAAGATGGAGGGTGAAAGACTTGGGCGCGTAGGGGTTATTTAAAGAACCCGTGTTTATTCGAATAAACCGAGGTTTATTCGAATAAACCTTGGCCAGTGAACAGAATGCACAGCGCGCAGAAACGGAGGGTTTAAAACAGCTAAGGTTTATTCGAATAGAAGAGGATCCATTCGAATAAAATAGCTTGGAAAGCCAAACATGTTGGCTGGCTGGAAAGGTTTTATTCGAATAACTATGGAGTTATTCGAATAGGCAGAGACCCATCAGTCAAAACTGATAAAATGAGGTTCAGGTTATTCGAATAACCTAGGGTCTATTCGAATAAGCAGAGATCAAGACTAGATCCTGATAAAGAGGGACGCTGGTTATTCGAATAAGAAGAATGTGTTTGGATGCTTACAATTGAAGACTTGTTTTGATGATAACAAACGAGAAGATTAAATGAAGATGAGTAATAGACCAAGTCCAAGTTTTTGTTTGATTAGTTTTTAGGACTTAGGATCTATTGTACGGAGCTCACATTTAATATCTCTTTGTCTTTTGAAAGAAAAGTTTTCAAAGAATAGCTCACTTGTTTTTGAACTCAGCATCTTTGAAAATCCATTTCAAAATAGTTTTTTAACTTGAATTATTCGAATAAAACATTGCCTATTCGAATAAATGTCTTCATGAGAAACCTGTTTTCAAAGTGGCTATTCGAATAAACATTCGTTTATTCGAATAACTAAGCTTTTCAGAAACTTCGTTTTAAATGAGTTATTCGAATAACTCATCTGTTATTCGAATAAAGGTTTCTATCTGAACTTCGTTTTGAATACGTTATTCGAATAACCGAGTTGCTATTCAAATAACCCTTTCAAATGAGCTTTTTCACGTTGAGCTTTATTCGAATAAGCTGCTGCCTATTCGAATAAACACGAACCTTCAGTTTACGAAAATGGAAACAGACAGAATTTAAATTTGTTTTCAATCAGCGTTTAATGTCTTTTATTACACCCAACGGCTGCTTAACCTAATTCTCTCTATAAATAGCAAGCCTGGGTCACGTTTTCCATTACCCATTATTCTGAATGTTTTTCTGATTACTCTGTCTTTGTGAAAACTTTTCCCTACGCTCTTCTTGCTTAAAAACTTTGAGATATTACTGTGAGAGCTCCATTAGCACTTCAACTTGTATTACACACTCTGTTTGAGAGTTTCTCTTTATCTCTATTTTCTAATTATTTGTATCGAGGGTGAGGTATCCCTCAAAGGTTTGTATAAGGGTGAGGTATCCCTGCAGGCTGAGACTTTAGCACAAGGGTATAGTGTCCCTGTGTGTGAAAAGTGCTCTATTTTGTAACGGTAGCAAGCACCTATTGAAACTTGTATACTTAGTGAAAAATCTCGACTTTCGAGGACTGGACGTAGACCACAAGTGGGTTAGTGGTCGAACCAGGATAAATACTGTGTCTGCTTCTCTTTTCCTTAATCTCTTTAATTTAAGTAATTTAATTTACTGCACATTTATTTTACGCTGCTCTTTACTGTTTATTCTCTTTTTCTTATTCCTTCTGTGCTCTTATTTATCAAGTTTATATTTGTATTTTATTTTAAAAAGAGTTTTGCGAAAAAGTTTTTATACTCAATTCACCCCCCTTCTTGAGTACTGGAAGCCACTTGGTAACAAAAAGTAATAGTCGATTGTCAGGCTGCCAGTGCGTTGCAACAGTGTTCACAGTTAGGGGTATACAGTGTGATAGCATAATCACAAGTGAATTACCGCGCCCTGACGTCTCCATAGGTCTTTTCAAGGCCCCACTATCCTGCAAGTTCTCGTTCACTTCTAGGCATAAAACGCCATAATTGTATAATGCACAAATGCATATTCACTAGGATCAACCCTTCGTTGTACCATTCCTAATGATATTAAAGCAATCGTCCATGCAATTGTTCAATACCATTTTCATCAGTGATATTATATAACCGTCCATACGACTACATAGTACCACTGTTATCTGGGTTTCCTCTGATAACCAGTCTCATCTGACTCGCTCGTCTATCTGACGTTTTTGGTTATAAAGGTGAACCACATCTGACTAAATCATCCATCTGATGTTTCTGGGTCCAGTATTTCAGTTCCAAAAGCACAATGCCAAATGCATGCTATCACAGAGGATTTCAATCGTGCATTTCATAACCATAAGTCAAAACAGTCATCAACAGATTTGGGTCCTACTCATTGGGCCCGATAACAAAGTTGTCATTCATAATTAATTTTGGACATATCATTATCTCATAAAGTTTTATCATTGTTCTTTTCTTTGTCCTTAATAAAATTCATCTAAAATTAGTATTTTATGTTTCTCAAATCTTCCCTTACATTCCTAATCCTTGTTTCTCTAATTCAATTAATCATTCTCTTTATTCTTAATAAAGCTTATTCAATTCAATGTCTTATGATTCTCAAAGTCTCATTTACACTCATTTTTCTTTAGAGGTCAAGATCTACTCATAGTTTTATGGTAAAATGTCATTCCTTTTCTCTTTCCATCTTATGAATCCCTAATTAATTTCTAATTATCAATTTAACTAAGTTTCACTTCAATTTAACATTTCTTATAAAATCCTTCTCTAGAGGAATTCTCTTGATTTGTTAAGTTCCCTACTTTAAATTTATGCATACTCACTTAGAAAATTATTCTAAGGTTCTCCAAGTCTCCCACATTCTTGTCCTTTCTTTAATTAAAAATTATTCTAAGTTTTGGGACACAATTTCATTTTAGATTCTTTCTATTTTATGAATCCCTAATTAATTTTAATTATCTAATTAACCAAGTTTTCATTTTAACACAACAATCTCCCCCATTTTCCTAAGAGGCTGTGAGCCTTCTAATAGAATTAGGAACCCAAATTTTTCATCACTCTATTAATTATCACTCACTAACATTTATATTCCCGAATGGTTACACAAGGTTTGGTTCTTGATTCATCATTTAAGGCCACAAGGCCGTGAGCTCCCCTTCAACATAGGCAAAGTTTTCCTTTTCTTCCACACATGATTTCAAGCACACAAGATATCACAATTTATCTATGCGAACATAATATAACAACATCATACAAGCACATAATTACAAATCATCAAAAATTAAGCAATCAAGAAGAGAAATCCACACATGGATCCTCCAATTTCAACACACAAATTCATCCCTCACCATCATGGTGGTTGATGAGGATGATCTCCCTCTTACCTAAGAGAAAGCAAGAAAAGAAACTCCCTTGAAGCTTCTTGTGAAATTCGGCCTTTACCCTCAAGAAAACCCTAAGGACATCAAACTCACAAGAATCATAATCAAAGCTTGAAAAAAGCATCCATGATCACTTTAGTGATCATGGATCACGAAAATAAGATGGACAAATGAGAAAGTTATGAACTTCTACCTCAAAGTCTCCAACTTTAGAGCTTAATGGAGCAAAACGAAAATGGTGGATTTTGGTGGTGGTCACAAAAGGAAAAATATTCTAGATGATGAGAAATGATAGGAAATAAGGTTGGTTGAATGAAAAGCTTGGAGGGCCAACAATGGTGGTCTTGGCCATGGAAGAGGAGAGAAAATGGAGAGGAAAAGTTAAGTTTTTGAAGATGATCACGAAGGAGAAAAACCTTAGGATAATGAGAGGATTTAAGAAATGTGATTAGTTGGAGCAAACAAAAATGGAGAGGTGATGGTGGTAGGTGTGTGGCCGGCGGTTTGGAGAGGAAAAGGAGAAAAGAAAAGTGAAGAAAAGAAAATGAGAGAAGAGAAGGGTAGAGAGAGAAAGTGATAGTAATTTATAAAATTATAAAGTGAAGGAGTAAATGAGTGTAAGATGAAAAAGATGATGACTTTTGGTCATCTTTTTCTCACTTGGTCGTGTGGCCCACAAGGAGGAGAGAGGGAGTGAAACTTCTTTGAGAAGCTTGGTAGGAAGTTTGCTTGAAGCTTCCTTGAGAAGCTTCACACGCTTCTCGATAAAGTAAAAAGTAATATTGTCTCATAAAGTGAACACTCTAGAAAAAATAATTAACACTCTACTAGAACTATTATCCAGTGAACAAAAGTTACAGTTAATAGAAACAGTATTTATTGTTCATCGAGCAATTTTACGGTACAACGATTTTATTTATCAGATAAAATCTCAAAAAATGTAAACCTCGTAAATTGGGCCCGGCCTCGGGTTTAGTAAGACTCCCCGTCAACGTTTTCACAGTTCAAGGTTTACCAGCCTCGGAAAAAATATTTTATTTTCTCGACTCCGCTCAGCGTGCATGCAAATCGAGAAATATATTAAAATAATCAATAGTCTCGGAAAAATCTAAAAAAATTCACAAAAATCACAAATATTATAAAATGACTATTCGTCATGAAACAAATAATTTTCAAAGCGTTACACCGGTTTTGCTCGGTGTGCACGTAAAATGAAAAATATATTAAAATATTCAACGTTTCTGAAAAAATTCACAAAAATTCACAAAAATCTCAAATATTATAAAATAAGTGCTTATCATGAAATAAGAAATTTTCGGGCCGTTACACATGGTAAGTGTCTTTTCTGATCTTTTGGAAAAATGCATGAAGGTGCCCATGGATGATTTTATTATTGATGGTTCTTCTTTTGATTCATGTTTGACTAGTTTGGCTAAGGTATATCATAGGTGTATTGAAACTAACCTTGTTCTAAATTTTGAAAAATGTCATTTTATGGTAGTGCAAGGCATAGTTTTAGGCCATGTAATATCTAGTAAGGGCATTGAAGTAGATCCTACTAAAATAGATGTGATTTCTTCTTTATCTTACCCCACATGCATGTGAGATATTTCTTCTCTTATTGGTCATACAGGTTTCTATCGGTGGTTCGTTAGAGACTTCATCAAAATAGCATTTCCACTATCCAACCTCCTACAAAAGGAATTGGAGTTTGACTTCAATGAAAAATTCAATAAAGCCTTCAACCATTTGAAGCAAGCTCTTACCACCCCCCCATTATCCAACCTCTTGATTAGACACTCCCTTTCAAGCTAATGTGTGATGCTTTAAACTATGTAGTGGGAGCTGTTTTAGCACAAAGAGTGGGCAAAGTGCCTCATGTGATCTATTATGCTTTAAGGACTTTGGATGCTACTCAAGAGAATTACACCACTACGAAAAAAGAGCTTTTATCTATTGTTTTTGCACTAGATAAATTTAGATCATATTTGCTTGGTTCTAAAGTTGTGGTATTTTCTGATCATGCAGCTTTGAAGTTTCTCCTAAAGAAACCTGAGGCCAAGTCAACATTGATTTAGTGGATGCTACTGTTTCAAGAGTTTGGCATTGAGATACGTGACAAGAGCGGAGTAGAGAAGTTGGTAGCTAACCATTTAAGCCGAATTGAGCAAGTTGCTGACCCCCTTCCCATCCTTGATGAGTAGCTTTTATAGTTGCAAGGTAACACTCCATGGTTCGTTAATATGGTAAATTTCTTAGTTGCTAGCGTCTTGCCTGCATATTTTACTGGAGCACAAATTAACAAATTAAAGAGTGAGTCAAAGTATTATGTGTGAGATGATCCATATCTGTGATAATTCTGTAGTGACCAAGTGATTAGAATATGTGTGTCTGGTCATGGATTCCATTTTGTTCTTAGCTTTTGTCATGCATTTGCATATAGTGGGCATTTTGGGCCTCAACATACTGCTAGGAAAGTATTAGAATCTGAATTATATTGGCCAACCTTTTTGTGTGATGCATATGTGTTTTGTAAATCTTGTGAATAATGCTAATGAATGGGAAATATCTCTCGTAGGAATAAGATTCCCTAACAACCTTTGTTTTTTGGTGAAATATTTGATGTTTGGGGTATTAATTTTATGGGTCTTTTTCCTGTCTTATTTGGTTTTGTTTACATTTTGCTGCTGTTGATTATATGTCTAAATAGATAGAGGCAAAAGCCACTCAGACTGATGATTCAAAATTTGTTGTGGATTTTGTTAGATTAAACATTTTCTACATATTTGGCATTTCGAGGCCTATCATTAGTGATCAAAGGTCACACTTCGCAATCGGAATATGAAGGCTTTGTAGAAGAAGTATGGAGTTATGCATAAGGTTTCAACACCTTACCACCCCCAAACAAATGGGTAAGCTAAGGTATCAAATAAAGAGATCAAACAAATCCTTCATAAATCTATCAAGGCTAATAGGAATGATTAGAGCAAGCGGCTTGAGGATGCTCTTTGGACTTATCGAACCGCCTACAAGACACCACTAGGGATGTCCCCTTACCGGATTGTCTTTAGGAAGGCATCCCACCTACCTAGGGATGGCAAAAATACCTGGAGCTCGAGGATCCCTACGGGGACCGCCCAGAATGGGGCCCCGAATGC
The DNA here is from genome assembly GCA_029884595.1 of Ormosia semicastrata. Taxonomy (NCBI): domain Eukaryota; kingdom Viridiplantae; phylum Streptophyta; class Magnoliopsida; order Fabales; family Fabaceae; genus Ormosia; species Ormosia semicastrata. The sequence goes on along the minus strand of JAQQTO010000042.1, from coordinate 16,132,078 downwards.
AGGGTTTTTCTCCTTGCAGGGATGGGGGTGGGGACAAAAGTTCTCCTATGGCATATTTAAGGACAGGGACCATACTCCCCACCCTGCAATGTAACATCCTCCCTGACCTAATAAATTTTAATTAGTGTTATAGAAGCTCAATAATGTGGGTATATGTACCTGTTAAAATTTAGAAATTTATTGGATGAGTTTGAGTGCAATTCTATAACACAGAAAATGAATAATAGCTCGTATTTTGAGATAAATAACTGAAATAATGGAAATAAATATGAGAAATTTATTCCCTAGAATGAAGATAATTAGTATGAAATGTAGTAAATTCGAGAGAACCAAATGAATTAGTTTGATATTTTAATAGCACTGAAAAAGTGTTTAAAGGTCAAATAAAATAACTAGACAACTTGAAAAATTATGAAATTGCTTGGAGATGATAAGTAGAATATGGAGATTTTTTTATATGGAAAATAAATTAAGGCAGGTATATTTGCTTACTTCACAGGTTCAATTTAATTTAAGAGAAATAGTGTAGCTTACCTGATGAATAGTAGTGTACGAAAAATTATGAAAATCGGGATATAAAAATTTATTTGAGACTTGTGATTTTCTAGAACACTTATGGAAGTTGGAAAAAGTGATTTTGAAATATTAAAGTGTTCTTAAGAGATACAAAAGTTTCAGTATTATTTGGTTAGATATTTTACAACCACCCACCGCCTTTCTTTCTCATCTTTTGTTATTGAGTCAATTGACTTATTTCATCTTCTCATTTTTTGTTTCACTTCCTATGGCAAATCAGCTGCCAACCAAAAGAGAATAAGAGAAAAGAAAAGGGGGAGGAGGGAGAAACAAAAACAGAGAAAGAGAGAAAGAAAACAAAGATAGAGAGAAGAAAGGAAATCAAGAAAAGAAGGGAAAGCAAGAAGGAGAAAAAATGAGTAAGCTTGAAGAAGCTAAAGAGGAAAGGTAAGGGTTGTTTTCTTTGTTTCCTCACCTTCTTCCTCTTGCTTTCTTTAAACAGTTGGAATTTGGAATATGAGTTATTGGTACTACAATGAAGATTGAATGTGTGTATGAAACTTGAATATGTGATTGTTGTTTGGATTTGGTTGAAATTTCCATAAGTTTATGTTTGAATAAAAAGTTATGAGATTGTCTAAGAATGTTTTAAATGGTGTAGAAATCTTGTATGAGATTAGAAGATATTTAGAAATAAAGTTTGTGAAGTTTGGAGTTGGATTGAAAGAATAGAAGAAACAGAGGCTAAACTCTGGGCGCCTACGCTTAGGCGCTGGTTATTAGGTGCTTGAGCGCCCAAAGCCTAGAGACTTTTAATGTGCTGCTGCCTGCTGGGTGCCTGAGTGCCCATTATAGGGTGCCTGAGAGCCCATCCAGCCCCCGAGCACTAGAAAGGTAGCACTTGAGCGCTGGCCACAGAATAGAACAGGGCAGAAAATGCTATGTTTTTTTTATTACATTGAAACAAGAGTTATGATGCTATGTAATGCTATTTTATGATAAATTAGATGAAGGTAAACATAGGTAGGGCTATGAAAAGTGTGATTAAGCATAAGTTTATTTATGAATATTAATATTTGTGAGATAATTATGTATTGGGTATAGATATGAAATATTGGGATGGTATACTGCTTTATGAAAAGTAGTATATTAAGATTTAAGAATGGATGTTGAATGAAATTATTTATGTTGTGAAATTATTGTATGTACATAATATGAATGATAATTAAGATGAGTATGATGTATGAATAATATTGAGAAACATAATAATATATACATGTTAATGAATAATAATGAGAAGTATATTAATGGATGTATAATGAATTTGAAGATCAAGATAAGAACTAAAGGAATAATGAATGAGAAAAAGGGTAACTCAGTATTTAGGATTATCCTCATTACCTGGGGTGAGACTTGGAGAATGGTGGTTAAGGATGGTATTTCCCTTACCACCAGAGTTATTGAGGTTGAGGATGGTATTTTCCTCCCTCTTTACCTGAGTCTCTCCCTTAGGTGAAAGGTAGTCGACGACGGACATTCCCTCTTCTGCTAGAGGTGATCTTAGATTGAGTATAGAATAAGGAAAAGATCCTCATCCTAGGTTAGAATAGAAGGTTAAGGATGGACATTCCCTTCCTTCTAGAGTAGTTGAGGATTGAGGATGGATGATGAACTTTTCCTTTGCACTCAAGTTCTTCCTAGTTGGTAGAGGTGATCCTAGTATGAATGGTATTGTGAGGATGACATTTCCCTTACCTACCAATGGTATGTATGAGAATGGAATGATAGTGTGAGGATGATATTTCCCTCCCTATCACAGTATGTGAGGATGGTATTTCCCTCACACCCACAACTCTGAAATGAGGATGGTATTTCCCTAAGTTATGGTTTAGGTTACCCTGAATATGGAGTAGTTCTGTGTGACTGAAGAATGGTCATGAATAGATTGAAGTGCACTAACCTTAAATCAGACTACTGCCAAGTGAAAAAGAATGAATGGGATATAACCTCGAGTATTAGAGTATCTTGAAATGAATGAGAATGGAATGGTATTGTGAGGATGGACATTCCTTCACCTACCAGATGAATATGAAGAAGAATGAGATATAACCTTGAGTATGAGAATATCTCTACGTATGAGAAGGATAGGATATAACCTCAAGTATGAGAGTATCCTGAAATGATTAAGATATAACGAGACAATATGAAAAATAAATGAATGTGATGAATGTAAAATAATGATGAGAATTGTTGAAGAATAAGATATGTTGAATTATGATCCTTGAATAAAAATGAATAAAGAAACAATGAGCAAAGTATAAATGATGAATATACAAGTGAAGGGTGTATGAATGACGAATGATATACAATAAAGAATGAATGAGTGAAATACGAATAAAGATGAAGCATGTAATTTATAATGTAAAAGATATGAAGAATATCATGTGGAAATATGGAACTTGAAACATAATGAATTATATCAAGTATGAGAATGATGAGATATAAAGATTTATTATGAGAAATGAATAAATATGATGAATATACAATATAAAGAAATCTAAGACTTGTGAAGAATTGAGAAAGATGAAGATTAAGCAATTGTGATATGTGAATAGATATGAATACTTGATTTAATTGTGTAAATGATTTGGATAAGGAATTTGATTTGTTATCCTATATTTATTGAATATGAAATATTTGATTACTAGTAATGTTTAATGAATATTAAGAATTATTTGATTGTGCAAAAAGGAGTTTTCATAAGGACTATTAATTGAACCTCTATTTCGGAAAAGAGATGATCAGTTTTGGCAGATTGCCACCTCTCTAATTTATGTGTGTGTGTGTGTGTGTGTGTGTGTGTGTGTGTATAATGAGTTTTAAACAAAGAATGTGTTTTTTCCCGAAACAGCTGGAAATATTACGATGACACATTTTTCATAAAACTACTGAGAATATGAGGGCGTCAATAAGCAAAAGAGAAGATCAGAGGCGTGAACAAAGAGTATAGTTGTAAATATTAGAAAATTTTTATGTAGAATTTGTATAGCTATTGCCATGGAGACATATTTTATTATATTTGTGTAAAGATCCTTTCAATATATGTATAATGTACACCTGTGACAAGCTCATATTTTTGTATGTGATTTAAATATTTTTACAAATTTTACTATTAGTATTAGAGTGACATACCTAATCCTAACTACTAATGCATGATCCTAGACATGTTATTAGTACTAGTATTAGGGTGTTACACGCGAGGTCCTCGTCCTTGTTAAATTTCTAAAATATCCTTCATAATATGTGTGTGTGTGTGTGTATTATTATATAAATAAATTTATGTATTTTAGTAATTTTATCTTTTATTAAATTTTATATTTACTTAAAATTAAAAATGTTAAAATAATTTATTTCATCTCTTTCCTTTTTTTTTTATTTTTTTGACATTGCAAAGAATCCCCTCGGGCATCTGCGAGGATTTAAGGATTCGGGGAATGGGGATAAGGGAAAAAATTCCCCTGTGGTGGGGAACGGGGTTAGGGTTGGGGACGGGGAGATAATTGGTTGGCAGGGAGCGGGGAGGTACTCCCCGCCCCCACCCCGCGCGAGTGCCATCCCTACACCTACCAGTGGAGATAGAACATAGAACATTTTGGGTGGTGAAGAGTTGCAACATGGACCTTAACCAAGAGAGAGTGGAAAGGAAATTGCAATTACAAGAATTGGAGGGAATCCACTTGGAGGCCTATGAGAGCTCCAAAATCTACAAGGAGAAGACCACAGCTTTCCAAGACAAGAATATTGCAAGCAAGGAATTTGTGGTTGGGCAAAAAGTTCTCCTCTACAATTCCCGCCTCAAGCTCATGCCCGATAAGCTTTGTTCTAGGTGGCTAGGCCCCTTCATGGTCACTAAAGTCTTCCCTTATGGTGCGATGGAAATCACAAGTGAGATAACTTACAAAACATTCAAGGTCAATGGACATCTCCTCAAACTATTCTATGAAGGAGCTTAAGAGAACATAATGGATGAGCTCCATTTGCAAGCAGCCATCTAAACTTGATAAGGATGTTTCCTTTCTTTCTCTTTTATTTTACTTGTCCTATTTTTATTGATAATATTGATGGTTTGATGATCTTTGCACTTTACATTGAGGACAATGTAAAATTTAATTGTGGGGGAGGAATTTACATTTCTTTTTTCTGCTGTTGCGATTTTTATTCCTACTATTTTTACTATTTTGTTATGTTATTTTACTATTTGCGTTTTGATATTTGCTATTTCTTGATTTTCTGTTTGCATTTCTATTGTTTTTATTCTATTTTTATTATTGTTGATTTTACTGTTTCTCTTGTTTCTTTTTTTGTTTTCTATTACTATTATTGTTTCTATTTTTTGTTTCTATTTTTCTGTTTTAAACTGTTTTACTGTTTTAAATTTTGTTCTAAATTCTGTTTTTCTATTTTTTAAAAGAAAAAAAATACTCATAACAAAGTGTGTTTTTAATTGCTTTCCAATGAAACTTTGAGTTTGTGAAAGTTGTGAACATGTATGAATTGAGGTAACAAAAGTGAATAAATTATCTCTTATCTTGAGAATAACTAGTTTGGTAATGAAATTGAATTGATAGATTAAGTTTGATAGAAACATACCTTGTGATACTTTGAGCCTTTTAATGAAGGGATTAAATATTTGTACCTTTTTCTTCTTTATTGTGTGATTTGCACTCATAAAATTTGTTACTATAGAACTTGCTTTGATTCTTTTTTAGGCTACATTTTCACATGCATACATGAATATGATTGAGACATTCTTCTTGAATTAGCCATTTTAGCCAAATAGCCAACCTTGCATATTTTCCCTTGGTTAACCCCTTTAAGCTTATCTGACAATTCCTTATTTTTAGCTCATTACATGCCTTAAATGAAAAATAATGTTCTTACACAACCTTAAGGAATAAGAGAGCATTGACATTGTTATTGGATAAGTTCTTGAACAAGTATGGGGGTATGTTAATTGGTATGTAAAATGTTGGTGAAAAAAGAAAGAGTGGCAAATTGAATGGTTAAAATAAAATTGTGTAAAGAAAAGTCAATAAGGCAAAAGGAAAAAGAATATGTAAAGATTATTTGCATTACATAGAGTTGGGATAAAACTATTATGCTAGTTATTTGGACTCAATCCTAATGTTCTTTTATTCTCTTTGGTCTTCAACTTGTCATATGCATATTACTCCCCTCCTTTACCTTGGTCTCATTACAACCTTGAATAAAATGGATGAGGATTACATGTCCTCATTTTCTATCCCCTTACCTGTCTCCCAACTTAAATTTTGTCAAGTGTTCTAAACTTAATTACTTGTCTCCTTCTATTCCCTTTTCATTTTAATTTATTTTTCACTTGAAAAAATTTAAGTGAAGAGACAGGAAAAAGGACAAGAAATGGGGACAGGTGATCATCATCCGAATAAAGTCCACTTGATTTGTATGTGCATGTCTTTTGAATAGTGGAGAAGTAGAAGATAAACAAGCTTATGGTAGTGCATATTTTCATGGGTTGAATTGAGTGAAACACTTACCTTTTAAACACTAGAGAGATTGAGAGTAAATCTTATGAGGTTCTATCATTCTTGATCTATGCTTTTCAATTGAAGTTACTATGCTTATTGGTTTGAAATGTAAATAAATGTTACTTCATGGATGTTTTAAATTTTACTTTTTTTCAGGAATGTAAAAGGTTAAGTGTGGGAAATTTTAATAAACATCATTTTTATATATTAGTCAACCCCTATATTTAGAATTTTAGACCTCTCATATGCTTAATCGATTGGTTTTGGTCACAATCTATAAGTTTGGGTTCAAATTAGGCTTAGTTGTATTTTTCAGTATTGTGACAATTTTACATTGTTTCTGTATTTTAGGTATAGCTTGAGTTATAGACATCTGAAAATTATGAACTTTACCTTGTAGGAAATCTGAGAGGAAGCTCTATAACTTTGATGAAGAGCTCCAGTGCTGAATCGGATGTCTAGTAGGTCATAATGAGCTTGGAAGTCAGAACAGAGGTGTTGTTCATACTAGGTATAATTTTCTTCTTGAAAACTATCCCTATTAGTGCCTTAACACACTTTAGGAAACATATACTAATGATCCCATATAACCAAGAACTTGAAAACATTAAAAATGACATTTCTGAAAATTCTGGCCTTAGACACAGGCCATGTCACATTACACGGCCTCCCCCGTGTCTTTCTACATGGCCTACCCCGTGTCTTCCTTTATGAACAATGATCAGGAGAACTCCTGGCAGAGAGAGACAGGCACACCCTGTGTTTTCGGACATGGGTCATGTTGCCCAACCAGAAGCCCTGCATTAACTCTGCAGAACATGGTACTGTTCCATTAGTTCTTTTCTTAGATTTTGGTCATTCCAAACCAGTTTTTAAGTGATTCTAAGACCCCAATCAGTTCATAAACACTTAGGAATCAACAATCACAAACTTAAACCTCTTAATTTGGATTAAAACACCAAAATCTCTTATAGGGTGACCTAAACCCCTCTTTGAGATTTTAAACAATCAAATGAGATATTTAAAGCTTCTAACTTCTATTGATACTATGAACAAGTCATAAAAATCCAAAGAAACTCAATCATGTAATCAAAACACATCAAATACCTCTAGGACTCAATTTGACCTATTATGCACCTTAAGTGCATCCATGATCTAAATAGAGAAAAGAGACGAAGATGAGCAAAGAACCCCTACCTTTGGAGTTGTGTTGAAGAATCAATCTTAGTTAGATCCTCGAGCTTTGGCTTTCCCTTTAGACTTCCTCTTTCTCTTCTCTTCCTATTTGGTCTTCCTTTCTTTTTCTTTTTATTCTCTTCTCACGTTTTCTATTTCTGCTGAATGAAACAGTTTGGCTGATAGAAAATCTTTATAAAAGAGGAAATTAAGACTCTTATGGCCTTTAGGTCATAACTGATAAAATTCGATCAGCTAAAAATACTCAGATTTAGCTAAATCCAGATTTTTAACTTCCAACAACTTTAAAATAAATACTAAGATTCATATAAAAAGCCGTTTCACCATTATCTGATATTTTCATATCTACTACTAGTCAAACCGGTTATAATTAGACAACCAATATGTTTAAAAATGTCAAACTAGCTTAGTTTACCTTGAAACTTTAACCATAACTTACTCTTCATATTTGTGACCTAACAATAAATTATCCATATTTATTTCCCTCTCCTAAGCAATTTATGCTATTATCAGAGTCATTTTAAGTTACTTTTCACAGTCCGGGTTGCAACTAAGTACCTAAACTAACTCAGATTGTCACAAAACTAAACATACATGCTAAACAAGTCATATGCTACCTTGTTAACACTTAAACAAGTCTAACATGCCATTTAGGATACTACATTTCTCCCCTCATTTTTAAAATTTTGACCCCAAAATTACTCACCTGAAAGGAACAAATCTGAGTAGTTCTGCTGTATGTGGGACTCCAACTCCCAAGTAGCCTCCTCGGTTTCATTACCACCACATATAACCTTCACCAAGTGAATCTACTTACCTCTAAGCTCTTTGACCCCTCTGTCCATGATCCTTACCAGATGTATACCATAAGACAAATCATCTCTTATCTGTATAAATTCATGTTCTATGATATGTAATGGATCTGGATTATACTTTCTCAACTGAGATACATGAAAAAATATCATGAAGGTTAGACAAACTGGGAGGAAGGGCTATCTGGTAAGCTACGGGTCCAACTCTTTTTAAAATTTGGTAGGGACCAAGAAAATGAGGATTTAACTTTCAGGTTTTCAATGTTCTACCAATCCTTGTTGTAGGAGTAACTCTTAAGAATACATGATCTCCCTTATTAAACTCAAGAGGTCTCCTTCTTTTGTCAGCATAACTCTTCTGCCGACTTTGAGCAGTAACTAACCTATCCTTAATCATCTTGATTTTATCTGTGGTCTACTGAACCAACTCTGGACCTAAGATGGTTCTCTCACTTATTTCATACCAACATAGAGGTGATTTGCATTTTCTTCCATACAAAGCCTCATAAGGTGTCATACCTATGCTGGAATGGTAACTATTGTTATAAGTAAACTCCGCTAAAGGTAAGAACTGGTTCCAACTACCCTGTTGTTCTAAAACACAAGCTCTAAGCATATCTTCCAAGGTTTAGATAGTTTCTCTGTTTGCTCATCTGTTTATGGGTGATACGCTGTACTAAGGCTTAACTTAGTCCCAAAAGCCTCCTGCAAGGCTCCCTAAAATCTAGATGTAAATCTAGGATCTTTATCTGAAACTATACTTAAGGGAACTCCATGCAACTTAACTATCTCTTTAAGATAAAGCTGAGCTAATCTTTCTGGAGGATAACTAGCTTTCATTGGCAAAAAGTAGGCAGATTTGGTTAATCTATCCACTATAACCCAAACAGCATCAAACCTTGCTGAGTTTTGGGTAAACCCGTTACAAAGTCCATAGAAATCTTCTCCCATTTCCATTCTGGGATTCCTAAAGATTGCAAAGGTCCTGCTAGCTTCTGGTGTTCAATCTTCACCTTTTGACAAACTAAACACCTTGCAATATACTCTGCTATGTCTTTTTTCATTCCAGACCACCAGAATATTCCCTTCAAATTTTGGTACATCTTAGTGGTTCCGGGATGGATGGTATACTTACTACTATAAGCTTATTCTAGAATCCTATTTTTGACCTCTGACTCTCTTGGAACACAAAGTCTGTCTCTAAACTTTATCATCCTATCAACAATCATATCAAAATCCTCTAAGGTTCCTAAAAAGATCTGCTCATTAATATCCATTAGAGCTTCATCCTCCTTCTGAGCTTCTAAAATCTGAGCTCTTAGGTCATTTACTATGCCCACTCTACTGACAAAGAGACTCTGTGGCATCACAGTCACCGCTAAACTCAAATCTCTGAAACTCTCGAGAAGTTCACTCTCTTGGATCATCATTTGAGATACATGTAGGGATTTCCTACTTAGTGCATCAGCCACTACATTGGCTTTACCCTGATGATACTTTTACTCAAAGTCATAATCCTTTAAAAACTCCATCCATCTTCTCTGCCTCATGTTTAGCTCCTTCTGATCAAACAAGTATTTTAAACTCTTATGATCACTGAACACTTCAAACTGGACTCCATAGAGATAATGCCTCTAAATCTTTAAGACAAACACTACAGTTGCTAACTCCAAATCATGCGTAGAGTAGTTCTTCTCATATGGCCTTAACTGCCTTGGTGCATAGGCTACTACTCTCCTATTCTACATCAAAAGACACCCTAGTCCCATCTTTGAAGCGTCACAAAAGACCTCAAAGTTCTCATGGGGATCTAGAATTACCAACACTGGCGTAGAAGTCAACCTCTTCTTTAACTCTTAGAAATTATTCTCACAGTCCTTAGTCCACTCAAAAGTACTATCCTTTCTAGTCAACCTAGTCAAAGGCAACGTTAACTGAGAAAAATCCTGATGAACCTTCTATAGTACCAGGCTAGGCTTATAAAGCTCCTGATCTCTGTCACAGTGGTGGGTCTCTCCCACTGCAACACTGCTTCTACCTTATTAGGGTCCACTACAATTCCTCCATTAAAAATAACATGGCCCAAAAACTGAACTTCTATTAGCCAAAACTCACACTTGGACAATTTGGCAAACAAATTATTCTCCTTTAGGATTTCTAAAACAATCCTTACATGTTGCTCATGCTCTTCCCTTGTCTTCGAATAAATAAGGATGTCATCAATAAACACTACCACGAACTAGTCTAGGTAAGGTCTAAAAACTTTGTTCATGTAATCCATAAACATTGCTGGAGCATTCCTCAACCCAAAGGACATCACAAGATACTCATAATGCCCATACATAGTTCTAAAAGCGGTCTTAAGGATATCATCGCCCCTAACCCTGATTTGATGATATCCAGATCTTAGATCAATTTTGGAAGATACCTATTCTTGATGGTCATCTTGTTCAATTACTTGTAGTCAACACACAACTGCATGGTACCATCTTTCTTCTTCACTAGCAACACTGGTGCTCCCCACGGAAAAGCACTAGGCCTAATGAATTTCTTATCTAGCAACTCATCTAACTGTTTCTTGAGTTCAACTAACTCTAAAGGTGCTATCCTATAGGGTGCTATAGATATAGGTCTTGTACCCGGTATTAAATCTATAGTAAACTCTATTTCTCTCTCAGGTGGCAACTTAGCTATGTCACTCAGAAACACCTCAGGGTATTCCATCACTACATGTATACTGTCTAGGCTCTACTCAACCTCTACATCTAATGAAAAAAGAAGAACATATCCTAGAGCTCCTTTTACTAAACAGTGATTGACCTGATTAGCATTGAGATAAGCAGACTCTGAAGAAACATATCTAGTAGGAACATCAGATAGAAAAACTAGGATTTTATCTGAACAGTTCAAAACCACACGATTAGATGACAACCAATCCATACCAAGAATGACATTTATGTCCACAAGGGGTAAACAAATAAAGTTTACAAGGAAAACTCTATCCTCGATTCTTATACAACAGTCAAGACACACTTTTGAGGTTATGACTAGTTTACCGGTGGGTGTGGAAACAGATAAGTCATATGGTAACTCTGACATAGGCAAATCCAATATCCTTACACAATCATAAGAAATAAAGGAGTAGGATGCTCCTAAATCATACATGACATTTAAAAGATGATTATAAATTATGCCTTTACCTTGGATTAGATCGGAAGACTGGGCCACCTCTGCTCCGCCTAGAGTGTAAACTCGCCCCTTGGCTAGCGGCTTTAGGGTAGGCACATCTTCCTTATTCTGAGGACAATCTCTGGAGAAATGTCCCGACTGCCTACATGTATAACACACAGACTGGCCTGCAAAGCACTTGCCTCCATGTGCCTTTCCACACTCAGCGCATCGAGGTGCCTTAGGCCACTGCTTGCCTTTTCCCTTAGGGTTGCTTGCTTTTGAAGCACCCTGTTTGTTCCTATTGTCCTCTCTCTTCCTTTTAGGAGCGTCTCGTGCCCTTTCCTCTGATAAAGAGCTATTGACTACCGACTCCACAATCCTACATTTGTTAACTAAAGCAGGAAAGTCTCTAATCTCCATCGATCTCACTATAGCTCTGATTTCTGGCTTCAAACCCGATTCAAACTTCAAACATCTCAATTTCTCATCAAGATGATAACGAAAATGAGAAGAGAACTTCGCCAATTCATTATACTTGGCCACATACTAACCTATAGACATGTTTCCTTGTTTTAACTCCATGAACTCTACTTCCTTGTCATCATGTGGAGTCTGAGGGAAAAACTTCTCCAGGAAAGCTATCTTGAAGACCTCCCATGACATTGGGGTTTCAATTGCTTCAAGTACCCTTTTTGGTACTTTTCCACTAATGCTCCACCCCACCTTTCAACATATATGAGGAAAAGATCACTTTTTACTCTTTTGAGCAAACCATAGCATCGAAGATCTTCTCCATCTCACTAATCCATTCATCAACCTTTGCTGGATTGTACTCGCCTCTGTAAGGTGGAGGATTCATCTGATGAAAACCCGTTAAGTCTAGAAAATTCTGATTTCTTCCGACTTGAGTTGCCTCTTGCGAGTGACTTCTCGGTGGTGTAGGGTGCTGAGACAAATTTGATTCCATTCTCTCAAGCATCCTATTCATAACATTGGCCATAACCATAACGGTTTCAGCCATATCTGGACCCGATGGGGCTGAGCTCTCTGCTTCTCTAGATTGCCTGTTTGGTTTCATAGTTTCCTGTATACACAGAAATAACATATATTGAGCTGCAGTTAGGGATGGAAATAGGCCAGGCCTGTGTTACAAATACTTGGCCTGAGCCTGGCCTGTTACCTGTCAAAGGCCTTTTTTTGAGCCTGGCCTGGCCTGTTTAAGAAGCCTGGCCTGGCCTGAAGCCTGTTTAGAAAGCCTGATTTATATTAAGGCCTCTAAATAGGCTAGCAGGCCAAGGCCTTCATACAGGCCTGAAATAGGCCTAAGCCTTCAAACAGGCCTTGAAAGGCCATTGAAAAAAAAATTAACATTTAAATACAACTCCTGTTTCTAAATACCATTACTAATCACTCATTAGACTAAATAAAATATAATTACACAATTAAATCATACACAACCATAACACACAAAATTCATCAAATTCAAAGACCTTTCTCAAGTCACTTGAGCATATAAAAAATGGGACTCTTTCAAGCACATAAAACACCTCTTTCAAGCTTGTTCTCACATCACATTCATAACCAATTAGTCATCACTCATCATCAACATCATAGTATCATCAACATCATAGTCTCAAGATCAATAATACATCTTAATAATGACAAATCCAAATTATTCAATTATCACATAATCAAATTCAACAACATAACACAATAACTAAATCTAAATAGTAAATTACAACCAATCAACAAAGTGTCAACGTGCAACCCGCCAACCAACCAACAAAGTGTCAAATCTTCAAGGTGATCTCTTCTTCTTGTTCAAACACCTTGAAAAAAACAAATTAATTATATTATTAGATCATAGCACAATTTAACAACTACAAAGAAAAAGAAGTATTATTTTAATATCTAAAATTTGTACCTTTTGTTGTCTCTTCAAATTATACTTGTTGCGAAGCCAATCGCCACCACAAATGAGTGCTTCAATAGATTCTTCATTCAATCTAGAACGAAATTCATCAATAACTCTTCCTCCAGCACTAAATGTGGACTCTGATGCTACTGTTGAGACTGGAATAGCTAGAATGTCAGCAGCCATCTTTGCTAAAATCTTATATTTTAAGCTTTTATTTTTCCACCATTCCAAGGCACTAAATGAGTTAGAAATACCATCTGGAATATAAAGACCCTCCTCAAGATAAGCTTCTAATTCAGATTGCTTGCTCTTCACGAACAATACTCATGATTTGGTCAAATTCGGTGACAATTGAAGAACCAAGCACATTGGTAGAAGAGTTGTTGCCACCATTATCAACTTCACCACTAGCACTAGCAGATGCCTCTTCTTTACTGAAGTCAACATACTCATCATATAATATTTCCAATGCATTCATCACCCTATCCACATTCTCTTTAGCCACATAATATGGTTCATATATCAACGAAAAGCAATAATTAACAACATGGAATTTGCATCTAGGATCCAAAACACTTGCAATGGCCATTAGCATATTGCATTCCCCCCAATATTTGTCAAATTTTGCTTTCATTGGGGCTGTCATTTCTCTCATGAAGTAATCATCATCCTCTGCGACTTTATCAATTACTCGTTTTACCCTCCAGACTTCAGGAAGATACAAATTTGCAGTTGGATACTCACTGCCTGAGATGACATGAGTGGCTAGATTGAACACTTCTAAAAGTTGACAAACCTTCTCAACCTTTCCCCAATCCTCTTGAGATGGTTCATAGTCATAATGTGGCTCTCTTTCCTTATAAGCTGGAAAGACAATCTTGAACTTCAAAGCAGTAGACAACATTTTATAAGTAGAATTCCATCTTGTTGAACAATCAATAATGAGCTTTCTTTCTTTCAAGTGTTTCTGCTCAACAATATCACAAAATGCCTTCAATCTTGAATCGTTATAATTAATATACTTAACACTCTCACGAACATTATGAATGATATCCTTAATTCTACCAAGGTCATCCTGCACCAATAAATTTAGAATGTGTGCACAGCATCTAACATGAAACAAATTACCACCAAGGACTAATTTACTACTGAGTGATAAGTTGTCCTTAAGAGTCCTGAGGCATGAGTAGTTGTAAGAAGCGTTATCAACTGACACAGAAAACACTTTGTTTTCAATCCCCCAAGCTTTTAGACACTTGAAAATAGCATCTGCCACATCAATTCCACGTCTAGGAGCAGGCACTTTCACAAAACTCAAAACCCTCTTTTGAAGATTCCACCCCACATCAATGAAATGACCAGTGATAACCATGTATTCAGTTACTTGGTGACTTGATTTCCACATATCTGTAGTCAAACTAATCTTGCTTACACCTTTTAACAAAGCCTTCAATTTTTTCTTCTCTACCTCATATATTGCTAGACAATCACTCCTAGTTGTTTTGCGTGCGAGAAACTTTATGAAATTCAGGATTAGCATATTGGAAGGCCCACATCAAAACTTCATCCTCAACAATGCTAAAAGGGTACTCATGTACCATGATTGCAGTAGCAATTATCTCTCTCATCTTTTCATTTGAATACCTAACACCAGGTGCTATAAATGGATTAATACCTAAGCTGGAAGCTTGAAATGGAATGGTGGGTTGCTTCTTTTGTGAAGCCATGTGCAACCTCCTTTGCATGCAAGAATCTGCATGTCTCTTCATATGGCTAGTGCTAGCTCCCTTCCCTGTGCAAGCAAAATGCCCTTTACAGTACTTACAAACAGCTTTCGTCACTCCTTGAAATACTTCTGTTTCATCAAAATCATTCCAAACAGCCGATGTCTTCTGCTTCTTCTTCTTAATAATAATGGCACAACCATTATCATGTTGATCTTTATTTTGATCACTATCAACTCTATTATCTCCAAGGTGACTTGAATCTGTTGGCGCTTGTTCATTGAATTCATTAGGGGGACGAGAAGCAGATGACATTGTTCCCTCAAGTGAAGAAGACATTAACTATACCTGTAACATAAGTACAACATGTTTCATACGTGATAGAAGTAAGATCTTAAATATGTAGACAACCCACACGCACAAACAAAAGGAGAAGGAAAAAATCCACATGGTATTAAAAGAAAGATATTGGATTCTATAGATAAAGATAGTTTCCAAGGTCCTTAAATTTCTATGTTGTTGCTCACACTATAATCACACATTATCAACAAAGTTTCACTTAGCAGAATGCAACATAGGAAATATCAAAGGGAATTATAATAAGAATTATAACTCATAATGATAAATCAAAGGATGTATGAAATTCATAATGATAAATCAAACAATCAGTGAAATAAGAATTTTGCATAATTAAGATCGTAGCACCCATCACCATAGCAGTAGGGGGTTTGAAAGGAATCGAAGGACAGAGTGGAGGATTGAAGTGCCACGAGCAGATATTAGTGAGATTCTAAAAATGAACCAAATTACCCTTGATCTACGTAAAATACAAAGATGATCGAGACTCACGTGAAGCCTATTTGCTTAATGCTTGGAGATTGGAAAATAATTTCAATCCATGATAGCTGACCTTTAGAAATGAAGGATAGCAGCAGAAGAGTAAAGCAGAGAATGGTAGCAGAAAGAGAAATTTCACAAGAAAATTGTCTTTAGGATTTGGGCCCCCTCCTGTTCTAAGAAGGGATTCCTCTAGCTGTTCCCTTACATCCTGAAACACCCCATCAATGTAAGAACAAATAAGTCAGCATACTTTTGTGATGAACTTCAACTGGGCAGACATGATTACTTGAGGCTGAGAGTCAAAATTGATGACATATATTACATAATTAAGATCCAAGAGCCAAGAGCTGTAGCTTAAGTGGTACTAGGTCTCTTAGGAGACTACTTGATCCCAGGATTGAATTAATGAATGCTCTTCAAACACGAGAGCAAAGAAGGGCCTTGAGACAAAACAAAACCGTAGAAGCTGCTTTTCAATTCAAGCATAAATCAAATCAGCAAACAAAGGAAGTAATTTGAGTAATTCGATCCAAGTCCCTACTTTCCTAACACATAAAAATCCTTCATTTTGACAGACCCCCAAATATTGATAATCCCAACAGCATTTTTCGTTCTAAGTAAGCCTCAGTAGTCATTTCAATAGATTTTCAACTGAAATTTCATAAGGATTTCAGCAAACTAATTACAAAATAATTTACAATACACAAAAGGTTCAAATATTAAAGAGAGAAAGAAGAATAAACCATAGAGCAATGACAAGCCGGTGACGAACCGCCTAGCACTGCCAAACGTCCATAGCACCAACCAACAGCTACAATGGTTGCCTACATGTTAGCCTACTGTCCCCTTCCCCACACAACATCTTAGATCTCCTTTTAAATAAAAAAAAAAGAAAAAAAAAGCTACCTAGCAGTTGGTGCTTTCAGCATGCTTGTTTAACTTCTCTATAAGTAGCAATCTTGCAAAACACTTAGCAGAATGCTATGAACCCTCAGATTTAACCCCGAAACCCTTCTTACCTGGTAGAAATCAGCGTAGGAGAGGGACCGGTCAGTCGGTCACGAAGGGCGTGCAGGCGTGCAGCCGCGAGTGGAGGAGGAGATCAGGAGAGGAGAGGAGGGACTGAGCGTTCGGTGATGGTGAGCGACTGAGCCAGCTTGCGTGGTGCGTCGAGAAGAGGAGAAGAGGGAGTGCCGACTACCGAGCCGACTGAGAGAGTGAGAGGAGCCAAAGGATGGGTAAGGGGAAGTGTGGAATTAGGTCTCTGAACAGATTAGGAATTAGGAAATGAATTGAACGTGAAACGTGGTAAAGTTAATCTGAATAAATCTATAAAATATGTAATTGTAAGAATAATAACGTACCATAGCTTAGTGGTAAGTGGAGTGGAGTGTTTATATTAGGTAGTGAGTTCGATTCTTGTTAAGCATAATTTCAAATTTTTGTTAAATATATTTATAAATAATATAAACAGGCTTATTTAATAGGCCTAACAGGCTTTATTAAAAGGTTAGGCCTGGCCTATTAAATAAAACAGTCTATTAAAAAGGCCTGAGCCTTGCTTATATTTTAAATAAGCCAGGCCAGGCCAGGCTTAAAACAGGCCAGGCCACAGGCCCCTGACAGGCCGGCTGGCCTATTTCCATCCCTAGCTGCAGTCTCAATACCATGTAACCATGTGACAAAATTCAATAACAACTAATTCAAAGCAAATCATGCAATTCTATCATCACATTTAACATATGAAACAAGAAAAGCACAATTTCTAAGAAGGAACTCCTATATGCCTAAGCATAATCAGTCCATACCCCGGCTCAACAGGATGAACTGCTCTGATACCAAAATGTAACATCCTAATACCAATATCTCAGTATAAACATAGTACATGAAATATTTAGCATTACAATGTCACTACATACGTACTAATCATATATTATATCCATAATGTTCGTTAGAAATACTATAGAGAGCCATATGAAATGCGAAAAATACAATATTATACCATAATGCATCAAAGTAGATTTACGTCATTAGCCTTAGCAAAGGATTGAAGTACTACATAGCTCTATACATTTCAAAAAGGAATACTAATAAGTACAACAGTTTGAAACATAATACATAAATTATTCTAGTCTTTAGCTTCTTTCTTCTTTTTACCCTTGGAAGAAGCTTCACCTAGAATTACATGATACACAGTGGGGTGAGAAACTATAATCTCAGTATGAGTAATTAAAATCAATTATACATAACATATATATAAATAATCTCAATAACTATAAAGGAAATATGTTTAAAACATCTACAAGGTTTAATCATAACATTAGATAAACCAAGTTGATACATATCTCATACATATATACTTAGTCCAACTTAGAACCAAGATATTAAACTTAGGAATAATGGTTTCTTATGTTATTTTGTAGTAAGTAGAGGTATCTCCTCACACTACATATATCCTGGCACATGAGAATTTCGATCTAAATCCTGATTCTGAAGAACCTTATGGATCCCTACTATTCTCTTCTGGCCTTAACACTATCAACTTATTAGGGCTATGTCCTTCCTCCATTGAGTCTATGAGACACCCTTTCGATTTCTCTTGGCCTTCATGAATACTATCAGAGGATACTCACAAAATCAACACTACCAAGCTTTCCTATACATACTAGTATAATTTTCTTCTTGAAAACTATCCTTATTAGTGTCTTAACACACTTTAGGAAACATATACTAATGATCTCATATAACCAAGAACTTGAAAACATCAAAAATGACATTTCTGAAAATTCTGGTCTCAGACACGGACCATGTCACATTACACGGCCTCCCCTGTGTCTTCAGACACGGGTCGTGTCTTTCTACACGGCCTACCCTATGTCTTGCTCAGTGAACAGTGTTCACGAGAACTCTTGGCAGAGAAAGACACGGCCCACCCCATGTCTTCGGACACTGGTCGTGTTGCCCAACCAGAAGCCCTGAATTAACTCTGCAGAACGTGGTACTATTCCATTATTCTTTTCTTGGATTTTGGCCATTTCGAACTAGTTTTTAAGTGATTCTAAGACCCCAATCAGTTCATAAACACTTAGGAATCAGCAATCACAAACTTAAACCTCTTAATTTGGATTAAAACACTAAAATCTCTTATAGGGCGACCTAAACCCCTCTTTGAGATTTCAAATGATCAAATGAGATATTCAAAGCTTCTAACTTCTATTGATACTATGAACAAGTCATAAAAACACAAAGAAACTCAATCATGTAATCAAAATACATCAAATACCTTTAGGACTCAATTTGACCTATTATGCACCTTAAGTGCATCCATGGTGTAAATAAGAGATGAAGATGAGCAAAGAACCCCTACCTTTGGAGCTGTGTTGAAGAGTCAAGCTTGGTTGGATCCTTAAGCTTTGACTTTCCCTTTAGACTTCCTTTTTCTCTCCTCTTCCTCTTTGGTCTTCCTTTCTTCTTCTTTCTCTTCTCTTCTCACATTTTCTGTTTCTGCTGAATGAAACAGTTTGGCCAAGAGTAAGTCTTTGTAAAAGAGGAAATTAAGACTTTTTATGGCCTTTAGGCCATAACTGATAAAATCTGATCTACTAAAAATACTCAGATTTAGCTAAATCCAGATTTTCAACTTCCAACAACTTTAAAATAAATACTAAGATTCATATAAAAAGTTATTTCACTATTATCTGATATTTTCATATCTACTACTAGTCAAACCAGCTATAATTAGATAACTAGTATGCTTAAAAATGTCAAACTTACTCAGTTTAACTTGAAACTTTAACCATAACTTACTCTTCATATTTGTGACTTAGAAATAAATTATTTATATTTATTTCCCTCTCTTAAGTAATTTATGCTATTATCTGAGTCATTTTAAGTTACTGTTCATAGTTTGGGGTGCAACTAAGTACCTAAACTAATTCAGATTATCACAAAACTAAACATACATGCTAAACAAGTCATATGCTACCTTTTTAACGCATAAACAAGTCTAAGATGTCATTTAGGGTATTACACTTAACTTAGTCTTGGTGTTCATATGATGGTTGCATCACTATCATGTGTTTAATGGGAACTGCAAAAAGTAGACAATGCATCAAAGATGTTTGATGGATTGTCTAGCTCATATGAACTCTAGAAATGTGGTTGATTTAGGATTAAATGGATGCTTAATTCATTTTTCGTTGATTGATTGAGGTTGATTTAAGGTTAAATAGATGCTTCAATCATTTTTTGTTAATTGACTAAATCCTAGGTGCTTACCTAGTAGAGTTCATGTTACATGATGATTTCACATAGACTAGGTGATGCATCAAAGGTGTTTGATGAATTGCCTAACTTGGTTGAATTCTGAGTTTTAGGTTAATTTAGGGTTTGATGAATGCTAACTTCATCTGACTTTGATTAACCAAATGCTATATGCTTATCTAGTCGAGAATTCATGGGTCATCTTAAAGTTTCTTAATGTGACCTAAAACCAAGAATCTGGTTAGCCAATGAATGAACCCGTAGTGGTCAATGATGGATTAAACTCAAGAGTTGTTGATTCCCTTGGATTTGTTGTTTACCTAACCTTGTCTATCTTCTTAATATAATTGATTAATTGGAATGATCCAAAGGCTCGACCCTGTTACACCATATAGTACAAGTTCTTGGTGAATCGGTTAACAAATCTCATCTAATTTGGTAGCCTCAGCAGCTATCACTTCTCTTGTTTAGATTATTTAAAAACTCACTTAAACTATTTAGAATCTCACTAGCATTAATTATTTAAACTTGATTAAGCCAATTATATAATATGAAGTTATTCACTAATACTTTTCTTGTTTAGTCTATAATTTACAATGGAATACGCCGCCTAGCCTCTACATCATTGGAAAACTTTCGACACAAGAGACCCTTCACATGGATCTACCAACCACCGTCGTCCAAACCAATACTTGTCCAAACCGAATCATTGACTCTCATACCACTTGTTGGGTCATAGATGGAGCCCAAAAGCCAAGGAAATCTCTATCAATGGGTTAAGTGAGAAACTATAATAGTGGGTCTGACATCACATTTTGACCCAAAACCTTAAGGCATTAGGTTTATGAGTCTTTTCTGCTTATATAATCTTCAACTTGTCTATTCTTTACCAATGTGAGACTTCAACACTCACACTTAAATTTCAAACATATGAACTTGATTTCAATTTTACACAGTAGTTAGGTATTCAATTTTTTTTCTCATTTGTTACAGACACAGGTTAAATCTGGGTTGGGTTAACTTTTGAAAATTTATGAGAGAAAATCATGATGGGGCATTAAGCAAACAATAAAAATTAAGAGACCATTCATTAATAAAAGTTAGATGTGGACACTCTAACTTATCAAGTATCTAGCTGTCAAAATTTGATTGGGATAATTAAGAAAAGTTCTTAAACCTTTCCAAATTAATAAAAACCTTAAAAAGCATCTTACTTTATTTGTCAGTGAAAACGAAATTATTAGTGGCAAATGTCCATCTGCCGATAGAGAATGTATTATCGACAATAATTGTGTGACTACTAAATAATAATAAAAAATTCTTTTAAAATGAGGTTTTCTTTAATTGAACAAATAAAAATGTATTTATTATTAATTTAATATAAAATATATTATAATTTTAATCTATTAAAATTTAATAATAAATATACATTTAATTATTTACTTTAAAGACAAACCTCGTTACATGAGACTAATCCCTAAATAATTGTCACTAAGAGACATTTTTGGTGCAGTGAACATATACCGCTGCCACAGATAATGTGGCAATCAACTTTGTTAGTGTTCTCGTACGTCTTATGGCTGCCATTGGTATCGTTGTAATCCATCCATCCATCATGGCAGCACAGTTTGACAATCATCGCCACCGCTACAATCCAATATAGTATTTTGTTTATGCTTTTTATCCTCATTTACAACTCTCACATTCTTCTACAAGGTATTCTAGCCGTTTTTCATCATTTGTAGCTTCAGGAGAAGTTCCTATGTACTTGTTTGTACTGCATTCAATCCAAGATTTTTATAACACGTGGATCGCATATATAATCATACAAATTGTTATATTAAATTTTAAATTTTATAAATTTTAAATAAAATATTAACTGTTGAGAATTTTTTGCAGCGTCAAATCAGGTTTAGATTCTCCTTACTTGTATTTGACGGGTCAAACAAATTTTTCAATAGTATTTCATGATGACTTTTGACTTTTTCTCAACTTAATGGTATGGTGGAGGTCTCAATAAATTTTAAAATATTCTCTTAAAATAATATTTTAAGTAACTTTTAATAATTTATATATAATTTAATAATATTTTATATTTGATCTAATAACTTGTATAATTATACCCTACCACGTGTTATGTCTATAATATGTCTAGACTATGTAACAACCTCTCCCTTTGTAACACACTATTCTAGTGAACCCGTGCGATGCACGGAGATATTAATTATATCTTGTTATATAATTATTACAATGTTAAATTAGATTTGTTGTTTTTTTTATATATGATTGAAGTATTTTTTTAAAAATATTATGCCTAAGAGACGTTGGAATCCACCAGTATATTTTAATTTATTCTTTTTTTTTTAAGATTTTACTTTATCTTGTGAGAGTTCACTTTTGCGAAAAAAATGTATATATGACCTATATTGGCCTAATTCAACCGGATTCATGTGCTTTGTTTTTTGAGTCCATTTGGTCAATATATTTTTGTGGTAAGCGTATGATAATTGGAATGACATCGTTCATAATCTTACATCATAGTAGTTGTTTATGGTAAGCTCAATATATGAAGAACCATATTAGGAAAGCCCAAAATAATAATTAATTCAATTAAGTTACAAATTATTTTTAAAAAGTACCAAATAGAATGGTTTCAATTTTTTTAAACACGTGGCTTAAGCTTGTCGTGTAATATTCATAATTAAAAATTAGTAAAATACATAATTAAAAAATACAATTTTAATTCATTTGAGTTGTCTGATATAGTAAAAAATTATAACTCACTGTATAAAAAATAAATCTAAGATTCTATTAGTAATAATATCATATAATCACATATTATAATATCGTTAAAACTTTAAACTATAGCTTTTTTATGTTAGAAGTAGTGTTGAAAAATTTGTATGTTGATTCAACTTTCAAGAAAGTACAATTTAATATAGGTATATGTAAAAATTTTAAATTCCTATAATATTTTTTTTTTCATAAACCTATAATATTCTTTATTAAAAATCTGGTGTAATATATTATATTTTTAGGATATATGAGAAAGCTACTTCATGTGCTTTATTTTTTTAGGCGTGAACATCTACTTCATGTATAGTAAAACTCTATGACGTAAAAATTGAGCCACAACATAAAATTTTAGGAAGTTGGATTTAGATTCCCGACTTAGGCTGGAAGCCAGGAGATGCCATTTTTTGACGCATTTGAATTCATCTCCCCTCAGAAACCTCTCGCCATATGATTGGGTCCCTCACGGTGCAGTGCTCCCAAGTATGAGTTACTTTCCATAATCCTAATATATCTCATGAAATTGTTCGTCATAATATATTACCCACCCCGGTTATTTTTAATTTATTGAAACTTGTCGTAATGAATGCATTGCATGCAATGAGGAGTATATAGTGCAAAACTTTTACCCCAGTAATCTATAAACGAAGCATTGGGTATACATAGCAGATAAGCATTTCAGTCATTAAAGTCAAACAGAGAAGCTTGCAATGTTATTTTGTTTTTAACTAAAACTATCAAAATACAAAACATAATGGAAAGCTAAAAGAGGACAAATGCTGCTTTTAGCATGTAGTAAAAGTTAAAACTCAAAATCATCGTCCGAAACGGATGTAGATGGATGTGAGCAAGGAAGAATATGTAGGTGGATGTGAGCAAGGAAGAATATGTAGGAGGATGTGAGCAAGGACCTTTGTCGTCCATAAAGAGTTAGTGTCATGGTAAGAGCAGAACATAAATTGAAGTGAAAGAAATAAAACATGTAGTTACCTTAAAGATAAGAAAATTGAAGTGAGAGAAATAAAACATGTAGTTTTTTTTTTGTACTTAAAACATGTAGTTACCTTAGCCCAAAAACCCAAAAATGCTGCAATTTTTTTGTATGATATCCTAAAACACAGTTCAATATGGTTTAAAAATTAAAATCAGAAAGAATAAATCAAAGTTGGTATTGCAAATATATATCATCCATATGCAAGCAGACCAATGAAAAGGCAGCTAGAAACAAAATATGTCTTGCTCCAAAATAAGCACGCAGGATCAAAGACACTTAAAATACTACCCTTAACATAACAACAATAAAAATTCTTAACAGAGAAAAAGGGGAAGGGGATAAGTTTTTTGAACATTAAGATAGATTATCCCTATTATTACTCTTTCCCATGCTTCTTCCTGAACAGTTAGCTAGATTATCCCTATTATTACAATGTTATTTGAAGACACACAAAATACAGATTTGAGAGTCATATGATAGTCTTACAATGTAGCAGAAAAAATAGTTGCCCTTCAGTTTAACTTTGATTAATTAAAATGTGTAGCTCAGAAATGCATAGAAGACATGGTAATTCTAAAAGCACTTCTTAGACAGCTGTAGATTCAATTTTGACCTCTATCAATTTCTTGATAAACAAAGACTTAAAACAAACAACTATAGATTCATTATGTTATTTTGACTCAAGTACATCTCAAGATATTTTGGTAAACAAACAAGGAAGACAATATGCAACCACTTATGAGCAATTTTCTTAATGAACTTGGCTGCCCACAATGCCATAAGAAAAAGTGATATTAGATACAATATAGCTTGACTTTGGCAGCAAGAGATTGAGCTATTTAAATATATATTAATATTAATTACAATATCGTCTGACTTTTGCAGTAAGAGATTAAGCTATTCAAAATTGTGAGACTACAAAAAGCAAAAGATTAATGCATGTAACTTTGGGAAACTCGTTGTAACAAAGAACTAATTATGGATATTTTTCCCAAAGTGTACACCATACAATTTTTCTTAATTCTTGATAATGACCTGATTCACACAGATAGCATGCTGCCACAGAAACTTCAAATGGGAAAAAGCATCAAACAATCAAATCTCAGAACTCAAAGAGAAAATCATACATATATCTTTCATGCATTGGAGTTGAACAATAACCAAAGCAATTAAGAATCCAAGCCCACAACTAAAACATGCTCAGAAATTATACCTTCACCACCGTAATGTCATGGCCTTCAAGTACATAGGGGTCCAGGTACTTTAAGCATCGATCAACCTCCCCACCAGTCTCCATTGTCACAAACCCAAACCCATAGGATTCTCTTGTCCATGGATTAACTACCAGATGTACATGTATCACCAAATAAAAGCAACTCAAAATTAAAAAGTTCAAACTTGCTAACTCACTCAAAAATCAAATTCCATACTCATATAATTAAAATCTATACATCTCAAAATCAGTCTCGCCACATGGTCAGGTCTCTATATACAATGATGGTTAGCGCACAATAATTGTCCAATTCAGGCCCCAAAAGCAAGAAAATTCATGTGAAAATGACTTAAAAAGTGTTGGCAGTGTGTTACCATCATTTAGGTTCTTCAATTATGGAACCAAAACTTTACCTACCTTGCTTCTCAATTGGGTGGGGACACTCCATGAACAGACTGAAACCTAGAAGTCAAAAAAATAAGAAGTCAATAAAAGTATATAAGATCTACAAAAAGGAATTATGTTGTAGTAATTATAATTAATTAATAAAGGAATTAGTAGAATACCTACTTGGATCTTTTGATGCCCACAAAATTTAGAGGCATAGCTTGCAGCAAGTAAAGGTTGTGGCAGTAAAGGTTGTGACTTGTTAGTGGTATTACCAAATCTAACAACACGCAAGAACCTAGATAGCATCGGTTCTCTTGATATGAAGGTCGCATGAAATAAGAGTAAAGAATAAATTCCATTCATCATGGTTCCCAACAGTAAAGAAGAAATTTCATTCCATAAATTTAACTATTCAATCCAATGACAAAATACACAATACAAACTTTTTTTTGGATGAATACACAATACAAAATTGATAATGCGTAACAGTTCATGAGCTTAATAAATTATACATAATAAATGAGGGATACCCCATGAACAAATTAGACAATTGATGAGGGCTAAACTATTCCCACATAAGTTTTAGTCTATATATTCTAATTGAATTAACTTGGACTTGGTGCTTTAAAACACCCAATCATATTTGATATGCACCTCTCAATCAATTTGATTTAAATTAAATTGAATAAATGGATCCTAATTATAAAAGCACCACATTTCAACCTTTCCTATTAAAACGTGATGCATTCCATATTATGTAGAACCACTTAGACTAAATATAAAACTATACTATTAATAGAAGAAAATCCCCTGATTAAATCACATTTTGGGTGCCCAATTTAACCCGTCATCTATAGCTCTTTTATCCTAACCAACAAATAACAAAACTAACAGAGGCATTGAGCCTATTAATGTACAACAATGCAAAAAGGCAACAAATTATCTCTATGCATGTCAAATGTTATCTTCTCTGAATTATATAAGAGATATCACATGAGAACTGAATTAATTCATAAAAACACAAGTTGAATGAAGCAAGCTAATGAAAGAAGACAGTAAATCCATGATGAAGAATTGCAGATACATGAAGGATCAAAGAACAACAAAAATAAGGGAAATTTAAATCAGAGTAGAAGAGAAATTCACGGAATGAAAGGCAAGATATTCTCCATATGATATGATGAGTGGGGGCAAATATCTCTTTTCTTTAGAAATGTAGCAATCGCGGATGTAAAAGCTTTCATCCATCACTACTTCCAGCATCTTGCCGAGCATCAATCATCATTCTGTCGAACAACTGGTTTCATGGAAGCCTTTCAGTAAGCATCCAGAGAGCTTTTGTATACTACTCAATCTTTAATTCGGAGAAAAGTAGGATCGATGGACTGGTCTCCAAAGTCATCATTTTCAGCTTCAAATCACCCAGTGTATAAGAAATCAACAAATCAGTGAGAGAATTTCATAAAATAAAAAAAGAAATAAATCACACAGAGAAATCAAAGATGACAGTAAAGAAACAATAACAAAGAGAGAACAATCACACACCTTTCCTAAGCCCCATAGTCTCTAAGATTTAAACTAAGAAAGAAAATTAGCAGGCATGACGTACCAAGGGTTGAAATAGTCCCAAGGGTTTCGCTCTATGAGGCCTTCAGGGTTGAAAATTAAACACAGAACTTGCAGTGCCATCAGCTAACAAAGGTTTTGCAATGACGGGGAATCGTAGAGTCAAACCCATTTCTTCGATTGTGTTGTAATTGACGACTACTTGGTTTGGAACCCTAACAATGTTCTTTTTTAGATAGATTTTCCATATACTCATTCAAGTGTAGTTTGCTCCAATCTTAAGGGTGATGCAATGGAAAGGGCCCGGTTAGGCTAAGGGAGTGGTGCAGTCGATTTGGATGAGATCGATGCCGTGTTGCTAGGCAAAAGAAGGAGAGAGAGAGAAACACATGACTGCAAAAGAAGAGAGGGTGTTGTGCTCGTAAAGTAAGAAGCAAGTCACAGTAGCTTCGTCCTGACGCAACCTCATTTATCTACTCACCATCCTGCAAAACTCACTTACCCTCAACCCTACATGCTACAACTAACACCTATTTGTTTTCTGTAACACAAATGGGATAAAAAAAAATGTAAATGGGACAAGTATATTTAGGGAGAAGTAAGGCAAAACATTCCTAACATCCAATAACTATCACAGGTCTCACTCTCTCCCCTCTTTAGGGAGAAGTATATTTCCTTAGTTTTGAACAAAAGAATCGAAGAATGACGATTTCTTAATAGAAAAAAATTGGATGACATATAAGTCCTTAATTATAAAATGCACAAAGATAGTTAGACATTGTAGACAACTATGGCAATACTCAGCTGACACTGAAGTGGAGTAGTTAGCTTGAGTGTTTTGGAGTTTAATGAAGAATAATGAAGAATAAATACAAAAAAAAAAGAATAAAATGATTAAAAACAGCAATGCTAAATGATACTTATAATGCACTTAAGAAACTTAACTAATTAAGGGATATAGAATAATGCTTGTGCACTGTAAAATGGATTTGCAGAATAAACTACTAAAAACTTTAAGCAAAAAAATAGCAAAACCTTTATCTGGACCACAATTGAATGAACTCCAGCAAAAAAAAATCTTGCTGACACTTTTATTTATTGAATTTACCTACCATAACAATAACTTCTCATGTATATACGCACATGATGCCATTATTCAAGTTATCCTTTCAATAATTGCAATATTTAAATACACCCCCAACGCAATATTTTCTCTTCTATTCACATACCCCGTTTAAGAAGAATGCTTGAAGCAATATCATTAGAATTAAAACCATAAGGAAATCCATTAGCTTGACTTTTTTCACCCACTTTCCTTCCTCTTTCATTCATGGTATCTACTGCCATAATTAATTTCCTATTTTTGTTCATACTTAATGAATTTTCCTTTGTTAAGGTATCTCTTGACAATTATATCTATTACTCCAGAGATTTAAGGCAATGCTTTTGTGTAACTTTTTAGAATGTATTAAGGTTCTCAGCAAATGTCCGGCACGATGTCAAAACGTATTCCTATGTATGAGATAGCAGACTTTCATCTTTCATGAAACTTTCTTCAGGCTACCATATTTGTTTTTTATCGACTCTACAATCTAATATTGTAACCTGACATTAAATTATCACATCAATGACAGGATATAAATTCCAAACACAACATATCATCTTCAACACTATGTAAGGCCAAAGAGATTTTGCGGGCTAGACAGGAAGAAAGGGGTGTGTATCAATTTCAAAAATCAGTTGGTAAAATTAAAGAAGAATATTAAACAGAATTCCTATCACGGACATTAATTGGAATAAGTTTTTGAGAGCCTTCCTAGAACCAAAGGTAAGATAACATATGTGAATCCACTAAATTCCAATGCAAGAAGTTGCAAGAAATATAATCTAGCTTCTAACCTGTGAGAACTCGATGAGCCGAGTATATCACAATTTACTGCTTTGTGCAAGAAGACAATAAAACAAAAGAAGCTTCCTCAATGAAAGGTAAGACACTTCTCCTTTCAACCCAATTTCAGAGACAACCTTGTTTAATTTGATAAAAACTCTACTTATCTCCATAATTCTTCCCCTGCAACCACAATTTAAAAAATAAAAAAGGAAGAAATGAAGAAAAAAACCTCGTGAATCAAAAAACTAAAATAGAATCAAATAACCTCACTCTTTCAACTTGTAGCTATTAGCAATAATGCTCAAATTGTTGAACAATAAATATCAGAAAATTAAAAAATTTCAATCCAACAGAGTGATTTTTTGGCCCTAAAAGAAAAAATTTCAAAAGCTAGAAAACCTAAGCAGCAGGAGGCTGAACCGGTGAAAATGTAGCAAATGCAAATACAATCTTACCTTAAGCAAAAGTGATCTTCCTCCGTGATCAGCTTGGAGAGAACCACTTATTAGCTACAAAATCCCACGCGTCCAGATCCTGATGACTCTAGTGAGTTCTTCAGTTGGCTCCCTGGTTCCACTCTGACAATGGGGAAGAAGAAGCAACCAAAGACAAATGTTAAGAGAGATAATAGCAACTATTATGAGTGGTGTTATCATATTAAATGAGATGGTAGCAACTATTATGAGAAAAAAAAGTACAAATATTTATAGAGAGAGACATCCCAGATAAGCAATTTTCATACGAACAAACTTACAAACAACCTTATATGAAAAGTGACATGAAAAAAAATTAATTGACAATTTTTACCTTCTTGTGTTTCAGCTAACGAAATTATCTTAGCCAGACAGAGAAAATCTTGATCTTTACCTGAAGATACAGAAGTCATACAAACTTGAGTTTCAAACTATAAAAATATTTCACAAAAATTCACCTATAGGTATAAATTCACCACTAAGCAATACTTTTTAATAGTTGCCTCTCAAAACAGGGAAAGGCAAATAGATCATACCTGCAAAACCATGAGTGAAATGACATTTGTTTCCAATCACCAACATTTTTTTTCTCTCTTATACTTGCTCTGTACAAAGCATGGCATCAGGAGCAGCAGCTGAAATTTCTTCAAACAATGGACATCATGCACAATGATGTGTCATTGAGACAATGAACAATAAAAAATAGAAAGGAAAAAAAAAGCAAGTGCAAGAATCTAAAAATCAGAGACTACCAAACAAAAGGAAGTTGCTATATTTATGCACAACAATAAGCATGTAAACTGACCTTCGGAGTTGTTGTCATATTCTCCCTTCCGCTTCCCCCTGATTATGGTATACAACGTTTTTTGGACTATAACCCGTGACTCATTTTACAGAAGAAGGCAAAAAGAAAAAAAATTGAGATTATGGACCATTTATTTTTGCATGCAAAGAGAAATTGTTAATAGTGGCATGACCAATTTAATATTCACCAAATGTCAAATTGAACAGCAGAAACAATGAACATGAGTATGGGAAAAATGCCTTTTTCAAGACAATCCTTTTTTAAGACAAATCCTTCCCCTCCAATTGCATAAACAAAC
This sequence comes from Ormosia semicastrata, assembly GCA_029884595.1. NCBI lineage: Eukaryota > Viridiplantae > Streptophyta > Magnoliopsida > Fabales > Fabaceae > Ormosia > Ormosia semicastrata. The sequence goes on along the minus strand of JAQQTO010000042.1, from coordinate 16,101,647 downwards.
GAACTCCAAGACTCTGGAATACTTTGATGCAACTAAGCCCTAAGGTCCACAAAGACATCAAGGAACATGGTGGGAGTGCGTGTGTAGACAGGTGAATGGACTACCATTGCTTCTCCTGCTATAACTTTAACTTCAAGCCCATCTTGTTCTGCTAATGGTATGTTTTCACTTAGAAGTTCTTGATAGTTTGGTTCAATACTGAATCAAAAGTCCAAGAAAAAAATGTCAAACGGCAGTCAATGGTACAAAACTTGGTAAATTCTTTTACACATGTCAATTAGAAAATCTTCAGTTAATTGGATATATTACATTTTGTCCTTAATTGATAAATTGATCCAAAGTTGCAATCCCTTGTTGGTTGCTTCTGCAAGCATTTCAGCATGAATTATTCCCCTACCTGCGGTCATCCACTACACAAAAAAGTCACACAAAATGGAAATGTATTGTAAAAATTCAATTAGTCTTCTCATTTCAATATAGTTTTTGTATCATTAATTAATGTTCTTACCTGAACATCAGCAGTACTTATTGTACCCTTGTGCCCAGCAAAATCTTGGTAAGTTATGGCTCCCTAAAATCCCAACAGAGGCAAAGTATAGACTCCTCACTATCAAGAATTTTAGCCACTTACAGTCGACACTTAAGGGAAAATGTAATTATACCTCTAGCATGTAGGTGACAGTCTCAAAACCAGCAAACAATATGCAAATCAAAATATAAGGAAACAAAATAACAACTGAGCTATCCAACAGCATGACAACGAAAATATGATTGAAAAACTTCTGTGTGGATGATCAGGAAATCCTCCAGGCGGAGATAATGCAAAGTCAAACACACAAACAGGTCTTTAAATACTTGAAATATTGGCTAACAACAAATACAGAACAAAGAGAACACAAGTAGTCAACAAAACTACAAAAGTAGGCCTTCAACCAATAAGGTCACAACTGTACTTGAGAAGTGATCCAACATCGGAGAGGGATCCAAGTTCTTCAACTCGCTTTTGATAATCATATGCCAAATCAATCATTAAAAAAAAACCATCAATACACATATGAGGAGTAAAATAGACAAAAGCCAAAAGAAGATAGACCACTTCAATCAAAATAGCATAGAAGAGACAAAACATCTAAAATCTTTTGTGCTTGCTTATTGAGCAACTATAAACTACAGAAACATAAGTATGATACTCAAATTCTAAAAAATGTTATTACTATAGGTGCACGTAAAACATACATTTGTCGCAAAAGATTTTTAAACAACACTTGCTTATCAGTAAAGCATCTTTCATCACATCACTGCATAAGGGGCAGTGGAGCTCAGGTGGTAGATTCCCAACAGAATAAAATTTAAGGGGATAAACATTTTATTCCCTTAAAAATTAAACCTATTTGGTATAAAGCATTAAAAAAAGGGGGGAAAAACAAAAAAAAAAGTCAAAATTTTCTGTCATTCTGTTGAGACCTTTAACAAACAGTTAGGGAACTATGGTGAAGATTGAGTATATGAAGCTCAAGGATTAACTCTGATTCCTACATTTGTGCTTCTGTCATGGCCAATGGAGGATTGAAATTGTAAGGCCATCACCATTGATGCCATTGTCCACATTGTCAGTATCGTCATCGGCGTCGTTTAGGTCGTTGGCACCCTTTCAGCCTCGTTCAGGTTGCTGGCACATTTGCCAGCGTCGTTCAAGTCGCCTGCACCTTTTCCAGTGTCGTCTTTCGCTAGCTCCATCCACGGTAACGTCCATGTCGCCAACAGCCAGCGAGCGTTGGCCTTCCACGCGACTTTCCTTGGTGTCATCTTTGCCCACCTTCGCCAGCACCACTTTCTCCTCACCTTCGTTGTCGCTGTATAAGAGAAGCATCGAGAAGGGAGCTTCAAAAAGTTCCAAAACTTTTACCCCACCACAGATTGGGGTGAGGTTTAACCTTTGAAAGGTGGGAAGTTTTATGCTCTGGAAATTTTTGCCTCACTTTTACTCATCTATCAAATACATCTATTTTCCTGAATTTTTATCACCAGAAAATTTCCCCTCTTGTTACACTCATATCCAGCATATCATATCGTAATAGGGAAACAAAGTTACAATTTGAAGAAATGGGAGGAAGAGGGAAAGATGTAAATGAAAAAAGAAGAGATACAATGAGAAGAAATAAGAAAAAAAAAAAAAAAAGAGCAAGAGTAAGAGAAAGATAGTGAAATACTGAAAAGTTATATTTGGAATGAATTAAAATGAGAAATGATTTGATTTGATTTGATTTGTTTTGAATTAAATTGTTTTATTTTAATTTAAAATTTAAAAAAAAATAAAATTAAATTGATTTAAAAATTAAATTTTATGTTTAAATTTATTAAAATGAGAATTAATTTGATTTGATTTTATTATTTTATATTTTAACTCTTATGAGAAGTGATTAGAGATAATTATTAAAGATAAAATAATTTATTTATTTTAAATCAAATTAAATTCTATTAAATCTTATTAAATTTGATGAAATTTTTAAAATAAAAAAATTAAAATTTATAAAATTTTAAAAATTAAATTATTTCTTATGTTTTAATATTTTAAATATAAAATTTAATTAATTTAATTTACAAAATAAATTATTTTTTATTATTTTATATTCCAAACACATTCGAAGTGTAGCTTGAAGAAAGACGGAGGAAAGAAAGCTTTGCGTCTCATAGCGATGTATAGGCTTGCACAAAGGAAAATTTGCGTGTGAGTTTAGCTAATCAGAATGTGTAAAATTACCAAATTCTCCATAAAAACACTGACACGTGAACTCCACCGACAAATGTTGCTAACATATTTTTTAGATACCTTTTTAATATTTAATTTATTATTAATTCTCTCATATACTTTAAATAAGGTTTTTTAACCAATTTGTCATTTCTTCTAAATTTATTTATTAATTTATCATCTTTTTTAAATTATTTATCAAATTATCATTATTTTTATCATATTAAAATTTTATATTATTTTTCATTTCACGTAAAATACACCAACACGCGTGACGCATCCAACTGGGATGCGCTAACACATGTGACACATCCCAATTGAATACGTCACGCATGTTAACGCATCCCTGTTAGATGCGCCACACGTGTTGGTGCATCTCTGTTGATGCATCACACATGAAACGAAAAATAATATAAATTTCTTACGTTATATGTGCAGAACACTTAACTCATTCTAAGTAGATCTCTTAATAAATGGTACCTAAAGACATATATAATTTACATATCTACTAAATTGTATACCACAATATTGAAGGACATCAGTTTCAATTAGCTTATTTATAAATCAAGTATTTGCTTCTGATCTGTAAAGTAGTCGATGTGGGACTTTGCTGTTAGCAAGGTAAAGTAACTAAGTAAGATAACAAAATACATTTGTTCGATGTGAGACTTTGATAGTAGTAAGGTAAAGCAAGTAAATAAGACAACAAAACATATTTATTCAATGTAGGATTTTAGTAATAAGGCAAAATATATTCAGATTATTGCGCACCCAAAATGAGAATGACAGTTCTCACTTGGACCTTTTTTTTTTAGTTAAAATTATTATCACGTTTATGGGTTTAGCAACATTAGAATGAATTTTAAAATGGAATTTTTAAGATACACATGTGCTGATATATATATTGGTAAAAATTTAAAAACTATACTTGCATATTGGTGTATATTTTAGCAAAAGGAAAAGGTTTCTGTGTATGTAAAATAAATATATGATTTTGAAAATGATAATGATAAAAGCGGTGAGCTATAACTACACTATAAGTCTTTGCTAAGACTATGTATTCATGTCTTGATTTTAAAATGGGACAATCTCTTCTCCTCTAAATTGATTAGCATAAAAATAATAATTGATAAGAACAATGAGAATGGTATCAACAATAATGTTGATAAGAGACTTCAATCTAAATCCAAATCCAAATATGCTTTTGAAAGTCTCACATCGATCAAATATGTTTTATTATCTTACTTAGTTATTTTACTTTACTCCTATCAAAGTCTCACATCGAACAAATATATTTTGTTGTCTTACTTAACTACTTTGCCTTACTAATAGTAAAGTCCCACATCGACTACTTTACAAATCAGAAGCAAATACTTGGCTTATAAATAAGCTAATTGAAACTGACGTCCCTCAATATTGTGGTGCACTCTTTAGTAGACATGTAAATTGTATGTGTCTCTAAGCGCCATTTTTTAAGAAATTCACGTGGAATGTATTAAGTGCCTTACACATATAACATGAGAAGTTTATATTATTTTTCGTTTTACGTGGGATGCGCCATCAGGGTTGCGCCAACAGGGTTGCGCCAACACGCTTGGCGCATCCCAGTTGGATGCGCTACGCGTGTTGCTGCATCCCACGTGGAACGAAAAATAATATAAAATTCTAACGTGACAAAAACAGTGACAGTTTGATAAATAGTTTGAAAAGGATGACAAATTGGTAAATAAATTTTCCACTAAAGACATTTTGGTCGATTTGCCCGTTAAATAATTAGAATAAATTACACACATCTTTTTTCAAGTTTGATGATATAACGTTTAGTTTCATTTTTTTAAAAGAAAAGACATTTTTTAATTAATTAAGTTATATAATTGTATAAATATTATAAATTAAAATTTTTAAATTTTTTCAATATTCACAATTATTTATAAAAAAATAATTTTTAAAAAAAAATTTGTGTATAAATATTATTAATTAAAATTTAATAATATTTTTTTATTTGTTAAAATCTGATAAAATTACTAGTTAAAAAATATATATATTTTTAAAAATTTCTTACACATTTACACAAAGAAAGTTGTAAGAGTTTATTTAAAAAATATTATTATATATAAATATTACTAATTAAATTCTATAAGATTTTTAATATACATAATTATTGTTATTTATAAAAAAATATAAGAACTAATACATATTTTTGTAACTTATTCTAATAAATGTTAGTCAACTTAAATAATTGAGAAGAGAATATCATATTATCAAATTTAAAAGAAGATGAATGTAATTTATTCAAATAATTATTATAATATTTATTTTTAAATTAATAATAAAATAAATTTTAAAAAGTATGTATACAAGAATATGTTATTTTGTCATAAAAAATAAAAAATAAATAAAAACAACATAGATATAACACGGGGAAACAACAATAAATAAATAGTAAAAGTAGACTATCTGTCAATGTATATCGTTTATAGATTTATAGATTTATAGATAGACTTTTTCCTAAAAAAATATAAAAAGAGCATGAACAGGGCAAAAAGTTTGTACTTTTGAACCACGCAAAATCACTTAACTTCTGTCATTCGCTGTCATAACTTTCAATCTTTCATTCAAACTCTTGAATACCCAACTTCATGAATCTAACTTCCTTCAAATCCTTTCCACACGTGAGTTACAACCACAAACACGTGACAACCCCAGCCCAAAAGATGAAAGCAAGGAAAGTCTGTCACGTGCAAATGAACAGAAACTTCAATAGTAGGAATAAACAGTCTGTAAATGTATGGTTTATTGATTGATTAGAGTAACTTTCACATTAATTGATTTTGAAAGGAGCGAAACCAAATGTGAATAATTATTAAAACAACCTTTTATGTTTATTTGTTTTTGTTGGGGGCCAAAAACAACCTTTTATGTTTAGATAGTTTCTCAATGCTAAAATAATTTTAAAAAAACAATATTATATCTTTTTCAATAATTTTATGCCTTAAAGTAATTTTACTTTACACAATTCAATTAAAATTAATTATTCTAAACAAATTTTTAAAATATCATTATCAGTTTTTCAATTTTTTTAACATCAATTTTTTTAAAATTAATTCTTTCAAAATCAGTTCTTTAAAAATCTAAACCAAATGTACCTGAATAGATTAAAATAATTTACCGTAAGTAGTTGTCATGCTAAGTACGGAGTAAGTTCCACAGAGAATTTTATTTAAAATAAATAAATTGTATTTATTAGTTCAATTGGAAGTAACATTGTGCTGTGTCATTTTCCTTGTTTCATTTGAATGCTGAGGTACAAATTTGTGCTTCCGCTTCCACTACACTCCCCCAAAAAATGAAAAAAAGGCTGCATATCATATTGATATATCAGTTTACAATGAAGCCAATGACTGACTGATATGAACTACTAATATTTAAATGAAAGCAATTAGAATATTCATTCATTGCACATTGTGAACTCTGTATACATCCACTTTAACTATATCAATATGATCAATCTTTGAAAAGCAACTACTACTAGAAAAAAGCAAAAAAGCCTTTTAGCTACCAATTTCAGGACATTTATAATTCTGATGCACAAAAGCTCATGATTACAGGACATTTATAATTCTCATAGGGAAATTATCTTCCTATGTGAGTGCTCTCCAACAGAACTTACTTCTCCATCATGATCATGAAAAATTAGGGTCAAAACTCCTACGAAACACAGCACTGAACCAACAAGAAGTTTATCATACCGCTCCACCCAGTGAAACTTCAACTGACTGGCTCCGTAGAATGATAATGCTACCAGTGAAGTCATCACAGTTATTGTACTGTAAATGACATATTACCATGTGTCAAGCTTTGTAACAGTACGAATCTTCTCACATAAAACTTTCTCAAACTTAACTGACATCTGAATTAACTTAGCTCCATTCCAGTATAAGAAATTTATCCGGCTTCAATGATTAGACATTTTAGGTAAACAGAACAACAGTCAAATACAAGATAGAAACTAGGATTGTTAAATGTAATATTTTATCGATTAACCTGTATTTTGCAATAGCAATCAAGTTATCTGGCTGGACAGTTAAGCATCTCTTCAGCTGAGCTGGCTTCTCAAATTCTTAGGAACTTGTTATAGCAAAGGCACAGATGGAGCATAGTTAACATTATAGCAACTAAGACCACCACTTGCATAATATACCTTTTTAGCATAAATCCTTATGGAGAAATGATTTACATGATATCGTGTTGTATGAGTTAAATTTTCAGGTGTTCCCTTACATGATAGGTTAATGTTAGAGCAATGGGATGGAGGATTTCATTGGTATCTTCCTGTCACAATAGTCAATACACATTTTCTTGAGGTGGAAAGTATCACAGCAGCCTCTGCTTAATTCAATGTTATGGACAAAATCAGCATTTCTCACCTTGATAACAACTGGCACAGATCTCCAATAAACATATCACTTTAAATAAAACATGCACAAGGATCCACCATATATGCACACAAAAAGAAGAAAAATTTGCAAATTTACAAAGAAAAAGCATTCAAAAAACTATAAATTTTCACTGCAATTGATTGATACCTGAGTAGCAACACTATGATGGCAAGCACCATCATGGAAGACGAATTCCCAACAGCAAGAAAGACTGGAAGTGTTGTAGCACAAGGAGACAATGCAGGAACAAGAATAAGCCCAACAACAGCCATTTTCTCCATGGGTTGGTTGTGCGAATGATTATGGCCACCCTTTCCAGTCAAAAACAACAGAACATAACTACCACCAAGAAATACAAGCAACAACGAAGCAAGCTTGTGAACTGTTTCTTCACCAGCAATGCTGTTTGCCATGGTGATTGCCGTTATACCAAGAAGCGAAGTGGATATGACGTGCAAAATTGCTCCTAGTGCAGCTGCATGAAGAAAATGGACAAAATAAAAAAGATTTCCAAAGATAATCCTAGTACAATCTCTCGAAGATGTTCGTTTCTGTATTTGAAATTCAAGTGTAACATATCAAATTACCAAAAAAAAAAAATTGTGTAACATCAAACACCAAAAGATGTGTCAGACAACTTTTTCAATAAGTGGCTTAGTTGAGTTTATAATGCTAGAAACAAGGATACTTTTAAACTAAGGCTTTGTTAATTAATCTCCCATAATAAAAAATTGGTGAGTTTATAATTAAAATAGATTCCTTTGTCTATGAATAATGGCTTTGACTAGTGTTTTGAACTGGGTTTTAGGTCAGCGGTTTAGGAGCAACCCGACCTACTAGAATTGGATCTCAGATATTTATGCGCACTATTAGATAAGTAAATCTACGTATTTATGAAGAATAAATCTCTCATAGAATCCTTCAAAGATAGGGAGATAAATTATATCTCTCATAAATAGAGGAATTAGTTATAAGAGATAATAATCTTATTGGATTCTTATCTTTATTAATAGCATTTAATGCAGATTTAACTATGATTCTTATCTATCAAGACATTCCTATAAATACCACATAAGGTAGTAAAGGTATACATCTAATTCAAAGCACTATCCACCTTATACACGGTTTAACTTGAGCATCAAAGTGTCTTTTACAGGTACCCACCCCTTACACCATTTAATACAAATTTAACTATAATTCTTAATTAACAGTATTTAATGCAAATTTAACTATAATTCTTATCTACTAAGACGTTCCTATAAATACTACACAAAGTAGCACGATTTATCTTAATTAACAGCATTTAATGCAGATTTAACTATAATTCTTATCTACCAAGACGTTCCTATAAATACCACACAAGGTAGCAAATATATGCATCTAATTCAAAACACTACCCACCTCTTTACACGGTTTAACTTGAGCATCAGAGTGCCTTTTACAGATACCCACCCCTTATACCACCCTTGCAACTATCGTGCATCAGAAGAAACCACCTTGTTCAACCTTATTCAGGTAATCATCTAAACCGCGTTCAGAACAAGCACACAAAATAAAAAAAAAGCTTATAAATATAGAGCTTTTGCTTTTGTAAGGAAAAGCTACATATTGCTTATCTTCAGATGCCAGATGAATAAGGGGGTTGAAAGCCAATTTTCATGTTCTTATTTATAAGTCCATGTCACAAAAAAGTTTAGCAGCTTTTCAAATCACTTAAGAACAACGATTCAGCGTCACATGCAGCCCTTAGCCAAGTAGAAAAAATGCTATCATAATGTTCTACAAGGGACAGGGCATTCTATTTTGCCTACGTTCCCATCGAATAAAATTATACAATACATATCAAAACAAATATTTAGTTGCCGACACCAATCTTTACTAGATTAAACTTCATAAAATCAGAAAAACAAGTGATATGTTAATATTATTAAAGTGATTTTTATCAATGCAATTTATATCCCTACATGGTTTAATTATTCATACATTTGCACCATGCATCAGGAATGAAAACTATCTATCAAATGGTATCAACGGGTGAGAAAATTTGGATTCGGATTCCTGATGGGAAGTTGTGTCACAGTGACATTTCTCTATTTGCCCACGATTTTGTGGGTACCCAGAAAGCTGAAAAACTAGATTCCAGGTAACTGGGATCTGAAAAAACAAATCCAACAATGGATGAGAAAGAAACGTACTAACGAGAAGAGTTCGCGACAGAGTCCATTTCTGGGCACGACCCACAATGGAGAAGGGAAGCCAATGGGTGGGAATGAAGGAATGGAGAAGCGAGACTGTGGCGATTCCTCCAATGGTTGGGAGATCTTCAGCTGTGAAAGTATCCATTGTACACCAGAAATTGTGTCACAAAAAAGAGGAACATAAAGGGAGAAAGTGTGAGTAAGACCTCTCAAATGGGAGTTACATTTGCATAAAGTTGGAAGAAATGTGATTTTTTGTTTTCCTGTTCTTTCAGGTTGAAGAGATGAAGAACAGTGCATATAAGAGAGGGATGAGAGTGGAATCTGAGAAAGAAAACTAGTTGGGAAATAAGAATTGTTACTTCAACTTGGTAAGAGGTTACACTTTACACGTCATTAAATTTGAGGAGCTTATTGTAGAGAACCTTTTCTTTTCTTTTCTTTTTTCGACGAGACTTTTCCTTTCAAATTTTAGTGTACGTAAAAAAAATTAGAGTATATGTACCTTAAAAAATAAGGTGAAAAATAAAGATGACATGTGTAGGTAATATTATTTTATAATTAAAGGTTAAACGTTAAATAACAAAATAAGATTATTATTTAATTTGTATGATATTATAGCTAATAATTAAAAATGGGACTTGCCCCAATTCTAATGAAAAAATGGGTCACTAATTATTGAATTTTGAATCAAGTTAAATATTTTTGAATCAAGTTAAAATTTATTGAAAATTAAAAGGAGTTTTCTTAATAATTAAGGAAATATGCTTTAAATCTTGATTACTTAGATTTAAATATTTCTTTTTGGTAACAAGACGAAAAGGAAACGGCAAAAATAAGGCAAACAAAAAATTACATCCTTAAAAATGCAACCCGACAGCGTCAACTAGAAGGAGATTGCTCATCCCTTAAGGAACTTGATCCACGATCTTCATTCTATCATCTTGGTGGACACTCATTTTAGCAAGAAAATTTGCACATTGGTTTCCCTCATGAAGAGTATGCTCCAAAGTAACAGACTAATTCAATTGCATCTTGTCTTTAATATGATGAATCAAAGTAGTCAACCTGTGATATTTGCTGTGAGACTCCTTGATAAGGCTCAAAACATTCATAGAATCTGTGTAACAAATAATTTTTTTGAAACCCATATTCCAAGCAAGATCCAATCCATGCAAGAGAGCAAGCATTTCGGCATGAAGAATATTGGAATAACCAATGTATCCACAGAAGCCTAACACCCAATTACCATCACTTCCACGTAAAAGGCCACCAAAACCAGCCCTACCAGGATTTCCCGTGCAACTACCATCAACATTGATAATAATAGAATCATCTTTGGGGGTTCTCCAAGCAATCCATTTGTCAATACACCCTTCAGTATGTTGGTTCGGGTAGCAAAGGCTCAAGGTTGTGTTGAGGTTATTAGCTGCAGCAATCAAATTGTACAAAGGCATTGTCTCCTTGGCTATGGTTGACATGTTTTTGTTTCTCCAAGACCACCAAAGACCAGCTAAAAAAGAAGAATCCCGATTCCCTGAACTTCTTAGATTTAAATATTGAACAAACAATTAGGGACTTTTTTTTAAAAAAAAAATTATTAAGTCTATTGATGTACATGATTCAATTGACATCCCCTAAAAGAGTATAAATCTCATTTACTCTTTAAAAGCATATTCAGACCTTTTGTTATTCATTCACCACAATTCTCTTGCTATTCAGTCTAGATTTTCAAGAGAGAATATATCTATATGAAAGAATCAGACCTTTTTATTTAGAATTATTAAATATGACATAATTGATATATAATAAGTAATTGAGTTTTTTGTCGTCATTTATTCAATAATAATGTTCATCTTACCTCAAATAATAATCACACCCCTTTTAATACCACATGAAGTTGATTAATGAAGTATATATTGTTAGTTAATGAGTATGTATAAATATGTAACCCTTTCAGCTTGATCCCATCAACCAACTTATATACGTCATTAACTACTTTTTTATTCTTCATTAACAAACTTTTTACATACCTATTAACCAACATTTTACATACCTATTAACCAACTTTTATACATCATTAACTACGAATTTATATTTCATTAATCAATTTTATGTGGTGTGAAAAAGTGGTGTGATTAAAAATAAGTAAGTTTATCGAGGTTGTTGATTCAATTGTTCTCTATACTAATGTAACATTCACTCTCATTTTCACTTTTCAAGTGTGAATAGTACCTTAACATGGCCTAGTCATAGAGTGTATTGTTCTTTACTAGTGCAGAAGTCCATGCTACGCACGGAACAACAAATACATCAAATCCAAACAGCATGGTAATTTGGAACTTTGATAATATAACAAATAGTGTTTTATATATGTTTGAGTTGCTAAATTAAATCGCTTATATGCAACTGTGGAAGTATAATTGCATTGAAATTGTATTGAAATTTGTCAAGGTGCTTATGGGGTAGATAGTTTAATTTGGTACATTTGTTTTATTTTTTTTATTTTAGACTACACCTTATGTGATTCAAAGGGATGCAAAGAATTTTTATTTTAACTTTTTTCTTATGCACACAATCATCCTCACAAAAAGACCTATGCTTCCTCTGTTTGAATTTGTTTTCAGATTATCATGGCTTTCTGATATTGTTAAGTACACTTAAAATTTATTTATTTTTATTTATTTTCAACATGCAACTTTGAATCTGACTGCATGTAATCCATTGGAAGCTTATAGGCTCTCTCAATTGTTAATGGTGGACTAACATCTCAAATGTGCTGAAGAAAAGTATTATGCATTAGATTAGAAGTATTAGACATTTGAAATATACAACAAGATAGGAAAAATGTCTTGCATAAATGTTCTAACTTAACCTTTCCCCCCTGAAAGATTAAAGGCTAAAGCAAATAATCAATATGTAGCATGATTATATTAGGGGTAGGTATGGCTACGATAGGAAAAAAAAGTAAAAACAGAATAGTTGGAAGCTTAGGTTCCTATTTGAAAGAAGCAAGGTTGCTAGTCATGTTACCAGCCATTGAAAACCTTGAATTTTGACAAATCATTCTGGTAAGAAGGTAAAATATTCTGGTAAAATATTGATTCCATTCACACAATCAAGAAAAATAAAACATTTGTTTCAGAAGATTGTTGGTTATTTGTTATATAGAGTACAGATTAATAGTGTAAGCATACTTAACTCTCAACATACTTGGCACACTAAGTGCTATCTCCTATAAGCATGACTGCTCTCGCACCTAATGACTTTAGGTCTTCTATTGCCTCCAAAGCATCTAATTTCCAGTGTGTGGTTATGGGAATCTAAGGTTTGCATCCATTTACCTAAATGTTGCTCTTCAACTGCAAATCAAGATTTATTTTTTCAATCTTATTTGAACTCTTTTTTATAGGAATAGTTTGAACTTTGAAGACAGGGAGCTTAAGATTATCCAAATCTACATAAGCAATTTTGGCAATATCTTATTATGATTATTAAGGTCTAAATTGTCTCCCTTTTTTACCACCAAATTAGAATTGTGAATATGATGACTAGTTTCTTTCTCTTTACAAGTAGTCTGGATGGCTTAAACTTCTGCAATAGGCATGCCTATGTGTATATGCGTGTATGGTTATCTTATTAAAGGTAGCAGCAATAAACTGAAACTTGAAATGGTTCACATAATACTTTAAGGCAAAAGTTTTAAAAATAAAAAATAAACAATTAACAATGTAAATCTTAATCAGAATAAGCCAAACAATAGCATGATTAATCTTATGAATACAAACATCATAACATCATTCCTTAGAAAAAGGAGGGTAATCCTTTCTCTATTTTGAAAAGTGATGGGTTTAGAAATGATGCTTCTGGCAATCAAATGATAAAAAAAATTCATAACATCATTAATTACAATAATGATTTCATGCAATTCAGACATTATGTATTATTATCCCATGTTAACAAACAAATGCAACAATAATATGCTCTGCCACTATGTAACATAAATAAATATATGATTAGTCATTCAAATATAAATAAACACGGAATCCTTATTCACAAATTCATTAATTTCAAAAAGGTAAAAAAATATTTAACAATTAACATTGATAAAGAGCTATTTCCAAATCCACATTAGGGTTGACACTCTGTCCACAATCATAGGTAATATCTGCTTGCAAAAATCTAGTTTTTTTAGTCACAAGATCTATTTCTACCTGAGAAATAATCTCCATTATTTAGGGTAACATTATATGTTACTTTGGTTCAGTTACTTCAGTAATATGGATTGTGTGACAATATCACATAAGTACTTAACATTCAAGGGGAGTAACTTCCAATGAACATGAGAAAATACCATTTTGATTTGCGATAGGCATAAGAAACAAACTAACCTCACTCACTACAGCACCATAATTAAGGTAACTCTTTGAATTATTATTGGGCACATAAAATGAAGATGCTGATAAGTTCACAACTTGCATGTATGCCTGTACATTAATAAATTGTCAGTAACATGGTAATTAAATATTTTTTGCATGTGCGCTAGGAAAATAAGCAAAAATTGTCTACCGTGAACTCCATTTCCACAGTTTACTATCATAATATTTTCTTAATTAAAAGGGATCAATTATGTTATAAATTGTGAGCATGCTAAGTGTCATCTTCCACATACTAAAAGACCCTAACAGGAAAAAGCTTGAGGCAATATATCTCATGCGCAACTATAAATACTAAGATACATACATTAATACGAATTCAAGGCAATATATCTCATGCACAATTATAAATACTAAGATACATGCATCAATACGAATTCAAAAACATAAGTTTATAAACCTTTCAGTAAGAAGCAGTGAAATTTAAACATAAATAGTTTGTCCATATGGGTCATAAAAAGAGAAAACAGTTAAACTACCAATTCCTTTTCATGTTACTTGCATGATTATGAAGAAAACAAGTTTTATCTTCTAGGAATAGTGTTTTGAATATATTCTTTACAAAGATGCAACCTTTGTAAAGAAAATTGATGAACAAAAAGTGTGCCATTGAGGTTACAGAATTAATTTCTGTTTTGACCTACAATTTCAGATATGATATCCACACTAGTGTACATAGAACATAACATAAACTGCAATGCTGCATAAAAGTATTAACAGTTAGCACATGATGCAAAAGAAAAAACCATGCACTCTTAACAGTAGACTATAGTAATTAAAAGAGTAATTACTTCCTCCTTAAGAGGAAAATCTGTCAATGTTTAAAGTAGAGCTCTTTTATTTTATATTAGCTACCTGATGAATAAGTGTCTCCCACTTGATAGAGCCATTTCCTCCTGCAGCTTTTCCTTGAGAGGCTTTAACCTCCTAACCAAGATGTTGCAATTAAGGCTAACTGCTTTACAGCTTGACTCTGATGTAGTGCTCCTAGCAGTTAACCCCCCTTGAATCAAACTCACGGTATCAGATTGTACAGCCCTTACTTCGTCCAAGAAACCTCCAGTTTCATCACATTGAATTGCACTAAAGCAAATGCAGCCATCTGTTTCACTTTTGTCCAGAGACCCTAACCTAACTCAATTCCTCCAACTTCAACAACAACAAATCCATCTAATAGAAAACTTACTTTTCCTAGAGTCGGTCTTAGATCCGTTTCATACACAACTGGCACTCAAAAAATACCTTTTTTTTCCAAGTGTTAATCATGTTAAACTTTTTCACCATTTGAGTTCTCTGGTATAGTTTTTTTTTTTAAACTTTAGGGTATCCAGATAATCCTCATATAGGCAAATAAAAAGAAAGGTAAAAAGACAAATATAATTGCAAGACAACATCTCATTGATATCAGATTCATTTTACAATGCCAAGTATCTAGTTTATCATACATCAAAAGTGTTTTCTGACAGAGTGAGTTCTAAGCCACTATACATTGAGCCTTTACATATAATTCTATCAATTACAACCCATGGCCCCCAAAAAAAGAAAACGACCAAATTTATTTACACACATTACTAATAGACTAGACCACTACGTTGAAAGCCAATGACACTGTCAAAGGCCAAGTCCAGCACCCAAAAAAGGATAATCCCCAACTACTACGACTTCTCCATCTTCACCACCTTCAACACATCAGCATTGGGAGCATCAACAACAAACTTGATAGCTTCTTCAAGGTTTCTCTTTGCAGGCATGATCTTAACCTTGGCAGAAGGTTCAGCAAATCCAAGACAAACAACATCATCAAGCACTTGGGAGGGAAATTCCTACAAGAAACAACACACAGTTATAAACTTCTACTTAGTAGTATAAATGAATACTCAATTAAAATGTAAGGGTGTGAAGAGCTCAACAGTAACTGAATCATCTTCAGATTCATCATAGCCCAAATTGTAAACCTTAGGAAATGGTGGATTGAACAGGGCCTTCATCCATTACATAGGTGAAATGAATTATATAAACTAATTATTAAACTTTTATTTTAAAAAATTAGATACAAAACAGAAGCAAACACTTTAAAAAAATCATGATGAAGGTGAGGAAAAAAAATTACAAAGCAACAACAACCTTTGTAGGAGTCATTTCAGCCCTAGGAAGTTGAAACGTGGCAATAACGGTGTCATCATCACACACACGTTTGACCTTGTATGTTCCATCAGATTGGCTTGTTGAAACAGATTTGGTCTCAATTTTGAATAAGAGTTTATTCCCTACTAGAGAATTGAACACATAAAGGTAGCTAACAACACCTCCACCCTAAAATAATCAAAGATAAAATAAATAACAATGTATAAGATATAAATCACACACCATATATATAAAAATTTTCAAAGATATTAGTCTATAAAGAACTAACCCTTTTTGCTTCAGTTATCATGTCAGCACATGTTCTCTTGAATAGGAGGTGTCCATCACGATCAAAAAGCACTAATACAACAGTGGCAGTAGCATCTTCAACTTCAATTTTGACCCTATACCTAGAACACCAAGAAGAAGTGGTCATGATGGCTTCAACTATAGCTTAAAGGACAAAAAGAATAAACAAAAACATATGAATTAATTTCTAGAGACCTCGGGATGACATTAAACACATGGGTAAAGCAGACAACATAATAATATATTCCTAAATCAAGAATGACAGCCCGCCCACACTTGTGTGCTATGTACCACCACCAATTCACTATCTTCAACAATTCCTTTCACAGTGGCCATAATAATGAAATATTCATCCTTTAAAAATAAACATAGATATCATAATCAATTACCAACTAACAAAATATTAAAGCAAAATCCAAGTAGATGGCACACACTCAGAATGAAAATGTGTGATAAATGTAGCATACTCAACCTAGTTTGCTAAGTAAGTGCAGAATAAACAAAATGGACACCAACCTCTTTAACCTCAATTAACTGCTCCAAAAACTTTCTAGGATGCAGCCTCATAAAGTCATCATCTAGAGATACCTATTGGCCATTAGGAAGAAAATTTAGTGCTTGAGAACCAACCAAGTTGACAGCAGCAAGGCTACAAAAAATCCAATAAAAAAAGGCATCAATTAACAAATGAGACCAAAACAAAAAACAACAAGTAAATGACTACTAACCGACTAAGGAGATCAATAGCCTCAGAAATATCAAGGTTGAAAATCAACTTCGTTGCATGCATAGCATTTTGTATGACCACCTTTCCTGTTCAAGGGTGAAATATTTGTCAATCAGTATTTTTTAAACTAAGGAGCACACCAACTAAAACTAATGTGTACATGTGTAGCATGATAGTGCAAACCTTTAAATGTCTTGACCTTTGCAAACTGAACAACTACTATAGGTTGGTCTATATCACCATTAGCAATAAATGCATTCAGAGAATCCACGTACTCCTCAAATAAAGCACAATCAAGCTTTCCACTATAACATACAAATGGAAAGTGGTTAAGAAAGTGGATACACTGAAGTATAAGTGTGTATCAAGAAACTTTTCAACAAATAGTATTTACTGAGTTTGCTATCCTATTAATTGAATCTATTAAAGCCCATAACCTGTCATCAATCAGTTCCACAACAATCATCTTAGTCATCTTTCCCTCTCTTTCGTATTCTTTCTCAGTTGAGACCCCAGTAAGTTGGCCAATGACATCTATACCAACAATGGAGCTACAATCAGTAATAAGAGAAGGACATCTATAAGGTAGCTAGCAATATAGTGGCTTTAAAGCATGTACAGTAGCAATATTATGGCTATACCTATAAAGTAGTCAGATTCCCCATCAATTTGAGACACGTCCTCAAAGGGTACCAAGGCTAGTCCATTAACTAGAATTAGTACAGATGGACTTGGGTTCACCTCGTTCCTAAACTGGAAAACCAATCGAAAGTTATGCCTAGTTGTCCTAAAAGATCCTGAATTAAGGGCAACTGGTGTGGTGTGGAATACGATTAAAAATTAATATTAAAAATAATTGCCAAGTTCCACCAAAATTATAAAAACCTTGCAACCAATTGTAGTAAGTAAGGGTCGATCCACAGAGAACCAATTTAATTAACACTATCAATCTAATTCCTAAATTAAACTCTGATGAAAAATGAACAGTAAAATTAAAAAGGGAGATTTTGTTAATTAAAACTAATAAAAGAAATTAAATTTAAACCAAAACAGTAAACACAAATTGAATTATCAAGTTAAAGATATTGGTTAAGAGATGGAATCCACTACTAGATTTATATGATTATGCTAACTTACATACTCTTTATACCAACATGATCAATTATGTTCTTATGTAATTGTGAGATAAATCTCTTGTTTTCCTTAAGTTTCACTTAATTCAGCAACCGCTCTAATCAAACCCTAACCATTAGTTATTTGTAAAACAACCGCTCTTACACCTACCTAATGATTGCATTAAGAATTAGAAAATCAATCACACTAAAATCTATTCACACACCAGGATTAAATTACTTAGATCATATGTTTCACTAGTTTTACCACCGCAACCACGCATAGCAATCCTAGTTTTACCACTCTCGAAATTTGGCAAGAATATAAAAACCTTTATATTGATTTAAGAACAGAAACATATGAATAAAAACATAATTGTATTGATATAAAGAAATATGCAAGAATCACATAATCAAAACTAGAGTTTCATCCTCCCTTAACCAATCAAGAAGTTTAGCCACACATGACAAATTCAAAAACAAAAGAAGAATTAAAAGAAAACATTGTTCAGAACAAAAGAAGAAAAGAAAAACTAAAGATCAAACTAGTTTCCAAGGCTTGAGAGTGATTGATCTTTGATCGCTCGAATCCGAGTCTCCAATCCTCAATCGAATCCTTCCTCTTCTTGGTCTTCGTGTTTCTCTCAGTTTCCTTGACGGCTCTCTCTGTCCAGATAGGGTTTAAGGGCTCTAAGCAATCATATTTATAGGTTTTGGAACCTAATTTAGCATTAAAACACGAAATTAAACTTCTGAGCCGATGACACGGGCCGTGTCATGTTACACGGCCCAACCCGTGTCTGATTCTGATGTCAAATCTCCAGCTATTCCAAAGTCAGAGAAGAACACGGCCCACCCGTGTCATATGACACGGGCCGTGTTCTCGGTTAAGGCTTGAAATTGACTCTTCCTCGTGAAGTCAGAGAAATACACGGCCTACCCCGTGTCATTTGACACGGGCCGTGTTGTCCAAATCTTCCAGTCTTCAAAGTCAGAATAGTATACGGCCTACCCCGTGTACTTTGACACGGGCCGTGTTGTCCACTTTCTTCAAATCGAACCTTGATTCTTCATGAATGCCCTTCTTCCTTTGCTTCTAGGGGTTGATACTGATTCCCTTAAGTCTCTTAACTCCCTTCTCAATAGTTCAATACCAATGGACTCCATCACTCATAGATCTCCTGAAAATCACAATACGTTTATAAGTGTTTATAACCACATTTAAGCAAAGTTTCACAATAAACATCCCAAAGACAATTCCAAATCAGAAACTTAGCTAAATGACAATACTTAAGCAAATGTGGAATCCAATTAGAACAAACAAAGAACATTTAAGAGCTGAAATTATTAACAGATCAAATACCCCCACACTTAACCTTTTGCACTCCTGGGCAAAACATAACATGAAGCACATGCTTCCCAATAAGTAATAAAAGTACTGAACAATGAACAAAGATCTACACACATCAGTCCTTTCAAGGAATCTAAGCATTCAGGAATTTTCTCTCTCAACAATCCAAATCAGTAAGCCAAGTCAATCCAATATTAGGGTTAAGTCAACATGATAAATCCTCACTGATGTACTCTCTTTCACTCAAGTATTTTGGGCTTGTATTTACTCTCAACCAACTCGTGAAACATGCCCTATCATAAGCTTGACAAGCCTCTACTTCTCCACTACCTAAATCACATGCACACAAAGATCAAAAGGTCTTTAATCAGGTTGTAATGGGGTCAAGGTCAAGGTGAGATATATCAAGGATAAACAAAGTTAAACCATCGGAAATAGAAGAGCAAAGGGGAATATAAAAAATCAAACACTTTTGCACAATTATCCCAACACTTTTCAATCCATCTTCATCTTTTGCTTGGCTTTCTCCATTCATCAACTAACTTATCAATCTTTTTTTTTCATTTCTATTTTTTTTTATCAAAACAGTGTAATCACCCCCACACTTATTCAAACACAATTCCTAACATAATTATTAAGCTCTTCTATTCCCTAAGGTAGGGTAGCAATAGTTTTTCACTATTAGGCTTGTATTGAGCTATAATAAAAAGAAAGGAAATCATTCAGGCTCAAAGGGGTGAAACAATGGATCAAAATTCAAGGATAGCTATTTGGCCAGTGGCTGAAAGAAAGAAATGCCTTTATCATCTCAAAAATGTGCAGTGATCATTTGTAATTTAAAAGAGAGTCAAATCAAGTTCTGAAAAGCATATAATCACAAGTGAAATCACACAACAAAGAACAGAAATGACTTAAAATTAGTCATTCACATCAAGGCCCAAAAACTCACTAGGTCCCAATTTTATCATATTCTCAAAACCCTTTCAATTGTCAAAACCTCTCAGTGCAAGTTTAGAATCAAGAAAGTTAACTCTTTTAGGATTAAAAACCTGTCAATAAAAATCAATCACTTGCTCATTGCTCAACATACTCTAAAAACCAGTTAGAAAGACATGCACCAGATATGCCATTAAAAACAGAATGTGCAATTAAAGTCAAACCCAAACTTCCCCCCACACTTAAAATAGACAGTGTCCTCAATGTCAAAGCATACACAACATATAAAAGGAATCCAAATTAATAAGCAAAGTATATGCGAAGAATTGAGTCTGGCATCAGGAAACTCAGTCAAATACAAAAGAGAAACCAATAGCAATAGTAACCAAAACAATGTCCATTAAGCCAGCAAAATGAATATCACAGCCTCAAAAGAAAATGAAAATACATCAAGATGGGGGAGGGGGATATGAAAAACACTGAAGCAGAAGATCAAGCTTGCCATCAATGGTATCTATCCTCTGATTGCGCGCAACTTCCAGAGCCTGAAAACGATCCTCTAAGCGCTGGAAGCGAGCAGCATGGTCCAGCTCCAAGCAGTCAATACAGGCTAAAATAGCATCATAGGAAGCTGCGCCAGGTTGAGTGGAAGGGCACGCAGTATCAGCAAACTCGGGAGGAGGGGAGACGACAATATCCTCATGCGGCTCAGGGGCCGGATTAGCCCTAGGCAAGGCAGCTCCATCAGCGCCAAGCAAGACGAGAACACCATTTAGACGAGTGTAGAGCTTCATAGATACCAAAATGGCCCCGTCAATAGCATTGGGACCCTGGACTGGTGCCTCCTCCAACAGATGCAAATAATCAAAATGATCAGCAATGGCAGTCACATACCCCCTATCACAATGCGGCCAGCTAGAGTGGTCCCTACGTGGTGAAACTGATTACAGAGCCAATACCCTCCATTAACAGGAACTCCCTCAAGCATGCAATGCAAGAAAAATAACTCAGAATGGCTAATCGTCCCTTGACTTTTCCCCCTACCACAAAGAGTATTAGCTAACCATTTCTGAATATAGCGATGGGCAGGGGACCTTAGCCTAGAAGCTTTAGACATCTTAGGATCATAGCCATCAGACCAAGGAACAGTGAGGGCAGACCACACACGATCAGCATTAAAATCACGGGGTAACATATTTTCCCCCTCAGGAAAACCAAAAACAGCTCTAAACATATGAATATCAACAGAATGAGAATTACCGAGCAACCTAAAGGTGATTTCACCAGGCCATCTAGTTTGATCAAACAGAGGATAAAGCTTACGATTAAAACTAGAAATAAACTCCCTAGTTAACTCAGTGAAAGTAGGTCTCTGTAACAGTGCAAAATCAACCCAACCAATCCTACCCAATAAAGCAAATACCTCATCATATAACCCTATAGCCCTAAGGGTATCTACGTCTAAAAAGCGAGTGGGAACCACTACCTTTTTGTCAATAGGGTTGACTGGCACCTGAGGGGGTGAGGGCTCACGCGGGGGTGATGGAGACCGAGTACGCCTAGAGCTGGTACGATGGGGATGGAGCGAATAGGAAGCAACGGTGGTCTTGACGCGCTTATTGGGACCCATCACCGAAAGAAGCAGAAGAAATGAAGAAAAAGAAAAGAAAATGGAAAGGTACCATGAATGTGGAAAGAAAATGCGTGGTGGAAGGCGCGTGGTGGAAAGAAGAGAAGGGTGGTGGCTAGGTGGGCAGATAGGGAAGGGACAATGGTGGCAAAATTGGAAGGAGAAAGAAAGAAGGAAGAGAAATTGAAGGGAAAAATGGTGGAGAATGGAGAATAGAGTGGTGGGTGAGGAAGATTTGGGAGGGAGGAGAAGGATGGTGGCTGCGCAGAGAAGAGGGAGAAAAGGGGAACTTGGGGAAGAAAGCCCTAAACAGGGTATAAATGGTGTGCTGCCACGAGTACACGGGCTGTGTCATATGACACGGCCCAACCCGTGTACCTTTCTAGAAAGCAGGTGAGCTGCTGCGCAAAGCAACACGGGCCGTGTCATATGACACGGCCCACCCCGTGTACTCTTCTGGAATCACCATAACTCTGGTCCCTTCGAAAACACGGGCCGTGTCATATGACACGACCCAACCCGTGTATTTTTCTATAGGAGTTAGGATGCTGTAATGAGAACACGGGCCGTGTCATATGACACGGCCCTACCTGTGTAATCTGCTGACTTACAAAAACACTCGAAACTGTTCCTCAGGACTGCATGCACTCAACAAACATGAACTCAAGCAATCAAACTAAAACTGAGCAAGTCAAAACACAAATATCAGCAAGGAGATAGGTATCATCAAGCAAGAAACACTTAAAAATAGGCTAAACTAAGAAACTAAACAACGCAAAACAGAAAGGAAAAAGAAAGCAAATCTGATTGGGTTGCCTCCCAATAAGCGCTTGGTTTATTGTCCTCAGCCAGACATTGTAATGCTCCTCAGGATCCTTCATAAGATGGACGGAGAAGAGGCATGTCTTCAACTTCTGCGTTCTCCAAAAGTTCATGGTAAGGCTTGAGACAGTGCCCATTGACCTTGAATGTCTTCCCAGAGGCCTCGTTCATGATCTCTACTGCACCAGAAGGAGAAACAGTAATTACTACAAATGGGCCAATCCATTTAGAACGTAACTTACCTGGGAATAATTTGAGTCTGGATTGGTACAGCAACACTCTTTGGCCTTGGTGAAAGCTTTTCTTAGAGATCATTTGATCATGAAATGCTTTGGTTTTGGCCTTGTAAATGAGGGCACTCTCAAAGGCCTCATTCCTCAATTCTTCCAACTCCTGAATTTGGAGTTTTCTCTGCTTGCCAGCACCTTCCAAATGCAAGTTAACTTGCTTGATAGCCCAGTAAGATCGATGTTCCAGCTCTACTGGCAAGTGGCAGGACTTCCCATAAACCAATCGAAATGGGGACATGCCAATAGGGGTCTTGTATGCAGTCCGATAAGCCCACAAGGCATCAGCAAGTCTAGTACTCCAATCCTTACGCATGGGATTCACAGTTTTTTCAGGGATAGACTTGATCTCCCGATTGGATACCTCAGTCTGGCCATTCATCTGAGGATGATAAGGAGTAGAGATCCGGTGCACCACCCCATATTTCTTCAATAGGGCTTCAAAGATTCTGTTGCAAAAATGTGTTCCTTGGTCACTAATGATGGCTCTGGGAGTGCCAAACCTGGAAAAAAAAAAGGACTTCACAAAATCCACAACAGTCTTAGAATCATCAGATTTAGTGGCTTTAGCTTCCACCCATTTTGAAACATAATCTACAGCTAAAAGAATATAGGAGAAACCAAAAGAAGGAGGAAATGGTCGCATGAAGTCAATGCCCCAAACATCGAAGACTTCCACAAAGGTTATTGGAGTTTGAGGCATTTGATTTTGTGGACCAATATTACTTGTTCTTTGACAGCGGTCACATGACTTACAGAAATTATAAGCATCCTTAAAGATTGTAGGCCAGTAAAAACCACTGTCAAGTACTTTGTTGGCTGTCCTCTTCATGCCGAAATGTCCTCCACAGGCATAGGTATGGCAAAAAGAGAGAACGGAGTGAGTCTCTGAATCCGGGATACATCTCTAAATCACTTGATCCGCGCAATGCTTCCAAAGGTAAGGATCATCCCAAATATAGTACTTGCAATCACTCCTCAGCTTATCTCGCTGTGCCTTGTTCAGGCCTGCTGGAAAGTCCTTGGTGGCCAAATAATTGGCAATATCAGCATACCACGGAATAGTGGTTGCGATAGTCATTAATTGCTCATCCGGAAAGCTCTCTGGAATAGGTATGTCTTCCTCTTCAGTCACCAATATGCTCAAATGGTCTGCCACCAAGTTTTCACTCCCTTTTTTATCTTTAATCTCCAAGTCGAACTCTTGGAGCAACAGAATCCATCAGAGCAATCTTGGCTTCGCCTCCTTCTTTGCCAGTAAGTACTTCAATGCTGCATGATCAGAAAAAATAATTACTTTAGAGCCAATTAAATATGATCGAAATTTCTCTAAAGCAAAAACAGCAGCAAGAAGTTCTTTCTCAGTTGTAGAATAATTCAGTTGAGCATCATTTAGGGTCCTTGATGCATAGTAAATAGCATAAGGAACCCTATCAACTCGCTGTCCTAAGACAGCCCCTACCGCAAAGTCACTCGCATCACACATTAATTCGAACGGAAGCTCCCAATTTGGTGGCCTAATGATAGGTGCCTCAGTCATCAACTCCTTAAGTGTAATGAAAGCCTTCATACACTTCTCATTAAATTGAAATGGCACATCTTTTTGGAGAAGTGTGCAGAGGGGTGCTGATATCTTGGAGAAGTCTTTGATGAAGCGCCGATAGAAACCTGCATGACCAAGAAAAGAACGAATGTCCCGCACACTGGTGGGCGGGGGTAATGAACGCACAAGTTCTACCTTAGCTTTATCAACTTCAATGCCCCTAGCAAAGATTACATGACCTAACACAATACCTTCTTCTACCATGAAATGACATTTTTTCCAATTTAAAACAAGGTTAGTGTCAATGCATCTCTTTAAAACCAAAGTCAAATGTTCCAAGCACTTCTCAAAACCATTCCCAAATACACTAAAATCATCCATAAAGACCTCAATGATGTTTTCTATGTAATCAGAAAAAAGACTCACCAT
Source organism: Ormosia semicastrata (assembly GCA_029884595.1). Lineage (NCBI taxonomy): Eukaryota > Viridiplantae > Streptophyta > Magnoliopsida > Fabales > Fabaceae > Ormosia > Ormosia semicastrata. Next base: position 16,076,555 of record JAQQTO010000042.1, on the reverse strand, counting down.
ACATCTCTGAAAGGTCCCGGGCGCATTGCAAAGTCCAAAAGGTATTTGCCTATAAGCAAAGGTGCCAAAAGGACAAGTGAAAGTGGTCTTGTCGTGATCTTCCGGAGCGATAGCAATCTGGTTATAACCTGAAAATCCATCTAAGAAACAATAATGAGAATGACCAGCTAACCTCTCTAACATTTGATCAATAAAGGGTAAAGGGAAGTGGTCTTTTCTGGTGGCAGCATTCAATTTTCTATAGTCTATACAAACACGCCACCCTGTTTGTAATCTAGTGGGAATAAGCTCATTCTCAGCATTTCTTACCACAGTAATGCCAGATTTCTTTAGTACTACCTAGACCGGGCTTACCCACTTGCTATCAGAAATGGGGTAGATGACCCCCACACTTAGGAGTTTCAGTATCTCCTTCTTCACAACATCCATCATCGAGGGATTCAACCTCCTCTGTGGTTCTCTCACTAGCTTAGCCCCCTCCTCCATTAAGATTCGATGCATACAAATGGAGGGGCTAATACCTTTGATATCCGCAATAGTCCACTCGATGGCTGTCTTGTGTTCTTTCAACACAGAAATCAAGCTCCCCTCTTGCTCTTTGGTGAGGGATTTAGCAGTTATTACCAGAAGTGTCTCCTTCTCACCCAGAAAAATATATTTCAAATGGGAGGGCAATTCCTTCAATTCCAGCTTTGGTGCCTGCACAACAGAAGGTTTAGGTACATCAGTGGTCAAAGGTAACTCAACATACGATACCTCATGCCCTTCTGAGGTGGAAGAGAGTGTATGCAAGGTTGCCACCACTTCATTAATCTCCTCACTCCATGGCTCTCCTTGGTCATCCTTCTTTGAATCCTGAAAATCAAAATTGCGAGTCATAATTGTATCAAGAACATCAAATTGATCAGACTCAAAAATAGTAGAAATTAAAGATTCAAAAACATCAAAAGAATCAATAACATAAGCAGAGTGCACATCACTCAGGTATCTCATGGCCTCGAAGATGTTAAATCTAATCAACTCTCCATCAAATTCCATAGTCAATGATCCCGAATGCACATCAATTTTAGTTCGGGCAGTCTTGAGGAAAGGCCTCTTCAACAAAATAGAAGCAGACTTGGGAGATTTGTCCTCCTCTATGTCCAGCACATAAAAATCTGCCGGAAACACCAGTTTATTTACCTGCACCAAAACATCTTCAACAACCCCCTTAGGGTAAGCGTTAGACCTGTCTGCCAGTTGAATGATAACTCCAGTAGGTTCTAAAGGTTCTAGATGTAAAGATGCATAAATAAAAAATGGCATGACATTAATAGATGCACCTAAATCTAACATGGCCCTCTCAAACCTAGCATTACCGATAGTGCATGGTATAGTGAATGTGCCAGGATCTTTACATTTAGTTGGGAGTTTCTTATTAAAAATAGTTGAAACATTTGCTCCCACTTGGACCCGTTCATTACCTTTCAATTTCCTTTTGTTAGTGCATAACTCTTTTAAGAATTTAGCATATCTATGCACTTGCTTTATGGCATCTAACAGAGGAATGTTAACTTCAACTTTCCTAAAAGTCTCTAAGATCTCTTTATCCGCTTCTTCTTTCTTATTTTTAACCAACCTACTCAGAAAAAGGGCCTTAGTGACATATTTAGGAAGTGGGTCAGAAACACTTACCTTAGGGGTCTTAGAATGGATCCCCTCATCATCTACCTCCTTAGGATTTTGAGCTTTGTCTTCAGTGACTGGGGAAGATGTGGGTCCGTCAAGCGTCTTCCCACTTCACAAGGTGACAGCACTAGCATTTTCTATTGGGTTCACCTCTGGCTGCGAGGGAAGTTTCCCTGAAATCTGACTATGTACCTTGTTGATCTCAGTAGCTAACTATCCCACTTGGTTCTGTAAAGTGCTGATAGTGGCCCTTGTTTCTTGCTGAAACTGAATATTACTAGTGGCCATTTGCCTCACTAGTTCTTCCAACGAAGGCTCAGGTTGCCTAAGAACTTGAACTTGTGGTTGCCTCGGAGGAAAGAGTGCTTGTCTTTGCTGAAACCCTGGAGGCCCATAGGCTTGAGGTTGAGCTTGAGCTTGGGGCTGCTTTGCATAGCTAAAGTTTGGATGATCTCTTCACCCCGGATTATATGTGTTGGAGTAGGGGTTGTAATTTTTGGATGGACCAGAAAATCCCCCCACTGCCTTGGCCTCTTCATTTGTGTCCTCTTGCAAAGTGGGACACATATCAGTGGGATGTCTTGAAGAGCAACAAATCCCACATGCCTGCACCGGTGCTTTCCCATTATCCATCAGCTTCTGAACCATGGTAGTCAACTGGGTCATTTGATGCTGCAAACTAGTAGTATCAGCCTCTTTAACTGCTCTCACTCCTGTATCATTTCGAGTGAAGAATTGTTGAGTATTCGCAGCCATTCTAGATATCAAGTTTCTAGCTTCTCGAGGAGTCTTATCAACCAAGGCTCCTCCACTGGCAGCATCAATCATGTTGCGATCCATCACTAGCAAACCTTCATAAAAAATCTTTGTATCAAAAGTCGTTCACCGATTTGATCTTTGAGGGCGACTAGCACACAATCTCTTAAATCTCTCCCAGTACTCATGAAGTGATTCCCCATGTCTTTGTTGGATGCCGCAAATTTCTTTTCTAATGGTTGCGGCCTTTGATGCAGGGAAATATCTGTCTAAGAAAGCCCGAGCCATGTCCTGCCATGTCTGAATGGATCCGGGTGGCAAGTAGTACAGTCACTCCTTTGCAGAATCCTTCAGGGGAAATGGAAAAGCTCTCAGCTTGACTTGCTCCACTGAAATTCCCGCAGGCTTCATGCTAGAACATACAATATGGATTTCCTTCAGATGTTTGTTAGGATCTTCTCCGGCTAGTCCATTGAAATATGGCAAAAGATGAATTAGGCCAGATTTCAACCCAAATGCCTTCTCATTCTCAGGAATTTCTATGCACAGAGGTTGTTGGTCTAAGTCCGGAGCACCCAACATCCTTAATGTATTTTCTGCCATCACTTCTTCTTCAGGTGGCTCAGATATCTCAGATGCCGCAGAACTGGAAAGATCTATGTGACGGGCAGCTTCAACGTCGGCAGGTGTGAATTGTGAGCTAATTTGTTCAAAGTAATGCCTTAAATTACTCAATTGCTCGTTCACCTCTTCACCGGACATGAACACCTGCAAGATAGTTGAAGAGAACAATTGAAACTATTAAAATTAAAATAAAAACAGAGATAAAGTAGGAAACAAATTAATAGCGCAATGCGCCAAAATTTGGTGTGGTGTGGAATACGATTAAAAATTAATATTAAAAACAGTTGCCAAGTTCCACCAAAAATATAAAAACCTTGCAACCAATTGTAGTAAGCAAGGGTCGATCCACAAAGAACCAATTCAATTAACACTATCAATCCAATTCCTAAATTAAACTCTGATGAAAAATGAATAGTAAAATTAAAAAGGGGGGTTTTGTTAATTAAAACTAACAAAAGAAATTAAACTTAAACCAAAACAGTAAACACAAATTGAATTATCAAGTTAAAGATAAATCTCTTGTTTTCCTTAAGTTTCACTTAATTCAGCAACCGCTCTAATCAAACCCTAACCATTAGTTATTTGTAAAGCAACTGCTCTTACACCTACCTAATGATTGCATTAAGAATTAGAAAACTAATCACACTAAGATCTAATCACACACCAGGATTAAATTACTTAGATCATATGTTTCACTAGTTTTACCACCACAACCACGCATAGCAATCCTAGTTTTACCACTCTCGAAATTTGGCAAGAATATAAAAACCTTTATATTGATTTAAGAACAGAAACATATGAATAAAAACATAATGGTATTGATATAAAGAAATATGCAAGAAACATATAATCAAAACTAGAGTTTCATCCTCCCTTAACTAATCAAGAAGTTTAGCCACACATGGCAAATTCAAAAACAGAAGAAGAATTAAAAGAAAACATTGTTCAGAACAAAAGAAGAAAAGAAAAACTAAAGATCAAACTAGTTTCCAAGGCTTGAGAGTGATTGATCTTTGATCGCTCGAATCCGAGTCTCCAATCCTCAATCGAATCCTTCCTCTTCTTGGTCTTCATGTTTTTCTCAGTTTCCTTGATGGCTCTCTCTGTCCAGATAGGGTTTAAGGGCTCTAAGCAATCCTATTTATAGGTTTTGGAACCTAATTTAGCATTAAAACACGAAATTAAACTTCTGAGCCGATGACACGAGCCGTGTCATGTTACACGGCCCAACCCGTGTCTGATTCTGATGTCAAATCTCTAGCTATTCCAAAGTCAGAGAAGAATACGGCCCACCCCGTGTCATATGACACGGGCCGTGTTCTCGGTCAAGGCTTGAAATTGACTCTTCCTTGTGAAGTCAGAGAAATACATGGCCTACCCCGTGTCATTTGACACGGGCCGTGTTGTTCAAATCTTCCAGTCTTCAAAGTCAGAAGAGTACACGACCTACCCCGTGTACTTTGACACGGGCCGTGTTGTCTACTTTCTTCAAATCCAACCTTGATTCTTCATGAATGCCCTTCTTCCTTTGCTTCTAGGGGTTGATACTGATTCCCTTAAGTCTCTTAACTCCCTTCTCAATAGTTCAATACCAATGGACTCCATCACTCATAGATCTCCTGAAAATCACAATACGTTTATGAGTGTTTATAACTACATTTAAGCAAAGTTTCACAATAAACATCCCAAAGACAATTCGAAATCAGAAACTTAACTAAATGACAATAATTAAGTACATGTGGAATCCAATTAGATCAAACAAAGAACATTTAAGAGCTGAAATTATTAATAGATCAGCAACATTGAAGTATATCATTTCATACACATTCCCCTCAGTCAGCAGTGGTTGGAACATATACACTATAGTCTTCCTTACTGATGCTTGGATCCTTCCCCCTGACCTAATAACCAATTAGAACATGAAAAAATACATAAAAATAATTAATATAATGAGTGAAGCCACATCAAATGTAAAGTTTAAATACGTGATAAAAGAGACAGGGTAAAAATATACTACTTCAAAGTATCCTTACAAATTCATCAACCAAGACCATCTCAATGGAACTTGGTACAGTAGGATTGCTAAAGCTAAGAACAATCCACAATCGAGTCACCCTGACCTTCACCCTTCATACCTCACGCTCAGGCTAGATCTTGCTCAAAGGGTCAAACTGGGGAGCCATAGCAATAAAGAAACTGAAATTCAGAATAGCTATCACACTCTTTTACTGAATATAAGAGAGAAAACAGATGGCATAACCAAGAAGCCATAACAACCCCTATATATAGCAGCAAAAGATTGAAATTCAAATGAAGTTATGGAGGGAAATCAACTGCCAATAACTGATTAACAATTGAGATAGAAGCACAGACTCAAGTTATACCTTATGATCTTTAATCTATCTACTCTAATATGAAATAAGGAGTAGCTCTTTCAGTCCCAGTTGAGTCCCAACTGAAAAAACGTAGTACACTCAGCAACAGGAATGAATAGTTCCCAAGTGAAAGAGTTTTCCACGGAGCTCTAAATACATAGGTCAGACTCCCCTAACTAAATCACCTATTGCTTCCTCAATACGCATCAGTTTCCTCCAATTTCAAAACCCCCCAAAGCAATGACCAAAGATGAAGTCAAATTTCATGATAACAACCTACAACCTACATGTATGACCCTTTCTTTTATTTCTTCTTTTTAAGTGCTTGAAAGGGCACCGAACACTCCCAACACAGAAATCCAAAGATAAAATAAAGCAAAAAAAACTTTGATGAAGAAAACAACAAAATTTTTTTGTTAGAACTTGCAACGCAACATCAATAAAACTCAAATGACAAAGAAAAGTAACATGAAAGTTATAGGAAAAGAAGGTTGAGATTTTTTTCTCAAATATTTATTTAAAAGAATTTATTTATTTGAGATCTTGAAGAGAGCATGAAAATATATTTTTTGAATTCTAAAAAAAACTAAAGCATTTGAGAGGAAAAGAGTCAAAGATGGTTTCATATTGAGGCCAACTTGATGCACTTGGATAACTTACTGAAAAGTGTGCTTCTCTTTCTTGTTAGTGTCGCCTTTGAGAGGAAAAGATTCAAACACAGTTTCGTATGGAGGACAACTTGCTTCACTTTAACAACTTGCTGAAAAGTGTACTTCTCTTTCTTATCAGTATCCTACATGTAAAAGCTTGCCTCACCTTTTTTTTTAAAGTACTTGAAGCCATTCCACTGTTAATTTCTTAAAAATTGTATTCAACCAAAGCAAAGTGCCCCTTATACGTGTCACATGGAGTAGGTTTTAAAAATGACCAAATTTAACAAAATCAATAACAATTTCTGAAATTGATAAAGAGAAAGGAGAGATTGACGTGTGGCAACCAACAGGGAATTGAACAGTTAAAGTAACCCCCTATAGATGTATCGTATATTGATTTTGCTTGTTGGAGCCCCTCATTGGTTTCTTTCATTTACAATTTTTTGTGGGGACCCTTATAATATACTCTATTAATTAAAACCATGGCTTAGATATTCCAGAGGGTAACCTTTGGATATCTTTGCATTTTCTCCTTTCTTCCTAGTTTCCTATTGATTTCCATTTTGTAAGGAGGTTTACCTCTATTTCCACTTATTTTCTACCATAAAGAATACTGTACGGAGGTCTACCTCCCTTTAGTTCAATCTTAATTTCAGCTATCTATTAATTAGTGTCAGAGCTCTCGATCCTGAGAGCCTAAATGGTAGTGACCCGCATAAAAGGTGAAAGCTGTGCAGCACATGTTGGAGGGGTTGAGTCGCGAGATGCATGAAGGTCAACAACGAGTGGAGGAAATGATGGAGATGACATACCAAAACCAAGAAAGGCACAAAGGGCCTCAACATATTGGTCCAAGGGCAAATGCCTAAGTAAAAGGGAGTAATGGGGAAGGTGGTTTAACAATGGCAACCAAGTTACGAAGGAAGGATAGGTTTCAGAGGTTGGAGGTACAATACTTAATTGGAGAAGATCCTTATTGCTGGGTTAACAATGTTGAATGTTATTTTCATGTAAACTAGATTCCAAAACCAAAAAAGATAACTATAGCAACCGTCTACTTGAAGGGAAAGGCCCGTAATTGGTCCCAAGGTTGGGATGGAAAAACACACGTATTTCTTGGGCAACAATAAGGATGCTCTCCTTTAACAATTTTGATTCTCATCATCAAAGAATCCCTTTGAAACTATGATAAGTCTCAAGCAGTTGGGTTCATTGAATGACTACATAGAGCAATTCAAATTACTCTCCACTTTTTTGAGGCATGCTAAGGAGGATGTTTTGAAGGTCGCCTTCATTTATAGCTTAAGGGAGGAGAAATGCAGAGGTGCACTTTTATAGGTAGTGATATGATGGCTTTGGTGCAGAGGGTGGAACAGAGGAATGAGACGTTAGGAAGGGGAAGCATGCACTCACCCTTGCAGAATGGGCCCAATATAGGATGGCCAGCCCTTAGCAACTGAACCCAGGGGATGATTGACCTACCTTTCAAATTGGGTTTGCAAGTGATGTTGGGTGGGTCCAACTAAGTGGGCCCATGCCATATATATATATAAAGGAATTGGAATCCTTGTTTCCTGTTTTGTTGCTTCATGGGAAACAAGTCAATATTGGCTATTAAAAAGCCAAGTCATGCAACCCTATGCATAAGTGACAAGATTGAAACACAATAGAGAGAAGCAGTGCCTCACCGTAGAGGAGAGAAAGTTTTTGTGAGTTGATCTTGTGTGTTCAGATTGGGTGGTCCTTTGTAGTCTGATCTGGATGATTTTTTAGTATGTTGTTCCTTACATCGTGAGCTTTTATTTGTACGGTCAGATTCTTATATCTCCATCTCTACTTGTTGGACTATTTATATCCATTTAGGGATTTTGAACTTTGTTACTTTGTTGATTTCCACTTTGTTGATAATGAGTAGGGGTCGTTATGATATCCTTATTTATTGGGAAACACTTTACTGTACTTATTGATTTTTATAATAGAAATTTTTCTAGACTAGGTCTCGTGATTTTTACTTCTCACATTGAGGCGATTTTCACGTTAAAATTATGTGTGTTCTTTTGTCTATTTACTTTTGTGCATTCTTGAATATATCTTTTTGTGGATATTTTTGGTTAGCTGTATATTTTGCACCTCACAGGTTCTTTCAAGCGGTAAAGATTTTATTCCCATTTGTGTGTTATTGCTTCCGGTGTGTACACACTCCTTCCTTTCCTAACAGCTGGCATCAGAGATATTTACTTGTTTATTTACTTGATTGAATGATGGAGCCTAATTACAGTAGAATGATTAGTTTGAATGGCACAAATTACCACAAGTGGAAAGGAAAGATAAAAGATTTATTATTTGTGAAAAAATTACATTCACCAGTATTTGCGTGAAAAGCCTGAGGCTAAATCTAATGAAGAATGGACTTTTGAGCATGAGATGGTTTGTGGCTTTATTTAACAATAGGTAAATGATAATGTTTTGAATCATATTGCTACTAATTCACATGTCAAAACTTTGTGAGAGAAACTTGAGACTTTGTATGTCGTTAAATATGGGAACAATAAAATGTATTTTTTAAGCAGGCTATGAACTTAAGTTACAAGGATGGTAGTTCTATCTCTAATCACTTGAGTGATTTTCAAGGATGCTTTGACCAGTTGTCCGACATGGGTGTGAAATTTGAAGATGAAAATTTAGAACTTTGGTTGCTTACTACTACTTGATTCTTAGGAAAATCTCAGAGTCACTTTGACTAGTTCTGCTCGTGGAGGTGTTGTGACCATGAATTATGTAAATACTATTGTTTTGAATGCAGAAGTCGGACGATGAACTTAACAAGCATCTTCTTCACATTCAGAGGTTTTGGTTACTGAAAACAGGGGGAGAAGCAGTGAGAGAGATCAGGGACAAGGCAATAGAGGCAGAAGCAAAAGTAGAAGCAAATCAAGGTCTAAATAAAAAAACCTTGAGTGTCACTATTATGGTAAGAAAGGGCATACCCAAAGGTTTTACTACCAATGGAAAAAGAAGAACAAGGGTAATAAGGAAAAATAACAAAAGAATGATAATGACAATGATGATCGTGTTGCCACCACTATTGGAGGAGATCTTGTGATTATCTGTAATGAGAATTTGATTAATGTTGCTTGTGATGAGAATAGCTAGGTTGTTGATAGTGGAGCCTATTTTTATATGACATTTAGGAATGATTTCTTCACATCTTATACTCCTGGTGATTATAGGGTTTTGAAGATGGGTAATGATGGTATGTCAAAGGTAATTGGCATTGGCAATGTTTGTTTGGAAACTAGTAATGAGACAAAGTTGATTTTGAAGAATGTCAAACACGCACCAGACATCTATTTGCATCTGATTTCTGCTAGTGTTCTTGATGATGATGGCTTATCAGACCATTTGTGTACCGCAAGTGCATGAGTCATTCAAGTAATATAGTGAAGAACAAAGTTTGTTCCCACGAGGATGTTGGCTTTCAAAGCTAAATATCAATCAATAGCTTAACTAATTCTATTCAAGAACATAAAAATAGAGAAAGTGTAAATAAACTAAATCTAAATTACAAAGTAATAACGATAATATTTAGAGTTTTAGAGAATCTTTCTTCACCTCCTATTTCAACTAATAACATGCTATCCTTACAAGTAACATCAATAAATTGTTAAGTTAGTTTGAGAATCAAATTTAGTTAAAAGCCTATATCTAGGTCAATTAACCATAGTTTCATTTATCGAAAACTCCTTAGTTAGATACAAAATCCACTCATGAACGATCTATTCTCAATCACCCACTATACATGGTTAAAATGTATATTTCTATCCAGTTAGCAAATCAACTTATCCAAGCCAATTGAATGAAATCGAACATGCATCAACCATACATTAAATCTAAAATCCAAATTCCTATGTTTAGGTTTATCAGATTTCAACAAATTACTCAAAAGCTGATCAAACAATCAAGAGCATTAAGAACCATATGATTGAATAAAACTAAACATCAATATATACTCAAAAGATTATAAAATCATTAATATCCATAGGAGGATTTAAAGTCATCCCTAAATACAGCTTAGCTAATCATTGAACACGAAAATATAACTACAAAAATCATGCTCAAGATAGATGAAAGAGAGAAAAGAGAAAGGAGAAGGAAGGAAGCTCATGATTTTGACTCTTTAATGCTTGAATCTCCTTCCATGAAGAAGATAGCCTCCAGTCTTGCTTCCCTAGGCTCTCTCAGCCTCCAAATAGTAAAACATAGTGCAGCTTCTCTAAACTAAGTAAAGTGTAACTATAAAATCTAATAAAATAATATTTATAGGCTCAGAAAAACAGGGCATGCCGCGGCATTAACATGCCTACGCCGCGGTGCGCATACAATTAGGTCACAGACATCGTGGCGTCCATTTCTTAGCGTCGCAACGCTCTAATCTAGGGTCTTTGTACTAATGCAGGGGAATACACCACCACCGCAGCATTGAATTATCCACGCTGCGGCGTTGCCTGCTGAGATACAAATTTGGCTTTCTCTTCCAATTCTGATCCAACTCCTCCATATTTTAGCTTGATTGGAGCCCTTCCTATAATAGAAAAATCATCAAATTAATAACAGATACAAATTCACTCAATCACTTATCAAATTAACACAATTTACTCAATATCACATAGGAAGGTATCCATATTAGAATATGACAAATATAAGCTTAAAACCTTCCAAATATGCATTATACACAAGAACTAAGTATTCTTTATAGTACAGAAATAGGGCAATAATAACTACATTCTATGAAGTTATCAATGACTATTTTAGCACCTTCGGTGGTGGACAGTGAAAACTCTCTAAGGGTTCTTTGGTTATGACACATGGAAAAAAAGTGTTCAAATTTGTACTGGACCAAGGCTTCATTCTATGTTGATGCTATTAATATAGCTGAGTGTGATAGTCAGTCAAAATTATGGCATAAGATATGTAGCCACATTAGTGAGAAATGACTTGATACTTTGGCCAAAAGGAATCTACTTTCAAGTTTGAAGGGTGCAAGTTTGGAAAAGTGTGCTAATTGTTTAAATGTATTCCATCCGAATTGTTCTTGGTTTGGCATTTACCTCCACTTGAGTTAGAGGGGGAGTTTGTTGTGTAGGTCCAACTAAGTGGGCCCATGCCATATATATATGTTGGACCCACACATTCTCACACCCTCCACTTAGTTGGACCCATATAACAAACTCCCCCTCCATGTTTCCTGTTTTGTTGCTTCGTGGGCAAAAGTTAATTTTGGCTATTAAAAAGCCAAGTCATGCAACCCTATGCATAAGTGACGAGATTGAAACACTATAGAGAGAAATAGCGCCGCACCGTAGAAGAGAGAAAGTTTTTGTGAGCTGATCTTGTGTATTTAGATTGGGTTGTCATGTGTAGTACGATCTGAATGATTTTTTAGTATGTTGTTCCTTGCATCGCGAGCTTCTACTTGTACGGTCAGATTCTTATTTCTCCATCTCTACTTGTTGGGCTCTTTGCACCCCTTTGTGGGTTTTGAACTTTGTTACTTTGTTGATTTCTACTTTATTGATAGTGAGTAGAACTCATTGTGATATCCTTATTTGTTGGGAAACACTTTACTGTACTCTTTGATTTTTATAGTGAATATTTTTCTAGACTAGGTCTCATAGTTTTTACTTCTCACATTGAGTGTTTTTCAAATTAAAATTGTGTCTGTTCTTTTGTCTATTTATTTTTGTGTATTCTTGAATATATTTTTTGGTAAATATTTTTTATTGGATGTATATTTTGCTTCTCTCAAATTCTTTTAAACGGAAAAGATTTTATTACTTATTTGTGTGTTGTTACTTCCATTGTGTATACACTCCTTCCTTTCCCAACAAGTGACACATACTCAAGGACCCGATACCCATAAGTGGTCCCACTAGAAACTACAGGGTCCATAGTGGACTCCACATTGATTGTAGGATGATATAATGGAGGAGGAAAAATGAGGAATTTCAAGAGGGGAGAAGGGAGGTGGTTTTAGGGGTGATTAACAATTGAAGAATGGCAGGACAAATTGTGGAGAGGCTTATGTTTTTGTTGTAATGAGAGGAATGACCATCGACATATATGCAGGAACCGACAGTTAAATTTGTTTGTCTTAAGATTAACATAGGAGGAAGAAAAAGAGGAGGCAGGTTCTATGGAATTGTGAGATGAATGACAAAGTGATACAGCTCCAATGACAAAGCTCAGTTTGAGTAGCATCATTGGGATGACTTCAAAGAAGTCTCTCAAGCTTTGGGGAAGTATCTAAAGAAAAAGGGTGATAGTGTTATTTGATTCCGAGACATCCAACAACTTCCTATCTCATGATATTGTTAAGGAGTTACAACGGCAAATAGAAGAATCCCAGGGATATTCCATAGAGTTTGGTGATGGGTATAGGATCAAAAGCCAAGGGGGTGAGAATTCAACTACAATTACCGAATCTAGTGGTAATGCATGATCTTTTTCCATTTTGACTTGGAGGGAGAATATGTGATTTTGGGGACGGGTTGTCTAGAAAGTTTAGAAGAAGTTAAAGAAAATTTCAAGGAGCTGGTTATTAAATTCATGGTGGACGGAAGGATGGTTGAAGTAAAAGGAGATCCCATGCAACCTAGGACACTGGATTCTTTAAAAGCAATGGTGAAAGCCTTGAAAGGAGAAGGAAAGGGGTATAATGTGGAATTAGGGATGATGACAATGGTGGATAAGTGTTCAAGTTCGATTGGGGAGGAATGGGAAGAAGTACTAAGTGAATTTCAGTAGTTGTTTGAAGAACTTAGGCAGCTTCCTCCTAAAAGACAACATGATCATGCCATCAACTTGAAAGAAGGGGTTCCGATACTAAACATCATACCCTACAGATATCCATATTGTTAGAAGGAAGAAATAGAAAAATTTGTGAATGAGATGCTGGTTTCAGGTCACAGTCATTTTTCCATCCCAAAGATAGGAGAAAGATAATAATTGGAGGTTTTGAGTAAATTACTGTGCGTTGAGCAATATTGTCTAAATTGGGGAGCTGCTAGATGAGCTGGGAGATGTAGTAATATTCTCTAACTTGGACTTAAAGTCCGGTTATCACCAAATTCAGTTGAAGGAGGAAGACATCAAGAAGACCACTATCTGCACTTATAAAGGACACTATGAATCCCTAATAATGCCCCTTGGGTTAACAAATGCTCTGCATACGTTTTAGTCTCGTGTGAATGACATTTCATGTCTATATCTCTGTACATTTTATTTTTGGTGTTTTTTTTTTATAATATTTTGGTCTATGGTAAGGACCTTGCCCGTGCTTACCACTTGAGAGTGGTATTGAAAATGTTTATGAGAAATTGCCCGTTTGTGAATTTAGGTCACATCATTTGTGACAAAGGGGTGGCTATAGATCCTGCTAAGTTGGAGATTATGCAACAATGGTCAACACCTAAGGACCACAAGAGCTTCCAGGGATTCCTTGGACTAACCTCATGCATATTACCAAAACCTTTTACTACTAGTTCACTCATAATGACTTTGTGTCAAACTGGTTAATTGTATACTCTAATACTATGGGTGTCAAGGAATTTTGCCGAGTTTTGAGAATCATACTAACGATGTTCCTTTGGAGAGATTCTATAACCTCAAAGGTGACATTATAGCTTGGGGAATTAAGGCCTCATTTGATAGGTGGACCTTCCACAAAAATATATACCACTCTTCGATGAAATTGCAATAAGAGAATTATAGCCTCCAAGGCCTACCAAAGGTAATGAACATCCACATGCTTATGGCTTAGGAACAAAGCAAAATTAAATTGAGCAGATACTAATTTGGGTATTTAGGGGGAATCTCTATTTTGAAAAATAATAATAATAATGTCAAGTTGTCAATGTAGATCTTTCTGCAGTTTTAGCATATATTTGCAAATTTAGGAATCCATTAATTAATGCACTTAGTAGACTTATTCCAATTTGCATTGCTGGGCTTTCAGATGCCAATTATGTCCATTCCCATAGATCTCTTATGGTGTTATTCAGGTGTTTGCAAGAACTTCCAAATTTTGTCCTTGCTTATTTAAAATTAAGTAACATTTTTGGAGTACTTAGGAATTGAATCCCTACCTTAGCCAGCCACAAGGATGGAGAGTAGTATATCTGGAATAACATATCTGTTCTTTCAGTTTGCAAATATTTAGGTGTTCTGTTTTGTTTATTTGACTGTATCTAGAACGCCCATGTTCTGATAAAACATAAGGTCACTCGCAGGCTGCAGCCAATTTAGTAAAAAAAAAAACCTGCCTTTGAGGGGCCATTCCCATATTCAACTCTACCCTAACCCAACAATGCACTCCCCTTCCAAGTAGGAAAGTCTCATGTCGCCACTCCCAGGTCGGATTATTGAATTCCTCAAAAATTCATTGTTTCAAAGCACTTCAATGTTCCATTTGGACATGGAGTAGTAGGGTTTGTTGCAGGCAGGGAAAGTGCCATTACCCGAATCCTCAGAATGGCTTCTCACAGTCTACTAACCACATTCACAACGGTTATAAGACTATAAGCTTCCGGTTCAAAGCAATTGCAGCCACAACCAGAATTATTTTCACATATCCACCTACCATAGCAGAATTGATAACTATGCATACAACTCCTGAAGTTAAACTTCTATAAGTGGAACTGTGGAAGTACATTCAGAATTGTGGTTCAGTTCTAAAATTTAATTACTTCTTGCCACACTAATAATTACATTCATACTTGCAAACAATGAAACTCCAATAAGTCAAACAACATGCTCTTTTTTCTCTCATTATACATTGAACTCCTTGCCTCCTGCTCTAAGTTTCATTAGATCCCTCCTTATGCCTGGTTGTCCTCAATCCTAGACTAATATAACAAAAATAGACAACCAGAAAGAAGCACATGGGGCACTATGAATGTATTGAAATAATGACCGAAACCTACTCTTTCCTTTTTGGCCATATGATCAAACCCTATGACCATGTGAAGCCCTTGAATTCTATATCAACTCCACCTAAGATGCCATATGCCCATTACATGGACTATAATATTAAGCATTTCAATATTTCATGCAACAGGAATTTTAGGTTCTCCTAAGTTCACAAAAGCCTCTGCCCATGTCAAGCGTCCCGTTGCAGCATTCCAAGACACAAGGTGGTTCATAAATACATTCACATACTTTGCTCTGTCATTCTGTCCAAAAGTCCAACAAGGATAGTTAAGTTAATATCTTTATGGAAAATAGGTGACAATCTATGATGGTTGCATACCTTGTAATCCAGATAGTATGCATGCTGCAGAAAAGGAACGAAAGTGATTGTCAGTTAGTGATCACTGCATAAACGTTCTTCCTATGCAATTTGTATGTGCATCCGCTTGTTTTGTTTTAGAGAGAGAGAGAGAGAGAGTTAATCATACCTCCCACAAATCCAAATTGATAATCGGCTGCACAAGAAAAGATGATCAACTCCATTGCCAATGTTAAATCAAACAAATTTTACGGAGGAAATTGGAAATTAACTTACTATGTCATCCCACACAATCGGGCAAATGGCATTTGAAGTTTTAATTATGTCTAGTCGTCTCTCTTCTCTCTTCACTAAAACAATCAACCAATGGATATTAGCAACAATCACTGGCAGTACTAAAGCAAAATATCAAACAATAAGGTTACAGTTACGATAATAAATATTAGCATAGTTCTATCCCTCAGGTTTTACAATGCAATTATTCTAGAATTAAACCAGCTAATGACAAAAGACTAGTTAGTGCCTCAAGCATAGAAAAATCAAATATTCTCAATGACATAAAAGCAAAGAGAATTTAAGAACCACACCAGAAAAACAAAATTGAGGTTCTTATTTTTTAATTTTATATTTAATTTATATATATATATATATATATAATATAATATAATATATTGTTGAGTATTATTGTTATCATTGAGAACTATAGGAGTTAATGTTCCTAGAAAATCAGAGTCATAGGTGTTGGAAATAGTGTAATAATTAAATGTATCATTGAGAATTATAAGAGTTAATGTTCCTAGGAAATCAGAGTCATGGAAATAGCTGATTCTTTCTTGTAAATGTAACACTATTTATTTCTTAGTGTATATATATATATATATATATATATCATAGTGCTGAGTGCTACTAACTCAAGCAATTTACCAAATCTGTGTTCAATCTCCAAGATTTATCAGTTTCCTCTAGATGGTATCTGAGATTCCGATCTAAGAGCCTCTGTTGTTTCCGCTGCCATAAGCCTTCATTGATGATCAAACCAGCCTTCATCGCTGGGTTCACTGCCTTCAACACACACTCATGACTGTGACACAACCCAGTCCATTTTTCGTACCCCAACCACTGGAGCAAGGACACCCGTCATCACCCAGACCTCCAACCAGCCATCTCCCAAAGCCTCGCCACCAGAAAACCACTCACGCACCTGCACGTGCACGTCCACCTGCCGATGCATATAAGCCACGCACCACTGTCAAGGACTCCCTTCACCTCGTCGACAGTCCCATTTTGTTCGTTGGCGTATCCTGCTCCTGTTCAACTGCAACCATGTCAGACAACGAGGCTACCAGAGCCATCCCACAATCCAGCACGGCACAACCCACACCTTTGAATCCCAATGATCTCCCGATCGTTGCACCTCACCTATCGCCTTAATGGAAAAAATTACTTGCAGTGGGCCCAGGTCATTCATACTAACATTAAGGGTCATCGAAAGTTAAACCACATCGAAGGGACTACTCCTACGAAGGATGACCCACAATTTGAAACGTGAGATGATGAGGACTCTCTTATTATGACATGGCTCTGGAACTCCTTGACTCCCGAGATTAGCAGGAACTGTATGTTCCTTCCTTCTTCCTGCGAAATTTGGGACAACCTTCACCAGACCTTCTCTATGAAATAGGACATCACCACTTGTTATGAGTTGAAGACAAAAATCTTCGCTACCAAACAAGGAACACTCTCGGTTACAAATTATTATGGGACCCTTAATGGCCTGTGGATTGAGCTAGATCAATACTAGAATCTAAAAATGGAGTGTAGCAAGGATGCTTCTATGTTGCCTAGTTTTGTTGAAAGTGACTGGATCTTTGAGTCCCTCTCTAGTCTAAATTCTGAGTATGACCCTATTCACGTTCAAATTCTGGGCAAGGAGAAACTACCCTTATTATCTGAGGTGTTCTACACTGTTTGGGGAGAGGAAAGCCATAGGGCTGTCATGCTTGATGACAAGCCCACTGGTGGGTCAACCTTGGCAACGGGCAAGATGACTAAACTGAGCTCTTCTTCCTCCTCTAGGCCTAATCGAGAGAGACATTGGTGCACCTATTGTAAGAAATCTAGTCATACCAAGGAGAATTGCTTCAAACTCTATGGGAAGGACCAGGTTCTTAGCCGCACAAGAGGGTTCAGCGGTATACAACACAGCCAGCCTAATGTGACCACTTCGAATTCTATGACTGCGGGTGAAGACTCAGGTGGGAGATGAAGTTCTAGCCCTTAGTAAAATTGAATTGGAGCAGCTATAGACGCTCATCGACTCTCTCAATAAGCCTTCTGGCTCTTGTTATCTGGCTATGACTGGTAAAAATTTATGTTCCCAATCCTTTAATGCTTCTAGTACTATTTCTGAGGATTTGTGGATTACTAACTCTGGTGCGACTGACCATATGACCTTTCACTCTCCACATTTTTTTATCTTATCAACCCTCTTCTAGTAAGTATCATATAATCGTAGTTGATGGCTCTCATACCTCCATTGCGGGTTTTGGTACTATTGAACTCCATCCTTCCCTACACTTAAACAATGTGCTCTATGTTCCCAAACTTTTCAATAATCTTATTTCCATTCATAAGCTTACCAAAGACAAAAATTATGTAGTAACATTTTTCCATTCTCATTGTGTCTATAAAAATCTTGTCACGGGAAGGACGATTGGAGTTGCTAAGGAATAGGGGGGTTGTACTATCTCTTCAATATGCGAGCTGAAGGTGGTCATGGTCAGAAGTTGCTACTTTCTTGTCATCAGTCCAGTTTTGAGTCTCTACTTTCCTGTCATAAGTCCAGTTCTGAGTCTCTTCTCAAATTTGGCTACAACACAAGTGTCTTGGACATCCTTCTTTTACTTTGCTTAAGTCTATGTTTCCATCTTTATTTTTGAAAGAGTCTGTTGAGTTTTTTCATTGTCATGTTTGTGAGTTTACTAAACACCATCGTGTGACTTTCTCTCCTAATTCTAAAAAAAGTGTTGAGCCTTTTGCCCTTATTCACTCTGATATTTGAGGTTCTGTATCTATTTCTAATATTTCTGGCACAAAATGGTTTGTTTCATTCGTTGATGATTGAACTAGAGTAACTTGGCTTTTCCTAGTGAAAGACAAATCTGAAGTGTCTCAATTGTTTGTTCAGTTTTATCGTATGGTTCAAACACAATTTGAAAAATCTATTAAACGTTTGCGTTCTGATAATGGTAAGGAGAATGTCAACCAAAATCTTTCTAAATTTATTAAAGAACATGGTATTGTTCATGAACTCACATGTGTTGATACGCCTCAACCAAATGATGTTACAAAAAGGAAAAATCGTCATTTACTTGAAATCACTAGAGCTTTACTATTCCAAATGTCTGTTCCTAGCTCATATTAGGGGGAAGCTATTTTAACTACTGCTTATTTGATCAATCGGTTACCATATTGTGTTCTTGGTAATGTAAGTCTTGTCCAACTCATGACATCTTACTTTCCTTCAATTCCTATTATGCAGAGTCTATAGTCTCGTGTCTTTTGGTTGTGTGGCATTTGTTCATGTACGTCGCCAGCATCGCAGCAAACTTGATCCTCGTGCTATCACATGTGTTTTCCTAAGTTATGCTCCTGACAAGAAGGGGAACAAATGCTTTCACCCTTCGAATCATCGTTTTTTCATTTCCATGGATGTCTCTTTTCATAAAGATGAGTCCTTCTTTACTCGTCCTTACCTTCAGGGGGAGAACATTCTAGAAGTTGAGTCCTTCTTTCCTGAGTCCTCCTTTCCTTTACTGTCTGACTCTACACAAGAATTAGCATCTTCTTATGGTACCCCACCTGAACCAACTAAGGTCAAGGCCAAGGCCAACACACCAATATTAGCGTATCAAAGGAAGGAAAAACCCAAACTAGAACAACAGCAGCTTCAAACGTCCGAACCTACGGTAAGTACTAAAGATACTAGTCCTCATGTTTCTAAAACTAATAACATTCCTTTGAATAATTGCAAACCTGACTTAGATGGCTTACCAATTGCATTGAGGAAAGGGAAAAGATCTTTGTACCAAATACCCTATTTCTCAATTTGTCTCTTCAAAAAATCTTTCTTTGCAGCACCAGAGTTTCATTTCAGCCATTGATACTATCAGAATCCCAACATTAGTACAAGAAGCATTGAAGGATAAGAAATAGGTTTAAGCCATGAATGAGGAGATGTGTGCATTGGAAAAGAATGGAACATGGGAGATTGTTGAGAGACCAGCAGACAAAAGGCCAGTGGGGTGCAGATGGATATATACTTTGAAATTAGTGGCTGAGTTTGAAATGAAAGATCTTGGAAAGCTAAAGTACTTCCTTGGGATTGAAGTTGCCTACTCCAAGCAAGGTATCTTCATTTCTCAAAGGAAAAACGTCTTAGATCTTCTCAAAGAGACCAGAAAGCTCAGGTGTAAGGCTACTAGTGTATCCATTGAGTAGAATCACATAATAGTAAATGATGAAGAAAGTCCCAAGGTTGATAGAGCTCAATATCAGAGGTTAGTAGGGAAATATATGACGCACGGATATGGGTATGAGTATCCGGTACGATACGGGTACAGTACGGGAATACGACAATTTCTTAAAAATTAGGATGAGTACGATATGATACGGCATAAAATATATATAAAAAATCATAAAACATGTCACTTTAAATAACTCAAAGTATTAAGTATCATAATATATTATTAAACTTTGAATTTTTTTATAAAAAAAAATGAGTCAACCTCATAAATTTACAAGACAAAGAGTAATTCTTCTAAATAGAGAGTGATACTAATAAGAAGAAATTATAATTTATAAAGTTGATCAGTATCATAAAATTAAAGGCACATTAAAATTTATCAGTATGATAAAATTTCTAAACATTAAAAATTATAACTAAAAGGAGAGAGTCACGAGAAAAGCTTACAAAGTTGAGAGTTCCAAAACAATGAAAATTGAAAAGTGAATGAAAAGTCTCTGTTTTGCTAAAAAGTGAAAAGCCTTTGTTTTGACTCAAAACAGAGAGTCACGATGACTCAAAACTAGTCACAAAGATGGAGGAGGAGCTTCGAGCAGGAAGAGACGAGCTTCAGCGCTACAACGAGCTACTCCACAGCGTGTCACAGACACACACAGCAGAGGTTGGAGACAAAGGTTGAAGAATCATCGGAAAAGTTGCGATCGTAGATCGAAGGAGGAGGCCACAGATCTAGAAAACCATGGGTGAATGGGTGTTTTTAGACTCAAAATATAGGGCTAAGGTGAGTTAAATAGGTTGAATATCTTGGGTAAGTTTGGTCCCAAAAAATCTCAATTTTCGGATTGATTTGATTCACCGACCATTTACGCATTTATGGCTGTTTTGAGGTGTTTTGGGCGTTTCGGAACGTGTCCAAAAAAAAAAAGGCCGTACGTTTTCCAGCGTGCCATACGCGTCTCCGTACACACCAGTACTGTGTCCTGAGAGCCGTACCAGTGCTTCATAGAGGGAAATTGATATACTTGGCACATACCAGACCAGATCTAGCATATGCTGTCCCTATGGTTAGCCAGTTCATGCATGACCCAAGGGTAAGACACATGCAGGCCGTGGATCGAATTCTACAGTATCTTAAAACCACACCTAGAAGAGAATTTCTATTTAGAAAGGGTGAAAATCTATCCATGGAAGTGTACACAGGTGCTGACTATGCAGGTTCAGTTATTGATAAGAGGTCAATATCAGGTTATTGTATGTTTCTGGGTGAAAATCTATTAACATGGAGGAGTAAGAAACAGAACGTGGTTGCTCGGTCAAGTGCAGAGGCTGAGTTTCAAGCTATGACACAAGGAATTTGTGAGTTGTTATGGATGAAGATCAAATTAGATAACCTGAGAATAAAGTATGAAGCTCCTATGAAACTGTTTTGTGTCAATAAATCAGCCATTAGCGTTGCGCATAATCCGGTTTAACATGATAGGACAAAACATATTAAGATAAACCGGCACTTTGGAGAAATTGGATAGTGGACTGATAACCACAGCATATGCTCCTTTGAGATATTAGTTGGAAAATGTATTAACTAAGGGACTACCCAGAGAGCGGTTTTAAGAGCTTACTGGCAAGTTGAGAATGATAGATATCAATTCACCAGCTTGAGGGGGAGTATTGAGTATTATTGTTATCATTGGGAACTATAGGAGTTAATGTTCCTAGGAAATCAGAATCACAGGTGTTGGAAATAGTGTAATGATTAAATGTATCATTGGGAATTATAATAGTTAATGTTCCTAGAAAATTAGAGTCATAGGAAATAGCTATTCTTTCTTGTAAATGTAACACTATTTATTTCTTAGTGTGTATATATATATATCAGAGTGCTGAGTGCTACTAACTCAAGCAATTCACCAAATCTGTGTTCAATCTCTAAGACCTAACAGTTTCTCCTCTCTCTCTCTCTCTCTCTCTCTCTCTCTATATATATATATATATATATATATATATATATATATAAGGGAACTACAAGGATTTTATGACATATTAAGAAGATCTATGAATTTTGAATAACTTGAACATTCATTTAGCAGGATTGGGAGGGGAGGGGAGGGGGGAATATAGGAACGGACTTACAAACTAGCCAAACCCAGCCAGAACCAAATAATGTAAGGGCAGCTTCTATAAACTTCTCTCTAAAATTCGTAAATGATCCAAAATCCTTTTCAATCTGTTGAAGGAGACCTAGTTTGGGCATATCACCTCCTCCTGGTTGCATGGACTCCCAGAAGAAGTCATGATTCCAAACCTGTGTGGGAAAGAGCAAAAATTAATTAGTTGACAACATTTTATGTAGACAGTATTTTTAAATATAAAAGCACTTAGCAACCACAATTGTAATTTAATCATTATTATCAATCAGATGAACAGACAAGATTAGCTTCATCATACAGAAAGGACAGACAACTTCTAATTTCATGCCAGCTAGAGAAAATGCAAAGAACGAAATAAAATTTTGATAAATATTTAAGAAAAATAAAAAGACCACAAGATAGTGAAGGGATAAGTATTTATTAAAGACAAGTGGAAATGGAAAACAGTGCAGGAGCCACAAGAAGAAAGATTATTTACTTTCAGTTTCTAATTTACAGTTTATTTAGTTTCAAACTCAGATTATGATATATTTAATACTTCTATGGTCTCTGGAGGACTCTCACTCTCAGGTGCAGGTTTTAAGACCTTGACTGGGGAAGATGCCAAACTTCCAACAGTGCATTCACCAATCATACATCATCATAACCACAAATATACAACAACAACCACCAAGCCTTTTCCCACTAGGTGGGGTCGGCTACATGGATCAAACGACGCCATTGTACCCTATCATAAACCAAGTCTTTAGAAATGTCATTCAAATCTAAATCTTTTTTAATCGTTTCACCTATAATCTTTTTTGGTCTCCCTTTACCTCTAGCTATTGGGCTATCCTCCACCTGATCTACTTTTTTTACAGGAGCTTCTAAGGGTCTTCTCCTTACATGTCCAAACCACCTAAGGCATCATAACCACAAATATAAGCTAGTATATTTACATTATCCAGACAACATTTAGAGCCCTAAGTTTTAATACAACAACAACCAAGTCTTTTCCCACTAGGTGGGGTCGACTACATGGATCAAACGACGCCATTGTGCCCTATCATAAACCAAGTCTTTAGAAATGTCATTCAAATCTAAATCTTTTTTAATCGTTTCATCTATAATCTTTCTTGATCTCCCTCTACCTCTAGTTATTGGGCTATCTTCCACCTGATCTACTCTCCTTACAGGGGCTTCTAAGGGACTTCTCCTTACATGTCCAAACCACCTAAGGCAAGATTCTCTCATCTTTTCCACAATAGTTGCTACCCCTACTTTCTCTCTAAAAGTAGATAAATAGGTAGATAGATCGATGGAGAGAGACAGAAATGCATCACAATTCACATTCTCAGGAAATACAGGAAAATTTACTTTTTCTCTAGTCTAGAATTTAAGAAACTATGTGAATTGTGGACTAATGCCCCCCCCCCCCACCCCTTTCAAAGTAATTGATGTGCTGATGATTCTTTTTCTAGCTATAATTGTCATGTTCAGTCCCTATCCTATAGCAGTAGCATGTCAACAGCATCCTATTGTCCCCAATATCAAGTTCAAGCCGTCCCTGCAACCACATACAACAACATCCCAGTATTTAAGAAGAATGAAGTCCCCTTATAACCTTTGAAGCTAAAAGATGGAATATTAAGTTTTTGAAAGGGTTAATGAATACCATGGTTTATATAACATGATTATTTATTCTCGCATTGAATACATATAATCAATTATAATAGCTATGCTCCGTAGATATAATCTTACATAGTTTGAAGTTCCTTTACGTGGAGTAAATTTCTTTTTCTTTTTTTAGGATAAGAATAACTCAGTAAATTATTTGGAGTAAATTATACTCTGACTTTCCTTGCGATTTACCTAAATTACTCTCACTCTCACCTGCCCTGTTTAGTTTTTTCCAGTCATATAAACCCTTCATATAGGCTTGTGTGGAGACGAAAAATCAAAGACAAGGGAGTGAATGCAATTTCTGAAGCAAGACAGGAGGTAAGTGTAATTTTGGCAAATCTTAGAGGAGGCCAATATTATTATGAAGAGCACTTTGAATGGTTATATATGAATAAACAAGCAGCTTCAAGTCTTAAATAACTTAAATGATCAAAGCCAATAAGCTACCAATTTAATTAGTACCTCAGCTGCATTGTTGAATTCGGGTAAGGGATTGCCATTGTTGTATGTCACTTTAACTAGTTCATCCAAGGTGTAACCATATAGTATATCATCCTTCTCCAGTTGCTTGTTCAAACCTTCTATAAAATTCCGATGATGTTCTCCCCAGTGCATGTCAATTGTCCGCTTACTCATATATGGCTCTAATGCATCCTAAGAATATTGAAGCAGCGCATAAATGTCAGAGATGAACAAATATCATCAAATATTAAACAACCTTGGAAGAAGTACTACAATTTGAAGATTCAAGTTTGTAATTTAAACTGAAGAACATCAAAAAGTTAGAATTATGATCTAAAGGGCCTACTAGTGGCTAGTTGCTGTGGATAATGCTAAGCATCCAGTTTATAAGAGCCACAAAAGGGTTCTAGGATTCCTGATTATCAATTTAACATATGGGCTCTTAGTCTTGTAATATTCTAACTCGGTGTTGGGTTACACACTGAACGGTAACTTTCTTACTTCCCTAGACTCTCCCCTGCTTAGGTGTCACCTTCCTCTCTCTGAATATCTTAATATATGTTCCATATGCAACATAACGTAATAGTACTTTGTTGTTTCCATTTTATCTATGATAGATACCTCATACCTTAACAAATAAATTGAAGGCATACCTTTTTATCTCAATTGACAAGATGGTTGAAATAAAAAATACTACGAAAAAAACTTTATCTAAGAGAAATAAATTTTCAAATAAAATTTTTTCAAAGGTAAGCTACATTGTAGAGTTCATTAAAGGTTGGATGTGGTAGTATGTTTCATCAGAAACATATCCTTCTATGATGTCATCCATTTGTCTATTACTAATGTTTTTCTCAATTGTAGTTTCTTTCTTGATCATGATAATGGCTAAAATGGCAATAATTATTGTAACTAGTTTAAACAAAAGTAAATATGCCAATTTAGCCTATGAATGCAATTACTGTAACTATTTCTCTGATAAGCTTATCACAGCAGTAGCTGACTCAACTAATCCAAGCATATAGGCCAAAACAGTATAATTATGTCCATACACAAACATGGATTCAGGCAACTAAGTGATTCACTTACAAGTTCATAAGGAGGGGTCTTCAAGCCATAAAATGCAGTAACTTTTGAAGATCTTGGGGAGCCATCAAACCTCCTTTTCTGCTTAAATGCAATTGAGGGGGAACGCATCAGCACAAATCATAAAGGAAGTTTCCATAGAGAAGAAATTCCCCATGAGGAATCAGGAATGATATAAAATCAATTTCATCAATAAAAAGGAAGTCTATGGCAATTATTGAAATCCATTTAGCTTACCCAAGTACTATAGTAGTAAACCTTCAATGAATATTCACAATTTTCTATGTTAAGGAATGAAGCTATCCCAATAGGCAATCCATGTTGTCATGAACCTATTATACAAGAAAATATAGAGAACTCACAGCACACACTTAGTCAACAAGCAACCAACACTATATAGCCACACTATTTCCAACTTAATGCTTATCAGTCATTTACTTTCTTTTTATGATTAAAACTCATTTTGATTTTTAAAAATTGTTAGGAATTTCATGACTGGAAACCCACCCAATTCAATGGAAACTTTGCAATTCTAGGTCTTAACTTTGTAATTTTATTTGTTGTTGGACGGTGGACGATGGATGGTGTGTTGGACGGTGGACA
This sequence comes from Ormosia semicastrata, assembly GCA_029884595.1. Classification (NCBI taxonomy): domain Eukaryota; kingdom Viridiplantae; phylum Streptophyta; class Magnoliopsida; order Fabales; family Fabaceae; genus Ormosia; species Ormosia semicastrata. Next base: position 16,050,708 of record JAQQTO010000042.1, on the reverse strand, counting down.
ATGGACGATGGCCTTGTTATTCCCACGTTTTCATGTTTTTAGTGTAGACATTGTTTTTGGTGTTGTTTATTCTCTAGGCTAGTTTAATGTACAGCTTCTTCTATATATTACCTCAATTGTAAGCATTCTACCGAAAAATAATATACAGTGTTCATATTCTTCAAATTCTAATATGGTATCAGATTAAGTTTCGATCCGAGACTGATTTTGTTTTCCGCTGATTTTTTTCGGTCGGCCTTCATTGCTAACCAAACTATGTTTTTGGCCTTCGTTGCCCTTTTGCTGAACATTCCTCTTTGGCCTTCATTGCCACCTAAACCGAACCCGTGAACAGCACCCGTGAACAGTCCCCAATTGCCACCTAAACAAAACCTGTGAACAGTACCAGAACAGTACTGAAATAGTACCGAAACAATGCCCAAACAGTATCGAAACAGTATCCAAACAGTACCATAACAGTACCCAAAACAGAAACTCATTTCTTTTTCCGTCCAAGGCTATTTGGATAGTAGGCTCATTCGTTCACCTTCTCTGTTTGGCCAGAATTTACGTCTGTTACAGTTCTGTTCCTTTGGTAAGGTCTGTTTCTCTACCTTGACTCTATTACTTGTCTCTTATGATGTCAACCAAAGGTGAGATTTCAAATGTCTCTCTAGACAGCCTTGAAAAACTCTCAGGTACTTGTTCTTTGACTTATTCAGGTAAGTTACCTTTTTCCGTTGAATTCAATGTCTCGGATACAATTTTTACCAAATCTTGGATTATGAATTCAAGAGCCACAGACCATATGACTAATAACCCCACTATATTTTCCACCTATTCTCCATGTCCAAGCAATAAGAAAATATCCACAGCTGATGGTTCCTTGACCACTGCAGCCGGTGTAGGAGATGTCCAACTAAGGCCCTTGGAAACCTTAAAAAATGTCCTTCACGTCCCTAAACTGTCCACAAATCTAATTTCTGTTCAGAAATTAATTAAAGATGTATCTTGCAAAGTGGTTTTTTACAATGATCATTGTGTTTTTCAGGACAAGGATTCGGGGAAGATGATTGGACGTGCTAGGGAGCAGGATGACCTCTACCTCCTTGAAACACCTTGTCAGGTAAATAGGACCAAGGGCAGATTTGAACACTCATATTCTTTTACCTCGAAACTTCTTTCAACCAAAAAAGACAAAATTTGATTTGTTCACCGTAGATTAGGTCATCCATCCTTTTTTGTTATTAAAAGTCTTTTTCCTTCTTTGTTTAAAGGTCTTGATGTTGAACAATTTCATTGTGAAGTATGTGAACTTGCTAAACATAAGCGTGTCAATTTTCCAATTAGTCTGTTCCTTTTTCTCTTATTCACAGTGATGTTTAGGGTCCCTCTTCCATTCCTAGTGCCTCTGGGGCAAGATGGTTTGTGTCTTTTATTGATGACTGTACACGTGTTACTTGGATTTTCCTGCTCAAACACAAGTCTGATATTAGTACTGTTCTCCCAAATTTCTGTTCCATGATTAAAAATCAATTTGGGGTGGGTATTAAACGATTCAGGTCTGATAATGCTAAAGACTACTTTAATCAGACTCTTATGCATTTTTTCCAGAAAGGGGGAATAATCCATGAATAATCTTGTGTCCATGCCCCTCAACAAAATGGGTTAGCAGAGCGAAAAAATGGTCATCTTCTTGAAAAAACCCGAGCCCTATTGTTTTAGAGAAATGTCCCTAAGTCAAGAGCCCTATGGATGTCATCTCCACCTTTTATCCTGATCTACAAATTTTCAATAATCTTGTTCCTAAAATTTTTGGATGTGTCTCTTTTGTCCATGTTCACACTCCAAACAGGGGGAAACTTAACCCGAGGGCTCTAAAATGTATCTTTGTAGGCTATTCTTCAACCCAGAAAGGGTACAAGTGTTATCACCCTCCATCCAAAAAACTCTTATGTCTCCAAAGATGTTACATTCAGTGAAGAAGAGCCTTATTTTTCCCATCCTTATCTTCAGGGGGAGAAGTAAATGAAGGAAGATAAGGAAGATTTCCTGCTTGACTAGTCCTTACTTCCTGTGTCTAATGGTCCTTCTCATGACCTTCCTGTTGTCCCTAACACTCCTCCTGAAGTCACTCCTTTTGAACCTGTGTCCAAAACCATTCCTGACCCAATGACTGAGTCTGTTCTTGAGAATATAAGGTATGGCAAAGGCAAGGTGTTCACAAGAAGGAAGATGGTTGTTCCTGAACCTGTGCAGGCCCAAGAGTCCAGCTCGGAGCCTTCGAATGAGGTAATAGTTTCTAACCCTTCATTGCAAGAAGAAACTGAATTTCATGTTGATAGTAGTGACCAAAATCTTCCTATAGCCATCAGGAAAGGAACTAGAGAGTACACAAAACGGCCACTATATCCTCTTGCACACTTCTTGTCCTTTGAGAATTTCTCACCATCCCATAAAGCCTTCCTTATAAGCCTAAATACCATTGTCATCCCTACCACCCTACCCGAAGCCTTGTCCAATGAAAAATGGAAACAAGCCATGAATGAAGAGATGGAGGCATTGGAAAAGAATAAAACTTGGGAGCTAGTGCAGCTACCTGCAGGGAAGAAAATTGTGGGCTGTAAATGGGTGTACACTGTGAAATATAGAGCAGATGGATCCATAGAGAGGTATAAGGCACGATTAGTTGCCAAAGGGTATACCCAAACTTATGGAATTGATTACCAGGAGACTTTTGCACCAGTTGCAAAAATGAACACAGTTTGGGTATTATTGGCATTGGCAGCTAATTATGTTTGGGATTTACAACAGTTTGATGTCAAGAATGCTTTCTTACATGGAGATCTCGAAGAAGAAGTCTACATGAAGGTCCCACCAGGATATGGGAGGAATTTGCATGCTAATACTGTGTGTAAGTTAAAAAAGGCCTTATATGGCCTCAAGCAATCACCGCGAGCGTGGTTTGGAAGGTTTGCTAGAATCATGTTGGCTATGGGATACAAACAAAGCCAAGGGGATCACACACTGTTTGTTAAACACTCTCCTTCAGGGGGAGTCACAGTTCTCTTGGTGTATGTTGATGACATAATAGTAACAGGAGATGATGCTAAGGAGAAACATATTCTGAGTCAGTACTTAGCCAAGGAACTGGAGATTAAAGCATTAGGAAGGTTAAAATACTTTCTTGAAATTAAGGTTGCTCATTCTAGGAAATGTATATTCATCTCCCAACAAAAGTATGTTATGGATCTCCTAAAAGAGACAGGTCATACAACATGCAAACCGGTAAGTACTCCTATAGATCCCAATATGAAACTTGGACAGGCAGAGGAAGATGCTGCAATTGATAGAGAAATGTATCAACATCTGGTGGGAAGACTTATCTATTTATCCCACACCCGGCCTGATATAGCACATGCAGTAAGTGTGGTTAGTCAATTCATGCACAGTCCAAAAGAATCTCATTTGCGAGCAGCATATCGAGTATTACAGTACATTAAGGGAACACCAGGAAAAGGCATATTATTTAAGAGAAATGCAGGTGTGGTACCTGAGGCATACACTGATGCGGATTATGCTGGATCACCAGTAAACAGAAGATCAACTACAAGATATTGCACATTTCTTGGTGAAAATCCGGTGACTTGGAGAAGTAAAAAACAGAATGTGGTAGCACGATCTAGTGCGGAGGCAGAATTTAGAGCTATGGCTCAAGGTGTGTGTAAACTACTATGGTTGAAGATTATTCTTGAAGATCTGAAGATCAAGTGGGATAGACCGATGAGACTGTATTGTGATAACAAGTCTGCAATTAGCATAGCGCATAATCCGGTACAACATGATCGGACAAAGCATATTGAGGTTGACAGACATTTTATCAAAGAAAAACTAGAGAGTGGATTAATCTGTACACCCTATGTGTATACACAAGGTCAGCTTGTTGATGTACTTACAAAAGGGTTGAGTAGTCCAGCATTTCAGACGATTGTATCCAAGCTAGGAATGGAGAATGTATATTCACCAGGTTGAGGGGGAGTGTTGGATGGTGGACGGTGGACGATGGACGGTGTGTTGGACAGTGGACAATGGACGGTGGCCTCGTTATTCCCACGTTTTCATGTTTTTAGTGTAAACATTGTTTTTAGTGTTGCTTATTCTCTAGGCTAGTTTAATGTACAGTTTCCTCTATATATTACCTCAATTGTAAGCATTCTACTGAAAAATAATATACAGTGTTCATATTCTTCAAATTCTAATATTTGTATTAGAAATGAGAACAAACTAGGCCTAACTAAACCCCGAAAGCTAGCACAAAGGGGAATGATTGCCCAAGTCATTATAAGGGGTACTTTGTCCACATACCTAGCCAATGTGGGATCTTAACACATCCACCTCATGCCCAGGACTAAACATTTGGAGCGAGAAGTTTGCCACTGGACATTTACGGGTGGCCCAACATAAGAATTGGGATATGCTCTAATACCATATTAGAATTCATAATAGATTGGGCCTAACTCAATCCCAAAAGCTAGCTCAAGGGGGGAAGATTGTTGAAGTCATCATAAGAAGTACTTTGCCCATATACCCAGCCGATGTGGGATCTTAGCAATTTGTTAGCTTCCATTTTTATCAAATAGAAATAATAGTTCAAGCATTTTCATGCAGAAGACCCAGATCGCTCAATGCAGTAATATACCATGTCTTCAACAAAAGTAAAATGTTTACTTTAGTGTATGTAACTCCATTTATCAAAACTAGTAAAAAAGACAAACAGGACACCTGAAAACTAGATGCAGACAATTTATTTTAAGTGCAATGCATGTCCATGTTTATTAAGTATGTCATCAGAAAAGGAAGCTATAGAAATTACAATAATTTAAAAGGGCAATTAATCAGCAAGACAATGAATATCAGTCCAAGAAATTTACCCGGTGAACAAGCTTTGGAATCTTGAATTTTCTAGATAAGTCTGCTGAAATGAGATGAGAGCTAGTAGGGATAGGATTGAAGTAACAGGAAGCCATTGCTACTTTGTTCCCTAGCATTTACATAAGCATATCAATTCATTATTTAGTGGTTGACTGCGTTACAGAAAACAACCATTACACCCAAACCGTAGATTTGGTGAAACTATGATGCAATTTTCACTTTGAACAATTGTTTATCTGAGTCAAATTTTCACATTCTAGTTGAACAATGATGCAGTCGAAGATCCAAAAAATTTGCTCAGTAGAGGCAATGTCTACACTAAAAAACTCAAATGTTTAATGTATCATACATGTAACAGTATATAATTATTAAAAGTAAAGTTTATTTAAAATTTTTAATAGCTCCCTTCGTCTTAATATTTATAAAAATAATGTTAGTTTCCTTTTTATAAAAAATTATCCATCACTAACACATTAATAATGAATATAATCATAATTACTTTAATATTCTAAGAAAACATTAAATATTTCTATTATAGAGCTTAACATTAAACTAACTACAGAATGAATGTCCTATCAAATAAGCCCCCCACCCCACCCTACAACAACAACCACCAAGCTTTTTCCCACTAGGTGGGGTCGGCTACATAGATCAAATGACGTCATTCTGTCCTATCATAAATCAAGTTTTCAGAGATGCCATTCAAATCTAAATCTTTTTTAATCGTTTCACCTATAGTCTTTCTTAGTCTTCCTCTACTTCTAGTTATTGGGTTATTATCTACCTAGTCTACTTTTCTTATAGGGACTTCTAAGGGTCTTCTCCTTACATGTCCAAACCACCTACAGCGAGATTCTCCCATCTTTTCCACAATACCCCTACTTTCTCTCTAATGCGTTCATTCCTAATCCTATTTTGTCTTGTATGGCCACACATCTAATGCAACATCCTCATCTCCGCGACACTGATCTTATGCTCCTGTTGGTTTTTTACCGCCAAACATTCAATACCATACAAAATATTTGAATAAATAGCTCTTCCAAAAAAATAATAATAATAAATACCTAAAACTAAACTTTTCTACTAGAACAAAATTTGCAATGTTTACATCAACCAAATAAAGCACACTCATTCAATATTTGTTCATGTTTATATGAAATATTAGATAATAAATAAAATATAAAATAGATTATACTTTAATTTTATTGTGTAATTACAATTACTAGTGAATGGGGCTATGGGAAAGTTGGCCTTTAAAACTAGTACTATCTGCTCTCATTTGGAAAATGATATGGAGACTATTCTTAGAGAAATGAAAAGGGTCAATTTGAGTCGTTGAATTATACATGAGCTTGTGCAAAAAGGGTTGATGTGACCCTCTAAAAATCCAGGGCTGAATTTAACGGTGCAGATTGATATATAATTTTTTGTACACATAAAATGTTGTATATGTAGTATTAGTCCTCTCATTTTATTTGCTTAAGAGACACAGTATAACTATTGGTCACAAAATAGCTAGTCAGTGGGGGTAACTGTACATTTTCTACGAAGGCAATACAATACGTTTACCATATAAAAAGTGAAAGTTTTTTAAAAGTTCAGTGGGGGCATTTGCCTTCACAACCCTCAGCATGGTTCCACCACTGCAATGCTACTTTAAAAAAGAATTGTCACTCAGCTAGGCGAGCACAATGGGCAGTGACATAAATTTTGAGCACTGACATACATTTTCACTGAAGAACAGCATATCAATCCTTTTTGTGCAGAATCATCTTGTGCAAAGTAAACCAGGTTATCAAAAATGGTGTAATCAAACTCACATGTCACTTTTCCTATGCCTATGCCCAAAGGAGCCTACAACCATGGATGAAAACTAGAGTCTAATATGCAAGAATATCAATAGAACTTGATAATGGCATCTTCAATTCAAAAATGATGTCCACCTCCACCCTAAACCTAAGCACATGCCTTTCCCACATGGGGCAACAACATATAGACAAGAGAATTCAATTAAACAGGCCTTCACCCAAGGATTCACATGGCATCAGCTATGGTGTTCAGAGATTATGGATCATCCAAAATCACACAAACGAAGCAGATAAGATCAAGTATCTCTAAAAGATGATAATAAAACACAGAGGGTTTATATGTGGTTGCAAAGCTCAGTTAACAATGTTCACAAAACACAAAGAAATGTGAGTCTGATATTGTAATCATTTAGGCATTTAAACAAACATTTGCCATATATTACATCTAGCTAGTGAGTCAGTTAGTTAGTTAATTAGTAGTTACAGTAACTTAATGTGAATACAATCAACTTTTCATTTTCTCCACTCATTTTCACTCCTAATACCATAAAGCCAGTAAGTCAAAAGGAAGAGTGCAAAGACACAAACGATGCTACCTTTGTTAAATGCTAAAACACCCATCTTCCTATAAATTTGTCCCATAATACTAAATTTGAACCTTTGTAAGCAAGTTGAAGACTAGTGGATTCAAAACTGAAATGGATAAAAAGAAACACCGCTTGAAAACCCCATAAAATGCCTGAACTCTGAAAGTGATTGGTATCAGAAAAAAAAAAAAAGAGCACAAAACATGACAAACAAAATGACCCAAGTTGCTGAGAAAACACTAAACCATTATGGGAAAATCAGAAGGTTTAATAGGAAAAAGGAAAGTTACCAGATGCTGAAAACCACGCGGTTGAACCGCTGAGGGGGTTTGTGGTAAGATGAACAATGGTGACGACTGTGAGGGTTTGGATTAAGGTGGATGATACTATTCACGCGAAACACAGTGGTGATGTCTTCTTTGAAGGTTGAGAGACTAGAGCAATGGCAAGCTCGGCACCAGCTGGGACTGGAAGAGTTGTGGCTTGCTCTTCAGGTGAAGAACGGATAAATGTAACACATAAAAAAAAAAAAGAATAAGAAAAAGATATATATATATATATATATATATATATATATATATATAGTGAAATGAATTTTTATTGTGAGAGTGTGAGAGAGAAATCTTGACCATATAATTATACATGAATGGTCAAGATTAAAAGTTACTCGAAAGTCATGTGACCACTTAAAAAGTCACATACATTTATTTTCTAATCTTGACCATTCATGAAAGATCTAATGGTTAAGATTCACTTCTACCACCTCTCACAATAAATATTCCTTTTACTTGAGTAAGATCTTATATATATATATAATATATATATATATATAGTTATTTGAACATCTAATATATGACATCCAATTAACATTCGTCTTATGTTATGTATGATATATTATTCTACATTGAGATATGGTATATTTTGATACTTATTTATATTCACATTGACATAAAATATTTATACAAAATATCGTTCAATAAGTGTTTGAAAAATATTTATATATATATATAGTGAGAGAGAGAGAAAAAAAAAGATTCACTTACTCAATAATAAATGATTTACTCCAAATCCTCACATTTTATTTTACTCAAATCTAATGGTTATCATTTATACTCACTAATTAAAATAAGAAAATAACATCATCTCAAAATTGCACTTATGTATCTAGAGCAAGCGAGCAAGAGATCCAATTGAGCCTTTAGTCGCATAGGTGATGGAGAACGACAAACTGAGGATTTAGGGCAAGATTATCTTTTATATATAAAAGAATAATATTTTGGTGTTACTTCATAATTATCCTAGAGTTTCATTTCCCTCCTAAGCCGAGGGTAGTTTAGATATTTTATATATGAAGGCAATACAATATGTTTACCATATAATAGGTGAAAGTTTTTTAAAAGTTCAGCACGGGCATTTGCCTTCACTCCCCTCAACATGGTTCCACCACTGCAATGATACTTTAAAAAAGATTTGTCACTCAGCTAGGCGAGCATAATGGGCAGTGACATAAATTTTGGGAACTGACATACATTTTCACCGAAGAACAGCATATCAATCCTTTTTGTGCAGAATCATCTTGTGCAAAGTAAACTAGGTTTTCAAAACTGGAGTAATTAAACTCATATGTCACCATGAATACTCAATTTTGTTCGAGACATTAATAAAAAAAATTAAAACAAAATAATAAATAAATATAAAACTTTTATCATTTTCTTTCTCTTGTCCTATGTGTTTTGTTCTTTTCTTTGCCATACATTATACATTCACTGCTAATGCACTACAATACACCCACTCCATTATGCATTTCCACTTTTGACAATATCACACAGCACATACCCACTCCATTATGCATTCACTTTCTTTTAGCAGTATCACACAGCACGCACCCACTCCATTATGCATAACCACATTGTTGCCAGCAACTAATAACCCACACCATTACATAACTTTCACCATCTCCACCTCCCTTAAACTTCAATCCTCTGCTATCTCCATCATCAACCTCCCCTCACCACCATCAACCCGCATTCACCCATACCACCATCTTTAACCTTCCATTTCATCATCACCTTCATCAACCTTCCTTCACTCTCGTAACCATCCACCACTACTTCCATCAAGCAAAATAATCACCACACCCTTCCATCTTCATCATAAACAGTCGTGACTCCACCCTTCACCATTAACAACCACCCATTCCATCAAAACCACCCATTCCATCAACAACCATAAAACCACCCTTACGTTTCCACAACGAGGCCGCCTCCACCTCGCCACCCTCCAAACCTCGCACCATAAACAACCTCCAAAACACCTACCACCTTCCTCCATTAGCCTTCACCATTTTCCATAACCAAGAGACCATCCATCAACCCATAACCACCTCACCACCTTCAACCTTCAACTTCACCCTCCCTCACCATCAAACAGACCCTTCATCCTTTCCTCTACCACAACCAGAATCATCAACCACATCATAACAGCCATCCACCTAAACCGTGAAACTCCATCACTTCCATCCTCACACCACCACCGTCCTTCCAACTAGAAAACACCTCTGCTCCGCCACCCCCTCACCTGGAACCCGTAAACCACCATCGTTGTTCTTACCCGGTGCACCACTAAGTCACTGTCGCCGCTACTATGCAGCCATTCATGAATCCACCTTGCGCCTCGCCGTCGAAATAGATTCGTCCACCCACAACTCAGCCCGCTTGAACCACAACCCACCCAAGCCGTCGGTCAAACTAGATCTGACCCGCAAAGTCGCAGCTTCTGTGACTCGCCACTAGCCCGCAACTGTGCGCCACCCAAGCCAACCTCCCTGAAACTAGATCCCACTCCGAGTCGCACCATGACCCTCCACTGGACGCTGCCCAGAGCTCCATCCTACCGTGCTCCACCGTAACCCCCATCCAGCCTCTTGTTTCGTTTTGCAGCCCCGTAAAAGCTTCCTCTTTTGTGGATCTATTACTTTCTTTTATTTGCAATCTTTTATTATTATTATTATTTTGTTCTTCTATTTATGCTTTTATTTGTTTTTTTTTGTTTGGGTTGATGTTTTTTTTTATTTGCTTTAGAGAAATAGTCATATGGATCATTAATCAATGGGCTTGTTTTATATTGGTATTTTAGGTGGAGTCTATTATCTCTTGGGTTAATAATTGGTTTAGTTCCTTTTTTTCATTTGTTGAATTAAAACTAAAACAAAACAAAAAGAAAGGAAAAAAATAAAAAGTAACAAAGAAATTGGGCTTAGACTAATGAGTTAGTAGACTACGTATTAGTTTAGTAGGGTGACACTTTTTTTTTGTTTTGTTAGTTATTTTTAGGGAAAATTAGAAAAAAGAAAAAAAATAAAAATAAAAGAATTGATAAAGATGAAAGATACAAAAAATAAAATAAAATAATTGAATAGTTTTTTTTAGAAAAGAAAATAAAATGGGATTAGCTGGGTTGTGACAGCTTGTTAATCCTGTAACTTTTAAAATCATCTGAGTTGAGATAACTTGATGATTCGTTTTTAAAAATCAAGTGAATTTTCAAAACAAAATTTTTTAAAATTAAAAATAACCAACTCACAATCGTTTTTCAAGAGAACTACGTGACTTTGAGTTTCTCATTGCACCTTAGGATGCGTAAAAGCAGAATCTCTATTTTGTCAAGTCAAAAAAAATTTAAATTTTCACAATTTGGTTGTTTCTTTTTTTATTTTTTTAAATAAATAAATAAAAATAAAAATAAATAAAAAATAAAATAATAAAAAAACAATTTAATTACTTTTTTTAAAAAAAAGAATAGTAAAATAAATATATTTGAGATTATCAACTTTTTTGTACAACTAACTTAAGGTACCGTCTCATGATGGGTGTGTTAGCGATGTTGTGAGATTAAGTTTTCATCATTCTCTAAGCATAACAAACTCCCGAATCCAATACGATTTTCAAAGACTATTTTTTTAAGAAAGGATTTCTAATTTTTCCTAATTTAAATAAAATTGGTGGCGACTCTATTTTTTATCATCTTCTTTAAAATCTTGCAGGTCGCTATGCTTTTTCGCCGTGATCATCGGTCATAAAGATGGCAACTCCACTAGGGATGCTTAGAGAGTCAAGCTTGTTGTTGTTAGTTGTGTAAATTATTAATAATCTCTATTTATTTATTTTACCCTTTCTTTTTTGTCTTTCTTTTTGTTTTCTTATTTGTTTATAGATTTCATTTAATATTTTTACATAAATATCTAATAGCATTATCTTGTGTATATTTTGACTTGTATATATTTTTATGTTTAATTGTTGAAACCTTAAGATAGAGAATTTCTTTTGGAATTTTGTTTTGCATTTGTTTTTGTTTTGCAAGATGTGGGTAGTCTTTAGGATTATGAATGTTTGTATGTTCTCTACACTCACTGCATCTACTCATTTATCACACACATCTGAGTAAGGCCCTATACCCGGGTCTGAGTGAAGCCTAAGTTAGGTAGAGGTTGTGTAGTGATAGTCATTTTGGATGTACATCCTATTTGGTTATCGCAAAAACCTCGTCTAGAGTATGCCTTTTTCGTGAATGTCCCACACCTAGTGGTTTACTCACTGTTTGTGGTTAACATTCTGAAACAGGATTTAGCTCTAGAAGCCTTTAGAATAGTAGAGCTACCCAATGAAAGTTCTCACGAATCAGAAAGACTCATAAATCATTAGGATAGAATTTTTCTGTTTAAAGCAATCCCTTAGGACACGAAGGGAGCGTACTTCTTCTTTATCTAACTATCCCTCATTCTTTTTCAAAAAAAAAAACCTCAGCATCTTGCATTTTCATAACATTTCTAGCTTTCTTTAAAAATCATGCATTTTCAAAGCATTCCTAACATTCTTAAAAAAAAATCATGCATTTTCATGGAATTCCTAACCTTCTAAAAAAAGGGACATATCATCTTACATTTTCATTCCTAGGATTCTTTAAAAAAAAATCTTGCATTTTTATGACATTCCTAGCATTAAAAAAAAAGAAGATTGATTTCATTTTGTCTTATTCATCTCAAGAATCTCATTCATTTCATCTCTTTCTTTTTGTTTGATGTTACTGTGCTCAGAACTATTGCTCGACTAAGGAAAGAAGACACTAATCAAACCCGAGTTCATAACATAAGGGCTCAAACAAAGCTTGCAATGATGGCAGTTGAGAGCAAAGGAAGAAATTTGAGTATGAAAATAGATGAGATGAAAGGGAGGATGAATGAAATGACAAAATCTCAGAGAAGAATAGAGGAAGTGTTGTTAGCTATGAGGGAGACCCTCACCTTGATCGAGACAGCCGGAGGCATAAGAGTGACTAGGGCACCTTTGCGCCCGCCAGTTATCACTTCTATAAAGACAAACCCTGGGGTCACCATTGATATGCCTGTTGTAGGAGGAACTTCGAATACTGCACCACTAACGATTCATATCGGAGAAGGGTATCGTTCTTCAGAGGACACTCGAAATGAGGTTCATGGTAATGCTGAATTCATATGGGAACAACCACATATGTCCATCCTAGTGACAACATGATTTCCTACTGGGAGTGATCATGCAACAATTCAAAAGGATAAGATGGAAGAAGAATGAATGGAAATGATGGAAGAATAAATCAAAGTGATCAAGGGCCCCAGTGCTTATGGACCGCTTAGAATAGAAGAAATGTGTCCTACCACGGATGTCGTAATCCCTAAAGACTTCAAGATTCCTCATTTGATCAGTTATTTGGTCCAGGGATGATAAGTTCCTCATTAGCTTTTCCCACAAAAGTCTTACAGGCCCCGCTTTAGAGTAGTATCTTCAATTAGACCACTTTAAAATTTCTTGTTGGACAAAATTGACTGATCTGTTCATGGATCAATACAAGTTCAATTTGGATATAACTCCTACCCGGGAACAATTGAGCACAATGCAAAAGAAAAATGAGGAAGCCTTCAAGCAGTATGCCAAGAGATGGAGAGCTCTCATAGCACAAGTGCGACCACCGTTGAAGTTGACAGAAATGTGCTCATATTTTCTAGGGACTCTGGGAGCTCCTTATATTAAGACGATGGCGGGTGCTGCTTATCTAGACTTTGCTGAGTTAATAGCTGCCAAGGAAAGGATTGAAATTCTGATAAAAATTAGCAAATTGTCAACTGACAATGATGAAAGTGGTTTCAAGAAAGAGTTTTTTTCCTAAGAAAAAAAAGCTGGAAGTGAGCTATGTGCAAAACCAAACCCATCATCCATTATCTTACATTGCCTACTGAGCCCCTCCATATAACCCAAATCATTACCCTTCTTATCAAGCGCATTCACCCGCTCATTCAACTCACCAGATCTCATACCAAGTCAACTCGCCACATCCATATATCCCCGCCCTTCCTGTCTACACCAATCACCCTCTAACAACTTAAAACCTCTAAACAATTGGTGGTCTGAGGCGTTAATTGATGTGATTGTCATGTTAGACTTTTGTGATGCTGAACTTATGTTAACTTTCTTGAAGCATTAATGTAATGATTTTGCATGGATTCAAGCATATCTTGCTTCCTTTCATTTTCATGGTCTTTTTTGTCATTTGATTTCTTTCGTTTACTCAAAAGTGTTTTTTTTAGGGTCTATTTGGACTCTAATTCTTGACAATCCTTACTTTTAATAGATGTTAGTAGTCATAATGTTCACAGGTGCAGGTGCTATTTGTAAAAAAACAAAAGCAAAAAAATAAAAAAAACAATAAAAAAGAAGAATGAATAAAAAGAAAAAATAAAAAGGAGCAAATAAGTAATTACTTGGCGTGCATTATCATTTTGTCTCTAAATTAAAATTCTTGAAAATGAGCAATCAATATTTGAAGTAAAGATTAGCCATCTTTCTCTATCCTTCACAAGAATTTATTCTTTCATTACCTCTCGTTGTCCCTTTTTGAACTTAAAAGTTTTCTTCGATAAACCCTGGACAATTATCACCCTTATACTAAGGGATGGCACAAAACAAAAGTTGATTGTCATGATGACTATTTTGAAGCATAATGGAAAAGGAAGAAATGGTGGAAATGGCAAGAAATAAAAAAAAATGAAATGATGAAATCATAAAAAAAAGAGAAGGGAAAAGAAAGAAGAAAGAAAATAAAATGAAATGAGTCATGATAAAAGGGAATGAAAGAAAATGAAATGAAATAAGGAAAGAAATGGAGAACAATAAGAGAAAAGTGTGCTTGAAAGTGCAAAAGCAAAAGCGAAGTTTAACTTTAAACAAGGATCATTAGTCTCATTCAACCCTTAAACTCTTGTTTGAGCCTTATATCTTTCCTTTCATAATCCCTAGCCTTGGTCACGTTACAAGCCTCAAAAAGTCCATTCTGATCAAAAAAGGGTTATTTTTATTTTCACTAACTTTAATTTTGAGACAAATGTTATGCTCATCTAAGTATCTAGTTCATTGCTTTAAAGAAAAGAAAAAAAAAGAAAAAAAAGAAAAGAAAAAAAGGAGACTTAAAACAAGGCAAGTTTCTACCTTGTTCGAGCTAGGCCTACACTAGGGCATTCTTTTCCCTAGTTCAATTTAATCTACACTGGGGCAAATCTTTTGGTCACTAGGACGAGTTCCTACCCTGTTCAATTCAGTCCTAGTTTGGGGCAAATTTCTCTTTGGTTCAATTTGGCCTTACACTAGGACAAGTTTCTACTCTGCTCGATTTAACTCTAAATTGGGGTAATTTTTTTCGTTCTCTTAGTTTAATTTGACCTACATTAGGGTAACTCTGTGACTCACACTGGGGGCAGCTTTGTTAACAAATGACATACCTTGAGTCAAATTCATTTGATACCCTACACGAGGGCAGATTTTTGTAGATACTTGATAAAACAATGATCATGATGTCCAGTTATTGAGTAAGGATCAATCACATCCATACTTGGGCAAAAACAAAAAAAAAACCTTTGGCTTTCTTGCTATTCTACTTCTTGTGTCTTTATCTTTCGTAAATGTCTTTTGTGTAGTCATACTTCCAAAATCAGTCAAAAAGTCACTCAGTTAGTAAATTCATTTTCTGTTGTACTTTTGAATTCATATCTGTCTATTACGTAATGCTTCAGGTAAGGTGAACATGAGTACAACACTATGATTTGATCATCTGATGGCAATCCCTTGATGAATAATTCAGATCGAAAATAACTTGGAAGTTCCAATTGAAGGAGAATGATATCTCAAGGGATGATCTGGAATAAGAGGTACCCGAGCAAAAGGGGAAAGGAGTTCGTTAGACTAAAAGTCCGAAAAAGCAGTTTAAGCAAAAGTTAGGGATAATGAATTGGAATTACTTAAACTGGGGTAATTTTTTTTGGGCAATTTTGTTTGCATTCAATTGACCATACTGGGGCAAAATTTCTAAAGGACTAAGGATAAGATGTGTTGAAGGAAATAGTAACAGAAACAGCGATTGAATCATCAAGTAGTTGCAAGGAATCAATTGGATGAGGGACATGGAACCGATACTGGGGCAAATTTTTCTTATCCTTGCAACTTTCTTTTGTTTTTATGCTTTCATATTTCAAGTATGTGTCTTACCAAAAGCCCATGTACAATCAGATTACCAAAATAATAAAAAGAAGTTTGTTTATTCAATGAATTTTTGTCCATTCATGAATGCATGTTTACTCATTAAGTTATGTCTCAAATAAGATAAATTTAAGATCAACAGGCTGATTTGACAATTCTAACAACAATCCTTCAACGATTGATTTGGACTAAAAGATCTCAGTAGCTCACAACACAGATTGCGATGCAGTTGAAAATTATTACAATGCTGGTCACATAAGTTTTCGTTGCCAATAAGAAAAGAGGGGATCGAAAAAATAATAATAAAGAAAAGAAGAAATGGAAAGGAGCAAGTCAAGAGGATTTCAAACCAACTGAAGGGTCTATGGAAGAAAGACATGTGAACAAAAGGTTTGATTAGTCAAAGCTTTCCAAAAATGTCATTGGTTCAAAGGACTTTTAATAAAATTCAAAAAAAAAAAGAGAAAAGAGAGAAAAAAAAAAAAAAGAAGAAAAGGAAAAGGAAAAGAAAAATGGAAAAAGATAAGGAAATAGAGAGAAAAAAAAACAAACAAACAAAGATCAAACAAAAACAAAAATAATGTTTTCAAAGAAAAATGTGTTTTCTAATTTTGAGCGTATCGGCTCTTGTCATTTACTTTCGAGCATATCAGTTCCATGCATTTTAAATTTCTGTCAATTCTTTTGAGCGCATCGGCCACATGTATTTTAATTTATTTTAAGCGCATTAGCTCTATGCATTTTAAATTCTCGTCATTAACTTTTGAGCGCATTGACTCCATGCATTTTAATTTCTTGTCATCAACTCCTTTCATTCATTTCTGAGTGCATCGACTCCTTGCACTGCCATTTAAATTTGGGCCAAGCCCATTATCATTTAAATTTGGGTCAAACTCACTGCCATTTAAATTTGGGCCAAGCCCACTGCCATTTAAATTTGGGTCAAACTCACTGCCATTTAAATTTGGGCAAAGCCCACTGCTATTTAAATTTGGGCTAAGCGACCCATTGTCATTTATATTTAGGCCAAGTCCACTGCCATTTATATTTGGGCCAAGCCCACTGCCATTTATATTTGGGCCAAGCCCACTGTCATTTAAATTTGGGCCAAGCCCACTGTCATTTAAATTTGGACCAAGCCCACTGTCATTTAAAATTCAGGTCAAGCTCATTGTCATTTAAATTTGGGTCAAACCCACTGTCATTTAAATTTTGGGCTAAGCCCATTGTTATTTAAATTTCAGGACACAGTAGCTCATTGAATTTTAAATTTTTGAGTGCATCGGCTCTTCGCATTTAGTTCTTGCATTGTTTTGGCATTTATCATCTTATGCATTTTCGGACAAAATTCGAGTTCATGTCTTTACTCATTTCTTACGACGATAAAATGAAAAATCACAGTTTTTCTTTATATCTAATAAGAAACAAGTAAAGAAAGGTAACTGTGAACATCCAATTTTGTCCGAAACATTAATAAAAAAATCAAAACAAAAAAAAAACGTAGAACTTTTTATGATTTTCTTTCTCTTGTCCTATGTGTTTTGTTCTTTTTTGGCCATGCATTATACATTCACCGCTAATGCACTACAATACACCCACTCCATTATGCATTCCTATTTTTGGCATTATCACACAGCACACACCCACTCCGTTATGCATTCACTTTCTTTTGACATTATCACACAGCACGCATCCACTCCATTATGCATAACCACCTTGCTTCCAGCAACTAATAACCCACACCATTACATAACTTTCACCATCTCCACCTCCCTTAAACTTCCATCCTCTGTTATCTCCATCATCAACCTCCCCTCACCACCATCAACCTGGATTCACCCAAACCACTATCTTCAACCTTCCATTTCATCATCACCTTCATTAACCTCTCTTCACCCTCGTAACCATCCAGCCATTACTTCCATCAAGCAAAATAATCACCACACCCTTCCATCTTCATCACAAACAACCGTGACTCCACTCTTCACCATTAACAACCACTTATTCCATCAACAACCATAAAACTGCCTTTCTCTTCCACAATGAGGCTGCCTCCACCTCGCCACCCTCCAAACTTGCACCGTAAACAACCTCCAAAATACCTACCACCTTCCTCCATCACCCTTCACTATCTTCCATAACCAAGAGACCATCCATTAACCCATAACCACCTCACCACCTTCAACCTTCAACCTTCAACTTCACGCTCCCCTCACCATCATACAGACCCTTCATCCTCTCCTCTACCATAACCAGAATCATTAACCACATCATAACAGCCATCCACCCAAACTGTGAAACTCCATCACTTCCATCCTCGCACCATCACCGTCCTTCCAACTAGAAAACACCTCTGCTCCACCACCCCCTTAGCTGGAACCCATAAACCACCATCGTTGTTCTTACCCGGTGCACCACCAAGCCGCTGTCACCGCTACTACGCAGCCATTCACGAACCCACCTTGTGCCTCGCCGTCGAAACAGATTCGTCCACCCACAACTTAGCTTGCTTGAACCGCGACCCACCCAAGCCGTCGGTCAAACCAGATCTGACCCGTAAAGTCACAGCTTCCGCGACTCACCACTAGCCCGCAACCGTGCGCCACCCAATCCAACCTCCCCGAAACCATATCCCACTCCGAGTCACACCATAACCCTCCACTAGACGTTGCCCAAAGCTCCACCGTACCGTGCTCCACCGTAACCCCATCCAGCCTCTTGTTTCGTTTTGCAGCCCCGTAAAAGCTTCCTCTTTTGTGGATCTATTACTTTCTTTTATTTGCAATCTTTTTTATATTATTATTTTATTCTTCTATTTATGCTTTTATCTATTTTTTTGTTTGGGTTGATGATTTTTTTATTTGCTTTAGAGAAATGGTCATATGGGTTATTAATCAATGGGCTTATTTTATATTAGTATTTTAGGTGGAGTCTATTATCTCTTGGGTTAATAATTGGTTTAGTTCCTTTTTGTTTATTTGTTGAATTAAAATTAAAACAAAACAAAAAGAATGGAAAAAAATAAAAAGTAACAAAGAAATTGGGCTTAGACTAATAAGTTAGTAGACTACGTATTATTTTAGTAGGGTGACACTTTTTTTTTGTTTTGTTAGTTATTTTTAGGGAAAATTAAAAAAATGAAAAAAATAAAAAAATAAAAAATTTGATAAAAATGAAAGATACAAAAAATAAAATAAAATAATTGAACAATTTTTTTTAGAAAATAAAATAAAATGAGATTAGCTGAGTTGTGACAGCTTGTTAATCCTATAACTTTCAAAATCATCTGAGTTGAGACAACTTGATGATTCATTTTCAAAAATCAAGTGAATTTTTAAAACAAAATTTTTTTAAAATTAAAAATAACCAACTCACAATCGTTTTTCAAGAGAACTATGTGACTTTGAGTTCCTTATTGCACTTGAGGATACGTAAGAGCAGAATCTCTATTTTGTCAAGCAAAAAAAAATTAAATTTTCACAAATTGGTTATTTTTTTCTTTTTTAAAAAAATAAAAAAATAAATAAAAAATAAAATTAGAAAAACAATTGCATTGCTTTTTTTTAAAGGAAGAGTAAAATAAATATATTTGAGATTATCAACTTTTTGTACAACTAACTTGAGGTACCGTCTCATGACAGGTGTATTAGGAGTACTGTGAGATTAAGTTTTCACCCTTCCCTAAGCATAACTGACTCTCGAATCCAATCTGGTTTTCAAATACTATTTTTCTAAGAAAGATTTTTTAATTTTTTCTAATTTAAATAAAATTGATGGTGACTCTATTTTTCATCATCTTTAAAATCCTGCAGGTTGCTATGCTTTTTCACCACGATCATCGATCGCGACAGTCACTTTTCCTAAGGCTATGCCCAAAGGAGCCTACAAGCATGGATGAAAACTTGAGTCTAATACACAAGAATATCAATAGAACTTGATAATGACATCTTCAATTCAAAAATAATGTCCACTTCCACCCTAAACCTAAGCACTTGCCTTTCCCACATAGGGGCAACAACATATAGACAAGAGCATGCCATTTGGACAAGCTCTCGCTGCCCTCTAGGCTATGAAAGCGAGGAAAGAGAGTGCTGGACCCTCTAACACTCCTTCACCTGTTGCTCCGGCCACCACTATCAGGGATCTAGTTATCAAGGTGGCTCCAGATCAACGAGGGTCTCCTGCTTAGCCCTTTCATAAGCAAAAAAGGTAAGGTACTAAAGGCGGTAGGACGGATGACCTCGGAAAGAGGCCAGCCAGGGAGGCGGCTGATGTTCAAGGTCTGGGCTCTGTACTAGGTAGTGTTGTCTTCGCTCCGGTTTCCTTATATAAGCGAGATCCGGTGCCTAAACCATTTGTGGATTCCTTACTCTTGGATGATGAGGTCTTAGCCCACATCTCCAAGAAAGGTACATCAGAGATCTTGTCAAGGTTCCAGACCCATAGACTTCGAATTATCGCTGAGGCTCGCTACCTTCAAAGGAGTCTAAACTAATTTTAGGAGGAAATAGTCAAGAAGGTGAGGGCGACTGAGGAGGAGGGGGCTCAGAAGCTTGACTTGGCCCTCAAGGCCAAAGAGGAGGAAGCCAAAAAGGCCCTAGAGGGTGCCAAAGTGGAGGTTGATGCGCTAAAGAAGGAACTGGCTGACTCTGAAGCCAAACTTAGGAGAGAGATGGCCTATTCCGTAAAAAGTTAGGAAGGTGGTCGCCGACCTTTGTGCTAAGAATGAGGATCTCCGGACTGGGGTGTCACAACTATAAGAGGATAGTACACAACTGATGAAAATTTCAACAAACATCAACAGTGAGTAATTTCGAAATGTGGTCGCCCAAGTCTATTTCTTCAATCCGAGGGTTGCTCTAGCCTTGAATGAACTGAACTTCGAAATGGTAATCTTCAACGGCCGCCTGGTACTGACGTAGGAGGCTCAAGAGGCCAATCGAGCTGTTGTCGGGGTCCTTCCCACTACTTCCCTCGATCTGACTCTTGCTAAAGAGGACACTGGAGCTTAATTAGCCATCTTTTGCTTTTTCTTTCTTTTATTTTACTGTCTTTCTTTGCCCTCTGCATGGTGCACTTTGTAATACCTTTAGTAACATGTTAGACTTGTATATGGTTACAAAAGGTATTACAAAGAGCACCACGCAAGGCACTTAGTTGCAATATAGAAGTTGAAAAGTAGCTTAAAATGACTCAGATAAGGGCTTAAAAGGTTAAGTTGAGGGAAACAGGTATAGAAATATTGTCTTTAAGTCACAAATGAGTCAAGTGAGATGCAATTAAAGTTTCAAGAGAATCTAAGTTAGTTTGGTATTTTTAGGCATGTTGGTTGTGCTTTTAATGCTGGATTGGCTAGTAGCAGATGTGGAAAATCATGAAAATGATGAAACAATAATTTAGATGAATCTTATGATTTATTCTAAAGTTGTAGGAAGCTGAAAAACTTGAATTAGTAAAATTCGAGTGTTCTTAATAGATATGAGTTTCAGCATAGGAACTTAAGTTTGTTTCCTCTTCCTTATTCCTTTTCTTTTTCTCGGCTGAGAAGAGAAACCGAGAAACAGAGAAGAGAGAAAACGAAGAGAAGAGAGAAAAGGGGAGAAAGGAAGAAGAAGAAGGAGAAGGAGGAGAGGAGGAGGATTAGCTTCAAGATCTTCATCATCTTCAAGAGGTAAGGGGTTTCTATTCATCATTCTCCTCTTTGATTCTCATTGAATGAAGTTTGGGGTTTTTAAGTAGAAATAGGGGTTTGGAGAGTCAAATCCGAGTTCTAGGCTTGATTCTTGATTCTAAGGATTAGGTTAAGTTAGTTTAATCTTAGTAAGTGTAAGATAACCATTTTATGGCTCAAGATCAACTATTAGGATCCATAGATTTAAGAATTGGACAATGGTTGGAGTTATGTGATTTGGACCTAGATCTTTGCCTAAGAGAATCCATAGGTTATATTTCAGTTACAACAAGTTTAGGGACATAGATGAGTGTTAGAAATCACCAAGAAACTAATTTTAGATTATTGGAAGTAAGATTTGAACCATGGAACAGTGCCACGATTCTGCAAAATTTTACAGAACCTAGGTTCTACCATGCGCGCCGTGGCATGAGAGACATTGTTCCACAACGTGAAGATGATCTGGCTTCAAGTGCCGCGATGTGAGAAGGTTATACTATAGCGTGAGGTCAGTTTTGTAGCACGCGCTGCAGTGTGAAGACTTCGTGCCGCGGCGTGAGAGTAATGTTACGCCCAGTAATGAAACTCGAGGCTAGGGCACTGCGGCGTGCCTAGAGTTATGTCGCAGCGTGAGGCCCAGACTTGTCAAAAATGTCATTATGATGTTTTCAATTTCTTGACTAGATGGGATCATTAGTATATGTTTCCTAAGATGTGTTAAGGCACAAATGGAGATAATTTATGAAGAGAATTATCATATAATAAGTATTAGAAATCTTAGGCCTTTGAGTATCTAAAAGTGAAGGATTGGCCTAGGTAAGGGCACAGCACCTTAGGCAACCTAGTGTTGCATTAGATATCACTCAAGATGTGATGAAATGGTGCAATGGAGACAAGTATACTAGGATGGACTGTAGAATTCACTCTAGTAAGGATAAGGAAGGTATGAGCCTTAGGATATCCAAGAGTAGTGGATTACCTTGGGAAGGTACCTAGAACCTTAAGCAACAAATAGTTGCAAGTAAGAACCACTATTGAGTTAGATTCACTTGAGTAGGATAAGATTGTGTATTTAGTTCTGAAAATGGGATGTTATGTACTAAGTCTCTAGTTAAATGAGATTTTGTGCATTGTAGAATACACAAAATGATGAATGTTGACTTGTAAGCTTGTTACATTCAGTAAATATAAAGTTATAGTGAAATGCTCATTTGTTTCCTATCGAGACCGAAAAATCGCGGCGGGATAACAACTTAAATTAAAAAGATAAGTAACTTAGGAGTCGCCACCAATTTTATTTTATTTTTATTAGGAAAAATTGGAAAACTTAAGAAAAATAAGTCTTTGAAACCAGATTAAATTCGGGAATCGGTTATGTGCAGGGAAGGGTGGAAACTTAATCTCACAGCACCCCTATCACACCCGTCCTAGGACGGTACATTAAGTTAATTATACAAATTCTTAATAATTCTTAAAAATATTTGTTTTACCCCTTTTATAAAATACACTAAAAAAATAATTAATTTGTGAAAATTTAATTTTTAGCTTGACGAAATTGGAGTTCCACTCTTACTTATCTTCGGGTGCAATGAGAAACTCAAAGTCACGTAGTTCTCTAGAAAATAATTGTGGGTTGGTTGATTTTATTAAAAAAATTTATTTTATGAAAATTTAAGTTAACAAGTTGTCGCGACTTTGTTAATCAAATTAAGATTTGAACAGGTGAAGCTCGCGTCGCGCTAGAGACGTCACTCACTGATTATCAAATTTGTTACAAAATTTTTATTTAAAATTATCTAAGAAAAAAATAGAATAAGAAAAAAACAAATTTTGAGTTTTTATTAAATAGTGATTTATTTTTTAAAAAAACATTTAAATCATCAGGTTATCACAACTCAGATAATTCTATTTTATTCTTCTAAAATATTTTCACTTGATTTATATTTTATGTTTTTTATCTTTTTCAAAAAAGAACTTTAGCAAACACAAAAAAAAAGTTATTTCAGCCTACTACTAATGGAAAGGTAGCCCACTAAGCCCAATAAGCCTGTTAATCCAAATCACCTCTCCACAAGAAAAAAAACTTACAGAAACTAAAAAAAAAGTAGCAGCTTACGAAAAAGAAGGAAAAGGCCAAAAGGGGAGGGGTTCTATTTTCTTTGGATATTTGCAGAGGCAAGAGACCAAGGCAGAGGAGCGACTGCGCAAGCTGGCTTGGCCCAGCGTGGTGCGCGTCGACATGAACGGAGAGGAGCGGCAGAGCAGATGGCGGCTGGGCGCGTAGGTCACGGACGAGGAGAGACGACAGTGTCTGGCTGGGTCTCAAGCGATGGTGTCGCGGATCTGGCATGGTGGTTCGCGGGTTGGAGCGGTGGTGCATGGGAGACCCACGGTGGAGCACGGTTCGGGTCGTTGGTGAGGCAGGGGTGGCTGCCGATTTTTGGGTTGTGAAGCACGATGCGGGTTACGGTGGTCGACGAATGGAATAGCGCAACGCAGGCGACAGGATTTGGTGCTGGCCGGTGGTTTCTGGTTCAGTTGGGTGAAGGGAGCCAGGTTGGAGGGTTCACGGTTGAGTGGTGTTATGGTGGTTGAATGTTATGAAGATGAAATGGAAGCTTGGTGGTGGTGATAGAAGATGGTGATGTTGATGGCTAAATGGTGGTGGGGAGTGGTTATGGAGAATATAGTGAGGTTGAAATGGTTGATTGAAGGTGGGTGATGGTGGTAGAGAATGAATTATTCACAGTTTGGGAGGTGTGATGAAGGTGGTGGAGATGAGAGGTGTTGAAGATGATGAATCTGGAAGAGGAATAGTTGATGAAGAATGTTTGAGTGGTTTTGGGTGATTGTTAAGGGTGATGATGAGGAAGGTGAAAGGTTGAAGATGAAGTGTTTGTGGATGGTTGGTGATGGTTGTAGTAAGGTGATTGGGAAGGTTATGGTGGATGGAGTAGGTGGTTCTTTTTTTGTGTGTGGGTGAGGGTTTTGTCCAGAAAATGGCAAATGGGAAGGGTCTATTTTTTTTTTTTTTTTTGTGTCTGAAAGTGAGGAAATGGTGATAGCAGAGGATGGGGGTTCTAGATGAGAGTGGAGGGTGTTGAAGAAAAAAAAGGGTCTAGTATGCAGCCTGTCCGTGGGATCGAGAAGTGAATGTTGAGACTGCTTCCCCTATTTTTTTTTTGCTTCAGTGACCAAAACGAGAAAATGTGCAGCATAGGGTGGCTCCTGCAGGCGTAGCTCAGTTTCATCTTTTGTGAATTTTCTTTAGATGTGCCACCTTTCCCTGCTTTCCATCTCTTCTAGTTTATCATTTTTGTTTTCTCTTCAGCCTTGGGTTAGCAGCTTTGCAGAAAGTAACTAAGCTACAACAATTTTTCTTTCAGGCTTACCGAGATCATCATTATCCTCTTTTTTTTAATTTTTGATTTTTAATTTTTGATTTTTTTTACATTCAAAATAAGACAAAATGGTAAATGGGCTAAGACATGACCGAATGATTTTACCAAGAAAGTGGACAATTATTAATTTTTTTCATTTTTGTGTGTGGTCCGGACAAAATTGAGTGTTCACATTTCCTTAAGCAAGGTCGAATGAAGCATGAGCAAAGATAGACTATTTCACTAGGATGAGTGGAGTCTATAGAAAAGCTCTGAGAACCTTAGTGCAACTAAGACTAATGGTTTGTCATAGGTGAGTATCTAACACCTCAGCAACATAATGTTGCATAGAAATCACTTGAGAGTTATGAGTGATGAGATAATGTTTAGATATAAGTATGTATATCTATGAAAATGGTCTAGTAGTATTGATCTTAGTGAGTATCATTTAATGCCCATTCATGGAGGCCAAGGGAGATAGATGAGTGTCTGATATACTCTTTTGATGAAGGATATAACCTTGATATCTCGATAGTGTCAAGGCCAAGGGAGATAAGTGGGGAGTCCGTAAGGTTCTTTCAAATAAGGATTCAACCTGAACTTCTCAACGTGCTAGGATATGTGTGATGTGAGGATGAGTTTTCTCTTTATTTATCACGGGATAATATACTGAACTAGTTCCTAATGAACTTCTTTGTTTTCAACATAAAACTTTGCATGTATTTCTCTATAAACCATTGCACAAGCATATCTTTAGGATTTTCTTAGGCATAATCATATTGCATATTATCTACATTGCATTTACAGACAGATGTATGCATATTGTCTATTGCTGTTGGTATTTATAATTGTATGAGCAGTTATTTATATTTAACAGTATGTAGACTATCGGTTTAGACCACACTACTTGGTAGTGTGCAGTTATGAGAATTAGTGGAGGAAACTCATATGTTTATAGTTATAGCAATCGTTATATTTGTTATACAATATTATAGCCAGCTGGTATTGAAATTGCTTTTATTGAGAATTGTAATTATCACCCCAGTTGTTCTTCCATGTAAATCTAAGTAAAGACCCTGCTAAGGGAGAAAAGGTAAAGTATTAAAACTAGTATAGTTTTTTCATGCTTTAGTAGACAAAGCTAATGTATAAAGTTTATATGTGCTTTGTATGTTTTAAGTAATATGTGTTACAATATGCCTTTTGTGGCAAGTGTTGTATGTGTGTGTGTGTGCATGTGGTGTGTGTGTATAAGTTTAAGTTTTTCCACAATCTCTCAAAGCTTTCTATAATTACTTGGTTGTGATTATGGATATATGTTAGTTAGTGATGTAGAAGTGACGTTTCTAGTGTTGTATATCGTTGTGTATTTATGATATACCTAGATATTTGTATTAGGATGTTACACACTTTATTTTTGCAAGGACAATTTTCCCAGTTGTCGGGCCTTATAGAATACAATTGCTTATCCTTATAACTTATGTATTGCATGCTTATTTCTTTTTCCATAGTTCGTACTGGATCCAATGCCCATCATTAATGAGCATTTGGTACTCGTTTGAGGACTTAGGCAAAATAAAAGGTAAACAATAACTAGAGTCTTCAGTATTAACGATCTAATTCAAAAAACTGCCTAACACTTAGAAATTTTTAAGTTTAGGACCAATTTAACATAAAGCATCCACAATGGGTACCGAATGGCAGACCACGAATGAAGGTCCAAATGGACCACGACATGTTGGATGTTGTAACCTGTGTTGCCAATTACCAACATATAACCACAAAATGGTTATGGCCAAGTGTTGAGGATTTGGGTAAGGATCCATAACTCACAACAAAACCGTTGAAGTTAGTTTCGTGAGTCATTCATCTTAACCTAGATTCAAAGAAACCCCATATCCTATAAGGAACAAACTTTGTAGACATTCTCAAGACGGGGTCTAGCTTGAGGGTCTTAAATTTTTAAAAAGAAAGTATAAGTAAATGTATGGAAACAATTTCCTCATTGTTGAACGAATGATCGAAATCCGTACAATGTATACTCACAAAAATTGGGGCAGATCAAATATAAAGAAAACGAAGAGACTAAGCCTAAAAAGACACTTAATTATAGTACTTTCTTAATTTGTCCACATTCCAATAATTTTTTATTGGATTGCTAATTAATGTCTTCAAGGTGTAAGCTCCATTGCTAGTGCTGATCACGATCCTGTAAGGGACTTCCCAATTTGGGGCTAACTTCCCTTGGGAGGCATTCATACCACCAATGTTCGCTCTCCGAAGTACTAGATCACTTGACTCGAAATTTCTTAGGATAACTTTCAAGTTACATTGAGTCGTTGTCCTCTATTTGGTGGCGACGTTATGTATGTGAGTGGCGCGTTTTCTTCCTTCTAGAAGATCTAAGTCTTCTCTAATTAGTTTGGGGTTGTTGTCAAGTGAGAATTATTGGTGACACTAGTTAGGTTCCCCTATCTCCACCAGAGTCATAGTCTCACACCCATAAGTGAGTTTGAAGGGGGTTTCCCCTGTTGTGGTATTAAGCATAGTTCGGTAAGCCCAAAGGACATGGTCTAGTTGTTCGACCCAGTTTTCATTAGCTTTGTCCAGCCTCTTTTTAATTCCTCAAACAATAACCTAATTGGGGACTTCAGCTTGTTCATTGGTTTTAGGATTCTCAATAAAACTGTAATGGTGGTTGATTTAGAGCTCGACAAATAGCTCTTTGAAACCTTTTTTCTTTGACATGGGTTCGTTGTCAATCACAATGGACTCTGGGACCCCAAACTTAATGATGATGTGGTGCCGAGTGAATTTCTGGATCCGAGAGGAGGTGATCATGGCTAGAGGTTTTGCTTCGATCCATTTAGTGAAATAATCTACAGCCACTACCAAGTACTTCAGTTGTCTAGGAGCTTGAGGGAACGGACCCAGGATATCCATACCTTATTTATAGAGTGGCCAGGGTACGGACGTCATGGATAGTTATTCAGGAGGAGCTTGATAATGGTCCAAGTATTGCTGATATTTATCACAAAAATGGACATGTGCGAAGGAGTCAGCTTCCATTATTAGCTAATAATAGCCAGCCCTAAGTGCCTTCAAAGTTAAGGCTTTGCCACCCAAGTAGTGTTCATAACTCCCCTCATAGATTTCAGCCACAACATATTCTGCCTCTTTTGGTATGAGGCATTTGAGGAGAGGTGAAGAGAATCCACGATAGTACAATTGTCCATTATAGATAGTGTACCAGGCCGCAGTTCTGACTAACCTGGAGGCTTCCTTTGAATAGTTAGGCTGGATTCCGGACTGAAGGTACTCTATTATTGGGGTGGCCCAAGTATACTCATCTTCTTCTACTTGGAAAATGGCTGAGTCTGTGATGGAAGTTTGAGAGAGGGTTTCTTGGATCATAGAGTGGTTGTTGCCCTAGCTTTTAGTGCTAGCCAGTTTGGATAGGAGGTCCACCTTGAAGTTCTGCTCCCAGGGTATATGTTTGATCTTGGCAGCCTGAAATTTTTTTAGGAGCCTTTGGACTTTGGCTAAGTATTTCTAAAGGAGGGGCTCCTTAGCTGATAATCACCTAGGATTTAGGAGGTCACAAGCTAAGAGTCGCTGCAAAGTATGATCTCAGCCGCTCCCATATCCTTGGTCATCATCAGTCTGGCAATGCATGATTCGTACTTTACCTGATTGTTTGAAGTGGGGAACTCAAACTTCAGGGAGTCCTCTATTGTTACTCATTCAAAATTTTCCAAGATCACCTCGGCACCACTTCCTTTGGGGTTCAAGGATCCATTGACGAATATGGTCCATAAAGTTCCCTCAAGGTTACTATGGTCTGATGTAAGCTCTGCTAGGAAGTCTGAGAGCACACGAGCCTTAATTGCTAGCCAGGGCTTATGCGTGATCCCAAACTCGGAAAGCTCAATGGACCAGGCGATCATTCTACTTGCTAGGTTCGGCTTGTGCAGTATTTGACAAATAGGTTGGTACGTTCTCACCACCACTGGATGACACTGAAAGTACTGTCTAAGTCTTCTGACCATAGTGATGAGTGCGAAGGCAACCATCTCTATTTTCTGGTAGCGGAGCTCGAGGTCTTGCAACACCTTGCTCACAAAGTAGACTGGCTTCTACCCCTCTGTCATCTCCCGAATCAGCACTGAACTTATAACCTTTTCATGAACTAAGAGGTACATGTACAATGTCTCACCGAGTTCCAGTCTTGTTAGTATGGGAGGAGAGGACAAAAGATTCTTCAAGGATGTAAAGACATTCTCATATTCCTGATTCCACTCAAAATCTTTCCCCTTTTTGAGCAGTCTGAAGAGGAGAAGAGATTTGTGAGCGGCTTTAATAAGGAAACGTGTGAGGGCCGCAATCTGGCCTATCAGCTGCTACACTTCCTTGATGTTCTGTGGGTTACGCATGTTGAGCACTGCTTGGCATTTGTCTGGATTTGCCTTGATCCCGTGGTAAGTCAACATAAAGCCCAATAATTTACCTGCTTGGACCTCGAATGTGCACTCCTCTGGATTGAACCTCATGTTATGTTTTCGGAGTTGTACAAATACCTCCTCGAGGTCTGAGATGTGTGATCCAGCCTATGGGGTCTTTACTATCATATCATTGATATACACCTCTAGCATTTTCCCCACTTGGCCCTCAAAAACCTTATTCATCATTCTCTTATAGGTGGCTCTTGCATTCTTTAGTCCAAAAGGCAAAACTCTATAGCAGTAGCTCACCTTCTCAGTAATGAAAACGATTTTATTTTCATCTCTGGGGTACATTGGGATCTGATTGTACCCAAAGTATACATTCATGAAGGACAACAAACGGAAGTCAGAGGAGCTGGCAACTAGTTTATCCACGTTGGGAAGTGGGTACGAATATTTGGGGTAAGCTTTGTTTAAATCCGTGTAGTCAACGCACATTCTCCACTTCCAATTTGACTTCTTCACTAGGACTACATTAGATAGCCATGTGGTGTAAGTTATCTCCCTAATGAAACTGGCACTAAGTAGCTCTTTAACTTATTCTTCAATGGCCAGTTGTCTTTATAGCCCAACCTTTCTCTTCTTTTAGGAGATCGACCTCGCATCTTTCCTTATAGATAGGCGATGACTAACGAAGGCGGGGTCAAACCTAGGTATGTTGGAGGACGTCCAGGCAAAGAAGTCTTTGTTTTTCTTAAAGAGCTCAATTAATTGGCCCCTCTTTTCTTCATCCAAGTTTGCTCCAATCTTGGTGACTTGATTTGGCTTGACACTAAGTTGGAACGACTATAGTTTACCCTCTGACTGGGGTCTAGTACTTTAGATTTCTTCTCTCATTTCTAATTCAGTCATGAGAATGTTGACATAGTCTAGAACTGGGCTAGATGTTCTAGCTTCTGCTCTCTTGTGGGTCTTGCTGATTTTGAGGCTTTTAGTATAATATTTGTGCGTCATGATCTGGTTCCCCTTGACCGTGACAACCTTGTTATTTTTTTGAGGAATTTCATGGCTAACTGTATAGTAGACACCACGACACTAAGTGCATTCAGCGCAAGACGACCTAAGATGATATTATGTGCTGAGGGGCAGTTCACGACTGAAAACTTGACCTTGACAGTCCTAAAGAGATTACTGCTCCCCAGGGTCAAGTAAGCCTCAACATATCCTGCTAGAGTGATTTTTTCCCCAGTAAAATCGGTGAGCTCGCCATTATAGGGAATCAGCTCTGAGTCTGGAAATTCCAGCTTCTCGTACAACTCCATGAACATAATATCAGCTGAACTCTGTTAGTCTACAAAACTGTGTCGAATCTTGATATTAGAAATTATCCTAGAGATAATTAGCAGATCATCGTGCTCTTAGATAATTTTGTTATAGTCTTTGTCTGAAAAAGAGATAGAGGTGCATTCCAATCTCCAGCTCGTGATATAGGTGCGGAGTGGCAGACACTCAAGACCGCCTTCCTGAGTGCTTTCTTCCAAGCGCTATTGGATGACTCACCGCTTGTGAAACCATTAGCAATAGTGTTGATGGTTCGGTTGACCTAGGCATGTCGGCCATCATTTTCTTTTAACAAAATGTCTTGGTTCTGATCCTATCAGTTGTCAATATTACGGCGAGGTGGACTCTAGGACCTCCTCCTTTGGTGCGAAGACGGGCTCCTCCTAAGACTAGGGCTATGTTTTCTTTCATTTCGTCCTCCGAGGTGTCCATTGTTTTGGACATTGCTAATGTACTATTCCAACCGTCCTGCCCTAATTAAGGACTTAATGGCGTCACAAAGTTGAAAGCAATCTTTTGTGTCATGGTTGTAACCCTTGTGCCACGAACAATGCTTTGTACGATCCCTTTGCACATATTTCTTCAAAAGAGTCAGCTTCTTGATATCTCGAAACTCGGTCTGAAACACTTCCTTCAGAATCGTTACACGTGGAGTGTTCAGAGGGGTGTAGGTTGAGTATTTGGTCTGGGGTGGATCATCCTTGGAAAAGTTTCGAGGCTGAAATGAGCTCTGATTATCTTTTTGGTGAGAAGGCTCGCCTTTCTCCAGGCTCCTCTTAGCCTTAGTAACCTCCTCCAAGTTTATGTACTTCTGGGACTGCTCCTAAAATTCTTCCATACTCTCTAACTTTCTCTTTGCCAAAGATTGGAAAAAAATGAGAGTCGGTCAGAGGTTGCTGCTAGCATTATGGAAAGTAATCCTCTCATTGAGGTTTTGCATATTAATGCAAGTTGTATTGAACCTCTTAAGGTATTCACGAAGGGGCTCGTTGCGCCCATGGTGAATCTTAATAAGAGATTCAATAAATTTGGGTTGCTCTTTGGTGGTGGTACAGTGGAGCAAGAAGCATTGTCTGAGGCCCTGCTAACTGATGACGGATCTCGGTGGTAGGGTTACGAACCATCTTAGGCCCGCCTTCTTTAAGGAGAGGGGCAAGGCGCGACATAGCAATTGTGAGGATCCCCCATGGAAGCACATAGAATGAACATAGACATTTATGTGTTCCTAAGGGTCCGTAGTCCCATCATAGAGTTCCACATTGGCTGGAAACTTGAAGTTTCTAGGAACTTTATACTCTATTATTTGAGTAGAGAAGGGCTACTCTTGATCGTCGGGGATCGAGTTGTTATTAACAACATTGGACAATCCGACGTCAGCATGCAACATTCTTCCATAGTGGTTGACTTCCTTCCTCTTTCTGTCATCGTGGTGTGATTCAGCCTGGCCCTCATGCACAGATCGCTCCATATTTTCTATTCGATGATGTTGTTACTCCAACACCACCGCTTGTTGTCGTACTATGTCTAGCAGATGGGTTCTAGACATGTCAGATTGAATTGTGCCCTCTAGGCAGGACACGTGATCATCAGTATCATTGTTCTTATGTCCCAGGCACTAGCGCACTAGGATTCTAGGCTCATGATAGTCAAAATTGGCTCTATGCACGCGGGGACCAAGTCGATCCCTCATAATGGTCCTGTGCAATGGGTGTGGGTTTTTATTAGAAAGTGAGGTTTCTTGCCTATTGCATGGGTGCCTAAAGTTGGGCCCCTGGTTCCTCGTGGCAGAGGTTTCAACAACTGGTTGATTTTGGGCTAAACGGTCATCGTGTGGTGGTGCGACAGGGTGAGGATGATGGTGCACCGTTGCACCGCTGAACCTTGCCTTTGTTCTAGGGCGGCACCTATTGAACATTCGTTCCCACAGACGATGTCAATGTTCAATAGTAGATACTGAGGTATACCGGAGTGGGCATGAATAGGTGTTTTCCTCCTTCGGTAGCAGCGAAGTGTGTTGAAACGGGGGTGACTGGTACCTGTAAAGGCACTCTAATGCTCATATCAGACTACACACAAGTAGGGTTTAAGTAAAAGAGCAATAATTACCTGTTGAAGGAGATTAAGTTTGATATTTATAGAGAGTGAATAAGGAAACATGTCCCCGTTGATTGTTGCAGAGGATTCCTATGAAATCGGGATGTTGTTACTGTAGTCATAAGTAGTTAAAAGCGATTATGGACACTATTATTACGTGTTATCGTGATTGGAAGATACGGATAATCGTTGAATTCATCCACTGCGCAAATCTCGTGATCATGTTGTCGTTGCCCAATGTTGTGGTCCGACATGCGTTATACCGGGATCTCAATAGTGTGCCATGAGTGAACTCCTGCTGGGGTGTCAACAGCATACTCTAGCTGGATGCAAGCTGGGTTGACCCATAGGACTAAGTCCTAGATCACGGTCTAAAACAAATATTGCCTATAGAATATTTTATACTGATTTTACAAGATCCTTATTGGTTTATTTAAATTATTACTCAATTATTTTTATGATTTAAATGCTAGATTTTATACTTACTACTTTACTATTATAAATTATTGAATTAATATTTGTTCTAACGAATGTTATATTTCATGAGTTATCCATTGTTTGTTTGATCAATGATTTATTGTCAAATATTAAATTAATATATGAATACTTGATGAAGTTGGTAAATTAGTTTATAATTATGAATCATGTGAAATTTAAAGAAGGGGAGAAAAAAATGTTTTCTATATTACAATTAGAAAATAAGTAGTTCAAAATAATATTGTTGATTTCCTTTTCTACTGAGAATTGTTCTCACCTTTTAGCATGATGTTCCACATAGTTAAGGATGTTGATCCTTCACATTATTACAGAGATTCGCTTTGTCTAAGTATACATTTTGGAAATCGGTGGGTAGAGCTGTCAAAATGGTCCGGTAACAAAAACTACGAGTTAGGTTAGAAAAATTCAAGTTCGTACTCAATTTGGCTCGACGTGACCTAGATTGATCTAACACAGCCTAAAATCAGGCTAGCCTATTGGCCTGAATTTTAATTAATTTTTTATATAATAATATACCCTTAAAAGTTAAATTACCATTTTTTTGCTTAAAAAATTAAAACTCAATTGATAATTGGACTAATTATCTAATTTATTTATCATTGGCTTAAAATGAAGTAACCAAATTTCCTATTTTTCACAAATTTAATTTTTTAAAACATTAAATTCATTATTTTTTTAAAAAATAAAAGAATTATCGAGCTAGTAGGTC
The DNA here is from genome assembly GCA_029884595.1 of Ormosia semicastrata. Lineage (NCBI taxonomy): Eukaryota > Viridiplantae > Streptophyta > Magnoliopsida > Fabales > Fabaceae > Ormosia > Ormosia semicastrata. Next base: position 16,016,709 of record JAQQTO010000042.1, on the reverse strand, counting down.
GACCTACCCAACCAGCAACTAGCAATGGGTTGGGCTGGGTTAGCAAATATTAGCTCGAAAACATATGTGGCCCAACTTGGCCTGAACCAAAAAATAGTCAGGCCTAGTTGGGCTAGGCTAGCCTATTTTGCTAGCTCTATTGGTGGGTTTGCTCGAGTTGTCATTGCTGCTAGTATCGTGATTGAGGAGGGGGACGAAGGAGAGTAGCTAGTAGTGTATGTAGCACCTTCCATGGGCCTATATAGCGCCCCCTCTTTTTGAGTAGTTTATAGTACTTATTGGTGCTAACTAATTTTGTTGCTGGGTGTTGTATGTAGTCTTTTATGTACTTACACTAAATATGACTACCATGTATGACTTTGAACTTGATGCTATAAATATACGTATGTGCGATGAAGTACTTTCTTGTAAATGTCTTGTAAGTCTTAGAATTCTATCAAATAGTTATGTGAATGAAAGGGAAGAATAAATAAAATTAAAGGCAAATAGTAAACCAATTTAAATGATTAGTTAGATTGGGGAATATAAATTATGAAAATAGACTATAAACAATTAATATACCCACCGATATAATTAACTAATGGTAACTCAAAAAAAAAATCATCTCAAAAAAAGCAAGGGCTAAAGAAATAGTAATTTGTCTAAGTACTAGAAATCCTAAAGGGTATAGGTAAAATGTTTCACACTCCACTTTATAAATAGAAGGAATGACCTTTAAGGTAAGGATTTTCTTCTTCACGCTTTGCCTCCTTTTACACTCACTTAGCGTTAGAGTACTTGATAGGTACACCCACCTCTCTAACTTCACTGCATCAAGGAAGCGTAGTTGTGAAGAACCTCCTATAAAAGGCTAAAACAACTTGTCTAACCTCGGTATAGAAAAATTTCAAATTATAATAAAGGATCATATATTTTTTTTACGATAAAATATAGATTCATTCAATCAAAAGCCTAGTGGCACTTATAATTTCAATAAAATCAATAAATCTATTAAGAAAAAGAAAATAAATATAATCTTCACTCAAAATTAATCAATGATTTGTAGCTTTACTCTTGGTCTATAAACTATCGATGACAACAAATCTTTTACTGTGAAAAACCAACACATAACATGCTGCCGTATAGAGGGAGTATCACATCTCTTAGCTTAGTAAAATTAAAGGTCTTACTGTTATGTAAGGCCAAAACATGAGATTGACCTGAGAAAATTAAAATTAAAACTTTCAAATTTATTGTAATATGAAATAGATATAAGAAATTTAAAACCAATTTTTTCAAGTCATTGCCAAAGGTAATAGATCTAAAAGATCTAGATAGTTTTATTATAGAAAACACTAGGAAAATTAAAAAAATAAGAAAAAAATGAAGAGGGTTGCTGTCAAAAGATTGAAGCGGCAACTCTCATTAAATAAACACCTAAACGAAGAAATCAAAGCACCATAAAAAAAGAAAAACACCACAAGAGGAAAAGAGAAATTAGGACCCGATCATATTTATAAACCATAAAATGAAAATGACTTCTGCGAAAACTATATATTAGAAAAAAATGTGCATTTATGCTATATCTGATAAATATTCTTTTTAAAATATTGTTTAATATATTTGGTAGAGATTTTATATAAGTATGAATATCGTCAGTAGGTTTTAAATCATTTTAAATAAAAAGGATTACAATCAACACTTCATTAATACTAATTATCCAGTTGTCAATTCAAAAATCTTTATAAGTGAAGTATATGACAAATTAGAACCACATAAAATTGTTCTTTTAAATAATTAAGCAGATTAATTATAAATGATAATGAATCATACTTAGAATTATTTTAATTATATTGATTAACTAATAAGATATGTAAGTAGGAGTGTACATCAATATGACTCAACAAGTTTTGACGACAACAAATAATTATAGAATTGTTGGTACGCACAAGATTTAAGTCCAAGTTCTTCAAAGCTTAGTTTTATAGGACTTAAATCTCATGTGAAGATATTAAAATTAATACATTTGAGCATAAAATTTCTAATCTTATCAAAATAATTTTACAAAACCCTTAATCTCTTCAAAATTTTGTGGTTGGTTTTCTCCAAATTGTGATTTAAAATGGTCTTAAAGCATTCAAAATGATTTCACTGTCTTATAATCATTTTCTTATGCTTTCTAAAAAGGCTATAATCAATTATGTATATCCAACAATTGATTATCCATCAAATATAATCGACTATTGCCTCATATGCTTCAAATATTTTGCTTCAGTTATGCAATAATCGATTATGACCAAGGCTTAATCGATTATTGTTCATCTAGTAGCTATTGTCCTTTGTTCTAATCAATTATGCTTGGCTTTTAATCAATTATTAAAGGTTTTGGTAGTGAAAAGTTTTGAGTTATAATCAATTATGGTGTTGCCTTAATCAATTATTTTTCATTTTAGAAAGCCTCGTAACAGTTCTTTTTGTATTAAATTCAGACTCCAACCACCTCAATCGGCTATAACCCTTCATGAGCTATAAATTTTTTCACTTGAAGACTCTTCCCTATCTCTTTTAATTTATAACATTTTAATTGATTGTGCAAACTTGTGTTCTTTCACCTTTTGCTATTGGTTGATAAATTTTTGTGTGACAAATGTTCTTCTTTTTCTATGTATTCATTTTTCACAATTAATAGTTTCAACAAAAATTGTCAAACATGTGTTTTGCAAAAAAAATTGTGAAAATATTTAACAAACTCAATTCGCCATCCTCTTAAGTTTAAAGTCACTTGGTAACTAATGATATCAAAACTCAACTCTTGTGTAAAGAGCTTAATAGCCTTTAAGAGGAGATATAACTTCTTCAATTTCTTTTTCATCGAATGGTGCTTTATTAATAAACCTCATTTTTTCAATAGTGATGGATATGTGTATTGGAAGCAAAGTATAAAATTTTTTATTGAAGCTTTTGATTTTGTTATAGTATATTGGTGTTAATTAGGATAGTTTGCTTAGTTACTAGTTAGTTATTAGTTAGTTACTATTTTACATAGTATATAAGCCACACTTTAGGTTTGTTGTACTAACTTCTTCCTTTAATAAATTCAGTTTCTCATTTTCTCTCAACTCTCTCAAATTTCCCTTCTTTCAATCATGTCTTTTAACATGGTATCAGAGCGATATCACCCACTTTGACATCTTTTTCTCGATGCAGTAGATTTTTTTTAAATTTTATCTTCATTTCTCTCTGTCCAAACAGCTTTTCAGTTGCTTATCTTGTTTGATTCTTGTTTTCTTTCCTAAAAAAAATTATCTGCCATTCTTGTTCTCGTCCAATCTCGTTCGTTGGTGAAATGGTGAGTTTTAAACTTGGTTCTTCATCATCTTCAAAACTAGATCAAGAGACTTCACATCTATTTTCTTGTTCACTCTTGAATTTTTTTGGTGGTTCTTGCGGCAGTTCAAATCTTGTCATGTTGATCATTCATTCTCGCTGGCTGCTAGGGTCTGTTGGAGTTTTCACCCATTCATTTTCTCAAAGTGTGATTTACCTGAGAATCATTCTCACTACTTGAGTGACGATCCACACATGCTTGAGCTTGATTCATTTCAGATTGACTCCAAATTGAGTTTGTGGTTAGGTATCATCTATGGTGGTTTGATTCTTGTTCCTTTTCATTTTTCCTACGACTTTGTATGCACCGTGGCTTCTATCTCTTATGGTTTCATTTTGCTTCAATTTTGAATAATATAAAAAATATGTTCCAGTGAGGGGTTTTGCCAGATTTGTTCTTGTTCAATGCACAAACTGTTTGTTGATATTTCTCATTGAGAAAGACTTAGTTTTCTTCAATTTTTGTTTGAAGTTGGTTGAATCATTGCAACCCCTTGATTTTGATTTCAGTGGCTAGGTTCCAGTTCATGTTGTTAGGAGTATAGTTGTGGTTAGTTTAGTTGGTTTCACCAAGTTTCAGATAGTTCTTTGCTGCCAAGTTTATGGTTCAGCTATGATTAATCTAATTACTCTTTGATTCAGTTTGTTGTTGAAGCTTGATTTAGCCTTGAAGTGACCTTGATTTGCTTTTACCTTGGGTAGTTAAGCATGAAGATGAGCTTCTGCCCTTGGTGGTTAAGTTTCACCTAATATGGTTTTGATTTTGCTTCTGCTAAGTGGTTAAGCATTGAAGTTAGCTTCTGCTTGTGTGGTTAAGCTTTTTTTTTTTGCCTTTGATTGACATTTTTTATGATGGATTTCGAAATTGGGATTTCTTGATGTTTGGAGTCCCATAATGCCCAGATTTTGAGTGGCCTTTGACTGATGTTATTCCGACAAGTCGACTTTTTCAGATACAATTACATCTTTATTTGGGATGAGTATTGTGGAAATGCCAGAAATAGAGCTTTGCACCTCGATCGTCACCAATTTTTTTTCTTGGGTGATTATCATAATTTGATCCGAATGTAGAATTGCAAAAGGTTATGATATGATTTGTATTCCAGATTCTTCTATCACCAGCTTTATTAGCATAGGCACTAATTTTGTTACCCGCTATGAATTGTTTGGTTTTCATCTATTGCCAGTATGGAGGTCGAGAGATCTGTTCCTGTTGTAGTTCTTGGATATATAGCATCATGTCCTCTTTATGCCCTGCAAAGGAAATGATGGTTGTAATGTCTCGAACATGGATGCCTTTGATAGATACATAACATAGGATGAAATTCTTGTAGGTTTAGAATTCCTTGATTAGGATGATAGCATTCCAATTGTAGTCGCTAATAGGTAGTATAAACAGTGGAGTAGTGAAACTGATAAGGGTGGAAGCTTGGGTTGCACTTGTTTGTTGATGATTGTATGTCTTACCATGATCATGTGGTAAAATGGAAAATGGTGAAATGAACATTTAAAACTACACAGAGGGATCACATTAATAATTTCAAGCAAGCTTTTAATCTCTTTAGGAAGATCCAGATCCATATTACTGGCTAAAATATTAGTGATGGGCTTGCCAGATGCCACAAATACCTCCAAGTGAAACTGCTGAAAAGGTTGCCCCTGTGGGTGTGGTTTTAAATAGCTCGCCATAGTTTTCTGATACAAGCCCCTTTGGTATGAGCAGCATGGATAGTATAGACGCTAGTGGATTGGCCGCATATCATATGGGATCCTCATTTGATGATTTCTCGAAGAATTCCTCCTTAGAAATTTCAAATGTTTTATGATAATATGTTTTATAAAGGAGCCATGGAAGTCACTTCCAATGTCCACAGTTTGAACCGTCACCAAGATTTGAGATTTTTCAAATTTTCCTTTGTTAGCCGATGTGATTACAACATACTTGTATTTTTGTGATTAGTTTCCTTTATATTTTGCCTGCTCAGTAGCATTGTCCTATTGATCCCAAGCTAGGAATGCTAGTATACATCCTCTAGCTTGTGGAGGGGGGTGTTATAGTATATTGGTGTTAATTAGGATAGTTTGCTTAGTTACTAGTTAGTTATCAATTTGTTACTATTTTACATAATATATAAGCCACATTTTAGGCTTGTTGTACTAACTTCTTCTTTCAGTAAATTCAGTTTCTCATTTTCTCTCAACTCTCTCAACTTTCCCTTCTTTCAATTATATCTTTTAACATAGATGTATGGAATACTATAGAAATTTTTTTAATAATTAATATATTTAATTATAATTATAGAAACATCACTTTATTTTCATTTTTTTAAGGCTAAAAGGTAAGAAATCTCTTTCAAAAACTCTTTTATACTTTGGGGTAGGTTTTACCTAGTTAACACCTCGACTCGAAATTACGTGAACAATTGGTCAAAGTAGTGTTTTCAAAACTAGTTCAATCGGTTACCTCACCGGTTCTAATTCACTTGAAAAACCAAATGGAGGTTGAACTACTAAAACTCAATAAAAATCCAAGAAAATTAATAAAAACTAGTGAATCGACTGGTTGAACCGAGTGGTTTTTAATTGATTTTTTTTTTAAAGAGAGAAAAAACTTATATGAATATGATATTAGTAATTTAACTACTTCTTTATTGTACATTGGGTCAAAGATTCAAAAATACTCTTTTTACGGTTCAAAACTTAATAACTTAATTTCTTAAACTTATCAAATTGTAGCTTTTATGTAAGGAGTTTTCTACACATGTACAAGAGATTAAATTTACACTACTTTGCAATTTGATAAGTTCAAAGAGCCGAGTTAATAAGTTTTGAATTACAATGAACTTTTTTGTAAATTTACTTAATATATATTTATAAGTTTATTTTGTATTTAAAATAACTTATAATTAAAATCTTTTTTAAAGAATTTTTAAAAATAAACAATTATTTCTCTCAATAGAGAAATACTTTGTAGCCCAACTTATTGAAGATCAGAAAATACCGGATGACCCAATTCTTTCTTTTTCAGTTAGGACATGTTTTTTTTCGTTAATTAAAGTCTAACTATAACTAGAAACCGAAATACATCCTAACTATACAAGTCGGGACCCGTGGCACTATTCTTCTCAAAATAATTTAAACCAAATATTTTTTTATAATTTGAGGAGATTATGTACATTTTAAATTTTTTTAAATTTAAAAATATATGATATTCACAAAAAATAAAAGCAAGAAACAGAAAGCATTTTTGTAATTAATTAAAAATGAACCTTCCTACAGTGTCCGAAAATTCTTAACCCAATTTCAGCCCAAACGACGAAAAAGTTGGATTCCTGCGTGAGAAAGGGACCCACACTTTTATAACTATCCGGCCTAATTCGACAGCTGGCAGCGCAACTTTTTTCATTAAAATAAATCAACTAAAATGTAATAAAAATAAATATATAATTTTGTCTCTTAATATTTTGTGATATAATATTTTAATTTAAAAAAAATTAACAAATACATTAGTCTTTTATAATTTCTAAATCATATCACATTAATTTTTTTAGAAACTAAAGTGTTATATCACTTTAAATTATAAAAGATTAGTGCATTTATTAATTTTTTTTAGAGATTAAAATATTATATCATAAAATATTTAAAGATTAAAGTGGATATTTATTCTAAAAGAAAACATACACCTTTCATTAGTCATTTGTAAGTACCAATTTATGAAAAGTTATAATTTAATGAATAGTGTTAACCATACACTTATAAATATATTATTTTATATTAATATAATTTTTATTATCCAATTATAATTAATTTTATCTTATTTTATATATACTTATATGTTAATTTTATTAAAAGATATAGATGTGAAGGGATGTAAAGTTTAGTAACATGTAAGAAGGATTATTATACCCCAAATATCGACAAAACTTTTGGCGTGTGTTTTATACGTGGGTAAACTGCTGAAACTGTGTTAGGAAAGAAGAAAGATTGGTCTTCCTAATTCGAGAGCTGGCAGCCTAACTATTTTCATTAAAATATATCAACTAAAAATTAAAAAAAAAGAAAAACATACGCCTCTAACTTCATAAGTCATTTCTAAGTATTAATGTGTGTTTGAGATAGTAGTAAAAATTTAATTATTTTAATAATTAATTATTATATAAATTTTTTTTTGTTATAATAGATTATAGTTGAATTAATTTTATGTTTGAATATGTTAGTTAAAAATAATTTTAAATTAATATATTTTATTTGAATTATATAAAAAATTATTTTTATATATTAAATTATTAAAATAGGTATAAAATGATTAAAAAAATTAATTGATTGAGACTAAAATAATATTTAAATGTCAAAATATAAATAATAATGTATAAATTAGAATTATAAGTTTCAATCTTTAATATTATAAAAAATTTAAATTTTTTATAATGCATTAAATTTCGTGTAAAAAATAAAATTAATTTTATTAAACATGTGAAAATACTGTTTAAACAACTTTTTTATTAAAAAAACTATTTGAAACATTCATAAACATGCTCTCAATTTATAAAAAGTCATAATTTAATGAATAGCACTAATCATACACTTATAAATATATCATTTTACATTGAAATAACATTTTATATTTAATTATAATTAATTCTATATTATTTTGTTCATATTTATATTTTAATTTTACTGCATGATGTTGACGCAAAGGAATGTAAAGCTTACTAATGTGTAAGAAACATTATTATATCTAAGAATATATTTAGATGGATGAAAAAAGAATGAGATGAAAATATTTAATAATAATATATTTAAGAATTATTTAAAAAAATAAAATGACAAGAAAGAATTTAAGAGTTTCTTCTTTGTCACAACCTTTATTTTTTGTCTCTATAATTTAAAAATTAAAAAAATTAAATATTTCTTTTTTCTTTCTCGTTAACTTATTAAACTATCAAATAACAAAATCTGTTTTATTACATTCATTATCTTTGTATTCGATTCCATTATCAACGAGTCTCTTCCATCGTCCACAAAGCATCTGGCCTGTTTGTTTTATCCGTGCCCAAATTGCTTAATTAAACCGTGTTAGGAAAGAAGAAAGAATGGTCTTCCTTTTGTTGATCGTTGTTGAAAGGTGTGCAAAGTAATCTACATCCACACAATTTTAAATTTTTAAATTTTTATGAAACGTTGTGATACGTTTAATCAAATCCTAGATAAACAATAGACCAAAAAAAAAGTATTTTAGTTTTTTTTTATTTTTCAAATATTAATCTTATATATATATATATAGAAAGATGATAAATTTACATCAAGTATAAATTTTTTTTTTTATATTTATTTTTAACCGTTAGTTTCATTTTTATCTAATGATTATATTTAATGAAATAATATCAACCATTAGATGAAAGTAGAACTAACAAAAAAATAAGTATAAGAAAAAAAAAAACTTCTGATGTAAAATTCTATCCTCCTCACGTATATATATATATATATATATATTATCAATTTAGTCTTTTTCTATATAAATCATTTATAATGTGATTCTTTTGTTAGAGTGTTGTAAAGAAAATAATGATGCATTACTAATAGTAATAGTCTATGAAATATGGATACACTATTTATAAGGTGTGTCTACGTGTCAGATATATTTCGGTGTTAGATATATAGAGACGCGTATACCACATACGTGTCTTACATGTCTGAATATATTCGATTAAAAATTATTTTTTTCAATTTAGATACTTCTTAGACATGACTCGGACATGATTTAGATATGCTTGGACATGTCAAGGACATAGTTCGGACATACTTGGACACATTTAAGACACGACCTGGATACAGTCCATTAATATATATTTTTTTAAAAAAATTAGTTTTCATGACTAATGTCCAATTAGTAAACTCGTACCCACTCAAGCTTAATCACACGACTGAAATCTTAAGTCACTATTTTCATATACTAGTATTTTAAGTTTTATCTTTTTACATGTCATTGTTAGACTTTTAAGTTTTAACTTTTCACACACAACTATTTTTATCTACTCATTCTACTTCTGTTCATACCAAGTCATCTACTTCGTCGTCACCGAAACTTGTCTCACACCATTACTCCTTCTAATTAATTTTTTTTTTGATATACATGTATACATAATTAGTTTTATTAGGAGAAGTTAATTTAAGAGTATTTTTAAAAAATATCAATAAAAATTATACTTTATTTTTTTTTGAGAAAGGCTTAATAAGTAATAAATATTGACACATATAATATATATTAAAATATTATCAATTTTTAAATTTATAAAAATAATATTAATAAATTATGAGTCTTTTTTTAAATTTTATAATTATATATATATATATAAACCAAATTTTTTAATTTACTTATATATATATATATATATATATATCATATCCATATCTTAATTTTTTAAATTTAATATGTCTATGTATCTATATTTATATCATGTTTAATATTTATATCTATATTTTGTAAGTGATAATGTAATGATAATATAAATATTACGTGACAATTACATGACTATCGCTCATGAATATCACAACATCATCATTTATATTAAGAGATAACAGAATCATAAGAGACACATCACATTAAAAATAATTTATAAGATAAAAGATTAAATTAATAAAAAAATATAAGACTAAATAAAAAATAAAATAAAAATAAAAGATTAAAATATCCATTTTGTCTAAATAATATAAAAGCCTTGACGTTGTCTTATATGATAGGTCAGCTCCCTTTCAAGACGTCTACCTAAACTGCCGTGAACGTAGTGGTACTAGTGGAGACTCTTGAGAGAGACATAGCTTGTGTTTTTGGGTTGCCATGGAAAACAAATTAGCAACAAGTGAAGGGCAACCTATAAGATGCAAAGGTACGTCATGGTTCATGAAAATGTGTTTCTTCCGTTTTCTTTTCATTTTTTGTTGTCATATATACTATATAGCCTTCTTAGCCATTCGCATTTGAAGTTGATGTGAATGGTACTTGTAGCGGCGGTTTCTCGAAAACCCGGTGAGCCTTTGGTTATTGAGGATATCATCGTAGCGCCGCCAATGCCTCGTGAGGTTCGGGTTCGTATTATATGTACCTCTCTCTGCCACAGCGATATCACTTTTTGGAAGATGCAGGTATTTTTTTTCTTTTATTCTTCCAATTATTTATTGTTTTTTAAAGATTTTTTTTTTCTTACTCAATACCTTTCCAGAACCAACTTTTTAATTTATACTTTTTTTTTCTTCTGATTTTATTGAGTTATACATTTTTTTTGATGTAGGTAATACCTTTTGAATGATTTTTTAAGATACATTTTTCTATGTTTTGAAGGACCCTCCTGCATTTTTCCCAAGAATTCTGGGTCATGAGGCAATTGGGTGAGTTTCTGCATTTCGATCATTTTTTTTATGATTTTATTTACTGATTTTGCTCATTCCTCACAAAATAAAAATCCCAAATATGGTCTTTTTGTATTAACATAAACTTTTTGTGCTTTACTTTATATGTTTACTGACAATTTTTTGTGGACCTTAAGTTACAAAAGTGGTTTCTACTTCTAATTTTGGTGCTTATTTGTTTGATTGCTTGTAAATAGGCATTCTGGAATTACATGTAGCAAAATTTTAAAGGGCCATATCTCTATAAATTTTGCAGTGAAATTGCTTGTAAGTAGCCTAACTTTCAAGAATAGTTAATTTTGTAAATCTATTTGTCAGGGAGATGATTGAATAACTATGAGACCGATCTTGGTGTCTAAATTTTGAGCATGGGTATCTGCAAGCATTTTGATGATTCAACAAAAGTAATTTGAACTTTGATTTATGATGTAAATTCTGTGACTATATATTTTTCTTCGTTTGTCTTGTCTTATGTTGGTTGTAAATGATTTGCTACATTGTGCATCCATTAATTTCTTCTACGTATTCAAACATTGAAGACTACAGGAGCTGATGATGTGTTTCACCCAATTTTTCTGCGATATAGGGTTGTGGAAAGTCTAGGGAAGGATGTAATTGAAGTTACTAAAGGAGATGTGGTTATTCCAATTTTCCTACCAGATTGTGGGGAGTGTATAGATTGCAAATCAACCAAGAGCAACTGTTGTACTAATTTCCCTTTCAAGGTGTCTCCTTGGATGCCTAGAGATGGTACCTCTAGATTCACTGACCTAAACGGAGAGATCATATACCATTTCATGTTTATTTCAAGTTTCAGCGAGTACACTGTGGTCGACATTGCCAATGTAACAAAGATTGACCCAGTAATTCCTCCTAACAGGGCATGCCTTCTTAGTTGTGGTGTATCAACTGGTAGTTTCCTTAACAACACTAACTAAAAACTAGAGAAGAACAATATTAATTCTAAATTATGGTCAAATTAACTGGTCATGAATAAATACATCGTTGTTCTTATACTTCAAGTTAACAACATTCATCTGATTCAATGTTTTGAACTTTTGATTTAAACTTCTAATTTTAGGGGTAGGTGCTGCTTGGAGAACAGCAGGTGTGGAGCCAGGGTCTACTGTAGCTATTTTTGGGCTGGGAACTATTGGACTTGCAGTATGGACTCTTAGACAATTGGTTTGTCTTTGTGGTTATCTGTATGCTGAAATGTTCGTTGCAATTGATTGCTTTCCTAGGTTGCTGAGGGAGCTAGACTTTGTGGAGCAACTAGGATTATAGGTGTGGATGTCAACCCACAAAAATTTGAAATTGGTAAGTCACTGTTTGTTTGATAACACCATATCAGCCATTAAGTCGGACAATATATGTTTTTATGATTTCTTTTTATGTTTTATTATTATGCTAAATTCTGAATTTGATTTCATGGGTTTGTTACTTTCGTTAATCAGGAAAAAAGTTTGGACTCACAGACATTGTCAATCCAGGAGAATGTGGAAACAAACCTGTGAGCCAGGTCTACCCTCTTGAAGGCACCAATCTTTATTTTAATTTAAATGTCCCGAGTCTTGAAATTCCCTTTTTGTTGACAAGGAAGTAGATATGATACTTTCCCTGTGCATGAGATCAAACAAAATGATCAAAAGAAATTTGTGAATGTCGTAAGCATATTCATGAGTTGAATGTCTTTACTAATTGTCTTCCAAACTATATTTAAATATGGTTGTGGAGCAGGTTATCATAGAGATAACTGATGGGGGAGCAGATTATTGCTTCGAATGTGTTGGTATGGCATCAGTGGTGCATGAAGCATATGCTTCTTGTAGAAAGGTAAATATCTCTCTTTAAAAGTTCCCAAACTCATCCTTACAGTGACTGTCATATATAGGCAGACAGCGATAATGTGATTAACACTATAACCTCTGCCTGCCCTTCGGGATCTCAGGCGTGTCACTGGCACCCTGACCAGTAGTAATATTGGAGTAACCTATCCTTACTACCATTTCTCTACCCAAAAGGACAAAAACAAAAAATCATGATTTTGACCAATCACCTATGCATAAAGCTTGAAAGGCCACTAAAAGTAGTAGAGTCTTAATTTGTGCTAACTAAATTGAAATTCCATATCTTTAAGAGAATAAACTCTACAGTTAAATAGAGAGAGGCTTGATTGAACTTGCTAATAATATGAGCTCAACAGATCAATACTTTTTGAAAGCATTAAGTGGAAAGTTGATGATTTTGCCTTCAGGGGTGGGGAAAAACAATTGTTTTAGGAGTGGACAAGCCAGGAGCCAGGTTGAGCCTCAGTTCTAGTGAGGTACTTCATGATGGGAAGAGCCTCATGGGATCCTTATTTGGAGGACTCAAACCTAAGTCTCATGTACCCATTCTCCTTAAACGTTTCATGGACAAGGTACTATATGCAATTTCTTTTATTCTGTTTCTGGACCACATTATCTGTCCCCTCTACAGTGATACATATGTTATAAATAGTAGTAATAATTATGTAAAAATAGTAATGACAAGATAATGAAATATCAAATTGTTTGGGACATTTCTTGTCTGTTAAATTTTGCCACATTTATTAACAGGAACTGCAGTTGGATGAGTTTGTCACACATGAGGTGGAGTTTAAGGACATCAATAAAGCTTTTGATTTATTGAAGAAAGGACAGTGTCTTCGATGTGTGATTTGGATGGACAAATGAGTACATTCTTATGTAATCCTAGCCCTTGAATCAGGACATGCAACATGAAAAATATGGGGCAGTGCTCTTTTGTTTTGTATTTGATTGAAACATATTCAATGAAACAGAGGTGCTATTCTATTGCACTGCAAATGCACTTGATGCACCAGTAAAGTAATTAATAGGGGAGGCGAAGATGATCTTTGCTGCTCCAAAGTGTTTTAGTCTGTATACTCCAGAAATAGCATCATTTGGTATTTCCCATTCTATGGTAGCTAAGCCATGAAAGGAACTATTATCTAATTTCCATTTGAAAAACAAGCTTAAATCATCATCATCATGAATGGCAATCCACCTTTCTCCTTGAAGCCTCTCAACTGCAGCAAATGTGCCTTCTGTTAGAAGGTCATATCTTGGATTGGCACTCCAGAATGTAGTGCTTGGTCTATCTCCCTTCGTAAAATAGCCCCTTTCTGGAAAGGCTATGTCTTCCTTTATGTCACCAAATTTGATGCCGTCTGGAGTTGTGTCTCCAAAGGGACGAAGTAAGAGGCTGAGTTGTACAGACGAAAGATCTGGTGGCAAAGGACCTTTTCCATTGATTTTCTCTCCTTTGCCCATTGCATGTGCCAGTTTCTTAAATTCTTGGATGTATGCTGATAATGTGTGAGGACCATAGAGTGTTGAAGCAGCCTGCACATTTTATTATTAGCAGTAATTTAGATCTAGTTTGTCTTATGATAAAACCTGAAAGCTAGGGTTGCATGTGCTACCTGCTTATGCTTGGTATAAGAATGGTATAAGACAGGGGCAATGGAGAAACTAAATTATTATAAGCCTTAATTAATTAGATATTCCATTGGATTAGTTTGGTTAGCTTATTGCCATTCGGTTAAATAAAAAGATAGATCTTCTGTTTAACACCAATAGCTTCTGTCAAATATAGATTTCCGATAGGTTTATAATAACTCGATAACTTGGTATCCTCTTCGGTTTGGCCATACCTCATACCGTTGGTGCTGGTATTCATCCAATGTTGCAATATATTGTGAGTAAGTATTTGTCAGTCCTGCAATAACAACATGTGTTTCACCATTGAATTCTCCATTTCCGCTAGATATTAATGTCTCCTTCACTGCCTCCCTTAGCCTTCTGCCTGCCATTGTTGTGAACTCTGCAATACTCAAAGGATTAGAGCATGTGTTTGTGTTTCATTTTGTACTTATCAATAATGCAAATCATGTTAAAGCCTTGGGAGTGTCTATTAACACTTCTTTGTATTTATTGTCATTTCCATTTTATTAACTTTTTATTAAATGAGCTAATTTGAATCATTGGATCAAATCAAATCAAAAGTTATTTAATAAAAAATTAATAAAATGAGTGACAATAGACAAGTTTATAAAATAGAAGTAATAATAGACACAAAAGAGTGACAATAAACACTCCCTAAAGCCTTGTACCTACTAATTCATATAAAGAGCAAGCGTTTTTCCTTTAGATTCAATTGAAGATTTGACAATGGCAAGAAAACAAACCTCCTGGTACAGAAAGAATGATCAATTTTCCCAATCTCAGCATTTGGATTGGAAGAATCGCTGGCTGCATAAATATCCAAAACATTATTGAGCAGTGCATTGTTATGCAGATTGTTATCTTCGTTTACAAAAATACTTGACAAGTACTTAACTGTAGTCTTACCGCCCAAGCATAAGGATCAAACATTTCTCCAGTGCTCAACAAAACTGGCTTTGGGTTTTGGCAGTCCACTTGATATTGACTTGGTTCTTTCAGCCAATCCCTCACCATTTTAAAAAACGGATTAATCTGCACAAATGGATCTTAACTGATAGTGCACAGATACAACAAATAAGTAAGAACTTGATACAAATACTTACAAGGAAGTGTTTTTGAAGTTCCATTTTGGGTTAATTAATTGAACCTAAAAGGGTAAGAGTCTAAGTGCTGGGAAGGTCCTACTCTAATGGAACCTTTGTGGCAAAAATGGATAAACAAGAATGGAACAATGGCTAATTCTCCTTGTAAGGTGCGTTAGCATATATTCCTTCCTAAAGCCCAAAAAGTTATATATATATATATATATATATATATATATATATATATATATATATATATATATATATATATATATATGAGACATATCTAGTGAGATGAGTTTTTATTATGAGAAGATGAGATGAGTAAATCTTGACCATATAATCATACATAGATGATTCAAATTAAAAGTTACTTAAAAGTCATGTGACTACTAAAAAAAGTCACATGTATTTATATTTTAATATTAATCATTCATGTAAGATCCAATGGTTAAGATTCACTCCTCTCATCTCTTACAATAAACACTCCTCTCACCAGATACGCTCCTTATATATGAGATGAGTGTTTATTGTATAAGATGAGAGGAGTGAATCTTGACCATTGGATCTTAATCTTGATCATTCATGTATGGTTATATGATCGAGATTTACTCTTCTCACTCTTACAATAAAAATTTCTCTCACTAAATATGCTCCACACACACACACATATATATATATATATATATATATATATATATATATATATATATATATATATATATATATATCACTATCACTCATAAATCAAGAGAGAACTTGTGTAAGTTATGTCATGCTCACATCTTCATTGGTTTTACCGATCTTAGAAACTTACTAACCCATGATCATCGGAGAGTTCTTTCTTAGTTATAGAGTGCTAGTTTGAAAAAGATAACTTCAGTTTTTGTTTTTTTTTTTTTTGGTATTAGCTTAAAGTTGTTGTTGTTGTTGTTGGTATTAGCTTAAAGTTTTATACTTACTAACTCATCATCCTTGGGAAGTATTTATATTGGAGAGCAAGATTACCAGGGCACTTACCTCTGTATCACCTTGTTGAAACCCAAAAGCACCTGGCCCATCTGTAGTGCCTGCAGCAAAACCAGGACCAAGGGCTGCAGGACAAGTTTTAACCACCTTGTTGCTGTCCAATTCAACTTCAATGTCTGTAAAGTTCAGATACATATGGCGATAGTCAATCTTCCCTGTCAGTTCCTCTGAAGCAGACCCAAACAGTTCCGCAGCAGTTCTGAATTGCCTTTCACCTATGATCTTTGTGCTTAATATTTCATCTGGGTACCTGCTCCATGGAAAATTATAAGCACATCACGTGCACATCTTTTTCTACAAGTATTAGGAAACAAGCATGCATACACCTCATCTTTGATTAGAGAGACTCATTACCCGGGTCCCCTGCCTACACAAAGTCGGTCATTGCCATTGCATGAAGAATGGTTGAAGTCACAAGGTTTTCCACTGTCGATGCAAAATGCTCCTAGAACATTTGGTGTCACATCTCCAACATTTGACTGACAAAATGCTCCCACAAACAAGGATCCATCATTCTTCCTCACCTTAGACGCTTGACTTGTTTGTTGGCTACATTCCTTTCCTCCTGTGGCTTTAATTGATCGCGCTTTCTTCACTAGTTGGCCAATATCTGCATCATCCATCAAGCTTCCATTATTCACTTAATCTATATTAATCTCTTTTTAAATTTCATTAAAACAAGCATTGAGGAGAAATTTTGGAAATCATTTCCTTTTGTCTTTAGCTAGGGTAGCAACTAGCAACTAGCAATAGCATACAGTTATTGAGCCAAACCTACTTTATGTTGGACATATAAATTAATTTTATCCCTATAACCTTTTTTGGTTGAAAAAGGCAGAGAAGTTTGCCCTATTCTAAGGTCATGTCATGCCACCGGCCTCAACGAGGGCTTACAGTATACTTATAAGTTATAACTTACTAATGATGGGCCACATCTAGGAATTAGGCTTAAGACCTTTAAGTCGATGCAGTTTGATCTTAACAGTTCGACCCCTACATAATATTTCTAGTTTTTAGATGGTTCACTGACATCCTATTAACCTCTTGGACTAAGTAAGAGTGTAATCTTTTCTGCTATAACTCTCCAAAAATTAAATAAAGTTTCAACATAAGATTTGAGTAAACTTGTATTTTGTGCACCCTTCAAGCCCAAAGAACTTTCATGTGAGTGGGATATTAGAAGTATAAATTGGTTCTTGTCTCTTACACCTCTGAGAAGTGAATTATTTTATTATTATTATTATTATTATTATGCAAAAACGTAGCGTTGATATAGTTTTTAACGTACCTGGTACTGTGGAACTGGTGTTTGAGGATGAACCTTTACTTTGAGAAGCAAACCAATCTTCAAAAAGTCTAGCAGCAACACCCTTGTTATCTCCGCTAATAAGCTTGTTTTCTCTGCTCATGGAGGTTCCGTGCGTTGCAAACCAGCTGAATGCTCCAATGCTTTTCCCACTCGCACCATCCACAAACTTCAAAAGGGTCATTTGTGTGTCAACATTGGAAGGGTATCTTGCTCTCTCCTCTGCAGGGTTTAGCAGATACGCACTTGGGCTCCTGTTTATGCCTGCTCCCTTTACATCTCCTATCGAAAGCAAAACACTGATACATTAGAATACCGCGAAATGGGAGTTGTTATGTTACCCTTTTTTTTCTTTATATATTTTCAAGAGTGCTTAGTTATTAAACATTTACTAGTTGTTGTTTTATAAAATATGATTAATAATTAAAAAATATTTGACAGCTAATCAAGGTATGGATACATTAAAAAAAATGATACCGAGTAATCCTATAAGATGAGAGGTTGAGTTGATTTATGAAGCATGGAGACACTGAGAAATGTTCACCTATGTTGATAAAAATGGAACCAGGCTTGAGGTTGTTGTGAGCTTGTATAATGCTTTGTTCTATTGCGTTAGCAATGGCATCAAAGGATTGTTTCACAAAACCCAGAGAAGTCACAGAGTAAAGCACGTATTGCAGATAACCACCAGGGCCAGCATGTGTATGAGTCCCACTGATTGCTACATTTTCTTCAGTATACAAATTCCCAAACCTTCAAAATAAAAAAGAATAAAAAATAAAGCACGAAGAAAAAGTCATTCTATTTTTTCACTTATATATGCAGACCTTACTTTGAGTTTAATTAGATTAATTGATATAAGACTTTTTTAAGGCCTTAAAATTATACACAAATAAGCATAATTGTAAATCCGGTGACCAATCAAAAAGCAGTGAACCAAGAAAAAATTGAAAAAATCAACTAATTTGAACATGGTAAAAAAAGGGCGATTATTTCTGTCAAACAGGAAAAATTGGCCGGACTATTTTTTTAATTAAAATTTGGTTTTTCTGATTATTCTTGAGCCACACTGTTGAACCGCCTTCTAACCAGTTCTATTTCCGGTTCAAGTTTTAAAACATTGCAATTTATTGATGTGCATAACTTGGTGTATAAAGTGAAGTTCAAACGCTGTATTGGACACATGCTACCAAGGGCAAATGTGTTGGCTAAATTTTGGTACCTTGACTTAAGTCTCTCAAGCACCTTAATAGTAAGAAGCTGAGATGCCATTCCCGCATCAAGATTGACAAAAACAAACCTAGGGCCTTTAATGTTCTCAGCCACAATGAAAGTTCTAGCTCTTAGCCGGAAATGAATACCAGCTGTGTTCTGTCCAAAGTTGGCATAACCCATCATGTTCACATCAGCAGCAGGACCAGTCATGTCATAGCTTCCCACTCCAACTAAGTACTTACCATGTATAGCTTGCAACCAAGTCCAAGCACAAACCAAACTCAAAGCAAAAATAATAGGATTTTTAGCCATGTTGCTAGTAATTCCCATAGTTCTGTTAATCTTCTTATATATATAATTAATAGCGGAGAATTTCTTGGATTCTGATGCGGCTTTACCTAACTAAGTTTGTTCTTTCGGCCAATCCTAAGCTGTTCATGCTGGCAACTAGTATTACTGCTTAGGTTGCGACGAATATGAGAGTGATTCCCAAGGTATTCTTCTGTCCCTTACCGTGGTATTTACATGAACTCAGCCGCCAAATATGCATGTCGTTGCGTTTTCTGATATATAAACCTTCACTTGAAGTCTCGAAGCATGAAATAATGATTATGTTCTGTTTCCTTTTCGGCCATACGAATGATTTTTTGTTTTTTTTAGGGAAAAATTTTGAAATATTGAAATACTACTAGTACATGATCAAATATTGTTAACATTACCATGATTAGAAAAATAATTGTTGTCCAACACCTTATACTAAACAAGAAATGCTCATTTTCCTTTTCAACATAAAAAATTATTTGATATACGTACATGATAGACATAAATGAGAAAAGATCTGAGAAAAACTTGGTATGCATAATGCTTAATATGCAACACACCAAGACGTATCACCTCACATCAAATAAGGTAACGCAAATAAGTATGCAAAAAAATAAGATAAGTCCAACTATAATAAAATATAAAAAAAACTAAATAAATATAAAATAATGCATGCGTAAAAGTTTGTAACTGTTTGGTATTAGTCCTTAGAATATATATACAAAGAATATATATACAAAGTTTGATTTTTTGACATTATTTGATTTGTTTTTTAGTTGACCTCATTCAATGAAAAAAAACTTCATTGTTATTTGATTTGTTCTTCATTTTTTACCGTGTTTGACCAATCGACAAAAGCTGAGGTTGTCAAGATAATGAAATAGTAACGAATATATGGCATGGCACAAACGAAATATTGTATTGCTTTCGTCTCGCTAATTTTCTCATCATTCAAAGCTCAATAAGCTAGAAGAATACGCAACATTCGCGAATGGCACTAGGTAATCAACTACATTAAAAAGTTTTTCTTGAGGCCTCCAGGCTACAATTAAAGGAGATTGAACAACAAATAATTCCAAGGAGAAAAAAAATAGGGCTTGATACTGCTTTAGTGTTCACTAGGCAATGTCTTGATAATATCGGAATCACCTGTAAACATCATTATCAAATTATCAAGAAAACGAAAGCATAAAATTGACTTGTAACATTAAATGAAAGTTGGCAGGCAATAAATACCAGGATCAATAATGCCGAGGCAGCAAACCCTGTAATATTTGCCGCATGCTGTGCCCAAATCCACGTTGTCTGATGAACAAGACATCCTTTGTTATTGATGTTTAATAGAGAAGGGAAATATTCTAGAATCACAAAAAAATTGTCATGTTTGTCCATTGACAGATTTTCTGTTATCATAGCATTTGACGTCAAACAAATACAACATAATTGATCATTGAAATAAAAAATCAACAAGAAGCACATCAAACACTTTTACCAGTACCACATTTGTTTTTTGGTCTATACCGCTTGGAATTAGTAATTATCTTAAAATTTCAACTGGTTACTAACAGAAATATATCATTTCATCATATGCTTCATCTAAAAACAAAAAGAAAAAGCTTCAAATACCTTTTTTCTTAAAAACAGTGCTTTGTATAGTAACCACTTAAAATACTGAAGTGATATACAAAAGTCCAATATAAGGTTCAAGCTAGCATTAAAATCCTCTGTGGCCTAGGAATTTAACACAAGCTCAAATCAAATGAATTCATCCCCTGAAGGGTTGAGTTTAATTAGCAATCCAATGTGGACTTGTGCTGCAAGCATAACTAGTGCTAGAGACAAAATTCAATCATAACTTCATAAAGCAAAATATTGACTTTGAAACAGACAAATAGAGCAACGGAAAAAAATTGTAATGCCATACAAGCCTATTTCATCATGTAGGCCGAAAGTTAAATCAATTTGCATAGTTAAGGAACACAATTATTCTGTAAACTATTCATTTTTAGGCACATATTGTACAAGGAGTATACAGAAAGACAAATATGATAATGTTAGATGCATAGTTAAGGAAAGAAAGGCCTCAATTATGATACATCTTTGGTCTAATGCAACATGTTCTATGCGAAATCTGCTAAGATACTATTCTATATTTGATAAAAGATTCTAAAGCATAACGCAAATCAAATTTGAAAGTAATAAAGGAGAAAAAAAAATACCAGACGTAAAAAAGTAAAACAATTGTCAATCAGATAACAATGACATTCTCACACATCATTTCCTGATTCACAATGTACAAAAATGAGACAAAAGCTATCAGATTAAGAACTCACTGCCATTGTAATGATGCACACCCACTTTGGCAAGCATAGCATAGTACTCTATCTCGGATTTCCTTAAAGGTGGGCAATTGTTGGCAATGATAATCAGCTTCCCTACATAAAAAAAGTGAAGAACATTTACCACAATTCATATACCATTACCAAATACCTTAATAACATACACAAACTCACAATAGTCAAGGACCCAGTTACCAAACTCAGAGATTACAAAGTTAATTCTCTTTCATAATTGCCAATGGCATTTCAAATTTACAAGAAAACTTCAATAACATTTCTACACCACCAACACCTACAATTAGAAATCTCACCATGCACCATATGTTTATCCTTAACCCATTTAAGCATTCCAGATTCCACCATATTTTCCCTCTTCATAAGTAATTTAAATTCATAGAACTCCCAACAATGAGAACAGTATGAATAAAGTTAAAGTGACCTGATGCTACAAAATTACAAAATGGAATTAAACTTTATGTAAAATACTAAACAAATTCCTCAACATTTTTAATCAATCAACTCCAATTCCACAACATGTTTTAATAAATCAATTCAATGGAGCTGATGAAGATAGAAATCAAATCAGAGAGAGTCCCATTTGAGTAAAATTCAAACCTTTAGAGTTCCTGAGGGATTTCAGAACGGTCTTATAACCAAGGGTATATTTCCCGCTCTTCATCACAAGAGCGAGCCTGTTGTTGATGCTCTCATGGGTCTTCTTCTGCAAAATAAATTCCAAATCAAATAAACCATTTTACATCCCATTTGCATCAAGAGAAAAAATATATTTCAAAATCAGAAACAAAATGGTGAAGACACCCAAGATGAAAACAACAAAAGCAGAAGTTGGGTAATAAGAGAGAAAGAGCCTACGGTTTTCTTGGCAGCAACCATTGTGGGCTTCTCTAATGAAAGCAAGTGCAGAACTTGAAGGTTCGGCTATAGCTATGGCTATGAAACCGAAAAGGGTTGGAGGGTTATTTATATATGAATTGGATTTGCTGGTTGAAGATTAGGGTTTATCAAGGTTCACTTCATCAAATAAGCTATGCTATGTGTGGTGTGTGGACAGTGGTGAAATATGGGAATTATTTATCAAAATATGAAATGATCAAAATTATAGTGCGGAGAATTATTGTTTAAAGAGATTTTTTTTTCCAAAAATTGTTCTTTAAATATTTTCAAAAAGTTAACTATAATAATAATAATTTTATTAAAACTTAGAACAATAAGCATAAAAAAAGAATAATAAGTATACAAAAGGAATAAACATATTTCATTTGTTTTATTTTCATATTTTACATTTTTTTAAATAACTTTAAAAGATGATGCGGGAAATTAAATAATAAACTAGAAATTTAAATTATGAAGTCAAATTTAACTTTGTATTATAAGTTTTCAGTATATTTGGGTGTGAATTTAATATAGAGTAAAATAATAATACAAACTTTTTTTTTTTGAAAAGATTGAGTGTCAATTTGTTTTGAAGTCATTTTTTTTTTCTCTTTCTCATTTTTACAAAAGAGTTACTCATGCTATGAGTGAGTACAATCCACTTTGAAATATTAATTCCATTTGGGCCAAAGCGAAATGGTATGATTTTCCTCCTACAAGGTTTACCCAAATACCAAATACCAAATACCAAATACATATCTTATCTATGAGAAACGTAGTTCATATGAAAGCCATCTTGAGTGCGCATTGGAGTGAGCCACGAGGGACGTAGCTTTAGAAGAGGTATGCAATGTTATATATCACTTTTAGGAAATATGAAGGTTCTTCGTAATATTAAGTTATAAAACTCTCCCTCCCAATAAAATAATTTTTTGAGGTAAATTCTTTTATAGGCTTAACAAACCTTTTTAAATGTGTATTGAACACAATTTTTCTCCTCATTTCTTAACATTGTTTCTTATTTATAGCAGTGGTCATGTAAAACAAATAGATTATTAAGATAATTTTATATTGTTTTTTCTTAGATAATATCTTTTTTTAACTAAAATATATTTACAAATATTATTATGAGACTAACCTCCAAATTTAAGGTAGTCATTAAATAAATCTTTTCTCAAAATGACAAGTTTAAGATTTAAACTCCTGAAATTACAGATAAGATTTGCTTGAGTTGCTATCCACTTCTTCTGCGACCAAATATTTCTTAGATAATATAAACATTAATGTATTCTTTTTTACAATTTTTATATTCATCTTTAATGGAATTTGAATTTAAATTATTAAATAAATATTTAGTAATACACTATTAAGATACTTCCTTAAGGACATCTACACGTCAATTATGATTTAAAAAAAATTAGCATAACATATGCTTGATAATTGTTGAATAGTATTTGTGAATAATTTTCTTTTAATTTCATATAAGAGTTCCTAATAACTTGAAAAAAAGAGACAAGAGAAAAGGAAATGAAACAACTGATGAAATCAAGCAAGTCGGGTCAGATCCTCTACAATTTTAAAAATTGCAGAGTATACCAACCATTCAATATATATATATAAAGCCTTTGTTCAACATAGAATCCAAGTATTTCTTCCTAAAACCAACCCTAGATAAATTGTTCAATATGTTTTACCCCTAAATTGATATTTTGTTCCTCATTACTCTCTCAAAAAGGACAAAATTTTTTTTGAGTTAATTCTTTTTGACACCAAATCTATAGAACTTGAGCATCATTATAGCCTCAAGAACCTTGATTACATAGAGTTCTCGAAGGTCAAGATTCTTAAGGTCCTCAGCTCTAGAGAATGGAATCAAGAGCTCCACACTTCTAAAACCTTTTCAATAAAGTATGATCCTCAGACTTATACTTATTAGGATTATCGACAGACATAGTATAAGTTCATGTACATAAAACCTTTTTCACACTCATGGTTCTTTTAGTTTCAAAAAGGGTTGAAATTTTTTCCATCATGGTTAGCAGATTGGCTTTGTGTCATAGGACCATATATTGAGATACTTTCTCAACCAGTAAAGCAATCCTACAATCTGTATAGGAAAAAGGATAGATTTTTCAGAAGGATCAAGATTTAGTTTTATGCCCAATTTGGCATAGCATGAATCAACACTTAGGATTATAATTTTCATAAAAAATTTCAACTTCATCACTTAGATCAATAATTTTGGACTTCATTGAATTTGAAATTTGGAGAACCTCAACTATAAAAGGAAGGCTTCTTCAGATCAAAAGACATCAGAAAATTCTCTATTATTTTCTATTGCTATCTCTTACTTAAATTCTCTCAAAATCTTGTAATTTTAATTTTCTTGCTCCTTATTTGTAAAGTTTGGAAAAGCTCTCTGATCAACATTCTATAATATTGTATCATCAATGTAAGTACAATATTTTCAATAAAATTATATTGATCTAGATTCCTAATATATTTTCTTTGATTGTTTGATGCATATTTTGAAATATACTGCTGTGCTATATCGTGATCCTGTCATTCTGGTACCAGAGGCATGATAAGCAATTGTAAGCCGTAAACCCGGACACTATTGCGGATGACATCCTCAGGAACTCTCACTCATGATAGACCAAAGTGAGGCTCTCTGCCCTTGGATGTAGAAATACTCTAGTAGGTACCTGTGGGTGGTTAGTTGGCTTGGTTGGTCAGCCAGTGGTCCTAGTAGTAAGTCTTGAGTTGGGTGGGTAGTGAGTCCGTTGGTCAGTTGGTGGTCCCCAAGTTTAGCGAGAGTGGACTCCCGATCCATATTAAAGGAGATAACTATTTAGACTTTGAACTTGTTTTGGAGGGATGCTTACTAGAGTTTGTTGATAAGTAAGTGATTAATCGATTTTGATAAGATATTTGGAAAGATGATGGTTTTATTTGTTGAACAGGAGTAAGAGAAGAAAGGGTCAAGATAGATGATCCTGATTGGGTTAATGACCTACCTTTTTGGGTGGATGACCCAATGTTGATCTTAGTATTGAACTTTGCATAATAATTGAGAAGATGTTGATCTTAATGAGGAACTAGGATTCATATTTACCTTGCAAAAACTCTTTAGTTAAAAAATTAGGAAGATGATTACCTTTTCCCTTAATATGTTGAACATCAAATTCAAAGCAAGGTAACAAAGATTGCCATTGGAAAATATTTGTTTGTAACCAAATTCTTTACATTTTTTTGAATGACGCTTGGCGCTACTTTGCAATCAGTTTTTGATAAAAATATTTTGCTAAACAAATCTTCTTGAGATTCTGTGATACATAATACTATAGACAAATTTTTTTTTTAACAATATTATACTTTTGTTGAGCTGGTTGACATGTCCATGAAAAATACCTTACCACTTGCTCTTTGGAAGAATCAGGAAGAATCTGCTTAAGTACTCCCCCATATCCCAAATTAGAGGCATCTGTTTCTATTACTAAGGAGGCGTCTAGATCAGGGAGTCCTAAACAAGGAATGATTTTGACCACTTTCTTAACCTGTTTGACTGCATCAGTCATAGTAGAATCCTATGTTGGGGGATCCTTTCGTAATCTTTTGAACAAAGGTGAACAAATTATCCTAATGTTAGGAATAAAATCTGCTACATAATTAACACATCCTAGGAATCTCTAAAATTGCTTCTTATTTTTAATTTCATTTGGAAACTTATCTATGAATTCTATTGACCTATCTATAGGAACAATTGTCCCTTGATGAATTTCAAACCCTAAAAATCAGGTTTTGGTTTGGCATAGTTTCATTTTCTTAGTTGAAATTACTAATCCATTTTCTTTAATTATATTGAAAAATTGTTCTAACTGATTAAAGTGTTGATTAATTGAGTTAGAGAAGGCCAGTACATCATCTAGATATACAATGGTGAATTTTGTATAAGGATTCAAGATTTTATTCCTTATGTTTTGGAATTTGCTTGGTGCATTTTTTAATCCTAGGGGCATTACATTACATTTATAATGACCAAAGGGTACTACAAATGCAATTTTGTACCTATCTTCTTCAGCTACATCTATTTGATAGTAACTAGATTTCATATCAAATTTTAAAAATACAATAGCATTATAATCTCTATTGACTAAGTCCTTTTTATTTAGGATTTGATATCTTATCTATCTTAAAACATTGTTTAAAGGCTTATAGTTGATTACTAACCTTGGAACACCTCTTTCTATTTCCGAGGCATTCATAACATAGAATCGTGCTCAACTCCAAAGAGATTTGCTAGGTCTTATTAACTTCTTATTGAGATACCCTTGAATTTATTTTTTTACAAAATTCAAGATATTGTTTATTAATTTGAATTGGCCTTATTTTTGTTGGTATATTGATCCCTTTAAAACCTTCATAAGATAGGGTTACTGCATATCTTTTCCTATCTTTGAAATCATTTGGATATTCACTACGAACCTCGCTTATGAACCTTTGTTGTAATTTTTTTCTTGACCTTTGAGGCTTCTTCATCTGTTCTTCTATTCTTTTATATTGAACTTCTTTATTTAACATATTGATCTATTTTGTCTTTTTTTGTATTAGATTTATTTTTCAGATCATCAATTCTTGAACAAAATTTAATTCTTTGACTTGGGGAGCTTTTAAAAACTCAAAACAATTTTTTTTCCTAATGCTTTAGTTACTAACCCATTTTTTTGTTATAGAGAAATGATATAGTAATGATAAAAAAGGAGTTCCTAAAATTACTTATTCAGATATATTTCTTACCAATAAAAAGGATGCTTTATAACAAATCTTTTCTTTACAGATCTTAGCATTATTTAATTTGTAATTAATGAACAATTTTGATCCACTTGCACTACTTAATGATTCTTTTATCTTTTCATAATACTTGGTGGCTATTGATCCTTCTTGAATACAATTCATATCCGCTCCTGAATCTATTAGTGCTATAAGATTAAACCTCTCATTTTAAACTATTAATGGACAATGCCACTTATGAACAAGTACTTGGCTTAACAGATTAATATATGAGTCATCTTTAAACTCTTCTTTAGATAATCTCACTAATTGTCCTTGCATAATTATTTGTCCTTGTAAATTTAACATTTTGAACTCAATTTCAACATCCTTTTGCCTCAATTGATTAACTTCTTCTTTTATATTCTTAATTTCTTGTTAAAGATTGGTTAAGGTAATTTCTTCTTTTTGAGGTTTTTTAAACCTTTGAACTTCTTCTTTTTGCTTATTCTCATTTTCTAAAAATTATTTTATTTGTTGTAAAAATTCTTGCTTAACCGGGGACTCCTCCATTTTTTCAACTATAGCTATTAATGATGAAGCTTGATCTCTTGTGATCACATTAATTGTCTTGACACATTTTGAATAATCACATAATTCTCGTCCTAATCCTGTGTAATTTTTTTTTCTTCCTCACTTTTTGAGTCAGAGGAAGTTTCTTTTTTATTTATTTATGAACTCTTCATCTTATGAACTATATTTTTCTTCTGATGATGATTCAAATTCATTTATTAGTATGTTGATTAAATTTTTCTTTAATTCTTCATCTATATTTAAACTATTGATCTTTTGCTTAACTTTGCAATCTTTTTTTTTAATGTCCTACTTTTTCACATTTATAACAGACTGTGTTTCGTTTTGACCTAATGTTTTGACCTTTTTGATGAACTAGGCTGACTTATGGATTCTTGTCACTTAGCGTTGGTCAACTGACAGTCTATGCATTGGTCAATCGGGGTGTTAATGGAGAAGGAATTTAGGTGGTTCCGCATGTAGGATTGGTGGTCCAGGTAAGTAGATTTCTCAACTATGTCTAGGATACTCAGAACTTTAAGTGAGCTCTCCCATGAGGCAAGGCTTCTAGTTTAACTACAACACAATTTCAATCTGCATCTTCAAACCTGGAAGAGGTAGATCTGTTGGCTCAACAGAAATGTAGAGGAATAATAAGGTTAAATTTACTGTACTCAAACTTGCTTTCACTTTTATTTCCACTCACTTGCTTAAATTAGAACTTACATGGCTTCTCAATTTATACTAGTGAATAGAGAAGTTTGGTGAATGCATCACTTAAAAACCAAAACCTAGGAATATTATAAACTTCTTAGGAAAACTAAAGTCTTATAGAATGACTCAACCACTATTCTAGAGATTATGGAAGACTTCTCTAAAAAATTACAAATTACTTTCAACACCCCCCTTAATTTGTAATTTTCAGTTGCCTTTTGAACTCGTTCATATTTTCTTCACTTGTTGTCTTAGTAAGAACACTTGCTAGTTGTTTAGAGGTGTTGTTGAATTTCAAACCAATTTCTCCATTGCTAACGAGCTCTCGAATAAAGTGATGTCTCAACTATATATGCTTGAATCTAGCATGAAAATAGGATTTTTAGTCATTGCAATTGCTAACATGTTATCACAATAAATAATAGTTGGTTCATCCTGTTTATGCTGCAAATCAGATAATATTCTTTGTAACCAGATAACTTCACACGTTGCACTTGTTGCTGCTATATACTCAGCTTCTGCTGATGATAATGCTGTTGTAACCATATTTGTTCCCATGCAAAAAAGATATCTTGAAGCACTTTTTCAATCATCAAGAGATCCAGCCCATTCATTATCTATAAAATTGACAAGCTTATTAACTTCCTCTTTTTTATACTAGATACCGAAAGTCTTTGCTCCTTTCAAGTACCGCAGGACTCTTTTTGTTGTTGCAAGATGAAGTTTACTTAGCTCACTCATAAATCTTGAAATGTAGCTCAATGCGTGCACAATATTAGGTCTTGTATTGGTAAAATAGATAAATGATACCACAAGACCCTAAAAGACTTTTCCATTTGCTTTATTTGCCCCATCATTTTGCTGTAGTTTTTCATTCAATGCCATAAGAATAGGCATAGCCTTGCAATCTGTCATATAGAACTTCTTAAGAAGATTTTCTATATACTTTTGTTGAGAAATGAAAATTTCTCCTCTTGATTGCTTGACTTGAATCCCTAGAAAGTACTTCTTTAATCTAAGATCTATTATCTCAGATTTTCTTAAATTCTTCAGCCATCTCCATATTTGTGCTTGTGTAGATTAGATCATCTACATATAAGTAAACAAATAGAAAGTCTCCATTTGTGCTAGTTTTAACATAAAGAGAAGGTTCATTCGAACTCCTTAAAAACCCATTTTGCAGTTCCAAACATGAGGAGCCTGCTTTAGTCCATACAATGCTTTACGAAGTTTATAGACTTTATCTTCCTTCCTCTTTTTCATATATCCTTGAGGTTGCTCAATAAATATCTCTTCTTCTACGTCTCCATTTAAGAATGTAGACTTAACGTCAAGTTGAAATACTTTCAACTCCAATTGAGCAACTAAGGCAAGAACAATTCTTATGGTTTCCATACGCACAACAAGTGCAAAAGTTTCTATAAAATCAATTCCATGCTGCTACAAGTATCCTTTTGCAATCGACTGAGCTTTGTGCCTTTGAATGCTCACATCTTCCTTGAACTTAGTTTTATACACCCATTTTAGACCGATCACATCTCTCCTTTGAGGTAAATCAACTTGCTCCCATGTATTATGTTTCTCAATGCTAATTATTTCTTCACTCATAGTTTTCTTCCAAGCTTCTTCTTCCACAACTTCTTCAAAAGTTTGAGGCTTATAAGCTAGAAAAGCAACATTTGAATTTTTATAAAATTTTCCCAAATAGTGTGTCTCCCTTGGTGGAGAATCTGTATCCAACATTGAAGGACTTATCTCTGAAATTCTTGAAGAGCCTACTGCAACTCTTGAAGGACTTTTAGCTAGTGTTGAATTTTCGCTTTGCTTAGTATTTATTTGCTAGTTAAAGCTGTTAGGAAAAATTGACATGCCCTAGATCCAATCTATTATATAATTTTTGGAACACATTGTAATCATTTTATTTTTTTAATAAATAACATGACATTCAGTTTATTTTGTCAAATTTATTATTTAATTGTTTAATTAATATGACAAAGTCCTTGATTAAATTTAGACACTTATCAGCATGATAGAGATCATGATAATGAGAGATGAGTTTTTATTTATCATTTAATCTAAAGTGTTCTTGATTGTAGGACTATTGAGAATAGGGCATTAGTAATCCGAATAGATCAATATATGTGTGATTGTCTCTATTGAATAGAGATTAATAGATCTCTTTTATTAATTTACATATATAGATGATGCATATGGAGATATAATCATTGAACTGACCCAACTGAGAATTCCTAATGGTTTATATTACCATTAAACTGTCAATAGGATACCCTCATGAAGAACATGGTGTAAACTTTTCATTTGACCTAAGATTATCATAGTAATTAATAAGTTATTTGTTATACTTTGATTCTGAACACCTAATGCCCTAGGCGCTAGTTGAATGGATATTGGGTATGACTAAATACTTGTAGAATTAATGATATCTCAAGAAGGAATCCATTAACTCTTGGTAATGAGTTTGAGCTCTATGATTATAACAATAAAATTTAAGACCTTAGCCAGGGTAATTGAATGAATGAAGAAATGAGTTTCTTAAGTCATTCACTAGTTAGTCATAAAAACATAAAGTTTTACTAATTAGAATTTGACAGTTATATCATACTCTAAGGTTAACTCAAAACTGGAACGATGGAAGAAAATATTGCATTATTCTTCTAAAGGTTCTTGAAGAAAAAAATATGTTACTTCATGCTATCCGGTCATTACGGAGTGTTGCTAAACACCAACCTTGATTAGTAATTTGGTTCGACTAATTTACTACTGGCTTAGTATTGAACCTATGGGTTCATACACTAATGAGTGTTCCAATATTTGCTAAATGATTATTTAATTTATTATTTGATAATTAAATTTGAGAATTTAATTTAATCAACTAAATAAATTTTTGATCCAAATGGAATATTATTATATTCTTTGCTAGTACTTAGAATACAATTATTAATATATGATATAATTATCTGAAGAAATTCTATTTGAAATAGAAAAATCAAAAGTTTCCAAACGTTGTAGTCACTAATGTTTTAAATCCTATTGGATAAGATTTATTGCTATACATTATCTTGAAAGATAAGATTTATTGTTGCATGTTATCTTAATAGATAAGATTTATTACTGCATGTTATTTTGATAGATAAGATTTATTACTGCACGTTGTCATGAAATCCTATTAGATATGCACCAAAAGTCAAGAATGTGGTACAAGCAGCAATCAATAGTTGGTTAATCCTATTAGATACGAATCTGATATGCTACATGTAGGACTTGATATGCTGCATGTTAGAAAGGATATATTGCACATTAAGTAAGATTTGACAAGTTGTTTATTAAATAGGATTTGGTAATACTGCACATTATTTATTTTTGGAATAAATAAATAAAATAGCTTTTATGGCTATTTAAGGTGTGCAGCAAAGAAACTTCAAGATATATTGATATATCATAAACAAAAAACATATGTTTTTTTGCTCTGATTTTTTATTCTCAGATTTTTGTATAAGTTCCATATTTCAAAGGTGTTGATAACAAGGCTTAGTCTCAGTGTGGATACGCATAGAGTTTTCGTACAATTGAAGAAAATTTTTTAAAGTAGCAACTACCTTCTACCAAGTATTTCGAATTTATCTTCATAATGTTAGAAAAATGATTATTTTTGGATTGCTATTACGTTGTTCCGCTGCTTATTTTGATTACTATGCAATCCTTTAAAAGCCACAAGTGTTTTCCTTTGGTTCCTCTAACAAACCGTTCATGCTTATTAGTGTTGTCCTCCTATTCCTAAGCTTCCATTTTGTCAAATATGACATCTCTTGAAATCAAGAATTTATTTGTACTTGGATTAAAGAGGTGATAGCCCTTAGACTCATCACTATAACCAATAAAGATAAATTTCTATCCTTTCCCATTAATCTTATTTGTCTTGAGAAGAGATAAGAGCATATGCACAATAACCAAAGACTTTCAAATGATTAACAGTTGGCTCTCGATTATGCCATGCTTCAAAAGGAGTCATGTTGTGAACAACCTTAGTTGGAGAACGAATGAGAACATAGATTGCAGTATTCATAGTTTCTGCCCAAAATTATTTGAAAGTCTTTTGCCTTTGAGCATGCTTCTTGCCATCTCAACTATTGCTCTGTTCTTTTTCTCTGTCACCCCGTTTTGTTGAGGAAAATGGCAAACTGTAAGCTACCTTTAAATGCCATTTTCTATGCAATAATTCATGAATGGTTTGTAAATAAATTCTCCACCACAGTCAGTCTTGAGAGTTTTCAATTGAACTCCACTTTATCTTTCTACGAAAGCTTTAAATTGAAGAAAATGAGTGAAAACCTCTGGCTTTTATTCAAGGAAATAAATCCACATCATTCTAGAGTGAACATCAATACATAGAAGAAAATATCTCTTATTGCCAAGAGATGGAGTTCTTCTTGGTCCCCAAATATCAGCATGCACAAGCTCCAAGGGAACACATGCCTTCCATGATGTTTTTGGAAATGGAAGTCAATGCATTTTGCTATAGATGCAACCTTCACATATTCTGTCGATTTTTCTTATAAGCGGCAATCTAACGACCATGCCTTTTTTTAATAGATGAACACCCTCTCGATTTAAGTGGCCATATCGCAGATGCCACAAAATAAGATTCATCACCAATATGGCTTTTGAAAGCCAAATCTGCACCTGTCTTCAAAGTGAGAGGAAAAACATGATTTGAATTCATCTTTACCTCAGCAACAATTTGATCTCCTCCTTTATCCAAAATAGTGTATGTGCCATTATAAAAAATTATCTTATAATCATTCTTCATCATCTAACAAACAGTAAGGAGATTATTTGTTAAGCTTGGAGCATAAAGAACATCATTAATATATCTAGTTCTACCTTCTTTAGTAAGAACAACAATAACACCCTTGCCATCAACTTTTACTAGTTTACCATCATCAACTTCAACATGAGAGGAATAATTTTCATCAAGCTCTACAAATTTTTTTTTTGTCACCTATCATGTGTTTACTGCAACCACTACCCACAAACCAAGTATCTCCCTTTTCATGGACAATAGTCATACAAGAAAATAATTGGTCACCTTCATTTTCTTTCAAAAAATTTGCTTCACTTTTATTCTCACTTTTCTCTTTTTTATCTTGAAACCAACGGTATCTTTGAGAATGATTAGGAACTTTGCATATAAAAACGATAATATTTAGAAAAATAGCCAATTTTTTTTTGCAAATAAAGCAAGTTGAGTTGAAGTTACCATAATTTTTTATGCGAATTGTCACCTTGAAGGCAGAGACCTTCATCCCATTGTCCATGACCTCTTCCTTTCCTTTGAAAGAATCTTCCTCTTTTGTCTTATTCAACTTTTGAAAAAATCTTCTCTAAAACTCTTACTTGAGATTGAAAAGCTCGCTTCAATGGTTGATTAACATGCTAGTTTATCATCTGCTCATATGCTTCAAGAGATCCCATTAATTCACACAGAGCTAAGGATTATGTCTTTTGCTTCCATGATGGTAGCAACTACATGATCCAATTTGTGAGGTAGACTTCTCAAGATTTTTTGAACAGTTCTCTTATCTTCTATAGTGTCTCCACAGCTGCGAATTTGATTTATAATTTCTGCAACCTTACTGGAAAAAGTCTTGAACCTTGTCATTTTCTTTCATCTTCAAACTATCAAACTCCATCCACAAAGATTGAAGTTTGACAACTTTAACTTTATCAAAACCTTTAAACTCCTTTTGGAGAATCTCCTATGTTTCTTGGGCTTTCTTGATGCCAAAATTTTTAGGATGTATTGTCTTGCTGACTCATTGTTGCAAAATCCATAAGGCCATTGCATTTATCTTCACATTTTCTCTGTATTCTATTTTCTTCTCTTCAGTCCACTCAGAATTACTAGTTTGAGGTGATTCTTCATAGCCTTTTTCAACAAGTTCCCAAAGATCTTGTGAGATGAAGATAGACTTCATCTGCGAACTCCAGTAATCATAGTGCTTTCCTTCAAATATAGAAACTTGATTGGATGAATTTTAAAACAGAGAAACACTACTGCTAGTTTCTGCCATTTGCAGCTTTGATACTAAATTTGTTAGCACAAGAGAAGTGTAGAGGAATAATAAGGTTAAATTTACTGTACTCAAACTTGCTTTCACTTTTACTTCCACTCGCTTAAATCAAGACTTACATGGCTTCTCTATTTATACTAGTGAAAAGAGAAGTTTTGTGAATGTATCACATAAAAATCAGCACCTAGGAATATTAAAAACTTCTTAGGAAAACTAAAGTCTTATAGAATGACTCAACCGCTATTCTAGAGATTATTAAAGGCTTCTCTATAAAATTTGAAATTTGTTTCAGCAAGAGGAAGATCAAGTCCAAAATAATGAAATAAGCATAGAAAACATAGAGAATTCGCTCCAAAATTGGTCAATACCCCCTGTTCGACCTAAGGTGATCTATAGGTCTAGTATCTTTTCATTTAGGCCTAAAGAATTTGTTCAAACATTTGAAGTTACTTATAATCTTAAGGAACCCTGTGAGTCAATAAACTTGCTTCCAGATGAACTAATAAACCACCATACAAGAAATGGATACAAATTTATGCATCTTGGATTAATCCAGGGAGCAATAAAAGGTCATCATAGGCTAGAGATAAATAATCCTATCTTAGTCTTGTTAAGAGATAAGAGATTAAAGAAATTAAATGATTCAATAATTGTAATACTAGAATCAAATTTGCATGATGGTACAATATTTTTTTAATTATTATCCAAATTATACAATGGAGCTCAATAGTCCAATGACTAAGAAAGCATTAGAACTTAATGTAAAAATCTTAGATGATGTCTTTCAGGAAAGAGTTACTCACATGTCCGTAATATATCAAGCTCATTATAAATTCTCAACCAAAGATTAAAACTTTAAAGCCTTAAGACAATCACCTAGGCATGAAATGACAATCATGGAAGTTAATCTTCAAATATCATCAATCTTAACCCCAAAAAGATTAACTAATGAGGAAATTCTGGCTAGGCTACTAGAAGATTGGGTATTCCCATAAGTGATAATCCCCTCAACCCATTTATCAGGAAACTCATAAATCTGATTCTTCAGAATACTCATCAACTAGGTCTTAGGTAATTAATATCATAACCAGATATCAACCATTCGAAATAGATAAGAAATGGATACGAGAAGACTTTGATGCTCCTTATAACAAAGATAAGAGAGATTGGTACTTTGAAACCTTTAGTAAAGCATAGATAATTAATTATAGAAAAAAATTGTATTCTTTTTTAGAAGAACAGGAGATAAATATATATTTTTCACATGGTTTGAAATTTACTATCAATAGAATAACATAAAAAATCCTTATATAAAGCCTGTAAAAGTTTTAGTAAATACTAGACCAACTATCGCGTGGAAGGCAGAAAATGATAAGATAACTGTATCTGAGTATCCTCCCTTAGAAGCAATTAAGGTAATGACAAAGGAAGGAATAGAGGTAGAAGCATCTCCCTTTAAGATTATAACTAGATCATTATCACAATCGGCTAAAAAAAGTGATATTTATAAGGTTCATTAATAACTTAATTATTCCAATCAATGCTCCACACTATGTCTCAACATCTAGAAAGGTTAGAATGTTAAGTAGAAGAAAAAGAAAAATCAACACCACAAAATATTAATACAAATTCAGATCCAAAAAGACCAATATATAAAGTCATAAATGTTCTAGAATCAAATTTAAAAGAAATAAATCTAGGGTCAAAATCTGAGAACTCTATAGAAGAGATTAAGAAGAAATTAGAAAAAATGACTTTAGGATCAACATCCACATCTGAACCCAAGATTCAAACTTTATTAAAAAAATGAAGAATTAGAAAACAAATTGCTAGATTTAAGTGTTAATAAGTTAAGAAAAATATTGGCTCCTCTTCCAGAAACTAGAAATTACTATTCAAGAGCAACATATCTAGATGTTCAATATGAAGAGAGACCATATCATGCAGAAAATTCATACTCAGGGGAATCAATAGTAGAATGGAATATAAATGGATCAAGGGAATAACAAATTCTAGATGTCAGTCAACAAATGACAATGGTTGCAATAGCCTTCAAGGGAAGAGGAAATTTTGATAAGAAAGCTATTACATTGTTAATAATAGGTTTTATAGGGAAACTAAAGGTTTGGTGGGATAATGTATTATTTCTGGCCGAACAAAGTGGAATTATGAATGCAATAAAAACTGATCAAAATGGATCCCCAATAGAAGATGCTATAATAACACTTCTACATACTATAACAAAATACTTCATAGGAGAACCCTTGAAGTTCCAGCAAAGAATAACAGATCAAATTGTTAATCCATACTGTCTTTCTATGTCTAACTATAAATGGTACAAAGATATGTTTTTTTGTCAAAACTTCACTTAAGGAGTGATGTCTCTGCAGACTATTGGAAAGAGTGATTTATCACTAGACTTCCAAAATTATTTACAAAAAATATTAAGATCAACATAGAAAGGCAAAATTATGGGAGCATCCCATATAGTCAACTAACCTTTGGTCAGAAATCAAACTACATAATAGAAATAGATCTTCAAATTTGTTTAGACCTAAAGCTTCAACATAAGATCAAAACTGAGTCAAGAAATGTGAGAAAAGAGCTAAGATTATTTTGTCAACAATGGGAGATAGAAGGAGTCAAAGCCCCTAGTAGAAGAATATCTAAGTCAAAAAATTATGTTGCCAAAAGATTAAAAAAGTCTACGAAATACTATAAAAAATATCAAAAACAAGAATCTACAAGCTAGCCTAGTTCATCAAAAAGGTCAAAACCTAAGTCTTCTAGGTCAAAACGAAATATAGTCTATTAAAAATGTGGAAGAGTATGACATTACTGATAACTTCGGGAAATGAAGTTATTTAACATGAATTTAAATGTATATGAGCATGCTTTCCTTAAATTTTCAAGACCCAATGGTCCAATTCATACATGATCTTGATGATTTAAGCTTTGTATCTCAATTGTTTAAGAATTCAATTTTTGATGCTTGTATTTAAGAAATCGAGATGGATTATGGCTTGATGAATTAAAGCATTGTTTTTGTTGCAGAAATTCAAGAAGGAAAGACCTTGAAAAGAATAATGAAGCAAAGAAGAGTTCAAAATGGAGAAGGATGCAAAAGAGAAGCAAGGGCAGCCAACTCATGCCTAGGTGTGGCAAAATCACACCTAGGCGTGATCCTCGCAGCATTTCAGGAATTTCCAACCAGAGACCTCCACGCTTAGGCGTGGAAAAGTCACGCCTAGGCGTGTAACTCTCAGGTTTTTAGGGTGCTCAGACAGAGACACCCACGCCTAGGCGTGGGAAAATCACGCCTAGGCGTGGGTTGCACCTAAGACCACGTGCTTCATAACCACGCCTAGGCGTGGGAAAAATCTTGATCCACGAAAATTAGCTTTTAATATCTAATTTGGGGATTGGGAGGATGTTCTGTTTTTCAACAAACCACAAATTCCAGAGAGCAAGTGAGAAGAGGAGGAACCCATTTGGATTGAAGGTGATTCAAGGGAGAATCAAGATCAAGGAAGAGGATCAAGCTTGGAATCTCTCCATTTTTGTCTATTCTTTCCCTTTACCTCTTGATTTGTAACTTGATGGATCATTTGATTTCATTTGTTTTCTTCTCTTTCATGATGTGTAACTAAACTCTAATCTAAGGGCTCTCTAGGATCTTGCTATGGATTTGATTAATGTGTAATTAGTTGGGTATCTTTTCAATGAAATTGGTTTTGTTCATCCATATCTATGCTTAGTGCTTGTTATTGATTGGCCATCAATTGCATGTTTTTAATATTCTAATTGAACTAGAAATAGGGTGTTATGAATATGGATATAGTATGGTTGATGTATGTTCAATTACATTCTATTAGTATGAGTGTGTTGATTAACTAAGGGGATGGACCCATACCTTTTGGTCATGCATGGCAAGTGTTTGATAATTGGTCTCAATAAGTGATTCTTATGCTAACTCACATGGACACATAGTGGATTAGCTAAGTTTTGCATGGGTAATTGTCCTAGACATAGACTCTTATCTATTGATGGTCATTAGCTAACAAATGTCATTTCATTGATTGGTGCTTGTTAAATGCAGTTATTCATTGAAGTAGCAAATGAATAGGGACCCTTAGGCTTTAATCATTCTCATCTTCTCTAGTGGAATTGGTGTTTGGTGTTTTCTTATTTTGTTTCTCTTAAATTGTTATTTTAATTGCAACCCATTCTCCTTCGTTTGCTTGGATAAAAATTTATGAATTTTGGTTAAGTTTAACATTCTTCTAATTATTCAATCCCTTGGGACATGATACTCTAACTTTCCTTTATATTACTTGTCAACCCGTGCGCTTGCGAATTTAAGGACCAACAAGTTTTTGGCGCCGTTGCCGGGGATTGAATTTAGATTTTTGTATTATTTCTTAATTCAATTCACAACTCTTATTTCAAGTTTTCTTTGTTATTTTGTTTTGTTTTTCAGGTACTTAGCTTTTGTATGCGAAGGACTCAAAGTGTATCTCGATTTCCTTTCGATCCTGAGATCGAAAGGACTTTTTGTAGATTGCTAAGAGAATGACTAGTATAAGGGAAGACACTTGAATTGGATAGTGACTCGGAGATGGTAGAAGAAGCGAATGCTGAAAAGACTTTTGAGAGAGTATGCCACTCCAAATGCTAGGGACATTCGATCTAGCATTAGAAGGCCAGCTGTACAGGCACAGACTTTTGAGATTAAGCCTGCTATTATCCATATGGTGTAGAATAATTTACAATTTGTCTTCCTCATGAAGATCCTAATGCTCATTTAGCCAATTTTATAGAGATCTGTGATACTTTTAAGCATCAAGGGATGACTGATGATGCAGTTCACTTTAGGCTTTTCTCTTTTTCCTTGAGAGATAGGGCCAAGGCATGGCTTCAATCATTACCTGAACATTCCATCACTACTTGGGAAGAGCTAGCTCAGAAGTTCCTAGATCGATTCTTTCCTCCCATAAAGGCAATGAAGTACAGGAATGACATTCTATCCTTCAGACAATTCGAAGGAGAAACCTTGTATGAGGCATGGGAGCGATTCAAAGAGTTACTAAGGAAATGCCCCATCATGGAATAGCAAAATGAATGTTGGTTCATACTTTTTACAATAGCTTGACAACTTCCATTCGATCCATAATTGATGCAGCAGCTGGAGGGGCTCTCATGAGCAAGACCGTGGATGTAGCCTACAACCTTTTGGAGGAAATGACTAATAACAATTATCAGTGGCTGAGAGAGTTACTCCCAAGAGATTAGCAGTAGGTATTCATGAAGTTGATGCTCTTACATCGGTTACAGCTTAAGTGGCAGCTCTTTCTAAGAAGTTGGACACCATGCGAGTCAATTCTGTAGCAAGTGGAGCCAATAATTCAGCTGATATTTGTGATCATTGTGGGGACCTTCATTCAACTACTAATTACACAGCTAGCCTAGAAAGTGTGCAATATACAAATCAATTTCGTCAGCCAATTCACAACAATGTTTTGGGCAATTCTTATAATCCTAGTTGGAAGAACCATCCTAATCTCTCATGGGGTGGACAAGTTCAAGGTCCTTCTTCCTCTTCTTATCAGACTAGGGAAGCTCCCCGTGCTCCTCCAGGTTTTCAATAGCAGAGCCCCCTTCAAGCCCAAACTTCAACATCAACTTCAACTTCCAATTTGGAGAAGATGTTTGCTTAGTTCATGGCTAGCCAGCAAGAGTACATGACTAAGACCGACTCAAGGCTTGCTTCCCATGATGCTTTGATGCAAAGTCAAGTGGCCTCCTTGAGAAATCTTGAGACTCAAGTTGGCCAACTTGCCCAAGCCTTAAGTAATAGGCCTCAAGGGAGTTTTCCAAGTGACACCATCAACAATCCAGGAGGTTCTCCCAAGGAGCATTGCAAGGCTATAACACTGAGGAGTGGGAAAGAAATTGAAGGAAATGTGAAGACCAAGATACTTGAAAAAGAAGTTGAACTTACAAAAGATGAATTGGTTGTGAACAATGAGGTTGACAAGAATGAAGAGCTAGCAGAGAGGAAGGTTGAAGACAACAAGAAGGAGGACAAGCCTTATACACTACCTCCATCTTTCCCCAACCGGCTAGCTAAACAAAAACTGGATGCTCAATTCTAAAAGTTTTTGGATATTTTCAAGAAACTTCACATAAACATACCATTTGATGAGGCTTTGGAACAAATGCCTAGTTATGTGAAGTTTATGAAGGACATCTTGTCTAAGAAGAGAAGGTTTGGGGATTATGAAACTGTTGCACTCACTAAAGAATGCAGTGT
Source organism: Ormosia semicastrata (assembly GCA_029884595.1). Taxonomy (NCBI): domain Eukaryota; kingdom Viridiplantae; phylum Streptophyta; class Magnoliopsida; order Fabales; family Fabaceae; genus Ormosia; species Ormosia semicastrata. Next base: position 15,975,797 of record JAQQTO010000042.1, on the reverse strand, counting down.
CATCTTGCAAAATAAGCTACCTCCTAAGTTGAAGGATCCAGAGAGCTTCACCATTCCATGCACCATTGGCAACCAATTCTTTGGAAAAGCTTTGTGTGACCTAGGGGCAAGCATAAACTTGATGCCTTTATCCATCTTCCAACGGCTAGGTTTGGGGGAGGTGAAGCCAACTTCGGTTACCTTGCAACTGGCCGACCGATCTCTCATTTATCCTAAGGGGGTCATAGAAGATGTCTTGGTCAAGGTTGACAAGTTCATCTTTCCAGCGGACTTCATTATCCTAGACATGGGGGAAGACCGTAATGTACTTTTGATTCTTGGAAGGCCTTTCCTAGCCACCGGTAAGACTATGATTGATGTTCAAAAAGGTGAGCTCACTATGCAAGTCAATGATGAGAAGGTAACTTTTAATATTTACAAAGCCATGAAATTTCCAAATGATCATGAAAAGTGTTCTTACATAGGTATGATTGATCAAGTAGTTAATAATGCATTCCATGCTAATTTCACTGATGATTCCCTTGCTTTATCATTGACATCCATATATGAGCATGTAGATAGGGAAAATGTTTTGGAATGTATTAAACTGCTTGACTTGTCTGCTAAGTTTTTCAAGAAACCAGGCTTTGAATCGTTGAACATACCTTCTGACAAGCCCATTCTCCAACCTTCTATAATCACTCCTCCCAAGTTAGAGCTCAAGCCATTGCCTGATCATTTGAGGTATTCATACTTGGGGGATTCATCCACATTGCCAGTCATTATCTCTTCATATTTGTCAGAGGAGCAAGAATCAAAGTTGCTTAGAGTGCTTAGAGAATACAAAAGGGCCTTGGGGTGGTCTATTACAGATATCAGAGGCATTAGCCCCACTATATGCATACACAAAATATTACTGGAAGCAGATCATAAGCTAACAATTGAACATCAAAGGCGCCTTAATCCTATCATGAAGGAGGTGGTCAAGAAGGGGATCATTAAGTAGCTAGATACGGGTATCATATACCCTATCTCTGACAGCAAATGGGTGAGCCCAGTTCAGTGCGTGCCTAAGAAGGGTGGGATGATTGTGGTCACCAATGATAATAATGATTTGATTCCCACCAGGACTGTCACAGGATGGCGTATCTGCATGGACTATAGGAAGCTTAACACTGCAACCTGGAAGGATCATTTTCCATTACCATTTATTGATCAGATGCTAGATAGGTTGGAAGGACGTGCTTTCTATTGTTTCTTAGATGGGTATTCGGGGTACAACCAGATTGCCATTTCCTTGGATGATCAAAAGAAGACAACCTTCACCTGTCCATATGGTACTTATGCCTTCAGAAGAATGCCCTTTGGGTTATGCAATACCCCAACTACCTTTCAGAGATGTATGATGGCTATCTTCACTGACATGGTGGAGAACTGTTTGGAGATATTTATGGATGACTTCTCTGTATTTGGTGATTCCTTTGATGAGTGTCTCCATAACTTGGCCCTTGTACTTCAAAGGTGTGAGGAGACAAGTTTAGTGCTTAATTGGGAGAAATGTCATTTTATGGTCCAAGAGGGCATAGTACTTGGCCATAGAGTGTCACATAAGAGAATGAAGGTGGATAGAGCTAAGATTGAGGTGATTGAGAAATTACCACCACCAATTTTAGTGAAAGGAGTTCAGAATTTCCTAGGGCATGCCGGATTTTATCGACAGTTTATCAAAGACTTTTCCAAGCTTGCCAAACCACTGTGTAATTTGTTTGTAAAAGATGTGCCATTCAAGTTTGATGAGTCATGTATGGAAGCCTTTGTGGAGCTGAAGAAGAGACTTGTCTCAGCGCCCATTATTACCACTCCTGATTGGTCCTTACTATTTGAGCTCATGTGTGACGCTAGTGATTATGCTATTGGAGCAGTATTAGGCCAAAGGAAAAACAAAATCTTTCATTCCATCTATTATGCCAGCCGGACACTCATTCATGCTCAGTTGAACTACACCACCACTGAGAAGGAGCTCCTTGCAGTTGTCTTTGCATTTGACAAATTTCGGGCTTATTTGGTTGGTACTAAAGTCATTGTTTTCACGGATCACTTGGCCATCAAGTATCTAGTGTGCAAAAAGGATGCTAAGCCAATATTGATTTGTTGGGTGTTATTATTGCAAGAGTTTGACCTTGAGATTAGAGATCAAAAGGGTGCTGAAAATCAGGTGGCTGACCATCTTTCCAGGTTGGAAAATAAGAAATATCAACAGGACCCAATTTTGATTTGTGAGACATTCCTGGATGAACAACTATTTATTGTGTTTGCTAGTTCAAATCCAAGGTATGCTGATTTCACTAATTATATTGTGAGTGAATTGGTACCAACTAAATTGTCTTATCAGTAGAAGAATAAATTCCTCCCTGATGTCAGATACTATGTTTGGGATGAACCATATCTCTTTAAACAAGGTGTTGATCAGGTGCTTCAAAGGTGCATTCCTATGGAAGAGACTAGTGCTGTACTTGAGCATTGTCATGCTTCACCTTATGGAGGTCACTATGGGGATGAACGAACAGTAGCTAAGGTGTAGTAATCTAGTTTTTATTGGCTAACTCTGTTTCGTGATGCCCACTCATTTGTAGCAAAGTGTGATAGATGTCAGGGAACTGGAAATATCTCCAGGAAGAATGAGATGCCCTTGAATTCCATTCTGGAAGTAGAGCTCTTTGATGTGTGGGGCATTGACTTTATAGGGCCCTTTGTATCATCTTTTGGTAACCGCTACATCCTTGTGGCGGTGGATTATGTGTCAAAGTGGGTGGAAGCTTGTGCCTTACTAACTAGTGATTCCAAGGTGGTTCTTGTTTTCCTCAAAAAGAACATTTTCACAAGGTTTGGGACCCCTAGAGCTATTATCAGTGATGGAGGATCACACTTCTGCAACAGGCATTTTGCTACTCTACTTGCTAAATATGGTGTGAAACTTAGGATAGCCACAGCCTACCATCCACAATCCAGTGGCCAAGCTGAGGTTTCTAATAGAGAGTTGAAGCGGATTCTTGAAAAAACTGTGAGTCCTTCTAGGAAGGATTGGTCTAAGAAGTTGGATGACGCTTTATGGGCTTATCGCACTGCCTACAAAACCCCTCTTGGCATGTCTCCATATCAAATGGTCTTTGGTAAGGGTTGCCATCTTCCTGTTGAACTTGAGCACCACGCTTACTGAGCTATCAAACAATTGAATTGGGATTCCAACGCTTGTGGGGAGAAGAGATTGTTGCAACTGAATGCATTAGAGGAATTCCGCTTACAAGCATATAAGAATGCTAAATTATACAAGGAGAAGGTAAAGCGGTAGCATGACAAGCACATTATCCCAAGAAGCTTTGAGTCAGGCCAGAAGGTCCTATTATTCAACTCAAGGTTGAAACTGTTTCCTGACAAGCTCAAATCCAGATGGTCAGGTCCATTTTTAGTGATGGAAGTGTTTCCCTATGGTGCTGTAACCTTAGAGGATCCAGTTTCAAAGTCAACGTTCAAGGTCAACGGCTAGCGACTCAAGCTCTACTTAGGTGGTGAGGTGGAAAGGCACAAAACCTTACTCACCTTGGCTCCTCCATCTTGACAATCTGTAAAGTCTAGCCAGGACTATAAATAAGGCGCTTGTTAGGAAGCAACCCAATTTCTTACCCTATCCCTTAGTTTAGGATACTTTTATGCATGATTTTGCATTTTGCTCCTTAGTTTTTGGTTTTGTTTTGATTTTTCTATAGTCTTTGTTTTTCAATTTACTGCTTTGCTTGTGTGCATATTGTAGTTATGTTTCGTAGTTGTTTGAATAAGTGAATGGGGTGTTGGAAGCTTTAATATGGGGTCATAAGTCTTTTTCTGCAAATTTTTGAAGCCCAGAAGGTCACGCCTAGGCGTGTAATAATCACGCCTAGGCCTGGAGCTCTCAGCCTTATCAGTCTTATTTTTCCTGAGACACCCACGCCTAGGCATGGTGGTCTCTGCCTTATAAGTTTTTTTTCCTGCGAGTATCACGTCTAGGCGTGTATATCACATGCTTAAGCGTGAGTTTTTCTGTTCTTTTTTTTTTTTATTTTTTTAAATTTAAATAAGTAATAATAAATAAAAAAACCACGCCTAGGCGTGTAAAATTCAAGCCTAGGCGTGATAGGTACATTCTTTGCACAAAACACAAAGATTCTTTCCCATTTGCTCCTAAATCCCTAATTTTCCCCCCATTCTCTCATTCCTACGTTGACCTTCCTATTGCCATTTCTCCATCACCTCCCCACCTTAGCCTTCCTCTCCTCCTTCTTCCCCATAATTTTCTTCTCTAACCTCCCTCTTCCACATTTTCTTCTCCATGAGCTCCACACCACCATCCAAACCAACTGATTCCTTCTCCTTCTTCTTCGTCATTTCTCCCTCACCCACATTTTCTTCCTTATCCCCCATGAACCCAACACCACCATAAAAACCCAACCACTTTCTTCTTCTTCTTCTTCTTTACCATTTCTCCCTCACCTCCCCATCTTAACCCCCTTCTCACCTTCTTTCCCCACCACACGGCTAATACACCGTACTGCTTTTTGTTTGTGTGTTTGTTTTGGGTTTCTTGCTAGCTTCGGGTGCCTTGTTCATTTCCTGCTCCTTTAAGGTTAGTTTGCGTTTCCATTTCCCTGCACTTTCTATTTTCTTTGGTTATCATGTGTTCTGTTTGCACATTTTGCAGTTTGTAAATATTTTATTTGTTGATTGCTTATCATTTGCTCTCTTGTCAAGTTGTTTCTAATTGATTGTTGGTTATTGTGTATTTCTGGTTTGTAAATATTTTTGATTTCCATTGGGCTTGTGGCTTGGTCATTTCTGTTGAACAAGGACAATGTTAATGTCTATTTGTGTTAATCCTTTGTGTTTTGACATATGTGAGGTGTTCCTTAAGTTTGAGTCACCCTGTGGTTGTTCTTAGTATCTGTTGTCATTTTTGGGTGATTGACTTGGTTTGATTCTAGGTTGTGCACTGGCTGAGCTGAGACTTGTTTACATTGTAACTTACTTATTTCTGATTGGTTTGTACATAACTGGTTGGACCTGTTTGCCTATTTCTGATTAATTTGATTTGGGGATAACCTTGGTTTGGGTAGTTGGCCCTTTTGCTTGTGCTATTTAATGTGTTACCATCGGTATTTGTTTGGCTGCCATGATTGATTGATTGCAGTGTACCTTCATTATATTGTACACTAGTACTCATAAGCACCTATTCTTTTCAAGTAATCAATCACCATGTCAAAGCGTCAAAGAAAAACTATTGAAGCTGGGCTACGTAACACTGATGGCAGTGAAGCGATTCTCGTCTATGACCTGGCCATTTTCATTTCTCAGATGGCATTTGACCACTTCTGGTTGCACTTGAGAAAGATAAATATCATACCGAAAAGGGGTTCCATGAATTGAATGTGGTGCGTTATCTGGCCATCTCACACGCCACAACTGTTTTTCATTGGGCCACTTTTGCTGAACATCCCACTGAAGACCCAGTAACTGCAGTGGTTAAAGAGTTCTATGCCAACGCCCATGCTGAGCAACGGTCTACTACTACTGCTAGAGTTAGACGACGGTTAGTTGATTACTCAATTGAGCGCATCTGGCAAGTCATGGACCTTGGTCCCCCTCCACTAGTCTGTTCGTACTGAGAGTTACAATCACCTAAGGAGCAAGGGGGCACCCCCTTTAGTACTGTGATGGATAGTATTTGTGACTCTACTTTTCCGGTTCAAGTTCAGAGGAACACTGATAATTCAATCCGATTTATCAAGTAAGAGAGTTTGCGCCATGAGCTGTGCCCGTGGAACCATTTTGTGTGTTCCTGTTTGCTCCCTACTGAGCATAGGTCAAAAATTTATCCTGAGCGTGCCTACATGCTTTATGCAATTCATAATCTTCTTCAGGTGGACACCGCTCAGATACTTCATGATCAAATTCGGCTGTGCATCACCTCAAAGCTCAAATCCTTATTCTTTCCATTCCTCATATGTCAGCTGTGTGCGCATGCGAAGGTGGCTTGGAAGGACACTAAAGTCCGAGTAAAGTTAAAGACCCCCATGACAGAGAGGGCAGTGTACACTATCATGACTGCCCAGGAGAAGCGCAGGCATGGTCCAGCCCAGCCTCCAGCTGCAGCTCCAGCACCTGCGCCTGCACGTGCTCCCGAGTCTACCCCTGCACCTATCCCACCACCTACCCCAGTGTTTGATGCTGCTTGGGCGGCTTTAGTTGATCAGCGCCTGGATATTCTCTATCAAAGCATTCACTGGTTAGCTTTGGGTTAGGGGCGACCAATGGATGACTTTCTAATGTGGTCACCAGTTGCTGCTCCACCAGTTTCAGTTTCACCTCCACCACCGGCTGATGATACTGCGATGGGCACTGATGAGGATGCTGACTTGTTTGATGAGGCCGATTTACTTTGAGGCACCAGGGCCTATTGCTTTCATGCTCTTTTCTGCTTTGTTTTTCTATCTTTACTTTCAGTTCACTGTCTATACTTATTAGATACTTTCCTTATTTTGTATGCAGTGGGACACTGCATGACTTAGGTTTGGGGGAGAATTATTAATTCTTCTATTAATTGATGAATCAATTTTTGTTGATATATATGGATTTTTCTCTCATTCCTCTGTTTTTGCATTGAAGTTAGAACAATTCTTTTTGTTAAAGCTTTAAATCTTAGTCGTTAATAATTTTAGTTTGGTCTTGTTTTGCATTTCCAAATTTATGGATCTGAGAGTGCTTGATTAGGATTAATGGGCTGCTTGAATTATGCTCTTAATCGATGAGTGTGTTGAGAGGCAAGTTGAACTTGTGTGCATGCTGGAATTTTGATTTGACTATCCAATGATTATGTGGATCACATATATGCTTCATTGCTTGGGAAATCACATGTAAAAATTTTAAATTTTGTGCTTACACTTTTTGCTATATTTGTGTATGAGTGTATTTCCTTGTCGCATTTGTGGTAGATCTTGGAATATAAATGAAATGCATGACTAGAGAAAAATTATAAATAGTCATTTTGCATCTTAGAAGCTTGTCTGATTCCCTTTCAAGGCGAAATCCTAGGTGATGTGTTTTCAAGGAAATGTCTAGGGCAATTCTTTGGACCGATTGGGCCTTTCAAGCCAACCTTGATTGAATGAGTTCCCTAGTACCCCCTTTGAAGCCTAGTGTGTGTGTGTGCTGCCTAATTTTTCCTTCTTTAAACCTCATTTTTCTACCCAGTTACCCCTGCATGTGAAAAATCATTTTACCCTTGATTACATGTCCCTTGTTGAATGCATGATCAGACATTTTTGTTGAGTTAAGCCAATTCAATTTTTTTGCATGGCAATAGAAAATCAGGATCTTTTTGGAACAAACTCTTGTTAAAAAAATGTAAGTAAACAAAAAGTATAAATAAATAAAAAGAAGAAATAAAAAAAAGAAAGTGGTGTGGCTGCTACGAGCCTAGGTCTCAAAAAAAAAAAGATAAAAAAAAATGTGTGAGCTATACAAAAGGCAGCCTCTTTTGCAAAGAAAAAGAATGTGTAAATATATATATATATATATATATATATATATAGAGAGAGAGAGAGAGAGAGAGAGAGAGAATAAAGAGAGTTGATTTTTCATATTGGATCTTTTTGTACATATTTCATGATTGGCTTGATTCAATGGAAGTGTGTGTGATTGTGTGTTTGACATTTGATTTTAAATCCTTCCTTTTCCTTCTTAGCCATTACCCTTAGCCTCACATTACAAGTTTAAAAGACCCTTATGATTCTTGATCATGTGTTGCCTACATTAGTGGAGAAGGGGATGAAAGATATTCTTATGAGATTGCATGTGCATTTTACAAATTCATCCAGCTTGTTCTTCATGATTGGGAAAGGATCTTAAATACATGAATTTGAGAAATTATTCATGCATAAATCTTGCATTCAAGGGTAATCACAATTATTGGAATTTCTCTTGCATGTGTGGACCTTGCTGTGAGGATAAGATGTGATTTATGAGGGTGAGAATAATGATTGGAAGCTGGATATGCTTTAGTTCAATTTGCCTCAGATTTTCTGATTTGAGAATGCTTGTTCAAGCTAGATAGTGTATCCCTTCTTCCTTTGTTTGGATTAGTTTGCTCGAGGACTAGCAAATCTTTAGGTTTGGGGGTGTGATAACTTCGGGAAATGAAGTTATTTCATATGAATTTGAATGTATATGAGCATGTTTTCCATAAATTTTCAAGACCTAATGGTCCAATTCATATATGATCTTGATGATTTAAGCTTTGTATCTCAATTGTTTAAGAATTCAAATTTTGAAGCTTGTATTTAAGAAATTAAGATGGATTATGGCTTGATGAATTAAAGCATTATTTTTGTTGCAGAAATTCAAGAAGGAAAGACCTTGGAAAGGATAAGGAAGCAAAGAAGAGTTCAAAATGGAGAAGGATGCAAAAGAGAAGCAAGGGCAGCCAACTCACGCCTAGGCGTGATCCTCGCAGCATTTCAGGAATTTCCAAGCAGAGACCTCCACGCTTAGGCATGGAAAAGTCACGCCTAGGCGTGTAACTCTCAGGTTTTTAGGGTGCTCAGACAGAGACACCCACGCCTAGGCGTGGGAAAATCATGCCTAGGCGTGGATTGTACCTGAGACCATGTGCTTCATAACCACGCCTAGGCGTGGAAAAGCCAAGCCTAGGCGTGGGAAAAATCCTGATCCACGAAAATTAGCTTTTAATATCTGATTTGGGGATTGGGAGGATGTTCTGTTTTTCAACAAACCATGAATTCCAGAGAGTAAGTGAGAAGAGGAGGAACTCATTTGGATTGAAGGTGACTCAAGGGAGAATCAAGATCAAGGAAGAGGATCAAGCTTGGAATCTCTCCATTTTTGTTTATTCTTTCCCTTTACATCTTGATTTGCAACTTGATGGATCATTTGATTTCATTTGTTTTCTTCTCTTTCATGATGTGTAACAAAACTCTAATCTAGGGGCTCTCTAGGATCTTACTATGAATTTGATTAATGTGTAATTAGTTGGGTATCCTTTCAATGAAATTGGTTTTGTTCATCCATATCTATGCTTAGTGCTTGTTATTGATTGGCCATCAATTGCATGTTTTTAATATTCCAATTGAACTAAAAATAGGGTGTTGTGAATATGAATATGATATGGTTGATGTATGTTCAATTACATTCTATTGGTATTAGTGTGTTGATTAACTAAGGGGATGGACACATACCTCTTGGTCATGCATGGCAAGTGTTTGATAATTGGTCTCAATGAGTGATTCTTATGCTAATTCACATGGACACATAGTGAATTAGCTAAGTATTGCATGGGTAATTGTCCTAGACATAGGCTCTTATCTATTGATGGTTATTAGCTAACAAATGTCATTTCATTGATTGGTGCTTGTTAATTGCAGTTATTCATTGAAGTACCAAGTGAATAGGGACTCCTAGGCTTTAATCATTCTCATCTTCTCTAGTGGAATTGGTGTTTGGTGTTTTCTTATTTTGTTTCTCTTAAATTGTTATTTTAATTGCAACCCATTCTCCTTCGTTTGCTTAGATAAAAATTTGTGAATTTTGGTTAAGTTTAACATTCTTCTAATTATTCAATCCCTTGGGACACGATACTCTAACTTTCCTTTATATTACTTGTCGACCCGTGCGCTTGCGGATTTACGGACCAACAAGTACAAAAAAGACTGCAAGGTTAAGCAAAAGATCAATAATTTAAATATAAATGAAGAACTAAACAAAAATTTGATCAGCATATTGATAAATGAATCTGAATCATCATTAGGAGACAAATATAGTTTGCAAGATGAAGAGTTCATAAATCAAATAAAAGAAACCTCCTATGACTTAGAAAGCGAAGAAGAAGTGAAAGAGTGCACAGGATTAGGACCAGAATTATGTGACTGTTCAAATTGTGTCAAAACAATTAATGTAACCATAAGAGATCAAGCTTCATCATTAATAGCTATAGTAGAAAAAATGGAACAATCCCCAGTTAAGCAGGATTTTATTCATCAAATGAAAGAATTTTTAGAAAATCAGGATAAAGAAAAAGAAGAAGTTCAAAAAATTGATATGAAGGAAGCATTAAATAGGTTTAAAAAACCTCAGAAAGAAGAAATCACTTTAATATACCATCAACAAGAAATTAAGAATATAAAGGAAGAAGTGAATCAATTGAAATAAAAAGATATTGAAGTTGAGCTCAAAATGCTAAACCTACAAGGACAAATAATTATGTAAGGACATTAGCAAGCTCATCTAAAAAAGAATCTAAAGATGATTCATATATAAATTTGTTAAGCCATGTACTTATTCATAAGTGGCGTTGTCTGTAACATCCTCTTTTTTAGCACTTTAAACTTGCATATGATCTTAGAAGTATCATAATACTTACTTAACATGTCTGCTTAATTTTGTGACAAACTAAGTTAGTTTAGTCATTTTGCTACAACACATAATGTGAAAAGTAGCTTAAAATGATTCAGATAGTGGCATAAGTTGCTTAGTTAAGGGAAATAAATAAAGAGACTTTATTTCTAGGTCACAAATATGGGGAAGAGGATGTAGTTAAATTTTGAGAGTAAACTGAGCTAGTTTAGTATTTTTAAGAACACTTAGTGAGTGCTTTAATACCAGATTGACTTGACACAGATATGGAAACTTATGAAAATGGTGAAATAAGAATTGCGATGAATTGTAGGATTTATTTTAATACCTTTGGAAGTTAGAAAACTTAATTTAGTAGGATCAAAGTATTCATAAGAGATATAAAGTTTCTGGTAAATATATAAAAGCTTAGTGACTCACGATTCCAGCTCTTTCTAATTGACTTTGGTGGCTTTTTCTTTTTTCCTTTTCACACTCAATTCACTCTTTCTTTCAAGATAGAAACAGCACCAGCAGAAGCAGGAAAACAAAAAGAAAAGGCAGGAAAACAAAAAGAAAAAAAAGGAAAGAAGGAGGAAGAAAAGGAAAAAAAGAGGAAGGCAAAGGGGAAAGCCAAAGCTTAAGGATCTTCTACACAAGTGAGGTAGGGGTCTTTCTTCCCATAGCTCTATTCTTTCCTACACCATATTTGTTGATGCTTGTATGTGAAGGTGGGGAAAATAGGTTTAAGAGGTATATCTAATCTCTTTGGTTGGTTATTATTTCCAATGGTTGAGTTTAGATTGCTTTTAGCTTAATCTATGCATGGGTGATGATTGTGGACTTAGAGAAACTCATTTGAATGCTTGAGTGAAAAGTTGAGAAATGGATTTTTTTTAAATCTTTAAATCTCCATGCTAGATGGATTAAGAAAGTGTGATTGATGATTCTAACATGTTTAGAGATTATGTCAGGGGTTGAAAATCACTTAGAGCCCATGATTGAGGAATGGGACATGAGTTGAGAATCAATGGAACAATATTATGGCTATTTGCTTCCTAGAAAAGCTGTTCTGTAATGCCTTATTCAAATAAGGTAAAGGCTATTCGAATAAAGCATCCCAGAGCTCTAGGGAAAGTGTTTTTGTGGGTGTTATTCGAATAAACACAGAATAGAGAGAAAACGAATTACACATTTTTAAGGTGTTAATCGAATAATCCTAGGGGTTATTCGAATAAACCTTTCCAGAGTGCAAACTCAGAGAGTTCTATTCGGAAAACAAAAAAGGTTATTCAAATAAAATTTCCTTATTTTAGGGAATTAGATATTCCGAAGAGTACTAAGTGATAAGTTTTCAAGGGTTTTCACTATGATGAGTGATTTAACCTAGACTAGAGCACTTTGTACACTAGATGTTTAAAAGAAGTGACATATATGTACAAGTTTGAGTTTTTAAGCATTCAATAAATTAGGATTTGCCTAAAGTACGTATCTAGAACCTTAAGCACACTACTGTGGCATAGGTTACCACTTGTAGTGTGATAAAAAGACAAGCTAGATACAAGTATCATTAGTATGTTTTACTTATCTAGATACATGAATTACTCTATTGTAGTTAAAGTTGAGTTGATTATGCAAGTTATTAGAGCAATGTTCTATTATCTCATGAACTTGAGTTGAAATGGAGTGTTAGTAAAAAGAGGTTCCTTTACTTGATAAACTTGAACCCTAGCATAATATGGAATTATGAGACAAGGGAGTGAGAAAAACACCTTGTCATGGTAAAGATGTGAGCAAAACACTTCACCAAGTATGGTAGAGGAGTAAGATAAGCACTCTCCCTAGGACAAAGTAGTGAGTTAAGCTCTTTGTTAATGAACATAAGGAGTGAGAAAAACACTCATGTAAAGGGTAGTAAAGTGAGAAAAGCTTATTACCAAGGGCAATAAGATGAGTTAAGTCCTATGCCAGGCAAAGGAGTGAGATAAGCACTTTGTCAAGGAATAATGATATTTTATAAATGTATGGGCAGTTGTTTAATATCGATATTACGTTAATAAATTTATAGTTTATAAATTTACTTTTATGTATTTTTATAATAATATCATGAGATATATGTTTAATTACTAAGAATTTTCAAGTTTTTACCTCGTTCGGTGTTTCATGGAAAAAGCAGGTCAAGACCCTCCCGAAAAGAAAAAGAAGAAAAAAGCAACAAGGTTAGATAGTTTCAGTTTATGTATTTATGAGAAACTCTTGTATATTTTTACTTTGAGTTATATAAATATGTATGTATAACACTTTGCCTTTTGAGGCTTTTGATGTATATATGTATGACTTTTTCTTTATGGCTCTATAATTATTTGTATAAATATTATGGGTTAGAATGTTGTTTAAGTTAGAAGTAGCATGACCAATACTACTTATCTTTGTATATAACGAATATGTCGAGATATTTGTATTAAGATGTTACATATGGTATCAGACCAGTTCATCCTGTTAAGTCAGGGTATGGACTGATTATGTTTAGGAATGTTAGGAAGTATTGCTTTGTGTTGTGCATTTCTTGTCTTTTTTATGAGATATTTGAATAGAATTGCATGACTTGTCTTTTGTCTGAATATTATTAGCTACTGTTGCACTGTTACACGATATTGAGATTGATCAACTCAATATGTAATGTGTAACACCCCAAAAATTATTCATTTAATCATAAGTAGTCATTTTATAATATTTATGATTTTTGTAAATTTTTCAAGATTTTTTCGGAAATGTTAAATATTTTAATATATTTTTCGTTTTACGTACGCACTGAGCGGAACCGGGAAAATAAAATATTTTCCCTTAGACTAGTAAACTTTGAACTGTAGGAACGTCGACAGTGGATCTTACTAAACCCGAGGTCGGGCACAGTTTATGAAGTTTACATTTTTTGAGATTTTATCTGATAAATAAAATCGCTGTATCGTGAAATTATCCGATGAACAATAAATATTATTTTTATTAATTATAACTTTTGTTCACTAAATAATTGCTTTAGTAGAGTGTTAATAATCTTTTCTAGAGTGTTCACTTTAAGTGACATCATCATTAACTTTTCAAAAAGGTAAATTTTGGCTTCTTAAAGAAGCTTTGGGGGAAGCTTCCTAGAAATTTCCTATTGGCTTGTTTGAGAAACCAAAATCCTTCACTCCCTCTCTCCTCCCACACACCACATGGCCATGAAGGCCTCTTTGGAGTCAAAAGTTTGTTTTACACTTTATTACTTTCAATTCTAAATTTTTGAAATCATTTCTTTACTATCAACTTCTCTCTCTACACTCACCTTCTCTTCACATTTTCTCCTCCTCTCTCTACCTCTCCACACGGCCTCACCTCTTCCAAACCCTCCTAGATTACAAAAAATTTCAAGTAACCATATTTCCTTAATTTCCATCACATTCTAAACACTTTTCTAGTTTGAATCTACTTGAAAAACTTCCATCTTCATCATCTTCTTCAAGCTTCAAAGTTTGAAGCTTTAGGGTAAGATTCTTGATCTCTCATATCCTCTTCTTCATTTTCGTTTTCATAGCCATCATCATGACCATTGATCCATTCTTTTTCAAGCCTTGGTGTTGATTTGTTGAGTTGTGATTCTTAGGGTTTTTGGTGAGCTTGGCCGAAATTCATCAAGGAGCTTCAAGGAAGTTCTTTTCTAGTTTTCCCCTTAAGTAAGAGGGAGATGGTCCACTTCAATCTCTATTGGTACTGAGGGACTTGATTTTGTGTTGGTTGTGAGAAACCCTTGTTAGGGTTACTCTCTTTGATGTATGATTTTGATGCTTATATGTTGATTTTACCTTGTATAATTTATTTGATTGAATATATATGTATATTGATGACCTTGGATAGATTGAAAATGTGAAATGGAAGCAAGGACTCCTTGCTTTCCTCATAGAGGCTCACGACCATGACCCTCAAATAGGGTGATCATGGTTGAAATTTTGTAACCAAGATGGAGACATAATTAATTAAGTGAATAAAATGTAATGGAGTAAAGAAAAAATTTAGGGCTTCTACCCTTGGGAGGCCACGGCCTCTAGGGCCATTTTGGGGTCCAACCATGTAACTTTATGGAACCTTGGAATTTAAATAAACAAGTGATTAAGTAGTTAACAATGTGATGGAAAGAAATCTAATTGGTAACTTAAAGTGATTCTTTAGACCTAAGAAAAGAATAAGAGTGTGTGAGACTTGAAAAATCTTAGATTAATTTTCTAAGTGAGTATAAACAAACTTAAAGTGAGGAACTTAATAATCAAGAGAATTCCTCTAGAGAAGGATTTCATAAGAAAAGCTAAATTAAAGTGAAATTTAGTTAATTGGATAATTAGAAATTAATTAGGAATTCATAAAAATGGAAAAGAATCAAGAATGAGATCTTATTCTAAAACTAAGAATAATTCTTAATTAAAGGAAGATCATGAGCGTAAGTAAGAATGTTGAATAACTCAATTTAAATTATCTTAAGGGAATTAAGTCTAAAATTAATTGATGAACTTGTTTAATTAAGATAATAAAGATTAAATGAATAATGTGAGAGAATTTCTCTAAATAGAAACTTATTAAGAAGGATGTAGAAATTAAGGCATGATTCCATAATGTACCCTAATAGTGTAATGTCTTATTTGAGGATTTGATAATATTTATTGTGGGTCCATGAGTGGGACCAAGAATGTGTTGATGCTTATCTTAGTCAAATTGTGGCATGTTATGGAAAAGTATATTATTGTTGAATATACATGAATGTGCATTAAGTCATCATACATTGTGAAAGTCCGATGGATTATTTGTCAAGGCTATGTTGCCTAGGAGTTTGAATCACAATTTAGTGCAGGTATGAATAGACTAGTGTAGGCGATGGCGACAAGAAGGGGTTCTATTGGTTTCGTCAGGATTGTGTTCACCGGAGGTGCTAATGCTTGGCGAGTCGACTGGGCCAGGGAGCGTATACGGTATGTTGGGGATCTGATCTTGACCATGAGGAGGACCTGCGATGGGGATCTTATCCTGACTCTCACTACATCAGTGCATCTAGAGTTTGCATTGCCCATTTGGGAGCTTTGGGGTGATCTATTTCACACCCCAGAGAGGACGAGGATTCTATGGCATCAGCTGCTAGGGTACTTGCCCGTGAGACCGGACTCTGTCCTGTCCTTGTGTCTTCAGATGTTCTGGGAGGGGATCCCGAGGTGGATCTGATGGAGTGCCCAACTCCTTAGTTGTGGTGTCATTATGGGTAGTTTATGTTTCTTTTGCATTATCTGTATAAGGGTTCTTTTAAGTATAACTCCATTTTGATGTATATCTAAGTGTTTTTGAGCGGTATGAGCAATGCGTCGTGCTATGTATGTTTTAAGGTAATTATCTAGTCTTATGTGCTGTATTTTGAGTATATCTTATTAAATTATATTTTAAAATGACGACATGTGTATCTATTCATTCGTGGCTCATATTTTCTTTATATGCACAATGATTAGAATTTAAAAACTTATTATTTAAGTCGTAGCACACCAAAAATTTAGTGACCGTAGTATAATGACGATTGTGTCATGGTTACTAAATCAAGGGGTGTTACTTTAGGTGGTATCAGAGCAGTTCATCCTGTTGAGCTGGTGTATGGACTAACTATGCTTAGACATGTTAGAAATTTCTTTGTATGTTGTGCCCTTCCTTATCTCTTGCTTGAGACATTTGGGAATGGAAGGCATGACTTGCCATAGGTTAAATGTTGGTAGCTACTATTGCATAGTTACATGATATTGAGTATTGGCCCACTCAATATGTAATGTTCTATGTGGACGGGAAACTGTGACTTCACCTAGGCGTATTAAGGGAATAAGAGTTCTTTTAATAAGAAGCTCATCTGGTATGATTGAACTTATTTAGGATTTATTTGTATTTACACCCTTGTTGTGTTACCTCTAGAGTTGTTTGAGCCAATGGGTTAGAAAAAAGGGTAGTTAAATAGGACTTGCAAGGTCTGTGGACTGAGGCATCTAAGAGGTTTTGGAGAACTGATTTTCTTGGGAAAAGAATATCTGGCATAAGTGAGGTTCGAGGAGTCACTTGGGAGTTAAGGACTTACAAAAAATTGCACCATAGAAAGCAGAATGAATGAGCTCAAGTTAGAGTCTTTTGGGTTTATCTTGTTGTGTTGTGTGACTCTTTGCTTTTGGTTTTCGAAAGAAGACAATATTGTTTGAATTGAGTGCTTTTGATTTTCCTTATGTTTTGATCTGTTTGTGCTTGAAGAGAGGCAGTGGCTCGGGGCAGGCATAAGCGTGTGAATGTAGGGAGTGAAAATGATGATATGATTGCGGCAACAGAAGTAATGCAGAGAGTCGCCTGACAGCAGAAACTGATAGCAGAGATTCAGAATCTGTCAAATGTGGATCAATCTTCAGATGAGAGACCTTATAATTTTGGGCCATCGAGGGTCCAAAAAGGGAATAAGCGTAAGGCCAACCGGTTCCGACAGAAATCGTATTCACAATGACCAAGAACACAACAACAACAACAAACACATGAAGGAGGTGCGAGTGGTAGTAAATCCAATTCGACCGTGGTATCCTTACCAAAATGTAAAGAGTGTGGAAAGGACCATTCAACGAGGGAATGTAAGATTAAGAGGGTAATCTGCTTCAAGTGTGGAAAGGACCACTTAACAAATGATTGTACGATCGAAGGAGTAATTTGTTTCAAGTGCAGAAAGTCAGGACATGTGGCTAGAAATTGTACTTTGCATAGGACAAAGCCTTCCGTTAGAGATGTATGTACTTCAAAATCTCACGAAGAAGGGAGAGTTAATTTCTTAAGTGGAGAAAATCCATCTTAGACTGAAGACCTAAACGAGGGAAATTATACTACAATAGATGACCCTATGATTTTACTGTAAAATTCTAGGGGGGTAACCCATTCCTTTATGACACATGACTGTATGAGTCCATTAGGGTCGTTTGTATTTTTGTCATCTTTTGAGTAAGTTATTTCTACTTCGGCTACTAAGAACCTATTGTTGATAGCCAAGTCGTTTAAATTATCCTATAACCTGTTAAAGACTGAATATTTTCTGTTGATTGGATTTGTTTACCTTCTTCGTAAATTTGATGTGATCTTGAAAAAGGATTGGTTATTTTCCAACTATGTCTTATTAAATTGTTCCAATCAAACTTTAGTGTTTCTTAAGACAGAGATTTCTGGATTTGGATCCATGAAGCTCAGTCCTAAATTTTATTGAACCATGTCAAATTCTTCGTCGGAAGGGTCCGGTAGTATACCAAGTGACTTCACTATCTTTTTCTTCTAACCTTTATAATGTTTCTAGTGTACTTCAATTGAGGAAATGTGTTCTTGAATTCAAACCATAAAATAGCGCCGAATACAGTACAATTAGGTAAGAACTTGCCCCATTAGATATTTCCTGTTAAGATCGAGGATAGACGGTTTGATAGATCAACCGAAGGAAGCTGTTATTTTCTCCAAGACCAGCTTGTGTTCTGGACTATCATCAAGTTCATTTGAAGGTAGAAGAATGTTTTCAAGATAGCCTTTCGGACGCATTATGGGCACTAAAAGTGTTTAGTAGCGTTAGTTCGTGCAGCGAACACTTTGGTAGTATTCATCGATTATGTGAATAGGATCTTCTTCTCTGTTGAAACAAATTTATCATTGTCTTTTTGGCTATATTCTGATCTATTCTTAACGTTCGGAGGAACGTACCGAACCTCTTGTTGTGATTCTTCAAATCTTGAAGAAGGAGAAGAAGATATCTGTGAAGTTGTCCAAGTATGAATTCTAGTTGGAGGCAGTTCAACTTTTGGGTTACGTGATCTCAAGGGAAGGAATTGCTGTGAACCCATTGACAGTTGAAGCATTTCTTCAATGAGAAAGACCAACGACCGTGATGGAGATTCGTAGCTTTATAGGATTAGCTGATTAATATGGGAGACTCACCGCATAATTCTCCAAAATGGTAAGACTTCTCATCTAACTCGTACGAGAGAGTCAAGTTTGTAGGGATTGATGCATATAAGGAAAGATTTTCGAGGATTGAAGAAACACTCAACTACTT
Organism: Ormosia semicastrata; assembly: GCA_029884595.1. Classification (NCBI taxonomy): domain Eukaryota; kingdom Viridiplantae; phylum Streptophyta; class Magnoliopsida; order Fabales; family Fabaceae; genus Ormosia; species Ormosia semicastrata. The sequence goes on along the minus strand of JAQQTO010000042.1, from coordinate 15,957,268 downwards.
TACCAGTGATGATTCTGCCTAATCTCAACGAACCTTTTGAGATACCTATTGATACTTCGCGTTAGAATTTGGAACGTGAGCTTGTGCGGATAGAAGAAGTAGTAGCGTATGCTTCAAGACAATTGAAAGCACATGAGAAGAGTTACTCTACACAAAAACTCAAAGTTATCCACCGGGATTGCGTTAAAGATCTAAACACATTCTACAAAGAATAATATCCGCATGTATTCTAAAGTATGAAAATTTCGAGGATGAAATTTCTTTTTAGAAGGGGAGAGTTGTAACACCTCAAAAATTATTCATTTCATCATAAGTAGTCATTTTATAATATTTATGATTTTTAAAAAATTTTCTAGATTTTTCTAGAAACGTTGAATATTTTAATATATTCCTCATTTTACATGCGCACTGAGCGGAATCGAAAAAATAAAATATTTTTCCTTAGGCTGATAAACTTTGAACTGTGGGAACGTCGATGAGGGATCTTACTAAATCCGAGGTTGGACACAGTTTACGAGGTTTACATTTTTTAAGATTTTATCTGATAAATAAAATTGTTGTATCGTGAAATTATCCGATGAATAATAAATACTATTTTTATTAACTATAACTTTTGTTCACTGGATAATAGCTCTAGTAGAGTGTTAATCATCTTTTCTAGAGTATTCATATTAAGTGACATAATCTTGATGACATCATCGTTGACTTTTCAAAAAGATAAATTTTGGCTTCTTGAAGAAGCTTTAGAGGAAGCTTCCTAGAAATTTCCTATTGACTTGTTTGAGAAGCCAAAATCCCTCACTCCCTCTCTCCTCCCACACACCACATGGCCATGAAGGCCTCTTTGGAGCCAAAAGTTTGTTTTACACTTTATTACTTTCAATTCTAAATTTTTGAAATCATTTCTTTACTATCAACTTCTCTCTCTACACTCACATTCTCTTCACATTTTCTCCTCCTTCTCTTTACCTCTCCACATGGCCTCACCTCTTCCAAGCCCTCCAAGATTACAAAAAATTTCAAGTAACCATATTCCCTTAATCTCCATCAAATTCTAAACACTTTTCTAGTTTGAATTAACTTGAGAAGCTTCCATCTTCATCATCTTTTTCAAGCTTCAAAGTTTGAAGCTTTAGGGTAAGATTCTTAATCTCTCATCTTCTCTTCTTTATTTTCATTTTCATGGCTATCACCATGACCATTGATCCATTCTTTTTCAAGCCTTGGTGTTGATTTGTTGAGTTGTGATTCTTAGGATTTTTGGTGAGCTTGGCAGAAATTCATCAAGGAGCTTCAAGGAAGTTCTTTTCTAGTTTTCCCCTTAGGTAAGAGGGAGATGGTCCACTTCAACCTCTATTGGTAGTGAGGGACTTGATTTTATATTGGTTATGAGAAACCCTTGTTAGGGTTACACTCTTTGATGTATGATTTTGATGCTTATATGTTGACTTTACCTTGTATGATTTATTTGATTGAATATATATGTATATTGATGACCTTGGATGGATTGGAAATGTGAAATAGAAGCAAGGGCTCCTTGCTTTCCTCATAGAGGCTCACGGCCATGACCCTCAAATAGGGTGATCATGGTTGAAATTTTGTAACCAAGATGGAGACATAATTAATTAAGTGAATAAAATGTAACGGAGTAAAGAAAAAATTTAGGGCTTCTACCCTTGGGAGGCCACGGCCTCTAGGGCCATTTTGGGGTCCGACCATGTAACTTTATGCAATCTTGGAATATAAATAAACAAGTGATTAAGTAGTTAACAATGTGATGGAAAGAAATCTAATTGGTAACTTAAAGTGATTCTTTAGACCTAAGAAAAGAATAAGAGTGTGTGAGACTTGGAAAACCTTAGATTAATTTTCTAAGTGAGTATAAATAAACTTAAAGTGAGAAACTTAATAATCAAGAGAATTCTTCTAGAGAAGGATTTCATAAGAAAAGTTAAATTAAAGTAAAACTTAATTAATTGGATAATTAGAAATTAATTAGGAATTCATAAAAATGAAAAAAAATCAAGAATGAGATTTTATCCTAAAACTAAGAATAATTCTTAATTAAATGAAGACCATGAGTGTAAGTAAGAATATTGAATAACTTAATTTAAATTATCTTAAGGGAATTAAGTCTAAAATAAATTAATGAACTTGTTTAATTAAGATAATAAAGATTAAATGAATAATATGAGAGAATTTCTCTAAATAGAAACTTATTAAGAAGAATGTAGAAATTAAGGCATGATTCCATAATGTACCCTAAAAGTGTAATGTCTTATTTGAGGATTTGATAATATTTATTGTGGGTCCATGAGTGGGACCAAGAATGTGTTGATGCTTATCTTAGTCAAATTGTGGCATGTTATGGAAAAGTATATTATTGTTGAATATACATGAATGTGCATTGAGTCATCATACATTGTGAAAGTCCGATGGACTATTTGTTAAGGTTATGTTGCCTAGGAGTTTGAATCACACCTTAGTGTGGGTGCGAATAGACTAGTGTAGGTCATGCTGTTGACCTTGGGGTCGTCGGGGCGCGGACATCTCACTGCGGACAGTTGGTAGCTCCTCTGGGCCGTGGGACAAACCGATGCAAATGCACTGACGATCTAGACCGAGACACTGTCCTATAGCGCGACCTTGTGGGAATGCCGCTGTATAAAGCCTTGTTATGCAAAATTTTTGATTTTCTGGAAAACATTTGTTTTAGGCTGACGAGATACTGGCATGTCTCCCTGATCATTCTCTCCGATATTTGTGTCTAGCTCCATGGAGTAGAATTTTGATATCATGTACATATGCATAGCGAGTCAACATATTATTTGGTATTTAATTTATATGATAATTGGAACTGCTATCTTTTTTATGTTATATCTTCTTGGAATTGTTAAGTTGTTTAATATCTGCTACCTAATACTGTTTATTATTCTTGTAATGCTATGTGGGCGTCCTGCGCCATTTCTGTTTCTTACTGCCATTTCTGTTTCTTACTGCTATAATTGGTAATGATGTTGGATATCTCACCTCTTGTTTATACTATTTTTGTTTTATGTGATTTTGGGTTAAAGATTGTAAAAAGGGGACGAGGTAGAATCTCCTAGATTTTTACTTAGTTTGATCTCTTGTGTTTAGCGATGGCAACAAGAAGGGGTTCTATTAGTTTCGTCAGGATTGTGTTTATTGGAGGTGCCAATGCTTGGCGAGTCGATTGGGCCAGCGAGTATATACGGTATGTTGGGGATCTAATCTTGACCATGAGGAGGACCCGCAATGGGGATCCTATCCTGACTCTCACTACATCAGTGCATTTAGAGTTTGTATTGCCCATTCGAGAGCTTTGGGGTGATCCGCTTCACACCCCCAGAGAGGACGAGGATTCTATGGCATTAGCTGCTAGGGTACTTGCCCGTGAGACCGCACTCTGGTATGTCCTTATGTCTTCAGATGAGCCGGGAGAGGATCCCGAGGTGGATTCGATGGAGTGCCAAACTCCTTAATCGTGGTTTCGTTATGGGTAGTTTATGTTTCTTTTGCATTATCTATATAAGGGTTCTTTTGAGTATAACTGCATTTTGATGTATATCTAAGTGTTTTTGAGCGGTATGAGCAATGCGTCGCGCAATGTATGTCTTAAGGTAATTAGCTAATCTTATGTGCTGTATTTTGAGTATATCTTATTAAATTATATTTTCAAATGACGGCATGTGTATCTATTCATTCGTGGCTCATATTTTCTTTATATGCATAATAATGAGAATTTAGAAACTTGTTATTTGAGTCGTAGCATGCCAAAAATTTAGCGACTGTAGTATAATGATGATTGTGCCGTGGTTATTAAATCAAGAAGTGTTACATAATGTTTTGTATATACAGGAAACTATGACATCTCCGAGACATACTAGAGGAAGTGAGAACTGTAACACCCCGAAAATTATTTGTTTCATCATAAATAATCATTTTCTAATATTTTTGATTTTTGAGAATTTTTGTGGATTTTTTTGAAAATATTGAATATTTTAATATATTCCTCATTTGACGTGCACACTGAACAGAATCAGTGTAACACCTAAGAAATTGCTCATTTCATGATAAATAGTCATTTTCTAATATTTGTGATTTTTTAGAATTTTTGTAGAAATGTCAAATATTTTAATATATTCTTCATTTTACATGTGCATCGAGCGGAGCCGAAAAAATAAAATATTTTTTTTGAGGCTGGTAAACTTTAAACTGTGGAAACGTCGATGGGAGATCTTACTAAATCTGAGACTGGGCATAGTTTACGAGATTTACATTTTTTGAGATTTTATCTGATAAATAAAATCATTGCACCATAAAAATTATATGATGAACAATAAATACTATTTCTATTAACTGTAACTTTTGTTCACTGAATAATCGCTCTAGTAGAGTGTTAATCATCTTTTCTAGAGTGTTCACTCTAGGAGACAACTTTACTTTTTACTTTATCGAGAAGCGTGCGAAACTTCTCAAGGAAGCTACACACTCCCTCTCTCGTCCCTCTCACCACACGGCCATAAAGGCCATTTGGAGCCAAAAATTGGCTTTTCATTTATCATTACATTTTCTAATTTCAAATCTAAAAAGTTACCATTTCTTTACTATCAACTTCTCTCTCTAAATTTTCTTCTATCTTCTTCTCTCAAAATTTTTCCTCCTTCTCTCTACCACCACACCACACAGCCACCCCCTTCCATTGCCCTCCACCATTACAAAAATTTCAAGCAACCCCATTTCCTTGATCTCCATCACATTCTAAACACCTTTCTACCTTGCATTTACTTGAAAAACCTCCATCTTCATCATCTTCTTTAAGCTTCAAGTTTGAAGCTTTAGGGTAAGATTCTTGGTTCCTCACATTTTCTTTTTTATTTTTGTTTTCAAGGCCATCTTCATGACCATTTATTTTCTCTTTTTCAAGCATTGGTGTTGATTGGTTGAAGTTGAAATTTCTAAGGTTTTGAAGGGGTGTAACCGAATTCATTAAGGAGCTACAAAGGAGATTCATTTTCTTGTTTTCTCTTGGATAAGAGGGAGATGATCCTCTTCAACCTCTCTTGGTAATAAGAAACTTAATTTTGTGTTGTTTGTGAGGAACCCTTGTTAGGGTTACTCTCTTTGATGTATGATTTTTGTGGTTATGTGTTGATTTTGCTTTGTTTAATCTATTTGGTTGATTTTATATGTACATTAATGATCTTGGATGGATTGGAAATATGAAATAGAAATAAAAGTCCCTTGCTTTCCTCATGGAGGCTCACGGCCATGACTCTCAAGTGGGGTGATCATGGTTGAAATTTTATAATCAAGATAGAAACATAATTAATTAAGTGCATAAAATGTATTGGAGTTAAGAAAAATTTTAGGGTTACTATCCTTGGGAGGCCACGGCCTCTAGGCCATTTTGGGTCCAAAAGATGTAATTTTAGGTAACTTTGGGAATTCAATAATCAAGTAATAAGTAGTTAATAAGGTGATGGAGAGAAATTTAATTGATAACCTAAAAGTGAATCTTTGACCTAACTAAAGAACAAGAGTGTGAGACTTGGACAAAACCTTAGAATAATCCTCTAAGTGAGTTTGAATAAGCTTAAAGTAAGGAACTTAACAATCAAGAGAATTTCTCTAGAGAAGAATTTCATAAGAAATATTAAATTGAGGTGAAACTTAATTAATTGGATAATTAGGAATTAATTAGGGATTTATAAAATGGAAAGAACCAAGAATGAAGTTTTATCCAAAAACTTAGAAGAATTTTAATTAAAGTAAGACCATGAGTGTAAGTAAGAATGTTGAATAACTTAATTTAAATCATTCTAAGGGAATTAAGCTTAAAATTTAGTGATGGACTTATTTAATTAAAATAATAATGATTAGATGAATAATGCGAGAGGATTCCTCTAAAAGAGAAACTTATTAAGAAGAATGTGCTAATGCTTTTCGTAGTCAAATGGTGGCATGTTATGGAAAGTATATTATTGCTGAATATACATGATATATGCATTGAGTCATCATGCATTGTGAAAGTCTGATGGACTGCTGTTAAGGCCATGTTGCCTAGGAGATTGAATACACCTTAGTGCGGGTGCGAGTAGACTAGTGTAGGTCATAATGTTGACCTTGGGGGCATCGGGGTAGGGTACCTTGCAATGGACAGTTGGTAGCTCTTCTGTCTATGGGGCAGACCGATGCAAATGCACCGACGATCTGGATTGAGACACTGTCCTATATCGCAATCTAGTGAAGAATGTATTGTACAATGCCTTGATGTGCACGTGGATAAATTGATGACTTTAGCACTTTGGCCACAGCAGCTGAGTTACAAACATATTTCCTGATCTTTCTCTCTGAATGTTTATGTTTAGCTCCATGGAGTAGGATTTTGATATCGTATGCATGTGCATAGTGAGTCAATACCTTGTCTGGCATTTAATTCTTATGATAATTAGAACTGCTACCTTATTGATGTATAACTATCTGGAATTGTTAAGTTGTTTAATATTTGTCCCTTGATTACTGTTTATTACTCTTGTAATGTTATGTGGACGTCCTACGCCATTTTGTTTTTTTAATGCCATAATTGGTAATGAATGTAGGATGTCTCACCTCTTTTCTATATTTCTATCATTTTTGTGTATATATATGTTTTTTTGAAGATGGCAGTGAAGAAGGGGAAGTACACGAGTTTCCTAGCTTTTGGCCTGACTTTGATTAGAACCTGTTTGATCATGACGACCCGTCCTCAAGGTTTTTTTGGGTTACGTGAGGCTGACTTTTCTCGGAGGTCCAGATTATTGACATATCAACTTGGTTACGGATCGCTGTGTTAATCTGGGAGACGTGACAGTGTCGCTAGCTTGGGGGCGATATGATCCGCCTATCTTTACCTGTAGTGTTCACTTGCATTTAGAATTTTATTTGCCTATTAGGGATATGTGGGGTGAACGTTATTACTCCTCACAGGAGGATTCATTCCGCTCTACTGCTCGAGCCCCCGCCCGTAATTCGGTGGCTTCGATGAAGGTCTCCTCTAACGAGGAAGAACTTGAGGAGGATTCTGATAAGGTTCCTTCTCTTTCTTCTTAGGGGCTGATACTGTCGATAGTCACTGATGGCTATCTGTGTTCTTTTTGGGGCCTGATAATTTATCTTTTTGGGTGGCCTGTACATATATAATCTTTTGGAACATGCATAGTTTTGCTTTTTGTATATCAGGTGTTGTAACTAAACAAGTTCAATATAAGGAAATATATATATATATATATATATATATATATATATATATATATATATGTATATCCATGTTGTTCGAATATATGATTTGCTTTATTTTACCCTTTGCTGTAAGTACGTCTCGTCACAATATTTTAATATTATTTTATAACAAAAAACAATATTCACTAATTTCATCATACCATTTCAATCAAGCAAGTTTATATTTATATAATGAACTGGGTCTAAGTTTATACTTTTGTTTTTCTCACTATAGTTTATATTATTTATTTTCGCATCGTAAATAAATGATGTGACGTTCCCTCCCAAAAAGGGGTGTTACATGAACTCTTCTAGGGAGGGCCCAAATATGGCAAAGGCTGTTATGACAATGACTAATACTATAAGAGAAAAGACAGTCGTTAGCACTAGGATGTTGGATAGGCTGGGAGCCAACTAACCTCAGCAACCAACACCACCACCAATACCACCACCAGTGTAGGAGGTACAGGTTGGAAGAAATCAAAATTTTCAAGATCTTTCAGAGTTCAAAAGGTTGAACCCTCCACCTTTCAGAGGCGAGTATGATCCGATGAAAACCGAGGAATGGTTGACTGAAATGGGGAAGATCTTCGAGGTCATGATATGTTTAGATGAACAAAGAGTTTTCTTCACTTCTTTTATGTTTAGAGGGGAAGCAAAGCATTGGTGGAGAAGTGTCAGGAGATTGCTAGAGGTAGCCGGGATACAGATCACGTAGGAAGTGTTTAGGAACACATTTTTGGACAAATACTTCCCAAGAACCTTGCAAGAGGATAATGAGGTTGAATTCCTTAGGCTTGAGCAAGGAGGTATGACTTTAGGCCAATATGAGGCAAAGTTTAATGAGTTATCCGAGTTTTCTTCTCAGTACAGGCTCAACCTGGATGAGAGTTGGAAGTGTGTCAAATTCAAATCCCGATTAAGTGATGATATCAAGAGAATGATACAACCAATGGAGGTTATATTTTTCCCTTCCCTAGTAAATAAGTACAGAATTGTGGAATCAAGTGGTCTCCAACTCCAAACAGAATAGAAGACACAAGGCTTCCAGAAGAGGAACAGGTTTGATGAGAAGAAAAGTACTCCTAAACTGGGTTACCCATAGGACAAGGGTAAGCAGGTCCAAGGAGGAGCAGGGGGCTTAAATTTCGTAAGTGTGGGAGGTACCATGGCTATAGGCCTTCCTTGGCGGGGCAGTTAGTTTGTTATGCTTATGGCCAAGGAATGTCCATAGAAGCAGAAAGCTGCATTCACCCCTAAACCACAAGCTGCAGGAAGAGTTTACACTCTGAGCGGTAAAGAGAAGACTCAGTATTCAGATCTGATCCAAAGTAAATGCATAACCCACAATCACTTTTTAACTATTTTATATGATTTACGAGCATCCCACTCCTTTGTTTCGTGTGATTGTGTGGTAATATTGGGTTTACCTATGATAGACCTTCCATATGACTTATCTGTTACCACTCCCACCAGTAAATTAGTTACAACTTCTAAAGTATATCTAGATTGTTGTATAAAAGTAGAAGATGGGATTTTCTTTGTAAATCTTATTTGTTTACCCCTTATAGATATTGATGTCATTCTAAGTGTGGATTAATTGTCCTCTAACCATGTGGTTTTAAACTGTTCAGATAAAACCCTCGTGTTTATGTCAGATATATCTACTAAAGTTATTCCTTCCGAGTCAGTGTATCTCAATGTAAACTAAGTGAATCATTGTTTAAAGGAGGGAGCCCAAGGGTATGTTCTCCTTTTCTCGCTTAGTATAGATGTTGAGTAGAGTTTAGGTGATATACAAGTAGTGATAGAGTACTAGAAGTATTCCCGAGAGATATAGTTGAATTGGCACCCATGAGAGAAATAAAGTTTACTATAGATTTACTGCCTGTGACGAGACCTATATCTATAGCACCCTATCGGATGACACCTTTAGAGCTAGCAAAGCTCAAAATGTAAATAAAGGAATTGTTAGACAAATAATTCGTAAGGCCAAGTGTTTCTCCTTGGGGAGCACCTGTGTTACTAGTAAAGAAGAAGGATGGTACCATGACGCTTTGCATAGATTATAAGCAATTGAACAAGGTAACCATCAAGAATAAGTTTTTTATTGCCTAGGATAGATGATCTGATGGATTAATTAAGAAGAGCATCAGTGTTCTTAAAGATTGATCTAAGATCAATATATCACTAGATAAGGATTAGGGATGAGGATATCCCTAAAACCACTTTCAAGACTGGGTATAGACATTATGAGTAGCTCGTGATGTCCTTTGGGTTAATGAAAGCCCCAGCGGTGTTCATGGATTACATGAACAAGATTTTAGACCCTACCTAGATAAGTTTGTAGTAGTGTTCATAGACGATATCCTAATCTATTCTAAGATAGTGGACGACCATGAGTCGCATGTTAGAATGGTTTTAAAGATCCTTAAGGAAAAGAAATTTTTTTTCGAACTATCAAAGTGTGAGTTCTGGATTACAGAGGTACAATTTTTAGGGCATGTGATTTCTCAAGGAGGAATTTAAGTGAACCCTTATAAAGTTGTGGTAGTGGTACAGTGGGAGAGACCCATCATTGTGACCGGGATAAGGAGTTTTATAGGCCTGACTGGGTACTATAGGAGGTTTATCAATGGATTTTCCCAGATAACACTACCCTTGGCTGGGTTAACTAGGAAAGGTAGTACTTTTGTTTGGACTCGAGTGTGAGGGTAGTTTTCAAGAGCTTACGTTGAGGTTGACTACTACCCCAGTTTTTGTAATTTTGGATCCTCAGCAGAACTTTGAGGTGTTTTGTGATGCTTCAAAGATGGGTTTAAGGTGTGTTCTAATGCAAAATAGGAAAGTAGTTGCCTATGCATCGAGGCAGTTGAGATCTCATGAGGAGAACTATCCTACTCATGATCTTGAATTAGCCACCATAGTGTTTGCCTTAAAGATTTAGAGACATTACTTATACGGAGTCTAGTTTCAAGTTTTCAACGATCATAAGAGTTTAAAATACTTGTTTGATCAGAAGGAGCTGAACATGAGGCAGAGGAGATAGATGGAGTTCTAAAAAGATCATGACTTTGAGCTTAAGTACCATTCAGGTAAGGCCAATGTAGTGGTCGATGCACTAAGTAGGAAATCCCTACATATGTCTTGGATGATGATTCAAGAGGGCGAACTTCTTGAGAGGTTTAGAGACTTGAGCCTTGGGGTAATTGTGACACCACATAGTCACTTTATGAGTAGGGTGGACATAGTTAATGACTTGAGAGCTCAAATTCTAGAAGCTCAAAGCGAGGATGAGAGCCTAAGTGAGATAAGAGAACAAATCTACTTAGGGGATCAAAAAGAGTTTAAAATGGCCGATGATGGAGTGATTAAGTTTAGATATAGACTTTAATTCCGAGAGAATATGCAATCAAAGAAAGGATCTTAGAGGAGGCTTATAGGAGTCAATATACCATCCATCCCAGAGCCACTAAGATGTACCAAGATTTAAGGAGTATGTTTTGGTGGCTAGGAATGAAGAAGGAAATAACGGAGTTTGTGTCTAGGTGCTTAGTCTATCAGCAAGTTAAGATAGAGCATAAAAAATCTTTTGGACCTCTTCAATCCTTAGAAATCCGTAAATGGAAGTGGGATAATATTGTAACGCCCCCTTCGCAAGGGCATCACACTAAACGAAACTCAAAAGAAACTATTAAGAACATACACTAAGACCTGGTTTATATACATATAGGCGGTAATCTATTCATTTATAAATCATATAGCAACTTGACAATTTCTCTTTTTTATATAAATATATTCTCTTTTTTTTTGTAAGCGAAAAACATAAACTTAGCAGAACTTAACATGGAGATCAAACTGTACTTTTATACAGAGGATGCATAACATAAGTATCTAGGTACACCAACAGTTAGCAAAAGAAAGCAGAAGCTTTACATGCCCAAAAAGATATATACAGACAACCACCAAGGTTACAAAAAGTATCATGCCCCCAACAAATTACTGAGAAGGAGCCTCAGAGGGGTCCTCCTCAGGTTCCTCCTTAGGATCCTCCTTAGAAGAGGAAATCCTCACAGGACTAACAGATTCACGAGCAGGAGCTCATGCAGAGGATAGGAACGAATCCTCGTGTGGAGTATACTCGCGATCACCCCACACCTCACGTATCGGCATGTAGAACTCCAGTGATACAGTCAAATAAAAAGAGAAAACAAGTGGATCATAACGACACCAAGCCAAAGATACAGTCACATCTCCCACGTAGATGAAATGATCGGTGATCAAGTTGACGTGCCAAGAGTCACCGTCTCCATGGAACCTCAGTCTGGCATACCCAAGAAAACCTCTTCGGGATGCCATAGCCAAGTAGAAAACTAACTTGCCCCAAAACCAGGAAACTCGGGCTTTTCCTCACCTCGGTCTTTTAAGAAGCATAGATATAAACAAAATAGTAGAATACAGAAAAGAGGTGAGATATCCAATATTAATACCAGTTATGGCAGTAAAGAACCAGAAACGGCGTAGGATGCCATACAGCATGGCAAACATAATAAACAGCATCAGGATTCAAATGATAAACAATTTGATAATACAGATAGTCATAACATCATTAAAAGAAACAGTTCCATAATCATATATATTTATGCCAGATAAATATGTTGACGGACTATGCACATGCACAAGGTACCAAAATCCTACTCCATGGAGCTAAACACAACATCGGAGAGAATGATCAAGGAGACATGCCTGTATCTCATCAGCCTCAAATCAAGTGCTTTCAATATCAACAAATTGCGCAACATGGCTTATACAAGGCATTCTTCACAAGATCACAATATAGGACATTCTCTCAGTCCAGATCGTCAATGCGTTTGCATCGGTCTATCCCACGGCACAGAGGAGCTACCAACTGTCCATTGTGAGATACCCGTACCCCGACGCCTCCAAGGTCAACAAGTGACCTACACTAATCTATTCGCACCCTCATGTAGGTGTGATTCATCTCCTAGGCATACAGTCTTACAAACAGAGTCCAACGAACTTTCACAATGCATGATAACTCGATGCACATATATACAAATATTCAATAATAGTATGACTTGTCCATGATTACATGCCACATTAGGCCCAATCAATTATCAACAATCCTTGGTCCCACTTATGGACCCATAATAAGTCATTGTCCAAATCTCAAGGGTGAAAACTTACTTTTTAAAGTTTGATATGAAAGTTACGCCTTAATTTCATTATTTTTTTCTATTAACATTTCTAGGGAAATTCTCTAGTATTTTTCATTCAATCCTTATTACTTTTAATTAAATAAGTTCTTTCCTTTGTTTTAGACCAAACTCATTTAGAATAATCATTTTAAATTTCTCAAAACCTAACTCACACTCATGTTCTTTCTTTGGCCCAAAAATCACTCTAGGCTATAGGATAAAGTTTTGTTCTTTGTTCTTTCCATATTATGAATTTCTAATTAAGTGTCTATTCATTTAATTAACTAAGTTTTAGTTTGATACAAAAGTCTCACATTGAGTGCCAAATGAGGCCATGAGCCTCCAAGGGACTAGGAATCCAACATTTTTCATCACCTCTCTAGCCACTCATCATTTAACTGCTTAAGTCTCAAATTAGCACAAAAGTTTTATCTTGGACCAATCGAAGGGCCTCTTGGTCGTGAGCCTCCAAACCAAAGGGGTAAGAATCCTTTGCTTTCCATACATACATCCAAGCATCCAATGCATTCCAAATCCATCAAGTTACATAATAGCAAGTATTAAAGTCATACAACACAACCAATCACAACATTACCAAAAATCACATAAAAAAGTGAGCAACCCACACATGGATTCCTCACTATCAACACAAAAATGTATTCCTCACCACCATGATAGGTTGAAGAGGATGATCTCCCTCTTACCTAAAGAGACAACAAAAGAAGTAAGCTCCTTGATGCTTCCTTGCAATTTTCATCCACCACCACCAACGAAACCCTAGGATAGTCAAACTCACACAATCAATAACCAAAGCTTGAAAAGAGGAGTCCTTGATCATAAAGGTGACCAAGGATCACGAAAATGAGAAGAGAAAAGATAAAAATCAAGAACTTAACCTCAAAGCTTCAAGTTTTAGGGCTTAGTAGAAAGTGATGAAGATGGAAGAATCAAGAGATGATCACCAAAGAGAAAAGCTTCTGTGTGACAAGGAGATTCAAGAACTAAGGTTGGTTGGAGGGAACAAAGATGGATGGCCAAAATGGTGTGTATGGCCATGAGAATGGAGAGGAAGAATGGAGAAGAGGAAATATGAGAGAGAAAGGAGAAAAGTAAGAGTGAAAAGTGATGAAACTTTTTTTTTTTGAAATGATAAAGTGAAAAGATGACAATTGATGTCATCTTTCCCTCCAATTATCGTGGAGTCCAAGGAGGAGAGAGAAAAGGTGAAGCTTCCTTGAGAAGCTTGGTATAAAGCTTTCTTGAGAAGTTTCACACACTTTTTGAAAAAGTCAAGGGCGATGTCATGGTGATGATGTCATCTTGGTGATGTCATTAAAATGCTCTCTAGAAAAGATGACTAACACTCTACTAAAGCTATTATCCGGTGGACAAAGGTTATAGTTAAAAAAAATAGTATTTATCGTCTAACAAATAATAAAACGTTATCGCGATTTTATTTATTAGATAAAATCTCAAAAAATAAAAACTTCGTAAATTGTGTCTGGCCTCGGGTTTAGTAAGATCTCCCATTGACATTTTCATAGTCCAAAGTTTTTCGACCTCGAGGAAAATATTTTATTTTCCAGACCCTTCCTAGTGCGCACGTAAATTAAGAAATATATTAAAATAATTAAATAATTCAAATAATTTCAAAAAAATTCTCAAAATTCACAAATATTATAAAAAGCATATATAATAGAAAATAATAAATTTTTGAGGTGTTACAAATATCACATTGGATTTAGTGTTGGGGTTACCCAAAACTCAGCTAGGATATGATGCAGTTTGGGTCATAGTGGATAGACTAACCATGTCTGCCCATTTTTTGCCAATTAGAGATAACTACTTCTTAGACAACTAGCCTAATTGTACTTACAGGAGATAATTAGGTTGCATGGAATTTCCCTCAGTATAGTTTCAGATAGAGATCCTAGATTCATATCTAGATTTTGGGGAACCTTGCAAAAAGCTTTTGGGACTAAGTTAAGTCTTAGTACAACATACCACCCACAAATAGATGGGTAGTCAAAGGGAACTATCCAAACCCTAGACGATATACTTAGGGCATGTATACTAGATCAACAAGGTAGTTGGGATAAACTCTTGCCTTTAGTGGAATTTGCCTATAACAACAGTTACTATACTAGCATAGGAATGACACCATATGAAGTACTTTATGGTAAGAAGTGTAGGTCATTATTATGTTAGTATGAGGTTGGGGAGAAAGCTATCCTAGGACCTAAGTTAGTGTAGCAAACTTCAGAATAAATTAGAATGATCAAGGATAGGATGGCTATAGCTCAAAGTAGGAAGAAAAGCTATGTTGATAGAAGGAGGAGACCTCTAGAGTTTGAAAAGGGAGAACATGTTTTCTTAAGAGTCATTCCTACTATAGGAATTGGTAGAGCATTGAGAATAAGGAAATAAAACCTTCGTTTCATTGGTCCCTACTAAATTCTAAAGAGAGTCAGACTTGTAGCTTACCAGATAGCCCTTCCTCCTAGTTTGTCAAACCTTCACAATATTTTTCATGTGTCTTAACTCATAAAGTAAAATCTGGATTCTTCACACATCATAAGAAATGAATCTGTACAGTTAAAAGATGATTTGTCTTATGTAGTACTACCGATAATGGTTGTAGATAGAGGGGTCAAAAAGCTTAGAGGTAAGCAAATTCCTTTAGTGAAGGTCATATGGGGTGGAGCAGGCACCAAGGAGGCTATATGGGAGCTAGAGTCCCTCATACAGCAAGATTACTCAGAGTTGTTTATATAAGGTAAGCAATTTCGGGGATAAAATTTTAAAAAGGAAGGGAGAAATGTAACATCATCTTTTTTTTAGCATGTTAGACTTGCATATGATCCTAGAGGTATTATAATACTTGCTTGACA
Source organism: Ormosia semicastrata (assembly GCA_029884595.1). Lineage (NCBI taxonomy): Eukaryota > Viridiplantae > Streptophyta > Magnoliopsida > Fabales > Fabaceae > Ormosia > Ormosia semicastrata. The sequence continues at coordinate 15,941,877 of JAQQTO010000042.1, read as the reverse complement.
TGTCTGCTTAATTTTGTGACAAACTGAGTTATTTTAGGCATTTTGCTGCAACACAGAATATGAAAAGTAGCTTAAAATGACTTAGATAGTGGCATAAGTTGCTTAGTTGAGGGAAATAAATAAAGAGACTTTATTTTTAGGTCACAAATATGGGGAAGAGGATATAGTTAAATTTTGAGAATAAACTGAACTAGTTTGGTATTTTTAAGTACACTGAGTGAGTGCTTTAACACCAGATTGACTTAACACAAATATGAAAACTTATGAAAATGGTGAAACAAGAATTGAGATAAATGTTAGAATTTATTTTAATTCTTTTAGAAGTTAAAAAACTTGATTTAGTAGGATCAAAGTATTCATAAGAGATATAAAATTTCTGATAAATATATAGGAGCTTAGTGACTCACGATTCCAGCTCTTTCTAATTGACTTTGGTGGCTTTTTCTTTTTTCTTTTTCGCACTCAATTCACTCTTTCTCTCACGACAAAAACAGCACCAGCAGAAGCAAGAAAACAAAAAGAAAAAGAAGGAAAGAAGGAGGAAGAAAAGGAAAGGAAAAGGAAGGCAAAGGGAAAAACCAAAGCTTAAGGATCTTCTACACAAGTGAGGTAGGGGTCTTTGTTCCCATAGCTCTATTCTTTCCTACACCATCTTTGTTGATACTTGTTTATGGAGGTGGGGGAAATGGGTTTAAGAGGTATATCTAATCTCTTTGGTTAGTTATTATTTCCAATGGTTTAGTTTAGATTGTTTTTAGCTTAATCTATGTATGGGTGATGAATTGGACTTAGAGAAACTCATTTGAATTCTTGAGTGAAAAATTGAGAAATGGTTTTTTTTAGATCTTTGAATCTCCATGCTAGATGGATTAAGAAAGTGTTTGATGATTCTAACATGTTTAGAGACTATGTCAAGGGTTAAAAATCACTTAGAGCCCATGATTGAGGATTGAGATATGAGTTAAGGATCAATGGAATAGTATTATGGCTGTTTGTTGCCCAAAAAAGTTATTCCATAATGCCTTATTTGAATAAGGCAAAGGCTATTCAAATAAAGCATCACAAAGCTCCAAGGAATGTGTTTTCGTGGGTGTTATTCGAATAATACTAGGTGTTATTTGAATAAACACGAAATAGAGAGAAAACAAATTGCACATTTTTAAGGTGTTATTCGAATAACCCTAGGGTTTATTCGAATAAAATTTTCTAGAGTGCAAACGTAGAGGGTTCTATTCGGATAATAAAAAAAGGTTATTTGAATAAAATTGCTCTATTTTAGGGAATTATATATTTCGAAGAGTATTAAATGATGAGTTTTCAAGGGTTTTCACTATGATGAGTGATTTAACATAGACTTGAGCACTTTGTACACTAGATGTTTAAAAGAAGTGGCATATATGTACAAGTTTGAGTTTTTAAGCATTCCATAAATTAGGAATTGCCTAAAGTAGGTATCTAAGACCTTGAGCACACTAGTGTGACATAGGTTACCACTTGTGGTGTGATAGTAAGGCAAACTAGATACAAGTATCATAAGTATGTTTTACTTATCTAGATGCTTAAATTACTCTCTTGCTATGAAGCACAGACACACCATTGTTGAAGCGTGTCCGCGTGTCAGACATGTGTTCGTGTCAAACACATGGGGACATCCGTACGACACACGTGTTCTGCATGTCAGAATGTGTCTAATTAAAAATATTATTATTTTTTAATTTGAACACATCTCAGACACGCTTGGACACGTCTTGAAAATGCTTGGATATGTCTCGGACATGTTTGGACATGACTTAGACACGATCCATTAATATTTTTTTTAAATAGTTTCCATGATTAACTAATAAAGATTATTATTTTTATCTTTTCATACATCACTATTAGACTTTTAAGTTTTATTTTTTCACACACCACTATTTTCATATGCTCCTTCTACCTTTGCTCGTACTAAATTGTTCACTTCATCGTCACTGAAACTTGCCTCATACCAACATTCCCTCTAGTTTTTTTATGCACATGTACTCATTCATGGTTAATTCAATTAGGAGAAGTTAATTTAAAAGATTTTTTAGAATATATCAATAGAAATTATGCTCCATATTTTTTAGGAGAGGCTAATTAGGTAGCAAATATTAGTACATATGATATATATTAAGATATTATAAATCTTCAAGCTTATAGAAATGATATTAATGAATTATAAGTTTTTTTACTTAAATTTTATAATTATATATATATATATATGTCGCGTCCGTGTCCTACAATTTTTGAATTTAGTGTGTCTCCGTGTCCGTGTCCATGTCCGTGTCCGTGTCTGTGCTTCATAGCTCTCTTGTAGTTAAAGTTGAGTTAATTATGCATGTTATTAGAGAAATGCTGAATTATCTCATCAACTTGAGTTGAAATGGAGTGTTAATAAAAAGAGGTTCCTTTACTTGATAAAGTTAAACCCTAGCACAATATGGAATTGTGAGACAAGGAAGAGATAAAAGCACCTTGTCATGGTAAAGATGTGAGTAAAACACTTCACCAAGTGTGGTAGAGGAGTAAGATAAGCACTTTACCTAGGGCAAAGTAGTGAGTTAAGCTTTTTGTCAATAAACATGAGGAATGAGAAAAATACTCATGTAAAGGGTAGTAAAGTGAGAAAAGCTTATTACCAAGGGCAATAAGATGATTTAAGTCCTATGCTAGGCAAAGGAGTGAGATAAGCTCTTTGCCGAGGAATAATTAGGTAGTGTATTTTTATCAATATTATGTTAAATATCAATATTATGTTAATAAGCTTATGGTTTATAATTTTACCTTTGTGTATTTTGATAATAATACCATGAGATATATGTTTAATTATTGAGAATTTTCATATTCTCACCCTGTTCTGTGTTTCATGGAAAAAACAGGTCAAGACCCTCCTGAAAAGAAAAGGAAGAAAAAGTAACAAGACTAGATAATTTTAGTTTATGTATTTATGAGCAACTCTTGTATATTTTTACTTTGAGTTGTATAAAGTTATATGTATAACACTTTGCCCTTTGAGGCTTTTGATGTACATATGTATGACTTTTTCTTTATGGCTCTCCATAATTATATGTATAAATGTTATAGGTTAGAATGTTATTTAAGTTAGAAGTAGCATGACTAATACTACTTATCTTTGTATATGATGAATATATCGAAATGTTTGTATTAGGGTGTTACGTTGTCTAATAGAATTAATAGTTCAAGATGAAAGGTTTAATCTTATAGCATTGATAGATTCAGGAACAGATATGAATTGTATTCAAGTAGGATTAATACCGACTAAGTACTATTAGAAAACTTAGGGATGACAATTCTCCCCGCATTTCAGGGATTCCCGCGGGGACTGCCCCGAATGGAGTCCTGAATGTAGGATTTTTCTCCCCGTGGGGATGGGGACGGGGACTATACTCCCCTCCCCGTGGGGTCCCTGTCCCTGAAAAATTATTAAAATACCCTTTATAATATATATATATATATATATATATATATATATATATATTTTGTATTGTTATATAAATAAATATATATATTTTAGTAATTTCATCTTTAATTAAATTTTATATTTATTTTAAAATTAAAAATATTAAAATAATTTATTTAATCTTTTCTTATTTTTTAATTTTTTTAATATAGCGGGGAATCTCCGCAGTATCCGAAGGGGTTCGGGGAACGGGGATAGGGGGAAAATTCCCCTGTGGCGGGGAACGGGCCGGGGACGGGGAGCGGGGAGGTACTCCCCGCCCCTGCCCCGTGCTAGTGCCAAACCTAAGAAAACTAAAGAATCGTTAAGTAGTGCTAGCGGATCAAAATTGTTCATCAATTATAAATTAAATAATGCAAAAATCTATAAAGAAAAAATTTGTTACAAAACATCCTTTTTATTGGTGAGGAACATATCTGAACAAGTAACTAGGAATTCTTTTTCTATCATTACTATATCCTTTCTTTGTTATAGAAAAAGGGTTAGCAACTATAGCATTAGGAAAAGAAATTTGTTCTGAATTCTTATAAGCCCCTCAAATAAAAGGATTGAATTTTGTTCTATAATCTATGATTTCAAAAATAAATCTAATTCAATGAAAAACAAAACAGATCAACATGGTAAGCAAATAAGTTCAATACAAAAGAATAGAATAATATATTAAAAAACCCTAAGTTCTAAAAAAAGATAACTTTTACAACAGAAGCTCATAAATGAAGTTTGTAATGAATATCCAAATGCTTTCAAAGATAGGAAAAGATATGTAGTAACCCTACCTTATATAGAAGGATTTAAAAAGGTCAATATACTAACTAAAGTAAGGCCAATTCAAATAAATTAACAATACTTAGAATTCTGTAAAAAAGAAATCCAAGAATATCTTTATAAAAAAAATTAATTAGGCCAAGTAAATCTTTGTGGAGTTGTGTAGGATTTTATGTTATGAATGCTTCAGAAATAGAGAGAGGTGCCCCAAGATTAGTAATCAATTAAAAGCCCTTAAACAAGGTTTTAAGATGGGTAATATATTCGATCCCAAATAAAAAGGACTTAGTCAATAGAGTTCATAATGTTGCTGTATTTTCAAAATTTGATATGAAATCTAGATACTATCAGATAGAGGTAGTTGAAGAAGATAAGTACAAAACCGCCTTTGTGGTTCCCTTTGGACATTACGAATGGAATGTAATGCTCCAAGGATTAAAAAATGTGCTAAGTGAATTCCAAAACATAATGAATAGCATCTTGAATCTTTATACAAAATTCACCATAATATATTTGGATGATGTACTGGTCTTCTCTAACTCAATTGATAAACATTTTAATCACTTAGAATAATTTTCAATATTGTTAAAGAAAACAGATTAGTAATCTCAGCGAAGAAAATGAAGTTGTTCCAAACCAAGACCTAATTTTTAGGGTTTGAAATTCATCAAGGGACAATAGAATTCGCTGATAAGTTTCCAAATGAAATTAAAGATAAGAAGCAACTTCAAATATGTCTAGAATGTGTTAATTATGTAATAGATTTTATTCCTAACATTAGGATAATATGTTCACCCTTGTTCAAAGATTGCGAAAGGATCCCCCAGCATGGGATTCTACTATGACTTATACAGTCAAATGGGTTAAGAAAGTGGTCAAAACCATTACTTGTTTAGGATCCCCTGATCCAAACACCTCCTTAGTGGTAGAAACAGATGCCTCTGATTTAGGGTATGGAGGAGAACTTGAGCATATTCTTCCACAATCATCAAGAGAACAAGTGGTAAGGTATCATTTAGGAACATGGCAACCGGATCAACAAAAATACAGTATTGTTAAGAAATAGATTTTATCTATAGTGCTATATATCATAAAATTTTAAGATGATTTGTTCAACAAAAAGATTTTGTTAAAAATTGATTGTAAAGTGGCTCAAGCGTCCGTCAAAAAGATGTAAATAACTTGGTTTCCAAACAAATATTTGTCAGATGGCAACCTTTGTTATCTAGCTTTGGATTTGATGTTCAACATATCAAGGGAAAGTATAATTATCATCCTTATTTTCTAACTATAGAGTTTTTGTAGGAAAAAAAAGAATCCTAGCTCCTCATCAAGATCAACATCTTCTCGATCAAAATCAAAGGATACTAAAATTATCATAGATCATTATGCAAAGTTCAACACTAAGATCAACAAGGGGTCATCCACCTGAAAAAGGTGGGTCATCAACTTAAGTAGGATCTTATATCCTGACCTTTTCTTCTCCCACTCTTGTTCAACAAACAAAACCATTCTCTTCCTAAATATCTGATCAAAATTGATTTATAGCCCTTACTTATAACAAACTTTAGTAAGCACCCCTCTGAAACAAGTTCAAAAATCTAAATAGTTATCTCCTTTACTGATCAATAACCCAACCACAGAAGAATGCAGGTATATAAGAAAAAATATTATGAAATCTCTGGTCACCATAAAACCTAAATGTTTATTCCCAAAAGCGACTCCAGAGAAATTGCTCAACATATCTTACCTCCAAATTGACATTTTGTTCTTCATGACTCTTAAAAAGGACATAACATTTTTTGAGTTAGTTCTTCTTGACACTAAATTCATAGAACTCGAGCTTCATTACAGCCCCAAGAACCATGACTACATTGAATTCTTGAAAGTCAAAATTCTTAAGGTCCTCAATCCTAGAGAATAGGCTTTTTTACCAAACTATCACTGTTGGCAAAATTATTTACAAACATGCCATTTTTTTAAAACTATTTATCAAACTGTCACTTTTTTTAAACTATTTACCAGAATATCACTCTTTTGAAACTATATACTAAACTGTCACTCTTTTGTCCTATGTGACATTTTTTAGCCACGTGGGATGCACCAAATAGGATGGTGCATCCATGTAGGTTATGTCAACACGCTTGGCTTAACTTACATGAATGTGTCATCCTATGTAGTGCATCCTACGTGGATTTGCCATCTATGATGGCATATTTACATAGAATACGCCAAGCTTGTTGGCATAACTAAGGCAAATACACCATTTATTTTGGCGCAATCTACACACAGTCGTGTCTTCTTCCAAGGGTCCTGTGAGAGCCAAAATTATCTTCTTTTACTTCAAAAATGCGATGTCTTTGCATGCTTTCACTCCAAATGTGATAAAGCTCATTTAATTTACAAAAATGATGACAATGATAAGGATCTATGTAAAATTTATCAATAAACATAAGCAAATCACCATAATTTATTCAGTTTATGACTATAAATAATAGAATTATAAACCGTAATATATGTTAACTATAACACTAAACTCATACCAATTTGCTTGTCACAACAAAGAGTCTTTAAAGTCAAAATAGTTTTTTATTTTTTTTATTTTTTGTGTATGTTTCTGCATGTTTATTTGAGAAAAAAACATTATTTTTTCAAACGTTTATTTGGTGAGTAGTCTCCCAATCATGACCTTCCCAATTTTGAGGAGTGACCTTTTTTTATATTTTTGGTTAACGCAGAAAGGCATAAACTTGTTTGACATAATTCAATCAAAGTTCAATCATTCGGATTCTATGAAAAATTTGACAGAGTTTTTCCTAAATATTGGACCTCCCCAAAAGTACATAAACCTATTTAATTCAACTAGTAACCAAGATTATTAATAAAAACTAAGCAACAAACATGTTTAATCCAACAAGGGTACCAAAATCATAATAGAAAATCATCAATAGGAATTTAAACAAAACCACTAAATATAACATTCTCATATACACAAATGACGTATAATTACACATCAACGAGATGATAGGTATGATGGGTATGGTTGGGTATGGTTGGTAACCTGGTGACGAATAAGGATATGGTGGGTAACCCTGTGGTGGGTTAGGATATGATAGGTAACCCGATGGCGGGTAAGGATATGGTAGGTAAGGGTATATGGGTGATATGTAGGTGGTAGTTGTAACACCCCGAAAATTATTCATTTCATCATAAATAGTCATTTTATAATATTTGTGATTTTTGAAAAAAAAAATTGGATTTTTTTTGAAAAGTTGAACATTTTAATATATTTTTTGATTTACGTACACACGGAGCAGAGTCGGTCTAACACCCCAGAAATTATTTGTTTCATGATAAATGATCATTTTATAATATTTGTGATTTTTGAGAATTTTTGTGAATTTTTTCGGAAACGTTGAATATTTTAATATATTTCTCATTTTGCGTACGCGCTGAGCGGAGCCGAAAAAAAAATATTTTTTCCGAGGCTGGTAGACTTTGAACTGTGGAAACGTCGACGGAGGATCTTACTAAACCCAAGGTTGGGCACAGTTAACGATGTTTATATTTTTCGAGATTTCATCTGATAAATGAAATCGTTGTACCGTGAAATTATCCGATGAATAATAAATATAATTTTTATTAGCTGTAACTTTTGTTCTCTGGATAATAGCTCTAGCAGAGTGTTAATCATCTTTTCTAGAGTGTTCACTTTATGAGACAACATCACTTTTTATTTTATTGAGAAGCGTGCGAAGCTTCTCAAGGAAGCTTTGTTCCCTCACTTTCTCTCTCTTCTACACGGTCATGAGGCCTTTGGGAGCCCTAAAATTGGCTTTTCATTTATCATTTCCTTTTCTAATTTCAAACTCCAAAAAGCTACTATCATTTTTACTATCACCTTCTCTCTCTACATTTCCCTCCTTTTTTTCTCTCAACTATTTTCTCCTCATTCTCCCCTCTTCCACAGCTGCACCACTCCATTCCTCCCCTATTATTGCTTGATTTCAAGCAACCACTTTGCTTGAATCCATCTCTCCATTTAAGCTTTTCTCTTCTTGATAAAATCACCTACAAAGAAATCAATTTTTCCTTTCCATTTTCTTTCTTCTCCTCCTCCACGGCCTCACCCTCTTCCATACCTCCTTGGATTGTAAAAATTTCAAGTAACCATGTTTTCTTAATCCTTATCACATTCTAAACATCTTTCTAGTTGGAATCTTCTTGAAAAACTTTCATCTTCATCATCTTCTTCAAGCCTCAAAGTTTGAAGCTTTTAGGTAATATTCTTGATGTCTCATCTTCTCTTCTTCATTTTTGTTTTAATGATGATAACCATTTATCCTTTTTTTCTCAAGCCCTTGGTGTTGATTTGATGAAGTTGTGATTTCTAGGGTTTTGAAGGTGCGTGGCCAAATTTCACAAGGAGCAAACAAGGGGATTTCTTCTCTTGATTTCTTTTGGGTAAGAGGGAGATGATCCACTTCAACCTCTATTGGTAGTGAGAGACTTGATTGTGTGTTGGTTATGAGAAACCCTTGTTAGGGTTACTCTTTTGATGTGTGATTTTAATGACTATATGTTAATTTTACCTTATATGATCTATTTGATTGAATGTATGTATATATTGATGACCTTGGAGTGATTTTGGTGGATTGGAAACATAAAATGGAAGCAAGGGTTCCTTACCCTCCTCATTGTGGCTCACGGCCACACCCTTTGAATAGGGTGATCATGGTTAAAATTTTCTTATCAAGTTGGAGACATAACTAATCAAATGAATAACATGTAATGGAGTGATGGAAAATTTAGGGTTCTTACCCTTGGGAGGCTCATGGCCTCTAGAGCCATTTTAGGGTCCAATCATATAATTTTTTGTAACCTTAGAATTTAAATAATCAAATGTTAAGTAGTTAACAATATGATGGAAAGAAATCTATTTGATAACCTAAAGTGATTCTTTGGACCTAAGAAATGCTAAATTAAAGTGAAATTTAGATTATTGGATAATTAAAAATTGATTAGGGATTCATAAAATGGAAAGAACCAAGAATGAGACTTTATCTAAAAACTTAGAATAATTCTTAATTAAAGGAAGAACATGAGTGTAAGTAAGATGTTGAATAACTCAAATTAAAGTTATTTTAAGGGAATTAAGTTTAAAATTAAGTGATGAACTTGTTTAATTAAAGTAATGAAGATTAGGTGAAAATGCAAAAAAATTTCCCTAGAGAGAAACTTAATAAGAAGAACATAGGAATTAAGGCTCAATTCCATAATGAACCCTAAAAGTGTAATGTCTTATTTGAGGATTCAATGATATTTATTGTAGGTTCATGAGTGAGACCAAGAATGTGTTGATGTTTACCTTAGCCAAATTGTGGCATGATTATGGAAAAGTATATTATTGTTGAATATACATAAATGTGCATTGAATCAGCATGCATTATGAAAGTCCGATGGACTATTGTCAAGGCCAAGTTGCCTATGAGATTGAATCACACCTATGTGCGGGTGCAAGTAGACTAGTGTAGATCATACTGTTGACCATGGGGGTGTCGGGGTGCGGGTGTCTCACAATGGTCAGTTGGTAGCTCTTCTAGGTCGTGGGATAGACCGATGCAAATGCACCGATAATCCGGACTGAAACACTGTCCTATATCGTGATCTAGTGTGGAATGTCTTGTACAATGCCATGACGTGCACATTGATAAATTGAGAAATTATAGCACTTGTTGGCCTTGCCAGTCGAGTTACAGACATATCTCCTGATCATTCTCTCCTTTGTTTGTGTCTAGCTCCATGGAGGAGGATTTTGATATCATGTACATGTGCATAATGAGTCAATATATTATTTGGCATTTAATTTTTATGATGATTGGAACTACTATCTTATTGACGTTATAACTTCCAGAAATTGTTAAGTTATTTTATATCTTCTTCTTGATACTATTTATTATTCTTGTAATGCTATATGGGCATCCTACGCCGTTCTGTTTCTTTACTGCCATAATTGGTACTGAATATAGGATGTCTCACATCTTTTCTGTATTTCTACAATTTCTGTACAAATATATATATATATATATATATATATATATATATATATATATATATATATATATATATATATATATATATATATATATATATATATATATAGATAGATAGATAGATATCTCTGAAGACGTCAGCAAAGAAGAGGAAGTACACGAGTTCCCTGGTTTTTGGCCTGACTTTGACTAGTACCTATTTTGATCATGACGTCTAGTCCGCAAGGCTTTTTGGGTTATGTGAGGCTGACTTTCCTTTGAGGTCCAGACTACTGGCATATCAACCTGGCTACGGATCATTGCATTTACCTTGGAGACATGACAGTGTCTCTAGCTTGGGGGCGTTATGATTCACCTATTTTTACTTGTAGTGTTCATTTACATTTAGAGTTTTAGTTGCCCATCCAGGATATGTGGGGTGAACGTTATTACTCCCCACAGGAGGATTCTTTCCTTTCTTCTGCCCGAGCCCTCGCTCGAAACTCGGTGACTCCGATGAGAGTTTCCTTTGACGAGGTAGACCCCGAGGAGGATCCAGCCATGGTTTCTTCTCATTTGCCTTAGGGGCTAATGCTGATGGTAGCCGCTGATGGCTACCGATAAATCTTTCGTGGGCTTGATATTTTATCTTTTCGGTGGGCTGTATATGTGCAATATTTTGGGGCATGTAAAGTTTTGCTTTTTGTACATTTGGTGATGTAATTAAACAAGTTTGATATAAATATATATATGTATGTCGTTCGAATGTATGGTTTATTTTTATTTTACTCTTTGTTGTGACTACATCTTGTCACTTTATTTTATTATTTTGTAACAAAAAAAAAAGATTCACCAATTTATTTATACGTTTATGACCAAACAAAGTTCACCTATAATATAATGATCTGGGTCTTATTTTAACTAGTATTGTTTCCATTTCTTGATCATAGTGTGATGTTCCCTCCTCAAAAGGGGGCATTACACTAGTTTTGTATCAGAGCCCCTGTTTAAGTTTTCTTTGGGTCTTTGTAGTTAGGTCTGACTTGTTTATGCGATGTGATTCTTTGTGTTTGGTATTCCGAAAGGATACATCTAATCTTTCCTTATGTTCTTATTTAGTCTACCCTGAAGGAAATCGATGGCACGCGGTGGAGATATGGCCATAGTAATAGAAGCAATGCAAAGAATGGCAGAAGTTATCGCACAACAAATTGAGAGGGCTGCTCAACAGTAGGAAAGGGCTATTCAACAACTAAAAGCTACAATCGATGCTCAAAATTTGGAAGAGTTCCGTCGTAATAACCCTCCCCAGTTTAAGGGGGAATTTGATCCAAAGAAGGCTAGTCTTTGGGTCAAGGAGCTGGAGAAAATTTTCAGAGGCATGAACTATGTCGATGACAAGAAGGTAATATATGCTGCATTTATGCTGATCGGAGATGCAGAAAAGTGGTGGAACAGAGCACAAAGATTAGTAGAAGCTGAAGGATGGGTGATCACCTGGGGGGTATTCAAGGATAAATTCTTGGAGAAATATTTCCCAGCAAGTGCAAGACATGCGAAAGAGATGGAGTTCTTTAGTTTAAGACAAGGGAACATGATTGTCAGCGAATACGCCATGAGGTTCGAGAGCTTATCCAAAATTTTAACATATTTCCAACACTAGCCAAACGAGGTGTGGAAATGTCATAAATTTGAGGAAAGACTGAGGCACAATGTGAAAAGGGCTGTCATAACCTTGAGGATCACCCAGTTTTCAGAGCTGTTGGATACATGTCGCCAAGTAAAAGATTTAGATCAAGCGCGAGACACAAGGAATTGTAACTTTGGACCTACTAAGTTCTAAAGAGGAGGTGGCAACAATGCAAACCATTTCCAGAAGAAACCTTATTCCCGACCACCGGGAAGTTAGTAATAGGCATCTGATAGAGGTTTCAGTGGAGGGTCTGGCGAAAATCGAATTGGACAGAATGTGGCATTCTCTTCGAAATATTTAAAGTGTGGGAAGGATCACGTAACGAGAGATTACACCATCAAAGGAATAATTTGTTTTCAATGTGGAAAACCTAGACACGTTTCTAGGGATTGCAACCAAGCTAAGGCAGATCCTTCGGTTAACGCTGCACGAGCTACAAAACCACAAGCAGGAGGCAGAGTCTACACTATGAGCGGAGCAGAAACCTCCAAATCTGAAGATCTAATACAAGAGGAAGGTACCATAGGAGGTAATCTTTTGACTGTACTGTATGACTCTGGGGCAATTCACTCTTTCATTTCTTATGACTGTGTGCGACGACTTGGTTTACTTGTGTCTTCCTTACCTTTTGACTTAACTATTTCTACCCCTACTGCTAAACCTGTTGTGACTACCAAAGTTTGTTTGAATTGTACTTTAATTGTTGAAGGTCGAATCTTTTATGTTGATTTGATCTGTTTACCCCTTTCCCAATTAGATGTAATTTTAGGAATGGATTAGTTGTCTTCCAACCATATCCTGTTAGACTGTTCTAGCAAAACCATAGTTTTCCCTATGGATGAAGTTTCTAGATTTTTGACGGCCAACCAAGTTCGAGCTTTTTTGAAAGAAGGAGCTCAAGGATACATGCTATTGTCTTCCTTGAAGGTCGAGAGAGAGGCAGATGTGAATACAATTCCAGTGGTTAATGAGTTTCCCTAGATCTTTCCTGATGATGTACCTAGTTTACCGCCAGAGTGGGAGATAGAGTTCGCTATTGATCTTGTACCTGGATCTGATCCTATATCTATAGTGCCTTACAGAATGTCACCATCAGAGTTAGTTGAGCTTAAGAAGAAGCTGGAAGAACTCTTGGAGAAACAGTTTGTTAGACCCAATGTGTTGCCATAGGGAGCACCAGTGTTGCTAGTCCAAAGAAGGATGGTACTTCGTGATTGTGTGTAGACAATTGCCAATTAAATAAGGTCGCAATCAAGAATAAGTATCTATTTTCGAGGATAGACAACTTAATGGATCAACTGAAAGGAGCAGCAGTGTTCTCTAAGATCGCTATGCGATCGGGCTACCATCAGATTCGAGTGAAGGTGGAGGATATTCCCAATACGATTTTTCGTACCCATTACGATCATTACGAGTACCTTGTGATACCGTTTGGTGTAACGAATGCACCTGCCATATTCATGGACTACATGAACAGAATCTTTTGTCCTTACTTGGATAGATTCATTGTTGTCTTCATTGATGACATTCTGATCTACTCTCAAAATCAAGAGGATCATGCTGAACACCTCAGTATAGTTTTTTAGATTCTGAAGGAGAAGAAGCTGTACGCCAAATTGTCAAAGAGTGAATTTTGGCTGGACGAAGCTAAGTTTTTGGGCCATGTAATCTCGATGGAAGGGATTGTAGTGGATCCGTCAAAAGTGAAAGCAGTTTTACAGTGGGAAAGGCCGAAGACTATGACAAAAATCTGAAGCTTTGTGGGATTGGCTGGATACTATCGGAGGTTTATTGAAAGATTCTCTAAAATAGCAAGACCTCTTACTCAGCTCACGAGAAAGAACCAAGCCTTTGAATGGACTAATGTTTGCGAAGAAAGTTTCCAAGAATTGAAGAGACGACTAACTACTTCACCAGTGTTAGTTCTACCTGATCCAAGTGAACCCTTCGAAGTGTATTGCGATGCTTCATACCAAGGATTAGGATCTGTGCTTAAGCAAAATGGAAAAGTGGTGGCTTACGCTTCGAGACAGTTGCGAGTGCACAAGAAGAACTACCCAACACACGACCTAGAGTTAGAAGCTGTGGTATTCACTTTGAAGATATGGAGGCATTTCCTTTATGGGGCGACATTCAACGTCTTTAGCGACCACAAGAGCTTGAAGTATCTGTATGACCAAAAAGAGTTGAATATGAGACAACGAAGGTGGTTGGAATTTCTGAAAGATTATGATTTTCAACTTCTGTATCACCCTGGAAAGGCAAATGTCATGGCAGACGCTTTGAGTAGGAAGATGCTCAGTATCTCTGCTATGATGATCAAGGAAAATGATTTAGTAGAGTAATTCAGGGATGTTTGGTCTTTTGTAGAATTGGCACCAGGAAAGATTTACATGAACATGGTCACCATTTCAAGTGAGTTAATGGAAGGCATCAGGGAAAAACAAAAGGTTAATAAGTTTCTGTAAGAAAAAAGTGAGCTGATAAAGCAAGGCAATGTGACAACATTTGAGGAAGTAACTAATAAAATCCTAAGGTTCCAAGGTAGGGTTTGTATACCCCGGGATCAAGAGCTTAGAAAGTATATTATGGAACACGCTCACACGAGCAAGTTGAGTATGCATCCGGGAATAACCAAGATGTATCAAGACCTGAAATGGTTATTTTGGTGGCACAGAATGAAGAGTGATATTTCCAGATGTATGTCGTATTGTATGGTTTTCCAGAAAGCTAAGGTTGAACATTAAAGACAGTCAGGAATGTTACAACCTCTATCTATTCCCAAATAGAAGTGGGATAGTATTGCGATAGACTTTGTGGTTGGATTACCAAAAACCAGAAAAGGTTATGACTCAATATGGGTAATCGTTGATCGACTCACAAAGTCAGCGCATTTCTCACCAATTAACATAAGATACAATATAAAGAAATTGACTCAGCTATATATTGGTGAGATCGTTAGGCTGCATGGTGTGCCTACCAATATTGTTTCTGACAAAGATCCAAGGTTCACTTCAAAGTTTTAGGAAAGTTTACAAGCAGCATTAGGAACGAAGTTACGTCTGAGTTCTGCTTACCATCCACAAACTGATGGGCAATCAGAAAGAACGATCCAATCATTGGAGGATTTGCTTAGAGCTTGCACTTCAGAACAAGCTGGAAGTTGGGATGAAGTTTTACCGTTGGTAGAGTTCACCTACAACAACATTTTTCATTCAAGCATAGGGATAGCACCTTATGAAGCTCTATATGGACGACGGTGCCGAACACCTTTGTGTTGGTACTAAGACGGAGAGCGTCTTACTGTTGGACCTGATATTATACAACAAACGACTGAGAAAGTCAAGATGATTCAGGAAAAGATGAGGACGGTTCAAAGTCGATAGAAGAGCTATACGGATAAAAGAAGAAAGCCTCTTGAGTTTGAGGAAGGCAAGCATGTGTTTTTGAAAGTCATGCCAACGACTGGGGTCGATCGAGCTCTGAAATCTAGAAAACTTACTCCCAAATTCCTTGGACCTTACCAAATTCTTCGCCAAATAGGTCTAGTAACTTACCAGATAGTTTTACCACCTTTTCTTTCAAACCTTCACAATTTCTTTCATGTGTCGCAATTGCGAAAATATATTCTTGACCCGAGCCATGTCATAGCAGCGGATACAGTACAATTGAAAGAGAACTTAACCTATGAGGTACCTCTTGTAAGGATCGAAGATAAGAGAGTAAAGCAACTCAAAGGAAATGAGATCTCATTAGTAAAAGTGATCTGGAATGAAATGACCGGAGATGCAACATGAGAGTTGGAAGACAAGATGAAAGAGCAACACCCACAACTATATTCTAAGATATGAAAATTTCGAGGATGAAATTTCTTTTTAGAATGGGAGAGTTGTAACACCCCGCAAATTATTCATTTCATCATAAATAGTCATTTTATAATATTTTTTATTTTTAAAATTTTTTCTAGATTTTCTGAAAATGTTGAATATTTTAATATATTTCTCATTTTACGTGCAGGCTGAGCACAGTCAGTGTAACACCCCAGAAATTATTTGTTTCATGATAAATGATCATTTTATAATATTTGTGATTTTGAAGAATTTTTGTGGATTTTTTCGAAAATGTTGAATATTTTAATATATTTTTCGTTTTGCGTATGCACTGAGCAGAGCCGGGAAAATGGAAATATTTTCCCCGAGGCTGGCAGACTTTGAACTGCCGAAACGTCGACAGGGGATCTTATTAAACTCGAGGTCGATCACAGTTTACGAGATTTACGTTTTTCGAGATTTTATCTGATAAATGAAATCGTTGTACCGTGAAACTATCCGATGAACAATAAATACTATTTTTATTTGTTGTAACTTTTGTTCTTTGGATAATAGCTCTAGCAAAGTGTTAATCATCTTTTCTAGAGTGTTCACTTTATGAGACAACATCACTTTTCACTTTATTGAGAAGCGTGCGAAACTTCTCAAGGAAGGTTCAAGGAAGCTTCCTACCAAGCTTCTCCAGGAAGCTTTGCTCCCTTACTCTCACTCTCTTCTACACGGCCATAAGGCCTTTGGGAGTCAAAAATTGACTTTTCATTTATCATTTCCTTTTCTAATTTCAAACTCCAAAAAGCTACCATCATTTTTACTATCACATTCTCTCTCTACATTTCCCTATTCTCTTTTCTCTCAACCATTTTCTCCTCCTTCTCTCCTCTTCCATGACTGCACCACTCCATTCCTCCCCCATTATTGCTTGATTTCAAGTAACCACTTTGCTTGAATCCATCTCTCCATTTAAGCTTTTCTCTTCTTGATAAAATCACCTACAAAGAACTCAACTTTTCCTCTTCATTTTCTCTCTTCTCCTCCTCCACGGCCTCACCCTCTTCCATACTTCCTTGGACTGCAAAAATTTCAAGTAACCATATTTTCTTAATCCCCATCACATTCTAAACATCTTTCTAGTTGGAATTTTCTTGAAAAGCTTTCATCTTCATCATCTTCTTCAAGCTTCAAAGTTTGAAGATTTTAGGTAATATTCTTGATGTCTCATCTTCTTTTCTTCATTTTTGTTTTGATGGTCATCATCATGACTATTTATCCTCTTTTTCTCAAGCCTTGGTGTTGATTTGATAAAGTTGTGATTTCGAGGGTTTTGAAGGTGCTTGACCGAATTTCACAAGGAGCAAACAAGGGGATTTCTTCTCCTGATTTCTTTTGGGTAAGAGAGAGATGATCCACTTCAACCTTTGTTGGTAGTGAGAGACATGATTGTGTGTTGGTTGTGAGAAACCCTTGTTAGGGTTACTCTTTTGATGTGTGATTTTGATGACTATGTATTGATTTTACCTTATATGATCAATTTGATTGAATGTATGTATATATTGATGACCTTGGAGTGATTTTAGTGGATTGGAAACATGAAATGGAAGCAAGGGTTCCTTACCCTCCTCATTGTGGCTCACGGCCACACACCTTGAATAGGGTGATCATGGTTGAAATTTTCTTATCAAGTTGGAGACATAACTAATCAAGTGAATAACATGTAATAGAGTGATGGAAAATTTAGGGTTCTTACCCTTGGAAGGCTCACGGCCTCTAGGGCCATTTTAGGGTCCAATCATGTAATTTTCTGTAACCTTAGAATTTAAATAATCAAGTGTTAAGTAGTTAACAATGTGATGGAAAGAAATCCATTTGATAACCTAAAGTGATTCTTTGGACCTAAGAAATGCTAAACTAAAGTGAAACTTAGATGATTGGATAATTTTAAATTAATTAGGGATTCATAAAATGGAAAGAACCAAAAATGAGACTTCATCGAAAAACTTAGAATAATTCTTAATTAAAGGAAGAACATAAGTGTAAGTAAGATGTTGAATAACTCAAATTAAAGTTATTTTAAGGGAATTAAGTTTAAAATTAAGTGATGAACTTATTTAATTAAAGTAATGAAGATTAGGTGAAAATGCAAGAGAATTTCCCTAAAGAGAAACTTAGTAAGAAGAACATAAGAATTATGGCTCAATTTCATAATGAACCCTAAAAGTGTAATGTCTTATTTGAGGATTTAATGATATTTATTGTAGGTCCATGAGTGGGACCAAGAATGTGTTTATGCTTACCTTAGCCAAATTGTGGCATGATTATTGAAAAGTATATTATTGTTAAATATACATAAATGTGCATTGAATCAGCATGCATTATGAAAGTCCGATGGACTGTTGTCAAGGCCAAGTTGCCTAGGAGATTGAATCACACCTATGTGCGGGTATGAGTAGATTAGTGTAGATCATATTGTTGACCTTGGGGGCGTCGGAGTGCGGGTGTCTCACAATGGTTAGTTGGTAGCTCTTCTAGGCCATGGGATAGACCGATGCAAACGCACCAATGATTAGGGGTGTCAAAACGGGCCGGGCCGGCCCATTCGGGAGTCAAGCCATTTCAGGCTAGCCCATTCGGGCCATGTTAATTTCGGGCCAGCATTTTACTGGCCCAGCCCAACCCATTTAACTAAATATAGTGTTATTATAACGGGCCAGCCCAGCCCATTCGGGCTCGGTCCATTCGGGCTATTTTTAATTTTTTGTTCATTTTTACTAGCCTAGCTCATCCATTTTGTCGGGCGATTCAGGCCGGCCCATCGGGCTCGGCCCATTTTGACACCTCTACCGACAATCCAGACCGAGACACTGTCCTATATTGTGATCTAGTGTAGAATGTCTTGTATAATGTCATGATGTGCACGTTGATAAATTGAGAACTTATAGCACTTGTTGGCTCGACAGCCGAGTTACAGACATATCTCCTGATTATTCTCTCCGATATTTGTGTCTAGCTCTATGGAGTAGGATTTTGATATCATGTACATGTGCATAATGACTCAATATATTATTTGACATTTAATTTGTATGATGATTGGAACTACTATCTTATTGACGTCATAACTACCTGAAATTGTTAAGTTGTTTAATATTTGCTTCTTGATACTGTTTATTATTCTTGTAATGCTATGTGGGTGTCTTACGCTGTTTTATTTCTTTACTGCCATAATTGGTACTGAATGTAGGATGTTTCACTCTTTTCTATATTTCTACCATTTCTGTACATATATATATATATATATATATCTCTCTAAAGACCTCGGCGAAAAAGGGGAAGTACACGAGTTCCCTGGCTTTTGGCCTGACTTTGACTAGTACCTGTTTTGATCATGGCGTCTCGTCCGCAAGGCTTTTTGGGTTACGTGAGGCTAACTTTCCTTGGAGGTTTGAACTACTGGCATATCAACCTGGCTATGGATCGCTGCATTTACCTTGGGGACGTGACGGTGTCTCTAGCTTGGGGGCGTTATGATCTGCCTATTTTTACTTGTAGTGTTCGTTTACATTTAGAGTTTTATTTGCCCATCCAGGATATGTGGGGTGAACGTTATTACTCCCCACAGGAGGATTCTTTCCTCTCTTCTGCCTGAGCCCCCGCTCGAAACTCAGTGGCTCCGATGAGGGTTTCCTCTGACGAGGAAGACCCCGAGGAGGATCCAGCCATGGTTTCTTCTCATTTGCCTTAGGGGCTAATGCTGATGGTAGCTGCTGATGGCTATCGGTAAATCTTTCGTGGGCCTAATATTTTATCTTTTTGGTGGGCTGTATATGTGCGATATTTTGGGGCATGTAAAGCTTTTGCTTTTTGTAAATTTAGTGATGTAATTAAACAAGTTTGATATAAATATATATATATATATATATATATATATATATATATATATATATATATATATATATGTCGTTTGAATATATGGTTTACTTTTATTTTACTCTTTGCCGTGACTACGTCTTTTCACTTTATTTTATTATTTTGTAACAAAAAAAAAAGATTCACCAATTTATTTATACGTTTATGACCAAACAAAGTTCACCTATAATATAATGAACCAGGTCTTATTTTAACTAGTATTGTTTCCATTTCTTGATCATGGTGTGACGTTCCCTCCTCAAAAGGGGGCGTTACAGTAGCTGAGTGGTTGGGTATGTAGCAGTGGTAGGAGGCTGAGTTGTGTGCTGGCTTGTAGAACCGAAGTCCCCAGGATGTCAGAGTCGTGTCCGAGTGCTCGCTAACCTTGTCCTCTTTCTGTAACACCCTCCTTAGGGCGTCACACTTCTTGTTACTCAAATACCAAATTACCCCTTCATTGGAAAATCGTGCTTGTAATATAAATACGAGTTGTAAAATTTCTTGAGGATAATAAGATAAACCTAGCGAAAAATAAAAACATTACAACAACATCATAAATTAATATACATCATATATTACAAGTCATAGTACTGTCGTATTTTAATATTTACAAACTAGACTCTCAAAATAGTTAAACTTTAATTTCAACTAACATACTGCCCAAGTATTACTACACAGTAGAACCCTCAGATGGGTCCTCCTCAGACTCCTCAGAAAATAGAAGTCCGACTTGACACGAAGTCCTACGAACAGTGTCCATATAGACGACACTATACTAATCGCACTAGAGTACGATAGTATACTTCCCAATCTTGTCTAATTGACAATGGGAACTCTAAGTATTAATATTCACACTAACGTCCAAGAATGTAGTCTACTCAATCATATATACCCAAGGAAACGAGACTCCTCCATCACTTCAAAACTCGGCGTCCTCTACCGAAATCTGCTTTCTTCCTCGCTTCTTGCTCAAGTTCTCGCTCAACGTCTTTAAAATTATAAATACAATATAGAATAGACATACGAAGAGGTGAGATCACTACGCTAATACCAAGATGGTAGCAATGAAGATAAACACATACAATATCTCATACCAGCACATCATACATAATCACAATTATGTCATCACATCAATCATCATCATATCACAAGTAATAACCAACAATCACAATCATGACATTTCCAATATTCAACTATTCAATATTTCAATTATCATAAATAATATTTACGATAATACCCTCAGTATCTCTGTATATACACTTAGACTCAATTTCCTACTCCATGGAGGTTTCCACTATTTCGAGAAGAATGCTCTGATTAATTGTTCAGCCTTAGTCCATAGACAATCTCCAGTCTTCGAAAAGAATCGTGTTCTTGTCAGGTATCGTCAATGCGTTGCAACGGACTACGTCGCCATGTGGCACAAGGTATTTGCCTTTGCTCATTGGATCGACTGCCGCGCCTTGACGCCCCAAGATCCATCATAGATCTCACTTTTCAATTCTCATTCCTTTTTCGACCACAAGGGTCTTAATAGCTATTATTAGCTATATGTTATACAATGCACGAATATATCGGTCTGCAAGTCACCCCAAAGGGCCAAATCTTTCCAATTTCATTTGTCTCATATTCGGGGTCCTCATATAGGCCAACAATGTCATTATCTTGTAATTTCATTGCGAAACCATATTTTTCGCATTTTCTTAGTCATGATGATTAATGTCGCATTTTCAAATCACGTATCAATTTTTCATCGTTTCTTAATCGCGTAAAATACTTTTCACACGTTTTAAATCAAAAATACTATTTTCCTCATTTAACACCAAAAATTTAACTTCATTTTTCATATTTGCATAATAATCCCTCAAAACTTAATATTTGCTTTATAATCCTCATTTAAATAATATTTTCACAACAGTCCCTCGTAAAATTCACATTTACGAAATAATCCCTCGTAAATTTCATATTTACGAAATTGTCCCTCATAAAATTTATATTTCCAAAATAGTCCCTCTAAAACATAATATTTACGTTTTTGGCCCTCAAAAATTGTTATTTACAATATGGCCCTATTAAAAATGAAAATGACTATTTTGCCCCTCTAAAAATTATATTTACAATATTGCCCCTTTTAAAAACGAAAATTACAATATTGCCCGTCTAAAATCATATTTACAATATTGCCCCTTTTTAAAAACGAAAATTACAATATTGCCCTTCTAAAAATCGGTATTTGCATTGTTTCCCCAAAAATGTTATTTCTTTCATTTACTTCACATATTACAGCTCAAATTTTACAGACGCACCTCTAAACCCGTAAGGTGAGCCATACGTCAATAAACTTCAAGTATTGACACCCAAATTAATTTCATAATTCATTTATTAAATCAAATTGTTTTCTCAAAATCACTATACTTTACTATACTCAAACTTTTCCAAATTCATTTAAATCTCTCAGTTCTCATTTTAATTCACCAATTTAATTATATCCGATTATTTTCCCACAACCTCCAAACTTGTTCAAATTTATTTCTTTTTCATTTAAATCCTTCATTTTCAATTGAATTTCTCATTTTCAGGACTTTGGTCCTTTCTAGCCTATTATGGCCGTAAGCCTCAAGCTCTTTGGAGCTCTCATAAAATTGGTTCATCATATTATTCACATCTTACTTTACTCATATATTTTCATGCACACAATTTCATACATACATACATATATCAAAACAACAATTTCATACATACAAATATATATCAAAACAATAGACATAATATCACACATGCAAGCACAAAAACATAATCATACACCACAAACACAATCAAATAGCATCAAACAATCGGTGAAGAACCCTTATGGATTTTTCCACCGTACACAACCATCCTCACACCACCAAAACATGGTTGGTGAGGTAAAATCTCCCTCTTACCTCTTGTAGACAATTTTAATCGGTTTGTTCTCCTTCTATCCTTCAAATCCGAGCAATCCACCAAACAAATCCCTAAAATTCTTAAACAATTAGTAAAAACACATACAAGGTACAATATGGAAAAATCATGGAACAATCATGGTTAGAAAAATTAGAAATCCACTTTTGAACCATAAACTCAAGACTTACCCTTAAGTAAGTAGCAAAAGATTGGATTTTGGACAAGCTAGAGTAATTTTTTGGAAAAACTATGTGAATGAAAAGTGTTTAGAATGGGATTTGGCTTTAGGAAATATGATAGGAAAAAATTATAGAGGTTTGGTAGTATATGTGGTGGTCTTGGCGAATATGGAGAGAAAGAGAGAAAGGAAAGTTTGCTTGGTTCTTGGTAGCTTTTTGAGAGAAAATGGATGCTTTGATTTTGGAATAAGCTAATAAATGAAAGTGAAATGGAAATAGAAGTGCAGCTGCCGTGAGTGATCTTTTAGGGAGGTTGAGTGATCAATTTTGCATGTTAAAATATCCTAAAGCGTTCACACTTGTGCACATGGCTTATGTCATGTTGGATGGTTCTTGAACCTTGTAGATTCAAGCCACTTGCCTCCTCATTTTGCAGCCCCAATTTCGTGCAGCCCCTCATCCATTTAGTGACTTAAGTATTTCCAAATTAGTCCTAATTACTTGCTAACTAATTAGGGAATTAGTTAGGTTAAATATCCTAACCAATTTTAATTAACATAACAATCATATAACTAGTTAATTTAATATATATTAGCATATATTATAACCTTTAATTAATATTAGGATATCTAATTAGTATTTAGATTATAATTAATTTAGAATTAAACTAGTTCACTTAGTTTGCTAATTTAGTAATTAGATTAGTTAAATTAAGCTTAATTAGGTTACTAACCAAATTCAAGCCTACAATTGTTGACTTAATCCTAACCATTGGTTCATCTTTAATCCTTAGCCATAGATCACATCTAGGGTGGATATCACTTGGTCATAAAACTATCATTCTAACCTCACCATTGATTAGATCAATCGGCTAAGATTAAAGCTTCTAAAGTAAGCTTCACAATCCAACGGTTCACAAAGAAGTCAATGCTTCTTTTGTTGACTCTTTCTAATTGGTTTAGAAAGTCTAGCCATCTATTATTTGACCATTTTCTATTGGTTTAGATTTAAATACGATCAAGATACATTGATCTACATGCTAAACGTGGGCCCCACGAACTTTTTCGTCCACAAATAATTTTTCTACTTGTTTTGAGACGTAAAATCTTGTTGAATAAAATAATATTATAAAAATATAAAATTATTTTATTGCACAGTTAAATTCTAAAAATTACGAGATTAATATTTATATCAATCAGAATTGGGTTTAGTAAGATCCCTCAGCTCCAATTAATTAAAATAAGAATTTTCCCGGTCCGAAAATTATTATTTTCCTGACCCGGAGCAAATCACACAAAACAATCAAAAACAGTATCGGAATAATCAAATTATTTTTATATTGCACAGAAAACACAAAACAGTGTAATTCTGTCAGTTCTGTAACATAGTCTAAAATTTGGGGTGTTACACTTTCTACGTCGTGTTCCTTATTGACTAGACTCCTTAAGTGGCCCTGAAATGTCACCTGCTGCTGGAGTTGGACGCAGATGTTTCATTGTAATGCGATCATGCTCCCGCAATGAATGTAGGATCTGTGTACTAGCTTCTTGAGTGGCAGCGTCAGTAGTCGAACTGAATAAATGCTTTGCAATGTCCGCTTAAGAAATAGATATAAAATATGTCATTATAATGAATACAAAATACATATAGTCACTAGCGAATTGGTAAAGAGCTTACCGCATTCCCAATAGATGCAATAGTGGGAGAAATTCAGCGTCTTGTAATTCTTTTATACCAACGCATGTACTCAGAGCGCGAAGTGAGGGTGCGAGCAATGGGATTCCCCTAACAAGCTTCTCCCTTCGACTATCCCATATAACTATGTAAACAACATGTGTAGCTGGTCAATCCTCATCATGCCTACCTACCAGTGTAATTGAGTGCAAACTATCAAGTTGGAGTGGTCTCCGTGGTATGGGCTAGTCAAGACCAAACTGGCGCATCACTCGGTCTGGCTGGTGCCACTCAACAATGTGAAAACATATGAGAGGAACCACTGTTAATACTATGTCCCTACCAGCCACACAAAAAGGTGGAAGTGACGCCACCTTCCCATCTGTGTATGGTTGCGATATAATCTACAAAATGAGATGCACACAAATTTAAGAAGTCATATACATAAGTAATTAATTCAAACGAATGTAAAATAATACATACCTCATCATTTTTCAACTGATCAAAGAACCAGCGATAATATTCAAGGACACCAATCACAGTATCACTCAAAACTTTATGCTTGTGCCACCTATTTGTAAATGAAAGTATTATGAACGTAAGTGAGAAATATTAGCAAAGTAAGTAATAGAGTAAAGTAATGTAAAGAAATGATATGAAAAGAAACTTACTCCCATCCTAATGGACTTAATTGACCACGATCAGCACCATAGAATACATCGAGTTCAACATGGTCAGTTAGTATAAGAGCGAGCTTAGGGAATCTATACTATGCCCAATATTGCAATAAGATGCAAGCCCCTCTGATCTCGTGTGCCTTGTAGTCCGTAGCTTTACAAAGCTCTCTGTACAAGTACACCAAGACTGCAGACCCCCAACTGTATGTCCCGGCAACAGCCAAGTCCTCCAACAACAGAAGGAACATCAACTGCACAGACTTACTAGAATGATCGAGGCATAAGAAACTCCCAAGCAACCTAAGTATGTAATGTCATGCACACTGTTGCAGGTACTCATCATCATCATCGTCAGTAATGTTTGTAACACTCGGCTGCCACAGATATGTCATATCAATGCGTGCACCAGATATGAGCGACGGAGTCTCATCAATCCCAAACAATCAATCACATAGATCGAGTCAATCAGTCTAATGGGTAAGGCCAGTAACTACAGCGCCGTCAATAGGAAGACCCGATATGATACCGATGTCCTTCAACGTTATGGTGCACTCTCCGGTAGACATGTGAAATATATGCGTCTCTGGGCGCCATCTCTCAACCAATGCAGCGATCAAGGAGTGATCAATGCTGTAATAGCCCATATGGGCAACCCCCAAGAAGCCAACCTATTGTAGATATGGAAGAATCAGTGTAGGGGGGTCCATATGTTTTATTTTTTGAGCACGTCTAACATGCAAGTGCCGGTCCTCATGTCCCTGCCATACATACTGAGAAACATGATACTCCTGCAACTCCAAAATTGAGCCATCCTCTGGGCTTGGGTTTACATGGAATGCCATCTGTCATGCTGTATGCCAATCAACAACAACAATTTATATTATTATTATTATTTTACGTACAAATAACTTCCTAAGCCCTATTAATTTGAATTAAACTACATTTAGTTATTTAAACTACGTCAAGTACTCAAAAAAAAATTTATACTATTATTTTGCGTACAAATATTTCATATAATTCACACTATGTATCCTATTAATCACATTATTAATTAGTCAAGAAAAAAATCTGTAAACCTCTAAATACATATAAAATAACATAAATGTATAATTAACACTAATATAATAAAAAAACAGTCAACAAATCATAAACAAAAAATTCAAACATTGAAATATATACTTACATATAAGGAATATTATCTAAATTTGATCACAGATGAAAATCCAGACACCACTTCTAGTAGCAACTGTCAAATTAACTATGTGATAGAGTGTTGAGAGCATTTAGAGAGAAGAAATTTGTAGAGAGATAGTGAGAATTGAAAAAAATGGAATGAATGTCACGAATGGGGGACTGGGGCTTAAGTATATACCTATGTTACGCCAAACGTGTTGACGTATTTAGCTTAGTTACGCCAAACGCGTTGGCGTATTTAGTACAAAATCCACGTAAGATGTGCCAAATAAGATAACGCATCCATGTAAGTTATGCCAAGCGTGTTGGCGTAACCTACATGGATGCGTCATCCTATTTGGCACATCTCATGTGACTAAAAAATATTAAAAAATATCACGTGAGATAAAAAAGTAACAGTTTGGTATATAGTTTTAATAGAATAGTATTTTGATAAATAGTTTAAAAAATGTGACAATTTGTTAAATAGTTTAAAAAATAACATTTTAATAAATAATTTTACTAACAGTGACAGTTTGGTATAAAAGCCTAGATAATAGAATTAAGAGCTCTACACTCTTAAAACTTTCTCAATAAAGCATGATCCTCGTACCTATACTTATTGAAACTATCATCAGACATGGTATAAGTTTATGTACGTCAAACCTTATTCACACTCCTT
This sequence comes from Ormosia semicastrata, assembly GCA_029884595.1. Taxonomy (NCBI): domain Eukaryota; kingdom Viridiplantae; phylum Streptophyta; class Magnoliopsida; order Fabales; family Fabaceae; genus Ormosia; species Ormosia semicastrata. The sequence goes on along the minus strand of JAQQTO010000042.1, from coordinate 15,914,848 downwards.
GTTCTTTTGGTTTCAAAAAAGTTTGAAAGTTTTTTTGTCATCGTTAATAGATTGATTTTGTGTCACAGGAACATATATTGTGGTATTTCCTTAACTAATAAAGGAATCCTCCAATTTGTTTAGGGAAAAGATTTTCCATAAGGATAAGATTGTTTCAATTTTATGCTCAATTGGTGTTACAAATTTGAAGAAACACATGGTTAACATTGTCGGCAATTTGAGTGGAACTGCACCGCGTGCAGTTCAAAAGTGAATTGTAGAGGATCGGGCTCCCAAGGAAGCCTAATCTCGAAAGTTCAAGGATCAACAATTTTTTACAGTAAAAGTTACATAAAGCTCATTACACAATTTTATGAATTGAATGTTGATACAAATAGCAAGTTTGGTATCACTTTATCATTGAGGTAAATAATTTAAATTAATTTCATATAAAATTTATTCAAAATTAATTGATGACCTCTGATTTAAAAAATTAATTAAATTGTTCACTCTTACTCTTTATAGGACAATATTTTCTAGATTCTTTTTTATTTTTTGGTACAATTACCTAATGTTTTCTTACCAAAATAATAAGCTGTCACACTAATTTAGTGCCTAGTAATCCTAAAGGGCCATGGCAATGATCCAAACAGGAAGTTAAGAGTTACAAAAGCACAAAATCAAATCATAAAACAAACTGTTCAAGCCACAAGACCAATCAATATTAAGCTAGTTGAGAAAGTAAATTGACAGCCTAAGCCAAAATATCTTCCCCGTCAGCATGGTCCGTTTAAGGAACAACTTTGCGCAATAATCAGACATAGCTAGAAACATTAGTATGTGGGCAATTTCACTGCTGCTGTGACCCTGATGTTGATGTTCCAGTTTCGGCTGGTGCAGATCCAGCGTGCCCAGACCCTGCCTGTGAAGACCCTGGCTGCATAGAATGCTGATAGGGATGATTAGCAGCTGGTGGCTGGGATGGAGCCAATGGAGTATTGTATGGTGGTGGGTACTGCTGATAAGGGGGAACTGGTGGCATATAGCCATATGGAGGATAATACTGATGATGATATTGGCCAGGTGGAGGAGGCATCATTGGATGAGCATAATGTTGCATTTGCTGCTTTTCCAAACTGGCTTTGTTCTCCCCTGACCCAGTAGGCCCCCCAGGAGGACCCTCTTGAGATGGAACAAGAGCACCCATTCTTTGAGGATCCATTGATGGGTAATAGCTTCTTTCCTGTTGAGGAGGTGGATTGCTATAGTAAAGCATTCCTTGGGTTTGGTCCTGGTTCTGCTGCTGTGATATAACTGCCCGAGGCAACAACCCACTATGAGCCACAGATGCTTGCTGCCTTGCTTGATCAGAGCCATCTGACTCAGGTTTTGATGACTGAGGCCTGCCCCACATCAGCTTTAGCCTGAGGCCCTTAATAACCAGTTTGTTGGAGAGTTCCTCTGCTGCCTTTTCTGCACCTTCTCTGGTTGTATAGGTTACAAAAGCACAAGCCCGTTGGAGAACCATTTTGATGGATTCAATTTCACCATGGGCATAGAAGTGATCCCGCAAATCCTGCTCAGTGACCCTCGCATCAAGTCCACCAACATAAAGAGTTTTAATGCTCTCATCCTCAGGAGCCTCCAGAGAGGTCATCTCTCCTGCCTTGCCAAGTAGCTTCAAAGCCACTGGATCATTCACCCTGCAGGTTTAAAAACATGAACAACAAATTTTTCGAAAGAAAAACAAAGTTAAAAGCAAGCAGCAATATTAAAAATGTCACCAACTACAAAAATAAAAATATCACCAGTATCTGTAGTTTCAATGAAATCGAACAGAATTAAAAATCAGAAGGACATAGGTTAATATGAGATTGAAAAAAGAATATTTATTGTATCCATAATGAATTAGAAAGCTAGAAACCAGAAGGTTATCCTCACACTAAGTTGGATACATGTTTGTTGGCTATTGATATTCTGCTGCATCAATTTTGGTCATGTTAGAGTATTAAAGTTACCATGCTATAAAGGCATCTTCCCTCATCCATGTTAAAAAAATCTCTTACTACATGACAGACAAAATGGCACTAAAGTAGGTAAAATTACAGGCTAAGAACCATACAGGCAAGGTACGCTTTTCATTTCACTAAAAACAGTAAACAATAAAATACATGAGCTTAGCCACATACAGCAGGAAACAAAGAATGAGCCCAACTTGCAAGTAAACAGCCAGTTAGTAATTTAGTAATCAAGAAATTTTCCCCACTTTGGATCCTCAAATGTTAATGCCAAATAATGGTCAAATGGTAAAAGAATCCTTTGATCCGTATAGTTGACCCCTACTAGTGGGATAAGGCTTGACTGTTGTTGTTTGAGACACAGATCCTACAAGCATAACTATTGCATGACTTTGCAGGAAAAACAAACTGTGAACTTCTTATCATGGTTACACAGCAGGTTATCATCATGCAGAACAGGAGGAGAATCCTTTAAAGTAATTTATGAGCAAGTAAGGATCTATCAACCATTGATAGATGGGTGGCCCATCTATCAATGATTGATAGATGCTTACTTACTCATAAATTACTTTAGAGGATCCAAATTTATGCAGAACAATCACAAAAGGACTAAGTGAATAACTAATAAACCAACTTCCATCTACATCACAAAAATGAAAAATGCTCGAGTTGCTGCCCAGTGCCAAGGACATTACATAACAAAACTAACTTGGAAGAAAAAGAGCAATTATAAGAGAGACCAGGTAAGAAAAACCCATAACCAAATCAGGACATCATTAACAACGGTACATACCCATAATAACGATCTTTAATATTTTGTTGAGACAACTCCCCAGTTACCGGCATCTCATGCCTATAAGGGCACTCAGCTCCTCTAGTACACTCACCCCTTATGTAGAAACTGCAAATATGTGCCCGGTTTCTTTTGTAATATGGTGTTGTCCTTTGAAGCTTCAGGATAGTATCATTTGGGCGTGCTTTACCATAAGAGGATTCATAATCTATACCAGCTCTAGCCTGCACCAGCTTATATTGTTAGTAAAAAGATCATCATGAAGTAATGACCAAAGCCAACTGAGTCAAAATAGTACAGAAATTTAAAAACACAATTAAATTGATTAAAAACAACACTGCATAAATTTGAAATTTTAATAGCCAATGTCAAACAAGAATGTGAAAAACAGAGTTCCATGGTTGAGGAATTCTGCAAGAAAGCAAAATAACTTTATTGTGCTTCAATTAGTTATGGCTCTTTGCAAGAAAATGTAATGAAGCAGTTATAGGTAATAAAAATAACACCAAAATATTACAAAACCAGGCAAATCACAACAAATGAGAATTCACTCACAACTACTTAGGGATTGAACTTAAACTCATTACTACTAAGTGTGTATATATATATCATGAAAAGGATTACACAAGGTAGATTACTTCAGGTGGAAACTATGCAAAACTGGAATCAAAACATACCAAAACAGAGCATCAAAAAGGTCAGAATTGAACATATATATGTTAGTTTAGTTAATCTGATAAAAGGAGGTAGCTGAGAGGTTTGTGCATTACACAGATGAGCACATCCAGATTACGAGAACGCTCAAGGATCAAGCCAAGTTATCAGGAGATGCTCATTTATTATCAAAAACAAGTAGAAGGTCATTGAATTGCTGGTAGGTAGTAAGAATATAACTCCGAGCGTAGAAAAAAAGTTAGAAGTGGGGGGTGGGGGAAGTTGCAAACGCATCATGCTTCCTAAATTATTATTCATGAGTTAGTTCAATTAAAAACAAAACAATCTTCAATAATTTTTTTTGTCAACATAGCCCTCATCAATAACCAGTTTGGGCAAAGAAAAAGAGTTTCTTTTCATCTAACATATCACCAAAAAAGTGAAGATAAACAACAAAAACCAACACAAAGGGACAGGTGAATGTTGCGGGTGCCCTGGGTCCTTGGACCAATTTTTGATAACTAGCTTTAATGATTTTGGTAGAAGCAAAGAGGCTAAATATTTATGGCAATGAGCAATCTACATCAAAGAAGTAAGAGAAAGTGGCTCAATCATCCGCCAAAGCAGAATATGTTGCAGCAACAAGTACTAGTAGTCAAACAATATGATTAAAGAAATATCTGAAGACATGGGAGAACCACAGGATGATCCAATTGAAATCCCATGCGACAGAAAATCGGTTATTGCAATTGCCAACAATCCAGTGCATCACAATAGGACCAAGCACATCACCATCAAGGATCACTTCATACACAAGTTGATAGCTGAGAAAAAAAGTGAAGCTCAAGTATTACAGCATGGAAGAAAACTAGTTGATACTTTCAAAAAGGCATTACCAAGACCAAGGTTTGAGAAGCGACAAAGCATGCAAGAAGAAGTCACAGGAAAGTGCATGTAGGAGGAGTTTAGGAGTATTACGATGTCAACCTACTTTGAAGTCAATAACAATATGCAGTGACTGCACTTTGTGGCAAAATTTTGTGGCAGTGTGCGGTTTCTGCAGTTCTATGCACACTTGGTTGGAGCAAAATGGCCACATTTTTAAGGGCCTTTTTTTCCCCTTGGTTGAATTTTGGGACGATTATGTTTATGGCTTCTCTTTGGTGTTTTGCTAATGGCTGTTTCATGGGAGTTACCATTACCAACACACAGAGAGAGAGAGAGAGAGAGACTGGGCAGCCTTGTTACATTCCTGATTGTTTCTTTTTGCTTGTTATCCTTGCCTTTTTATTCTTTTTTGGTTTCGGAGAATGTCTTATCCTTCCCCCTAGTTGTACTTCACCTCTTTTCTTTAATTCCCTCTAATAAAACATTTTTTAATTAAAAAAATGTAGTATCTGAAATCTGCATGCATGTCAGGATGTTCATAATTTGTATGCACCAATTTTACTAAAAAATAACGCTTCACAATATGGATTTTAAGATATGAGACAATACAAACAATTGTGGTTCAAGCAATAAAAATTCAGCAACTACAGTCCACAGGCAACACTCATCATAGTAGCAAAAGTAGATCTATCAGACAGATGCAAGCATCCTTCATATTGCAAAGGCATGTGTATCCTTTAATGCAAAAATGAAATATGAGATATTTGATTAGTCAGAGCACACGTTATATGCAAATTGAAATAATAACCATAACCTTAGGAGCAAACAATTTGCATCTTGTAACAATTACAACTGCAAAACACCATTAATTTCCCCATCTTTAATTATGTTCAACTATCATCAACTATAAGTATGCTTTATCATAAGAAAACATACCCTGCGGTCATGCTCTTCAGCAAAATACTCCCTATTAACATCACTCTTGGGAATGGCATCATTGGAATTGATACTGAGAGCTGTGTCGCGGACTTGAACTGGTAGTCCATATTCAAGATCCAAAAGGCACACTTGACAAACGTTTTTCAATTTACTACATGTCTGGCAGATCTCACTTTTCTTATATCTTGCATCTCGACCAGGTCTCCATCTAAAAACAGTAAATGGCCGTGTACAAATCTTGCACTCCTTGTCATACTCTGCTCTTGTCTGCATCCAAAGACACACATAACAAAGCAATTAAACAAACAATTGGATTTCATTATCTCATCTCTGACGAAACATGCTGAAATCTGAAAATTATTAACTGTGCATATTTATGGACTCCCTAAACACTTTGTCTTTTACAGTGTTATAGTAAATCATGATATAATGGAAGTCTCAACTTTAACAACTCTGGAGTACAAACTTGATGTTCCATACTTCCATAATAAAAAAATTGAAATAATTACTTAGCTTTAAATTACCAAACAATGTTAAGAGCCACAACAAAACTTAGCTTTATTTCCTAGGATCTCCAATTCTATTTAAACTGAAAAAAGTATTGCTCTTTTATTCAAAACGTTCTATAAGCGTTAAGCAAAAGTACTTCAGAGTTCCAAGTTCAGACAGTTCAAAACAAAACCATTGGCTTGCCTTAATAAGAATGGAGCTTCAAACTCAACATTTGTATCTGGAAATTTATCATGTCATGCATCCTCAAGGTAACACACCAGTAAAGTGGAACCTATAACTATTGGAAAATGTATTATTCATAGTTGCTTATGTAATGAGGTCCCAGGTCAAATAGTTTGAACAGAAGCTCCTAGACACACCAATAGTAGACATTACACATAGCTAAAAGTGGGATAAAACAAAATTCACTCAAGATTAAACCTAGTTGCCCTTTCAACCTTCAATTTCTCAGGAAACCCACAAAACCAAAAAAAAAGAAAAAGAGAAACATAAATCCTTCTTTTTTTCACTACCACCTTAAAAATCATTACCCATTCTCCTTGCTGCAACCAAATAACCCTTTCAATTTCACAAAACATAATAGAAACTTTCAAAAGAGGAGTCACTCCAAAAAAAATAAAAAACCAACATCCCAACATCATTCAAACGCAACGAAACACGTAAAAACGCAAGTGGGTCAGAGGAAAAAACACAAACCATTCGAACATACGGGCTGTCGCCAAGGCAGGATTCGCAGATGATGGGGAAGTCGGAGCGCTCCCAACCGTCGGCTTCGTGGTCCCTCAGCAGCCTATGCGCCATGGTCGATTGATTGAAAGGTACCTCGTTTGGAGTTTAGGGTTTGGTGGTTTTCTGTCTCTGTTTGGTTCAACAATTACAAGCTCTTCCCCTTGTAAAGGGTTTCAGCTGAAGGAAGAAAAAAAAAAAAAAGAGAGCGAGAGATTGTTGTTTTGCACGAAATCGAAATGAAAATGGGAATCTATGGTTGGGTTTTGGTGCTATCCATTGCAAATCGCAAATGGGAAGATAAAATGACGGGTCGGATGAGGGCTCCGTCCATTTCTGTTTTCTAAATATATTTATGGGTTATGCTATATGATGCGGGTAACATATATTATAAAAAAAATATTAATTTTACCACACTTTTTTTTCTTGTCACATGTTTTTATTATATTTTTTAATAATTATGATTATAAAAAAATATTAATATGTAAATATTAATTTAATAATATGAAGAGTAATATAAAAAATAAAATAAAAAATAATATATAAAAAATTTGAATTGTATTATAAATAGAGTGAATGTGGGTCCCATTCACATTCCTTTTTCTCTTCCGGGAAGCCTCCGGGCTCTCATTCCCTGGCTCCCCATCATTTATGATTTAAAATTTGTAAACTCACTCGTCTCTTGTGGGCTTGGGGCATAGTTAAAATCAAATTTTTAAAAATCCAACAGATGAAGCCATTAGATCATCGAACTGATGAAGTTATTATATTATGGATTAATTCAACTGATTAAGTGTTTAAATCAGATAATGTAATATTTAAAATAATAATTATATATTATATATAATATACATTAATAAACTCAATAATATAAATATACTTAATTATTAATAAGTCTTAATTTAAACAACTAAAATTTTAATTTAATTATTATATTATTATATTTTTAACTTTTTAAACAACTAATTTTATCTTATCAAGTTTATATAGTGTCGAAAATATTGAATCGGACCAACCAATTCAATCGAAAAATTAGTAAACTAGTCATAAATTCGGTTAATTTAACTTACAAAATTAGTCTGCTATAGAATAGGTCAGAACCGTTTAAGAACTGGCTAAAATGGTCAAAAATAGTAAAATTAGTAGTAAATCGATTTGAGTCGATTTTTATTAAAAAATTAATTTTTTTCATATCGACAAATTTTAACTCGTTCAAAAATAATTTTGAGCTAAGTAAAGTCCAAATGCCAAGTTACGAAAGTCCAAGAAAAGCATAAGAAAGTTTGTCCCCTCTTGACTTTTATATATGTTGTATACTTAGATGTTTTATTTACTATTCTATGTGAAACTTATAAGTGTGACATCTTCTTAGCTTATATATATATATATATATATATATATATATATATTTATTGTATACTTGAATGCTTCAATCATTGTATAATGTAGGACTTTGAAGTACTAAATAACATAATATGATATATTAGTATGTTTGTTTATTACTTCATATATTATATAATATTAAATATATATATATATATTTAATTACTACCATTTCGACCACGGTTCACTTGTTAGTTATGACAATCATCACCCAATAGGAGATGAATTGGATAATCACAAATTTTTAAAGTAACTTTGAGAAATTATACATTTTGATATACTCATACAATACATGCAGCAGAATAAGTCTAACAAAGATACAACTATTGTAGATTACTTAAATACAACTTGAGTTATAGGATAAATCAAGCAAATAAACTAGATATCAAGTTCTTAAAATCAAAACATCAAGATGACATGATATGCAATAAATAAATATATTGCGCTAAATATTGAAATTAAAGAGTGTAGGGAAGAGAGAATCAAACTTAAGAATTTATCTTGGTTCAGCCACCAATCACTTGTGACCTACATTCAGTCTCTAAGCTTAACTTGAGATTTTCTTCACTATCTTCAAACTTCAACTAGGTGCTTGATAAACCCTTATAAAGAAGAGAACTCCTCACACTCTTGGTATACCGCATGTAACACCCCAAAATTTCCTATCCTATAAACAGTAATTTTAACAGCTAACAGAATTTTACTGTTTAGTAATTTCTGGATACTGTAAAATTATTTTGTTTATTCCGTCAGCGTATTTGATCGTTTTGAGTGATTTACTCTGTGTCGGAAAATAATAATTTTGGGAGGGAAAATCTTTCTGTATTTATTTCTCTTGACTGTTAATTATTTTTAACAATCTGACTTGATTTTCATACATTTTCTAATTTTTATGATTTTATGTGTGATTTTAAATTTTTTTCTGTTTATAGGCCCCACGAGGTGTTTGTAGTCCCAGGTGACCATACGTGAGCCCAGGTGGGTCCCGCAAAGTGAAAAAATTTTCTACGCATAGAAAAATTTGTACTGTTTAGACGGAGATAGGAGATCTTACTAAACCTGAATCCGGAAATAGTTTTAAAAAATTTGTTTTGTACTGTATTTATTTATCAGAAGATAAAAATACAGTAAATATATTCTTTCGTGAGATTTTTAGTTGATAAAAATAGAAATTATATTGCTTAAGTCAACATTGGTGGTTTGGATATCCACTATTGATTCAATTAACGGTTAAGAAATAAATTTAATAAAGAAACATAAGATAATCATCATTGATTTAATCAATGGTGTGAGAATAAACTTAATTAGGCAAACTTCAATATCAACCGTAGATTTAATTAACAGTGTAAAATTAATTATATAAAGTGACCATTTACAACCATTGGATTTAGAATTGATCAAGGGTGGAGATTTGGTCTTAAAAAGTGACAAAGACCATTTATGACCATTGGATGAAGAATTAATCAAGGGTGAAGATTTGGTCTTAAAAAGTAGCAAAGACTAATTATGACCCTTGGATTAAAAGTAAGAAGAAGCAATCTTGACCCTTTATTTTGGAGACACATCTAATGGCTAGAATTTAAAGGAGAAGGATCTAATAGCTTAGATTTAGTCTTCTAAATCAAAAGTCTACCTAAATCCTAACCATTGAATTAATCAATGGCTAGAAATGCTTCAAATAATGGCCTAATTAACAAGCCAAGTAAACTAAATTAAATGTTAAATTGTTATAATCTAATTCTTAATTAGATATCATAATTTTAATTAGAGATTATAATATATGAAATAATATGTTTAATTAATTAGTTATGTAATTAGAAAATTAGTTAAGATTGATTAGGAAACTTAATCTAATGAATTAACTAATCAATTTGCAAGCAATTATGACAACTTTGGAGTGTATGATGAAGGGGGACGGTTGGAGAAGCAAGAAAGAAGAAGAGACATGTTGAGACATGTTGGAGTAGCCTTTTAGGCCAAAGAAAAAGATGACAAAGTGGAAGACTTTTGCATGCATGTGATAGCCTTCAATTATGCTAAACAAATTTCTATCTCTCCATTCTTTCACTCCTACGGTTACCCACTTCAATTCAGCCCTCTATTTTGATTTTCTATCACACTTAGTAACACAAAGACCATTCTCTCTCTTCTCTCTCTTCCAATTGTTCAAGAACACCAAGAACAAATACAAAGAACACCATTTTCTCTATTCTTTGAGCTATTCGGTCACCATCTATAGAACCACTTCCAATCTTCCATAATTTTATCTAGCTACATATCTTGAATCCTTTCATCAATTCAAAACACTTTCATGTTGGAGACTTTCTCTAAATCATTCATCTTCATGGACTTTCTTCAAGAACAAAGTTATGGGATTTTTGAGGTGAAGTATAAGAAGACTTCATTTCTTCTCTTCTTTTTCATGATCTAAACCATGTTTGATCCATGGTTCCTCTTAATCAAGCTTAGTATACTAATTTCTATGTATTTTGTTTTGAATTTGAGAAGCCCTTGGTGTTGAAGGACTTGGAAAGAGAAGCAAAATCAAGAAGCTTTGAGGATCTTCAAGAGGTAAGAGGGAGATCCATCTCACCAACCAATTATGGTGGTGGGAAATGGTCTTATATTTGATGGATTGTGAATTCATGTGAGAATTCCAATCCATGGTCATGTAATAATTAATTGTGTGTTTATAAGCTTTGCTTTATTTTCTTGTGCCTTGATTATTTTGTCTATGCTTAATATGCTTTGCATGATTTTATGGCTTTGATAGTATACTTATAATATGCATGATGAGTATATGGCATGTTTGTGATATTTATGATGAAATATATATATGTATGCCATGATGTGTGGATGGAAAGAAAACTAATCTTGGTCCCAATGGCCAAGGAAGAACTACGGTTTTGATGCCCTTGATTTGGGTCAATGTTGAAATTTTTCAAGAACAAAGAAATTAATTTTTGATCCCTAAAACAATGAGAATTTCGGCCAAGACACCTCAAAATAGGTGTTTACAAATTAATATGTTTATGGAAGAATAAAATTGGATTGATTTGAGGAGTATGGAAAATGAACTAAAGGTTTGTTTTTTTTAAGAAAAACATGAACACAAATTTTAGAATGAAATTTTATTGATTTATTTTGTGTAGAAACAAGAATGAAACTTATTTAAGTTAGAAGAAAAATACTTCATGGTTCCAATGGCCATCTATAAGGTTTTGATAATTTAGAAAAATATTTTGATGTTATGAAATACAAGAATTTTCAAATAAGGATTTTTGAAAAGAAAATTAAGTGTTATAAATTGAGTGAAGTGGAATTTTCATAAATAAAAGAAAAATAAAATTGAAAGTATTGAACTTCAAATTAATTTAAAAAGAATCAATTTTTAGAAGTGATTTAGAAATATAAAAGAAAATGTTTGTAACTTAAATTTACTCACGAAGAATTTATTTGAGTTTTGGAAAACGTTAGGAAATTTAAAGTTAAGAAACAATAATTAAAACAACTCAATATGATTTTGTAGGACTAGATCAATAAAAAGTGATTTTGAGAAAATATATATTAAGGAAAAGATTTTTGACTAAGAATGAAAAAGGATTTGCAAAGAAAGTGAAAATGAATTTGAACAAATGGGTTTGTTATATGACCAATCGGTACTTTGGTTTTGAAAATAAAACTTTAATGGTTTTGTTTGTATAAAACCATATCAATTTAAAAGAAAAAATGTTTTGATAATTTTTCAAATAGTAATGCCTAAATTTTGATGAAACAAAGTAATTTTTCAAGTGGAAATATAATTGATTTAATACAAGAAATTTGAAAAGGGAATCAGAGTATTTTACTCACTTGAAAAATTAAGTTTTGTAAAAGAAAATGTTTTCAAACTTCAATTTATTTTGAAGTAGGTTAATTTGGAAATGATTTGGGGAAAAATTGAGAATATAATGGTATTTTGAGAATTTACTCAAGTATAACTTATTTTCAAGTTTTGAAGTACGTTTGGAAATTTTAAGATTTGAAACATTGATTTATATCAATGGAAAAGTAATTTTGTGGATTATATTTGAAAAAGAATTTCTTGAGTAAAAAAATGTGGAAAAAGATTTTCTTGAGTAAGAAAATGTGAAAAATGAAGTACAAAGTCATAATATTTTGAGAAATGATGAAATGGAATTTTTGAAGGTTAAGAAATATTTTTCGTAATAGAATTGTGGTGAAAAATGATTTACGTATCTTAAAAATGATTTAGAATATAGTAAAATATTCCTACGCGACTTAAAATATGTTAAAATATTTCTATGTGATTTGAATTACGTTTAAATATTTTACGTGAGTTTAAATATTTGATGTACTATTGAAAAATCACTATGTGATTTAAAAGTAATAGAATATTTTTACGGTATTGTGAAAATATAACAGAAACATTTCAGAATTTTGAAAACGTAACAGAAGTGTTACGGTATTTTGAAAACGTAACAAAAGTGTTACAATATTGTGAACATATATCAGAAACGTTTCAGAATTTTGAAAGTGTAACAGAAACATTTTGGAATTGTGAAAACATAATGGAAATATTACGCAATTTTGTGAAAACACGGCAAAAGTGTTTTATAACTATGAAAACATGATAACATGATATAATTACTGTTGAACCAGTGTATGGACACTTGTCGCGACCGAAAAATCGCGACGGAATAGCAACTTAAAATTAATTAAGATTAAATTAGGAGTCGCCACCAATTTTATTTTATTTTATTAGGAAAAACTGGAAAACCCAAGAAGAATAGTCTTTGAAACCAGATTGAATTCGGAAGTCGGTTATGTGTAGGGAAGGATGGAAACTTAATCCCACAAAGACTTAACACACCCGTCCCCAAGACAAGTCATACTTAAATTAATTATGCAAATTCTTAATAATTTTTAAAAATATTTGTTTTACCCCTTTTTGTAAAAAAATGAAATAAATAAATAAATTATGAAAATTTAATTTTTGGCTTGACGGAATTAAAGTCCCGCTCCTACGTATCCCCTGTACACAATGAGGAACTCAAAGTCACGTAGTTCTCTAGAAAATATTTGTGGGTTGGTTGATTTTATTAAAAATAATTTTAAAAATTTGAATTAACAAGCCGTCATGCGCCGCTTATTATTCAAATTAAGAATTAAATAGGTGAAGCTTCGCGTCATGTTAGAGACGTCACCCATTAATTATCAAGTTTGTTACAAAACTTTTATTTAAAATTATCAATTAGCGATTTAACTTAAAAAAAATTAAAAACCCGATAATAATTTAAATACAATATAAATAATAATAATAGTAACGATAATAATAATAATAATGATAATGTAAACTATCAAGTTTGTCGCAACTCGACGCGTTTACAAAATACAAGAGTTAGCAAGTTTGTCGCAAACTTAGATAACCCATATTATTATTATTATTATCATCATTATTTTTTAAAAGAAGGTTTATATGTTCCCCTTTTTTTTTTGTTCTTATCATTTTTAATCATCTTTTGTTAGATTTTTTTTTGTTTTTTTAGCCCAATGAGCCCATTTATCCCAAAAAAAAAAAATGCAATGAAAACTTAAAACAACTTACGGTTCGGCTCAAATAAGGGGAGATATTTTGCTTCCTTCTCCTTGCTGTGTTTGCAGAAAACCGACAGAGAGGAAAAAGAGGGGGGCAACCGTCGCCAACGGTGAGTGGTCGACGATGGCTGGGCTTGGAGATGAGGGCCGGCGATTCGGTCGGATCTGGGTTGGAGCTGCGACTTGAAGGTGAGAGTCGCACGGGGCGGTACGCCAGTAGCTCTGCACGAGATGGCGGCGGGCTTGACGACGGGCAACGTGCGGCTGGCTCCCGGACCTGGTGCTGCGATGAGTCGACACGGTGGGATGGGAAGGGATCAACAGAACAGCACGTCCGGCGTTGGAATCGGTGGCCGTTTGATGGCCTCGGTGGTACCTGGGTGGAAACGTGAAGATGGTAGACGCTAGATCTAAGCTCGTGACGCAGGTACGGCTAGCCAGATATAGTGATTCTGGTTTGGTTCCGTCGGCTAGGCAGCCCGAATCAGTCCGGGATGGTTTTCTGGTTCAGTGATGAAGATGGTAATGTCAAAAGGGAGTGGCTAGTTGGTTAAGTGGATGCTGATGATGAGGTTGTTGATGGGTTTATGGTTGTTAGGTTGTATGTTTGATGGTTTGGCAGGGATTGCGAAGTGAGTTTCGGTTGATGGAATTTGCGGTGGTGAAAGGCAGGGGTTGAAGTTATGGAGGGATGAAAAATGGTGATGATGAAGGTATATGGGTGCTTGGAACTTTGGCAGAAGAATGTGGGAAAGGCAACGCGAGGGAAAGAAGTAAGCAGAGGTGCGTTTAAAGCTCAAAAATAAGTCAAGCTCTGTATAGGTTCTGATGTATATGTTCTGCCTTTTCTGTGTGTGGGTTAGGTGTTTTATAAGAGAGGATTAGGCTGAGGTGTTTGAGTTAGAATGTGATTAGGAGTTTGTTTAGGATAAGTGACGAGAGGTTTAGGATAAGTTTATTTAGGATGGGTTTGAGATAAGATGGGTTTATGTTAGGATAAGTTTGTGGTAGGATGAGTTTGAGTTAGTTTAGGATAGGTTGGTTTGGGATAGTTAGGATAAGTGTTTGGGGATTAGGATAACCGATGGAGTCTGTTTTAGGATAAGTCTTGAGGTTAAGGATGAGGATAAGCGATGGGTTGTGGGTTAATGGGTGATGGGTTAATGGGTTAATGGGTTGAAAGATTATTTTTATTTATTATTTTTTTTATCTTTTTTTTATTTTATTTACAAAACGCCCCGGACAAAATTGGGTGTTCACAGTTGCCCCTCTTTACTTGTTTCTTACTAGATAAAAAAAATAACCGTAGTTTTTCATTTTATCATGGTAAGAAACGAGTAAAGACATGAACTCGAATTTTGTTCGGGAGCGAAAAGAAACAAAACAATGCAAAGAGCAATGCGCTCAATGATAGAAACTTAAAAGACAGGAGCCGATGCGCTCAAAAGCAAAAGACAGGAGCTGATGCACTCAAAAGTAAAAAACAAAAGCCAATGCACTCAAAAGGAAAAGACAGGAATGAAATGGCAGGGAGCCGATGCGCTCAACAGTAAGAGACAGGAATTAAAGACAGGGAGCCGATGCGCTCAAAAAGTAAAAGACAGGAATTAAAGACAGGGAGCCGATGCGCTCAAAAAGTAAAAGACAGGAATTAAAAGACAATGAGCCGTTGCGCTCAAAAGTAAAAGACAGGAATTAAAGGACAGGGAGCCGATGCGCTCAAAAGTAAAAGACAGGAATTAAAAGACAGGGAGCCGATGCGCTCACAAGTAAAGACAGAATTAAAAGACAGGGAGCCGATGCGCTCAAAAGTAAAAGACAGGAATTAAAAGACAGGGAGCCGATGCGCTCAAAAGTAAAAGACAGGAATTAAAGACAGGGAGCCGATGCGCTCAAAAAGTAAAAGACAGGAGCCGATGCGCTCAAAACTAAAAAACAGGAATTAAAAGACAAGGAGCCGATGCGCTCTAAAGTAAAATGCAAATGCAAGGAGATGATGCACTCAAAATCTTAAAATGCAAATGCAGGGAGCCGATGCGCTTAAAATGCAATGGAAACATTCATGACAGTTAGACAATGCCTTAAAATCTCTTTCGTTCTCTCTCTTTTTCTCTTTTTTCTTTTATCTTTATTCTCTCTTTCTTTCTTTTTCTCTTTTCTTTTCTTTCCTTTAATCATTCGAACCAGCGACGACTTTTGGAAAGCTTTGACCAATCAAACCCTTGTTCACTTGCTTTTCTTCCTCAGACCCTTTGGCTATCTCAGAATCTTTTTAACCCTTTTTCTTCTTCATCACTTCAACCAAATGTCACATTGCAAACTATACTTTGAGCTACTGAGATCTTTCAATCTAACTCAATCATCGAAGGATTGCTGTAGAAATGTCAGAATCAAGCTGTTAACCTTAAATTTATGTTATTTGAGACTTAACTTAATGAGTTAAACATGCATTCATGTATGGATAGAAATTCGTTAAATGAACAAACTTCTTTTCATTACTTTGGTAATATGATGAATATCTGGTAAGACACATGCTTAAGACGAAAACATAGAAACAAAAGAAAATTGCAAGGGAAAGAAAATTTGCCCCAGTTTTGGTTCCTTGTTCCTCATTCAATTGATTCCCTGCAACCATTTGATAATCCAAATATTGTCTCTATTGCTAATTTCTTCAACACATCTTTCCTTTAATCTTTCAGACATTTTCCCCCAGTATGGCCAATTGAACGCAGAATAAAAATTGCCCCAGTTTGGAGTTTCAGACCTCCTTCCTTTGAGATTTTGCCTATTTATTTGTCCTAACTTTTGCTTAAGCCGCCCTTTCGGGTTTTCGACCTAACGGATCCTCCTTTTTTTTTTCTTTCTCTTCTTTTTTTTTTTTTTTTACTCTAACTTTTGCTTAGGCCGCCCTTTTGGGTTTTCAACCTAACGAGCTTCCTCTTTTCTTTTTTTTTTTTTAGGCATAGAATCTCTTGACAACATCAGTATTTACTGGCCTTGGCAATTCTTCTCCATCCATATTCTGCAAAATTAAAGCCCCTCCAGAAAATGCTTGCTTAACGATGTAAGGACCCTCATAACTCGGAGCCCATTTTCCTCTAGCATCCTCTTGATTAGGGAGAATCTTCTTCAATACTAAATCTCCCGAATGCAATTCTCTAGGACGGACTTTTTATTAAAGGCTCGGCTATTATGCTTTGATACAACTGTCCATGACAAATAGTACTCAGTCTCTTCTCTTCTATCATATTCAATTGCTCATATCGAGTCTTCACCCATTCAGATTCTTCCAACTCTGCTTCCATCAATACTCTTAGAGAAGGAATTTCAATTTCTATGGGAGAGACAGCTTCCATCCCATATACCAAGGAGAAAGGCATTGTCCCAGTGCTTGATCGTATATTGGTACGATACGCGTGCAAAGCATAGGGTAACATTTCGTGCCAGTCCTTATAGTTAACAACCATCTTAGCCACAATTTTCTTGACATTCTTATTTGCAGCTTCAACTGCACCATTCATCTGAGGCCTGTAAGGAGCTGAATTATGATGTTTGATCTTGAAATTCTCACAGAACTTCTTAATCTCGGCACCATTGAGATTAGCAGCATTATCTGTAATTATCCTCTCTGGGATTCCGTATCTGCAGACAATATCCCTCTTGAGGAATTTCAAAAATACCTTTTGAGTAATATTAGTATACGAGCAAGCTTCTACCCACTTGGTGAAATAGTCGATTGCTACTAAAATGAAACGATGACCGTTGGAAGCTTTGGGGTTAATCGGCCAATGACATCCATTCCCCACATTGAGAAAGGCCATGGAGATACCATATTGTGCAAGGGGAATGGAGGTGCATTGACTCGATCTGCATATATCTGGCATTTATGGCACTTTCGAACATATTCTATGCAGTCCGCTTCCATGGTGGACCAATAATAACCGCTCCTTAAAATTTTTCGTGCAATCATATGACCATTAGCATGAGTCCCACAAATTCCTTCATGGACTTCAGTCATGATTAAACGAGCTTCCTGAGCATCCACACACCTGAGTAAGGTGCCATCATGGCTTCTCTTGTATAGAACTTCCCCATTCAAGAAAAAGGCCATAGCCAACCGGCGAATAGTCTTCTTATTCACTTCACTTGCCCCAGTTGGGTATTCTCTATGTTGGATATACTGCTTGATATCATGATACCAAGGTTTACCGTCTGGCTCACCCTCCACATTGGCACAATACGCGGGCTCACTATGTACTTTTACTTGGATGGGCTGGACATTATTGTGGATATCCAACTTAGTCATTACGGCCAAAGTGGCCAAAGCATCTGCGAACTGATTCATGTCTCGAGCCATATGGGAAAAGGTCACCTCTTCAAACTTCTCAGTCAACTTGGTCAAATACTTTTGATAGGGCACCAACTTTGGGTCTTTAGTTTGCCATTCACCATTCACTTGATAAATGATAAGTGCCGAATCTCCGAATACTTTTAATTGCTTGATCCCCAAGTCAATTGCTACTTGTAAACCACAAGCACAGGCCTCGTATTCCGCAACATTATTAGTGCACTCAAAATCCAACTTAATAGCAACTGGATACTGTTTTCCATCTGGCGAGACAACAACAGCTCCTATGCCACTGCCGTACATATTGACTGCTCCATCAAAATACATCTTCCACGCAGACTCCTTTTTTTCTTCCTCTCCTTCTGCCATCAAAATTTCTCCATCGGGGAACTCAGATGTCATTAGTTGTCCACCCTCAAGAGGATTTTCAGCCAAATGATCCGCAATTGCACTCCCTTTGACGGATTTCTGAGTCATGTACTTGATATCAAACTCTGATAATATCACTTGCCATTTTGAAACCCTTAATGAGACATGAGGGCTTTCAAATATGTACTTCGAGGGGTCCATTCGGAGATCGGCCAAGTGGTGTAATAGAGCATGTACTGCCGTAATCGTTTTGAGGTCCATACTAGAGCACAACAAGTCTTCTCAATAGCCGTGTAACGGGCTTCACAGTCATTAAACTTCTTGCTCAGGTAATAAATCGCTTGCTCTTTTTTTTTCTGATTCATCGTGCTGCCCCAGCATTGCTCCCATTGACGTTGACAGTACAGTTAAGTATAATATCAAAGGACGACCCGGTGTAGGGGGTACCAACATAGGAGGGTTCATCAAATAAGCCTTTATCTTATCAAAAGCTTCTTGACATTCTTCATCCCATTTTCCTGGCTGATGCTTCTTCAACAACTTGAATATAGGCTCACAAGTGCTGGTCAGGTTAGCAATGAACCTAGCGATGTAATTAAGTCTCCCAAGAAAACTTCTCACTTCTCGCTCTGTCTTAGGAGGAGGCATCTCTTGTATTGCCTTTGCCTTATCCGGATCCACCTTTATCCCTTCTCTGCTGACGATGAATCCGAGTAATTTTCCAGTGGATGCTCCGAAAACGCATTTATTAGGATTGAGCCTCAACTTATACTTCCTGAGTCTTTCAAATAATTTCCGTAAGACTGCTACATGACTTTCCTTTTCTTTGGATTTGGCTACCATATCATCCACGTAAACCTCAATTTCTTTATGCATCATGTCATGAAATAATGCAATCATAGCACGTTGATAGGTAGCCCCAGCATTTTTCAATCCAAAGGACATTACTGTGTAACAAAAGGTTCCCCAAGGTGTAATAAAAGTCGTCTTTTCTTTGTCATCAACATCCATGAGGATCTGATTATACCCGGAATACCCGTCCATAAATGAGAACCTGTGATTTCTTGCTGTATTGTCAACAAGAACATCAATATGGGGAGCGGAAATCATCTTTTGACTGGCCTTATTTAGATCTCTATAATCCACACACATCCCGACCTTCCCATCCTTCTTTGGTACGGCACAATATTTGCTACCCATTGCGGGTGTCTTGACACCTCTATAAATCCACTTCTAGGCCGCTTAGTCACTTCTTCTTTGATCTTTAATGACATATCCGGTGCATTCTTCTCAACTTCGCCTTTTTGGTTCTACATCCGGATATAGTGGAATTTTATGTGATGCTATTCCAGGGTCTAATCCAGGCATATCTCTCGTAGGACCATGCGAACACATCAAGGAACTCTCTCAATAGTGCCACCATTTCTATACGCTCAGGATTATCTACTATTCTCAACTCTTTCTTATCTTCTTCTGTTCCCATGTTAATTACTTCTATTACCTCATTGCTCACATCAAACTTCCTCTCTGAGTATTCCAGCATTTTTTCAAATTCTTCAACAATCTCTTTCTCTTCACCAAATCCTAGATCCTCTTCATCAAACATTGCAGGGGAATCAATTGACAAGTTTTCAAGGTCCCTCTCACGAGACGAATTCTCTACAAGACTCACATCCCTGGAAAGTAATTTATGGGGAGTTGGAAAGATAAAATAGAGTACAAATGATAAAGCAAGAGAAGGAAGTCTTTTTTCTTTTTTATTTAAAAGAAACACAAGAAAAGGAAACTAATAAATGTAAAAAAAAGGTAAGCAAAGAGAGTGACACAGAGGAATACTGAATAAATATGCAACTTTATTTAGTTAATTGTCTCAAATAACATAAATACAAGATAAAAACATAGCTAGACATAAATATCTGCTTGTTACAGCATGACTAGACAATTACTTGGAAGCAATAACATCAATCATTGATTCAGATCGCGCAGTTCTTCAATGGCTCCTCTTCAGTGAAAGGCCGGATTGCTTTGTACTCTTCGGGGCCTTCTTCATGCAATGCATTGATAGTAAGATGGTATTGTGGACGAATGACTTCTTCGTGCATGATTACTTTGGTTGGTGTCGGGAATGTCTCCCTCGGTGAGGAATATGCTTCATTTCGCCCTTATCACTCCTTTTCCCCAAAGTCACATTCTCCATTCTCTCTTCCAGAGCTGCTTCGTACCCCAATCCGAACTTGTCTAACTTTTCTGGAAGTGAAATCGGTGTCCGAGTTCCTTGCAATTTTGATCCCGGGCCTTTTCCTTTTTGGTACCCATTATTAGTCATAATTCGGGCCACCACCGATTCACAGTTGCATCGAGGGCTCACCCCACTGAGTTCAGTTTCAACTACCTCAAAGCTATGCCACAAATTCTCCTCATCTTTCTCTGCACTTTCCACATACGGCACTGAAACCGGTTTTGACACCATGATTTCTTCTTCTCCGTGTATAGTAATAACCGACCCATTCTCGATGTATTTAATACTCTGGTGTAGTGTAGAAGGAACAGCGCCAGCAGCATGGATCCATGGTCTCCCCAGGAGCATAGTGTAACCAGGCTCAATGTTCATAACTTGGAACAATACCCGAAAATTACTTGGACCAATCTCTAATGGCAACGTCACCTCTCCTAAAATGCCTCTCCTATTTCCATCAAAGGCTCGCACTACCATTTCTCGAGGTGTCAGTTCATCCTCACTTATCGACAATGAGGTTAGAGTCGACTTCAGTAAGATATTTAGCGCAGACCCCCCATCAATTAAAACCTCTGCAACTATATACCCTTTGCATTTAAGGGTTATGTGTAAGGCCCGTGGGTTTTTCTCAGACCGAGAGGTGATCTCTTCATCCATAAATGTGATCATGTTGACGTGCTTTACCGGGTCCACCATGCTGACAACATTCTCAGGGGTAACATCGGGTTTGACATAAGCCTCATTCAATACTCTTAGCAACGCTTTTCGATGTAACTCAGATGTCAAAACGAGTGACAAAAGGGATATCCTTCTTGGAGTCTTCTTCGGTTTGTTCCATCACATCGTATTCACTCTGTTTCATGATCTTCAAAAATTCTTCCTCCTCTTCTTTCCCTCTCTCCTCTTCTCTTTGTATTTTCCTCCTTACCCCATTTTTAACATTCTTCTTCTTCTCTACTTCTACTTGGGCCATAACATCGCCCACTCCTCGTAACTATATTAGTCACACACCCTTCATCCTGGAGTATTTCAGCAACTCGGGGCTTTGAAGTCTCTTCCCCGACTCCTTTTGTTTCCACCCTAGCTTCATAATTCCATGGTACCGAGTGGGTATCATCATAAGCAAATGGCATTGGCTTCTTGACTGTAACAACTACCCTCCCTG
Organism: Ormosia semicastrata; assembly: GCA_029884595.1. Lineage (NCBI taxonomy): Eukaryota > Viridiplantae > Streptophyta > Magnoliopsida > Fabales > Fabaceae > Ormosia > Ormosia semicastrata. Next base: position 15,893,239 of record JAQQTO010000042.1, on the reverse strand, counting down.
GTGCCGGGACTTGGTTGAGAGGCGGCACCTTCAGCACAAAACGTTCTACCACACTAACTTCTTCAGAGGAAGCTACCCCTTGTCCAGCTTGTATTATTCCCAAAGTGAGTAAATCCTGGACCCGAACCTTGAAGTCCCAACAGTTCTCAATATCGTGTCCTGTTCCCCCACAATGGTAAACACATTTTGATTCTTCATCGTACTTCTCCTCTTCTTTTACTGATGAAGCTGGTGCCGTGATATCATAACCTGCTTTCTTTAACCCCTTAAATATTTGAGTCATCGGCGTACGCAGCTCATGGCATTCCTTATTGGGGTCCTTCCATCTCTAAAGCATTCACCACATTCCTTTCACCATGATTAGGAATTGGATTGCTGACAATACTAGGTCCAGCCTCTTCTTGAATGTCCAATTTTCCACAAGCAATAAGCTTTCTTACTGCCATCTTGAAAGACTCACAGTCCTCGATTGAGTGCCCCGAAATATCCATATGGTACTTGCAAGTTAAATTGGGGTTGTACCATCTTTGGAAATGGTGGTTGTAGGGGACGTACAGGGTTCCCCGAGATGAGGTGAGCATCAAACGCCTTTGGAATAGATCTGCGTTTGAGATAGACAGTTTTGGGAAAGGGGTAGGTTTTGGGTACGGAAACGGCCTTGGTTTTGAAAGTTTGGTCGAGGTTGTGGGTAGTTTTGGAAATTTTGCGGAGGCCGAGGTGGGTACTGAGTATAGATTGGGCGAGTTGGTGCATATGGCTGAGGTACCGGGATATTGTTGATTTGGAATGGCTGTGTTTGGGGTATACTTACGGGAGGAGCAGTTGGGCCAGGTAGATGGGAAGGTGCAGGTGTCTGATAGGAAGGGTACGTGTTTGGGTTGTATGGGGGTGGTCGGTATGTAGGGTAGGATGGCGAATATCGGGGTCGTAAAGGCTGCAGATTCTGCACATAACTCACTTCCGGTTCTTTTTTCTTAGGGGGGAACCCCTTCTTGAAACTACTCTCATTATTGCCAGCTGGCAATTTTCCTGCCTTTACCAAAATTTCAATTCTTTCTCCAGCAGCGATTAAATCAGCAAAGTCTCTATAAGCGGCGCCCGCCATTGTCCCAATATAAGGAGCTCCTAAAGTTCCCAAGAAGTATGAGCACATCTCAGTCAAAGTTAACGGCGGTTGCACTTGGGCTGCAAGAGTTCTCCACCTCTGGGCATATTGTTTGAATGTCTCCTCATTTTTCTTCTGCAATGTTCCCAACTGCTCTCGAGTTGGGGCTGTATCCAGATTAAACCGATACTGACCCATAAATAAATTCGCCCAGTCATCCCAAGAGGAGATTTTTGAGAGGTCCTGTTGGATACACCACTCCAAAGCAGGCCCAGTCAAACTTTCATGAAAGAAATTAACGAGGAACTTCCAATCCCTTGACCAAATGGACATTTTGGTAATATAAGTTTTTAGGTGGAAAAAGGGATTGGTGCTCCCATCATACTTGACAAATTCTGGGACTTTGAAATCCTTGGGGATGACGATGTTAGCAGTAGGGCACAATTCTTCTATCCCAAGGGGACCGTAGGTGCTAGGACCCTTGATCGCCTTAATTTGCTCTTCCATCTTTTCCATCCATTCTTCTTTCATCTTGTCATTCTGAATAGTTGCATGTCTAGTACCAGTAGGAAATCCAGTTGTCATCATATGTGGTTGTTCCCACGTGAACTCAGTATTACCATGGACCTCATTGCGAGTACCTTCTAATGAATGATATCCTTCTCCAATAGGAATCACTACTGATGCAATGTTTGAGGTTCCTCCCACATAAGGTACCTCAGTAGCGACTCCAGGGTTTGTCCTCATGGAAGTGGTATTCAGTGGGTGCGAGTGTGCACCGGTTACTCCTGTACCTCCAACTGCCCCCATCAAGGTGAGGGTCTCCCTCATGGCCGACAACATTTCCTCAATTCTCCTTTGAGATTCTCAATACCTCATTCACCCTTCCTTTCACTTCATCTACTTCCAAACTTAGGTTCCTACCTTCGTTCTCGGCCGCCATTGCTGCAAGCAACCTTGTTCGAGCCCTTGTGTTGTGAACATGGGTTTGATTGGTGTCTTCTTTCCTTGGTCGCGCAATGGTTTTAAATTTTCTGTGAACAATCAAAGCAAAATTTGTTAAAACAACCATGATTATTATTGATTTGTTAAAGGACCATTGTTAATTTGTGCCAGGAGGATATGAGTGAGTATCTTTAATCTTTGCTCGTCATGACTGTTTCTTAGAACGTCTCGTTCAAAAGTTTGTCATGACCATTACTTAGAACGTCTCGTTCAAAAGTAATGGATCTTCAGTGCAACATAGGATCAGAAGAACAAAAAGGCATACTTTATTCAATTGAAAAAGAATCATCAACATTATTTAAGAGGAATACATCATTTCCACTCTACTTGAAATACATCATTGTCTAGTCTAATTCCTCCTTCTCAAATGACTGCACCTTAATCATCTGCTTCATTTGCCCAACAAGATTCTTGCAATACTCAATGAAGTCATTAATCTCTGTAGGAGTCTTAAGAGGATCGACCATCTTATCCGCCACCTTTAAGTAATATGGAATGTCTGCGATTGCCGTGTTGGCTAGGCATGCCGCTTTAGAATTGGTCTCTCCAAAAATGGACTTCTTCTTTCCATCCATTAATGTCCTCGTCTTGTTGTCTTGCATGATCTATCATTTTCTGCAAGTCCTCCTGTCCCTGTCGCAATGCTGCTTCATACCCTGCAATCTCCTCGACAGGGCGCAACCTCTCAATTGATCATGTCTTCATATCTGGTCGACACTGTCTCCACTTGTTGCCTCATACTATCTGCTTGCTGAAGAGCCTTATTCTGTGCTGTTTTGGCAATTACGAGCAGCTCCTTGAGTTGTTGATTTTCTGTCAGAGCCTTATCTCTTTCCTACCCTCGGAGTCTTAGTTCCTTATTTGCAGCTTCCAAACATCTTCTGATTTTTGACATACTATCTTGCTCTGTCCTTTGCCTTTTGTTTGCTTTTTTCGAGAGCAACGTTTTCTCGGCATTTTCACGTCTTAAAACTCGCACATGTCCGCGAACCTTTTCCAACTCTGCCTCTAATTTCCTTTTTCTTTGTTGGCTTCACTAACTTTTCTTTTATTTCTTCATCTTCTATCAAAGTCGGAGGCAAAGATTTACCAATGTAGAGGTTACTGGGATTTTAAAGGGTAACTTAACTTCCTGCGCCCTGTTCTTGACCCACTGCCTGTAACTTTCTTTAACTCCGCAGCTTCTGACTCCCAGCTCTTTACTTTTTCTAATAACTTTCTTCCAAGCGTCTCGCACTCTCCTAAGTGTCTCAGTACATTCCATTTGCATGTCATAGACAAAAGGAACGGTTTCCAATTCTGATGGTGGCCCCATCATGGGATAGCCTAATTGTCGCAATGCCAGTGCAGGGTTGTAGTTAATGCATCCCCGAGTACCCATGAGAGGAACATTGGGAAAGCCTTCGCACTGATAGACCACTGTGTTGCCCTTCTTTACTGCTGTGTGGGTACCATACAATTTTCTTTTCCTCAAGTTTGGCCAATTCTTCGGCCCATTCGCGGCCGTTCTTGGTCTTCAACTGGAGCATCTTGAGACTTGTAATGGGACATGGGTCCTCGTAGCCCCTCTTGAACATGTGACTTGTGAGCCATACGAATAACATCGGTAGACAACATAAGATCCGCTTACCCTTCTTTTCATGGCGAGAAATTCAAAGTATAATAAACATCGCAAGAAGAAATTGGGACGGGATTAGCAAGATTATTCCTTCGAGCGAGAAACACATCTATCGCTGCAAAATCTATCAAGTCTTCATTACTCGGAATAGGATGCTTTGCCATAAATAGTGAGGGCTAACACATCCATAAAAGTATTCCGCTTCAACCTTGGCTAGGTGGTGCATGTGTTCTTCTAAATATTTCCTTGGGAATCCCTCTGTTCCTTTCCTATTTTGCTTTGCTTTTTGCAGATCCTTCACATGAATCTTCAAGATGTCTGCTATGGTTGGCATGGATGCATGGTGGCCTATAAAGAGGTATGGCTCTTCCTTTTCCAACGGCAAGCCCAAGATTTGCTCAAACTCTTCCAAGGTGGGGGCCAACTGACAATCTTGAAACGTGAAACAACGCAATGGTGGGTCGTAGAATTGGGCTAGCGCGGTAATAGCTTCTACCTGTACATCAACCTCTAACAGATTCGAATCTTCCCATATCTCACAGTGAAGGTCAGGCGTTGTGTCTTCTTCAACATTCGGCCCAGACTCAACAGGGCTTCTGTGTCAACTTCATTGGCCTTAAGTCGCAAAGTCTTTCTCAAAACAACCTCATTGTGATCTGATCCCATGATATGTTCCATTATTAATCAAAGATACTCACTGTTAATCCTTAGGCACTTAGTTTCAACAGTCCCCCAACAAACCTGGATTTAACACATAAGAACTGTCAATGCATGGTTTTTGGAGAAAACATGATGCGAAGGATGATGACTTGTGATGCAATAATGAGTGAGTGAGTTGTTGGCCCTTTAATAATGACTCATCTCCTCTTTTTGGAAAAGAAATTTTTTAAGAGGGACGCAAGTATGGTTTGTCACATTAAAAGACTGAACAACTCACAAGATATGGATAAATCTAAGGGTAATGAAAGGTGTGCTCCCTTTGTGTCCTAATGGGGTTGCCTTAAACTTGGGAATTCTATCCTAAAGATCTAAGAGTCTTTCTGGTTTGTGAGAACTTCCATGGGGTGGCTTTTCTATTTTAAAGGTCTCTAGAGCCAAGTCCTATTTCGAATGTTGACCACGAAATAAGTGGGTAAACCAACTAGGTGTGGGACATTCATGAAAAAGGCGCACTCTAGATGAGGTTTTCGCGATAACCAAACAGAAGTACATCCAAAATGGCTATCACTACGCAACCTCTACTTAACTTAGGCTTCACTCGGACACTGGGTATAGGGCCCCACTCGAATGTGTGTGCTTTATGTGTAGGTGTAGTGGGTCTTTGAGCGTACAAACCTTTACAATCCTAAAGACTACCCACATCCTGCAAAACAAAGCAAATACAAAACAAATTCCAAAAATTTTCTACCCTAAGGTTTAGATAATAAAATAATTAACAATAAAATAAAAAATAAAACATCGAAATATTGAAAAAAGAAAAAAAAGGGTAAAACAAACATATAAAGATTATAAAATTTTGCAAAACCAACTTTTATAGGCTTGACTCTCAAGCTTCCCCAGCGGAGTCGCCATCTGTCGCGACCGAAAAATCGCGGCGGAATAGCAACTTAAAATTAATTAAGATTAAATTAGGAGTCGCCACCAATTTTATTTTATTTTATTAGGAAAAACTGGAAAACCCAAGAAGAATAGTCTTTGAAACCAGATTGAATTCGGAAGTCGGTCATGTGTAGGGAAGGATGGAAACTTAATCCCACAAAGACTTCTAACACACCCGTCCTAAGACAGTACCTTAAATTAATTATGCAAATTCTTAATAATTTTTAAAAATATTTGTTTTACCCCCTTTTTGTAAAAAAAATGAAATAAATAAATAAATTATGAAAATTTAATTTTTGGCTTGACGGAATTAAAGTCCCGCTCCTACGTATCCCCTGGTACAATGAGGAACTCAAAGTCACGTAGTTCTCTAGAAAATATTTGTGGGTTGGTTGATTTTATTAAAAATAATTTTAAAAAATTTGAATTAACAAGCCGTCGCGGCTCAGTTATTCAAATTAAGAATTAAATAGGTGAAGCTCGCGTCGCGCTAGAGACGTCACCCATTAATTATCAAGTTTGTTACAAAACTTTTATTTAAAATTATCAATTAGCGATTTAACTTAAAAAAAATTGAAAACCTGATAATAATTTAAATACAATATAAATAATAATAATAGTAACGATAATAATAATAATAATGATAATGTAAACTATCAAGCTGTCGCAACTCAGACGTTTACAAAATACAAGAGTTAGCAAGCTGTCGCAACTTAGATAACCCATATTATTATTATTATTATCATCATTATTTTTTTAAAAAGAAGGTTTATATGTTCCCCTTTTTTTTTGTTCTTATCATTTTTAATCATCTTTTGTTAGATTTTTTTTTGTTTTTTTAGCCCAATGAGCCCATTTATCCCAAAAAAAAAAAATGCAATGAAAACTTAAAACAACTTACGGTTCAGCAAGGGGGAGATATTTTGCTTCCTTCTCCTTGCTGTGTTTGCAGAAAATCGACAGAGAGGAAAAGAGGGGGGCAACCGTCGCCAACGGTGAGTGGTCGACGATGGCTGGGCTTGGAGATGAGGGCCGGCGATTCGGTCGGATCTGGGTTGGAGCTGCGACTTGAAGGTGAGAGTCGCACGGGGCGGTACGCCAGTAGCTCTGCACGAGATGGCGGCGGGCTTGACGACGGGCAACGTGCGGCTGGCTCCCGGACCTGGTGCTGCGATGAGTCGGACACGGTGGGATGGGAAGGGATCAACAGAACAGCACGTCCGGCGTTGGAATCGGTGGCCGTTTGATGGCCTCGGTGGTACCTGGGTGGAAACGTGAAGATGGCAGACGCTAGATCTAAGCTCGTGACGCAGGTACGGCTAGCCAGATATAGTGATTCTGGTTTGGTTCCGTCGGCTAGGCAGCCCGAATCAGTCCGGGATGGTTTTCTGGTTCAGTGATGAAGATGGTAATGTCAAAAGGGAGTGGCTAGTTGGTTAAGTGGATGCTGATGATGAGGTTGTTGATGGGTTTATGGTTGTTAGGTTGTATGTTTGATGGTTTGGCAGGGATTGCGAAGTGAGTTTCGGTTGATGGAGTTTGCGGTGGTGAAAGGCAGGGGTTGAAGTTATGGAGGGATGAAAAATGGTGATGATGAAGGTATATGGGTGCTTGGAACTTTGGCAGAAGAATGTGGGAAAGGCAACGCGAGGGAAAGAAGTAAGCAGAGGTGCGTTTAAAGCTCAAAAATAAGTCAAGCTCTGTATAGGTTCTGATGTATATGTTCTGCCTTTTCTGTGTGTGGGTTAGGTGTTTTATAGGAGAGGATTAGGCTGAGGTGTTTGAGTTAGAATGTGATTAGGAGTTTGTTTAGGATAAGTGACGAGAGGTTTAGGATAAGTTTATTTAGATGGGTTTGAGATAAGATGGGTTTATGTTAGGATAAGTTTGTGGTAGGATGAGTTTGAGTTAGTTTAGGATAGGTTGGTTTGGGATAGTTAGGATAAGTGTTTGGGGATTAGGATAACCGATGGAGTCTGTTTTAGGATAAGTCTTGAGGTTAAGGATGAGGATAAGCGATGGGTTGTGGGTTAATGGGTGATGGGTTAATGGGTTAATGGGTTGAAAGATTATTTTTATTTATTATTTTTTTTTATCTTTTTTTTTTTTATTTTATTTACAAAACGCCCCGGACAAAATTGGGTGTTCACAACACTGTATGAGAAAATGACGTGTTTTTCCTATGACTGGTATTTGGTGCATTTTATATGCATTGGAAAGAGATGCCTGTGAATGGATTTGGTGCATTATACGTGCATTGAAAAAAAAATATGCGTTGAAGCATATGATTACATTGAACAAATGAAATTGAAAAGATTTGGCCCTTTGGGGTTGGACATGCACTGATATATTCATGCATTGTATAAAAAATAGCTAATAGCTATTATGACCCTTGTGGTTGAAGAGGGAATGAGAATTGATAGTGAGGTCTATGATGGATCTTGGGGGCGTCGAGGCGCTGCGGTCGACCAGAAGGGACGGTTAGCGAGTACCACCGTGCCACTTGGCGTCTGATCCGTTGCAACGCATTGACGATACCCAACAAGAACACGATTCTTTTCAATGACTGGGAGATTGTCTTTGGGCTAAGGCTGACAATTAACCAGAGCATTTTTCTCGAAATTGTGAAAACCTCCATGGAGTTGTTTTTGAAAAACTGAGTCTTTGTACATATGCATAAATTTGAGCATTTATATATGTGTGATATATTAATTGAGGAATATTGGTTATTGGTTATGACAATTGTTTTGAGTACTTGGATGATGATTGAACTGATAAATGATTAGATGATGATAGTTGATTAATGCTGATAGCATGATTATGGTATGATCTATCCGTATGATATTGTTAGCTGTATGTTATCTCTGTGCTGCCCTATTGGTATTGGTGTAGGTGATCTCACCTCTTTGTTATATTGTTTTGCTTTGTCTGTACTGTTAAAATCAAATAATAGAAAGATCGAGTTGTCTTAGACATAACGGGCGATGGATACTCTGAGATTGGTGACAACAATAAAGAGTGGACATTCAGGACTCGAAGGTGTGCAATGTTGACAAAGGAACAGATGTCTGATGCATCAAGATGGACAGAAAAAGGAATAAGTATGTTAAAGTTTTCTGTTAGTGTTGTACCGTGCTATTAAGTAGGACCCGTCATGGGGTTTGCTACTGTCAAAAAAGAAAAAAAATAAGTCTGTTAATTTTATATTTCTCTTTAAAATGTGATATTAATTGGTGTTAATATTGCATAATGAATAGTTGAAATATGATTTTCAATATTACCTAATATTTTCAGTAAATTTACGTTTCAGTAAAGAAGAAATTTTAAAACCCATCTTTTATAACTCAAACTTTGTGCGAACTTATTTTCAGATTATGAGTCGGAAGTCAGAAATGTGATGCCCTAGCTAGGTTGTTACATTAGTTGGTATCAGAGCTAAGGAGGGTGTTACATTAGTTGGTATCAGAGCTAGGGTGTTACATTAGTTGGTATCAGAGCACGGTTTGAGTCTTTTGAGGTTTGTGGTTAGGTCTATTTTGCTTGTGTTGTGTTTCTCTGTGTGTTTGTTTTCCGAAAGGAAATAATGTTGTTTATAATGGATATTAGATCTATTGTATTTCGATCCGCACGCCTCGAAAAAAGAAAAAAGAAAAAGGGGAATGGCTCGGGATAGTTATACTTGTGTGGAAGTGGAACATGTTACTAGTAATGCAGTTGCAGCTACGGGAGCAACGGGAGCAATGTGAAAAGATGACTGCACGAACAAAGGACCGCTATTTAGTGGAAACTGGAAGTTGAAGTTTAGGATCTGATGGAAGAGAATCAGTCTTGGAATATAAGATTTCGTAATTTTGGAACCTGGTATTTTTAGGATATTGAGAAAGTAATTGATTTCGACGAAAGATGTATTTACAACCATTGAGGAAATCAAAAGCTGTAAGTGATGTGAAAGAAAGTACTTAAATAAAGGAATGTACGTCAAGGAAACAAATTGTGGAAAAGTTGGACACATTTTCCCAGAGATTATGCCCTTTGAAAACAGAGTTTTCTATTAGTAAAATTTTAGATAGTAAGGAAAGTTGTTACTCTGAATGGAACGGGAGTGTTCTGAGCGGAAGATTTAATCAATGGAGATTGCGTCATTGGAGCTAATCCTATAAACCATACTGAATATTTCTATGAATAACCTATTCTTTATGACATATGATTGAGTAGATCAATTATATGTTAGAGTTATTCGTTATCCTCTGATTTGTTTACTTCTGTTTCTATTCTTAGCTAATCGAACTATTCAAGTTATTCAAATTGTTGTTATAGATCAAATCTTTGTATTAGTTTGATCTGTTGTTCAAAAATTTTGTGTTAGTTTGATCTGTTTCATAAACAGACGTGATCTTTGAAAATGGATTGGTTATTTTCCAACCATATCCAATGAGATTATTTCAACAGACTGTGAGTAATCCAGAGAAAATTCATTCTTGAAAATCGGATTACATCCAATTCTTTGCTGGATATGTTCGATAACAGGTTCAATTCTTTTTGTTATCTTCTATGATGTTTTCTTTCATCTCCTGCAACTGAAGGAATATCTTGCAAGAAAGGATATTTCTATATTTGTATCCGTGTTAACATATCTAAGTAACGCAGTAGAAGAGTGGTAAATTCTTCAAAAGATTGGAACAATTCCTCTATGGGAAAATTTAAGATGGTAATGGAAAATCGTAGAAAAATAAATTTACGGAAGTATCTGGTATCGTGCTGTGAAAAGGAGAATTCGGTTAGTGAGACATTTCCTGTTAAAAGCAAAAGCTGGAATATGTAGTGATACGAGGATAAAGAAATTTTAAGTAATATATTACATTAGCTGAACATCACATTACATTAGTTGGAAGTTATCTGAGAAAAACTATTCTAGGCATGAATGAAGATCGGTTGTTGTTATGTTGATATCAGAGATATGGAAATTCTTTCTTTCTGGAGTAACATTCAACAAAATCTCTATGATAGGAGTCTGAGATATCTGTTTGATCAGGAGAAGTTGAACATCAGCAAAGAGATTTTATGGGATTAGAATAGTATAGCAAGATGTAAGAGAGGAAGCTTCATGAGAATTGGAAAATAAGATAAATGAGGAATAATGTCATTATTTATTTTGAGGGTGTGAAATCATGGTCATGAAATTTCGAGGACGAAATTTCTTTTTAGAGGGGGAGAATTGTAACACCCCAAAATTTCCTATCCTATAAACAATAATTTTGACAGCTAACAAAATTTTACAGTTTAGTAATTTCTGGATACTGTAAAATTATTTTGTTTATTCCATCAGCGTATTTGATCGTTTTGAGTGATTTACCCCGTGTCAAGAAAATAATAATTTTCGGGCCGGGGAAAATCTTTCTGTATTTATTTCTCTTGACTGTTAATTATTTTTAACAATCTGACTTGATTTTCATACATTTTCTAATTTTTATGATTTTATGTGTGATTTTGAATTTTTTTCTGTTTGTAGGCCCCACGAGGTGTTTGTGGGCCCAGGTGACCATACGTGGGCCCAGGTGGGTCCCGCAAAGTGAAAAATTTTTCTACGCATAGAAAAATTTGTACTGTTTAGACGGAGACAGGGGATCTTACTAAACCTGAATCCGGAAACAGCTTTTAGAAAATTTGTTTTGTATTGTATTTATTTATCTAAAGATAAAAATACATAAATATATTCTTTTGTGGGATTTTTAGTAGATAAAAATAGAAATTATATTGCTTAAGTCAACATTGGTGGTTTGGATATCCACTATTGATTCAATTAACGGTTAAGAAATAAATTTAATAAAGAAACATAAGATAATCATCATTGATTTAATCAATGGTACGAGAATAAACTTAATTAGGCAAGCTTCAATATCAACCGTAGATTTAATCAACGGTGTAAAATTAATTATATAAAGTGACCATTTACAACCATTGGATTTAGAATTGATCAAGGGTGGAGATTTGGTCTTAAAAAGTGACAAAGACCATTTATGACCATTGGATGAAGAATTAATCAAGGGTGGAGATTTGGTCTTAAAAAGTAGCAAAGACTAATTATGACCCTTGGATTAAAAGTAAGAAGAAGCAATCTTGACCCTTTATTTTGGAGACACATCTAATGGCTAGAATTTAAAGGAGAAGGATCTAATAGCTTAGATTTAGTCTTCTAAATCAAAAATCTACCTAAATCCTAACCATTGAATTAATCAATGGCTAGAAATGCTTCAAATAATGGCCTAATTAACAAGCCAAGTAAACTAAATTAAATGTTAAATTGTTATAATCTAATTCTTAATTAGATATCCTAATTTTAATTAGAGATTATAATATATGAAATAATATGTTTAATTAATTAGTTATGTAATTAGAAAATTAGTTAAGATTAATTAGGAAACTTAATCTAATGAATTAACTAATCAATTTGCAAGCAATTATGACAACTTTGGAGTGTATGATGAAGGGGGGGACGGTTGGAGAAGCAAGAAAGAAGAAGAGACATGTTGAGACATGTTGGAGTAGCCTTTTTAGGCCAAAGAAAAAGATGACAAAGTGGAAGACTTTTGCATGCATGTGATAGCCTTCAATTATGCTAAACAAATTTCTATCTCTCCATTCTTTCACTCCTACGGTTACCCACTTCAATTCAGCCCTCTATTTTGATTTTCTATCACACTTAGTAACACAAAGACCATTCTCTCTCTTCTCTCTCTTCCAATTGTTCAAGAACACCAAGAACAAATACAAAGAACACCATTTTCTCTATTCTTTGAGCTATTCGGTCACCATCCATAGAACCACTTCCAATCTTCCATAATTTTATCTAGCTACATATCTTGAATCCTTTCATCAATTCAAAACACTTTCATGTTGGAGACTTTCTCTAAATCATTCATCTTCATGGACTTTCTTCAAGAACAAAGTTATGGGGTTTTTGAGGTGAAGTATAAGAAGACTTCATTTCTTCTCTTCTTTTTCATGATCTAAACCATGTTTGATCCATGGTTCCTCTTAATCAAGTTTAGTATACTAATTTCTATGTATTTTGTTTTGAATTTGAGAAGCCCTTGGTGTTGAAGGACTTGGAAAGAGAAGCAAAATCAAGAAGCTTTGAGGATCTTCAAGAGGTAAGAGGGAGATCCATCTCACCAACCAATTATGGTGGTGGGAGATGGTCTTATATTTGATGGATTGTGAATTCATGTGAGAATTCCAATCCATGGTCATGTAATAATTAATTGTGTGTTTATGAGCTTTGCTTTATTTTCTTGTGTCTTGATTATTTTGTCTATGCTTAATATGCTTTGCATGATTTTATGACTTTGATAGTATACTTATAATATGCATGATGAGTATATGGCATGTTTGTGATATTTATGATGAAATATATATATATGTATGCCATGATGTGTGGATGGAAAGAAAACTAATCTTGGTCCCAATGGCCAAGGAAGAGCTACGGTTTTGATGCCCTTGATTTGGGTCAATGTTGAAATTTTTCAAGAACAAGGAAATTAATTTTTGATCCCTAGAACAATGAGAATTTCGGCCAAGACACCTCAAAATAGGTGTTTACAAATTAATATGTTTATGGAAGAATAAAATTGGATTGATTTGAGGAGTATGGAAAATGAACTAAAGGTTTGTTTTTTTTAAGAAAAACATGAACACAAATTTTAGAATGAAATTTTATTGATTTATTTTGTGTAGAAACAAGAATGGAACTTATTTAAGTTAGAAGAAAAATACTTCATGGTTCCAATGGCCATCTATAAGGTTTTGATAATTTAGAAAAATATTTTGATGCTATGAAATACAAGAATTTTCAAATAAGGATTTTTGAAAAGGGAATTAAGTGTTATAAATTAAGTGAAGTGGAATTTTCATAAATAAAAGAAAAAAAAATTGAAAGTATTGAACTTCAAATTAATTAAAAAGAATCAATTTTTAGAAGTGATTTAGAAATATAAAAGAAAATGTTTGTAACTTAAATTTACTCACGAAGAATTTATTTGAGTTTTGGAAAACATTAGGAAATTTAAAGTTAAGAAACAATAATTAAAACAACTCAATATGATTTTGTAGGACTAGATCAATAAAAAGTGATTTTGAGAAAATATATATTAAGGAAAAGATTTTTGACTAAGAATGAAAAAAGGATTTGCAAAGAAAGTGAAAATGAATTTGAACAAATGAGTTTGTTATATGACCAATCGGTACTTTGGTTTTGAAAATAAAACTTTAATGGTTTTGTTTGTGTAAAACCATATCAATTTAAAAGGAAAAATGTTTTGATAATTTTTCAAATAGTAATGCCTAGATTTTGATGAAACAAAGTAATTTTTCAAGTGGAAATATAATTGATTTAATACAAGAAATTTGAAAAGGGAATCAGAGTATTTTACTCACTTGAAAAATTAAGTTTTGTAAAAGAAAATGTTTTCAAACTTTAATTTATTTTGAAGTAGATTAATTTGGAAATGATTTGGGGAAAAATGGAGAATATAATGGTATTTTGAGAATTTACTCAAGTATAATTTATTTTCAAGTTTTGAAGTACGTTTGGAAATTTTAAGATTTGAAACATTGATTTATATCAATGGAAAAGTAATTTTGGGGATTATATTTGAAAAAGAATTTCTTGAGTAAAGAAACGTGGAAAAAGATTTTCTTGAGTAAGAAAATGTGAAAAATGAAGTACAAAGTCATAATATTTTGAGAAAGGATGAAATGGAATTTTTGAAGGTTAAGAAATATTTTTCGTAATAGAATTGTGGTGAAAAATGATTTACGTATCTTAAAAATGATTTAGAATATAGTAAAATATTCCTACGCGACTTAAAATATGTTAAAATATTTCTACGTGATTTGAATTACGTTTAAATATTTTACATGAGTTTAAATATTTAACGTACTGTTGAAAAATCACTATGTGATTTAAAAGTAATAGAATATTTTTACGGTATTGTGAAAATATAATAGAAACATTTCAGAATTTTGAAAACGTAACAGAAGTGTTACGATATTTTGAAAACGTAACAAAAGTGTTACAGTATTGTGAACATATATCAGAAACGTTTCAGAATTTTGAAAGTGTAACAGAAACATTTTGGAATTGTGAAAACATAATGAAAATATTACGCAATTTTGTGAAAACATGGTGAAAGTGTTTTATAACTATGAAAACATGATAACATGATATAATTACTGTTGAACCAGTGTATGGACACTGTATGAGAAAATGACGTGTTTTGCCTATGACTGGTATTTGGTGCATTTTATATGCATTGGAAAGAGATGCCTGTGAATGGATTTGGAGCATTATACGTGCATTGAAAAAAAAATATGCGTTGAAGCATATGATTACATTGAACAAATGAAATTGAAAAGATTTAGCCCTTTGGGGTTGGACATGCACTGATATATTCGTGCATTGTATAAAATATAGCTAATAGCTATTATGACCCTTGTGGTTGAAGAGGGAATGAGAATTGATAGTGAGGTCTATGATGGATCTTGGGGGCGTCGAGGCGCTGCGGTCGACTAGTGGATAGTTGGCGAGTACCCTGTGCCACTTAGCGATACAGTCCGTTGCAACGCATTGACGATACCCAACAAGAACACGATTCTTTTCAACGACTGGGAGATTGTCTTTGAGCTAAGGCTGACAATTAACCAGAGCATTCTTCTCGAAATTGTGAAAACCTCCATGGAGTTGTTTTTGAAAAACTGAGTCTTTGTACATATGCATAAATCTGAGCATTTATATATATGTGATATATTAATTGAGGAATATTGGTTATTGGTTATGACAATTGTTTTGAGTACTTGGATGATGATTGAACTGATAAATGATTAGATGATGATAGTTGATTAATGCTGATAGCATGATTATGGTATGATCTATCTGTATGATTTTGTTAGCTGTGTGTTATCTCTGTGCTGCCATATTGGTATTGGTGTAGGTGATGTCATCTCTTTGTTATATTGTTTTGCTTTGTCTGTACTGTTAAAATCAAATAATAGAAAGATCGAGTTGTCTTAGACATAACGGGCGATGGATACTCTGAGATTGGTGACAACAATAAAGAGTGGACATTCAGGACTCGAAGGTGTGCAGTGTTGACAAAGGAACAGATGTCTGATGCATCAAGATGGACAGAAAAAGGAATAAGTATGTTAAAGTTTTCTATTAGTGTTGTACCGTGCTATTAAGTAGGACCCGTCATGGGGTTTGCTACTGTAAAAAAAAAAATAAGTCTATTAATTTTATATTTCTCTTTAAATTGTGATATTAATTGGTGTCAATATTGCATAATAAATAGTTGAAATATGATTTTCAATATTACCTAATATTTTCAGTAAATTTACGTTTCAGTAAAGAAGAAATTTTAAAACCCATCTTTTATAACTCAAACTTTGTGCGAACTTATTTTCAGATTATGAGTCGGAAGTCAGAAATGTGATGCCCTAGCTAGGTTGTTACATTAGTTGGTATCAGAGCTAAGGAGGGTGTTACATTAGTTGGTATCAGAGCTAGGGTGTTACACCGCACCCTTAGTGTTTGAGTCTCACAACCAAAGGGATACCTCACCTTTTATGGTAAACTTAGAAGGATGCCTCATATTCTTATAATTTCTCTTTTCAACAAAGGGATACCTCACCCTTTTATGTACAAATTGTTGGGTTTAATCCAAATTCTATTAAAGATTGTTATCACTAGTTTCCTATTTTTGGAAGATATGAAAGATTTGTGAAGATTTGTGAAAAAATGAAAGATATGAAGAGATATATGAAGATTTGTTAAAAGATTTGAAAAATATATTAGAGATTTGTGAGATATGTATAAGATTTGTAAGAGATCTGTTTATAATAGGACACCATGAAGGATGAGTTACAAATACTTGTATTTGGGAATTGATAGGGTTATGAGAGTGAGAATGAGAGTCTGAGAGAGATTGTCTTATAAGGCTTGCAGGCTAAAATTGTTTTGATAGTAGATTTGACTCTTCTCATCATTGGATGTAGGCATATTAGCCGAACCACGTTAAACCTTGTGTGTGATTTGTGTGATGTTTTTCTCAATTACTAATATTTATTGCATGTTGTATATAAGGGGATGTGGTATTCCTAAAGAGATTGACGAAGATGTGGTATTCCCCAAAAGATTGAAAGGGGATGCAATATTACCTCCAACACAAACCTTGAGGGATATCTCACCCTCAACCTTTCTATAAGGATACCTCACCCTTAATCTTACTTAAGGGACTCTCTACCCTCTTACAAGCTTTTACAACAAAGATTGCAAGATACACTCTCTCGAATAGTAGATATACAACTTGAAGAACAAATGAATAAAAGGATTTTGCAATGAAGAACTCAAAATATGATTTTGATGATTCAAGAATTAAATCAAGTGTTCAAGAGTTGTAAAAACTTCAATCTTCACTTATTGATAGAGCCCAAGTGATAAAATAGTCGTTGATATTATTTAGAAATGATTTACCATGAAAACTAGCTATTACTAGTTATTAAAATGCATTCTGACATAAAAGAAAATAATTGATTATTTATGTGGATAATCGATTATTTGATATGTAATAATTGATTATTGAAGTGAATAATCGATTATTTTGTTCTTCATTCGTTTTCAGCTTTTTGATGAACATAATAATCGATTATTACTTATGAATAATCAATTATTGCACTCTATTTTTGAAAACTGACTTTAAATGATCATAACTTCTTCATTTCTCATCCTATTTAAGCAAATGACCATTCGTTGGAAAGATCTTTGAGTCTATTTTTATATGAAAAAAGTCTCAAATCTATACTCAAATTACTTTTAGAGATATACTCAAATTAATTATCAAATGTCAGTTTTCAAAACTCAAACTTGACTACTACTAGAAATTTAGATTTTAGAGACAAAAAAATCGGTCTCTAAAATAATTAGAGACCGATTTAGAGACCGATTTAAATCAGTCTCTAGAAGCCTTGTCGCTAAATATTAGAGACTGATTTAAAGAGACCGGTTATTTTAGTCTCTAAATCAGTCGCTAATTTTTGGTCAAATATTGGTCAATTATATTTCAAAAAAAGTACATTAAAGACCGATTTAGAGACTAATGTTTTAGAGACTCGGTCTCTAAATTGATCTCTAAATCAGTCTCTAAAAGCATAAATATATTATATATTTTATAAAATTGATCGCTAAAGCAGTCTCTAAACTAGAGACTGATTTATCGGTCTCTAAATCAGTCTCTAAATAAAACTTTGAATATATTATATATTTTATAAAATCGACCACTAAATCGGTCTCTAATTATCAGTCTCTAATTCGATCTCTAATTTGTGATATGAATTTGTAATTATTTTTAAATTTATTAAAATCCAAATTTTTAAAACACCATTGAAATAATTAAAATAAAAAATCATTGAAATAATTGTATTATCTATAACCGAAAAGTAACGTAATAAAAAAGAAATAAAAGAAATAAATAGTGCATTAAAAGAAAATACCATTGAATTATTTTGTTTATCTACAGTACATATTACAATCATTTATTTATTTCAATAAAAAAATTGAAATAGGAATAAGGGCATTCATATGTAGAATATTTGTTAAAATACACAAATATTTCAATGATCATAGAACTAGATTAGAAAAACGTCGTGCAAATATAATAAGATCGAGAAGAAGAGTACATGATCTGCTAGATGGCATTAATTTACGGTAGTCTGCATTTTATCCCTAACGAAGGTATTCAAATTAGTTACAGCTAACCCACCATTTGCAATTGCATGCTGACATATCTGCTGAAGCTTTCTGGCTCTTTCCTTGGTTTCTCTAGCAATGTCACTATCCAAATCCATGAATTTCTGCACTAGCCTTGCAATTTCATCTTTCTTTACCAAAGCATTTACTTTAACATATTCTTTCACCCTCCAGCCAACTTTCCAATCCTCCACTATCATCTTACTGTCTAGTGCTTGGTCCATAATTATTGGTCCACAAGAAAAATCTGATTCTTGTAACTTTTCTTGCAATAGCTTTTGCTCTTCTTGCATTGGCTTTTAATGAAGATAGAGAATTATTCTTTCTTTTGGTTAATGATGTAACTGAAGGCACATTGTTAGGTGCGTGAGCATATTTTCCTTCACAGGGGAAAATTTTCTCCCTCAAATCTTACAGATTGTGATCTGTCCTGTAATTTTCCAAGACAATATAATGTAGAAGTCAGGCAAAATTCAGGAAAACTCCACAAAAAGAGAGAAAAAGAAAGAAATGAAATGAATTGCAATCATCACAAAGAACTAAGAAAAGGTAAAACAATGCAAAATTGGATACATCAATTTTCTCCCAAGGTGCTTTAATTGGAGAACAACCCAAGTCTGCGTTGCATACTGGACAGTGCTTTAATTAATTTCTCATCTATTAGCTTCCTATCTATGCATTCCCTGCAAATTGTTATTGAACTCAAGATTTAGGCTCACATCCAGAGAATGAGAAACAGAAAGGTAGATGGAAAAGAAAAATAATGAAATATATTCATGAAATAAAAGATAAGAAAACAAAAAGCCAGGGGATGAAGGTGATTGAGGCCTAGTTTCTAGCATAATCAAACACAAGTCTTAGTCACTGAATCTGAAATGACTAAGCATAAGCACATGCTCAAAAAATGCATGCTCAAAAAATGTAAGAAGTGAAATAAGAAGCAGCAAAATCAACAAAAATAAAGAAAATTACCTATGACTTCATTTAGAAGACCTTAATCCTGTCACTATCTGTTAGAAATATGAGGCTTATCAGTTAATTAAGATTTTCCTAATGAAAACAAGTTCTATGAATACATTAGGGTGTGCTTGGACAGAGTGAAAATAGAAGAAAATCAACAAGTAATTTGGGTATGTCTCTAGATACATCTCTCATTTTTAATCCTTCAATTTCTACCTTCTCATGTTCATCATAAAATTGTTATTCTTAAGTGACGAGCACCTTTGGCCTCTCAAGGTAGATGTTATAGAATTCTGGTGCTGGATCTTTACTATTTTTCTGCAGAGATCGAATCCCATCTTGTTTCTCGAACCACTTCCACACAAGATAAACCTATGAAAACAATTTCAATATATCAGAAATAACAATGCCTTGCCATCAGAAAATCATACATACAGGCATACTATCAAAATTCAAGAAAGTGTCACATCATTGTAGTAACTAAGATTTTTCACAAATAGTATGATGGCATTAATAATGGATCAAAATTAAATCCACTGATCAATATTGGACTCATATAACCCTACTAATTTGAAAAAATATATATATCCTTCTAATATGGTGACAATGTCCATATAATGATAATTAACATATAGATAGTATATAACAAAAATAAAAATTACAAATAGAGTAAGAATCAACTAAATGAAAAGAAATTAGCTAATTGTTGAAAAAGAACAAATCTTCCAGCCCAAAAGCAAAAAATTGGATAGTTCATAAGGATAAAAGAGGGTCTTAATATTTCTAGGCTCCCAGCAGACCAACACAAACCAAAATCCACATGTAGAACTTTCGGCAGCAGAATCAACAACCATAAGGCATCATATGAAATGACGAATTAGGAATAGGAAAAGCAGGAAAAGTAGAGTTTCTAGCTACTATCTATATATAAGTGAGAAAGACAGACCTCCAAACATTGCTCCACGAGCTGCGGACTCCTAGCATAATCATTACTCCTGTAATATCCAACAGCCAGAAGATAAAGCTTCTCTCTTTGATGCAAAGGACTTTTATTATTGCCCAAAGAAGCTACAAATCATAATTGAGGATGAACAAGGTTAATCATGCATATAAAGGTCATAATACTTCAATATCGATCATCTCTGTGTAGGGCCATATAACAAAAGCAATAGAAAGAAAAGATGGGGCTTTGGCCCTAGTGGCAGTTGCCTCTACTCAAGCAGTATAAGCAGCACAGGCTATCCATTTTTTTCTTTCAAAGAAAATTTAAAATTCTAAAACATGCATCCCTTTGATAGAAGAAATCTAATTTCCATTACTCAAGGCAGGTTAAACCATGGAACAATAATATGTGTAGTTGTATTTATTTGGAGCAAATAGGAGTAGCTAAAGGAAATTTGAGAAATCTTAAAGGCCCAGTTATATAGGTGCCTTGCAAATGCTAGTTTAGTAAATTCACCATCTTACATTAAAGTTTGCTTTATAATCAAAGAAAACCACAACGACCCCATGGCAAATTTAGAGAGATTTTAAGGGCCCAGTCAATAGTTGCCTTGCATATGCTATTTTGGTAAATTTACAATTCTCCATTCAAGTTGGCAGAATAATCAAACAACTCACAATGAACACATGGGTTCTTTTATACTCTCAACATCATTACATTAGAGTTTTTAAGTGTCAGAGTAATTCAAATGAAGAAAGACATAACAAAATAGAATTATACTTTCAGTAGATTGACAATACAATAAAGAGCAACACAATAGATGTGGAGATAACTAAAATTTATGTCACCTGTCTTCATTTTCAAAATTCAAGCTCACTTTAAAGATGGCCAATTAAGTGAAAGACACGTTCTTTGGTTCTTTTAGAAGAAACTTTAAACTTGATTCTATTTCATTGATTTAACCGCCCGCCACCCACATCATAAGACTGAATTGCTAAAAATTCAAGTAATCCAAACTATACCAAATGAAGGACCCGGAGTAGTATATAACGCACGTTCAATGAAAATAGGATTTTATTTTATTTTTCCCCCACAGATGCATAGTATCAATAAGGCAACAAGAACAAACCAGCAAGCAAATCAAATATAAATGAAGGAACTATAAAAGATTAAGTAATAATGTGCACTAAGATCTAAATTCTAACCCATTTTCCCTCCCTCCCTCCTTTTTCAATTGTGACTAGCCGTACTGTATGCACATAATTCTGAAACAAAAATCCTATTTAAGACTGACAACAAATAGTTCCACACACACAGCTTCTGTAATCTATTGACTTAAAAACAAATTAAAAAAGCTGAGAAAGGCTGCAAGGTCATAATAAATAATCATAAGTGATTAAACAAACAAGCTACAAAAGAATCCCTAGCTTAGAACAGATTCAAAATTGAAAAAAGAAGAAGGAAATCTAACTAATCAAGTGAAAATTGATAAATATTTCAAATGACGAAAAAGAACTAAAACTCCAGATTAATTTTATATTAAAAGAAATCCAATCTCACTATTACAGAAAACTGGTAGGAGTGCTTGAGTGTAGAAAGGAAAAGTTTTATTTTTTTAGTTAAAATGGTGAGTGAGCGAGAGAGAGAGAGAGATAAAGAATACCTAAAGGGAGGGGATTAGGATAGCGGGAGAGTTGAGAGGTGGAGCAGATCCGGGGCAGAGCAGATCTGGGGATAGCGGCTATTCGCGGCGTCGCCAGACTAGTTCTTGGCGCCTCCTGGTTCGAGCAGCTGTTCGCGGCATCTCCACCATTCTGGAGCAGCTCTGGTTGGAGCAGACCATGGAGTAGACCACAGAACGGGAGAATGGGGGAGGTGGGAATGAGGTGTTGTAGACCACAGATTCGGTGAGAGAGAGAATAAGAGAAAATGAGTTGTGGGAAATATTTTTAGGAAAGGCTGAGTTCGGGAAGAAGCCATTTTTAGTTACCGAATTTTCAGTCTCTAATCATTTATTTATTTTTATAAACATTTTTCCCTTAGAGACCGAAATATCAGTCTTTAATATTTTTTTTTATTTTGTTTGCGACCGAATTTGTGCTCTCTATAGATATATATATATTTTTGTAAATTTTTTTATTTAGAGACCGATATTTCGGTCTCTAAAAATAAGACATATTTTTATTTTTTATAGTATAATTTCGGTCTCTAATTTAGTCTCTAAAAAATTTAGAGACCGATTTTATTTTGGTAGTAAATTTTATTTTATTTTTTTAATCGGTCTCTATAGAGACCAAAATAAATTGGTCTCTAAAACCCAAATTTCTAGTAGTGACTATTTTTCATAGTTTTGAATTACCACTAAGACTAACTTTTAAAAACTTGTTTGTTGGGCATCTTAACATGTTTAAAAACATTTGTTAAGGTTGAAAAACTTATTTGAGCTCTCCTCTTGTAAAACCTCTATTTTCTACATACAAGAAAAGCCTAAAAGAGAAAATATATCAAATCTTGTCCTTAAGCTTCTTGATGCAATCCAAGTTTTCAATAAATTTTCTATTCAATTTTTCCAAAATATTGGATCATTTCTTCATTCTCCTTTTTTTTTAGTTGAGTATAATTAGAATCTTTCATTTTCTTGATCACTGCATACTTAGTACTTGCACTATCCTATAAGGCATACTCACTTGAAAAACATAGTTAGTCCAAATTCATAATTCAATATTTAATATGCATGATTCAATAATATATAACTCCAGTTAACCTAACATGCATATAAGACTTTTATAGACACTTATCCATTTAAGACATTTATGAATTTGTACTAGATATGTTCTATAAAGTATGAAACATATAACACTTCACAAAATATGTATGATTTCTAAGTATAAAACACTAGAATGTGCATCATGCATATATTCATTCACGTAGAGATATATATGATATTAGTTCACTATGACTTATATAAAACATCATTGGATATATTTTATGAAAAATACTACACATATATCATTATATGATTATTAAATGAAATATAATTAGATAAAGTATATAATCATACATGATACAATATATCTTGTTAAGCACATCTATGTAACATGATCAATATCTTTTTGTAATGTATTTGTCATCATCAAAACTTAACATATTAAACCATTAGGGTAAAGATCATTCTACAATCTCTCTCATTTTATGATGACAAATCATCAAAGAAAAACATTTTGAACAATATAGAAGAATAGATATTCATGTAAGCATATCAAACAATAAGCACAAGAATATTTTTTTTCTAATTCTCACTCTCCCTATTTGACATCAACAAAAAGGCTTAGGAAGGAAAGATAATATTTTCTTTCCCCCTATTTTTTTCATAGATAAAACTCATGTTGCAAAAAAAAATAGGATCATCAAAATCAAAAACTTCTTCAAGTTATTCAAAACATAACTATCTCCCCCCATTTGATTCTACATATGATTCAAGAATAGAGATGTGAAACAAGCATACTTTTATGATATCAAATATGATGCATGTAATGCTTTGTCAATTAGTGCCACACCTATACTTATCATATAATAGCTATCAACATTAAATAGGTACCATTTGATGAAAGTTACACAATAGTCATAAAAGAGCATAGCATTAAGGTTTTCAAAGAAAAGATCATATGCCTTGTCATATATGTCCAACATTCCTCAATGAAAGAATTAAAAGAAATTGAAGATAAGAATGTTTATGTTCTTTCATGATTAGAATAAAAGAGAATAAGAGAGGGTCTTTATTGACATGTTGAAAGTATTAGCATTAAAACACTTCATGTCAAACAAAAATGTAAACCAAGAGATATAAGTAACAATTTAAAAGCTAGGCTCCCCCTCAAAATATGCATATTATCAAAATATAAAACATAATATTTTAACATAATCATACATATATTTATAGTCAACACGAACATGCAATAATGATATTTAAGATAAAAAGGATAAACAATCATTACAAATATTAATTATGAGAAGTTATAAGAGATTTAAAAAGAAGATAAGTTCCCCCTTATTGAAGCATAAGATAGATAAAGAGAAATATGTATGTCAAAATCATATAAGCATATTACCATAAAGTAGAGTGAGGCAAAGCATATTTTTTCTTAATCCATCAATCAAAAATCATTTTAAATTTTATCCCCCTTTCAAAAAGAATTTTACAAGAATACATTACATTTTCAAAAGCATTTTAGATGAGTAAAGAAGTTTTATATTAAAATAACATATTTCTTGAAAGTGATCAAACCCAAGTCAAAAAGCATTTGAAAGTATATATATTCTTTTTCTCATTAAATAAGAGCCTTGAGAAAATAAAAGCACTTTGAAAAATAAGGCTTATCTTTTGGATTTTCAAAATAGGTACTATAAAACATTTCAAAAATTATCATTTGGAAACTTCCTTAAACATTCTCTTAAGATTTGATAAAAAATTTCAAGGCGAATTGAGAAAATACTACCTTCATAGCACATGTGCAAACAAAAAACTTTTTTATTTTTAAGAGAATTAAGAGGTGAAAATACTTTCAAAGTCTTGAAATAAGTTCAAATTATTCTTAAGGATATTGAGTTTTAAAAAGCTTCTTTCAAATAAAATAAGGTAGTTTTCAAACAATACTTTTCAAGCAAATAGACATTCATTTTCAAAGAGCATGTTTCTCATACAAGTTTAACCACTAAAAAGCCAAGAGAATAAAAGATATCAAACATTCACTATAATAACGTAAGAAATAGGGATCAAAGCATATATAAGTTAACATCTTCACCCTATATGCAATGTCAAAATTGAAGAGATAAGATCTAATTATCACCTTTGTCATTGCTAAGCATATTTCTCATGTAAGAAAAGTATCTAATCATTTACTAGCACTTTATCAACAAGTACCATACAATCCATAGTATAAAATACCATAAAAGTTTAGGGTTAGAGATACTTATTAAGCTAGATAGAAAATGATGCTTCTTTAGAATGTCCTTTATTTATTGATCCTTTTGAGTTTGAGTTTTCTTCCATTGAGTATTCCATTCCATTGCACTTGAAGAAAGTCTCCTCATGTCCCTCTTCATTCAACTTTTCTCTTTATTCACTTATGCTTGACATTTCAATATTTGATGATTATATTTGAAATATTTGAAACACATAGAGACACTTGCAAAGCTAACTTTAAAAGTCTCTAAATCATATGTTAACATCAAATAACATTGAAGAACATTTACAAGCATAATTTATGTTAATATATAATATAAAACATGTATTGCATTATCAATCATGTAATTTTAGTGCTAAACAAGGATACATGAAACACATATGCACTTGAATCAAAAAATATGATTTAAGCATTTTAAGGCATGATTTAAGTTTATTAAGAAACACATGATCATCATCAAAACTTATATAGGCATTTTAGGGCCAATAATGATCATGTTAGGTATGTTATGTCAAGTAGGAAATTCTAGTATACACACATGTCAATTTAGAACAAAAAGTCCTTTATTGTAATGCAAGAATTGAAAAGCTATGGAATTATAACTTTTAAAACTATTTATGATTCATTTCAAGATATACTTCAGTGTAAGAATCATTGAAGTTCAAAGACAAGTTCAAGGCACAAAATGAATCACTTACTTCTTGTTTTCAAGATATGAACATATCAAGCAGTTTCAAACAAAAAAATATATAACCTTGAAATTTCTAATCTCCAAGTAAATATATAAGACAATTAAGCATCAAAGACAAAGGATCAGAACTACTTATGAGCATGTGAAATTTCATATTTGAACAAAAAGAATTGGTCACAAGCTCAAGAATAAAGATATTACCATAAAACATGTCATTCCAAACAAGGTGTGTACTTATCTAGCATGTTAACATATGTAAAGACACTTTCAAGATACGATGCTAGAAAAGTACAACTTAAGACATGTTAAGGTATAAAAAAATTCTCTACTTCTTCAAGTATCACATGATATTCAATTTAAAACATAAATAAAGATAAGAGATTGATATCACCAAAAATATAGTTTTTGAGTTTTTGTAGGTGACTTCAACTTCCAAACTTCAAGTCTTCATAAGGGAATAAAGATTCTTTGCGCCCCTCTTAGAAGTTGAATCCTTTTTAGCTTTACTAACCTCAAGTTGAATAATCTTATTCCATATAAATGCTTACTTGAGGTAGTTATCACCCTACAATCAAGTTCAAAGAAATTTTTTTGGTATCCAACAAAGTTTGGATCCTTTGGGATTTGTCATTGATCACTAATCCATTGTACTATCATAAGATCAATTTTGTCATAATATGCAAATTAAGTACAATAAATTAACTAATCAATTATCATTAAGCATAATGCTAAAAGCGTACTTATGATATATAGACAGTTTAAAGCATAAAAAATATACATAGTTATAGAATACCCTATGATCAAGAAATATGCAAGATAGTGAGCAAATGATGTAACAAGAATAAACATAATCTTGTGCTATATATAATATTTAACTTTTATTAAGTACACATGATTCTATCCATTACCTAAGGTCTACAAGGAATATACCACATTTTTTATTGATTTCTTAAGTGAATGTACATAACATGTAAAAGTTTTTGATACTTTGGCCTTGGTAATCAAGGAAACTCTTTTCCTTACCCATTGCTTCTCCTTTAGAGTTTTGAACTTTGCAAGTTCTACATTATGCATGTGAGAAATTTTAGTTGAAGGATCCTTGTCTTCATGACCAAGAAGTCTACCATTGGGCTTTAGAAGCATTCTCTGTGATGATTCCTCTTTCTTTTGACCAATTAGTCCATCTTTTTGAGAAATTTTATATATAATTGAAACATTAGAAAGACGTTTTGGTACCCACTTCATCGTGGGTGCTTGAATGTTTGTACTTGAGACTTTAAGACTCATAGGAACCCACACCATGTTCTTTCTCATATAAGGATTTCTTATATAATTGCACAAATGAAAAACATGTTCTAAATAACCACAAAAATTACAAATAATTGAATTTAATAATGACTTAGTCCATTGAAGATCATCTTTGGAAACTTAAGCTTTTTGTTATTATTACATTCTAAACTATTTTTGTCATAAGTCTTACTTGAATTTTCATATGGATTAACATTAATTTCAATCGCATTAACAAACATGGAATATAAACAATTAGAATCATTAGCTTTGACAAATTCGAAAGATAACTCCTCAATTTGATTTTCAAAATCAACACAACTTTCACTAGTAGTTGAAATTTCACATTTTAAAGATATTTTCCTTTCAATAAAATTATATTCATTTTTCAAAGTCTTAATTTCTATTTCAATAGTGTAATGTCCTCTTTAATCAGTTAGACTTATTTATGGTTATAAAAGTTCTCGTGTAGGAGTTATCTGTTAACTTTAATGACCTTTTTAAGTTAGTTAGGTTATTTTGCTATAGCACTGAGTATGAAAAATAGTTATTGATATCCCAAAGAGTAGCATAAGTTGCTAGAATGAGGGAAATAAATATGGAGAATTTATTTCTAGGACACAAATATATGATTTGTAATGTAGTTAATTTTGGAGAATTAACTGAATTAGTTTAGTATTTTTAATAATATTGAGTAAGTATTTAAGAGTCAGATTAAATAGATAGATATCTTGAAAAATTATGAGAATTTGAGAAGATATCAAGTAAAGAAGGGAGAATTTTCTAATAATGAGAACAAGTTAAGGTAGATAGTTTTAGGTGTATCAAAGGTTATGGAATGATGAGGATATGATTCAATATGAATTCTAGGATTTTTCATAACGCATATGGAAGTTAGGAAACTTGATTTGGTAAAATCAAAGTATTCCTAAGAGATATGAAATTTCAACAAAATATCTCATTTTGTATTATGACTCAGTTTCTATTCCTTCACCTTCAGCCTTTATCTTTGACTTTCTTTCATTTTCCTCTCATTCTTCACGCTGGAGCAGCAGCAAAGGAAGAGGAGAGAAAAGGGAAAGGAAAGAAAGAAGAAAGGAGGAAAGGAAGAAGGAAGAGGAGGAGGAACCAAGGAAGAACCAAAGGAAAGCTAGGAACTTCCATATCCACTACCATCTTCAAGGTTTTGAGGTAGGGGTTGTTATGCTATTTTCTCTATGGTTTACCCTTTCTTGTTTTGCTTGAGATCTGCATGAATTAGTTTTGCATGTGGTTTCTTGATGAAACTCCATGGAAGCATATATGTATAAATATGGAGAAGGGGGATGATGAGAAATTAGCATAGTTTTGTATGGATTTGTGTTTAAGTAAATACAACTCCAAGGGTTTGTTGTTGATGACTTTTCCATAGTTTGACTACTTGGTTTTTGGTTTAAATCATGTGTTGGTGGTAAACAAATGGATTTAGCATTTGAATGAAATAGGAACCAGGTTGCTGATGCACCAGAAAATGCACTTTTGGTATATGTTATTCGAATAAGCCAGGGTATTATTCGAATAACACATCACATAATGCTTCAGATTGTGCAAACTTGTGGGTGTTATTCAAATACCCCCTGTGTTATTCGAATAACACAAGTTAGGAAGCACAAAACTTGTGATTTTGAGGTGTTATTCGAATAACCTCAAGGGTTATTTGAATAAACCCTTCATGAAAATAAAATTTGAGGGTTCTATAGAGAATCAAATGATGGTTTTCAAACGTTTTTCACTATGATGAGTAATTTAACTTAGGAATTAGCCCTTTGTGCATTAGTTGCTAGTGGAAGTAGCCTTTTATGCACTTGTTGAGGGATGTTTTGAATTGTATGCTTATTTCACTTGTGATGTGATTAAGTTTTGCTCCTTTATAATGAAAGTAGAGCAAGAGATGCATGAATGATATTTGCTCCTTTATTTGTGAAGGTTGAGCTATGATGATAACCTAGAAACATGAATAGCTCTTTTATGAGATAAAGTGAGTTAAGAATGCATGTTTGCTAGTTTATGATCTTTCACTTGGTTAGAGTGGACCTTATGATGTTGTGTTGTGCTGTGTATATGTGATAGGAATATTACATAGAGTGAGTAAGTGAATATTCCTATAGTTATGAGTGGTAACCTCGTGAATGAGGATAGACTCGTGTATGAGTGAAGGATATAAACTCATGTATGAGAGTATCCTTTGAATATGAATGTTGGATATAAACTCATGTAAGAGAGTATCCTTCATGTATGAGCATTGGATATAAACTCGTATAGGAGAGTATCCTTTATGGTGTTTATATGTGGGTTGAATATAACACTACATAGTTATACATACTTGCTATTCTTACAAATTTGTAACCTTATATGATGTGCACAATCATTTGGCTGGAGAATTGTGGATATGTCATGAAATTCTATGAATAAGGACTAGTCCTAGATTTTCAGAGCGTGTAGGCTACTAAGGTCAGGGTTACCGATATATGAGATGGTATTGGTACACTCAATATTGTGAGATGGACTAGTCCATTCACTACCAGGTAGTGTTAAGTGGTTGTTGACCTACTACCCAGAAAGAATACAAGGAACCAGGTTCCTGAGAATAGTCGAGTTTCATAACATTGTATAAACACTATCATAACACATTTCATGAGCATAATCTTAAGACATATCCTAGGCATAATCATACGACATAACATAAGCATTTGCATTTCAATGACAATTGTATAGGCAATTGTCTTAACTTTGGAAAGAGGCTAGTTAACGAGTATAAGTTTGCTTTGTGAATATTACATAGAGTGAGTATGTGAATATTCCTATAGTAATAAGTAGTGGTTCATGTACTTATTGCAAACATATTACGATGTAAATGGATTTGTTTATTCATTGTGAATGGATAATTGTGTGAGAATTATGTCATGTTTTGTAAATGAATGAACTGTCTGCCTTGGGAAAAAAAAGGAACAGTTTTGGTTTTTTTATAGCAATATATTTTATTCATTTAATGATAATCTCACTAAGCTTCTTAAGGTTTAAATTAGCTTAATTAAATTGATTTTGTCACATTTTATGATATTGAACCTAATTAGATCATTGTAGGAATTATTGCATGAATTGACCTTAATTTATCTATTAGGTAGTGTTCAGTATTTTAGTTATAATGTGAGTTGTAAATATTTGATTGATGTGATTCTAGTCTTGTAAGAAATCTAAGACAAATCTCTATAACTTTCATGAAGATCTCAAGAGCTGAATCATACGTTTGGATAATTTAAATTGAAGTTGAAGTAAAAGCCAGAATGCTGATCCTGATAGCTTGACCTCTGCACACTCATTAGCTCATATCTTGAGTTATAGGAGTCTCGAGTTATAGGAGTCTGATAGATGATAACCTAAGCCCAAATGAAAGCTAAGATCTAAAGAAATAACTTTTATGAAGACTCCTAAGCCAAAACACATTGTTTTGGGCATGCAAATGAAGCTGGAAATCAGAGACGAGTTGCTGACGAGTTTATGTCACTTAAATGGGCATAACTTGAGATGTAGGCCTCTAATTGACATGGGGTTTGGGCCCAATGATTCCTAATAGACTCAACTTTGTAACTAATAGGTTTATAATCATGTAAGGCTAAATTAGGGGGTAGTTATAGGGGTTAGAAGTAGAATTCCAAAACTCAAGTTTTCATTCTACACTTTTCACCCTCTCTCTAGATCTAGATCTTTCTCTCTTCTCTTCCTTCTCTTTAGTTTTTCTCTTCTTTTTCTGAGTTCTTCCCTCCCATTCATGGAGGGGTAGGGCCTTTAATCAATCCAAGGGATTGAACATTCTTGATGCTTAATCTTGAGATTCTGTTTTAATTATTTATATTCAATTGTTAATTTAGTTTCTCTTCTTCTTCTCTTTTTGTAATTTTAATTAGGTGCTTAATTTGATTGGGATTTGTATTTGATAATTGCATAATTACCATATGCTAAGAGAGGAATACAGAGACTAAACAAGGCATTGAAGGTGTTTGATGAAATGTTTAGCTTAGTTGGATCTTGATTTTTAAGTTAATTTAAGTTTTGAATGGATGCTTGATTTGTCTAACCTTAATTAATTCAATTCTGGAGGCATTTCTAGTAGAAGATCCATGGATCATTGAGACGCATCTTTTGATATGATATAAGACCAAGGATTTGATTGATAATTGAATGGACCTTCAGTGACCACGGATGGATTAAGATCAAGATTAGTTAATTCTCTTAGATTGTTTATTTTCTAAATTTTGTTTACTCTTTTTAATTGCTTTCTATTGTTTAATCTTACAAACCATTTTCCCTTATTTATCAAACTCTTAATCTAATTGTGTAATTAGAGTGATCTATGGGCTTGACCTAGTGTTACCATATACTGTAAGTAGTTTTAGTAATTCAGTTATAAATTGATTTAAATTTGGTAGCCTTGGCAATTATCAAAATTTTGGCGTCATTGCCGGGGATAATTCTGATGTTGATCAATCTTATTAGGAGTATATTTGACTACTAATCCCTCACTAACCCTTGTGTTGCTGTGTTTTGGTGGTTTTCAAGTGAAAATGGTGATTACGGGTCATTTTGCAGAATTTCGTACTGACAACAAAGGTGCCCAGAATGAACTAAAACTTGGTCAGTTAAAGAAAAATGGCCTAATAAACAAGGATGACAGTAAATTGTAAGGTCATCCCTTGTTTGCCCAAATTCTATCGTTTAGACCACTTTTTTAATTTTTTAAGATTTTTTATTTTACAGTTTGGTAGTATTTTTGACTAATTTTCACCCTGTGGTGGTCCCATAAATTTAAAAATATGTAGATATAATTTCTTTTAAATTTTTGTGTGATTTTTACTATTGCTTTGTGTTTTTGTGTTTTGAGTCCCTATAGTGAGGTTTAATATTCTTGATGCTATGAAACATCCCATAGAAGAACATTTTGTCTTTCATATTGATTTAATTGATGATTTGGTTAATAATTCATATGCTGACTTGTGTGAGGAGTTTCCTGAGATTGTTGATTTTGATGACTTTGCGTGTGGTGATTTATGTGCTTGTTATGATGGTGATAAGTTGTGTTCAGTGTGTTCTGAAATTTCTGCATTTTTGGGATATGATGAATTTGTTCCTGTATTAGCAGATTGTGCAACAAGTGATAAATATGCAGAGGTTCAAGCAGCAGAAGCAGAATCATTGCAACCCCCTAGATTACTAGCTTTTGTAGTGCAGCCACCAAAGTTAGAGCTGAAACCATTACCTGAACACTTGAAATATGCATATTTGGTGGATGATGAGTAGCTCCCTGTGATCGTGGCCAAGAACCTCCTTGCTAAACAGGAGGAGAGATTTCTACAAATCCCGAGAGAGCATAAGAAAGCCTGGGATCTTGGTGATATCACTTGGGTGAATTCCAAGGGAATTAAGGAGGGCCAATGGGACCTCGGTGGAAGCTCTCATGCTTCTAGCATAACTTGGTCATTATGCTTTCACCAATGAGATCCTAGTGGAAGTCTCTCTATCTACCACACTTGATAAGGGTCTTTCGTTCCCCCTCTTTTTTATTTTGCTTGTCTCATATTTGTTGATGCTATTGATGGTTTGCTAATGATTTTTGAGCTTCACATTCAGGAGAATGTAAAATTTAAGTGTGGGAGAGGAATTTTAGCATTCTGTTTTTATTATTGTTTACAAATTTAATGCTGCTATTTTTACTGTTTTTGTTTTGCTAATTTTTCTATTAATGTTTTGTTAATTGCTATTTCTCGCTTTATTTCTATTTTTTGCTCAACCTCATTTCTATCTTAATTCTCTTTTACTATTTTTACTATTTCGATTCTATTTTTCTATTTCTATTTTTAATTTTTTGTTGCTAAATTCTACTATTTTTATTTTTTTGCTAATAATTATTGATTTTTTTTATTTTTTTATATTTCTATTTTATTTTTTCCGTCTCTCGCTTAATAATCACATATTTTATATATTAATAAACCCTCATTTTTAGTCATTTACACTCTCTATGTACTTAATTGATTGAGTTTGGTTATGTTTTGTAAGTTTGGACTCAAATTGGGCTTAATTAATTTTTTCCAGCATTATTGAAATCTTACACTGTTTCTATATTTCAGCCATATCTTGAGTTCTATATGTCTAAGAATTATGTATCTTACCTTGTAGGAAAGATAAGAGAGAGCTTTACAACTTTCATGAAGAGCTTCAGGGAAAAATCGGACATCTAGTGGATCTAATTGAGCTTGGAAGTCAGAACACAGGTTTTGAGATTGGAACCAAAATAGTGTGCAGTAATCAGGGCATAACTTGAGCTGTAGGAACTACCTTGGTTGAAACTTTGGCATTTGAAAGTTAAGGCCCAAATCTACAACTTTCATGAAGAACACAAGAGGAAATTCGGATGACTTGGAGGTCATATTGGGCTTGTAAATTAGAACGGAGAAGTTGTAGTTGGGCCTAAATAGTGTGCAGTAATCAGGGCATATCTTGGGATGTAGGAATTGAATGGGGCTGAAATATTGGCATCTGAAAGTTAAGATCCAGATTTATAACTTTTATGAAGATCACTTGGCGAGAATCTGACACATGCCATGAGTTCAGCATTGAATGATTTCGGAGACAAGAATCTCTATAATTTTTCACTCATTAAACTACTATTTGACATTTTTCACTCATTCACCCACTCATCCACTCACTTATTAATCAACTCCTTGTCATTTTGTATCTCTCATTCTTTATAAAAGGAAGCCTTGATTGATCATTTGAGAATCTTGATTTTAGAGATCAAGATCATGCTATTGTGTTATTTGTTTATCTTGTTGTAGTTTTCTTTTGTTCTAAATTGAAGTTATGTTCTTCTTCTTCTTCTTCTTCTTCTTCTTCTTCTTTCTTTCTTTCTTCTTGTCTATGAGTAACTAATTTTCATTTTACTTGAGTGAAAGGGTAAAGGTTTTGGTAATAAATTAAAGTTATATTAATTTCTTTCTTGTACTTAAATGATATACTATCAAGTGACCATTATATGTGTTGTATTTTGTTTCCAATCAATTTAGAAACCCTCATTGTAAAGTGGAGATCTTGATTCATTGTAGACAAGAGGTTGACACAATGAATGCTTGAGCCCATTTATAAGTGGTGGTGTTAATAAATAATTAAAGGAATTATAATATAATTACATATATAATCTTAAATGAACTTTAAATGTTATATTTTCTGATTGGAACCTCCATTATGAGTGGATTCTAATTGAGTTATAAAATGAATTAATCTTGTCCTTAATTTATTTACCAAGAGTGGATCTCCTAACCGAAGTAAATCTTTTTTATTTGTGACTAAGTTTTATCACCTTTATTATTGTGATAAAATATTTTCCTTACGTCAAAGAATTTTTTCTTCATCAATTCCCTGTGGATTGACCTCAGACTCCCGAGAATTTATTACTTGAAACAACCTGCACTTGAGTTTATAACTTTTAATTCGTATCAAGTTTTTGGCGCCGTTGTCGGGGACTTAATTTCAAGAACAAATTTATTTTGTATATATTTTGTATATATATATTATCCTATATATATATATATATATATATATATATATATATATATATATATATATATATATATATATATATATATATATATATATATATATTATCCTGTGGATCTTGTATATATTTTTTTACTTTTTAATTTTTTTGTACTTACTAACGTACTAACTTGGTGAGAGAAACTCTCTATTCTCCCTTTCTCCTTCTATAATATTTAATCATTAATGAAATCATATTTTTTCTTCTCTTCTCTTTCGTCGAGAAAAAAAAATTGGCTTACTGGTTTTCTGATTTTTACTTTATTTTTTAATAATATCTCAATATTGACTCTTCTCATCTTTCTCCTTCGCCGGCTCTGGTGGGGCTCTGCCTCTCTCTGGTTTTCATGTTTTAAATATACTTTCTACAATTTATTTTCTATACTTTACTTTCTGCACTTTACTTTCTGTATTTTACTTTCTGCATTTTAAATCTAATTTTCTAACTTACTAACCTAATTATTAACTTTCTAACTATCTAACTTTTTACTTTATCAACTTGCTAACTTACTACTTGTTAATATTTATTTAGTGGTTGGTTTATACCATATCCTTGCTAATATTTAATGGCAAGTTTATACCTCCTACTTGTACATTTTCTTTTCTATTTTAAGTTACTTGTTTATGCTTAATTGGTATCATGATTTAAATTTTGATCGTTTAGTTAAAATTAATCTTGGTACTTTATATATTGATTTATTTGAATCACAATCACACACAGTAAACACAATGGCTGAAAATAAAAGTGTGCATGATGAACATGAAAATCAACCATTGCGAACCATGAGTGAATATTTGCAACCATCTCAAAATTCTAATCCATCATGTTTTATCTTTCTACTTAATGCTAACAATTTTAGATTTAAACCGGGTATGATTTCATTACTTCCTAATTTTCATGCTTTAGAATCTAAAAGCCCATATTTATATCTAAAAGAATTTGAGGAAGTATGTACTACTTTTAATGACCAAACTTGCACTGAAGAGATTGTTAAGCTTAAATTGTTTCCTTTTTCTTTGAAAGATAAAGCAAAAAATTAGCTTAATGGTTTGAAACTAAGATCAATTGGCACATGGCAAGAAATGCAAGGTGAGTTTTTAAAGAAATTTTTTCTAACACATAAAACCAATGCTTTGAAAAGATAAATTCAAAATTTTTTCCAAAATTCAAATGAAGCATATTTTTTAAGTTGGGAACATTTTAAAGATTTGTTAAATTTTTGCCCATATCATGGTTTTAAAAAATGGCGCACTATAAGCTTCTTTTATGAAGGGTTAATACCTGAAACCAAATAATTTGTGGAAATAATGTGCAATGGTAAGTTTCTTGTAAAGAACCTGAAGAAGCTTTAGACTATTTAAACCAGTTGGCTGAAAATTCTCAATCTTGGCATAGTACTAATCCTTCTAAAAATTTAATTAGATATAACCTTGTAAATTCTAGTAAAGAAAAATATCATCTTAGTCAAAAAGAAGATCTAAATGTTAGGTTTGCTAGTTTGGCTAGAAAGGTTGAAGCCATGGAATCAGGGAAAGTAAAAGAAATCAAAT
Organism: Ormosia semicastrata; assembly: GCA_029884595.1. Classification (NCBI taxonomy): domain Eukaryota; kingdom Viridiplantae; phylum Streptophyta; class Magnoliopsida; order Fabales; family Fabaceae; genus Ormosia; species Ormosia semicastrata. The sequence continues at coordinate 15,857,088 of JAQQTO010000042.1, read as the reverse complement.
CTGTGTAAAATGAAAAAATTTGTAGCATTTGTGATGTATTAGGACACTCAACAAATGAATATCCAAAAATTTCTATTTTTAAACAAGTTGTGCATAAGTAAGTAAACACAATGAACAATTTTAAACAGCCATTCACTTCTTTTTTTTTTAGATTCATACAATCCGGGATGGAGAAATCACTTAAACATTAGTTGGAGGACTAATAATCAGGCACAATTTATGCAACCACCATCTCCTCAGGCACAGCAGGATTCTCAAAATTCTCAAGGATATGCACCCTGTGTCCCACCATATAGGAAAAGTTTTGAAGGAACATTGCATACATTCATGGAAAAACAAGAGTCTATTAATAACCAAAACACTCAAGTCATGATTGACATAAAAGACATTCTTGCTAAACTTTCTTCTGCACTCACCATTCACGAGAAAGGAAAGTTTTCCTCTCAACATCAATCAAATCTCAAGGGTTAATATAACCTAAATGAGGGCAGTTCAGAAAGCTAACAAATAGATTAAGTAAAGTCAGTGATAACTCTTAGGAGTGGAAAGATTGTTGAAAAATAAATTCCTGAATCGTGTGAGAAAGATGATGAATCAAGTCCCAAAGATGAAGAAGGAGTTGATAAGCTACCTGGCCAAAAGGAGACCAAACTTTCACCTTCACCCCATTAACTTAAGCATTAAACAATTCGATTAAAGTGAACCATAACAGTGAAATTTTTGAAATCCATAAACAAGTGAAAGTCAATATTCCTCTGTTAGATGCTATCAAATAGATTTCTTGTTATGCCAAATTTTTGAAGGACTTGTGCACTATTAAAAGGAAACTAAATGTGAAAAAGAATGCCTTTTTGACTGAACAGGTAAGCTCCATTCTTCAGAATAATAATGCGTTGAAATATAAAGACCCTGGTTGTCTTATAGTTTCATGCATTATTGGAGAACATAAAATTGAACGAGCTTTATTTGATCTTGGTGCTTGTGTTAATTTGCTTCCATATTCAGTTTATCAGCAACTCAACCTAGGTGAGTTAAAACTAACTTCTGTAACTCTTCTACTTGCCGATAGATCAATTAAAATTCTAAAATGAATAGTGGAAGATGTGTTGGTACAAGTTGATAAATTCATATATCCTGTGAATTTTATTATCTTAGAAATTGAACCTATGGATAATAGTAGCAAGTCAACTCCTGTTATTTTAGGTCACCAATTTTTAGCAACATCAAATGCTTTAATAAATTGTAGAAATGGAGTGGTGAAGCTAACATTTGAAAATATGATATTGGAGCTTAATGTTTTCAACATGTGTAAGCAACCACAAGAAGTCTATGACGAAAATGAGGAAGTTGAAGGGATTGAGGCCATTATAGATGATTATCTTCAAACCAGGAGTTCTTCTAACCCATTAGAAATTTATTTAATTAATTCATTTGATTCAGCTACACAATTAGATGATGATGTTTTTGAAATATGCTCTTTGCTTAACTGTACACAGGTAATGGAATACAAAGGATGGAAGCCGAGATTCGAAGAGCTAAAACCCATGAATGATGATACCCACGAAGAAGTACTCACACTAGAACTAAATTCATTACCTGTTGGGTTGAAGTACACATTTTTAGGAGAAGAACAAAGCTTTCCAGTGGTAATTTCCTTATCCCTGACTAAAGAACAAGAATGTATGTTGATAGAAGTACTTAAAAAGCATAAAAGTGCAATTAGATAAACATTAAAGGACATAAAATGTATTAATTCATTAATTTGTACACATAGAATACACTTAGAGGATAATGTTAAAACATCTCAACAACCTTAAAAAAGATTAAATTCACACATGAAAGAGGTAGTTAGAGCTGAAGTTCTCAAATTACTTGATGTTGGAATTATCTACCCTATCTCTGATAGCTAGTGGGTAAGCCCTACATAAGTTGTGTCTAAGAAATCTGAAATAACAGTAGTTGAAAATGAAAAAGGTGAATTAATACCTACCCGAGTCTCATCTACTTAGCGTATGTGTATTGATTTTAGAAAATTGAATACAGCCACTAGGAGAGATCATTTTCCCTTGCCATTTCTAGATCAAATTTTGGAAAGAGTAGCAGGACATCCCTACTATTGTTTTCTTGATGATTATTTAGGGTATAAACCAATACCAATTGCATTAGGGGATCAAGAAAAAAACTACTTTTACGTGCCCCTTTGGCACTTTTGCATATAGAAGAATGCTTTTTGGCCTTTGTAATGCTCTAACAACTTTTCAAAGATGTATGCTAAGTATTTTCAGTGACATAATTGAACATTATTTAGAGGTTTTCATGGATGACCTGACAATTTTTGGAAATTCTTTTGAAAATTATCTTGATAATTTGGAAAAAGTTCTTAAAATATGCGAAGAAAAATGATTTGTGTTAAACTGGAAAAAATGTCATTACATGGTTACCTCAGGAATAGTGTTAGGTCATGTGATATCTTCTAAAGGAATTGAAGTTGATAAGGTTAAAGTTGAATTAATTGCTCATTTGCCTTCCCCAAAAATAGTCAGAGAAGGTCGTTCCTTTTTAGGACATACAGGATTTTATAAAAGATTCGTTAAAGACTTTAGTGCCATATCTAGACCATTATGTAATCTTCTAACAAAAGATGCACTATTTGATTGGACTCAAGATTGTCAGAAATCTTTTAAAAAATTAACTAGTCTTTTGACATCTACTCCATCATGCAATCCCCTGACTAGTCTTTGCCTTTTGAGTTGATGTGTGATGCTAGTGATTTTACTGTTTACGTTGTTTTAGGATAGAGAAAGGAAGGTAAGCCTCATGTAATTTATTACGCAAGTCAAACTTTGAATAGTGCACAAATGAATTACACCACTATTGAAAAAGAACTACTTGCTGTAATTTTTGCATTGGATAAATTTTGAGCTTATTTAATTGGTTCTTCTACTGTTGTTTTCACTAATCATGCCACTGTTAGATATGTAATGTCTAAGCAGGATGTCAAACCTAGGTTGATACGGTAGATCTTGTTGCTTTAAGAATTCAACATCACAATAAAAGACAAGAAAGGAGCCGAAAATGTTGTTGTATATTCCAGACTTACAACAGATTTATCTTTTGATAACATACCTATTAATGATTCTTATCCCGATGAATCTTTATTTTCTACTAATTCCATGCCTTGGTTTGCTAACATTATCAATTTTCTTGTAACAGGTAAGATGCCACCTCAATGGACGCACCAAGATAAAAAAAGGTTTTTAATTGAGGTGAAAATTTTTTATTAGGATGATCCATATTTGTTCAAATATTATCCTGATCAAATCTTTCGGAGATGTGTACCCGACAGTGAGGTAGGTAGTGTCATTAAATTTTGTCATTTAGAAGCATGTGGAGGTCATTTTTCTTTAAAGAAAATAGATGCGAAAATCTTACAGTGTGGATTTTATTGGCCCACTTTATTTAAGGACAACTATATTTTTTGAAAAAGTTGTGAAAGTTGTCAAAAATTGGGTTCTATTTCTAAACAAGACACGATGCCTCTAAACCCTATCATTGTCATTGAAATTTTTTATTATTGGGGAATTGATTTCATGGGTCCATTTCCATCATCATATGGATTTGTGTATATTTTGGTTACAGTTGATTATGTCTCAAAATGGATTGAGGCGATTCTATATTGACATGATGATCACAAAATTATTCTTAAATTTTTAAAATAAAATGTTTTGAGTTGATTTGAAATCCCTCGAGCTATCATCAGTGATGGGGGAACGCATTTTTGCAATAAACCATTTGAATCCTTAATGAAGAAATATGACATTACTCACAAAATTGCCACCCCTTATCATCCTCAGACAAGTGGATAAGTAGAATCAGCAAATAGGGAGATTAAACAAATTTTAGAAAAAAAGTTAACCCAAATCGTAAAGATTGGTCTTTAAGACTAAACGATGCACTTTGGGCTTACCGTATTGCTTTCAAAACATCTTTAGGCATGTCACCCTATCAGTTAGTCTATGGAAAACCTTGTTAGTTGCCTGTAGAACTGGAGCATAAAGCATTTTGGGCTATTAAAGTTTTCAACTCAAATCTTGATGATGCTTGCAGGTTACGCAAATTGTAATTAAATGAACTTGAGAAATTGAGAAATGATGCTTATGAAAACTCAAAAAATTATAAAGTTAGAATAAAAGCTTTTCATGACAAATCAATTTTGAGAAAATTTTTTGAAGTTAGTCAAAAAGTTCTGCTTTATAATTCTCGTCTTCACCTATTCCCTGGAAAATTGAGATCTAGGTGGAGTGGCCCTTTTATTGTCAAACATGTGTATCATCATGGGGCTATAGACATTGAAAACCCTAGGAATGGTAATGTATTTAAGGTTAATGGACAAAGACTCAAACCATTTCTGGAAAACTAAGTTGTTGAGGTAGAATTCATCTCTCTTTCTAATCCATGTTATGAGAAGAATTTATTTTAATTTTGTTGCTTTCTTTTCGTAGTTCTTTGTGTTCCCGATTAAGTGGTGGATAAAGGTACTCTGTGACTCTCAAGTTAGTTAGTTTTTCAGTTTTTCATAATAATTGATTCCTTCTCCTTTGAAATGGATTTCATTCTCTCAAATTTAAGAAAATATTTTCCTTCTCTTCCTCAAAATGCTTTAACAAAAATCTACAAAGTTAGGTATGAAAGACTGAGACTGTTAATGTATAAGGGCATCCCAGAAGATATACACTAAAAAATCGAAGCAAAGGTTCGTTTAGCTGGTGAACCTTCATTTCTCATACATGCCGGGTCTTGGTAATAGTTTGTATTCTAAAAGGAGAAGAGTAAAAAGAATGCAAGTTTGTTACAAATGTGCACGATGGAATTGCAACACGCGATATCGTTCTTTGGAAATGGTTTCCATAAATCGAGAAGATAAAATATACTTTATTAAGAATGGACTGAGTAAAGAGTCATTAGATGATATCTTATTGACTCTTGAGACACATTCTTGTGGAGTTGTGCATCATGAACTTCTTAATTTATAGAATCTCTTCAGGGATGAGCAAAAGTATTACAGTTTTGGGAATCTGACTCAAAAAGATACTGTTTGCCAATTTATAAGAAAATTGAATGGAAAGCTTATCCTCGACTCATAGAAGGCATTTAAGCTGTTATTGGACGTAAAACCAGAGGAAGATATGAGCTACAATCACAACAACATGTATATGTATTGTTGTAAATCTCCTAAAAAGAGAGAGAGAGAGAGTATGTACACATCTTGCATTTGGCCTTAGTAAACACAAAACATGAATGGGGAAATGCGCGCATCCTGATCCAGCCTTTTTCATTAAAAAAAAAGTAGGTAGATTGTATCCCACATATTGTTAGTGTATGCCCTAGAGGCCAATACATTTTCTGTATTTACATACATTCTATTATGCTATTTTTATATATGAGGCATTTCATTTATTGTGTTCTTTTTTGATAAACATAATAAAGTCCTTAGAATAGTAAGTTTGATGCCATAGGACATCAAGTGGATGACTTGATCGTGAGATCCTTTTGGTTATAACACTATTCTTAAATGTCCCTAGTCAAGTATTATTGTTAATTAGGACAACAATAATACATTGAGACTAGTATGTGCATAGACTGATGACCATATCTCACGGGTCATGGATATGAGATATCAAGTCTTCACATAGGTACATATTAGAGTAATGATGTACTGGACTGACCCACCATGAGAACGCTATATGGATCGTTACGTGAGTGTCATAAGCGATTCTCATAGTGATAATGGTGTTTGTGGTCCTTTGACCTGAAATCACTACGATTCCTATATGAGGAGTTGTGTGTTTTAATACCATCAAACGTCATCTGTAACAAGGTGATTATAAAGTTGGTTATTGGATATATCATGAATCATACAGAGGGATGTGAGTGACCTAGATGAGATTTGTCACTCCTACATAATAGGAGCGATATCTTTGGGTCCCTTGATTGAGTGAGACTGCGAAATGCATGGCTATGCTCAAATGAGTCAATATGAGATATTGATCTCATTTGTTGTTACAAAGTCTACTCGTGTATCAGGAAATGAATGATTGGACTATACAAAGGTGACGCATTCCATGCCTTGTGTTCAATCTAGATATCTTGACAAAGGGACTAAATGACACGAAAACATTAGTCACAGAAAGGTTATGTCAAATCACTGACATTCTTATTACTTGGGTAGCAGTGATGTGTTGCTAAATACCGCTCACAACTTGTAATATTAAAATAGGATTTTAATATTACTGCTAACGTAATAAAAACTTGCAGGGTCACACACATAGAGCAGACTAAAATTGGAGCAATGGATCCAAGTTGGACTTGGATTCAAATATGGGCCAGACTCATAACAGATGGGTCTAGGGTTGTACAGTTTATCTTGTTACTGCTCACACTCACTTAAGCAGTCACTATTATAAAAAGTACTACTAAGGGGCTGCTAAGATAGATAATTCAGAACCCTAGCCGCACCTACAGAAAAAGTGAGTGAGAGAGCGACAGGTTTCTTCTCTTCTCTTTATAGCTAGCACTATGTGAGAGACGTGAGGCTCCTCTTTGCGGATGTTGGACGTTCGTGAGTCTGTTCGTGTGGATACCGCAGAGACATTGTTTCTATTACGGTGTTGGTGATTCACGCTTCAAGAGGTAAATCATTTAAAAAACTCGGATTATGACTTTTTCGCATGGATCCTCGGTGGGAATCCCTGTTTTTCACTGCGTGATGTATCTGTAATTCCCAACACATGTGAGGTAGCCAGTCGCATTATGGCCACTCATCCCTTTTGGGAGCCCTATGTTGCGCTGGTCTTGAATGGGTCTAATACTAGTCAACAATGCTTTGGCATAAAGCCGAAAGAGTAGACTACCTCCATCCCATTCTCAAGTGAGTATACACTCATCTTTCATCAGGTTGTTAGTAACTTGGTATTTAATCCATGAAATCCTTGTGCATGGATCCTTACCCTATTTGTTCGGAAGGTTCTTTGGGGGTATTGTAATATTTGAACTAACTTTTCATTGAGAGTCGCCCTAATTGGCTTGAGGGCATAGGTTTTTATGCTTATTCCCATTGTGTGAAAGTATTTTCATTTCAAAAAGAAAAGAAAAGAAAAAAAAGGTGAAACTTCGATTGTACTTGGTCTTTAATTAGATTAGGAACCCTAGGTAGATACCCGTCCTGTCATTGACTCGGGTGGACCTTCGCACGTCGGTCTGTAAATAAGGTTCGTGTGCCATGATCAGTAGAGAGCCATTCTCAGTATCCCAAAGTTTACCTTTTAGGCAAGCTGAGATGATGGGCAGATAGAAGCGCCCTGTGTTAGCATACCCGCGTTACTATGCAACTGAGGTGGATCCTATGATTTCATACCATGGGCTCTCCAGTGACCTCTGACTGGTTGTGGTCGTTGGTGGTAGCTGTTAGATTTACGCACTTTAATTAGTTGCGTCGTAGCTCAATCTAAAATATCCCACAAGTGGGAGGGAGAAGAATTCCAAGATTAGCTGAGCCGTCTTGGTATTACTGCACTCATGACGCGCAGTATAAAGATACACCATGAAAATTGTACATAAAGGTATGCCATCATTTATTATTATAATTTTATCTTTATATAATTTTGTTGTATTTTAGTTTTGGATAGACGATCCTTTGGCCGGGGTCTTTCAGGGGTTTCTAGACTTCTTTACCCTGATGATTTTCTTGAAGTCTAAAAAAAATAAAAAATAAAAAATAAAAAATAAAAAATAAAAATAAAAAAATTATGTTTCTTAATTTCAAACTTTTCTAACAATAGCTAACCTACCCATATAGGTGCTGTCATTACCTTTTTCTATTCTCTTCCCTATTTAAACACTCTATTTTCTTCACTTTCCCCTAACTCATAATTATTCAAAGGGAGTGTGAGTGTAGAAATGGAGGAAGCTTCTTCTTCTATTCGTAGACTTACCAATATCTATGTATTTTGTGGGATAAGTTATGGGAAGGGTTTAGAGTTTGTAAGTGCAGCAAGCACTGTTGGTGGAATGCTTACTGCGAGGAACATTCGTGTAGTATATATGGGGGATGTAACATTGGGTTAATGGGGGTTGTATCACTTTCTACAAATCTTAGAGATGGTCAAGTTTTAGGTGTCATTCCTGAATCTTTAACTCGAAGGAATATCATTGGAAAGACAATTGGGCTGAAACTTCAAGTATCATCTATGCATGGACGAATGAGGACAATGCTTGAAAACTCTGATGCATTCATTGTCTTACCGGGTGATTTTGGTACTTTGGAAGAAGTTTTTCAAATTATCTCTTGGGCCCAACTGAACATCCACCATAAACCCATAGATTTGTTGAATGTTAATAATTTCTTTAACAATTTGTTATCTTTTATTGACCATGTTGTGGAATAGAGCTTTATCACACCTTCGGCAAGACGACTCCTTATATTTGCTTTAACTGTTGATGAATTAATTGATAAATTACAAACTTTTGCTTACGAACCTGAACCAGTTATAGCTCAGATAGATTATTTAGAAGAAAGCAGTTAGGGAGGTAGCAAGGAACGTGCGTGTGATTTGACACTTCATCTTTAACTTTCCTTTACCTTTGATTTTATTCATCGTATTTTATTTCTGTTTAAATTTGTATAAGGTTTGTCTTTTCAGTAATTGCCATAATAGGTAATATATTCTATCCTTTACCTATCTATGTTTTGACATTGAAGATAATGTTATGATTTGGTTAGGGGGAAGGATAGTTAAAAAAATAAAAAAAAATTCAATAAAAAAACTAGGAAGTGTGTTTTTTTTATATATGTTTGTCAGTAACTTACTAACGGCAAAACTAATTAAGGATGACAAAGTAAAGAGTAAATTATTTACTCTCGAGACACATCAAAATTAGTGGTAGAGTAAGGAGTAATTAGGTAGATAACTATTTTATGTGGAAGTAGCAATTCAAATTCAAGGAACATATCATGATTAAGTAAATTGTCTTCTTTCTTAAAAATCACATGCTTGGTTATGGATGTTGAATTGGTGGACTAAGCATGATAGAAATATGCCTTGTGAAATTTTGAGCCTATTGTTGAATAGATTGAATATTTGCACCATTCTTTTCTTTTTTGTGTGATTTTTACTCATGGAATTTTACTCTAGAACTTGCTTTGACTCTATTTGAGGCTACATTTTCATATGCATACATAAATATGATTGAGACATTTTTCTTGAAATAACTACATTAACCAAATAGCTAAGAATGATTGGCGTACAAATAGGCAGCCTTGCTCAGTAGCATATTATCTTAATATGATATCAAGTACTCTTATGACTTCTTAAAAATTCTCTGATTCCTACCAACATAAGGCATTAGAAATGACTTATTTCCCCTTACTTAACCCCTTTAAGCTTATTTGACCATTCTTTGTTTCAAACTTATTATGTACCTTAAATGAAAAACCATGTTCTTACCCAGCCTTAGGGAATAAAAGAACATTAGCTTTGTCATTGGATGAGTTCTTGAACAAGTGTGGAGATATGTGTGCAGAATGGTTAAAAAAAATGTTTAAAAATATATATATTATTTTCATCTTGTAAAAAAAAAAAAACAAATGTGTCAAGAAAGGCCAACAAGATAATAAAGGAAAGGAAAAGAATGTGTAAAGGGAATTTGTATTAGCTGGAGTTGGGATGAACTTTCATGCTTGTTAATTAAACTCAACTCTCATGCTCTTTTATTCTCTTTGGTATTTAACTTGTCATATTCATATTGCATCCTCCTTTACTTTGACCCCATTACAACCTTGAATAAAGTCCTCATGATTTGTGTGTGCATGTGATCTGAGTAGTGGAGAAGTAGAAGATAAGCAGGCTTATGGTAGTATAATTTTCATAGGTTGAATTGAGTGAAATACCTACCTTTTAAACACTTGAGGAATTGAGAGTGAATCTTATGAAGATCTATCATTCTTGACTCATGCTTTTCAATTGAAGTTTCCTTACTTGTTGGTTTGAGATGTGAAGAAACATTATCTCATAAATGTTTCGATCCCTTGAATCTTTGGTTGCTCTTCATTCTTAAATATTATTAGAAATTGAGTCTTTTAGAATTTCTAGCTTTTGAGTTTGTGTTATTTTTCTCTGTTCCCTAGTTTTGGTCTTATGTGTTTTGCCCAGGAGTGCAAAAAGCTAAGTGTGAGAGAATTTGGTAATCACATATTTTATACATTAATAAACTCTCATTTTTAGTCATTTACACTCTCCATGTACTTAATTGATTGATCTTGGTTATATTTTGTAAGTTTGAACTCAAATTGGGCTTAATTGATTTTTTTCTAGCATTATTGAGATCTTACACTATTTCTATATTTCGGCCATATCTTGAGTTTTATATGTCTAAGAATTATGTATCTTACCTTGTAGGAAGATAAGAAAGAACTCTACAACTTTCATGAAGAGCTCCAGGGAAAAATCGGACATCTAGTGGAGCTAATTAGGCTTCGAAGTCAGAACACGGGTTTTGAGATTGGAACCTGAATAGTATGTAGTAATTAGGGCATAACTCGAGCTGTAGGAACTGCCTTGGCTGAAACTTTGGCATTTGAAAGTTAAGACTCAAATCTACAACTTTCATGAAGAACACAAGAGGAAATTCGGATGGCTTGGAGGTCATATTGGGCTTGCAAGTCAGAACAGAGGAGTTGTAGTTAGGCCTAAATAATGTACAGTAATCAGGGCATATCTCGGGATGTAGGAACTGAATGGGGCTGAAATATTGGCATCTGAAAATTTAGATCCAGATCTATAACTTTCATGAAGACCACTTGGAGAGAATCTGACGCATGCCATGAGTTTAGCATTGAATGATTTCGGAGACAAGAATCTCTATAATTTTCCACTCATCAAACTACTATTTGACATTTTCCACTCATTCACCCACTCATCCACTCACTCATTAATCAGCCCTTTGTCATTTTGTATCCCCCATCCTCTATAAAAGGGAGCCTTAATTAATCATTTGAGAATCTTGATTTTAGAGATCAAGATCATGCTATTATGTTATTTGTTTATCTTATTGTAGTCTTCTTTTGTTCTAAATTGAAGTTATGTTCTTCTTCTTTTTCTTCTCTCTTGCTTTCTTCTTGTCTATGAGTAACTAATTTTTATTTTACTTGAGTGAAAGGGTGAAGCTTTTGGTAATAAATTAAGATTATATTAATTTCTTTCTTGTGCTTAAATGATATGTTATCAAATGGTCATTATATATGTTGTATTTTGTTTCCAATTAATTTAGAAACTCTTCTTGTAAAGTAGAGATCTTGATTCATTGTAGACAAGAGGTTGGCACAATGAATGCTTGAGCTAATTTATAAGTGGTGATGTTAATAAATAATTAAAGAAACCATAATATAATTACATATATAATCTTAAATGAACTTTGAATGTTGTATTTTTTGATTGAAATCTCCATTATGCGTGAATTCAAATTGAGTTATAAAAAGAACTAATATTGTCCTTAATTTACTTACTAAGAGTGGATCTCCTAACCCCAAGTAAATTTTTTTTATTTGTGACTAAGTTTTATCACCTTTATTATTGTGACAAAATATTTTCCTTACGTCAAAGAATTTATTACTTGAAACAACTTGCACTTGAATTTGTAACTTTTAATTTGTATCACTGCTATTATTGTTTCTGTTTATGTTGTTTCTTCTATTTTTTTAAAATTTTCATTTATGTTGTTATTTTTGCTATTTTTTTTGTTTTATATCTCGTTTATGTTATTTTTCTACTTTTTACGCTTAATTTCATTTTCGTTTTATTGTTTCCGAGTTCAATTTATTTTTTTGTTTTAGATTTCTCTTTGTTATTGAATTCTGCTATTTTTGTTTCTATTTTTGTTTATGTTTTTGCTATTTCTATTTTTTTTGCTACTATTTTTGTTTTTGTTTTATTTTAATTTTGTTTTTATTTTTAATTCTATTTTTAAAGAAAAAAATGTATGTTTTTAATTACTTTCCAATGCTGTTTTGAGGTTTGTGAAGTTTATGAGTTTGAGACACTTGAAATTTAAGGTTCATAGCATGATTGAATAAATTTTCTTCCTTCTTGAATTTGACATGCTTGGTTTTGGATGTTTGATTGATGGATTGAGTTTGATAGATGCATACCTTGTGAGATTTTGAGCCTATTAGTGGATTTAACATTTGTATCATTCTCTTCTTTCTTATGTGATTTTCACTCATGTCAATTGATTACTCTAGAACTTGTTTTGATTCTTTTTTAGGCTACATTTTCACTTGCATGCATGAACATGATTGAGGCATTCTTTCTTGAATTAGCTACTTTGACCAAATAGCCAACGTTACATCATTTTCCCTTGTCAACCCCCTTGAGCCTATTTACCTATCATTTGTCTTAACTCATTATATGCCTTATGTGAAAAATCATGATTTTACCTTACCTTAGGGAATGGGAGAGCATTAGTTCATTTTCATTAGAAGAGCTCTTTTGCTTGTGGGTAATTAATAGTTCAAGTGTGGAGCTTGTGTAATTTGATGTGTAATATGTAAAGTGTTTGCTAAGAAAAAGAAAAATAAAAAGAAAAAGAGCCAAATGAAAAGAAAAATAAATAAAAATAGAATGTAAAAAAAAATGAATAAATGCAAGAAAAGATGTGAAAGAAAATGAATCAAATAAAAAAAAGAAAGAAATATGTAAAGAGAATGTGCAGTATATAGAATTGGGGGTAAAAGTTCGTGCTTGTTACTTGTCAATTGAGTTCCTTCCCAATGCTTTTTTATTCTCTTAGGTGTTTAACTTGTCATATCCATATTGTTTCCTTCCCTTGCCTTGGCCTCATTACAACCTTGAATAAAGTCCTCTTGATTTGTGTGTGCATGTGTTTAAGTAGTAGAGAAGTAGAAGATAAGCAAGCTTATGGTAGTGCAATTTTCATGGGTTGAATTGAGTGAAATACTTACCTTTTAAAAACTTGAGAGATTGAGAGTGTATCTTGTGAGGATTTATCATTTTTTATTCATGTTTTTCAAATTGAAGATACCTTGCTTGTTGGTTTGAGATGTGAAGAAATGTTACCTTATGAATGTTTTGATCCCTTGAATCTTTGGTTGTTCTTCTTGCTTACAAACTTTTACATTCTTTAATATCATTGGAAATTTTGGAAATTGAGTCTTTTAGAATTTTTAGTTTTGAATTTATGTTGTTTTTCCTTGTTCCCTAGTTTTAGTCTTATGTGTTTGTCCGAGAGTGCAAAAGTTAAGTGTGAGAGAATTCGATAGCAATATATTTTATTCATTTAATGATCCACCCACTAAGCTTCTTAAGATTCAAATTGGCTTAATTAAATTGATTTTGTCATATTTTCTGATATTGGGCCTAATTGGATCATTGTAGGAATTATTGTATGAATTGACCTTAATTTGCCTATTGGGCAGTGTTCAATATTTTAGTTATAATATGAGTTATAAATATCTGATTGATGTGATTCTAGTATTATATGAAAGCTAAGATAAATATCTACAACTTTCATGAAGACCTCAGGAGCTAAATCACATGTTTGGATAATTTAAATTGAAGTTGAAACAAGAGCCAGAATGTTGATCCTGACAGCTTGACATCTGTACACTCATTAGCCTATATCTCAAGTTATAGGAGTCTGATGGATGTTAACCTAATCCCAAATGAAAGCTAAGATCCAAAGAAACAACTCTTATAAAGACTGCTAAACCAAACTATGTCGTTTTGGGCATGCAAATGAAGCTGGAAATCAGAGACGAGTTGCTGACGAGTTTATGTCACTTAAATGGGCATAACTTGATTTGTAGGCCTCTAATTGACATGAGGTTTGGGCCCAATGATTCCTAATGGACTCAGCTTTGTAACTAATAGATTTCTAATCATGTAAGGCCAAATTAAGGGGTAGTTATTGTAACACCCTCCTTAGGGTATCACATGTCTGACTCCCGACTCATATTCTAAAAATAAGTTTGCACAAAGTTTGAGTTATAAAAGGTGGTTTTAAAAATTTCTTTTCGCGGAAATATAAATTTACTGAAATTTATAGGCCATACTGCAAACAATATATTTAAAGAGCTTAATATACAATACTGACACTGATTAATAATTTGAAATTTCACAATTTAAAGAGAAATATAAAATTAACAGACTTTTTTTTTTACAGTAGCAAACCCAATGACGGGTCCTACTTAATAGCACAGTACAACACTAACGAGAAATTTTAACATACTTATTCCTTTTTCTGTCCATCTTGATGCATCAGACATCTGTTCCTTTGTCAACACTGCACATCTTCGAGTCTTGAATGTCCACTCCTTATTATTATCACCAATCTCAGAGTATCCATCGCCCGTTATGTCTAAGACAACTCGATCCTTCTATTATTTGATTTTAACAAGACAAACACAACAAAATAATATAACAAAGAGGTGAGATCACCTACACCAATACCAATATAGCAAAGACAGAGATAACACACGCCCAATAATATCATACGATAGATCATACCATATTCATGCTATCGGCATTAATCAACTATCATCATTTAATCATTTATCAGGTTCAATCATCATAAACAATAATTATAATAATGTCCTCAACAATTATCATCATCATCATCTAAGTATTCAAAACAATTGTCATAGCTCATTACCAATATTCCTCAATTAATATATCACACAGATATAAATGTTCGATTATGCATGTGCACAAAGACTCGCTTTTTCAAAAATAACTCCATGGAGGTTTTCCAAATTTCGAGAAGAATGCTCGGTCAATTTAGCCTTATTCCAAAGACAATCTTCCAAAGTAGTAGAAAAGAATCGTGTTCTTGTCGGGTATCGTCAATGCGTTGCAACGATCGCATCGCCAAGTGGCACAGGGTACTCGCCACCGTCCACTAGTCGACCGCTACGCGACGCACCCCAAGATCCATCATAGATCTCACTATCAATTCTCATTCCTCTTCAACCACAAGGGCCATAATAGCTTTTAGCTATCTTTTATACAATGCACGAATTTATCAAGTGCAAGTCCAACCCCAACGGGCCAAATCTTTTCATTTGTACAATGCACGAATATATCAGTGCAAGTCCAACCCCAACGGCCAAATCTTTTCAATTTCATTTATACAATGCACGACTATATTAGTGCAAGTCCAACCCTAACGGGCCAAATCTTTTCAATGCATATATAATGCATCAATTTCAAATACAAGCATCTCTTTCCAATGCATATAAAATGCACCAAATACCAATCATAGGCAAAACACGTCATTCTCTCACAACGGTCCATACACCGATTAAACAAGAATTATAATCATTTTTTCAACACAAAATCATGTTATCATGTTTTCATAGTTATAAAACACTTTCGCCGTGTTTTTCACAAAATTGTGCAACATTTCTATTTCATTCTCACAATTTCCAAAACATTTCTGTTACGTTTTCACAATTCCACAACACTTCTTTTACATTTTCTCAACACCGTAACACTCTTGTTACGTTTTTAAAACTCCAAAACATTTTTATTACATTTTCAAAATACTGCAACTTTTCTGTTGCACCTTTTAATCACGTACTAATTTTTCAACATTTTTCTTAATCGCATAAAAATATACGTTTCTCAAATCGCATAATAATTTTTCATCATTTTCAAAATCGCGTAACTAAAAAATCATTCTTTTAAGTTACGTAAATCATTTTCTATCATTCTCAAAATATTTAAAACACTTTCCAAATCTCATAACAATTTTCCACTATTTTTTTCATAATCGCGTAAAAATATTTAATCACTTAGTGATTTTTCAACAGTAGTTCAAAATATTTCTCAATGTTCTAAACATTATTTGGACTTTCAAATAAATCAATATCCTTTTCAATACGTTTTTAAGATACATAAATAATTTTTCACCATAATTCTATTACGAAAATATTTCTCAATCTTCAAAAATTCCATTTCATCCTTTCTCAAAATATTATGACTTTGTATTTCATTTTTCACATTTTCTTACTCAAGAAAAGCTTTTTCCACGTTTCTTTACTTAAGAAATTCTTTTTCATCATCATTTCAAAACTTAATATTTTTTAACGTACTTCCAAACTTGAAAATAAGTCATACGTTAGTAAATTCTCAAAATACCATTATATTCTCCATTTCTCCAAATCATTTCCAATTAATCCTTTCTTCAAAATAAATTGAAGTTTGAAAATATTTTTGTTTACAAAATTTAATTACTCAAGTGAGTAAAATATTCTGATTCCTTTTTCAAACTTCTTGTATTAAATCAATTATATTTCCACTGGTTATAAAACCAAATCCATTTGTTCAAATTCTTTTTCACTTTCTTTGCAAATCCTTAAAATCAACATTGCTATTTTCATTTAAAACTCATGTTTAGTAAAACACTTAGAAACTTTTTACACAAAATAAATTAATAGAAATTTCTTAATATATTTTTTTCAAAAAATCACTTTTTATTGATCTAGTCTTACACAATCATATTTAGTTGATTTAATTATTATTTCTAACTTTAAATTTTCTAACGTTTTCCAAAATCCACTAAATAAATTCTACGTTAGTAAATTTAAGTTACAAACATTTTCTTTTATATTTCTAAATCACTTCTAAAATTAATTCTCTTTAAAATAATTTGAAGTTCAAACACCTTCAATCTACCTTTTTCCTTTATTTATGAAAATTTCACTTGATAACACTTTAATTCCCTTTTTAAAAATCCTTATTGGAAAAATTCTTATATTTCATAGCATCAAAACATTTTTCTAAATTATCAAAACTTTATAGATGGTCATTGGAACCATGAAATATTTTTCTTCTAACTTAAATAAATTTCATTCTTGTTTCTACACAAAATAAATTAATAAAATTTCATTCTAAAATTTGTGTTCATGTTTTCTTAAAAAAAATAAACCTTTAGTTCATTTTTCATACTCCTAAAATCAATCCAATTTTTTTCTTCCATAACATATTAATTTGTAAACACCTATTTTGAGGTGTCTTGGCCGAAATTCTCATTGTTCTAAGGATCAAAATTTAATTTCCTTGTTCTTGAAAAATTTCAACATGGAACCCTAACCTTGGGTGCCAAAACCGTAGTCATCTCTTTGGTCATTGGAACCAAAAATTGATTTTCTTTCCATCATCAAGTCATGACATATATATACATATAATCATATATATCACAAGCATGCCATAATTAAAAGCAATAAATCATACATAGTATAAGCATACCATCGAAATCATAAACTCATGCAAAGCATACCAAGCATAGGCAAATAATTAAAACACATAAACAACCACAAATTAATTACAAGACCATGGATATGAATCCTCACATGGATTCAACATCCATCAAATATACAACCATCTCTCACCACCATATTTGGTTGGTGAGATAGATCCCCCTCTTACCTCTTGAAGATCCTCAAAGCTTCTTGATTTTGCTTCTCTTTCCAAGTCCTTCACCACCAAGGGCTTCTCAAATTCAAAACAAAATACATAGAAATTAGTATACTAAGCTTGATTAAGAGGAACCATGGATCAAACATGGTTTAAAACTTTGAAAATCAAAAGAAAAGTGAAGATTAATAAAACTTCACCATAAATACCCAAGAACTTTGACCTTGAAGAAAATCCATGAAGATGGAGGATTTAGAGAAAATCTCCAACATGAAAGTTGTTTAGAATATCATGTAGATTCAAGATCTATGGTTGGATGAAATTAAAAGAGATTGGAGAGTGGTTTTTGGTAGGTTGACCGAATAGTTTCTCTTGTAGCACAAAGGTTGAATTTTTGATTTTTGATAGAAACTTGAAGCTTGGATTTGAAGCTCAAGATGAATGATTTTGGAAAAACTCATAACTAGAGATGTTCTTAGAATGGTGTTTAGGTTTAGGAAATGTGTTTAGATAAAATTTTAGGAGTTTGGAGACATGGCTTCTAGTGTTGACCGAATATAGAGAAAGAAAAAGGAAGAGAAATGCTTATTGGTGTTCTTGAGAGTTTGAGAGAAAATGAAGACTTAGATTTTGGAGAAGTGTTGAAATGAATATTGAGAGTGCACAAAGAGGAGCTGCTGCCGTGAGAGTGAGAGAATGGAGAGATAGGAAATTATTTGGCATAGTTGATTCAAAATATGACCAATTAATTGCACATGGAATCTCCACTTGGTCATCTTTTTTTTCCTTGGCCTAAAAAGGCTACTCCAACATGTCTTGAACATGTCTCCCCTTCTTCCTTGCTTCCAAAACCGCCCCCCTCCTAATCATGCATGCATGAAGTTTGTCATCTTTTCATGCATTATTTGAAGCATTACTAATCAATCTTAACTAATTTTCTAATTATATAACTAATTAATTAGACATATTATTTCATATATTATAATCTCTAATTAAAATTAGGATATCTAATTAAGAATTAGATTATAACAATTTAACATTTAATTTAATTTACTTAACTTGTTAATTAAGCTATTAGATTAATCAAATTAGGCTTAAATAGTTTTAAGGAGTTATTGTGTTTGGAGAAGACAAAGGAAATCAATAATAGAAATAATATAGTCATCAAACTCTTTTTTTTTTCTATGTCCACCACCGTAGCCTCACCCTTCCATGCATTCTAAGTGTGCAAATAATTCAATGTAGTACATAATTGATCAAGACTTTTTAACAATGACATAAAGTAACTATTATTAGTCATCAAAACTTTTTCTTTTGTCTCCTAACAAGCCAAAACCGTCCCCCCCATTATGCATGCAATAATATGGTCATCTTTTTCCATGCAATTATGTGAAGTATTCCTAGCCATTGATTAATTCAATGGTTAGGATTTTAGGTAGATTTTTTTTATTTTATTTTAGAAGATTAAATCTACGCCATTAGATCTTCCTACTTGAAATTCTAACCATTAGATGTATCTCCAAAATGAAGGGTCAAGATTACTTCTTCTTACTTTTAATCCAATGGTCATAATTAGTCTTTGCTACTTTTTTTAAGACCAAATCTTCACCCTTGATTAATTCTTCATCCAATGGTCATAAATGGTCTCCTTCACTTTTTAAGACTAAATCTCCACCTTTGATTTAGTCTAAATCTAATGGTTGTAAATGGTCACCTTATATCATCAATTTTACACCATTGATTAAATCTACGGTTGATATTGAAGCTTGCCTAATTTTATTCTAACACCATTAATTAAATTAATGATGATTATCTTATACTTCTTTATTAAATTTATTTCTTAACTATTAATTAAATTAATGGTGGATATCTAAACCACTAATGTTGACTTAACAATATAATTTCTATTGTTATCTACTAAAAATCTCACGAAAGAATATATTTACTGTATTTTTATCTTTCGATAAATAAATACAATATAAAACAAATTTTCTAAAATCTGTTTCTGGATTCAGGTTTAGTAAGATCCTGTCTCCGTCTAAACAGTACAAATTTTTCTATACGTAGAAAAATTTTTCACTTTGCGGGACCCACCTGGGCCCACGTATGGCTACCTGAGCCCACATACCCCTCGTGGGGCCCACAAACAGAAAAAATTCAAAATCATACATAAAATCACAAAAATTAGAAAACACACAAATATGAAATCAGATCACGTAAAATAATTAAAACCTAATGGTAAAAATTAAATTACGTAATGTTTTACTCGGCCCAAAAATTTTTATTTTCCTGACACAGAGTAAATCACTCAAAATGATCAAATATGCTGATGGGATATTCAAAATAATTTTACAGCGCTCAGAATTTACTAAACAGTAAAATTTTGTTAACTGTAAAAATTACTGTTTACGAGATATAAAATTTGGGGTGTTACAATACTCCCCCTCTAAAAAGAAATTTCGTCCTCGAAATTTGATGAACATGATTTCACACCCACGAAATAAATGTGGATATCCTTCTCCTATTATTTTATTCCAGCTTTCATGTAGTTTCACCTCTTACGTCATTCCAAATGATTTTATCCAATGAAAGTCATTTATTTCTTGTTCCCTTCTACTGATCAAACAGACATCTCAATACTCTTATAATTACGGAAGATATTGTATGTTACTCCAGAAAGAAAGTATCTCCATAGCTTTGATACCAACAACTGTAACGTATCATGTAAAACTTCTTTATTCTTGTATCACTTCACTTTCTGATAAGCTAAGTGAGAAGTCTTATGATCCAAAAATTTTTCCATTACCGTTTCAACTTTTTCCATTGACAAACTTCTCCACAAGATGAAGAACCCACCACGCTTCCGCTGCGTCACTCCAATACTATGACATGGTTAGGAATATCCTTTCTTGCAACATATTTTTTCATGCAAATGCAATATATGAAAGAACATTTTGAAAGATAGCAAGACGATCAAATATGTTACAAAACATATTCAACAAGAATTTGATTTTGTCTGATTTTCAGGAATGAACTTTTCTGGAATACTAATACTTTATTGAGACAATCTCATAGGATATGGTTGGAAATAACCAATCCGTTTTTCAAAGATCGTGTCTGTTTATGAAAGAAATAAACAGATTAAACTAATACAAAAATTTGATCCATAACAATAATTTGAATAATACAAGTAGTTTGATAGGCTACGAATAGGTATAGAAGTAAACAAGGTAAAGGATAATGAAGACACATGATACCAAATAATACAATTGATCTACACAATCATATGTCATAAAGAAATAGAAATAAATAAATCAGAGGATTACGAATAACTCTAACATATAATTGATCTACTTAATTATATGCCACAAAGAATAGGTTACCCCCAGAAGTATACAGGATAGTTTATAGCATTAGCTCCAATGACACGATCTCCATTGTTTAAGTCTTCAGCTCGGAACACTCCCGTTCCATTTAGAGTAACAACTTTCCCCACTATCAGAGATTTTTATTAACAGAAAACTCTGTTTTCAATGAAACACAATCTCTAAAAAAAAATGTGTCTAAACTTTTCATAAGTTGTTTTCCTGACATACTATACTTCATTAAACACTTTCTTTCACATCTTTTACTTCCTTTGGTTTCCTCAATGGTCCTTTCCACATCACTTACTGCTTCTGGTTTCTCAATGGTCGAAAATACATTTTCCGTCAAAATCAATCACTTTCCCAATATTCCTAAGAAGAAATATCAGGTGCCAAAATTACAATTCTTCCAAGACTGATTCTCTTTCATCAGATTCTGAACTTCAACTTCCAATTCCCACCGTTCAGCGATCCTCTGTTCCTGTTGTACTATCACGCCAATCATTCTTCCACAATGCTTTTGTAGCTGTAACTGCATTACTAGTAATATGTTCCACTTCCACACAGGTACAACTATCACGAGCCATTTTCTTTTTCTCAAGGCGTGCGGATGGAAATACAATGGATCTGATATCCATTATAAATAACATTGTTTCCTTTCAGAAAACAATATCACAGAAAACACAAGCAACATAGACCTAACCACAAACCCCAAAAGACTCAAACCGTGCTCTGATACCAACTAATGTAACACCCTCCTTAGGGTATCACATGTCTGACTCCCGACTCATATTCTAAAAATAAGTTTGCACAAAGTTTGAGTTATAAAAGGTGGTTTTAAAAATTTCTTTTCGCGAAAATATAAATTTACTGAAATTTATAGGCCATACTGCAAACAATATATTTAAAGAGCTTAATATACAATACTGACACTGATTAATAATTTGAAATTTCACAATTTAAAGAGAAATATAAAATTAACAGACTTTTTTTTTTACAGTAGCAAACCCCATGACGGGTCCTACTTAATAGCACGGTACAACACTAACGAGAAATTTTAACATACTTATTCCTTTTTCTGTCCATCTTGATGCATCAGACATCTGTTCTTTTGTCAACACTGCACATCTTCGAGTCCTGAATGTCCACTCCTTATTATTATCACCAATCTCAGAGTATCCATCGCCCGTTATGTCTAAGACAACTCGATCCTTCTATTATTTGATTTTAACAGTACAAACACAACAAAATAATATAACAAAGAGGTGAGATCACCTACACCAATACCAATATGGCAGCACAGAGATAACACACAGCCAATAATATCATACAGAAAGATCATACCATATTCATGCTATCAGCATTAATCAACTATCATCATTTAATCATTTATCAGTTCAATCATCATAAACAATAATTATAATAATGTCCTCAACAATTATCATCATCATCATCTAAGTATTCAAAACAATTGTCATAGCTCATTACCAATATTCCTCAATTAATATATCACACGATATAAATGTTCGATTATGCATGTGCACAAAGACTCGCTTTTTCAAAAATAACTCCATGGAGGTTTTCCAAATTTCGAGAAGAATGCTCTGGTCAATTCAGCCTTATTCCAAAGACAATCTTCCAGTAGTAGAAAAGAATTGTGTTCTTGTCGGGTATCGTCAATGCATTGCAACGGACTGCATCGCCAAGTGGCACAGGGTACTCGCCAGCTGTCCACTAGTCGACCGCCGCGCCTCGACGCACCCCAAGATCCATCATAGATCTCACTATCAATTCTCATTCCCTCTTCAACCACAAGGGCCATAATAGCTTTTAGCTATCTTTTATACAATGCACGAATTTATCAGTGCAAGTCCAACCCCAACGGGCCAAATCTTTTCATTTGTACAATGCACGAATATATCAGTGCAAGTCCAACCCCAACGGGCCAAATCTTTTCAATTTCATTTATACAATGCACGACTATATTAGTGCAAGTCCAACCCTAATGGGCCAAATCTTTTCAATGCATATATAATGCATCAATTTCAAATACAAGCATATCTTTCCAATGCATATAAAATGCACCAAATACCAATCATAGGCAAAACACATCATTCTCTCATACAGTGTCCATACACTGATTAAACAGTAATTATACTGTATTTTCAACACAAAATCATGTTATCATGTTTTCATAGTTATAAAACACTTTCACCGTGTTTTTCAAAAAATTGTGCAACATTTCTATTTCGTTCTCACAATTTCCAAAACATTTCACGTTACGTTTCACAATTCCACAACACTTCTTTTACATTTTCTCAACACCGTAACACTCTTGTTACGCTTTTAAAACTCCAAAACATTTTTATTACATTTTCAAAATATCAGTAACTTTTACATTGCACCTTTTAATCACGTACTAATTTTTCAACATTTTTCTTAATCGCATAAAAATATACGTTTCTCAAATCGCGTAATAATTTTTCATCATTTTCAAAATCGCGTAACTAAAAAATCATTCTTTTAAGTTACGTAAATCATTTTCTATCATTCTCAAAATATTTAAAACACTTTCCAAATCTCATAACAATTTTCCACCATTTTTTCATAATCGCGTAAAAATATTTAATCACTTAGTGATTTTTCAACAAAGATAGTTCAAAATATTTCTCAATGTTCTAAACATTATTTGGACTTTTAAATAAATCAATATCCTTTACAATACGTTTTTAAGATACGTAAATAATTTTTCACCATAATTCTATTACGAAAATATTTCTCAATCTTCAAAAATTCCATTTCATCCTTTCTCAAAATATTATGACTTTGTATTTCATTTTTCACATTTTCTTACTCAAGAAAAGCTTTTTCCACGCTTTCTTTACTTAAGAAATTCTTTTTCATCATCATTTCAAAACTTAATATTTTTTAACATACTTCAAACTTGAAAATAAGTCATACGTTAGTAAATTTTCAAAATACCATTATATTCTCCATTTTTCCAAATCATTTCCAATTAATCCTTTCTTCAAAATAAATTGAAGTTTGAAAATATTTTTGTTTACAAAATTTAATTACTCAAGTGAGTAAAATATTCTGATTCCTTTTTCAAACTTCTTGTATTAAATCAATTATATTTCCACTGGTTATAAAACCAAATTCATTTGTTCAAATTCTTTTTCACTTTCTTTGCAAATCCTTAAAATCAACATTGCTATTTTCATTTAAAACTCATGTTTAGTAAAACATTTAGAAACTTTTTACACAAAATAAATTAATAGAAATTTCTTAATATATTTTTCTCAAAAAATCACTTTTTATTGATCTAGTCTTACACAATCACATTTAGTTGATTTAATTATTATTTCTAACTTTAAATTTTCTAACGTTTTCCAAAATCCACTAAATAAATTCTACATTAGTAAATTTAAGTTACAAACATTTTCTTTTATATTTCTAAATCACTTCTAAAATTAATTCTCTTTAAAATAATTTGAAGTTCAAACACCTTCAATCTACCTTTTTCCTTTATTTATGAAAATTCCACTTGATAACACTTTAATTCCCTTTTTAAAAATCCTTATTGGAAAAATTCTTATATTTCATAGCATCAAAACATTTTTCTAAATTATCAAAACTTTATAGATGGTCATTGAAACCATGAAATATTTTTCTTCTAACTTAAATAAATTTCATTCTTGTTTCTACACAAAATAAATTAATAAAATTTCATTCTAAAATTTGTGTTCATGTTTTCTTAAAAAAAATAAACCTTTAGTTCATTTTCCATACTCCTAAAATCAATCCAATATTTTTCTTCCATAACATATTAATTTGTAAACACCTATTTTGAGGTGTCTTGGCCGAAATTCTCATTGTTCTAAGGATCAAAATTTAATTTCCTTGTTCTTGAAAAATTTCAACATGGAACCCTAACCTTGGGTGCCAAAACCGTAGTCATCTCTTTGGTCATTGGAACCAAAAATTGATTTTCTTTCCATCATCAAGTCATGACATATATATACATATAATCATATATATCACAAGCATGCCATAATTAAAAGCAATAAATCATACATAGTATAAGCATACCATCGAAATCATAAACTCATGCAAAGCATACCAAGCATAGGCAAATAATTAAAACACATAAACAACCACAAATTAATTACAAGACCATGGATATGAATCCTCACATGGATTCAACATCCATCAAATATACAACCATCTCTCACCACCATATTTGGTTGGTGAGATAGATCCCCCTCTTACCTCTTGAAGATCCTCAAAGCTTCTTGATTTTGCTTCTCTTTCCAAGTCCTTCACCACCAAGGGCTTCTCAAATTCAAAACAAAATACATAGAAATTAGTATACTAAGCTTGATTAAGAGGAACCATGGATCAAACATGGTTTAAAACTTTGAAAATCAAAAGAAAAGTGAAGATTAGTAAACTTCACCATAAATACCCAAGAACTTTGACCTTGAAGAAAATCCATGAAGATGGAGGATTTAGAGAAAATCTCCAACATGAAAGTTGTTTAGAATATCATGTAGATTCAAGATCTATGGTTGGATGAAATTAAAAGAGATTGGAGAGTGGTTTTTGGTAGGTTGACCGAATAGTTTCTCTTGTAGCACAAAGGTTGAATTTTTGATTTTTGATAGAAACTTGAAGCTTGGATTTGAAGCTCAAGATGAATGATTTTGGAAAAACTCATAACTAGAGATGTTCTTAGAATGGTGTTTAGGTTTAGGAAATGTGTTTAGATAAAATTTTAGGAGTTTGGAGACATGGCTTCTAGTGTTGACCGAATATAGAGAAAGAAAAAGGAAGAGAAATGCTTCTTGGTGTTCTTGAGAGTTTGAGAGAAAATGAAGACTTAGATTTTGGAGAAGTGTTGAAATGAATATTGAGAGTGCACAAAGAGGAGCTGCTGCTGTGAGAGTGAGAGAATGGAGAGATAGGAAATTATTTGGCATAGTTGATTCAAAATATGACCAATTAATTGCACATGGAATCTCCACTTGGTCATCTTTTTTTTCCTTGGCCTAAAAAGGCTACTCCAACATGTCTTGAACATGTCTCCCCTTCTTCCTTGCTTCCAAAACCGCCCCCCTCCTAATCATGCATGCATGAAGTTTGTCATCTTTTCATGCATTATTTGAAGCATTACTAATCAATCTTAACTAATTTTCTAATTATATAACTAATTAATTAGACATATTATTTCATATATTATAATCTCTAATTAAAATTAGGATATCTAATTAAGAATTAGATTATAACAATTTAACATTTAATTTAATTTACTTAACTTGTTAATTAAGCTATTAGATTAATCAAATTAGGCTTAAATAGTTTTAAGGAGTTATTGTGTTTGGAGAAGACAAAGGAAATCAATAATAGAAATAATATAGTCATCAAACTCTTTTTTTTTTCTATGTCCACCACCGTAGCCTCACCCTTCCATGCATTCTAAGTGTGCAAATAATTCAATATAGTACATAATTGATCAAGACTTTTTAACAATGACATAAAGTAACTATTATTAGTCATCAAAACTTTTTCTTTTGTCTCCTAACAAGCCAAAACCGTCCCCCCCATTATGCATGCAATAATATGGTCATCTTTTTCCATGCAATTATGTGAAGCATTCCTAGCCATTGATTAATTCAATGGTTAGGATTTTAGGTAGATTTTTTTTATTTTATTTTAGAAGATTAAATCTACGCCATTAGATCTTCCTACTTGAAATTCTAACCATTAGATGTATCTCCAAAATGAAGGGTCAAGATTACTTCTTCTTACTTTTAATCCAATGGTCATAATTAGTCTTTGCTACTTTTTTTAAGACCAAATCTTCACCCTTGATTAATTCTTCATCCAATGGTCATAAATGGTCTCCTTCACTTTTTAAGACTAAATCTCCACCTTTGATTTAGTCTAAATCTAATGGTTGTAAATGGTCACCTTATATCATCAATTTTACACCATTGATTAAATCTACTATTGATATTGAAGCTTGCACTTAATTTTATTCTAACACCATTAATTAAATTAATGATGATTATCTTATACTTCTTTATTAAATTTATTTCTTAACTATTAATTAAATTAATGATGGATATCTAAACCACTAATGTTGACTTAACAATATAATTTCTATTGTTATCTACTAAAAATCCCACGAAAGAATATATTTACTGTATTTTTATCTTTCGATAAATAAATACAGTACAAAACAAATTTTCTAAAACTGTTTCTGGATTCAGGTTTAGTAAGATCCTCTGTCTCCATCTAAACAGTACAAATTTTTCTATACGTAAAAAATTTTTTCACTTTGCGGGACCCACCTGGGCCCACGTATGGCCACCTGGGCCCATATACCCCTCGTGGGGCCCACAAACAGAAAAAATTCAAAATCACACATAAAATCACAAAAATTAGAAAACACACAAATATGAAATCAGATCACGTAAAATAATTAAAACCTAATGGTAAAAATTAAATTACGTAATGTTTTACTCGGCCCGAAAATTTTTATTTTCCTGACACGGAGTAAATCACTCAAAATGATCAAATATGCTGATGGGATATTCAAAATAATTTTACAGCGCTCAGAATTTACTAAACAGTAAAATTTTGTTAACTGTAAAAATTACTGTTTACGAGATATAAAATTTGGGGTGTTACAGTTATAAGAGTTAGAACCAGAAGTCTGAGACTCAAGTTTTCATTCTACACTTTTCACCCTCTCTCTAGATCTAGATCTTTCTTTCTTCTCTTCCTTCTCTCTAATTTTTCTCTTCTTTTTATGAGTTCTTCCCTCCTATTCACGGAGGGGTAGGTCTTGTAATCAATCCAAGGGATTGAACATTCTTGATGCTTAATCTTGAGGTTCTATTTTAATTGTTTACATTCAATTGTTAATCTAGTTTCTCTTCTTCTTTTCTTTTTCTAATTCTGATTGGGTGCTTAATTTGATTGGAATTTGTATTTGATAATTGCGTAATTACCATGTGCTAAGAGAGGAACTCAGAGACTAAACAAGGTATTGAAGGTGTTTGATGAAATATTTAGCTTGGTTGGATCTTGGTTTTTAAGTTAATTTGGGTTTTGGATGGATGCTTAATTTGTCTAACCTTAATTAATTAAATTCTGGAAGTGTTTATATTAGAATATCTGTGGATCATTAAGAGACATCTTAATGTGATCTAAAACCAAGGATTCGATTGATAATTGAATGGACCTTTAGTGATCAAGGATGGATTAAGATCAAGATTAGTTAATTCTCTTGGATTGGTTGTTTTTCAAATTCTGTTTACTCGTTTTAATTAATTTCTTTTGTTTAATCTTACAAACCTTTTCCTCCTGTTTATCAACCTCTTAATCTGATTGTGTAATTAGAGTGATCTATGGGCTCAACCCGGTGTTACCATATATTGCAAGTAGTTTTGGTAATTCGGTTATAAATTAATTTAAATATGGTAGTCTCGGTAGTTATCACTTTTTCCACCTTTCTAGATGTTATTAATTGTTGTTTAATAACTTATTTTTTTCCCAAAGTAGCTGGAGGTATCATGATGACATGTTTTGGAAACATATATTGAGAATTGTGAATTCTCACCCTATTTGTAGCCATTCAAAGGAGAAGGAAAAGAAGCAGAAAGACTATTGTAATTTATTTGCTTTTGGAGGCAAAACTTGTATTTATTATATTTGCTTTGTGATGTACAAAGAAGTTTTATGTAGACATATAACTGATCACCAAAAGCTAGCGACCTTTTGCCCATGCCTATTAGTGTAGATATATAACTGACTTGTATAATCACATAATTGTATGCATTTAGGCTTAAAGTGTCGCGCCTCTAATTTCACTAATTTTGCACATGTGATGATATTACTTGTATAAATGTATGTTAATAGTAATAATATAATTCAATTTCATTCCCTCAAGTTCATGTTCCTTACATAGTATCAAAACTCAAAGCTTTAACTAATATAACGATACTATCCTTCCTTCATTTGATGGCCTCGTTTGATTCATCCTCCATAGCCACCACCAAACAATGCCCATCCACCTCCCTTATATGACTCAAAAGATCTTGTTCAAATCAACTCCTATATCCACCTTCCAATCAAACTCACCGGTGCCAATTATCCTGCTCGGCACAAACAACTTTGGTCCTTCCTTGTTGGTCAAGGCCTTGTTGGCTATGTTGATAGCATAAATCCATGCCCACCCCAAAACCCATCAAAACTAATGATCTTGATATCCTTAACCCAACTTACAATTTCTGGATTCATTCGAACTATCTCTTATATGTTGCATTTTTAAGCTCGTGTGAGGCTGATGTGTGGGCAAATATGTTGTTTGTAGATACCTTTACTAAGGCCTAGGGAAGCCTCAAGAAATCCCATGCTAGCTAGTCTTGTTCTCGAATCATGTTGTTGAAGGAATGTTTTGCCTCAATCACCAAAGATACCTCCTCAATCATAGAATACCTACGCTCCATTAAGAGTATCTCTAATGAACTCTCACTAATTGGTCAACCATTAGATGATCTGGATCTTGTTATCTACACGCTGAATGGCCTGGGGTCTAGCTTCTGGTAAGTTGCAACATCAATTCTTACTTGTGAAACACTATAGCTCTCAAACACCCAAAATTTGATTCCCAAATCCATCTTGTAATTGGCTATTGACCTATGAAGATTATTTTAATGATAACAAATATGAAGATAATGACAGATCAAGTCCAAGACCTTTAAGAATAGCTTTAGGACTTAGATCTTTTTATAAAAGTAAAAATGGATTCGCACTTAAGCTCTAAACATGGTTTTCAAAGAACCTTTAAAATGAATTTTGGTTTCTTAACAAATAGCCTCTAAGTGCCTAAGAGCATGTTGGAACATTTGGAAACATTTGGCAAGTTTTAAAGCTTATTAAATTATTTTTCAAATGGGTTTATTTGAATAAGGGGTTTCCCTATTCGAATAACCAAAGTCATAATGATCAGATTTCTAATCTATAAGTCTTTATTCGAATAAGACTTTGCCTTATTCGAATAACAACTTAAACAAGCTACGCGCCTCTTTGTTTTTAAATGGCTTATTCGAATAACAGTTTTGTTATTCGAATAACATGTTTTAGAAAGCCTTTTTCTAGCTTGTGCTAGAAAGGAGTTTATTCAAATAACATGCTTTGGAAAATACTTCTTGTTGTGCTATAAGTGAATTTATTTGAATAAGGATTTGCTTATTCGAATAAACACGATTCTAGAATCAGAAAATAACGGCTAATATGGCTGCATTTTTTAATCTTCCAACCACCCCAACAGATCTTTAATGCTTTGGACTATAAATATAAGTTGTTGGGCATCAAAGTCTGTTAAGAAATTAATCTGAAAAACATTGTTGAACATTAATACGAGTTTTTATAGCCTATTTCTATAAACCTTTATTTTTGAGCTTAAAGTGTGATCATTCTTTTATACCCATTGAGCTTCAATTTGTATTATCTACTCTTGTGAGAGTTTCCCATTCATCTATACTTTGATTTTCTATAAATAGGGTGAAGTATCCCTTAAAGAATTGTAAGGGTAAGGTATCCCTTATTGTTAAGGCTCAAGCACAAAGGTTGAGGCATCCCAAGGTGTGTTAAGTGCTTTAGTTTGTAAAGGTAATAAGCACCTGTTCAAGCTTGAAGTATTAGTGAAAAATCTTAGGTGATTACTTAAGGACTACACGTAGGTCACAAGGAGAGGTTGAACTAGGATAAATACTATGTTTGCTATTCTAAACTCAAACTCTTTTACATTTGTGCTTTAATTTTATATGCTTGCTTGTATACTTTTTGTCTTGGCTTGTTTAATTTGTGAGTGAAGTGCTCTATCTTCTCTATCTGTTCATCTCAATCAATCAATAGCTTCAATGAAAATTGATATTCAAGTGTTTTGTGAAAAGTTTGCATAAAGTTTTTATAAACTCAATTCACCCCCTCTTGAGTATTGAAGCCACTTGGTAATACATCCAACCCAAGTTCATCTTGCGAGCAACCAAATATTGCTAACGGAAGACCCCTCTCCCGTAATTTGTCAATACTATGAGAAGAAAGGTCACTCAGCCAAAGATTGCTACCAAATTAAAAGAAAAACCAATGCTCTTTTAGTATTTCTTGCAACTAATTCCACCTCAAACAATGCCCTATAGCTCCTCGATTCTAGTGCTTCAAGCCATATAACTAACGACTTCAATAATTTGTGTCTCAAATCCAATTACACTAGTAATGATAAACTTACAATTGCCAATGGTACAAGTTTGTCTATATCTCACACTAGTTCCACTACTATCACTACTGCCTCAAAACCCTTAGCACTTTCACGCATTCTTTGTATTCCTTCTATTAAGCATAATTTGATATATGTTTCTCATATGTGAAACACAATAAGGTGTCTATTCAATTTTCCCTTTGTACTTTGAGGTAAAGGTTTTGAGCACGGGGGCATTCTTCCTACCCACCATTAACAACCAACACCCCTCCCTTGTCGCCAACGCTTAACTTCACCCCACTATTGATCGATAGCATCTCTGTTTTGTTCACCTTGTTCATTGCATCCTTCATCATGTCGTTCACACCAATAAACTGTTGGTGTATGCCCTAGAGGCTAATACATTTTCTGTATTTACATATATTTTATTATGCTATTTTATATATGAGGCATTTCATTTATTGTGTTCTTTTTTGATAAACATAATAAAGTCCTTAGAATAGTAAGTTTGATGCCATAGAACATCAAGTGGATGACTTGATCGTGAGATCCTTTTGGTTACAACACTATTCTTAAATGTCCCTAGTCAAGTATTATTGTTAATTAGGACAACAATAATACATTGAGACTAGTATGTGTAGAGACTGATGACCGCATCTCACGGGTCATGGATATGAGATATCAAGTCTTCACATTGGTACATATTAGAGTAATGATGTACTGGACTGACCCTCCATGAGAACGCTACGTGGATCGTTACATGAGTGTCATAAGCGATTCTCATAGTGATAATGGTGTTTGTGGTCCTTTGACCTGAAATCACTACGATTCCTACATGAGGAGTTGTGTGTTTTAATGCCATCAAACATCATCTGTAACAAGGTGATTATAAAGTTGGTTATTGGACATACCGCAAATCATGCAGAGGGATGTGAGTGACCTAGATGGAATTTGTCACTCCTACATAACAGGAGCGATATCTTCGGGCCCCCTTATTGAGTGAGACTGTGAAATGCATGACCATGCTCAAATGAGTCAATATGAGATATTGATCTCATTTATTGTTACAAAGTCTACTCGACTATCAGGAAACGAATGATTGGACTATACAAGGGTGATGCATTCCATGCCTTGTGTTCAATCTAGATATCTTGACAAAGGGACTAAACTACACGGAAACATTGATCACGGATAGGTTATGTTAAATCACTGACATTCTCATTACTTGGGTAGCAGTGATGTGTTGCTAGATACCGCTCACTGTTTGTAATATTAGAATGAGATTTTAATATTACTACCAACGTCATGAGAACCTGCAGGGTCGCACACTTAGAACAGACTAAATTGGAGCAATAAGGATCCAAGTTGGACTCGGATTCAATTGTGGGCCTAACTCATGACAGATGGGTTTTAGGGTTGCACAGCTTACCTTGCTACTACTCACACTCACTTAAGGCAGCCACTATTATAAATAGTATTGTTAAGGGGGCTGCTATAGATGTTACATGACAACCCTAGCCGCACCTAAGAAAGTGAGTGAGAGACAGTGAAAGGTTCTTCTCTTCTATTCGCAGCTAGCACCGCGAAACAGAGGCGTGACTCCTTTTGTAAGTCTGTTCGTGTGGATACCGCAGAAACATCGTCGCTATTACGGTGTTGGTGATTCACCTCGCTTGTGTTTATCACGCTTCAAGAGGTAATTTTTAAAAACTCGGATTATGGATTTTTCGCATGGATCCTGTGTGGGAATCCTATTATTCCGCTGCGAGATATTTTGATCCGCAATTCCCAACATAAACTACTTGCTTTAAGCCCTACACCTGTCACCTATGTTTCTTGTCATTCAAATAAAAATCATAAATTACCATTCTCTATTTCTAGCATTACTACTTCATCTCCTTTGGAGTTTGTTTTTGCAGATGTTCAGGAGCCCACTCCCTTACATTCCATACATGGGTTCCATTTCTATTTAATTTTTATTTATCAATTTTCAAGATATTTTTTACTTTATCCAATGCGCCATAAGTTTGACGTTTCTACAATATTTCCTCATTTCAAATCCCTTGTTGAACTTCAACTCAATCCTAAAATTAAAAATTAATAGTGATAATGGAGGTGAATTTATCAAACTTAGACCTTTTATAACAAGTGAATTAGCCATTTAACAACCCCTCCCTACACTCCTAAACGTAATGGTATTTCTAAGTGCAAGCATTATCATCTTATTACAATTACTAGGTGTCTCATGAACCATGCCTCCCTAGCCCATCACTTTTGGCTATATGCACTTCAAACAATAACTTATCTTGTGAGTAGCATCCCCACACTTGTACTCAAAATGAAAAGCCCCTTCTAAACATTTTTTATTCAACTCCAAAAATTTCCACATTTAAAACTTTTGGCTGCCTATGTTTCCTATGGCTCAAACCTTACACCCAAAATAAATTTCAACCACGATCTCAACCTTGTACATTTCTTGGCTTCTCTTCATCATATCATGCCTACATCTATCTCAACCATAAAACAAATAAAGTCTATGTCTGCCATCATGTCCGATTCATTGAGGATGTGTTTCCTTTTTAACTTTCCATAAATAACTCACCATTACTCCTCACTTAACACCTATTACATAGTCCACCAATATCTTCTATCTTTTCCAGAAATCATGTGAACAACTTGCTAGCATATCAATCCCATTATAGCTCCACACCACCTGCCTATATCAAGCCATCCACTGAAGCTATAATACTTCAAAAAAATTTCTTCACAAACCATGCATCAAATACCAATCTTCAGCATAATTCACACATATCCCACCCCACAAGCACCTTAACTTCAAATCCATGTGCCAATCCCAATTGTTTAGCCACTCATTCCATGCCAACTGAACACAAATTATACCTCTCCAATTCACCACTTGATGAATGAACTTGACCCTAATTCACAACCAACTTCACACCAAACACCTAGATCAACACCTTCGTTAATCAATTCAACGCAAATCTTGCTAGTCTAGCACTCATTAGCACTTAATATCTCTACCCAAAATTCTCCCGTAACATCTTCACCACTATGTCCGCTTTCTGCCCGCCTAAGGAATGAGAATGCAACACCTACTACAATGTCCTCTATGCCTCCATGCTCAAAGGCTCTTCCCTTGGGTATTGCTTCCACCTTTTTACCATCTCATCCCATGATTACAAGGTCTAAAAATGACATCTTCAAGGTCAAGACAACCTTTATTGCCTCCAAATACCCCTTTCTAAAGTCAGTGGAACCAATGTGTGTCTCAGAAGTAGAGCTGGCAAAACGAGTTCAACCTGTTGGGTTAACCTGTCAACCAGTCATTTTTTGATGGGTTGGATTCAAGGATTGAACCCATATTTTTTTTTCAACTTGCAAAACTCGTCTCGCTTAACCCGCGGGTTAAGCGGGGCGAGGTCTGGTTGGCCCTTCGAATTGACTCTTTTTTTTTAAGTGACAAGTGATACCATAAATCAAAAGCTCTTTGATGTTATATAATTTATGTTTGAATATTTAATTAGGCTATTTTAAAAATTATTTTTTAGATATGTGGTTTGTAATTTTTTACCATTATTCTTTATTATTTTTTTAAAATTTTGATAGTATTTTTTGGTTTTTTATACATATATATTTTTGGTTTTTAGTGGGTTGACCTGCCAACCCACCCAATTTTTCCTATTTTATCTTTTTATGCGGGTTAACCTGCTAACCCGCCAAACTATCATAAAATAGGGTGAGTTGGCTCTTCTAACTCATTTCTCAAAATGGGCCAACCCACCCCGCCTCGTATTTTGGCTGGTTGAGACGGGGCGAGGCAGGTCGGGGCGGGTTGGCCCATTTTGCCAGCTCTACTTAGAAGCTCTAAAGCATGAAGAATGGAGGAAGGCCATGTCTGAAGAGTTCAATGATTTAATGCAGAATAGCACATGGGATCTGGTACCTTGTCAACCACACTACAATGTGGTTGGTAACAAATGGATTTTTAGGCTGAAGCATAATCTTGATGGCAGTATTATGAGCTACAAAGTGTGCTTGGTCACTAAAGGCTTTCGCCAATGACGTGGTGTAGATTTCAATGACACTTTTAGTCCTGTCATCAAATCACAAACTATCAAGGTCATTTTGTGCATTGCTTTTTCTAAAAGTTGGTCAATCAATTTGATAGATGACAATAATGTGTTTCTTCATGGCACATTTCCTAAGGAAGTTCAAATGGTTCAACCACCAGGTTTCACTCACTCGAATCTCCCAAATCATATGTGCAAACTTAACAATGCACTGTATGGGTTCAAGTAAGTCCCTCATACTTGGTACTAGGCCCTACGACAGTTTCTCTTAGGATATGGTTTTATCAATGTTTTTAGAACCGGACTGGTCATTGAATCGAAAAAGAAAAGAAGGTCAAGATTTTAAGGTTCAACTGAGGTTAAATTGGGGTTTTTGTGTGTGTGTGTGTGTGTATATATATATACACTCTAAAGATATTATAACAATATAAAAGAAAATTATAATATACGTATGTTAATTATATAAATAATACAAAAGAAAAATATTAAAATGTATTACTAACATAATTAAATTCATTTATCACTTAAATAAATATTAAACCAAAAATATTATACTAATACTAGCATAATTTTCTAACATATATTAATCCTAGATCGAATATAAAAGGGTAAAAGGTGAAGATTCTCATTATAAATCGAAGTCTAACTCTTATTGTATTACATATTTCTATTTGTCTCACATTAGACAAATTAAGAGTTTTAAATGATGAGTTTTTGTTATAAATTGGGAACCAAATAATCAAATGCCTTGAAAAAGTTTTAAATGTTTTTTTTTTTGAAAAAATTGGATTTCTTCAATGGTTCAACCCTGTGAATCGTGATCAGCTAACTGGTGCAAACAGGTTGACTAGTTTAGGATTGGTTTTTGATTTTTTAACCAATTTTTGAAAATTAAGTTTTTGAGGGTTGATTGGATCGGTCAAAGAACCAATTCTTGATTTTTTCGGTCTGATCAATCGGTCTAGTTCAATGCAATTTTGAAAAATCATGGTTAAAAGTCAAATTAAGTGCATAAGTTATAAACTTTAGATTTGATTTATGAAAAATTCGTATTTTATACAAGAATTTTTCTTGATTTTAGTGTCAACATTCGCTCTTTCATATGACATGTGAACTCGCTAAAACCTATAATATACTCTAACTATTTTTTTTACTTTTTTTTTAAAATGTGCTTTGACTCTAAAATAAGTTTGTTTTTTTTTTCTTTGATTTTTTTAAAAAAATGGAAAAGAAAGCTAATTATAATCAAGTGAGTTTTGATCGTCAAAAATAAAAATTTCAGCATACATTCAATAAGAAAAATGTTTGTTTCATAGACTAATTTAAAACAAAAACTTCACAAAAATCAAAGTTTACGATGGATGTAATGGAAAACGTGTTAGAAAATAAAAAGAAAAAAAATCTGTAAGCTAATGAAAAAAAAGATTCTATATAAATATCATTACTTCTTCAATAATAGATTTTATCTGAAAATATAACCTTAATTAATAATCTAATAAGGTGGACATTGTGATCATAGTCACATCCACGTCAGATTTGAATGCAAATTTGTTCACAACTCTGAGCATGCAAGGATGTTCCATTTTAATCTTACTCATCACCAATTCTTAAGGCATCTTATAGGTTAAATGGTCTGTTTATAGCTTGGTCCGTTTAACTCATAGGTTAAATAGATTGTGACCCTCTAACCACGGGTCAGTCTACCATACTGCTAAGCTCTTTTTTGTTAGGATATATTACAGTTTACCCCTTCAAATTTTATCACTTATCACTTGACTACTCTTAACTTTTTTTTGTGTCACTAAAGCCCCCTTAAACTTTTAGTTCAAAGTGAAACTATTAACTTTTGAACTCTAACAATAGTTGAACACGTGACACACACGTGAGCTTCAAACACGCTTTCAGCTTTTTCTCCAATCCTCCATAAATGGAGAAACTTGAAAAGTTGTGTGCTCTAAGATCCAAATCTCCATTTCGTTCATGTGCTTATGAGACACAACACCCTAAACCTTCAAGCTCTTCACCCAAATACCTCATCTATTTCCTTGTTGTTCTTCTTGAATAAACTTGGTTTTTCATGAATGGAAATAAGGGTTTGGATAGGCCAAATCTGTGTTATTGGCTTGATTCTTGATTTCAATGATTAAGTTAGACTAATTTTAGTTTAATAAGGTTTAGATAGCCATTTATGGCTTAAGATAACCAGTTTTGATCCATTGATGAGGAGTTTAGGAAAAGAGATGAGTTAGTGTGATTTTTGATCCAATTACATGCTTAAGTGAAATAATGAGTTGTAAGACAATTGCAACAAGTTTAGAGGTTGTTTTTGGTGTTAGAAATCGTAAGGAAGTTGATCAAAGTTGATTTGAGGTGAGATTTGTTCTCGGATTTTGCAGAATCCATTATGGGTGATTAGGGCTTAGGCACTCAGTGTAGAGCGCCCAGGCGCCCATAGGTCAGAGAGTGATGCGTGCAATAGGGCATTGAGTACTCAGGCGCTCAGTGTAGAGCTCTTAGGTGAGCGTCACACAATAGAACAGAGCAATTCTCTGCCAGGAAAGCGCTCAGGCGCGCATAGAGCGCTCAGGAAGGAGGCGCTCAAGTGCCTGGGTACTAGAAACTTTTATTTTTATTTTTATGTTTTGGTTATCCTACTTGTTGGGATCTTTTTTATATGTCTAGTTAAGGGTGTTGAGGCACTAGTGAGGGTAATTCTTAGAGAAAAAGATCTTAGAGCATATAAGGGAAAGTAAGCAAAGATTGTGCATTCATTGGACATGGATTATCATAGACCAAGAGTTAGTTTCTTAAGCAACCAAAGTGTTGCATACATATCATAAGAGGGGTGATTAAAGAGTTAAGAAGCTAGATGCAAGTAAATAAGTTAGTTGGCATGAGTAGAGTGCCATAGTGCCTAATTGGCTAGAGTAAAATGCTTTAGTGTGTGAAGACTCTCTTAGAGAAGAAGTAGAGCTAGTAATGCCAGGATAGAAAGTCTACTAAGTCTAGTAGGAATTGGTTAAGTGTCGTAGTGCATGAAATGCTCTTACAGAGAAGTGGTAGAGTTAGTAGTGCAAGATGAGCTTAGTATAGAGTTATGTGGTGGTTATGTTAGATTTAGGACATAACTTAGCATTTTCACACACAAGCACCACTTTTCACATAGACTTTCTATTCCTATAGAAGAGATAGTGGAGGCATCCACTCAGTTTTTGGTGGTGATATCCACCCAATTTATGGTAGACTACTTGGTAGGATATAGGAGGTTACGTGTTGTGATAACAGACTCCCACCCTACTTAATAGGCTCTGGGAGGTTGCACATTATAATAGCAGATTCTCTCCCTACTTAGGGGAATAACCAAGTTTCACTACACTACACCCACACTATCACACACTTTTCTTTGAGCATACATCATCTCATCATTGCGTTATTTAATATTTATTCTGATTGGAATTTGTGTGCTTATTGTATTTGTGTTGCATTTCGCCTTCGGTGGCAGTTGTATGGACAATTGTTTTGCTTGATGATTTCAAATGATTGTATGTACAGTTATTTGATATCATTGCTTGTTTTAGTTAGAGTTATGTTCTAGATTACATTTTGAATATTGCATAGAGTAAGGTATATATTCTTATGTAATAGTTGGATTTATTCATTGCGAATGTTTAAACTGTTGGTTTTGGTTACTTATACTGAGAAATGTGATTTCTCACCCTGTTGTTGCTATGTAAATCTAGGTGGAAGCTCTCCAAAGGCAAGAAGAAAAGTATAAAGACTAGAATAGTATTTTTGTACTTAATAGTTTTAAAGCTAGTATTTATTTACACTGCTTTTAGTTTAGGTATAAAGTTTATGTATATAATGAGCCCTTTTGAGGCAAGATGTATGTATATAACTTTTAGTTTCCACAAGGCTCTCCATTATTATTTGTTTAAATGATATGGACTAGTATGATGTTTAAGTTAAAAGTAGCATAACTAATACTGTTTATCCAGGTATATGCATGGTATACTAGGTTATCAGTATTAGGGTGTTACACCTAGACTGACCTACTCCTTGATTTGGAAAATATAATGGCTGTTGGTAACCTTGATTAGGTTGATGGAACTGAGTCTGACACTCCATAGGTTGACGACCTAAGTTACCTGAAAAGTTATTTTACTTCCAAGAAAAATTAAGGTGATTTCACTAATTAGGATTATAAGTATTTGAAGAATTGTTAGCAAAAGATCTCCCTATTGCGTTTCCCTGCTCAACCAAACAATCATTGTTAGGTGCAAAAAAAGAACACATAGAAAAAGCATGCATATTATTCTCACAAAATGCACAATTTTCTTGTTTGACATTGTTAACTTGACCAACTCCTTTATTGAGTGATAAGGACTTAACTTCACGTGCAATAACATTTAGTCTAACTTTGATATTTGTATCCTCACTAACCTAATATAAACCTCCCTTCTTAGGTTGGGTTGATCTATCCCCATGATTAGTAAAGTCTCACTGTTGAGAATTTTCAGACAAATCCTTCAAAAACTGATAATCATCTTGTGCATTCAAATTCAAAAATGTGCCACTATTCATAGACTTAACCAAGCCCCTATTAGATTGTGTCAACCCATTATAAAAATATTGCACAAGGCATCATTTTTCAAAATCATAGTGAGGGCACCTCACAAGCAAATCTTTAAACCTCTCAAAACTTTCAAAGAATTTTTCATGATTTTTTTAACAAAAATCTGAAATTTCCTTTCTCAAAGAATTTTGTTTTGGACATAGGAAAAAATTTAGATAAAAACTTTTGACTCAACATTTCCCATGACGTAATAGAGTTAGAAGATAAAGAGTTCAGCCATGTTTTTATTTTATCTTTCACTTAAAAAGGAAATAGACACAAACGTACAGATTTTGCAGAAAAATTTTGAAATTTAAATGTTTCACAAATTTCTACAAAATTCTTGATATGCAAATATAGGTCTTCCCTATCTAAGCCACGAAAAATTGGAAGCAGATTAATAACTTGAGGTTTAATCTCAAAATGAATAGCAGTAATAGCAGACAAAACAATGCATGAGGGTGGATTCACATATATTGGATAAAATAATTCCCTAAGTGGTCTAACATCATCTCCTTGCATAGCCACATCCATCTATGTTATGGGTTCTATATCAACTCTCACTAATCTATGTGTATGATCACGAATTCAAGCTGTCATGCAACGCTCAAACAACAAAAAATAAAATTAAAGAAAATAGAGTAATTAAATAAAAAATAAAAATAAGATAAGACAAATAAGAAAAATAAAAAATTTAAAATTTTAAAAAAATCAACTAGTAGAAGAAAAAAATTTAACAAATACTTAACTTTTAACTAACTAAATCCCTGACAATGGCGCCAAAAATTTGTTGTGACTTTTTATCAAGTCTTAAAATACTCACAAGTGCACGAGCGTACCGAAGTACAGTTGAACAAGTACGAGGTCGATTCTACAAAAACATAGAGTTAATTTTAAGTATTGAAAAATTCTTTCTAATCTAGTCGCACAAATTGATGAGCCAAAGATGCAAAAATTAAATTAATTAAATAACTAAAACAAAAAGCAAATTAAAAGAAATCAAGTAAATAAATTTGGTTTCAACTAATTGTAAAAGGACTAAGGGTCAGTATCTATCAAGATTAATTTTAACATTAACTATATCAAGTTATTATATCCAAATAACTTTTTTCATAAACATTTAGCGGCAAAACATGTGCTCACGAAAAATCTATTAATGAAACACTAAAAATAATAATCAATTGTATGATAAAATTTTTTTAATTAATAATAAATTATCAAATTATCAAATATATCCCTAAAAAAATTACAATTATTATTTAACAATTATCACTAACACTCAGATAATATAAATAAATTACAAAATATAAAAAAATGACTGAATTAATCTAAAAATTTATTCATATAATCTAATAAAAAAATAAAATTAATAAGTATTAAATCTTAAAATTAAATAAAAATAATTCAACATAATAATATCAAAATAATCAAAATTTCATTACCTTCTTGATATAAAGAATTTAACAGAATATAATAAAATTAAACCATGATAAAACCATCTCACTAAAATATTACATTGATATTGCTCATCAATTTCTTCTCTTTGCTGCGTCTTTCCAATCTGTCCCATGCCGCTAATTTTCTCTCCCGCAGCACTGTCCGTGCGGCGCTACTGTTGTGTGTTGCTGCATCCCTGTTCTCCTTATTTATAAAGCTTCTTCACCGCCTCAGCATATTACACAATGCACCACTTTCACTTGCTTTTTCATTGGTTGTGGGCCCAAGTTAAAGTCTCACTTTTGAAGCCTATTGATTCAATTGGGCTTTGTTTTGCTTTTAGCGAATTAAACTCGTTACTTGCTTCTGCTACGATCGCGAGCCATCTTAAAATCAAATAAAATAGAAACAAGCAATTGGAGCTCACATACTAATTCTTCACCTAGAATTTTTAACAGGAGTCAAATCTATTTCTTCTTCAAATTTCTTGAACCGTGAGACATCCTTGAATGAATAATGGTGTCATTTCTATAATTAATACATAATTTAATAATTAATTTATCTTAAAAAACAATAATATTGTTACAAAATTAATAAAATTAAATATATTGAAATATAATAATACTTATATTTTTTTATAAAAAATATATATATAAATTAGACTATTATTAGTTAAAAGTGATACAAAAATGATAGTATAGTATTACGTCTAAAAATCGTTCTACCAAAGTGTTCATTGATATTTAATTATCGGAGATCGCTTCACTTTGTGGGATCCACTTCTATGAGTCTTATCCCATCCAGATTGATCACTTTTTTAGAAAATAATTAGAAGATTTGACATGTTTCAACATAAACTTAGACATGGAGACAATATCATTAAAAATTAATTTTGATGGATTGTTAATATAAAATCTTTTATTTTATTATTGGGTTCTAGAACTCTTGCTAACAAGGGCCAAATAAGATAATGACATATGGATTAAGTAATATCGAAGTAGATTTTTATAAAATACAACTGCAAATAAATACTATCTAAAAATAAAATTATAGAATGGTCCCAATTATTTTGTTTTTCACATCAGGAGGTTAGATACCAAAAGAACCAGTAAAAAAAAGAAAAAAACGAAAGCACTTGTTGAAACACGAACGATCTCATTCAAGATAAGAAAAAAAAAAAATCCCACCATGGATGACCTCACCACTGACAACCAGAAAGCACATGTTGAAATAAGAAACAATAAGCGACAGCTCTATCACACAATCAAGTAATTTCATATGGTAAATTTGATTAAAAACTTAAGAACCATTTTGAAATTCCATTTCTTACCAAATTTTTGAGATCGAAGCATCAGTAAAATTACACTCAAAACA
The DNA here is from genome assembly GCA_029884595.1 of Ormosia semicastrata. Taxonomy (NCBI): domain Eukaryota; kingdom Viridiplantae; phylum Streptophyta; class Magnoliopsida; order Fabales; family Fabaceae; genus Ormosia; species Ormosia semicastrata. Next base: position 15,814,444 of record JAQQTO010000042.1, on the reverse strand, counting down.
ATAACTCAAATCTGTAACGATGCTGCTGCTTTGCCTTGTCAAATGCGGAGAAGCCCAGCATTTGCAATTTGCCAGACTATCTTCATGCTCTATTCCTAATGGCGAGCTACTTTCGTCAATGACTAAACATGAAATAAGAAAAAATTAGCGTGTTGGACTAGTGGTGGAATCGTTGGAAGAATGGCAGTCCTTCATAAGAGCTTGAGTTCGATTTAACCCCCCAAAAAACATGAAAAAAGCTACGTACCAAAGTTGCATAGAGACTTAGATTGATGAGATGTAAATTATATCAAAAAGATTATTTTGTAAATTAATTATTGAAAGAAAGACACTTTACATGTCATCACCATTGTTTCACGTTGTTGTTTTTAATGGATCCACGTATGCATGGGTTTTGGACCCTAAACTTATACTTAGGTTCCATAGAATTTTCTTATTATTTAATTTTGTATTAATGTATTCTTTATTTAATGAGCTTATTATTTTATATAGTTATTAATATAGTTAGATTCATCCAATGATGTGTCAACATAAAATTAGATGATAATATAAAAAATTTATACTAATAACGTATCAAAATTAAACTCTCATTATGTTTAAGTTTTAAAAACTTGAGCAAGTGAGATTTTAACTACAATCCTCTTAACCAATTCTCTTTATTAAATAGAAAAAATATTGAATGATTTTTATGTTTATAAGATATTAAATATATTTATTTTTTTATTTAATATTTTTTAAAGAAAATCTTCTAAATATAACAAAACTCATCTTGTAAAAAAAAATATATTTTTTATTAAAAAATTGAGGTTCTTCAAACTCTTTTTTCTACTTATGTGATAATTATTTGCCTTATGCCTATAATCAATAAATGCGGATAACAACTTTACAACTTTAGATGCAAAATATATTAAAGAATTGGTAGATCATACGATACATGCTATAATTTCAATTTTATCTTTCATTTATCTATTTCTCAAGTCCACAAACTTTTTATATAATATAAAGACAATTATATACAAAATATTATTTATGGATATTAACTGCCCTTATTCCACCTATGGATTATTTAAAGACGTAATATCTTTTTTATACTAATCTTTTATTTAGGAGAATTAATTTTCTTAAATGCATTAGGCTTATGCGGACGGTGCACTTTTTTCTTTTTTGACGCTTTTGTTACAAGCAATTACTTTTGCAATTCTATATCAAGGTAGACAAAGTCTTCCTTAAAACGGTGATTCTGAAATTCACTTAAAAATACAGTTTATTTCTGTTGCGACTAATTATTATTAGATTACAAAATGGTACACCTTTTTATTTTTACAGAAAAAGGTGCACCTTTAACATCACTAATGAAAATATTTAGTCTCAGTGCATGTAGAAGTTAACTTAAAATTAATTTTATCATACACTAGAGAAAACCTTTTACCAAATATTTGCACTTATATTATTTGGTTTGATGTGTTTAGATTAGTTGTAAAAAAGAGATTATTTTAATAATCGATTATATATATAATCAATTCTTTTTGTAATCGATTATAATAAAATTAATTTTATATTTGTATATGTTAACTAAAAATGATTTTAAGATAATATATTTTATTTAGATTATCTAAAAAAATTGCTTTTATGTAGTAAAATGGCCAAACTATCGTTGCTTCAAAAGAATCAGATAGCTTTTAATCAATAATGCTGAAGATATTTGGATAAATTTGATTAAAGTGATAAAAATACTTTTAGGATGGTAAAAAACTTTTTCTTCATAAATTTCAGCATATTTGGGAAAAATTAAAATTTTCCCAAAACAATATTTATTTTCATAAAAGCTATTTTCAACATATTATGAGATGTTTGGGAAAGATAGATAAAATTGATTATAATCTATATCTTATTTTGTTTACACTAGAAAAAGCTTTTTTTAAAAAGAATGTTTTGTTCAACTTAAATTATGAGAAATAATCACTTATTTTTCAACAGCTCTGTTCAGTAGTAGATATTCAGTTGTACCTAGAGAGGCAAAGTGTGTACAGCAATAGCAAAGTGTGTTGAAATGACGGGGGGGGTGGTATCTGCAAAGAGATTCCAACACTTAAGTCAAGCTGTACATAAGTAGGGTTTTTCTCAAGCAATAAGTTACCTGTAGAAGGTCTTTGAGCCTGATATTTATAGAGGTTAGATTGGGAGATACGTTCCCATAATAGTTACAGATGATCCCTATAAGATTGGAACATTAGTACTGCAATTATGAGCAGTTTGAGACGATTATATGCGCTATAATTTTGTAAAATCGTTATTGGCAGTTACGAATATTTTAGGATTTATCTTCTGCACAAATCTTGTGATCTTAATGTACTTGCCCAATGCCATAATTCGATAGACACGTTGCCGAGGTCTTGACATTGTGTCTCCAGTGCTCAGTTGGGATGTCCATGGCAAATTCTGGTGGTACACGTGCTGGGTTGGTCCACTAATCGTGGTCTAAGTCACATTCTAGAATAATTGTCCCCAGCTTAGCACTTAGATGAGATAATTAAGTGTCAAGGTATCCAAGTGTGATAGGAGTACACAACACATAGTGGATAAAGGGATCCAAGTTAAAGTTAACGCTGGATCTCGTAATGCTTTCCAAAAGGCCGAGATCCATAATGCACCATAACATGCCCTCGAGGTTGATGAGTAAGGCTGGGATTCGAGTTGGATCACTCTACTCATGTGGTCAATTCCTTTATCCGAGATCTATCATAGTTGCTCCTGTGTGTAGTTCATGGGGTCGGTCTTGTTTTTTATTACAGCTTTTACTCTGCAGTTTGTAGCAGTCTGAGCTTGCTTTGGAATCATCGCTTTGACCATTGGGAATTAAAAATCCCTTTTAAAAAGGGTAGTAGTTTCAAGCTGTTTCCTAGCTGCTCACTACTCTCGTGGGCAATCACAAAGAGGAAGCATTAAAAAAAAGCCTCAAATGTGCAGTCAGTTTGCCTTCTTAGGGACCAATCACAACGCTTCATTCCTTCTATAAATAGGGAATGTTCGCACTGAAGCTGACATTCCTTTTGTTCTATGGTTGGGTTTGAGAGTGATCTTTCTCCAAAGGATGACCTCTCTCCTATTTCTTGCAAACATGTGGAGGGTCTTGCCCCATTCTGAAACCATTTTCCTATTCTTCCCAAAATTCCTAAAGGTGATCCTTTTTTTCTATGGGTTTTCCCGATGGAGGCTTTTCTTTCTTGACATAACGGCTTGGTAAGGACCAAGTAACCGCCCTACATGACTGGGTCAACATGCATCTAGGTAGTAGAAGCCTTTCTCTCCTGACGTACCCAGGAGCGTGTATTCTTCCTACACTTACTGGGAGGGTTCGTCATTTCTATCATAATTCTTGTGAGGCATGGAGATACTCTGCACTTCATCCTCCTCCTTTCCCGACTGTTTTGGAGGCACTTGGTTACTTCGAAGCGTAGTTGAATATGCAGGAGGGTGGAACAATCTCTTGGAGCAACTTGGGGTGAAACATTCTCATGTTGGCTAACTAGGGGAAAGATGGGTGAGGCACAATGCGATAGGCCCAGAGGACATGGTCTAGTTATCCAGGCTAGTTTCCCTTAGTTTCGTCCAACTTCTTTTTAATTCCTCGAACAATGGCCCGATTGGCAGCTTCAGCTTATCTGTTTGTCTTGGGATTCTCAACGAAACTGTAATAATGCTTGATTTTTAACCCAGCAAACAACTCTTCAAAATCTTTATCCTTGAACTAGGTCCCGTTGTTCGTCACAATGGACTCCGGGATCCCAAACTTGGTGATGATGTGATGCCAAGTGAACTTTTGGATCCTACTAGAGGTGATCATTATTATAGGCTCCGCTTCGATCCATTTGGTAAAATAATGCACGGCCACCACCAAGTATTTTAGTTATCCAAGTGCTTGAGGGAACAGACCCAGGATATCCATACCCCATCCGTAGAATGACCAGGGTATAGACATTGTGGATAGTTCTTCTAGGGGAGCCTAGTAATGGTCTGAGTGGCGTTGACATTTATCACAAACCCGGACATGTGCAAATGAGTCAACTTCCATTGTTGGCCAATAGTATCTGACCCTGAGTGCTTTTAGACCTAAGGCTTTGCCCCCTACGTGGTGTCCATAACTCCCCTCGTAGACCTCGGCTAGCACATATTCTGCTTCTTTTGGCGTGAGGCATTTAAGGAGAGGAGAGGAGAAACTACGTCGATATAACTGTCCATCATAAATGGTGTACCTGACTGCGATTTTGATAAGTTTGGAGGCTTCCTTGGGGTCATCGGACCTGGTTTTGGACTGTAGGAATTCCATGATTAAGGTGATCCAAGTATGCTTTTATCCTTCTGCTTGGAAAATGGCTGCATCCATGATGGAGGGTTGAGAGAGGGTCTCTTAGATCATGGACTAGTTATTTCCCGGGATCTTTGTGTTGGTCAGTTTGGATAGGAGATCCGCCCTATAATTCTACTCCCTAAGGATGTGTTCTATCTTGGAATCTTGGAAATTCTTAAGGAGTTCTTAGACTTTGGCCAAATATCTCTGAAAGTGGGGTTCCTTGGCTTGATAATCACCCCAAATTTGGGAAGTTAAAAGTTGGGAGTCACTGCAAAGTGTGACTTTAGTCGCTCCCATGTCCTTGGCCATTGCCAGTTCAGTAATACATGTTTCGTACTTAGCCTGATTGTTCGAGGTTGGGAACTCAAATTTTAGGGAGTTTTCCACTGTTAACCTTTCAAAATTTTCTAAAATCACCCCAACACCACTTCCCTTGGCGTTCAAGGATCCATCAATGAATATGGTCCAAGAAATTCTTTCGGGGTCGCCGAGATCCGATGTGAGTTCTACTAGAATGTCAGAGAGTGCCTGAGCCTTTATTGCTAGCTGAGGCTCATACGTGATTTCGAATTCAGAAGCTCGATGGACCAGGCAATCATTCTTCCTGCTAAGTCTAGTTTGTGTAGTACTTGGTGAATAGGCTAGTCCGTCCTCACTACCACGGGATGACACTGAAAGTACTATCTGAGTCTTCTGGCTATGGTGATAAGTGTTAAGGCCACCTTTTCAATCTTCTGGTAGTGGAGTTCTGGGCCTTGCAACACCTTACTCACAAAGTAGACCGGTTTCTGTCCCTTCACCGTCTCCCTGATCAAAACCAAACTTATAGCCTCTTCATGGAATGAAATGTACAAGTACACTATCTCACCAAGTTCCGGCCTTATCAGTATGGGGGGAAAGGACAGGAGTTTCTTCAAAGAGGAAAAGGCATCCTTACACTCTTGGATCCGCTCAAAATCCTTTCCCTTTTTGAGCAGTTTGAATAAAGGAAGGGTTTTGTGAGTAGTTCTAGCGAGGAAATGTGTGATGGCTGCAATCTAGTCAGTCAGCTACTATACTTCCTTGATACTTTGTGGGCTATGCATGTTGAGCACGACTTGACATTTATCTGGATTTGCCTTAATCCCACATTGAGTCAGCATGAAGCCCAAGAATTTGCCTGTTTGGACCCCGAAAGCGTAATTTTTTGGGTTGAGCCCCATGTCATGCTTCCAGAGTTGTGCAAATACCTCTTCGAGGTCCACAATGTGTGATCCGTCCTGCAGGGTCTTCACTATCATGTCATCAGTGTAGACCTCCAACATCTTTCCCACTTGGTCTTCGAAGACCTTGTTCATCATTCTTTAGTAGGTGGCTCCTACATTTTTCAAACCAAAGGGCATAATAAACCTATAGCAGTAGCTCACCTTGTAGTGATGAAGGCGGTCTTCTCTTTATCCCCGGGATATATTGGGATCTGATTATACCTGGAGTACGTGTCTGTGAAAGACAACAAACGAAATCCAGTGGAGCTATCAACCATTTTGTCTTCATTGGGAAGTAGGTATGGATCTTTAGGGAAGGCCTTGTTCAAGTTCGTGTAGTCCATGCACATTCCCCACTTCCCGTTTGACTTCTTCACCATGACCACGTTAGACAGTCATGTGGTGTAAGATATTTTCCTGATGAAGCTGGCGTTAAGCAGCTCCTTAACTTGCTCTTCGATAACCTGTTGTCTTTCTGGGCTAATTTTCCTTTTCTTCTGGGAAACCAGCCTTGCATTCTCCTTAATAGATAGTCAATGGCAGAGGTCAAGCCTAGGGATGTTGGAGGACGTTCAGGTGAAGAAATCTTTATTTTTATGCAAGAACTCAATCAACTAGTGCCTCTCTCCTTCCTCCAAATTTGCTCCAATCTTAGTGACCTGATCTGGCTTGACACCAAGTTGAAGCGATTGTAGTTTGCCCTTCTGTTGGGGTCTGGTACCCCTGATTTCTTCTCGTACATCTAACTTGGTCATAAGAATATTGACCTGGTTTAGAGCCAGGCTAGATGTACTAGTTTTCACTTTCTTGGGGACTCTACAAATCTTGAGACTCTCATTATAACATTTCTGCACCACAATCTGGTCGCCCTTGACCATGACGACCTCGTCATTCTTGCTGAGAAATTTCATGGCCAAGTGGGTAGTAGACACTATGGCACCAAGGGCATTCAAGGTAGGACGACCCACGATGATGTTATACGTTGAGGGGTAGTCCATGACCAAAAATTTGACATTGACAGTCCTAAAGAGTTTAGTGCTCCCTAGGGTTAGATGAGTCTCAAAGTATCATGCCAGAGTGATCTTTTCACTAGTGAACTCGATAAGTTTACCATCGTAGGGAGTCAGCTCTGAGCGTGGAACTTCCAACTTTTGGTACAGGTCCATGAACATAATGTCTGATGAACTCGCTTGGTCAACAAAGATGTGTCAGACCTTAGCATTAGAGATTATTCCTGAGATAACTAACGAGTCATCGTCATCTGGCATGGTTCTTCTATAGTCCTCATCTAAAAAGGTAATGAGGAGCATCTTCCTATCTTCGGCCTGTGACTCGGGTGCAGAGTGGGAGACGTTCAAGACTGCTATCCTGAGGGCTTTTTTCCAGGCATCGTTGGACGGACCACAACTAGTGAATCCACCGGTAATAATGTTGATGGTTCAGTTCAATTGGGCATGGCGGTTGTCGTTGTCATCAGATGGAGCGTCTAGGTTCTGATCCTACCGATTATCAGTATCTTAGCGAGGTGGACTCCAGAATCTTCTCTTAGAACTTTGGGTCCTCCTTTAGAGTGGAGATGGACTTTGCTGAGGGCTGCATGTCCTTTCTCTCCAACCCCTGTGGTGCCCATTTCTTTAGACATGACTGATGTACTGATCCAGCCATCTTGCCTTAATTAGAGACTTAATAGCATCATAAAGTTGGAAACAGTATTCTATTTCATGGCCGTAGCTCTTGTGCCATGAATAATGCTTTGTGTGATCCTTTTATGCATGCTTCTTCAATGGAGGCAGCCTCTTTATATCCCAGAACTCAGTTTGAAGCACTTCCCTCAGAATCATTTCATGTGGAGTTTTTAGTGGAGTGTAATTTGAGTACTTGGGCCGGGGCGGATCATTTTTGGAAGAGTTCCAAGGATAGGATGAATTCTTGTTGCCTTTCTAGTGAGAAGACTCACCCTTTTCCAAACTCCTCTTAGCCTTAGTAGCCTCTTCCAAGTTAATATATTTTTGGAACCATACTCGAAATTCTTCATATTCTCTGGCTTTTTTTTTTGCAAAAGATTGGAAAAACTGAGAGTGACTCCGGAGGCTGCTCTTGATGTAATGGAGAGCAATTTTTTCATCGAGGTTCTCCACATTAATGCAAGCCGTATTGAATATCTTAAGGTATTCACGAAGGGCCTTGTCACGCCCTTGGCGAATCTCTGAAAGAGACTCCATAGACTTAGGTTGCTCCTTGCTAGTAGTGTAGTGTAGCAAGAAACGCTGTCTGAGGTCTAGTCAGTTGGTGACAGATCCCTATGATAGGGTTATGAACCATATGAGAGCGCCTTTCTTCAAGGAAAGGGGAAAGGCACGACATAGTAACTGAGAGGATCCCCCATGAATGCATATAGATTGAACGTAGGCATCTATGTATTCCTGAAGGTTTGTAGTCCCGTCATAGAGCTCTACATTCACTGGGAACTTAAAGTTTCTTGGGACTTTGTGCTCCATGAGTTGGGCAGAGAAGGGTTGCTCCTAATCATCGAGGTCTGTGTTGTTATTAACAATATTGGACATTTCATCATCAACGTGTGGTATTCCACTCTGATCGTTACCCACGCTCTGCCTTCCGTCATCATGGTAATGTCCAGACTGGGCCTCATGCATGGATCGCTCTGTATTTTCCAATCTTTGATGCTGCTCTTCAAGTATCATTGTTTACCATTGCACTAAGTCCAGAAGATGATTTTTGGACATATCAGGTTAGATGGTGCCCTCTGGATGCAGTCTTCTGCATCATCATTCCTAGGTCCCAGACACTAGTGCACTGGGATTCTGGGCCCTTGAACGTCAGAATTAGCTCCATGCATGAAGGGACCTAGTTTATCCTTTGTAGAAACCTTGCATGATGTGTGTGGTCTTTCATTAGAAAGTGAAGTTTCATGCTCATCGTGTAGATGTTTAGCGTTGGGTGCCTGGTTCCTCGTGGTTGAGGTTTCAACAACTGGTGGTGGAGAAGGGTTGGGAGGATGATGTGTCGCTGGTCCTCGCTTTCGGCCGGCAGAGGTTTGCGCAACCTTTTCCCTCCTTGAGTTTTGTCTCATATTCACTATGGTTGAGTGGGAATAAAAGTTTATAGTTCCCACAAATGGTGCCAATATTCAGTAGTAGATATTGAGCTGTACCTGGAGAGACACGTTCTGATGGTTTCCTCCTTGCGCAGTAGTAGCAAAGTGTGTTGAAACAGGGGGTGGTTGGTACCTGCAAAGGGACTCCAACGCTCAAATTAGGCTATGCATAAATAGGGTTATGATGTAAGCAATAAGTTACCTGTAGAAGGTGTTTGAGTTTGATATTTATAGATATTGGATTGGGAGATACGCTCCCATAATAGTTGCAGAGGATCCCTATAAGATCGGAACATTAATATTACAATTATAAGCAGTTTGAGGCAGTTATAGGTGCTATAATTTTGTAAGATCATGATTGACAGTTACGTATATTTTGAGATTTATCATCCGTGCAAATCTTGTGATCTTAATGTACTTGCCCAATGCCGCAATCCAATAGACGTGGTACCGAGGTCTTGACAACGTGTCTCCAATGGTCAGTTGGGATGTCCATGGCGGATTCCGATGGTACATATGCCAGGTTGGTCCACTAACCGTGGTCCAAGTCACAGTCCAAAACAAGCTCTCTGAGAAAGCTTTTGATTATAAGTTGTTTTTAACACAATAAGTTAATCCAAGCACAAGCATTTTGATTATAATTAGAATTTGACATCTTTACCAATATTTTACTATATAAAGGCAAGTTTTTTATGTCATCCAAACAAAATATATTATCTTAAAATCGTTTTTCAGTTAATATATCCAAACACAAAATTGATTTTACATAATTGATTATAAAAAAAATTGATTATACATATAATCAATTATTGAAATAATTTTTTCCACAGCTAATCCAAATACACACCCAAGCAATTTTAACATTATTGATTATAACCTATCTGATTATTTTGAAGCAATGACAGTTTACCCATTTTACTATATAAAATCAAATTTTTTAGACAATCCAAACGAAACAAATAATCTTAAAATCACTTTTTAACTAACATATCTAAATATAAAACTGATTTTCTTATAATTGATTTTAAAGAAAATTGATTATGCATATAATTGATTATTGAAATAATATTTTTTTCACAATTAATCCAATTTTTATTATCCTAAAACAGCTTTTATCCAAGAAAAAAAAACTATTTTAGAAATAATTAATCATTTCCAAACACATTCATAAATTTATATGAAACTAAAAACTACTCCTTTATACCCAAGACATTCTTTAAAGTATTTATGATTATTGATACTATGATTTGAAAAAATTAATAATTTAGTTTTGATCTACTATTAATTTAAAGTTGTTTTATACTCTAATTTAATCATTTACTATAACATAATTGAAAGAGTTTGACATTTCAAAAGTTCATATCATACTCAATCTCTTTTAGTGATGTGTGCGCCTGATGATACCAAAAGAACTCAACATCGACTGTGGATAAAATTCAAACCCAAAAATGATGGGCACAAATATATATTTAGTTTGATATATTATTAATTTAGTGATTTTGGTTTGATATTTAACATTTTAGTTAGTTTAATTTTGTTTTACATCTTTGTTATAGTGTTAGTTTTCTTCAAATTTTAACTTTTTTAAAATACTAAATATCTATATATACATACTTATATATATGTGTAAGTGTGTGGAGAAAGATAATTTGAATGAGAAAAGCCATGTGTCTATATGAGGTTCACTCTTAGGCAAGAAAAATATATATTTTATTCAAATTGAGAAAATAATACGGCAAAAAAATAATAAAATTAAGAAATTAATGTCTTAATTAATAAATATTGATTCTAATGGATAAAAATATTGATATGATCATATGAGATATAGAAAACATTTAAATTAATCAATATTTATACAAAATTGATATTGATTGATTGAAATTTTAAAATTATAAAATTAATTTAAGATATATTGTTGTATTATTTCCCAATTAAATGAATGTTACAATATTTTCCAATTATATGAGAAATTGGCTAGAATTTAAAATTAAAAATATTGATACTATAATCGTAAAAATATTGACACTAGACTGATACTAATTGATTGGAAAGTGAACTTGGAAAAGATTGATATTAATTGATTGAGAAATCAATTTAGTATTCAATTAAGATTAGGATGCCCATTTGCTTGAGTTATAAATTGTCTAAAGCAAAATCATATATATATATATATATGCTTAGCACCTTCTTGAAAAATATCTTCTAATATTTTAACATTGAGTTCTAAAGCTTGCTTAGTCATATGATCTTCTAAAGGCATAGTATAATTAGGATAACAGTTAAAAAATACGGGTCCATCATGAAGGTTGGATTCTAAGACTACAGTTATTTGATCTTGTAATTTCTTAAGTCTTTTATCTCTTAAAAGAATTAAAACAGGATTATCTATTCCTAATCGATGTTGTCCTTTGGCTGCTACTTGTATCAATCCTATATGTATAAACTTATAATTTTCTTTTAAATGTTGATCAATTAAGTCGGTGCTTAATAAGCTTAAAGATTCACAGGTTTTTTCTAAAACATGAGTAGCTTCAAACATATGTATTTGATCCTTAGGTTTAAAAATAGATGTACTTGTCTTATATATTTCGAATTCATTATAAAGTATCTTATGAAGATCAAAACTTTAAAGCCTTAAGATAATCACCTAAGCATGAAACAATAATTATGGAAGCTAATCTTCAAAAATTGTCAATATTAACCCCAAAAAGGTTAACTCATGACGAAATAATGAATAGAATTCCAAAAGATTGGGTATTTCTAGAAGTAATTCCCCCTCAGCCTATAAGAAATACTAGGATTAAATCAATCATTCAAGATGGTTCTAGTATAAGAATTGGAATGTTAAGATCACCCTCTCCTATCATAAGTATGCCTCCGTCTAGAAATTCAATAGACGGATCTTCTATAAAATTATCTGGTGTTAATTTTAATCCTAATATACCTCAACCTCTTTATGAACAAAGCAATAGATCTGAATCTCCAGAATATTCTCCAACCCAATCTCAAGTAATTAATATGATAAACAAAGAAGCCTTATTTGTGATTGATAAGCCTTGGATAAGACAAGATTTTGAAGCATCTTATAATTTCTCTAAAAGACAATGGTATTTTAATACTTTTACAAAAGAACAAACTAATAACTATAGAGAAATCTTTTATGAATTTTTACAAAGTAATCAAATTAATTTACTATTTTTCGACTGGTTTGAACATTACTGTTCTCAGAACAATATTAATAATCCTTTTCTCCCATCGTTAAGCATTAATACTAATACCACCATTCATACAGTCTGGAAGACTACTACTCAGCCCATTATCTCTGAGTTTCCCCCTTTAGAATCCATCAAGGTGCAAACGAAGGAAGGAATAGAAGTAGATGCTACCCCATTTAAAGCAATACCTGCTAAGAATTTAGCTATTCCCGTTGAAAAGAATGATTTAAATAAAATTCATCAACAACTAAATTATTCAAATCAAACTCTTCATAATATAACAAAATCTTTAGAGAGAATTGATACTCACGTTAATAAAGATTATTCGTCACTAAAAAGCACTGCTTTAGACCCTAATAGACCCATTTATAAAATAATGAATGTTCCTGAAGAAGGTTTAAAAAATATAAAATTATCTAAGTCAGAAAACTCTTTAGAAGATATAAGAAAGAAATTAGAATTATTAACATCCCCTTCATCATCTTCATCAAAACCAAAAATTTTAACCTTAGAGAAAATTGAAGAACTTGAGCAAGAATTATTAAATTTAAGAATAAATGATTCAAAAATTAATAAGCTAAAATCCCCAATGCCAGTTTCTACTACTAGAAACTATTATTCTAGACCTACTTATCCTGATGTCCAATTTGAAGAACGAGCCTTTCAAGACTCAGTGTCCTTTTCAGGAGAAGCCCTTAATGAATGGAATATTGATGGGCTAGGTGAACAGCAAATATTAGATACTATTCAACAAATGACAATGGCCGCAACGGCCCATAAGGAAAAAATAATTCAGATAAAACTACTGCTTCATTAATAGTACTGGGCTTTACAGGCCAACTTAAAGGATGGTGGGACAACTGTCTCTCCCAAACAGAAAAAGATTTAATAATAAGTGCAGTAAAAATCGAATCTGATGGTAGTCAAAAGGAAGATGCTGTAACTACTCTTTTATATACAATAACTAAGCATTTTATAGGTGAACCCTTAAAATTTCAGGAAAGAATAGCTAATCAAATTGTTAATTTATATTGTCCAAGTATGTCTGATTATAGATGGTATAAGGATATGTTTTTAAGTAAATTATATTTAAGAAGTGATGCATCTGCCGACTATTGGAAAGAAAGATTTATAGCCGGTCTTCCAAAATTATTTGCTGAAAAAGTTAAAGTAATGATTCAAAATCAAAATTCAGGACAAATCCCATATAATCTCCTTACTTTTGGTCAAATTTCTAATTATGTAATAGAAACAGGACTTCAGGTATGTTTAGATTTAAAACTTCAACATAAGCTTAAAACTGAAACAAAAAATTGTAGAAAAGAATTAGGCTCTTTCTGTTCTCAATGGGGCATAGAAGGAATTAAAGCCCCTAGTAAACAACGAAGGCTATCGTCTAAGTATATCTATAAAACTCCTAAAAGGTCAGGAAAATATTATAAAAAATATTATAAGAATGAAGCTTTACTTCACAAGCAAAGCCTAAAAGAAAATCTAAACCTAAAGAACAATATAATAAAAAGAAGCAAATAATATGTTATAAATGTGGAAGAATAGGACATTATAAGAAAGATTGCAGAGTAAAACAAAGAATAAATAATTTACAAATAGATGAAGAATTGAAAAAATCATTGTTAGCTATTTTCCTTAATGATTCAATCCTCTGATACTGAATATCCTTCAGAAGAAGAAAAAGAATTAATTAATCAATTAAAAAACTCTTCATCTGAAGAAGAAAACTCTAATTCAGATAATTCTAAAAAAGAAGGACCACAAATATGTAATTGTGCTGCATGTAGTAAAACTATAAATACAATCACAAGAGAACAAGCTTCTTCTTTGTTAAGCCTTATAGAGAACATGGAAAAATCTTCTGTTAAGCAAGAATTTATTGCACAAATAAAAGAATTTTTAGATCAAAAGAAAGAAGAGAAGGAAATTGAAAAAATAGATATGAAAGAAGTACTAAATAGATTTAAAAAATCTCCTAATAATGAAATAACCTTGAAAGATTTACAACAAGAAATAAAAGATTTAAAAAATGAAATTTCAATTTTAAAAGAAAAAGATACTGAATTGGAATTTAAGATGTTAAATCTAGCAAGCTCAAATTATAGTACGAACGAAAAAGAAATCTGTAAAGAAATTGAAAAAGAAGACTCTTATATTCATTTACTCTCTCAAATAATTGTTCATAAGTGGCATTGCAATATTGACTTAATAATCAAAGGAGAAAGATTTAAGTTAACTGCATTAATAGACTCTGGAGCTGATATGAACTGTATTCAGGAAGGATTAGTACCAACTAAGTATTATGAGAAAACTACCGAATCATTAAGTAGTGCTTCAGGAAATAGAATGCAAATTAAGAATAAATTAAATAATGCAAAAATATGTAACGAAAAAGTCTTTTATAAAACTTCTTTCTTATTAGTAAGAAATATATCTGAACAGATGATTTTAGGAACTCCATTTCTTACTTTATTATACCCTTTTTCAGTAACAGATAAAGGACTAGTTACTCAAGCTTTAGAAAAAGAAGTATGTTTCGAATTTACTAGACCCCCAAATATTAAAGAAATAAATTTAATTAAAGAATCTTTAATAGAAAATAAACTTAAGCATATAAATTCGCTAAGCAGAGAAATTCAATTTAAAAGAATTGAAGAACAAATAAAGAATCCTAATATTCAAATTAAAATAACAAGTCTTAAAGAAAAATTTGAAAAAGAAGTATGTAGTGAGTTTCTTACAGATTTTAAAAATCGAAAAAGCTTTACAGTCACTCTACCATACATAGATGACTTTAACGAAATTAATATTCCTACTAAAGCAAGACCAATACAGATGAATCAACAATATATTGACTATTGTAAAAAGGAAATTTAAGAATACTTAGATAAGAAATTAATTAGACCCAGTAAATCTCCATGGAGTTGTGCTGGATTTTATGTAATGAATGCTTCAGAAATAGAAAGAGGAGCTCCTAGATTAGTAATCAATTATAAACCCTTAAATAAAGTTTTAAAATAGATTAGATATCCTATCCCAAATAAAAAGGACTTAGTAGATCGTGTTCATCAAGCTAAAGTATTTTCTAAATTTGATATGAAATCAGGATACTATCAAATAGAAGTGGCTGAATCTGATAGGTATAAAACTGCCTTTGTAGTACCCTTCGGACACTATGAATGGAATGTAATGCCCCAAGGACTTAAGAATGCTCCATCAGAATTTCAAAATATTATGAATACAATTCTAAATCCTTATTCTAAGTTTACTATAGTATACTTAGATGATGTATTAGTATATAGCAACACTATTGAACAACATTTTACTCATTTAGAAATTTTTTTAATCAAATTAAAGAAAATGGTTTAGTAATATCCGCTAAGAAAATGAAGTTATTTCAAACTAAAACAAGATTTTTAGGGTTTGAAATAAATCAAGGAACTATTGTACCAATTGAAAGGACAATTGAATTTGCTAATAAATTTTCAGATGAAATTAAAGATAAGAACACTCTACAAAGATTTTTAGGTTGTGTAAATTATATAGTAGATTTTATTCCTAATATAAGAATAATTTGCGCACCACTTTTTAAGAGATTAATAAAAAATCCTCCCAGTTGGAATGAAGAAATGACGCAAGCAGTAAAGAAAATAAAAATTTTAGCTAAAACTATCCCCTGTTTAGGACTCCCAGATCCTCAAGCATTTTTAATAGTTGAAACCGATGCCTCTGAACTAGGCTATGGTGGGATTCTTAAGCAAGTAAGAGAAGGATCGTTGCAAGAACAGGTTGTTAGGTACCATTCAGGATCATGGCAACCGGCTCAACAAAGGTATAGTACAGTAAAAAAAGAAATATTATCTATTGTATTATGTATTATGAAATTTCAAAGTGACTTATTTAATAAAAAGTTTTTATTAAAAACTGATTGCAAAGCAGCCCCTTCTATAATTCAAAAGGATGTTCAAAACCTGGTTTCAAAGCAAATTTTTGCCAGATGGCAAGCTCTTTTATCTTGTTTTGACTTTGATATACAACACATCAAAGGAAAGCATAATTATTTGCCAGATTTCTTAACCCGAGAATTTTTATAGGGATATGACAATGAAGTCAAAAGCTAAGAAGGTTACTCTTGATAAGTATCTAGCAGAAAGCCAAAAGCAAGAATTAAGCACTGAGATAAGAACTAGGTCTTTGACCTCCCCTTTAGGGTCTTCAACCCTAACTGCTTCTCCTTCTCCACTTCGGTCTATGCGACCTTCCTCTCCTGCTTCTAATAGATTCACTCCTTTAACCTACTCACAAGCTGCTTCTTCATCTAAGAATCAACCTTTTCCTGATAATAAACCTACTACTGAAAACTGTAAGTATCATAAAAAAGGACTCTTCGAACCAATAATGACTATAGAATTAGGATTTTACTCTCCCAATTCTACCCCTAGAGAAATTATTCAAAATATGCTCCCCAAAGATTTTCATCATATTCCTTATGATAATCTTAAGAAAAACTGACTTTTTTATGAACTAATTTTAGTAGACACAAAATCAATATCTCTGGATCATTATTACAGTGTTTCAGACCCTCAGTACATAGACTTTTCTAAAGCAAAAATTCTCAAAGTACTAAGTCCCAAGGACTGGAAACAGAATCTTCATACTCCGAAAGCCTTTTCTATAAAATTTGATCCTCCTACTTATACTTATTGGGATTATAAGAATGCTTGGTATAATTTTCTACTTATCCAACCCTATAATCATTCATGGTTCTTTTGGTTTAACAAAGGAATTTCTAATATTCCTTCATGGTTTGCTGACTGGGTTCGAACTACTGGACCTTGTTTGGAAATTCTCCCTCACGAAGCTAAGGAAGCCTATGATCTGTTTGTCACACAGACAGATTTTCCTTCAGGAACTAGGCTTTTGCATTTTTATATAGCATTTGGAATTGCCTGGATCAATGTCTGGGATTATGTTTCATACTTCAAAGAACAAGTCTCTCAACCCGAATGGATTGCCAGAGAATTCAGTGTTAAGTGGTGGGCTCAATATAATATGAATTTATTAAGCCCAACAGCAATTAAAAACTGGCTTAAGAACAATCCAAGTTTTGCTAAGAAAAATCATCAGAAGCCTTCACAATTTGAGGAACTCAAAGCAAAATTGCTTCAAGAACTAGCTTCGTCCTCATCTGAGCAAGAGTTACTCATAAAATTAAAAACAACAATGTCTACTTCAGGCTCGTCCCCACCATCTGAAGACTCACATGATAAGGATGACCTGTTAGCCGACAATGAAGACGACTGCTATGGACTCATCACTTCTTTGTAATAAAGTGGAGTCTTTTGTCAAAGTAAAGATTAATGACTCAGCCAGGCCCCACAGGCCGACGCTACAAGACATAGCAGAAAAGAATCTCGGACTTCAAACACTTTGAAATCCGGAAAAGCAAAACAACCGATAAGGACCTCGGACTTCAAGTTTTTGAAATCCGAAAAGAAGACAGAAACTGACAAGACCTCGGACTCCAAGTTTTTGAAATCCATCTCCGGACTTCAAACTTTTAGAATCCGATGCCTCTATAAAAGGAAAGGAAAGACCTTCGCTGAAGGCATCACTTACTTACTCTCTCTAAACTTTTGTAAAAAACTTTCTAAAGCTCGTGTGTACTGTATTTTCTCTTCAGTTTAGAATCTCGTGTATACTATATTTTCTCATCAGAGTTGTAAAGAAGTATTGTGTATCCAGTTGTGTAAGTATTTTGAATTCAATAAAGTATATTATTCAGTATCTTGACTAATTCTACTCTATTTTCATTGTTAAAAATGCATGGACATACTTATGTTGAACCGAGATGCATTTTTAACAATGAAAATAGAGTAGAATTAGTCAAGATACTGAATAATATACTTTATTGAATTCAAAATACTTACACAACTGGATACACAATATTTCTTTACAACTCTGATGAGAAAATATAGTACACACGAGATTCTAAACTGAAGAGAAAATACAGTACACACGAGCTTTAGAAAGTTTTTTACAAAAGTTTAGAGAGAGTAAGTAAGTGATGAGTCCATAGCAGTCGTCTTCATTGTCGGCTAATAGGTCATCCTTATCATGTGAGTCTTCAGATGGTGGGGACGAGCCTGAAGTAGACATTGTTGTTTTTAATTTTATGAGTAACTCTTGCTCAGATGAGGACGAAGCTAGTTCTTGAAGCAATTTTGCTTTGAGTTCCTCAAATTGTGAAGGCTTCTGATGATTTTTCTTAGCAAAACTTGGATTGTTCTTAAGCCAGTTTTTAATTGCTGTTGGGCTTAATAAGTTCATATTATATTGAGCCCACCACTTAACACTGAATTCTCTGGCAATCCATTCGGGTTGAGAGACTTGTTCTTTGAAGTATGAAACATAATCTCAGACATTGATCCAGGCAATTCCAAATGCTATATAAAAATGCAAAAGCCTAGTTCCTGAAGGAAAATCTGTCTGTGTGACAAACAGATCATAGGCTTCCTTAGCTTCGTGAGGGAGAATTTCCAAACAAGGTCCAGTAGTTCGAACCCAGTCAGCAAACCATGAAGGAATATTGGAAATTCCTTTGTTAAACCAAAAGAACCATGAATGATTATAGGGTCGGATAAGTAGAAAATTATACCAAGCATTCTTATAATCCCAATAAGTATAAGTAGGAGGATCAAATTTTATAGAAAAGGCTTTCGGAGTATGAAGATTCTGTTTCCAGTCCTTGGGACTTAGTACTTTGAGAATTTTTGCTTTAGAAAAGTCTATGTACTGAGGGTCTGAAACACTGTAATAATGATCCAGAGATATTGATTTTGTGTCTACTAAAATTAGTTCATAAAAAAGTCAGTTTTTCTTAAGATTATCATAAGGAATATGATAAAAATCTTTGGGGAGCATATTTTGAATAATTTCTCTAGGGGTAGAATTGGGAGAGTAAAATCCTAATTCTATAGTCATTATTGGTTCGAAGAGTCCTTTTTTATGATACTTACAGTTTTCAGTAATAGGTTTATTATCAGGAAAAGGTTGATTCTTAGATGAAGAAGCAGCTTGTGAGTAGGTTAAAGGAGTGAATCTATTAGAAGCAGGAGAGGAAGGTCGCATAGACCGAAGTGGAGAAGGAGAAGCAGTTAGGGTTGAAGACCCTAAAAGGGAGGTCAAAGACCTAGTTCTTATCTCAGTGCTTAATTCTTGCTTTTGGCTTTCTGCTAGATACTTATCAAGAGTAACCTTCTTAGCTTTTGACTTCATTGTCATATCCCTGTAAAAATTCTCGGGTTAAGAAATCTGGCAAATAATTATGCTTTCCTTTGATGTGTTGTATATCAAAGTCAAAACAAGATAAAAGAGCTTGCCATCTGGAAAAAATTTGCTTTGAAACCAGGTTTTGAACATCCTTTTGAATTATAGAAGGGTCATTTTGCAATCAGTTTTTAATAAAAACTTTTTATTAAATAAGTCACTTTGAAATTTCATAATACATAATACAATAGATAATATTTTTTTTTACTGTACTGTACCTTTGTTGAGCCGGTTGCCATGATCCTGAATGGTACCTAACAACCTGTTCTTGCAACGATCCTTCTCTTACTTGCTTAAGAATCCCACCATAGCCTAGGTCAGAGGCATCAGTTTCAACTATTAAAAATGCTTGAGGATCTGGGAGTCCTAAACAGGGGATAATTTTAGCTAAAATTTTTATTTTCTTTACTGCTTGCGTCATTTCTTCATTCCAACTGGGAGGATTTTTTATTAATCTCTTAAAAAGTGGTGCGCAAATTATTCTTATATTAGGAATAAAATCTGCTATATAATTTACACAACCTAAAAATCTTTGTAGAGTGTTCTTATCTTTAATTTCATCTGAAAATTTATTAGCAAATTCAATTGTCCTTTCAATTGGTACAATAGTTCCTTGATTTATTTCAAACCCTAAAAATCTTGTTTTAGTTTGAAATAACTTCATTTTCTTAGCGGATATTACTAAACCATTTTCTTTAATTTGATTAAAAAAAATTTCTAAATGAGTAAAATGTTGTTCAATAGTGTTGCTATATACTAATACATCATCTAAGTATACTATAGTAAACTTAGAATAAGGATTTAGAATTGTATTCATAATATTTTGAAATTTTGATGGAGCATTCTTAAGTCCTTGGGGCA
This sequence comes from Ormosia semicastrata, assembly GCA_029884595.1. Lineage (NCBI taxonomy): Eukaryota > Viridiplantae > Streptophyta > Magnoliopsida > Fabales > Fabaceae > Ormosia > Ormosia semicastrata. The sequence goes on along the minus strand of JAQQTO010000042.1, from coordinate 15,794,317 downwards.
TTACATTCCATTCATAGTGTCCGAAGGGTACTACAAAGGCAGTTTTATACCTATCAGATTCGGCCACTTCTATTTGATAGTATCCTGATTTCATATCAAATTTAGAAAATACTTTAGCTTGATGAACACGATCTACTAAGTCCTTTTTATTTGGGATAGGATATCTAATCCATTTTAAAACTTTATTTAAGGGTTTATAATTGATTACTAATCTAGGAGCTCCTCTTTCTATTTCTGAAGCATTCATTACATAAAATCCAGCACAACTCCATGGAGATTTACTGGGTCTAATTAATTTCTTATCTAAGTATTCTTGAATTTCCTTTTTACAATAGTCAATATATTGTTGATTCATCTGTATTGGTCTTGCTTTAGTAGGAATATTAATTTCGTTAAAGTCATCTATGTATGGTAGAGTGACTGTAAAGCTTTTTCGATTTTTAAAATCTGTAGGAAACTCACTACATACTTCTTTTTCAAATTTTTCTTTAAGACTTGTTATTTTAATTTGAATATTAGGATTCTTTATTTGTTCTTCAATTCTTTTAAATTGAATTTCTCTACTTAGCGAATTTATATGCTTAAGTTTATTTTCTATTAAAGATTCTTTAATTAAATTTATTTCTTTAATATTTGGGGGTCTAGTAAATTCGAAACATACTTCTTTTTCTAAAGCTTGAGTAACTAGTCCTTTATCTGTTACTGAAAAAGGGTATAATAAAGTAAGAAATGGAGTTCCTAAAATCATCTGTTCAGATATATTTCTTACTAATAAGAAAGAAGTTTTATAACAGACTTTTTCTTTACATATTTTTGCATTATTTAATTTATACTTAATTTGCATTCTATTTCCTGAAGCACTACTTAATGATTCGGTAGTTTTCTCATAATACTTAGTTGGTACTAATCCTTCCTGAATACAGTTCATATCAGCTCCAGAGTCTATTAATGCAATTAACTTAAATCTTTCTCCTTTGATTATTAAGTCAATATTGCAATGCCACTTATGAACAATTATTTGAGAGAGTAAATGAATATAAGAGTCTTCTTTTTCAATTTCTTTACAGATTTCTTTTTCGTTCTGTACTATAATTTGAGCTTGCAGATTTAACATCTTAAATTCCAATTCAGTATCTTTTTCTTTTAAAATTGAAATTTTATTTTTTAAATCTTTTATTTCTTGTTGTAAATCTTTCAAGGTTATTTCATTATTAGGAGATTTTTTAAATCTATTTAGTACTTCTTTCATATCTATTTTTTCAATTTCCTTCTCTTCTTTCTTTTGATCTAAAAATTCTTTTATTTGTGCAATAAATTCTTGCTTAACAGAAGATTCTTCCATGTTCTCTATAAGGCTTAACAAAGAAGAAGCTTGTTCTCTTGTGATTGTATTTATAGTTTTACTACATGCAGCACAATTACATATTTGTGGTCCTTCTTTTTTAGAATTATCTGAATTAGAGTTTTCTTCTTCAGATGAAGAGTTTTTTAATTGATTAATTAATTCTTTTTCTTCTTCCGAAGGATATTCAGTATCAGAGGATTCGGAATCATTAAGGAAAATAGCTAACAATGATTTTTTCAATTCTTCATCTATTTGTAAATTATTTATTCTTTGTTTTACTCTGCAATCTTTCTTATAATGTCCTATTCTTCCACATTTATAACATATTATTTGCTTCTTTTTATTATATTGTTCTTTAGGTTTAGATTTTCTTTTAGGCTTTGCTTGTGAAGTAGAAGCTTCATTCTTATAATATTTTTTATAATATTTTCCTGACCTTTTAGGAGTTTTATAGATATACTTAGACGATAGCCTTCGTTGTTTACTAGGGGCTTTAATTCCTTCTATGCCCCATTGAGAACAGAAAGAGCCTAATTCTTTTCTACAATTTTTTGTTTCAGTTTTAAGCTTATGTTGAAGTTTTAAATCTAAACATACCTGAAGTCCTGTTTCTATTACATAATTAGAAATTTGACCAAAAGTAAGGAGATTATATGGGATTTGTCCTGAATTTTGATTTTGAATCATTACTTTAACTTTTTCAGCAAATAATTTTGGAAGACCGGCTATAAATCTTTCTTTCCAATAGTCGGCAGATGCATCACTTCTTAAATATAATTTACTTAAAAACATATCCTTATACCATCTATAATCAGACATAGTTGGACAATATAAATTAACAATTTGATTAGCTATTCTTTCTTGAAATTTTAAGGGTTCACCTATAAAATGCTTAGTTATTGTATATAAAAGAGTAGTTACAGCATCTTCCTTTTGACTACCATCAGATTCGATTTTTACTGCACCTATTATTAAATCTTTTTCTGTTTGGGAGAGACAGTTGTCCCACCATCCTTTAAGTTGGCCTGTAAAGCCCAGTACTATTAATGAAGCAGTAGTTTTATCTGAATTATTTTTTCCTTTATGGGCCGTTGCGGCCATTGTCATTTGTTGAATAGTATCTAATATTTGCTGTTCACCTAGCCCATCAATATTCCATTCATTAAGGGCTTCTCCTGAAAAGGACACTGAGTCTTGAAAGGCTCGTTCTTCAAATTGGACATCAGGATAAGTAGGTCTAGAATAATAGTTTCTAGTAGTAGAAACTGGCATTGGGGATTTTAGCTTATTAATTTTTGAATCATTTATTCTTAAATTTAATAATTCTTGCTCAAGTTCTTCAATTTTCTCTAAGGTTAAAATTTTTGGTTCTGATGAAGATGATGAAGGGGATGTTAATAATTCTAATTTCTTTCTTATATCTTCTAAAGAGTTTTCTGACTTAGATAATTTTATATTTTTTAAACTTTCTTCAGGAACATTCATTATTTTATAAATGGGTCTATTAGGGTCTAAAGCAGTGCTTTTTAGTGACGAATAATCTTTATTAACTTGAGTATCAATTCTCTCTAAAGATTTTGTTATATTATGAAGAGTTTGATTTGAATAATTTAGTTGTTGATGAATTTTATTTAAATCATTCTTTTCAACGGGAAGAGCTAAATTCTTAGCAGGTATTGCTTTAAATGGGGTAGCATCTACTTCTATTCCTTCCTTAGTTTGCACCTTGATGGATTCTAAAGGGGGAAACTCAGAGATAATGGGCTGAGTAGTAGTCTTCCAGACTGTATGAATGGTGGTATTAGTATTAATGCTTAACGATGGGAGAAAAGGATTATTAATATTGTTCTGAGAACAGTAATGTTCAAACCAGTCGAAAAATAGTAAATTAATTTGATTACTTTGCAAAAATTCATAAAAGATTTCTCTATAGTTATTAGTTTGTTCTTTTGTAAAAGTATTAAAATGCCATTGTCTTTTAGAGAAATTATAAGATGCTTCAAAATCTTGTCTTATCCAAGGCTTATCAATCACAAATAAGGCTTCTTTGTTTATCATATTAATTACTTGAGATCGGGTTGGAGAATATTCTGGAGATTCAGATCTATTGCTTTGTTCATAAAGAGGTTGAGGTATATTAGGATTAAAATCACCAGATAATTTTATAGAAGATCCGTCTATTGAATTTCTACACGGAGGCATACTTATGATAGGAGAGGGTGATCTTAACATTCCAATTCTTATACTAGAATCATCTTGAATGATTGATTTAATCCTAGTATTTCTTATAGGCTGAGGGGGAATTACTTCTGGAAATACCCAATCTTCTGGAATTCTATTCATTATTTCGTCATGAGTTAACCTTTTTGGGGTTAATATTGACGATTTTTGAAGATTAGCTTCCATAATTATTGTTTCATGCTTAGGTGATTTTCTTAAGGCTTTAAAGTTTTGATCTTCATAAGATACTTTATAATGAATTCAAAATAATACAGACATATGCTTAGCACCTTCTTGAAAAATATCTTCTAATATTTTAACATTGAGTTCTAAAGCTTGCTTAGTTATATGATCTTCTAAGGGCATCGTATAATTAGGATAACAGTTAAAGAATACGGGTCCATCGTGTAGGTTAGATTCTAAAACTGCGGTAATTTGATCTTGTAATTTCTTAAGTCTTTTATCTCTTAAAAGTATTAAAACAGGATTATCTATTCCTAATCGGTGTTGTCCTTTGGCTGCTACTTGTATCAATCCTATATGTATAAACTTATAATTTTCTTTTAAATGTTGATCAATTAATTCGGGGCTTAACAAGCTTAAAGATTCACAGGTTTTTTCTAAAACATGAGTAGCTTCAAACATATGTATTTGATCCTTAGGTTTAAAAATAGATGTACTTGTCTTATATATTTCCTTAGGAGGTACATAAGGTATTGCCCAATTTTGTAAATTATTTTCTATATTTGCTATTTGAAGCTCCTTATCTTGAACTAAATCTTGATCTACGTTCATTTTAGAAGAAGCACTATGATACTTAGAAGAACCTATGCTTGACGAAGCTCTACCACTAAAGTGAGAGAGATCACTAAGAGTCCTAAATAGTCTAGACATATTGAAGGAATTCTCTTACCGGGACCACCACTGCATGCACGGGACCACCCTAAACAGCCTTCTCCGGCTAACACACGGGCTGACCAACGTACCGACCAGGGCTGACCAACGCTAATGAGATGAGTTTTTATTGTGAGAGGGTGAGATGAGTAAATCTTGACTATATAATCATACATGGATGATTAAGATTAAAACTTACTTGAAGGTCATGTGACCACTTAAAAAAGTCACATGCATTTATGTTCTAATCTTGACCATTCATAAAAGATCTAATGGTCAAGATTCACTTATCTCACCTCTCATAATAAACATTTCTCTCACTTGAGCAAGATCCTATATATATATATATATAAACACAAACACACAATTAAGAAGAAAGAGTTGTGCTAGAGAGAAATCTCTTATGTATTTTACTAATATCTTAGTGACTCAGATATATTATCAATATGAATTTTATAGAATATTTTTATGTATTTTTCAATTTTTTTATAGGATTGTTTGATTTTTATAATGGTTCAATGGTATGTTAAAATATAATGAACCCACAGTATAAGGATCGAATTCACATACCTCTAAACATAGCACTAGAATCAAAAGTGCATAACTCTCTTGATGGAAAAAGTTTAAAGTGGAGAGTGAATAAGAGATCTTCTAGCCTATAGTTTTTAAATTAGTAATGTGGTGGTACCTTAGTTGATGATCATACTGACAATTTATTGGCTAGGCTAGGGACCCTTAAATTACCAACTTCAATAATTACCTCCTATTAATGTAAATCAAACATCATCATATGGTTTAATTCCTGTTAAATGCTTGAACAATAAATCATAGCTTATGTGATATAATTATTGTTCTAAATGGATTTCAGAGGTGTTGTGCCTGATTTGGTTCAAAGTGGTTGAAGAATGTAGATTCCTCCATAGCATGGTGACAGCGACAACGATGCAAGGGGTAGGTACTTGCAAAAGGTACTCCGATGCTTAAGTTAGATCATGCATGAGGTGGGTAGTGTTTGAAATTAGATGTATACTTGTGTTACCTTGTGTGGTATTTAAACGAGCGTCTTGGTAGATAAAAATTATATTTAAATCTACATTAATGGATAGTAAATGCTGTTAATTAGGATAAAAATCTAATAAGATCATTATCGCCTATAACTTATTCCTCTATTTATGAGGAATTCTATGAGAGATTTACTCTTCATAAATAGGCATATTTACTTATCTGATAACGCTTATAAATATTTGTGATCCAATTCTAGTGAGCTGGGTTGCTACTGAATCGCTAACCTAGACCTAGTCCAGAATAGTTGCCCCCAACTTGACACTCAAATGTGACGGTTGAGTGCCAAGATATTTGAGATTATCAGGAGCAAACGACACCCATGGGATAGAGGGATCCAAGTCATGATATAGATGCTAGATCTCGTGATGTCTCTAACGAAAGGTTGAAGTCTATAATGAAAACTAAAAATCGAGATACCAATAGTTTTGATGAATTAGATCGGGATCCAATATAGCTCACTCTGCCTTAAAGTCGCTACATCATTGTCCAAGATTCATACTGAGTTGCCCTCATACCAATTTTGATTGTGGGATCCACATGTTAATCCTAAAGATTACCTGAAGATGAAGACATAATCCATATTAGGAATTTATAGTGACATCATGGTCTTAGTCCATGATCTAGCATGGATATCATCTTGCCTTTCATGTGTTGCTTTAATTCTAACCATAGTCCTTTCAACTGCTACGTTAGGTTCGTACCCCCATGTGGTGAAAAGTTGGTAAAAGCCGCCATTTGATTTTTTTGCCACCATGATTGCCATTTTCAAATTTAATGTGAAAAGACCATTTTGCCCCTACGCATGGTGGTTATTGGGAGTTACCCCTGCGCCTATAAATAAGAATGGGTCCCCCCATTTTCACCTTTTACAGTGTTTTCTCTCCAATCTCTCTAGCATTTCAAGCGATTTTTGGTGAGTCTTAGCAGTTCTGGTGACTTTTGGTGGTTTTTGCTTCCTTCAAGCTTTTTCACTCTACATTCTCAATGTATTCCCTTTTCTCCCTTTATTTTTCTTCCACAAATATCATGGTGAGGGTGAGAACACTAAACAGTAGCGATGTTGAGAGTAGCTCTTTAGAGATCTTGAGTGCTCCGCTATCTTTGCTACCTTAGGTGTGGCGAAGATGATCTCCTCGTGGTGGAGGTACTAGTAGGGGACACAGGCCGCTATCCGAGATGAATATCCTAGAAATGATACAGAGGGCAGACACTGCCAGGGAGTTAGCAAGACAAGGGTCATCACGTTCGCTCTCTATACTTATGGTGGAGTTAGAGAGTTATGATAAAACCTCTCCTGATTCTTACATGAGCACGACTTCTGTAGATAACACTAGTAACTCGGAGAAGGGATGACAAAGAATGGCAACTTCTAAGCTAAAGGAATATCTCTTCCCAAGGGATTTGACTTGTACTAATGGGTCGACCATGAAGTTCTGGTTACCCCATCATGCATTAAGACCTCAGAGGATGCCAGAGCTAAACAAGAGTATCTTCATCTTACAGAGGGTCGACTATGGGATGAAGAATACGTGATCCGGGCTCCTTCAGACCAAGAACATGTTTATTCAACCAAAACAGAGGGCGACCACTTTGTTTGCATGTATGATGCTCTATTCTTCTGCATTAGAGTCCACCTTCCATTCGTTAACTTCGATATTGGTGTCCTAAACCATCTATGGATGGCTCCAACTCAACTTCATCCAAGTGCATGGGGCTTCATTAGGACCTTCGAGCTCATCTGTAAAACTTTTGGATGGTCATATTCTGTGGAGTCGTTCTTCTTCCTTTTCACCTAGTTTTCACCCGCTAGGAACATCTTTCAAAAAAGATGGGTTACTCTACATGCACAAGCAGGGTGCAAAGTATTTAAACCATATCAAGAGTCCTTCAAGAACTTCAAGAAGGATTTCTTCTGAGTAGAAGGGGCTTCGGGGTTAATGCCTTTTTATGTTACCCCATAAGGCAAACCACAAACGTATTTATACTAGATGCAGGCAGTTTGGGACTAGAGTCAGGAAGAAATAGAGAGTCTACTATCCTTGCTGACAAATAGTGAGCCCAACGTCCTCAATTTCTTAGTTGAGTGAGCCGATAAGAATAAGGTCATCTATTATAAAGATGTTCTGGATGAGCCGTCTAATTCTTTAAGAGCATCTTTAGGTACCCCAACTTGAGTATGTTGATAAATTTATGTTTCTAAGTTTTGTAATAACATGTTTGTTTCCATTTTGCAAAGAGCATGATGCCATTCAGTGGACTTGAAGCTTTGGCATTGCAGTTGGCCCAACGGAAGGCTGGGGCGTCAAGCTCTGCCTCCTAGCCTGTGATCCCAGTCCCTCCCCCTCAATGTCAACCTCAAGAGGCAGATCCCAGGTCTCCTTCCCAACCACTCCAGCCACACAAAAAGGAAGGGAGATGGATGACGCGAGTCAAAAGGAAAAAGGCCAGTGACCAAGGTGGCACCGATCAACCTCATTGTTGGCTGGGAGATTGAAGTCCCAAAAGGCTCCCCTCTACAGTTTGCTACACAGTCTATTGGAGGCAAAGGGGTCAACCCAGGTTAGATTATTGACAATGCCCTCCTGACCCAGGCTGATTAAGACATCTTGATTGAGCAGGACTTAATTGAGATTATCCAAGATGCGCAAGTTCGAGCTCTTCGTAATGCCTTCTTCCTCTACTTCCTGGAGTCTGCCTTCAAGTCTGTTTGTCAAAGTCATGACTTAGAGAAGGAGCTGGACACCCTCCGGGGCAAAAAGAAAGAGCTAGAGATGGCGGTGACTCAAAAGGATGGGCAATTGGCCTAGGTGAATGAGGAGTGATAACTGTCGAGACTATCAAAGTAAATCAATTTATAAAATCAATTCACCAAAATACTTGTAGTATAAGGCACAACCAGGTCGAGTCCTTGGATCACTTTAATTAAGCAATTAGATTAAGAAGTTAACAAATGAGGGAAAAAGGTCACAAAATTAATTAATAGAAAGTAATTAGAAGTAAACATAATTAAGTAAATAATCAATCTAAGAAAATCGACTATTCTTGAGTTTAATCCATCCTTGATAAGTGAGAATCCATTCAATTGCTAACCAAGTTCTTGGCTTTAGATCACTTCAAGAAGGTTTAAGATGATTAATGAATTATCTACTAGATAAGCATATAGAATTTAATTAATTAAGGTTAAACGAATTAAGTGCCCATCTAATCCTAAACTAACTTAAAATCCATAATTCAACCAAGCTAAACAATCCATCAAACACCTTTGATGCATTGTTTAGCCTCTTCCATTCAATTATTAATTAGATTCTTGGTCTTGGATCACATCAAGAATCCTTAAGATGATCTATGAATTCTCTACTATATAAGCAGCCAGAATTTAATTAGTTAAGGTTATATGAATCAAGCGTCCGTCAAATCCTAAATTAATCTAAAACCCAGAATTCAACCAAACTTAACAAACAACATACAAGAAGCCTTTGATGCATTGTTTGGTTTCTGCAAAAATGTGATAGTTAAGCGACCATCGCAAGAACATCCAAATTGAGTTAAGCACTCAGTGAAGATGCAGCAGAATCAAGAGAAGGAGGAGAGAAATTTAATTAACAATAAGAATGTAAACATTATCGTAAGATCTCAAAATTAAACATCAAGAATGTTTCAATCCCTAGGATTGATTAAAAGGTTCTTCCCTCTCATCCATAGGGATAAGAAGGAAAAGAAACATAAAATAAAGAAACCTAGAGAAAAGGGAGAAGAAGAAAGATGTAGAGAGAAAGTGCAAGTAAGAGCAGCTAGGAGAAAATTAGGGTTGAGTTTTATGGTTGTAGCTGCTACTTAAATAAGTATTTCTAAAATTAAAAATCCAAGTTTTTCCTTAGCTTAGGATTGATCCTCTTCCTCTTAGCTTTAATTGGACACCTAATTCACATAATTTAGGCTTAAGATGAGAAAGTTATACCCAAAACATTCTTAATAGGTCTCAAATCATGCCAGCCAACTTAAAAGGATGAAAACACTATCAAAACATCATAGTTTGGATAAGTGGTCTTTATAAGAATTGAAGATATATATCTTAGATTTTAAATTCCACTATTTTTATGTCCATATCACACCTACAGCACAAATTATGGATCAATCATTGAACATCATTTAGGTTCTAGTAATAACATCTCTATTCTAACTTTGTGGCCTAATATGACTGACTAGACATCTGATTCAGACTTCGAGCTCTGAATAAAAGTTGTATAGCTTTTTCTCAGATTTCCTACAAGGTAAAATTCATAATTTTTAGATGTCTAGAGCTCAAGTTATGCCTAAAATACAAAAATAGTGTAAAATTCTCAATAATGCTAAAAAATGCAATTAAGCCCAATTTGAACCCAAACTTATAAAATATGGCCAAAACTAATCAATTAAGCATATAAGAGGTCTAAGAGACTAAATATGAGGGTTAAATAATATATGAAAATTATGTTTATTAAGGAGCTCGGTCTGCGCAAGGCCAAAATAATCAGGTTTCAAAAGAAGGTCGCGGAAGGTGAAGCTCAGCAAAGGACTCTAAAAGATCAAAATTTCTCAACTGAGTCTACCCTGACTGTGTTCTATGCTAAGAATGAGATCCTTAGGTAGTTTGAGGTGAAGCTAAAGAATGATATCCTATATCTTGAAGATGAGTGGGCTGCTTTAGTGGATGACTCCTTTTACAATGCGCTTACCCAACTACACCTCTTGAGCCCAGACTTCTTTACCAAAGGGATTGGTTCACAGAAGGTGGTCCAAGATGGTTGCATTGTGGATGTTATCTCTGAAGCCACTCCGGTGAGTCAGCTTGTCACTGTGGATGACGGCAAGGAGGAGGGTACAGAGAGTGAAGAGGGTGAATAGGAAGAAGAAGCTGAGGTGGAGGAGGCTGACCAAGGAGAGCCCAACTTGGATTCGTAATTTCATTTTTTTGCCTTTTTGTTTATCCTTTGTCTGAGTTTAATTTTAAATATGTATGGACAAGTCTCGTATTTCAGGCATAAATTTTAATACTTAAAATATTTTTAGCTATTTCTTACATATTCTTCTTACTGCCTTTACTTTTTCCAACCGGGATGAGTCTAACGCTCTATCTCGATGGTTTTTCTCTTGACACTTAGTGAATTTTTGTCTGTTTGATCATATAGTAGCCCATCTTCTAGGTTTTGCTTTTGTTTTATACCATATTATGATTTTGCTTTTCGTTGGAGTCTTTTGACACTTAGCTAAATTTCTAAGTGTAAAACTCTTAAGTGTGATTTTGATGCAGAAACTTCTTGGAATGGTATCCTTTGTCGGACACCAGCAAATGTTATTGCCTTATCCCAGATATCAATCAAATACTCTTAACCTCTTTAAACTTGCTTTAAGTTTATGGGTTAAGGTTAGACTCATTAGGACACCGGTTAAAACCCTTGAACTTCCTTTTTAACCACGGAGTACAGTTAAGTGGGTTGCCTTTTTTTGACATTCATTTGTTCATCGGAATATCTTATCTGAGGTGGACCTTGTATTCCTTGGACCTCTCCAAGGTACGATGACCTTATGGGTTGCAATAGTTGTAAATGCATAAAATAACCAAATAATGGAAATATAATCACCGATTTATTCATGTTAGAACTTGTCACTTACATGACAAAAACATAATACTAAAGATAATTAGCTATAATATTTTATGAGTTTATCAACATTCTAGAAATTCTTAATACTTTTTCCAGTGAGAGTTTCTAGGGTAAAGGCTCCAGTGTTTGTTTTGGAAGTGATTTGGTATGTTCTTTCCAATTAGGAGCTAGTTTTCCCTCCTTCGTATTTTTGCCTCAGTTATCCTCTCTCCTCATCAAAATGAGACTGTCGGGAACAAACCTCTCTGGCATCACATTGGAATTGTACCTAGCTGTAATCATCTATTTGACAATGGCTTCACAAAAGTGGGCAATACGATGCTGTTCTTCTGATAGATCCAAGTTTTATTGGATGAGGGTCGGGTTTGCTTCTTCAAAAAAATTCTGCCTCTTCTAACTCGGTTCTTTTATCTTAACCGAGATCATGGCCTCGCAACCAAAGGTTAATTTGAAGGGAGTTTCTCATGTTAAAGAATTGGACATGGTCTGATATGTCCATAGGATGTGATCAAGTTGTTCCACATAATTCCCTTTAGCTTTGTCGAGTCTCTTCTTGATCTTGTGGAGCATAACATGATTATTGGCCTCAACTTATCCATTAGTCTTTGGGTGCCCCACCAAGGTGAAATGCTATTTGCTTTTGAGCTCAGTGAGAAGATCCCTGAATTTCTTATCAGTAAACTCTATTCTGTTATCTGTAATAATGGATTCCAGAACACCGAATCTATTGATGATGTTTTTATAAGTGAATTTATGTATTTGCGCTAAGGTGATGGTGGACAATGGTTTTTCCTCAGTCCACTTGGTGAAGTAATCCACAACTACCACCAAGTATTTGATAACTACCGAGGCTATCAAATTATATCAATTTATAATCGATTCACCCAAACTACTTGCAATATAAGGTAACACCGGGTTGAGCCCTTAGATCACTCTAATTATGCAATCAAATTAATAGATTAATAATAGGGGGACAGGTTTCCAAGATTAATAAACAAAAAGTAATTAAAACAGTAAACAGGATTAGGATAACAACTAATTCAAGGGAATTAACCAATCTTGATTTTAATCCATCTTTGATCACTATAGATAAATTCAATCATTAACTGAATTCTTGGTCTTATATTACATCAAGAAGCCTCAAGATGATCCATGGATCCTCTACTAGATATACATCCAGAATTCGATCAATCAATGTTAAACAAATTAAGCATCCATCTAATCCCAAATTGATCTAAGAAACAACATCCAACCAAGTTAAACATTTCATCAAACATCTTTGATGCCTTGTTTAGTCTCTGTAATCCTCTATTAACACATGATAATTACGCAATTATCATATGAAAATCCTAATCAAATTAAGCAACTCAATCAAAATTAAACAAAGAGGAAGGAAAGAAACTTGATTAATAATTGAATGTAGAACAATTAAAATAGAATCTCAGAATTAAGCATCAAGATTGTCAATCACTAAGATTGATTAAAGGCTCTAGCCCTCCATGAATTAGATGGAAGAACTACAGAAAAAGAGAGAAAATCTAAAGAGAAGGGAGAGGAAAAGAGATATAGAGAAAGAATAAAAAATGCTGAATAAGAAGATGCTCTTCGTTTTGCTGCTCTCCCTCTTAAAACTAACTCTTAATTTGTCCTTACATTATTAGAAATCTAATGGGTACAAATATAGGTCAAATAGGAATCACTGGGCCCAAGTCTCATGTCATTTAGAAGCCTAAAACTCAAGTTATGCTCAATTAAGTGGCCTAACTCATCAACAACTCACTTCCGCTTTCCATATTCAATTTCATGCCCAAAACGATGTATTTCAACTTTGGAGTTTTCATAAGAGTTATATCTTTATGTCTTAGCTTCCATTTGGGCTTATTTTGACATCCATTAGACTCCTATAACTCAAGATATAGGCTAATGAGTGCGCAAAGGTCAAGCTATCATAATCAACATTCTGGCTCTTTCTTCAACTTCAGTTTAAATTATCTAAACGTATGATCTAGCTCTTGAGGTCTTCATGAAACTTGTAGATATTTGTCTTAAATTTCCTACAAGAACAAAATCACATAAACAGATATTTGAAATTTAGATTATAGCCGAATTACAAAACACTGCCAAATAGATAAATTAAGGCTAATTCATGCAATAATTCCTTCAACGATCCAATTAGGCCCAATATCATAAAATGTGATAAAACAAACTTAATCAAGCCAAATTGAACCTTAAGAAGCCTAGTGAGAGGATCATTAAATGAATAAAATATATTACTATCAAATTCTCCCGCACTTAACTTTTGTACTATTGGGTAAAATACATAAGACTAAAATTAGGGAATAAGGAAAAACAATACAAACTCAAAAGCTACAAACTCTAAAATACCCAATTTCTGATGATATTCAAGAATGCAAAAGTTTATAAGCAAGAAGAGCAATCAAAGATTCAATGGATTAAAACATTCATGAGTTAACATTTCTTCATATCTCAAAACAAAAAGCAAGGTAGTTTCAATTTGAAAAACATGAGTCAAGAATGATAGATCCTCACAAGATACACTCTCAATCCCTCAAGTGTTTAAAAGTAGGTATTTCACTCAATTCAACCCATGAAAAATTGTACTACCATAAGTTTGCTTATCTTCTATTTCTCTACTACTCAAACACATGCACACATAAATAAAGAAAACTTTATTCAAGGTTGTAATAGGGTCAAGGTAAGGGAAGGAAATAATATGGATATGATAAGCCAAATACCCAAGAGAATAAAAGAGCATTGGGGAGGAATTCAAATGACAAGTATGAAATTTTACCCCCAACTCCATATAATGCACATTCTCTTTACATATTCCTTTCCTCTTTTTTTATTTATCTCTTTTCTTTCACAACCTTCTTGCATTTATTCTTTTTTTTTCTTTTTTTTCAATTGGCTCTTTTTCTTTCTTTTTCTTCCACCAAACACTTTGCATATTGCACATCAATTTTTACAACCCCTACACTTGTAATATTAATTATCCACAAGCAAAAGAGCTCCTCCAATGAAAATGAACCAATGCTCTTGCATTCTCTAAGGTAAGGTAAAAACATATTTTTTCACATAAGGTATATAATGAGCTAAGACAAAAGATAGGTAAATAGGCTCAATGGGGTTAATCAAAGGGAAATGATGCAAGGTTGGCTATTTGGCCAAAGTAACCAATTCAAGAAAGAATGTCTCAATCATGTTTATGTATGCAAGTGAAAATATAGCCTAAAAAAGAATCAAAGCAAATTTTAGAGTGATCAATTTCCATGAGTGAAAATCACACAAGAAAGAAGAGAATGACACAACTACTAAATCCATCCATTAATAGGCTCAAAATTTCACAAGGTATGCATCTATCAAATTCAATCTGCCAATTAAACATCCAAAAACAAGCATGTGAAATTCAAGAAGGAAGATAATTTACTTAATCATGCTATGAATCTTGAATTCCAATTGCTTCAAACTCACAAACTTCATAAATCCCAGAACATCATTGGAAGGCAATTAAAAACACATATTTTTTAAAATAGAAAAAAATAGAATTTAAAATAGCAAAATAGATTAAAATAAAAAAAATAGAAACAAAAATAGAAACAGAAAAAATGTAAAACAAAAACAAAAAACAAAAAATAGAAATAGTAAATAGAAACAAAAAATAAAAATAGAAAATAGAAATAGTAAATCAGTAACAAGTTGACAAAAACAACAGAAAACAATAAAAATAGAAAATTAAAAATAGAAATAAAAAAATAGAATTAGAACAATAACAAGAAAATAGAAACAGAAAATTAAGACAAAAGATTAAAATAGAATTGAAATTAAACACAGAAAATAGAAACAAAATAGAAAACAAAATGTAAATTCTTCCCCCACACTTGAATTCTACATTGTCCTCAATGTAAAGCTCAATGTAAATGCCTCAATTATTATCAATTAATCTAGAATAAGTAAAATAAAAGAGAGAGAGAGAGAGAGAGAGTGTGTGTGTGAGAGAGAGAAGAAACATCCTTATCAAGTGAGGTAGATGGCTTCTTGTAAGTGGACCTCCTCCAATATGTCCTCTTGAGCTCCCTCATAGAATGACTTAAGACGGTATTCATTTACTTTGAAAGCTTTGTTAGTGGCCTCATTTGTAATCTCCACTGCACCATAAGGAAAGACCTTAGTGACTGCAAACGGACCACGCCACCTCGAACGGAGCTGTTTGAGCATGAACTTGAGGCGAGAGTTATAGAAGAGAAATTTTTGGCCAATTAAGAACTCCTTCCTTGTCAACATCTTATCATGAAGAAGCTTGGTCTTTTCCTTGTAGATCCAGGAGCTCTCATAAGCTTCCAACCGAAGCTTTTCAAGTTCTTGGAGTTAGAGCTTTGTTTAGGATTTGACTTGGTTCAAGTCAAGATTACACTTCTTTACCACCCAATATGCCTTATATTCAATCTCTGCCAAAAGGTGGCATGCCTTACCAAAGACTATCCTATAGGGAGACATCCTAATATGTATCTTAAAGGTGGTCCTATAAGCCCAAAGAGCATCCTCAAGCCTCAGGCTCTAATCCTTCCTATTAGGTTGGACAATTTTCTCTAGGATTTGCTTGATCTCTCTGTTTGGGACTTCGGCTTGCCCATTTGTTTAAGAGTGGTAAGGTGTGAAAACCTTATGCAAGACTCCATATTTTCTCATCAAAGCCTCCATGCTCCAGTTGCAAAAATGTGAACCCTGGTCACTGATGATAGCCCTCAGAATGCCAAATCTGCAGAAAATGTATGATCTAACAAAATCTACAACAACTTTAGAATCATCAGTCTGAGTGGGTTTTTTCTACACCCATTTAGATACATGATCAACAACCAACAATGTGTAAAAAAACCCAAAGAAACAAGATAAGTTCCCATAAAGTCAATACTCCAAATATAAAAAATCTCACGGAACAGCAAAGGTAGCTGGGGCATCTCATTCCTATGAGAAATAATCACTATTCTCTAGCACTGTTCACAAGATTTACAAAACATGTATGCATCATGAAATAAGGTAGGCCAATACAATCCAGAGTCCAAGACTTTCCTAGCTGTACGTTGAGGCCCAAAATGCCCACCACATGCAAATGCATGACAAAAACTAAGAACAAACTAGAACTCATGATCAAGTATGCATCTCCTAATAACTTGGTCATTACAAAACCTCCACATGTAGGGATCATCACACATATAAGACTTAGACTTACTTTTCAACTTATCATTTTGAGCCCTAGTAAAATATGTAGGAAAAACACTAGCAACCAAGAAATTGACCATATCTACAAACCAAGGAAAGGTGATCTTATCTTCCAGCTATAAAATCTACTCATTAGGAAAAGAATCATGGATGGGAAGGGGATCTGAGGCTCTTTCAATCTTGCTCAGGTGATCAGCCACCAAGTTCTTTGCTCTACTCTTATCTCAGATCTCAATGTCAAACTCGTAGAGTAGCAACATCCACTTGATCAATCGTGGCTTAGCCTCAAGTTTCTTCAAAAGAAACTTTAGAGTTACGTGATTGGAAAACACTATAACCTTAGAACCAAGCAAAAAGGATCTAAACTTATCTAATGCAAACACAATAGCTAAAAATTCTTTTTTTTTGTGTGGTTGTGTAATTCGCTTGAGTAGCAACCAAAGTTCTTGAAGCATAGTAGATCATGTGGGACACTCTGCCCACTCTCTATGCCAAGACAGCTCCCGCAACATAGTTAGAAGCATCACACATCAGCTCAAATAGGAGTGTCCAATCAGGTGGCTGGATGATGGGGTACTAGTCAAAGCCTGCTTCAAATGATCGAAGGCTTCCTTGCATTTCTAATCAAATAGAAACTCTGCATCTTTTTGCAGAAGGTTGGACAGCGGAAGGGCTATCTGACAGAAATCTCTAATAAAGCACCTGTAGAAACATGCATGTCCAAGAAAAGAACAAACTTTTCGCACACATGTTGGGTAAGATAAACAGATAATGACATCTATTTTCGCAGGATCTACCTCAATACCCTCGCTAGACACTACATGACCTAAAATTATACCCTACTCTACCATGAAATGATATTTCTCAAAATTTAGAACAAGATTAGTTTAAATACATCTATGTAGCACTCTAGATAAGCTATCCAAATAGGAATCAAAAGAATAACCATATACAGTGAAATCATCCATAAACACCTCCATGCACTCCTCTAGAAAGTTAGAGAAGATACTTACCATGCATCACTAGAAGGTACTAGGGGCATTGCAAAGGTCAAATGGCATCCTCCTGCAAGCAAAAGTGCCGAAAGGACAGGTGAAAGTGGTCTTCTCCTGATCCTCAGGTGCAATGTGGATCTGAAAGTAACCAGTGTATTCATCCAAGAAGCAATAATGTGATTTCCCAACCAATCGATCCAGCATCAGATCAATGAAAAGAAATGGGTAATGATCTTTTCGAGTGGCCTGGTTGAGCCTCCTATAATCAATGCAAACTCTCCAGCTGTTCTGCACTTTGGTAGGGATCAACTCATTCTTCTAGTTTGCTACCACTGTAACCCTGAATTTCTTTGGGATAACCTGTGCAAGACTCACCCAAGTGCTATCAGATATGGGATAAATAATGCCAGCCTGTAGTAGCTTGGTAACCTCTTTCTTTACCACATCCAGAATCAGAGGATTCAGTCTCCTCTGGGGCTGCTTCACTAGTTTAGCTCCATCCTTAAGTAATATCTGATGCATACATGTGAAAGGGCTAATACCAGGAATATTCATAAAAGTCTATTTGATGGATTTCTTATGCTTTCTCATAATTTGTAGCAATCTCTCCTCCTATTCAACAAGGTGGTTCTTGGCCACGATCACAGGAAGCTGCTCATCAACCTCCAAGTATGCATACTTCAAGTGCTCAGGAAAAGGCTTAAGCTCCAATTTTGGTGGTTGCACTATAGAGGGGAGTAATCTAGGGGGCTGCACTGTTTCTGCAGATTGAATCTCCTTATAATCAGTAGGTTTTGCATAATCTATAGAAATAGAATCATTATCTCTCAAGAATGCAAAAATCTCAGTACAAACAAAATATATCATATCACCATCACAATCAGTACATGAGTGGCAATGGATAGAATCATTAAAATCAATAAAATCAAGAAATTCATCACACAACTCATCATAAGTGTCCTCAACTTAATCAACAATTAAATCAATATGAAATATAGATTGCTCCTCCATGGGATGCTTTATAGCATAAAAAATGTTAAATTGAACAATAGAGTCTCCAAACTCCATGGATAGAGTTCCCGCATGCACATCTATCTTAGTCCTCACTATTTTGAGGAATAACCTCCCTAGAATGAGTGGAACCTTGCTAGATGATGACCCCCCCTCCATCTCTAGAATATAAAAATCTGTAGGGAAGATCAGCTCATCAACCCTTACCAACACATCTTTAATTAACCCGAATGGGTACGCATTGCTCCTATTAGCCAACTGGATCACAACACCTGTAGCATGTAAAGGGCCAAGTCTAAGAGAATTAAGAATAGACATAGGCATTCATTAATAGAAGCACCTAAATCTAGCATGACATGCTCAAATATGTAATTACCTATATTACATTGAATTGTAAAAGTCCCTAGATCCTTGCATTTCTGAGGCTTAGGCTAAATGAGAGTTGAAACATTTTGGCCTATACTGATTCTCTCATTACCCTTCAGCCTCCTCTTGTGGGTGCATAATTCCTTAAGAAACTTGACATATTTTAAAATTTCCTTAATTACATATAGGAATGGAATATTAACTTCTATTTTCCTGAAGGTCTCAAGAAGCTCTCTATCCTTCTCAGCATCATCTATCTTTCTAGATTGAGTGGCTCTCTATGAAAAGGGAAAGGCTACTGCAGGCTTCTGCTGCTTATCAACAACTACTAATTTCTTTTTACTCTCAAATTTTTAGGTTGGTTCATCAGAAACTAATTTCTTTGCTGGTTGTTGATTACTTGTAAGTTGAGGTTCAATTTATGCTTGTATAGATTTTCCAAACCTCAGTATCATGGCACTCACATTCCCCTTAGATTAGGAATTATTTATGAAGGAAGTTGGCCAAAACCTTGGGGCTGCAACTGACTCAATGAAGAAGCCAATTGTACAATATGGGTTTCTAAATTCTGTATGGAGGCCTCTGTCATCTACTAGAACTGAATATTATTGGTGGTCATCTACTTCACCAAATCCTCAAATGAAGGCTTAGGTTTTGTGGCTGTTGGACTTGTTTGTTACATAGGCTGTTGGAATTGTTGCTTACTTAGTGTAGCGTGAGGCTGAAACTGTGGTTGCCTAGATGGTTGATGGAACGGCTGCCTATACTGCTGTGGCTGCTACTACTGTGAGGCTACATTACCATATCTTAGATTTGGATGATCTCTCCAGCCAGGGTTATATGTGCTAGAGTATGGATCATATCTCGGTTGCTACTGCTACTAGTATTGTGGTTTACCAAGAAAGACACTTGCTACAGCTACAGAGTGATCTTGAAATACAGAACCATCATCCTGAAGTGTAGCATACGCAACTGTGGGATAATATGAACTAGAACAAATGCCACACACGCTTGTAGGCCCTTGCACAAGTAATTATTGTTCCATTGCCAACTGTCTCACCAAAGAGGTCAACTCATCAATTCTATGCTCCATTCGCTGTTAGTCAGCATAAGACACATGCACCTCATTCACTCCTCTGGTGGAAGTGATCATCTAAGTACCAAACTATTGGGAATTGGTAGTCATGTTAGCAATTAAGTCTCTAGCAGCAACTGGAGTTTTATCAACCAATGAAACTCCATTGGCAGCATTAATCATGCTCCTATCCATAGGCAATAAGCCCTTATAGAAGTACTAAATTAACAGTTAGTCACTGATCTGGTGATAGGGACAACTTGAGCATAATTTCTTGAACCTCTCCCAATACTCATGTAAAGTCTCTCATGTCATTTGTATTATTCCACATATGTTTTTTCTAATGGCAGCAATTCTAGATGCAGGGAAAAATTTCTCCAAGAACAACCTTTTCATGTCATTCCAACACATTACTGAACTCGGTGAAAGGTAAAAAAACCAATCCTTAGCTACATCAGCAAGAGAGAAAGGGAATGCTCTCGACTTGATGTGTTCCTCAAGTATCCCTTGTGGCTTCATGGTTGAACAGACCACATGGAATTCCTTTAAATGCTTATATGGGTCCTCTCTTGCAAGACCATGAAACTTTGGCAACAAATGTATCAATCTAGATTTAAGTTCAAAGTCTGCATCAAAATCAGGATATTGAATCCCTAAAGGCTAGTAAGTAACATCAGGAGCAGCTAGTTCCTTAAGGGTCCTATTATGCATGTTATCACCCATAGTTGCAATACCACTTAAGCTTTCAGGTTCACTTTTAGTTTCAGTCTCCAATTCAAATTCAGATGCAATTCTTTCACTAAGCCTACGAGCTTTATTTAGTATATGCAAGGTTCTCTCAATGTCAAGATCAATATCAAGTAAATGACTAGTGGAACACCTAGTCATGCAACATACAAAATGCTACCAAAATAAATCCACTTCATCTTTCTAGAGATTTTTAAAAAATATTGGACCACCATTGCATGAAAACTATACAAAAATGAAACTAAAAAATGCAATAAAAAATCTTAAAAAATTAAAAAAAGTGGCCTAAACGATAGAATTTAACCAAACTAGGGGTGACCGCATAGTTGTGAGTCTTATTTATTAGGCCATTTTCCTTTAACTGATTAAGTTTCAGGTCATTCTGAGCATGTTTGTCCATAAAAAATTTAGAAAAGTCACCTAAAATCACCCTTTTCACCTGAAAACCACCAAAAAGTAGCAACAAAGGGGTTAGTGAAGGATTAGTAGTCAAATATACTCCTAATAAGATTGATCAAAATCAAAGTGATCCCCAGAAACGATGTCAAGAATATGATAACTGTCGAGGTTATCAAATTATAACGATTTATAATCGATTTACCCAAACTACTTGTAGTATAAGGTAACACCGGGTCGAGCCCTTAGATTACTCTAATTATTCAATCAAATTAGGAGATTGACAACAGGGGGGTGGGTTTTCAAGATTAATAAACAGAAAGTAATTAAAACGGTAAACTAAATTAGGAAAACAACCAATCCAAGGGAATTAACCAATCTTGATTTTAATCCATTCTTGATCACTATGAATCCATTCAATCATTAACCAAATTCTTGGTCTTAGATCACATGAAGAAGCATCAAGATGATCTATGGATCCTCTACTAGATAAGCATCTAGAAGTCGATCAATCAATGTTAGAAAAATTAAGCATCCATCAAATCCCAAATTGATATAAGAAACAAGATCTAACTAAGCTAAATATTTCATCAAACATCTTTGATGCCTTGTTTAGTCTCTACAATCCTCCATTAACACATGGTAATTATGCAATTATCATATAAAAATCTCAATCAAATTAAGCAACTCAATCAGAATTAAACAAAGAGGAAGGAAAGAAACTTGATTAATAATTTGATGTAGAATAATTAAAATAGAATCTCAGAATTAAGCATCAAGATTATCAATCCTTAAGATTGATTAAAGGCTCTAGCCCTCCATGAATTAGAGGGAAGAACTACAAAAAGAGAGAGAAAATCTAGAGAGAAGGGAGAGGAATAGAGATCTAGAGAGAGAATGAAAAGTGTTGAATAAGAAGATGCTCTTCATTCTACTGCTCTTCCTCTTAAAACTAACTCCTAATTTGGCCTTACATGATTATAATTCTAATGGGTACAAAATAGGGTCAAATAGGAATTATTAGGCCTAAGTCTCATGTCATTTAGAGGCCGAAAACTCAAGTTATGCTCAATTAAGTGGCCTAACTCGTTAGTAATTCGCCTATGCTTTCCATCTTTAATTGCATGCCCAAAACGATGTAGTTCAACTCTGGAGTCTTTATAGGAGTTGTATATTTGTGTCTTAGCTTTCATTTGGGCTTAGTTTTATATCTATTAGACTCTTATAACTTAAGATATGGGTTAATGAGTGAACAGAGCTCAAGCTGTTAGGATTAACATTTTGGCTCTTGCTTCAACTTTAGTTTAAATTATCCAAATATATGATCCAACTCTTGAGGTCTTCAAGAAACTTATAGAGATTTCTCATAACTTTTTTACAAGGCTGGAATCACATCAATCAAATATTTTAAACTCATATTATAGTCGAATTACTGAATACTGCTAAATAGACAAATTAAGACTAATTAATGTAATAATTTCTTCAATGATCCAATTAGGCCCAATATCATAAAATGTGACAAAACAAACTTAATTAAGCCAAATTAAATCTTAAGAAGCCTAGTGAGAGAATTATTAAATGAATAAAATATATTGCTATCAGTATTTAACCTGTCCTAGGGCCTAGGGGAAATGACCTAAGATGTCCATCCCCCATTGATAAAAAGCCAAGGTATGAAAGTTGTAGATAACTCTTCTAGTAGGGTTGCATAAATATCCGAGAACCGTCGACATTTGTTATACTTTTGGACATGTACCATGCTGTCAGCTTCTATACTAGGTCAATAGTACCTAGCCCTCAGCACTTTCCATGCTAATGACTTTCCTATGAGGTGGTAGCCACAACTTCCTTCATGGAGAAAGTGCCATCACGGAGATAGGAAATTATGGGTGTGATCCCATTAACGTCCTCTTGACTGAACTAGATGTTCGTGAAGAGATCCGTGATGCGCACCCTCAACTTGATGGAGAACTTTAGCCTCTTCAACTTGGTGCCAAGCCAAACTAGGTAACAAAGATTGGAGGATAATTGAACTAAGAGAAAAGATCCTAACTAGTAGAGTTCCTTGAGAAGAACAAGGATCTCTTCACCTGGATGTTTGTAGATATGCCAAGGTTGGACCCCGAGTTCATTTTTCACCGACTTTCTATTAGAAAGGATGCAAAGCTGGTGGCTCAACAAATAAAGAATGTCAGACCTAAAAGATAGTAAGTAATACAAAAGTTAGTGAAAGAACTTCTAGATGCTGGATTTATTAGAGAAGTTTCTTATACCACTTGGCTTTTCAACGTGGTCCTAGTGAAAAAGGCTAATGGGAAGTGGTGTACATGTGTGACTACACTGACCTTAATAAGGCATGCCTAAAGGACCCTTATCCACTTCTTAATATTGATAAATTAGTGGAAAACTCATCCAAATTTTGGTTTATTTTGTTCATGGATGCCTATTCCGGTTATAACCAAATTCCCTTGAACCTAGAAGATGAAGACAATATCGCATTTGTAACCGAGGTAGAAAATTATTGCTATTGTGTTATGCTATTCAGGTTAAACAATGCAGGTGCAACATAACAACAATTGATGAATAAAGTTTCGAAGAACAAATTGGCAGGATGATGGAAGTTAATATTGATGACATGATTGTCAAGACAATAAAGTTTGACAACTATGTGGAAGACTTGAAAGAAGTGTTTGCCTATATACGAAAGCATAATATGAGATTGAATCTTGAGAAGTATGTTTTTGGGGTACAGGTCGAAAAGTTTTTGGGGTTTTTTTTTATAAATCCCGGCATTGAAGCCAACCTAGAGAAATGTTAAGCCATTCTTGATATGTGTAATCCATAATTTGTTGAAGAGGTACAATACCTGATAGGACAAATAGTGGCCCTCACTCGCTTCCTAGCCTAGGCAGCTTAAAAGTCTCTTCTTTTTTCAAAACTCTAAAAAAAAGGGAAAGACTTTGAGTAGACCCCAGAGTGCGAGGCTGCATTCCAGGAAGTTGAAGAAGATGTTAGCAACACCGCCAATCTTGATGAGGCCAGATCTCAAAAAGACCTTACATGCATACCTTTTTGTTAGTAATGAAGCGATCAATTCAGTCTTGATTAGAGAAACTGACAAAGTTCATAAGCCGGTTTATTTTGTGAGTAAGGTCTTGCAAGGCCCCAAGCTCCACTATCAGAAGATCAAGAAACTGGCCCTAGCATTGTTAACCACTACTAGAAGATTATGACAATATTTTCAGTGCCACCTTGTGATCGTGAAGATGGATCAGTGATGTGTGGACAAAATACACACATCTTGTGCTTGATTTGAGGTGGATTTAGGTGTGTTTTGATTGATTTATGCTGGAATTTATGCCACTTTTAATCTAATTATCCTTGGTATCTCATGATTGGTCTTTCTCTATGTTTTTAGGTCCAAAAGAGCTATTTTGACATGGCTCTATAAAGCTTTGGATGGATTCATTGCAATGGAGTTGAGCTCGGAATTTATATAGCCAAGATTCGTGGAGTTTTTGACCTTTACACAATAAAATGAGTATAACTTGAGCTACGGAGGTCAAAATGAGATGATTCTAGTGGCATTGAAAAGCTAAGAAAAATAGCTACAACTTTGATGAAGACCACAAGAGCTGATTCTCATTCTAGAAGAAACCACGACCCATGGAAAAATTATATAGGGTGTGTGCAATTGTGCTAAAAAAGGGAGCTGGCCTAGAGAACCATGGCACCCCCATGGAAAATTCCATGGAGCAATGGGAAAACCCATTGGAAGTTGTGAAAATTCCTATTTAATGCTATCTTTTAGGATTTTATCATATTTTTCTCATTGCTTAGAGCCCAATTAAGAGATTTAATTGATCACATACCTTTTTTAGGGTTGATCTTATATAAAGAACTAAGGGATGAGAGACTTGGGTTATTTTTGGAGTTTTTGAGTTTTAGTTTCTCTTAACCAAAGATTGGAGGCTAGGGTTTTGAAGACAAGTATAAGAGGAATTGAAGTTCAACCATTGAAGACATCTTCTCCTTCTTCATCTTCTCTTTTTACTTTCTTGAGATAAAATCATGGTTTCTTCTTCAACTTTTGCTCTTGTTTGTGCTACATTATTCATGAGTGGTTAAATTCCTTTTTCAAGGATTATGATGCAACTCTCTATTTTTCTATGTTGAATTGTTAAATTGATTATTTGTTAATGATAAATTATTATTCTTGATTCATTCTTGGAATGTTTAGTACATGTGGTATATTGATGGCCATATTTATATGATCTTAGGCTTTAGGTGAAGGATCGAAAGATGAAATCTAATTACTAGATAATTCAAGAATTAAACTTAGGAATTGAGACCTAGACATAGACTTAAATCATTCGAGGAGCAAACGATTGTCATACAACTTAATGGGTTAAAACTTAGATTAATTGATGAAAATGGGATTGATGGAGTTTTAGCATGTTTTTAGTGCCAAGAAATTGGACTTTAAATAATTTAGGACAAATTGGCTTCAAGTACATAATTGAACATTAACAAAGATAGAATTACAATTAATTACAGGAGGTAGTGTAGTGAATTCCTAGTCATAGGGCTTTAAATCTTGATTGAATCTTGACTTTTCTAGACTTATTTGCTTACTTTATTGCTTTGATTTTCATTTTGATTTTGATTGAATTTCACTATTAATTTTAATCGCTTAAATAGTCAAAGTCGCCGTAAGAGTTGGTAATCAATTGATCCTTGTGGAAACGATCTTTATTTTACTACTTGTACGATATGTGCGCTTGCAGAAAATCCACAACAAGTTTTTGGCGTCGTTGCCAGGGATCGTGTTGATATTATCACGAGCGGTAATTTGGTTTATTTAAGTATTTTTTTATTTTATTTTATTTTTACTTTATTTTTCTTTGAATTTTTAGGTGTTGATTCTTTCTTATGCGTAGAGCAAGGAGTGAAGAAGATCTTATTATCAACATTGATCTTGGGATCGAGAAGACACTTTGTGACATTAGAAGGGAAAGAAGAACATAGAGAATTGAGGAAGACCATATGGCGGACAACATGAACCAAGTTGCTAATTAAAAGCGAAGGCTGAGGGATTATGGAACTCCCAATGCTAACGCTCGTCAATCTTCCATTGTACGGCCATGGGTGGAGGCCAACAATTTTGAGATAAAGACGTCACTAATCCAGATGGTCCAACAATTACAATTCAGCGGGTCAATAGCTAAAGACCCAAATCAACATTTGGATAAGTTCTTGGAGTTATGTGATACCATAAAGATTAATGGGGTTTCAATGGATGCTATACGGATCAGACTTTTTCCGTTTTCTCTTAGGGGAAAAGCAAAGAAGTGGATTCACTCGGAAGCCTCATATTCACTTACCACCTGGGAATTAATGGAGCAAGCTTTCTTGGACAAGTACTATCTGATTGGAAAAACAATCAAGCTCTGTCAAGACATCACTACCTTATCTCAAAAGGAAGATGAACAACTTTATGAAGCATATGAAAGGTATAATTGTAATACCTTTAGTAATATATTAGACTTGTATATGGTTGCAAAAGGTAGCATATAAATTGCTTAACATGTCAGTGAAGTTTTTTTGACAATTTGAGTTCGTTTAGGCATTTAGTTGTAACACAAAAAATTAAAAAATAGCTTAAAATGACTCAGATAATGGCTTTAAAGGTAAAGTTGAGGGAAATAAACATAGAGAGTTTGTTTTTAGGTCATAAATAAGCTAAGTAAGATGCAATTAAAGTCTCAAGAGAATCTGAGTTAGTTTGGTATTTTTAGGCATACTAATTGTACATTTAATACCGAATTTACTACCAGCAGATATGAAAAATCATGAAAATGATGAAACAATAATTTAGATAAATCTTATGATTTATTCTAAAGTTGTTGGAAGTTGAAAAACTTGAATTAGCATAATTGAGTGTTCTTACCAGATAAGGAAGTTCCAGCAAAATATCCTAAGGGATAAGATATGATGGTCATTCTCTTATTTCTCTCTCTCACGTGTAAGCAACAGAAGTTACAAAAGAAAGAAAAGAAAAATAAAAAAAAAAGAAATGAAGGAAGAGAAGAGAGAAAGGGAAGAAAAGAGGAGGAAGAAGAAGAAGGAGGAGAGGAAGAGCAAGAGCAAGAGGGTTAAGTTTCAAGATCTTCATCTTCTTCAAGAGGTAAGGGGTTTCTATTCATCTTTATGCTCTTTAATTTTCATTGAATGAGGTTAGGGATTTTGAATAGAAATAGCAGTTTGGAGAGCCAAATCCATGTTCTTGGCTTGGTTCTTGATTCCAAGGATTAGGTTATGATAATTTAAGCTTAGTAAATTTAATATGGTCATTTATGGCTCAAGATCAACCATTAGGATCCATAAATTTAAGAGTTGGACAATGGTTGGAGCTATGTGTTTTGCACCTAGATCTTTGCCTAAAAGAATCCATAGGTTGTAATTAAGTTACAACAAATTTAGGAGCATGAATGAGTGTTAAAAATCACCAAGAAACCAATTATAGATGATTGGAAGTAAGATTGGAACCATGGAATTGTATCATGGTTCTGTAGATTTGCTTCTGGTTGAGAGACACGGCTCGTGTCTGAAAACATGGGGGGGAGGGGGGTTGTGTCCTTCTCTGCCTGTTCTAGTTCATGAAATGTGCTAACAGAGCAAGACAAGGGGGCGTGTAATCAGACATGGCTCGTGTCTGAGGCCAGAATCTTCAAAAATGTCATTTTCGATGTTTTGAAGCTATGGACTAGATGGAATCATTAGTATATGTTTCCTAGAGTGTGTTAAGGTACAAATGGAAATATTTTCAAGAGGGAAATTATCACCTAAAATGAATGAGAAAGCTTAGGCTTTGAGCATCCAAAAGTGAGGGATTGCCCTAGGTAATGACATAGCACCTTAGGAAACCTAATGTTGTATTAGATATCACTCAAGATATGATGAGATAGTGCAATGGAGATGAGTATACTAGGATGGATTGTAGGATTCACTCTAGTAAGGATAAGGAAGGTATGAGCCTTAGAATATCCAATAGTAGTGGATTACCCTGGGAAGGTACCTAAAACCTTAAGCAACAAATAGTTGTAAGTATAAACCACTTTGAGTTAGATTCACTTGAGTGGAAACAAGGTTGTGTATTTAGTTTCAAAAAGGGAATGTTATGTACTAAGTCTCTAGTTAAGTAGGACCGTGTACATTGTAGAATACACAAAAAGAAGAGTTAAGACCAGTAAGCTTGTCATATCCATAAGAGTAGTTGGATATGCAAAGTTCTAGTGAAATGCTCATTTGTTTCCTTAAGCAAGGTTGAATGAGGCATTAGCTAAGATAGACTATTTCACTAGGATGAGTTGAGTCTATAAGAAAGTTAATGTGGTGTTTATGTAAGAAATAAACATAACACTATGCTTTTTACACACTAGTTAGTTAATATAGTTTGTATGTGAAAGCTATAAGAACCTTAGTGCAACCAAGAGTAATGGTTTGCCATAGGTGAGTATCTAACACCCTAGCAACATAGTGTTGCATAGAGATCACTTAAGAGACTATGAGTGATGAGGAGGCGTTTAGATACAAGTATGATGAATAGTCTAGTAGTATTATTCTTATGAGTTTCCTTTGACGTTTACGTCATTAAGGCCAAGAGAGATAAGTGGGAAGTCCAAAAGACTTTTTGAGTAAAGATGAAGCCTGAAATTCTCGATAGTGTCAGGGTACGTGTATTGTGAGGATAAGCTTTCCCTCTCTTTACTACAGGATTATACAAGAAGCTAGGATTCTTAAGTAAGTAAGTAAGTAAGTAAGTAAGTAAGTATGCTTAGATCATAAATGAACTAGGTATATAAGTATGTATATATGTCTATGGAAATGGTCTAATAGTATTGATCTTAGTGAGTATCTTTTGATGGCCATTCATGGAGGCCAAGGGAGATAGATGAGTGTCTAATAGACTCTTTTGAAGAAGGACATAACCCTGATATCTCAATAGTGCCAAGGCCAAAGGAGATAAACGGGAAATCTGAAAGCCTCTTTGAGGAAGGACGAAAATCGAACTTCTCATCGTGCCAGGATATGTGTGATGTGAGGATAAGCTTTTTCCTCTATTTACCATGGGATAGCATACTAAACCAGTTCCTAATGAATTTCTTGGTTTTCAAAATGAAACTCTACATGTATTTCAAACAAAGCATTGCATAAGCATATCTTTAGGATCTTCCTTAGGCATAATCATATTGCATGTCATTCTCATTACATTTATAGACAGTTGTGTGGGCATTATCTGTTACTGTTGGTATTTACAATTGTATGGGCAGTTATTTATATTTAATGGTATGTAGGCTATCAGTTTAGATCACACTATACAGATAGCGTGTAGTTATGAGTTTTACTAGAGGAAGCTCCTATGTTAGTAGTTATAGCAATTGTTATATTTATTATACAATGTTATAGCTAGCTGGTATTGAAATTACTTTTATTGAGAGTTATAATTCTCACCCCAGTTGTTCTTCCATGTAAATTTAGGTACAGAGGTACAGACCCTGTTAAAGGAATGAAGATGAAACATGAAGACTAGTATAGTTTTATATGCTTTTCTAACCAAAACTTATATATACAGTTTACATTTGTTTTGTATGTATTACAATATGCCCTCCTGTGGCTAGTGTTGTATATATATATATGTATGAGTTTAAGTTTTTTCGCATTCTCTCAAGGCTTTCTATAATTACTCAATCGTGATTATGGATATGTGTATTAGTTAGTTATATAGAAGCGACGTCTCTAGTATTGATTATCTTTATATATCTCTATTTATCTAGGACATATCTAAATATCTGTATTAGGATGTTACAATAATGATCTCATTCGTCAGTGTCCACATCATGGCCTACAATATTTTGTTGTTAGACAAACATTCTATACTGGGTTAACTTTCTCTACAAAGACAGCTCTTGATGCCTGATAACTCCATGAAATGTAGTTATTTATGCCCCATAATTGTGCTTCACGGCATGCTTAGTCCTTGTTCTTATGCATATTTGGAAGTTTTATACTTATATTTGTTAAATGTCATTTGGATACATTCCTTTATGTTTTTAAGCAATTTGTGCATATTTGTTGATTGATTAAGTAAATTTATAATTATATTTAACTTGGTGCCTTATCTAATGCAGGAAAGGCTCAAAAGAGACAAATTGATACAAGCCAAGGCCCAGCATTGGAGGAAAGAAGCTAAGGATGAATTCTAGAGTTCCACGCCGAGGTGTGGAAATGTGCACGCCATGGCGTGAAGGTCTCAGCCAGCCACATACTAACAGGACAGACAGCTCCACGCCGAGGCGTGGGAATTTGCATACCGCGGCGAGCATCAGCGAGCTGAGCCTATTTATTCTATTTTTCACGCACACTTTCGCTCTTTCTCAGTTTCTCTCTTTTAGGTTTTAGGTTTTTAGTTTTCTGGGTTAGAGGCTGCGGCTAGACCTCTATTGGAGGTGGAGATGGAGCTTGGGGAGCTAAGGATGGAGCCCTCTTTCCATTGGAGGAGGATCCGAGCTTCAAAGGCGAAATCCATAAGCTTTCTCCTTCTCTCTTTTCTCTTTTCTCTTCCTCATTTCTTGAACATGTATTTTGTAATTTGTTCTTATGTTCATTGTATAGCTGAGCTTTATTTAAGGATGACTTTGAATCCTTTTATTAATATTAATGATTTGTTCTTTTCTGAGTTTGTTTGGATCTTTGATTTTGTTCAATCATATTGTGCTTAATGCTCTTGAATGTTTGGCCAACATTTGAGTGATTTGATAAAATCTAATGAACTTAGACATAGGGATTTGGGTTTAAGATCGTATGTATGGTTGATGCATGTTCGATTCTATTCTAATGGCAGGATGAGTTGATTCGCTAATGGGATAGACATATACCTCTTAGCCATGCATAGCACGTGTTTGAGAATAGACCTTAAAGAATGAATTTTGTGTTAGCTCTCAAGGACACTTAGAGAGTTGGGCAAATGAAACCATGGTTAGATGACCTAGACATAGGCGTTTAGCTAATGTAGATTCTCAAGCTAACTTAATCATTGCATTCATATTTATGAGGAGGATTGCTTGTTGTTAGTTGATGTAAAGGGTGAAGGAGGATTCCCTAAACTCTAACCATTTATCCTTATTGCTTTATCTCTTTACTTTCTTTACTTTTATCCATTTTTATGTTCTTGAATAGAATTAGGTAAGCTATCGGTTAATACTTAGCATTGGAAATAAAATTATCCTCGTGGGAACGATATCTGTACTCATCATTTTATTACTTGTGCGACTCGTGCACTTGCGGTTAGCAAATGGGCAAACACGTTTTGACCCTAACAAGTTTTTGGCGCCGTTGCCGGAGATAAGACATTATTTCTGTATTGCTAATATTGACAATGAGTTTACTTAGTTCTAATTCAAGTTTTTTATGTTTTGTTGTTGTAAATAGTTTTAATTCATGTTTTTATGCTTTTGTTTTTAGTTTGTTTAGATAAGTAGTTATAGTTTGATTTTGTGTTTTTGTTAAGTTTTTGTTGTACATTCTGTGTTTTAAGTTTTTAGACATGTTTTAGAGGTGCTATGGGCCAAAATGGAGCACCAATTTCAGCGGAGACAAGTTTGCTGTAGAATTCTGCAGACTAACCTCTCACGTTGCGGCGTGAGAATGTGCACGCCATGGCGTGCCAGTCTCTACCTGATCAGGAACACGCACCAGAGAGCTCCACGCCTCGGCGTGGGAATGTTCACGCCTCGGCGTGGCCCCTGTTTTTGCATTTTTCTGTTGTTTTTCTCTATTTTTCTTTATTTAATAATGCTCAGTTCTAGTTTGGATGCTGTTTTGACTTGCTCAAGTACCCTATATAGACCATGAACACCAAGAATACATATCACTTTGGTTTGGAGGAGTATCATTGCATATTTTCACCCTTAACGCTTAATGTTTACACATGTTTTGATACTTTAAGTATGTGCTAGTGATAGTCATCATGCTTTGATGATTATACCCTGTTTTGTCTATTATTGGTAGGCTGTTGATAAAAGTTTCAATTTTCAACATTCTCTACATGATGTCATGCATGCTTGAATGAAAAATGATAAATCTTTTGAAAGCATGATTTGTTGCCATTTGTTAGTGTGTAATGGTTGGCCAATGATATAAATACTTGCAATTGTCCTCGATTCTTTTATGTAACCATTTGTAATCTTAAAGCATGCTTAAGCAATCTTGTTTGTTTTTATGCATGATGTGTTTCTCACTTAGATGCTTGTTTAATTTTGAAAAGATTTAAGTGCTTGTCTAGAGAATGTTTATGGATTGTGTATGTGGATGATTTCTACTATCCTTGAAATTGTTTTTGCAACTCTCTTGAGGTGAAATCCTAGATTGTGCATGATTGAGGAAATGATTAGGGCTTTGTTTGGACCGGTTGAGCCTTTCAAGCTTACCCTTACATGATTCTATCCCTAGGTCCCTTTTTGAAGCCTTATAATTGTTTGGCCTTCTATGTTCTTCTTTCACCCTCATATTTCCTACCTTGTAACCATTCTAATGCATGCGAAAGTATTGCATTTTTTTCCTTCCCTTTATGTTTGTTGAGTGCATGATATGTTATTTCTTTACTTGAGTCCAAGGTTTAGGGTATTTATGTTGTTCAATACAAAAGTGGTTGGAAGGAACCGTTTGTTGCACAAAAAGTTATTTTTGTTAAAGAACAAGAAAATACAAAAAGAGAAAAAGAAAAGAAAAGAAAAAACAAATGAAAGAAAGAAAGCATAAATGAAAAAAGCATCGAGTGGTTTTGAATAGTGTTATTTGTTTCATTTTGTATACCATTGTTGTAGTGACTCAAGTCTTGAAATATCATGTTATGTTTCTCAATGTTTATATGTTCTCTATTCCCCTTTGTTCTTCACCTCATCATCTTGGCCTTACATTATAAGCTATTAAAGTCCCTCTTGATCCTCAATCATGTGTGATTTACATTAGTGGAGAGAGAGTTGTGCTACAATTTTGTGGAATCTTGATTTGTATCCATGTGTAAGTTCATAAACTTATCCGAATGAGCATGGTTTGAAAAAGATAAGTTGAGCTTGCATGTTTGTAAGAGATGTCATGTGCATGATTGGAAGCTTGATTGATGGCATGTTAAGGATTGTGTATGTGTTCAGCTTAACTGTGAGGCATGTGCGTTCTTTGAGGGCCATTATAATCATTGTGCACTGGTTGTGGTTAAAGAAAATTGAATTTATCATTGTTGAATGCATATGAGCATGAATTGTCAAAGTGAGTTTTCTTAGTCATACTTTGTGTTGCTCGAGGACTAGCAACATCTTAAGTTTGGGGGTATGATAACTCCATGAAATGTAGTTATTTATGCCCTATAATTGTGCTTCACGGCATGCTTAGTCCTTGTTCTTATGCATATTTAGAAGTTTTTATGCTTATATTTGTTAAATGTCATTTGGATACATTCCTTTATGTTTTTGAGCAATTTGTGCATATTTATTGATTGATTAAGTAAATTTACAATTATATTTAACTTGGTGCCTTATCTAATGCAGGAAAGGCTCAAAATAGACAAATTGATACAAGCCAAGGCCCAGCATTGGAGGAAAGAAGTTAAAGATGCATTCAAGAGTTCCACGCCGAGGTATGGAAATGTGCACACTGCGGCGTGAAGGTCTCAGCCAGCCACATACTGACAGGACAGACAGCTCCACGCCGAGGCGCGCGTCGGCGAGCTGAGCCTATTTATTCTATTTTTCACACACCCTTTCACTCTTGTGAAAATAAGTTTGCCCCAAATGGTTTTATATGTTAAGTTTTGATGATGACAAATACAAGACAAAAAGAATATATTGCTTATACTCTTTGTTGCATTCTATATAGAGCATATCCATTAGTATTTAATAAATATCTTATTTGGATGTGTCTATGAATGTCTTATATGCATGTTAAACTAACTAAAGCTATATATTTATGATTCATGCATATGAAGATATTGAATTATGTTTTTAGACTAATTATGCTTGTTTAAGTAAGCAATACTTTACAGGATAGTCCAAATACTAAGGGTGAGCTTGCAACAAGCAAGCAATAGATATCTATTAAGCTCAACACAAAGAGAATGCGACTAAACATATGTCTTTGAAGAATATTGCTTTTTAATGATAAATATGAAGACAAAATGAAGATGATGGGAAGACCAAGTCCAAGATCTTTTAAGGATAGCTTTAGGACTTAGAGTCTCTTTGTTCGAGGATCTCTTTGGATATCTCCTAGTGCATGAAGATAAAACAAAAATGTTTTTCTTAAACTTATACCAAAACTGTTTTGATCTTGAAAATAACTTTAAAATGTTTTGGTGGATAAACTTTCGGGATGTTTTTCAAGCTTTTATAACTGTTTTACAAACTAAGTTATTCGAATAACTCATTAGTTATTCGAATAAAGCTTTTTATTTTGGATGCTGCGTGACTGTGTTATTCGAATAACACTTCTGTTATTCGAATAAAAGTTTTCTAAATAGCTTGTTTTCACATCAGCTATTCGAATAACACTCCTGTTATTCGAATAGGACCTTTCCCAGAGATATGTTTTAACCAATGTTATTCGAATAAAGCTATCTTTATTCGAATAACCAGTTTTCTAAAGGAGGTTTTTATGGCAGCGTTATTCGAATAACACGAAGGTTATTCGAATAACCAGTGTTTAAAAGAAATCCTTTGTGGCAGTGTTATTCGAATAACACGAAGGTTATTCGAATAACCAGTTTCAGAAACGTTTTTAAAAGAACGTGTTATTCGAATAGCCAAAGGCTTATTCGAATAAACATGGTATATAAAGTTTCGGAAATGGAAACTAACGGACACTTTTTTCATATTAATCACGGAATTAATTGCTACAACGGCTAATTTTCTATCTGGCTCTATAAATAGAGACCGTGGGTCTCATCTGCAATAAGCCCAGCTATTTGTTTAATTTGCGCTTGCTCTGAAAAATGTGATTTATATTTTACGCCTATTTTCTGTGCTCTTTTTGCTAAAACTTTGAGATATCCTTTGAGAGCCTCTTAGCACTTCAAATTGTATAATTTGCTCTGAGTGAGAGTTTCTATCCATTTATAATTTCTATTCTTCTGTATTGAGGGTGAGGTATCCTTCAAGGTTTGTAAAGGGGGTGAGGTATCCCTCAAAGGTTTGTATAAGGGTGAGGTATCCCTGCAGGCTGAGACTTTAGCACAAGGGTAGAGTTTCCCTGTGTGTGAAAAATGCTCTCTTATGTAAAGGTTGCAAGCACCTATTGGAAGCTTGTATACATAGTGAAAAATCTCAAACTGTGTTTCGGGGACTGGACGTAGACCACAAGTGGTTAGTGGTCGAACTAGGATAAATATCGTGCCTGCTCTTCTTCTCTTTATCTCTTTATTTTATGCAATTTATTTTATTGCACATTTACTTTCCGCTGTTCTTAAAGTTTCTTTTCTTCATCACGTTCCTTCTGTGCGTTTATTTAAATAGCTTAAATATTTATATTTATTTTAAGAGCATTTGTGAAAAAGTTTTTATACCCAATTCACCCCCCTCTTGGGTAATGGTTGCCATGACTAACAAGTGGTATCAGAGCTTCGTGCTCTGGTAAAAGCTTAACCGCTTAGAGTTAAAGATCCTTACTTGTGAGCAACCTTGAAAGTTTTTCAAAATGGAAGGTTTTGAAATTGATAAACCACCATTCTTTGATGGTGTGCATTTTGTTTATTGGAAAACTAGAATATAGTTTTATATGCAATCTGTTGATTTGGATTTGTGGGATATTGTGCTAAATGGATTTATTTATAAATCAAAACAAACTTGGAATAGTTTTGATAAAAAATGTTTTTCTTTGAATATTAGAGCTATGCAAATTTTGAGAAGTAGTTTGAATGATGATGCTTACGCTGAAATTAAAAATTGTTCTAGTGCCAAAGAAATTTTAGACACTCTTGATGATATTTATCTTGCTAACAATAATTTTGTGCATAAAGTTGTATATAGAAAGCAAGAAGAGCAAAAGCCATTAAAGGAAGCTTGTCATGAAACGCATCCTCAAAGAAATGTTCAAATTATTGAAGGGAGCCAAATGCCACTTGGTGACAATGATGCTCAATCTGAAGAAGAGGCAAAGCAAAACAAAATTGATGAGGAAGAATGTGATTCTCTTAAAGAGGCAAGTACTCTAGAAATTGAAACTACTTCCTATATGGCTAAAAAGGACTTTGAGGTAAATAATTCTAAAATATATTACAGTCCTTCCTATGATGAGTTACAAAGTGCATATAATGAATTGTATGATGGTTTGTTAAATTTAGAAAAGAAAAACTTATCGAGTTTGGAAAACATTTCCTCTATTGAAAATAAAATTGAGTTTTTGAAAAATGAATATACTTTTCTTGATGAGGAAATGTCTTTGAAATGTGAAACCTCAACTTCTTGTGAAAAATGTATTGATTTAGAAAATCAAGTTGAGGACTTATATTCTGAATTTTCCAAAGCTAATGATTGTAATTGCTTAAATTCTATGCTTGTTAATAAGAATAAAATTAATGTTATTACATGTGAAAATTCAAGCAAGACTTATGGCAAAATTAATTTAGAATATAATAACAATAAAATGCTTAAGTTTTTCAAAAATGATCTTCAAAGGATCAAGCCATCATTAAATTCAATTGTTTGTAATTTTTGTGGTCATCTAGGACATATTTCTCATTATTGCAATTATAGAAGAAATCATTATATGAGAAATTGTATGGTATGGGTTCCTAAAAATCCTAAAGGCCCTAATACTAACATTCAAGGACCCAAAATGAAGTGGGTACCAAAATGTCCTCCTAGTGTTTCAATTATGTAGAAAATTTCTCAAAAGGATGGATTTATTGGTCAAAGGAAAGAGGAATCATCACGAAGAGCGCTTCCAAAGCCCAATGAAAGAGATTTTAGTCAAAGAAGGAAGATGATTTCAACCAAAGCTTCTCAAGTACAAAATGTAGAACTTGCAAAGTTCAAAACACCAAAAGAGAAGCAATGGGTAAGGAAAAAAGTTCCCTTGTTTACCAAGGCCAAGGTATCAACAGCTTTTAACTCTCATGAGCATTTACATGCAAAGTCAATAAACTTGAGGTATATTCCTTGTAGGCCTTAGGTAGAGGATAGAATCATGTGTATTTGATAAAATTTGAATATTATATTTAACACATGATTATGTTCATTCTTATTATATTAAAATTCATTAATTTGTTATATCTTGGTACATAAAGTTCTATAATGCTTATGTATGATTTATATGCTTTAAAACTGTCTATGTATCATGAAAGCAAGCATGTTATCGATTATATGCTTAATAAAAAATGATTATTTAATTTATTGTGCTCAATTTATATATTATGGAAAATTTGATCTTTATGAGAGCATAATAGATTAATAGCCAAAAACTAACACACAAGGACTCAAGAAAATTTGGGTACCAAAAGTCAAAAATTAAAGTGTGTTGTAGGTGTGCTTGAAGGCCAAGAGCTGACTTTGACATATTGAAAATGGTTGCTGCAAGTACAAAAACCAGAAATAATTTCAAGCTCTCTTCCTTGTCTCCGTGAAGTTTGGACTTACAATTTTGGATAAGTGAAAATTTTTATTATGCTTTTCTAGCCTTATAATCTGAAAATACACTTCTTGTTTGAAATAATAATATCCTTGAACTTGAGTTTTTTATCAATCCAATATATGATTGCATGTTTTATTGCTGAATATTATTTCTTTTTAATCACATGAATATATACTTTGTCTTGAGTCTCTGAATGTATGCTTTACTGTGCTTTTTAATAGTTTTATTCGAATAAAACTAAGTTTATTCGAATAAACTGACTCCTATGTCAGTTCAGTGTTTACTGCTATCTCTGTCTATTCGAATAAATTCAAGCTTATTCGAATAAGCAGAAGCTTATTTCATCAGTCTTATTTGACTGATCTCTGTCTATTCGAATAACATTCACTCTATTCGAATAACCTGAGATTTGTTTTCTCAGTCATTTATGTATGCTCTCTGTTTATTCGAATAACTCTTAAGTTATTCGAATAAAACCTGGTATATGGCCAAAACGATTGGCCTTCCCTGCTCATCTATTCGAATAAAACCTTTTTTATTCGAATAATCACGTTTCTTTTTTAAAAACAAAAGGTTCTGCTACGTTTCGTTAATACATGTTAAATTCTTTTGATGCTTATATATAATTAGCTTGATTGATCATGAAATATCTGTTGCCATTGTGAACTTATTTATTATTTTAAATGCTTATTTGTTAATGAGTTTGGCATAATAACTAACCTCTATGGATCCAAAATTGATGGATACCAAAGAAAATTCTTTGAATTGTGTTGTAGGGTGATAACTACCTCAAGCAAGCATTTAAATGGAATAAGCTTATTCAAGTTGAGGATAGTAAAAGAATTCAACTTTTGAAAGGGGTGCAAAGAATCTCTATTCCCTCGTGAAAACTTGAAGCTTGGAAGTGAGAGTCATCTACAAAAATTCAAAGACTACACTTCTGGTGATATCAATCCTTATTTATGCTTTAAATTTGATATCATATGATATTTGGAGAAGTAGAAAGTTATGTTATACCTTCACATGCCTTACATGAAAATTATTTTCCTAAAAATGTCTAAATAAGTTTTGATGATAATTACATGCTTCTTGATAAACTTGAATCACGCCTTAAAATGCTTAAACATTTTTTTTTTATTCAAGTGCATATGCGCTTCATACATTCTTCTTAGAACTAATATTGCATGGTTGATAATGTGATACATGCTTTAAATTATATATCAACCTAATTTATGCTTGTAAATGAGATTGAATGATATTTGATGCTAACCTATGTTTTAGAGAACTTTTAAAGTTAGCTTTGCAAGTCTCTCTATGTATTTCAAATATAGCCATCAGATTTTTTTTTACATACAAGCATATGTGGATAAATGAGAAGGAGCATAACTCTTTATATGATTCAATAAGTATCTCTATCCCTTAGCTTTTATGGTATTCTATATGTTATGAATTGTATGATACTTGTTGATAAATTAATCTTAAATAACTAGATGCTTCCAAGGAATATATGGTTTTTTTTTTAAAACATCTCTACCTTTCTAAAATGCTGCTCTTATAAAATTCTTTTTGAAAGGGGGAGAAGTCTTAAAATTTTGGATTAAGAATAAATATCTTTGCCCTTACTTTATTTTGATAATATGCATATTTTGAGGGGGAGCCTAGCTCTGAAGTTATTTATATCTCTTGCCTTACATCTTTATTTGATTACATAAAGTATTTTATTACTATCATATGCTAAATGTTGACATACAAAAATATGACAAGCATTGCATGAATAAACTTCTATATCTTGAAAGCATGTTTATTTCATCTCTCTTTGAATCATGAGTTTTATCTATAAGGGGAGAGAAAATTATTATCTTTCCTTCCTAAGCCTTTTTGTTGATGTCAAATAGGGGGAGAGAAAATTAGAAAGAAAAATATGTTCTTGTGCTCAATTGCTTGATATGCTTACATAAATATCAATTCTTGTATATTGCTCAACATATTTTTCTTTGATGATTTGTCATCATCAAAAAGGGGGAGATTGTGGAAATAAGTTTGCCCCAAATGGTTTTATATGTTAAGTTTTGATGATGACAAATACAAGACAAAAAGAATATATTGCTTATACTCTTTGTTGCATTCTATATAGAGCATATCCATTAGTATTTAATAAATATCTTATTTGGATGTGTCTATGAATGTCTTATATGCATGTTAAACTAACTAAAGCTATATATTTATGATTCATGCATATGAAGATATTGAATTATGTTTTTAGACTAATTATGCTTGTTTAAGTGAGCAATACTTTACAGGATAGTCCAAATACTAAGGGTGAGCTTGCAACAAGAAAGCAATAGATATCTATTAAGCTCAACATAAAGAGAATGCGACTAAACATATGTCTTTGAAGAATATTGCTTTTTAATGATAAATATGAAGACAAAATGAAGATGATGGGAAGACCAAGTCCAAGATCTTTTAAGGATAGCTTTAGGACTTAGAGTCTCTTTGTTCGAGGATCTCTTTGGATATCTCCTAGTGCATGAAGATAAAACAAAAATGTTTTTCTTAAACTTATACCAAAACTATTTTGATCTTGAAAATAACTTAAAAATGTTTTTGTGTTTTTGATAAACTTTCTGGGATGTTTTTCAAGCTTTTATAACTGTTTTACAAACTAAGTTATTCGAATAACTCATTAGTTATTCGAATAAAGCTTTTTATTTTGGATGCTGCGTGACTGTGTTATTCGAATAACACTTCTGTTATTCGAATAAAAGTTTTCTAAATAGCTTGTTTTCACATCAGCTATTCGAATAACACTCCTGTTATTCGAATAGGACCTTTCCCAGAGATATGTTTTAACCAATGTTATTCGAATAAAGCTATCTTTATTCGAATAACCAGTTTTCTAAAGGAGGTTTTTATGGCAGCGTTATTCGAATAACACGAAGGTTATTCGAATAACCAGTGTTTAAAAGAAATCCTTTGTGGCAGTGTTATTCGAATAACACGAAGGTTATTCGAATAACCAGTTTCAGAAACGTTTTTAAAAGAACGTGTTATTCGAATAGCCAAAGGCTTATTCGAATAAACACGGTAAATAAAGTTTCAGAAATGGAAACTAACGGACACTTTTTTCATATTAATCACGGAATTAATTGCTACAACGGCTAATTTTCTATCTGGCTCTATAAATAGAGACCGTGGGTCTCATCTGCAACAAGCCCAGCTATTTGTTTAATTTGCGCTTGCTCTGAAAAATGTGATTTATATTTTACGCCTATGTTCTGTGCTCTTTTTGCTAAAACTTTGAGATATCCTTTGAGAGCTTCTTAGCACTTCAAATTGTATAATTTGCTCTGAGTGAGAGTTTCTATCCATTTATAATTTCTATTCTTCTGTATTGAGGGTGAGGTATCCTTCAAGGTTTGTAAAGGGGGTGAGGTATCCCTCAAAGGTTTGTATAAGGGTGAGGTATCCTTGCAGGCTGAGACTTTAGCACAAGGGTAGAGTTTCCCTGTGTGTGAAAAGTGCTCTCTTATGTAAAGGTTGCAAGCACCTATTGGAAGCTTGTATACATAGTGAAAAATCTCAAACTATGTTTCGGGGACTGGACGTAGACCACAAGTGGTTAGTGGTCGAACCAGGATAAATATCGTGCCTGCTCTTCTTCTCTTTATCTCTTTATTTTATGCAATTTATTTTATTGCACATTTACTTTCCGCTGTTCTTAAAGTTTCTTTTCTTCATCACGTTCCTTTTGTGCGTTTATTTAAATAGCTTAAATATTTATATTTATTTTAAGAGCATTTGTGAAAAAGTTTTTATACCCAATTCACCCCCTCTTGGGTAATGGTTGCCATGACTAACAACTCTCTCTCAGATTCTCTCTTTTAGGTTTTAGGTTTTTAGTTTTCTAGGTTAGAGGCTGCGGCTAGACCTCTATTAGAGGTGGAGATGGAGCTTGGGGAGCTAAGGATGGAGCCCTCTTTCCATTGGAGGAGGATCCGAACTTCAATGGCGAAATCTATAAGCTTTCTCCTTCTATCTTTTCTTTTTTCTCTTCCTCATTTATTGAACATGTATTTTGTAATTTGTTCTCATGTTCATTGTATAGCTGAGCTTTATTTAGGGATGACTTTGAATCCTTTTATTAATATTAATGATTTGTTCTTTTCTGAGTTTGTGTGGATCTTTGATTTTGTTCAATTATATTGTGCTTAATGCTCTTGAATGTTTGGCCAACATTTGAGTGATTTGATAAAATCTAATGAACCTAGACATAGGAATTTAGGTTTGAGATCGTATGTATGGTTGATGCATGTTCGATTCTATTCTAATGGCGGGATGAGTTGATTCACTACTAGGATAGACATATACCTCTTAGCCATGCATAGCATGTGTTTGAAAATAGACCTTAAAGAGTGGATTTTGTGTTAGCTCTCAAGGACACTTAGAGAGTTGGGCAAATGAAACCATGGTTAGATGACCTAGACATAGGCATTTAGCTAATGTAGATTCTCAAGCTAACTTAATCATTGCATTCATATTTATGAGGAGGATTGCTTGTTGTTAGTTGATGTAAAGGGTGAAGGAGGATTTCCATAAACTCTAACCATTTATCCTTATTGCTTTATGTTTTTACTTTCTTTACTTTTATCCATTTTTATGTTCTTGAATAGAATTAGGTAAGCTATCGGTTAATACTTAGCATTGGAAATAAAATTATCCTCGTGGGAACGATATCTGTACTCATCATTTTATTACTTGTGCGACCCGTGCACTTGCGGTTAGCAAATGGGCAAACACGTTTTGACCCTAACAAGTTTTTGGTGCCGTTGCCGGGGATAAGACATTATTTCCGTATTGCTAATATTGACAATGAGTTTGCTTAGTTCTAATTCAAAATTTTTATGTTTTATTGTTGTAAATAGTTTTAATTCATGTTTTTATGCTTTTGTTTTTGGTTTGTTTAGATAAGTAGTTATAGTTTGATTTTGTGTTTTTGTTAAGTTTTTGTTGTACATTCTGTGTTTTAAGTTTTTAAACATGTTTTGGAGGTGCTAGAGGCCAAAATGGAGCACCAATTTCAGCGGAGACAAGTTTGCTGTAGAATTCTGCAGACTAACCTCTCACGCCATAGTGTGAGAATGTGCATGCCACGGCGTGCCAGTCTCTGCCTGATCAGGAACACGCACCAGAGAGCTCCATGCCTCAGCGTGGGAATGTTCACGCCTCGGCGTAGCCCTTGTTTTTGCATTTTTCTGTTGTTTTTCTCTATTTTTCTTTATTTAATAATGCTCAGTTCTAGTTTGGATGCTGTTTTGACTTGCTCAAGTACCCTATAGACCATGAACACCAAGAACACATATCACTTTGGTTTGGGGGAGTATCATTGCATATTTTCACCCTTAACGCTTAATGTTTACACATGTTTTGATACTTTAAGTATGTGCTAGTGATAGTCATCATGCTTTGATGATTATATCCTGTTTTGACTATTATTAGTTGGCTGTTGATAAAAGTTTCAATTTTCAACATTCTCTACATGATGTCATGCGTGCTTGAATGAAAAATGATAAATCTTTTGAATGCATGATTTGTTGCCATTTGCTAGTGTGTGATGGTTGGCCAATGATATAAATGCTTGCAATTGTCCTCGATTCTTTTATGTAACCATTTGTAATCTTGAAGCATGCTTAAGCAATCTTGTTTATTTTTATACATGATGTGTTTCTCACTTAGATGCTTGTTTAATTTTGAGAAGATTTGAGTGCTTGTCTAGAGAATGTTTATGGATTGTGCATGTGGATGATTTCTACTATCCTTGAAATTGTTTTGCAACTCTCTTGAGGCGAAATCCTAGATTGTGCACGATTGAGGAAATGATTAGGGCTTTCTTTGGACCGGTTGAGCCTTTCAAGCTTACCCTTACATGATTCTATCCCTAGGTCCCCTTTTGAAGCCTTATAATTGTTTGGCCATCTATGTTCCTCTTACACCCTCATATTTCCTACCTTGTAACCATTCTAATGCATGCGAAAGCATTGCATTTTTTTCTTTCCCTTTATGTTTATTGAGTGTATGATATATTATTTCTTTACTTGAGTCCAAGGTTTAGGGTATTTATGTTGTTCAATACAAAAGTGGCTGGAAGGAACCGTTTGTTGCACAAAAAGTTATTTTTGTTAAAGAAAAAGAAAATACAAAAAGAGAAAAAGAAAAGAAAAGAAAAAACAAATGAAAGAAAGAAAGCATAAATGAAAAAAGCATCGAGTGGTTCTGAATAGTGTTATTTGTTTCATTTTGTATACCCTTGTTGTAGTGACTCAAGTCTTTAAATATCATATTATGTTTCTCAATGTTTGTATGTTTTCTATTCCCCTTTGTTCTTCACCTCATCACCTTGGCCTTACATTATAAGCTATTAAAGTCCCTCTTGATCCTCAATCATGTGTGATTTACATTAGTGGAGAAAGAGTTGTGCTACAATTTTGTGGAATCTTGATTTATATCCATGTGAAAGTTCATAAACTTATCCGAATGAGCATGGTTTGAAAAAGATAAGTTGAGCTTGCATGTTTGTGAGAGATGTCATGTGCATGATTGGAAGCGTGATTGATGGCATGTTAAGGATTGTGTATGTGTTCAGCTTAACTGTGAGGCATGTGCGTTCTTTGAGGGCCATTATAATCATTGTGCACTGGTTGTGGTTAAAGAAAATTGAATTTATCATTGTTGAATGCATATGAGCATGAATTGTCAAAGTGAGTTTTCTTAGTCATACTTTGTGTTGCTCGAGGACTAGCAACATTTTAAGTTTGGGGGTGTGATAACTCCATGAAATGTAGTTATTTTTGTCCCATAATTGTGCTTCATGGCATGCTTAGTCCTTGTTCTTATGCATATTTGGAAGTTTTTATGCTTATATTTGTTAAATGTCATTTGGATACCTTCCTTTATGTTTTTGAGCAATTTGTGCATATTTGTTGATTGATTAAGTAAATTTACAATTATATTTAACTTGGTGCCTTATCTAATGCAGG
Organism: Ormosia semicastrata; assembly: GCA_029884595.1. Lineage (NCBI taxonomy): Eukaryota > Viridiplantae > Streptophyta > Magnoliopsida > Fabales > Fabaceae > Ormosia > Ormosia semicastrata. The sequence continues at coordinate 15,749,606 of JAQQTO010000042.1, read as the reverse complement.
AAAGGCTCAAAAGAGACAAATTGATACAAGCCAAGGCCCAGCATTGGAGGAAAGAAGCTAAGGATGCATTCCAGAGTTCCACGCCGAGGCGTGGAAATGTGCACGCCGCGGCGTGAAGGTCTCAGCCAGCCACATACTGACAGGACAGATAGCTCCACGCCGAGGCATGGGAATTTGCACGCCGCGGCGCGCGTCGACGAGCTGAGCCTATTTATTCTATTTTTTACGCACCCTTTCACTCTCTCTCAGTTTCTCTCTTTTAGGTTTTAGATTTTTAGTTTTCTGGGTTAGAGGCTGCGGCTAGACCTCCATTGGAGGTGGAGATGGAGCTTGGGGAGCTAAGGATGGAGCTCTCTTTCCATTGGAGGAGGATCCGAGCTTCAATGGTGAAATCCATAAGCTTTCTCCTTCTATCTTTTCTGTTTTCTCTTCCTCATTTCTTGAACATGTATTTTTTAATTTATTCTCATGTTCATTGTATAGCTGAGCTTTATTTAGGGATGACTTTGAATCCTTTTATTAATATTAATGATTTGTTCTTTTCTGAGTTTGTGTGGATCTTTGATTTTGTTCAATCATTTTGTGCTTAATGCTCTTGAATGTTTGGCCAACATTTGAGTGATTTGATAAAATCTAATGAACCTAGACATAGGGATTTGGGTTTGAGATCATATGTATGGTTGATGCATGTTTGATTCTATTCTAATGGCAGGATGAGTTTATTCGCTAATGGGATAGACATATACCTCTTAGCCATGCATAGCACATGTTTGAGAATAGACCTTAAAGAGTGAATTTTGTGTTAGCTCTCAAGGACACTTAGAGAGTTGGGCAAATGAAACCATGGTTAGATGACCTAGACATAGGCATTTAGCTAATGTAGATTCTCAAGCTAACTTAATCATTGCATTCATATTTATGAGGAGGATTGCTTGTTGTTAGTTGATGTAAAGGGTGAAGGAGGATTTCCCTAAACTCTAACCATTTATCCTTATTGCTTTATGTCTTTACTTTCTTTACTTTTATCCATTTTTATGTTCTTGAATAGAATTAGGTAAGCTATCGGTTAATACTTAGCATTGGAAATAAAATTATCCTCGTGGGAACGATATCTGTACTCATCATTTTATTACTTGTGCGACCCGTGCACTTGCGGTTAGCATATGGGCAAACACGCTTTGACCCTAACAATGCCGTAGCAAGTGGTGCTTTGATGGCCAAGACTCCAACAGAGACAAGGGCCTTGATTAATGAGGTTACTTCGAATATTTATATGTGGCCAAGTGAGAGATCAACTTTAAAGAAGTAAGCCAAAATGATAGAGCTTGATGCCACTATGATATTGAATGCCAAGTTTGATGCCTTGACTAAGTCACCTGAGAAGCTGAATGTCAATGTTTTCATTACTCCTAACATAACTTGTGAAACATATGGAGGAGGGCATTTGGCTTCGGAATACAATGCAGTAGAAACATATTCTCAAGACCCATCATTAGAGTAAGTGAGTTATGTGCAAGATGGTAACTTCAAGCCTCAAGGTAATCCCTTCTCCAACATATATAACCCCGGATAGAGAAGCCACCCTAATTTCTCATATAGTAACCAACAAAATAGAGGGGCTCTATCCAATAATTGACCCCCACCCAGATTTCAACAACCACAACAATCTTCTTAGGGTGCAAAGTCCAATTTAGAAGCTCTCATGGAGAATTTCATAGTCACCCAAAAAGGAGCAAAATCAAGTCATTCAAGCACAAGTGCAACAATAAGGGAGTCCATTAAGCAACTCAGTACTCGCCTAGATCAAATGGCCACTCACTCCAAGATGCTTGAGATTCAAATAGCCCAAAATCAAGCTTGTTTAACATGATTCAAGAGCAAATCCCAAGTTAATCAGAGACTAACCCAAGAGAGCAAGCTCAGGCAATTTCATTGAGGAGTAGTAAGCAACTTGAAGGCCCCACATGGGAAGAAAAGCTTGAAGATAAGGACATCCGTGAAAAGGAAGAGAAGCAAGAGAAGAAAGAGGACAAAGAGAAGGATGAAGAAAGCACTACAAGGTATATTCCTCCAAAATCATATGTTCCACCTTTGCCTTTCCCTCAAAGGTATCAAAAACTGAAGCTTGATCATCAATTTGGAAGATTTTTGGAGGTCCTTAAGAAGCTTTATATTAATGTTCTTTTTACAAAAGCTCTCTCCTAAATGTCCTCTTATGCTAAGTTCTTGAAAGAAATTCTCTCCAATAAGAAGAAGCTTGAAGACTATAAAACCATGGTTTTGTTTGAAGAATGTAGTGCAATAATTCAAAACAAGCTTCCACCTAAGCTTAAGGATTCGGATAGCTTTTCAATTCCTTGCTCAATTGGGGACATGCATATTAACAAGACTTTGTGTGACCTTGGTGCGAATGTGAGCTTGATGCCCCTTTCTATTTGTGAGAAGCTTGATACTGGGGAGCTCAAACTAACCACCATCTTTCTTCAATTGGCAAATAGGTCAATCAAACATCCTATTGGCATATTAGAGAATGTACCATTATAGGTGGGAAAGTTTTACATACTAGTCAATTTTGTTGTGCTTAAGATGAAAGTAGATGTTCAAACCCCCATCATCTTGGGTAGGCCATTCCTAGCCTCTGCTGGAGCCATGTTTGATGTAAAGCAAAGGAAAATAACTTTCAAAGTAGGTGAAGAAGTTGCTGAATTTAATTTGTTCCAAGTTTCTAAGCAACCAGCCATTGTTGATTCTTGCTTGAAGATTGACGTGGAAGAAAGGCTAGCTAGAGAGGTGCACATTAAAAGCTATCCACAAGACCCCTTAGAGAAGTGTTTGGTACACAATGGCAATACAAACGATGAAGGTGAGGAGGTGGTGACCTATGCTCAAATTTTGGACTCATGCTCAACCGTTCCCCTTTCTAAAAATGGTAAATTCAAGGAGTTCAAGGTCCTCTCAACCAAAGATTCCTCACTTAAAGAAAAAGAGGCCCCAAAGGTAGAGCTTAAACTGCCAGAAAAGATTTTGCCCAAGGCTACCACTAACTTTGAGAATGCCAATCTCTACAAGAAGAGACAAAAGAAATAGCATGACATGGGTAACAAGTAGCAAAAGTTTAAGATTGGGATAAAATTCTTGTAGATAACTCACTTCTACATTTTTGTCCTGGTAAGTTGTGGTCAAAATGGCATAGACCATATGAGATTGTTCTAGTTTTATCATACAGAGTGCTTAAGGTGAAGAAAGAAGGCCAAAAGACATTCTTGATAAATGGCCAAAGAGTGAAACACTATGAAGAGAGAGTGGGGACTGAGCACTACTCTATCAGCATCACCTAAGCATGACATCAACCCATAGTCAAGCTAAGGACCTTAAACTAACGCTTCTTGGAAGGCAACCAAAGTTTCTATCCTTTCTCATATTTTCTTTTAGTTTTTACGTTTGGTTTTTCAGTTTCTACTTTATTTTTCCCATTTAAAAAAATTGTCTTGACCATTTTTATTTTTTTTTGTGTAATTTTAGACCATATGTCGCCACTCAGTTAGACTTAATGTTTGAATTCATGGCTACTCGCCTCCTTCTGGCTCCACCTCTCCTACCACCTTTGTGATCTTGCGTTTCCATTTTCAGGAAAGTTTCATTATCCTTTGTTCTGTTCTTTTTCTTATTTAAATATTGAGGACAATGTTTATTTTAAGTGTGGGGGGGAGTACTCTTAAATTTGCTCTTAAATTTGCTCTTAAATTTGATTTTCTTTTAAATTTGGTGAAAATTTTTGTGAAATCAATGACTACTTGAGTATTGTTAGTAATCAAGTTAGACTTGTGTGTTAATTTCTTGATTATTTCTGAGCTGATAGAAGTTTGTTTGAGAGGGGAATCCACTACCCATGAGCTGATTTTGTGTGAAGCAATTTTTTTTAATTGAGTATTGAAACATTTAGCATTTTATTTGAAAATTATTCATGTCTTCTTGCATTTGTTCTCTTTATTAACATTAGCTAGCAAGTGAGTTTTGAGCTTTAATGATTGGATTTTTCTTAATCAAAATCCTATTTTTCTTCTGGAGTGAGACTTCTCTTGATTGATGTGCGCTAGAACTTGCTTTGATATCTTGTTGAGACTTTAATGATTCATATATATACTTGAACATAATTAAGGCAATTAAGCTTAATTCGTTCTTGACTTCCAAAGTTGCATTGATAAAATAATCCTTTAGTTTCCCCATTTGAGTCTCAAATTGATTTCTTTGAATTCCCAATTGAATAATCAGGTTGGATTCTTTGGAGCAGCTAATGTGTTAATTAAAAGGTCTTGAAAGGTTACTTTTATCTTAAAAGGTTGAAAGAAATAAAAGAAAAAAAATTGAAAGATGAAAAAGAAAAGAAAAAAAGAAGAATGGAAAAAGAAGAAGAAAGAAAATGATTGTTGGTGAAGAATAATGAGAATGTTGGGTTGAAAGTGAGAATCTATTATCCCCTTGTGCATTATGTTTTCAACCTGATTTTTGTTTTGTATCGATTTATCCTTGAGCGTTCTTTACCTTTATTTACCTTTTTCCTACCTTTCATTATTCCCCTTGACCCCATTACAACCAAAGGATGACCTTTTGATTCTTGCGATGTATGAGAACTTGGAATAGAGATGAGATTGATAACCAAGCTTATGATATTGCATTTTTCAAGAGAACTTTGAGTGATCTCTTTGTCCTTAAATACTTGAGTGATGGAAAGATGAGTGACCTAAATTGGTTGGTAAAGAGAAAATATGCAAGTTAGACTCAAGCCTCTAATTGTATTAAGTACTAAACTATCTTGCTTAATTGGATTTAATTTCCAAGCTTAATTGAATTTTTTCAAATTGTGAAATTTTTCTTGATTCATGTTTTTTGATGTTGAGTTTAATCTTGTTTTTTTATGCTTATTCTTTTCTTGAGGACAAGCAAAAGCTTAAGTGTGATGGAATTTGATGTGTGGATAAAATACACATATCTTGTGCTTGATTTGAGGTGGATTTAGGTGTGCTTTGATTGATTTATGCTGGAATTTATGTCACTTTTAATCTAATTATCCTTGGTATCTCATGATTGGTCTTTCTCTATGTTTTTAGGTCCAAAAGAGGAATTTTGACATAGCTCTATGAAGCTTTGGATGGATTCATTACAATGGAGATGAGCTCAGAATTTATATAGCCAAAATTCACATAGTTTTTGACCTTTGCACGATAAAATGAGCATAACTTGAGTTACGTAAGTTGAAACAAGATGATTCTGGTGGCATTGGAAAGCTAAGAAAAAGATATACAATTTCATGAGACTATAAAAGCTTATTTTTATTCCCAAAAAAACCACTACCCATGGAAAATTTCATGGGGCCGTGGGAAAACTTGTTGGAAGTTGTGAAATTTCCTATTTAATGCTATCTTTTGGGATTTTATTAGATTTTTCTCATTGCTTAGGGTCCAATTAAGAGATTTAACTGATCATACACCTCTTTTAGGGTTGATCCTATATAAAGAACTAAGGGATGAGAGACTTAGGCAATTTTTGGAGTTTTTGAGTTTTAGTTTCTCTCAACCAAAGATTGGAGGCTAGAGTTTTGAAGACAAGTGCAAGAGAAATTGAAGTTCAACTATTGAAGACATCTTCTCCTTCTTTATCTTCTCCATCTTCTCTTTTTACTTTCTTGAGATAAAATCATGGTTTCTTCTTCAACTTTTGCTCTTGTTTGTGTTACATTAGCCATGAGCAGCTAAATTCCTTTTTCTAAGATTAGGATGCAACTCTGTACTTTTCTATATTGAATTGTTAATTTGATTCTCTATTAATGATAAATTATTGTTCTTGATTCATTCTTAGTATGCTTAATGCTTATGGTATGTTACCAGTCATATTTACAAGATCTTTGGCTTTAGGTGAAGGATCGAAAGATGAAATCTAATTGCTAAATAATCCAAGAATTGAACTTAGGAATTGAGACCTAGACATAGGCTTAAATCCTTTGAGGAGCAAATGATTGTCATAAAACTTAATGGGTTGGAACTTAGATTAATTGCTATGAGAATGAGATTGATGGAGTTTTAACACATTTTTAGTGCTAAGAAATTGGGCTTTAAATAATTTAGGACAAATCGTCTTCAAGAACATAATTGAACATTAGCAAAGATGAAATTACAATTTATCATAGGAGGTAGTGTAGTGAATTCCTAGTCCTAGGTCTTTAAATCTTGGTTAAATCCTAACTTTTCTAAACTTATTTACTTACTTTATTGCTTTGATTTTCATTTTGATTTTGATTGAGTTTCACTATTAATTTTAATCGCTTAAATAATCAAAGTTGCAATAAGAGTTAGTCATCAATCAATGCTTGTGAGAACGATATTTATTTTACTACTTGTACGATCCGTGCGCTTGCGAAAATTCACAACAATCAGCCTATCAGTTAGGTGTTGCATAAGCCAAACTTAGCTGGAAAATTGATAACTTGGTCAATGGAGTTGTCAAAGTTTGGTATCACTTATAAGCCAAGACAAACTATAAAGGCTTAGGTGTTATCTAACTTCCAGTTAGAGCTAGAACAAGATTTCGACCACCCTAGAGCGAATTCTCGGACCATCTATGTTAGCGGTTCCTTAGATCCCCATGGGAGTGGCATCAAGGTCATATTGGAAAATGGAGCCGAGCTCACTCTAGAACATTCTTTAAGGTTTGAGTTTCTGACTTCAAATAATTAGGTAGAGTATGAAGCATGTATTGCAGGCATCGCCATGGAAACAGATATGGGAGCCACAAATATAATCCTATGTAGTGATTCGCAGTTAGAAACGTCCCAAATTTGGGGTGGCTATTCTGGCTAAGGAACCCTTATTACAAAGATACTTAGCTAAGGTGAAGAAGTTAATGGAGGATTTTAGCAGTGTTAAGGTGGAACACATTCTAAGAGAACAGAACTCAAGAGCTGACATCTTGTCAAAGCTTACTAGTACTAAAAGCCCAAGTAACAATAGGTCTGTGATCTAAGAGACATTGCTTACACCCAGTATCATGGACTCCAAGGTCCTCTTACTGGATAATAATGAAACCTGGATCACACCCATGATTGTTTATCTTCGTGATGGCAATTTGCCTAATAACCAAAAGGAAGCCTAAAAACTAATACAGACAATGGCATGGTATATCCTTGTGGATAACTAGCTATATCATCGCAGGTTTTCTTCTTCTCTCCTTAAGTGCCTAGGCCCAATAGAGTCAGAGTATATTTTGGCCGAGATCGATGAAGGAAGCTTTGGCCACCACCTCAGAGGAAAATCATTAGCATGAAAAGTATTGAGGGCTGGGTACTATTGGCCTAGTATGGAAGCTAATTGTAACACCCTTAGTAACATGTTAGACTTCTAAATAGGTTACAAAGGTAGCTTAATACTTGCTTGACATGTCAGTTCAGTTTTGTGACCAACTGAATTAGTTTAGGTACTTTATTGCAACACTAAAGGTGAAAAATAGCCTAAAATAACTCAAAAAATCGCTTTAAAAGCTAAGTTGAGGAAAACAAGTATGGATAACTTATTTCTAGGTCACAAATAAGTTAAGTAAGATGTAGTTCAAATTTGAAAATGATCAAAGTCTGTTTGGTATTTTTAGGCATACTAGTTGTGTATTTTAATATCAATTACCTAGCAGTAGATACGAAAAAATAAGATAAAGGTGAAATAACAATTTGGATGAATCCTAGTATTTATTCTAAAGTTGTTGGAAGTTGAAAAACTTGAATTAGTGTGATTCAAGTGTCTTTAGTAGATATAAGTTTCAGCACAGAAACTTAAGTTATCTTTTCTCCTTATTTTCTTTCCTATTCTCTCGGTTAATAACAAACGAATCAAAGAAACAAAGGAATGAAGGGAGAAAGAGAGAAAAGGGAAGAAAGAAAGGAGAAGAAGAGGAAGAGAAGAAGAAGGACCAAAGAAGAGGATCCAAAGTAAGATCAAAGCTTGAAGATTGATCATCACCAAGAGGTAGGGGATTTCTAACCTTCCACTTTATCTATCTTCTTTCTTTTCCATTATGTGGAGTTAAGTTCCATAAATGGAGAATTTAGTTTTGAGGTGCAAAATTCCACTTTTCTTGTTAGTCTTAGCTTCCTTTAGTGAAACTGAGTTAATTTCACTTAATTGGTTGCAAGATGGTGGAGTTCGTTCTTGGATATGGTTGGATAGTTCTTAGAGTTAGAACTTAGAAGTGTGGTATGTGATGATGAGTTTTAAGTCACTATTCTATACCTAAGTAATCTAATAGATGGTATTAATGCTACAACATGTTTAGAGGAGGTTTTTGATGTTAGAAACCATATAGAAATGATTCTGGAATGGTTAGAATTAGATTTAGGGTTTATAGAATAGTGGCTCAGATTTTCTGCAAAATTCTGCAGAAAATCTACTCATGCCGCGGCGTGAGAAAGCCACGCCGAGGCATGGGCAACAGAGTACATTTACCTTAGAGCATCTCACCACAGCGTGACAAGGGCTATGCCGCAACTTGAGAACCATAATTTCCAAAGATGTTAATCTTGATGTTTTGATGTTCCCTATTAGTTGAGATCACTCCTATAAGCATCTTTAAGTGCAAAGAAACACTTCTAGTGATATTTTACAAAAGAAATAACCCACCTAGTATAAGAGAAAAAGTTGAGTTCTCAAGCTCATCAAGAGTAAGACTCCTAGTGAATTGGATCCCTTATGCAATAAGGTTGAACATAGTGAATTGGATCCCTTATGCAATAAGGTTCAATCTAGTGAATTGGATCCATTATGCAATAAGGTTGAACCTAGCGAATTAGATCCGTTATGCAATAAAGTTCAACCTAGTGAATAAGATCCCTTATGTAATAAGGTTGATGATCACATATTTGATACATTAATAAGCCTTCATTTTTAGTCATTTACACTCTCCATGCACTTAATTGATTGAGTTTGGTTATGTTTTGAAAGTTTGAACTCAAATTGGACTTAATTGAATTTTTCAGCATGATTTACGTCTTACACTATTTCTGTATTTAGGTCATATCTTGGGCTGTAAATGGATGTTTGAGGTGATTCTAGTGGCATTTGAAAGATACGAAAGAGATCTAAAACTTTCATGAAGAACTCAAAGGTTCAATTACACGATTGAATAACTCAAATTGGAGTTGAACAAGAACTAGAGTGCTGATCATGATAGCTTGACCTATGTGTACTCTTCATGCCATATCTCGAGTTATATATTGTCAAATGGCTTGAAATTTAGATATGTGCTATTTAATACCTATCTATACAACTTTCATGAAGAACACAAAACTCATATCGGACTCCTTGGAGGTGATATTAGGCTTGCAAGTTAGAATAGAGAAGCTGTGATTGGGCCTGAGTAGTGTACAGTAATTAGACTATATCTTGAGTTCTAGGAATGCTTTTGGACTCAAACTAAAGTCATTTGAAAGCTAAGATTTAGGCCTACAACTTTCATGTTGAACACTTGTCCAGATTATGAGGTCTACTAGGTCATATTGGGTTTTGAAATCAAATTACAGGGTTTGTGTCAAATTACAGGGCCTGCGTCAGATTACAGGGCCTAGGTCGTGTATTAATACACGACCGTGTAATAATACACGGCCTAGGCCGTGTACTCCTCTGACTTTTGATCCAGAAAGTGTCCATACATGGCCTAGGCCGTGTAATCCCACATGGCCATGTATTTGCTCAATTATTGAAAACTTAATGGCTAAGTTTGTCGTACAGTTCACTGTAGCTCCACTGTAGCACACTGTAGCTTCACTGTAGATTACTGTAGCTCACTGTAGATTACTGTAGCTCCTATGCATCAATTTGCCTATAAATAGGCCTTGGACGTGCAAATTTGGAAAAACAATTTTCGGAGAGAGGAGGAATCGCTCCTCCCTTCAGTTTTCTTTTCTTTTTCTTTTCTTCTTCCTTCTAGTCTATGTGTAAATAAGTTTCCTTTTACTTGGGTGAAAGTGTGAAACTCTTGGTAATAAAATAAGGTTAGATTTATTCCTCACTTGTGCTTTAATGATTTATCTTTCTAGTAGCTATTATACGAGTTATATTTTGTTTTCGATAATTTAGAAACTACCTTTGTAAAGAGGAATTCTTGATTTATTGTAGACAAGATTTTGGCACAGTGAATGCTTTAACCCATTTACAAGTGGTGGTAATAATTAAAGGAAATATAATATAATTACGTATATTATTTTAATGAACTTTTAACGTTGTATTTTCTGATTGGAACCTCCATGTTGCGAGGATTCTAATTGAGTTATAAAAGGAATTAATCTTACCTTTACTTTATTTACCAAGAGTGGATCTTTTTACCTAAGTAAATAAATTTTTACTGTAGTAACAAAATATTTACTTCACTTTAATCTTCAACAATTCCATGTGGATCGACCTCGGACTCACCGAGAAATTTATTACTTGAGATAACCTGCACTTGGGTTTGCAAATGCGACTTTTAATCCCTCATCAAGTTTTTGGTGCCGTTGTCGGTGACTTGATTTGAAGAACAAATTTATAGTGTAAATATTTTGTGTATATATTCTACTCTTTTAATTTTTTTTTTGTACTTATTAACGTACTAACTTAGTGGGGGAAACTCTCCCTAATTTCTCTATAATCTTTAATCATTAATAAAATAATCTTTCTCCTTCTCTTCTTTCTCGCCGGAGCAAAAAAATCGGCTTGTCGATTCTCTGATTTTTATATTTTAAATTTACTTTTTGCACTTTAATTTTTTTTGTATTTTATTTTCTGTACTTTATTGATTTTTTTTTTGTTATTTATTTTTTTTTCATTTATTTTTGTTATTTTTTTTGTCATTTATTTTTGTTTACTAACTTACTAACTTACTAACTATCTAACTTCTTACTTTATCAGTTATCTAACTTTTTAGTTTATCTGCTTCTAACATTTTATTTTACTTGCTTCTAATATTTTAATTTATCCGCATACTAACTTTTTAATTTTTCTACTTATTAACTTATTTGGTGGTTGGTTTATACCACACCTTTGTTAATATTTAATGGACAGTTTATACTGCTAGCTTGTACATTTTATTTTATATTTTAAGTTACTTGTTTATGCTTAATTAGTATCATGATTTAAATTCTGGTCGTTTGGTTAAAGTTAATCCTAGTACTTTACATATTGATTTGTCTGAATCACAATCACACACATCAAACACAATGGCTGAAAATGAAAGTGTGCATGATGAACATGAAAATCAACCGTTGCGAACCATGCGTGAGTATTTGCAACCATCTCAAAATTCTAGTCCATCATGTTTTATCTTTCCACTTAGTGCTAACAATTTTAGATTCAAGCTAGGTATAATTTCTTTACTTCCTAATTTCCATGGTTTAGAATCTGAAAGCCCATATTTATATCTAAAAGAATTTGAGGAAGTTTGTACTGCTGTTCATGATCATACTTGCACTAAAGAGGTTATTAGGCTTAAATTGTTTCTTTTTTCTTTAAAAGATAAAGCAAAAGCTTGGCTTAACACTTTGAAACCAAGATCAATTGGCACATGGCAAGAAATGTAAGGTGAGTTTTTGAAGAAATTTTTTCCAACACATAAAACCAATGCTTTGAAAAGACAAATCCAAATTTTTTTCCACAATTCCAATGAAGCATATTTTCAAAGTTGGAAACGTTTTAAAGATTTGTTGAACTCTTGCCCACATCATGGTTTTGAAAAATGGTGCACTATAAGCTTCTTTTATGAAGGGTTAACACCTGAAACTAAACAATTTGTGGAAACAATGTGCAATGGTGAGTTTCTTGATAAAGAACCTGAAGAAGCTTTAGACTATTTAGACCATTTGGCTGAAAATTCTCAATCTTGGCATGGTACTAATCCTTCTGAAAATTCAATTAGATCAAACCTTGCAAATGCTAGTAAAGGAAAATATCATCTTAGTCAAGAAGAAGATCTAAATGCTAGGTTTGCTAGTCTGGCTAGAAAGGTTGAAGCCATGGAATCTAGAAAAGTAAAAGAAATCAAATCTGTGCAAAATGAAGAAATTTGTAGCATTTGTGATGAATTAGGACACTCAACAAATGAATGTCCCAAAATTCCTATTTTTAAAGAAGTTGTGCATGAGCAAGTAAATGCAATGAACAATTTTAAAAAGTCATTCACTTCTTCTTTTTCAGATACATACAATCCGGGATGCAGAAATCACCCGAACTTCAGTTGGAGGAATAACAACTAGGCACAATTCATGCAACCATCACTTCCTCTGGCACAACAGGACTCTCAAAATTCTCAAGGATATACACCTTTTGTCCCACCATATAGGAATAACCTTGAAGAAACATTGCATGCATTCATAGAAACTTAAGATGTCATTATTAATCAAAACACTCGAGTCATGATTGACATAAAAGACACTCTTGCTAAACTTTCTTCTGCACTCACCATTCACGAGAAAGGAAAATTTCCTTCTCAGCCTCAACTAAATCCCAAATATCAGTACAGTCTAAATGAGGATAGTCCGAAAAACCAATAAATACATCAAGTCAAGTCAGTGATAACCCTTAGGAATGGAAATGTTGTTGAAGAAAGTAAGGAGATAAAGAGCCAAGTGTCTAAAGTGATGAACTCCTTGAGTGTGAATGAGCTAGAGGATGTGGAAAAGAATTAAGATAGTAGTGATGCTGAGCTACCCAAGGAACTTGAGGTGACAAAAAGTCTTGTTAAGCCAGAAAATGATGACGAGGGCCACCAGACATACATGATTGACTCAATCATGGATAGGGGAGTTTCTACAACCTATGATTTTGATCCCCTTGAGAATTTTCTTGTCAATTCTGAGTTTGATTCTATCAGTAATCCCTCTGATGTAGTTGATATTTCTACTATTTTTGATAAAACTCAAGATCATGACACTCAGGCATGGCAACCAAAGTTTAAGGAGTTTCTTAAGAAAGGTTAGAGCATTACTGATAAAAAAGGTGTTCGTCTATTGGTCTGTTCTTATAAATTTAATTTGGAAGAAGGTAAACGGTCAGCAGTTGAAGCTATAACTTGAGTTGAAGGATCTAGATGTAGCAGAGACTTTGGTAGACGATCCTGTCCACCAAAGCTGAGGTAAGTTTTTAGTATTTCGTGTTTTTATTGAGTCGGCTTAAGTGCCTCCCAAATTTCGGAGCCTTTGTATGGGGATGTAAATAGTGTCGGTCAACAAAAAAAATTATAAAACAAAAAAACCCAAAAAAAATGGTTGCATGCTTGTTTATTTCATTTTACTTGTTCTTTTTTTTTTGTCATTACTAACCATTGTCAAGATGTAGTTATTCTCTTCTTGTTTAAGCATTTCGGGTATGTAACTTCTCCCCATTACTTTATTTAATTTTGTCCCAATAATTTCTTTGATGTATATTGATAATTATTTCTTCAGTCTGGATTTAATTTTTAACATTGAGGACAATGTTGTGATCTAGTTGGGGGGAAGGATAGTTGTGTGAATAATAATTATGTAAAAAAAACCCAACTAAAAAACAAAAATATTAGGAAGTGTGTGTATTAATATGTTTGTTGTGTTTATATGTTTGTTAGTAACTTACTAAACCAGTTAAGGATGACAGAGTAAGGAGTAAATTTTACTCTTGAGACGCATCTTAGTTGGGGTAGACAACTAGTTTGTGTAGAAGTAGTAATTTAAATTCAGGAAAATTTGCATAATTGAGTTAATTGTCTTCTTTCTTAAAAATCACATGCTTAGTTATGGATGTTGAATTGGTGAACTGAGAATGATAGAATTATGCCTTGTGAGATTTTGAGCCTATTGATGAATGGATTGAACATTTGTACCATTCTCTTCTTTCTTGTGTGAATTTCACTCGTGGAATTGTTACTCTAGAACTTGCTTTGATTCTTTTTGAGACTACATTTTTATATGCATACATAAATATGATTGAGGCGTTTTTCTTGAAATAGCTACTTTAATCAAATAGCCAGCCTTGCTTAACAGCATATTGTCTCAATATGATATCAAGCACTCTTATGACTTCTTGAAAATTCTCTGATTCCTACTAATGTAAAGCATTGGAAATGACCTATTTCTCCTTACTTAACCCCTCTGAATTTATTTGACCATTCTTTGTTTCGAACTCATTTTGTGCCTTAAATGAAAAAAAAAAAAACATGTTCTTACTTAGCCTTAGGGAATAAGAGAACATTAGCTTTATCATTGGATGAGTTCTTGAACAAGTGTGGGGTTGTGTGTGCAGAATGGTTAAAAAAATGTATATATGATGTTCTTTTTGTAAATAAAAATAAAAAATCAAAAAATCAAAAATAATCAAAAATAAAAAAAATGTAAAAAGAAAAAGAGGGTCAACAAAGGCGATAAAGGAAAAGAAAAGAATATGTAAAGGGAATTTGTATTAGGTGGAGTTGGGATGAACTTTCATGAACTCAGCTTTCATGCTCTTTTATTTTCTTTGGTATTTAACTTGTCATATCCATATTACCTTCTCCTTTACCTTGACCCTATTACAACCTTGAATAAAGTCCTCATGATTTATGTGTGCATGTGTTCTGAGTAGTGGAGAAGTAGAAGATAAGCAAGCTTATGGTAGTGCAATTTTCATGAGTTAAATTGAGTGAAATACCTACCTTTTAAACACTTGAGGGATTGAGAGTGAATCTTGTGAAGATCTATCATTCTTGACTCATGCTGTTCAATTGAAGTTTCCTTACTTATTGGTTTGATATGTAAAGATGTGTTACCTCATGAATGTTTTGATTACTTGAATGATTGGTTGCTCTTTATTTTTAAATATTATTAGAAATTAAGTCTTTTAGAGTATTTAACTTTTGAGTCTATTTCATTTTTTTTTTAGTTTTGGTCTTGTGTGTTTTGCCTAGGAGTGCAAAACGTTAAGTGTGGGAGAATTTGATGATCACATATTTGATACATTAATAAGCCTTCATTTTTAGTCATTTACACTCTCCATATACTTAATTGATTGAGTTTGGTTATGTTTTGAAAGTTTGAACTCAAATTGGACTTAATTGAATTTTTCAGCAGGATTTACGTCTTACACTATTTCTGTATTTAGGTCATATATTGGGCTGTAGATGGATGTTTGAGGTGATTCTAGTGGCATTTGAAAGATAAGAAAGAGCTCTAAAACTTTTATGAAGACCTCAAAGGTCCAATCACACGATTGTATAACTTAAATTAGAGTTGAAGTAAGAACTAGAGTGCTGATCATGATAGCTTGACCTATGTGTACTCTTCATGCCATATCTCGAGTTATATGTTGTCAAATTGGCTGAAATTTGGATATGTGCTAGTTAATACCTATCTATACAACTTTCATGAAGAATACAAAACTTATATCAGACGCCTTGGAGGTGATATTAGGCTTGCAAGTCAGAATAGAGAAGCTGTGACTGGGTTTGAGCAGTGTACAGTAATTAGACTATATCTTGAGTTCTAGGAATGCTTTTGGACTCAAATTAAAGTCATTTGAAAGTTAAGATTTAGGCCTACAACTTTCATGTTGAACACTTGTCCATATTATGAGGTCTACTAGGTCATATTGGGCTTTCAAATCAAATTACAGGGTTTGTGTCAAATTACAGGGCCTGCGTCAGATTACAGGGCCTAGGCCGTGTATTAATACACGACCGTGCAATAATACACGGCCGAGGTCATGTACTCCTCTGACTTTTGATCCAGAAAGTGTCCATACATGGCCTAGGCCGTGTAATCCCACATGGCCCTATATTTGCTCAATTATTGAAAACTTAATGGCTAAGTTTGTCGTACAGTTCACTATAGCTCCACTGTGGCGCACTGTAGCTTCACTGTAGATTACTGTAGCTCCTATGCATCAATTTGCCTATAAATAGGCCTTGGACGTGCAAATTTGGAAAAACAATTTTCGGAGAGAGGAGGAATCGCTCCTCCCTTCAGTTTTCTTTTCTTTTTCTTTTCTTCTTCCTTCTAGTCTATGTGTAAATAAGTTTCCTTTTACTTGGGTGAAAGTGTGAAGCTCTTGATAATAAAATAAGATCATATTTATTCCTCACTTGTGCTTTAATGATTTATCTTTCTAGTAGCTATTATACGAGTTATATTTTGTTTTTGATAATTTAGAAACTACCCTTGTGAAGAGGAGTTCTTGATTTATTGTAGACAAGATTTTGGCATAGTGAATGCTTTAACCCATTTATAAGTGGTGGTAATAATTAAAGGAAACATAATATAATTACGTATATTATTTTAATGGACTTTTAACGTTGTATTTTCTGATTAGAACCTCCATGTTGCGAGGATTCTAATTGAGTTATAAAAGGAATTAATCTTACCTTTACTTTATTTACCAAGAGTGGATCTTTTTACCTAAGTAAATAAATTTTTACTGTGGTAACAAAATATTTACTTCACCTTAATCTTCAATAATTCCATGTGGATCGACCTCGGACTCACCGAGAAATTTATTACTTGAGACAACCTGCACTTGGGTTTTCAAATGCGACTTTTAATCCCGCATCAAAGGTTAAACCTAGTGAATTGGATCCCTTATGTAATAAGGTTGAACCTAGTGAAATGGATCCCTTATGCAATAAGGTTGATCCATAGAAACACGGTATATTCTATGCTAGACTATAGATGAGTATATCCTACGCTAGACTATGGATGAGTAATTGGTCCACCTACTTTAACAAGTAAAGATTGTTACCAAGTGGCTTCCAATACTCAAAAGGGGGGTGAAATAAGTATTTTAAAAAAAAATTTGCAAACGCTTATAAAACAAATTTCATTGAACCTATTTCTTAAAAGAAGTGAATAAAAAGAAAAGATAAAAAGCCTTAAGAACAAAAAATAAGCAAATGATAATAATAAATAAATTATAGGAAAATAAAAGAAATAAAAATGAGAAGAGTAGGCACAATATTTATCCTAGTTCGACCATTAACCAGTTGTGGCATGCGTCCAGTCCTCGAAAAACTTTTCGAGATTTTTCACTGTTAATGCAAGCTTAAACAGGTGCTTACTAATGTTACAAATTAGAGCACTTTTTACACGCAGGGAAACTTTATCCTTGTGCTAAAGCCTCAACTTTCAGGGATACCTCACCCTTACAAAACCTTTGAGGGATACCTCACCCTCTTTACAATAAATCAAAATATAGAAGAAGAGAAACTCCCAAAAGAGTAAATATCACAACTTGAAGCACTAAGAAGCTCTTTAAGGATATCTCAAAATTTTGATAAAAAAGAGCACAGAAAATACGCAAAAATATAAAACACATGTTAAAGCAAGCAAATATTGATTCAGATAGTTGGGGTTACTTTCAAAGATGACCCAAGGTCACTATTTATAGAGCTCTGAAGAAAATAGTCGTTGGGTACAATTAAATCACGTAATAAATACAAATATGACCATTTCTTTCTAAAACAGGATCTCGTGTTTATTTGAATAATCATTATGTTATTCGAATAACACATTTTAAAAAGCCACGTGAAAACCAATTTTGATATGTTATTCGAATAGCCTAAGGGTTATTCGAATAACTTTGTTATAAGGAGTTTTCTGTGAAACAGGTCTATTCGAATAACACATGAGTTATTCGAATAGCTCATTTAGAAAAAGACCATTTTGAAAACCCTTTATTCGAATAGCTAAGGGTCTATTCAAATAACTCCTTTTAAAACAGAGGTGCGCAGGGAATTTTGAAAAACATTATTCGAACAACTTTAGGGTTATTCGAATAACTCCTGATAAAACAGATTCTGATTGACTTGGTTTATTCGAATAATCCTGTTGAAAAACATTTTAAACTCTTTTAAAAAACTTCTCAGAATGTTATCCAAAACACCAAACCTTTTAATTAATTTTCAAAAACCATTTTTATCTTTTCTTCCAAAAATAATGAGATATCCAAAAGACTCCGTACAAAAAGACTCTAAGTCCTAAAGCTATTCTTGAAATCCTTGGACATGGTGATCCCATCATCTTCATATTTGTTATCATCAAAAGTCATTCTTCAAAGTGGTATGGTTAATCACAAAGATGAGACATGAGAAGGCTATTGATATTTTACAATTGTGTAGACACTTGTTTAGTATCAATAGTGTATTTATGAGTTATAGTTTATAAGTGTACCTCTACGTATATTTGTTTTTATGCCAAGAGATATATGTTATTACTGAGAATTTTTATATTTTCACCCCGTTATGTTTCATGGTTAGCAGGTCAAGGCCCTACAAGAAGGTAAGAAGATGAAGGAAATAGAAGAACTGGTGTAGTATAGTTGTTATGTTTTCAGTTCAAAGATTATGTATTAATTTATATTTGCTTTGAGAATGTATAAAGTTATATGTATAATATTTATATGTATGACTTTTAACTATGACTTTCCATAATTATTTGTTTAAATGATATGGATTAGTTGATGTTTAATTTAGAAGTAGCATGACTGATACTGTTTATCCAAGTGTATATACAATATACTAGGATACCGGTATTAGGGATGTTCCATTGACAGCATGGTACATGTCCAGAAATGTGACAAATGTCAACAGTTGTTGAATATTTATGCAGCCCCACCAGAAAAGCTATCTACAACTTTTGTACCTTGGATTTTTTATCAATGGGGGATGGACATCTTAGGTCTTTTCCTCTAAGCCTGAGAAAGGTTAAATACTTGGTAGTTGTGGATTACTTCACTATGTGGATTGATGCACACTTTTTAATTGTTGCATTGCAAACCCAAGTGCAGGTTGTCTCAAGTAATAAATTTCTCGGTGAGTCCGAGGTCGATCCACAGGGAATTGTTGAAGATTAAGGTGAAGTAAATATTTTGTTACTACGATAAAAATTATTTACTTGGGTAAAAAGATCCACTCTTGGTAAATAAAGTAAAAGTAAGATTAATTCCTTTTATAACTCAATTAGAATCCTCGCAACATGGAGGTTCCAATCGAAAAATACAACGTTAAAAGTCCATTAAAATAATATACGTAATTATACTATGATTCTTTTAATTATTACTACCACTTGTAAATGGGTTAAAGCATTCACTGTGCCAAAATCTTGTCTACAATAAATCAAGAACTCCACTTTACAAGGATGGAGTATTCCCGTCTGTCACCCGGGATTTTAAATTATCAGAATCAAAATATAATTCATATAAAGAATACTAGAAAAATAAATCATTAAAGCACAAGAGAGGAATAAATCTAACCTTATTTTATTACCAAGAGCTTCACACTTTAACCCAAGTAGACTGGAACTTATTTACACATAAACTAGAAAAGAGAAAAAGAGAGAAAAGAAATTGGAGGGAGATTGAGGAGAGAGGCGGGCACTGCCCAAAAGCCTCTCCCCAGCAGCGTCTTCCCCCCTGGAATTGTGCTCCTCAATTGCAAATGCAATGCCTATTTATAGGCAATTGGAAGGTTACTGTGCAATGCACAGTAACCTGAATGAAACGTCATGAATTACGTTTCTCTTTTTTTTTTTAAATAATAATTGAGTAAATACACAGCCGTGTGTCCAGTCATCTTTTCATTTTTGAGAGAAGTTGATTTCATGAAAGTTGTAGGCCTGAATATTTGCTTTAAAATGGCTTTAGTTTCAGTCTAAAATCATGCCTAGAACTCAAGATATGGTCCAATTACTGCACAGTATTTAGACCCGGTTTCAGCTCCTCTATTCTGACTTCAAAGCTCAATATCACCTCCAAGGAGTCCGATTCCGAAAAAGTGTTCAACATGAAAGTTGTAGGGAATTGTCTTAGCTTTCCTACAAGACCAAAATCACATCAATTAGATATTTACAACTCAAATTATAGCCAGTTTACTAAACATTGTCAAAGAGATAATTACGGTTAATTTATGCAATAATTTATTTAATTGTCCAATTCGGCTTAAAATCATAAAATGTGTCAAAACCAACTTAATTAAGCCTAATTGAACCTTAAGAAGCCTAGTGAGAGGATTATAAAATGTATAAAATACAATGTTATCAAATTCCCCCACACTTAACTTTTGCACTCCTGGGCAAAACACAAAAGACAAAAACCAAGGAAAAAATGACACAGACTCAAAAATTAAAAACTCTAAAGGATTCAATGACTCAAGAAGAGCAACTAGACAATCAAGGGATCAAAACAGTCATGAGGTAACATTTCTTCATATCTCAAACCAACAAGTAAGAAAACTTCGGTTGAAAAGAATGAATCAAGAATGATAGATCCTCACAGAATTCACTCTCAATCTCTCAAGTGTTTAAAAAGGTTAGTATTTCACTTTATTCAACTCATGAATAATTGCACTACCATAAGCTTGCTTATCTTCTACTTCTTCGCTACTCAAAAACAACATATATACACAAATCATGAGGACTTTAATCAATGTTATAATGGGGTCAAGGTAAAGGTGGAAGTAATATAGATAAGACAAGTTAAATACCAAAGAGAATAAAAGAGCATTATGTTACAGTTAGAGTGGAGAAGATGTTTGAGAACATTCAGTCTAACTTTCCCAAGATTTTCTTAATTCTTTCTCTATTTGTTTTTTTTTCATAAAGGGCATTGACCAATATTTGACTAATGTTTTGTTAAAGATCAATTGGTAAGTTGAATTCATTGTTAGGCTTGAACATTCTTCGTCTATTCCTGTTATTTCCAAGAATTCGGCGCCAAGACTTCTTTTTTTTTTTTTTTTTTTTTTTCTTTTTTTTATATAACCAATCTGCACACGCACCCCCACACTTGTTCAAGAACTCATCAAATAACAAAGTCAATGCTCTTTATTTCCTAAGGTTGGGTTAGAATATAGTTTTTCATTTAAGGCACGTAATGAGTTAGAAACAAAGAATGGTCAAATAAGCTCAAAGGGGTTAAGCAAAGGAAAATATGTAAGGTTAGCTATTTGGTCAAAGTAGTTAATTCAAGAAAATTTGCCTCAATCATGTTTATGTATACATGTGAAAATGTAGCCTCAAAAAGAATCAAAGCAAGTTCTAGAGTAACAATTCCATGAGTGAAAAAAATCACACAAAAAAGAAGAGAATGGTACAGATGTTCAATCCATTCATTGATAGGCTCAAAATCTCACAAGGCATATATCCATCATTCTCAATCCACAAAAATTTTAACATCCATAACCAAGCATATGATGTTTAAGAAAGAAGACAATTTATTCAATCATGCAAATTTCCCTTGAATCCATTTGCTACTTCCACACAAAATAGTTCTCTACCCCAATCTAGATGCGTCTCAAGAGTAAAATTACCGCCACAGCAAAATTTACTCCTTACTCTGTCATCCTTAACTGGTTTAGCTATTAGAAAATTGCTAACAAACATATAAACACAACAAACATAAACACACTTTCAAATTTTTTTTTAAACATTTTTTTTACACAACTCAACACACGACAAACATAAACACACTTATAAATTTTTTTTTTTACATTTTTTTACACAACTAGTCACACAACTATTTTCCCCCCAACCAGAACACAACATTGTCCTCTATGTTAAAAAATAGAAAGGAAAAGAATAGAAGATAGTACCTGTTACCGCAATTACTGAAAAGAGCAACCTCACACAAATATAAACAGAAACAAAGTATGACCAAAGATTGAAATTATTTATACAGATGGAGTGTCTTGACTGGCTTCATTTTCTTACTGCTTCACACAACATTTCCTTCGGACCACTTCTTGCTCTTTTTTTTTTAATTCTATACAAGAAAATATATACATGTAGTTGTGATTGTGGCTCACATCTTCCTCTAGTTTTACGTCCAGTAACGGCTTAAACGCCTTCTATGAGTCGAGGATAGGCTTCCCATTCAATTTTCTTATAAATTGACAAACAAGGTCTTTTTGAGTCAGATTCCCAAGACTTTTTTTTTTAAATATATATATAAGTAGGCGGTATAAACCTGCCATTAAATATTAATAAAGGTGTTGTATTAAACTAACCACAAAAGAAAAATTAAAAATGGTGTGGTAGAAACCAACCACCAAAGAAAAATTAAAAATGGTGTGGTAGAAACCAACCACCAAATAAAAATTAAAAATGGTGTGGTAGAAACCAATCACAAAAAAATAAAAATAAAAATAAAATAAAGGTGTGGTATTAAACCAACCACCAAATAAAAAATAACAAAGGTGGGGTAATAAACCAACCACCAAATATATTAATAAGCAAAAAAAAATTAGTATGCGAGATAAATTAAAATGTTAGAAGCGGGTAAAGTAAAAAGTTAGATAGTTAGTAAGAAAGTTAGTAAGTTAGTAAACAAAAATAAATGACAAAAAAAATAAAAATAAAAAAATAACAAAATAACAAAAATAAATGATGAAAAATAAATGACAGAAAAATAAATAACAAAAAAAAAAAGTGTAGAAAATAAAATACAGAAAATAAAGTGCAAAAAAATAAATTTAAAATATGAAAATCAAGAATCGGCAAGCCGATTTTTTGCTCTCAATGAGAGAGAAAAGAAGAAGAAAGATTATTTCATTAGTGATTACAAATTATAGAGAGTTAAGGAGGGTTTCCACTAAGTTAGTATGTACAGAAAATAAAAGGGAGAGATTCCCCCCACTAAGTTAGTATATACAAAAATTAAAAGGAGAGATTCCCCCACTGTTAGTGCATAAAACAAAAGGGAGAGTTTCCCCCACTGTTAATATTTACAAAAATTAAAAGGGAGAATTACCCCCACTGAGTTAATATGTACAAAGAAAATAAAAGGGAGAATTAACCCCACTGTACAAAAAAAAATAAAAGGGAGAATTAACCCCACTATTAATTTGTACAAGAAAAGAAAAGGGAGAGTTTCCATCGAGTTAATATGTACAAAAAAAAAAGGCTTAATTTTTTTTTTTAGTTTCTTTTTTTTTTGGGTGGCACAGTGTGACCACCTTTTTTTTTTTTTGGTTTTTTTTTTTTTTCATTTTTTAAAATTTTTCTTTTACTTTTTACTTTTTTTTTTTACTTTTTACTTTTTTTTTACTTTTTTACTATTCACACATTTTTTTTAAATTTTATTACTATTTTTTTTATATTATTATTAAAAAAATTATTTTTTTTACTTTTTTACTATTTATACTATTCACACACTATTTACCCTATTTATACTATTTACATTATTCACACAAATTTTTTTTATTTTTTACTATTCATACTATTCACATGACTATTTACACACTATTCACATACTATTCATGCACTATTTACACACTATTCACACACTATTCACGCACTATTCACACACTATTTACTTTTTACTATGTACAAAAATATTTACACCAAAAATTTATTTTTCAAAATAACTCCCCGGCAACGGCGCCAAAAATTTGATGCACACTTTTTAATTGTTGCATTGTAAATCCAAGTGCAGGTTGTCTCAAATAATAAATTTCTCGGTGAGTCCGAGGTCGATCCACAGGGAATTGTTGAAGATTAAGGTGAAGTAAATATTTTGTTACTACGGTAAAAATTATTTACTTGGGTAAAAAGATACACTCTTGGTAAATAAAGTAAAAGTAAGATTAATTCCTTTTATAACTCAATTAGAATCCTCGCAACATGGAGGTTCCAATCGAAAAATACAACGTTAAAAGTC
This sequence comes from Ormosia semicastrata, assembly GCA_029884595.1. NCBI lineage: Eukaryota > Viridiplantae > Streptophyta > Magnoliopsida > Fabales > Fabaceae > Ormosia > Ormosia semicastrata. The sequence goes on along the minus strand of JAQQTO010000042.1, from coordinate 15,725,949 downwards.
CATTAAAATAATATACGTAATTATACTATGATTCTTTTAATTATTACTACCACTTGTAAATGGGTTAAAGCATTCACTGTGCCAAAATCTTGTCTACAATAAATCAAGAACTCCACTTTACAAGGATGGAGTATTCCCGTCTGTCACCCGGGATTTTAAATTATCAGAATCAAAATATAATTCATATAAAGAATACTAGAAAAATAAATCATTAAAGCACAAGAGAGGAATAAATCTAACCTTATTTTATTACCAAGAGCTTCACACTTTAACCCAAGTAGACTGGAACTTATTTACACATAAACTAGAAAAGAGAAAAAGAGAGAGAAAAGAAATTGGAGGGAGACTGAGGAGAGAGGCAGGGCACTGCCCAAAAGCCTCTCCCCAGCAGCGTCTTCCCCCCTGGAATTGTGCTCCTCAATTGCAAATGCAATGCCTATTTATAGGCAATTGGAAGGTTACTGTGCAATGCACAGTAACCTGAATGAAACGTCATGGATTACGTTTCTCTTTTCTTTTTTTATTTATTTTTTTAAATAATAATTGAGTAAATACACAGCCGTGTGTCCAGTCATCTTTTCATTTTTGAGAGAAGTGGTCTTCATGAAAGTTGTAGGCCTGAATATTTTCTTTAAAATGACTTTAGTTTCAGTCCAAAATCATGCCTAGAACTCAAGATATGGTCCAATTACTGCACAGTATTTAGACCCGGTTTCAGCTCCTCTATTCTGACTTCAAAGCTCAATATCACCTCCAAGGAGTCCGATTCCGAAAAAGTGTTCAACATGAAAGTTGTATGGAATTGTCTTAGCTTTCCTACAAGACCAAAATCACATCAATTAGATATTTGCAACTCAAATTATAGCCAGTTTACTAAACATTGCCAAAGAGATAATTACGGTTAATTTATGCAATAATTTATTTAATTGTCCAATTCGGCTTAAAATTATAAAATGTGTCAAAACCAACTTAATTAAGCCTAATTGAACCTTAAGAAGCCTAGTGAGAGGATTATAAAATGTATAAAATACAGTGTTATCATGGATTGAGGTAGAACCATTATCCACCATCCTTTCTAATAGAAAGTCGGTGGCAAATGAACTTGAGGTCCAGCCCCGACATGTTTGTAGACGTCCAGGCGAAGATATCCTTGTTCTTCTCAAGGATCTTTACTCCTAGTTCAATTGTCCTCCAATCTTGGTTGCCTGGTCTTGCTTGGAACTAAGTTGAAGGGGCTGAAGTTCTCCATCTGGTTGAGGGTGTGCATTGATAACTCCATAAAATGTATTTATTTATGCCTTATATCTATGCTCTATTGATAGCGTAGTCCTTGTTATTATGCATATATGGAATATTTTAGGCTTATATTTGTCAAATTCAATCTTGATATCTTCCTATATGATCTTGAGAAAATCTTGCATATTCTTTAGGTGATTAAGTGGATTTAAAATTGTTATTAACTTAGTGATTTTTCTATTGCAGGAAGGGCTCCAAATAAGCAGATTTATAGAAGATTTGGACCAGCATTGGAAGAGAAAGCCAAAGGTGCAATTCAACATCTCACGCTGCGGTACAGGCAGGTTCATATCGCGATGTGGTTCATTCATCTCGCTACACACTAAAACCTGAGACTAGAGTGCTGTTGCGCAGAGGGGTGCATGTCGTGGCATGGTGACCTAATTTGAACACGCACCGTGGCGTAAGATGGTTCATGCTGCAACATGAAGCTGATTTCTGAGCCTATATATACTATTTTATTTAGATGCATTCAATAGCTTCTTGAAAAACAAAACACAACTTGCTAGGGTTTGACATATGCAGTAATAATTTTTGAGCCTATATTTACTAATTTCTGAGCAAATGATAAGCAATGTAATAATTTATTCCAGTTCATGTGCAGTAAAACAAGCAATGCAAGATAAAACAGATTCAAAACAAGTAAAATAATAAGCCAAAAGATAAACAATCCATCTTATTAAGAAAATTGTCCAAATACAAGATAATTAAAAAAAACAAGAGGCCAAAACGAGACTAAACAAAGATCCTAAGAACTAAGGATCCTAGAAATATGCATCTAGTGGCGGAGGAGGGGAGTCATGTGCTCTGTTAGTCAACAAGGTTCGGAGGGCTGCCTGTTCGCGCTCAACACCTTCTATTCTATCAAACAGAATAGAGAAGGTGTTCTCCATGTAGGCTTTGTGGTCCAACAGGGTTGCCATAATCTGCTTATTTGTAACTGGACCAGCAGGAGTAGGAGTATGAGTAGCAAGAGCATCAGCAACAAGAGCAGCAGCAATGTCTTCTTGCTCTTCATCATCCACTACATCTGGGTACGACCAGCCTTCAGCAAACCTGATCATCTTTATTTTGTGCAGAGTGTAGGACCCAAAAATACTATGATGAGTCAACTTGGTGGCCCGCTCAGTTTCCAGAATCTGAGGATATTTGCCAAGAAGAGTAATGATGATCAAGCCATAATGTAACTCAGACTTCTCCTTGCCCTTTGCCTTCATCATAAACCAAGAGCAGAAATGAAGTTTCTTAACCACATAGCATGTGAAGTAGCATCATACAATGCTACAAACTTAGCTTGCATTTTGGAAGAAGCTATCAGAGTTTGCTTTACGCTTTTCCAAGATATAGATCTTCAAGCTAACATGAATATGTATCCAGAAGTGGATTTGTAATCATCTATACATCCAACAATGTCTGAATTAGAGTAGCCAATAACATTTAAATCATCCACATTCCTATAAACAAGCATGTAATCTTTTGTCTTCTATAGGTAGCTCATAACCTTCTTAACAGTTACCCAATGAGCATGTCTTGGATTAGATAGATATCTGCCCAATGCACTAACAACAAATGATAAATCAGGTCTAGTGCATGCCTGAGCATACATAAGGCTACCAACTGCACTAGCATAAGGCACATTTGTCATGGAATTCCTCAGAATATCTTTCTTAGGACACTGCTCCTTGCTCAACTTGTCCCCTTTGACAACTGGAACATCACTGAGCCTACAATTTTCTATATTATACCTTTTAAGAACATAATAAATATAGGCTCTTTAAGATAAACCCAAAAACCTACGACTCCTGTCTCTATGAATCTCAATACCCAAAACAAAAGAAGGTTCTCCAAGATCTTTCATATCAAAAGTAGCTGACAACATATTCTTGGTCTCAACAAGTAGATCATAACTGTTGCTAGGAAGTAAAATATCATGTACATAGAGAACAAGGAAAATGAATTTACTCTCACAGACCTTAAGATATATGCATTAATCTACCTTATTCTTCACAAAGCCCATAGAATAAGCAATTTTATCAAATTTAATATACCACTATCTAGAAACATGCTTCAAACCATAAATAGATGTCTTCAATTTGCATACCATATGCTCCTTTTCATTTTCTATAAAATCATCTGGTTACTGCATATTGACCTCTTCATAAAGATCTCTATTCAAGAAGGCTATCTTCACATCCATCTGGTATAACTCTAAATCATAATGAGCAATTAGAGCTATAATAATTTGGAAAGAATCCTTAGAAGAAACAGAAGAGAAAGTCTCTTTGTAGTCAACTCTTTCCTTTTGAGTGAATCCTTTTGCCACCAATCTTGCTTTAAAGTGCTCCACATTTCCTTTAGAATATTTCTTTGTCTTAAACACTCATTTGCACCTAATAGGTTTAACACCTTCAGGAGATTTCACAAGCCCGCACATACCATTATGATTCATAGAGAGTATTTCATTATTTATTGCTTTAATCTACTTATCAGATAAAGTACTAGAAACTGCTTCCTTATAATTTTATGGATCTGACGTGCACCCAATATTAATATCTATCTCCCCCATAAAAGTATAGTAATCATCAAGGTTGACTGGTCTTTTTTCTCTTTGAGATCATCTAAGAGGAGGAACCTCAATAGGATGTTTAGGAGCCAGCGGTGGTGGTTCTTCTATAACTTCTTATTGCGGTTCGTCATCAACACTTTGGAATGGCTCACTCACACTTCTTTATTGTATAATAGGAACTGGTACTATAAGCTTTTCTCCATTAGAACTTGTGCCCTCATCCACAGTAATATCAGAACTCCCCACATCTTTCTCAAAAGAATTTGGCAGTGATTGCTTCAACTATTTTTGTTCCACGGGTAGAGCAATAGAATCTATATAACCTTTAGCATTGATAGGATAACTAATAAAGTAACACCTGGTAGTCTTAGGACTTAATTTTGATGCAGTAGGGTCATAGATTTTCAACTCAGCAGCATAACCCCATACACGAAGATGGTTAAGGCTGTAACGTCCTAATATTTAAACTAATGACATCCGAAATTATGCTTTAGCAATCATATTAGAGTACATCACTTAGATCAATATCTAGTTTTCTGAAGAAATACATGTATAATATACAAAATATGAGCCTGAAGCATAAGTACATAATACATATCTATAGAATTGAGTCATATACAAATAGTATAGAAGGTACATCAATTACATCGTAGGCCACTAAGGCACAAAATGATATACAATCATATATATGTGTCAAAAACAAAAGAAGCAAAAGATTTATATGATCAAGTCCTTCTTCGCCTCTAAGGTCTGTACGAGGACATCCTGGAATCATTATGGAAAATAACAAATGGGGTGAGAACCTCACAATTCTCAGTAATCATTTTAAAATTGTGTCATCATAATCATTCCAACTATTTTGAGGAAAATTATTTTAAATCATTAATTTATAATCAGTAGAAAGATGGCTAAAGTCAAATTAAGTCCTTTCTCTTCCTGAAACAAAGGTTCATTTTATATCATTTATAAAAAATCATTTGATTAATCAAATCAATCATTAAACCTTATCAAAATCTCGAAATCATATCAAGAAATCCATTCATGATAGATTTCTACACTAAGCTATCTCATAATGGTTATCCATTAATAATCATCATTTATCAATCATTAATGATCATCATTTGTCTTTCATCAAAATGGTATGAAGGAAATGTTCATCCTCACAATACCGCTCACTAGGTAGTAGTCTGTTTTCAGGTTGATGCACATCAACCTATTTATAATGGTCTTTCTCATTACACAGAACTATTCCAAGTAACCCAATCAATCCACAACAAATGAGGGAATTATCCATCCTCATATCAGAGTTGTGAGTAAATAGGAAATTATTCGTCCTTAACTACTTTGATAAGGAGGGTATTATTCTTCCTTACACTATCTCTAATCTAGGAATGCCTCAAGTAGAGAGGGAATTATCCGTCCTCAACTACATTTCATCCAGGGAGAACTCAGGTAAAGAGGGAGGGAATTATCTGTTCTCAACCTCAATTACTTAAGTGGTAAGGGAATGTCCACCCCCAACCACCATTTCCAAGTCTTACCCTAGGACCAAGGATATCCTAGATAATGGGTTACTCATGAAAATCAAATATCATCTTGAGTTATTCATCACAATCATCACTTCATCAAACATGCAATGATATACACATGGAGATTTTTCTTATCATCGATAATCAAATTCATCATTCAATCTCATTTGATGTAATAACATCATAAAAATCATTTCTCAAATTTGTTTAGATGCATAATCATATCACATTTAATTGAATCATAATCTTTCAATCTAAGGTTTAGGATTTGTATTTAGATTACTTAGGGTAAAGAACTCTGTTTCCATCATTTTCAGATCAAAAACCTCAAAACAGAGGCCTGATAATCGATTACCAGCTTGGCAGAACCTTGGTAATTGATTACCATTCATCCAGAAGCTTGGTAATTGTTTACCAACTGCCCATAAACTCATTTCGCAGCTCCAGAAGCTTGGTAATGGATTACCAACTTGTGGTAATTGATTACCACTTGGAATCTTATAGAAAATAGAGATTTTAAGTCATTTATACCCAAACCAAACCAATAAACATCAACATTAACATCCAAATCATCATGTTCAAGCTTCCAACACACTTTCAAGCAACAAATCAAATATAGGTTTCAAACCCATTTTCAAATCTCAAGGTTCCTCCAAAATCAAGATCAAAGTTTGAATCTTTATCTCAAAATCAAAACATAAAAGTATTATCTTTACTCTTCAACTCAAAATCTCAACAAAGTCATTAATCCATGATTCTCAAGAAGCAAGAAAAGATGAACAAAGTGAAGAAAAACCCCTACCTCAACTTGACACTTTCTTCTTCCCTTGTCCCTTTCTCCTCTCTTGGCTGCTACCTCCTTCTTCTTCCCTTGTTTCTTTCTTATTTTTCTTGTTCCCCTTTTTTCTCTTCTGTTGAGCGTGAGATTGAGAGAATAGAGGGTGAGTGAGAGTGAAACATGAGAAATGGAAGAAGTGAAGGAGAAGCAACCAAAAATATCAATGTATTAGGTAGCTAATAGTGGAGGACGTGAGAAGTGTTTCACAAAAATAAAATCCAATTGATAACCTTATATATGCTAAGAACATTTTAATCTTTCAAAAATGAATTTTTTAACCTTCATAGGTATCATAGAAAATTCTAGGATTTCATTATATTTCTTGTATTACCATTCCACCACTTTTCTTATACAGCAATATCAGTCTCTAAGCTTCATGATTCTTTTCTGTGTTAAATTAAACCTATGGAATTGAATTAAGAAGCTTTCAGATATCCATTCTAATTATTTATAGCTTAGAAATAAATCTTTCATATTTATTTTTATTTCTTCAGTCATTTACTCAAAATCCAAGTTTAAATGAGCTATTTCTCACATTCAGTATTATGGATTTATGCTCTAACAAATCCAAATAATTACCATAATTAACAGGCAACTTGAAACCAGTAAAAATGAGCTTCTATAACCCTGATCAAGTTTATTGAGTTAGAGAGAATTTACAATGGTTAGGTTTCCACCACTTAAATAGTTTAAATGGACTTTTGGGAATAGACTTAAAAGGAACTCTATATAATATATATACATGGTTGTTTTAAGCGCTTATCCCCAAAGGAAATCACGTAATTTGGATTGACTCATCATAGAAGTCACCATATTCATTAAAGTGAGATTTCGCCTCTTAGCTACCCCATTTTGTTCAAGAGTCCCTGGCATAGTAAATTAGGAAACTATTCTATAGTTCTCAAGGTATTTAGTAAAAGGTCCCATAAATTGTTCAATCTCACCATGTCTACCATAATATTCACCACCTCGATCCGACCTTACTATTTTTATTCTTTTACCACATTGATTCTCAACCTCGCTTTAAAAATTTTAAAATTTTCTAAAGACAATTACTTATCATTTATCAAGTAAACTTAACCAAAGCCCACGTTGCGGCACCACATGTGCCATACCGTGGCGCACGTCCCTTGTTCCACTAATGCCACGGCACACCAAGTGCCATACCACAGCGCGAATATCAGAACACAGAATCTACAAAATTCTATAGATACAGGTACTGTTCCGTTGGAACCAAACCCTCATCCAATCACTCAAAACTCACTTCCAAGTGATTTACAACCTCACACAAGGTTTATTTACACATTATAACTCTTATACAACTTCAATTTCACAAAATCATGCAATCATGAATCACTCAACCACTTAAAATCTAAAACCCCAAATCTAACTAAAAAGGGAAAACAAGGTATCTATGGGCTGAAAATTCATCTCCATGCATCCAACAACTCAAATACAAGTCATCCTCAAGTTCTCCAACAAGATTCAAGTCAAAAACACCAAATCACACTCAACATCCAATACACACATCAAGCCATCTCTTATGAACAAGATGAAGAAAAAGAAGGATGAGTAAGAACAAGGTTTCCTCCTACCTCAATCTTCAGAAATTGAAATCACTTAGTTGTTCTTCTGCAAAACTTAAGTTCTCTCCCTTGCTTGGATGATAATCCTTCTTTTTTAGCTTCTTGCTTTCCTTTCTCTTTGCCTTTTCCTGCTTGCAACCGTGAAATAAGGGTGAGAAATAAGACAAAAGTCTTATTTAAAGACAAAGAAACAAAGGCAGTAGAAAGAAGAGAAACGTGAAAGGCTTGGTCACTAAAACCAATTTTTCAACTTCCAACAAGTTTCAAATGAATCTTAAGATTCATCAAAAATCTTGTTTCACCATTTCTATCATTTTTCATATTTGCTGGGGTTCAGCCCGATATAAAACACACAACTAGTATGCTTAAAAATGCAAAACTGGCTCCGATTAACCTCAAACTTTAACCACATATAATTCCACACATTTGTGACCTAGAATTAAATTCTCCACACTTATTTCCATTAACTAAGCAGTTTAAAACAAATCCAGGGCTAAAAACATCTATATTTCACACATAATGCTACAACAAAGTGACTAAACGTACTAAAAAAGCCACAAAACTTTACAAGCATGATAAATAGGTATTAAGCTACCTCCGTAACCATAGGCAAGTCTATTATGTTTCCACAGGTGTTACATTTCTCCCCTCCTTTTAAAAATTTTGTCCCCAAAATTTAGTTTACCTAATGTAAGAAGTCCTAACAACTGACATGCAAACACATATATAACCAATTTTTAAGAAAATAAAGTTTTAAACATGTACGACCATGTACTCACCTTTTCCTAAACCCAGAGACTGTGTTGTCTCCTTACCTTATAGAATGTAGACACTTCCCCCCTGGGCGGTAGCTGTAGCATTCATCCTAACTTCTTTCTTCTGAGGACAATTCTTAGCATAGTGTCCCAACTTGCTACATTGAAAACATTTGATCTGGTCAACTGTACAGACTTTGTACCCATGGTACCTACTATAACACCCTCCTTAGGGTGTCACATTTCTACATCCAAATATCAAGATCTTAACAAAATGCAAAAAAAGGTTTAATTTTTAGAAAATACGAATTTTAATTTTTTTTTTCAAAAGCATAACTTAAACAAAACATAAACATCACAGGGAGTAGGGTCATAATATATACAAAGTGGCATGGATTACAGTGCACACAAAATTTACAAAGTTTTTACACAAAGGACATAAACAACTGTTTAACAAAACATAACTAGTCTAAGTCTAAAGACCTAGGGAGTAGGGTCTCCCCTTGGACCCTTCATTGGATCCTCCGTTGGATCCTCCTCCTCGGACTCCTCCCCAGTCAGATCCCTCAGTTGGGGCAAAAGTTTACGGACAGGCGTCCTAGTAAATGACACCACAAGTGTCCTAGCAGATGACACCACAAGTGTCTTAACAGATGACACCACAGGGTCCGGGTCCTCCCTTAGGGTGTAATGCAAATCACCCCACAACTCCCTAATAGGAATAAAGAACTCCAAATGCACTGTGACATCTAGAGAAAAGAAAGGAGCCCCATCACGGGTCCTACGAATAGACAAAGTCGCATCTCCTACATATCTAATCTATTCAATGCCCCAGTCGATACGCCATGTGTCCGCACCTCCATGGAATTGAACTCTAACAAAACTAATAGAATCCATTCTGGAAACCATCCAAAAACTAAACAACAGAAAACTGCAGATCTTCTTCTTCTCTTAATCTTTATCGATAGGAACACATAAAATAGAAAACCGACAAAATAACAAAACAAAGAGGTGAGATTCTCTATATGAATACCAGCATGGCAGCAAGAAACAACAATATCAATAAAATCACAGAGTATAGAAGTAGCAATTCATAGTCATAAGATTTCTCGATGGGTATTTCAATAATATATCAACAGGCAATTCCATAGTATAACAGCAAATAATTTCACAGTAAAAATGTATCACAATAAAACGTTCAATGACTATGTAAATGTACAATGGACTGACATCTACTTGATAGAGTTAAAACCAAACATCAGAAAGAATGATCGGGGAGTCATGTCTGTATATCGTTAGCCTCAAATCATGTGCTTCTCAAATATAATCAATATGCACAACATGGCTTATACAAGACACTCTCAACCAGATCGGGAATAGGAATAGTATCTGGTCGAGATCGTCGGTGCGTTGCACAGTCACCACAGCCCAATAGAGCTACCAACTGGCCACATGTGGGATACCTGCGCCCCGACGCCTCCAAGTTCAACAAGTGAACCACACTACGTAATTCACACTCACACAAAAGTGTAATTCATATCCTAGGCATACAGCCTTGACAACAAGTCATTCCAACTTTTACAATGCATGATTACATGACAGGGATGAAATAATATTCATAAATAGTATAAGTTCCACCAAAAAGAGCCACAACAGGGCTTGAGTCAACCATTACCATCCCTGGGTCCAGTACATCTGCTCGACAGCACAATGTTATTACTCCCAAACATAAGCATCTTAATCGCATAATTCAAAAGCATCGTTCTCATATTACTTAAGATGTTATCTTAAATTTCCTAACATGTAAATCTCTTATTTCACTTGTAGGCTTAAGTTTGGAAACTTTCAAGGGTTAATATAGAAATAAATTTTGATTTCAATATTCCTCTAGCTAAGTTCCTCTATGTAGTACTTCCTAATATTTTTCGTGAAAAACCTAAAAAGAAACCACATTGTCTTAATCTCACAATTTCTTTTCCTTTTTCCCCTAAGCCCTAAAAGTGCCTTAAGTTTCATTATCTCTCTCTCAAGCTTATTTTTTCACTCAAGGCCGAAATCCCTCTTTATTAAATGACTAAGATTGTTTCTTCACTCCTTCATCATTATAAATCCCTAATCCAATTCCTTTTTCACCAAAGCCTCTGAGTTCCAATTCAATACAAAATTTTTGTCTTAGATACTCTATTTGGGGTCTCTTGGCCGTAAGCAGTAAGGGTCTTGGGCATCAAAATTTTCATCTTTCACAATAAGATTCCAAGCATCCACTATATATATCAATCATCAAAACTTTATATTCTATAAAGATTTTGGACAACATCAAGCCATAAAATCACATAGGGCAAAAATTGCAAAACCACCAAAAGTCAAAACAATCAAGTGAACAACCCTCACATGGATTCTTCACTTTTAATACAACAAAACGTTTCTAACCACCATGAAAGGTTGATGAGAGTAATCTCCCTTTTACCTTAGATGATGTTCAACCACCTCTTGGATATCTTCTTGAAGCAAACTTTCTCTTCCAAGGGACTATTGAAAATGAAAACAACAAGCAAAAGAGATCAACATCTAAGGCTTAGAAAGAATGACCATGGATAAAAATCATAGTTTTAGAAAGAAGAAAAGAAAGAAGAATGAAGATGGAGGAATTTTACCTTAGAAGATTTTAATCCCTAACTTGAAGGAACACTTTAAAAGAATGAACAAAGTCAAGATCTCCAAACCAAAGTGTCTTAGAAAGAGGTTTAGATTCAAGAAATGTGAATGGTTGAAATTAAAGAAGATGAGAGGGTGGATTAAGGGCATGTGGCCGTAAGCTTTAGGGAGAGAAAATGAGAGAAAAAGTGTGTAGCTTTTAGTTGATGAGAGATGAATAGAAAGTGATGAAAATGAGAGTTAGATAGAAGCTTACTCTAGAAACTCCTTGCTCCCTCATAGCCATGCACTTCACCTAGGGAGGGGGTCCAAAGCTTCTCCAACAAGCTTCACAAAGCTTCCTTAGGAAGCTTCCTCCTTTGGTCCAAAAAGTCAAAGGGTGATGTCAAGTGGATGGTGTCACATGGATGATGTCATAAAGGTGATTAGATAGAAACAATCTACTAGATCTTTACTATAAGTCATTATCCAATGGACGAAAGTCATAGTTAACAAAGTCGGTATCTATTGTTCAATGGATAATAGAGTATACTCAAATTTTATTGGTCAGATAAAATTTTAAACAATGAAAACTTTGAATACTATCTCCAGTTTCGGGTTTAGTAAGATTCCCCGGCCCCAGTTCAATAGTCCAAAATTTTTCAAAAATAATATTAAAATAATCCAAACAAATCAAATAATTTAAAAAAATTCACAAAAATTCACAACATCACATAAATCACAGATAACCTAAAAACAAGAGGAAATCAGGGTGTTACACCTGCCATACTTAGTACACTTCTCTTATCGATCATCCATCTGAACATACTCGTCTTTCACTTGTGGGTGACTGGATTTAGAACTACCTTTTTCATATTCATCGTCCACTTTTTTCTTCTTCTGAGGGGTTTGCAATCTTCGCTCTGCCTGAAGTTGGAGATTATCAGACTCCACAATTCTGCACTTGTACACCAAGGATGAAAAATCTCTGATTTCCAATGGTCTCACAACCCTTTTTACATTTCCCCTCAGTCCAGATTTAAACCTGACACACTTCTAGTTCTCATTTGGATTAAGTCTAAACTAGAAGAAAACTTAGACAACTCATGAAATTTAGCCTCATATTGCCCAATTATCATATCACCATGATGAACACTAAGAAATTCCCTTTCCTTATCCTCTTGCAAGCTTCTTGGAAAGTACTTTTCCAAAAAGGTATCCTTGAACACTTCCCATGTAATCAGTGTCGCAGCTGCTTCCAACAGTCTCCTAGCACTTCGCCAGCACTGTTCCGCTTGTCCTCCCAACATAAAGGAAGTGAATGAAACTCTTTGCTCATCCGAGCAAACCATGACCTCAAAGATCTTTTCCAACTCGGCCAACCACGCTTCAGCTTTCATCGGATTGTAGTCGCCTCTGAACATTGGAGGATTCATCCTTCTAAATTCTGAAAAATCCAAAAAATTCTAACTTCTCTCAACTAGTACCTCCTATGCTGGTGGTGGTACTAGCAGTGGTACTAGTTGCTGAGGTCCCAACCTCTCTAGTACTCTAGCAATTACCGCTACTTTCTCTCTCATTGCATTGGCAGTAATAGCTGCCTGCTCTATCTATTGCCTCCTGGCATTGGCCATTGCTATAAAAGCTGCGACCATATCAGGTTCATTCTCAGAATTCCTGCTTCTGCTCCCGCGTGATCGCCCTCGTGCTGCCATAGTTTCCTATAAACATATAACATTACATATTGAGTTAGTTAGGCTCAATATCATGTAACCATGTAACAATAGTTAAAGCAGACATATCAAAGGTAAGTCATGCAATTTCACTCACACAAACGCATGTAAGAGACAAGAAATGCACAACCAACAGCACACATGCATAAGCATAGTCAGTCCATACCCCAGCTCAATAGGATGAACTGCTCTAATACCATAATGTAACATCCTAATTCTAATATCTCGATAGACTTAACCTATGTGAGAATATTCAGTATTGACAATATTACCATTAACAACCAAACCCATAATATTCTCTTAAATAAGTAATTATGGAGAGCCACGTACCAACAGTTATATATATATATCACAGCCACAAAAGGGTATACTGTTATACATAACTGAAAATAAACTAAGCAAATATAAACTATATACAAGCTCAGTCCAAAACAACATCTATACTATGATAGTTCTCATACATCTTCTTCTTCCTTTTCGAAGAACTTGCACCTGGATTTACATGGCAATACAATCGGGGTGAGAAATCATAATTCTCAATAGGAGTATTTCAATACTAGCATTATATACAATCATACAGATTACACAATCATAAAGTTAACACTTATCACAAAAGTACGCAATTGCTTATACAATTGCAATGTCATGAGTTCATGTCATAGCGACAATCGCCCATACAATTGTCATGCTATGCCTAATTATGTCTAATGTTTATGTCTATGCAAATCCTAAAAGTGAATGCAATTAAAGAATGTCATGAGCCCTCAAACGTATTAAGGATATTACCTACCTCAACTATTCTAGGATATGTTATGATATGTCGTGGATTATCAGGCGCAGTAAGGATATAACTCATCTTCACTACTCATCAACACATACAGATAATATTACTCACCTCACTGTTCAATAATCATGATGAGGAATACTTACCTTAACATAACGAGGAATTACTTACCTCACTGTTCAATCAAGTAAAGAGGATATTACTCACCTTAATACTTCACAACATATAGAGAATATTACTCACCTTAATATGGTTCAATAAACATAAAAAGGATATTACTCACCCTCAATATGTTTCATAATAAACTCATGCAAAACAATCATTAATTACCTACAATAATTAGTATCACAATTGATTTATATGTATCTCAACATCATTTCACAAAAACTTCATCAAATACTTCTAAAAGTACTTTAACACTCTTAAAAGAGCATACATGAGTGATTCCAGCACTTAGCAAAACTCATTTCCTCAATTCATCACAATACACAATATATGTATATATAACAATGTCTAATTATCTCACATAATTAGCATTACAAATCATCTTTAATTTAACACAATCTCTTTTCATTAAATACTCCTATTAAAGTCTCAACACTCACCAAGAAGTGTAAAAGAAGAAACTACTCCATTAAAACTTTCATTTCATTAAACATAATTCATAGTTGCTTCCAGGCACCCACGTAGTGGCGCCCAACCCTCGGGTTGAAATACTGGCAAGAAATGTTGTCCACACTGTGGCACCACATGTGCCACGCCGTGGCGCACGTCCCTTGCTCCACTAATGCTGTGACACTCCAAGTGCCACACCACGGCGTGCTGCCCTTTATTCGTACACTCCGTGGAACACCTAGTGCCACGCCGTGGGGCGAATAGCAGAAAATAGAATATACAGAATTCTGCAAATACAGGTACTATTCTATTGGAACTAAACCCTCATCTAATCACTCAAAACTCACTTCCAAGTGATTTCCAACGTCACACAAGGTTCATTTACACATTACAACTCTTATGCAACTTCAATTTCACAAAATCATGCAATCATGAATCATTTAACCTCTCAAAACCTAAAACCCCAAATTTGACTAAAAAGGGAAAATAAGGTATCTAAGGGCTGAAATTCATCTCCATGCATCCAATAACTCAAATACAAGCCATCCTCAAGTTCTCCAACAAGATTCAAGTCAAAAACACTAAATCACACTCAACATCCAATACTCACATCAAGTCATCTCTTATGAACAAGATGAAGAAAAAGATAGATGGGTAAGAACAATGTTTCCCCTACCTCAATCTTCAGAAATTGAAATCACTTAGTTGTTCCTCTACAAAACTATGTTCTCTCCTTTGCTTGGATGATGATCCTTCTTCTTTAGCACCTTACTTTCCTTTCTCTTTGCCTTTTACTACTTGCAGCCCTGAAGTGAGGGTGAGAAATAAGACAAAAGTCTTATTTAAAGACAAAGAAACAAAGGCAGCAGAAAGAAGAGAAACGTGAAAGGCTTGGTCACTTAAGTGATTAAGTTGTAACTCCCGATCTGCTAAGAACACTTAGTTTTCACCAAAACCAATTTTTCAACTTCCAACAAGTTTCAAATAAATCCTAAGATTCATCAAAAATCTTGTTTCACTATTTCTATCATTTTTCATATCTGCTGGGGGTCAATTTAGCATTAAAACACGCAACCGTTATGCTTAAAAATGTCAAACAAACTCCGATTAACCTCAAACTTTAACCATATCTACTTCCACACATTTGTGACCTAGAAACAAGTTCTCCACACTTATTTCCATTAACTAAGCAATTTAAGTCAAATTTAGGACTAAAAATAGCTATATTTCACACATAGTGCTACAACAAAGTGACTAAACATGCTCAGAAAATTACAAAAATTTACAGACATGATAAACAGGTATTAGGCTACCTCCGTAATCATATACAAGTCTATTATGTTTCCACGGGTGTTACACTGTTCATCATCTTCCCTTAGCTTGATCGAGACAACTCGTTACACTGATAAACAGGTTCTGACGACTTAGTTCATGATCTGACTCCATTTTTAAGCATTTTTTACATCGTTTTGATCCTTAAATGATTGGGTGTTCTCTCCACACATGATATATCATCATTTTGGATGATTTTCATGAATAAAATCATGCCAAAATGGATTGAATAAGACCCAAAATGCAAAAAAAAAAAGTCTGTTTAAACCCGGTTATGAAAAACATGTACCATTTCTATTTTAAATGTGTTTTGATCATTTCTAAGGCCTAGGTTCATGCCTAAACGTGTTCTAGGATGGATTTAGATGATTATCATAAATAAATAATAATAAAACATTGATTTAAAGTTATCAAGTGATCTTGTAGTTTTCATCCATGGAGGTTAGATACTATTCTATGTTTTTCAGTCATTTTCAGTGATTTAAAATGACTTACTACATCTAAAAATCTTTGAAAATTTGACAAAAACATATTTAAATAATTCTTATCCTATATCCCATAACCATGCATATAGAATACGAGCTATCAATCCTAAAAAACCATTGGTTCTCATGTAATCATGCATGTACATATTTCGAATTCACATTCGTGTAAAAATTCTCTCTCAAATAATTCAGAGTTATAATGAAAAATAATACGCATTAATAGAAACTTCTTATATGAATCAACAACATCAATCATAGTAATAGACATGCATGCTTCATAAACTAAACATATTCATGTTTATCAAAATTCACATATTTGAATGGATTCTAAATCATGCTTCTATAGCTCTGATATTACATGTAAAAATTAGAAATCATACCAAGTATGTCCCAAGATCATAGATTCATGAATTTAGAACATCATATTAATAATCAAAGGCGCACCTCTTGTAGACATCATGTTCTTTATTAAGTTTACAATTAAGAAGTACTAAGGATTGTATACACTTGTGGACTACAGGAATCAAGATCTTTCTCTTCTTCTCCTCTCTCTTTTGGATAGGGCAATAATGGTTTGTTAATCAAAAGATACAATATGTATCTTGAAAAGAGACACACATATAGAGAGAGAGAGAGTGGAGAGGGGACCTGCCATTTCATTAAAAGATTGTCTTGTTGCACCCATTGATGAATGTTTAAAAATTCATATTTTTACGATTCAAAATCTTGGATTTTTATCTTCTTTTAATCTCTTTGATTGAGTTTTGTTCTCAAGTTTTATTTTTTTATTATTTTAAATAGTTTTCTTATTACGTGTTTTATATGTTTTTATAGATAATTGCATATGAAAAAGACTAGACATTTGAAGAAGCAAGAAAAAGAGGAAATTCCATTTCAGACGTCTAGCGCTTGACCGTTGGACACTCAACGCTTGAGCGCGCAACAAATTTCTCTTTACTGTCATGCTTGAGCGCTGAAAGCGTATACAACCATGTTAGTTTGATTGAGCCAGCACTCAGGTGCTGGAAAGCAAATGCTCAGGCACTGGACGCGTAAATAGTAGCGTTAATTTTTTTATAAATAGAAAAGTTACGCTAAATTGAACACACACCTAGACAGAATGCAGCAGTTGTCCAGACGCACAAATCTTAAAGTGGTGTGAGTATAATTAGGCTTGAAGATTAGGAATTTTCTTTAACCTTTTCGCCTTTCTATAATAGAGTTTGTCATATTCTTCCCTTTCTGTTCTTTGTTTTCCACGTGTAACTAAAGCTCTTTTGTTAGGGTGATGATGGATCTTGTTCTTGGATGATGTAAATTCTTTTATGGGTTTAATCTATGTTTTTTTTCATAATTTACGTGTTTATCTCTATTCTTAATACTTTTCTAAACCTGATCAATTTGGGAATGATCTTTTAGGTTGATGTATGATTTAGAAAAATTCACATGAGCCTAGAACATATGATAAACACCATAATTTCTGCAATTGTTAGGAATAGACGTTGTGGGTTGTGTAGTCTTTCTTGTAATTCTCTCGTTTATGATAATGTCTTTTCTATTTGGGGTTAGACTAAGAGATTAGTTAATTCTAAATAGTGTAAAGAGGATTAATATACCAAGGGATTGGATATTGATTAATTTTGGGAGTTGATCATGAATCATTGAAATAAAACTTGATTAAACAAATATTTGAAATTATATCAAAAGAGTTTAAGTGAAGTTTGAACCTTAACACTTTAATCTCATTGTTTTTCACCCTTGATTTGATTCTTGATTTATTTTTAATTATTTTTCTGTTTATTGTTTCTCTTTCATTTTTATTTTTATCAACTCTCATTTTTCGGTAGATTAGATAGTGTTTATTTAACAAAATTAGTAATTGATAATATAATCCCCGTGGGACGATACTCTATTCACTCTTTATTACTTTTGCGATTCGGTGCACTTGCCGATATCACAATACCCATCATGGAATCAAGTAATTGGACCTAACACTTTTTCTAAACACACATAATATTTGGGCTTGAAGTCCAACATGTGATTTCTAATAAATCATTTGATCGCAATATAATAAAATAGATTCCAAGAAATATCAGGTTACCATTCAACCGATTTTGACAAACAGATAAATCAATAGGAGCCTAAAATTATAGAAAATTTTCTAAGAGAATGACCACTATGCAAAATAAGAGATGAATATAGACATGAATTTGATTTATTTCTTACTGCCAAAACAAATACATAACAACATCTTATGTTAGAATAGGGAGCATATATATTTTCAACTTGTACAATAATCTCAATACTGTTAATTGAGTTAAGATTATTATATTAGGGAATCGTCCACAACAACACAATTTGAATGTTGATTTTCTAGTCATGTTTACCTAGACCAATATTTTTGATATAGCTTAACATTGGTACTATTTTAAAAATCAAATAATCCCATAACAAAAGGGAAAGACACGTAAGAATATTGAATAGAATTTAATAATGCAACGCCAAGCAAAGTGATTGGTAGTATACGTGAGTCGCTAATATTCCTATTAATGAGAGTTTCTCTTCCACACCACTCTTCCTTCTCAATTGTACGTTGTGTTTGTATGTTTTTGTGGTTTTGTTTTATACAATTTATAGCTCAAGCAAATGAGAATTCTAATCATTATTGAATCCTAAATTAATTTTTCAATCAATCAACATCAATCAATCTTAAATTGACTTTTCAATTAATCAATATCAATCTAGTATCAATGTTTTTTTAAATATAAATGCAAGCCAACATCCACAAATTGAAAAACATTGTAACATTATCCCATATAATTGGGAAGTAATGCACCAATATATCTTAAATTGATTTTATATTATTAATTTTTCAATCAATCGACAATCTAGTATCAATAATTTAAAATTTAAATACTGGTCAATATTTTATATCAAAATTTTATAAGGCGAAAGCTCTACTTTAATCCTTAAATTTTTTGTGAAGTTTCAATTTAATCTCAAATTTTTTATTATTTCAATTTCATCCCTAATGTTTTAAAAATGTTCCAGTGTTTTCTTTTTTGCAGATGCTATAAACATTGCTAAAGGTGAACACTAACCTGGCATCTACGTGTCCATTTTATAATAGCTGGATGGCACATTGTAATTATTTGTTGACTAGACTCAATTAAAATTTATAAACTAAATTGGACAATTTTCCCTCAACTTTTTTTCATCCCTCAAAACTGGGTGAATAGAAATGTGGTTAGGACTGGCTTTTATTGTATTAAAACTTTATATTATGAATGAAATTTATTGAAATTCCCTTTTGATTCTACCAAGAAGAAATTCTCCAATCCTAAAGCACAAATAAGAAATGAATTCATAACCCTAACTCCAACAGCCAAGATAATATCATTGTTCTATATTCCTAACACCATATTGAAGAATAGTAATGAATGGGTTTTAGGGTATGAAAATGGCGTTACACTTCTTGGTTTTGAGGAATGAAAAAATTTTGAGGGAAAATTATTCAATGTAGTTTATAAATTTTAATTGAGTCTAATCAGCAAATAATTCTAATGTTGCCATCCAGTTGTTATAAAAATAGACACATAGACGCCAAATCAACGCTCGTTGTTAGCAAAGTTGAAGTCGTCAGCAAAAAGGAAGACTTTGGGACTTTTTCAAAATGTTAGAGGTGATATTGAAACAAAAAACACTTTTGGGATTAAATTGAAACTTTGCAAAAACTTTAGAGACTGAAATAGAACTTTTTCATATTTTCAAATCAATCAGAATCAATATTTATTGATTGGGACATCAACTTATTAATTTAATTATCTTTATTATTTCCTTAATTTTACTACAATAAATTTTTTATGTCTAAGGATGAACCTTATGCCGATACCTTTCGCTTTCCTTTTTCAAACTATTCATTTATCTAGACAGTAATTCCTTAATTTTATTATATTATATATTTTTTGTAATATTATTTGCTTAATTTTATTAAAATAATTTTAATAAGGTCAAAGTTTATTCAATCTTTCCTATATTGATGTTTTCCCCATTATTATTAGTCTAAAGATAGTTAAAGATAAGGGTGTCATGTATAACTAACGTGGCACATAATCCATAATTTATACTTGCTATTATAAAGGAGATTTTCTATTTTAGTTTTTCATTTTTTTTAAAAAGTATTAATATAGTATTTCATTTAAAAATTTAAAAATATATAAAAAAATAAAAAACTTTAATATTATTAATTATACTTGACATCAAACAATTTTGTTATTACTTATTTTTTATCATAGTAAAAAATAAAAAATTTATATTTACAACATTCCATTCTATAGTTACGCTAGTACAATATAACAAAAAAAAAAAAGATCTTATGTCATTTGTATGTAAGAATGTGGCAAAATCTTAAAAATCCTAGCCTCTCTTTCCTTCTGTCTCTTTCTTGTTTTGAACTTCCCTTCAATGAGAGTGTTGGAGTGGCATCCTCTTTCTCTAGTGGCAGCCTCATTGTTTCATTTTCTTTTGCTCAGATTTGATAGATCTTGAGTTTGATTGTCTAGATCTGCTTCTTTCAATAGCAAATCTTATAACTTTGTTATCCTTTTTTATGGGTGTTTTGTTGTCCCTTTATGGGTGTTTTAGTTTTCAATTTTTAGGGTGTCTTTTGTTAGTTCCCTTGTGATTAGTCGTATCCTGATGATTTTGCAGATAAGATAGAGTTTCAGATCTACTTTGTGAGGAGACATAATACACTCTTCAAGTTACAACACTTCTCATGTTGGTCTTCACTGCAAAAATTGCTTAGATATCAATAATCTTCGGGCAAGGAGCAAATCTATAGATCATTAGTTAGTTCAATTAGAGGTTAGATTGTATTTGTTTCTTTCTATTTTTAGATATGATATATCTTTTCCAATTTCTAAATATTGTTGGGTTTTGATCATAATGAATTTCTTTCTCTTAAAAAATTGTGGCAAAAGAATGTTAAATTAATCTGTATGTTTGTATATTATTTAGAAATTTCTAATTATGTCTTTATATTTTAAAGTTTTATAATTGGGTTCATATAATTTTTAAAATTTGATAAAATAGGTACTTTGGTCTCTTAAATTTATTTCTTTTTTTCAATTTAGTCATTTATCTTTTATTTTTATCAATTTGATCCCATATTTTGCACATCATTATTCAATGTGGTCCTCCATCATAGTTTTGTTACAAACTCTAACGAAAGTGATGACATGTCACAATGGTCATGATGTAGTGATGATGTAGATATGACATGGCGATGGCATGGTAATCACTAGTTAGTAACACGTCATCACTTCTGGTAAACGGTGATCGAATCGTGATGGAGGACCATATTGAATGACGATTTATAAGATACAGGATCAAATTAACAAAAATAAAAGATAGGGAACCAAATTGAAAGAAAAAAAAAGATTAGGGACTAAAGTACCTATTTTGCTATTTCTAGTTATATCCTAGTTGTTAGGGCACCATTATAATTATCTAACAATAGGTTATGTTCAAGGGCTCTATTAAATTTTTTTTTTGGGAAAAGTCCCAAAAAACCCCCCACTTAACTCCAAAATGGTAACGTCTTTACAAATTTTGACAAAAATCTGCACGTGACATGCACATGAGGGTATTTGGATGGAATTTTTTAAAAAAACTTGCATGTGATTTCCATTTTTCCCCTTTAACTACAAGTCATGTACACTTTAATCCTAAAACTTCAAAACATATGCAAATCAATCCTCCAACATTCAAAAATATGCATCTTAGTTCTTATGTTTGCTTTGCATTAAATAACTAATGGAAAGTAGTATAAGTGATCATATGAGAATCGCAAGATTATCTTCTCCCCAATGTGAATTACTACGTGTAATGCTCCCATACTTGTAGCTTTGTAATTACCCAAATGCAAACACTCAATTTATCTTTTTCAAGCCTTAACATGCACCAATGACCTAAATCACTCATCCTCTGCCACTTCTTTCACCCTAAAAAGATGCAGGATCCAGCAAACCAAGGTCCCTTTTACACAAACCATAGTAGCAATGCAATATCTAGCATCCAAGATAGACCACCTAGCAACAACAACTCATTGCCGGCTCTGCTTGAATTGCACCTCGATGGCCACCTATTGTGAGCCCCCACTCCCCTAATAGTAGCACATCAGCTGCCCATCAACCACGATGAGTGTTTATGTGATTTTCATAGAGTGTGACAATGTGGTGTTTATAGTAACTTGGTCAAAGGGCTCACATTAGCAAGGGTTCACGATTAAAGGCTTAGGCATCAGATGGAAGGTGATTAGAGGAAAGAAGATAATTGTATGATTCTTATGTGATCACTTATATTGCTCATTGTTAGTTATTTGATGGAGATAAAAAGGAATGACTAAGACACACACTTTTGAAAGTTGGAGGAAAGATTTGAATATTTTTTAAAGTTTTAGGAAATCAAATGCAAATCTTAAACTATAAATTTATGTAAATACCATCACATGCAAGGCACATGCAAAATTTCTTTCTAATTTTAGATGGAAGTTACCATTTTGGAGTTAAGTGTACACATTTAAAAGTTAGAGGACACATGTACATTTTTTAAGTTTAAGGACCAAAGTGCAAATTTGTAAAGTTGAAAGGGATTTTTTTCATTTTTTCCAAAATTTTTGAAGGAGAAACTACAGTTTACCCCCCTAAACTTTCATCACTTATCACGAAACCCCCCTAATCTTTTTTTGTGTCACTAAACCCTTTTAAACTTTTCATTTAAAGTGAAAATGTTAGCTTTAACATCCCTAAACTCTAAAAAAAAAGAAGCTAAGTAGCCATGGTTGTAACTGTGGCTAAATTGAAAACACATGTATCATAGTTATTGAATAGGTTTTTTGTGTCTTCACGTCTACATTCACAATATTATGCATTGTCTATAAGTCTGCTAAAGAAGAAGTATTTGCAGGCGGGTAATACTAATAACATATGTAGTCTCTTTATTATTTCATAGTATTTCATAATTGCTGCACAAGCTACATAGGTAACACTTATGCTGCAACACACGTAACACCTATGATATGTGTAGCAGGCAGCTGTTGTGAAATAGGATCTACTATCATCATATAACACCACATTTTCAACATTAACCAAACCAAAGGAGGGTTTCAAGTGCAAAAAATGGTGGTGAAGTATAATTTACAATTTATAATACAACAGACAACTTCTATGAAACCGTAGCTATTCAATTTTTTTTTTTTTTTGAATTAGGGATGTTAAAGTTAGTAAAATTTAATGTTTTCACTTTAAACCAAAAGTTTAGGGAGGTTTAGTGACATAAAAAAAATTTAGGAGGATTGCATGATAAGTGATGAAAATTCAAGAGGTAAGCTGTAATTTCCCTATTTTTGAAACTATAATGACCCAAACAATTTGTAATTGAATCCCTATAGTTTCAAGAATTTCTAAATAAATCTCTACAATTATGGTACCATTATAAATTTCTAAATAAAACTTGAACTCAATTACAAATTTTTAAAATATAAAAAATTAAAATTCCAAATAATATTGAGACATACAAATTAATTTGTGAATGTGCATAAGAGGTAAAAGCTTTTGATATGTTGGTCTTGGTAATCAAGGAAACTCTTTTTCTTACCCATTGCTTCTCTTTTGGTGTTTTTAACTTTGCAAGTTCCACATTTTGTACTTGAGAAGCTTTGGTTGAAGCTATTTTCCTTCCAAAACTTCTACCATTGGGCTTTGGAAACATTTCCCTTGATGATTCCTTCTTCACTTGACCAATTTGTCCATCATTTTGAGAAATTTTCTGTATAATTGAAACACTAGGAGGACATTTTAGTACCCACTTCATCTTGGGTCCTTAAATGTTAATACTAGGGCCTTTAAGATCTTTAGGAACTCATACCATACTATTTCTCATATAAAAATTTCTTCTATAATTGCATAAATGAGAAATATGTCCTAAATAACCACAAAAATTACAAACAATTGAATTCAATGATGACTTAGTCATTTGAAGATCATTTTTGAAAAACATAAGCCTTTGGATGTTATTACATTCTAAGCTATTTTTGGCACAAGCCTTACTTGAAATTCCAAGTGGAATAACATCAATTTCATTCTAATTAACAAACATGGAATGCAAGCAATTAGAATCATTAGCTTTGGCAAATATGAAATATAAGTCCTCAACTTGATTTTTCTAAATCAATGCACTTTTCACAAAAAGTTAAGGTTTCACATTTCAAAGGCATTTCCTCATCAAGAAACGCATATTCATTTTTCAAAATCTCAATTTCATTTTCAATGGAAGAAATGTTTTCCAAACAAGATAAAATTTTTTTTTCTAAATTCAACAAATCATCATATAATTCATCGTATGCACATTGTAGCTCATAATAGAAAAGACTATAATCTAGTTTAGCATTATTTACCTCAAAGTCTTTTTTAGTCATATATAAAGTAGTCTCAATTTCTAGCATACTTGGCTCTTTTAGGGAATCATCATCTTCCTCATTGTTGTCCATCCAGGATTCAAGAAGATCTTCCTTCTCAATTTTATTTTACTTTGCCTCTTCTTCAAATTGAGCACCATCCTCACCAAGAGGCATTGAGCTCATTTTCTTACTTTGAACATGTTCTTGAGGACATTTTTCAATGTTATCTTCCTCTAGAGACTTTTGCTCTTCTTACTCTCTATATATAACTTTATGTAAAAAATTATTATTAGCAAGATAGATAGAATCAAGAGCATCCCATATATCTTTAGCATTAGATCAACTTTTAATCTCAGCATAAGCATCATCATTTAAACTACTTCTCAAAATTTGCATAGCTCTAATGTTCAATGAAAAACATTTCTTATCATAGGCATTCCAAGTTTGTTTTGATTTGCAAGTAAATCCATCAAACATAATATTCCAAAAATCAAGATCAATAGATTGCATATAAAATTCTATTCTAACTTTTCAATAAACAAAATTCACACCATCAAAGAATGATGGTTTATCGATTTCAAAACCTTCCATTTTAAAAAGCTTTCAATGGTTGCCAACAAATACGGATCTTTAACTCTAAGGGGTTAAGCTTTCAACAGAACACGAAACTCTAATACCACTTGTTAGTCATAACAATCATCACCCAAGAAGAAAGGTGAATTGGGTGATTACAAATTTTTAAAACACATTTGAGAAATTATACATTTTGATATTTTCAATCAACACATGTAGCGAATAAGTTTAACAAAAGTACAACTATTAGAGATTTCTCAAATACCACTTGAGCTATAGGATAAATCAAGCAAATAAATTAGATATCAAATTCAACTTAAGCAAATATAATTAAGGCACAAATGTAAATGAGATAGAGTTGAGAGAAGCAAATACAATATTTATCATAATTCAGCCACTAACCACTTATGGCCTACGTCCAGTCCTCAAGTAAATCACCTGAAATTTTTTACTAAACCTTTAAGCTTGAACAGGTGCTTGAAAACCTTTACAACACAGAGCACTCAACACACCTCTGGAATGCCTCACCCTTTGTGCTTGAGCCTTAAAACAGGGATACCTCACCCTTTACAACTTTTGAGGAATACCTCATCATTTTCTCTAGAGGGATACCTCACCTTCTTTATAGGAAATCAAAGTGTTTAAGAAAGATAAACTCTCAAAAGAGTGGATATTACAAATTGAAGTTTATGGGTATCAAGGAATCATACACTAAAGCTCAAAACAAAGGTTTTTGAGAAATAAGAGTAAAACACGAATTTAATGCTTAAGAAACTTATTCAGATTGATCGCTAACTTTTTTTATGCTCAAACACTTTCATTTATAGGCAAATGTATTTTGGAGCCGTTGGAGGTGGTTGGGGCATTAAATGCTCTCAATAGAGCCATTGGAGATGACTTCTGCTGTCCCAAATAACAAGTTATTAGTTTCCAATAATAGGTTATTTGATTTAAGATAATAGGTTATTGGTTTTTTCTAGTGGGTTATTTGTTTCATCAGAAAATACTGTAGCACTCAAATAATAGGTTATTTGAAAGCTCTAATCAGTTATGAACATTTGAAAATCAAGAGGGAACATTCCCAACATGCAAATAACCTGTTATAGACTTTCCATAACTGGTTATTCACTTTAAAAACTTTAATGGAGTGTTTCTATCACAATGAATAACCTGTTATGGATTTTCCATAATCAGTTATTTGAAAACACATAATTAGTTATTAGTTTCAGATAACCAGTTATTCAAAACACATAATTAATTATCCAAAACACGTAATCAGTTATTGGTTTTCTAAGAAAATAAGATTTCTAAAGGATTACACAACCAAAGTTTCCCAAATCATTTTCAACATTTCTAAAAACATTTTCCACAAACTTGATGAGTATTTTCACAAGTATAAAACACGATTTTCTTTTTATCCCTTTTTAAAAACATTTTGCTCAAACTTGATCAATATAAAGCATTATTTTGCAAAGAGATTTAAGTTGAATGAAAAACAAGAAATGAGCTAGTGTGATTCCTATTAACGTTAACATAAGATCTAAGTCCTATAAGCTAAACTTGAAGAACTTTGGGACTTGATCTTGCCATCATCAATTCTAGTCCTTAGGCTTGTTAATGTAATCCAAGCTTCCGAAAATTTCTTCTCTTCAAATCTTACAAATACTTGGAACATCTTATCATTCTCATTCTTCTTGAGTTGAACATAAATGTGATATTTTGCTTTCTTGTTGAAATGCTCACTTTTGGTACTTGGACTATCCTACAAAGTATAGCTCACTTAAACAAACATAGTTAGTCCAAATTCATAATTTAATATCTTTATATGCATGATTCATAAATGTATAACTCTAGTTATTCTAACATGTATATAAGAGTTTCATAGATATATCTAACTAAGATATTTATCAATTAGTAATGGATATGCTCTATATAGGATGCAACAAAGAACACTTTGCACATTTTCATTTAAATAGAGTCAAATCCAATATTAATTCATTATAACTCATATAAAGCATTATTGAATATATTATATAAAGAATGTTACACATATCTCATTGCATGATTATTAAGTGAAATATAACTAGATAAAATATATAATCATGCATGATACAATATATCTCATTAAGCACATCCATGTAATATGATCAATATTCTTTTGTAATACATTTGTCATCTATTAAGCACATCTATGAAGCATAAGCATTATTTTTTTTTGTTTTGTATTTGTCATCATCAAAACTTAACATATTAAACCATTGGGTCAAAGACAATTCTTCATCTTTACCAACAAGGGATACCTCATTCTTTACAACCTTGAGGGATACATCACCCTCTTTATAACCTTGAGGGATACCTTACCCTCTTTGCAATTTGGAGGGATGCCTCACCCTCTTTACAAAGAATTGAAGTGTATACAAGATGAAACTTTCACAAGAGTAGTTGATATAAATTGAAGTCCTAGAATGCTCTTCAAGAATATCTCAAGTGATTTGCAAAAATAGAGCAATAAGGGTTTGAAAGATTGATTCTCATATTAGAGTAATAAAAATATGGTTCAAGTTGTTAGTTAGCCATTAATGGTGACCCAAGACATGTATTTATACTATTTTTTATCAAAGGAGTCGTTGCGTGCATTAAAGGGCAACATTAAATGCTAAGAAAATAGCCGTTGACTATTGTCAGATTTGATGTAATCGATTACATGGCTCTTTAGAACATGTTTTTGGCTTTCTGGGCAAGATATAATCGATTACAGCTCAAATGTAATCGATTACAGAGCCTCTGCTAGACTTATAATCAATTACAACCTTAATGACAACCTTAATGTAATCGATTACAAGGCTTCTGACAGGCTTGTAATCAATTACAACTTTAATGTAATCGATTACAAGACCTCTATTTGACTTGTAATTAATCATAACACATGTGTAATAGATTACAATGACCCTTAAACACATTTTTCAAGTTCAATCAAGCTTAGTGATCATTTTCAACTTAGAAGAACTTGGATTTGTTAAGATGTAAACTTGATTTGTAAAATCCAAGATTAAAAATAACATTTCTTTAAAAATATGAACTTTGAACTTCAAGTCATTTTGAAATGATTTATCAAAAACCATTTGAGATAGTTGAGATATGTTAAGAGCATTTTACATTAATATTCTAAGTCCTATAAACTATATCAAATGTATCTCTTTGAACTTGGTCTTCATATTGACTTTGTTATCATCAAAAACTTCATTGATATGTTTTGTGACATAAACATTCACAAAAATTAGCAAATATGTTACAATGACTTTATGTGAATAAGGTGTCGTGAAAAAGAAATTAATTGAAATTAAAATAATTATAAGTATTTAAATATATAAATAAAAATTAAATAATTAACATTATAGAGTGTGAAAAAATAAATATTAATATACTTAATTAAAATTTGACTTTAATAAAATAAAAATATTTAAGTGAAAATAATTAAAAAAATTAAAACTATAAATTATTAATAAAGAATGTAAATAAATATTTGAAAGTGTCTATAATCATCACTTTCTAATAGGGGTGTAAATTGGTTCGGATAACCGACCAACCCGATCAATCCAAACTGAACCAATTAAATTAGTTCGGTTTGATTTGAGTATATTAATTGGTTTGAGTAAAATCCAAACTAATTAAAGTTTAATTGGTTCGGTTCTCAGATTTAAAATTTCAAAACTGAATCAAACCAAACCAAACCATATATTTATATATTTTATTTTTAAAAAAATTTATGCTACAACATTTTTTGGCTACTACTTTTTTTTAATTTTTTATAATACTTTCTCAGTTTCCAACCCCTAAAACGTCGTTTTCATTCAATAGAGAAGGCTAGAAAACTCATCTTCTAAAATGTTCGGCTCTACTCACCGGCACTGCAGTTCTGGCCAAGAATATGCTATCAGGTGTTATTCCAAAAACTCTTAGAGAGGTGAGAGGCTTGAAAACTTTAAATCTTTCCTTCAACCAACTCTCTATCCATTCCTATTGAACTTCAAAATCTACATGTCATTCAGCTTTTAAACCTCTCTTATAATAATTTAGAAGAAACCATTCTTAACGGTGGAGTTTTTCAAAATCTTTCTGTTGTCTATTTAAAAGGTAATAAAAAACTTTACTTGTATTTTGCATGTGAGCCTCATGGCCATGGAAGAAGGCATGTCAAACATTACATCATCATAGCCACAGTGGTAACACTGATACTATATCTGACAATTTGCTTACTACTATACATAAAGAACAGAAAAATGAAAGTAACAGCAATAACATTATCTAAACTTGGAAGCTTGGAAACGATGAATTGACTTTAAATGCTCTAATATTCACTTTAAAAACAATGAATTTCAGGTTCTAGTTTATGAGTACTTAAGTAATGAGAGCTTGCAAGATTGGATTAAGGGGAAGAGAAAGTATGCAAATGAAAATGAGTTGAACCTTATGAAGAAACTGAATATAGATATTGATGTTGCTTGTGCATTGGATAACCTGCACAATGATAGTGAAGTTCCTATTGTGCATTGTGATTTGAAACCTAACAACATTCTCTTGGATAAAAATATGACTGCAAAGATTTGAGACTTTGGATTTGCTAGGTTGTTGATTCAAAGTTCAACTAATCAAGTCTCCATTAGCTTTACTCATGTTCTTAGGGGTTTAATTGGTTACATATATACCTCTAGGTTAGTAGTTTCACAACTTTCTCTTAATTGAATAGTAATAGTATACAACTTGTCAAGTTAAATCTCTCTTGAAGAATTTTTTAACTTATTCAAATATAATTTCTTAATACAAATATCAATATGTTTCTTTATTCATTCTTTGTGAATCTTTTAATACACATTTTGAAATATGAAATAATTATTAGTGTTCAAATTAATAAGTTGATTCTATTTTTAAATTTTTTTTCATAGGTTTATTATGTATTTTTTTTTGTTATGAAAAACTAATTATTTAGTTAATTTTTGTATTAAAAAAATAGCTAACTTGATTACCCCAACTAAACTAATTCATAGATGTTCGATTCAGTTTAGTTCGAATTTGACTATCAAACAATATAAAAATTGAATCAAATCAAACCAATTAATTTTGATTAACTCAAATTTATTTTTTCTCAAAAATTAAATTAAACCACTTACTTACACTCCTACTTTCTAATATGGGCATGTGGCCGGCGTGGCTCTCTGGCTGTGGAACCAAATGGAAGACATTGTGGAACCCAAGAAAGTAAGTGGAAACACACTCTAGGCAAGGCAAAATATGCCGCCGCCTGCGACAACCCCACGTAGGGCAAAATATGCTGCCGCCGCCTACAATAACCCCACGTTGTTGATTTGTTCCCTCACCAAAAATCCTATCCTAATCCCAACTCTCAACTCAAGTCTCAATTCAAAATCGGAGGAGAAGTTTAATATCTTTCTGAAATATTTTGGAGCATGGCATTGTAAGTGATTTTATTCATTATAATTATAATTGATTAATTAATTTTTTTCCAAAATTTTATTATTATTATTATTATATATAAATATTATTAATAAAAATTTATAATTTTTTATAAATAATTATTTATAATAAAAGAATTAATCTAAATTCTGTGTATAAATTTATTTATATGTAAATATTAATAATTAAAACTTACAAAATTTTATATATATACAATATAAATTATACTTAATATCTATTAATTAGATAATAAATAATTAATTTTATGTATTTATTTATTTTAATATTATATCTATAATTACAAATCATAAAACATCAATATTTTAAAACATTTTAATAACATATTAAAATTTTCAAAAAGACAAGAGCCATTTCGTCTCTTTCATTTTTCCACGTCACAACGTTTGAAACATTTTAACATGTCCATGTAGTCAAATTAACTATTAGTGCTTAGCCTGCACTTGTTCTTTGAAAGTTCCAAAAGCAAATAGTACTTTCTTTTTGTTTTCTATAAGGGTTTTCAGGGTAGTTGGTAGGATAATGAAAATAAAAAATTTAAATGAAATATTTTTTAATTTAAATATAAAATACTTTCTTTTGATTTAAAATATTTTATTTTGACTGTTGACAAGTACTATACCACTCTTTAACAAGTGCCTAGCCTTTTCTTAACGAAACCTTTTTTTTTATATTTATTGGTTCAACTTAAAATTGACCACGCTGCCTCTACAGCTAACTATGGCTATGCCGTGGACATTTTCTTCTTGCTTAACTCATATAAACACTTACAATTCTGAGATTTTTTCTTCACACCCTTTTGCTTCCTTTTCTATTTTTCCTTCATGGATTTAGCTGGTTTGGTCTAACAAGACCCTTTCATCATGGGAAACTCTTGTGGAAAACCGGTTGCTCATGTGTCTTCCTCTAATTTTGCTGGTCAGTTTCTCTTCATTTCAATAAACACTGTTTTTTTTTTCTTTTCGTCTTTGGTTCTTTGGTGCCACTATATGTTTCCCTTCATTTATTTCTCCCTCAACTTTGCTCTTA
Organism: Ormosia semicastrata; assembly: GCA_029884595.1. Taxonomy (NCBI): domain Eukaryota; kingdom Viridiplantae; phylum Streptophyta; class Magnoliopsida; order Fabales; family Fabaceae; genus Ormosia; species Ormosia semicastrata. The sequence continues at coordinate 15,694,243 of JAQQTO010000042.1, read as the reverse complement.
TTATATTGTGCACTAGTCATACAGCTATGCTTAAATTTTAATTTTTTGCTTGTTACGCTGAATGTTTTCACACTTTATCTCTTTGATTTCTAAAGGTTAAAACTGTTGTCCATATGATGTAACTCTGAAAGATTATAGGCTGTTGTATTCCTGAGTGGACCCATTTTTCATCTATTTGTATGTTGTTCTCTAATCCTTGGTCGGAAAAAAGAAGATTCTGAGGCTGCTTTGCATATTCAGTACATATCTTAATCTATTTCAACTACATACTAGAAGCACCAGAACTCTTCCAGCATTGCCCCAGAACTCTTAATCCAAGATACTTGCCCAAAACCTCTTCTTTGCAGCTTTTAGAATTAGAAACTTCCCGACATAACTATGTCTTGGTATACAATCTTTTCATTCGTTTGACTACCTAAATCTTAAAAAAAAAAAAAAAGTCTTGCTGCATGTAATTAGATATTATGCTTAATTCACCCTTTTTGGCACTTTACATTAATTGAATTTGACTTAAAGAAGTTACATGTGAATATGTGATAGAGCTGTGTACAAGATTTTAGAGAGTTAAACTCATGGCTGCTTCTAACTTGCCTGTCATCTATTCACAGGAAATAACAAGTATCTAAGTAAGACAAAGCAGGATTCGAATTCTTCTGAACAAAAAGCTGCTTTGCAAACTTCAGAATCACATGTTGACAAATCCATCTCCAATAACCCTAAGTCCTTCAGCTTCAATGATCTAAAGGAGGCCACTAAGAACTTCCGGGGAGAAAATTTAATTGGAGAGGGAGGGTTTGGGCGTGTCTTCAAGGGATGGATTGATGAGATCACCTACGCTCCCACAAAACCAGGGAGTGGGATTGTAGTGGCCATTAAGAATCTTAAGCCAGAAAGCTTTCAAGGCCACAAGGAATGGCTTGTATGTGCAACAAGAACCATAAATCAAAGCTTTATTTTATTCCTCCCCCCCCCCCCCTCCCTTGTCCTCCCTAACTGATTGGTCTTGCTAGGTATTGACTGATTTTTCATCCTTTCTGTTGGCAGGCAGAAGTGAATTATCTGGGGCAGCTTCACCATGAAAATCTGGTGAAACTTATTGGTTATTGCTTGGATGGTAAAAACAGGCTTCTAGTTTATGAGTTTATGCAAAAAGGAAGTTTGGAGAATCATTTATTCAGAAGTAAGTACATTCACTCTAAGCATATTTGGTGTCTCAGTTGTCCCACTTTACTTCCCTGTTGATTCCTGATATTTGAGTGGCTTTTATACACCAAGGCAGAGAATATGATAAAGACATTGTGAATGAATTACATGACTGCTTGTACACATTTCAGGGATAACAGCAATTTGATGTGCTTGATGCTTTCCTGAAGATGATTATTGTGATTATTTGGTTGCGATTCCCGATATTTGACTCTTTTCTTTTTTGGAAACTATTTCACACACCGAGGGTGGGGGAAGGGGCTGTGGAGGGTAAAATTGGCTATTGGCCACAGCCAGGTTTGATCCTGGTGGCCACAGCAGCCATCTAATTTGAATATTATTAAGTTTAACTGATCAAAGACAAAGCATAAGAATAAAAGCAACTGTGACTTGATGGATTTATGAGCACATGCTTTGTTATGAAAGGGATATGTTGTAGGCAGTAGATATCTAGGACAAATCAAATAAAAAATGGGTTATAAACTGTGGTGGTAACTGGGATTTGGTTTGTTGCTTAGTATAAGAATGATCAAAATATGTGCAAAATGGCTTCTTGACTCTTGTTATGACTTCTTGTCTTTTTGAAGCCATGTTCATGAAGGTGATTTATAAACTGATCCAGAGGATGACAGAACTTGGAAATTTTTTCCTGTTTTTATTTTCTCTGTATTTCCTAATTCCCTCTCTTTAACTGTCTTCACTTGTATAAATAAAGCACAATGCTGTCTTGATTTTGGATAAAGCAATAAATCCAGTAATCCACTGAATACAAGAGTACAACATATTGATTTTGAACTGAGCCATAATTTCTATTTATCCATAATACCTTAAATTTTGTTTTTCTATTTGTGCAGAAGGTGTTCAACCCATAGCCTGGGCTACACGGATCAATATTGCAATTGGTGTTGCTAGAGGATTAGCATTCTTACATTCCCTGGATGCAAATGTTATCTTTCGTGATTTAAAGGCTTCCAATATCCTACTTGATTCAGTATGTAACATTAAAAGTTTGGCTTGTGGATCTGTAAAGACTACATATTCTGGTTTACATGTAAGTTTCCATTCTGAAAGAGTAGCCTAATATTTATGTAGGATTTCAATGCAAAGCTTTCGGATTTTGGCTTGGCAAGAGATGGTCCCACTGGAGATAACACTCACGTTTCAACCAGAGTAATTGGAACTAAAGGTTATGCTGCACCAGAGTATGTTGCTACAGGTATAAGTGCTTTGTCTTGATCAAAGTGTTAGGTTCAAATTCAACATTTGGATCAATCAAAAATCGTTTTTGATATAAAATTATTGAGTGGTGTTAGTGTATTCAGTCTTACAACGGTGTCAATTGATCCCCATCCTATATATATTATATAGTACCCTAGGTAATCCTATATAATTTATCCATCACTTCCGGTTACTGGAAAATAGAAAGTCAAAATGAAGAAGCCAATAGAAAAAATCAAATTGGCCAAAAACAAAAGAGCAAACATCAAATACAACCTAAAGCAAACCAGTTCACCCCTACAAAACTCTCGAGAAGCTTCTACATATTATTAGATTAATATTTAATGGCCTGAAGCAGGGTTGGAGGTGTTCCTCATTTTCTCTTGGCATATTTTCTGTATGATTAGTGCCTAGTTACTTTCATCCTTCATGATTTATGGTATTATTATGCCTTGAAGAATGGGAAAAAAAGATCAGAAAACTATGATTTGATTGCTTGGCACTTATAAGATACGGATACACTAAATTAAAAATTCGAAAATTTTCAATTAGGTGCAAGTTCGCAAAATATATTTCTCTTTTAGTTCCAAATCAAATTTTTATAACAGGTTACCATTATTTTTATTGTAATTGAGAAACCCCATTTTATAACGTAACCTTTTGAAGACTCAACGTGGAAATATTTTGGTTTTCTTGCACTTGGTTAAATTTGTCTCCAAAGTATCTTTGTTATTTTGTTTTGACTTGACAAATATTTCTTTTTTTGTTTGAACATTAGTTAAATTCTGATCTATATAAACTTCTAGATGCTGAGTCGTAAAAGATAATTGATATTCCATAATTCATGTAGGTTTCTTTCTTTTTCACCTTTTACTTCTAGTTGTTCTGTTCCTTGGAAGAAAATAATGAACTATGTTCTTCCATGCTACTTGTTAAAATTATCAGAAGAAGAAATACAATAGAAATAGTGGTAGGCTGGTAACTCAATTGCCACAGAAAATTATTGTCGCCGAGTTGAGAACTGGTCTGGATCTGCAGTTTGACTGAAATAAACGCGAACTGGCCATACATCTGCTCACTCAAGATTCCAAAGCGTGCTGGGAACCCATTAGTAAAACCACTGACACTCCTATCCCTTTACTAGTTCAATGACCAGTTTTTTAATGTATCTAATCAAAGCAGTTCTGTTACTTATAGCTTTCCATTTGCAGTCGTATAATGTGCATATTTTTTATGGATTTGATGAGCTTGTCTTCGCCACTTTATAAGTTGTCTTTTGATGAAACAGGTCATTTGACTCCAAGGAGTGATGTATACAGCTTTGGTGTTGTCTTGTTAGAGTTACTAACAGGAAGGCCTGCAGTAGAAGACGATAGACCTGGATTTTCAGACGAAACTCTGGTGGATTGGGCAAAGCCCTTCCTGAGTGATAGCAGAAGAGTTTTGAGAATCATGGATACTAGGCTGGGTGGTCAATACTCCAAGAAAGGAGCACAAGCTGCCGCTGCACTTGCATTGCAATGCCTGGACACAGATCCCAAATATAGACCACCTATGGTAGATGTTCTAGCAGCATTGGAAGGACTCCATTCCTCAAATACAATCCCAAGGACACCAAAATCTGGAACTGAGAATCATGCAACCAAGCATACTGGTCATAATGGAAATACAAACTTAGTATGAGCTGCTTGTCTTGTTCTGTTTTCTCTTTTTGGACGAACGCTTCTGCATCCCTATAGTTTTATGTATTTTAGTTTGAGGCTTGAGCTTCCAGAGAAAAGAACAGTGGAATACTATGTTGTACAACCAAATGCTTTGTTCTTTCAATTCTATGCCTAGGTGAAGAACTGCCATCTATGAGGGTTATTCACTGGAAAGTATTACATTGTAGAAGCGGCTAGATTCTTATGAGATTGTATGAAAATTTTGAGCTTTTAAAATGGGTAATGTTACATATACAAAGTTCGAAAAATTAAAACTTTTTTTTATTACATTGATTTATATTTAATTTAAGGACAAAATTTAAGTAAAGTTTTATAGATGTTTATAGTGATGTTCTCCAAAAAAAAAAAATGTGTATTATTTTTTACACTTCAATTGTGAAAATTAAAAAAAAAAAAGATGTTAAAATATAAGACACATTATATTTTTATTAAATAACAACATTGCGAACACGTAAGGAGGAATTTTAGCCGCAAACGGTCTAAATTTTTCATACTTGCGTTTGATTGGGTTTTTTTTTTTGGTATTATCATTGGGCTTTATTTGGGTGGAGTGCGTTTGGTGTTATTAAAAACAAAAAACGGCGGTGCATATGATTTTTTTTTAGTTGGTGTGTGTGCACGTGACAAGTGTGAGGGTGTCTTTTTTAGATAAATAAGAGGAGGGTATTTTAAATGGAAAAAGATCATCATACACTCCTTTTAGGGGTGTATACACTATTGATACCTTTTTTAAGAATATCAAATTTAATAAGAGAAAGTGATAAAAAAAATAAGTATAATGAATAGTATTGAGGGGAGTGTGAAAAGAGATGTATGTATTGTTAATGGTAAGAATATCAAAACTGATTTTAAAACCCTATCTCCTTCCTTGCAGGGGTGGTGCGCCGAAGCAAGTGTGTGAGAAAGAGTTTACTGTGTGCGGAGTTAGAGATGTCGACATCAAGTCCTGTGGAAAGGGGTTTATTGCTGCTTTGAGGTAGAAATCACCATGTATGGTGTTACGTGAGATGAAGAAAATTTTATGTATTAATATTTTGTTTGAGAAAACAAATATTGCAGATTGGATGTGTTTTTCTAATTTTTGGCAAAGACAAATTCGATTTTGGTTTTCAATTTGGGAAGAGAATTTCTTCCTCAAAAGCGATTCTTAAGTTCTTGGTGGTTCGTTTTTAATAAGAATGTCAAAAAGAATTTCAATTAAAACACAAAAATGTGATTATCGAATGAAAACTTAATAGATTTGTAATAGTAATGTAAATAACTGTAATCAAAAGTAAAGAAATCATATAAAAGCAATCAAATTAAATTGTATGAAAAGTAAAGTGCAAGAAAATAAAGTACTATAATGTAAACTTGACAGAAGAATAAATTGCAGAATGGTAAATGAAAGCAAGTAAAAGTAATCAAATGATCTTGAAAAGATCACTCGATCATGAGTAGAAGAGATTTTGCAGAAATGTAAATGACTTAAGAAGTAAATGACTTGAATTAAACTTGCATTGAAACTGTAAGGTTTACATAAAAAAAGCAAGATGAAAACATACTTGACTAATTCCCTTTTGTTATTCTTTTGTGTTTGTGATAGACTTAATAGGGGTAGTGAGAGAATGTATGCAAGTGAATGAATTTCAACCCCTAAATGTTTCCATCCTCTTGGTATTTATAGACAACCTAAGTAACTACCTTCTTTACAAGATTTTAACAAGTGTCTAAAACCAAAGTAACTGCTTAATCATTGTCAACAATTCTTGTATTGTTTGGTTCTTACACTTTAACTAGTGCTAACTTCTAACTTAAATTCAAACAACATCTTATCTGAATTTAAATTTTGAATCTTTAAACAACTACTGCCTTCTTATTGAAATTTTCACTTCTGTCTTCAAAAAATCCCTAAGTGTGGTTACTGGCATTTTGGATCTCAACTTTCGAGACCAAATTGAAATTACCACTTTGGTAACTTCTTCAAATTTCACAAAAATTTCAATTCTAAAATAATTAGAGTATTTGTGTCTATTCAAGTTCACAAATGTAACTCATAACTTAGTGAATATCATTCATACTAAGCTTTTAGAATACACCTCGAAATTGTTTGAATCGAAAAATTTTATTTTTATACTAATAGATGGCCCACAATATTTATTCTTGAAGTATAGGAGATAAATATTATTGTTTCGAGCATTACTTTTTGGTTAAATCTTGTCTTTGACTTAGATTTATAGTTGCTCTTTATCAATTCAAACTGACATGATCATATAAGGAAAAGTCAGAGGGAAAATATAAAAAATTTTAAATTTAAATTTAAATTACCCCCAACCAGAACGTGGCATTTCCGCCATTAACCAACATCTCCACTTTTTGGGGAATTTCAAAGCTCATGATGGCTTTTGATGGGAAATCATGATATTAGTTTTTAATGCAAACAATGTTTTTTTTTTTTAAAAGGCTTTAAACCCCCCAAGTGAGTATTTTGCCTCACTTTTCATCTTCTGTGTTTGAGCTTTCTCTTTCTTCTTTCTATGAACTCCTTCGTCCTCCATTGCTATGCTTTGAGAGTTTCTCTTCAATCTCCCACTCTCTGCCTTCCTACTTCAAGCACAAAAGCTTATTTTTCAGCCAAAGACGATCCTATCGTACTGTTTAATTTCATATTTTGGGCATTTTGTTCTTTTAAACTCCCAAACTTCAAACTTTAAATTTGAACTTCCATGGCGTCTTCTTCTTCTACCAGACAAGCCTAAACTCAAAAATCCCACTCAACCACCAAGACTAATGAGGTGGTTCATCTTCCAAATGTTTATACTATTGTAGCTCCAATTGAGAAAAGTGGGATCTTTTATGCTTTAGATCCTTTTACTAACAATTCTGACCTTTGGAAATCCCAGGTAATTATCTCTTTCTTAATTGCCAATGAAAAATATGCTTTCTTAAAACCAACTCTTCCTTTTGATGAGTATGATTCTATTTCACACTTCTTTCCATGTCTTGAGGGTGAATCCATTTGAGCCTTTGGCCCATATTTGAAAACTAATTTTTTCAATTCTTTCTAAAAAATCTTTAGGAGTTCTTCCCCCTCTGGTTCTCAAACTAAATCGCTCTATTTGCAATGGTTGCATAGAGTTGAAAGTGCTAAGAAAGACCAGTGGAAAGCTTCTGGCATCTTCAAATTTATTCAGCTTAGCAGAGAGCGCGTCGAATACAATGCCCCCATGTTACCGATTTCTTTCTTCTTCTGGAACAAGACCACTAACTATTTCCATGTCCCTTATGGTATGCTCACTCTTACTCTTTTTTACCTTGCTGCCATAATAGGTCTAAAACCCACTAGTAGAGTTATTACTTGTGTCTTAGAACTTGTTGAAAATTTTGAGCCCCATTGGTTAAAAATCACTTATACAGCTTTTATCAAGAACAATTGGCTCAATACTGAAATAGTTTTAGATCAGGAACATGTTTTTTTCCTTATTTTATGGCTTAGTGCTTTTGTCTTCTACACTAAGTCCTTACAAGTTCCTAAATCCTTGCATCATTTGGCCATCTTCATCCACAAGGGAACACCTTTGTGCTTGAGCAAATTGATCCTTGCTCAATTCTATACTTTAATGACTGATACTGTAAATCTTTTTCGATTTGAAGATAAGCCTTTAACCAACTTAGGTGTCCCCTTTTAGCTTCTTCAACTCTGGCTTAATGCCCTCTTTGAACCTCACCTTCAAAGTTCCTCTCCTTCGAGTGTTTCCTAGAACATCGAAGGAAACTGCTTATCTTGCCTCCATTACTCCTCGAAAACTAGCAAGGAGGATGATGACTTCAAGTATTTTTTTCTCTCTTTTTATTAACATGAAATTCCATATCGATAGTTTTAATTTTTCCCATTTTGCCAACCAAGACTGTGGTCTTGAATGGTTTCGCCAACCTTTCTTTTGCGACACCCCGGGAGCACAGTCTAAAAACTTTGATTTGTGGAGTAATATGTTCACCACTCAAATCTTTGCTCTAGGCTTCCCAAAATCCAAAGTTTTCAGTCTAATTCTTTACCTTCCTTCCTATATATATAGACAGTTTGGCTTTTCACAATATATTCCTGCCCCTATTCCGAAAAGAGAAGATTGTCAAATCTATGAATGCAAAGCTAGAGACCTTAAACAGTTCAAATGTTTCCTTCAAAAGAATGCTGATAGGAAGGAAGGGTTTAACCCTTTCGACTGCAAGAGCTCTTTTTTCACAACTATTGGTTTCACTAATTAGTGAAACCATTATTATTCCTCCCAAAAAATTTCACTTGAAAAATGCTTTAGAAGGATGACTAATCCAGGCTCTTCTTTGTAGACTGGAGATGCTCGAAAGAAATCAAAAGGTACGCACCTTAAAGAAATCTCAAAGTTCAAGGAATCTTGTAAAGTTAAATATGATCCTTGAAACTTAAGATTTGTGGTTCGAGAAGCTGAACAAACTTTGAAGCAAAAACGAACAGAATATTATAAGAAATGTTATGAGAAGTTTATTAACGCTTTGATTCTGAATCCTTTTGCATCATTTAAGGATTTCAAAACCCCTCTTAAGTTCCCTCCACTTCCCAATGCTCCTTTTGGTTTAGCCAATTAGTATCTAAAACCAAAAAGTGGAGCATTAGGTGTGGGTAAGGATTCGAAGAAGAATGAGGTGACTTTTGCTAATTGCTATCTGGATAACTATAGAGATCCTATCTATGGATTCACTCGAATAATAAAATTTTTACCCAATGGTAAAACTCATAATTTCTTCTTAGCCTTTTACTTTTGAATTGGCTACTGATCATTTATTTTCTTTTGAAGTTTCAAAGAGAACAAGGGTAATGGAAGACCTGGGCACAAAAGAAAATAGGGAAGACGATCCCCAAAGACCCAAGAAAAGTTTTAAGACTGCAAAGTCTAGAACATCTAAAAAACCAACCTTCTTAGCTGGATAAAAAAAGGAAGTCTATTGGGCAAGCTTCCTTGAAATCAAAATTAAAATCTCTCAAGAAGGATATTCTTGAAAACCCTGAGGAAGAGCCTACCACTACCCCCAAATCCAAGGTTGTTTAAGTGGAATTTTGGTTTAGAGACTTAGTAACAATTCCAACAAACAAATAATGAAAATCAGATGAATGTGGGTTTCGAGTTATGTGGTAATCTCGTAGGATTTGAGAATTAACTTAAAATAAATAAAAGAAGCTTTAATGCAAGTTTAAAGAAATAAATAGAAGTTCAGAAAAGAAAGCTTTGATAAATTAAAGAAACCGATGTAGAAAATTAAAGAGCAGAAGTTTAAAAGAAAGCATGTAAATGACAATAGAATATAAAGTGCAAGGAAAATAAAGTGCAAAAAGTTTAAATGTGCAGTGAAAGTAAAGAACGTTAATGCAAAAGGACGTGAATTTAAAGTACAGGAAAAGTAAAGGAAATATAAAGGGCAAGTGCAGAAATGTAAAAAAGGTTGAATGTAAATTGCATTGAAATTTAACTTGCTTGAATGTAAAGAGTGGAAGGCATACTTGATCTGTATCCGTGTATCTGCTTGAGTGAGATGTTTAGGATTTCAATCAAGTATCCAACCCTTTGTACATCGTGAATCCTAAAATTTATAGGTAAATTATGAAAATAAATGACTCCTAAAAATTAGACACGTATACGGCAGTTATTGTTTACCCAACTTTTGACAAAACTAACTTCTGACCATTTAACACTTTCGTCGGTTCAACACTTGTGAAATTCTCCAATGTCAATATCCGTCAAATTAGAATTGCTGCTGATCTTCTAGTATCTTCGACAGCTTTATACATCATTTGACAGGACTGATCTTTTAGCATATTCGACAGGTTTATGCATCATTCGACAAAACTGATCTTCTAGCATCTTCGACAGTTTTATGCATTATTCGACAGAACCGATCTTCTAGCATATTCGACAGCTTTATACATCATTCGACAGGATTGATCTTTTAGCATATTCGACAACTTTATGCATCATTCGACAGAACTTGACTTTTAGCTATTCTTGTCAAATAATGTTCTCCTGTCAACATTGATTCTATCAAATTGTAACTTAACCATTTTCGTCACCAAGTCACATTATGGCTGACATCTTTCATCATTCTCTGTCATGTTATTTTTCGTCGAAAGGTAGCTTCACATTTGTACACTTGAGGCATTTTCTCCGTCGAATCCAAAATTAAAATTTATCACCTAACAGATGCCCCCCAAAGTTTTGGCTTTCGACAGCTTCTGGAGAAAGACAAAATTTTATAATAAATAACTCAATTTTCAACAAAATATTCAAAGTGATTTCTGTCAACTGGGAAGTAAAGTCAAGGCCTTTATTACCAAAATACAATATCTGGAGCCTGACTACTAGTCCGCTCTAGCTGACAAAGAATCACTATAAACTTCTTGGAAAGCTCTACGGAAGATGCAGCCTTGAAATGTATTTAATATCTGTCAGTTTAGCCTACCCGACAAACATGAAATATATTTAGTATCTGTCGATTTAGCCTACCCGACAAAAATTTGTGTTTTCTATTGACTTAGATTATCTCGACAATATAACTTGTAATTGCCAAGTATCTTGAAGGAACAAGGAAATTTTCCTTATTTATTTATTGCCAATCTTTACTTCATATATTGTCGGTCTATATGACTTTAAATATTTGCCATTAATCGACTTAATTCTTAAACCAAAATTAATTTCGACAAGTGCATAAGCATTTCCTGAAAATTCTTTAGTCACTTTAAATGGTCCTTCCCACTTTGGGGACCATTTCCCATATTCTCGACACTTCTTATCCATGGGCAAAATCACCTTCCAAACCAAATCATCAATTTTAAAAGATTTATACTTATTCGACTATCATAAAACTTTACAATTCTTTCTTTCTGTCGATTCAAATGTTCCATAGCAATTAACCTCTCATCGCTTAATTCGTTTAATTCATCAAACATTAAGTCCCAGTAATGCTCGACTGGTAACTCATCTTGCTTTTGAATACAAATTGATTGAAGATTAATCTCGATGGGTAAAACTGCATCATGGCCATCTACCAATTTGTATGGTGATGTGCCCGTTGCTTCTCTTGGTGAATTTCTATATGCCCAAAGAACTTGATTAAGAGTATTATGCCAATTTCTAGGTTGCCGACCAATATGTTTTTTAATCAAAGTTATGATTATTTTATTCATGGCCTCTACTTGGCCATTTTCCTGAGCATAATATGGCGTCGACGTGAGCATTTTAGTTTTCCTTGAACTGGCATATTTGACAACTTTCTTTCCAATGAATACTGATCCTTAATCAATTGGCAAAGTTTGTGGTATTCCAAACCGACAAACTATACTATCTTCAATAAAGTCAATCATATCCTGCTAGGTTACATCCTTCAAGGCTATAGCCTCAACCCATTTGGTGAAGTAATTGACTCCTACTAAAATATATTTGTGTCCCTTCGACGAGGCAGGATGAATTTGGCTAATTAAATCCAAAGCCCATCCTCTAAAAGGCCATGGTTTAACTATAGAATGCAATTCACTAGTGGGAACATTTTGTATATGGCCATGTCTTTGACACTCTTCACAAGACTTGGCAAACATTATACAATCCCTAACCAGTGTTGGCCAATAGTACCTTTGATGTCAAAGGACCTATTTCATCTTTTCACCTGCCTGATGAGCTCTACAAATTCCTTCGTGGACTTCTGCCAAGGCAATATAAGCCTCTGCTTCATTCAGACAAACTTCCAAATTTCCATCGACAGCCTTTCTATACAAAGCTCCCCCTAATATTACAAACTTCGACGCTCTATACCTTAGCTTTCTATTCACATCTTGATTTGGATTTTCCAAATAACTTAGTATTGGTTGTCTCCAGTCATTAATCGTTGAAATGTCATTTTGTAGTATATTTCTTTCCTCTAATGGATATAAAACTTCCCTTATTTCCATTAAATTTGTAAGAACCTTGGATAAAAGCCTATACCCAGAAGCTATTTGGGCTAATTCATTAGCCTCTTCATTTAAACCTCTGGAAATGTGTTCGACAGTTACCTCGTCTAATTGCTTCATTAACTTGCTCGCCACAATATAATATTTCATTAGATTTTCACTAACACATTTATATTCTTGGACAAGCTGTTTAACGACTAACTGTGAATCACTAAATATATGCACATTATGTGCTTTCATTTCTACTAATATTTCCAATCCGATAATTAAGGCTTCATATTCAGCCTCATTGTTGGAACAAGTGTACTTAAGTTCAAACATGAACTTAGTTGGAGTACCTTGAGGGGAAACAACTAAAATGCCCACTCCAATTCCATTCTGATGCCTTGAACCATCAAAATATAAACACCAAGGTTTTAAACCGACAACATTTATGTAATCTACATCCAAACAAGGATGATCGGCCAAGAAGTCAACAATTGCTTGGCCTTTTACTGCTCTCATTGGTACATACTGTAAAGAAAATTCTGACAAAGTAATAGTCTATTTTCCAATACGACCATTTAATACTAGTTTTGATAACATATATTTTATTACATCAGTTTTTGCCATAACTAGTACATTACAAGGCATCATGTAATATTTAAGTTTAGTACATGAGAAGTACAATGCTAAACAAAGTTTCTCTATTGCACTATATCTTCTGTCAACATCATTTAAAACTCGACTAAGAAAATACACGGCTCTCTCGATACCATTTATATCTTCTTGAGCCAGCATACTTCCTATGGTTTCTTCTGTTGCTGATATATACAATTTCAACGGTCGATGAGCCACTAGAGGCATCATAACCGGTGGTTTTGTCAAATATTGCTTTATCTGGTCGAAGGCTTCTTGGTGGCAAGGTTCCCACACAAAATCTTATTCAGCCTTCAACTTGATCAATGGAGCAAAAACTCTGGTTCTTCTCGACAAGTTGGATATAAATCTTCTTAGGAAATTAACTTTTCCTAAAAAAGATTGTAATTCTTTTTTGTTTGTCGGTGATGTGGCCTCCAAAACTGCCTTGACTTTATTCTTGTCCACTTCTATACCTTTTTTATGGACTAAGAAACCCAAGAATTTAGCAGCCGACACTCCAAAACTGCCTTTTTCTGGATTCATCTTAAGGCTGTGCTTCCTCATCCTGTCGAAAGCTTGCCTCAAGTTTGTCAAATGGCTTTCCTTCGTTTTCGACTTGACAATAACATCATCGATGTAAACTTCCATAAATTTTTCAATGACATCATGGAAAATTGTATTTATTACTCTCTGATAGGTGGCCCCTGCATTCTTCAAACCGAAAGACATGACTACCCATTCAAATGTCCTAATAGCTCTTGGACATCTGAAGGCAGTTTTCGACACGTCCTCCTCGGCTATAAAAATTTAGTTATAACCTGCATGGCCATCCATAAAACTCAATAATTCATGTCCAGATGCGGCATCAACTAACATGTCCGCAATTGGCATTGGATACTCATCTTTAGGTGTGATAGTTTTCAAATTTCTAAAATCTACACATATTCTTAACTTGCCATTTTTCTTAATTACAGGAACAATATTAGAAAGCCATTCAACATACCTGGTTGTTCTGATGAATTTGGCTTTGAGCAATCTTTCGACTTCTTCTTTTATCTTTAAGATCACCTCAGGCGTAAATCTCCTGTTAGCTTGCTTGACAGGTCTGCATCCTTCTTTCAGAGGCAATCTGTGCTCGATAAGATCTCCACTCAATCCAGGCATTTTATCATAATCCCAGGCAAAACAATATTTATATTTCATAATTAATTCGACAAGCTTTTCTTTGAATTCCTTTGGCAGAAATGAGCTCACAAAGATAGGCCTCCTGTCTGTTTCAGAGCCCAAGTTTATTTCTTCCAAAGGATCTTCCACTTCCATATTCTGCTTCTCATCAAGCCCTTTTTCAAAACCTAAAGGACCATCATTAATTACACAATCCAACAGCATGGTTTCAACAGTGTATACTGCTTTGTCGGCTAAATAAGCCAACAATCTTTCTGAGTGATCTTTAACACTCATAACTAGTGCTTGGCCGTTTCTCTTTGGCCTTCCTCACCAGTCGTATACCAAATTGATCCCTCAAGCAAACTTCGAGTGCGTCTTTATTAAAAACTCCACCACTTGCTTTTATTGGTTTAACACTTGGAGAATATATTATGAAATCGACATGGAGTTGCTGGAGATAGCAAGGACTGTCATCTGCTTTTATTATTTCAACTTGGTCATCTTCATTCCAAAAAATGAGCTTCTGATGAACCGTTGATGGTATTGCTCCGACAGCATGAATCCAATCCATTCCTAACAGAAGGTTGTAACTTGACTTCGTCAGACTTACCACAAATAGCATCAGCCTTGCAACAGATCCGACTTGTACTTTTAACATCACCACTTCGTCCGACGGGGAGGTTTTACCACTAAAATCAGTGACTACTATGTTTGTCGACACTAAATCTGACTCGTCTTTTTCAAGTTTTTTGAGCATTGCCATTGGGATTAAATTAATAGCCCCCCTTCGATCAAAACTCTATTAGTGGGCTTTCCTTCTAATAGAGCCTTGATGTGTAACGGTCGTAAATGAGCCTTCTGGTCTTCTGTCGATTTTTTGAGCTGAGCTATATTGTCGAAGACTGTTATCATATTATCTTAGAAAAGAAGCTAATGATCATCCACGTCATCTAAATCCTCTTTATTTTTCCCAGTGTACTCAATTTCGTGATATCCTTCAAAATCTGCAGGTAACACTGAAACTAAATTCACATTCATTGACTTCAAGAATTCCTCTTCATCGGACAGCTCTTCATCACTTACATGCCTTCCAATTCTGAAATAATCTTTCAACGGCAAGCTACTATCCATAGCCATCAAGATATCATCCAAATCCCCCTCCCAGTTAATGTCCATATCGAACTCATTATCACCAAGGCCTGGATCATTTAAGGCCTCAATAACCTCATCGGCTGGCAAGTCCATACTTTGGCAATTAGGCTTTGCCAATCTTTCTTTCTCTTTACTTATGTCGAGTACCTTTTTCCTCCACTCAACATCTTGATCAGGATCCTCTAAGATTCTCCTGATTTCTTCTTTCGACCAGTCTTCAATATTCTTACTATTTTCAATTCCAGAGTCTTTAGTCTGCTCCTTTCCCATTGCCCATTTTACAACTTTCGAGCTGACCAACTCCTTATCCTTTTTGACTAGTAAACTATTCTTTCTTGCCTCTCTTTCTGCTGCTATCAATCCAATTGGCCATTTCCTCTTTGCTTTGTTTGGAATTGGCCTTTGAACCTGCTTACCCTTTCTTATTTCTGCCAACCTTTCTTGTCGGGAGTTATCATTCGTATCAAACCGTCTAACTTCGTTTGTTGTCGGCTCCCCTGGAAATGATTCCTTGGTAACAACACTTTTTAACTTTCTATCATCTTTATCCTGATTAAGCACTGTCTTCCTTTCAACCACCAAACAACCTATTTCTATGAGTTGCTCCTTGATCACTAACCCTTCAGCCATATCTATTTTCTTTTGTGCTTGTCTTAATCTCTGCAATCTCATTTTCTTACTCTTCGACATTGGAAGAACCTTTGATGGCCCTGCTACATCTTGGCCAATCAAGCTTTTTTCTGGATTAGTCCTGCCATTCTTGTAATCTTCATTCCAAAAAGGTTGATCTCTTTGAAAGTTACTCCTCCTGGCAAATACATTCCATCGAAAATATGTATATCTAGCCTTTACAGAATTCTTCATCCATCTATCTACAACAACATTAGCAGGTGGCACCCTAGTCTTAACTGGTCTAACGTGAGCTCTGTTTCCCACAAACCCATGTGGTTCGACCAACCAACCATTCATGTTAGGCCTAGGCATATAGACTGGCCTTGGCCTTGGAGCATGAAAAGGCTTCTGTGGTTTCCAGGTTTTCTTGTTGAGAACTTTCTTCTTACCCTGCTGGACACTTGGTTGTTCTTTAGCAACTTTCTTCGCAGCGAGCTCATCGTATACTGCATTATATCTTGGGCACAACCTTACCTTGCCCTCTTCTTTCTTTCTCTCAAGAAATGCCTCGAGAGACTCACCTGGCTTTGGATATATGTCGGTTGCATCCTTTGTATCCACATCAAACTCTTGCAACTTCCTTATGTTGAGCATCCCAACATTTAAAGGAATTTGCTGATTAACACAATATACTTCAGCCTGAAACGGATCTGTGTCAACTTTCATATCCGTTTTAAGCTTGTCTACAAACTTTAAACATCCATCCATAATTGTTTTTTGAATTATGTCTCTGAAACGAACACATTCATTAGTAACATGACCGAAATTATTATGAAATTTACAATATTTTTGGTCTTTTATTTCATCAAGCTTTAGTAACCTATGTCCTTCTGACAGTTTAATCTGTTTGTCTTTTAATAACAAATCAAAAATCTTATCGGCTTTAGTTACGTCGAATGTATATGTTTTCCTATTGACATAACTCATTTTCTCCTTGTTTCTAGTAGGCTGTAAGGCCTGACAAACATAAGGAGGACCATTCTGTAGTTACCAATGTTAACTTTGAACTCATCATTGCTGCCTTCAAACTCATTGTCGGGTTCACTTAATCCAACAAATGCCATTTTTTCTCTTTTAAGAAATCTTTTCTGTTTTTGAATCTTTTCAACTTTTAATTGTTCTATTTGCCTAACTTTTTCACCTAGTTGGGCAAGATCAACCAAATGTTAATTCACTAATTTCTTCCTTATATAATAATCTAAACTACCTGCAACTATCTTTACTATTTCGACTTCAGGTATAGGAGTAAAACATCTACTCCTCATTTGTCGAAACCTAGCAAGATAGTCATCAATAGTTTCATTATACATCATTCTAATATTAAAGAAATCTATAAGTCCCACTTTCAAATCTTCTCTAAAGAATTGATCATGAAAGCTTCTTTCCAATTGAGCCCAGGAGTGGTCTGAATTTGGTCTCAATGTCGAGAACCAGGAAAAAGCATTCTTTGTAAGGGAACTTGGGAAGAATCTCATTTTAAGGCCTTCAACAATGGCCAACTCCCCCATCTCTATTATAAACCGTGCAATATGTTCGATGGTCGATTCCCCACTTTCTCCTGCAAATTTAGAGAGTTTTGGAATCTTAACTGCTCTAGGCAACTCTGCCTGTTGGACCTACTCAGGAAACGCTGATGCAAAATATGGCTGGTTGGCATAGCCAACGTTGAAACCAAATCTATTCAACACTTGTTTCACTACTTGGTTTACATTTTGTTCAACCACTTGGTGCCCCCCAAGATTTTGTCGAAGCAATCTCATGGCTACATCATTTCTAGCCATTTGATCTTTATTTCCTCGATGGAGCATATGGACATTTCCATATTCCAAGCGTGGCTGATCATTTTGCCCAAGTTGATCTAAGTTTTGTTGATTTTGCCCCACATTTTCCTGAGGTGCAACCATTTCTCTATTTACCCCAAGCTGGGCTGTTTTAGCATTGTCATTGGCTAAATCACCTACTCCCAAGGCTTGGTTTAGCCTTGCCATTTGCTGGGTCAATGCGCTATAAATATTATTTGTATTTTTCCATGATCGGCGTAATCACGACACCCATTTGCTTAGTGAACATATGCACCATGTCATGGTTGCTTTCATCCATTTATTGTCGAAAGCTAGCCAAAGAATTTACAGTTGGCCTTGTTACACTTTGGGGATTATCTCTCGACATATTTGGGAAAAATGGTCCCAAATTCATTCTCTCTTGTCGAAAGAGAATTAGATTACTTGTACCTGCAATCCCTACTCCTTGGCTACCAAAACTTGCTAAGGCCAAACTTATCTGTGGTTGGCCTTGTAATACCACTAGTTGGCCGACAGTATTGGCCAAAGTGGAACCAAGTCCCATTTGTGCCATGACAGGAGGCACATAATTTGGTGGCAACCCATATTGAGGCACAAACCTTGAATTTGAATATATTATGCTTTGATTACTTGGCTACCTCGACGATGGCTGAGTCATTCTAGGCAACACTTGTTCTACTACTGGATTACTCCTGAGAGCACCAGTTGCTATAACATCCTCCACCAGACCAGTACTAGCGATGATCGAAGGTGGCACAGTAACGGTTGTCAAAGGTATATCCGACGCCAGACTACTTACATCACTCATGGTTTGCATATTTTGAGAAGAGTAGATAAATCTTCCACTTCTTAGATGCATAAAACCATTTCCTATGACACTGCGAGTTACGCTAAACTCGTCCCACCGGGCGTGCCAATTTGTTTACGTGGAATTTTGGTTTAGAGACTTAGTAACAATTCCAACAAACAAATAATGAAAATCAAATGAATGTGGGTTTCAAGTTATGTGGTAATCTCATAGGATTTGAGAATTAACTTAAAATAAATAAAAGAAGCTTTAATGCAAGTTTAAAGAAATAAACAAAAGTTCAGAAAAGAAAGCTTTGATAAATTAAAGAAACTGGTGCAGAAAATTAAAGAGCAGAAGTTTAAAAGAAAGCATGTAAATGACAATAGAATGTAAAGTGTAAGAAAAATAAAGTGCAAAAAGTTTAAATATGCAGTGAAAGTAAAGAACGTTAATGTAAAAGGACATGAATTTAAAGTGCAGGAAAAGTAAAGGAAATATAAAGGACAAGTGCAGAAATGTAAAAAAGGTTGAATGTAAATTGCATTGAAATTTAACTTGCTTGAATGTAAAGAGTGGAAGGCATACTTGATCTGTATCCGTGTATCTGCTTGAGTGAGATGTTTAGGATTTCAATCAAGTATCCAACCCTTTGTACATCGTGAATCCTAATATTTATAGGTAAATTATGAAAATAACTGACTCCTAAAAATTAGACACGTATACGGCAGTTATATGTCAAATATTCGACACTAGTAATTTGCCCAACTTTTGACAATACCAACTTCTGACCATTTAGCACTTTCGTCAGTTCAACACTTATGAAATTCTCCAATGTCAATATCCGTCGAATTAGAATTTTTGCTGATCTTCTAGTATCTTCGACAGCTTTATACATCATTCGACAGGACTGATCTTCTAGCATATTCGACAGGTTTATGCATCATTCGACAGAACTGATCTTCTAGCATCTTCGATAGTTTTATGCATTATTCAACAGAACTGATATTCTAGCATATTTGCCAGCTTTATGCATCATTCAACAGAATTGATCTTTTAGCATATTCGACAACTTTATGCATCATTCGACAGAACTTGACTTTTAGTCATTCTTGTCAAATAATGTTCTCCTGTCAACATTGATTCTATCAAATTGTAACTTAGCCATTTTCGTCACCAAGTCACATTATGGCTGACATCTTTCATCATTCTCTGTTATGTTATTTTTTGTCGAAAGGTAGCCTCACATTTGTACACTTGAGACATTTTCTCCATCGAATCCAAAATTAAAATTTATCACCTAACAAAGGTAAAGATAAGTAACTTTCAATTTTGTCTCCATTATATCTTTATATTTGGCTTATAATTGACTCTTTAAACCTTTCCAAGAGAAAACCATAGATGAAAGTCCTATGAGGTCCGGTCGAGTCAAACACTCGATCATTAAAAGAGGAAGAGAAATTTTGAATGTTGAAACTTCTAAATCATCTCAACACGAAGTTGAAGAGTAACCGGCATCAAAGGTTGCCAGATCTTCCTTTATAAATCTAGGAACTTCAAAGAATATTGTGGTAAGATCCTTCTTTTGATTAACTTGTAGCAGTCAAATCTTTTTTTTTATATCCACTTATATATATATATATATATCAACTTATTTTAGGATCTCGAACAAAACCTTCCTCATTCGAACTAGCTAGAGATGACTCACCTGTGACTTTGAGAAGGTCTAGGACTCCATCACTTCCTACTTCTCCACAAAGGGACTCGATCCCTCCTCAAAGTGTTCAAACACCTATACTCTAAGAAACCTCACTAGCTCCCAGTGCTCGATTCGAAGGGCATCTTGAACTTGAAGTTCAACTTGTTGAGTTCGATTTTCCAGAAAGAGAAATGAGCATTGGTGCTTCTCGAGATGCCATTCATCCTGAAGATACCAAAGCTATTGTTCAGGTTTGATACATTCCTTCAAGTTATTTATTCGAACTCAAATTATGTATAAACTTGTTCTCATATTTTAATTTTTGTTGGTATAGGAACATTCTTCCCATTAACCAGTACAAGATCAGCTCAAAGTTGATCAACCTGCTACTGTTGAGACTCCTGCTTGCCCCTCTGAAGTAATCAAAATAGTTGATGACAATGGTGGGGATGATGAAAACATTGGAAATCTAAATAAAGAAGATGGTGAAGACAACCCGCTAAAACTAATCAAAGACATTCTTTCTAGGATAAGTTCAATATCCTTTAAGCCTCATCATTTTACTGCTCATTCTGAGGCTGAAGTCCAAAGCATATCTATTACTTAACTGCTGCAGGAGCTTGCCTCTTTACTAAACACAAGGCTAGATTAGTTAATGGCTTCTGAAAAAAATAAGTACAAAATGATCACTCTGCTCGAACAACTTAGACAACACAATCAACTTCTTAACCCAGATGTTCGACAAGCTGTTCAGAAGCTTAGAGGCTTATTCGAAGACTTAATGGCTAATTTCTTTAGTTTCCAACAAGCCATTACTAATCATTAACAACTTTTGGATACTAGGCCCAAATTGATAAATGATGTTACATGTAACATCCTCCCTAACCTATTAGCCTTAATTAATGTTATAGAAGCTTAATAACACTTGTATGAGTTACATGTTAATTGTGGTGATTTTCTGAGCTAGATTAAGTATAATCCTATAACACAAAATGTGAAAAATAACTCATATTAGCTCAGAACTTAGCCTAAAGTGCTTAGATGATAGAAATAAATATGAAAACTTTATTTCTAGTTCACAAATACTTGGAATAAGATGTGGTAAATTTCTATGAATCAACTGAATTAGTTTGTTATTTTTAACAATACAGGAAGAGTAATATAGCTTAGTGGTTATTAACGGTGTATAAGGATAAGCATTAAATGATGAGTATGAAAATTGAATGAAGTCTTAGAATTTTTCCTAACACTTATGGAAAATAGAAAACTCATCAAAGGAAGATCAAAGCATCTTTAAGAGATACAAAAGTTCTAGTTAGCCAAGAAAGTCAAACCACCTTATCCCTCCAACTTTCTCTCCACTGTCTTCGACTTTGTTACATGCTTATCTCTCATTTTCTCTCCATTCACATGGTTGCAACATAGAGAAAAGAGAAAAGAGAAAAAATAAAAGAGAAAAAAGATAGAGATAAGTAAGAACAGAATAACAGAGCAGAAAGAAAGAAAGAAAAGAAAGAAAAAGAAGAAAGAAGTGAAAAACGAAGGAAGAATAAGAAGAAAACTAGAACGCCATTAACAAAAAAGTATAGGTAGGGGTTTTTGTGTATCTCTATCTTACTCATGTCCATTCTTGTATCTAAAAATCTTGTATAAATGGATTGAATGAGAATTCCTTATGGTTGTTCTAAGATATTTTGGTTGTATGTAAATGATTGATAAGCTTGAAGTTATAAAGAGATATACATATACAACCTTAATAGTTTGTGATTGATTCTTATTGGTTTTTCACTTGGATATTGGTTTGAATATGTGTGTATGTTGAGTTTTGATGATTTGTTGATTGAATGAATTGAAAGAAATGGAGTCTTGCTGAAACAGAGCTATTTTCTGGTTTGAATTGCACCAAATAATCGGTTAAAGCAAAGTGCTAATCGATTATCCATGCCCAAGAACTCTGTTTTCTTAAAAGATAATCAATGAGAGGCAAGGTACTAATCAAATATCAACTTCTAAAATAGCAGGGATTTGAGTGATAATCGATTAGACCATAAGAGTTAATCGATTAGGCACTTCTAGAATGCTATTTTTTTTTAGTCATAATCTATTAGACCAAGGGTGCTAATTGATTATGTTCTTCCAGAATGACACGTTTGTTAGTCATAATTGATTAGCTAGGGTTGGTAATCGATTATGGACTTGTAGAATGTCACTATTAGGTAGCAATAACCAATAAGTTGCTAATCAATTATCTTGTTACTAAATAAGAACATTGGTGGTTGATAATCGATTACCAAATCATGATAATCAATTATCAAACCCTTGTTTTGGGTAAATGGAGTTTTATATTGTATAATATGAAGAGATTTGATTAAGTTCACTAAATGAAATGACTTAGACTATGAATGTGCACTTTGTGTACTTGAGAAGTGATGTAATTGTGCACTTAGTTTATATGTATGATGATGATATAGTGCACTTGGTTTAACTGAAAATAATGATATTGTGCACTTGATTTATTGGTACACTTGCCTAATTATGAGGTGTACTAGGAATGTTTTGCTCTTTTAATTTGTTGAAGTTGAACTAGAATTAATTTGATATGAATGTACTCAAACCAAAAGACATTGGAAAGATCTATGAATAGAGGTGATCCATGCTTGCTATTCCTTAATATTGTAACCTTATTAAGATGCGCACAATATTTTGGCCAATGAATTTTAGGAGATGAACCTCGATAATGAAGGTGATCCTAAATTTTTAGTATGAGATTTCTCACTAGTTTCCTTATCACAGATATGAATTTGAGGAGATGAATCTCAATGGGGAAGGTGTTCCTAAATTCCTAGTGCGAGTCTTCTCGTTGGTTTCCTCATCAAATGTGGCCAAGGTTACTGGTAGTATGAAGAGGTAACATTCTCTCCCTACCAAGTGATATAAAGAACTAGGTTCCTGGGAATATGTTTTGAAAGATGATGATAAATGAGCACTGGTAAAAGATTTACACATGATTGAAAAGTATCATATCATTGTGAGAATGTTGGTTATATAGATCATGGAATTGTTATTAAATGTTTGCATTATGAGAGAATGTGAATATTCTAATGATAGTGAGTT
The DNA here is from genome assembly GCA_029884595.1 of Ormosia semicastrata. NCBI lineage: Eukaryota > Viridiplantae > Streptophyta > Magnoliopsida > Fabales > Fabaceae > Ormosia > Ormosia semicastrata. The sequence goes on along the minus strand of JAQQTO010000042.1, from coordinate 15,671,133 downwards.
ATGACTCACATTTGATATATTGTTGTTATAACCTATGATCTATTGATAATGTGTTGGATTTGGATATAATGGTTGATAGTGAATTTATTATTTAATGATAATAATAGAATTTCTGCCTCAAGAAGAGAAAGGGAACCCTTTTGGCTTTAGCCCCATTTCTGTATATGATTTGTAAATATGATTTAATTTTTCCCAAAGCAACTGGAGTTATTATGATGACATGTTATATGTATATCTACTAAGGATTTTAGAATTCTCACCCTGTGTATCTTCTATTTCCATGATAATTCCAGAGCGCGACCATTCCAAAGAGTATAAGTGCAGATATTGATGTAGCATGAATTATTTACTAGTTTTGACCATTGCTTTGTTATTATAGTTATGTAGTGGTTTTGTAAATATTTTCTATGTACTTATGTCTGAAAAGGCTTAGTTGTATTGTTTGTACACTAGTTTACTAGTTCGTATGAAACATACTTTCTATTTATGTGTATATTACTTTTCCCTCACAAGGCTCACACACACACACACACACACACACACACACACATATATATATATATATGTATGTATATTATAGTTGTTTATCAAGGAATGATGTTAGTCAAGTAGTGACATGCTTAATCCTTATTACTTTTTGTATAAATCCAAAATCCAAATATACTAGTAGTAATAGTTTTGGGGTATTACATGACCAAGGCAAAAGGAAGGCATTCAAAGCTCTATACTGCATTATCAATTGCCTATGAGAGGCTTAATCAAAATGAAGTAAAAATTGCTGAACTAAAAGCCCAACTCCAAGAGATCGAAGAGCAACAGGAGAATCTTTGAGTAGTAGTTGATAAATTCACAACCCAAGAGCAACAGCTGAAAAGCAATTGCTCTAAGTGGGTTGTCAGAAGTAAAGATGTGATGCTATCCATTGAAGCTTCAACACCTGCTTGCAAGAAGGCTTCAATTGAAAGGAAGAAAGTAGAAGAAACTCTAGGGTCCATTCAGTTTTTCTTTAATCATCTTTAATTTTGACATTTTCATATTTTTTTTATGTAAATTGAAGCTTAAAACTTAATTATATATCAAACTATTCAATATGAAATGTATATTTTATGTATTGTTGGTTTATATTGCTTTAGATACTTTCTGCTAATTGAAACAACTCTTTCATTAGAATTTACATTTATAATTGAATAAGCATTTCCAGAAAATACCTTTTTGATTTGATATAGTTCATCCCAATTTGGCGACCACTTTCCATACAGCTTCGATTTTTTCTCCATAAGAAATATGACTTTCCACACTAAGTTATTTAATTTAAACTCATTTTCTTGACTCAAGGATCATAGAATTTTGTGATTTTCTCTTTTTGTCGAATTAAGTTTTCAAGAGCAATTAACCTTTCTTCGTCTAAATGATTTAATTTATTAAACATTGAATTCCAATAATCTTCTGTTGGAATCTCTTCTTGACATTGTAATCTAACTAATTGAAGGTTAATTTTGATACACAATACTGCTTTGTGACCATATACCAAATGGTAAGGTGTAGTACCAATCACCTCCTTAGGAGAATTTCGATAAACCCACAAAACTTAACTTAATGTTTCATGCTAACTTTTTAGTTTTCGACTAATATGTTTTTTTATTAATCTAATTAGGATTTTATTAGTGGTCTCAACCTGGCCATTAGCTTAGGCATAATAAGGAGTCAAAGTGATTAATTTAATATTCCTCAATTCAACAAACTGGGTAATATTTTGTCCCGTAAAAATAGTCTCTTGATCAGTTGTCAAGGTTTGAGAAATACCAAACCTATATATGATATTTTCTTTAATAAAATTTATTATGTCCTGTTGGGTAACATCCTTCAAAGGGATGGCTTCGACCTATTTCGTAAAATAATCAACAACAACTAATATATACTTATGCCCTTTGGGGGATGAGGGATGAATCTGTCCTATTAGATCGAGTGCTCATCCTCGAAATGGCCAAGGGTTAATAATCGAATGTAATTCACTAGCTGGGATATGCTGAATATTCCCATGCTTTTGACATTTTTCACATGACTTAGCGTAAGAATTATAATCCTTAGCTATTGTAGGCCAATATACCCTTTGTCTATGTAAAACCCTATATTGGCTATGTAAAACCCATTTCATTTTTTCACACTTAGGCATGTCAATAAATCTTCGTCCACTAAGTTTTTATAAAGGGAATCACCTATTATAACATAGTATAGGGCTCTATATTCTGTTTTCCTTTCGACTGGTGAACTTGGATTTCTTAGATAATCAACAATTGACTTCCCCCAATCAGAGCTATCCAAATTTTTTATTGAACATATTTCTAAGTTCTCAAATGGATACAATTTCTCCTTAATCTTGATTAACTTAGGTAAAGTTTCACTTGAAATCTTATATCTTGAAGCTATTTGAGCTAGTTCATTAGCTTTATGATTTTACACTCTTGTGATATGTTGCATTGTAACCTCATCAAATTCATATAGCAACCTTGCTTCAAAAGCAAAGTATCTAAATAGATTTTGGTTAATGCACTTATATTCTCGAGTCAATTGTTTAATGACTAATTGGGAATCACCCATTACTTTGACTTTTTTAGCTTTGAGTGAAATTAATATTTCTAAACTAGCTATTAAGGCTTCATATTCAACCTCATTATTCGAACATTTATGCCTTAGTTCGAATAAATTTTTTTTTAGGATTCCAACAAAAGAAATAATCAAAACTCTAAGGCCAACACCTCATTGTGTTTCGATCTATCAAAATATAACTTTCATGGCTTTCATCCCACGTAGTTAATAATGTTTTCTTCGATGTCACAAGAATGATCAGTCAAGAAATTTGCCAACACTTAGCCTTTCATAGCCTTTAATGACACATATTTTAAAGAAAATTCAGTTAAAGCAAGAGCCAATTTTTCTACTTTACCATGCAAGATAGGTTTTGACAACATGTACTTTATTATATTAATTTTTGAAATTACAAGTACATCATAGGACTTCATATAGTATTTTAACTTAGTACAAGAGAAATACAAAGTCAAACATAATTTCTCTACTACACTATACCTAGTTTTAGCATCAATTAAAACTCTACTAAGATAATAAATGACTCTTTCGATTCCATTCTCATTTTCTTTTGCTAGCATGCTCCCAATAATTTCATCTGATGCTGAAATATATAACTTCAAGGGACGTTCTGGAGTTAGAGGAGTCATTATTAGAGGATTAGCCAAGTAACTCTTGATCTGATCAAAGGCCTTTTGGTGTTCTTTCTCCCATCAAAATTCCTCTTTAGTTTCGAGCTTCAAAAGCAAGGAGAAGACCTTGGTCTTTACAGATAGGTTCGAAATGAACCTTCTTAGGAAGTTTATCTTCCCTAATAAAGACTAGAGTTGCTTCTTATTTGAAGGAGATGATGCTTTGAGTATGGCTTTAGCCTTGTTTTGATCAACCTCAACTCCTTTCTTCTGGACCAAGAATCCAATAAAATTTTCTACAGAAACACCAAAAGCACACTTAATAGGATTCATTTTTAATCCATGTTTTCTCATTCTTTAGAATAACTGTATCAAGTTTGTTAAATGCTCTTTCACTGATTTTGATTTAACCACAACATCATCAATATAAACTTCCATGAATTTACTAATTATATCATGAAAGATAGCATTCATAACTCTTTGATATATGGCTCTGGCATTTTTTAAGTCAAAAGGCATGACTATCCATTCGTAAGTGCCAATTGCCCCTAGACATCGAAAAGCAATTTTCAATACGTCCTCTTCAGCAATATAAATTTGGTTGTACCCAGAATATTCATCCATAAAACTTAGAATTTCATGGCTTGATTCTGAGTCAACTAGTATGACACCCGAGGCCGATTCTGAGTCAACTAGTGTGACACTCGAGGCCGATGAAGGCGGGGAATGGTCGCCAATGCTAAAAGATGAAGTACAGACAAGGAGTGACTCCTGGCTGGCTTCTAAAAGGAGGGACACATGAATGAACTGAATACACACCGGAATGAGAGGGATCTAGAGACTGTGCAGGTATGGGACTGCATAGTTGAGGATAACTTAAAGGAATTGATTAGCACCACCCATATCAACAAGATGCATATTCTTTTCGGGAGCCAAGAATATAAGTACTCCATAGTTAAGCGTGCTTGACTTGGAGCACTTGTGAGATGGGTGATCTCCTAGGAAATTTCCTTGGATGCATGTGAGTGAGGACAAAGTACCCTGAAAAGACTCGTGTTGGTTTGTGGAGACACTCATCGATCCTGCAGGCAGTCTCAGGCTGTTACAACTAATATATCAGTAATTGACATGGGGTATTTATCTTTAGGAGTAGAAGAATTTAAATCTCAAAAATCAATGCATACTCTTAACTTACTATTCTTTTATATAATAGGAACAACATTGGAAATCCAATTTACATACCTCGTGATTCGAAAAAACTTAGCTTTTAAAAGCCTTTTGATTTCCTCTTTAATCTTGAGAACCACATTAGGTGAAAACCTTCTTGGGGCCTGTTTCACTAGCCTTTATCCTGCTTGAATTGGTAGTCAGTGCTTTACTAAATTTTGACTGAGTCCGGGCATTTCTTCATAATCCCATGCAAAACAGTCCTTGAACTCTTCGAGCAACTTGACCAACTCCAACTTGAAGGTATTTGCTAATAAACTACTAATATAAGTAAGTTTTTTATTTACATCGTTTCCTACATTACTCTCTTCTAGGGGGTTTTGTACTTTTATCTTTTTAATTCCTTGAGATAGAGAGGCCTATTCGAACCCCAAAGAAAAGTCACCATAAATACAATCCAAGTTGACACCATCTATAGTGCCAAATTTCTCAACCGTATAGGCTGAGATATGAGTCAACTAACCTGCAATTGCACCTTTAGTGGTGCATTTGTTAGTCATATAAACTGATAATCGAGCCAATTAGCTCTCAAGAGTCATGCTTACAAATTTGTCTAGGCAAAATTGAATTGGCCTTAGGTACTAGAGTAAAGCTAGTAGGGCTTAGAGCTACCTTCTCGATAGTCTTACTGTCAAAAGCTCTCGAGTCCTGGATGTTAAAGGGTTTCACCCCAAGGACATACATCTTGAAGTCTGTGTGGTTCTGCTGCACATAACACAGACTGTCAGCTACTTCAACCATCTCCAGTTCTCCTTGTTTATTCCACAAAAACATCTTCTGATGAATTGTTGACTGTATTGCTCCCACTGTATGGATCCACTCTCTCCCTAAAAGTAAATTGTAATTTGCCTTCAAAGGTAGCATGACAAAAAGAGTGAACCTCGTCACAGATGCAACCCTGACATCAAGAGCCACTACTCCTTTTGAAGTCGAAGACTTCCCATTAAAATCAGTTACCACCATATTGTGGGGCAGAAAATCTTCCTTAGTCTTGCCAAATTTCTTTAGGAGACTCTTGGGGTATTAGATTAATTTTAGCACCACCATCTATCAAGACTTTTCCTACTAACTTTCCATCTACCATTGCTTTAACAAAAAGAGGATGAAGATGGTATTTCATCTCTTGTGTAGGCACATCAAAGATTGCAGAATTTTCTCTGACCTCAACAATACCCTCCTTGATGAAACACCAACCTTCGTCTACATCATTAGACTCATCCTCGAAGTCCTCCTCTGTGTCTATGTCCTCTTCATTGGGTGTTGCCGCTAAATCAGAAGGCAACACAAACACTACATTTACTTTAAAGATGACGTCTAATTCATCATCAAAACTAGATTTAAATGAATTCATCACTATTTCCTCGTCCATAGGACTTGACTGCTTAACTTTCCTTTTCGGATTCACAAGTGATAATTTCACAGCCTCAACATAAGGCCTAGCCTGTACCTGCATCTGAGCCATAGTCTGTTGATGTTGTCTCACTTTTTGGGCTTTTCTCCACTGGGATTTTGACATATAAGGGCCTTTCCCTTGGTTTGAAGTTGTTCCTGCATTTTGATACTAAGTATTTCACTTTCCAGCATTTCTCCCATAGGATATTGCATCCCAAGCTCGAACTTATGCCAATTGGGCTTATAATTCTGGGGAGCATTTTGGAAGCTTGGGTTATTCCTTATGCACTTATTAGTGGCCACGTTTGTAGGTGGCACCCTCATCTTTCCTTTCCTGAAATTGTCCATTAAGTCAACCATCACTACTAACTTTTGATTAATTGGTTGATCATGGATTTCAATCTTGTTAAAGCTTTTTACAAGAGCCATTAGCTTTTGCTTCCTGGTAGTTTTGAAAGACTTAGCATCCAATCTGTCAAAGACTGCACTACATCTTGGGTATAGGGAAACCTCCATCTCCCTCTTTTTATTTCTAATCAGGAACTCTACTAGAGTCTTTCTTGCCTTGGGATATACATCTTCTTTATTGGCCTCAAATTTTAAGATCAACCTCAATATTGACCTTAGGGATAGTATTTTTAGCCACATCAACCATATTGACCTACATGAAGTTGACAGGATCGATATAGCTTGTATTCATCTTGAAGGAATCAATATCTACCTTCATCTTTTTTTTTCTTTGAATTTCAATCTACCTTCCTTGATACCTCTATGGATCAAATCCCGGAAACGAACACAGTTGTTAGTCGAATGACCTTACTTATGATAGTATTTACAATATTTTTGACCTTTTGTCTCTTGATGAATCTTCAAAAATTTAAATTTTTATGGTTCAAATTCTGGGTTTTTATCCTCTTTTAATCTCTTTGGTTGAGTTTTGTTCTCAAGTTTTATGATGTTTTTAGTATTTTAAATTATGTTCTTATTATGTGGTTTAATTGTTTTTGATAGGTGATTACACATGGAAGAAGACTGGATGCTTGAACAAGGAAGAAAAGTTAAAACTGGCATTCTGGTGCTCCAGCGCTTGAGCGCCCAGAATCCAGCGGCTGAGTGCCCAAAATCTAGCTCCTGAGCACCCAGAACCCAGCTCCTAGGTGCTAGATGCGAAACAACACACATTATTAATTATAAATAGAAAAGTTATGCCATTGAGCAGTACTCTTGCACAGAATTTCAGCAACCATCAAGGAGCAAAGTGGAGGCATAAACCCTAGCTTGGTGTGGGTGAATTAGGCTTGAAGATTAGGAATTTTCTTCAACCTTTCCATCAACCTTCTATGGAGTTTATCAAATTCTTCTCTTTGTTTTCTTCTTTTTCCATGGGTAACTAAACTTCTTTCGTTATAGTGATGATGGATCTTGATACTTGGATGATGTAAATTCTTTTATTGGTTTAATATATGTTTTTATTTTATGATTTACTTGTGTATCTCTTCTCTTAATACTTTTCTAAATTTGATCAATTTGGGAATGATTTTTGGGGTACGTATGATTTGGGAAAATTGTGCACGAACCTAGAACTTGTGATAAACACCATAATTTCTGCAATTGCTAGGAATAAACGGTGTGGGTTGTGTGGTCTTTCTCTTAATTTTCTCATTTTTTATAAAGCCTTCTCTATTTGGGGTTAGACTAAGTGATTAGTTAATTCTAAATAGTGTGAAAAGGATTAATATACCACGGGATTAGATATTGATTAATTTTGAGAATTGACCATGAATCATTGAAATAGAACTTGATTAAACCAATATTTGAAATTGCATCAAAAGCGTTCCAGTGAAGTTTGAACCCTAACACATTAATCTCATCGTTTTTTGTAACATCTCGAAAATTTATTTATTTCATTATAGACAATCATTTTATAATATTTGTGATTTTTGGTGATCTTTTGTGGAATTTTCTAAAAATATTGAATATTTTAATATATTCCTCATTTTGCGTGTGTGCTAAGCGGAGCCGGGAAAATAAAATATTTTTCCTGAGGCTGGTAAACCTTGAACTGTGAACGTGTCGACGGGGGATCTTACTAAACCCGAGGCCGGGCACAATTTGCGAGGTTTGCATTTTTCGAGGTTTTATCTGCTAGATAAAATCGCTGTATCATAAAATTATCTGATGAATAATAAAATATTATTTTGATTAGTTGTAATTTTCATTCACTGAGAAAATAATTCTAACAGTGTAATTAAATCATCTGTCAAATGTACTTAATTGAGGAGACAAGTTTACTATGCACTTTATCAAGAAGCGCACGAAGCTTCTCAAGGAAGCTTCAAGGAAACTTCTAGGAAGCTTCCTTCCCAGCCACTATTCACTCTCTCTCTCCTCCCATTTTTGTGCAGCACGTTTGACTATAGGGGGGAGCATATTTCACTTTCTTTCTCACATTTCCCCTCCTCCCAATACGCAGCTACTATTCACTCATCTTTTTCTCTTCTCTTTCACCCCACAACAGCAACACCGTCCACCCACACCTCCATTTTGTACTTCAAAATCGTCACACTCCTTGCACCATTTTGTGTTTGGAGGACCACCATCATTGAGGAAATCATCTTCAAAGTTCTGCATTTTCTCCATCTTCATTCTCTTACGTCTTTGAAGCTTAAAGGTTGGAACTTTAAGGTAAAGCTCTTAGCTTTTTCTTCCCCTCTTCTCATTTTTGTAACCCACTGTCATTTTGATGACCATGGGTATTCATTTCGATATTGGGTTCTGATTTTGCAAGTCTAAATGTTTAAGGATTTCCTGGAAGCTGAAAACAAAATCCTGACAAAAAAGGAGCAACCTTTCTTTGTGCTTCTCTAAAGTAAGAGGAAGACACTCATCCTCAACCTCTTTTAGCATTTAGGGACGTTGTTTGTGATTGGTACTGAGAGTCATCTTTGTTTGCATGCTGTTGGTGATGTATATATGCTAGTTGATTGTTTTGTGTGTTTTGATATATCTGTATGTACTGGAACGTATAATCTGGAAGGAACGCCGTTGGGCTAGCTCTCGGATGGCCACGCTTTGAGACTAAAATTTTGGGATTCTTGGTAAAAAATTGTAATAACTTGAGTTTTTGACCATTAAGTGTAATGTCAAAATCTGTCGTGCATGAACCTGCCCAAACCTGTCGAACTTGATATCTTGATCACTTAGTAAAATGTTAAAATCTGTCGAGTATGAACTCCTGGCCAAACCCGTCGAACTTGATATCTTGATCGCTTAGTAAAATGTTAAAATCCGTCGAGTATGAACTCCTGGCCAAACCCGTCGAATTTGATATCTTGATCACTTAGTAAAATGTTAAAATCCGTCGAGTATGAATACTTGGCCAAACCCGTCGAATTTGATATCTTGATCACTTAGTAAAATATTAAAATCCATCAAGTATGAACTCCTAACCAAACCCGTCGAATTTGATATCTTGATCACTTAGTAAAATGTTAAAATCCGTCGAGTATGAACTCTTGGCCAAACCCGTCGAAATTGATATCCTGATCATTTAGAAATGTTAAAACTCATCGAGTTAGAATGACAGATCCGTCAAATTAGAGTTTCTAACCAGTGTTTTCGTCGGTTCGACACTTGGGAGATTTCTCCAACGTCGACACCTATGTCCGTCGAATTAGGACTTCTGCTGATCTTATGGAATAATTCGACAGTTTTGATCTCCGTTCGATAGAAACTCCATCCGACAGAAATTGATTTTTAGCCAATCTTGTTATAAAATGTTCCCCCATCTTTCATCCTTCTGCCATGTCATTTTTCATCGAATGGCAGCCTCAATTTTTCACCAAATACCTTGTCTCTGTCGAATTCAACAGTATAGTTTATCACCCAACACCTAGCAATTAATTTCGTGGCTTTGCTGGTGATTCCGGCCATGTATCTTCCTGGACTTAAAACTTTTGGATTAATAAAAGCATATTAATCATAAATAATTGGATGATTAGAAATTAATTAGGGATTCATAAACAGGGAAGAACATGAGTATGGGTGAGCTTGTGAGGCACATAATGAATTTAATGGTTGATTTCTATCATGATTTTGAATGGGATTGTGGTTACCCTTAAAATGTGCTATTGGTTTGATGTGGATCTGTGAATGGGTTCAAAACTTGTGGATAAATCATATGACATGCATTTGAAGCATGATTGACCGAGTTTTCATGAGAAGTATGATTGAGTCATGCATTGCACAAAAAGAAAGAGAACGTCCGTTGGACTTTGTTAAGGCCGAGTTGCCTAGGAGATGATCACACCTTAGTGCGGGTGCGAATAGACAAGTGGGGTCCTGTAGTTGGCCTTGAGGGCGTCGGGGCGCGGGTGTCGCACAGAGGGCAGTGGTAGCCCCTCTGGACCGTGGGACAAACCGATGCAAACGCACCGACGATCCTGACTGGCCGCAGTCCTATATCGAGATCTTGTGAGAATGCCGCTGTATAAAGCCTTGACGCACAAAATGATTGATTATTTTTTGAAAAGCACTTATTTTATGGCTGACGAGATACTGGCATGTCTCCCTGATCATTCTCTCTGACTGTTTTGTGTCTAGCTCCATGGAGTAGGATTTTGACTATTGAATGCATGTGCATAGAGAGTCTATGAATTATCTGGCATACATTGTTATTATAATTAGAACTGTTGTACTTCTGATATGTCTATATATATATGACTGGCTGGAACTGTTTGGTTGATTATAACTGCTACAAAATGTGTATTACCATTATTGTTGTCATAAATGCTATATGGGCGCTTTGCGTCGTTTGGTTTCTTGATGCTATGACTGGTAATGATGGTAGGATGTCTTACCTCTTTCTTGTAACTTCTCCTGCCCTATGTCAATTTTTGGTTAAAGACTGTAAGTGGGAACGAGGTTGGATTCTTTTGGATTTTCTTGGTTTGACCTACTGTATCCGGTGATGTCGTCGCGAAGGGAGTTCTATTGGGTTCGTTCGAATTGTGTTCGCTGGTGGTGCCAAGACCTGGCGAGTCGACTGGACCGACAAGCGTATGCGACATGCTGGGGGTCTGACTTTGACCATGAAGAGGACTGCGATTGAAGACCTTATCCTGTATTTCTCACTACATCGGTGAGCCCGGAGTTGCCTCACGCATTCGGGATTCGATGGAGTGCCCAACTCCTTAGTCGTAAATATATTATGGGTAGTTTATATTTTATTTTGCATTACCTATATAAAGTGTATTTTGGATATATGTATGTTTTAAAATGATTATCCAGTCTTACATGCTGTAATTCGAGCACATATTATAATTCATAATTTAACTGGTTGTATATGTAACTACTCATTCGTGGCTCCTATTTTCCTCACATGTGAAATGATTAATATTTTTGTAAAGTTTGTTATTTGACAATGTTAGCACGCCGAAATTTAGTGACCATGACGTAATGACGATTGTGCATTGGTTATTAAATCGAGGGGTGTTACATTTTTCACCCTTGATCTGATTCTTACTATTTTTAATTATTTTTCTTATTATTATTTTCTTTTATTTTTATTTTTACTAACTCTCTTTTTCAATAGCTTAAATAGTGTTAATTTGGCAAATTTTGTAATTGTCAACGTAATCTTCGTGAGAATGATACTTAACTCACTCTTTATTACTTTTGCGATTTAGTGTACTTGTCAATATCACAAGAAGTTTTTGGCGCCATTGCAGGGAATTATTGTTGTCAATGTTAAATAGTAGTTGAAAAGACACTAATTCAGACACTTATTTTTCTTATTTAATTCTATTTTTTATTTAATTTTCTTTTTAATTTGTTTATTTTTATTCACTCTTATTTTCTTTGTTTATTCTTTATTAGTCGTTCATTTTTTTATTTTTATTTTTAATTTCTTTTCTTTACTTCACTTTGGTTTGTTTGTTTGTTTATGTGAGGTACTGTGAATTCAGAAGAATTATTACTTTTTGATCCAGAAATTGAAAGAACAGCAAGAGCAAACAGAAAAGCAATTAGAGAAAGAAAAAGAATTGAAGAAGAGAAAATAGTTGAAACTATTGTACAAAGAAGATGCACTTTGACTGACTATGCGTCTTCATCTTCTAAAAGTATCTCAACCAATATTATGCGACCTTCTATTCAAGCAAATAATTTTGACATTAAACCAGCTCTTCTACAGCTGGTACAACAAGATCAGTTTGGGGGAGGGCAGGCAGAAGATCCCAACTTGCGCATTACTAATGTTTTGCAGCTCTGTGACACTATCAAATATAATAGAGTTAGTGATGATGTCACACGGTTAATACTTTTTCCATTCTCTTTGAGGGACAAGGCTAAGAGTTAGCTTCAAGCCCAATCGTAAGGAAGCATTACAACTTGGGATGATTTGGTTAGTAAGTTCTTCACTCGGTATTTCCTTCCATCAATGCTCTTGAAGATAAGGAGTGAGATTGCGTGCTTTACTCAAAATCAAGGAGAATCTCTCTATGAAGCATGGGAAAGATTTAAAGAGTTGTTAAGAAAGTGTCCTCATCATGCTTTCAAAGTTTGGCAACAGGTACAAATCTTTTATAATGGTTTGAATCATGTCACAAGACTTATGGTTGATGCATCTGCATGTGGGTCTCTTAATACTAAAACTCCTGAAGAGGCTCAAGAATTTTTTGAGACAATGACTACTAATGAATATCATATGTGTAGTGTAAGGTCTGTGGTTAAACAGGGAGTTATGGAGCTTGGCACTCTTGATGCAATTTTTGCGTAGAATAAGAGTCTTTCGCAGCAAATCACCAACCTTACAAAGCAGCTTGGTAATATGCAGGTAAGTGCAATTAATCATCAAGCTCTAATTTACGATTTCTATGGAGGTAATATTGCTAATGGTGGACGTGAGGCTAGCAATTCAAGTGTCATTTTCAAGAGCAGGTTAATTATATGGGCAATTCTTCGAGACCACAAGATAATCCTTACTCAAACACATATAATTCAGGGTGGATGAATCATCCAAACTTTTCATGGATCAATTAGAATATGTTAAGACCGCTACCACCTCTATATCAATAACCATCTTCACAACCTCAACAAGAAAAGCCATCCAATCTTGAAAGTATTGTTGAGAAACTTGCTCTTAGCACCAGCAATTTTATGGAGGAAACTAGGGCAAATTTTCAGAATCAAGGAGCAGTTATTTGAAGTCTAGAGAATCAAGTGGGTCAGATAGCAAAACAGGTCTCAAAGAGACCTCCAAGCACCTTACCAAGTGATATATTAGTCAATTCGAATGAGCAATGTATGGCAATGTCCTTGTGGAGTGGAAAAGTTATTAGTCCTCAAGTAAAAAAAGAGGTTGCCAAGGAAGAAACTCCTCCTCCAAATCATGATTCAAGGAAAATATGGCGATAAAGAAGAGATTGAGAAGGACAAACTAAAAGAGGAACAATCAAGAGTATGAAGAAAGAAGAAGGATTCAGATTTAGATAAACCTTTTGACCCTTCACTGTATGCTAGGCTTCCATTCCCTCAGAGACTGAAGAAGGAGAATCAGGAGAAGCAAGAGAGGCATTTCTCAAAGTTCCTTGATATTTTCAAGCAATTATAAATAAATATCCCTTTTGCTAAAGCACTTGAGCACATGCCTTCTTATGCTAAATTCATAAGGGATTTGTTATCCAAGAAGAGGAAGTTAAAGGAGGATGAGACAATCATGCTTACTGAGGAAAGTGGTGTCATAATTCAGCGGAAGCTACCACCAAAGTTAAAGGATCCTGGAAGTTTTAGCATTCCTTGCACCATCGGCAAACAGACCATTGAGAAGGCTCTATGTGACTTAGGAGCTAGCATCAATCTTATGCCATTGTCAATTCTTCACAAGCTTGGGATTGAAAAATTAAAGCCAACTATGATGTCTCTTCAATTAACTAATTGGCCAATCAAACGTCCATATGGTATAGTTGAAGATGTGCTAGTAAAGGTGGACAAATTCTTTTTTCCAACAGATTTTGTGATTTTAGATATGGACGAGAATGCTGACATTCCACTTATTCTTGGAAGATCGTTCTTAGCTACTTCAGGAGCATTGATTGATGTATCAAGAGATGAACTCATTTTGAGGGTAGATGGAGATCAGGTGATCATTAATGTTTTTGATAAATCTACACCGACGTCAGATCTCTATGGCCCCATCAAATGCATTCAAGGTAAGCCTCAATGGGATTTGGTTAGTAAGATCTGTTCATCATTAATTAATGTTGATCCTCCCACTTCCAAGATGAATGATGAAGACGAGAAAGGTCCTTCTAACTCCAAGATTGTTAGAATAGAAAAAGGTCCTCCCATTATCTATGGTTCACTACAAGTTGGTCTCTCACCTGTTGATCAATTGAAACCGCCATGGCCTGGTGGAATTTCTCATGCTAAGATGAATTCAAGATAACCTAGCTCAGGTCAAGTTCAAAACACCTTCGGAGGTACTTCTAAGGCCATTGACTGAGGATGGAGGCGCAATTTTGGAAAGGAAAAGGCGTCATCTTACTTCTATTGTATAAAGCCACCTTAGTTAATTGAAAAGGTAACGTCGAGCTAATAACGTTAAACAAGTGCTTTTTAGGAGGCAACCCAACTGTTCTTTCTTTTTCTTTACTTTTTAATTTTTTGGTTTCAGTTAGTATTTGTTTTTTATTTTATTTTGTTATTTCTTATTTTATTAACTAACATTTTTTTTGAAGTTATTGTTGAGTCGGCTTAAGTGTCTTCCTGAGTTTGGAGTCTTTATAGGAGGATGTATATAGTTGTCGGTCGCTAAAAAGATTTTTTCTTCTCTTTCCTTTAGCTTTTTATTTCTGTATTTATTTATTTGTTCTTTTTTATTTTATTTTGTCATCATCACTCTATTGTGTTTTGAGTCATTTTGTTGAAACTGTGCATATCAGTGTGTTGAATTGAATATCTGATGATTGCTTGAACTGTGGATTGATTTATTTTCTTAGGATATTACATGAGAATCCATGAGTTATATTTATCTTTATTGCTTTGGTTATGTATAGATGTGCTTCCCATCTTTATGTCTGATAGACCTTGGAATATAAATGCATGTCAAGCTTAGAGAAAGTTTATAGGATTGCATGTGTGTGAATGACTTGTATCTAGAAGTTGTTAGATTCTCTTTTAAGGTGAAATCCTAGACAATGCATGATTAAGGAAATGATAAGGGTCTTCTTTGGACCATTTAAGTTTTTCAAACTAACCTGTAAACACAGTATATCCATAAGTTCCTTTTGTAGCCTTATTTATATTTGACCTTTATTTCTTTTCTATACCCACATTTTCCTTTCCTATACTTGTAAATTTTTTTTATCCTTCGTACACACCCTTTGTTGAATGCATATCTTGTATTATTTTACTGTTCAAGCCTTAGTCATTTTTTGTGTATGAAGTATTTATGGAGCTAAAAAAAATTTAAAAAGAGAAAGTCCACCCAAAGTGTTGCAAAGAAATAAGTTTGGGGGTGGAGATCATAAAAAAAAAAAGATTCATAAAAAAATGTAAGAAAAAAATATGCAAATCAAGTGATGAATTCCTATGCTCCTTTTTGCACTTGTTCAACATTTTGAGGTTTGGATTGTGAAATGTACATGATTTTGTATTTCAATTTTTGTTTTATTTAATCTTACCCCTTCTTTCTTAACCCTTACTCTTATCCTTATATTACAAGTTTTAAAAGACCCTCTTGATCCTTGGTTACATATTGTTTACATTAGTGCAGAGAGAGATGAAAAACAACCTTATGCATGTGAGTTTGATGTGCATTTACAGTTTTTTAAACCTATCCGGACTTGTACTTTATGAGTAGATTTGGCCTTACATTCATGTTTATGGAAAGTCATTTTTGCATGAAAATTGCATGTGAGAGACGATGTAATAATTGGATTGTACATGTGACACTTTGAAATTAGATTGTGAAGTAGTTTCTACATATATGCATAATATTCACTACCCAGTATTGCCATGTTTAAGTCTGAATGTTTTTAGTTTTTAGTTGTTATTTTGTTGTATTTTTAATTCTCTTTCTTTTTCTTTTTTATTGAGAACAAGCAAAATCTTAAGTTTGGGAGAGTAATGAATCTTCAAAAATTCATATTTTTACAATTCAAATACTCGGTTTTCATCCTCTTTTAATCTCTTTAGTTGAGTTTTGTTCTCAAATTTTATTATGTTTATAGTATTTTAAATTATGTTCTTATTACATGTTTTAATTATTTTTGATAGGTGATTACACATGGAAGAATACTGGACGTTTGAACAAGAAAGAAAAGCTGAAACTGAAATTCTGGTGCTCCAGTGCCTGAGCGCCCAAAATCCAGCACCTGAGCACCCAGAACCCAGCGCCTAGGCACTAGACGCGTAACAGCACACATTATTAATTTTTATAAATAGAAAAGTTACGCCATTGAGCAGTCTCTTGCACAGAATTTCAGCAGTAGTCAAGGAGTAAAGTGAAGGCACAAACCCTAGCTTGGTGTGGGAGCAATTAGGCTTGAAGATTATGAATTTTCTTCAACCTTTCTGTTAACCTTCTATGGAGTTTGTCAAATTCTTCTCTTTGTTTTCTTCTTTTTTCATGTGTAACTAAACTTCTTTCGTTATGGTGATGATGGATCTTGATACTTGAATGATGTAAATTCATTTATAGGTTTAATCTATGTTTTTATTTTATAATTTACTTGTGTATCTCTTCTCTTAATGCTTTTCTAAATCTGATTAATTTGGGAATGATTTTTGGGGTACGTATGATTTGGGAAAATTGTGCACGAACCTAGAACTTGTGATAAACATCATAATTTTCACAATCGCTATGAATATACGTTGTGGGTTGTGTGGTCTTTCTCTTAAAATCCTCATTTTTTATAAAGCTTTCTCTATTTGGGGTTAGATTAAGGGATTGGTTGATTCTAAATAGTGTGAAAAGGATTACTATACTAATGGATTGAATATTGATTAATTTTGGGAGTTGGCCATGAATAATTGAAATAGAACTTGATTAAACTAATATTTGAAATTGCATCAAAAGAGTTTAAGTGAAGTCTGAACCATAACACTTTAATCTCGTCGTTTTTCACCCTTGATCAGATTCTTGATATTTTTAATTATTTTTTTTATTATTGTTTTCTTTTATTTTTATTTTTACTAACCCTCTTTTTCAACAGCTTAAATAGTGTCAATTTGGCGAATTTAGTAATTGTCAACATAATCTTTATAGGAACGATACTTAGCTCACTCTTTATTACTTTTGCAATTTGGTGCACTTGCCAATACCACAATATCTATTCCAAAGAAGGAATTTTATGATCATCATGAAGTTTAATTTGCTTATCTTTTAAAAACACATAAAAAATTTAATCAGCCTTAGTTACAAAGCATAGTATTTCCTTTTTGAGAATTTCATTTTATCCTTAGCTCAAACAGGCTTTAAAAATGGGCAAACATAAGGAGGGCCATATTTAATTCTGCAATATTAACTTCATTCTCTTCCTCATCAACATCTTCAGCCTCATTTATTTTGATATAGGTAACTGTATCTCCTTTCGATTGTGTGAAATATTTTTTTAGTATGTCATTTGTTTCAACATAAGTAATTTTATCTTTCCTAAAATGTTTTTTGACCCTTTCTTTTTCGAGCTTTAACTGCTCAATCTATCTCACCTTATCAGCAAGTTGAGGCATATCCAATTATTGCTAGTTTATAAGTTTCTTCCTAATGGAATAATCAAACTCACTAGCAGCCATTTTTACAACTTTAGATTTTGGAATCACTATGAAGCACCTAGCCTCCATTTGTCTGAATCTTGCTAAATAGTCATCTATGGATTCTCCATTGTTTCTTTTAATGTTAAATAGATCCACAAGACTTACTTTAGTTTCTCCTCTAAAGAGTTGATTCCAACAGTAGATCAAATTAGATGGGAGAGTTGTAAACCAAGTAAATGAATTATTGGTTAAGGAACTAGGGAAATGTTTTTTTTTAATATTCATTAGTTGCTATATCCCCTGCTTCAATTATGTATTGAGCAATATGTTTGATAGTTGACTCTCCACTTTCACAAGCAAACTTAGTTGAAATTTTTGGGGCTTTCCCCTAGGCAATTCTACTTGTTGGATAAATTCTGGGAATGCTAACATGAAATAGGGTTGATTTACATAACTTACATTAAAACCATTCTTATTCAAGACTTGGTCAACCGCCTGACTGATATTTTGATGCCCCCAAGATTGTTTTGTCTAATTCTCTGTAGGAGGTTGTCAACATTTTGGTTTCGATTAACTAATCAAAGACTTGCATTTTGGCCAAGTTGGTTTTCTCTTGGTTGATTATCATCAAGTTGGTTATTAACATTTGGATTATTTATCAATTGATTATTGTCTTGACACGTTGGCTAAGCATTTCCCCCTCAATTGACAGTAGATTCATCTGGATTCCCAAACACATCAGCAATCCTAATCATTTGTCTAGCCAACGTTGTGTAGGTATTACTTGTTGACTCAATAAGTAAGGTAATGACAATTGTCATCTGCTGAGTCAACTATTATTAAGGGTTGTATTCATGTTCTTTGTAGGGATTGAAGACAAATCCCTTGGAAAATTTGGGGAGATAAGTGTTGTTCCCATATTTAGCACATCAATTCTGATTACATTGGTCCTTGCCCCCTGGCCATTGGTACTTACCACTTAATTTCTTGGTGAAACATTTGGTATTGTGCTTATGTATGTAGCTTGGGTAGTCCCTCTACTTTGTGTAATATTTTTGGGGTGTGAATCTAGGAGGCAACCCATATAAAGGTTCTGTTTGATTCACCTAAAGACTCTTGTTTTCTAAGTTAGAAATAAGAATCCATATAGTTGATATGATTTCACTCACCACTGGATCTTGAGATTGTGGCAAAGTTCCAGACACTACAGTGTCCCTATTGCTATTTGCTCCATTATTCCTTGCTTGAAGGCTTTGAGCATTGATTGGTGTATTATCTAAAGTTCTAGGCACTATTTTTCCATTTCTTAATTGCATAGACAAATAAATGGATTCTTTTATGAACTAGTTTCTCAACTTGGTCTCACCAGGCATGCTAATTTGTTTAGTTTGGATTTTGTCAAAGACAAATTCGATTTCAGTTCTCAATCTGGGAAAGGTATCTCTTCCTCAAAAGGGATTCTTATATTCTTGGTGGTTCGTTTTTAATAAGAATGTTAGAAAGGATTTCGATTAAAACACAAAAAATGTGATTACCAAACAAAAACTTAATAGATTTGTAATAATAATGTAAAGAACTATAATCAAAAGTAAAGAAAGCATATAAAAGCAATCAAATTAAATTGCTTGACACGTAAAGTGTAAGAAAATAAAGTACAATAATGTAAAGTTGATAGAAGAATAAATTGCAGAATGGTAAATGAAAGCTAGTAAAGAAAGCAAGTAAAAGAAATCAAATGATCTTGAAAAGATCACTCGATCAAGAATAGAAGAGATTTTGCAGAAATGTAAATGACTTGAATTAAACTTGCATTGAAACTGTAAGGTTTACATAAAGAAAGCAAGATGGAAACATACTTGACTAATTCGCTTTTCTTATCCCTTTTGTGTCTACTATAGACTTGATATGAGTAGTGAGAGAATGTGTGCAAGTGAATGAATTCCAACCCCTAAATGTTTCCATCTTCTTGGTATTTATAGACAACCTAAGTAAATACTCTCTTTATCAGATTTTGACAAGTGTCTAAAACCAAAGTAATTTCCTAATCATTGTTAGCAATCCTCATTTTTTTTGTTCTTATTCTTTAACTGCTGCTAACTTCTAATTTAAATTCAAACTACATCTTATCTGAATTTAAATTTTGAATATTCAAACAACTATTGTCTTCTTATCGAAATCATCACTTTTGTCTTTAGAAAATTCCTAAGTGTAGTTACTGGCGTTTTGGATCTCAACTTTCAAGACCAAATCAAAATTACCACTTTGGTAACTTCTTCAACACAACAATTTCGATTCTAAAATAATCAGAGTATTTGTGTCTATTTAAGTTCACAAATGTAACTCATAACTTAGTGAATATCATTCATACTAAGATTTTCGAATATACCTCGAAATTGTTTAAATCAAAAAGTTTTATTTTTATACCAATAGGGTGTATTGGGGTTTGGGGTTCGTGAGATATTTTTTAAGATTGATGATTGTAATTTTGATTGAAATTGACGGATTGATTTGTGAACTCATGGACTAGGCAATGAAGGCGAAATCACGTTAAATTTCTTCTATTGTTGTGCTTGCATATTTGCTTGATTTGTATGAGTGAGGAATTTTTTCCTAACAACTGGTATTAAAGCGAGTTCCGATCCCCCTTTTTTTTGGTGTTTCTGATGATAAAGATGTAAGATTTGAAAAATAGTAAATTTGAGGTGGAGTTGTTTGATGAAAAGAAAAACTTTAGCTTGTGGCAGAGTATTGTGAAGGATATCCTTGTGCAGCAGAGAGACTGGTTAAACCTCTAAATAGGAAGGAAAAGAAACTTGAAAAGATGACAAATGAAGAGTGGGAAAAACTAGAGATGAAGGCGGTTAGTACGATTTAGTTATGTCTGGCCCTTGAAGTAAAATATAATGTTTTAAATGAAACTTCTATTGTTGAATTATGGTAGAAATTAGAGAACATGTTTATATTTAAGTCTCTTACAAGCCACTTGTTTTAGAGAAAGAATTGTATCAATTGAAGATTGATGGTGGTGTAGACATTAGAGATCACTTGAATTTATTTTACAAAGTTAATTACACAATTATCTAACATTGAGGTGAAAGTTGAGGATGAGGATAAAAGTATTATTGTTATTGTTATCTCTTCCAAACTCCTATGAGAATTTAGTGACTACATTATTCATTGGAAAAGTGACACTTAAGGTAGATGATATGATTGTTGTATTATTGGGGAATAAAAAATTTAAGAAGTCGAGTGTTCAATCTAAAGGAACTATTTTTGTTGCTAGATCTTATCATGGTAGAACTGTGTCTCGTGACAACAATTTTGGTAGGGATAATTCAAGGTTAAGTTCTAGGTTGAGACTGTTACCAAGTGACCTTAATACTTAAGAGGGGGTGAATTGAGTATGTAAAATATTTTTGCAAATCTTTTACAAAATTTTTTATTATCAATTTTCGTTGAAGCCTATTGATTGATTTAAGTGAATAGATAGATAAGATTGATTACTTCACTCACAAATAAATAAACCAAAGTATAGAGTATTCAAGTAAGTAAATAAAATAAATGCATAAATATAAAGGAGTTGAGTTTAAAAAATTAAACACAAGGTTTATCCTGGTTTAGCTACTAATCCACTTGTGGCCTACGTCCAATCCTCAAGCAATCACCCGAGAATTTTTACTATACCTTCAAACTTCAACAGGTGCTTGACAACCTTTACAACTGAGAGTACTCAACACATCTTGGGATACCTCACCCTTGTGCTTGAGCCTCAAACAGGGATACCTCAACCTTTACAACCTTTGAGGGATACCTCACCCTCTTTACAACCAAGGGATACCTCCTCAACCTTTACAACCTTTGAGGGATACCTCACCCTCTTTACAACCAAGGGATACCTCACCCTTTTCTCTAGAGGGATACTTCGCCCTTTTTACAACTAAGGGATACCTCACCCATTTCTCTAGAGGGATACCTCACCTTCTTTACAGATTAAACAAAGTGTAGATGAAATGAAACTCTCTCAAAAGTGGATAATACAAATTGAAGCTCTATGGGTATCCTTTTACACTTTAAAGCTAAAAAATAGGGGTTTGAAGAAAAATGATAGTGAAACACGAATTTAATGCTCAAGAATGATTTTCAGATTGTTTTCCAACTTGTTTTTAATGCCCAAATACTTGTATTTATAGCCCAATATATTTTAGAGCCATTGGTGGTAGTTAGGAGCAATAAATGTCAAAAATTAGCCATTATTCACATTTTCTGTCAACCTAGATAATCGGTTATTGATTTCCAATAAAATAACTGGTTATTGGTTTTCCATAACCGGTTATTGGTTTTGAATAACTGGTTATTGGTTTCATCGGGAAACACTTCAGTGCGCAAATAATCGGTTATTGAAATGTCATAATCGATTATGAGTTATTAGAAACATGAAGATGTGCTCTTGACTTAGTGAGTAGCCTATTATGGATATTCCATAATCAATTATTGCATACTTGTTTTGAAATTTGATTCTTAAAAAGGTCATAACTTTTTCGTTTCTCAATAGTTTAAAATAAATGACCACTCATTGGAAAGATCTTTGAGTTTATTTTCATATGAAACAAGTTTCAAAATAAAACTCAAAATATTTTGAAAGATATTATTAAAAGAGAAACCAAAGGTCAATTTTACAAAACACAAACTTGACTATTTTTCATAGATTTGAACTACCACAATGATTATCTTTTCAAAACATGTTTGTTAGGTATTTTAACAAGTAAGAAACATTTGTAAAGATTTTAAAACAGATTTGAGCTTAGTGTGATTCCTATTTACCTTTACATAAGATCTAAGTCATATAAGCTAAACTTGAAGATTCTTAGGACTTGATCTTTACACCACCATTTTTTCTTATTTGTTATCATCAAAACCATTGCTATTGCCAATGCCAATTACATTCTCCTCCTTTTTGATGATGACAAACAATCATTGAGAAAAAGAGTTAGTTCAGATAAATTAGAACTCACAAAATGGTGTTAGAGACTTACTCTCCCTCTATTTTTCAAGAGGTGATTAAATCAGAGATACACAGCTCCCCCTTAATTTTGGAATCCTAAGATCATTGAAATTATATCTTTATCTATTTTACCTTTCTTTTCTCAATGACATATAAACCACAACTTTTCCCCCTTTTATCATGATTAAAAAGATATGCAATATAGATTTTGACAAAGAGAGAAGTGACACAAAACCATTGCTGAACAATGAATATTCAATAAGGAATTCAGCCAATTCAGCATTATATAACCAGAATATCCATTGCAAAATATCTATTTCAAAATAAGCATAGTTAAGCAAGCTAAAATAATAAGCATCATGTTCAAGAGATAAATCTATAATGATTAGAGTCTAAAACATAATGATAAAGCTAAGATAGAAATAGATTAGCTCAAGGATGTGAACCATGTCTAAGCCCCATCATCCTCCAGTGGTGGAAGGCGACGTTCAATCATATCCAAGCGATCTTCCATAGCACTTAAGCGGTCATAGATGGCTCCAGTGCTGTGCTCCGCATAGACACAAAAATCTGGGTTGATAGGTGGGTGAAATGTTTAAGGGAGTGGGTATGAATGGATGTTTGAGAGGAAAAAGATGAAGGTGATGAAGGGCTGTTCGTGAATGGCAAGGGAGGAGCTGGTGTTGTTGTTTTGAAGAACCCAATAACTAGTTATGGCCTTTGTATAACTGGTTATTTGCGTGGCTTTGAAAAGCACCAGGTTCTGTTTGCTTTGAATAACTGATTAGAGCCTTCCCATAATCGATTATTTTCATGTTCCAGAGAGCACTAAGACACTCTAATTGCTCAATAACTGGTTATGAGAGTCTCATAATCAGTTATTTTAGTTTGGCAAAGAGCAATTCCAACGTGCCATCCACTTCCAAAGACCAAATAATTGATTATTAGCTTTTCATAACAGGTTATTTCACCACCAGAAATAGAAATTCTTCAAGAATTTAGTCCTTAAAACATTAACTCATGCCATCTTGAGGGTGAACTTAACTTGGTCTCATTTTCAACAACTTTAAACACCATAAGTACAACCCAAAAACTGATTTTTCTTCTTCAAAAGTACTAGAAAGCAATGTCTTCAGCAAGAGCTTGAGATTTGAAATTTTGGGGACTTAAGCATGGATCAAGCACCTGTAAAACAAACTTGGGGAAAACTCTGATGCTCAAGTCAGTATTAGATTCAAAAATAATTAAAGCAAGGTAATTATGCAAGGAAATCAATAATGCAGCAAAGTATCAAATTATGCTGCAAGGTGACAAGTTATGCATCAAAATGACATATTATGCAACAAAATGACAGATTATGCAATAACATGACAAGTTATTCAGCAAAATGATGAATTATGCAGCAAAAGTTAGATGCGTGATTGATCCAAAAGGCCAAGTTCAAAGATATTTTCATCAAACATACTATTTCAAACAAAAAGTGAACTTATCTAGCATATTATCACATGTAGAGATATTTTTCAAGATATAAAGCTAGAAAAGCATTACTTTAAAGCAAGTTAAAGTATAAAACAAGTCTCCACTTATCCAAAGGTTGCAAGTCTAAGCTTCTTGGAAACAAGGAAGAGAACTTGAAGTATTTTTTGGTCTTGTGCTTGTAGCAGTCACTTTCAAGATTCCAAAGTCAGTTCTTGGCCTTCAAGCACACCTACAACACACTTTAATTTTTGGTTTTTGGTACCCAAATTTTCTTGGGTCCTTGTGTGTTAGTTTTTGGCAAAGTACCTTTTGGGGACTCAAACCATTTTAATCCCTATCTTGTTGTTGATATTTTTCCTTACATTACAAGTTGATGCACTATGTCCTTTCTTGCCACAATGAAAATACTTTATGAAAGGACTGGTTGATGTTCTTAAGGGAACAAAGAAATTCTTGTAAATTTTTTGGGATTGTACCCTAAATCAACTTTTTGAAAAACACATCTTTGCTTCTCAAGCAATATGTTCAAATTATCTCTTCCAAAGGTAAATTTTGAAACAATATTTTTGAAATCTACAATTTTCTTTTTAAAAGTTTTACATGATGAGCAAGAAAAGGATGTAGATGTTTTATCAAGTGATAAACATGTCATGCATGAAGAATTTGCATCAATAAGTCTAAGAGTTTCATTTTCTATTCTTAGTTCCTCAATTTCCTTATTTAACATAGAGATTTTTTTTTCAAAAGAGGAAATTATTTTCTTAGATGATGAAACAAGTTTTGTAAGCCTCATAGATTCATTATGTAATTCTTCAAATGCATCTTGCAATTCATCATAGGATGGGGAAAAGTCTAGGTTAGAAGAAGTTACCTTGGTGTCACATTCATCTTCTTATTGTCCTCTGGCCATGAGACATAGATTAGTTTTCTCATTGTCCGAGCTATCGATTGAGTCTATGTCATTATTATCCCAAGTTATATGAGCTCTTCTTTCTTTCTTATCCTTTGAGGACCTTTTCTTATACTTTTCCACTTTCCTTTGATAGATTAGACACTCCATCTTCATGTGCCCCAATTATCCACATTTATAACATTTAGGAGTGGATGAGGTTCCTTCCCCTTTGTGATAGATATTCTTTTGGGGAAAGAGAGGTCTTCTTTGAGCTCCATTCTTCTTGAAGAATCTTTCAAATTTCTTTACTAGAAGACTAAGATTGTCTTCATTTATTTCCAAGTCATCTCCATTATCTTCATCATCATTATCATTGACCATAGAGGAAGTGGCCTTGAGAGCTATTCTCTTCTTTTTCTTGTCAAGCTCTTCACTTTGGTTGAGTTTATTCAATTCCAATTCATGTTCTTGTAGCTTGCCAAGAAGTGTGGTTAAGGTCATGGTTGAGAGATTTCTTGACTCCACAATAGCCGTCACTTTAGGATGTCAATGCCTGCTCAAATATCTCAACACTTTGTTTCTAAGATTTTCATTAGGAAAAGTCTTTCCCAATGAAGCAAGATGATTTGTAATATGTGTGAACCATTTTTTATATTTCTTGAATGCTTTCACTTTGGTTCATTCTAAAAAGATCATACTCATGAATAAGAGTATTAATCCTTAATCTTTTCACTTCACTAGTACCCTCATGGGTTACTTGTAAAATGTCCCACATTTCTTGGGCAGATTTATAATTTGAGACTCTAAAGAACTCATCATACCCTAAAGTTGTGGTAATGATGTTTTTGGCTCTCAATTGTATTGGACATTTTTCTTATCATCATTGGTCCATTCACTTCTTGGTGTGTTAACAACTTGTGTGGGGATAAAGGGACCATTTTCAACAGCATCCCACACATCTAAGTCAATAGCTTCAACAAAAATTTTCATTCGTTCTTTCCAATAAGCATAACCACCCCCATTGAAAAAGGGAGGTCTATAGAGAGAAAAACTTTCTGAAAAACCATTTGGAGAAGCTATCACTTTCTATTGAAGCTGCTAAGCTCTTTACATACAATCCTAGCTCTGATATCACTTATTACCAAGTGGCCTTAATACTCAAGAGACGGGATGAATTGAGTATGTAAAATATTTTCACAAATCTTTCGCAAAACTTTTGATTATCAATTTTTGTTGAAGTTATTGATTGATTTAAGTGAATAGATAGATGAGATTGAATACTTCACTCACAAATAAATAAACCAAAATAGAGAGTATTCAAGTAAGCAAATAAAATAAATGCACAAATTTTAAGGAACTGAGTTTAGAAAATCAAACACAGGGTTTATCTTGATTCAGCCACCAATTCACTTGTGGCTTACATCCAGTCCTCAAGCAATCACCCGAGATTTTTGACTATATCTTCAAGCTTCAACTGGTGCTTGACAACTTTTACAACTAAGAGTACTCAACACACCTTGGGATACCTTACCCTTGTACTTGAACCTCAAATAGGGATGCCTCACCCTTTACAACCTTTGAGGGATACCTCACTCTCTTTACAACTAAGGGATACCTCACCCTTTTCTCTAGAGGGATATCTCACCCTCTTTACAACTAAGGGATACCTCATCCTTTTCTATAGAAGGATACCTCACATTCTTTACAGATTAAACAAAGTGTAGATGAAATAAAACTCTCTCAAGAGTGGATAATTCAAATTGAAGCTCTATGGATATCAAGGATTCACACTTTAAAGCTTAAAAATAGGGGTTTGGAGAAAATGATAGTGAAACATGAATTTAATGCTCAAGAATGATTTTCAGATTGTTCTCAAACTTGTTTTTAATGCTCAAATACTTGTATTTATAGCCCAATGTATTTTAGAGCCGTTGGTGGTGGTTGAGAGCAATAAATGTCAAAAACTAGTCATTATTCACATTTTCTATCAACTCAAATAACCTGTTATTGATTTCTAATAAATGGTTATTGGTTTCCAATAATTGGTTATTAGTTTTCTATAACCAGTTATTGGTTTCATCAGGAAACATTGTAGCGCGCAAATAACCGGTTATTGAAATGTCATAATCAATTATGAGCTATTAGAAACATGAAGATGCGCTTCTAACTTAGTGAATAACCGATTATGGATATTCCATAATCGGTTATTGCATACTTGTTTTGAAAATTAATTCTTAAAAAGGTCATAACTTTTTCGTTTCTCATCCGTTTAAAAAAAATGATCACTCATTGGAAAGATCTTTGAGTCTATTTTCATATGAAATAAGTTTCAAAATAAAACTCAAAATGTTTTGAAAGATATCATCAAAAGAGAAACCAAAGGTCAATTTTGTAAAATACAAACTTGACTATTTTTCATAGATTTGAACTACCACATGACTAGCTTTTCAAAACATATTTGTTGGGAATTTTAAAAAGTAATAAACATTTGTAAATATTTTAAAACAAATTTGAGCTTAGTATGATTCCTATTTACCTTTATACAAGATATAAGTCCTATAAGCTAAACTTGAATATTCTTGGGACTTGATCTTTGCACCACCATTTTTTTCTTATTTGTTATCATCAAAACTATTACTATTGCTAATGCCAATTACAGAGACTACATTATAGAGATAAAGAGTGTTATTAATGTCATGAGATGGGTCACATTAAAATTTATTGTAGGAAGCTGAAACCAGATATGGAAGAATTTGAGAAGAGAAAAGGAAAGAGAGAAGTTTGACGATGTTGCCATTATTGTACAAGAACCTTGCAATTATGAAAGTGAGCTAATGATGATTGAAGAAAACAAGAGTGCCCCTATTGATTGTTGACTTTTGAGTTCTGCTTATTCTAACCATGTTTATTCTAAGAAATAGTAGTTTTACACTTATGATGCATGCGATGATGAAGTAGTGAAATACGCTAATGGTAATTTACTTGAATGCTATTGGAAAAGGTACTATGAAAATTAAAATGCATAATGGTTGTGTGAAGACACTTGGTGATGTGAGACATGAGCTGACACTTGGGAGAAATTTGATTTCTTTGGGTAGAGTTGATGCATTAGGATATGGATATTCTACAAAAGGTGGATTTATGCATGTTTGTAGAGGATCTTTGGTGATATTAAAAGGTAAGAAGACTAATGGTAATTTGTATAAGTTAATGGGAGAGACTATGGTAAGAAAAGGAAATGGTGGAGCATGAAGTAATGTGAAGAAGGTGGAGTACATGTACATTCCTATGAAGAAAGAAACATTTGTGCTAGAATATCCTAGTTATATATGGTAGGTAGCATATCGTGTATATATGGTAGAATCAATTAGAAATAGTCTTAGGAATTATTTTAGGATTGTATATCATTGTAATTAGGATTGTATCTTGTTAATTAGTACTGACACTAATATATATAGAGATAAAGTGTGGACTGTTTAAACACACAATTCAGCCCTAATCATATTGTTCTTGATATTCTTAAGTTAGTTTCTAAGCGGGTTTCGATCCTACTCTTCTGACAAAACCCTAATCCGTTGCGCCAATTGTTGAGCAGCAAATTCCCCTTGTCATGCTTCAGTTCCAGGCATGACACATCCCAACCACTTTTGACTCTCATCTTGGTCGTTTCAAGGGTGTTTAGGTCATGGGGCCCTTTGTTTGAGTTTTTTTGGACAATCTGCTACGTGTTTTCGCTCTACCTTGTTGATTTTAAACTTGCCCAATCCTTTTCGAACATATTACAGGTGTTTCTTTATTTTTTTTTTGGTCATTTTCCTTTGATTTATCACAATGGGAGACGTTTCAGGTGTTTTAGATTTAATCACCAAAGGCTCTATCGTGTTACTTAATGTAAGTGTCCCGTTCATTACGACCAAGAAATTGATCGGATCAACTACTTGCAAGTCCTAGGCTACTTCTATGAAAATTTGGTTTGCAAGGTAGGGGTAGTCAGAACACTTTACCTAGAAGCTTAAGGATGTTCCAAAAGCTGATTTCTCTACTTGGAAGAAGATTGATGCACAACTTCTCAATGTTCTCTGGCAGTCCAATGACCCGAAGATAGTAGACCTTTTTCAACCTTTTAAGACTTGCTATGAGGTATGCCAAGAAGCTCAAAGTTGCTACACAATAATGTACAATGCATCTACTCTATTGTATTTAGTATAATGAGCCTACTCAAACAACAAGATACTCATATGGAATCCTTCCTTGGCAAAGCCCACTCATTGATTCAAGAATTTGCTATCATGATGCCTCATACTAAGGATCAGTCTTAGCATAAGAAGTAACATGAATGATTCTTTATGATTTTTATCCTCTCTACTCTTCCACAAGAATTAGAGCCCGTATGCCAACAAATCCTAACCAATGTTGATAGTCCAACATTATCTCATATTTTTTAATGACTATTGAATATCTCTGATATAACACCACTAGCATCTATTTCCCCAACCATGGTAGTATTAGAGTCTTCTACTCTTAACTCCCAAGTTAATAATTATAATAGTGTTCATGGTAGTGGTAGCAGACTGCGATGATCTTTCTATAACAAATTGGGACACTTGGAGGAGCGCTACTGAGCAAAACATAGTAAACCAACATCTGCTAATTTTGCTCAGACTAGGCCAGCATCATCCACTATTGGTGTGACCATTCCTATTGTAGATTATGAGGTATTCCTTTGCTTTTAGGCGTCTTCATAGTTTTTTATTGAACAAAATGTAATACCACTGCCTATTTATCTTAGTCATCTATTGGGTCATGGATAATTGACTCTGGTGCTTCTGATCACTTCTATGATAGTAAAGATCTTACCTCTTTTACCTATTCTATTAAATTGCCCCATGTTATTCTTGCTAATGGAACCAAATCTGTTGTCCATGGTATTGCCCAAGCTCAGCTACATTCTTTTATACCTTTAACATCTATTCTTTATATACCTGATTGTCTTTTCAATTTGATATCTATTAGTCAGATAGTTTGATCTTTTCACAATTTTGTTACCTACACAAAAAACTCTATTCTTGTGCAGGATCAAGGTATGGGTAGGATGATTGGAGTCGGTCGTGAGTCATAAAGACTTTACCATCTTGTTGTGCCTAGTTCTCCAATGGCGTGCACCATGATGGATTTTCCTAACGTTAATCATCTTGAACATCTAGGTCTCTCCAAACTTCAAAAGATGGTTCCTTACCCATCTAGTTTACAATTTTTAGATTATGAGTCATGTAAAAAGAGAAAGCACACTCGTGCTTCCTTTCCTAGTCGTGTCAATAAAATAGTTAATTTAGCCTTCTCTCTTGTTCAATTAGACATATGGGGACCTAGTCATGTTAATTCTACTTTAAGATTTCAATATTTTATAACCTTTATTGATGATTATTCCCAACACACTTGGGTCTTTTTAATGAAAAATTGTTCTAAATTATTTTCAATATTTCAAAACTTTTGTGCTAAAACTCGTACTCAGTTTAAGGAAACTATCCATGTTCTATGTAGTGACAATGCACGTGAATATTTGTCTTCTGATTTTCAAAAATTCATGGCTAAACAGGATATCTTACATTAAACATCTTGTCCTCATACTTTACAACAAAATGAAGCAGTTAAATGTAAAAATTGACATTCAATTGAAACAACCAAGACTCTACTCTTGTATATGAATGTCTCCCTTCATTTTTGTGGAGGGAGATGTTGTTCTTACATCTTGTTATTTGATAAATTGTATGCCTTCTTCTGTGCTAAATGATCAGGTTCCTTACATTATTTTATTTCCTGATACACCTGTTTATCCTACGTCTCCTCATAGTTTTGGTTGTACCTGTTTTGTTTATAATTTTATTCCAAGTAAGGATAAGCTCATTGTAAAAGCCTTTAAGTGTCTTTTCCTTGGATATTCTCGCCTTTAGAAAGGGTATCATTGCTACTTTCCCGATTTAGGTCATTATGTTGTGATAGCTGATGTCACCTTTTACGATCATCAACCCTTTTCTTCTTTACTTATAGATGTTTCTTAGGTAGACTTCAATAGTAGTCCTAGCTTTTGTACTTGCTTTTGTACTTGCCCCTAGTCCTTCTCATCCATTCATTACTTATCAGCGTCAACACAGCAGTCCACTGGTGCTAGCCTTATGTCAGAGGATGTTCCAAGTGACTCACATCCTTCACTTGTTGTTCCCTCTACATTGGTTCTTGCCTCAGATAGTTCACCTAATGCTCTTCGAAAAGGTAAACGATTTATTCATAACTTTCATCTGCTTCATGTTTTTCTTAGTTATGATCATCTTTCTACATAGCATTACACCTTTGTTCCAAGTCGATCTCTTGTCTCCATTCCTAAAACCACATGTAAAGCACTATCCCATCTAGACTGGCACTAGGCAATGATAGATGAGTGTTTTGCAATCTAATGGCACATGGGATCTAGTTCATAAACCAGTAAGTAAATCTTTGGTTGGTTGTCGATGAGTGTTTCTTGTTAAAGTCAGTTTAGATGGATCAATTGACTGATTGAAGGCTTGTTTAGTCACTAAATGATACACTCAAATCTCTGGTCTTGATTATAGTGACACATTTTCTCTTGTTGCTAAGATTGCCTCTCTTTTCCTTTTTCTCGCTATGGCTACTATGCGATGTTGGCCTCTTATCAACTAGACATTAATAATATCTTCCTACTCCATTTGCAGGAGAAAGTTTATACAAAGCAACCACCTAGCTTTGTTGCTCAGGAGAGTCTGGAATGGTGTCCAAACTCCACAAATTGTTATATGGTTTAAAGTAGTCCCCTCGGACTT
Organism: Ormosia semicastrata; assembly: GCA_029884595.1. Taxonomy (NCBI): domain Eukaryota; kingdom Viridiplantae; phylum Streptophyta; class Magnoliopsida; order Fabales; family Fabaceae; genus Ormosia; species Ormosia semicastrata. The sequence goes on along the minus strand of JAQQTO010000042.1, from coordinate 15,639,333 downwards.
GGTTTGGTTGCTTCAGAATAGTTGTTCAAGCTTTTGGTATAACTCGTAGTGAAGCTAATCATTCTATTTTCTTTTAGCATCAATCTCCTGATCAATGCATATACTTTGTTGTTTATGTGGATGACATTGTCATTATTGGAAATGATCAAGTCGACATTGAACAATTAAAACAACACTTATTTAAGCATTTCTAGACTAAGGACCTAGGTAAGCTCCAATATTTCTTAGATATCGAGGTGGCATAGTCAAGACATGGCATTTCTATCTCCTAGAGGAAATACATTTTGGACATTTTGGAAGAATCTGGCATGTTAGGGTGCAAACTTGTTGATACACTTATGGAACCCAATGTTAAACTTCTAGGATAGGGGGAGCCAATACCAGATCTTGGACCAAATATATCTTTTGTTGAGAGTGTGGTAAGTCAATTCCTTACTTCTCCATGTGACTCTTAATGGGATGCTGCTGTTTGAATACTTTGATACATCAAAGGAGCACTAGGAAGAGGCATTACTATAAGAAGATAAAGGATGTATGGAGATTTGTGGTTATACAGATGTTGATTGGGCATGCCCTCCCTTGGATAGATGATCTACTTCAAGGTATTGTGTTTTGTTTGGAGGAAACTTGATATCATGAAAAAATAAGAAGCAGATAGTGGTTGTTAGGTCAAGTGTAGAAGTTGAATATCGAGCGATGAGCATTATGACTTGTGAACTCATATGGTTAAGACATTTGCTCAAAGACTTGAACATTTGTGAATCACAACTAATGAAACTTGTATGCAATAATTAGACTACATTACATATATCTTCAAATCATGTTTTTTATGAAAGAATTAAGCACATTGAGATTTATTACCATTTTGTTCGGGACAAAATTTCATCTGAAGAGATTACTACTGCATTTGTAAATTCCAATGACCAGCTTGCAGATATTTTTACTAAGACTCTTAGAGATCCTCGGGTGAACTATATGTAACAAGCTTGGTGCATATGATATTTTCGCACAAGCTTGAGGGGGAATGTTAAAATATTCTAGTTATATATGTTAGCATATTGTGTATACATGGTAGAATCAATTAGGAGCAATCTTAAGAATTATTTTAGAATTGTATATCATTGTAATTAAGATTGTATTTTTGTAATTAACGTTGACACTAATATATATAGATCATGTGTAGACTATTAAGACACACAATTCAATCTTAATCATATTGTTCTTGATATTTTTAAGTATTTTCAAATAATTTAATGAAGTCAGTGAGTACTTACAGTTGATACTTACATATTATTTTAATCATAAGACAAGGTAGAGATTTGTTGAATTTTGTCGTAGATTGGGCTTTATTTGGATGGAGCCTATTTGGTGTTATTAAAAAAACAAACAAACAAACAAACGTGCATGTGATTTTTTTTAGTTGGTGTGTGTGCACTTGACAAGTGCATGGGAGAAGGATATTTTAAAGGATAAAATTTAGTTCTATTTCGTTATGTCGATTATATCTATTCTATTAATTAAACTATAATATATATTTATTAATATTTTTCTTTTACTCTCTTTTTTAAAAAAATGCACATATTTTATAGTTTAATTAATAAAATAAATGTAATAAACATAAAGAAATTGAACTAAGTTTTGTTCTATTTTAAAACTCCATCTCCTTCCTTGCAACGGTAATGCACCGAAGCAAGTGTTTGGGAAAGAGTTTACTGTATGTTGAATGAGAGGCTCAGGCGTCAAGTTCTATCAGAAGAGGTTTATTATTGCTTACAGGTAGAAATCATCATTTATGGTGTTATGTGAGATAGAAATTTTTTTTGTGAATATTGATACTCTGTTTGAGTGTTTTGTTTGAGAAAAATATTATTTTATGAAATTTAGTGTATTAGGAGTTTTGGATTTATGAAAGATATTTTTAATATTGGCGATTATAAATTCGATTGAAATTAATTAATTAATTTTTAAAGTTGTAGAGATAATAAAGACAGTAGCACGTTAAATTTATTGTGTTATTATACATGTTTATTTGCTTGATTTATAGGATTAGGAAAGAGAAAAATAACAAAAACATAAAAAGAAAAGTGGATAAAAGTAAAAGGGCAGTGTGGAGCTAGAGGGAAAAATTATTAGTGTAGGAGATGCTTTAGAAATTAAAAATAAAAAAGATTCTTTATATAAATTCTTTAGATTTTGAAACAATTTAAGGAGCTCATGACTATAACGACGTGCTGCCCTAGAAAAGGAAGATTCTATACATCCTACATGTTTTCTTACCCCATGCTAATTTATAATTACAAATATTATTTTATATTTTAATATTAATATTATTATTTTAAATCCTTAAGAATAGAGTAGTTTGACCCAAAGGAAAAGTGAGAGAATTGAAAAACAAAGGTATATACTTCCATTTAATTTAAAGAAAATAGTATCCAGTCACTTTAAATTTCTGTTCGATTACAAATAATCACTTTAAATTTTTAAATCTTTTAATTTAGTCTTTAAACTACATTAATTCCTGTAATTAATCTTTTGTAATTTATCTAATTTAAGTTAGTTGACTAATAGAGTACTTCATCACGATAAATTTTAAAATACTTAGAATATATACTTTGAGTAGATTTATAACTGTTTATATTTAATTTAATAATATTTTATTTTGTGATCCAATTACAGTATAAATAATTGAAATCACGTGTTATAATTTAAGTAGAGTAGTGTAATAAGAACTTTTTATATGTCATGTGTAAACACGAGTCATTGACTAATAATTTAAGTCACGTGTTATAATTTAAGTGGAGTAGTGTAATAAGAACATTTTATATGTCGGGTGTAAACACGAGTCATTAATAATCTATTTGTCACATTAATTAATGTCTCACAAGCTTATACTGACACAATGTTTCGTTAGTCAATTGACTGAAATTGGACGAAAGACTAATCACAATAATTAAAGTAGTTTAAAGATTAAATTGAAAGATCTGAAATTTTAGAATAACTATTTATAAATAAGTGAAGATTTAATATGGTTAGATGCTATTTTCATAAGTAAAAATTAAAATATAACCAATCCCCTCTATTTTCCGTTCCCTTTTTATTTTTCATCCACTCTTCTACTTCGATGCAGTGGTAAAGGATAGATAGACCACGAGAGCCACAAATTATTGGGGAATTCACAATTTTAATTTCATTTCATACAAGGGATTGAAAAGTAAAAATCTTTTGGCATATGTTTGATGCATTTAGGATAAAAATCAACGCGAGTTGGCTCAATTAGTTGAAAGAATTTTATAAGACTTTACATTCCTCATGTGAAAGTTTAGAGTCCCAATTTGAGTAACCTATTACTACCATTTTTTCTACCCAAAGAAAAAGGATACAGATTCTCATACAACACTGGCTTGAGGCTTAAACAAAGCAGTAAATTCTGGGCAAGTACTTAATTATTAACTAAAGAACAAAGACAAGCTAATATTTTTAGCCTTCACATTACAATGGAAACAAAGTTATAAAGCAATATACTATTGTGAAACTAAAGAAAACAAAACCCAGTACAAGGTTGTACCGCAGAAACAATATCAGCTAGAAGAGCAGCTTGTTACACATCTTGAAGCACACTGCTTTCATTCATACATGCTGCAGAGGAATCTAAGAGGTTCCCTTCGCTTTCACGGTTCCCTTATGACTTAAAAGGACCAATCAATATGTTAGGTGGCTCAAAAAGGCTTCCAGGGACTTCAAGTAATCATAATATTATATCAATTATCTACAATCCATAGAGTCATCTTTTTCTCAATAACTAAATCCATCGATATGTCTGATCTTTCTATCATTCACTTCTCACTTCTCATGAAGTACTATCTCATCAGAGCTTCACCAAATCATAACAACACCAATCATGATAAGAAAATGCTTTTACTGCTGCCAACCATACTGTTGGTTGCGGTTTCCACCCATCATGTTAGAGCCACGACCAGCTGCTGACCCGCCATATGGACCACCTTGGGGATAATTTGAAGCTCCAACTCCATAGCCACTACCACCTCCACCACGAGGACCACCACTGGGCATACCACTAGACCCATAAGGTGCCCCCCGCCCTTGAGGAGGATATGGCCCACTGCCATAACCACCGCCTCCTCCTCCTTGGCCTCCACGATTTGGGTGATTGTATCCCCCACCAGGGATCCCACCGGGAGGATATCTTGCTGGCCCACCAGAGGGACCTCGAGGCTTCCCATAATGATGGCTAGGTCCTGCAGCAGCTGCAGGTTGAGAGCCACGAATTGTTGGGTGGTTAGGTCCTTGCCGCATTTGGGCATGTTGCCCAGGCTGCTGAATGGGGGGAAGACAAGTATGCTGCTGTGAATGCTGCATTTTCGGACGCTTGGCATTTTCTTCATTTTGCCGTTGTTGCTGCCGCTTTTTCTTTGTCTGAAACTCATGTGACGACTCATACTTGGGTAAACTAAGCCAAACATAAGAGAAGTAGTGAGTTGAAGGGGATGTTCGGGAACTTCCAAAAACTAGATATCTAAGTGCAGTGGAGCCAATTTTTAAATATAAGGTATTTGGTAACTACCTAAAATTTTTAAAACTGGCTCTCATCAAAACCAATTTTGAGATAAGATTGGTTCTTTAAAAAACCATTTTAGAGATTGTTTTTTACTAATCCAGCTTTTTTTACACTCATCCTTTTTTTGGGTAACATCTCTCATCCTTTTTATTCTCTTTTTCTCTCATATTTTGTTTCTATCTCAATATTTAAATTTAAAATTTAGTTATAATTTTATAATTGGTTTAAGACAAATTTTAACCAAACTAAGAATAAATTAGAACTGGTTATAAAATAAACTGAATTTATTATTTATATGACTAGTTTATCTTAAATAATTGTTAACCAGTTTTGAGAGTTACCAAACTGTCCCGAAAAAATGGACCAGAAAATTATTAGTTGATAGAAACAACAAAGAAAGTTTAAAGGGGAAGGAATGGAGGGGATAGGCATTTAATCCTATCAAGATCACATACTTTCAAGGAAAAATAATACTTTGAAAATAAAAACTCAAGTGCATGGGAGGTCATGCCTCTTGGGATCACATGGTAATGGATCGGTCCAGAAATACTCAGCATCAAGTGCATCCTTGGCAGTAATTCTCTATTAAGTAAGAAATCAAATTGACAAACAAATATTAGGATGCAGATCAAGAACAAAGTTATTCATCATAAATGCATGTCCTAGTGGTATAATATCATCATTGGATTACACCGAAAAACAATAAAAGGTACTTCATATTTTCAAAAAACATGCAAAAATACATACTTTTCAGAATAAATCTCACACCAAGATTATGCCAGCAATTCTTTATTTTTTTCACCATTTTGATCACATAACATAAGCCACTCAGAAACAAAACCAGATGTATAGCATTTTTCTTATAAGCTCAAAAAGAGATTTGTCAATATATAAGATAAATAATATTACTAAACAGAGTATCTGTCTTGTCTTGCTTGATAGAGAGGTTACTGAGTTTTGGACTCTCTTGTCTTTGATTGAACCTGTCCATTTTTCTTCTCTTTCTAAATACTAGAACTTGGACTCTTGAGTCTTCCGGATCTTTCCCTTGTAAATCTTATTTTCAGTTCTTGACTCATTCTCCTAATAGAGAAAGACTCCTTTCGGAAAAGCCCGTTTGAAAGTCCAAAAATCCCTTAAAGGTTAAAGCTTTTGTCTGTACTGCTATTCTTAATAGAACTAACACTAACGACATGCTTCGGAAGTGTAGACCTCTCACTGCTTTGTCTCTTGATATGTGCATAATGTGTTGCTCTGCTTTGGAATCAGGGGATCACCTCTTTTTGTGTTGTTCTGCAGCAAAGTATCTCTGGAAGAAGTTGTTTGGTCTTTTTGGAGTGGCATGGGTTTGCCCTAAGGATTTGCATCATTTTATTCTAACTAAGTTTAGAAGTTTTGGCTTCCGCAAAGAAGCAAAGATCCTTTGGCAATGCTCTATCTTCGCTATTTTGTGGTGTTTATGGTTGGAAAGGAATGCTAGAATTTTTAAGGGGCTCTCCTCAAGTTTAAACTTTATTTGGGATAGGGTTCTCCTTTTGGCTTCTCTTTGGTGTTCAGCTCATGGTTTCTTTGATGGTGTTTCTTTGTTAGACATGCAGAAAGATTAACTTGCTTTGTTGCATGATACAATCTCATAGGTTTTAGCTGTGTTTTATGAGAAGATTACTTATCCTCCTTCTTTGTACTTTTCTTCTTTCTTCTAATAAAATTTCTTTTTCTATAAAAAAATATTACTAAACAACAATAGTAGATACAATTAACCTTATCAAATAAAAATAGGTTGAGTAATATAAGATAAAACTGGAATACTAGGTGCTTGAACGCACATAAAATAGCAATTCAAGATTTATTTAGCAATTAATAGATCTGACCCACAAGTGATGAAACGATACCTGAGCAGGATCAAGTGTCAGCATCTTCTCCAACAATTCCAGAGCATGACGATCAAAACTATTATTCAAGTCAAAGGGAGAAGAGCTACTCAGATTAAAAGAAAACAACCAAAGAAAATGCAGCATATAATTACTTTTTTTTTTGGATAAAAAAGCATATATAATTACTGATGCTCATAATCTGATACTTACTGTCTGAAAACTTCCCTCAGACGTCTTTTCATTGGTCTTGTTGGCTTAAATTGATTATACCAAGGAGTCTTAGAAACACCAGGCCAGTTCACCTCATCTGGTGCTCCACACAGCTCAAAAATCTTATTTAATTGTTCTGGCTACAATAATTAAAAAAAAATACATTACTTTAAGCTGTACAAAAAAAAATTACCATGAAGATATACAGCGTAGGCCATACATAATAGAAGCAAGACTAGGAATGAATGTAAGAACATAAATAACTAAATTTCTCGAAAGTATTGAGCAGGTTTAGATCCAGCAATCAAGCCAGATATTGCCATTTGCATGCCATCTAGCCTGATGAATAATATAAAATTCACTTTCAATAAAACGCATATAATGGAAACACATAAACATCATTGATCTTCCCTAATAAAATGAACATTTTCAGATGTAAACCATTATTTAGATTGGCACAACAAAAAGGCCATAACTCTGAAGCCATTTTGATGAAAACAGAAAGGCTATGTAAGGTTATGGCAAATGGGCTCAGAGATGTCTACAATATGCAGATAATAAAATATTACAGCAAGTATTTAGAGACAGAATAGCCAGAAAGCAATATAAAGAAACATCTCCAGCCATTAATGCATAGCTGCACTGACAATATACAAGATAAAACCATACCTGGCCTATAAACAATATCCCATCAATCACTCACCACTTTGCCACTACTTTTGCTCAAGGATTATATATAGAATATCACTAACCTCATCTTTTCCAGGAAAGGTAGGCTTCCCGTGAAGAAGCTCAGCAAAAATACATCCAACAGACCACATATCTACAGCTGGCCCATACTTTGTCATCCCTAGCAGCAACTCAGGAGGTCTAAATATATAATAACAAAAATTAATAGGTGTATAGGCCATTTTCATAACACCCCCCTCCCAATTGAACTTTGTCAGGCCAAAATTAAAACCCAACTCTGGTGTCATGATAACAGGAATATCAATTACCTGTACCATAATGTGATGACACGATTTGTAAGATTTGCATTGTGGTCATTAGAAAATGATCGTGCCAGTCCAAAATCAGCAAGCTTCAGATTACCTTCATTATCTATAAGAAGATTGGAGCCTGCAGCAGAACAAAATATATCAAATAGGAGTAATAGATTCAACAAGATCTAAAACCAGAATATTGTGCATGTAACACTTCGAAAGGAATCAGCAAAAGAGCACCTTTGATATCACGATGTAGTACTTGATTTACATGACAATAGTGAAGCCCCGTCAAAAGTTGTCTCATGTAACACTTTGGATGGAAAAAGCATCTCAGACATCACTAAAATGAACAACTATTAGTATATGAATTAACACTTAATATTAAGAGTAATACCTTAATTTGGGGAACTGTAAATCTCATCCCAGGTCGGTCAGCAAGACCTGTCAGATCATGATCCATGTATTCAAAGACCATATATTTATATTTGTTACCATCTATGCAATCCAACCAAAAAAATAAAAACCCAGATTTAGTAGGATTTTTTTTTTGGTAAAAATAAAGAGAAATTATGGAAAAGCAGATCTAGTAGGAAATTATGGAACTAAAAGAATCCAAAGGGAGATGTGGATATATTCACACATTCAAAACAATAAAGCAAATTACGTGCTACTGTCTAATTGTAAATGAAGTAATCGGCCAATAACATGAAAAATAACTTGCCTGGCCTCCCTTGCTCATCTTTCTCAGGGCCTGTAAAAAGAAACCCAAAATGTTAGAAATGAATAAAACAATCTTTTTAAGGCCTGCATCATTTTGATAACAAAACACATTTTGATCATTTAAAAATATACCTGGAGAAGTCACAATTTCTTTCAGCTTGATCACATTTTCATGGTGCAGTTTCTTTAGAATTTTGATTTCACGTATGGCAGTTATAGGAAACTGCAATGACATAATTTACAGTACGATTCAGAGGGCAAACTCATTACAGAAACAGTAACAGATTGCTACTGCAACTTCTGATTTTGCTCCACTGAATAGCACAAACAATCAAATGCATGAAAATGCAGCCGAGACAGACCGGCATGTCACAACTGAAGTACCAATAACATTAACTTATATGTTATGCATCCAAAATATAATAAATAATGAAACATTCAGTAAGGTTATCAAAGATATACCCCTTCTCTCTCATTGTCCATTCGTATTTTCTTCAGAGCAACAATTTCACCCGTTTTGATCTCTCTAGCCATGTAAACCTGACTGCATGCGTAAGCATGTTAAGGTATAGATTATTTCCCTTCAGGCAATATCAGCAATGAGGCAGAAACAGTTCTGGAACATAAAGTAGGAAAATAATTCCTATCCGAAGTTAAAATCTTAAAGCATATCAGGGACGTCAGATGTCATAAAAGAAGGAACAAATGTCGAAACAAAAAAAATGTGTGAATAGGAAGGCTAGAGTTTTCTAGCATTTTAGGAATGCAATAGAATTAGGAACTATGCTCAAAGAACAAAAATAAATGTGTGATATAAGAGAGGAGAATTTACTAGAGAAAAAACTGTAGCCAAAAAATACTCCTTCAGAAACAAAAAAGGGAAGAAGAAAACGCAACACAAGGAGATTTTGCAAGCAGTCAAAGAAACCCGAAAGAATAAAGAAATAAGTTTAGCACAAGAGATAAATAAAATGCAACCTCAAAGCACCTAACTTCGGCTTCACCTAATGTTTGAAAACATCTTCAAAACCCTTGTAAGAAAAACCCTGCCAAGGGAGGGTTGCTGTCCCATTTTCTTTTAATGTCCTGCTCCTGCATATGATATTATTCTCTATAGCAATTTCCTCTTTCCACTAAGATGATTGCTTCACTGATCAAAAGTTGCTGGTTGATATAGCCACATGCTCATCAATCAGGGGTTCTAAAAATCCCATGTTCAAGTTGTATTCAAGTTTAACCTAGCCCAAAAGTATCTCTAAAAAAAATACCAATGGAGATTGCTTTGTAATTAGCGGTGGAAATAAGCTAAGGGACCCATTATGGGCCTACAGTATAGCCTATTTTCGGCCTACATAGGCCTGGTCTATTTATCAAACAAGTTGAGTTTAAACTTTTTGAAAGGCCTATTTAACTATGTAGGTTAAGGTTTGGGCTTTTGAAAAAGCCTAATTTGGCCTACCAAGCCAGCCTATTGTTTAATATTTATATATATAATTAAAAATTTATAATGCTTACATAATTTACTAATTATATATTAGTATAATATATTTATTTTATAAAAATATAATAATTTTGTCAAGGATTATACTTATTTAAAAATTAAATAAGTTTAAGTTTCTTGACTTATATAAAGGCTTTTATGTAATATATAAGCTTTTAAACAGGCTTTCAAGAAAGCCATGTTTCTATGTTTTCATAAACAAGCCAAGTCGAGCAATAGAAAAAAGCCTACGACAAATAACAGGCTAGGCTCAGGCCACCACATTACAAAACAGGCCTAGGCCTATTTCTAGCCCATTTCCACCCCTATTTGTAATTAAGCATGTGGTAACCAATAAGTAAAGCAGAAGCAACCAAATATGGAACTAAAAAATTAAACATAAGTGCTTCATTTACCACAAAATTTACAAAGATACTACGTAGACTTCCACAGAATTGAACTAGAAAAAATATCAAAAAGGTTGAACTAGGAATGCTAGAATAAACAAAAATGGAACTTTGAGTGTAATTTTTGACAGCCATTATAAAATTAGAAAACTCAAACTGCTGTGATTAAATGCTCCATAGTACAAAAGTATAAGATTTATATCTATTCCAACTTAAGAGACAGCTGTTATCTTTTATTTTTCTTCACCAAACAACCTGTGAATTTTAGGCAGACATTGAATGGATCTAACTAGCAGTGTTTGAAATCAAGAGAGATTTAGAAGACGACTTTCAAAATAAAAAGTGTAACAAGCAATGTGTTACAGATCAACTTGAAAAAATAGTGTTACACTGTTATGTAGTTTATCAAAAGTAGACTATCACAGCATATTCCTGTAGTTATAAAAACAAGACTGATAGAATAACCATTTTTAAAAGGTATTCAAATTGATTGTTGTATACAGAAACCTTTCTGACATAAATAAATATGCTTTTGGGCAATCGCAACTATGAAAGTATTTTAGACGCTAGAAGTACTATCCTCTCCCCCACCCCAACCCCCCCCCCCCCCGCCCATACAGTACATGGACGCTGCCATAAATCTCACAACCAAAGCACAATATAAATGGTATAACATACAAAACATTTCGAAAGTAAAGTAATTGCAAAAGCCACATGTGATTGAATGTAGAAAAAATTTGAGTAACAGAAAAGAGGTAACCTTAAGATGGTGAAAAGATAAGGAGAACCAGATTAACATAGTTTTATTTATGTACTTGATATGATGTTAAACTAGTGAAAGACAGTTTGGTAGCAAATAAGGCCAGTTTCTATTAATCTCCTTTCAATTCTATCAATAAAAGTCAATGTATCATGCTTCAAGAAGTTCCATTCACTGGCTAATAACCCCATACTCTGATGCTACTTCTCCATAGCCAAAAGGCAAAAGTTTGATCTCCCGCCCTTTATGGGTGAGATTAATGGGATTAGGGGATATTAATGATAAACCCAGAAATATCAGTGAAACTCCTCTCAGTGCTGCTGCTATCTAGCTAGCATATGGAGGCTAAAGCTTGCCAAGTACACTTGAAGTACCAAAAGAATTTCCAAGTAGAACTAGAGAACCTGTATTACCATTGAATTCATAAATTTCATCATACATACTCAAAGCTTAAATAGTATACGCAAATTGTTTTCCAAGTCAATCCCGAAAAAGAAATAACAAATTAAATAATGATAACTTGATCAAACATAAGTTGTTGTGATAAGTAGAAGACAGATTTTTGGTTACACATAATTGTACCATGTCATCTTTACACAAACTCATATAAATTTGGAGAGAGAAAAAATGAGACTCTCTAAATCCACTCATCATAAAAAATCATCTTTTCTCTCTAATTTTTTATGAATGTATATAAGGATGATGTGGTACAATTATGTGTAATTACTAAATTTTTCTAACCATAAACCACATCACACCTACACAAACAAAGAAAAAGATATAAATAAATAAATTGGAGCACATTTAAAAAAAAAAACTCCGAACCACAGTACAATAAAAAGGAACAAAATTGAGGCAAAATCCAGAACTGGGTATGGTGAAAGATCACGTTTTGAGCAAAAATAACACTGACCCATATGTGCCCTCGCCAATTTGCTCCAACTTCTGGAAGCAATCAACGTTTCTGGATCCCCACTAAGGAGATTCGATCGCGTTGAGTTGCCCTGGGGATGCCATAGCCATTACTCCCCTCAAACCCTAAAAGATCTTCTTCTATGTGGAAAATCCCGAAAAAACCAAAGCGGACAAAGAAGATTCGATGAGAATTGAAAAAGGGTCTATCAGGCTTTCTCGCGAGAGAGAGAAAGAAAGGAAGCAGAAAATTTCCGGCAAAATCAGCGAGAAAGTTGGTGACAAAATCGGAATAGCACTGGAAATCGAAGTGTGCCGACAAAGGCTTCAAATGCAAGAGCTGCCGCAACGATGACGGAGTTGGCAATGCGTGTCTTGTTGGACGAGGAAAAGGTCAACGTTGTCTTTTCAGTCCTTTTAACATTTGAGAACTGCTATTTCATGCGAAACGGGATACGAAAACTTGAAGTAAATACACAAATTAGCCCAGTATACCATCGACACTTGAAGTTTGGTTCTATTAATGAACCCTTGTATCAGAGTCGTTCGATGCGATGAAAAATAGATGGGTGGTTAGGATTAGTTATCTGCAACCTGAATAGAAGGTCAAGAGGAGAAGTTTTATTTGCATATAAGTCCTTTGTTGAGCTTTAGGGTTAATTTATGTTCAAGAGCAAAAAATGGGTCCTTCGTGTGATCCAGGGACTACAACTCTTCCAGAAAAAATGTCGTGGGCAATCTTTTGCTCAGCAAGGGCAAATCTTTCCCGGTTTAAGGCAAAGAAAAGGGGCTTTGGAACGCCTGTAAACGTGGTATTTGACTCAAGGATTACAAATTTTGACTCATATGGATAAAGTTCATGTCATCTAATCCGAAGCATATCTTATTTAGTGATAAAGATGGGAGCGAAGGGAGCAGCCATGGAGATGGCAAAGGGTGGTACATAGAGACATTTTCTGTATAATAGTGAGGTATACGTATGAAGGGGGCATGGGGATTGTCCCAAAGAGGTCGGAAGAAATAGGAAATCTTTTGACCATGGATAAAAATTCCAATCATGCAAATTGGCACCAGTAATAGAAGTAAGATACAAAGGAACCTAGGAAGTTTTAATCTAGAAGTGAGGCGAGGTCAGTGAGCCATGCCTTGAAGGTAAAATGTTTAAAAATCGACGGGTTCGAGTAGCCAACTTTATCTCCATCGCTCAGCCAAATGCGTCCAACCCACCCTGCCTAATTCATTTTGCTTTCTGTCAAAGATGCAGAAGAACAAGCTATCCAGAGATCTACAATGTAGTTCATCTAAGTCTCTCTGTAGATCTGATTTTGGGATGAGGATATTCTAAAGTGAGGATGGATTCTCGTAAAGTAAATAAGTAAATTTACATCAATCATTATAAATAGGCTTATATTAATTATTAATGACTGATATGAGTTTACTTTACTTTATAAAGATTCTCACATTAAAATATTTTTATTTCTAATTTTGATAAATGGGACTTCTTTGCAAAATTAAAAATTATAATAAGGACTCGTTGGCAAAACAAGAAAAGGACCACTTTGATAAAATGGTTAACTGCCTACAACCAGTTGTTTTGGGGGATCATGGCTGGACCCAAAGTTAATGAGTCTACCATAAAAATCACAAATGGGTCCTTATAAAATACACAGTGTGTATTTAATTCCTAAAATTGTGTGTGTGCACAATTAAGTATGTGAAAGTGTGAAATTTCCAACAAAATGACACCGTTTCACCATCTAAATATCACAAAACACAATTGTTTGAGTACAAAAGTGTAAGAGATGAATTCCCCCCCCCCCCACCCAAAAGGCCAAAACGTCATATTCCACCCTAAACATAACCAATGAAAACTTCCTCTCATTTTTGCCCCAAAGTGTTTCTCTCCCTTATTTCCCTCCAAATCCCTCCTTTTTTCACGCATGTTGTCTCTTATTAATCAATCATCAAAGCATCAGTGAGTGGTCCCCTCCTGCATTGACTCTATATAGAAGAATATTGATGCTTGGGCATCTTGGAGTTGTGAAAATTCCTGCAGGTTAAGTTGAGTGTTCTTGTAATACTCTGATTTTTCGTTTTCTTGATATAAATACATTTCAATAATTTTGTGAATTTTTGTGAATTTCTGGGAAATTTTAATTATCTTAATTATTTTAATATTATTTTGAGCTGTATACTCAAAGTTTATTTTTTTTTGAATATATATGAATTTTTTAATTTTTATGATTTTTGTGAAATTTTGTGAAATTTTATGAGTTTTTAATTATTTTAATATTATTTTAAGTTGTATGTGTGTTTGAGGCGGGCTCGGAAAAATAAAAAATTTTCCTAGACCGGAAAGTTTTGGACTGTTAATGCGGGGCCGGGGATACTTACTAAACTCGAAACTGGAAATAGTTGACAAAATTTTTCTGTATTTGAGTTTTTTATTATCCATTGAGTAATGCTTGTATTCATTATGTAATGTTATTATCCATTAGACAATACCTAGCAGTAGCTATTATTTATTGGGTAATAATTTTTAGAAAATATCTTTTGAAAAATATCTTGAGATTAGTCAACAAAGAGGGCATGGACTTTGGTTTGAACCATTGGATGACAAGATTTGGAGGAGAAGTTTTACATATCTATCATTGATCTAATCAATGGATGTGAGGAGCAAACTTAATAAAGAAGCTTTGGATGATCACCATTGATCTCATTAACGGTTGTGAGAGTAAGCTTAATGTAGAAGTATTGGATATCCACCATTGATCAAATTAATGGTTTAGGAAGCAACTTGTAGGAGAAGGATTTAATTCCTTCCTTTGGATGAAGCTCACGACCATGAAGCTTCCAAAGTGGCTAAAATTGATTTTTCTATCACATTTCCTAAAGCCTTCATCTTTTCATTCAAGCTTAAATACAAAAATTCTCTCTTCCACTTTCTTTCTCCTATCTCACGGCCAAGTACCTCTCAAAATGGCTAAGTCTTCATTTTCCATTTCATTCAAGAAAGCTATCATCTTTCTCTCAAAAACTTTAACACCTTTTCTCTCCTCTAGCTCACGGCCTTGGTGCCTAAAATCACTTTCTAATCACTCATAATTCAAACCAATCATACTTCTTGATCTTAAACATCATTTTAAGCATCTTTCATGTTGTGATCAAGACTTGATTCCATCATCTTCAAGCTTAATTTTTGTATTCAAGTTCTAGGGTTCTAAGGTGATGATCATGGTTTTTCATTTCTTATTTGATTCTTGAAATTCTAAGACCATATTTGATCTATGGTCATCTTAATCAAGCCTTGGATATTAATTTTTGTATGTTTACTTTGATTTTAAAGAGTTATTTGGTGGAGAAAGTTGATGCAAAGAGCTATGCAAGGAGCTTAGGAAGCTACACCTAAGGTAAGAGGGAGATTAACATCATCAACCAATTATGGTGGGGAGGAACGAAATTTGTATGAAGGTGATGAATCCATGTGAGGATTTATTCACCATGTGTGTTTGATTGTGTAGTTTGTATTTAAATGTTCTATATGATTTTTATTGCTTTGATATTTGCATGAACTTGATATAGTAGGTTTATGATGTTTAAGGTATGTTGTATGCTATAATTGTGGAAGAAAGGAAAACAATTTTTGGCTCCAATGGCCATAGAGGCTCACGGCCTCCAAGCTCTCAAAAAGGTAAACCTATATAAAATGAATTATAAAAGATTAACTTAGATGATTAAGTGATAAGAAATTTAATTAAGGAATTACAAAATAAAAATGGAAATGAATATATTTTTATCATTAATTAAAAAGTGAATTTCGGCCATAGTATAGAAAAATATGATGGAGAGTTAAATTTGAAACTTAAAGTATTTTATTTAAGTGGATTTTTAATAAGGAAAATGGAAAAGGTTTTATTAAATTAAAATAATGTAAGTTTTGAAAAGAATATTGGAAAATATTATTTTGAGGAGCTTTAGCAAGGAAATAATTTTTAAGGATGGTTTGAAATTTAAAATATTCTGTCTAAGAAAGTTTTATTTAGAATAATGAATAAAGATTTTGAGATATCTTGAATTAATTGAAATGATATAAGTTTTTGAGGTAAATGTTAAAAAATATTATTTAAAGGTAATTTATTAAGAAAATCTTGGAATTAAAGTCTAATTTTTATATTAAATGAGAAAAGTTTTAATTTGAGCTTAGAATATTGTGAAAATGTTTTACGCGATTGAAAATATGTAGAAAAACTCTTACGCTATTTAAAAATAATGATTTTTAGTTACGCGATTAAGAAAATATTTTTAAATCTTTACGCGATTGAGAAAACATTGAAAAAACTGTTATGTGATTTGAAAACGTAACAAAAGTAGTACGCGATTGTGAAAATGCGATAAAAACGCTACGCGATTGAGGGGAAACAACAAGTTTTGTTGTAGGGCCGACGTACTGGACCCGGATGGATCAGTAGTATTATGTAATTGTATGGGCGGTTATATAATATCATTGATACTAATGGTATTAGACAATTGTATGAGCAGTTGCTTTAATATCATTGGGAATAGTCCAACGGTGGTTTGATTTCATTGATCATGCATTTGAGTATTGTAACACCCTTTGGGGATGTCACATTTAATATAAAAAAATAAAGGTAAGAAATTTTATTCGAGTTATAAAATAAATAATATAACCTGTACGTATATTTTGTTTATGAAATGTATGAAGTGCAACTTATCATCGCACATATACGGCGTAGCATACATATCAATTCACCTGTATATTACAGCTGAGCTGTGCAATATCACCATACTTGTAACGTACATATATAAAATACTAACATATGTATAATTTACATATGGTTTTGTTGTCATTAGTTATACAAATAATTTACAAACAGCTTACAATAAAGAAAATACATACCAAAATATTTACAACAACTATCAAAAGATAAGATATAAGGTTCAAATACAGTATGACACCAAAAAGTAAAAAGTGCCCAAGTGCACATCATGAGTATCTAATCTACTGGGGGATCATTCCTAGATGACTCCTCAGGTGACAGATATCCAGGATGTCTCACAGCAGTTCTACGAGCAGGGGTCCGGGCTGCTCCACGGACGGGAGTCCGGGATGTAGACACTACACTATTGTCATTGGGAATATGGAAAAGTCCATTCCAATGATGTCGGATCCCTAAAGGCAACTCTAACTGTACATACAAGTCAACAGTGACTACAAGATCAGAATCATATTCCGGACGCAAAGATAAAGTAATAGTCCCCATATAAGCTACAACATTGCTCTCTTCACGAGTGCGCTAGCCTTCTATTCCTCTATGGAACTCTATCCTTACAAAACCTAAGAATCCTGGCGTAGTCATCTTCTCTGAGTCAGTCCAAATGATACGGATGGTCTGAAGGCTCCAAACACTCAGACTGGAAATTTGTAGATTGTGGCTCCTCCTCTGTATGGTATTCGCTGCCTATTGCTTGTTCTTCAATCTCTTCATCATAGTCTATATATATATATATAACACAATAATACAAACAACACATACAACAACAAAGAGGTAAGACAACCCAATATATCACAAGTGTGGTACATAAGAAAACGACAATACAACAAAAATAGCAATTAATATCAACACAGGTAATAATTAATAATAATAACTAATTACGGGAAAAAAAAAAATAGAACCAATTACACTAAATTATAAATGAATACACAATAAATATGCCAAAACAATAAAATGACTCATTCCTACTCCATGGAGTTACAATACACACATCAATATCAGAGAGAATGATTTGAAAGTTCTAATAATACTGCCCAGCCAGCTATTGCACTGTCAATACTTTGTGTCTATAGCTTGACTATCCCGACCAGCTATTGCACTGTCAGTACTTTGTGTCTATAGCCTACCAACAACATCATGGCGTAGTACACAGTCATAACATCGTGTAACTACAGGAAGTAAAATAGTCCTCTCAAAATCTCGATTAAGTATAGTGCTTGTCGAGAACACTGGTGTGTTACCACGTACCACGGCCCCTGTAAGGAGCTACCTCCTGTCCACATATGGAATAATGTACACCAACGCCTCCAAGTCCATATCGGAAATGAACACACTACGCTCATCACATCGACAACACGATGTTATTCATCTCGTCAATCAAATCACCAATTCTCAAATTGGCACGACTCAGTGCATGAATGAAGCAGTAATTACTAAAACGTCCTCAAGTTTCAAATATTTACGAAAATGCTATCAATTCTCAATTATTTACGAAAATGCTATCAAACCTCCATTATTTACGAAAATGCCCTTAAACTTCAAATATTTATGAAAATGCTCTCAATAGCCAAAAATAATTACGTAAGCGCTCTTAGTGGCAAAAATCTCAAAATACAGTACGCTCCCACTTGGCGCACCATATTTTTCCTATAACCAAATTACAAGACGCGCCCACTTAGTGTATTATAACTTTCCACATATCCGAATCCCCACTTTGGCTCAACAAGAAAATCTTTTGCTTTTCGTTTGTCAAAAATAAAGTAAAAAAACTTTATTGCATTTTCAAAATATTGACATTACAGTTTTTATTTTATTTTGTTTTTAACCATTTTTAATTGTCAAGACTTTATGATGAAAATTCTTTTAACATTCTTACTTAATCTAAATTACTTAGAACACAAATTCAGTTATTTTTGGCATGTTGGCCGAAATTATCATAATGTAACTAGGATTAAAAAAAAAACAATTCATTTTCTCTTGTTCTAATACTTAAACATTATTAATTCAACTAAATACCATAATTACTCCTTGAAAATAATTTGAAAACATCTAAATTCCTCTTTTTAGGGTGATGGCCGAAACCTAGGGTGTTGTATTCTTTGGAATACTCATGCATTTCTAGCATTATACTAACATCAACAACATTATAAAGACTAGCAAATCAAATTAACAATACCAACCATACATGAAAAATTATTACAATCAACATATAAAAGAATCCTTATGGATTCTACAAACACACATCATTCTATTTTCTCATTACCACTCAAGAATAACTAGGTTATAGTCTTCCCCTTACCTTAAAATGAAGAGAATCCTTCTTTCCTCCTTCTTTGGGAATTCGGTTTTGCCCTTTCAAAGATCTAAGAAAATAAATAAAAATTTTCTAAGGGTTACTACTAGAAAAGAAAACTATACCATGGATCAATCATGGTTTGGAAGCTTAAAAATGAAAATAGAAAGGAAAAACAATAAGTTTTACCTTTAAAGAAGAAATTTCAAGGTGAGCCTTCAAGCATGCAAATGATGGAATTTGCAAAAACTTCCAACTAGAGATAATCTTGGATGGATGTTTAGAGTTAGAAAAGTAAGAAAAGAAAATTTTTAGGTGGGTGGATGGTGTACTTGGAAGCTTGGCCGAATGGTGCTCCAAGAAGGCCTTCAACGGTGAGCTTGGAAGAAAAAGAGAGAATGAAGAAATAACTTGATATTTCCTCAAGAGTGCAACCGTAGAAATGAGAAAGAATAAGGCCTTAAGGCTTTAGTTTATTTCAAGAGCTAATCCTAGCCATTCATCCACTCAATGGTTGAGATAAAGCCTTGGTCTCCAAGGGTGTTTATGATTGGTTGAACCAAGCCTAGTCATAGCCATGACAAGGCTTGTCTTGAACCTTCCAAGGGCTCCTCCCTTGCCTTGGCCGAATTCCCCCCCCCCCCAAAGAGAAAGGAAACTTGGTTTGCTTCATCAACTAACTAGTTACACTTAGGTGTAAGGTCCTAACTAGCTAGTTACCTTGTAGTTACTTTATGATAACTTAGTTAGTTTAAGGTTTTTAGTTAATTATTATCTTTAGGATATAACTAGGTTACTAACTTAGTTACTATAATTTAGTTACTTACAAAGGCTTAGTTATTAACTTAGTTACATTCCAAGCTAACCAAGCTAACTAACTTAGGTTTCCTAGTTTCAATCCAACTAAACTAGCCATTTTTGTTGACCTCCTCCCATTGGTTGGACTATGTTGTTGGCTTTTTCTTATTGGTTCAAAATTCTAAGCTATCATTTGGTTATTTTGCTTAAAAGTGGGTCTCACACACATATTTTTGGGCTCACTGCCAAAATTTACACTGAGAAATAAAATAATATTAAAATTATTTTATCACACAGTTAAATTCTAAAAATTAAAAGATTCACAACAGTATCTTTCAGAATTGGGTTTTGCAAACTCCCCCAACTCTGAAAAATTAAAACAATGTTTTTCCCGGCTAAAAAAATTAAAATTTTTCTGGCCCGAAATAAATCTCACACAACATATAGGCTAAATAAAACACAGATAGTAAAATAAAACCACATTGTATACAGAAAACACAAAACAGTACATTGGGGACGCAATTGTCATTTACCCTAAAGTTGAAAAAATTCAAGGTGTTACAACTCTCTCCAACAAACAAAAATTTCGTCCTCGAAATTTGTTGTACCTTAAAACAATTGAGGGTATTGCTCCCTCATCTTATTTTCCAGTTCCCAGGTTGCATCTCCCGTCACATCGTTCCATATGACTTTGACCACTTCAATCATCTTCCTCGAAGTTGCTTCACTTTCCTATCTTCAATCCTTACAGGGAGTGTCTCATACGTCAGATTCTCCTTTAACTGTACTTCACCAGGTTGTATCACATGTGTCAGATCTGGAATATACTTCTTTAACTGAGACACATGAAATACGTCATGCAGATTAGACAAAAACGGCGGTAAGGCAACTTGATAAGCTACAGGACCTATCCTACGGATAATTTGATAAGGTCCAATAAACTTAGGCATAAGCTTCTTGGACTTGATAACTCTTCCAACACCAGTCGTAGGAGTCACCTTCAAAAATACATGCTCGCCTTCTTCGAATTCCAAGGGTCGCCTTCTTTTGTCAGCATAGCTCTTTTGTCTGCTTTGGGTAGTCCTTATCTTTTCTTGGATCATCTTCACCTTTTCTGTCGTCTGTTGCACTAACTCTGGTCCAATAGTCATACTCTCACCGTCTTGATACCAACACAAAGGTGTTCGGCATCGTCATCCATACAACGCTTCATAGGGTGCCATCCCTATGCTTGAGTGAAAACTATTGTTGTAGGTGAATTCTATCAAAGATAAAAATTCATCCCAACTTCCTCGTTGCTCCAGCACACAAGCGCGCAACAGATCTTCTAAAGACTGTATAGTTCTTTCAGTCTGGCCATCAGTCTGTGGATGATAAGCAGAGCTTAAATGTAGTTTAGTTCCCATCGCTCCTTGTAGACTTTGCCAAAACCTTGATGTAAACCTTGGATCCCTGTCAGAAATTATGGAAACAGGTACTCCATGTAATTTGACAATCTCATTGATGTAGATTTGGGTTAATTTTTCCAACGAATATTTAATGTTAATAGGCAAGAAATGAGCTGACTTTGTAAGCCTATCAACTATAACCCATATTGAGTCATGACCTTTTCTTGTTCTTGGCAGTCCAGTAACGAGATCCATAGAGATACTATCCCACTTCCATTCTGGAATAGAGAGCGGTTGTAACATTCCAGCTGGCCTCTGATGTTCCACTTTCACTTTTTGGCAAACTAAACAAGACGCAACACGTTCCGCTACGTCTCTTTTCATCCTTGGCCACCAAAATAATTTCTTCAAATCTTGATACATCTTGGTCATTCCGGGATGCAAACTTAGATTGCTAGTATGGGCTTCATCCAATATCGCCGTCTTCAGTTCAGTATCGTCGGGTACACAAATTCTCCCTTGAAATCTTAAAATTCCATCTGATCCTTCTTCCACTGTTGCCTTGTGACCTTGCTTTAACAATTCTCTTTCATTTTGCAAAAACGCATCCTCCTCCTGTTTATCTCGAATTATATTAAGCAAGTCATTTAAGATTACCATTCTGCCTAAACGAATCTTCCCAGGCACCAATTCCACTGATACTTCTGAATTTCTGAACTGGTTGAGTAATTCCTCCTCCTTTATCATCATTGCAGAAACACTAAGCACTTTTCTACTCAGGGCATCTGCTACCACATTAGCTTTTCCTGGATGGTATTGGAGTTGAAAATCATAATCCTTGAGAAACTCAAGCCATCGTCTTTGTCTCATATTCAATTCTTTTTGATCAAACAAGTATTTCAAACTTTTGTGATCACTAAAGACATTGAACATGGCTCCATACAGATAATGCCTCCATATCTTTAATGCAAACACCACTGCTGCTAGTTCCAAGTCATGTGTTGGATAATTTCTCCCATGAACCTTCAATTGCCTCGAAGCATAAGCTACCACATTTCGGTCTTGCATCAGCACGCATCCTAATCCTTGATATGAAGCGTCACAGTACACGTCAAAAGATCTGTTAGGATCCGGTAAGATCAACACTGGTGCGGTTGTTAGCTTTTTCTTCAACTCTTGAAAACTGGCTTCACGTTCTTCCGTCCATTCAAAAACTTGACTTTTCCTTGTAAGCTGTGTAAGTGGTCCGACAATCTTGGAAAAACCTTCTATGAATCTTCGATAATACCCGGCCAATCCAACAAAACTTCAAACTTCTGTCACTGTTTTAGGTCTTTCCCATTGCAGAATAGTTTCTATCTTGGATGGATCTACTGCAATACCTTCTTTAGAAATTACGTGTCCTAGGAATTGCACTTTTTCCAGCCAAAATTCACATTTCGCCAGCTTTGCATACAACTGTTTGTCCTTCAAAACCCGAAGAACTATACCGAGGTGTTCGACATGCTCTTCTTTAGACCGAGAATAGATTAGAATGTCATCTATAAAGACAACAACAAATCTATCAAGGTACGGGTGAAAAATCCTATTCATATAGTCCATGAATATAGCAGGAGCATTTGTCACTCCAAAAGGCATGACCTGATATTCATAATGCCCATAACGAGTTCGGAAGGCTGTTTTAGGCACATCCTCCGCCTTAACACGGATTTGATGGTAACCTGATCTCAGATCTATTTTAGAGAATACTTCTGCTCCCTTCAACTGGTACATCAAATCATCAATTCGTGGGAGTGGATATTTATTCTTTATGGTGACCTTATTCAGCTGGCGATAGTCCACACAGAGTCGAGAAGTTCCATCCTTCTTCTTGACCAGAAGCACTGGTGCTCCCCATGGTGATATACTCGGTCGCACAAACTGCTTCTCCAATAGTTCCTCCAATTGCTTTTTCAACTCTACCAATTCGGCTGGTGACATCCGGTACGGTGCAATTGAGATAGGACCTGTTCCTGGTACCAAATCGATAGAAAATTCGATTTCCCTTTCTGGCGGCAAACCAGGTACATCATCTGGAAAAACTTCTGGGAATTCATTGACAACAGGAATAGTATGTACATCTTTCTTATTCTCAACTTCTAGAGAAGATAATAATATAAATCCCTGCGCTCCATTTCTCAGTAATGACTTAGCTTTAACAGCAGTCAAGAATCCAGAGTTCTCTTCCTTTGGAAAGACTATGGATTTAATTGCACAGTCTATCAGGATATGGTTAGAAGATAACTAATCCATTCCGAATATGACATCTATCTCTACCAGGGGCAAGCAAATCAAGTTGACTATAAACATACGGTCCTTCACAACAACAGAGCAATCCAAACATATTTTGGATGTAACCACAGGCTTAGCAGTTGGTGTAGAAACAACCAATGGAAAATTCAAAGAAGACACAGGCAGTTTTAATCTCTCAACACAACTATATGCAATGAAAGAATGTGTTGCACCTGAATCATACAAGACAGTCAAAGACTTACCTCCTATGGCTCCTTCCCCTTGAATAAGATTGTCAGACTGAGAAACTTCGGTTCCTGTCATAGTATAGACTCGTCCTCCGGATCTTGGCTGACTTGTCCGAACAGTCTTCACTGCAAGTTTCTTTTTCGGCTGAGGACAATCCTTAGAGAAATGTCCAGGTTTTCGACAATTGAAACAAATTGTCCCTTTAATTGGACATCCTGAAGAAATATGACCTTTCTCCCCACATTTGAAACATGTTGGTACAAACGCCGCTTTCTGACTAGAAGTAGTACTAGCAGAGCTTCCTCCAACCGGTGGTCGTTGAAGTTGGTTTCCTGGTGGTCTCGAGTATGGCTTGCGCTGAAACCGGTTATTATTGCTGCTACCTCCTCTCTGAAACCTCATCGGTCCAAAGTTACGAGTCCTTGGATCCCGTGACGGTTCCAATTCCTCCAATCGTGCACATGTATCTACCAGAGTATGGAATTGAGTCATTCTCAAAGGCAGTACTCCTCGTCTCAACTCCGCTCGCAGTCCTTCTTCAAACTTTCTACATCGCCAATCATCATTTGGCCTGGTCTGAGCATAATCTGAGAATTGAGACAAACTCTCAAATTTAGATGCATACTCGTGGACTGTCATATTTCCTTGACGTAAACCAAGAAATTCCATTTCCTTGGCATGTCGAGCACTGGCAGAAAAATACTTGTCCATAAACATAGTAGAAAACACTTCCCAAGTTATTACAGTGCCTTCAGCTTGCAACAATCGGCGAGTTCCTCTCCACCAACTTTCTCCATCTCCTCTTAGCATAAAGGTGGCATATGTTACCTTTTTGTCATCCGGGCATCCCATCCCTTCGAATATCTTTTAAAGCTCCTGTATCCACAAACTTGCTTTCTCAGGATTGAACTCACCTCTGAACTGTGGCGGGTTATTACGCCTAAATTCAGACAAATTTAGGGCATCCGTAGTAGCATCTTGCTGTTGAGCTGCTCTCTGGTTCTGCTTAGTTATTACTTCCGCCATCCGCTGCATAGCCTCTACAAAGATCTTCTTTGTTGAGCCGCTTCTCTGTTCTTCTGCCGAGTTATTACTTCCGCCATCCGCTGCATAGCCTCTACAGCTGCTACCAGAGGGTCCTCTTCTCTAAGGATATTCGCATGTCTTCCTCTTCCTCTAGACATCTTCTTTTCTCTTTTTTTTTTCCAATCACATCAAACATAAAAGTTAGATTCTTCCTTTTAGAAATAAATCACAGAGAGTTCACATAACACAAGCACAAACAGACCCAACCACAACCCCAAAAGACTCTAACTTGGGCTCTGATACCAACTAATGTAACACCCTTTGGGGATGTCACATTTAATATAAAAAAATAAAGGTAAGAAATTTTATTCGAGTTATAAAATAAATAATATAACCTGTACATATATTTTGTTTATGAAATGTATGAAGTGCAACTTATCATCGCACATATACGGCGTAGCATACATATCAATTCACCTGTATATTACAGCTGAGTTGCGCAATATCACCATACTTGTAACGTACATATATAAAATACTAACATATGTATAATTTACATATGGTTTTGTTGTCATTAGTTATACAAATAATTTACAAACAGCTTACAATAAAGAAAATACATACCAAAATATTTACAACAACTGTCAAAAGATAAGATATAAGGTTCAAATACAGTACGACACCAAAAAGCAAAAAGTGCCCAAGTGCACATCATGAGTATCTAATCTACTGGGGGATCATTCCTAGATGACTCCTCAGGTGACAGATATCTAGGATGTCTCACAACAGTTCTACGAGCAGGGGTCCGGGCTGCTCTACGGACGGGAGTCCGGGATGTAGACACTACACTATTGTCATTGGGAATATGGAAAAGTCCATTCCAATGACGTCGGATCCCTAAAGGCAACTCTAACTGTACATACAAGTCAACAGTGACTACAGGATCAGAATCATATTCCGGACGCAAAGATAAAGTAATAATCCCCATATAAGCTACAACATTGCTCTCTTCATGAGTGCGCCAGCCTTCTATTCCTCTATGGAACTCTATCCTTACAAAACCTAAGAATCCTGGCGTAGTCATCTTCTCTGAGTCAGTCCAAATGATACGGATGGTCTGAAGGCTCCAAACACTCAGACTGGAAATCTGTAGATTGTGGCTCCTCCTCTGTATGGTATTCGCTGCCTATTGCTTGTTCTTCAATCTCTTCATCACAGTCTATATATATAACACAATAATACAAACAACACATACAACAACAAAGAGGTAAGACAACCCAATATATCACAAGTGTGGTACATAAGAAAACGACAATACAACAAAAATAGCAATTAATATCAACACATGTAATAATTAATAATAATAACTAATTACGGGAAAAAAATAGAACCAATTACACTAAATTATAAATGAATACACAATAAATATGCCAAAACAATAAAATGACTCATTCCTACTCCATGGAGCTACAATACACACATCAACATCAGAGAGAATGATCTGAAAGTTCTAATAATACTGCCCAGCCAGCTATTGAATTGTCAATACTTTGTGTCTATAGCTTGACTATCCCGACCAGCTATTGCACTGTCAGTACTTTGTGTCTATAGCGTACCAACAACATCATGGCGTAGTACACAGTCATAACATCGTGTAACTACAGGCAGTAAAATAGTCCTCTCAAAATCTCGATTAAGTATAGTGCTTGTCGAGAACACTGGTGTGTTACCACGTACCACGCCCGAATGAGCTACCTCCGTCCACATATGGAATAATGTACACCAATGCCTCCAAGTCCATATCGGAAATGAACACACTACGCTCATCACATCGACAACACAATGTTATTCATCTCGTCAATCAAATCACCAATTCTCAAATTGGCACGACTCAGTGCATGAATGAAGCAGTAATTACTAAAACGTCCTCAAGTTTCAAATATTTACAAAAATGCTATCAATTCTCAATTATTTACGAAAATGCTATCAAACCTCCATTATTTACGAAAATGCCCTTAAACTTCAAATATTTATGAAAATGCTCTCAATAGCCAAAAATAATTACGTAAGCGCTCTTAGTGGCAAAAATCTCAAAATACAGTACGCTCCCACTTGGCGCACCATATTTTTCCTATAACCAAATTACAAGACGCGCCCACTTAGTGTATTATAACTTTCCACATATCCGAATCCCCACTTTGGCTCAACAGTAAAATCTGCTTTTCGTTTGTCGCAAAATAAAGTAAAAAAAACTTTATTGCATTTTCAAAATATTGACGTTACAGTTTCTATTTTATTTTATTTTTAACCATTTTTAATTATCAAAACTTTATGATGAAAATTCGTTTAATATTCTTACTTAATCGAAATTACTTAGAACACAAATTCAGTTATTTTTGGCATATTGGCCGAAATTACTATAATGTAACTAGGATAAAAAAAAAAAAACAATTCATTTTCTCTTGTTCTAATACTTAAACATTATTAATTCAACTAAATACCATAATTACTCCTTGAAAATAATTTGAAAACATCTAAATTCCTCTTTTTAGGGTGATGGCGAAACCTAGGGTGTTGTATTCTTTGGAATACTCATGCATTTCTAGCATTATACTAACATCAACAACATTATAAAGACTAGCAAATCAAATTAACAATACCAACCATACATGAAAAATTATTACAATCAACATATAAAAGAATCCTTATGGATTCTACAAACACACATCATTCTATTTTCTCATTACCACTCAAGAATAACTAGGTTATAGTCTTCCCCTTACCTTAAAATGAAGAGAATCCTTCTTTCCTCCTTCTTTGGGAATTCGGTTTTGCCCTTTCAAAAATCTAAGAAAATAAATAAAAATTTTCTAAGGGTTACTACTAGAAAAGAAAACTATACCATGGATCAATCATGGTTTGGAAGCTTAAAAATGAAAATAGAAAGGAAAAACAATAAGTTTTACCTTTAAAGAAGAAATTTCAAGGTGAGCCTTCAAGCATGCAAATGATGGAATTTGCAAAAACTTCCAACTAGAGATAATCTTGGATGGATGTTTAGAGTTAGAAAAGTAAGAAAAGAAAATTTTTAGGTGGGTGGATGGTGTACTTGGAAGCTTGGCCGAATGGTGCTCCAAGAAGGCCTTCAACGGTGAGCTTGGAAGAAAAGGAGAGAATGAAGAAATAACTTGATATTTCCTCAAGAGTGCAGCCGTAGAAATGAGAAAGAATAAGGCCTTAAGGCTTTAGTTTATTTCAAGAGCTAATCCTAGCCATTCATCCACTCAATGGTTGAGATAAAGCCTTGGTCTCCAAGGGTGTTTATGATTGGTTGAACCAAGCCTAGTCATAGCCATGACAAGGCTTGTCTTGAACCTTCCAAGGGCTCCTCCTTGCCTTGGCCGAATTCCCCCCCCAAAGAGAAAGGAAACTTGGTTTGCTTCATCAACTAACTAGTTACACTTAGGTGTAAGGTCCTAACTAGCTAGTTACCTTGTAGTTACTTTATGATAACTTAGTTAGTTTAAGGTTTTTAGTTAATTATTATCTTTAGGATATAACTAGGTTACTAACTTAGTTACTATAATTTAGTTACTTACAAAGGCTTAGTTATTAACTTAGTTACATTCCAAGCTAACCAAGCTAACTAACTTAGGTTTCCTAGTTTCAATCCAACTAAACTAGCCATTTTTGTTGACCTCCTCCCATTGGTTGGACTATGTTGTTGGCTTTTTCTTATTGGTTCAAAATTCTAAGCTATCCTTTGGTTATTTTGCTTAAAAGTGGGTCCCACACACATATTTTTGGGCTCATCCAAAATTTACACTTGAGAAATAAAATAATATTAAAATTATTTTATCACACGCTTAAATTCTAAAAATTAAAAGATTCACAACAAGATCTTTCGTAATTGGGTTTTGCAAACTCCCCAACTCGAAAAATTAAAACAAGGTTTTTCCCGGCTAGAAAAATTAAAATTTTTTGGCCCGAATAAATCTCACACAACATATAGGCTAAATAAAACACAGATAGTAAAATAAAACCACATTGTATACAGAAAACACAAAACAGTACATTGGGGACGCAATTGTCATTTACCCTAAAGTTGGAAAAATTCAAGGTGTTACAAGTATTATACAGTTGGTGGCTGTTGTGGCTTTTGTGCCTAGAAGTGAACGAGAATTTGGATAGTGTGATCTATGATAGATCTCAGGGGGCGTCAGAGCAAGGTAATTCATTTTTTTTAAGCAAAAAAGGCCTCATTAAAACCTTATGATGCAAAACCCTCCTTAGGGATAAAGGCATCATAAAGGAAAAAGAGTACCCTTACTATTATTAAAAAGAATGAAAAAAAAAATATGGGGGGACATTAACCTTACCCATAGAAGACTCATTTAAATCTAAAATTAGGTAAACCAATCCTATTACGGATAAAGTCCTCACTAATGAACCTGAGGGCTAAATCCCACCAAACTAACCCTTGTATATGAGTTCCAAAAGAAGCTAATTTATCAGCACAAACATTACCCTCTCTATAAATATGAGTGCAGGCAAAATTCATTTGTTTGACCAAAGCCATACAATTTAGCCACCTGTTTCTTAAACGCCAAGGAACCACTGAAATAGACTTAAAAGCCTCAATAACCAAAGCCGAGTCATACTCTAACCAAAGATTCCTCCAACCCTTCTTAAAAACAATCTCGATAGCAAAGATGGCACCATAAAGTTCAGCATGGAGAGCAAAAGAGACACCTAGATTATGAGCAAAACAACCAAGGATAGCTGCACTCTTATCTCTGAAAATACCCCCACAAGCAACTAACCTAGGAGAGCCTTCAGCAGCTCCATCAGTATTACATTTTATCCAATAACACTTTGGAGGATACCACCTAACTTCTTTAATTAAGGTAGACTTGGGAGGCCTACCCTTCACTGAAAATCTTCTGAGAACCATGAAATTTGAGATGCTGGCAGTCATTGAACTAATAGACAAGGAGCCCGAGAGAGAGATATTAGCCTTAACCAAGTTTAAAGCATGTTCAAAAGGGGTTTTTTTATTCTCAAATCTTAGGTTATTTCTACATAGCCAAACTGCCCAAATAACATAAGACATAGCAGCAAGAAGAACATCTTTGACTTGAGGACCCCAATTTTTTAAACAAACCTGCAGAACTGAATCTAAGCAGGAAGTGTCGATTTGGATGCCAATCATATTACTAAGCCAATTCCAAAAATTCTTTGCAAAACTACAGTGCAAGAACAAATGTTGAGAAGTTTCATAGGCTGAGCTACAGAGGGAATAGACAGAAACAATATTAAAACCACAATGCCAAAGATGGTCATCTATTGGAAGTTTATTATGGTTAAACCTCCAAAGTAGACATAATTTAGATGAAGGGATACATTTATTCCAAATTAGCTTTCCCCAAGGCTGCACTTGGGAGGGAACCTGCAGGAAATTGTAAGCCTATTTAAGAGTGAGAATGC
This sequence comes from Ormosia semicastrata, assembly GCA_029884595.1. NCBI lineage: Eukaryota > Viridiplantae > Streptophyta > Magnoliopsida > Fabales > Fabaceae > Ormosia > Ormosia semicastrata. The sequence goes on along the minus strand of JAQQTO010000042.1, from coordinate 15,609,103 downwards.
CCAAGTCATTGTGATTCCAAACCAGTCTATCCTCATAAGACTCTAGTGGAATTACTTTCTTGCTAAGTAAACTGGGCAGCACTGGGAAATTGACAGCAACTGAAGAGGGAATATGCCAGGCACCAGCATTAATGAATTCGGAAACCTTGGGTTTCAGGGAGTCCTGCATATCCACAGGAATATGAAGCAACTGGACAAGGGGTTGACCAAGCCAATTATCACACCAGAAGTTAACTGTAGCACCCAATCCAATCTGTCAGCTGCTGTTATCGTTGACAGTATTACAGAATTGCTTAAGACCTGCCCAAATAGAGGACTTAATATGATGATTGATTGGAACATTGCCCTTCAAAACTCTTGCCCTCAACAAACCAGACCACTAATCAGTAGAAGAAAATAATTCCAAGCACAATTTAAGCATAGCAGCTTCGTTCACAGATTTGAAGGATCTTAGACCAAGACCACCCTCATTAAGAGGTTTGCAAATCTTGTGCCAAGCTACTGTGACTGGTTTCCTTTTGGATATGTCCCCTGACCAAATAAAATTCCTAACACATTTGTCCAAATCCTTCAAGAAAGAAGCTGGCCAAGAGTAAATGAAAACAAGAGATCAACATGCCATGAATAATAGATTGCACTAGTTGAACTCTACCCATCAAAGAAAGCATTGAGCCTTTCCATGTTGCCAATTTGACTTTGATTCTGTCCACAAGGGCTGTAAATGAAATTTTCTAGGCTGTCCTCTAAAGATTGGTACCCCAAGATAGGTAAAAGGAAGCTGCCCTGTACCAAATCCAAGAGTAGACTTTATTTCAGTAAGTCTGGAAACTGAAATACCACCTGAGAAGAATTTAGACTTTTCTGAGCTAACCAACTGACCAGAAGCCTCACTATACTGAGCAAGGAGTTGCATAATAGCCTGAATATTAGATTTAGAACCCCTACAGAAGATCATAATATCATCTGCAAATAAAACATGGCTAGGTGTTTGGAAACTTCTAGGACTGGCCATTGGTAACAACTGACCACTTTGAATGAGCTTAGAGATTCCTCTACTTAGAACATCCTCTGCAATGCAAAATAACAAGGGGGAGAGAGGATCTCCTTGCCTTACTCCCCTCTTGCAAGAGAAGAAGCCAATAGAGTGACCATTCACAGCAACAGAAAGTTTAACAAAATGTAACATTACCTTGATCCAATTGCAAAAGAGAGGATTAAAACCAAAAGAAGATAGGACTTTCAGGAGGAAATTCTAGTCCAAAGTATCAAAAGCCTTCTTGATGTCAATCTTCAAAGCAATATTACCCCTGAAAGCCTTTTTATCTAACAAATTGATAGCTTCTGAAGCAATGCAGATACACTCATGAATATGTCTGCCTTTGATGAAACCCCTTTGCTGATCAGAAATGATTTTTGGAGCCACTATTGCTAGCTTGTCTGCAAGCACTTTAGTGATAATCTTAAATTGAAAATTTGCAAGGGCAATAGGTCTAAATTGATCAATTCTATCAGCACCTTTAAATTTAAGAAGAAGGACCACCATGTTAGAATTCAAATTTGGAAGGAGCCACCCTTGCTGGAAAAATTGCAAAACAGCATTGAAGACATCTTTACCAATTATGTCCCAAAAGGTCTGGTAGAAGATGCCTCCAAATCCATCAAGTCCCGGGGCCCCATTGGCATTCAAAGCAAAAACTGCACTCTTTACTTCCTCAGGAGAAGGCAAAATGGTAAGCATCAAGTTATCATCTGCTGACACCATAGGACTGATCACTTGATCAATTAAATCATTCTCTACACAAGAGTTATTGAGCGTGAAAAACCATTGCAACGCACTGACGAGGACCCGATAAACACTATTCTTTTTGTGGTCCGGCATAGACTATCATTGAGCGTGCAAATCTCCTGGAACGTTCATATCTGAGTTTGTGTTTAGCTCCATGGAGTAGAAAATGGATGTATTGTGCATAAGGATGGTTAGTATACATATTGTGCATGTACATAGTAAGTGTACATATTGTTGTGGCATAGTTAGTATGTTTATTTTGGGGCATGGTTAGTTTTCATATATTATGAAATATATATTAATGAATTATCTGTTAGTTGATAACATGATTATACCTGTTATTCTGTGATATTTTTTGTATGTGAATGCATTATTGTCATTATTGTTTCTATGCTGCCATGATGGTATTGATGTAGGAGATCTCACCTCTTTGTTGTATTATTTTGTTTATATGTATGTGTGATAAAGATTGTGAAGAGCAAGAGGCAGGAACACCTCCTTTCTATTGTGTTGATTTTATCTGTGTACTGAGATGGCGTCAAGACCTGGTTTTCTTGGTTACGTGAGAGTGCAGTTTCGAGGAGGCACTAATGCCAGGCGTTATGATGCTAATGTTGAGTGTGTTGTTTATCTTGGGGATACTGTTCTCTCTCTTGATGTTTGTGTGCATTTGGAGTTCTCTATGCCTATTAGAGATATGTGGAGTGATCTTTATGACACTCATAGTGAGAACTCTGATGTGTCGACTGCTCGGACTCCTGTTCGTAGTAACATGCCCCGTCTGGGGAGTTTATCTGTTAGGGATCCCGAGGAGGATCTGGAGGAAGATCGGGTGCAGGACCCTGCTCTTCTAGTGTTTGGACTTGGGTTAGGTTCAGTTTTTATATGGCAATTACATATTATTTAAAGTATATAAGTTTTATGTATTTAAAATTCTACTAATCTATGTTATGTATGTGAGATGTATATCATTCAGTTCTTATGTCTTGTGTTTCTAAAATTTGGTAAGTTTATGTTATCCGCGAAAAAGAAATTTTGAAACCCGTATTAAGATAATATTAAATACTTTACAACTTGGGTAAAGAATTAAAAGGAGTTGGTCTGAAATGTAATGCCCTAAATAGGGTGTTACATTAGTTGGTATCAGAGCCCAAGTTCGAGTCTTTTGGGTTTGTGGGTAGGTTTGTCTTATTTGTGCTATGTGTTTCTTTGACACCGAACACAGAGATATATTGTTTGGTCTCTGAAAGAAGACAACTTTGTTTGAAATGGTTACAATTAGTTTTCATCGTATTGTGGTTAGTTTGACGTTGAAGAAAAGAAATGGCTCGTGGTAGACATATGTATGTGGCTCGTGGTAAACAAACGAAGGTGGATGCGAGATGTGACAATGATGATATGGCTGTAGCTGTGATAACAATGCAAAAGATGGCTGACGTGATTGTACAACAGAATCAGAGGGCCGCTCAGCAGCAGGAATTGATAGCCAAGGCTTAGATTTTGTTAGAGTTAAATCAGTCTCAGGATATGGGACCCCATAACGTTGGACTATATTGGTTTCGAAAAAGAAGAAATCATAAAGTCAAATGGTTCTAGTGGAAATCGTATTTACGATTACCAGGAAATCAACAGCAACAACAAACAAATGAAGGAAGTACTAGTGGTAGTAGTTTTAGGCAGATCATGAAGTTTTTACCATATTGTAAGAAGTGTGGAAACGACTATTTGACGAAGGAGTGTAAGAGTAAGGAAATAATTTGTTTCAAGTGCGGGAAGCTCGGACACGTTGCCAGAGATTGTACTAAATCAAAAATGGAAACTTCCATGAGAAATGTACGTGCAACAAGATCTCAAGCTGGAGGAAGAGTCTATATGTTAAGTGGAGCAGAAGCCTCCTAATCTGAAGATCTTATTGAGGGAAATTATGCCATAGAGAGTAATCCTTTAACTGTGCTGTATAACTCGAGGGGCAATCCATTCTTTTATTGCCTGTGACTGTGTGAACCATTTGGGTTTATCTGTGTTTTCATTTCTTTTTGACTTGAATATTGCTACTTCTACTGTTAAACTTGTTATTACTACTCAAGCTTGTTTAAAACTATCCTATTATTATTCGAGATTGGAACTTTTCTGTTGATATGATTTGTCCACTTCTTTTACAAATAGACAAAATCTTAGGGATGGATTGGTTACTTTTTAACCATATCCTGTTATATTGTTTCAATAAAACTTCAGTGTTCCCTGAGACTGAGATTTTTGGATTTGAATCCAGAAAGTTCACTTCTAAATTTATTGGACCTTATCAAATTCTTTGTTGGATAGGTCCGGTAATCTACCGAATAGCCTTATCACTTTTCTTTCTAACCTTCATAGTGTCTTCCATATATCTCAATTGAGAAAATATATTCCTGATTCAACCTATGTTATAGCACTAAATATAGTATGATTAAAAAGAGAACTTGATCTAGAAGACATTTCCTATTCATATTAAGGATAGGTGAGTGAAATAACTTACCTTGGTGAAGGTAATTTGGAATGATGTGATGGGAGATACAACATGGGAACTAGAAGACCAAATGAAGGGAGCTGCTGTTTTCTCAAAGATTGATTTGTGTTCTGGTTATCATCAGATTCATGTGAAAGTAGAAGATATTCCAAGACAGTTTTTCAGACGCGTTATGGGCACTACGAGTATTTAGTAATACCGTTCGGGGTAACGAATGCTTCTGCTATATTCACGAATTACATGAATAAGATCTTTCATCCCTATTTAGATAGATTTGTCATTATCCTTATTGATGACATCCTGATCTATTCTCGGAGTCCAGAGGAACATGTTGAACATCTCAATGCGGATCTTCAAATTCTGAAGAAGAAGAAGAAGAAGTTATACGCAAAGCTGTCCAAGTGCGAATTCTGGTTAAAGGAAGTTCAACTTTTAGGTTTAGGTTGTGTGTTGATGCAAAATAGAAAGGTTGTGGATTATGCTTCGAGATAGTTGAAAGTGCATGAGAAGAATTATCCGACTCACGTTTTGGAATTGGCAGCAGTGGTGTTTATGTTGAAGATTTGGAGACGTTTTCTTTATGGAGCAATCTTCAATGTCTACAGCGATCACAAGAGCTTGAAGTACCTGTTCGATAAAAAAGGAGTTGAATATGAAGCAGAGGCGAAAGTTAGAATTTTTGAAAGACTACGATTTTCAACATTTGTGCCAAACTAGAAAGGCGAATATCGTGGCGGATGCCTTGAGTAGAAAAGTACTTAGTATATTTGCTATGATGATCAAGGAGAGTGAATTGATAAAACAATTTAGGGATATGCAGTTGTCTGTGGATTTGACACTGGGGAAGATTTTGTTTAAATACAAGTACTATTTCGAATAAGTCTGATGGAAGAAATTCGAGAGAAACAGAAATGTGATCTGGAACGACGTAACTGAAGGTGCTACGTGAGAGCTTGAAGACAAGATAAAGGAGTAATATCTTCTTTTGTTTTAAATGTAAGAGAAATTTTGAGGATGAAATTCTTTTTAGAGGGGGAGAGTTGTAACTCCCCGATTTTTCATTTTCTTGATATAAATACGTTTTAATAATTTTTGTGAATTTTTGTGAGTTTCTGGGAATTTTTAATTATTTTGATTATTTAATATTATTTTAAGTTGTATGCTCAAAGTTCATTTTTTTCTGAATATATATGAGTTTGATAATTTTTATGACTTTTGTGAATTTTTGTGGAATTTTCTAAGTTTTTGATTATTTTAATATTGTTTTGAGCTGTATGTGTGTTTGAGGCGGGCCCAAAAAAATAAAAAATTTTCTTGGACCGGAAAGTTTCGAATTGTTAATGCGAGCCGGGAGAACTTACTAAACCCGAAATCGAAAACAGTTGACTAAAATTTTCTGTATCTGAGTTTTTTATTATCCATTGAGTAATGCTTGTATTCATTGTGTAATATTATTATCCATTAGACAATAATTAGCAGTAGCTATTATCTATTGGGTAATAGTTTTTGAAAATTATCTTTTCAAAAATATCTTTCGAAAAATATCTATCTGAGATTAGTCAACAAAGAGAGCATGGACTTTGGTTTGAACTATTGGATGGCAAGACTTGGATGAGAAGCTTTACATATCTATCATTGATTTAATCAATGAATGTGAGGAGCGAACTTAATGAAGAAGCTTTGGATGATCACCATTGATCTCATCAACAGTTGTGAGAGTAAGCTTAATGTAGCAGTCTTGGATATCCACCATTGATCAAATCAATGGTTTAGGAAGCAACTTGTAGGAGAAGGATTTAATTCCCTCCTTTGGATGAAGCTTGCGGCCATGAAGCTTCCAAAGTGGCTAAAATTGAATTTTCTATCACTTTTCCTAAAGCCTTCATCTTATCATTCAAGCTTGAACACAAAATTTCTCTCTTCCACTTTCTTTCTCCTATCTCACGGCCAAGTACCTCTCAAATTGGCTAAGTCTTCATTTTCCATTTCATTCAAGAAAGCTATCAGCTTTCTCTCAAAAACCTTAACATTTTTTCTCTCATTTTTCTCTCCTCTAGCTCACGGCCTTGGTGCCTAAAATCACTTTCCAATCACTCATAATTCAAACCAACTATACTTCTTGATCTTAAACATCATTCTAAGTATCTTTCATGTTGTGATCAAGACTTGATTCCATCATCTTCAAGCTTGATTTTTGGTTTCAAGTTCTAGGGTTCTAAGTGATGATCATGGTTTTTCATTTCTTATTTGATTCTTAAAATTCTAAAATCATATTTGATCTATGGTCATTTTAATCAAGCCTTGGATATTAATTTTTGTATGTTTACTTTGATTTTCAAGAGTTATTTGGTAGAGAAAGTTGATGCAAAGAGCTATGCAAGGAGCTTAGGAAGCTACACCTAAGGTAAGAGGGAGATTAACCTCATCAACCAATTATGGTGGTAGGGAATGAAATTTGTATGAAAGTGATGAATCCATGTGAGGATTTATTTACCATGAGTGTTTGATTGTGTGGTTTGTATTTAATTGTTCTATGTGATTTTTATTGCTTTGATATTTGCATGAACTTGATATAGTAGGTTTATGATGTTTAAGGTATGTTGTATGCTATAATTGTGGTAGAAAGGAAAATAATTTTTGGCTCCAATTACCATAGAGGCTCACGGCCTCCAAGCTCTCAAAAGGGTAAACCTATATAAAATGAATTACAAAAGATTAACTTAGATGATTAAGTGATAAGAAATTTAATTAAGGAATTACAAAATAAAAATGGAAAGGAATATATTTTTATCATTAATTAAAAAGTGAATTTCGGCCATAGTATAGAAAAATATGATGGAGAATTAAATTTGAAACTTAAAGTATTTTATTTAAGTGGATTTTTAATAAGGAAAATGGAAAAGGTTTTATTAAATTAAAATAATGTAAGTTTTGAAAAGAATATTGGAAAATATTATTTTGAGGAGCTTTAGCAAGGAAATAATTTTTAAGGATGGTTTGGAATTTAAAATATTCTGTCTAAGAAATTTTTATTTAGAATAATGAATAAAGATTTTGAGATATCTTGAATTAATTTAAATGATATAAGTTTTTGAGGAAAATGTTAGGAAATATTATTTAAAGGTGATTTATTAAGGAAATATTAGAATTAAAGTCCAATTTTGATATTAAATGAGAAAAGTTTTAATTTGAGCTTAGAATATTGAGAAAATATTTTACGCGATTGAAAATACGTAAAAAAACTCTTACACGATTTAAAAATGATGATTTTTAGTTACACAATTAAGAAAATGTTTTAAAATCTTTACGCGATTGAGAAAGCGTTAAAAAATTGTTACGTGATTTGAAAACGTAACAAAAGTAGTACGCGATTGTGAAAATGCGATAAAAACGCTACGCGATTGAGGGGAAACAACAAGTTTTACTGTAGGGTCGACGAATTGGACTTGGAAGGATCAGTGGTATTATGTAATTGTATGGGCGGTTATATAATATCATTGATACTAATGGTATTAGACAATTGTATGACCAGTTACTTTAATATCATTGAGAATAGTCCAACGGTGGTTTGATTTCATTGATCATGCATTTGAGTATTATACAGTTGGTGGCTGTTGTGGCTTTTGTGCCTAGGAGTGAACGAGAATTTGGATAGTGTGATCTATGATGGATCTCAGGGGGTGTCAGGGCGAGGTGATTCACTTAGTGATCTGTTATCATATTATATACCTCTGGCTGTGAAAAACTGTTGCAACACACTGACGAGGACCCGACAAACATTATTCTTTTTGTGGTCCAACATAGACTGTCATTAAGGGTGGCAGATCTTCTGGAACGTTCATCTCTGAGTTTGTGTTTAGCTCCATGGAGTAGGAAATGAGTGCATTGTGCATAAGGATGGTTAGTATACACATTGTGCATATGCATAGTAAGTGTACATATTGTTATGGCATAGTTAGTATGTTTATTTTGTGGTATGGTTAGTTTTCATATATTGTGAAATATATATTGATAAATTATCTGTTAGTTGATAACATGATTATACCTGTTATTCTGTGATATTGCTATATGTGAATGACGTTATTGTCATTATTGTTTCTATGTTGCCATGATGGTATTGATGTAGGGGATCTCACCTCTTTGTTGTATTATTTTGTTTATATGTATGTGTGATAAAGATTGTGAAGAGCAAGAGGCAGGAACACCTCTTTTCTATTGTGTTGATTTTATCTGTGTACTGAGATGGCGTCAAGACCTAGTTTTCTTGGTTACGTGAGAGTGCAGTTTTGAGGAGGCACTGATGCCTGGCATTATGATGCTGATGTTGGGCGTGTTCTTTATTTTGGGGATACTGTTCTCTCTCTTGATGTTTGTGTGCATTTGGAGTTCTCTATGCCTATTAGAGATATATGGAGTGATCTTTATGACACTCATATTGAGGACTCTGATGTGTTGACTGCTCGGACTCATGTCTATAGTAACATGCCCCGTCTGGGGAGTTTGTCTGTTAGGGATCTCGAGGAGGATCTGGAGGAAGATCGGGTGCAGGACCCTGCTCTTCTAGTGTTTGGACTTGGGCTAGGTTTAGTTTTTATATGATAATTACATATTATTTAAAGTACGTAAGTTTTATGTATTTAAAATTCTATTCATCTATGTTATATACGTGAGATGTATATTATTCAATTCTTGTGTCTTGTGTTTCAAAAATTTGGTAAGTTTATGTTATCCGCGAAAAAGAAATTTTGAAACCCGTATTAATATAATATTAAATACTTTACAACTTGGGTAAAGAATTAAAAGGAGTTGGTCTGAAATGTAATACCCTAAAGAGGGTGTTACAGTTCCTCTTTGTTTTTGTCCTCTATTAATTTTCACCATGATTTGTCTTTGTATGTCTATGCATGTGGGGTTGTTCCTTTTTTGCTTAATTAGTAATGTTAATGGTGTGATTATATATGCATTACTTCATTATGAGTGTTGTTAATGGTGATTTTTTTTTATTTGCATTACTTTTGTGTGGTCTCTGATAGTAAGGACTCACTAGTACTGTGAGTTTAGGAAGTTCATAGGGTGTGGTTCACTGGTAGTAAGTGTTTTGTATTGATGCAAAAACCATGATTGAGTGGTCCTTTATTTTTTAGTTTACTTTAATTGATTCCATATATAATGTGCAGCATGACACATGGTAGAGGAACAAGGGTGAAGGTTCATGTTAACATTGACACAGAGAGTGAAGAGGAACAATAACATGAGGAGGTTAGCAACAATGGTGATTATAACAGAGGTGAAGATGAAGGGTCTACCAGTGATTATTATGATAATGGTGAAGATGAAGTTTACAAACCATGGCCTGTTGAAGAATAAGATGATGAATAGTTACTAATGCAATATATTGATACTAGTACAAAAGATAAGGAAGTGTTGGGTAGGAAAGGTAAGCAGATTCTCGTTGAAGAAAGAAGAGGGAGAAGTAGAAGAGTAAAAAATACTTAACTTATACAAAATGAAGAGGATGACATCCAAACTAAACCATTTGAAGTGGGGGAGGTTGATTAATCTTTTGATGACAATCACAACTATGTATATGAGGAATTGAGTAGTGTGACTGATTCTGTTGATGATATGGACACATTTGGTACCACCAAATATCTGGTTATCAACAATAATGTAAAGTTTGGAGATGTTCGCTTGCAGTTGGATATGTTGTTTCATACCTCGGAGGCTGATAGAAACTTGTATTACTGAGAAAGAAACAATGGAGCCTAACTTTTACAATAGAGAAAATCCCTTCTTGATTAAACTAAAAACAGAAAAATAAGACAGAACATTTGTAAATCTTTGAGGATCTGCTAACCTCCTTACCCAAAGGCTCCCAATTCCTTACTCAAATGACTAGATGCCTTCTCCCCTCCTCCACTTCCCTATTTATTCCCTCCACTAAGTGCCTATTCATTTGTCACATCTCCCTTAGTTAAATTGTTGCCCCATCTTTATTCTCTCAACTCCCACTAATTATAAAATTTTCCTTGCTGCCCTCTCTTTACTCTCCACTCCCACTAGCTATAAATGCTCTTTATTGCCCCCTCTTTACTCTCCATTTCCACTAGCTATAAATGCTCCTTGCCACCCTTCATTACTCTCTTTTCCCCTTCACTTTCCTTATTTATTCTTTCATAAACTTTCATAATTTGTTCCTCTGGCTCATTCACTAATGGTCCAACCTTGTCTCTCCTAGATCTTCTCACATATTGGCTCTTGCTCAATTATAGGCTTGGTTTCTCTCCCACCATTCCATACGATGGACCACTACCCTCGAGCAGAATACCCATAATTTCGACCCAATTCCCAATTTCTATCTTTCACCCTTTGAGCCATTGTCATCAAGGAATGGAGGTCCCTGAGCTGAACAATCATAACTTTGCGTTCAATTTATCTTTCAGTCCATTCATGAATGCTCTATGCATGAATTCTTCATCCGTGTAACGAAGTGGAGCGGACAAGAGCTCAAATTGCTCTCAATACTCCATGACTGAACCCCTCTGTTGTAGTCCCATTAACACCTCATATGGGTTTTCCGATGAAGTGATTTGAAACCTCCCAGTAGTTCTTGTCAGAAAACTGAACAACTCACCGTCCCCATTGTTGTGACTTTTTTTAAAAGCCATTAAATACTCGGAAGTGCACGATTCGTACTGAAATACAGTTGAGCAAGTATGATATCATCCCACAAAGACTTAGAGTTAATTTTAAGTATTGAAAAATTCTTCCTAATCTAGTTGGACAAATTAATGTAAGGTTCAGAATCCACCGAGTTTAATTTTAACATTAACTATGTTAATTTATTATACCCAAATAATTTATCTCATGAACATCTAACTGCAAAGCATGTGCTCACAGAAAATCTATCAATAAAGTACTAAAAATAATAATCAAGTATAAGATAAAATTTCTCTAATTAATAGTAAATTATCAAATCATCAAATGTATTCTTAATAAAAAATCACAATCAATATCCAACAATTACCACCAGCACTCAGGTAACATAAATAAATTACAAAACATAAGAAAAACAGAACTAAACTCATTTAAAAATTCATTCATATAATTTGAAAGAAAAATAGAATAAATAAATATTAAGTCCTAAAATTGGGTAAAAACAATTCAACATAGCAATGCCAAAATAATCAGGGTTTCATTATCCCTTTAGTTAAGAGAATTTAGTAAGACATAGTAAGATTAGAACACAATAAAATTATCTCTCTAAGATTCTCCATTGATACTGCTCTTCTTCTTCTCTGTTCCTGTTCCACATTGCTATGTCGTTTCTTCTCAATTTCCCGCTCTCCTGTGTGACACTGTGCCTTTTTCCAATTTGTTTTCTTCCTTCTTTTATAGTTTCAATTAGGTCAAATTCCTATAATTGGTAGGTCCAACATATTTATTATTATTATTATTTCTCCTCTGCCTCTCGATTTCTGCACTGAAGCCCTTTTGTTGCATTGGCCAACTTGAGAATACGGGCTCATCAACATTGCAATTATTCTTGGCCTAACATTTAACTTTAGAATCTTTTCTTTAACAATTTGGTTTTAGTGTTTAAAAGAACAGATTAAGTGTAACAACCCAATATTTACTATCCAGATATATCGACATATACAAGAATAATTAATATTGACCATGCCACTTCTAACCTCAAACCACTAACCCATATCATTCATACATAATGAGCAAATATGGAGAGCCACGAAAACCAAAGTTATATATATACATCACTGCCTCTAAGGCACATTGTAATACATAAACTTTTACAACAATAAAAACTAGCATATTATACAAGCTTTATCATCAAAAGACATATAACTATACTAATCTTCATCCATCTTCTCCTTCCATTTTGAGGAACTAGTACCTGGATTTACATGGCAACACAATCGGGGTGAGAACAATATATCTCAGTAGAAGTATTACAATAACAGTATATATAAACATATACAACAGATAATATACTCAATTATCATATAAATACTTCAATCACAGAAGCAAACAACATCTCCATCTCAAAGACACACAATTGCCTATACAACTGCAATGCATGAATAATGTCATGATAGCAACCGCCCATACAATCGCTATGCTATGCTAATTTATGTCTAATGTTTATGCCTATGCAATAACCTAAATATGAAATGCATAATGTATGATACCATTTACAAGAACTCAGTTTCATGGTAATGTCATGAGGTACATGAGCCTTGTACAAAACAAAGGAACCCGGTTCCATAAACTTTGAACAAGCACTGGAAACCCAGTTCTAGCTATTCCATGGGGTGTGAGAAAAAGACCATCCTCAACTCATCAATATGATCGGGAAGATATGTTACCTTTTTACTTATAATCATGTATGATCACCCTCTCCGGTAGTAAAGTCTCATCAACTACACGGTCTTCAACAATGATCACTATGATAAGAAAGATTGGTTACCTACTCATTCAAAATCATATTTGATTACAACAATGACCTTTGTGATAGGAAGGATTGATTACCTTCTCATTCAAAATCACATTAGATCACCCACAATAAGGACTCAACCTCATCAACATAGCTATGGAACAACAATAATGCCAATTACTACAATAACTAGCATGTCAATTGATTTACATTCCTAACTACCAACGTGAAATACAATGATGTTAAATACCACAACAATTAACATACTAATTGATTTACTTTCACCACACAACCTCTTCATTAAATACTCCTATTAGAGTCTCTATACTAAAAAAGAAGCATAAATGAAGAAACTACACCATTGGAAAACTCCAAGGCAAACCAACACAAAATCTAGTTGTTTTCTGGCCTTCACGTCGTGGCACTCCCTGAGCCACGTCGCAGCGCCCAACCCTCGGGTTCAAGTACTGGTAGGAAAATGTTGCCAATGTTGCGACATCCTTGTGCCACGCCGCGGCACGCACCCCTGTTCTTCAACACGTCATGGCATTCTAAGTGCCACGCTGCAGTGCCCACTGTAGAACTCAGAATCTACAAAATTCTACAGATACGGGTACTGTTCCATTGGAACTAAACCCTCTTCCAATCACTCAAAACTCGATTTCAAGTGATTTTCAACCTCTAACAAGGTTCAACTACCCATAACAACTCTTAATCCACTTCAATTCCACTCAAAACTACAAATCATGGAAAATCTTCCAATACAGAACCTAAAACCCCAAACTCAACTCAAGCGGGATTTAAGGCATACAAGGGCTGAAAATTCATTTCCTTACACCTAACAACTTAAAAATAAGCCATCCTCAAGTTCTCCAACAAGATTCAAGCCAAAAAACCAAAATCACACTATAAGTCCATTATTCACATCAAGCAATCTATATAGCCTAATGAAAAGTATGGAAAGAAAGTGTGAAACCAAGGTTCCGCCTACCTCAATTCCCAGAAATGAAGTCGGTTAACCGTTCCTCTGTAAAGCTAAGCTCTCTCCCTTGCTTGGTTGTTGATCCTTCTCCCTTAACACTTTGATTTCCATTCTCCTTTGCTTTTCCTGTGGCAGCTGTGAGATGAGAAGATGAGAATGAGAATTACTTCTCATTTTGGCCTTAAATAGGCTAACAATAGAAACAAAAGGTTATGCCCTCTTATTTTGGTCACTTAAGTGCCCAAAATTCACCCGAATAGTTAAGAATGCTTAGTTATCACCAAACCAAGTTTCCTAACTTCCAACAAGATTAAAATAAATCTTAAGATTTATCAAAAATCTTGTTACACCATTTTCACATTTTTTCATATTTGCTGGGGGTCAATCTGGCATTAAAACACACAATCAGTATGCTTAAAAATGTCAAACTAACTCTGATAAAACTCAAACTTAGACCACATCTACTTCCACATAGATATTTGTGACCTAGAAACAAGTTCTCCACACTTATTTTGCACAAACTAGGCAGTTTAAGTCAAAACCGAGACTGAAAATAGCTATATTTTACACATAGAGTTACAACAAAGTGACTAAACATGCTCAGATGGTCACAAAACTTCACAGGCATAACAAACTAGTGTTAGGCTATCTCCGTAACCATATACAAGTCTATCATGCTTTCATGGGTGTTACATTTCTCCTGTCCTTTTTAAAATTTTGTCCCAAAAATTGAGTTTACCTATTGTAAGAAGCCCCAAACAACTCACACACAACATGTACAACCAAACCTTAAGAAAACAAAATTACACAATAAGTACAACCATGTACTCACCTTTTTCTAAACTATAAGCTAGTAATGCCTTCACATTTTGTATATTGAAGACCCTTCCCAGTCTACCCTCTGACTTTGCTTCCTTTCTTGGAGGATAATTCCTTGCAAAATAACCCGGCTGACCACACTTGTAACATATTACCTGATCAGCTACACAAGCTTTGCCTTCGTGGTGCCTACCACATCTAGCACATAACTGGTCATGACCATCCCTCTGATCTTTCTTTCTTCTATCTTTTTGGTCTTTATGCTGTGGAGCACTCCCCTCTGATCTACTTTCTGAACTCTTCCTCTTATAGGACTCTTGTGATCGTTGCTTATGCTATGGTTTAAAACTCAGGGGTTCAACAACCATACATTTGTTAACCAAGGATGGGTAATCCCTAATCTCAAAAGGTTTCACTAACCTCCTCATGATCTCTCTCAGCCCAGTTTTAAACTTCACACACTTCCATTTATCATTAGGATTGTACCGGAGTGAAGAAGAAAACTTGGAAACTCCTCAAATATCGCTACATATTGTCCAACTGTCATGTTTCCTTGCTGCAGTTGTAGAAACTCCACATCTTTCTCTTCTTCAATGGTTTGTGGAAAGTATTTCTCCAAAAAGACAACCTTGAATACTTCCCAAGAACTTGGATCCTATCTATCTCCATTAGTCTCCTTGCACTATTCCACCAGTGCTCAGCTTTCTCTTTCAACATATATGTTGCAAAAGACATCTTCTGCTCCTCTGAATATCTCATAGCTGTGAAAATCTTCTCTAATTCAGTTATCCACTCCTCAGCCCTTACCGGGTCATAATCTCCGCTGAACGATGGTAGACTCGCCTTTCAAAACTCAGAAAGGTCATAAAAGTCATGGTTCCTCTCCCCCTGTACCTCATGCCTAGGTGGTGGTATAGGTGGTGGTGTAGATTGTGTTTGATTGGCCTCCAGCCTCTCAAGCACCCTAGCAGTTGCGGTAGCCTGCTCCATCATTGTTGTGGCATTCGCAATCGTTTACTCACAGATCACTTTGGCCATTGCCATCACGGCCTCGGCCATACCCGAACCCTTATTCTTAAGGTTCCGGTTCTAGCTTCCACGCAGTCGGCCTCTTGCTGCCGGTCGCCCCCGTGTTGCCATAGTTTCCAATAAACACATAACAATCCATATTGAGTTAGCTAGGCTTAATATCATGTAATCGTGCAACAGTAGTTAAAGCAAACACCTCAAAGTCAAAACATGCAATTCCACTCAAACAATCATATGTAAGAGACAAGAAATGCATACCAACACGAAACATGCCTAAGCATAGTCAGTCCATATCCCGGCTCAATAAGATGAACTGCTTTGATACCAAAATGTAACAGCCTAATATTTACTATCTAGATATATCGTCATATAAAAGAATAATCAATATTGACCATGCCACTTCTAACCTCAAACCACTAACCCATATCATCCATACATAATAAGTAAATATGGAGAGCCACGAAAACAAAAGTTATATATATACATCACTGCCTTCAAGGCACATTGTAATACATAAACTTTTACAACAACAAAAACTAACATATTATACAAGCTTTATCATCAAAAAACATATAACTATACTAATCTTCATCCATCTTCTCCTTCCCTTTCGAGGAACTAGCAC
Source organism: Ormosia semicastrata (assembly GCA_029884595.1). NCBI lineage: Eukaryota > Viridiplantae > Streptophyta > Magnoliopsida > Fabales > Fabaceae > Ormosia > Ormosia semicastrata. The sequence goes on along the minus strand of JAQQTO010000042.1, from coordinate 15,592,904 downwards.
CTGGATTTACATGGCAACACAATCGGGGTGAGAATAATATATCTCAGTAAAAGTATTCCAATACCATTATATATAAACATATACAACAGATAATATACTCAATTATCATATAAATACTTCAGTCACAGAAGTAAACAACATCTCCATATCAGAAACACGCAATTGCCCATACAACTGCAATGCATGAACAATGTCAAGATAGCAACCACCCATACAATTGCCATGCTATGCCAATTTATATATAATGTTTATGCCTATGCAATAACCTAAATATGAAATGCATAATGTATGATACCATTTACAAGAACCTAGTTCCATGGTAATGTTATGAGGTACATGAGCCTTGTACAAAACAAAAGGAACCCAGTTCCATAAGCTTTGAACATGCATTGGAAACCTAGTTCCAGCTATTCCATAGGGTGTGAGGAAAAGACCATCCTCAACTCATCACTATGATCGGGAAGATATGTTACCTCTTCACTTACAATCATGTATGATCACCCTTTCCAGTAGTGAAGTCTCATTAACTACATGATCTTCAACAATGATCACTATGATAGGAAAGATTAGTTACCTACTCATTCAAAATCATATTTGATCATAACAATGACCTTTGTGATAGGAAGGATTAATTACTTTCTCATTCAAAATCACATTAGATCACCCACAATGAGGACTCAACCTCATCAATATAGCTATGGAATAACAATAATGCTAATTACTATAATAACTAGTATGTCAATTGATTTACATTCCTAACTACCAATGTGAAAAACAATGATGTTAAATACCACAATAATTAACATACCAATTGATTTACTTTCACCACACAACCTCTTTATTAAATACTCTTATTAGAGTCTCTATACTAAAAAAAAGCATAAATGAAGAAACTACACTATTGGAAAACTCCAAGACAAACTAACACAACATCTAGTTATTTTCTGGCCTTCACGTCGTGACATTCCCTAAGCCACGTGGTGGCGCCCAACCCTCGGGTTCAAGTACTGGCAAGAAAATGCTGCCTATGTCGCGGCATCCTTGTGCCACGCCGCGGCGCACACCCCTGTTCTTCAACATGTCACGACATTCCAAGTGCCACGCCGCGATGCCCACTGTAGAACTCAAAATCTGTAAAATTTTGTAAATTTGGGTACTGTTCCATTGGAACTAAACCTTCTTCCAATCACTTGAAACTCGATTTCAAGTGATTTCCAACCTCTAACAAGGTCCAACTACCCATAACAACTCTTAATCCACTTCAATTCCACTCAAAACTACAAATCATGGAAAATCTTCCAATACAAAACCTAAAACCCCAAACTCAACTCAAGCGCGATTTAAGGCATACAAGGGCTAAAAATTCATTTCCTTACACCCAACAACTCAAAAACAAGACATCCTCAAGTTCTCCAACAAGATTCAAGTCAAAACACTAAAATCACACTATAAGTCCATTATTCACATCAAGTAATCTACATAGCCTAATGAAAAGTATGCAAAGAAAGTGTGAAGCCAAGGTTCCCCTACCTCAATTCCTAGAAATGAAGTCGGTTAACCGTTCCTCTGCAAAGCTAAGCTCTCTCCCTTGCTTGGTTGTTGATTCTTCTCCCTCAGCACTTTGATTTCCCTTCTCCTTTGCTTTTCCTGTGGTAACCGTGAGATAAGAAGATGAGAATGAGAATTACTTCTCATTTTGGCCTTAAATAGGCCAGCAATAGAAACAAAAGGCCATGCCTTCTTATTTTGGTCACTTAAGTGACCAAAATTCACCCGAACAGTTAAGAACGCTTAGTTATCCCCAAACCAAGTTTTCCAACTTTCAACAAGCTTAAAATAAATCCTAAGATTCATAAAAAATCTTATTACACCATTTTCACATTTTTTGCATATCTGTTGGGGGTTAATCTGGCACTAAAATACACAACCAGTATGCTTAAAAATGTCAAACTAACTCTGATAAAACTCAAACTTTAACCACATCTACTTCCATATATTTATGACCTAGAAACAAGTTCTCCACACTTATTTCCACAAACTAAGCAGTTTAAGTCAAAATCGGAACTGAAAACAACTATATTTCACACATAGAGTTACAACAAAGTGACTAAACGTGCTCAGATGGTCACAAAACTTCACAGGAATAACAAACTAGTGTTAGGATACCTCCGTAACCTTATACAAGTCTATCATGCTTTCACGGGTGTTACATTAAGATGACCCTCAGACTTTTTTAACATATATTGAGAATCATCCAAGTTCCTTCTGATGAGAATCTCTTTGAAATCAAAGCTGTCTTCAAAAGATTTTTGAAGAAGACTAAGTATGGAACTAAACTCTAAAAGGAATAACTGTTCCTTCTTGAGGAAGTCACAAAAAATCCTTCAAAAGTAAAAGTTCTAAATAAAAATTCCTATAAAGATAAGTTTTTAAAGTAAAAGTTCTTCAATAGACAAGCTTTAGAAACCAAGTTCATCAGAAGACAAGCCTCAGAGGGAAAGTTAATCAGAAGACAATAATCAAAGCGAAACACCATAAGAAGATAGTCCTATCAGAAATATCAAGCATCAAAAGAATCAATCTTTTCAAAGGCATCTAAGTTCAGAAGATGTATCTTGTACAAAATAGCAAAGTCCAAGTCAGAAAAACTCAAAAGTTTGAAACTTCTATCTATTGTTGGAAAAAGACAAAAACAATTAAAGAAAAGCTAACTAGTCACTACAAGACAAGAAAATGGTAACTGTACTCAGAACAGTAACCGTTGGAACTTTAAACGGCTAGTTTCTAAAAGCCTATAAATTTAAGAAGCCTAGAAGTTGGAAGAGATGAAGCAAACTATTATTTTGCCAAACTTCTTATCAAACTTTTGAATGAGCAAATCTCACTTTTGATCAAGTTTCTCAACTGAAACCTTTTTCTGATCAATTTTCTGAAAAGAGAAACCAATTAAGTTTGTATTGGCACATACTACTCTTTAAGTGTTAGAGAGTTTAGAATCTCATTCTTATCTCTGTACCTATTTGTTTAAATTCACTCTTTGAGTGTTGAGAGACACACAAACCCAAACTTCTCTTTGTATCTTGATCTGTTAGGTGATCTTAGTGAGAATCTAGCTTGAAAAGGCTATTGTAGAACAAAGACTACTTGTAATCTAGCTTGGAGAAGCTAAGGTTGATCAAAGAATACTCATGGTAATATAAAATTCTAGTTTCTGATTGAGGACTGGATGTAGACAAGTGGTTTAGCCAAACTAATATAAACTTCTGAGTGTGAATCTTCTCAACTTAAACTTTTAACTTTCTGATCACTTAGTTCTTATCTTTAACACTTATCTTTATATCTGAACTCTTTATTAACTTCAACAAGATCTAAGTTCTATGTTAAGTTTAACTTAAATTCCTTTCACTTAAGCAACTCTTCTATCCATATAAACTTTTGATCCATACTCTAATATATCCAAGTTGTAAAACTTGAGAAGTTGTAAAAGTTTTCAAGATTCCTTCAAAAATTAGAGGCATGATTCAACCCCCATTCTCGTGTTCTTGCCACTTTCAGACATTGTCCTCGATAAAGAAACTCTTGTGTAGATCACCAAAGTGAAGAGTAGAGGAAAATCTATTTATCTTCAAGATAAATAGTGGGAAGAATATGGTGCTTGGTATCATGATGTGGTATCTTTTGTTCTGGAAAATCTAGATGAGAAATTGGTTAGCTCAAAAAAGTTGAATCCAATTTCAAGATTTCTGCACTCTCTTCTACAACACATTATGCTTCCTAGGGCTAGAAGTCTCAAGGTTGTCTTAGATATTAACCTGATGGTGCTGTATCATCTCAAGGAGAAAAAGCTGCTAAATCTCGATCACCTCGTCTTAAACTTTAAGATGGTTGCATTGCCAGCCAAGAAGACCACCAGTTTGCCTTATGACATGTTTCTGACCAAGGTGTTTCAACACTTTGGGTTCAGTTTTGAAGGAGAAAAGCCTATGAAGGCTGGACCAGAATTCTCTAACAAGAATCAGGCTGCTACGGGGATTAAAACAAATCCTTAGAAGAATAAGGTAAAAGAAAAAGAAAAACCAAAATATGTACCAGAGTCTACTACTGAGAGACTCGAGAAAAGAAGAAAGAGAAAAGAAGATGTTGCTATTGTTGCTGAATAGAAGGCTACTCCAAATCCCCCTGTTTCAACAAAAGAAAAACAAAAGGAAGAGAAAGAGATAAAGAAAGAGAAAGTAGAGGAAACATAGATGAAAGTAGAATAAAAATCAAAGAAAGAAAAGAAAAATTGTGAAGAGATCATTGATATTTTTTATGCTGTGAGACAAAGAAAACAAAAGAGTCTAAAGCTAAAAGAGAAAAAGAAATAAAAAAGGAAACAAAAAAGAAGAAGGAGAGAAAGCTGAAGAGAAAGAGGAAGAAAAAGAAAAAGAAGTCTCTACTGAAGAAATGGATGGGAAAAAGCTGGAAGAAAAAAGAAAAGAAAAGTAAAAATAGTAGCTAAACAAGAAGAGAATCCAACAGAAGAAGAAGATGAAGAAAACATTACTGAAGATGTTGTAAAAATTGATGCTACAACCAAGACTAGTAGGAAGGAAGAAGAAAAAGGAGTTGGTAGCTCAAGGTTTTTTACTTTCAATGTTCTGTCATGTCCAAAAGAAGGGGGAGATTATAAGCTCCAAAGTCTTAAGACTTCTGTACATGTCTTAATCCATTTTGCTTTCCTTTAGTTTTGATGATAATAAACTTATTTTTTAAGGAAAAATCACAATACTTGGATCAGAAAACTCAAAGGCATACTTGCTCCATACACTCTTTTGAATATATAAAAGATTGAGCTTAAGTATTTTTGTACTGTATGAGTTATCTTAACTATTTGTTGAAGTATGTTAAGGTCATAAAAGTCTTATCAAGAAGAAAATACTTCACTTTAATCAAACTTATGTACTATTAGTGCTCAAAAAGCTCTTGTTCAAAAACCTGCCCTTGAGAAAACAATTTGTTAAGAAAGCTCGACATAAAATAACTATTTGCTCAAAAAGCTATCCATCAAAAAGCTACCCATTAGAAAGCTATTTTCGTGAGACTTCAACTTTCAAAATTGAAAATACTTAAGAATGCTATCCCAAAGTCCAAATGCATGGAACATTTGACAACTGTCGAGGCTATCAAATTATATCAATTTACAACTGATTTACCTAAACTACTTGCAGTATAAGGTAACACTGGGTTAAGCCCATAGATCACTCTAATTACGCAATCAAATTAAGAGGTTAACAAACAGGGGGAAAGGGTTTACAAGATTAATTAATAGAAAATAATTAAAACAGTAAACAAAATTCAAAAAACAACCAATCTAAGCGAATTAACCAATCTTGATTTTAATCTACCCTTGATCACTATGGATCCATTCAATCATTAACCGAATTTTTGGTCTTAGATCACATCAAGAAGTCTCAAGATGATCCATAGATTCTCTACTAGATAAGCATCCAAAATCCGTTCAATCAAGGTTAGACAAATTAAGCATCCATCTAATCCCAAATTAAACTAAAAACCAGAATCCAACCAAGCTAAACAATTCATCAGACACCTTTAATGCCTTGTTTAGTCTCTACAATCTGTCCTTAACACATGGTAATTATGTAATTATCATATGAACATCCTAATCAAATTAAGCAACTTAATCAGAATTAAACAAAGAGGAAGGAGAGAAACTAGATTAATAATTGAATGTAGAATAATTAAAATATAATCTTAGAATTAAGCATCAAGATTGTCAATCGCTAGCATTGATTAAAGGCTCTAACCCTCCATGAGTGAGAGGGAAGAACTATAGAAAAATAGAGAAAACCTAGAGAGAAGGGAGAGAAGAAAGATAAAGAGAAAGAATGAAAAGTGCTGAATGAAAATATGCTTTTCGTTCTACCGTTCTAACCTTTTAAACTAACTCCTAATTTGGCCTTACATGATTAGAATTATAATGGGTACAAAGCTAGTTCAATTAGGAATTGGGCATAAGTCTCATGTCATTTAGAAGCCTAAAACTCAAGTTATGCTCAATTAAGTGGCCTAACTCGTCAGCAACTCACCTTTTCTTTCCATCTTCAATTACATGCCCAAAACGACATCGTTCAACTTAGGAGTCTTCATAAGAGTTGAATCTTTATGTCTTAGCTTCCATTTGGGTTTAGTTTTACATCCATTAAAATCCTATAACTCAAGATATGGGCTAATGAGTGCGTAGAGGTCAAGCTGTTAGGATTAACATTCTGACTCTTGCTTCAACTTCAGTTTAAATTATCGAAACGTATGATCCAGCTCTTGAGGTCTTCATGAAACTTGTAGATATTTGTCTTAAATTTTCTACAAGACTAGAATCACATCAATCGGATATTTGAAATTAAGATTATAGCCAAATTACTGAACACTGTCAAATAAATAAATTAAGACTAATTCATGCAATAATTCCTTCAATGATCCAATTAGGCCCAATATCATAAAATATGACAAAACTAACTTAATTAAGCCAAATTGAACCTTAAGAAGCCTAGTGAGAAGATCATTAAATGAATAAAATATATTGCTATCAATATTCTCCTATTACAAGTACAGAAGCTACTATACCAGTTAAGAAAAAGCTACTAATAAAAGACAAAATAAGGGCCATCTCTCTTCAACAAGTTTCAAGACATGGTACAACTGCATTTAATAACTATCAACTACCAGAATTGATTAAAGACCGTAAAATGTAGTTGCTGAAGCTCTTTTATGTTTGGAATCCTTTGTTGGTGAAGTCATTATTGCAATATCCAAGTTTTACACTTGCTATTAGAGGTGGCAAAACGGGTTCAACCCGCTGGGTTAACCCACCAACCCGTCCTTTTTTGTGGGTTGGGTTCAAGTTTTTAACCCACTTTCATTTTCCAACCTACATAACCCGCCCCGCATAACCCATGAGTTAAGCGGAGCGGGGGCGGGTTGGCCCGTTGGGTTGAGTTTTTTTTAAAGTATTATAAATGAGTCTTTTTATTTGTGTTTGTGGTATTTTTATAGGTATAATACTAATTTTATTTTGTTTCTTTATTTTTTTAGTCTCTATAAATTATAATTTTTCTATTTTTTAAATTTTTGTGGATTTTTTTTTTTGTTTTTTATACAATTTTTTTTTTTTTTTTTAGGTGGGTTAGGCGGGTTGACCCACCAACTCACCTACTTTTTTTTCTCATTTTTTCTTTTATGTGGGTCAACCCGCCAACCCGCCAACTCACCCTAAAACGGGGTGGGTTGGCTCTTCCAACCCATTTTTCAAAATGAGCCAACCCGTCCCGCCTCACATTTTGGCGGGTTGAAGGCGGAGCGGGGCGGGGCGGGGCGGGTTGGCTGTTTTGCCAGCTCTACTTGCTATTAAAAAGCTTTTTGATAGTGCTCTAATACTGTCACATTATTCTTTGACAATCAGACCTTATTGAACTTGTATTTCCAGTCTATCTCTTGTAAAGTAGAGTTCTTTTGCTCTAATATTAAGTGTCTTAATCCACTATATGAGTGTATAAGAGAGTAAACCCAAACCCAATCTTTTAGCTTTTTGTAACCTTGACCCAGTAGTGGTCATTGAGGTTTCTGAATGAGTCTGAAGAGGCTAGGTGAGAAAAGAATACTTGGTATTTAGCTTGGAAAGGTTAGGGTGGAAGAAAGACTACTCAAATATATAAAAAATCTCAGCTGTGTTCTAGGGACTAGAAGTAGGTAAATGGTTTGGCTGAACCAGTATAAAGCCCTATATGTAAAGCTTTCTCTATCCTTATATCTTTATTGTTTGAATTTTACCTTCTAAACTCTGATATCTTAAGTTTTGCTAAGTAAAGAGATCTATTTTTGAAAATTGTTTTATGATCTTGAAAGTCAATAAATGTTTTTCAAATGAGAAAGCTCTTTCTAAAAGCATTTCGCTACTTTCCTAAACTCTATAAGTAATAGGTTTCTGATACTCTCTTCTTAGTCTATTCGTTTTTGAACTAATATTTTTGAAGGTTTATTCTAACACTTTGATTACACTATCCAAGTTTATACATTTGAGAAAGCATGTTTAAGTTTTAGATAAGAGTTCAAAATTTTTAAAAGAAACACAATTCAACTCCCCTTCTTGTGCAAAAGTCATTTTCAATTATATCTTTATCCTTGCATGAAATAGGTTTAGCTACTCATAAAAATAAACACACAAATAGAGAAGAAGAGAAGAAGAAACATCATGAGAGAGTCTTAGAAAGGAAGAATAAGATGTCTTCAATGGTGAATTGATCTTCTCCTCCAAGAGAGCTCCACAATTCCTTCCCTCCTCTCCTCTGCCTTAAGGTTTTCATCTTTGTTGTATATGTGAGGGAGAGAGTAGCAAAAGTTATGTATCTTCTCTAAAGATATTCTCTCTTTTACCCTTTTATTGAAGGCTTCCATTGTTTGTATTTTTTTGCCTTTAATCTTCTTGTCCTCTAGATGACAGAATTAGCCTTCAAGCTCAACAGAAGTTTTGTTGCATTTTCTATTAGCTTTCCAATGCAGCTAGAATTGTGTTGATCCAATCTCTATTATCCAATCTTCAATTATCATTATCTTCAAGCTTCCACACTCAAATTAGACTTTGAATGAAACACAAGACTTGGATAAGATCTCTTCAAAACTTTATCTTTAGGAATTCATTATTTTAATCAAAATCCTTTAAATTTATCATGAAAATTAAATTAAAATAATAAATAGCAAGGGGAAGAGATAATTATCTAAAATTCAAATGGAATAAATAAAAAATAAATAGAATTAAATAAAAAATCCTAATAAATAAACCTAAAGATGTGTGTATTTTCACAATACATCATATGGGTACCTAAATAATTAGCAATTTACACTATATGTTTGCTTGAGAAGTAAGAAACACATGGAAAAATGGTATTTGGACAGTGGTTGTTCAAGGCACATAATAGGAAATCTATCTCCATTCTTGAGTTTGAAACATAAAAATGGTGGAACTATCAGTTTTGGAGATGATTTCTATGGAGAAGTCATTGGTATCGGTAAGGTGGATAATAATTCCTCACCTTCTATCAAATATTTTTTTGTTGGATGATGGCTTGAAACATAATCTACTTAGCACAAGTCAATTGTGTGATAATGGATATATTGTTTCTTTTGATAAAGCTTTCTGTACACTGAAGAATTCTAAGGATTCTTCCCTCTTAACTATTAAGAGATGCAATAACCTCTACAAGGTTGATCTAGAGGAGTTGAATAGACAAAATGTAAAATGCTTTGCTTCTGTGAATGATGAAAAATGGCTTTGTCATAAGAAACTTGGGCATGCTAACATGAAATTGCTTTCTAAACTTGTTAAAAATGATCTTGTAAAGGGACTCCCTACGATCAAATTTGAAAAAGATTTGTTTTGTGAAGCATGCCAAAGAGGAAAATAAACTAAATAATCTTTTCAAGCTAAAAATGTGGTTTCAACCACAAGACCTCTTGAACTATTACATATTGATCTATTTTGCTCTTACTAGGACTACAAGTTTTGGTGGTAAGAGATATAGTTTTCTCATAGTAGATGTATTCTCTAGATTTATGTTTGAAGGTGGCAATAACACAAGAAGGGGGGTTGAATCATGCTTCTAACTTTCTTAACTTTTCTGCTAACATTGAAAATTCTCAAGTGTTTCTCACTTGGATAAAGAAAACTTTAGCACAAAAGTGTTAGTAGAAAATAAATATTTATAAGGACAGATTCTCATAAACTTGTTGTAGATGTGAGAGAGATTCTTAACACTTTAGCACTTAATATAATTAGTCAAAACACTTAATATAATTAGTCAAAAAGTTGATTTATAGAACAGAAGTACTATAACATAAATAAGGAATGAGTTAAGGTCAAAAGACAACACACAAGCAATTTATACTGGTTTGGCCAAAACCATGTGCCTACATCCAGCCCACAGTCAATAACTAGGATTTTATATTTCTTCGAGTATTCTTTGATCAATACTAGCTTTTTTAAGCTAGAATACAATTGTTCTTTGTTCAACCATAGCCTCTTCAAGCTAGAAACTCTCAATGATCACTAACGAATTAGGTTATAATAAGATGATAAAGAAATTGGTTTTTCTCATAACACTCAAAAAGTGAATTTTTTTATCTAAGCACAAAGAAAGAAAGGTATGATGCCCCTATCCCTATATAGTCCACCTTGAAGTTGGCAAGAACACAAGAAGGGGGGTTGAATTGTGTTGCTTTTCACCTAAAAAATTCAGACTTCTCACACTTTTCTTAAGTTTAACAAACTTGGAGCTGAGAAGGTTTCTTTAAAGTACATGGGTTAGGTGAGAGAGTTCACAATAAGGGAAAACAAGAATAGATATTACAGAGTGAGAAAGTTAACTAGCTGAGTGAAACTGAACTCTCTTACACTTTTAGAATGCAACACAAATTTTTTTTTTGATTAAAAACATAGTGTAGCAAACCTTATACTTTGAAAATCCTTTCTTAGCAGCAAGAATCAATTCTAGAAATGTAGATTTACACTTTATAAGGAGAGATTCTTATTAAGTTCACTTTAACTTAAAAATATTTTTATTCTTATATAGAAGAACTCTAATTTACTTAAAATCAGTATAAGAACAAATTGGTAAAAGTTAAAGTGAAGAAAGAGAAGCAAGACACCAGAATTTATACTAGTTCACCCCTAAACCACATGGGGCTACGTCCAGTACCTAGAAAATACTAGGATTTTCACTATATCAAAGTATTCTTTCTTCCCAAGCTTCTTTAGGCTTTTACAAACGAGTATTATTTTCCCTCAGCCTTTCCAAGCACGTTTCAACAAGTATTCTTTCTTTTCAAGCCTTTTCAAGCTCTTACAAACAACTTCAGTAAGCTTACAAGTGGCTTCCATAACCCACAAGCTCAACCACACACACTCAACAATCAAAGATAGGTTTTAAGTGTTTGATACATGTGAGTAGGTCTCAAAATCACTCAAAGAATGTATAAACTCAATTTTGCAGAACCTACAACATACCTACTAAGGATTTTAGAAGTTTCAAAATAAAGTAGGTAGAGGTGAGAGAGTTGTTCTTTGTGTATGAGCTTTTATCTTTCTTAGATTGTTCTCCACTACTTCAACCTTCTTCATTTCATGCTTAAAGCCTTTTATAGCATGCAAGAAGTAACTGTCAGAAGCTCCTAATAGTTATCTATCCTTCTTATAGCAACTAGCCATTATTTTGTTGTTTATGCTGAGTTAGCACACTCACTTAAGTTCCTTCCTAGAAACTCTCTTAAACTTCATACCAGCTAACCTTCTTAGCAACTCTCTCAAGTTTGAAGTTTCTCAACACCTCTTGATCTTTGATTCCATCATCATCTTCATGTTTAATCTTGATAACTTGGATGATAATAACTTCCTTTTAACTCTGATTTGCTCTTGATTTGGTCCTTGCGGAGAATCCTCTCATTCTTGAACTTTCTCACAACCTTCTCAGGATAAACTCTCTCAAGTTCTTTAGGAACTTACTCAGAATGCACCTTGAACTCTCTCAAGTTAAAAATTGATCTTCTTAGCCCTCTCCAGTCATCCAGAAAGTTTCCTTATAACTGATTTACTCCTGAAAAAGTTATTACTAACAAGAAAACTCCACAAATATCATGTTAGCACTATCAAGATGCTTAAGAGCAAATGTTCATAATTTCCAATTTAGTTGTTATAATTAAAACACAACTTTCAAACTTAGCCACCAAAGGACTTTGGAGCTTACATTTTCCCCCTTTTAATGATGACAAACTATTTTAAAAATCTTGAAACTTCTATGTGAGCTTGTAGGAATTGAAGGTCATTAACTTTTTCTACTACTTAAAGTGAGAGAGTTTAGATGAATTCCCCCTCATTTTAGCACTCTTTTTCAATTAATATCATAAAGTAATTCTCAAATTTAAAATAACAAATATAATCTTGAAGAATGAAATTTATGGATAAATAACTACTATTCATTCATTCAAATGTAGATCATTACATAGTCATGTTTGTATTCAAAACAAAATATGAACTTTCTTAACTAATTACTAACTCCCCCTAAGATCACTAACTCCCCATAAGAACATGCCAAACAAAACAAAAATTTTCATTCTTTCCTATCTCCCCTTTTTGGGATCAGCAAAAATGGGGTGGGGGGTTACACTAGATTATTGAGTCCTAAGGTTGATGGGGTCTCGATTGGTCAGAAGAAGATGAGGAAGATGTGAATTTTGGAATTTGAGTATATAGAGGATATGAGTAGTGTTCCTTTCTGGTGGTTCCTGGAATGACTTCTTCCTCTATTTCCTTTACCATCCACTCTTCAAAGATTAAGAATCTATTCATGAAAATATATAGTGTAGAGTGAATTTCCTTTTGCCCAGCATTCAGTTGCCTCACCTTTTTTTCTCAATTTCTTATTATCAGCCCTTAATATTTTGATCTCTTCCTTAGAAAACTTATAAGTTTTCTTCATAGGTGGTTTGGAAGGGGTAGGTTCTGCTTGAGTTAACCCATGATGGGTCTCACTTCCTTCTACACATCCACCTTGTGTAGCTGCTTGATCTTCTTTGCTTGCCCTAGGTTCATCAACAAACACATTTAGGAAAGAGCTAAGAGAGATTGGTCTTCTTAAAGAGTCTAAACACTCAAAAGTAGGTTTATGATTAGTTGGTGCCTTTGGGCTTGACTTCCTTTCAGTTCTTGGAGTAGTGGCATCATAAATAGGTGAGGGATGCCTAGGTGAAGCATAGATGATAGGGAATGGGGTATAAAAGTAGCCTCATCATCTTACTATTGAAGGGATTGAGGAGTTCAAACCTTCTCAGTGTGCTGAGAGGGTTCATCTTCTCCAGTCTTCTCAGTTCCTTACTAAGAGTGTTCTTTTTCAACAGTAACTTGTTGTTGTCCTTCTTCTGCTCCTTGCCTTTGTTCTTTAGGAATTCTATCTTCCTCTTCAATTCTTGCAAGACCAAGGAAGATTAGTGGTCCTTCAAGAGTTAGACTTCCCTCTTGAGAGAGTTGAGTAAGTATTCTTGCCACTGCAACTCTCAGATCCACATTGGAAAAATAGTAGCAAGGTCCTCTTTAGGTTTTTCTGGTGCATTAATAATAGGTTCTTAGAGTGGTGGAGTGGTTGGAAGTACATCAACAGGTTGGCATTGTTCAAGATTAGGTTGTTCTTTAAGAATGGGTTCTCTTTCAAGTTCCTGAGAGTGTTCCCCTTGACTCTGATAGGGTTCAAGTTCAGATTGAGAGGGTTCATTAGTAACCTTCTCACTCTCATTCTCTATTCCTTTCTTCTCTTTCTTCTTTTTTTTTTTTCATTATCCTTTTTCTTTTTCTCCTTTTCTTCTATCTCTCTCTTTCTTTTCTTCTTAATTATCTCTTCAATCACAGTTTCTTCTGATTCACCTTCTAACTCAACTCTCTCAGCTTCCTTTTCAACATCCTTTTTAGTAATCTTCTCCTTCTTCTTTGCAGGGCTCTTAGGTTTGGCTAGGAGATTATGTCCGAGTTTTATTCTTAGTTCAGAGCCTTTGTCCTTAGGCTTTCTCTTCTCTAGGTGCATATGCTTTAGGAATTTTTTAGTGAAGACAAGTCCTTCTTTTTCTTCTTCCTCATTCTTCATGTCCACACCAAAATGCTTGAAGATTTTGGTGAGGAGCATCCCATAGGGAAAACTTGTAGCCTTTTTGCTGTCTCATATTCTTCAGTATTATGAAATGAAGGTTGAAGGATTTCTTGTCCTTGATATAGTACATGATTACCATATCAACTTCATGGATTTTCTATGTGTCGCCTATTCTAGGCATCACCATGAAGCAGTAGAGAGAGTGCAAAAACTTGGTAGTGGCATTCAGATCACTTGCTAGCCTTGACTCTTCATTGGTGAAGAGGGTGTCTACAACTTCCTCCTATGCACATTCATGCCACCCTTCTTTATCAAATGCTTTAACCCTTTTATTTGGTACTCTAATAATGGTTGCTAGGGACTCTAAATCCAATCTTAGTTGGATCCTTTTAACATTGGAGATGATTACTGGTAGACATTTGTTAATGGTTGCACTTGCATAGAATTTCTGGCAGAGTGTTGCATAAACCTTCTCACTGATGGCAAAGAATGTTGGGAATTTTTGCGGATATAACACACAGCGAAAAACAGGGATTCCCACCGAGGATCCATGCGAAAAAGCCATAATCCGAGTTTTTAAAGGATTTACCTCTTGAAGCGTGAATCACTAACACCGTAATAGAAACGATGTCTCTGCGGTATCCACACGAACAGACTCACGAACGTCCAACGTCTGCAAAGAGGAGCCTCACGTCTCTCACACAGTGCTAGCTGCGAAGAGAAGAGAAGAAACCTATCGCTCTCTCACTCACTATTCTGTAGGTGCGGCTAGGGTTCAGAATTATGTCACTTAGCAGCCCCCTTAGCAGTACTATTTATAATAGTGACTGTCATAAGTGAGTGTGAGTAGCAGCAAGGTAAGCTGTGCAACTCTAGACCCATTTGTTATGAGTCTGGCCCATATTTGAATCCGAGTCCAACTTGGATCCATTGCTCCAATTTTAGTCTGCTCTATGTGTGTGACCCTGCAGGTTCTTATTACGTTGGCAGTAATATTAAAATACCATTTTAATATTACAAGCAGTGAGCGGTATCTAGCAACACATCGCTGCTACCTAAGTAATAAGAATGTCAGTGATTTGACATAACCTTTTTGTGACCAATGTTTCTATGTCGTTTAGTCCCTTTGTCAAGATATCTAGATTGAACACAAGGCATGGAATGCGTCACCCTTGTATAGTCCAATCATTCGTTTCCTGATACTCGAGTAGACTTTGTAACAACAAATGAGATCAATATCTCATATTGACTCATTTGAGCATGGCTATGCATTTCGCAGTCTCACTTAATCAGGGGGCCTGAAGATATCGCTCCTGTTATGTAGGAGTGACAAATTCCTTCTAGGTCACTCACATCCCTTTGCATGATTTGCGGTATGTCCAATAACCAACTTTATAATCACCTTGTTACAGATGACGTTTGATGGCATTAAAACACACAACTCCTCATGTAGGAATCGTAGTGATTTCAGGTCAAAGGACCACAAACACCATTGTCACTATGAGAATCACTTATGACACTCACGTAACGATCCATGTAGCGTTCTCATGGTGGGTCATCCGAGACATCATTACTCTAATATGTACCCATGTGAAGACTTGATATCTCATATCCATGACCCGTGAGATGCGGTCATCAGTCTCTACACATACTAGTCTCAATGTATTATTGTTGTCCTAATTAACAATAATACTTGACTAGGGACATTTAAGAATAGTATTGTAACCAAAAGGATCTCACGATCAAGTCATCCACTTGATGTCCTATGGCATCAAACTTACTATTCTAAGGACTTTATTATGTTTATCAAAAAGAACACAATAAATGAAATGCCTCATATATAAAATAGCATAATAGAATATATGTAAATACAGAAAATGTATTAGCCTCTAGGGTATACACCAACAAAGAATTCTCCCTATTCCAATATTCTCATATGGGATCTCATGTCTCTCCCTTCTTTGGCCATCTCATCAAAGTTTATACTTCTCCCAAGAGTGATTTTCTTTCCTTTAAATCATTCAGTATAGCTCTTGCTACCCTCTTTCTCAAATTTAGGCCTTAGAGGCTTCTGAGAAAGTTTTCTTTCCTCCTTTTTCATACTAGGTTTAGAGGGTGCTTCTTCTTTCTCTTCTTCCTCCAACATAATTTCGTACTCTATTCTAGCCTTCTTCTTTGGAGCAGTGCTTTTAACAGCCCCTAACATCACCCTTAAGGAACACCTTCTTTTTACAACTAGGGCTTGAGTTTGTATTTGAGGTTAAGTTTGAGATTTTGGAGAGGGTTTAGGAGAGGTTGAGTATGAGGATAGATGTTCTACACTTGAAGTGGGGGATGAAGGAGTGATGGTTGGTTTCTTGGTTCTCATTGTTGTGTGCTTGACTCACATTTTGCATAGAGAAAGATGAATGTAAGTTGGGTAAACTTAGGATTCTTAAGAACACTGGTAGTAGAGAGTAATACAATGAGAGGGATGAAAATGAGAGAGAGAGAGAGTACGAAGATCTTGAGCAAGAGTGGGTAGGAATGGATTAAATTAGATTAATGTGCTATTTGGGGGAATTTATAGAAAGAAAAATGACCATTGGTGACCAATTTTTACCGTTGGAGGGCAGTGAATGCCCTTTGATAAAGAGAGAGGACAGTTAGTTTCAAAAACTAGCCATTGTTAAACTATCATGAAATGACAATTTTAGGTGAAAGGGTTAAGGTTGAGAGGGTTAGCACAACTCTCCCATGAACTCTTTCATGAACTCTCTCACCTTCTAACACTAACCTTCTTAGGATTCCTAACATATTCTAGACTCTCAGTATTTCCAATCCATGGATAAAAATAGATATTTTAATGCATTAAAACATTCTTAAACATCATATTACAAAGCAAGAAATAGATCAAACATTATAGAGTTCAAGATAATCAACTTAGAGGCATCATATTGAGGTTTTCCTTTATAAAACAAAATCTATCCTCACTGATAAGCCTATATTTTATAGTCTTATATTGGATAAATTGTCGTGATTTGCTTATATTTATTAGTAAATTTTAGATGGATCCTTATCATTGTCTTCGCTTTTCTAGATTTAGAGAGATTTAACACATTTGGAGTGAAAGCAGGCAAAGACACTACGATTTCAGAGTAAAAGATGATCATTTTAGCTTGGACAGGGCCTTGTGAGCGATTAAGGAATTAGACACGGCCGTGTCTAACTTGGGAAACATTTCTGTCAAGCTCACACAGCCGTGTCTAACTTGAAGAATGCTTCTATGTGACTATTTTTAAAAGACACGACTGTGTCTTTTGGTCACATGGCCGTGTCAAGCTTAGGCACGGCCGTGTGAGGTCTATTGTGACTAAAAATAGTAGTTTTTCACCCCAAACATTATAAATAGAAACAAATCCCTAATCCTGAAGCATACTTTTACGACGGAAGAAAACCAAAGATTGGAGGTTAGGGTTCTGAAAAAAAGCACAAGAGTGATTGAAGTTCAACCATTGAAGACATCTTCTCCTTCTTCATTTTCTCTATCTTCTCTTTTTATTTTTTTTCTTTCTTATTTCTTGAGATAGAATGATAGTTGTTTCTTTAACTTTTGTTCTTGTTTATGCTGCATTGGCCATGAGTGGCTAAATTTCTTTTTCTAGGATTAGGATGCAACTCTCTACTTTTCTATACTGAATTGTTAATTTGATTCTTTGTTATCAAAAAATTATTGTTCTTGATTCATTCTTGGTATACTTAATTCTTGTGGTATGTTACTGGCCATATTTACATGATCTTAGGCTTTACGTGAAGGATCAAAAGATGAAATTTAATTGCTAAATAATCCAAGAATTGAACTTGGGAATTGACACTTAGACATAGGCTTAAATCCTTCGAGGAGCAAATGGTTGTCATAAAACTTAATGGGTTAGAATTTGGATTAATTGCCATGAGAATGAGATTGATAGAGTTTTAGCACATTTTTAGTGCCAAGTAATTTAGCTTTCAATAATTTAGGATAAATCCCGTTCAAGAACATAATTGAACATTAGCAAAGATAGAATTACAATTTATCATAGGGGGTAGTGTAGTGAATTCCTAGTCCTAGGCTTTTAAATCTTAGTTGAATCCTAACTTTTCTAGATTTATTTGCTTACTTTATTGCTTTGATTTTTGTTTTGAATTTGATTGAGTTTCACCATTGATTTTTATTGCTTAAATAATCAAAGTCGCAGTAAGAGTTAGTAATCAATCGATCCTCGTGAGAACAATCTTTATTTTACTACTTATATGATCCATGCACTTGCGAAAAATTCACAATAAGTTTTTGGCACTGTTGCCGGGGATCGTGTTGATATTAACACAGGGGCAATTTGATTGATTTAAGCATTTTTATTTTATTTTCATATTATTTTATAATTTATTCTTTGAATTTTCATGTGTTATTTCTTCATTATGTGAAGAACAAGGAGTCAAGACGATCTTACTATCCTTATTGATCTTGAGATCGAGAGGTCATTTCGTCATATTAGAAGGTAAAGAAGAACATTGAGAGCTGAGGAAGACCATATGGCAAACAACAATAACCAAGTCGCCCATCAAGAGCGAAGGCTAAGGGATTATGGAACTCCCAATGCTAATGCTCGTCAGTCTTCCATTGTAAGGCCATGGGTAGAGGCCAACAATTTCGAGATCAAGATGTCATTAATCCAGATGATCCAACAATTGTAATTTAGTGGGTCAACAACTAAGGACCCAAATCAGCATTTGGATGAATTCTTGGAGCTACGTGACATGATAAAGATAAATGGGGTTTCAACTGATGCTATATGGGTCAGACTTTTCCCTTTTTCTCTTAGGAGGAAAGCAAAGAAGTGGATTCACTCAAAAGCCCCAAATTCAGTTACCACATGGGACTTGATAGAGCAAGCTTTCTTGGACAAGTACTATTCACTTGGAAAAATAATCAAGCTTTGTCAAGACATCACTACCTTCTCCTAAAAGGAAGATGAATCACTTTATGATGCATGGGAGAGGTACAATGATCTCATTCATCAATGTCCATATCATGGCTTACAAGATTTTGTTGTTATGCAAATATTCTATGTTGAGTTAACTTTTCCTACAATGGCAACTCTTGATGCCGCAGCTGGCGGTGCTTTGATGACAAAGAATCCAACAGAGGTAAAAGCTTTGATTAATGAGGTTACTTCGAACATTTGTTTGTGGCCAAGTGAGAGATCATCTTCAAATAAGCAAGTCGGAATGATAGAATTTGATGTCATTACTATATTGAATGCCAAGTTTGATGCCTTGACTAAGTCACTTGAGAAACTGAATGTCAATGTTGTCACTACTCCTAACATAATTTGTGAAATATGTAGAGGAGGGCATCTGGCTTCAGAATGCAATGCAGTAGAAACATATTCTCAAGACCTGTCTTTGGAACAAGTGAATCATATACAAAATAGCAATTTCAAGGCTCAAGGAAATCCCTTGTCCAATTCATATAACCCCGGATGGAGAAACCACCTCAATTTCTCATATAGTAACTAACAAAACCAAGGGGCTCATTCTAATGATAGACCCCCACCCGGATTCTAACCACTTTAACAATCTTCTCAAGGAGCGAAGTCCAATTTAGAAGCCCTCATGGAGAACTTCATAGTTACCCAAAAGGAATAGAATCAAGCCATTCAACCACAAGTGCAACAACATGGGAAGTTCATCAAGCAAATTAATACTCATTTATATCAAATCGCTACTCACTCCAAGATGCTTGAAACTCAAATACCCCAACAAAGCAAGCTTGTTCAACATGGTTCAAGGGCGAATACCAAGTCATGAAATTTCATTGAGAAGTGGTAAGCAACTTGAAGGCCCCACAAGGGAAGAAAAGCTTGAAGATAAGGAAACCCATAAAAAGGAGGAGAAGCAAGAGAAGAGCAAGGATAAAGAAGGAGATGAAGAAAGCACTAAAACATATGTTTCTCCAAAAGCATATGATCCACCTTTGCCCTTCCCTCAAAGTTATCAAAAGGTGAGCTTGACCATCAATTCGAAAGACTTTTGGAGGTACTTAAGAAGCTTTACATTAATGTTCTTTTTACGGAAGCTCTCTCCCAAATTCTTTCTTATGCTAAGTTCTTGAAAAAGATTCTCTCTAATAAGAGGAAGCTTGAAGGCTATGAAATTGTTGCTTGATGTATGAAATCTGCAAGTGTACGGTTTCGTTATCAAGTAATAGAATGATCGAATCCACAGGGACTATGTTTATGAATATCAATTAATTAATTAATTTAATTTAATTAAACAAAAGGAATATAATTATGGATTGATAAGAATGTAGTAACCAAGCAAGTAAATAAATAAATATCAAAGTACAAAATTGAGAACAAAAATAGCAAGTTGTTACTAAAGGTTTTCAAATTCAAGAAAGCTTCCAGGATTGGGGTAATCACAATGATATAAGACAAATCCTAATTGACAACCCTTTTATTAAAATTACAATTCAATTGAAGGTAAATTATCTTAAATTAGTTAATGTTCTTTCTCAAGAGACAAGAACCGTGCCCAATTAAACCAATTCTTACTCTCGTAGTAATTGAATTTAAATTGAACCCATTACGCTTTATGGTAATTCATTAAATCCTCGAAAGGCTAAACCTACTCTCGTGATTTAGACCTTAAGTTCAATCCTTATAGTTCCAACACCTAGGTTCACCTCTCAGTACGTCCCTAGATATCTATGAGATGTAAATATGTGGCTAGCAAATTCACATGAATAAGCGCAATAAGGATTGAATCAAAGAACATTCAAGATAAATAAAGGGGTAAACTAAGTCAATTAATTATCATCAATGTATCAAATGGCATTGCCCAATTCTAGAAACAAAGAGAACTACTCAGACATGGAGAAGAAGAAACAAGAAAACAAAAAAAAGAACATCTAAACTAGTAGTGAAGGGAGAAGAAAAGAGAAAAATGAAGATTTAGAGCCTCCAAATGTGCCTCCTTCAAATAGAAATTAGAACCCTAAAATTGTATTCAGAACATCTATAAATACCCCTAGGGTCTAACTTGGTCTAAGCCCATAAAAAGAAATAAAAACAAAATTAAAAATTGTCTCGGACTGTGATCCACAGTTGTGGGAAATTCTACGACTAGGTCGTGGATCTCTCTAGATGAGTGTATTCTGAACTCCTCTTGAATTCTAAGGCCGTGGAACTCTTTGGAAAATAACTTTTGCTTCTTCATGCAACTGCTCGATCCATGGTCGTGGGAAATTCCATAGGCAGGCTATGGATCTCTCTAGAATGAACCTTTAACTCCAATTTGCTATCTGTAAAGCTCCAACTTCAAATATGCAAGCTTTCCATCCATTTCAAGGCTAATTTAGCACCAATCCTGCACAACAACACCACAAACACTGTAGTTATCCAAACTAAAGGAAAAATAAATAAAAAGAGAAACTAAATGCCTAAAAATACATGCAAAACAAGTACAAAATATGATACTATTTCACACACATTAAATCCCCCTTAGCTTAAGATTTTGCTTATCCCCAAGCAATAACTAAAGCCAAACCAAGAAGTGGGATCAAGAGACAATAATAAATGAGGAACCCGAGAAAACATCCAACTAAGCAATAAGCAAAGACAACCAAGAGTTAGAGAGGTAATCAAAATTAAGTCGAATTAGAGGCCTAAGTTCTTAGAAATCACGCTTCTCACTGAATTAGGTTCACTCTACTAACCACACTCAAAGTATTTAAGGGTGAAGACAATGCGCTCAAGATTCCTCAAAGAAAAAGCACTTCCATAAGCTTGATAAGAAATCAAATTTCCACTAATAATCAGTATACATGCAAGAATCAAAAGGTCTTTCAAGGGTTGTAATGGGGCCATAGGAATGATATTAGGTAGGGTAAAGAAAGGAATGTATGCACAAAGGGCTAACAAAATTTTTAACAAGCACAAGAAACTCACTAGAACATAAATGGAGCAAAGGCATTTTTCAATCAAGAGCATAACTCCACATTTCCAAGCATTTTTT
This sequence comes from Ormosia semicastrata, assembly GCA_029884595.1. Classification (NCBI taxonomy): domain Eukaryota; kingdom Viridiplantae; phylum Streptophyta; class Magnoliopsida; order Fabales; family Fabaceae; genus Ormosia; species Ormosia semicastrata. The sequence goes on along the minus strand of JAQQTO010000042.1, from coordinate 15,571,185 downwards.
TTCTTTTTCTTCCTCTATTTTTCTTTGTTTTCAAGCTTTCATCTCATGATTTTCTTTTCCTTTTCCCCTTATATATGTATATGTTTATGTATATATATATCATTTGAGAAAGAAAAGGCTCAAAAACTTATGATTCCCAACACAACTTTCAAAATTTGCTCCATTTAATATTTTAAATGATTACCGACAATGTATCATCATAGACATCAAGAAAAACAATTATGCAATAGGCTCAAGAAGGGCAACTAGTGAATGAAAATGTGACAATTATTTTAGAAGGCCAGAAAATACCTAAGATGCCTTAATCACATTCAAGCATGCAAACAAAAATTTCACCTCAAAATGGTTTCAAATCAAGTTTTAGAGCACAAAATCAATGAAGAATTATCACTCAACACAAAGAATAGGAGCAAACATCATATAGTGCATAAATCCCATATAAGATCAAAACTCACATTTAGAGGTCAAAAATCAATGAAAAGCATAAATTCAGAGAACATATGCTAATTATCAACTAGCAAGAAATCACCTCCTCTATCAATTAAAACAATGCCTATTGCCTACCATAAGAATCAACAAGTTGGGTTCCAAATCAATACCATCTCAAAATCCTCAAAAGAGAGGGGCACAAAATTCAATCAAAAAGCCGAGAGATATGATGGTGTGAAAATGCAATAAGAAGATGCAATGCAATATGAGACATGAGAATGCATGAAACTAATGATCTACAAAATCAAAATAAAATAGAAATACCTCCCTCAAGCTTAGAAATTTACATTGTCCCCAATGTACAATTCTATAACAAGAGAAGGGATAAAAGAAAAGAACTCACTACAGTTGTGGGAAATCTTCTGGTGCTCAATCCATGGCCATGAAATTTTCCATGGGCTAGGTGTGGAACTTTCTGACTTCACTCTCATTCTAATTTGAGCTTCAAAAAGGGTCAAACCTAAACAAGATCCATGAGATAAAAATCAAACCAACAATCCAACACACAAAATCAAAAGAAAAAGAGGAAATAAAAAGGAAAAACAAGGAAACTTGGGTTACCTCCCAAGAAGCGCTTGTTTAAAGTCATAAGCTCGACTCCAGTGCTTTCATCCTTCTTCAGTTGGGTCACGGAGGGCAATGGTCATCCTATTCTCAAGTTGCTCCTCTGCTAAATAATGCTTTAATCTTTGACCATTAACCTTAAAAGTCCCTCGCTCTTTATTCCAAACCTCTACAGCACCATAGGGAAACACTTTCTTTACTAGAAATGGCCTTGGCCATCTTGACTTAAGCTTTTCGGGAAAAAGTTTCAGTCTAGAATTGAAAAGAAGCACCAATTCTCCTTCATGAAACTCTCTACGAAGAATATGCTTTTCATGCTACCTCTTGGTTTTTTCTTTGTATGACTTGGTGGTCTCGTAAGCATCCAATCTCAACTCATCAAGCTCGTGAAGTTGAAGTTTTCTTTTTTCTCCTGCCACTTTTAAATCAAAATTCAGAAGCTTAATATCCCAAAAGGTTTTATGTTCAAGCTCAACGAGTAGATAACAGGGCTTCCATTAAATCAATCTAAACGGTGTCATCCCAATAGGAGTCTTGTAAGCAGTGCGATAAGCCCAAAGAGCATCATCAAGCTTCAATGACCAATCCTTTCTTGATCTAGACACAGTTTTCTCCAGAATACTATTTATCTCTCTATTAGATACCTTTACTTGGCCATTAGTCTGAGGATGGTAAGGTATAGCTACCTTATGAGTGACTCCATATTTCTTTAAGAGGTTCTCAAACTGTTTCTTAATGAAGTGTGAACCTCCATCACTAATCACAGCCCTAGGAACTCCAAACCTTGGAAAGATGATCTTCTTAAACAGCTTAATCATGATCTATGCATCACTTGTTGGGGATGGAATGGCCTCACCCACTTAGATACGTAATCAACGGCTACAAGAATAAATTTGTTATTGCAAGAGGATGGAAAAGGGCCCATGTAGTCAACTCCTCAAACATCAAAGATCTCTACCTCAAGAATAGTGTTCATAGGCATCTCATGCCACTTGGAGATACTTCGAGTTCTTTGACATGGGTCACATGGTAGCACAAAATTCCAAGCATCTCTGAAAATATGAGGCCAAAAAAAGCCAGACTAAAGAACTTTGGCTGCCGTCTTGGAGGCACTAGCATATCCTCCATAGGATACAGAATGACAGTAACTTAATATACTCAAAACCTCTTCCTCCGAGACACACCTCCTAAAGATACCATTAGCACACATTCGGTATGTGTATAGCCCATCCCACACAAAATATTTCAGATCTGAGAAGAATTTCTTATTCTGCTGATAGTTAAGCTCAGGAGGTAGGACCTTACTGACCAAGTAGTTTGCATAGTCAGCATACCAAAGGGCATTCTCCACAAAAACTACAAACAATTGCTCATCGAGGAAAGAATCATCAATAGGTACTTCACTCTCCCAATTCACCAGTTGCTCAAGCCTAGATAAATGATCTGCCACTTGATTCTCTGGTCTTTTTCTATCCAGTATCTCCAAATCAAACTCTTGTAGAAGAAGGATCCAACAGATAAGTCAAGGCTTTGCTTCCTTCTTGCTTATGAGATGCCTAAGTGCTGAATGGTCAGTGTACACAGTCACCTTTGAATCCATTAGATAGGACCTGAACTTCTCAAAGGCAAAGACTACCGCTAGCAATTCTTTCTATGTAGTGGCATAGTTTGCTTGAGCTCCATCAAGTGTCTTGCTAGCATAGTAAATTGCATGCACTTTCTTGTCTTTTCTTTGCCCCAACACAGCTCCTACGGCATAGTCACTGGCATCACACATGACCTCAAATGGTAGATTTCAATCCGGTGTTTGCAAAATGGGAGCGGTGATCAAAGCTTCTTTCAACTTGCAAAAGGCATTCAAACAGTCACTATCAAAATTAAATGGAACATATTTTACTAAGAGATTAGACAAAAGTTTAGCAATTTTAGAAAAACCTCTAATGAATTTTCGGTAAAAATCGGCATGTCCCAAGAAACTTTGCACTCCCTTCACATTCACCGGTGGAGGCAATTTCTCAATCACTTTAATTTTTTCCTTATCCACCTCAGTTCCTTTTCCAAAAACCAAATATCCAAGCACTATGCCCTCTTGTACCATAAAATGACACTTCTCCCAATTCAAGACAAGATTTACTTCTTCACTTCTCTGCAAAATCTTAGACAAATTGGACAAACAATCATCGAAGTTAGTTCCATATACCGAAAAATCATCTATAAAGACTTCCATGATGTTTTCAATAAATTCAGAGAATATTGCAGTCATGCATCTTTGGAAAGTAGCAGGGGCATTACATAAACCAAATGACATTCTCCTATAGGCAAAAGTGCCATAAGGGCAAGTAAATGTGGTCTTCTCCTGGTCACTAGGATGGATGGGGATTTAGTGGAATCCCGAATAACCATCTAAGTAACAAAAGTATGTATGCCTAGCTAGCTTCTCAAGCATTTGATCAATGAAGGGTAGGGGGAAATGATATTTCCTAGTTGCATTATTCAACTTCCTATAATTAATGCACATCCTCTAACCTGTGACTGTCCCAGTGGGAATTAATTGATTTTTCTCATTTTCAATTACAATCATCCCCCCTTTTTGAGGAACCACATGCACAAGACTAACCCATACACTATTAGAAATTAGGTAAATTACCCTAGCTCAAGTAACTTAAGAACTTCTTTTTTGACAGCCTCTTTCATATTAGGAGTCAACCTACGTTGGTGCTCAACAGAGGGTTTATGGTCAGATTCCATTAAAATTTTATGCATACAAAAGGAAGGATTTATGCCATTAATATCATCGAGAGTGTATCCTATGACCTTTCTATGCATTCTAAGAGCTCTAAGCAATTTCTCAGTCTCTAACTCATTCAAGCTAACACTAATAATGACAGGATAAGAAGAGTTGGGACTAAGAAACTCATACCTGAGAGTGGAAGGAAGGGTTTTAAGTTCTACCTTAGGAGCCTTTTCTTCTTCCCAATCTTTAGACTTAGGCTTCGGCTCAAGCTTTTCCACTTTGGCTTTGTGAGGTGAAATTTTTGAGGTTGCCTCCAACAAGCGGGCATACTTAGCTACCTCTCCTCCAGAATTAAATGAGCCTCCACCAACTAAGCATCTCTCCAATGGATCTTCAAAGTGAATCTTGGTGGATTCTTTTTTCACCACTTGGTGCAATAAATCGATCCTGCAACAAGAGTCCTCAAAAGAAGGTTATTTAATAAATTTAGAAAGATCAAACTCAACCTTATCATCACCAACAGTTAAAGACAATTTACCATTTTTTACATCAATTATAACACCAGCAGTAGCTAAGAAAGGCCTACCAAGAATAATGGGGATTTGGGAATCCTCCTCCATTTTAAGCACAATTAAATTAGCAGGTATGAAAAACTTACCAACTCTAATAGGAACATCCTCTAAGATGCCTACGGGGTACTTGACGGACCGATCCGCTAATTGGAGTGAGATAGTTGTGGGTTTAAGTTCACCCACCTCCAACTTCTTACACACATAAAAGGGCATAAGACTAACACTAGGCCCCAAATCACACAGTGCAACGTCCCTTTTTGGGAGGGAACGTCACATTGTCAATTACAATCCAAAAATAAAATTATATAAGTTAAGACCTAGTTCCTTTTAATATAATGTGAACTTACTTGATTATAGTTATGTAGCTAAATTGGCGGATATTTTTTTTTGTTATAATAGCAATAGTTAATAACTACGGTGACGGAACATCAATGGAAATAAAGAATAAAAGCAGAAGTAAAGCATACATGGGAATTAACATTGCATCTTTATATATATATATATATATTTATCAAACTGTTTAGTTACAAAGCCTGGTATACCAAAAAGTAAAACTATACCTGCCCCCAAATGATTATACATACACATCCCCACAATATCAAAAAATATACAGCCCACTACAGTCAAAACATCAGGCCCCCAAAATAAAATACTGGTAGCCCTCAGTAGCTACAAGCAATGTCAGTCCCTCAAATAAGGAGGAATCATGTCAGGATCCTCTTCAGGATCCTCCGCGAGGTCGTCCTCAAGGACCTATTCGGGGTCTTCCTCATCAGAGGAAACCACCATAGGAACCGCAGAGCTACAGGACGGGGCCCGAGCGGTGGAGTCAAAAGAGTCTTCCCGCAGGGTGTAGTAGCGGTCACCCCACATCTCCCGGATAGGAAAATGAAATTCCAGTCGTAGGCTGATATAGCAGGTGAAAATCAGTGGCTCGCGACGCCTCCAGGCCAAGGCTAACGATACGTCCCCCAAGTATACACAGCACTCAGAATCAAAGTTGATGTGCCAGCACTCTAGCCCTCCTAAGAAGGTCAGATGTACATAACCCAGAAATCCACTCGGATGCGCCGCCATGATCCGACAATAGACGCTAATCGCGATCGGGCCAAAAGTCGGGGAAGTCAGGAGCTTCGCCTTCTTTGCCGTCGTCTTCGATAGAACATAATATACAGATGGGAAATAATAGAAAGACAGGAAAGAGGTAAGACAACCTACCATCATTACCAATTATAGTAACAAGAAACCAAACAGCGCAAAGCGCCCACATAGCATTTTTGACTGCAATAATGATAATAAACAATTGAATAGCAGTAATAATCAACCAAGCAGTTCTAGGCAGCTATATATATCAGTAATACAACAGTTCCAATTATGATAATAATAAATGCCAGATAATTCATAGACCCACTATGCACATGCATACGAAGTCAAAATCCTACTCCATGGAGCTAGACATAAACGGTCAGAGAGAAAGATCAGGAGACACGTCTGCAACTCGGCTGCTGAGGCCAAAGTACTATAATCCATCAATTTATCCACGTGCACATCATGGCATTATATAGACAGTCTACGCTAGATCACGATATAGGACAGTGTCTCGATCTGGATCGTCAGTGCGTTTGCATCAGTCTGCCCCACGGACAGAAGAGCTACCAATTGTCCATTGCGAGGTACCCGTACCCTGACGCCCCCAAGGTCAACAAATGACTTACACTTATCTATTCGCACCCGCACAAAGGTGTGTTCACTCCTAGGCAACTCGGCCTTAACATAGTCTAACGGACATTCACAATGCATATAGACTCTATGCATAATCATATATGATCATTATTACATACAATTCCACCATATGCCACAATTTGCCAGAGCAAAGATCAACAAAATCATTGGTCACTCACATGGACCCGCAATATCATAATATTAGAATTAAATGAATTAACGCACTTTCAAGGTGTATTATGAATTCTTGCTTAGGTTTAGCTTTCCTTACAAAGTTTGTCTCTAATGGAACCCTCTTAGTGGATTAGATTCTCTTAGGTAATTTATTTATATACACTTAGAAGGTCATTCTAAGATCTCAATGTCTCACACTCTCTTGTTCTTACCCTAATTAAAATTATCCCAAGTCTTATGAAAATTCCATTCTCGGTTCTTTAAAATTTATGAATCTCAAAGTATAATTTAACTTTCCAACTTGCTAATTCTTGCATCCTATTACCATTAATTGAATCACTAAGTGTTAGGTGATAAATTATGATTTTGGATTCGACGAAGAAAATGGCTCTAGTGTACAAAAATGAGGCTACCTTTCGACGAAAATAACCTGACAGAATGATGAAAGATGGGAGAACATTATTTCACAAGAATGGCAAAGGATCAATTTCTGTCGAATGAAGATTCTGTCGAATGGAAATAAAAAACTATTGAATACACCAAAAGGCCAGCATAAATCCTAATTCGATGGACGGGTGTTGACGTTGGAGAAATCTTCTCTACTGAATGGTCAGAAGTTCTAACTCGACGGACACTATCATTCTAACTCGACGGATGTTTACATCCTAACTCAACGAATATTGACATTGCACTAAATGGTCAAAAGATCAAAATCGACAGAATGATCATAAGATCAAATTCGACAGATATTGACATTATACTAAATGGTCAGAAGATCAAATCGATGGAATGGTCAGAAGATCAAATTCGACGAATGTTGACATTATACAAAATGGCCAGAAGATCAAATTCGACGGATGTTGATATGCTAACTCGATGGATATTGATATCCCAACTCAACGGATATTGACATTTTGCTTGATGGTTAGAAGATCAAATTTGACGAATATGATCAGAAGATCAAATTCGATGGATATTGACATTATACTAAATGGTCAGAAGTCCAAACACGATGGATATTGACATTGTTCTAAATGGTCAGAAGTCTAAACTCGACGAACATTAACATTCTACTAAATGGTCAGAAATTTAAATTGGTGCATTTGTTCACAAAGAATCCCCAAATTTTAGTCTCTAAGCCGTGGCCATCCGAGAACTAATCCGACGTCATTTCCTTCCATGTTATACATTCCAATCCATTCAGATACATCAATATACAAAAAAAAAAAGATCTAATGGCACCAACACATTACAAATAACATGCAGACAAAAGATGACCTTCAATGGGGATCCCTCACTATCAATCATAGACAACGTTTCTAAATGCTAATAGAGGTTGAGGAGGAGTATCTTCCTCTTACCTGAGAGAAGCACAAAGAAAGGATGCTCCTTTTTGCATAGAAACTTCGTTCTTCACCACCACCAAAACCTTGGATGTTCAAATCCATAAAACCAAGGTCAAAGAGTGGAAATGGCATCCATAGTCACCAATGTGACCATGGAACACGAAAATGAGAAGGAGAGGAGAAGAAAATTGAGAGCTTTTACCTTAAAGCTCCAAGCTTTGACGTTGGCTGTGGAGTACGAAAATGAAGGAATAAAGAAGAGCTCCACCAAGAAGAAAGCTTGAAGATGGTGAGGGGAAACAATGGTATAAGTTTGGCTTGAGCAAGGGAAACTTGAAATCAATAATGGTGGTTGTGGGTGTGTGTAGCTGTGTGAAGAAGAGAGAAAGAGGAGTGAGCTGCGTATGGGAGGAGAGGAAATGAGAAAATGAAAATGTAATATGGCCCCTTAGTCAACCGTGCAGCACCAAAAATGAGGAGAGAGAAAAGTGGTTGGGAAGGAAGCTTCCCTTAAAGCTTCCTTGAGAAGCTTCGTGCGCTTCTCGATAAAGTGCATAGTAAGCTTGTCTCCCTAATTAAATACATCCGACAAATTTAATTACACTGTTAGAATTATTTTCTCAGTGAATAAAAGTTACAATTGATGAAAATAATATATTATTATTCATTAGTTGATTTTATGATACAGTGATTTTATTCGTCAGATAAAATCTCGTAAAACATAAACCTCGTAAACTGTGCTCGACCTCGGGTTTAGTAAGATCCCCCGTCGACGTCTCCACAGTTCGAAGTTTACCAGCCTCAGGGAAAATATTCTATTTTTTCGGCTCCGCTCAGTGCACACGTAAAACGAGGAATATATTAAAATATTCATCGTTTCCAGAAAAACCCACAAAAATTCCTAAAAATCATAAATATTATAAAATCATTATTTATAATGAAATAAATAATTTTCGGGATATTACAACACTCCCCTTCTAAAAAGGAATTTCATCCTTGAAATTTGCATACCTTAGAATAATTGTGGGTGTTGCTCCTTCATCTTGTCTTCCAGCTCCCAGGTTGCATCTCCAGTCACCTCGTTCTAAATTACCTTTACTAATGAGATCTCCTTGCCTCTTAATTGCTTTATCCTTCTATCCTCGATTCTTACAGGAGGTGCCACATAAGTTAAGTTCTCTTTTATTTGTACTGTGTCCGGTGCTATGACATGACTTGGATCAGGAAGGTATTTTCAGAGTTGCGACACATGGAAAACATTATGAATGTTTGAAAGGAAAGGAGGTAAGGCTATTTGATAGGCTACAGGACCTACTCGGTGAATGATTTGGTATGGTCCAAGAAATTTTGGAGTGAGTTTTCTAGATTTTAAAGCCCGGCCTACCCCAGTCGTAGGTGTGACTTTCAGGAATACATGCTCGCCTTCCTCAAACTCAAGAGGCTTTCTCCTTTAGTCTGCATAACTCTTTTGCCGACTCTGAGCCGTCCGCATCTTTTCCTGAATCATCTTAACCCTCTCAGTTGTCTGTTGTATAATCTTTGGTCCAACAGTAAGGCGCTCGCCATCTTGGTACCAACACAGAGGTGTTCGACACCGTCGTCCATACAGAACTTCATAGGGTGCCATCCTTATGCTCGAATGACAACTGTTGTTGTAGGTGAATTCTATCAATGGTAGAACATCATCCCAACTTCTAGTCTATTCTATGGTACAAGCTCTAAGTAAATCTTCCAAAGATTAGATCGTCCTCTCTGATTGACCATTGGTCTGTGGGTGATATGCAGAACTCAGACGTAACTTCGTCCCTAACGCTTCTTGCAAACTCTTCCAGAAATTTGAAGTAAATCTCGAATCCCTATCCAAAACAATACTTATAGGTACACCGTGCAGTCTAACAATCTCTCCAATATAGATCTAAGTCAGTCTCTCCAATTTGTATCTTATGTCGATCGGGAGAAAATGTGCCGATTTCGTGAGTTGGTCCACGATTACCCAAATCGAATCATGACCTTTTCTTGTTCTGGGCAATCCGACTACAAAATCCATTGTAATGTTGTCCCACTTCCATTCAGGAATAGACAATGGTTGCAGCAATTCCACTGGTCTCTGATGTTCCACTTTAGCTTTTTGACAAACTAGACACGTCGATACGCGTCTAGTGACGTCACTCTTCATTCCATGTCACCAGAACAACTTCTTCAAGTCTTGATACATTTTTGTTATGCCCGGATGCATACTCAGTTGGCTTGTATGAGCATGGTTAATGATATATTCTCTAAGCTCTTGGTCTCGGGGAATACAAACTCTTCCACGGAATCTCAAAATCCCATCCGTTCCTTCCACAAATGCTGTTTCATTACCTTGCTTCATCTGTTCTCTCACTTCTTGCAAAAACTCGTCAACCTTCTGCTTTTCCCTTATATCATCCATCAGCTCACTTGTGATGGTAACCATATTCATGCAAATATTCCTTCGTTCTAGCTCCACAAAAGACCATACATCTCTGAACTGCTCTATCATATCCTTTTCCTTGATCATTAGGGCAGAGACACTATCATCTTTCTACTTAGAGCGTCAGCCACAACATTTGCCTTGCCAGGGTGATACAGAAGTTGGAAATCATAATCCTTCAGAAACTCTAACCACCTTCGCTGCCTCATGTTCAACTCTTTCTAATCATACAAATACTTTCGACTCTTGTGATCATTGAAAATGTTGAACGTCGCTCCGTAGAGAAAATGCCTCCATATCTTCAAAGCAAAAACTACAGCCGCTAACTCCAAGTCATGGGTCAGGTAGTTCTTCTCGTGCACTCGTAACTGTCTTGAAGCATAAGCCACTACCCTTCCATGTTGCATAAGTACAGATCCTAGCCCTTGGTGTGAAGCGTCGCAATACACCTCAAATTGCTCATTCGGATCGAGTAGCACTAACACTGGTGAGGTAGTCAGTCGATTCTTCAACTCTTGGAAGCTCTACTCACAGCTGTCGGTCCACTCAAAAGCTTGGTTCTTCCTTGTGAGTTGTGTAAGTGGTCCTGCAATCTTGGAGAATCCCTCAATGAACCTCCGGTAATATCCTGCTAAACCCACGAAGCTTCGGATCTCCGTCACTGACGTTGGCCTTTCCCACTGCAACACTGCCTCCACCTTTGATGGATCCACTGCAATCCCATCCTTCGAGATCACGTGACCTAGAAACTTAACTTCTTCCAGCCAAAATTCACATTTCGACAGTTTGGCATACAATTTTTTTAGAATCTGAAGAACTATACTGAGGTGCTCAGCATAGTCCTCCTGATTTTGAGAGTATACCAGAATGTCATCAATGAAGACCACCACGAATCTGTCCAAGTAAGGACGAAAGATTCAGTTCATGTAGTCCATGAAGATAGCTGGTGCATTCGTCACGCCAAACGACATCACGAGATATTCGTAGTGATCGTATCGGGTACGAAAAGCAGTCTTGGGTACATCCTCCGTCTTTACTCATATCTGATGATACCCAAATCGCAGATCAATCTTTGAGAACACCGCTGCTCCCTTCAGTTGGTCCATTAAGTCATAAATTCTTGGGAGTGGATACTTGTTCTTGAACGTTACTTTGTTCAGCTGCCGATAGTCCACACATAATCTTGAAGTGTCATCTTTCTTGCGAACTAACAGTATTGGTGCTCCCCACGGTGATACACTAGATCTGACAAATTGCTTTTCCAAAAGCTCTTCTAGCTGTTTCTTGAGCTCAGCTAACTCCGTTGGTGCCATCCTATAAGGTGCTATAGACACGGGACCAGCTCCTAGTACTAGGTTGATAGCAAACTCTATTTCTCGGGCCGGTGGTAAACCAGGTACATCCTCAGGAAAGACTTCGAGAAACTCATTCACCACTGGAATTGTGTTCACATCAACCTTGCTCTCGACTTTTAAGGAAGACAGTAGCATGTATTTGTGAGCTCCTTCTTTCAAGAGAGCTTGAACTCGGTTGGCTGTTAGAAATCTAGAATTCTCATCTATGGAAAAAACTATGGTCTTTCTGGAACAATCTAACAGAACATGGTTGGAAGACAACCAGTCCATCCCTAAGATAATATCTAGTTGGGAAAGGGGTAAACAGATCAGATCGACCGAAAAGGTTCAACCTTCAACAACCAATGGATAGTTTAGACAGACTTTGGTAGTGACTACCAGTTTATCAGTGGGGGTAGAAACAGTTAGGTCAAAAGGTAAGGTAGACACTGGTAAACCAAGTCTTTACACACAGTTATATGATATGAAAGAATGGGTTGCCCCAGAGTCATACAGTACAGTTAAAAGATTACCTTCTATGGTGCCTTCCCTTTGTATCAAATCTTCGGATTCGGAGGCCTCAGCTCCGCTCATGGTGTAAACTCGCCCTCCGGCTTGTGGTTTCTTGGCTCTTGCGACATTCATTGAAGGTTCGGCCTTCGCCTGATTGCAGTCTCGGGACCCGTGGCCAGGTTTGCCACATCTGAAGCAGATGATCCCCTTTATGGTGCAGTCCTTTGTAAGATGATCTTTCCCACACTTCATATATTTAGAAGGATACGCCGTGTTCTGGCCAGTCCGGTTCCCAGTAGAACCTCCACCAGAACTTCCACCCATGGTTTGCTGCTGATTTCCCATTGGTCGGGAATACGGCTTCTTTTGGAAGCGGTTAGAACTGTTACTGCCGCCTCTCTAGAACCTCGTAGGCCCAAAGTTTCTATTCCTCGTATCTCTAGATTGCTCCAGAGCCTCTACATCACAGCAGGTATCCAGCAGTTTTGAGAACTCGTTGATCTTCAAGGTGATCACAGCCTTCTTCACTTCATACCTCAGTCATTCCGTGAATCTTCGGCATTTCCATGCTTCATTTGGTTGATTCTGAAAGTACGTCGAAAACTGTGACAAGTTTTCGAATCTGGCCGCATACTCACTAACGGTCATATTCCCTTGTCGTAAGTTAAGAAACTCTGACTCCTTTGCGTGTCTTGCGCTTGTAGGAAAATACTTATCTAGGAATTTCTCCTTGAATAAGTCCCAAGTAATCTTGCGGTTTGCAGCTTCTAACATTCTCTGCACTCCGTTCCACCAGTTTTTAGCATTGCCCACCAACATAAAAGTAGCATAGTTCACCTTCTTGTCCTCAGTGCAATTCATCCCTCGAAAGACTTTTTCTAACTCCTTGATCCACAGACTAGCCTTGTCCGGATCAAATTCCCCTTTGAATTGAGGAGGGTTGTGGCGTCGAAACTCCGCCAAGTTCTGAGCATCTGCAGTAGCCTCGAGCAGTTGGGTAGCTTTTTCTTGCTGTTGCGCAACTTTCTCTTGCTGCTGTGGAGCTTGCTCAGTTTGTTGTGCGACGGTCTCAGCCATCCTCTGCATCGCCGTAATGGCTGCTGCCATGTCTTCCGTTCTTGCCATTTTACTTTCTCAGATTGGATTAACTGAAAGCACAGAAAAGTCAGTCGCATCCACTAGGAATACCAAACAATACACCTTTACGTTTACTATTCAGAGAACACACAGCACAAACAAGATAGACTCAATCACAAGACCCAAAGAAACATAAACCGGGGCTCTGATACCAACTTAATGCAACGTCCCTTTTTGGGAGGGAACGTCACATTGTCAATTACAATGCAAAAATAAAATTATATAAGTTAAGACCCGGTTCCTTTTAATATAATGTGAACTTACTTGATTATAGTTATGTAGTTAAATTGGCAAATATTTTTTTTTGTTATAATAGCAATAGTTAATAACTACGGTGACGGAACATCAATGGAAATAAAGAATAAAAGCAGAAGTAAAGCATACATGAGAATTAACATTGCATCTTTATATATATATATATATTTATCAAACTGTTTAGTTACAAAGCCTAGTATACCAAAAAGTAAAACTATACCTGCCCCCAAAGGATTATACATACACATCCCCACGGTAACAGAAAATATACAGCCCACTATAGTCAAAACATCAGGCCCACAAAATAAAATACTGGTAGCCCTCAGTAGCTACAAGTAATGTTAGTCCCTCAAATGAGGAGGAATCGTGTTAGGATCCTCTTCAGGATCCTCCGCGAGGTCGTCCTCAGGGACCTCCTCGGGGTCTTCCTCTTCAGAGGAAACCACCATAGGAACCGCAGAGCTACGGGACGGGGCCCGAGCGGTGGAGTCAAAAGAGTCTTCCCGTGGGGTGTAGTAGCGGTCACCCCACATCTCCCGGATAGGAAAATGAAATTCCAGTCGTAGGCTGATACAGCAGGTGAAAAATCAGTGGCTCGCAACGCCTCCAGGCCAAGGCTAACGACACGTCCCCCAAGTATACGCAGCACTCAGAATCAAAGTTGATGTGTCAGCATTCTGGTCCTCCTAAGAAAGTCAGACGCACATAACCCAGAAATCCACTCGGGTGCGCCGCCATGATCCGACACTAGACGCTAATCGCGATCGGGCCAAAAGTCGGGGAAGTCAGGAGCTTCGCCTTCTTTGCCGTCATCTTTGATAGAACATAATATACAGATAGGAAATAATAGAAAGATAGGAAATAGGTAAGACATCCTACCATCATTACCAATTATAACAACAAGAAACCAAACGGCGCAAAGCGCCCACATAGCATTTTTGACAGCAATAATGATAATAAACAATTGAATAGCAGTAAAAATCAACCAAGTAGTTCTAGGCAACTATGTATATTAGTAATACAACAGTTCCAATTATGATAATAATAAATGCCAGATAATTCATGGACCCACTATGCATATGCATATGAAGTCAAAATCCTACTCCATGGAGCTAGACATAAACGATGGGAGAGAAAGATCAGGAGACACATCTGCAACTCGGCTGCCGAGGCCAAAGTGCTATAATCCATCAATTTATCCACGTGCACATCATGGCTTTATACAGACAGTCTACGCTAGATCACGATATAGGACAGTGTCTCAGTCCAGATCGTCAGTGCATTTACATCGGTCTGCCCCACGGACAGAAGAGCTACCAACTGTCCATTGCGAGGTACCCGCACCCTGACGCCCCCAAGGTCAACAAATGACCTACACTTGTCTATTCGCACCCGCACAAAGGTGTGTTCAACTCCTAGGCAACTCGGCCTTAACATAGTCCAATGGACATTCACAATGCATACAGATTCTATGCATAATCATGTATGATCATTATTACATACAATTCCACCATATGCCACAATTTTCCAGAGCAAAGATCAACAAAATCATTGGTCACTCACATGGACCCGCAATATCATAATATTAGAATTAAATGAATTAATGCACTTTCAAGGTGTATTATGAATTCTTGCTTAGGTTTAGCTTTCCTTACAAAATTTGTCTCTAACGGAACCCTCTTAGTGGATTAGATTCTCTTAGGTAATTTATTCATATACACTTAGAAGGTCATTCTAAGATCTCAATGTCTCACACACTCTTGTTCTTACCCTAATTAAAACTATCCCAAGTCTTATGAAAATTTCATTCTCGGTTCTTTAAAATTTATGAATCTCAAAGTATAATTTAACTTTCCAATTTGCTAATTTTTGCATCCTATTACCATTAATTGAATCACTAAGTGTTAGGTGATAAATTATGATTTTGGATTCGACGGAGAAAATGGCTCTAGTGTACAAAAATGAGGCTACCTGTCGACGAAAATAACCTGATAGAATGATGAAAGATGGGAGAACATTATTTCACAAGAATGGCAAAGGATCAATTTCTGTCGAATGAAGATTCTGTCGAATGGAGATAAAAAACTATCGAATACACCAAAAGGCCAGCATAAATCCTAATTCGACGGATGGGTGTTGACGTTGGAGAAATCTTCTCTACTGAATGGTCAGAAGTTCTAACTCGACGGACACTATCATTCTAACCCGACAGATGTTTACATCCTAACTCGACAAATATTGACATTGCACTAAATGATCAGAAGATCAAAATCGACGGAATGGTCAGAAGATCAAATTCGACGGATATTGACATTATACTAAATGGTCAGAAGATCAAATTCGACGGATGTTGACATGCTAACTAGATAGATATTGATATCCCAACTCGACGGATATTGACATTGTGGTTGATGGTCAGAAGATCAAATTCGACGGATATTGACATTATACTAAATGGTTAGAAGTCCAAACACGACGAATATTGACATTGTTCTAAATGGTCAGAAGTCTAAACTCGACGAACATTGACATTCTATTAAATGGTCAAAAATTTAAATTGGTGCATTTGTTCACAAAGAATCCCCAAATTTTGGTCTCTAAGCCGTGGCCATCCGAGAACCAATCCGACGTCATTTCCTTCCATGTTATACATTCCAATCCATTCAGATACATCAATATACAAACAAAAAAAAAAGATCTAATGGCACCAACACATTACAAACAATATGCAGACAAAACCCTCAATAGGGTTCCCTCACTATCAATCACAGACAACGTTTCTAAATGCTAATAGAGGTTGAGGAGGAGTGTCTTCCTCTTACCTGAGAGAAGCACAAAGATAGGATGCTCCTTTTTGTGTAGAAACTTCATTCTTCACCACCAGCAAAACCTTGGATGTTCAAATCCACAAAACCAAGGTCAAAGAGTGAAAATGGCATCCATAGTCACCAATGTGACCATGAAACACGAAAATGAGAAGGAGAGGAGAAGAAAGTTGAGGGCTTTTACCTTAAAGCTCCAAGCTTTGACGTTAGCTGTGGAGTATGAAAATGAAGGAATAAAGAAGAACTCCACCAAGAAGAAAGCTTGAAGATGGTGAGGGGAAACAATGGTTTAAGTTCGGCTTGAGCAAGGGAAGCTTGAAATCAACAATGGTGGTTGTGGGTGTGTGCAGCCGTGTGAAGAAGAGAGAAAGAGGAGTGAGCTGCGTATAGGAGGAGAGGAAATGAGAGAATAAAAATGTAATATGCCCCTTTAGTTAACTGTGCAGCACCAAAAAGGAGGAGAGAGAAAAGTGGTTGGGAAGGAAGCTTCCTAGAAGCTTCCCTTAAAGCTTCCTTGAGAAGCTTCGTGCGCTTCTCGATAAAGTGCATAGTAAGCTTGTCTCCTTAATTAAATACATCCGACAGATGATTAATTACACTATTAGAATCATTTTCTCAGTGAATAAAAGTTACAATTGATGAAAACAATATTTTATTATTCATCAGTTGATTTTATGATACAATGATTTTATTCGTCAGATAAAATCTCGTAAAATGTAAACCTCGTAAACTGTGCTCGGCCTCGGGTTTAGTAAGATCCCCCGTCAACGTCTCCACAGTTCGAAGTTTACCAACTTCAGGGAAAATATTCTATTTTTCTGGCTCCGCTCAGTGCACACGCAAAATGAGAAATATATTAAAATATTCATCATTTCCAGAAAAACCCACAAAAATTCTTAAAAATCATAAATATTATAAAATAATTATTTATAATGAAATAAATAATTTTCGGGATATTACACATAGAGCTTTATCAAAATTTATGTTAGCAATCAAACAAGAAATAAAGAAACTACTTGGATCTTTGAGCTTAGGAGGTAATTTATTTTGAATTAAAGCACTACACTCCTCAGTTAAAGCTACTGTCTTATATTCTTCTAGCTTTCTCTTATTAGAAAAAATGTCCTTAAGAAATTTAACATAGGTAGGCATTTGTTGCAACTCCTCAGTAAATGGTACATTAATGTACAATTTTTTAAGGACCTCTAGGAACTTCCCAAATTGCCTATCTAGCTTGGCCTTAGCCAATCTTTGAGGGAAGGGCACTGGGGGTTAGTATGGTTCAGGGGATACATACTTAGACACCTTCTCATTAGTTTCCTCTTCTAAGGGTTGTGTCTTAGTCTCTTTTTCCTCATTCCCTTTATCTTTATCACTCTCCCCCTTACCCTTGGGATCCTCTAATTTCTTGTCACTTCTAAAACTCACATCCTTACAGTGTTCATTACCTAGATTTATTTCAGGTTGACTAGGAAACTTACCCTGTTGCCTTTGTGAAGTGCTTGCTTGTTGGGCAATCTGAGTTTCCAATAACTTATTATGAATGGCCAAATTGTCAACCTTATCTGACAACTCTCTAATGGCCTCAATCACAACTTGCCCATGTTGCCTAAACTCCTCGTTTTGCTTAGATTGACTCTCAACAAAGTTCTTAAGAAAAGACTCAAGTCTAGATTTTTGTTCCTGTTAGAATCCAGAAGAGGGTTTAGCACTACCTTGCCCAGCTTGGTATTTACTATTCTGGTAGGAGAAGTTAGGATGTGACTTCCAATTGGGGTTATAAGTTTCAGAATATGGATCAATCCTCCCATTTTGGTTGAAGTCATTAAAATTGTGGCATGATTCCACTTGCTCCACCGGTGCACTTTGTGAGGAGCCAATTCCAACTTGGCATTCAGCACCTATGTGTCCATGTGCTCCACAAATCTCACAAAAATTGTTAGAAGCACCTATGACATTAACATGAGCTTTTTCAAGCATGTCAAAATGTTTATTCAAAGAATCAAATTTTGACATAACTAAATCAACACCGTCTACCTCAAACTTACCTCCCGAGAGTTTTCTCGGGTTATGACCTCTTTCATTTGCCTATTGGTGATGATTTATAGCAACACTCTCAATGATCTCATAAGCTTCTGTTAGTCTTCTATTCATCAAAGCTCCACCAGCTGCGGAGTCAAGAAACACCTTCGAAGAATATTCTAGCCCATTATAGAAGGTGTGAACGATCAACCATTTTTCTAACCCGTGGTGTGGGCAGGCTTCCAATAAAGCCTTATATCTGTCCCAAGCTTTCGACAATGACTCTCCATCTTTCTAAACAAAGCTTGTGATTTGGGTCCTAAGATGAGCAGTGTTAGAATGTGGAAAGAATTTGTCCAAGAAAGCTTGCTCTAATTGGTCCTAAGTAGTAATTGTTTTAGCGGGCACAGACTTCAACAAAGCTCTAGCTTTATCCTTCAGGGATAATGGAAATAGGCGGAGGTGAATAGCATCCATAGAGGTGCCTTCAATCTTGAGGGTCTCACAGAACTCCAAGAACATATCCACATGATCATTCAGATCCTCTGATGGCAATCCTCCAAACTAGTTCTGCCTTATCATAGAGAGTAAAGCAGGTGGTATGGTGAAGTGTCTAGCTTCAATGTCTGGCCGAGCAATTCCAGATCGCAAACCCTGAGCATTAAGGGCTGCATATTCTTTTAGCAGTCTATTATCCTCAGGTTCAGCTGTGACAAGTGTTGGTTCAGGTATTTCTCTCACTCTTTGCCCTTGTTGTCTTCTCTTTCTATGAAAAGTTCTTTCAATTTCAGGATCTGCTTTAATAAGAGTCCTGGACCGTCTAGTACTTTGCATAAACAAGAGAAATTACCTGCAAAGAGTCAAAGAGAAAACAAGAAAGTAAGAATATGACGAAAAGAAAAAGGTTTAAAATAATTAAATTAAAAATTAAATTGATATTCAAGAAAAACACAGTCCCCGACAACTGTAACACCCCTCGATTTAATAACCACAGCACAATCGTCATTATACCACAGTTGCTAAATTTTGGCATGCTACAACTTTCAAATAATATTTGTCCAAAATAAACCATTGTACATATACAGAAGATATGAGCCACGCATGAAATAATACATAAGCAGTCATTAGCACATATAATTCAACAAGCCAAAATCAAATTCAGTTTATAGGACTAGATAATTAATTTAAAGCACACATAGTGCGGCGCATTTCACATACCGCTCAAAATAAAATACATCAAACTGGACTTCAAAATGCAGGTATACTCAAATTACATTTTAATATAAGTAATGCAGAAGGAAACATAAACTACCCCTAAAGACACCCACGTCTAAGGAGTTGGGCACTCCATCGGATCCACCTTGGGATTCTCCCCCAGGTCACCTGAAGACACAAAGACAGGACAAAGTGCGGTTCCACGAGCAGGTGCCCTAGCAGCTGATGCCATCGAATTCTCGTCCTCTCTGGAAGTGTGAATTGGGTCACCCCATAGCTCCCGAATGGGCAGGGCAAACTCCAGATGTATCGATATAGTAAGTGTCAGGACAGGGTCTCCATCACGAGTCCTCCTTACAATCAAGATCAGATCTCCAACGTACCGTATACGCTTTCCAGCCCAGTCGACTCACCACGTATTGGCGCCACCAGTGAACACAATCCTAACGAACCCAATAGAACCCTTTCTTGATGACATCACCGAATATAAGAGATCGAACTGAGTAAAATCCAGAAGGACTCAATCGCGTCCCCTCAACAGTCTTTAACCAAGAATTACATAGGACAAGAATAATATATACAAGAGTTGAGATATCCAACTTCATTACCAATTATGGCAGTAAGAAACAAAAATGGTGTAGGACGCCCACGTAGCATTACAAGAAATATAAACAGTATCAAGAAGCAGATATTATACAACTTAACAATTTTAGGCAGTTTTAACATCAATAAGATAGCAGTTCTAATCATCATATAAATTAAATGCCAAGTAATATCTTGACTCACTATGCACATGTACATGATATCAAAATCCTACTTCATAGAGCTAGACACAAACATCAGAGAGAATGACTAGGGAGACATGTCAGTATCTCGTCAGCCTAAAATCAAGTGCTTTCCAGAAAAATAATAGTTTTGCGCAACAGAACTTTATACAACGGCATTCCCACAAGATCGCTATATAGGATAGTGTCTCGGTTAGGATCGTCGGTGCGTTTGCATCGGTTTGTCCCATGGCCTAGAGGGGCTACCAACTGTCCGCAGTAAGACGCCCGAACCCTGACGCCCCCAAGGTCAACAGCAGGACCTATACTGGTCTATTCGCACTCGCACTAAGGTGTGATTCAACTCCTAAGCAACATAGCCTTAACAAATAGTCCATCAGACTTCTACAATGCATGATGACTCAATGCATATATCAGGTATATTCAACAACAATATACTTTCTATAACATGCCACAATTTTGGCTAAGGTAAGCATCAACATATTCTTGATTCACTCATGGACCCACAATAAATATTATTAAGTCCTTAAATAATGCATTACACCTTTAGGGTACATTATGGAATTATGCCGAAATTTCTACATTCTTCTTAATAAATTTCTCTTTTAGAGAAATATTCTCACATTATTCATTTAATCATTATTATTTTAATTACATAAGTCCATCATTAAATTTTAAACCTAATTCCCTTAGAATGATTTAAATTGAATTATTTATCATTCTTAATTGCACCCATGGTATTGTTTTCATTAAAATTTATTCTAAGTTTTTGGATGAAACTTCATTCTTGGTTCTTTCCATTTTATGAGTCCCTAATTAATTCCTAATTATCCAATTAATTTAGTTTTACTTCAATTTAATATTTCTTATGAGATTCTTCTCTAGTGAGATCTCTCTTGCTTATTAAGCTCCTTACTTTAGATTTAGTCATATTTACTTAGAGAATTATTTTTAAGATTTTTCCTAAGTCTCACATACCCTTATTTACTTCTTAGGTCCAAAGATTCCTTTTAGGTTATCAAATTGATTTCCTTCCATTACATTATTAACTATTTAATCACTTAATTAATTAAATGTTATAGTTGCATAAAGTTACATGAATTGAGCCAAAATTAACCCTAGAGGCCGTGAGCCTCTCTAAGATTTGGATTCCCAAATTTTCATTCAATTAATTACATGTTATCCTTTTAATTAATCATATCTTCAACTTGTTACAAATTTTCATTAAGAACACCCAATTTTTAGGTTGATGGCCGTGAGCCTCTTAGAAAAGGGCAAAGGTAATTTTGCTTCCATTCAAGCTTTCAATCCATCCAAGCACATCAATATACATATTCAATCAACCAAACAACTCAAATAAATTAAAAACAACACATAGTCATAAAAGTCATACAACAAAGAGAGTGACCCTAAATGGGGTTTTTCACAACTAATACAAAATCAAGTTCCCTACTACCAAAAGAGGTTGAAGAGGATCATCTCCCTCTTACCTAAAGGAAGAACAAGAAAAGAAATCTCCTTGTTTGCTCCTTGACAATTTCGGCCTCACCCTTCAAAACCCTAGAATTTCCAACTTCAACCAATCAACACCAATGCTTGAAAAAGAGACAATAAATGGTCACAAGGAGGACCTTAAAAACGAAAATGGAAGAAGAGGTAGGAGAAAACAAGAATCTCACCCAAAAGTTCCAAGCTTGAAGCTTGAAGGAGAGGATGGTGAATATAGAACCTTTTCAAGAAATCACCAACTAGAGATGTGTATAGATGATGAAGGAGATTAAGAAAATGTGGTTAGTTGAAATTTTTGTGATGGTGGAGGCCAGGAAGAGATGGGCAGCTGTGTGGAGTGTAGAGAGAAGGAGGAGAAAAATGAAGGAAAGATGAAGGTAGAGAGAGAAAGTGATAGTAAGGATGGAAAATGCTCTTAGAGTTTTTGAATTTGGATAGTATGATTAATTAAGTGAAGCACACTTTTGGCTCCAAAGAGGGAGCATGCAGCCGTGTGAGGGAGGGAGAGGAGAGAGAAGAGTGTGTAACTTCCTTGAGAAGCTTGTAGCTTTTTCAAAAAGAGGATTTGATTAGACATAAAGTAGATTACCTTTGGATAATATAAGGTGATTTAAAATAATAGTATAATAAAGTGATTAGGATTTTAGCTATAGGTTAATACCCAATGGATAATTGTTACAGTACACAAGCCAGTATTAATTATCCATCAGATAATAGAGCGTACTGCAAAATTTTATTTAACAGTGCGTATAGAAATTTTATTTATCAGATAAAACCTCAAAAAATGTAAACTTTGTAAATTGTGCCCCGGCCTCGGGTTTAGTAAGATCCCTCGTCGACGCTTCCACAATTCGAAGTTTACCAGCCTCATGGAAAATATTTCGTTTTCCCTGCTTTGCTCGGTGTGCACGTAAAACAAAGAATATATTAAAATATTTGACGTTTCTGGAAAAATCTAGAAAAATTTTTAAAAATCACAAATATTAGAAAATGACTATTTATCCTGAAACAAACAATTTTCGGGGTGTCACCCTGACTTTGCTCAGTGTGCACGTAAAATGAGAAATATATTAAAATATTCGATGTCTCCGGAAAAATTCTCAAAAATCACAAATATTAGGAAATGATTGTTCATCATGAAACAAACAATTTCTGAGGTGTTTACACTGGCTCTGCTCAATGTGCACGTAAAACGAGAAATATATTAAAATATTTAACGTTTCAAGAAAAATCCTGAAAATTTTCCAATAATTGTAAATATTATAAAATGACTATTTATGATGAAATAAATAATTTTTGGGATGTTACAACAACGGCGCCAAAACTTGATGTGTGAAATCCGCAAGTGTACGATTTCGTCATCAAGTAATAAAAAGATCGAATTTACAGGGATTATGTCTATGAATACTAATTAATTAATTAATTTAATTCAATTAAACAAAGGAAATATAATTATTGATTGATAAGAACGTAGTAACCAAGCAAGTAAATAAATAAATATCAAAGTACAAAATTGAGAACAAAAATAGCAAGTTGTTAGGAAAGGTTTTCAAATTCAAGAAAGCTTCCTGGATTGGGGTAACCACAATGATACAAGACAAATCCTAATTGACAACCCTTTTATTAAAATTGAAATTCAATTGAAGGTGAATTACCCTAAATTAGTTAATGTTCTTTCTCAAGAGACAAGAACCGTGCCCAATTAAACTAATTCCTACTCTCGTGGTAATTAAATTTAAATTGAACTCATTATGCTTTATGGCAATTCATTAAATCCTCGAAAGGCTAAACCTACTCTCGTGATTTAGACCTTAAGTTCAACTCTTATGGTTCCAACACTTAGGTTCACCTCTCAGTACGTCCCTAGATTTCTATGAGATGCAAATATGTGGCCACCAAATTCACATGAATAAGCGCAATAAGGATTGAATCAAAGAACATTCAGGATAAATAAAGGGGTAAATCAAGTCAATTAATCATCATCAATGTATCAAAGGGCATTGCCCAATCTTAGAAACAAAGAGAACTACTCAGACATGGAGAAGAAGAAACAAGAAAACAAAAAAAAGAACATCTAAACCAGTAGTGAAGGGAGAAGAGAAGAGAAAAATGAAGATTTAGAGCCTCCAAATGTGCCTCCTTCAAATAGAAATTAGAACCCTAAAATTGTATTAAGAACATCTATAAATAACCCTAGGGTCTAACCTGGTCTAAGCCCATAAAAAGAAATAAAAATGAAATTAAAAACTGTCTCGGACTGCGATCCACGGCCGTGGGAAATTCTACGGCTAGGCCGTGGATCTCTCTAGATGAGTGTATTCTGAACTCCTCTTGAATTAACTCTCTAGAAAATCACTTTTGCTTCTTCACGTAACAGCTCGATCCATGGCCGTGGGAAATTCCACGGGCAGGCCATGAATATCTCTGGAATGAACCTTTAACTTCAATTTGCTATCCGTAAAGCTCCAACTTCAAACATGTAAGCTTTCCATCCATTTCAAGTCCAATTTAGCACTAATCTTGCATAACAATACCAAAAATACTGCAGTTATCCGAACTAAAGGAAAAATAAATAAAAAAAGAAACTAAAATGCCTAAATTGCCTAAAAACAATTAGGTAGGGTAAAGAAAGGAATGTATGCACAAAGGGCTAACAAAATTTTTAACAAGCACAAGAAACTCACTAGAACATAAATGGAGCAAAGGCATTTTTCAATCAAGAGCATAACTCCACATTTCCAAGCATTTTTTTTTTCTTTTTCTTCCTCTATTTTTCTTTGTTTTCAAGCTTTCATCTCATGATTTTCTTTTCCTTTTCCCCTTATATATGTATATGTATATGTGTATATATATATATATATATATATATATATATATATATATATATATTTATATATATATATATATATATATATATATATATATATCATTTGAGAAAGAAAAGGCTCAAAAACTTATGATTCCCAACACAACTTTCAAAATTTGCTCCATTTAATATTTTAAATGATTACCGACAATGTATCATCATAGACATCAAGAAAAACAATTATGCAATAGGCTCAAGAAGGGCAACTAGTGAATGAAAATGTGACAATTATTTTAGAAGGCCAGAAAATACCTAAGATGCCTTAATCACATTCAAGCATGCAAACAAAAATTTCGCCTCAAAATGGTTTCAAATCAAGTTTTAGAGCACAAAATCAATGAAGAATTATCACTCAACACAAAGAATAGGAGCAAATATCATATAGTGCATAAATCTCATATAGGATCAAAACTCACATTTAGAGGTCAAAAATCAATGAAAAGCATAAATTCAGAGAACATATGCTAATTATCAACTAGCAAGAAATCACCTCTTCTATCAATTAAAACAATGCCTGTTACCTACCATAAGAATCAACAAGTTGGGTTCCAAATCAATACCATCTCAAAATCCTCAAAAGAGAGGGGCACAAAATTCAATCAAAAAGTCGAGAGATATGATAGTGTGAAAATGCAATAAGAAGATGCAATGCAATATGAGACATGAGAATGCATGAAACTAATAATCTACAAAATCAAAATAAAATGGAAATACCTCCCTCAAGCTTAGAAATTTACATTGTCCCTAATGTAAAATTCTATAACAAGAGAAGGGATAAAAGAAAAGAACTCACTACAGTTGTGGGAAATCTTCTGGTGTTCAATCCATGGCCATGAAATTTTCCATGGGCTAGGTGTGGAACTTTCTGACTTCACTCTCATTCTAATTTGAGCTTCAAAAAGGGTCAAACCTAAACAAGATCCATGAGATAAAAATCAAACCAACAATCCAATACACAAAATCAAAAGAAAAAGAGGAAATAAAAAGGAAAAACAAGGAAACTTGGGTTGCCTCCTAAGAAGCGCTTGTTTAAAGTCATAAGCTCGACTCTAGTGCTTTCATCCTTCTTCAGTTGGGTCACGGAGGGCAATGTTCATCCTATTCTCAAGTTGCTCTTCTGCTAAATAATGCTTTAATCTTTGACCATTAACCTTAAAAGTCCCTCGCTCTTTATTCCAAACCTCTACAGCACCATAGGAAAACACTTTCTTCACTAGAAATGGCCCTGACCATCTTGACTTGAGCTTTTCGGGAAAAAGTTTCAGTCTAGAATTGAAAAGAAGCACCAATTCTCCTTCATGAAACTCTCTACGAAGAATATGCTTGTCATGCCACCTCTTGGTTCTTTCTTTGTATGACTTGGCGGTCTCGTAAGCATCCAATCTCAGCTCATCAAGCTCGTGAAGTTGAAGCTTTCTTTTTTCTCCTGCCACTTTTAAATCAACATTCAGAAGCTTAATATCCCAAAAGGTTTTATGTTCAAGCTCAACGAGTAGATAACAGGGCTTCCATTAAATCAATCTAAACGGTGTCATCCCAATAGGAGTCTTATAAGCAGTGCGATAAGCCCAAAGAGCATCATCAAGCTTCAATGACCAATCCTTTCTTGATCTAGACACAGTTTTCTCCAGAATACTATTTATCTCTCTATTAGATACCTTTACTTGGCCACTAGTCTAAGGATGGTAAGGTGTAGCTACCTTATGAGTGACTCCATATTTCTTTAAGAGGTTCTCAAACTGTTTCTCAATGAAGTGTGAACCTCCATCACTAATCACAGCCTTAGGAACTCCAAACCTTGGAAAGATGATCTTCTTAAACAGCTTAATCACGATCTATGCATCACTTGTTAGGGATGGAATGGCCTCACCCACTTAGATACGTAATCAACAGCTACAAGAATAAATTTGTTATTGCAAGAGGATGGAAATGGGCCCATGTAGTTAACTCCTTAAACATCAAAGATCTCTACCTCAAGAATAGTGTTCATAGGCATCTCATGCCATTTGGAGATACTTCGAGTTCTTTGACATGGGTCACATGGTAGCACAAAATTCCAAGCATCTCTGAAAATATGAGGCCAAAAGAAGCCAGACTGAAGAACTTTGGCTGCCGTCTTGGAGGCACTAGCATATCCTCCATAGGATACAGAATGACAGTAACTTAATATACTCAAAACCTATTCCTCCGAGACACACCTCCTAAAGATACCATCAGCACACCTTCGGTATGTGTATAGCTCATCCCACACAAAATATTTCAGATCTGAGAAGAATTTCTTATTCTGCTGATAGTTAAGCTCAGGAGGTAGGACCTTACTGACCAAGTAGTTTGCATAGTCAGCATACCAAAGGGCATTCTCCACAAAAACTACAAATAATTGCTCATCGAGGAAAGAATCATCAATAGGTACTTCACTCTCCCAATTCACCAGTTGGTCAAGCCTGGATAAATGATTTGCCACTTGATTCTCTGGTCTTTTTTTATCCAGTATCTCCAAATCAAACTCTTGTAGAAGAAGGATCCAACGGATAAGTCAAGGCATTGCTTCCTTCTTGCTCATGAGATGCCTAAGTGCTGAATGGTCAGTTTACACAGTCACCTTTAAATCCATTAGATAGGACCTGAACTTCTCAAAGGCAAAGACTACCGCTAGCAATTCTTTTTATGTAGTGGCATAGTTTGCTTGAGCTCCATCAAGTGTCTTGCTAGCATAGTAAATTGCATGCACTTTCTTGCCTTTTCTTTGCCCCAACACAGCTCCTACGGCATAGTCACTGGCATCACACATGACCTCAAATGGTAGATTCCAATCCGGTGTTTGTAAAATGGGAGCGGTGATCAAAGCTTCTTTCAACTTGCAAAAGGCATTCAAACAGTCACTATCAAAATTAAATGGAACATATTTTACTAAGAGATTAGACAAAAGTTTAGCAATTTTAGAAAAATCTCTAATGAATTTCCGGTAAAAATCGACATGTCCCAAGAAACTTTGCACTCCCTTCACATTCACCGGTAGAGGCAATTTCTCAATCACTTCAATTTTTTCCTTATCCACCTCAATTCCTTTTCCAGAAACCAAATGTCCAAGCACTATACCTTCTTGTATCATAAAATGACACTTCTCCCAATTCAAGACAAGATTTACTTATTCACATCTCTGTAAAATCTTAGACAAATTGGACAAACAATCATCGAAGTTAGTTCCATATACCGAAAAATCATCTATAAAGACTTCCATGATGTTTTCAATAAATTCAGAGAATATTGCAGTCATGCATCTTTGGAAAGTAGCAGGGGAATTACATAAACCAAATGACATTCTCCTGTAGGCAAAAGTGTCATAGGGGCAAGTAAATGTGGTCTTCTCTTGGTCACTAGGATGGATGGGGATTTAGTGGAATCCCGAATAACCATCTAAGTAACAAAAGTATGTATGCCTAGCTAGCTTCTCAAGCATTTGATCAATGAAGGGTAGGGGGAAATGATATTTCCTAGTTGCATTATTCAACTTCCTATAATCAATGCATATCCTCCAACCTGTGACTGTCCTAGTGGGAATTAATTGATTTTTTTCATATTCAATTACAATCATCCCCCCTTTCTTAGGAACCACATGCATAGGACTAACCCATACACTATCAGAAATTGGGTAAATTACCCTAGCTCAAGTAACTTAAGAACTTCTTTTTTGACAACCTCTTTCATATTAGGAGTCAACCTACGTTGGTGCTCAACAGAGGGTTTATGGTCAGATTCCATTAAAATTTTATGCATGCAAAAGGAAGGATTTATGCTTTTAATATCATCGAGAGTGTATCCTATGACCTTTCTATGCATTCTAAGAGCTCTAAGCAATTTCTCAGTCTCTAACTCATTCAAGCTAACACTAACAATGACAGGATAAGAAGAGTTAGGACCAAGAAACTCATACCTGAGAGTGGAAGGAAGGGTTTTAAGTTCTACCTTAGGAGCCTTTTCTTCTTCCCAATCTTTAGACTTAGGTTTCGGCTCAAGCTTTTCCACTTTGGCTTTGTGAGGTGAAATTTTTGAGGTTGCCTCCAACAAGCGGGCATACTTAGCTACCTCTCCTCCAGAATTAAATGAGCCTCCACCAACTAAGCATCTCTCCAATGGATCTTCAAAGTGAATCTTGGTGGATTCTTTTTTCACCACTTGGTGCAATAAATCGATCCTGCAACAAGAGTCCTTAAAAGAAGGTTATTTAATAAATTTAGAAAGATCAAACTCAACCTTATCATCACCAACAGTTAAAGACAATTTACCATTTTTTACATCAATTATAACACCAGCAGTAGCTAAGAAAGGCCTACCAAGAATAATGGGGATTTGGGAATCCTCCTCCATTTCAAGCACAATAAAATCAGCAGGTATGAAAAACTTACTAACTCTAATAGGAACATCCTCTAAGATGCCTACGGGGTACTTGACGGACCGATCCGCCAATTGGAGTGAGATAGTTGTGGGTTTAAGTTCACCCACCTCCAACTTCTTACACACAGAAAGGGGCATAAGACTAACACTAGGCCCCAAATCACACAGTGCAACGTCCCTTTTTGGGAGGGAACGTCACATTGTCAATTACAATGCAAAAATAAAATTATATA
Source organism: Ormosia semicastrata (assembly GCA_029884595.1). Classification (NCBI taxonomy): domain Eukaryota; kingdom Viridiplantae; phylum Streptophyta; class Magnoliopsida; order Fabales; family Fabaceae; genus Ormosia; species Ormosia semicastrata. Next base: position 15,542,043 of record JAQQTO010000042.1, on the reverse strand, counting down.
AGTTAAGACCTAGTTCCTTTTAATATAATGTGAACTTACTTGATTATAGTTATGTAGCTAAATTGGCAGATATTTTTTTTTGTTATAATAGCAATAGTTAATAACTACGGTGACGGAACATCAATGGAAATAAAGAATAAAAGCAGAAGTAAAGCATACATGGGAATTAACATTGCATCTTTATATATATATATATATATATTGATCAAACTATTTAGTTACAAAGCCTGGTATACCAAAAAGCAAAACTATACCTGCCCCCAAATGATTATACGTACACATCCCCACAGTATCAGAAAATATACAGCCCACTACAGTCAAAACATCAGGCCCCCAAAATAAAATACTGGTAGCCCTCAGTAGCTACAAGTAATGTTAGTCCCTCAAATGAGGAGGAATCGTGTCAGGATCCTCTTCAGGATCCTCCGCGAGGTCGTCGTCAAGGATCTCCTCGGGGTCTTCCTCATCAGAGGAAACCACCATAGGAACTGCAGAGCTATGGGACGGGGCCCGAGCGGTGGAGTCAAAAGTGTTTTCCTACGAGGTATAGTAGCGGTCACCCCACATCTCCCAGATAGGAAAATGAAATTCCAGTCGTAGGCTGACATAGCAGGTGAAAATCGATGGCTCGCGACGCCTCCAGGCCAAGGCTAACGACACGTCCCCTAAGTATACGCAGCACTCAGAATCAAAGTTGATATGCCAGCACTCTGGCCCTCCTAAGAAGGTTAGACGTACATAACCCAGAAATCCACTCGGATGCGCCGCCATGATCCGACACTAGACGCTAATCACGATCGGACCAAAAGCCGGGGAAGTCAGGAGCTTCGCCTTCTTTGCTGTCGTCTTCGATAGAACACAATATACAGATGGGAAATAATAGAAAGATAGGAAAGAGGTAAGACAATCTACCATCATTACCAATTATAGCAACAAGAAACCAAATGGTGCAAAGCGCCCACATAGCATTTTTGACTGCAATAATGATAATAAACAATTGAATGACAGTAATAATCAACCAAGCAGTTCTAGGCAACTATGTATATCAGTAATACAATAGTTCCAATTATGATAATAATAAATGCCAGATAATTCATAGACCCACTATGCACATGCATACGAAGTCAAAATCCTACTCCATAGAGCTAGACATAAACGGTCGGAGAGAAAGATCAGGAGACACGTCTGTAACTCGGCTGCCGAGGCCAAAGTACTATAATCCATCAATTTATCCACGTGCACATCATGGTATTGTATAGACAGTCTACGCTAGATCACGATATAGGACAGTGTCTCGGTCTGGATCGTCAGTGCGTTTGCATCAGTCTGCCCCACGGACAGAAGAACTACCAATTGTCCATTGCGAGGTACCCGTACCCTGACGCCCCCAAGGTCAACAAATGACTTACACTTGTCTATTCGCACCCGCACAAAGGTGTGTTCACTCCTAGGCAACTCGGCCTTAACATAGTCTAACGGACATTCACAATGCATACAGACTCTATGCATAATCATGTATGATCATTATTACATACAATTCCACCATATGCCACAATTTGTCAGAGCAAAGATCAACAAAATCATTGGTCACTCACATGGACCCGCAATATCATAATATTAGAATTAAATGAATTAATGCACTTTCAAGGTGTATTATGAATTCTTGCTTAGGTTTAGCTTTCCTTACAAAGTTTGTCTCTAATGGAACCCTCTTAGTGGATTAGATTCTCTTAGGTAATTTATTCATATACACTTAGAAGGTCATTCTAAGATCTCAATGTCTCACACTCTCTTGTTCTTACCCTAATTAAAATTATCCCAAGTCTTATGAAAATTCCATTCTCGGTTCTTTAAAATTTATGAATCTCAAAGTATAATTTAACTTTCCAATTTGCTAATTCTTGCATCCTATTACCATTAATTGAATCACTAAGTGTTAGGTGATAAATTATGATTTTGGATTCGACGAAGAAAATGGCTCTAGTGTACAAAAATGAGGCTACCTTTTGACGAAAATAACCTGACAGAATGATGAAAGATGGGAGAACATTATTTCACAAGAATGGCAAAAGATCAATTTCTGTCGAATGAAGATTCTGTCGAATGGAGATCAAAAACTATTGAATACACCAAAAGGCCAGCATAAATCCTAATTCAACGGACGGGTGTTGACGTTGGAGAAATCTTCTCTACTGAATGGTCAGAAGTTCTAACTCGATGGACACTATCATTCTAACTCGATGGATGTTTACATCCTAACTTGACGAATATTGACATTGCACTAAATGGTCAGAAGATCAAAATCGACGGAATGATCAGAAGATCAAATTCGACAGATATTGACATTATACTAAATGGTCAGAAGATCAAATCGATGGAATGGTCAGAAGATCAAATTCGACGGATATTGACATTATACTAAATGGTCAGAAGATCAAATTCGACGGATGTTGATATGCTAACTCGATGGATATTGATATCCCAACTCAACGGATATTGACATTGCGCTTGATGGTTAGAAGATCAAATTCGACGGATATTGACATTATACTAAATGGTCAGAAGTCCAAACACGACGGATATTGACATTGTTCTAAATGGTCAGAAGTCTAAACTCGACGAACATTAACATTCTACTAAATGGTCAGAAATTTAAATTGGTGCATTTGTTCACAAAGAATCCCCAAATTTTAATCTCTAAGCCGTGGCCATCCAAGAACTAATCCGACGTCATTTCCTTCCATGTTATACATTCCAATCCATTCAGATACATCAATATACAAAAAAAAAAAAAAGATCTAATGGCACCAACACATTACAAACAACATGCAGACAAAAGATGACCCTCAATGGGGTTCCCTCACTATCAATCACAGACAACGTTTCTAAATGCTAATAGAGGTTGAGGAGGAGTATCTTCCTCTTACCTGAGAGAAGCACAAAGAAAGGATGCTCCTTTTTGCATAGAAACTTCGTTCTTCACGACCACCAAAACCTTGGATGTTCAAATCCATAAAACCAAGGTCAAAGAGTGGAAATGGCATCTATAGTCACCAATGTGACCATGGAACATGAAAATGAGAAGGAGAGGAGAAGAAAGTTGAGGGCTTTTACCTTAAAGCTCCAAGCTTTGACGTTGGCTATGGAGTACGAAAATGAAGGAATAAAGAAGAGCTCCACCAAGAAGAAAGCTTGAAGATGGTGAGGGGAAACAATGGTTTAAGTTTGGCTTGAGCAAGGGAAGCTTGAAATCAACAATGGTGGTTGTGGGTGTGTGTAGCCGTGTAAAGAAGAGAGAAAGAGGAGTGAGCTGTGTATGGGAGGAGAGGAAATGAGAGAATGAAAATGTAATATGCCCCCTTAGTCAACCGTGCAGCACCAAAAAGGAGGAGAGAGAAAAGTGGTTGGGAAGGAAGCTTCCCTTAAAGCTTCCTTAAGAAGCTTCGTGCGCTTCTCGATAAAGTGCATAGTAAGCTTGTCTCCTTAATTAAATACATCTGACAGATGATTAATTATACCGTTAGAATTATTTTCTCAGTGAATAAAAGTTACAATTGATGAAAATAATATTTTATTATTCATCAGTTGATTTTATGATACAGTGATTTTATTCGTCAGATAAAATCTCGTAAAACATAAACCTTGTAAACTGTGCTCGGCCTCAGGTTTAGTAAGATCCCCCGTCGACACCTCCACAATTCGAAGTTTACCAGCCTCAGGGAAAATATTCTATTTTTCCGGCTCCGCTCAGTGCATACGTAAGACGAGGAATATATTAAAATATTCATCGTTTCCAGAAAAACCCACAAAAATTCCTAAAAATCATAAATATTATAAAATCATTATTTATAATGAAATAAATAATTTTTGGGATGTTACAACACTCCCCTTCTAAAAAGGAATTTCGCCCTCGAAATTTGCATACCTTAGAATAATTGTGGGTGTTGCTCCTTCATCTTGTCTTCCAGCTCCCAGGTTGCATCTCCAGTCACCTCGTTCTAAATTACCTTTACTAATGAGATCTCCTTGCCTCTTAATTGCTTTATCCATCTATCCTCGATTCTTATAGGAGGTGCCATATAAGTTAAGTTCTCTTTTATTTATACTGTGTCCGGTGCTATGACATGACTTGGATCAGGAAGGTATTTTCGGAGTTGCGACACATGGAAAACATTATGAATGTTTGAAAGGAAAGGAGGTAAGGCTATTTGATAGGCTACAGGACCTACTCGGTGAATGATTTGGTATGGTCCAAGAAATTTTGAAGTGAGTTTTCTAGATTTTAAAGCCCGGCCTACCCTAGTCGTAGGTGTGACTTTCAAGAATACATGCTCGCCTTCCTCAAACTCAAGAGGCTTTCTCCTTTGGTCTGCATAACTCTTTTGCCGACTTTGAGTCGTCCCCATCTTTTCCTGAATCATCTTAACCCTCTCAGTTGTCTGTTGTATAATCTCTGGTCCAACAGTAAGGCGCTCGCCATCTTGGTACCAACACAGAGGTGTTCGACACCGTCGTCCATACAGAGCTTCATAGGGTGCCATCCCTATGCTCGAATGATAACTGTTGTTGTAGGTGAATTCTATCAATGGTAGAACATCATCCCAACTTCTAGTCTGTTCTATGGTACAAGCTCTAAGCAAATCTTCCAAAGATTAGATCGTCCTCTCTGATTAACCATCGGTCTGTGGGTGATATGCAGAACTCAGACATAACTTTGTCCCTAACGCTTCTTGCAAACTCTTCTAGAAATTTGAAGTAAATCTCGGATCCCTATCCGAAACAATACTTATAGGTACACCGTGCAGTCTAACAATCTCTCCAATATAGATCTGAGTCAGTCTCTCCAATTTGTATCTTATGTCGATCGGGAGAAAATGTGCCGATTTTGTGAGTTGGTCCACGATTACCCAAATCGAATCATGACATTTTCTTGTTCTGGGCAATCCGACTACAAAATCCATTGCAATGCTGTCCCACTTCCATTCAGGAATAGACAATGGTTGCGGCAATTTCACTGGTCTCTGATGTTTCACTTTAGCTTTTTGACAAACTAGACACGTCGATACGCGTCTAGTGACGTCACTCTTCATTCCATGCCACACAGAACAACTTCTTCAAGTCTTGATACATTTTTGTTATGCCCGGATGCATACTCAGTTGGCTTGTATGAGCATGGTTAATGATATATTCTCTAAGCTCTTGGTCTTGGGGAATACAAACTCTTCCACAGAATCTCAAAATCCCATCCGTTCCTTCCACAAATGTTGTTTCATTACCTTGCTTCATCTGTTCCCTCACTTCTTGCAAAAACTCGTCAACCTTCTGCTTTTCCCTTATATCATCCATCAGCTCACTTGTGATGGTAACCATATTCATGCAAATCTTCCCTAGTTCTAGCTCCACAAAAGACCATACATCTCTGAACTGCTCTATCATATCCTTTTCCTTGATCATTAGGGCAGAGACACTGATCATCTTTCTACTTAGAGCGTCAGCCACAACATTTGCCTTGCCAGGGTGATACAGAAGTTGGAAATCATAATCCTTCAGGAACTCTAACCACCTTCGCTGCCTCATGTTCAACTCTTTCTAATCATACAAATACTTTAGACTCTTGTGATCACTGAAAATGTTGAACGTCGCTCCGTAGAGAAAATGCCTCCATATCTTCAGAGCAAAAACTACAGCCGCTAACTCCAAGTCAGGGTCAGGTAGTTCTTCTCATGCACTCGTAACTGCCTTGAAGCATAAGCCACTACCCTTCTATGTTGTATAAGTACAGATCCTAGTCCTTAGTGTGAAGCGTCGCAATACACCTCAAATTGCTCATTCGGATCGAGTAGTACTAACACTGGTGAGGTAGTCAGTCGATTCTTCAACTCTTGGAAACTCTGCTCACAGCTGTCGGTCCACTCAAAAGCTTGGTTCTTCCTTGTGAGTTGTGTAAGTGATCCTGCAATCTTGGAGAATCCCTCAATGAACCTCCTGTAATATCCTGCTAAACCCACGAAGCTTCGGATCTCCGTCACTGACGTTGGCCTTTCCCACTGCAACACTGCCTCCACCTTTGATGGATCCACTGCAATCCCATCCTTCGAGATCACGTGACCTAGAAACTTAACTTCTTCCAGCCAAAATTCACATTTTGACAGTTTGGCATACAGTTTCTTCAGAATCTGAAGAACTATACTGAGGTGCTCAGCATAGTCCTCCTGATTTTGAGAGTATACCAGAATGTCATCAATGAAGACCACCACGAATCTGTCCAAGTAAGGACGAAAGATTCAGTTCATGTAGTCCATGAAGATAGCTGGTGCATTCGTCACGCCAAACGACATCAGGAGATATTCGTAGTGACCGTATCGGGTACGAAAAGCAGTCTTGGGTACATCCCCCGTCTTTACTCATATCTGATGATACCCAAATTGCAGATCAATCTTTGAGAACACCGCTGCTCCCTTCAGTTGGTCCATTAAGTCATTAATTCTTAGGAGTGGATACTTGTTCTTGAACGTTACTTTGTTTAGCTGCCGATAGTCCACACATAATCTTGAAGTGTCATCTTTCTTGCGAACTAACAGTACTGGTGCTCCCTACGGTGATACACTAGATCTGACAAATTACTTTTCCAAAAGCTCTTCTAGCTGTTTCTTGAGCTCAGCTAACTCCGTTGGTGCCATCCTATAAGGTGCTATAGACACGGGACCAGCTCCCAGTACTAGGTTGATAGCAAACTCTATTTCTCGGGCCGGTGGTAAACCAGGTACATCCTCAGGAAAGACTTCGAGAAACTCATTCACTACTGGAATTGTGTTCACATCAACCTTGCTCTCGACTTTCAAGGAAGATAGTAGCATGTATCCGTGAGCTCCTTCTTTCAAGAGAGCTTGAACTCGGTTGGTTGTTAGAAATCTAGATTTCTCATCTATGGGAAAAACTATGGTCTTTCTGGAATAGTCTAACAAAATATGGTTAGAAGACAACCAGTCCATCCCTAAGATAATATCTAGTTGGGAAAGGGGTAAACAGATCAGATCGACCGAAAAGGTTCGACCTTCAACAACCAATGGACAGTTTAGACAGACTTTGGTAGTGACTACCAGTTTATCAGTGGGGGTAGAAACAGTTAGGTCAAAAGGTAAGGTAGACACTGGTAAACCAAGTCTTTGCACACAGTTATATGATATGAAAGAATGGGTTGCCCCAGAGTCATACAGTACAGTTAAAAGATTACCTTCTATGGTGCTTTCCCCTTGTATCAAATCTTTGGATTCGGAGGCCTCAGCTCCGCTCATGGTGTACACTCGTCCTCCAGCTTGTGGTTTCTTGGCTCTTGCGGCATTCATTGAAGGTTCGGCCTTCGCCTAATTGCAGTCTCAGGACCCGTGGCCAGGTTTGCCACATCTGAAGCAGATGATCCCCTTTATGGTGCAGTCCTTTGTAAGATGATCTTTCCCACACTTCATACATTTAGAAGGATACGTCGTGTTCTGGCCAGTCCGGTTCCTAGTAGAACCTCCACCAGCACTTCCACCCATGGTTTGCTGCTGATTTCCCATTGGTCAGGAATACGACTTCTTCTGGAAGCGGTTAGAACTGTTACTGCCGCCTCTCTGGAACCTCGTAGGCCCAAAGTTTCTATTCCTCGTATCTCTAGATTGCTCTAGAGCCTCTACATCACAGCAGGTATCCAGCAGTTCTGAGAACTCATTGATCTTCAAGGTGATCACAGCCTTCTTCATTTCATACCTCAGTCATTCCGTGAATCTTCGGCATTTCCATGCTTCATTTGGTTGATTCTGAAAGTACGTCAAAAACTGTGACAAGTTTTCGAATCTGGTCGCATACTCACTAACGGTCATATTCCCTTGTCGTAAGTTAAGAAACTCTGACTCCTTCGCGTGTCTTGCGCTTGCAGGAAAATACTTATCTAGGAATTTCTCCTTGAATAAGTCCTAAGTAATCTCGCGGTTTACAGCTTCTAACATTCTCTGCACTCCGTTCCACCAGTTTTCAGCATTGCCCACCAACATAAAAGTAGCATGGTTCACCTTCTTGTCCTCAGCGCAATTCATCCCTCGAAAGACTTTTTCTAACTCCTTGATCCACAGACTAGCCTTGTCCGGATCAAATTCCTCTTTGAATTGAGGAGGGTTGTGGCGTCGAAACTCTGCCAAGTTCTGAGCATCTGTAGTAGCCTCGAGCTGTTGGGTAGCTCGTTCTTGCTGTTGCACAACTCTCTCTTGCTGCTGTGTAGCTTGCTCAGTTTGTTGTGTGTTAGTCTCAGCCATCCTCTGCATCGCCGCAATGGCTGCTGCCATGTCTTTCGTTCGTGCCATTTTACTTTCTCAGATTGGATTAACTGAAAGCACAGAAAAGTCAGTTGCATCCACTAGGAATACCAAACAATACACCTTTACGTTTACTATTCAGAGAACACACAGCACAAACAAGATAGACTCAATCACAAGACCCAAAGAAACATAAACCGGGGCTCTGATACCAATTTAATGCAACGTCCTTTTTTGGGAGGGAACGTCACATTGTCAATTATAATGCGGAAATAAAATTATATAAGTTAAGACCTGGTTCCTTTTAATATAATGTGAACTTACTTGATTATAGTTATGTAGTTAAATTGGTGAATATTTTTTTTTGTTATAATAGCAATAGTTAATAACTGCAGTGACGGAACATCAATGGAAATAAAGAATAAAAGCAGAAGTAAAGCATACATGAGAATTAACATTGCATCTTTATCTTATATATATATATATATATATATATATATATATATATATATATATATATATATATATATATATATATATATATATATATATATATCAAACTGTTACAAAGCCTAGTATACCAAAAAGCAAAACTATACCGCCCCCAAAGGATTATACATACACATCCCCACGGTAACAGAAAATATACAGCCCACTACAGTCAAAACATCAGGCCCACAAAATAAAATACTGGTAGCCCTCAGTAGCTACAAGTAATGTTAGTCCCTCAAATGAGGAGGAATCGTGTTAGGATCCTCTTCAGGATCCTCCGCGAGGTCGTCCTCAGGGACCTCCTCGGGGTCTTCCTCATCAGAGGAAACCACCATAGGAACCGCAGAGCTACGGGACAGGGCCCGAGCGGTGGAGTCAAAAGAGTCTTCCTGCGGGGTGTAGTAGCGGTCACCCCACATCTCTCGGATAGGAAAATGAAATTCCAGTCGTAAGCTGATACAGCAAGTGAAAATCGGTGGCTCGCGACGCCTCCAGGCCAAGGCTAACGACATGTCCCCCAAGTATACGCAGCGCTCAAAATCAAAGTTGATGTGTCAGCACTCTGGTCCTCCTAAGAAGGTCAGACGTACATAACCTAGAAATCCACTCGGGTGCGCTGCTATGATCCGACACTAGACGCTAATCGCGATCGGGCCAAAAGCTGGGGAAGTCAGGAGCTTCGCCTTCTTTGCTGTCATCTTCGATAGAACACAATATACAGATGGGAAATAATAGAAAGACAGGAAATAGGTAAGACATCCTACCATCATTACCAATTATAACAACAAGAAACCAAACGGCGCAAAGCGCCCACATAGCATTTTTGACAGCAATAAGGATAATAAACAATTGAATAGCAGTAAAAATCAACCAAGCAGTTCTAGGCAACTATGTATATCAGTAATACAACAGTTCTAATTATGATAATAATAAATGCCAGATAATTCATGGACCCACTATGCACATGCATACGAATTCAAAATCCTACTCCATGGAGCTAGACATAAACGGTCGGAGAGAAAGATCAGGAGATACGTCTGCAACTCGGCTGCCGAGGCCAAAGTGCTATAATCCATCAATTTATCCACGTGCACATCATGGCATTATACAGACAGTCTACGCTAGATCACGATATAGGACAGTGTCTCAGTCCAGATCGTCAGTGCATTTGCATCGGTCTGCCCCACGGACAGAAGAGCTACCAACTGTCCATTGCGAGGTACCCGCACCCTGACACCCTCAAGGTCAACAAATGACCTACACTTGTCTATTCGCACCCGCACAAAGGTGTGTTCAACTCCTAGGCAACTCGGCCTTAACATAGTCCAATGGACATTCACAATGCATACAGATTCTATGCATAATTATGTATGATCATTATTACATACAATTCCACCATATGCCACAATTTTCCAGAGCAAAGATCAACAAAATCATTGGTCACTCACATAGACCCGCAATATTATGATATTAGAATTAAATGAATTAATGCACTTTAAGGTGTATTATGAATTCTTGCTTAGGTTTAGCTTTCCTTACAAAATTTGTCTCTAACGGAACCCTCTTAGTAGATTAGATTCTCTTAGGTAATTTATTCATATACACTTAGAAGGTCATTCTAAGATCTCAATGTCTCACACTCTCTTGTTCTTACCCTAATTAAAATTATCCCCAGTCTTATGAAAATTTCATTCCCGGTTCTTTAAAATTTATGAATCTCAAAGTATAATTTAACTTTCCAATTTGCTAATTTTTGCATCCTATTACCATTAATTGAGTCACTAAGTTTTAGGTGATAAATTATGATTTTGGATTCGACGGAGAAAATGGCTCTAGTGTACAAAAATGAGGCTACCTTTCGACGAAAATAACCTGACAGAATGATGAAAGATGGGAGAACATTATTTTACAAGAATGGCAAAGGATCAATTTCTGTCGAATGGAGATCAAAAACTATCGAATACACCAAAAGGCCAGCATAAATCCTAATTCGATGGATGGGTGTTGACGTTGGAGAAATCTTCTCTACTGAATGGTCAAAAGTTCTAACTCGACAGACACTATCATTCTAACTCGATGGATGTTTACATCCTAACTCGACGAATATTGACATTGCACTAAATGGTCAGAAGATCAAAATCGACGGAATGGTCAGAAGGTCAAATTCGACAGATATTGACATTATACTAAATGGTCGGAAGATCAAATCGATGGAATGTTCAGAAGATCAAATTCGATGGATATTGACATTATACTAAATGGTTAGAAGATCAAATTCGACGGATGTTGACATGCTAACTAGACAGATATTGATATCCTAACTCGACGAATATTGACATTATGCTTGATGGTCAGAAGACCAAATTCGATGGATATTGACATTATACTAAATGGTCAGAAGTCCAAACACGACGGATTTTGACATTGTTCTAAATGGTTAGAAGTCTAAACTCGACGAACATTGACATTCTATTAAATGGTCAAAAATTTAAATTGGTGCATTTGTTCACAAAGAATCCCCAAATTTTGGTCTCTAAGCCGTGGCCATCCGAGAACCAATCCGACGTCATTTCCTTTCATGTTATACATTCCAATCCATTCAGATACATCAATATACAAACAAAAAAAAAAGATCTAATGGCACTAACACATTACAAACAATATGCAGACAAAAGATGACCCTCAATAGGGTTCCCTCACTATCAATCACAGACAACGTTTCTAAATGCTAATAGAGGTTGAGGAGGAGTGTCTTCCTCTTACCTGAGAGAAGCACAAAGAAATGATGCTCCTTTTTGTGTAGAAACTTCGTTCTTCACCACCACCAAAACCTTGGATGTTCAAATCCACAAAACCAAGGTCAAAGAGTGGAAATGGCATCCATAGTCACCAATGTGGCCATGGAACACGAAAATGAGAAGGAGAGGAGAAGAAAGTTGAGGGCTTTTACCTTAAAGCTCCAAGCTTTGACGTTGGCTGTGGAGTGCGAAAATGAAGGAATAAAGAAGAGCTCCACCAAGAAGAAAGCTTGAAGATGGTGAGGGGAAACAATGGTTTAAGTTTGGCTTGAGCAAGGGAAGCATGAAATCAACAATGGTGGTTGTGGGTGTGTGCAGCCGTGTGAAGAAGAGAGAAAGAGGAGTGAGCTGCGTATGGAAGGAGAGGAAATGAGAGAATAAAAATGTAATATGCCCCCTTAGTCAACCGTGCAGCACCAAAAAGGAGGAGAGAGAAAAGTGGTTGGGAAGGAAGCTTCCTAGAACTTCCCTTAAAGCTTTATTGAGAAGCTTCGTACGCTTCTCGATAAAGTGCATAGTAAGCTTGTCTCCTTAATTAAATACATCCGACAGATGATTAATTACACTATTAGAATTATTTTCTCAGTGAATAAAAGTTACAATTGATAAAAATAATATTTTATTATTTATCAGTTGATTTTATGATACAATGATTTTATTCGTCAGATAAAATCTCGTAAAACATAAACCTCGTAAACTGTGCTCAGCCTCGGGTTTAGTAAGATCCCCCGTCGACGTCTCCACAGTTCGAAGTTTACCAACCTCAGGGAAAATATTCTATTTTTCCGGCTCCGCTCAATGCACACGTAAAATGAGAAATATATTAAAATATTCATCATTTCCAGAAAAACCCACAAAAATTCTTAAAAATCATAAATATTATAAAATGATTATTTATAATGAAATAAATAATTTTTGAGATGTTACACACAGAGCTTTATCAAAATTTATATTACTAATCAAACAAGAGATAGAGAAACTACCTGGATCTTTGAGCTTAGGAGGTAATTTATTTTGAATTAAAGCACTACACTCCTCAGTTAAAGCTACTGTCTTATATTCCTCTAGCTTTCTCTTATTAGAAAAAATGTCCTTAAGAAATTTAACATAGGTAGGCATTTGTTGCAACTCCTCAGTAAATGGTACATTAATGTACAATTTTTTAAGGACCTCTAGGAACTTCCCAAATTGCCTATCTAGCTTGGCCTTAGCCAATCTTTGAGGGAAGGGCACTGGGGGTTAGTATGGTTCAGGGGGTACATACTTAGACACCTTCTCATTAGTTTCCTCTTCTAAGGGTTGTGTCTTAGTCTCTTTTTCCTCATTCCCTTTATCTTTATCACTCTCCCCCTTACCCTTGGGATCCTCTAATTTCTTGTCACTTCTAAAACTCACATCCTTACAGTGTTCATTACCTAGATTTATTTCAGGTTGACTAGGAAACTTACCCTGTTGCCTTTGTGAAGTGCTTGCTTGTTGGGCAATCTGAGTTTCCAATAACTTATTATGAATGGCCAAATTGTCAACCTTATCTGACAACTCTCTAATGGCCTCAATCACAACTTGCCCATGTTGCCTAAACTCCTCGTTTTGCTTAGATTGACTCTCAACAAAGTTCTTAAGAAAAGACTCAAGTCTAAATTTTTGTTCCTGTTAGAATCTAGAAGAGGGTTTACCACTACCTTGCCCAGCTTGGTATTTACTATTCTGGTAGGAAAAGTTAGGATGTGACTTCCAATCGGGGTTATAAGTTTCAGAATATGGATCATTCCTCCCATTTTGGTTGAAGTCATGAAAATTGTGGCATGATTCCACTTGCTCCACCGATGCACTTTGTGAGGAGCCAATTCCAACTTGGCATTCAGCACCTATGTGTCCCTGTGCTCCACAAATCTCACAAAAATTGTTAGAAGCATCTATGACATTAACATGAGCTTTTTCAAGCATGTCAAAACGTTTATTCAAAGAATCAAATTTTGACATAACTAAATCAACACCGTCTACCTCAAACTTACCTCCCGAGAGTTTTCTCGGGTTATGACCTCTTTCATTTGCCCATTGGTGATGATTTATAGCAACACTCTCAATGATCTCATAAGCTTCTGTTAGTCTTCTATTCATCAAAGCTCCACCAACTGCGGAGTCAAGAAACACCTTCGAAGAATATTCTAGCCCATTATAGAAGGTGTGAACGATCAACCATTTTTCTAACCCGTGGTGTGGGTAGGCTTCCAATAAAGCCTTATATCTGTCCCAAGCTTTCGACAATGACTCTCTATCTTTCTAAACAAAGCTTGTGATTTGGGTCCTAAGACGAGCAGTCTTAGAAGGTGGAAAGAATTTGTCCAAGAAAGCTTGCTCTAATTGGTCCTAAGTAGTAATTGTTTTAGCGGGCACAGACTTCAACCAAGCTCTAGCTTTATCCTTCAGGGATAATGGAAATAGGCGGAGGCGAATAGCATCAATAGAGGTGCCTTCAATCTTGAGGGTCTCACAGAACTCCAAGAACATATCCACATGATCATTCAGATCCTCTGATGGCAATCCTCCAAACTAGTTCTGCCTTATCATAGAGAGTAAAGCAGGTGGTATGGTGAAGGGTCTAGCTTCAATGTCTGGCCGAGCAATTCCAGATCACAAACCCTGAGCATTAGGGGCTGCATATTCTTTTAGCGGTCTATTATCCTCAGGTTCAGCTGTGACAAGTGTTAGTTCAGGTATTTCTCTCATTCTTTGCCCTTGTTGTCTTCTCCTTCTATGAAAAGTTCTTTCAATTTCAGGATCTGCTTTAATAAGAGTCCTGGACCGTCTAGTACTTTGCATAAACAAGAGAAATTACCTACAAAGAGTCAAAGAGAAAACAAGAAAGTAAGAATATGACGAAAAGAAAAAGGTTTAAAATAATTAAATTAAAAATTAAATTGATATTCAAGAAAAACACAGTCCCCGACAACTGTAACACCCCTCGATTTAATAACCACAGCACAATCGTCATTATACCACAGTTGCTAAATTTCGGCATGCTACAACTTTCAAATAATATTTGTCCAAAATAAACCATTGTACATATACAGAAGATATGAGCCACACATGAAATAATACATAAGCTGTCATTAGCACATATAATTCAACAAGCCAAAATCAAATTCAGTTCATAGGACTAGATAATTAATTTAAAGCACACATAGCGCAGCGCATTTCACATACCGCTCAAAATAAAATACATCAAGTTGGACTTCAAAATGCAGGTATACTCAAATTACACTTTAATATAAGTAATGCAGAAGGAAACATAAACTACCCCTAAAGACATCTACGTCTAAGGAGTTGGACACTCCATCGGATCCATCTTGGGATCTTCCCCCAGGTCACCTGAAGACACAAAGACAGGACAAAGTGCGGTTCCACGAGCAGGTGCCTTAGCAGCTGATGCCATCGAATCCTCATCCTCTCTGGATGTGTGAATTGGGTCACCCCATAGCTCCCGAATGGGCAGGGCAAACTCCAGATGTATCGATGTAGTAAGTGTCAGGACAGGGTCTCCATCACGAGTCCTCCTTACAATCAAGATCAGATCTCCAACGTACCGTATACGCTTTCCAGCCCAGTCGACTCACCACGTATTGGCGCCACCAGTGAACACAATCCTAACGAACCCAATAGAACCCTTTCTTGATGACATCACCGAATATAAGAGATCGAACTGAGTAAAATCCAGAAGGACTCAATCGCGTCCCCTCAACAGTCTTTAACCAAGAATTACATAGGACAAGAATAATATATACAAGAGTTGAGATATCCAACTTCATTACCAATTATGGCAGTAAGAAACAAAAATGGTGTAGGACGCCCACGTAGCATTACAAGAAATATAAACAGTATCAAGAAGCAGATATTATACAACTTAACAATTTCAGGCAGTTTTAACATCAATAAGATAGCAGTTCTAATCATCATATAAATTAAATGCCAAGTAATATCTTGACTCACTATGCACATGTACATGATATCAAAATCCTACTTCATAGAGCTAGACACAAACATCAGAGAGAATGACTAGGGAGACATGTCAGTATCTCGTCAGCCTAAAATCAAGTGTTTTCCAGAAAAATAATAGTTTTGCGCAACAGGGCTTTATACAACGGCATTCCCACAAGATCGCTATATAGGATAGTGTCTCGGTTAGGATCGTCGGTGCGTTTGCATCGGTTTGTCCCACGGCCTAGAGGGGCTACCAACTGTCTGCAGTGAGATGACCGAACCCTGACGCCCCCAAGGTCAACAGCAGGACCTATACTAGTCTATTCGCACTCACACTAAGGTGTGATTCAACTCCTAGGCAACATAGTCTCAACAAATAGTCCATCAGACTTCTACAATGCATGATGACTCAATGCATATATCAGGTATATTCAACAACAATATACTTTCTATAACATGCCACAATTTTGGCTAAGGTAAGCATCAACGTATTCTTGATTCACTCATGGACCCACAATAAATATTATTAAGTCCTTAAATAATGCATTACACCTTTAGGGTACATTATGGAATTATGCCGAAATTTCTACATTCTTCTTAATAAGTTTCTCTTTTAGAGAAATATTCTCACATTATTCATTTAATCATTATTATTTTAATTTCATAAATCCATCATTAAATTTTAAACCTAATTCCCTTAGAATGATTTAAATTGAATTATTTATCATTCTTAATTACACCCATGGTATTGTTTTAATTAAAATTTATTTTAAGTTTTTGGATAAAACTTCATTCTTAGTTCTTTCCATTTTATAAGTCCCTAATTAATTCCTAATTATCCAATTAATTTAGTTTTACTTCAATTTAATATTTCTTATGAGATTCTTCTCTAGTGAGATCTCTCTTGCTTATTAAGCTCCTTACTTTTGATTTAGCCATATTTACTTAGAGAATTATTTTTAAGATTTTTCCTAAGTCTCACATACCCTTATTTACTTCTTAGGTCCAAAGATTCCTTTTAGGTTATCAAATTGATTTCCTTCCATTACATTATTAACTATTTAATCACTTAATTAATTAAATGTTATAGTTGCATAAAGTTACATGAATTGAGCCAAAATTAACCCTAGAGGTCGTGAGCCTCTCTAAGATTTGGATTCCCAAATTTTCATTCAATTAATTACATGTTATCCTTTTAATTAATCATATCTTCAACTTATTACAAATTTTCATTAAGAACACCCAATTTTTAGGTTCATGGTCGTGAGCCTCTTAGAAAAGGGCAAAGGTCATTTTGCTTCCATTCAAGCTTTCAATCCATCCAAGCACATCAATATACATATTCAATCAACCAAATAACTCAAACAAATTAAAAACAACACATAGTCATAAAAGTCATACAACAAAGAGAGTGACCCTAAATGGGGTTTTTCACAACTAATACAAAATCAAGTTCCCTACTACCAAAAGAGGTTGAAGAGGATCATCTCCCTCTTACCTAAAGGAAGAATAAGAAAAGAAATCTCCTTGTTTGCTCCTTGACAATTTCGGCTTCACCCTTCAAAACCCTAGAATTTCCAACTTCAACCAATCAACACCAATGCTTGAAAAAGAGACAATAAATGGTCACAAGGAGGACCTTAAAAATGAAAATGGAAGAAGAGGTAGGAGAAAACAAGAATCTCACCCAAAAGTTCCAAGCTTGAAGCTTGAAGGAGAGGATGGTGAAGATAGAACCTTTTCAAGAAATCACCAACTAGAGATGTGTATAGATGATGAAGGAGATTAAGAAAATGTGGTTAGTTGAAATTTTTGTGATGGTGGAGGCAAGGAGGAGATGGGCAGCTATGTGGAGTGTAGAGAGAAGGAGGAGAAAAATGAAGGAAAGATGAAGGTAGAGAGAGAAAGTGATAGTAAGGATGGAAGATGCCCTTAGGGTTTTTGAATTTGGATAGTATGATTAATTAAGTGAAGCACACTTTTGGCTCCAAAGAGGGAGCATGCAGCCGTGTGAGGGAGGGAGAGGAGAGAGAAGAGTGTGTAACTTCCTTGAGAAGCTTGTAGCTTTTTCAAAAAGAGGATTTGATTAGACATAAAGTAGATTACCTTTGGATAAGATAAGGTGATTTAAAATAATAGTATAATAAAGTGATTAGGATTTTAGCTATAAGTTAATACCCAATGGATAATTGTTACAGTACACAAGCCAGTATTAATTATTCATCAGATAATAGAGTGTACTGTAAAATTTTATTTAACAGTGCGTATAGAAATTTTATTTATCAGATAAAACCTCAAAAAATGTAAACTTTGTAAACTGTGCCCCGGCCTCGAGTTTAGTAAGATCCCTCGTCAACGCTTCCACAATTCGAAGTTTACCAGCCTCATGGAAAACATTTCGTTTTCCCTGCTTCGCTCGGTGTGCATGTAAAACAAAGAATATATTAAAATATTTGACATTTCTGGAAAAATCTAGAAAATTTTTTAAAAACCACAAATATTAGAAAATGACTATTTATCCTGAAACAAACAATTTTCGGGGTGTCACCCTGACTTTGCTCAGTGTGCACGTAAAATGAGAAATATATTAAAATATTTAACGTCTCCGGAAAAATTTTAAAAAATCACAAATATTAGAAAATGATTGTTCATCATGAAACAACAATTTCTGAGGTGTTTACACTGGTTTTGCTCAATGTGCACGTAAAACGATGAATATATTAAAATATTTAACGTTTCAAGAAAAATCCTGAAAATTTTCCAATAATTGTAAATATTATAAGATGACTATTTATGATAAAATAAATAATTTTTGGGATGTTACAGCAACGGCGCCAAAAACTTGATGTGTGAAATCCGCAAGTGTTCGATTTCATCATCAAGTAATAAAAAGATCGAATTCATAGGGATTATGTCTATGAATCTTAATTAATTAATTAATTTAATTAAATTAAACAAAGAAAATATAATTATTGATTGATAAGAACGTAGTAACCAAGCAAGTAAATAAATAAATATCAAAGTACAAAATTGAGAACAAAAATAGCAAGTTGTTAGGAAAGGTTTTCAAATTCAAGAAAGCTTCCAGGATTGGGGTAACCACAATAATATAAGACAAATCCTAATTGACAACCCTTTTATTAAAATTAAAATTCAATTGAAGGTGAATTACCCTAAATTAGTTAATGTTCTTTCTCAAGAGACAAGAACCGTGCCCAATTAAACTAATTCCTACTCTCGTGGTAATTGAATTTAAATTGAACCCATTACGCTTTATGACAATTCATTAAATCCTCGAAAGGCTAAACCTACTCTCGTGATTTAGACCTTAAGTTCAATTCTTATGGTTCCAACACTTAGGTTCACCTCTCAGTACGTCCCTAGATATCTATGAGATGCAAATATGTGGCCACCAAATTCACATGAATATGCGCAATAAGGATTGAATCAAAGAACATTCAGGATAAATAAAGGGGTAAATCAAGTCAATTAATCATCATCAATGTATCAAAGGGCATTGCCCAATCTTAGAAATAAAGAGAACTACTCAGACATGGAGAAGAAGAAACAAGAAAACAAAAAAAAGAACATCTAAACCAGTAGTGAAGGGAGAAGAGAATAGAAAAATGAAGATTTAGAGCCTCCAAATGTGCCTCCTTCAAATAGAAATTAGAACCCTAAAATTGTATTCAGAACATCTATAAATACCCCTAGGGTCTAACCTGGTCTAAGCCCATAAAAAGAAATAAAAATGAAATTAAAAATTGTCTCGGACTGCGATCCACAACTGTGGGAAATTCTACGGCTAGGCCGTGGATCTCTCTAGATGAGTGTATTCTGAACTCCTCTTGAATTAACTCTCTAGAAAATCACTTTTGCTTCTTCATGTAACTGCTCGATCCATGGCCGTGGGAAATTCCACGGGCAGGTCGTGAATATCTCTAGAATGAACCTTTAACTTCAATTTGCTATCCGTAAAGCTCCAACTTCAAACATGTAAGCTTTCCATCCATTTCAAGTCCAATTTAGCACCAATTCTGCACAACAATACCACAAATACTGCAGTTATCCGAACTAAAGGAAAAATAAATAAAAAGAGAAACTAAAATGCCTAAAAATTGATGCAAAACAAGATCAAAATGTGATGTTATTTCACACATCATTGCTTTGACTGAAAAATATAGCGTAATCATTCAGAGTAAGATTTCACCTAAGCTTAAGGATCTGGGTAGCTTTTCTATTCCATGCTCAATTGGGAACATGAATATTAATAAGGCTTTGTGTGATCTTGGGGCAAGTGTGAGTTCGATGTCATTTTCTATTTATGAGAAACTTGATATTGGGGAGCTTAAACTAACCACTATATCTTTTCAATTGGTGGATAGGTCTATCAAACATTCTATTGGCATATTAGAGAATATACCATTGAAGGTAGGAAAGTTTTACATACTGGTCGATTTTGTTATGCTTGAGATGGAAGTAGATGCTCAAATCCCAATCATCCTTGGGCATCCATTCCTTGCCACTGGAAGGGCAATGATTGATGTCCACGAAGGGAAATTGACTTTGTGATTGAATAATGAGGAAATAGTGTTTAATGTTTTTAATTCTGAAAAAAAATCCTAGTTCCTTTGATTCATGTAATCGTGTAGATGCTATTGATGTTGTGTATAGTGTTGTGCCTTCATATCTATAGGAATCTGTGACTGATGATGTGTTAGAGAAGACCTTGCCCAAGCTTGTCACCGATTTTGAGAATGCTAAGCTTTCCAAGGGGAGAATAATGGACTCATGATATGCATGTCCAGCAGCGTGAGTTTAAGCTTAGGGATAAAATTCTTGTGGATAACTCACTTCTACGTTTCTATCCTAGTAAGTTGTGGTTAAAATGGTATGAACCATATGAGATTGTTCGAGTCTTATCGTACGGAGTGCTTGAGGTGAATAAAGAAGGGCAAAAGACATTCTTGATAAATGGCCAAAGAGTGAAACACTATGAAGAGGGAGTAGGGACTGAGCACCACTCCATCGGCATCACCTAAGCATGACATCAACCCATAATCAAACTAATGACTATAACTTAGCACTTCACAAGTAACAATTTGTGTTTCTATCCTTTCTCATATTTTCTTTTAGTTTTTGCATTTGGTTTTTCAGTTTTTTCTTTGTTTTTACCATTAAAAAAAAATTGTCTCGGCCCTTTTTTTATTTTTTCTTGTGCAGTTTTAGACAACATGTTGCCGCTCAGTTAGACTAGATGTTTGAGTTCATGGCCACACACCTCCCTCCTGCTCCACCTCTCCCTCTTGCTCCACCTCTCCCACCACCTTTGTGATCTTGCGTTTCTATTTTTCAGGGAAGTTTTGTTATCCTTTGGTCTGTTATTTTTCTTATTTAAACATTGAAGACAATGTTTATTTTAAGTGTAGGGGGAGTACTCTTAAATTTGGTAAAAAAAATTGTGAAATCAATGAACACTTGAGTATTGTTAGTAATCAAGCTAGAATTGTGTGTTAATTTCTTGATTAATAAATCCGCTACTAATGAGTTATTTTTTGTGCAAGGTAATCTTTTTCAATTGAGTATTAAAACATTTAGAATCATATTTGGAAATTAGTCATGTCTGCTTGCTTTTGTTCTCTCTATTAACATTAGTCAGAAAGTGAGTTTTAAGCTTTAATGATTAGATTTTTCATAAATAAAATCCTATTTTCCTTCTAGAGTGAGATTTTTCTTAATTGATGTGCGCTAGAACTTGTTTTGATATCTTGTTGAGACTTTAATTATTCAAATATAGACTTGAACATGATTAAGGCAATTAGGCTTTATTCTTTCTTGATTTTCAGAGTTATATTGATAAAATAATCCCTTAGTTGCCCTATTTGAGCCTGAAAATTGATTTATTTGAATACCCAATTGAATAATCAGGTTGGATTCTTTAGAGCAGCTAATGTGTTAATTGAAAAGTCATAAAAGATTATTTTTGTCTTCAAGGGTTTATTGCTAAAAAAGAGAAAAAAAAAGAATAAAAAAAGAAGAAAGAAAATAATTATTGGTGAAGAATAATAAGAATATTTGGTTGAAAGTGAGTATCTGTTATACCCTTGTGCTTATGTTCTATTATCTTTTCAAATTGATTTTGTTTTATATTGTTTTATCTATGAACGTTCTTTACCTTTATTTACCTTTTTCCTACCTTTCATTATTCCCCTTAGCCCAATTATAACCAAAGAAAGTTCTTTTGATTCTTGTTATGTATGTGAACTTGGAAGTGGAGACGAGATTGATAACCAAGCCTATGGTATTACATTTTTCAAGTCAACTTTGAGTGATCTCTTTGTCCTTAAACACTTGAGTGATGGAAAGATAAATGACCTCAATTGGTTAGAAAAGAAAAAAGATGCAAGCTAGACTTAAGCCTCTAATTGTATTAAGTGCTAAACTATCTTGCTTGATTAGATTTGATTACCGAGCTTAATTGAATTTTTATATTGTGGAATTTCCCTTGATTCATATTTCTTGATGTTGAGTTTAATCTTATCTTTTATGCATATTCTTTGGTTGAGGACAAGCAAAAGCTCAAGTGTGGGGGAATTTGATAAGCCCGTATTTTATAGTCCTATACTTCATAAATTGTGGTGATGTACTTATATTTATTAGTGATTTTTAGATGGATCCTTATCATTGTCTTCGTTTTTGAATATTTAGAGAGATTTAACACATTTGGAGTGAAAGCAGATGAAGACACTGCGATTTCAAAGTAAAAGAGGACCATTTTGGCTTAGATAGGACCCTATGAGTGATTGAGGAGTTAGACACGGCCGTGTCTAACTTGGGAAACATTTCTGTCATGCTCACTCGACCATGTCTAACTTGAAGAATGCTTCAGTGTGACTATTTTTAAGAGACACAACTATATCTCTTAGTCACACGGCCGTGTCTCACATAAGGTGTGAGTTACACAATTCAAGCTCACACGGCCGTGTTGAGCTTAGACACGACCGTGTGAGGTGTAACACCCCAACTTTTGGGATAAGTATGATATTGTCCTAAATATACTGTTTTATATTTTCTGTGAGTTATAAGTTGAATTTGACTATTTCGTGAGTGTATTTGACTATTGTGTGTGATTTGCTCTGAGCCAAGAAAATAATAATTTTCTGGTCGAAAAAATCTTATTTTAATTATTCGGAGATAGAGAATCTTACTAAACCCAATTCCGAGTGATAAATATATTAACTTTTAATTTTTAGGATTTAACTGTGTAATAAAATAATTTTATGCTATTATAATATTATTTTAATTGACAGTACCCACTGTCTCAAAAACAGTAGAAATCTGCTCCAAAATGATCATGGACCCAGAAAAGTCTGTGGGACCCGCGTTTAGAAAAGCAGTCAACGTTTCTGGCTAGACTAAATTTTAAGCCAATAGGATCTAGTCAACAATAGTGGCTTGAAAGTTTCTAACCAATAAGGTTTCGTCAAATAAAGTGGCAAGACTTTATTGTGGACCATTGGATGAAAAGCTTGATTAAGATGTTTTTGATCATAACCGTTGATCAAATCAATAGTGTGAGAACAATCCTAAATTAAATCACTAAGTGATATCCACCTTAGATTACATCAAGGGCTAGGAGTTAAAGTTAAAATCAATGGATAGGATTTAGTCAAATAAAATGGCTTGACTAGTTACTAAGTAGCTAATTAAACCTAACTTAGTTAACCTAATTGCCTAATTAAGAAACTAAGTGGACTAACCTAGTTATTAATTAGTTATAATCTAATTACTAATTAGATATCTTAATAGCATCTAGAAGTCATGACAAAGCATGACATAGACAATGACCTAATTAACTAGTTAGTTATGTAACTAGATAGTAATAAAGTAATTAGGAAACCTAAGCTAGTTAGTAAGTATTTGATTAAAGTCTAACTAAGTTAGAAATTAAAACAAACCTAGTTAGCTTTTTGAAGGAGGCCACACGGCCAAGGAGAGCTAGGAGGCTTCTCCAAGCTTCTTGAACCATCTTGCATGACCATTAGGTGACCAATTGGTGGCATAGGCCATGTGCCTTCCTAATGTGAACACCCCATGATATTTACTATCCAAACTTATCTCCTAAATTACCTACACACTCACTCACGACAGCATCCTCACATTTCACACTCATTATTCACTTTTTCACTCACCTGAAGCTTAGCCTAATATTCTCTCAAAATTTCCCAAGAACACCAAGCATCTTTTCTTTCCATTATCTCTCTCAAGTTTCGGCCTCTCCCCCCAAATCCACTACCTATCTTCTATAATTTTTCTTCTTAGCTTTTCCTAAACCTAAACAACATCCTAAACACTTTTCATTTAGAAGGTTTTGTCAAAATCCTACTCCTTCTACTTCAAAATCCAAGTTTTATCATACTTCCCTAAAGGTAAACTTGTGATTCTTTAGTTTTAAATTAAGTTTGTGATTTTCTAAACCATGATTGTTCCATGGTTTATCGTTATTAAGCTTTGTTTGTGATTTTACTAATTATTTAAGAATTGTTAGGGATTTTTTTTGGTTGCCATAAAATCAAGGAGAAGGAGAGGATCTTAAGGATCTTGTCTTCAAGAGGTAAGAGGGAGATTTAATCTCATCAACCTTGTGTGGTGATGAGAAAATGGATTGTTTGTGTGTTAAGAATCCATAAGGATTCATTTATGTGGTTGTTTAATACTTTCTTATTTGTGATTGATTTTAATTGTATGCATGTCTATAGCTTTAAAATATATTGCATGTGTTTATAGATGTATGAGTATTAATGTAAGATGTGAATAACATGTAAGGATTGTGTGAGTGTTCCAAAGAACACAAAGGAGCTCACGACTTCTCTAAGAAAAAGAGAACCAAAATGTTCTCACCTATTTTCTAAAACAATGATTTAATAAATATAGGTAAAACAACGAATTTGGAAATAATTTAGAAGTTAGAAAATGATTTAATGATTAGTTATAAAGGATATGTTGAATTCGGCCAAAATGCCATTCAATGTATGTCTGATTCCCAAAATTATTTTCTAAGGTAGTTTAAGTAGCTACATTACGAAAGAATTTACTCTCAATGAGTTATGGGAAATATAATGAAATAAAGAGAACACTTGAAAAATACTAACGTAGAGCTCACTCTATGAGTTTTGAAGCGCGTTAGCAAATTTCAAGGTGTAAGTAATGGTTAAGGTTAAAATAAACAGTATTTAAGGAAAAATGTAGAAAATACCATTTAATAGATTTTTTAGGCAAAATGCTGCCAAAATTTCCTAAAATCAAATAAATAAAAGAAAAAGGTTCCATAATATGTTTATAACATATGAAAAATATTCTACGTAGTTTAAAAGTACTAGAAATAGCTTACACATAATTGAAATAATGATTTTTAAGTTATACGGTTAAGAAAATGATTTAAAAATCTTACGCGATTGAGAAAATGATTTAAAAACATTACGCGATGTTCAAAAATGTCAAAATATATTTACGCGATTTAAAAACGTTTGCAAAAGTGACGCGATTGTGAAATCATGATAAAATTTCTATGCGACTAAAAGGAATAGTGAGTTTTACTGTCGGGCCAAAGTGATGGACCCGGACATGTTGAGAGATAGTACTGTCAAATGGAGATATACTATATTTTAGAATATTGAAACTGAGGGTATTTTCATAAATATGGTAATATATTGAGACTAAGGGTATTTTTGTAATTGTGACTCTTAATCATGCATTAAGAGTTGTGTCAATTTGGTTGAAAATTAGCGATTGATTGACGAGACGAATTACACCATGTCGCAGTGTGATAGGCATAGTGTGGTTCATTAATTGAACTTGGAGGCATTAGTGTGTGGAGAATTCCACATGCGGATAGTTGGCAGCTCCTCTGGGCCGTGGTAACGGGCAACACACTAATGATCTCGACAAACACTATTTTTAATCAAGATCTTGTGGAGACTATTTGGTACAATGCCTATAGTGCACGATGTATTTGGACTGTGTACTACTACACGATGTTTTGGACTGTGGACTATAGACACGACGTTGGACAGTGTAATAGTTTGGTTGGGCAGCCTAAGGTGCTGATAGTTCTTTTCAGATCATTCTCTCTAATGTCTATGTTTAGCTCCATGGAGTAGGAATGAGTCCGTGTGCGTTAGCATCCATGATCTACATTTTAAATATTTATTATAACTTGTGATAGCATGTATGATGTGTTAATTTGAGGTACTATATATGATATAATGGTATGCATTATTGTGATATTTGCTTGTATTGTCGTTTTCTTTATTGTTATGCGGGTAACAATGTAGATTGTTTCACCTCGTTATACGTATTTCTTTGCATTATTATTATATTCTGTAAAGAGTTTGAGGAAGAGGAAGAGGAACAACCTCTCGATATTCAGTATCCGGAAGAGCGCTAGCTGAGTGAGCAGTGTGAGGATGGCGAGCCGTTAGATCACCCCTACCATCTGGATTGATCCTGTGATCATGGCGTTGCTTGGATTCTTTGGTTTTGTGAGACTTGATTTTCATGGAGGCTCGGAAGCCTGGCGAATGCGTGAGGATAGAGGATCTGTAGTCTACGTGGGACATCTGACTGTGTCCTTGTGTAGAGAGTTTGATGGGGAGATTATATTTACTACTACTATGTATTTACATCTTGAGTTGCCTTTGACTCTTAGGCGTTATTGGGGAGGGATTTTCCATGTGCTTAGTGAGCTTAGTAGTGAGTCGACAGCACGGACTCAGGTCCGTAGAGCTGCGAGGCATCCGAGATTTCTGCTATCCAAAGGTCTATCCGAGAGTGATCCTTCGGACGGTTAGGAATCTTCGATGTGCACTTGGGCATGTTATGTTTTAGTATTATGCTGACTTTTTGCTGTTTTGTTAAATATTTGTAGTTGTAAATTATTTGTATACTTAAGACAAAATCATATGTATATTATGGTGTGTGATTATGTTCTGTCTTATTTTGTGTTCCATGTTATTTTATTTAATGTTATCAAGTATAAAATGAAAAACTTTTACAACTCATATTATTTATGTATGTTTTACAACTTGGGTAAGATTTTATTTTATTGCATTTAAAATGTGACATCCCCACAAGGGTGTTACATTAATTGGTATCAGAGCCCAAGTTCGAGTCTTTTGGGGTTGTGGTTGGGTTTGTTTTTGCTTGTGTTGTGTGATTCTCTGTGACTTGTTTCCGAAAGGTTACGTCTAGCCTTATTTTGTCTTGTTGAAGAAAGAAGATGTCTGGTGGAAGAAAAACGCGTGCGAATATGGAACAAAATGTGGACCCAATGACTGCAGCTGCTGAAGCTATGCAGCGGATGGCAGAAGTAATTACTCAACAAAATCAATGAGCAGCTCAACAACAAGATGCAATTGCTGATGCTTTGAATTTGTCTGAGTTTAGGCGCAATAACCCGCTGCAGTTTAGAGGCGAGTTTGACCCCGAGAAGACAAGTCTTTGGATCCAAGACTTGGAAAGGGTATTTGAAGGAATGGGGTGCGCAGAGAATAGAAAGGTGACGTATGCTACTTTTATGTTGAGAGGAGATGCCGAGAATTGGTGGAGAGGAATACTTTCCTGCTAGTGCCCGACATGCCAAGGAGATGGAATTTCTTGGTTTGCGTCAAGGTAACATGACTGTTGGGGAGTATGCTGCTAAGTTTGAGAGCTTGTCACAGTTCTCAAGGTATTTTTAAATTCAACCTGATGATATATGGAAATGCTGTAAGTTTGAGGATGGATTGAGGGTAGAACTGAGACGAGGAGTGCTACCTATGAGGATGAGGGAATTTCCTGCTTTAATGGATACCTGTCAACGACTCGAGGAGTTGGAACCGTCTCGAGATCCCAGAAATCGTAACTTTGGACCGACTAGGTTCCAAAGAGGAGGCAACAACAGCAATAACCGGTTTCAGCGCAAGCCTTATTCGAGACCACTGGGAGGTCAGCCTCAACGTCCGTTTGCAGGGGGAAGTTCTAGTGGTAACAGAGTTGGTCAAAATGTGGCGTTTACTCCAAGATGTTTTAAGTGTGGAAAGAGTGGCCATAAATCTACAGATTGTTCGATCAGAGGAACAATCTGCTTCAATTTTAGAAAACCTGGACATGTTTCTAGGGATTGCACTCAGCTGGAGACGAAGCCTGCTGTGAGTAATGTTCGTGCTACTTAGCCGCGACCTGGAGGGCGAGTATATACGATGACTGGAACTGAAGCTTCTCAGTCTGAAGATCTCATTCAAGGGGAAGGTGTCATTGAAGGTAATCTTTTGACTGTGTTATATGATTCGGGTACAACACACTCATTTATTGCATATGATTGTGTGGAACGATTAAAACTGACTGTGTCTTCTCTGAGTTTTCAATTGATTGTTTCTACGCCAACTGCCAACCCTGTTGCTACATCCAAAATATGTCTGAATTGTCCTATCGTCATAATGGATCGTGTGTTTTCGGTTAATTTAATTTGTTTACCTCTTGTTGAGATAGACGTAGTACTAGGAATGGATTAGTTATCTTCTAATCATATCCTAATAGACTGTGCAGGCAAAACCATAGTTTTTCCTAAGGAAGAAAGTTCTGGATTCTTGACTGCCATTAAAGTCAAATCGTTGTTGAGAGATGGAGCTCAGGGATATATGTTGCTATCTTCTTTAGAAGTCAATAGTGAGAAAGATGCGAACGCTATTCCTATCGTCAATGCGTTTCTAGAGATTTTTCCTGACGATGTACCCGGTTTGCCACCGGAAAGGGAGATCGAGTTTGTAACACCCCAAATTCTGACTATATAAATAGTAATAGTAGAATTACACTGTTTTGCATTTTCTGTGTGGTATAAAAATAATTTGACTGTTTTGAGACCATACTTGATCATTTTGTGTGATTTGCTCCTAGCTAGGAAAAATAATAATTTTTCAGGCCGGGGAAATTCTGATCTGCCTCATTTGGAGATGGGGGATCTTACTAAACCCGAATCTGAGTGACTCAGAAAGGAATCTTTTAAATTTTTAGAAATCTAGCTATAAAAGAATAATATTGTACTGATAAATATCTGTGATTGCATTTATAGCAGTCGTTGCTATGAATGTTGGACCCGATAAGTTTTAATTAATAGAAAAGTGTTAGAATATTTCTTGTAATGAAAATTAAAGTAAACCAATAGGATGTAGTCAAAACAAATGGTTGGACTTTTCTAACCAATGAAAATTGGTCAAGGAAAGAAGTTTAGACTTCCTTGTGGACCATTAGATTTGAAGCTTGACTTAGGAGCTTTGATCTTCATCATTGATTCAATCAATGGTGTAAAACAAATCCTACCAAAAACTATCAAGTAATATTCACCATAGATAAGATTAATGGATAAGATTGAGTCAACATTAATTGCTTGACTTTTGCTTAGGAAATTAATTAACCTTAATTTAGTTGTCCTAATTACCTAATTAGGAAATTAAGTAAACTAACTTGATTAGGGATTAGTTATAACTTAATCTTTAATTTAATGCCCTAATTCTAATTAGAGGTGATGATGCATGTTAAATATGTATTAGATACAAGCTAAATATGTTAAATTAGATTAGTTATATACTTGAAGGATTAAGTAAGAATGGTTAGAAAATTAAATCCAATCAAATACCTAATCAACTAACTAGTAATTAGGCTTGAACTAATAATTAATTAAGGACTTAAACTTACCTAAACCACCATGGACCAGCAGCAGAATTGGAGGCCCAACAGCAGCAGAATTTGGACAGCCCAGCAGCACCTAAACATGCCACGGTCCAACTGAATTGGAGCAGCAGAATTGAGCTTGAAATTAGCAACCAATTAAAGGGTTTAATACTTACCTAGCTCCACGGTCCAGCAGAGATTTGGAGCAAGCAAAATTGGAACGGCCCAAAGATGCGAAATTGGACGATCCAAAGAACGTTTGGGAGCGCAGAATTGGTGAAGGTCCAGAGAAATAGCAGCACGGTTCAACAAATATTTGAAGCTTCTATGTAATATTTGAATGCTTAATTATCATGCAAAGCCATGCAAAGTCAAGCTTGTGACCAATGAGAAGTGAGTGTCCTTGTGCAATTAATGCATGGCTACTTGCTCAAGCAAAATGTTCATTCACGTCATTCACAAAAACACAGACGGCAAAGCACTCATGTGGCAGCTGGAAGGAGTGGATAACCATGCAAATAATCTCTTCAAATGTCACAAATTATCACACGGTTGGCAGCTGTTCTTCATGCACTCAAAATTAGATAATCACACTCAAGTAATTTTCCCAAATATCACAAGTATTACACGGCTTGGCAGCAGCATTCTCACTTCCTCATTATTCACTTTTTACTTATCAAAACATAAGCTTATTCTCTCAAAGTTTCAAAGGAAACTCACGCATCTCCCATTTCCCATCTTCTTCTCCCAATCGGTCACCACCAAAAACTCACACCATCCATTCTTTTAAACACTTATCTCTTAGTTTGTTTTGACTCAAGCCATGTTCTAAGCATTTCTTCTTCACTATCTTACCTTGTTCAAAGCTTCTTTATCTAAGCTTCTTCAACTTTCTCCTAAAGAGGTAAGCTTTGAGTTAATGATTCAAAGTTGATTTTTTATTTTATTAACCATGATTTTCCATGGTTCTCAATCTTGATTCTTGTATGAAACATTCACTAATTTTCTTAGAAATTTGGGTATTGTTTAGGAGGTGAACAAAGTCTCAAGGAAAGGAGGAAAGCTTAGAAAGCTTGTCTTCAAGAGGTAAGAGGGAGACTCAACCTTACCACCCATGTTCTGGTAGTATGAGGATGGTTTATTCGGTGAAAAATCCTTAAGGATTTATTCACCTATTGTTTGAGGTTCTTGGACTGTATTGATTGACTGTATTGAGATGTGCTTGATTGTGTTTCTATGTTTGGATTGTATTTGGGATGTGACTGCTTGTGTTTCTATGTACATGTACGTGTAGTATCTGTGAGATCTGATTTTATTTCGATTCTTGCCTGTATGCTATAATGCTTAAGGAACTGATAATATGTGTGTATGTGAAATATATACTGTAGCAAAACTTATACTGTATGTATGTGAAATTTACACGGTAAATTTTATGAGGAAGGGGCTCAATTGGAAATGCCATGGAAATATGGGGTCATTATGTAAATATAAAATTTTGAGGGGTTATAGTGAAAATATTGTATTTTGAGGGACAAAAATGTAAATTAATCTGTTTTGAGGGACGAATATGTAATTATGTATTTTAAAGGACTATTTTGCAAATATGAGAAAAATACAGTAAATTTTAATATTAAAATGAATAAAACAGTAATTCTGATTTAAAACGTATGAAAAATAGTTACGCGATTGGAAAACACTGAAAAATCACTACGTGATTTGAAAAGGCGACAGAATTGAGTCGCGAGTGAGAAAATACAAAAATATGATTACGCGATTAAATTACAGTAACATTGCTGTTAAATTATTATATGAACCCTGCACATGGGATATCAATGGAAATTATGAATAGTGCATAGTACATGCATTGAAAAGGTCCAAAGGACTGTGTAAGGCAAGTTGCCTAGGAGAGATTACACCTCCTGAGTGGGTGCGATAAGCATAGTGTAGGTCACTGATTGACCTTGGGGGCATTGGGGTGCGGGTTGCCTACAATGGACAGTTGGTAGCTTTTCTGTACCGTGGGTTAGACCGATGCAACACACCAATGATCCGGACCGAGACATTATCCCTAATCATGATTTGATAAAGACTGTCGTGCATATGCTAGATGTGCAGAACTTGAGCACGTGGTCTGAAGCATGTTGGTGCCGACAGATCTTTTCAGTCACTCTCTCCGACTTGAGTTGTAGCTCCATGGAGTAGGATATTGAGTCAGTGTACATTGCATTCACATTTGCATTCATAGGGGATATATTATTGTAATTCTTACTCATGTGTAATTCTTGCTTGTGATAATTAAAATATTGAATACTTGAGTATTGAAGATAGCGTAGTCGTAATTCTTATTTTTATTTCCTGTGTAATGATGATATATGAGGTTAGTGGCATAACTGTAATTATAGTATAACATCTGTATGATATTTTGTATGTGATTATCTTCATTGCTACCATACTGGTATTGGCATAGGTGATCTCACCTCTTGTATATATATGTTATATCATGTTTATATATTGTTAAGATACTGAGCCAGACGTAGAGCGAGAAGCAGAGAAAGGTCCAGATTCCATTGAGAACTTCGAGTTTTAATGGCTGTGGAGATCCCTAGTTTCTTGGGTTACATGAGACTGACGTTTATCGGAGGGGACGAGGCATGGACTGAAGATCTAGAGAGAGAGAGTATATATTATTTAGGAGATGTAAATATTAGACTGAGTAGACTACAGTCAGGGAACCCTTACTTTTTTGTTACTATTTATGTACAATTAGAGTTCCCTATATCCATCAGGCAGCACTGGGGAGCGTACTATCGCACCCCTAGAGAAAGTAGTGTCGTATCGTCCGCTCGGACATTTGTTCCCCGGACTTTACGTCGGGTTGGAATTCCCCACCCGGGAGTCCGAGGAGGACCCATCCGAGGGTCCCATTACTTCGAGGGCTCACCGCCTAGTAGTACTTGGGCAAAGATGTCAATGTAAATAGTGTTTAAAATTTTTGGAGTGACTAGTTTGTAATATTTACAGTATGATAGTGTTAAAGACTTGTATATGTATAACAAGAGACTTGGATATGTATAAATGATGTAAATTATTTGTAATGATGCTGTGATGTTTTATTTTCTGCTAAGTTTATTTCTTGTAATTAAGAAATTTTGAATTTTGTATTTCTCCCTACAAAGTGCGTTATCTATTAAAGGGTCATTTGGAAATTTTGTAACATAAAAGTGGCATCCTAAGGTGGGTGTTACAGAGTTCTCTATCGATTTAGTGTCGGGAGCAGGTCCTATTTCGATTGCACCATATCGAATGTTGCCTGCAGAGTTGGTAGAATTGAAAAAGTAATTGGAAGAACTGTTGGAGAAATAGTTTGTGCGACCTAGTGTTTTACCATGGGGAGCACCTGTACTACTAGTCAAGAAGAAAGATGGAACCTCTCATCTTTGTGTAGATTATCGTCAGTTGAATAAGGTTACGATAAAGAATAAGTATCCACTTTCGAGAATTGATGATTTGATGGATCAATTGAAGGGAGCCGTTGTTTTCTCTAAGATAGATCTGTGATCAGGTTATCATCAGATTCGTGTTAAGGTAGATGATGTACCTAAGACAGCTTTCCGAACTCGTTATGGTCATTATGAGTGTTAAGTGATGCCGTTCGGAGTGACGAATGCTCCTGCAATATTCATGGACTACATGAATAGGATTTTTTGTCTATACCTAGACAGATTTGTTGTTATTTTTATCGATGACATTCTGATCTACTCTCAAAGTCAAGAAGAGCATGCTGAACATCTCAATATAGTTCTCCAGATTTTGAAAGAGAAGAAGCTGTATGCAAAGTTAGCGAAATGTGACTTTTGGTTGGAAGAGGTTCAATTTCTAGGCCATGTGATTTCCAAGGAAGGTATTGTGGTAGACCCGTCAAAGGTGGAGACTATTTTGCAGTGGGAAAGACCTAAGACAGTGACGGAGGTCTGAAGTTTTATTCGATTGGTCGGATATTACCGAAGGTTTATTGAAGGTTTTTCCAAAATAACTAGACCACTTACATAACTCACAAGGAAGAGTCAAGCTTTTGATTGGACGGAGGAACGTGAAGCAAGTTTCCAAGAGTTGAAGAAGAGATTAACGACTGCACTAGTGCTAATTTTACCGGACCCTAACAAATCTTTTGAGGTGTATTGTGACGCTTCTTACCAAGGGTTAGGATGTGTGTTGATGCAGAACTGGAATATAGTAGCTTATGCTTCAAGACAGTTGAAGGTCCATGAGAGGAACTATCCAACGCACGATTTAGAACTAGCCGTAGTAGTCTTTGCATTGAAAGTGTGGAGGCATTTTCTGTATGGAGCTATGTTCAATGTCTTTAGCGATCACAAAAGCTTGAAGTACTTGTTTGATCAAAAGGAATTGAACATGAGGCAGAGACGATAGTTAGAATTCTTGAAGGATTATGATTTTCAACTTTAATACCAACCAGGAAAGGCGAATATGGTGGCAGATGGCTTGAGTAGAAAGGTGGTTAGTGTTTTTACCATGATGATAAAGGAGGAGGAGTTGATTAATCAATTTAGAGATCTATGGTTGTCAGTGGAATTGGTACCAGGAAAGATTCATCTAAGTAAGGTTGTGATTTTGAATGACTTGCTGGAAGTAATCCGAGAAAAACAGGATGAGGATTCATTTTTATAGAATGAAAAGGAATTTTTGAAGCAAGGTCATAAGGCGATGGTGGAGGAAGGATCTGATGGAATCTTAAGATTTGAAGGAAGAATTTGTATACCTGATGATCCCGATCTTAAGAAAGCAATTTTGGATGAGGCTCATACTAGTAATTTGAGTATGCATCCGAGGATGACTAAGATGTATTAAGATTTAAAGCGGATGTTTTGGTGGCCAAGAATGAAGAGAGATGTGGCAAAACGTGTAGCGTATTGTCTCGTTTGTCAGAAGGCAAAAGTGGAGCATCAAAGGCTTGCCGGTATGTTACAACCTTTGACTATTCCCGAGTGGAAATAGGATAGTATCTCGATGGATTTTGTTACCGGATTACCAAGGACGAGGAAGGGTCATGATTCTATATGGGTTATAGTTGATAGGCTTACGAAGTCAGCGCACTTTTTTCCGATCAATATTAAGTATTCGTTGGAACGATTAACCCAGATGTACATCAGCAAAATTATTAGATTTCATGGAGTACCCACAAGTATAGTTTCTGATAGAGATCCGAGGTTTACGTCAAGGTTCTAGCAAAGTTTGCAAGAAGCCATGGGAACTAAACTGCGATTGAGTTCTGCTTATCATCCATAGACTGATGGTCAAACGGAGAGAACGATTCAGTCGTTGGAAGACTTGCTACGTGCTTATGTGTTGGAACAACAGGGGAGTTGGGATGAATTCTTGTCTTTGATAGAATTCACCTACAACAATAGTTTTCACTCAAGTATAAGAATGACACCCTATGAAGCCCTATATGGATGACGATGCTGAACACCTTTGTGTTAGTATCAGGATGGAGAAAGTATGACCATTAGGCCTGATCTTGTGCAACAGACTATGAAAAAAGTGAAAATGATTCAGGAGAAAATGCGAACGACTCAGAGCCGACAGAAGAGCTATGCTGATAAGCGAAGGCGACCTTTTGAATTTGAGGAAGGTGAGCATGTGTTCTTAAGAGTAATGCCTACGACTGGTGTAGGAAGGGTTATCAAATCCAGAAAACTCACTTATAAATTTATAGGGCCTTATCAAATTATTCGTCGAATTGGTCCTGTAGCCTACCAAATAGCTTTACCACCTTTCCTATCCAATCTACATAATGTGTTTCATATGTCTCAACTGAGAAAATATATTCCCGATCCAACGCATGTTATACAGCCAGATGAAGTGCAACTGAATGATAATTTGACGTATGAAACACTTCCTGTTAGGATTGAGGAAAGGAGAGTGAAACAACTTCGAGGGAAGATGATTGAGCTGGTAAAGGTAATATGGAATGATGTAACGGGAGATACTACATGGGAGCTGGAAGATAAGATGAGGGAGCAATACCCTCAACTATTCTGAGGTACGATGAATTTCGGGGACGAAATTCTTATTAGTAGGGGAGAGTTGTAACACCCCAACTTTTGGGATAAGTACGATATTGTCCTAAATATACTATTTTATATTTTCTGTGAGTTATAAGTTGAATTTGACTGTTTCGTGAGTGTATTTGACTGTTGTATGTGATTTGCTCCGAGCCAAGAAAATAATAATTTTTTGGATGAAAAAATTTTATTTTAATTATTTGGAGCTAGAGGATCTTACTAAATCCAATTCGAGTGATATATATATATATATTAATCTTTTAATTTTTAGGATTTAAATGTGTAATAAAATAATTTTATATTATTATAATATTATTTTAATTGACAGTACCTACTGTTTCAAAAACAGTAAAAATCTGCTCCAAAATGATGATGGACCAGGAAAAATCTATGGGACCCGTGTTTAGAAAAGCAGTCAACGTTTCTAGTTAGACTAAATTCTAAGCCAATAGGAACTAGTTAACAATAGTGGCTTGAAAGTTTCTAACCAATAAGGTTTAGTCAAATAAAGTGGCAAGACTTTATTATGGACCATTGGATGAAAAGCTTGATTAAGATGTTTTTGATCATAACCGTTGATCAAATCAATGGTGTGAGAACAATCCTAATTAAATCACTAAGTGATATCCACCTTAGATTACATCAAGGACTAGGAGTTAAAGTTAAAATCAATGGATAGGATTTAGTCAAATATAATGGCTTGACTAGTTACTAAGTAGCTAATTAAACCTAACTTAGTTAACCTAATTGCCTAATTAAGAAACTAAGTGGACTAACGTAGTTATTAATTTGTTATAATCTAATTACTAATTAGATATCTTAATAGCATCTAGAAGTCATGACAAAGCATGACAAAGACAATGACCTAATTAACTAGTTAGTTATGTAACTAGATAGTAATAAAGTAATTAGGAAACCTAAGCTAGTTAGTAAGTATTTGATTAAAGTGTAACTAAGTTAGAAATTAAAACAAACCTAGTTAGCTTTTTGAAGGAGGCCACACGGCCAAGGAGAGCTAAGAGGCTTTTCCAAGCTTCTTGAACCATCTTGCATGACTATTAGGTGACCAATTGGTGACATAGGCCATGTGCCTTCCTAATGTGAACACACCATGATATTTACTATCCAAACTTATCTCCTAAATTACCTACACACTCACTCACGGCAGCACCCTCACATTTCACACTCATTATTCACTTTTTCACTCACCTAAAGCTTAGCCTAATATTCTCTCAAAATTTCCCAAGAACACCAAGCATCTTTTCTTTCCATTTTCTCTCTCAAGTTTCGGCCTCTCACCCCAAATCCACTACCTATCTTCTATAATTTTTCTTCTTAGCTTTTTCTAAACCTAAACAACATCCTAAACACTTTTCATTTAGAAGGTTTTGTCAAAATCCTACTCCTTCTACTTCAAAATCCAAGTTTTATCATACTTCCCTAAAGGTAAACTTGTGATTCTTTGGTTTGAAATTAAGTTTGTGATTTTCTAAACCATGATTGTTCCATGGTTTATCATTATTAAGCTTTATTTGTGATTTTACTAATTGTTTAAGAATTGTTAGGGATTTTTGTTGGTTGCCACGAAATCAAGGAGAAGGAGAGGAGCTTAAGGATATTGTCTTCAAGAGGTAAGAGGGAGATTTAATCTCATCAACCTTGTGTGGTGATGAGAAAATGGATTGTTTGTGTGTTAAGAATCCATAAGGATTCATTTATGTGGTTGTTTAATGCTTTCCTATTTGTGATTGATTTTAATTGTATGCATGTCTATAGCTTTAAAATATATTGCATGTGTTTATAGATGTATGAGCATTAATGTAGGATGTGAATAACATGTAAGGATTGTATGAGTGTTCCAAAGAACACAAAGGAGCTCACGGCTTCTCCAAGAAAAAGAGAACCAAAATGTTCTCAACCATTTTCTAAAACAATGATTTAATAAATATAGGTAAAACAATGAATTTGAAAATAATTTAGAAGTTAGAAAATGATTGAATGATTAGTTGTGAAGGATATGTTGAATTCAGCCAAAATGCCATTCAATGTATATCTGATTCCCAAAATTATTTTCTGAGGTAGTTTAAGTAGCTACATTACGAAAGAATTTACTCTTAATGAGTTATGGGAAATATAATGAAATAAAGAGAACACTTGAAAAATACTAACGTAGAGTTCACTCTATGAGTTTTGAAGCGCGTTAGCAAATTTTAAGGTATAAGTAATGGTTAAGGTTAAAATAAACAGTATTTAAGGAAAAACGTAGAAAATATCATTTAATAGATTTTCTAGGTAAAATGCTGCCAAAATTTCCTAAAATCAGATAAATAAAATAAAAGGTTCCATAATATGTTTATAACGTATGGAAAATATTCTACGTAGTTTAAAAGTACTAGAAATAGCTTACACATAATTTAAATAATGTTTTTTAAGCTATACGGTTAAGAAAACGATTTAAAAATCTTACGTGATTGAGAAAATGATTTAAAAACATTACGCGGTGTTCAAAAATGTCAAAATATATTTACGCGATTTAAAAATATTTGCAAAAGTGATGCGATTGTGAAAATGTGATAAAATTTCTACGCGACTAAATGGAACAGTGAGTTTTACTATCGGGCCAAAATGGTGGACCCGGACATGTTGAGAGATAGTACTGTCAAGTGGAGACATACTATATTTTGGAATATTGAGACTGAGGGTATTTTCATAAATATGGTAATATATTGAGACTAAGGGTATTTTTGTAATTGTGATTCTTAATCATGCATTGAGAGTTATGTCAATTTAGTTAAAAATTAGTGATTGATTGATGAGACGAATTACACCATGTTGTGGTGTGATAGGCGTAGTGTGATTTATTAATTGAACTTGGAGGCATTAGTGTGCGGAGAATTCCACATGCGGACAGTTGACAGCTCCTCTGGGCCGTGGTAACGGGCAACACATTAATGATCTCGACAAACACTATTCTTAATCAAGATCTTGTGGAGACTATTTGGTACAATGCCTGTAGTGCACGATGTATTTGGACTGTGTACTACTACACGATGTTTTGGACTGTGGACTATAGACACGACGTTGGACAGTGTAATAGTTTGGTTGGGTAGCCTGAGGTGCTGATAGTTCTTTTCAGATCATTCTCTCTAATGTCTGTGTTTAGCTCCATGGAGTAGGAACGAGTCAGTGTGCGTTAGCATCCATGATCTGCATTTTAAATATTTAGTATAACTTGTGATAGCATATATGATGTGTTAATTTGAGGTACTATATATTATGTAATGGTATGCATTATTGTGATATTTGCTTGTATTGTCGTTTTCTTTATTGCCATGCGGGTAATGATGTAGATTATTTCACCTCGTTATACATATTTCTCTGCATTATTATTATATTCTGTAAAGAGTTTAAGGAAGAGGAAGAGGAACAGCCTCTCGATATTCAGTATCCAGAAGAGCGCTAGCCGAGTGAGCAAT
Source organism: Ormosia semicastrata (assembly GCA_029884595.1). Classification (NCBI taxonomy): domain Eukaryota; kingdom Viridiplantae; phylum Streptophyta; class Magnoliopsida; order Fabales; family Fabaceae; genus Ormosia; species Ormosia semicastrata. The sequence continues at coordinate 15,503,212 of JAQQTO010000042.1, read as the reverse complement.
GTGAGGACGGTGAGCCGTTAGATCACCCCTACCATCTGGATTGATCCTGTGATCATGGCGTTGCCTGGATTCTTTGGTTTTGTGAGACTTGATTTTCATGGAGGCTCGGAAACCTGGAGAATGCGTGAGGATAGAGGATCAGTAGTCTACGTGGGACGTCTGACTGTGTCCTTGTGTAGAGAGTTTGATGGGGAGATTATATTTACTACTACTTTGTATTTACATCTTGAGTTGCCTTTGACTCTTAGGCGTTATTGGGGAGGGATTTTCCATGCGCCTAGTGAGCTTAGTAGTGAGTCGACAGCACGGACTCAGGTCCGTAGAGCTGCGAGGCATCCAGGATTTATGCTATCCGAAGATCTATCTGAGAGTGATCCTTCGGAGGGTTAGGAATCTTCGATGTGCACTTGGGCATGTTATGTTTTAGTATTATGCTGACCTTTTACTGTTTTGTTAAATATTTGTAGTTGTAAATTATTTGTATACTTAAGACAAAATCATATGTATATTATGGTGTGTGATTATGTTCTGTCTTATTCTATGTTCCATGTTATTTTATTTAATGTTATCAAGTATAAAAGGAAAAAATTTTATAACTCATATTATTTATGTACCAAATGTTTTACAACTTGGGTAAGATTTTATTTTATTGCATTTAAAATGTGACATCCCCACAAGGGTGTTACATGAGGTCTCCTGTGACTAAAAATAGTAGTTTTTCACCCCAAACATTATAACTAGAAATAAATCCCTAATCCTAAAGCAGAAAACCAAAGATTGGAGTCTAGGGTTCTGAAGAAAAGTGCAAGAGTGATTGAAGTTCAATCATTGAAGACATCTTCTCTTCTTCATCTTCTTCATCTTCTCTTTTTATCTTTTTTTCTCTCCTATTTTCTTGAGATAGAATCATGGTTTTTTCTTATAGTTTTGTTCTTATTTATGCTACATTGGCCATGAGTGGCTAAATTCCTTTTTCTTGGATTAGGATGCAACTCTCTACTTTTCTATGTTGAATTGTTAATTTGATTCTTTGTTAATGGAAAATTATTGTTCTTGATTCATTCTTGGTATGCTTAATGCTTGTGGTATGTTGCCGGTCATATTTACATGATCTTAGGCTTTACGTGAAGGATCAAAATATGAAATCTAATTGCTAGATAATCCAAGAATTGAACTTAAGAATTGAAACCTAGACATTGACTTAAATCCTTCGAGGAGCAAATGGTTTTCATAAAACTTAATGATTGGAACTTGGATTAATTGCCATGAGAATGAGATTGATGGAGTTTTAACACGTTTTTAGTGCCAAGAAATTGGGCTTTAAATAATTTAGGACAAATCGCCTTCAAAAACGTAATTAAACATTAGCAAAGATAGGATTACAATTTATCATAAAGGGGTAGTGTAGTAAATTCCTACTCCTAAGCCTTTAAATCTTGGTTGAATCTTGACTTTTCTAGATTTATTTGCTTAATTTGTTGCTTTGATTTTTGTTTTGATTTTGATTGAGTTTCACCATTGATTTCTATCCCTTAAATAATCAAAATCACCGTAAGAGTTGGTAATCAATCGATCCTCATGGGAACGATCTTTATTTTACTATTTTTATGATCTGTGCGCTTACGAAAAATTCACAACACTCACTAAGGGGTTTTGTAAAGATATCTTCCCATTGATGGCCAGTATTGACAAATTTCAGTTCTATATTACCCTTTTGGACATGATCTTGAATAAAATGATGCTTTATGTTAATGTGTTATGATCTTGAATGTTGTATAGGATTTTTAGACAAGTTAATGGCACTTGTATTGTGACTATTGTCACAAAGGATATGGATATGGTGATACCTCATGGAGTAATCCTCCATTTGATGTTTTATCCATAAGAGTTATGAGCAACAAATGGATGCAGAGATGTACTTAGCTTCTGCAGTTGAGAGGGCTATTGAGTTTTGCTTTCTACTTGACCAAGTTACCAATGCATTCCCAAGGAAGTGACATGCATCACTTGTACTTTTCCTCTCAACTCTATCCCCAGTAAAATTTGCATCACAGTACCCTACTAGATCAAAACTAGATCCTTTCTTATACCTCAATCCATAGTTAAAAGTACTAAAAAGATATCTGAAAATTCTTCTAACAACTTTAAGGTGTGATTCTTTTGGACAAAATTGAAATCTTGCACATAAGCCCACACTAAACACAATATTAGGCTTACTTTCTATTAGATAGATTAAGGAACCAATCATACCTCTATTAAGCTTGTCACTTATTGATTTACATTTCTTATCTTTCTCAATTACATTTGAGGGATGCAAGGGAGTCTTCATTGGCTTGGCCCCTTCCATATTGAACTTTCTCAACAAGTTTTTGCTATATTTCTCTTGACAGATGAAGATTCTAGACTTTTCTTATTTGATTTGTAGGCAATGAAAGAATTTCAACTCACTCATCATGCTCATATCAAATTCACTTTTCATCAACTCAAAATTCTCTGCACAAGCATTCATTAGTAGATCCAAATACAATGTCATCTACATATATTTGGAGTATTAACAGTTCATTCTTTAAATGTTTCCTAAATAAGGTATTGTCCAGTTTTCCTCTTGTAAAATCATTTTCCAATAGAAAATTGTTTAATCTCTTATACCAAGCTCTTGGAGCTTGCTTTAGGTCATAAAGGACTTTGGAGAGCTTATAAACATATTCTGGATGTTCAACATCTTCAAAATAAGGAGGTTTATGGACATACATTTCCTCATTTATGAAACCATTCAAGAATGCACTCTTAACATCCATTTGAAATAGTTTAAAGCCTTTAAATGCAACATATGCAAGGAGAATTCTAATTGCTTCTAACCTAGCTATAGGGGCAAAGGTTTCATCATAGTTTATACTTTCTTGATGGTTATAAACTTGAGCAACTAACCTTGCCTTATTCCTTATCACCTTTCCACCTTTATCCAACTTATTTTTAAACACCTATTTTTTGCCAATTAGATAATGATCTTTAGGTGCTAGCTCTAGAGACCAAACTTTGTTCCTCTCAAACTAATTGAGCTCTTCTTGCATTACCTCAATCCATGATTCTTCTAGGAGAGCTTCCTCAGTGGTTTTTGGCTCAATCTGAGAGAGTAGAGCAAGTTGACTTAAGTGCTCTGCTCTCCTAAAGGTTGATTTGGTCCTGACACCAATAGATGCTTCTCTAATGATTAGCTCCTTGGGGTGATAAGGATGCATCTTCCAGTCGTTAGGGAGCTGAGAAGGTTCATGAACTCTTTTAGCTTCTGACACAACTCTTTCATCAGTAGCCTCAACTTTCTCATCCATGATATGATCTTTCTTGCCACTTGAGCTTATCCCATCATGCTTTTTATCATTTTTGCCATTGTTCTCATTAAGAGACAACTTCTCAAACTCATTATCAAGGTCTGTAAACTTATTTTTCTCATTGAGAGAGTTAGTTTCATTAAATATAACATGCATGCTTTTTTCAATAACTTGTGTTCTCAAATTATATACTCTATATGTTTTAGATGTTAAGGAGTATCCAAGAAAAGTACATTTATCAGACTTTGAATCAAATTTTCCTAACTGATCTTTGGTATTTAACATAAAGCATTCACATCCAAAAGCATGAAAGTATAAGATGTTGGGTTTCCTTCCTTTCCACAATTCATTTGGTGTCTTCTTTAGTATTAACCATATCGAAACTCTATTTAGAACATAGTAAGAGGTGCTAACTGTCTCAGCCCAAAAGTATTTTGGCAAATCAATGTCACATAAGAGAGTTCTGGCCGTCTATTGCAAAGTTCTATTTGTCCTTTCCACAACCTCATTTTGTTGTAGAGTTCTTGGACAAGAAAAAATATGACCTATGTCATTTTCATCACAAAAAGATTTAAAGAAAAATTCTTAAACTCTCCTCCATGATCACTTCTCATGGCAGTTATACAAAAACCTTTTTTCATTTTGAACTTACTTACAAAAGGTTTTAAAGGCCACAAAAGAATCATCCTTGCTTTTGAGGAAGAGTACCCATGTATATCTTGAGAAAACATCATTTGAAACATAGCCATACCTCTTTCCACCTAAGCTAGCGGCAATCTTAGTAGGTCTAAAGAGATCAATATGAAGAAGCTCTAGAGGTCTATGTGTTATGATAACATTCTTTGGTTGAAAACTTGACTTTGTTTGCTTGTCTCTTTGACATGCTTTAAATACCATGTATTTTTCAAATTTTATTTTGGGCAAGCCTCTCACAAGGTCATGTTTTAGTAGCTTTGAGATGATATTCATGTTTACGTGACCAACTCTCTTGTGCCACAACCACTTGTTAGAACTCATAGACTCAAGACATTCAACATTTTGATCACTAAGGTCCTCTAACATGATGCTATAGACATTCTTGTCTTGGTTTCCTAAAAAGAGAACTTTGCCATTGTTGGCTTCTCTAACTATGCATTCGTTCAAATACTATTTCATAGCCATTGTCACAAAAATGACTTATGCTAAGAAGATTGTGTTCCAAACCTTTCACAGAATACACATTATCTACGGTAGTAGAGTCCTTCTTACCAACTTTATCTATTCCTTTGATTTTTGCCTTGCTATTTTCTCCAAATGTAACTTCACCTCCATCTTTGTCCTTGAGAGTGAGGAATTTGCTTTTGTCCCTAATCATATGCCTTGAACATTCAATGTCCAAGTACCATATGTTCTTCTTCCTTTTTGTGATTAGGCAAATCTGCATGAGAGAGTATCATACCTTTAGGTACCCAAACTTTCTTGGGTCCTTTCAAGTTAGATGATTAGACCTTTTGTGATTTGTTTTTGTGGTAGCACTTTGAGGCTTTATGTCTAGCCTTACCACAACAAAAACATACCACTTCAATCTTCTTAGCAGTCACAAAAAGGTTCTTATACAACTTCTGTTTTGCCCCTCTCTTGTATCCTAGTCTAGTTTTGTCAAAGACACATTATTGACTTTTAAGAAGTCTCTCAAGATTTTTGGTGTCATTGACAAACTTGACTAGGTCAGTGGTGAACATTTCTACCTTTCTTTTCAACAATATATTCTCTTTTGATACTTGAGAGAGTTATTGAGAAGGTTAGTGAGAATGTTCAATCTTCATAGAGTGTGCTGCCAAATCTATATTGATCCTTATTAAGGATCAAGTTCTCTTGCTAAAAGATTCATTATATCTCTTTAATAAATCATTTTTTTATTATAATTAAATGATAAAAATTATATAGATATAAGATGATGTATATAAAAATTTGTGTATGAAACATTGTTGCTTATGAATTTATGAGAAATAACTTTTGGGAATATTTCAATAATTAACAACTATCAATTATATTTTATATACTATGCGCCCCATATTTTAGACGAATTTGGTACTCTGGGGCCGGGAGGCACTAATTGTATTATTAACTAATATACACTATATATTGTACTTGAAAGAAAACATGGTTGACTTTTGACTTACAAACTCAATCCGATTTGTTGTGGGACTATTTCTAGTGCCACTAAACTCAATTACATAAAGATAATGGGAGGAATGCTATCATTATTCTCTCTTATTCTTAAATTTAAAGTTAACTTCATAAAAACTGCAATGATAGTGATATGGTCAGTTGCTGCACTACCGATTCTAGTGAGTTCTTATAAATTAAGTACACATGACACAAGCAAGAATGAAGATAATATACATAAATTAGTAGAAATATTATTTAATGGGGACCCTAAAGTCATTTCGCCTTCATTCGTACAATAGCTAATGTTTTTTCCGTCACTTTTTCATCAACGACTTTTATCACAAGAATTCCAGATACAACCGCTATATTCTTATTTAACTTTTTAACATTATTTTTTCTACTTAATTAATAATATATAAATTAATAGTTAATTATGTATATTAATTAATTAATAAATAAATTTAAATTTTAACTCTAAACTATAAATTTATTTATTAACTAATTAATACATATAATTAACTATAAATTCATATATTATTAATTAAATATAAAAAATAATATTAAAAAATTATATAAAATGATTATTTCTAATCTATATACAATATCCTGCGCCACACGCACACAAGTGGGTAAGTTTTTTATACTTAGTACTTACATTATATATTTAATATTTCTAAAAAGATGGTTTTTTTTTCTCACTGTTTTTTAGTCAAATCTTGAAACATTTCTGGCCTAGAAGACTCCACTACAACCTTTTCTGATGGCTGTATGTTACAATCTTCTGTGAACTCATTTTCAATCACAGATTTTAGTTGATAGTGACAAAAAGTTGGACGTGGCTTATCATATAAATAGCACGTGCAAAGAAAGATTGTAGGTCTTAGAGAGAGAAATTCAAGTAAAAGTGAGAGAGGGGAAAGATAATAAGCTTTTTGGTATTTGTAAATAAAGGTTTTTAGATTTTAAGAATTTACAAATTAGTTCATACGGAAATTTTGAAGATTTTTTGTTTGTGTGCAATGGAATGAAAGAAGATGGTGAGGGAGTAATTAAACTAATTCAATGTATAACTAGACGATTTTAATGGACGAGAATTCTTTCATGTTATTCATTAACATGAAAGAGTTACGTTAAGAGAGAGAAAAATGTAAATTTTGTTATAGTATGACTTATTATTTATTTCGTGTTTATACTTTTTAATTAGTTAAGTTAGTTTTAGCTTACAAAATTTTAGGCCAAAAATTTTTTTGGTAAAAATTCGATTAAACTAATCTATTCTAACAAAATTTAAGTCAATTTCGATTGGTTTGGTTATCTCAATATAATTAGTTCAATCTAATCTAAACTGATATAAATAAAATTGTTTACATCATAATTAACTACACATGTCAATGTAGTCAACTACATTCACATTTCTATTATCTTTTTCAAATGATTGTAATATATCACTGGCAGTATAGTTGATAGCCGCCAAGATTATCAAATTATGTCAATTTATAAATTGATTCACTAAATTACTTGTAGTATAAGGCACAACTGAGTCAAGCCTTTTGATCACTCTAATTAAGCAATCATATTAAGAAGTTAACAAAGGAAGGGAAAATTACAGAATTAATTAAATGAAAGTAATTAAAAACTGTAAACTGAATTAAGTAAATAACTAATTTAAGGAAATTAACTAATCTTGAATTTATTCTATCATTGATCATTAGGAATCTATTCAATTACTAATCAAATTCTTGGTCTTATATCACATCAAGAAGTCTTAAGGTGATCCATGAATTTTCTAATAGATAAGCATCCAAAATTTAATTAATCAGGGTTAAATAAATTAAGCACTCATCTAATCCTAAGTTAACCTAAAACTTAGAATTTAATCAAGCTTAACAATCCATCAAACACCTTTGATGCATTGTTTAGTCTCTGTAATCCTTATTAAACACGTATAATTATGCAATTATTACATCAATATCTAAATCAAATTAAGCAATTCAATCCATATTTAATAAAATACAAAAAAGGTAAAAGAGATACTTGATTAACAAGTAAAAAAAGAAACTTGATTAACAATTAAATGTAAAATAATCAATACAATATCTCATAATTAAACATCAAGATTGTAAATCCCTATGATTGATTAAAAAAGATCTAGCCCTCCATGGATGGAAGGGAAGAAAAATGGAAAAGAAGAAACCTAGAGAGAAATGAGAGAAAGAGAGATGAAAAGAGAAAGTGCAAGCATGAGCGACTAAGAGAAAATTAGGGTTAGTTCGTGGTTGCTACTGTTGCTTAAATAACTATTTCTAAAATTAAAAATCCAACTTTGCCCTTAGCTTAGGGTTAATCCTTTTCCTCTTAGGTTTAATTGAATACCTAATTTGCCTAATTTGAGCTTAAGATGAGAGAATTATACCCATAATATTCTTAACAGCTCTCTACACCCATCGGCTGACTTCAAAGGGCCAAAACACCATCAAAATGTCACATTGTTTATAAGTGGTCTCATAAGATTGAAGATCTATGTCTCATCTTTCTAATGACACTGGTCTCAACTCCATATGACTCCTATAACCTAAATTATGACCTAATCTTTGCGTATCGTTCAGGTTCTAGTAACAACATCTTAGTTTTGACTTTCAGGCTCAATTGGACCCACTAGACATCTGATTCAGTCTTCAAGCTCTGCATCAAAGTTGTAGAGCTTTCTCTTAGCTTTCTTAAAAGGTAGAATTCATAATTTTTAAATGTTTAGAACTCAAGTTATACCCAAAATATTGAAACAATGTAAAATTCCCAATAATACTAAAAATTATAGTAATATAACAACAACAGAATAAAAACAAAAACAAAAATAGTAATATAACAAAACAAAAAAATAGAATTTAAAATAGAAATAGTAAACATAATGTAAATTCCTTCCCCATACTTAAATTCTACATTGTCCTCAATGTAAAGCTTATAAAATATCAAATCATCAATATTTCATAAATATCATCAACAAATTTAGAATAAGTAAGAGAATGAAGAAACATCATTATCAACTGATGTATATGGTTGCTTGCAAGTGGACCTCCTCCATTGTGTCCTGTTGAGCTCCCTCATAGAATTGCTTGAGACGATGTCCATTGACTTTGAAAACTTTGTTAGTTGCCTCACTTATGTACTGTACCATAAGAAAAAACCTAAGTGACTATAAAAGGACCTAGCCACCTAGAACGGAGCTTGCCAGGCATGAGCTTGAGGCGAGAACTGTAATGGAGAACTTTTTGGCCAATAAAGAACTCTTTTCTTGTCAACATCTTGTCATGAAGAATCTTGGTCTTTTCTTTGTAAATTCGAGAGTTCTTATAAGCTTCCAACTTAATCTCTTCAAGTTCTTGGAGTTGGAGTTTTCTTTAGGCCTATATCTATAGCACCCTATAGAATGACACCTCTAGAGTTAGTAGAACTCAAAAAGTAGGTAGAATAATTGTTAGACAAATAATTCATCAAGCCTAGTGTTTCTCTATGGGGAGCACTTGTTCTTTTAGTTAAGAAAAAGGATGGTAGCATGAGATTGTGTGTTGACTATAGGAAGTTGAATAACATAAACATCAAGAACAAGTATCTATTGCCTAGAATAGACGATCTAATGGATCAATTGAGAGGAGCTTCGATTTTCTCAAAGATTAACCTAAGATCTAGGTATCATCAAATAAAGGTTAGGTAAGAGGATATCCCTAAGACCACTTTTAGAACTAGATATGGACATTATGAGTACATTGTGATGTCCTTTGGTTTAACTAATGCACCAGTTGTATTCATGGACTACATGAACATAATTTTTAGACCCTACTTAGATAAGTTTGTGGTTATTTTCATAGATGATATCCTAATCTATTCAAGGACAATGGAGGAACATGAGCAACATGTTAGGGTAGTTTTGGAAATTCTTAAAGAAAAGAAGATTTGTTCCAAGTTGGCAAAGTGTGAATTTTGGCTAAAGGAAGTATAGTTTTTGGGCCATGTGATTTCTCAGGGAGGAATTTCAATGGATCCTAGTAAGATTGAGGCAATGGTGCAGTGGGAAAGGCCAACCACTATGACCGAGATTAGGAGTTTAATAGGCCTAATTGGGTACTATAGGAGGTTCATTAAGGGATTTTCTCAGTTAGCATTACCTTTGACTAGGCTAACTAGGAAAGGCAGTTCTTTTGAGTGGACTAAGGAATATGAAGATAGTTTCTAAGAGCTTAAGCATAGGTTGACCGCAACACTTGTCTTAGTAATTTCGGATCCTCAGGAGAACTTTGAGGTGTACTATGATGTGTCAAAGAAGGGTTTAGGGTGTGTTCTAATGCAGAATAGGAAAGTAGTTGCCTATGCATCTAGGCAATCAAGGCCTCGTGAGGAGAACTACTATACTCATGATCTAGAATTGGCAGCAGTGGTGTTTGCCTTAAAAATTTGGAGACATTTTTTTTTTAGAGTCTAGTTTGAGGTGTTCAGTGACCACAAAAGTTTAAAATACTTGTTTGACCAAAAAAAACTAAATATGGGACAGAGGCGATGAATAGAATTCCTAAAGGACTATGACTTTAGGTTGAAGTATCACTTGGGTAAAGCCGATGTAGTGGCTGATGCACTAAGTAGGAAATTCCTACATGTCTTGGATGATGGTTCAAGAAAATTAACTTCTTGAGAGTTTTAGGGACTTGTCTTATAGTGACTCTGTCACCACATAATCTCTATATGAGCAAAGTAGACATAGTTAATGACTTAAGGACTCAGATCTTATAAGTTCAAGAAGAGAACGAGACTCTAAAGGCAATAAGCCAGCAAATTCTCTTAGGAAACCAAAAGGATTTTTACTTGGCAGATGATGGGATGATTAAGTTTAGAAATAGACTTTGTATTCTAAGGGAGTTTGAACTCAAAGAAAAGATTCTAGAAGAAGCTCACATGAGTAGGTATACCATCCATCCTGGAGCCACTAAGAAGTACCAAGATCTTAGAAAGATGTTTTGGTGGCCTAAAATGTAAGCGGACATAAAGGAATATACGTCCAGGTGCCTGACTTGCCAAAATATTAAGATAAAGCACTAGAAACCCTCTGGACCTTTGCAATCTTTAGAAATCCCTGAGTAGAAATGGGATAATATCTCTATGAATTTTGTAATGGGGTTACCCAAAACTTAGCTAGGGTTTGATGTTATCTGGTTCATAATGGATAGATTGACCAAATCTGTCCACTTCTTGCCTATTAGAGCTAACTATTCTTTGGATAGACTATCTCAACTATACTTCTAAGAGATAGTTGGATTGTATGGAATCCCCATAAGTATAGTATCTGATAGAGATTCTAGATTTATATCTAGATTTTGGGAAGCCTTGCAAAGAGCTTTTGGAACTAAGCTCAGTTTCAGCATAACTTTTCACTCCCAAATAGATGGACAAACAGAGAGGACTATCCAAACCCTTGATGATATACTTAGGGCATGCGTATTTGAGCAACAGGGTAGTTGTGATAAGTTCTTACCTTTAGTGGAGTCTGCCTACAACAATAGCTACCATGTAACATCTTGAAAAATCATGTTAGGCTTGTATAAGTTTACATAGGTAGTCTGATACTTGATTGACATATCGGTGAAGTTTCGTGACAAACTGAGTTAGTTTAGGCACTTTGTTGCAACTCAGAGTATGAAAAGTGGCCTAAAATAACTCAGAAAATAACATAAACTACTATTTGAAGGGAAACAGGTGTGGATAATTTGTTTCTAGGTTACAAATGAGCAAAGTAAGGTGTGGTTAAAGTTTCAGGACAATCAAAGTTAATTTGGTATTTTTACGCATACTAGTTGTACTTTTAATGCCGGATTGAACCCCAACAGATATGAAAAAAATAGAAAAGTGGTGAAACATAATTTTTAATGAATCTTAGAATTTATTTCAATTCTATTGGCAGTTAGAAAACTTGATTTGGTGAGACCTAAGTGTTCTTAGTAGATCAGGAGTTTTAGTACCACATTAGTGGAAATCTTGTAAGAAGTCAATATAGACTTCTCTTCTTCATCCCACGGTAGAGAGCAAAAATAGAAGGGAGACAGAGAGAGAAAAGAAACCAAGGGAAGAAAGAAGAGAAGGAGGAGAAGGGAAGCAAAGGGGGAGCTCCAAGAACAAGGGCAAGGCTTCAAGAATCAAGTTGTCTACAAGAGGTAAAGGTTTTTGTCATTCAATTCCATCTTTTTCCTAAACCAATTCGTGGTTAAAGTTAGGTTTTCATGAGGAGAAAATTAGGTTTTTATAGAGAAAAATTTGTTTTCTTGCTTGAATCTTGGTTTCAATGGTTAGAATTGGTTAGTTTAGCTATTTGAAATCAAGATTAGTGAGTTTTGTCCATAAACAAAGCTAGAAATAGGATTAAATGGAGTATAGGGTATTAAGAAGTATGTATATGATTTTGGTCATTAACACAAGATTAAGTGAACCAATAGGTTATAAATGAGTTACAACATTTTTAGAGGTTGTTAGTGGTGTTAGAATTCACCTAGAAACAATTTTTGGTGGTTTGGATCACTGCTAAGTTCCATTGAGACAGTGTTAGCAATCTATAGATTTGTTGCTGTGCAAGGAGAGCTCAAGCGCTTAGTGTAGCGCGCTTAGGCACTCCAGCACCTGAGAGACGCATGATGCAGGACGTTGAGTGCTTAGGCGCTCAGTGTATAGCGCTTAAGCGCGCATCACATAGTAGAACAGAGCAAAGCTCTGCTCAATCAGCACTTTAGCGAGTGGGTACGGGCGTTCAAGTGCGCAGAGTGCTTAAGAGCACAGGAAGAAGGAGCTCAAGTACCCAGGCACCAGAAAACTTGTTTTTTTAATGTTTTTTTTTTGTCATCCTATTGGTTGGAATTTCTTTTTTATGCATAGTAGAGTGTCTTAAGACACTAGTAAGGGTAATTCCTAGAGAGAAAGATGATTAAGCATATAAGGGAAAGTGAGTTAAGCTTGTGCATCCATTGGATATGGATTGCCATAGACCATATGGATTGCCATAGACCAAAAGTTAGTTTCTTAAGCAACCTAGTGTTGCATAGATATCACAAGAGAGGTGATTAAAGAGTTTAAGAGCTAGATGGCAAGAGTTGAGTGCCATAGACCCTAGTTGGTAAGGGTGAATGCCATAGTGCATGAAAGCTCTCATAGAGTAATGCAGAGCTAGTAATACAAAGATAAAAGTTTACTAAGTCTAGTTGGCATTGGTTAAGTGTCGTAGTGCATGAAATGCTCTCACAGAGAAGAGGTAGAGTTAGTAATGCAAAGATGGACTTAGTATAGAGTTATGTGGTCGTTATGTTAGAGTTAGACATAACGTTGCATTTTTCACACACGTGCAACACTTTTCACACATACTTGCTATTTTTAGATAGCAGATAGTGGAGGCATCCACTCAGTTTTGGTGGTGATATCCACCCAGTTTATGGTAGACTACTTGGTAGGCTACGGGGGTAGGTTATAGGAGGATACATGTTATGGTAACAGATTTCGTTCCTATGGGGTAGGCTATAAGAGGTTACACATTATCATAACAGATTCCTTTCCTACTTAGAGGAATAGCCAAGTTTCATGACATTACACCTCCACTGCATACACTTTTCTTTGAGCGTACTTTATCTCATCGTTGCATTTTTTAATATTTGTTTTGTTTAGTAGTTTGTGTTCTTGTTGTGTATTTGTTGCATTATGCCTTCGGTAACAGCTGTATGGGCAGTTATCTTGCTTGATGGTTTCAAATGATTGTATAGGCAATTATTTGTTATCATTATTAGTTTTAGACTGGGTTAAGTTTATAGATCACATTTGAATATTGCATATAGTTGAGGTATATATTCTTATGTAATAGTTCAGTTTATACATTGCGAATATTTAAATTATTGATTTTGGTATGCTTATACTGAGAAATGTGATTTTTCACTCCATTTGTTGCCATGTAAATCCACATGGAAGTTCATCCAAAGGCAAGAAAAAAAAGTATGAAGACTAGGATAATTTTTATGCTTAGTTATAAAGCTTGTATTTATTTATGTTGTTTTAAGTATGTATGAAAGTTTATGTATACAATATGCCCTTTTGAGGCAAGGATGTATGTATAACTTTTAGTTTTCCACAAGGCTCTCCATTATTATTTGCTTAAATGATATGGATTAGTATGTTGATTAAGTTAGAAGTAGTATAGCTAATACTGGTTATTCAAGTGTATGCATGATATACTATGTTATCAGTATTAGCCACACTAGCGTAGGTATGGCACCATATGAGGCTTTGTATGGTAAGAAATATAGATCGCCTCTATATTGGTATGAGGTAGGAGAGAGAACCATCTTAGGTCCTGAGTTTGGTCTAACAAATCACAGAGCAAATGAGAATGATTAAGGATAAGTTAGTTACTACTTAAAGTAGGCAAAAAAGCTATGCTGATAAGAGGAGGAGACCTTTTGAGTTTAAGGAGGGAGAACATGTTTTTTGTAGCATCCTCTTCAACATGTTAGACTTGTAAATAGTTACAGAGATAGCGTAATACTTGCTTAATATGTTTGTTTAATTTTGTGACAATCTGAGTTAGTTTAGACACTTTGCTGCAAGCCGAAAGGTGAAAAGTAACTTAAAATGACCTAGATATTAGCTTAAATGGCTTAGCTAATGAAAATAAATGTGGATAATTTATTTCTAAGTTACAAATGTGTATTCTATGATGTGGTTAAAGTTTGAGAATAATCGAAGTCTGTTTGGTATTTTTAGGCATACTGGTTGTGTGTTTTAATGCTGGATTGACTAGTCACAGATATGAAAAATTATGATACTGGTGAAATGACTTTTTTAATGAATCTTAGTATTTATTTTAAAGTTGTTGGAACTTAAAAAACTTGATTTAGCTAAAGTTGAGTGTTTTTAGCAGATTGGGAAGTATCAATGTGGTAACTTAAGGCCATAAGCCTTCCACAACAGAAAATAAATAAAGAAAAATAATGAACAATTAAACAAAAAATAGATAATCAATGAGAGAGAGACTAGGGCGTAAGGTTCACTAGAATCCAATTATTCATATTTTTTTTCATTTATAATATAAGGTAATTCTTTTACCAATATTCTCTTACCTGCTATTGAATTCCAATGGTCATGGATAAAACAATATTCTATTCCTAAATTAAATCACCTATTTGATCATTTAATTTAATTAATTAAGAATGCATTAAGCTTAAATTCGAGAGATGAATCAACATACTTGTCAATTCCATTAGTAGGAAAAATTGATGTTTGGTTATTCACCAATTTAATCTTAGGCTTACCATATAGATCCACTCATTGAATGTAGATAGTCACCGGTTAAATAATGAATTAACACATGCCAAAAGTGATCAAGTTATGACAAGAATGCAAACAATATGATAAACCCTAAAGAAATTACCTAAATTAGAAATCAAACCCAAATAATTAGAAAAATAAGATCCCCCATAGCCCTAACTATGGGTTTAGTTACTCATGTTCAATACAAACAAACATATATCAACATACAAACCCATGGAAAGAAAACCCAAAGAAAGGGAAAACTAGAAAGAAAGAGAAATCAAAACCCCTTTAATGGAGATTGTGATCTTCAAGCCTTCAAGAATCGAATCCTTTTTTCAAAGCCGTCCTCCAAGGTCTGCTACCGTAGAACAACTCTCTCAGGATTAGAGATTTTTTTGTGTAATATGCTCCGTGTCTGTCTGTGTTGAATTTGACATAACTTTTCCTATTTAAAGAAAATCACGTGGTCTATTACGCAACCAGCGCCTAGGCGCTTAGTTTTAAACACTTGAGCACTCAGTCACTTAACTCAAGATGCGCGCTGCTACCTTCTGCGCCCTCAGGTGCTCCCCACCCAGCGCTCAGGCGCTGGGATACTAAATCAATGCTGCTGCATACGCTTTGGGCGCTTAAGCGCTCCACTCTCAGTGCTTAGGCACTGGACGCTGATGTAAAATTCTTCTTTTCTTTGCTTCTTTAAACATCCAGTCTTCTCCATGAGCAATTACTTGACAAAAACACACAAAACACTTAATAAGAGCACAATTAAATAATACTAAAAATGTAACAAAACTTATTAACAAAATTCAATAAAAATAAATAAAAAGAATATAAAAAACTAAGAAATTGAACTGTAAAAATATGACATGTTGACGGTTCATCACTACTCCTACTAGTAAACCAGTTACGACATCCATAGTGTGTCTTGATTGTTGTGTAAAGGTAGAAGATAGGATTTTTCGTGTAAACCTTATCTGTTTGTCTCTTGTAGATATTGATGTCATCCTTGGCATGGATTTGTTATCCGCCAACCATGTAGAATTGAATTGTTCCTAGTTTTCTTATCAGATATACCTACTAGAGTCGTTCCATCTGAGTCTGTGTATCTCAATGCAAATCAGGTTAATCTGTCTTTGGAGAAGGGATCTCTAGGATATGTTCTCTTGTTTTCACTAAGTACCGAGTTTAAGCAAAGCCTAGGTGAAATACTAGTGGTGAGTGAATATCTTGAAGTTTTCCCAAGTGTCATAGTGGAGTTGCCACCTGAGCGAGAAATAGATTTCTTTATAGACTTGGCGCCTGGGATAGGACCTATCTCTATAGCAGCCTATAGAATGGCTCTACTAGAGTTAGCGGAACTCAAGAAGCAAATCGAGGACTTGTTGGATAAGAAATTCATTAGACTGAGTGTTTCTCTATGGGGAGCACCTGTGTTACTAGTGAAGAAAAAGGATGGTACCATAAGGCTCTGTGTGGACTATAGGAAACTGAACAAGGTGACCATTAAAAATAAGTATCTGTTGCCTAGAATAGATGGTCTTATGAATCAACCGAGAGGAGTTGCAGTTTTCTTGAAGATTAATCTTAGGTCTGGTTATCATCAAATAAGGGTTAGGGAAGAGGATATCATTAAGACAACTTTTAGAACTAGGTATAGACATTATGAGTATATCGTGATGCCCTTTGGGTTGACAATTGCACCAGTAATGTTCATGGATTACATGAATCGAATCTTTAGACCCTACCTGGATCAGTTTGTTATGGTGTTTATTGATGATATCTTGATCTATTCTAAGACAATGGAGGAGCATGAACAACATCTGAGGATAGTGTTGGAAACCCTTAAGGAGAATAGGTTATTTGCCAAGCTATCTAAATGTGAGTTCTGACTTTCACAAGTGCAGTTCTTGGGATATGTCATATCTCAGGGTGGGATTTCTATGGACCCAAGCAAAGTAGATGCAGTGTTGCATTGTGAGAGACCCATCACTGTGACTGAGATCAGAAACTTCAGAGGCCTAACGGGGTACTATAGAAGGTTCATAAATGATTTTTCTCAATTAGCGCTACCCTTGACTAGATTGATTAGGAAATATAGTTCTTTTGAATTGACTCAAAATTGTGAGGACATTTTCCAAGAGTTAAAGTTGAGGTTGACTACTACATCGGTGTTGATAATTTTGGATCCTTTAGAGAACTTTGAGGTATATTGTGATGCATCAAAGATGGGTTTGAGGTGTGTTTTGATGCAACATAGGAGAGTTATTGCCTATGTATCAAGGAAGTTGAGGTCTTATAAAGAGAACTACCCTACTTATGATCTAGAGCTAGCTGTGTAACACCCCAAAATTTTCTATCTTTTAAATAGTAATTTTGATAGTTAACAAAATTTTACTGTTTAGTAATTTTTGGATGCTGTAAAATTATTTTGATTATCCCGTTAGTGTATTTGATCGTTTTGAGTGATTTACTCCGTGTCAGGAAAATAAAAATTTTCGGGCCGGGGAAAACTTTACGTAATTTAATTTTTACCGTTAGGTTTTAATTATTTTACGTGATCTAATTTGATATTTGTGTGTTTTCTAATATTTGTGATTTTTGTGGATGATTATGATTTTTTTTACTGTATGTGGGCCCAGGTGGTCCTATGTGAGCCTAGGTGGCCATACGTGGGCCCAGATGGGTCCCGCAAAGTGAAAATTTTTTCTACGGATAGAAAAATTTGTACTGTTTAGACGGAGACAGGGGATCTTACTAAACTTGAATTTGAAAACATTTTTTATAATTTTTTTTATTGTGTTTTGTACTGTATTTATTTACCAGGTGATAAAAATACAGTAAAAATATTATTTATAGGGTTATAGCAGATAAAAATAATAAAAATTATACTGCGTAGTCAACAAAGAGGGCTTGACTTTATTTGTACCCTTGGATGAGAATACTTAGTTTGAAGATTAACCATTGATTTAATCAACGGTTAAGAAACAAACTTAATAAAAAAGCATTGGACAATCACCATTGATTTAATCAATGGTGTGAGAATAAACTTAGTTAGGAAGGCTTCAATATCAACCGTAGATTTAATCAACAGTGTAAAATTGGTTATATAAAGTGGTTATGACCATTTACAACCATTGAATTTAGAATTGATCAAGGGTGGAGATTTAGTCTTAAAAAGTGACAAAGACCATTTATGACCATTGGATGAAGAATTAATCAAGGGTGGAGATTTGGTCTTCTAAAAAGGCTATGACTAATTATAACCCTTGGATTAAAAGTAAGAAGGAGTAATCTTGACCATTTATTTTGGAGACACATCTAATGGCTAGGATTTAAAGGAGAAAGATCCAATGGCCTAGATTTAGTCTTCTAAAAATTTAAAAGTCTACCTAAATCCTAACCATTGAATTAATCAATGGTTAGGAATGCTTCAAATAATGGCTTGAAAAAGATGACAATATTATTGCATGCATAATGTAAGGAGGGGATGGTTTTTGTAGTATTTTGGAGCTAAAGGTGATTTGATGACCATTATTACTTGTCATGGTCAATATTACATCATTCTTGACCATTATTACTTTGTTTGCTTCCTTAGGAGAATGCTTGGAGGGGGGCATGGTTTTGGTAGCTTAATAGCTTAGCCAAGTTTCAAGACATCAATTATATGTTGTGTTGGTCATTATTGATTAGTAACTAATTAAACCTAATTTGGTTAATCTAATAGCCTAATTAGCAAGTTAAGTAAACTAACTTAATAATTAATTAGTTATAATTTAATTCTTAATTAGATATCCTAAATTTAATTAGAAGATATAATATATGTAATTATATGTTTAATTAATTAGTTATATAGTTGGATAATTAAAGAGATTGGTTAGGAAACTAAACCTAATTAATTAGCTATTTGTTTAGCAAGTAATTGGACTTAAATTAAAAGCAAATTGAATCCCAAATTGCCCTTGAAACTCACAGCTATGCAACAGCTTGGGGGAGTTATCTACATGGTTCTTGAACCATCTAATTAGCCATGAAAGTCAAGAGAATGACATAAGCCATGTGCTACTCCATGTGCACTAAAACGGGGATATTTTATTCATGCTAATCTCCTAAAATTCTCTACAATCCCACGGCAATAGCACTCACCAATTTACTCTCACAAATTTCATTTTCTCTTTCATCAAAAAGTTTACAACACTTTCTCTCAAAAATTTCAAGAACCAAAGCACCATTTTTCTTTCTTTTCTCTCCACATGGTTCGGCCTCTTCACCCAAATATACCATCCATCACCTATAATTTTCACTCTCACCATTTTCTAAAGCTAAACAATATTCTAAACACTTTTCATTTAGAAAGTTTTCCCAAAATCACACTCTAAGTGCTTCAAAATCCCACTTTTAGCTTACTTCCTTGGAGGTAAACTTTGATTTCTATGGTTTAAATTCATGTTTATGATTTTCTAAGCCATGTTTGTTCCATGGTTTGTTATTATTAAGCTTTGTTTGTGATTTTACTAATTATTTTAGAATTGTTAGGAATTGTTGTGAGTCACACGAAAATTAAGGAGAAGGAGGAGAGCTTGAAAAGCTTGTCTTTAAGAGGTAAGAGGGAGATCCATCTCACCAACCAAGCATGGTGGTGAGAGATGATTTTATATTTGATGGATGGTGAATTCATGTGAGGATTCATATCCATGGTCATGTAATAATTTATATGTGTTTATGAGCTTTGATTTATTTGCTTATGCTTGATATGCTTTGCATGATTTTATGGCTTTGATGATATGCTTATATTATGCATGATAAGTATATGGCATGCTTATAGTATTTATGATGAAATATATATATGTGTTTGTCATGATGTGGTGATGAAAAGGAATTCAATTTTTGGCTCCAATAGCCAAAGGAGAAGGTTTGGTTTTTGATGCCTTTGATTAGAGTTCATGTTAAAAATTTTGAAGAATAAGAGAATTAATTTTTGGTCCCTAGAACAATGAGAATTTCAGCCAAGACACCTCAAAATAGGTGTTCACAAATTAATATTTTCAAGAAACCTGAAAATGGATGATTTGAAGAGTATGAAAAATAAACAAAGGGTTTGTTTTTCAAGACAACAAGAATACGATCTTTGAAGAATTTTTTTATTGATTTATTTTGTGTAAAAAGATCCTAAGTGTTTTTCTAAATATGAGTTTTGAATGAAACGGGCAAACATTGATTTTAAGGATTTGCAAAGAAAATGAACAAGGATTTGTAAAGAAAGTGAAAAAGGATTTGTAAAGAAAGTGACAAAGGATTTGAACAAATGAGTTTGGTTTTTATAACCATTTGTATTTCAGTTTTGAAAATAAAATTTTAATGGTTTTGTTTGTGTAAAACCATATCAATTTAGAAGGAAAAATATTTTGATAATTTTCAATAGTCATGTCCACATTTTCGAAGGCTTGTAATGCATTGATTTTGATGAAACAAAGTGATTTTCTAAGTGGAAATGTAATTAATTTAATACAGGGAATTTGAAAAGGGAATCAGAGTATTTTAGCACTTGAGAAATGAATTTTTATGGAAAAGAGAGATTACAAGTGAGCCTCAATTTGTTTTAGAAAGAATTTATTTTTGTTAAAATTGATTTAAAAAAAATGAAGAATACAATAGTGATTTGGTATTTTCTAACGTGTAACTCATCCGTTGGATTTTGGAAAGCATTAGTAATTTTTAAAGTTAAAAACATTGATTTAATTCAATGGAATTGTGAATTTGTGGAATATACTGTGAAAAAAGATTTTCTTAAGTAAGAAGATATATTAAATAAAGTAGAAAGCTATATTATTTTGAGGAAGGTTGATTTGGAAATGATTTGGAAAAAATGGAGGATATAATGGTATTTTAAAAATTTACTAACGTACAACTTATTTTTGAGTTTTGAAGTACGTTAGAAAATGTTAAGTTTTGAAATGTTGATTTATATCAATAGAAAAGTGATTTTGTGAATTATATTTTGGAAAAGGATTTCTTGAGTAAAGAAATGTGGAAAAAGATTTTCTTGAGTAAAAAAAATGTGTTAAATAAAGTATAAAGTCATATTATTTTGAGAAAAGTGGAAATGAAATTTTTGAAGAATGAGAAATATTTTCTGTAATGGAATCATGGTGAAAAAAATTTATTTACGTATCTTAAAAATGTAATTTTTAAAGTACGTGGTTTGAAATATAGTAAAATATTTCTAAGTGTTTGGAAATACAGTAAAATATTTTTACGCGATTTGAAATATGATAAAATATTACTACGCGATTGGAGATGCGTTGAAACATTTTAAGTGATTTGAATTACGTTTAAATATTTTACATAACTTGAACTACTGTTAAAAAATCACTATGTGATTTAAAAGTGATAGAATATTTTTATGTGATTGTGAAAATGACATGTTTTGCCTGTGATTGGCATTTGGTGCATTATACATGCATTGAAAAGATATGTCTGTGATTGGATTTGGTGCATTATACGTGCATTGAAAAAATATGCGTTGAAGCATATGATTACATTGAACAAATGAAATTGAAAAGATTTGGCCCTTTGGGGTTGGACTTGCACTGATATATTCGTGCATTGTATAAAATATAGCTAATAGCTATTATGGCCCTTGTGGTTGAAGAGGGAATGAGAATTGATAGTGAGGTCTATGATGGATCTTGGGGACGTCGAGTCGCGACGGTCGACCAGGGACGCTTAGCGAGTACCACTGTGCCACTTGGCGATGCAGTCCGTTGCAACGCATTGACGATACCCGACAAGAACACGATTCTTTTCAACGACTGGGAGATTGTCTTTGGGCTAAGGCTGACAATTAACCAGAGCATTCTTCTCGAAATTGTGAAAACTTCCATGGAGTTGTTTTTGATAAATTGAGTCTTTGTGCATATGCATAAATCTGAGCATTTATATCTGTATGATATATTAATTGAGGAATATTGGCTATGACAATTGTTTTGAGTACTTGGATGATGATTGAACTAATAAATGATTAGATGATGATAGTTGATTAATGCTGATAGCATGATTATGGTATGATCTATCTATATGATATTGCTGTTTGTGTTATCTCTGTGCTGCCATGTTGGTATTGGTGTAGGTGATCTCATCTCTTTGTTATATTGTTTTGCTTTGTCTGTATTGTTAAAATTATACAGTAGAAGGAATGAGTTGTCTTAGACATAACGAGTGGTAGATACTCGAGAGATTGATGGAAACATTGAAAAGTGGTGCATCTCAAGTTCGAAGATGTGCCGGGTAGACAAGGAGTAAAGTTCTGATGCATCAAGTTGATACAAGAGAAGGAACGAGTATGTTAAGATTTAATGTTAGTGTTATACCATGCTATTAAGTAGAACCTATCATGGGGTTACTACTGTTCGTGTTAAAAAGTTTAAAAAAAAATAAGTTTGTTAATTTTATATTTCTCTTTAAATTGTGATATTAATTGGTGTCAATATTGCATAATGAATAGTTAAAACATGATTTTTCAATATTACCTAATATTTTCAGTAAATTTACGTTTCAGTAAAGAAGCAATTTTGAAACCATCTTTTATAGCTCAAACTTTGTGCAAACTTATTTTCAGATTATGCATCGGGAGTCAGAAATGTGATGCCCTAAGGAGGGTGTTACAAGCTGCAATAGTGCTTGCCCTAAAGGTTTGGAGACATTATTTGTATGGAGTTCAATTTGAGGTGTTCAGTGATCACAAGAGTTTGAAGTACTTATTTGATCAGAAGGAGCTAAACATGAGACAACGGAGAAGGATGAAGTTTTTGAAAGACTACGACTTTAAGTTAAAGTACCATCTGGGTAAAGCCAATGTGGTGGCTAATGCACTAAGTAAGAAATTCTTACATGTGTCTCAGATGATGATCTAGGAGAGTGAACTTCTTGAGAGTTTTAGAGACATGAGCCTTTCAGCAACTGTGTTATCACGTAGTCTCAGTGTGAGTCGTGTGGACATAGTAAGTGACTTTAGGACTCAGATCTTGGAAGCTCAAAAGGAAGATGAGACTCTTACTGATGTAATTGAGCAGATCTTTTTAGGTAATCCTGGAGAGTTTTGATATGTTGGATGATGGGATGATCAAGTTTAGAGGTAGACTTTGTATTCCCCGTGAATCTGGAATCAAGGAAAGGATCCTTGAAGAAACTCACTGTAGTCACTACACTATCATTCCCGGGGCCACTAAGATGTATCAAGACTTGAAGAAGTTATTTTGGTGGTCTGGTAGTAAGAGGGACACAGCCGAGTTTGTGTTTAGGTGCCTAACTTGTCAGAAGGTCAAGATAGAACACTAGAAACCCTATTCTCTTCACGGCTGCACCAAAAATAGCAAAAAAAGTAGAGGTTTCAAGTGGTGAAAGGGTAAACAAGAGGCACAAGAAGAAGGATAAATCCAAGGTTAGAGATTGAAGCTCAATTCTGCAGCATCAAGTTAGCTTGAGGTAAGGGTTTTTGAGCTCAAAGTCTCGCTTCTTACTTATTTTTCATGTTTAGCTTGTTTGAGGTTTAATATGCCAAAATGAGATATTGAGTGTTTTGAGTAATTTTTTTACTTGGATAAGTTTTAAGTGTTATTTATGACTTGTTCGTGTTAAGAGTTTGGATTAGAAATTGAAAACGCTCCATTTGGACCTAAAATGCTCAAAGTGTAGATTTTGGGGTTTAGATGAGTGATTTGGTTTTCGGATCCATTTTTTATAAAATGAATTAGTGTTTTACGATTCCTTCATATTAGTGAACTTGTTAGGGACTTAAAATCACCTAGAAACTAATTTGAAGTGATCAAATTTTGTTTTGTGCACCAATGGAATAGTGCACAAATCTACAAAATTCTGCAGATTTGCCTCTGGTCGTTCAGCACTCAAGCGCTCGTGTTTGCGCACTCAACTTCCTATCACCTAGAGAGTTGCGTCTGATAGTGCTCATATGCTCGTGTTTACGCGCTCAAGCACTGAATCATGGCAAAAATGTGTTTTTAGCATTATGATGCTAATTTAATTTTCAACTTGATAGGATCATTTGTGTAATCCTTTTAGGGTGTAAAGAGACATTTTTGGGAATATTTCTTGGAGAGAATTATCAACTTGCTTATATGAAAAGTTTAGGAATTCTTAGACATTCAAAGTGTGACAAAATGCCTAGGTTTTTATTTAGAACCTTAATCAATATGAGGTTGATTTCTATATCACTTGTGAGATGATTGTGTGGTGTTCTAGATACTGTTTAGCTAGTAATGTGAATCTTGCTACTTTGTTGGATAAGTGAGGCTAAGATTCCTAAAGACTAGTGTTTAAAATGTGGCTTGGATATTCAGTTTTCAAATTTGGTATTTTGCTAATTTCCTATATATTGTGACCTTAGAGTGTGTGTGATGAGGATTGTAAGTTGCAAACCCAAGTGCAAGTTGTTTCAAGTAATAAAATCTCAGGAGTTCGAGATCGATCCACAGAGAATTGATGAAGAAAAATTCTTTGAGGTAAGGAAAAGATTTTGTCACAATACTAAACTTGATAAAAGTTATTCATAGATGAAAATGATTTTCTTGGGTTAGGAGATCCACTTTTAGTAATAAATTAAAGACAAAATTATTTCTTTTTATAGCTCAATTGAAATAACACATAATGGAGGTTCTAATAAAAAAATACGATATTTAAAGTTAAATTAAGATTATATATGTAATCATATTATGGTTCCTTTAATTATCCACCAATACTTACAAATGGTCTCAAGCATCCACTGTGCCAACGTCTTGCCTATAATGAATCAAGATCTTCATTATGCAAGAAGGGTTTCTAAATTGATTGAAAATAACATATAACACATATAATGATCACTTAAAAATATATCATTTAAGCACAAGAAGGAAATTAATCTAACCTCAACTTATTACCAAAAGCTTCACCTTTTCACCTAAGCAAAATGAAAATTAGTTACTCATGAATTAAGAAGAAAGAAAGAAAGAAGAAGAAAATGATGAACATAACTTCAATTTAGAACAAAAGAAAACTACACAAAGGAAACAATTAACATACATGCATGATCATAATCTCTAAGCTAACCCCCTCAAATGATCAGCTATTGCTTCCTTTTATAGAGCTTGAGGAGTACAAAATGACAAAGGGCTAATTAATTAGTGAGTGGATAAGTGGGTGAATGAGTGGAAAATGCCAAATAGTAGTTTAATGAGTGGAAAATTATTGAGATTCTTTGTCTCTGAAATGTTTCAGTTCTGAGATCATGGCATGCTTCATTTCTTGGACAAGTGGTCTTCATAAGATTTGTAGAGAATTATCTTAGTTTTTCAAAAAGACCAGAATCCATTAATCAGATATTTAAAACTCAAATTGTAGTCAATTTACTGAAAAAGCCAAGTGTGAAGATTATACAATGAATAAAATATATTGCTATCAATGTGGCTCTTGCTATCAAGTGAATAGTTGTGAGAGAATTATCTTAACTTTTCAACAAGACAAGAATCACATCAATTAGATAATTGCAACTCAAATTATAGCTAATTTACTTAAGAATGCAATCACCCAAATTAAGGACAATTCAAGGAATAATTTCTTTAATGATCCAATTAAGCTCAATTTCATAAAATGTGACAAAACTAACTTTATTAAGCCAAATTGAACCTTAAGAAGCCAAGAGAGAGGATTATAAAATGAATAAATTATATTGCTATCAAATTCTCCCACACTTGACTTTTGCACTCATAGGCAAAACACATAAGACCTAAACTAGGGAACAAAGAAAAAATACACAGACTCAAAAGCTAAAAAGGCTAAAAGACTTAATGTTTCAAGATAAGCAACCAAAGATTCATGGGATCAAAGTATTAATGAGGTAACATTTCTTCACATCTCAAACCAACAAGCAAGAAAACTTTAGTTGAAAAGAATGAATAAAAAATGATAGATCCTCACAGGATTCACTCTCAATCCCTCAAGTGTTTAAAAGGTAGGTATTTCACTCAATTCAACCCATGAAAATTGCACTACCATAAGCTTCTTGATCTTCTACTTCACCACTACTCAAAACACATGCATACACAAATCATGAGGACTTTATTCAAGGTTGTAATGGGGTCAAGGTAAAGGAGGGGGGTAATATGGATATGACAAGTTAAATACTAAAAAGAATAAAAGAGCGTGAGAGCTGAGTTCAATTAACAAGCATGAAAGTCCATCCCAACTCCATCTAATACGAATTCCCTTTACATATTCTTTTCATTTCCTTTATTGCCTTGTTGGCCCTTCTTTACACATTTGTTTTTTTTATAAGATGAACATAATATATACATTATTTTTCACTAACCATTCTACACACACACCCCCACACTTATTCAAGAACTCATCCAATGACAAAGCTAATGTTCTCTTATTCCCTAAGGTCGGGTAAGAACATAGTTTTTCATTTAAGGCACATAATGAGCTCGAAACAAAGAATAGTCAAATAAGTTCAAAGGGGTTAAGCAAAGGGAAATAGATCATTTCCAATGCCTTACGTTGGCAGGAATCAGAGAATTTCCAAGAAACCATAAGAGTGCTTGATATCATATTGAGACAATATGTTGCTAAGCAAGGCTGCCTATTTGTGTGCCAATCATTCTTAGCTATTTGGTTAAAGTAGCTATTTCAAGAAAAATGCCTCAATCATGTTTATGTATGCATGTGAAAATGTAGTCTCAAAAGGAATCAAATCAAGTTCTAGAGTAACAATTCCATGAGTGAAAATCACACAAGAAAGAAGAGAATGATATAAATGTTCAATCCATTCATCAATAGCTCAAAATCTCACAAGGCATATTTCTATCATTCTCAATCCACTAATTCAACATCCATAACCAAGCATGTAATTTTTAAGAAAGAAGACAATTTACTCAATCATGCTATATTCTCTGAATTTGAATTGCTATTTCCACACAACATAGTTATTTACCTAATTACTCCTTACTATGCTACCAATTTTGATGCGTCTCAAGAGCAAATTTACCTCAATGATATAATTTACTCCTTACTCTGCCATCCTTAATTATTTTTGTTGTTAATAAATTACTAACAATCATATAAACACACTTTCTAATTTTTTTTATTTTTTTTACACAACTATCCTTCCCCCCAACCAGATCACAACATTGTCCTCAATGTCAAAACATAGATAGGTAAAGGATAGAAGATAGTACCTATTGTTACAATTACTGAAAAGAGAAACTTTACACAAATTTAAATAGAAACAAAGTACGATGAATAAAACCAAAGGTAAAGGAAAGTTATAGATGAAGTGTCAGGTCACATTCACGTTCCTTGCTACCTCCCTTGCTGCTTCCTTCTGACCAATCTATCTAAGCTATTACTGGTTCAGGTTCATAAATAAAAGTTTATAATTTATCAATTAATTCATTAATAGTGGAAGCAAATATAAGGAGTCGTCTTGCCAAAGGTGTGATAAAGTTTTGTTCCACAGCATGGTTAAAAAAAAGATAACAAATTATCAAAGAAATTATTTAACAAACCTATGAGTTTATGGTGGATGTTCAGTTGGGCCCAATAGATAGTTTAAAAAATTCTTCCAAAGTACCAAAACCACCCGGTAAGGCAATGAATGCATTAGAGTTTTCAAGCATTGTCCTCATTTATTCATGCATAGATGATACTTGAAGTTCCAGCCCAATAGTCTTTCTAATGATGTTCTTTCGAGTTAAAGGTTTAGGACCACCTTTTGTATGTGCAGAAAGTGATACAGCCCCCATTAATCCAATACTACCTCCCCCATATACTACATGAATGTTTCTCGCTGCATGTGTTCTACCAACAGTGCTTGCTTCGTTTACAAACTCTAAACATTTCCCATAACTTGTCCCACAAAATACACAGATACTGGTAAATCTACGAACAGAAGAAGAAGCTCCCTCCATAACTACACTCATACTCCCTTTGAATAATTATGAGTTGGAGGAAAGTGAAGAAAATGGAGTGTTTAAATAGGGAAGAGTTAGCTCCTATATTGGTAGGTTAGCTGTTGTCAGAAAAGTTTGAAATTAAGAAACTTTTTTTTAATTTTTAATTATTATTTTTTATATTTTTATTTTTTCTATGTGTTTTGAAATAAAAATACTTTCACACAACAGGAATAAGCATAAAAACCTATGCCCTCAAGTCAATTAGGGCGACTGTAACAGCCCAATATTTGCTACCCAAATATATCGTCATATAAATGAATAACCCAATATTAACCCCGCTACTACTAACATACATCAACGTTTAACCCATATCATTCATACATAATAAGTAAATATGGAGAGCCATGAAAACAAAAGTTATATATACATCACAACCTCAAGGCATACTGTTATACATAACTTGAAACAACTAAGCAAATATAAAACATATATATGTGCTCAGTTCAAAACAACATCTATACTATGCTAATCTTCATACATCTTCTTCTTCCCTTTCGAAGAACTCGCACCTGGATTTACATGGCAACACAATCGGGGTGAGAAAATATATCTCAGTAGAAGTATTCTAATACTAGTATATATATATATATATATGTACAATCAGATAATATCACAATTATCAAGTTGACACTTCAATCATGGAAGCAACAACACCTTATCTCAACAACTGGCAATCGCCCATACAATTGCAATGCATGAAAATGTCATGATAGCAACCGCCCATACAATCGTCATGTCATGCTTAATTAAGGCTAATGATTATGTTTATGCAATTTCCTAAGTATGGAGGTGAATAATGCATGATACCACATCCAGGACCTCCAATCCCATGGTAATGTCATGAATGCATGAAACTTGAACAAAGTAATGGAAGTCCATAGTTTCATCCATAACCTCGAACAAGCACTGGAAATCTCATCCAGCTTACATCATTATCACAGAGGAAGTCTTATTTCCCCCTGGGTAATGAAGTCCCATCAACTACACGATTATCGATAATGAACAAGGAAATTCATCCTCAATACTTCACTATATTAGGAAGGATACAATGTGCCTTACCTAATATAGAACACCCACTTTCACGGGGCTTACACCTTTCAAAAAGGCAAATCATATCATTAAGCATATCATCATGTCTAATTAACTTCTCATAATTAGCATTAAAAACCTCAATAGGTTTCACGAACATCTCATGCAATACAATTACTAATTACTTCCCATAACTAGTTTTCGCAATTGATTTATATGCATTCCAATTTCATTTCACAAACAAATCATCAAATACTTTTAAAAGTACCTTATCACTCTTAAAAGAGCATACACAAATAATTCCCACACTTAGGGAAACTCAATTCCTCGCTCTATCACAATACAAATTATATGTATATATATAGCCACGTCTAATTACCACCCATAATTAGCATTTCAAGTCAACTTGACTTAATACATTCACACTTCATCAATTACTTCTATTAGAGTTTCAACATACTCTACTAGGCATAAACAAAGTATCCTAGCAATTAGGAACCTCAAAACTTCAAAATAGAAATTCTGATGAAATCTGCTCTAGGCACCCTAAAAAGGATGTTTTTCATAAAATCACCAAAAATCTAGCCTAACTGATAAAATTCTGATATTTTACAGGTAAATAGCCTTATGTCTCATCTTTCAAATGCAATAAGAACCAGGTCATTCCGATAAACACAACTTAAGTTATACTACAAATACCACAAGCTGTCAGGTTACTGTCCTGTATCACGCCTAGGCTTGGTTTTACCATACCTAGGCGTGGCAGTCTCTGTCTCGCTGGACTGAAAACTGATCAGTCCACGCCTAGGCTTGGCCAAGTTGCACTTAGGCATGACCCTTCTATAGAAAATTTTTCAGAACACGAACCACTGTTCCAATGGCCCCAAATCTGTTTCCAACCATACAAACATGGATTCTAAGTGTTTTTTAACTCCAATCATGGTCTCTAAACTTATTAGAATCATTAAACACTAAACTCAACTCATTATCTCTCATTGACCTTTCAAATCACAATTATTCATCAAGAGTCAAAACCCTTCTCCCTAATACCTATTTCTCACTTTCCACCACAAAACATTACATAAATATTCTTAAGAATCAATTCAGCCACCAAGCTTCATTTAACTCTTTATAAGTTCTAATCCAAGTTTCCAAGGTGTTCAATTAACTCAAACCCTCAAGAACCCACAAATCCTCATTTTCATATATTTCATACATACCCCAAGCATGACAATCATAGAAGCAAAGATGGGATTGGGAGATGAGAGCAAGAACCCCCTACCTCAAGGCTTGAAGATGAAGATGAAGCAAAACCTTCACTTGGATCCTCCTCTTCCTTCTTCTCCTTCTCTCTTTTCTTTCTTTTCTCTTCTTCTTTCTCACGTTTTCAGGCTATCTATTTTTCTGCTCTGTTCTTACCCCTCAAATATCCCCACCGTGGGATATTTCAATAAGAGAAATTCCTTTTGAATTCTCTTGATTGGGTACTAAAATCCCGATCTGCTAAGATCACTCAAACTTCTCCAAATCTAATTCTGTAACTTCTAACAAATTCAAAATAAATTCTGAGATTCATTAAAAATTCTATTTCACCAAAAATTAATATTTTCATATTAGCTAGGGGTCAATTCGGCATTAAAACACACTACCAATATGCTTAAAAATGCCAAACTAACTCTGAAAATTCTCAAACTTTAACTGTAGCATAGTTCCCACATTTGTGACTTGGAAACAAACTCTCCACACTTATTTCCACTAACTAAGCAGTTTAAGCCACTTCCAGAGTAAATAACAACTATATTTCTCACTTAGCGTTACAGCAAAGTGCCTAAACATGCTCAGAAAGTCACAAAACTTCACAGACATGTTAAGTAAGTATTAGGCTACCTCTGTAACTAATATTCAAGCCTAACATGATTTTCTAGGGTATTACATTCTCCCCACCTTTTTAGAATTTTGTCCCCAAAATTGGTTTACCTTATGTATCAAGTTCTAACAACCAACATACAACAACAGATATAATCCAATTTTAAGAAAACCAAGATAATAAGCAAAATTACCAAATTTTCTAAAACCAGGAGATGGTGATGTCTCCTTGCCTCGTACAACGTAGACTCTACCCCCTGCGATAGGTCCATCTTTAGTCTTGTTCTTTTGCCCCTGAGAACAACTCCTGGCGTAGTGTCCCTTCTCTCCACACTTATAACAAGTTATTTGGTTCCCCCAACATACCCTGTTTCCGTGATACCTACCACACTTGTTGCAAGTTTCTTGTCGATATTCTTTCTAAACTTTATGGTCTTTTTCTTGTGGGTGACTGGATTTAGGATTACCTTTCCCATTTCCACCATCCACTTTCCCCTTCTTTTGAAGACTTTGCAAATTTTGCTCTGCCTGAATTTAGAGATTTTCAAACTCCATAATTCTACACTTGTTCACCAAGGATGGAAAATCCCTGATTTCAAAAGGTCTCACAACCCTTCTTATATTTCCCCTCAGCCCGGACTCAAACCTGACACACTTCCAGCTCTCATCTGGATTTTGCCTAAACTGTGAAGAAAACTTGGACAACTCATGAAATTTTGCTTCATATTGTCCAACCCTCATGTCCTCTTGTTGAAGATTCAAAAACTCCTTTTCTTTGTCATTTTGTAAACTCTTTGGAAAATGTTTCTCCAAAAAGATCCCTCTGAACACATCCCACGTGATCAAAGTCCTTGCTGTCTCCAGTAGCCTTCTGGTGTTTCGCCACCATTGCTCTGCTTCCCCTCTCAGCATGAAAGAAGCAAAAAAAACTTTTTGCTCTTCAGAGCAAACCATGACCTCATAGATCTTCTCTAATTCGGTCAACCACTCTTCCGCTTTAATCGGATCACAATCACCCCTGTATATCGGAGGATTCATATTTCTAAATTCCGCAATGTCGAGAAAGTTCTGATTTCTCTCGACTGGTACCTCTTGTACTGGTGGTGGTACCGATGGTGGTACTTGTTGCTGAGGTACCAACCTCTCTAAAACTCTAGTAGTTGCCACTGCTTGTTCAGTCTGCTGCCTCATGGCATTGGCCATTGCCATCATAGCTACAGCCATCTCTATACCTTCATTATCAGAGTCTCGATTCCGACTCCCACGTGGTCGCCCTCGCGTTGTCGGTTGCCCTCGTGCTGCCATAGTCTTCTGTAAACACAGAACAATCCATAGTGAGTTAGCTAGGCTCAATATCATGTAACCGTATCACAGTAGCTAAAGCAAACATCTCAAAGGCGAAATATGCAATTCCACCCAAACAATCATATGTAAGAGATAAGAAATGCATAACCATCATTACACATGCATAAGCATAGTCAGTCCATACCCCGGCTCAACAGGATGAACTGCTTTAATACCAAAATGTAACAGCCCAATATTTGCTACCCAAATATATCGTCATATAAATGAATAACCTAATATTGACCCTGTTACTACTAGCATTCATCAACGTTTAACCTATATCATTCATACATAATGAGTAAATATGGAGAGCCATGAAAACAAAAGTTATATATACATCACAGCCTCAAGGCATACTGTTATACATAACTTGAAATAACTAAGCAAATATAAAATATATATATGTGTTCAGTTCAAAACAGCATCTATACTATGCTAATCTTCATACATCTTCTTTTTCCCTTTCGAAGAACTCGCACCTGGATTTACATGGCAACACAATCGGGGTGAGAAAATATATCTCAAGAGAAGTATTCCAATACCAGCATATATACATATATGTACAATCAGATAATATCACAATTATTAAGTTGACACTTCAATCTTGGAAGCAACAACACCTCATCTCAACAACACGCAATCGCCCATACAATTACAATGCATGAAAATGTCATGATAGCAACCGCCCATACAATCACCATGTTATGCTTAATTATGACTAATGATTATGTCTATACAATTTCCTAAGTATGGAGGTGAATAATGCATGATACCACATCCAGGACCTCCAATCCCATGGTAATGTCATGAATGCATGAAACTTGAACAAAGTAATGGAAGTCCATAGTTTCATCCATAACCTCGAACAAGCACTGGAAATCTCATCCAGCTTACATCATTATCACAGAGGAAGTCTTATTTCCCCCTGGGTAATGAAATCTCATCAACTACACGATTATCGATAATGAACAATGAAATTCATCCTCAATACTTCACTATATTAGGAAGGATACAATGTGCCTTACCTGATATAGAACACCCACTTTCACGGGGCTTACACCTTTCAAAATGGCAAATCATATCATTAAGGATATCATCATGTCTAATTAACTTATCATAATTAGCATTAAAAACCTCAATAGGTTTCACGAACATCTCATGCAATATAATTACTAATTATTTCCCATAACTAGTCTTCGCAATTGATTTATATGCATTCCAATTTCATTTCACAAACAAATCATCAAATACTTTTAAAAGTACCTTATCACTCTTAAAAAAAAGCATACACAAATAATTCCCACACTTAGGGAAACTCAATTCCTCGCTCCATCACAATACAAATTATATGTATATATATAGCCACGTTTAATTACCTCCTGTAATGAGCATTTCAAGTCAACTTGACTTAATACATTCACACTTCATCAATTACTCCTATTAGAGTTTCAACATACTCTACTAGGCATAAACAAAGTATCCTAGCAATTAAGAACCTCAAAACATCAAAATAGAAATTCTGATGAAATCTGCTCTAGGCACCCTAAAAAGGATGTTTTTCATAAATTCACCAAAAATCCATCCTAACTTATAAAATACTGATATTTTACAGGTAGATAGCCTTATGCCTCATCTTTCAAATGCAATAAGAACCAGATCATTCCGATAACCACAACTTAAGTTATGCTACAAATACCACAAGCTGTCAGGTTACTGTCCTGTATCACGCCTAGGCTTGGTTTTACCACGCCTAGGCGTGGCAGTCTCTATCTCGCTGGACTGAAAATTGATCAGTCCACGCCTAGGCTTGGCCAAGTTGCACCTAGGCGTGACCCTTCTACAGAAAATTCTGCAGAACACGAACCACTGTTCCAATGGCCCCAAATCTGTTTCCAACCATACAAACATGGATTCTAAGTGTTTTCTAACTCCAATCATGGTCTCTAAACTTATTAGAATCATTAAACACTAAACTCAACTCATTAATCTCTCATTGACCTTTCAAATCAAAATTATTCATCAAGAGTCAAAACCCTTCTCCCAAATACCTATTTCTCACTTTCCACCACAAAACATTACATAAATATTCTTAAGAATCAATTCAGCCACCAAGCTTCATTTAACTCTTTACAAGTTCTAATCCAAGTTTCCAATGTGTTCAATCAACTCAAACCCTCAAGAACCCACAAATCCTCATTTTCATATATTTCATACATACCCCAAGCATGACAATCATAGAAGCAAAGATGGGAGTTGGGAGATGAGAGCAATAACCCCCTACCTTAAGGCTTGAAGATGAAGATGAAGCAAGACCTTCACTTGGATCCTCCTCTTCCTTCTTCTCCTTCTCTCTTTTCTTTCTTTTCTCTTCTTCTTTCTCACGTTTTCAACCTCTCTATTTTTCTGCTCTGTTCTTACCCCTCAAATATCCCCACCGTGGGATATTTCAAGAAGAGAAATTCCTTTTGAATTCTCTTGATTGGGTACTAAAACCCCGATCTGCTAAGAACACTCAAACTTCTCCAAATCTGATTTTGTAACTTCCAACAGATTCAAAATAAATTCTGAAATTCATTAAAAATTCTGTTTCACCAAAAATTGGTATTTCCATATCAGTTAGGGGTCAATTCGGCACTAAAACACACTACCAGTATGCTCAAAAATGCCAAATTAACTCCAAAAATTCTCAAACTTTAACTGTAGCATAGTTCCCACATTTGTGACTTGGAAACAAACTCTCCACACTTATTTCCACTGACTAAGCAGTTTAAGCCACTTCCAGAGTAAATAACAGCGATATTTCTCACTTAGCGTTACAGTAAAGTGCCTAAACGTGCTCAGAAAGTCACAAAACTTCACAGACATGTTAAGTAAGTATTAGGCTACCTCTGTAACCATATACAAGCCTAACATGATTTTCTAGGGTATTACAGCAACTCTCAACGAGAAGTTAGTTTTAAGACTACAATACCCCCAAAGAACCTTCCGAACAAATGGGGTAAGGATCTATGCACAAGGATTTCATGGACTAAATACCAAGTTACTAACAACCTGATGAAAGGTTAGCGTATACTCACTTGAGAATAGGATGGGGGTAGTCTGCTCTTTTGACTTTGTGCCAAAGCATCGTTGACCAGTATTAGACCCATTCAAGACCAGTGCAACATAGGGCTCCTAAAAGGGACAAGTGGCCATAATGCGACTGGCTGCCTCACATATGGGATACAATCTACCTACTTTATTTTTCAATGAAGAAGGCTGGATCAGGATGTGTGCATTTCCCCATTCATGTTTTGTGTTTACTAAGGCCAAACCCAAGATTTGTATATACTTTATCTTTTTTTTTTCTTTTTTCTTAATCTAAGAAGAATAAGATAATATATACATGTTGTTGTGAGTGTGACGCACCTCTTCCCCTAGTTTTACGTCCAATAACGGCTTAAACACCTTCTATGAGTCGAGGATAAGCTTTCCATCTAATTTTCTTATAAATAGGCAAATAGGGTCTTTTTGAGTCAGATTCTCAAGACTGTAATGTTCTTGTTCGTCCTTGAAGAGATTCCACAAGTTAAGAAGTTCACGCTGCAGATATCCACAAGAATGCGTCTCAAGAGTCAATAAGATATTATTTAATGACTCCGTACTTAGTCCATTCTTAATGAAGAATATTTTATCTTTAATGGTTGTGGAAACTATTCCCAAAGAACGATATCGCTTGTTACAATTCTATCGTGCACATTTGTGACAAACTTGTAACCTTTTTGCTCTTCTCCTTTTAGAATACGAACTTCTACTCAAACCTGTAATGTATGAGTCAAACAAAATTGAAGATTCACCTGCTAGATGAACCTTTGCTTTAATTATCCAGCGTACATCTTCCGGTATGCCTTTATGCATTAACACTCTTAGTCTTTCACATCTAGCTTTGTAAATTTTTGTTAGAGCATTTTGAGGAAGAGAAGAAAATGTTTTCTTAGATTTGAGAGAATGCCATCTATTTTAAAGGAAAATGAATTAGTTATTATAGGAAACTGAAAAATAAACTGACTTGAGAGTCACGAAGTATCGTTATCGGCCACTTAACCTAGGACACAAATAACTGCAAAAAGAAAGCAAAAAAATTAAAATAAATTTTACTCATAACATGGATTAGAAAGGGAGATGAATTCTACCTCAACAACTTGGTTTTCCAAAAATGGTTTGAGTCTTTGTCCATTGACCTTTAAAACATTACCATTCCTAAGATTCTCAATGTCTATAACCCCATAAGGATACGCTTTTTTGACAATAAAAGGGTCAGTTCACCTAGATCTCAATTCTCCAAGGAATAGGTGAAGACGAGAATTATAAAGCAAAACTTTTTGACTAATTTTAAAAGATTTTCTCAAAATTGACTTATCATGAAAAACTTTTGTTCTGTCTTGATAAATTTTTTATTTTTCATGTGCATAATTTCTCAATTCTTCAAGTTCATTTAACTACAATTTGCGTAACTTGCAAGTATTATCAAGATTTAAATTGAAAGCTTTAATGGCCCAAAATGCTTTATGCTCCAGTTCTACAGGCAAATGACAAGGTTTTCCATAGACTAACAGATAGGGTGACATGCCTAAAGATGTTTTGAAAGCAGTATGGTAAGCCCAAAGTGCATAATTTAGTCTTAAAGACCAATCTTTACGATTTGGGTTAATCATTTTTTTCTAAAATTTGTTTAATCACCCTATTTGCTAATTCTACTTGTCCACTTGTCTGAGGATGATAAGGGGTGACAATTTTATGTGTAATGCCATATTTCTTCATCAAAGATTCAAATGGTTTATTGCAAAAATGTGTTCTCCCATCACTGATGATAGCTTGAGGGATTCCAAATTGACTCAAGACATTTTCTTTTAAAAAATTAAGAACAATTTTATGATCATTGTGTCGACATGGAATCATCTCAATTCATTTTGAGACATAATCAACTGCAACCAAAATATACAAAAATTCAAATGAAGATGGAAATGGACCCAGGAAATCAATTCCCCAATAATCAAAAATTTCAAAGACAATGATAGGATTCAGAGGCATCATATTTCTTTTAGAAATGGACCCTAATTTTTGACAATTTTCACAACTTTTGCAAAAGGTATAGTTGTCCTTAAATAAAGTGGGCCAATAAAATCTACACTGCAAGGTATAGTTGTCCTTTGAAGAAAAATGACCTCCACGTGCTTCTGAATGACAAAATTTAATGACACAACCTACCTCATTATCGGGTACACATCTCCAAAAGATTTGATCAGGATAATATTTGCGCAAATATGGGTCATCCTAATAAAAAATTTTCACCTCAGCCAAAAATTTCCTTCTGTATTAGTATGTTCGCTGAGGTGGCATCTTACCTGTTATAAGAAAATTGGCTATGTTAGCAAATCAAGGCATGGAATTGACAGAATATAAAAATTCATTAAGAAAAAAATCATTGATAGGTGTGTTATCAAAAGATAAGCCTGTTGTAAGTCTGGACAAATGATCTACAACAATATTTTTTGCTCCTTTCTTGTCTTTAATTGTGATGTTGAATTCTTGAATCAAGAAAATACACCGTATCAACCTAGGTTTGGCATCTTACTTAGACATTAAATATCTAATGGCAGCATGATCGGTGAAAACAACAATAGAAGAACCAATTAAATAAGCTTAAAATTTGTCCAATGCAAAAATTAAAGCAAATAGTTCTTTTTCAGTAGTGGTGTAATTCATTTGTGCACTATTTAAAGTTCAACTTGCGTAAAAAATCACAGGAGGCTTACCTTCCTTTCTTTGTCCTAAAATAACACTAACAGCAAAATCACTAGTATCACACATCAACTCAAAAGGCAAAAATCAGTCAGGGGATTGGATGATAGGAGCAGATGTCAGAAGACCAAGTAATTTTGCAAAAGATTTTGACATTCTTGAGTCTAATCAAATGTGCATCTTTTGTCAGAAGATTACAAAATCATCTTGATATGGTACTAAAGTCCTTAATGAATCTTCTGTAAAATCCTGCATGTCCTAAAAAGGAACGAACTTCTCTGACTATTTTTGGGGAAGGCAAATGAGCAATTAATTCAACTTTAGCCTTATCAACTTCAATTCCTTTAGAAGATATCATATGACCTAACACGATTCTTGAGGTAACCATGTAATGACATTTTTTCCAGTTTAACACAAATCCTTTTTCTTCACATCTTTTAAGAACTTTTTCCAAATTATCAAGACAATTTTCAAAAGAATTTCCAAAAACTGTCAGGTTATCCATGAAAGCCTCTAAATAATGGTCAATCATATCATTGAAAATACTTAGCATACATCTTTGAAAAGTTACAGGAGCATTACAAAAGCCGAAAGACAATCTTTTATATGCAAAAGTGCCAAAGGGGCATGTAAAAGTGGTCTTTTCTTGATCCTCTAATGCAATTGGTATTTGATTATACCCCGAATAACCATCAAGAATATAATAGTAGGGATGTCCTGCAACCATTTCCAAAATTTGATTAAGAAATAACAAGGGAAAATGATCTTTCTTAGTGGTTGCATTTAATTTTCTCAAATCAATACATATACGCCAACTGGATGAAACTCAGGTAGGTATTAATTCACCTTTTTCATTTTTAACCACTGTTATTCTAGATTTCTTAGGCACAACTTGTGTAGGGCTTACCCATTGGCTATCAGAGATAGGGTAGATAATTCCAACATCAAGTAATTTGAGAACTTCAGCTCTAACTACCTCTTTCATGTGTATATTTAATCTTCTTTAATGTTATTGAGATATTTTAGCATTATCCTCTAAATATATTCTATGTGTACAAATTAATGGATTAATGCCTTTTATATCCTTTAATGTCCATCCAATTGCACTTTTATGCCTTTTAAGTACTTCTAACAACATACATTCTTGTTCTTTAGTAAGGGTTGAGGAAATTACTACTAGGAAGCTTTGGTCTTCTCCCAAAAATGTGTACTTTAACCCAATAGGTAATGGCTTT
Organism: Ormosia semicastrata; assembly: GCA_029884595.1. Lineage (NCBI taxonomy): Eukaryota > Viridiplantae > Streptophyta > Magnoliopsida > Fabales > Fabaceae > Ormosia > Ormosia semicastrata. The sequence goes on along the minus strand of JAQQTO010000042.1, from coordinate 15,464,152 downwards.
AGTTCTAGTGTGGGTATTTCTTCATGGGCATTATCATTCATGGGTTTTAGCTCTTCGAATCTCGGCTTCCATCCTTTGTATTCCATTACCTGTGTATAATCAAGCAAAGAGCATATTTCAGAAATATCATAATCTAATTGCATACATGAATCAAATGAATTAATTAAACAAATTTCTAATTGGTCAAAAGAAGTCTCATTTTGAAGATGATCATCTATAATGGCCTCAATCCCATCAACTTCCTCCTTTTCGTCATAATAGACTTCTTGTGGTTGCTTGCACATGTTGAAAACATTAAGCTCCAGTGTCGTATTTCCAAATGTTAGCTTCATCAATCCATTTCTACAATTTATCAAAGCATTAGATGTTGTTAAAAATGGGTGACCTAAAATAACAGGAATTGACTTGCAACTATTAACCAAAGGTTCAGTTTCCAAGACAATAAAATCCACAGGGAATATGAATTTATCAACTTGTACTAACACATCTTTCACTATTCTTTTTGGAATTTTAATTGATCTATCGGTAAGTAGAAGAGTTACAAAAGTTAGTTTTAACTCACCCAGGTTGAGTTGCTGATAAACTGAATATGGAAGCAAATTAACACTAGTACCAAGATCAAGTAAAACTTGTTCAATTTTATGTTCTCCAATAATGCATGAAACCGTAGGACAACCAGGGTCTTTATGTTTCAAAACAATATTGCTTTGAATAATGGAGCTTACCTGTTCAGCCAAAAATGTATTCTTTTTCACATTTAATTTCCTTTTAACAATGCATAAGTTTTTCAAAAATTTGGCATAATAAGGAATCTGTTTGATAGCATCTAACAACAGAATATTGACCTTCACTTGCCTAAAAATTTCATAAATTTCAGTGTGGAGGTTCAATTTCTTTGGTTTGTTTAATGCTTGAGGAAATGAGGGTGGAGGCGAGAGTTTGGTCTCTTTTTGGATAGATGGCTTATCAACCTCTTCCTTATCTTAGGGAATTGATTCATCATCTCTCTCACAACGTTCAGGAACTTATTTTTCAATAACTTTTTCACTCCTAAGAATTATCACTGACTTGACTTGATCTATTTGTTAGTTTTCTGAACTACCCTCATTTAGACTGTGCTGACCCTTGGGATTCGGTTGAAGTTGAGAAGGAAATTTTTCTTTCTCGTGAATGGCGAGAGCAGAAGTAATTTTGGCAAGAGTATCTCTTATGTCATTCATGATTTAAGTGTTTTGATTATTAACGGCCTCTTGGCTTTCTATGAATGCATGCTGTGCTCCTTGAAGGCTTTTTCTATATGGTGGGACATAGGGTGCATATCCTTGAGAATTCTGAGAGTCCTGCTGTGCCTGAGGAGGTGGTGGTTGCACAAATTATGCCTAATTATTAGCAGGGACGGATCCAGAAAATATTCAGTGAAGGGCTCGATCGAAAATCATGAATCATATTATTAAATATAGAAAAAAAATTAAAGTTAGCAAATAAAGATGAATTCATCCTTAAAGTATTTAGCGGGTTAAAATCAAAATATACTATTTTAAATTAAGAGTAAATATACTCTTATTTGTTCACTTTAGAAGAGTATTTTTCTTTCATTATATAGTAAGATTTATGAATAAAGTAAAAAAGTAAAAAATATATATTTATATTAGATATTAAATGCATCGAATAGTAGTTATCCTTTACATCATTATTTATAAGAAAAATAAGTTTATATATATATATATATATAATAAAGGGAAGAGAGTGAAGCTAAAAGTGAGAGAAGCTAATAAGTTTATTATATAAAGATTAAAATTAATAGAAAAATGAGTTTAAATTGTAATATCAATGTATATAAAATAATCATGAATCACATGTCAAATACATATCAAGTATAAACTCTTTTAACTTCATCATTTTTATCTGTGGTATAATTATATTGACCTCTCCTGAGGTTAGTTATAATATTGACACCCTTTTTATTTGAAAAATTACTCATACTTCCCTTACTTTGTATTTTCAATGGGACTTTGTGTAATATTTGTATATAAAGTAGGGGAGGTATATGTAATTTTGTAAACAAAGAAGGATGTTGGAATGTAATAACAATATATAAAATTAAGAAGTAGATATAATTTTTAAATAAGAGTGTTAATATAATAAATAATAAATTTATAAAAGATCAATATAATTATCTTTTTTATTTTTTAATAAATTAAATTTAATTATAGGTACTTTAAAAGAAATTAGTGAGAAAGGGGGGCCAAGGCCCACGCATGTCCCCCTTGGATCCATCTTTGATTATTAGTCCTCCAGCTGAAATTCAGATGATTTTTTTCATCTCAGATTATATGAATCTGAAAAAGAAGTGAATGACTTTTTAAAATTGTTCATTGCATTTACTTGCTCATGCACAACTTCTTTTAAAACAATAATTTTTGGATATTCATTTGTTGAGTGCTCATCACAAATGCCACAAATTTCTTCATTTTGCACAAATTTGATTTCTTTCACTTTCCCTGATTCCATGGCTTCAACCTTTCTAGCAAAAATGGCGTACCTAGCATTTAGATATTCTTCTTGGCAAATATGATATTTTCCTTTACTAGCATTTGTAAGGTTATATCTAATTGAATTTTCAGAAGGATTAGTACCATGTCAAGATTAAGAATTTTTAGCCAAATGGTTTAAATAATTTAAAGCATCTTCAGGTTCTTTATCAAGAAAATCATCATTGCACATTGTTTTCACAAATTATTTAGTTTCAAGTGTTAAACCTTCATAAAAGAAGCTTATAGTGCGCCATTTTTCAAAACCTTGATGTGGGCAAGAATTGAACAAATCTTTAAAACGTTCCTAACATTGAAAATATGCTTCATTTGAATTTTAGGAAAAATTTTGAATTTGTCTTTTCAAAGCATTGGTTTTATATGTTGAAAAAAATTTCTTTAAAAACTCACATTGCATTTCTTGCCATGTGCCAATTGATCTTGGTTTCAAAGCATTAAGCTAAGTTTTTGCTTTATCTTTCAAAGAAAAAGAAAAATTTAAGCCTAACAATTTCTTCAGTGCAAGTTTGATCATTAAAAGCGATACATACTTCCTCAAATTCTTTCAAATGTAAATATGGGCTTTCATATTCTAAACCATGGAAATTAAAAAGTAAAGAAATCATATCTGGCTTAAATCTAAAATTGTTAGCATTAAGTGGAAAGATAAAACATGATGGATTAGAATTTCGAGGTGGTTGCAAATATTCACGCATGGTTCGCAACAGTTGAATTTCATGTTCATCATGTACACTTTTATTTTTAGTCATTGTGTCAATTATTTGTGATTGTGATTCAAACAAATCAATATATAAAGTACAAGGATTAATCTTAATTAAACAACCAGAATTTAAATCACGATACCAATTAAGCATAGATAAGTGACTTAAAATAAAATAAAAAATATACAAGATGGTGGTATATACCGGCCATTAAATATTAACAAGAATGTGATATAAACCAGCCACTAAATAAATATTAACAAGTAGTAAGTTAGTAAGGTGATAAAGTAAAAAGTTAGATAGTTAATAATTAGGTTAGTAAGTTAGAAAGTTAGAAATAAAGTGCAAAAATTAAAATACAAAAAATAAATACAGAAAATAAAAAACAAAAAACAAAATACAAAAAATAAAGTGCAGAAAATAAATTTAAAACATGAAAACCAGAAAATCAGCAAGCCGATTTTTTGCTCCGACGAGAGAGAAGAGAAAAAGAAAGATTATTTCATTATTGATTGCATATTACAGAGGGAGAAAGGAGAGTTTCTCACACTAAATTAGAACATTAGTAAGCAAGAAAATTAAAAGTTAGTAAGTTAAAAGAATAGAGAAAGAATATATCAGACGATGAAGTTTACTTAAGAAAGAAAACCTCAATAAATTAAAACTTCAAATCAAGTCACCGGCAACGACGTTGATATGGCTTTAAAGTCCTTAATGAATCTTCTGTAAAATCCCGCATGTCCTAAAAAGGAACGAACTTCTCTGACTATTTTTGGGGAAGGCAAATGAGCAATTAATTCAACTTTAACCTTATCAACTTCAATTCCTTTAGAAGATATGACATGACCTAACACGATTCTTGAGGTAACCATGTAATGACATTTTTTTCAGTTTAACACAAATCTTTTTTCTTCGCATCTTTTAAGAATTTTTTTTCAAATTATCAAGACAATTTTTAAAAGAATTTCTAAAAATTGTCAGGTCATCCATGAAAACCTCTAAATAATGCTCAATTATATCACTGAAAATACTTAACATGCATCTTTGGAAAGTTATCGGAGCATTACAAAGACCGAAAGACATTCTTCTATATGCAAAAGTGCCAAAGGGACACGTAAAAGTGGTCTTTTCTTGATCCTCTATTGCAATTGGTATTTGATTATACCCTGAATAACTATCAAGAAAACAATAGTTGGGATGTCCTACTACTCTTTCCAGAATTTGATTAAAAAATGGCAAGGGGAAATGATCTTTCCTAGTGGCTGCATTTAATTTTCTAAAATCAATACATATACGCCAACTGAATGAAACTCAGGTAGGTATTAATTCACCTTTTTCATTTTCAACCACTGTTATTCTAGATTTCTTAGGTACAAATTGTGTTGCGCTTACCGACTGGCTATCAGAGATAGGGTAGATAATTCCAATATTATGTAATTTGAGAACTTCAACTCTAACTAACTTTTTCATATGTGGATTTAATCTTCTTTGAGGTTGTTGAGATGTTTTAGCATTATCTCTAAATATATTCTATGTGTACAAATTAATGGATTAATGCCTTTTATATTCTTTAATGTCCATCCAATTGCACTTTTATACCTTTTAAGTACTTCTAACAACATACCTTCTTATTCTCCAATAAGGGTTGAGGAAATTACTACTGGGAAGCTATGGTCTTCTTCCAAAAATGTGTACTTTAACCCACCAGGTAATGACTTTAGTTCTAGTATAAGTACTTCTTCATGGGTATTATCATTCATAGGTTTTAGCTCTTCGAATCTCGGCTTCCATCCTTTGTATTCCATTACCTATGTACAATCAAGCAAAGAGCACATTTCAGAAATATCATCATCTAATTGCGTACATGAATCAAATGAATTAATTAAACAAACTTCTAATTGGTCAAAAGAAGTCCCATTTTGAAGATGATCATCTATAATGGCCTCAATCCCATCAACTTTCTCCTTTTCATCATAGACTTCTTGTGGTTGCTTGCACATGTTGAAAACATTAAGTTCCAGTGTCGTATTTCCAAATGTTAGCTTCATCAATCCATTTCGGCAATTTATCAAAGTATTAGATGTTGCTAAAAATGGGCGACCTAAAATAACAGGAATTGACTTGCAATTATTAACCAAAGGTTCAGTTTCTAAGACAATAAAATTCACATGGGATATGGATTTATCAACTTGTACCAACACATCTTCCATTGTTCCTTTTGGAATTTTAATTGATCTATCGGCAAGTAGAAGAGTTACAGAAGTTAGTTTTAACTCATCTAAGTTGAGTTGCTGATAAACTGAATATGGACGCAAATTAACACTAGCACCAAGATCAAGTAAAGCTTGTTCAATTTTATGTTCTCCAATAATGCATGAAACCGTAGGACAACCAGGGTCTTTATGTTTCAAAACATCATTGCTTTGAATGATAGATCTTACCTATTCAGCCAAAAATGCATTCTTTTTCACATTTAATTTCCTTTTAATAGTGCATAAGTCTTTCAAAAATTTGGCATAACAAGGAATCTGTTTGATAGTATCTAACAACAGAATATTGACATTCACTTGCTTAAAAATTTCATAAATTTCAGTGTGGAGGTTCAATTTCTTTGGTTTGTTTAACGCTTGAGGAAATGGGGGTGGAGGCAAGAGTTTGGTCTCTTTTTGGATAGATGGCTTATCAACCTCTTCCTTATTTGTTAGGAACTTGTTAGGTTCATCACTGACTTGATTTGAGTGTGGAGGTTCAACCTCTTTGGTTAGGTTCATCATCTCTCTCACAAGGTTCAGGAACTTGTTTTTCAACAACTTTTCCACTTCTAAGAGTTATCACTGACTTGATTTGATCTATTTGTTAGTTTTCTGAACTACCCTCATTTAGACTGTACTGACCCTTAGGATTCGGTTGAGGTTGAGAAGAAAATTTTCCTTTCTTGTGAATTCTGAACTACCCTCATTTCTGAACTACCCTCTTTTCTATAAATTGCATGCAATGTTCCTTCAAGGTTTTCCCTATATGGTGGGACATAGGGTGCATATCCTTGAGAATTTTGAGAGTCCTGCTGTGCCTGAGGAGGTGGTGGTTGCATAAATTGTGCTTGAGTATTAGTCCTCCAACTAAAGTTCAGATGATTTCTCCATCCCAGATTATATTAATCTGAAAAAAAAGTGAATGACTTTTTAAAATTGTTCATTGCATTTACTTGCTCATGCACAACTTCTTTTAAAACATGAATTTTTGGACATTCATTTGCTGAGTGTTCGTCACAAATGCCATAAATTTCTTCATTTTGCACAGATTTAATTTCTTTCACTTTCCCTGATTCCATGGCTTCAACCTTTCTAGCCAAAATGGCGTACCTAGCACTTAGATCTTCTTCTTGACTAAGATGATATTTTTCTGTACTAGCATTTGTAAGGTTATATCTAATTGAATTTTCAGAAGGATTAGTACCATGCCAAGATTGAGAATTTTCAGCCAAATGGTTTAAATAATCTAAAGCATTTTCAGGTTCTTTATCAAGAAACTCGCCATTGCACATTATTTTCACAAATTATTTAGTTTGAGGTGTTAATCCTTCATAAAAGAAGCTTATAGTGCACCATTTTTTAAAACAATGATGTGGGTAAGAATTTAACAAATCTTTAAAACGTTCCTAACATTGAAAATAAGCTTCATTTGAATTTTGGAAAAAATTTTGGATTTGTCTTTTCAAAGCATTGGTTTTATGTGTTGAAAAAAATTTCTTTAAAAACTCACCTTGCATTTCTTACCATGTGCCAATTGATCTTGGTTTCAAAGCATTAAGGCAAGTTTTTGCTTTATCTTTCAAAGAAAAAGAAAACAATTTAAGCCTAACAATTTCTTTAGTGCAAGTTTAATCATTAAAAGCGATACATGCTTCCTCAAATTCTTTCAGATGTAAATATGAGCTTTCAGATTCTAAACCATGAAAATTAGGAAGTAAAAAAATCATACCCGACTTAAATTTAAAATTATTAGCATTAAGTGAAAAGACAAAACATGATGAACTAGAATTTCGAGGTGGTTGCAAATATTCACGCATGGTTCACAACGATTGAATTTCATGTTCATCATGTACACTTTCATTTTCAGTCATTGTGTCAATTGTGTGTGATTGTAATTCAAACAAATCAATATATAAAGTACTAAGATTAATTTTAACCAAACGACCAGAATTTAAATCATGATACCAATTAAACATAAATAAGTGACTTAAAATAAAAAAAAATGTACAAGATGGTGGTATAAATATTAACAAGGATGTGGTATAAACTAGCCACTAAATAAATATTAACAAGTAGTAAGTTAGTAAGGTGATAAAGTAAAAAGTTAGATAGTTAATAATTAGGTTAGTAAGTTAGAAAGCAAGAAATAAAGTGTAGAAAGTGAAATACAGAAAATAAAATGCAGAAAATAAAGTGTAAAAAATAAATTTAAAACATGAAAACTAGAGAATTGGCATGTCATTTTTTTGCTCTAGCGAGAGAGAAGAGAAGAAGAAATATTATTTCTTTAATGATTGCAGATTACAGAGGGAGAAGGTAGAGTTTCTCACACTAAATTAAAACATTAGTAAGCAAGAAAATTAAAAGTTAGTAAGTTAAAAGAGTACAGAAAGAATATACTAGATGATGAAGTTTACTTAAAAAAAGAAAACCTCAATAAATTAAAACTTCAAATCAAGTCCCCGGCAATGGCCCCAAAAACTTGATGCGGATTATAAGTTGCAAACCCAAGTGCACGTTGTTTCAAGTAATAAAATCTCGGGAATCCGAGGTCGATCCACAAGGAATTGATGAAGAAAAATTCTTTGAGATAAAGAAAAGATTTTCTCACAATACTATAGGTGATAAAAGTTGTTCACAGATGAAAAGGATTTGCTTGGGCTAGGAGATCCACTCTTAGTAATAAATTAAAGACAAGATTATTTTTTTTTATAACTCAATTGAAATCACACATAATGGAGGTTTCAATCAGAAAATACAACATTTAAAGTTCAATTAAGATTATATATGTAATCATATTATGGTTTCTTTAATTATCCACCAACACTTGTAAATAGTCTCAAGCATCCACTATGCTAATGTCTTGTCTATAATGAATCAAGATCTTCATTATAGAAGAAGGGTTTCTAAATTGATTGAAAATAACATACAACACATATAATGATCACTTAAAAATATATCATTTAAGCAAAAAAAGAAAATTAATCTAACCTCAACTTATTACCAAAAGCTTCACCCTTTCACCCAAGCAAAATGAAAATTAGTTACTCATGAATTAAAAAGAAAGAAAAAAAGAAGAAGATGATGATGAACATAACTTTAATTTAGAACAAAAGAAAACTACACAAAGGAAACAATTAACATACAAGCATGATCATAATCTCTAAGCTAACCCCCTCAAATGATCAGTCATTGCTTCTTTTTATAGAGCTTGAGGAGTACAAAATGACAAGGGGCTGATTAATGAGTGAGTGAATGAGTGGAAAATGCCAAATAGTAGTTTGATGAGTGAAAATTTATTGAGATTCTTTGTCTCCGAAATGTTTCAGTTCTGAGCTCATAGCATGCGTCATTTCTTGGACAAGTGGTCTTCATAAGAGTTGTAGAGAATTGTCTTAGCTTTCCAAAAAGACTAGAATCACATCAATCAGATGTTTAAAACACAAATTGTAGCCAGTTTATTGAAAAAGCCAAGTGAGAAGATTATACAATGAATAAAATATATTGCTATCAATGTGGCTCTTGCTATCAAGTGAATAGTTATTAGAGAATTATCTTAGATTTCTAACAAGACCAGAATCACATCAATCAGATAATTGCAACCCAAATTATAGCCAGTTTACTTAAGAATGCAATCACCCAAATTAAGGACAATTCAAGCAATAATTTCTTCAATAATCCAATTAAGCTCAATTTCATAAAATGTGACAAAACCAACTTTATTAAGCCAAATTGAACCTTAAGAAGCTAAGTGAAAGGATTATAAAATGAATAAATTATATTGCTATCAGTGTGCACAACTATATGACCTGAGAATAAGGTGTTAGATTTAAATTCTCCTTGCATTTATGCTTGCATGGTTAGGGTTACCAGTATGGGGGTGGCAATAGTACTCTCTTACATTGGTGAAGAGAAAGTGTCTACCTATTACCAAGTGGGTTTAGGCTTTTAGGCTTATCCTGCTTTGTATATACAAGAAACAGAGGTTTCTGAAAAATAAGTAAGTAGCTTGTGTTTTCAAACTTTAAAACTTGCATTGGCATTGCATAATCATAATATTAGGACATTGTTTGAGCATAATCATATCTTATAACATAAAGCATTGCATTATTGACAATTGTATGGGCAGTTGTCTTGCTTGGTGGATTAGTTGCTTGGTTACTTGTTCGATAGTATCTTAGGATTGTATGGGTAATTTTTTGATATTGTTGATTATCAGATAATTGGTTACATCATGTGTATGTATGTTTATAGTTGATTTATTGTTGTAAATGATTAACTGCTGGTCTTGGTATTCGTATACTGAGAAATTGTGATTTCTCACCTCTGTGTGTTCCATGTAAATCCAGGTGAAGTCCCCCCAAAGGGAAAGGGCAAGAAAAAGAAAAACTAGAAGGCTTAGTTTAGTTGCTTTATTTCTTTTTGCATTGGGTTGTATTTATTTACTTTGCTGTGTAGCTTGTAAAAGTTTATGTATTATAGTATGGCTTGTTAACCAGTGACTACACAAGTTATTGTGGAATTTGTTTTTATGCATTTTAGTAAGTGGCAAGCTTAATATACTTTATCCTGGAATATATTGCTTATTTTACAACAAATTGTATTAGGGTGTTACATACCTCATGAGTGTAGGAGCAGGGAAGCAAAGTGGCTTGTACAAAGGTGCACCAACCCTTGGGAATACGCTTCAAACCACTATTTTTAAGATGCTTTGGTGCATCATTGACATCGCATTCCCAAGCAATGGTCCAACTCTCGGTTGACTAATCTGGCGTATCCACAATACTCAACTATTTGAAAATTGCATCCTATACCAAGTAGCTCATTCAATTCATCCTTACTAAACCAAAACTCACGACCTCTCACATAGGTCTTGAATCTTTCAACATATGTCAATGGAAGTCCTTTCCTCTTCTTCTCATTGAAGTTGTTGGTGTAGAATTCCTTAACCAACGTAGGTCGACTTAGTTGAGGTGGCGCATAGAATATTTCCCATCTTCTCCTCCTAATTTCATTAATGATGGGGAAATACCTCTCGCCCTGTAGTTTGTAACATCACTTCTAAATTAAATATGATAGTATTTATTTTGTATAATGTATTTATAGGACATATGTATAATTTATTAAATTATTATTAAGCGACATACGTGGAATTAAAAAATTTTGTGTACAAATTGAATTATTTAATTACAGCAAATCCAAAAGACTGACAGAAGATTTTCTAGGATGATGGAATTTCTCAAAAGACATTTATAAGATAAGATAAATAGAATTAAGAAAATTTAAGTAAGATAAAGATCCAAAACCCTAAGTAACTAAGTTAACTAATTAGTTAGTAACTTAGTTAGTTTGTGCAAGTAGATTAGTAACTAAGTTAGACTAGTTTGGTTAGAGTAACTAAGTGTCATCATAACCTAACCATGAACCAAGGAAAATCTAGCCATTTGTTAAGCTTCTCATTGGATAGAAACTTTGAGAAAGGCCACTTGTTTCAATCTCTATTTGTTAGTTTGAAAATATAAAAGGAAAAAAATTGAAGAGAAAAAAGAAAAGATGACCATTTGAGCTCCTAGAGGTTTCGGCTAAGAGAAAAACAAGGAGGAGGAAAGAAGAAAAAAATTGAAGAAAAAGAAGAAAAGCCAAGAAACAAGAAAGATCAAGGGTTTCCAAGTTCATCCACCAAGAGATTAGGCCAAGGATCTTACCTTTTTCATCTTAGTTTCATCTATCTTGAGGTAGGGGGTCTCTTCCAAAGTTTTCTTAAGTTTTTTTTGCTTCTATGAGTGATCTAGTATGCTTTCCATCATGTTCTTGAATCAAGTAGTCTTGTTTATGGCTATTTTGTTAGTTTGAAACCCTAGGTTAGTAAGACTTGAATTTTGTTCTTGAGATTTTGTTTGGTTTTCTATGGAAGTTTATTGAAAGAATAATGTTGTTGGTAGAGATGAAGTTAATTTTGAGAAATTATGGTTAAGAAATGAAGATTTAAGAACTAGGGTTTTGTTCAAAAATAATTTGGGGATTTTGGTCTAAATCTTGGTTTAATGTGAAATTGATGTTAAAAAATGATCTTTTGAATCTAGAAGTATTCTAGAAATGATGAGAATAAAAAGAAAATTTTCTTTGTTACAAAAGGGGTGTTTCGGCCAAGCATGGATTTTAGGGTTAGAATTACTTGATGATAAATTGCATTGTATTTTATTATTATAATTATAGAAAGAAATGATACAAATTTTATTGATATTGAAATCTTGAGTAAATGATTGATTATGTTAATTAATTGGCTTTGAACCTAAAGATGTTACATTAATATTTAAAAGAAAAGAATGTATGTCTTCTAGGACCCATTAAGGAGATTCACGGGCCAAGAAGGTTAAGTGAAACTTAATAGGGAGTCTTACATGGGTCATTTTTATTAAGCTCCATATCTCCCTTCCTAGGATATGTAAGGTGATCACTTTTATTTGGTTCCTTGATTGGAATGACCACAGCTAGGGGACGCCCTAGAAAGTTTGAGATCTTAACTACACATGTTATGTTATTGGCCATGTGAGCAGGAAGAGAAAGTAAAATTTAATGGAATGTGAAATGATATTATTTAGTACGTATTATATTGATATAAAGTATAATTATGTAGAATTCTTTTTGAAACTTATTTTCTACAGTGAATGCAGCTGGATATAGCATAGTTCAAAATAAATGTTTTGAAAATTATATGATGCCTTTACTAGGAATATTTAATTCTCAGTCCTTATTTGTTATGTTTAGAGGAACAAGATGGTACACATCATGTTGCTAATTGATATTGATGCTCACTATGTTTTCCACCCTTGCACTGAAGAAATACGTATAGTGATTAATGGCATTAACATATGATACTTTATCATACATGATTCTGACTACTGATAAGCATGTATGATATGACTGTATACAGATGTAAATAATTGACTTGGCTTCTTTTTTTAGGTGTGCTTGTCTACTGATGTACTGACCAACATTGCTAATTCAGACATTTTAGATGCCTCTTTTGTATTTTTGAACCCTCTCAGGGTTTGTAAGTATTTTAGACAGATGTATCGGCACACCATATATAAATATTAAATATAAATGCAGCTAGTGTGTTGTTATGTTTTATGCTATTCTCTTTTATTTTGTGTGTTCCATTTATACGTTTATAATATGAATTATAAGCAATATAAATTTATATTTGGTAATTGTAACTAATTTAATTCAAATTTTAAATAAACTCCATTATGTGTTTAACCACTGAATGGATTTAATTAAAATCCAAATAAATAATGAAGTACATAATATTCTATCAGCATTAAGTAATTATAAATATAAATGAGGCTACGTAATATTCTATCAGCATTAAGTAATTATAAATATAAATGAGGCATATATCAATTATTTAGTATATTATTAAAGTATTATTAAATCACTAGTAGAATGTTACATTATGGTATCAAAGCAATAGTCTATGGTGTGCCTATGTAGGTAAAATTGGTTTGGTCTAGACCTAATTTAGAATTCATTCCCTAGGAAAATTTTATAGATGATATGCATAGTATTATGTGCATATCGGTCTTAGTGTGGTGTGATTTATTCCTAGCCACAAGAATAGTACTATTGAGACTGATCACCTCAATAATTATCTGTTTATGTGTGCAGGGATATAATAGCACCACCTAGACGTACCAAAACTAAGAATACTTCTACAGAAGAAGTGAATGTTCCTAATGAAAGGATGTGGAATACTTTAGGAGAAACGACAAATGTTATTCGAGATCAAGCTAGAATTTCAAATAATATTTTGCAGTACTTACAGAATAATCTTAATAGAAATAATAATGTGGGGAATAGAAATGAAGTGCAAAGGGAAGAAAATAATCATGGTGGGAATCAACAATTTCAAGGTCTTGCTAAATTTTGAAAGAATAAGCTGCCACCTTTTCAGGGAGAATATGATCCAGCTTTAGCTGAAGAGTAGCTTAGGAAGTTTGAGAAGATATTTGAGGTAATGTGTTGTACTGATGCCTAGAAGGTTACTTACTCCACCTATACATTAGAAAGAGAGGTAGAATATTGGTGGCAAGGAGCTAGACAATTATTAGAGGCACAAGGGACACCAATTGCTCGGCAGGTATTTCAGAATACTTTTTTGAGTAAATACTTTCCAGTCAATATTAAGAATCCAAAGGAAGTTGAGTTTCTGAAGTTAGAACAAGGTAGTATGACTGTGGATCAATATGTTGCAAAATGTAAAGAATTAGCTAAGTTTTCTACTTACCTAAGAAATTATCAAGATGAGGAATAGAAAGCTATAAAGTTTGAATATGGATTAAGACTTGAACTTCAGAGTGTTGTAGCTGCTTTAGAAATTAGAAATTATTCTGTATTGGTTAATAAATGCAGAATAGTGGAGCAAACTCAGATGAGGATAATTGAGGAAAAAGGCAAAACAAATGTCTTGAAGAGAAGGATGGAAAATGAGAGTCAAAAAGGGAATAATACTCGATTTAAGCCTAATTGGAATAAAGGAAAACAGATACGGGATAACAATAAGATGCAACCTTGTCCTAAATGTAAGAAAGTCCATAGCAACAAACCTTGTTTGTAAGGAGCTGGAGTTTGTTTTAATTATGGACAACAAGGTCATTATATCAAAGATTGTCCTAAACTTCATGTTCAACATCCTACTCAAAGGCCTCAAACCAAGGGATGTGTTTTTACTTTAACTGTAGAAGAAGTTGAATAGTCTCCAAATCTAATAAAAGGTAAGTGTTTAATTCAAAATCATTATTTAACTACATTGTTTGATTCAGGAGCTACACATTCATTTGTGTCCCTTGATTGTGTGAGAAATCTAAAATTGTGTGTTTCTTTGTTACCGTATGACTTATTAGTTTCTACTCCTACGGGAGGAAAAATGGTAACTTGTCAGGTTTATTTACAATGTCTGTTTATGTGCAAAATAAATTGTCAGTGATAGATCTTATTTGTTTGCCTATGAAAGATATTGATGTTATATTTGGAATCGATTAGATGTCTCAAAATCAAGTTGTTCTCAATTGTTTTAAGAAATCTATAAAATTTGTTGAAACTTCTATGTCTAAATTTGTTGAGAATGAGTATGTTTATTACTCTGCCATTCAAGTTGGGGAATATTTAAAAGAAAGGGCACAAGTATATGTTCTCTTGTTTTCTTTGAATTTAAAGGAACATCAAAAAATAGAAACTATCCCTGTAATAAGAGAATTTCCAAAAGTATTTTCCTCAAAAATAAATGAATTACCTCCAAAAAGGGAAATTTCTTTCTCTATTGATTTGATACTAGGAACAAGTTCTATATCAATAGCACCTTATAGAATGTCCCCATTAGAATTAAGTGAACTTAAGAAGTAAATAGATGAACTCTTGACCAAGAAATTTATTAGACCTAGTGTGTCGCCTTGGGGAGCCCCTATACTTTTTGTAAAGAAAAAGGATGGAAGTTTAAGGTTGTGTATGGATTATAGAAAATTGAATAAAATGACCATTAAAAATAAATACCCACTTCCAAGAATATATGATTTGTTGAATCAACTTAGGGGAGCATCAATCTTTTCTAAAATAGATTTGAGATCAGGGTACCATCAAATGAGGATTAAACTAGAGGACATTCCTAAAACTGCTTTTAGAACTAGATATGGACACTATGAATATCTAGTCATGCCTTTTGGATTGACCAATGCCCCAACAGTATTTATGGATTATATGAATCACATTTTTTGACCTTATTTGGATCAATTTGTGGTTGTTTTCATAGAAGATATCCTCATCTATTCGAAAATAGCAGAAGAACATGAACAACATCTTAGACAAGTCCTTCAAATCTTAAAAGAAAAACAATTGTTTGCCAAGTTAGAAAAATGTGAATTTTGGCCTCAAGAAGTAAAATTTTTATGACAT
Source organism: Ormosia semicastrata (assembly GCA_029884595.1). Taxonomy (NCBI): domain Eukaryota; kingdom Viridiplantae; phylum Streptophyta; class Magnoliopsida; order Fabales; family Fabaceae; genus Ormosia; species Ormosia semicastrata. The sequence goes on along the minus strand of JAQQTO010000042.1, from coordinate 15,448,696 downwards.
GTAATATCACAAGGAGGAGTTTCAGTTGATCCTAGTAAAGTGGAAGCAGTGATGCAATGGGAGAGACTAACAACTATCACTAAAATCAAAAGTTTTCTAGGATTAACTGGGTATCATAGAAGATTCATTAAAGCATTTTCTCAATTGGTATTACCTTTGACTAGATTAACTAGGAAGGAAAAGCCTTTTGAGTGGACTTATGAGTGTGAAAATTATTTTCAGGAATGAAAAACCAAGTTAACTACAACTCCTGTATTAATTATTCCTGATCTTAAAGAAAAATTCACCATGTATAGTGATGCATCCAAGAAGGGTCTTGGATATGTTTTGATGCAAAATGAGAAAGTAGTGGCTTATGCTTCAAGATAGTTAAGACCACATAAGGAAAACTACCCAACCCATGATTTAGAATTAGCAGTGATGGTTTTTGCTTTGAAAATATGGAGGCATTATCTATATGGAGTTAAATTTGAAGTATTCAGTGATCATAAAAGTTTGAAATATCTTTTTTATTAGAAGGAACTTAAGATGAGGCAAAGAAGATGGGTAGAATTTTTGAAAGATTATGATCTTGAATTGAAATATTACCCTAAGAAAAGCTATTATGGTAGCTGATACCCTTAGCAGAAAGTCACTACATGTATCCTACTTGATGATTCAAGAATTTGAGTTGTTAGAGAAATTTCAATATTTAAATCTCTTAATAACCCTGCAGCCTAAGATTTTATACATGAGTCAAACAGAAATTGTTAGTGAAATTAAATCACTGGTTAAACAAAAGTAGAACAATGATCAATTTTTGCAAATGATTAAAGATCAGGTTACTCAAGGTAAACAAATTGAATTTCAAGTAGCTAATGACGGGACTGTGATGTATAGAGACAAATTGTGTATTCCAAATGATAGAGAATTGAAAAATCAAACATTGGAGGAAGCTCATTGTAGTAAATATACCATTCATCCAGGAACCACCAAAATGTACTAAGATCTTAAGAAAATTTTTTGGTGGCCAAAGATGAAAGAGGAAATTGCAACATTTGTAGCTAAGTGTTTAATATGTCAAAATGTTAAAATAGAACACCAAAGACTAATTGGTCTGCTTTAACCATTAGAGATCCCTGAATGGAAATGGGATAGTGTGGCAATAGATTTTGTGATGGGATTGCAACGAACTTCTTTAGGGCATGATACTATTTGGGTCATTATAGATAGATTAACCAAAACAACCCACATTTTGGTAATCAAGGCTACTTATTCATTAGATAGATTGGCTCAAATGTATATTAATGAGATTGTCAAATTGCATGGTTTTCCTTCTAGTATCATATCTAATAGGGACCCTAGGTATACTTTTAGATTTTGAGGAACACTACAGCAAGCATTAAGCACTAAACTTTGTTTTAGTACAACCTATCACCCCCAAACTGATGGACAAACTGAAAGGACCTGGAACATACAAAGAATTGGGATAAGTATTTGCCATTGATAGAGTTTGCATATAATAACAGTCACCATTCTAGTATTGGGACGGCACCTTATGAAACTCTATATGGCAGAAAATATAGATCACTATTATGTTGGTATGAAGTTGGAGAAAGAAATTTATTAGGACCAGACATAGTACAATAAACTTCAGAGAAAATAAAACTCATCAGGAATAAACTGCTCACTACACAAAGTAGACAAAAAAGTTATGCTGATCAAAGAAGACCTCTAGAATTTCAAGAAGGAGAACATGTATTTTTGAGAATTTCTCCTATAACTGGAATAGGTAGAGCACTTAAATTTAAGAAACTGAGTCCTCGATTCCTAGGTCCATTTCAAATTCTCAAGAAGGTAGGGTCAGTAGCTTACCAAATAGCTCATCCACCCAGTTTGTCAAATCTTTATGATGTCTTCCATGTATCTTAGCTTATAAACTATTGTCCATATCCTTCTCACATTCTATCCAGTGAACCAGTATAGTTAAGAAAAGACTTGACCTATTCCATCATACCTGTTTAGATTTTGGACACCTCTGATAAACAGTTAAGAGGAAAAACAATTCCCTTGGTCAAGGTGTTATGGGAAGGATTAACATTAGAAGAAGTAACTTGGCAAAAGACAGAGGAAATGCAACGGAAGTATCCAGAGTTATTCTCACCAGGTAAAATTTTGAGGACAAAATTTTTAAAAGGAGGGGAGAAATGTAACATCCCTTCTAAATTAAATATGGTAGTATTTATTTTGTATTCTGTATTTATAGGACATATGTGTAATTTATTAAATTATTATTAAGAGACGTATGTGGAATTAAAAAAATTTGTGTACAAATTGAATTATTTAATTACAGCAAATTTGAAAGACTGACAGAAGATTTTCTAGGACATTGGAATTTCTCAAAAGGCATTTAAAAGTTAAGATAAATAGAATTAAGAAAAATTAATATAAAATTCCAAAAACCCTAAGTAACTAAGTTAACTAATTAGTTAGTAACTTAGTTAGTTTGTGGAAGTAGATTAGTAACTAAGTTAAACTAGTTTGGTTGGAGTAACTAAGTGTCATCATAACCTAACCATGAACCAATGAAAATCTAGCCATTTGTTAAACTTCTCATTAGATAGAAACTTTGAGAAAGGTCACTTATTTTAATTTCTATTGGTTAGTTAGAAAATACAAAAGGAAAATAATTGAAGAGAAAAAAGAAAAGATGACCGTTTAAGCTCTTAGAGGTTTCAGCCAAGAGAGAACTAAGGAGGAGGAAAGAAGAAAAAATTGAAGAAAAAGAAGAAAATCCAAGAAACAAGAAGGACCAAGGGTTTCCAAGTTCATCCACCAAAAGATTAGGCCAAGAATGTTACCTTTTTCATCTTAGTTTCATCTATCTTGAGGTAGGGAGTCATACCTTTCTTCTAAAGTTTTCTTGAGTTGTTTTTGCTTCTATGAGTGATCTAGTATGCTTTCCACCATGTTCTTGAATCAAGTAGCCTTGTTTATGGCTATTTTGTTAGTTTGAAACCCTAGGTTAGTAAGACTTGAATTTTGTTCTTGAGATTTTGTTTAGGTTTCTATGGAAGTTTATAGAAAGAATAATGTTGTTGGTGGAGATGAATCATAAAGATGATGTTAATTTTGAGAAATTATGGTTAAGAAATGAAGATTTAAGAACTAGGGTTTTATTCAAAATTAATTTAGGGATTTCGGTCTAAACCTTGGTTTAATGTGAAATTGATGTTAACAAATGATCTTTTGAACCTAGAAGTATTCTAGAAATGATGAGAATAAAAATAATTTTTCTTTGTTACAAAAGGGGTGTTTCGGCCAAGCATGGATTTTAGGGTTAGAATTGCTTAATGATGAATTGTATTGTATTTTATTGTTATAATTATAGAAAGAAATGATACAAATTTTATTGATGTTGAAATCTTGAGTAAATGATTGATTATGTTAATGTCACAAACTATGAGCTACTGATGTAGTTTTGATGAAAGAATGATATTCAAAGTTGTGATATGTTATCAATTGGGTTTGAACCTAAAGATGTGACATTAATATTTAAAAGAAAAGAATGTATGTCTTCTAGGGCCCATTAAGTAGATTCACGGGCCAAGAGGGCTAAGTTGAACTTAATAGAGAGTCTTACATGGGTCACTTTTATTGAGCTCCATATCTCCCTTCCCAGGGCATGTGGGGTGATCACTTTTATTGGGTTCCTTGAATTGAATGACCACAGCTAGGGGACGTCCTAGAAAGTTTGAGATCTTAACTACATATGTTATGTTATTGGCCATGTGAGTAGGAAGAGAAAGTAAAATTTAATGGAATGTGAAATGATATTACTTAGTACGTATTTTATTGATATAAAGTATAATTATGTAGTATTCTATTTGAAACTTATTTTTTGCAGTGAATGTAGCTGGACATAGCATAGTTCAAAATAAATGTTTTGAAAACTATATGATTTCTCTTCTATGAATTTTTAATTCTCATTCCTTATCTATTATGTTTAGAGGAACAAGATGGTACGCATCACGTTGCTGATTGATATTGATACTCACTGTGTTTATAGTGATTAATGGCATTAACATCTGATACTTTATTATGCATGATTCTGACTACTGATAAGCTTGCATGATATGACTGTATATAGATGTAAATAGTTGACTTGGCTTCTTTTTTGGGTGTGCTTGTCTACTTATGTACTGACCAACATTGCTGATTCAGACATTTTAGATGTCTTTTTTGTATTTTTGAACCCGCTCAGGGTTTGTAAGTATTTAAGACAGATGTATCGGCACACTATATATAAATATTAAATATAAACGCAGCTAGTGTGTTGTTATGTTTTCTGCTATTCTCTTTTATTTTGTGTGTTCCATTTATACATTTATAATATGAATTATAAATAATATAAATTTATATTTGGTACTTGTAACTAATTTAATTCAAATTTTAAATAAACTCCATTATGTATTTAATCACTTTGCGCACGTATTTAATTAAAATTAAAATAAATAATGAAGTACGTAATATTCTATCAAAGATTAAGTAATTATAAATCTAAATGAGGCTACATAATATTCTATTAGCATTAAGTAATTATAAATATAAATAAGGCACATATCAATTATTTAGTATATTATTAAAGTATAATTAAATCACTAGTAGAATGTTACAAAGTTCAATTACTCTTTCTCTGATTGTGCTCTTCTTTCCTACTGCTTTCCTGTACCGCTATTCATGTTGAGGATAGTAGAAGTGATGTTTATCAAAAGTGACACTTCTAGAATTGGAACATGTCATCTCCTTTCTCTTTTTGTTTGGAGCCATTGGAAAAAGTTATTTCTGCACAAAAGGAAAATACAACCAATGAATCTTTGCTTAATTTATTATATCCAAAATACCATTTCATGAGTACAATGCGATCAAATTCAAAACTAATTCTTCAATTCAAAACACAGAGACATTCATAACCTATCAAATATGTAGAAAAAATTGCCAAGATAAAATATAGGCATTCACAAAATCAACTCAACCCATCGGACATTTTTAGAATTCCAATAGAATCACTCATCAAGATCAATCTATCAAAATTAATCTAATAAAATCTAATCATCATCAACATCAATCCATCAACAATACAAAGCAAGTATATAACTAGATCTCTAGAACCTAACAAATCATCAAACACATGGTGAGCATTTCAAAATTGCTATGAAACTTTACAAATTAAGCACCAAAAATTGCATTCACAACAATCCATTAACTTGTAACATCCCAAATTTAATAACAATAGTATAATATGTATTATATGACAGTAATTAGGTCTAGGCATGCTACTAACTACTAAAATATTTCTAATATAACATAACAACATTATATAAGAAAATATGAGCCACGATCGAAAGATAATATACATAATGTTGGTATTTCTCATAAATACAAACCATGTACAAAGATTACAACTAGGCCTCTCAAGGCACAAACTATACATGTTTTCAAAAAGAAACTACTACCAAGATAAACTAAACTAAGCTAAGCTCTCCAAGCTCCTATCAGCAAATCTCTTTCTATAAGTCTTCTTCGCTAGAATCATCATGGAAACACACACACGGGGTGAGAATCACATATTGTCAGTAGTTATATCCATAAAACATATCATCACAATCATTCCGGCTATTTTGGAAAAAACACATTTCTAAACCCAAATCACATACACATATAAACTAGGAAGGTGGCAAAAGTCTAAACTATGTCCTTTCTCTTCCCGAAATAAATTCTCATTTTATAAGTTTGTATAGAAAACTCATTTTCGCATACACAACTCACAAATTATCATCTCAAAGATCAGCAATTGCCCATACAATTGTCATGTCATGATTATGTTATGATTAGCAACCACCCATACAATTGCCATGTTATGCCAAATTATGCCTTATGTTCATGCCTATGCAATAACCTAAAAATGAATGTGGATAATGTTATAATTCCTCAGACTTAGCGAAGGAACTCATCCTTAATCATTTTAGAAATGTATGATATGCATGAGCCTTGATAAGAGCAAAGGAACCTAGTTCCATAAGCTTTGAACAAGCATTGGAACCCAGTTCCAACAGTCTTCCCTCCGGGTAGTAGGCTCATTAACTACACAGTCTTCAATAATTCTGGGTAGTGAACTCATTAACTACGCGGTCTTCAACAATGATCACTTTGATAGGAAGGGTTGGTTACCTTCTCATTCAAAATCATATTTGATCACCAAAGTGAGGGCCTCATCCTCATCAACATAGTTATGAAAAATAAAGATGTCAATTACTACCCTAACTAGCATGTCACTTGGTTTACATTCATAACTATAAGTGTGAAATACAATGATGTCAAATATCGTAATAGATAGCATGCTTATTGAATTACATTTATCATCTCAAGTATGAACAACAATGATGCTAAATATTATAATAAATAACATACTAATTGATTTACATTCATCACATAAACACTTTATTAAACACTCCTATTAGAGTGCCATTACTCATTAAGAAGCATAAAAGAAGGAACTACACAAGTTAAACACTTTATTTCAACTAAATAAAAGTCCTCTCAGAATCTAGACTGGGCGCTCAGGAGCTGAGCACTAGGCGCTCAAGCGTTGGGATGGAAGAGGCTCTCCCGTGTTTTCCCCTGTGATGGGCGCTCAGGCACTCCTTGCCTGATGCTCAAGTGCTGGTTGCACACTCAGGCGCTCTTCTATAGGCACTTAGGCGCTCCTCGTACAGCATGAAGCTGCTCTTTGCTCAAGAGCCCAACTAAGCGCTGGTTGCCAAAAGCCAAATTCTGCAGAATTCTACAGAACAACCACTATTCCATTGGGGAACAAGGGGCTTCCAATCACTCAAACTTCAAATTCAAGTGATTTCCAACACCTCACAAGGTTTATTAACACATTACAACTCATATATAATTTTTAATTCACTCCAAAGTGGATCAATGAATCATTCATCCTCTTAAAAACCTAAAACCCCTCTCTTAGCTCAAGTGAAGTCATAAGTGTTTAAGGGATGAAAATTACATCACCAAGCATACAACAAACCAAAAGCAAGTCATCCTTAAGTTTTACAACAAGATTCAAGCCAAGAACACCAAAAATCACACTTAAAATCCATTTCTCACCTCAAGCCCTCTCATGAACTAAATGAAGAATATGGAAGAAAAGTGTAAACACAAAGTCCTCATACCTCACACTTCAGAATTTGAATGAACTAAGAAGCTACTCTGCTCCTCAATCTTCTTCTTCCTCTTTGGTGATTGGATCTCCTCTTCTAGCTTCCTTCTTTCCTTTTCCATGGTCTCTCCTTATTGCAGCCATGAGAAGTGAAGAAAAATGAGGCAAAATATCTCATTTAAAGGTGAAAAGTCAAGGGCAGAAAACTGAGAAGAAACATAAGGCACTTTGGTCACTTAAGTGACCAACTGATAAATCTCGATCTGTTAAGAACACTTAGATTTCACTAAACCAAGTTTCCTAACTTCTAACAAGCTTAAAATAAATCCTAAGATTCATCAATAATCTTATTTCACTATTTTCATATTTTTCCATATCTGCTGGTAGTTAATCCAGCATTAAAACACACACTTTGTATGTTTAAAAATATCAAATCAACTCCGATTAACCTCAAATTTTAATTGTATCATCTTCTCAACATTTATGACCTAGAAACTAATTTTTCACATTTATTTCTACTAACTAAGCAGTTTAAGCCAATTCTAAGGCTAATAACATCTACTTTTCACACATAGTATTATAGCAAAGTGACTAAACATGCTCAGAAGGCCACAAAATTAAACAGACATGTTAAGCAAGTATTAGGCTACCTTTGTAACCATATACAAGTCTAACATATTTTTTTAGGGTGTTATATTTCTCCTCTCCTTTTTAAAATTTTGTCCCCAAAACTTTGGTTTACCAAATGTTAGAAGTCCTAAACGACTCACATATAAAAACAGGTGCAACCAAATATCAAAGAAACAAAATTCACCAATAGACTCACTTTTTCCTGAACTAGGAGATGGTGTTCTCTCCTTGCCTTGCAATCAGTAGACTATTCCCGGTATAACCTCTAACTTTTCCTCCTTCCTTTGAGGACAATTCCATGCAAAATGGCCCGAGTTGCCGCAAGTGAAACATGCCACCTGATCAGCTACACAAGTCTTATCTCTATGAGTTCTACTACATTTGTCATACTTTTGCCCACGATCATCTGTCTAAATCTGCTTTCCCTTGTCTTTCTGATCTCTATGCTGTGGAGCATTCCTCTCTGACCTATTCTCTATACTCTTCCATTTGTAGTAATCTTGTAGTCAATGCTACTATTGTAGCCTAAAGCTAAGGGGTTCTACCATTCTGCACTTGTTGACCAAGGTAGGGTAATTGATAAACACCATTTTTATATATTAGTTAACCCTCATATTCAGCATTTTAGACCTTTCTTATGCTTAATTGATTGATTTTTGCCACCATTTATAAGTTTGGGTTCAAATTGGGCTTAGTTGTATTTTTCAGCATTGTGACAATTTTACACTATTTATGTATTTTGGATATAACTTGAGTTATAGACATCTAAAGATTATGGACTTTACCTTGTAGGAAAGCCAAGAGGAAGATCTACAACTTTGATGAAGAGCTCCAGAGCTAAATCGGATGTCTAGTAGGTGGTCATATTGAGCCTAAAAGTCAGAACAAATGTGCTATCACTGGAACCTAAGTAGTGTGCAAATATTGGGTCATATCTTGGGCTGTAGGAGCGATAATGGGATGAAACCAGTGACATTAGAAAGCTGAGACAAAACTCGTCAACTTTTATGAAGACACATATCTAAACGGTGACATTTTGATAGAATTTTTAACGTCTAAATGAAGATGACGGGATCCAAGAACTGTTAAATGTGTTTTGGCCATAATTCCTTCATTAGGTGTCCAAATTTCACTTTTTGTGTATGTTATGTGGGAGAGAAATCCCAAAACTGAGACCACTCCATTCAAACTTCACTTCTCACTTTCTCTCTTGCTCTCTTCTCCTCTCCTCTTGCTCTCTTCTACATTTTCTACTCTTTATCTTTTTTGCACTTTACTTTTCTATTTTGTGCTCTCCATTCATGCAGAGCTAAAGCTTTGTAATCAATCCTAGGGATTAAAACACTCTTGATGTGTAATCTTGAGATCTTGCAATGAATGTCTACATTGTTGTTGTTAATCAAATTTTTCACCTCATTCTCTTGATTTTGTTACATCTTGACTGAGTTCTTAACTCAGTTTTGGTGTTCATGTGATAGTTGATTAACTATCATATGTTTGCAAAACTAGGTAATGTTGGGAATTTTTACGGATAAATCACGCAGCGGAAAACAGGGATTCCCACTAAGGATCCATGCGAGAAAGCCATAATCCAAGTTTTTAAATGATTTACCTCTTGAAGCGTGAATCACCAACACTGGAATAGAAACGATGTCTCTGTGGTATCCACACGAACAAACTCGTGAACGTCCAACGTCCACAAAGAGAAGTCTCACGTCTCTCACACAGTGCTAGCTGCGTAGAGAAGAGAATAAACTTATCGCTCACTCACTCACTTTTTTGTAGGTGCGGCTAAGGTTCTGAATTGTGTATCTTAGCAGCTCCTTATTAGTACTATTTATAATAGTGACTGCCTTAAGTGAGTGTGAGCAGCAACAAGGTAAGCTGTGCAACCCTAGACCCATCTGTTATGAGTCTGGCCCATATTTGAATCCGAGTCCAACTTGGATCTATTGCTCTAATTTTAGTCTGCTCTATGTGTGTGACCCTGCAGGTTCTTATTACGTTGGCAGTAATATTAAAATCCTATTTTAATATTACAAGCAGTGAGCAGTATCTAGTAACACATCGCTGCTACCCAAGTAATAAGAATGTCAGTGATTTGACATAACCTTTCCGTGACCAATGTTTCCGTGTTGTTTAGTCCCTTTGTCAAGATATCTAGATTGAACACAAAGCATGGAATGCGTCACCCTTGTATAGTCTAATCATTGGTTTCCTGATACTCGAGTAGACTTTGTAACAACAAATGAGATCAATATCTCATATTGACTCATTTGAGCATGGTCATGCATTTCGTAGGTTCACTCAATCAGGGGGCCCGAAGATATCGCTCCTGTTATGTAGGAGTGACAAATCCCATTTAGGTCACTCACATCCCTCTCAATGATTCACGGTATGTCCAATAACTAACTTTATAATCACCTTGTTACAAATGACATTTGATGGCATTAAAACACACAACTCCTCATGTAGGAATCGTAGTGATTTCAGGTCAAAGGACCACAAACACCATTGTCACTATGAGAATCGCTTATGACACTCACGTAACGATCCATGTAGCATTCTCACGGTGGGTCAGTCCAGTACATCATTACTCTAATATGTACCCATGTGAAGACTTGATATTTCATATTCATGACCCGTGAGATGTGGTCATCAGTCTATGCGCATACTAGTCTCAATGTATTATCGTTGTCCTAATTAACAATAATACTTGACTAGGGACATTTAAGAATAGTGTTGTAACCAAAAGGATCTCACGATCAAGTCATCCACTTGATGTCCTATGGCATCAAACTTACTATTCTAAGGACTTTATTATGTTTATCAAAAAAGAACACAATAAATGAAATGCCTCATATATAAAATAACATAATAGAATGTATGTAAATACAGAAAATGTATTGGCCTCTAGGGCATACACCAACAGGTAATGCATCAAAGGTGTTTGATGTATTGTCTAGCTAGTATGAATTCTTGTATGAGGTTGATTTAGGGTCAAATGGATGCTTAATCCATTTTTCATTGATTCACCAAATCCTAGGTGCTTACGTAGTAGAGAATTCATGCTTGGATGCGGATTTCACATGAGATTAGACAATGCACCAAATGTGTTTGATGAATTACCTAACTTGGTTGAATGCTAAGTATTAGGTTGATTTAGAGTTGGATGAATGCTAACTTCATCTTACGTTGATTAACCAAATGCTAGATGCTTATCTAGTAGAGCATACAAATAATTTAGTTAGCTTGCGAATGAGTCCATAGTGGTCAAGGATAAATTAAACTCAATAGTTGTTGATTCCCTTGGATTAGTTATTTTTCTTCATTCTGTTTACAACATTTTACAGCATTTTGATTGTTGTCCTTTGATTACTTTTTTTTATTTACTACCTTTTAATTATCATCTTTTATTTACTACCTTTTAATTATTGTCTTTTTTTAATGCCTTTTAATTATTATCTTTCAATTTCTATCTTTTAATTAACGTCCTCTAATTACTATCTTTTAAATATTGTCTTTTAATTACTCTTGCAACCAAACCCCCCCGTTCTAATTTCCTAATGTAATTGATTAATTGGAATGATCTAAGGGCTTGACCCGGTTACACCGTATACTACAAGTTTTTTGTGAATCAGTAAACAAATATCTTTTAATTTGGTAGCCTCGGTAGCTATCAAATTTTGGCGCCGTTGCCGAGGATCATTCTAATTTTGATCAATCTTATTAGGAGTATATTTGATTTCTAATCCTTTATTAACCCCTTTTGTTGTTGTGTTTTGGTGGTTTTTAAGCAAAAATAGGTCATTTTGGGTGACTTTTTTGAATTTTATAAAGACAAATGTTCTCAGAATGAGCTGAAACTTGATCAGTTGAAGGAAAATAACCTAATAAACAAGGCTCAAAATTTTGTTGTGAGGTCACCCTAGGTTTTCCTAAATTCCACATTTAGACCACTTTTTCAATTTTTTAAGATTTTTTATTACATTTTTAAGTTCCATTTTTGTGTCATTTTCACCCTGTACAAGTCCTACATTTTTTAAAATTGTGTAGATAGGGTAACTATAGTCATTTTTGTAACTAATTAGTGCAGTATTCTCTATTGTGCATAACTTGTGTTATTTGTGTTTCTACCTAAATTTGCATGTTGTTTGTCTAGGCCTGCTAGTAGTCATTTGCTAAATATTGATCCTAATATTGAGGGAGCTTTACATGCACTTGATAGGGCTCGTAGGCTTAGTGAAAGGATAGTTTCTGAGATTGAAGGTAATACTAAAGTTAAAATTGAAATTGAAATTGAACTTAAAATTGTAAGCAATCCTGTAACCATGGCTGATAACACAGACACTAAAATTGAAACTGGAAATAATCCAAACATAGGCAATAATGTACATAATAGAACCCTTAAAGAACTAGCAGCCCCTGATGTCAATTACCAGCCTTTATGCATTAAATATCCTCATCTAAATGCTGATTTTGAACTTAAATCTGGTTTAATACACTTGCTGCCAAAGTTCCATGGTTTTGCAGGTGAAGATCCTCATAAGCATATGAAGGAGTTTTCATGTGGTATGTTCCACCATGAAACCACAAGGAATTCCTGAGGATCACATCAAGTTGCTTGCCTTCCATTTCTCCCTTGCTGATGCAGCCGAGGATTGGCTTTATTATCTTCCACTTGGTTCTGTGACAAGTTGGAATGACAGAAGAAGCTATTTTTGGAGAAGTTCTTCCTTGCATCTAGAGTTGCTGCCATCAGAAAAGATATATGCGTGATAAGGCAAAATTCTAGAGAGACTCTGCATGAGTATTAGGAGAAGTTCAAGAAATTATATGCAAGTTGCCCACACCATCAGATCAGTGACTAACTGTTGATTCAGTATTTTTATGAGGGATTGTTCCCCATGGATAGAAGCATGATTGATACTGCTAGTGAAGGTGCATTAGTTGATAAAACTCCAACTGTTGCTAGAGATTTGATTACAAACATAACTGCTAACTCCCAGCAGTTTGGTACTAGGATAATTACTCCCACTAGGGGAGTGAATGAAGTTCATGTGTCTCATGCTGACTAGCAAATAATGGAGAATAGACTTGATGAGTCGACTTCATTTGTGAGGCAATTAGCAATGGGGCAGCAAATACCTGTGTAAGGACTTGCCGAATTGTGTGGAATTTGTGCTTGTCCAACCCATCCAACAGATGCGTGCCCTATACTCCAAGAAGGCAATTCTGCACCACAAGGTTATGATGCAGCAGACATTTTCCCTAGTAAACCTTAGTACCAGTAACCCAGATATGATCCTTACTCTAACACTTACAATCCTAGTTGTGGGGATCATCCAAATTTCTGATATGGAAATGCAGCAGCAGTACCACCACCACAACAACCATACTAGCCACCAGTTAGGCCACAATAGTTTCAGCAAAATTCTGGACCAAGTAGGCAGTAATTCCAGCAGCCTGCTAGACAATAGATACCGCAACCACCTGTGCTGCAACAAGGTCCTGCTCAATCCAACCCCACATTACAAGACTTAGTGAAGCAGATAGCTACCAACAACATCCAATTCTAACAGAGGACAGAAGCTATTATTCAGAATTTGGAAACTCAGATTGGACAATTGGCTTCTTCACTGAGTCAATTGAAGGCACAAGGATCTGACTAACTTTCCGCCCAAACAGTTCCAAACCAAAAAGAAAATGTTAGTGCCAATATATTGAGAAGTGGCAAGATAATAGAAGACCCTCAACCAGCAAGCAAGAAATAGTCTGTAGAAAAATCAGACTCTGCAAAAAAATTAGATTTTACAGAACCTGAAACTAAGGCAGACCAACAACCAAAAGTTAGAGTGAGAAAGAAGAAGTTTGATCAAGTGTCTCTTCTATTTCCACAAAGAGCACTCCAATCCAAGAAAATGGATGAAGTATAAAAAGATAGAGAACTTCTGGAGGCCTTCAGGAATATAATTAAGCAAATTCTGAAGTATGCCAAGTTTCTAAATGAGTTGTGCACGCACAAGAGGAGATTGAAGGGCAATGAAAGAGTTAGTATAGGGCATAATGTTTCAGCCCTCATTCAAGCAATTCCTAAAAATGCTAGGATCCAGGAACATTTAAAATTCCATGCATTATAGGTAATTGCAAGTTTGAGAATGCAATATTGGATCTCGGAGCTTCAATTAAAGTGATACCTATGTCTGTTTTCAATTCTCTTAGACTTGGACCTTTGCAAGCAACTAGTGTCGTGATTTAGTTAGCAAACATGAGCAATGCATACACAGCAGGTTTACTAGAGGATGTTTTGGTGAGAGTGAATGAGTTGATTTTTCTTGCTAATTTTTGCATACTGGATATGGAGGGGGAGTCATCATCCAATAAGGCTCCAATCATTTTAGGGAGGTCTTTCCTCAAGACTGCAAGGATGAAAATAGATGTGCATGCTGAAACTCTTTCCATGGAGTTTGGAGATATAATAATGTAGTTCAACATCTTTGATGTAATGAAGCATCCCATGGAAGAGCATTTTCTTTTTCATATAGACTTGCTTGGTGAATTGGTTGAGGACAATTATGATGAGGGTTGTGCTGAGTTCCCTGATTTGGATAGTTTTGATGATTTTGAATTAGTATGTTCAAGTGCTGATTGTGATGGTGTTGTCAAGTGTGATGTGTGTTTTGAAATTTTTGCATATTTGGGGAATGATGAATTTGACTTTATAGATTATTCAGTAGCTGCTGTTTGTGCAAAAATTTAGTCTGCTGAAGTAGTTACCACCACCAGTTTACTTCCCTCCATAGTGCAGCCACCCGAATTGGAGTTGAGGCCTTTACCTGCATACCTTAAATATACATATTTGGAGGATGGTAAGAAGCTACTAGTGGTTATAGCAAAAGGCCTCAATGATGAACAAGAAGAGAAATTGCTGTGAATTCTAAGGGAGCATAAGAAAGCAATTAGATGGACACTAGTGGATATTCCTGGTATTAGTCCCTCTACATGCATGCATCGAATACTACTTGAGGAGAGAGCTATACCAGTAAGGTAGCCCCAAAGAAGACTGAACCCATTGATTCTGGATGTGGTGAAGAAAGAGGTGACAAAGTTGTTACAAGCTGACATCATTTATCCTATCTCTGATAGCAAATGGCTGAGCCCAGTGCAAGTTATTCCCAACAAATTCGGGGTGACAGTAGTGGCGAATCAGAATAATGAGCTAATTCCTACTAGAGTGCAGAACAGTTGGAGAGTCTACATTAATTATAGAAAGCTCAACCAAGCCACCCAAAAGGATCATTACCCCCCGCCCTTCATTAATCAGATGTTAAGAGATTGGCTGGGAAATTACACTACTGCTTTCTGTGATTGGCTATGCTATAGTGAAGATTAGTTTTGATGATAACAAACATGAAGATGATGAGAAGACCAAGTTCAAGAACTTCAAGATTAGCTTTAGGACTTAGAGTCTCTTTGTACGAAGATCTTGTTGGATATCTCATGGTTTTCACAAAATAAAATAAAAATGTTTTTGAAAATATATTAACAAGGTTTGGATCATCTGGCTCTTTCTCAAAGTATTTTCAAATGTTTTAGAAACAGAGTTATTCGATAAATCAAGTTTAGAAAAATTATGCTGAAACTGAGTTATTCGAATAATGTTTTCAAAATCTTGTTGCGCGCCTCTGTTTTCACAAATGTCATTCGAATAACATGTTTGTTATTCGAATGGAATGGTTTTAAAATGGCCTATTTTTGAATAGGCTATTCGAATACCTATGGAGTTATTCGAATAGACCTGCTTCTCAGAAATCTTTTATAAATAGTGTTATTCGAATATGTATCATATTATTTGATTAACCAATTTCAGAACTGGCTATTTTGAGAACGTGTTATTCGAATAACCCAAGGTTTATTCGAATAAACATGGATCCTATTTTAGAAAGAAATGGTCATATTTTGTATTTATTATGTGAATTAATTACCCCAACGACTATTTTCTTCTACGACTCTATAAATAGAGACTATGGATCTCTTCTATTTTTGCCTAACTATCTGAATAATTTTATGCTTACTTTGAAAATGTGATTTATAATTCTCACTTATTTTCTGTGCTCTTTTTTGTGAAAACTTTGAGATATCCTTAGAGAGCTTCTTAGCGCTTCAATTTGTGGTATTTACTCTGTGTGAGAGCTTCTCTTCATCTATTTTCTGCTTCTCTGTATCGAGGGTGAGGTATCCCTCAAGGTTTGTATAAGGGTGAAGTATCGCTGTAGGTTGAGGCTTTAGCACAAGGGTAGAGTTTCCCTGTGTGTGACTCTATTTTGTAATGGTAGCAAGCACCTATTGAAACTTGTATTCATAGTGAAAAATCTCAGATATTTTTTTTGAGGAACGGACGTAGACCACAAGTGGTTTGGTGGTCGAACTAGGATAAATATTATGCTTGCTCTTCTATTCTTAATCTCTTTATTTACTGCAGTTTATTATTACTACACAAGTGTTTATTTGTTGTTCTTAAGTTTTTCTTCTTCCTCTCTTTTTTCACATCTTTTATTTAATAGCTTCAACATTTGTTTTTGTTTTAAAAAGCATTTGTGAAAAAAAATTTATACTCAATTCACCCCGCTCTTGAGTATTGGAGCCACTTGGTAACACTTTCTAGATAGCTACACTGGATATTTTCCAATTGATATTGCACTGGAAGATCAAGAGAAGATCACTTTCACATGTCCTTTTAGTACTTTTGCATATAGGCAGATGCCCTTCGGCCTCTGCAATGCCCCTGGCACCTTTCAACAGTGCATGGTAAGCATCTTTTCTGATATTTTAGAAAAGTGCATAGAGGTATTCATGGATGATTTTACTATTTATGGTTCTTCCTTTGATTCATGTTTGGCTAGTTTAGCTAAGGTATTGCATATATGCATTGAAACTAACCTTGTTCTAAATTTTGAAAAATGTCATTTTATGGTCGAACAAGGCATAATTTTAGGCCATGTAGTATCTAGCAAGGGCATTGAAGTAGATCATACTAAAATAAATATGATTTCTTCTTTATCTTATCCCACATGCGTGCGGGATATTCATTTTTTTCTTGGTCATGCAAGTTTCTATCGGCACTTCATTAGAGACTTCAACAAAATAGCCCTTCCGCTATCCAACCTCCTACAAAAGGATGTAGAGTTTGACTTTGATGAGAAATGCAAGGATGCCTTCAACCATTTGAAGCAAGTTCTTACCACCACCCCTATTATCCAGCCACCTGATTGGACACTCCCCTTTGAGCTGATGTGTGATGCTTCAAAATTATATAGAGGGAGCTGTCTTGGAACAAAGAGTGGGCAAAGTGCCTCATGTGAATTCTCTTGGTTCTAAAGTTGTGGTGTTTTTTGATCATGTAGTTTTGAAGTTTCTCCTAAAGAAACTTGAGGCCAATGTAAGATTGATTCGGTGGATGCTGCTGCTCCAAGAGTTTGAAATTAAGATACATGACAAGAGTGGAGCTGAGGACTTGGTAGCTGACCATTTGAGCCGAATTGAGCAAGCTGCTGACCCTCTTCCCATTCAAGACACCTTCCTAGATGAGTAGCTTTTACATTTGCAAGTTAACACTCCATGGTTCGCTGATATGGTAAATTTCTTAGTTTCCAGTGTCTTGCCTGCATATTCCACTAGAGCACAAATTGACAAATCAAAGAGTAAGTCAAAGTATTATATGTGGGATGATCCATAGCTATGGAAATTCTGTAGTGACCAAGTGATTAGAAGATGTGTACCTGATCATGAATTTCATTCTGTTCTTAGATTTTGCCATGCATTTACATGTGGTGGGCATTTTGGGCCTCAATGTATTGCTAGAAAAGTATTAGAATCTGGATTGTATTAGCCAACCCTTTTTCATGATGCATATGTGTTTTGTAAATCTTGTGAGCAATGCCAACGAACAAGAAATATCTATTGCAGGAATGAGATGCCCTAACAACCTTTGTTGTTTTATGAATATTTGATGTTTATGGTATTGATTTTATGGGTCATTTTTCTGTCTTATTTGGTTTTGTTTACATTTTGCTTGCTGTTGATTATGTGTCTAAATGGGTGGAAGCAAAAGCCACTTGGACTGATGATTCAAAGGTTGTTATGGATTTTGTTAGATTAAACATTTTCTACAGATTTGGCATTCCAAGGGCTATCATCAGTGATCAAGGGTCACACTTCTGCAACTGGAATATAGAGGCTTTGTTGAAGAAGTATGGAGTCATGCATAAAGTCTCTACACCTTCCCACCCCCAAACAAATGGGCAAGCTGAGGTATCAAATAGAGAGATCAATCAAATCCTTTAGAAGACTATCAAGCCTAATCGGAAAGATTAGAGCAAGCAGCTTGAGGATGCTCTTTGGGCTTACCGGACAGCCTACAAGACACCATTAGGGATGTCCCCTTACCGAATTGTCTTTGGGAAGGCATGCAACTTATCGGTGGAGATAGAACATAGAGCATTTTGGGCGGTGAAGAGTTGCAACATGGACCTTGACCAAGCAAGAGTGGAAAGGAAATTACAATTACAAGAATTGGAAGAAATCTGCTTGGACGCCTATGAGAGCTCCAAAATCTACAAGGAGAAGACTAAGGCTCTCCATGACAAGAATATTATAAGGAAGGAATTTGTGGTTGGGCAAAAAGTTCTCCTCTACAATTCCCGCTTCAAGCTCATGCCCGGCAAGCTCCATTCTAAGTGGCTAGGCCCTTTCATGGTTACTAAGGTGTTTCCTTACGGTGTGGTGGAGGTCACAAGTGAGGCAACTTAACAAACTTTCAAGGTCAATGGACATCTCCTTAAGCCATTCTATGAGGGCACACAAGAGAACATAGTGGAGGAGCTCCACCTATAAACGACCATCTACAATTGATAAGGATGTTTCTTTTCCCTCTATTTTATTTTGCTTGTCTTATATTTGTTGATGCTATTGATGGTATGCTAATGATTTTTGAGCTTTATATTGAGGACAATGTAAAATTTATGTATGGGAGAGGAATTTTAGCATTCTATTTTTTTGCTGTTTGCTATTTTAATTCAACTATTTTTATTATTTTTATTGTTTGTTTTGTTAATTTACTATTTTTATTTTTTTATTTTTTTACTATTTTTTTGTTTATAATTATGTTGTTTTGTTTTTCTCGCTATTTCTGTTTGTTGTTGTTGTTTTCTGATTTATGTTTCTATTTTTGTTTGCTATTGTTGTTTTTGTTTTCTATTTCTGTTTTACATTCTATTTCTGTTTCTGTTTCTTTTCTCTTTTTCTTTTAAACTATTTTTATGTTTTAAATTCTGTTCTAAATTCTATTTTTATGTTTTTTTTTTAAAAAATTATTCATAACAAAGTGTGTTTTTAATTGCTTTCTTATGAAATTTTGAGTTTGTGAAAGTTGTGAGCATGCATTAATTGAGGTAACATAAGTGAATAAATTGTCTTTCATCTTGAGAATAACTAGTTTCGTAATGAAATTGAATTAGTAGATTAAGTTTGATAGAAACATACCTTGTGAGATTTTGAGCCTTCTAATAAATGAATTGAGCATTTGTGTCATTCTCTTCTTTCTTGTGTGATTTTCACTCATGTAATTGTTACTCTAGAACTTGTTTTGATCTCTTTTGAGACTACATTTTCACATGCATACATGAACATGATTGAGACATTTTTCTTGAATTAGCCACTTTAGCCAAATAGCCAACCTTGCATATTTTCTCTTGATTAACCCTTTTGAGCTTATTTGACCATTCCTTGTTTTTAACTCATTACATTCTTAAAATGAAAAATAATGTTCTTACCCAACCTTAGGGAATAAGAGAGCATTGGTATTTGTTATTGGATGAGATCTTGAACAAGTGTGGGGGTGTACTAATTGGTATGCTAAATGTTGGTTAAAAAAGAAAGAGTGGCCAATTGAAAAAAAAATGTGGAAAAGAAAGTAAAAAAGGCAAAAGGAAATTTAAAAAATAAAAAATAAATAAAGAATATATAAAGGGAATTTGCATAGAGTTGGGATAAACTATCTTACTGGTTACATGGACTCAACCATAATGCTCTTTTATTCTCTTTAGTGTTCAACTTGTCATATCCATATTACCCCATCTTTTACCATAATATCATTACAACCTTGAATAAAGTCCTCTTGATTTGTGTGTGCATGTGTTTTGAGTAGTGGATAAGTAGAAGATAAACAAGCTTATGGTAGTGCATATTTTCACGTGTTGAATTTAGTGAAACACTTACCTTCCAAATACTTGAGAGAATAGGAGTAAATCTTGTGAGGTTCTATCATTTTTGATCTATGCTTTTCAATTGAAGTTACTATGCTTGTTGATTTGAGATGTAAATAAATGTTACTTCATGAATGTTTTAATTCCTTAAAATTTTGGTTGCTCTCCTTTTGCATTCTTGAACATTATTGAAAAATGAGTTTTTTCTTGAGTTTTTAACTTTCAAGTTTTTGTTGTTTTTCCTTTGTTCCCCAATAGTGGATTTCTACTTTTGCCCAGGAGTGCAAAAGAATAAGTGTGGATCAATTTGATAAACACCATTTTTATATATTAGTTAACCCTCACATTCAACATTTTAGACCTCTCTTGTGCTTAATTGATTGGTTTTGGCCACCATTTATAAGTTTGGGTTCAAATTGGGCTTAGTTGTATTTTTCAGCATTGTGACAATTTTACACTACTTTTGTATTTCGGATATAACTTGAGTTATAGACATCTAAAGATTATGCACTTTACCTTGTATGAAATCCAAGAGGAATCTCTACAATTTTAATGAAGAGCTCCAAAGCTGAATCGGATGTCTAGTGGGTCATATTGAGCCTAGAAGTCAAAATAAAGGTGTTGTCACTGGAACTTGAGCAGTGTGAAAAGATTGGGTCGTATCTTGGGCTGTAGGAGTGATAATAGTATGAAACTAGTGGCATTAGAAATCTGAGACAAAATTCGTCAACTTTCATGAAGGCTAATTATCCAAACGGTGACGTTTTGATAGGGTTTTTAATGTCTAAATGAAGATAATGGGATCCAGGAGCAGTTAAACATGTTTTGGCCATAACTCGTTCATTAGGTGTCCAAATCTTGCAAATTATATGTCCAATTAAAGCTAATTGGAAGAGGAAGAGTCTAAGCTTAGGATAAACTTGTAATTTCACTTTTAGTGTCTTTTATGTGGGAGAGAAATCCCAAAACTGAGACCACTCCATTCAGACTTCACTTTTCACTTTCTCTCTTGCTCTCTTCTACATTTTCTGCTCTTTATTTTTTTTGCACTTTACTTTTCTATTTTGTACTCTCCATTCATGGAGAGCTAAAGCTTTGTAATCAATCTTAGGGATTGAAACACTCTTGATGTGTAATCTTGAGACCTTGCGATGAATGTTTACATTCCTGTTGTTAATCAAATTTCTCTCCTCCTTCTCTTGATTTTGTTGCATCTTGACTGAGTTCTTAACTCAGTTTTGGTGTTCATGTTATAGTTGTTTAACTATCATGTGTTTGCAAAACTAGGTAATGCATCAAAGGTGTTTAATGTATTGTCTAGCTAGCATGAATTCTTAAATGAGGTTGATTTAGGGTCAAATGGATGCTTAATCCATTTTTCATTAATTGACTAAATCCTAGGTGCTTACCTAGTAGAGAATTCATGCTTGGATGAGGATTTCACATAAGATTAGGAAATGCACCAAAGGTGTTTGATAAATTGCCTAACTTGGTTGAATGCTAAGTATTAGGTTGATTTAGGGTTAGATGAATGCTAACTTCATCTAACGTTGATTAACCAAATGCTAGATGCTTATCTAGTAGAGCATACTAAGAATCTGGTTAGCCTGTGAATGAGTCCATAGTGGTCAAGGATGGATTAAACATAAGAGTTGTTGATTCTCTTGAATTGATTATTTTTCTTCATTCTGTTTACAGCATTTTACAGCATTTTGATTACAGTCCTTTGGTTACTTTCTTTTATTTA
Organism: Ormosia semicastrata; assembly: GCA_029884595.1. Lineage (NCBI taxonomy): Eukaryota > Viridiplantae > Streptophyta > Magnoliopsida > Fabales > Fabaceae > Ormosia > Ormosia semicastrata. Next base: position 15,426,855 of record JAQQTO010000042.1, on the reverse strand, counting down.
ATGCCTTTTAATTATTGTCTTTTATTTACTACCTTTTAAATATTATCTTTTATGTACTGCCTTTTAATTATTGTCTTTCAATTTCTATTTTTTAATTAATGTCCTTTAATTATTATCTTTTAATTACTCTTGCAACTAAACCCCCCCGGTTCTAATTTCCTAATATAATTGATTAATTGAAATGATCTAAGGGCTCGACCTGGTTACACGACATACTACAAGTTTTTGGTTTATCAATAAACAAATATCTTCTAATTTGGTAGCCTCGGCAGCTATCAATAATCCTGAATCTCAAAAGGCTTCACTATCCTTTTCATACTATCTCTCAACCCCATTTCAAACTTCATACACTTCCAACTATCATTTGGGTTGTACCTAAGGGAAGAAGAAAACTTGGACAACTCCTTAAACTTCACCACAGATTGTCCAACAGTCATGTTACAATGCTCTGATTGCATAAAACTCCATCTCTCTATCCTCTTATTCATTTTGCGAAAAGTATTTCTCCAAGAATGCAATCTTAAAAACCTCTCATGTAACCTTAGTCCCCACCACTTCCATTATCCTCCTAGCACTATTCCACCACTGTTCAGCATCCCCCTTTAACATGTATTAAGCAAAAGATATCTTCTTGTCCTCTATGCATCTATAGAAAAAATCTTCTCCAACTCTGTTATCCACACCTCGACCTTTGCTGGATCATACTTCCCTCGAAAAGATGGAGGACTAACCTTTCAAAACTCTGAAAGATCATGAAAGTCCTGGTTCTTCTCCACTTGTACCACTTGTGCTGGCTAAGGTTGTGCCGGTTGTGTAGCTTGATTGTTCCCCATCTGCTTAAACATCCTTGTAGTTGCAGCTTCCAACTCTCTCATTGCATTGATAGTTGCAGTCGTCTACTTTCACATCGCATTGGCCATTACCATCACCGCCTCGGCCATATTCAGACTTTCACTAGCGGAGTTCCTATTTTCACGGATTCTCCTTGGTGATGCCATAGTTTCCTGTACATATACAATAATATATATTATGTTGATCAGTCCTCGATATCATGTAACTATGTAACAGTAGCTAATAAAAATCCAACTTAAGGTAAGTCATGTAATTCTATTCGAACATCTTAAACAAGAGACAAAAAAATTCATAACACATAAAGGAACTCCTAAACATGCCTAAGCATAGTCAGTCCATACCCCGACTTAATAAGATGAACTACTTTGATACCATAATGTAACATCCCAAATTTAATAACAATAGTATAATATATGTATTATACCATAGTAATTAGATCTAGGCATGCTACTAACTACTAAAACATTTCTAATATAACATAACAACATTATATAAGAAAATATGAGCCATGAACGAAAGATAATATACATAACGTTGGTATTTCTCATTAATACAAACTATGTACAAAGATTACAACTAGGCCCCTCAAGGCACAAACTATACATGTTTTCAAAAAGAAACTACCAAGATAAACTAAACTGAGCTAAAGTCTCTAAGCTCTTGTCAGCAAATCTTTATCCATAAGTCTTCTTCCCTGGAATCATCATGGAAACACATACACGGGGTGAGAATCACATATTCTTAGTAGTTATATCCACAAAACATATCATCACAATCATTCTAGCTATTTTGAGGAAAAACACATTTCTAAACTCAACTCACATACACATATAAACTAGAAAGGTGGCAAAAGCCAAAACCATGTCATTTCTCTTCCCGAAATAGATTCTCATTTTATAAGTTTGTATAGAAAACTCATTTTTGCATACACAACTCACAAATTGTCATCTCAAAGATTAGTAATTGCTCATACAATTATCATGTCATGATTATGTTATGATTAGCAACCGCCCACACAATTGTCATGCTATGCCAAATTATGACTTATGTTTATGCCTATGCAATAACCTAAAAATGAATGTAGATAATGTTATGATTCCTTTAACTTAGCGAAGGAACTCATCCTCAGCCATTGTGGAAATGTATGATATGCATGAGCCTTTATTAGAGCAAAGGGACCCAGTTCCATAAGCCTTGAACAAGCATTGAAACCTGTAACACCCCGATTTTTTGATTTTCTTGAAATAAATACATTTTATAATATTTAAGAGTTTTTGTGAATTTTTAAATTTTTTTAATTATTTTGAATATTTTAATATTATTTTTGAAATATATGTCTGAATTTAGTTTTTTCTGAAAATATATGAGTTTTATAATTTTATGATTTTTTAGAATTTTTGTAGATTTTTCTAAGTTTGTGATTATTTTAATATTATATTGAGCTGCATATGTGATTGAGACGGGCCCAAAAAAATAAAAAGTTTTCCTAGACTATAAAGTTTTGAACTGTCAATGCGGGATCGGGAGATCTTACTAAACTCGAAACCAGGAACAGTTGACAGAGATTTTCTGTATCTAAGTTTTCTATTACTCATTGTATAATAATAGCAGTAGCTATTATCCATTGGGTAATATCTGTTAAAAAAATATCTTGATAACTCAGCTGATGACTCTGCACTACGACTCACCATGCTGACTCAGCTGTTCTAGAAGATTCTATGATGACTCACCTAGTAAATATCTAAGGATAAATATCTAGGAATAAATATCTATCGGGAAAATATATTAATAAAATATCTCAAGTGTAATCATGAAAGCTGAAAATATCTAAGTTAAATATCTTAAGGATAATGGTGAGCCATCATTACATAGCTTTTTGACTAACCAATAAGAATTGGTCAAACTTAGTGGTTGGACTTTATTATGAACCGTTAGATAGAAAACTTGATGAAGAAGCCTTAGATCATCACCATTGATCTAATCAATGGTGTGAGAGCAATTTTGATAAAGAAGCTTATGATATTCACCTTAGATTTAATCAATGGTTAGGAGATGAAGTTAATTTTAATGGTTAGATTTGTTAGTTAAGTAACTAAATATTCTAACTAAGTTACTTGAATAGACTAAGTAGTAACTAAATGGAGCTAATCTAGTTTACTAATATTTAGAGTCTTTAGATACTAGAAAAATATCTAGAGTTTCTAGAATCATTACCTATGCATGATGTAATCATAAAACTATATGGTTAGTATGTAACTAAATGATCTAACTAAATTAATTTAAATGTAACTAGATGGTTAGTTAGGTAACTAATTGAATTAACTAAGTGTAACTAGAAAGCTAATTGAATTAAGACTTGGTTACTTTTCCTATTGAGCTCCACGGCCACTAGGCTTTTCTAGGAGATTCTTGATTCATCTTTTATGATCAAATGATGACCACTTGATGACCAAGGCCATGTGCATCCATGTGAAGCCATGTGCTTAAGCTTTTCTTGTTGAACAAGCTTTGGACTTTCCTATCCAAGTGATTACATGGCCATACACTAGGAAATAAGACTTCTCATTTCATTTCCATCATCTTTTCTATCTCAGCACTTTTCCATAAAAGCTTAACATCAAAATCTCTCTCCTTTCCTCTCAAAAACACCTCACGACTATTCACTCTAACTTGGCTATTGCATTTGCATTTTCTTACACTTTGTGATACAAGTCTTCATCTTTTTCTCTCACTTCTCAAGAACACTCAAGAACATTTCTTTCTTCCTACCTTGAACCCCACGGCCACTACACCAAAACCATACCTCCTCACTTCCATAATTTCATCTAATCATACTTTCTAAACCCAAACATCATTCTAGACACTTTTCCTTTAGTGAGTTTTGTCTAAATCTCTCTCTAAGTGCTTCAAAAATCAAGCTTTGATTTCCTACATCTAAGGTAATTTCATGATTCTTTGATCCTAAGTAGGATTTCTAATTTTCTATACTGTGATTGATCCATGGTTTATTGTTTTCAAGCCTTGTTTATTACCATATGAGGATTTATTCACTCGATTGTGCAATCATTGGTTTGTGTTTGTTGGATTATATTGTGTGATTGTTTTATTGCTTTGATAAGTATGCATGATTTATATATATATTTGGTATGCTTATAGTTTTGATAATATGCTTACATGTGTGATTTGGAAAGCATGATAATTTCTGTGTAACTTAAGATGTGATTCACATGATGAGAAAATTTGTATGAAGACTCCAAAGAGCCTAGAGGCACATGACCTCATTACTACAAAGAGGACTAAGGATTCTAAATTATTTTCCAAATTGAGGAATAAATGATTTTATGACAAGAAATTTAGTTAAGTAATTTTATAAGGATTTAAAGTGTTAGGAAATGATTTATATATGAATTTTGAAGTAATATGTGAATTCGGCCAACATGCCATTTTTGATGTTCAAGATCCAAAACTATTTTACTAATTGTAGACTTAGGTGTTTTAATAGTAAGAATTCAATTTGGTAAGTTTATGAATTTAAAAATGATATTTTAGAATTCAAATGACTTAATTAAGGCTATGTAGTAAAATAAAAGCCAATACTTGAAATTTACTAACGTATAGCTCACCCTCTGGGTTTTGAAGCGCGTTAGAAAATTTTGAGCTGTAATATCCTAAGTAAAATTAAGAAATACAGTTTTCTGGGAATAGTAGAAAATACTAATTTTAAGGGGACTATATTACAAATATTATTTAAAGATGAAATATTTTGGAAATATTATTTAAAGAGGAATTATTTTGGAAATATTATTTATAGAGGGACTATTTTGGAGATATTATCTGAAGAGGGACTATTATGTAAATATTATTTTATAGAAGGACTATTATGCAAATAATGAAAATAAGGTCAATTTTTTATATTAAATGAGAAAAATCTTATTTTGGACTTAAAATATGTTAGAAATATCTTACGCGATTTAAAAATAGTAATTTTTAGCTACGCGATTGATAAAACATTTTAAAATCTTTGCGCGATTGAGAAAATATTGAAAATTATTACGCGATTTGAAAACATAACAGAAGTGTTACGCGATTGTGAAAATGCGATAATATTACTACGCGATTGAAAGGAACAACGAGTTTTGCTGCAGAGCTAATGTATTGAACTAAGTAATTTGTGAAACTGAAGTATTGGACCTAAGTGGATCTTTGGTATTATGTAGTTGTATGGGCGGTTACATAATATCATTGATACTAATGGTATTAGACAATTGTATGGGCAGTTAAGTTAATATCATTGGGAATAGTACAATAGTACTTTGTTTCGAATAAAGGTGCTTTTGAGTATTATACGGTGATACCGCCATGTGACGGCATGTGAATAAACAATACTGTGTAATCAATGACAGTATATGTTTGAATTAATTACTATGCATAGAAAAACGTATTCGCTTGATTTGTTGGGGCGTTTTATGCCTAAAGAATGAACGAGAACTTACAGGATAGTGGATTGTGATAGATCTTGGGGGATGTCAGGGCGCGGTGATTCACACGATAGAGTTGTTACCACCCGTGTTATTATTCACGTAATACCCCTGGCCTATGGACATTGATTGCAACACACTGGCAAACCTGACAACACTATTGCTTTTCATGATTCAATATAGACTGTCTTTTTAGGGGGGACTGATCTTCTGGAACGTTCATCTTTAATCTTGAGTTAGCTCCATGGAGTAGGATCAGGTTGCATTATGCATAATGATGGTCCTTGTACTCATTGAGTATGTGCATAGTTAGTGTACACATTGTTCATGAACATACTCAGCATTTACACTGTGGTGATATAATATTGTGGTGATATAATATTATGATGGTATAATATTATTGTGGTATTATTATTATGTCTGCTATTATTATACTGCAAGTTTACTAGATTATTTATTTATTAAATGTCATGAATATATCTATGGATTTTATATTGATCTATGGATTATATGTATGGAATGACATTGTTGTTCGTATCATTTCTTTGCTACCATATTAGTATATGATGTAGGGGATCTCACCTCTTTGCTATTTTATTCTGTCTATTTCTATTTTATGTCTACGTCTGTGAAAACTGTGATGGCGACAAGGAAGGATCAGTTAAGTTTCTTTAGACTACAGTTTCTTGAATGCGCTACTGCTTGGAGTGTCCATCGGGACTCAGAGTATATAAAGTACTGTGGTGACATTACTTTGTCTGTAAGTAGGACCCATCATGGGGTCATTACTTCTTCTTTTACAATTATATATGTAGAGTTTATTTTACCTATTAAGGAGTTGTGAAATAATATTCATTATACTCCTAGGGAGGATTTCGAGATATCTTTCACTCGGATTTCTATTTCGTCGAGACATTCCTGGCTAGAGAATTTATCTATTGACAAGGGCTCATGTCTTAGGTGTTATGCTTTTGGGTATGTAAAAAGAATGAATGAATGGATGTAGTAAATCTTATTTCTATTCAAAGTATTTTATTCAGTTATTGAAACTTGTGTTTCTCTAATTTTGTAAAGTTTATGTTATTCTGCGAAAAAGAAATTTTGAAACCCATATTTAAATAAAATTAAATACTTTATAACTTGAGAAATTAATTAATTATAAAGAGTTAGTTTGAAATGTGATACCCTTCGGAGAGGGTGTTACAGAACCCAGTTCTAGCAGTCTTCCTTCCAGGTAGTGGTCTCATTAACTACGCGGTCTTCAATAATTTCAGGTAGTGAACTCATCAACTACACGGTCTTCAACAATGATCACTATGATAGGAAGGGTTGGTCACCTTCTCATTCAAAATCATATTTGATCACCAATGTGAGGACCTCATCCTCATCAACATAGTTATGAAAAATAAAGATTCCAAGTACTACCCTAACTAGCATGTCACTTGGTTTACATTCATAACTATAAGTGTGAAATACAATGATGTCAAATATCGCAATAGATAGCAAGCAAATTGAATTACATCCATCATCCCAAGTATGAACAATAATTTTGTTAAATATCATAATAAATAATATATCAATTGATTTACATTCATCATATAAACACTTCATTAAATACTCCTATTAGAATTTTATTACTCATTAAGAAGCATAAAAGAAGGGACTACACAAGTTAAGCACTTCATTTCAACTAAATTAAAGTCCTCTCAGAATCTGGACTAGGCGCTCAGGCGTTGAGCACTGGGCACTCAAGTGCTGGGTAGTAGAGGCTCTCCCCTGTTTTCCCCTGCAATGGGCGCTCAAGCACTCCTTGCCTGGAACTCAAGTGATGGTCGCGTGCTCAGGTGCTCCACCATAGGCACTTAGGCGCTTAAGTGCTAGTTGCCATAAACTAAATTCTATAAAATTCTACAGAACAGCCACTGTTCCATTGGGGAACAAGGGGCTTCCAATTACTCAAACTTCAAATTCAAGTGATTTCCAACACCTCACAATGTTCATTAACACTTTGTAACTCATATACAATTTTAATTCACTCCAAAGTGGATCAATGAATCATTCATCACCTTAGAAACCTAAAACCCCTATCTTAACTCAAGTGAAGTCATAAATGTTTAAGGGATGAAAAATGCATCACCAAGCATACAAAAAACCAAAAGCAAGTCATCCTCAAGTTCTAAAACAAGATTCAAGCCAAGAACACCAACAATCACACTTAAAATCCATTTCTCACCTTAAGCCCTCTCATGAACCAAATGAATAACATGGAAGAAAAGTGTAAACACAAAGTGCCCCTACCTCTAACTTCAAAATTTGAATGAACTGAGAAGCTCTTCTCCTCTTCTATATTATTCTTCCTCTTTGGTGTTTAGATCTCCTCTTCTAGCTTCCTTCTTTGCTTTTCCTTAGTCTCTCCTTGTTGCCGCCATGAGAAGTGAAGAAAAATGAGACAAAATATCTCATTTAAAGGCAAAAAGTCAAGGGTAGAAAATTGAGAAGAAACGCGAGGCACTTTTGTCACTTAAATGACCAACTGATAAATTCTGATCTGTTAAGAATACTTAAATTTTACCAAATCAAGTTTTCTAACTTCCAACATGCTTAAAATAAATCCTAAGATTCATCAAAAATCTTGTTTTACCATTTTCATATTTTTTCATATCGGCTAGTAATCAATCTAATATTAAAACACACACTCAGTATGCTTAAAATACCAAATCAAATCGGATTAACCTCAAATTTTAACTATATCATCTTTTCCATATTTGTGACCTAGAAACAAATTCTCCATATTTATTTCTACTAACTAATTAGTTTAATCCAATTCCAGGACTAATAACAACTATTTTTCACACATAGTGTTATAGCAAAATGACTAAATGTGCTCAGAAGGCCACAAAATCAAATAGGCATGTTAAGCAAGTATTAGGCTACCTTTGTAACTATATACAAGTATAACATATTTTTCCAGGGTGTTACACAACTAATAGTGAGAATTTATCCAAGTTCTTCTTCAACAAACAAGCTATCAAACTTCAAAAACCCACCAAAATTCAGAGAACCCCAAATACCCACAAAACTCAAAATCTCAACATAGGTATTTAATAATTTCTAATGTGAAATCCTAACCTTAGACAAATAGGAAATGAAGAAAATACCTAAATGAAGAAAGATTGTGGGTTAGGTGAGCACCAATTGGAAGTTTCCACATTTCTCGTAAATTTCACACCCTAGGTCTGCAATGGGTGATTTAATGGGGATTTCACACGAATTAGGAAGGTTAAGGATGGGGATTATGTGTGTTTTTGTGTAGGAATGATGTTAGGTTGGTGTTTGGGTGGATTGAGAGTGATTGAGAAGGATTTGGGTTGAATGAGAGAGAGAGAGAGTTAGGGTTTTGCATGAGGGATTTGGGGGAAAATGCATAAAGTGGGTTTGAAAACTCACTTAAATCTGCGATTCTGATGTTGTGCACTTAAGCGGTAGGATTTTCACTGCTTAAGCACTGGCTTATGGAATGAGTGAGAGCTTCTGATGTTGCGCGCTTAAGTGGTGAAAAACTCATCACTTAGGCGTTGACTCAAAATGCAAAGACATTTAGCGCTTAAGCACTAACTTTTGGGTGCCTCATCACTGAGTGGAAGAAAGCAAAGGTAATGAGTGCTTGACTGCCTAGTTTGTGGGTGCTTAAGTGCTTAAAGGTAGGAACACAACTCTACCAACTAACTCTATCATTGACAAACTAATTTTCTGCTAAACAACTTACTAAAATAATTAACTAAAATTTGAAGGGGAAGACTTCACAAACACTAATAAAAAAGACAAATCAAATAACCAAAATAACTAATTTAAAAATAATGCAATAAAGTAAAACAAAAGGGGAAAGAAACTTGGGTTGCCTTCCAAAAAGCACTTGTTTATCGTCATTAGCTTGACATTATCTAGTGATATGATCACGGTGGTCTATATTGAAAGGATGGTAATAGCTCCTTTTCTTTGTCAAAGTATAGAGTTATATCATGATAAATATCTTTCATTATACTTCTAGGACCATGTTGTGCCCTGAATGTGGCTTGTGAACCATGCTCCCTGAGAGGGCCCTTCTCTTTTGCAATAACTTAAATCTTAGGAGGGTTAACATCAACATTGTATAATGGTGGGGGTCCTTGATTGCCAAATCTTTATGCTTCTTAGCTTGAATGATATGAACAGGGGCATAAAGATTTGACATTGGGGAAGATTTAGCGTCCCTGAAGACAGTGATTGTCATATAGACTCCATCCACTCTCAAGATGAGTTCACCTCTAGGTACATCAATTACAACTCCCGAAGTTGCCAAAAATGGTCTTCCAAGAATGAGAAGGATATCGGTGTCTTCTTCCATATCCAGAACCACAAAATCAACTAAAAAAATAAATTTATCTACCTTCATTAACACATCTTCAACTATACCATATGGGTGTTTAATAGACCGATCTGCTAGTTGAAGGGAGATCATTGTTGGCTTTACCTTTTCAATTCCTAGCTTATGCATCATAGATATTGGCATGAGATTTATACTTGCCCTAAGATCAGATAGAGCCTTCCTAATAGTCATCTTCCCAATAGTACAAGGGATTCTGAAACTACCTAGATCTTTCAGTTTAGGTGGCATTCCTTTGAATTATAGCACTGCACTCCTCCATTAACATCACTGTCTCATCTTCCTTGAGCTTTCTTTTCTTTGATAACAACTCCTTCATGAACTTAGCATAAGATGACATCTGTTCAAGAGCTTCAGCAAAGGGGATGTTTATTTGCAGTTTCTTAAACACATTTAGAAACTTAGAGAATTACCCCTCATACTTTTCCTTCTTCAACCTTTGAAGGAATGAGATCTTAATGTAAGGTGATGGTTCATATACTATGTTTTTCTCAAGATCCTTCTTCTTTCTCCTCTTGGTCTGTTCTTCTTGTTGGACAATTTTGCTTGAACCTTGACCCAAGGGAGACTCTTCTTCTACTTGCTCATGAATAACCTCCTTTATAGGCTTTTCAACTTTCTCTTCAAGCTTTGTACCACTTCAAAGGGTGATGGCCAAGTATTGTTCTTTTGGATTAACCATAGTGTCACTAGGTAGGCTACCTGGAGGTCTCTCTGCAAGTTGTCTTGATATATGACCCATTTGAGTTTCCAAACTTAGGATGGATGCCTTGTGATTCTTGAAGTTGGCCCTCATTTCCTGTATGAAATTGAAAGTCTATTGTATAAAGAAAGATGTCTGTTGAGAGAGATTTCAAGAGCAATCTCTAGAGGATATTTCTTCTTTTGTTGAGCAGCATCCCTTGATTATTCTAACAAAAGTTAGGATGATTCCTCTACCCTGGATTATACGTGTTTAAGTATGGGTTACCTTGTGGTCTTGAAGGATTGCCCATGTAGCTGACTTGCTCTTGAGAAGTAAAACTTGATTTGCTTGCCTCGCATTCACCATTGACATGATTGTCCCCACAAAAATCGCAAGTTAAAGCTTGATGGTTGACTGAGCTTACTTGTATATTGCCAATTTTCTTAGTGAGATAAGTGATTTGCTGCGAAAGAGTCTTATTTTGCACAAGTATGGCATCAAAGGTGCCAAGCTCCATAACTCCATGTTTAACCATTGATCTTCCACTAGGCATTTGATATTCATTTGTAGCCATATTTTCAAACAATTCTTGAACCTCTTCAAGAGTTTTGGTGTTAAGAGACCCACCTGCAGATGCATCAACCATGGTTTTACTGGAATGATCAAGCCATTATAAAATATTTGGACTTGTTGCCAAATTTCAAATACTTGATGAGGGCATCTTCTTAACAACTCCTTGTATCTTTCCCAAGCTTCATATAGAGATTCCCCCTGATTCTGAGCGAAACATGTGATTTCACTCCTCATCTTCACAAATATTGATGGAGGCAAATATCGAGTAAGGAACTTGCTAACCAAATCATCCCAAGTAGTAATACTTCCTTAAGGTTGAACTTGTAACCAGCTCTTAACTTTATCCCTTAGAGAGAATGGGAAAAGCCTTAGCCATATAGCATCATCACTGGCTCCATTGAACTTGATGGTATCACAGAGCTGTAGGAAGTTGTTGATGTGCAAATTGGGATCTTTTGACTGATTACCCCCACATTGATCGTGTTGAACTAGCTGAGTGAGAGCTGTTTTGATCTCAAAACTGTTGGCTTGTATGGCAGGTCACACTATACTGGTTGCGACCCTTTCAGATTGCATAATATCCCAAAGTATGTCTTCTCTCTTCATTAGGTGCTGCCGTGTTCTCTCCTTCAATTCTTCTTCTCTCTCTTAATACTCTTTTGTTTGCTCTTACTATTTTCTTAATTTCTGGATAAAAAATTAATGCTTCCGGATTTATAGTACCTCGCATAAACAAAGTAAACAAGAGTGAATTAAATAAAAATAAATTAAAAAGAAAATTAAACAAAAAAATAAATGCCTAAATTAGTGTCTTTCAAACTACTCTTTAGTATTAACAAACAAATAATCCCTAGCAACGACGCTAAAAACTTGTTTTGATATTGGCAAGTGTACCAAATCGCAAAAGTAATAAAATGATAAAAAACAGTATTGTTCCACAGAGATTGCATTGTCAAATACTAAATTTGTTAAATCAACACTATTTAAGCTATCAAAAATTAGGATGTGATAAAACTATAAATATCAATAATATAAAAATCTAAATTTAAAACCCTAACAAGAAAATATGCAAAATTAACAAGAGTAAAAATATTAATTAGGCAAAGGATGGAAAACAATGATATCAAAGTGTTAGGGTTCAGATTTCACTTGAACTCTTTTGATGCAAATTCAAAGGTTAGTTTAACTAAATTCTATTCCATGATTCATGATCAAATTCCCAAAATTAATCAATATCCAATCCCTTGGTATATTAATCCTCTTCACATTACTTTGAGTTAACCAATCCCTTAGCATTACCCTAAATAGAGAAGGCTTTATCGAAAGCGAGGCAATAAGGAACAAAATCACATAACCTATAATGTCTATTCCGAGCTATTGTAGAAATTGAGGTGTTTATCACAAGTTCTAGGTTCATACACAATTTTTCCAAATCATACATAAACCCTAACATCATTCCAAGAATGACCAATTCAAGAAAAGCATTAAGAAAAGAGATAAACACGTAAATCACGAAATGAAAACTTAGATTAAACACATAAACAAATTTGTATCATCCAAAAACAAGATTCACTGGCACCCTAACTAGAGATGTTTAGCTACACATGGAAAAAGAAGAAAGCGAAGAAGAAATTCCAACTAATTCCATGGAAGATAGGTGGAAAGGTTGAAGAAAACTCCAAATCTTCAAGCCTAGATGCTCCCACGTCAAATTAGGGTTCGTGCCTCTTCTCTTTTTGAATCCTCTGCCCATAAACATCACTTTTCCTATTTATAGGCAAAAAGACGCATCATTAAACATATTGAGCACTTAAGCGCTCAGTTTTTGGGCACTTAGTCGCACAACATGATACATTCTGTGCTTAACCACTTAGTCACTCAGAAATTGGGCACTTAAGTGCACAATTCTTAGCATTCTATGCTTAGGTGATTAAACAGTGGAAAGAGCGCCCAGCACCAGAACATTCCTTTTTAGCTTTTTGCTCCTAGTTCAAGCATCCAATCTTCTTCCATGTATAATCACCTAACAAAAACAAATAAAATATGTAATGAGAACAAAGTTTAAAATAATAAAAACATGAAAAAAATTTGAGAATACAACTTAATTAAAAGCAACTAGAAGAGGGTGAAAATCAAGATTTTGAACTGTAAAAACATGAGTTTTTACAAGTTTATCACCTAGATTTAGTCTTGAAACTTGATGAATTGATTATTAGAGAAATGGGACTATGAGTTTACCCATTTTTGATTTGTCATTTTAAGAGTGATTTGAATGGATATTTATGGAGTATTATGTTGTAGTTGAATCATATTTGATTGGAACTGGTTTGTCATGAGTTTGGTATGTTTAAAAGTTGAATTTTTGCTGAAAATCCAAGTGGTAATCGATTACCATCAGGTGGTAATTGATTACCAAGCTTCTGGAGATGTGGTAATCTATTACCATATGTTGGTAATCGATTACTAGGCTTCTGTTTAGCTCGTAATAGATTACCATACCCTGTTTTGTGAAAATATAGTTTTGTACCCCATGTAAACTAATTATAAACCTAAATTATGATCCAATTTACTATATATGATTGCTTGTGATTATAAAATGAAGATTTAGCACCAAAATCATTGGTGAGCTTAGACATTGGGTATTCATTAAATTTGAAAGATGTTGAATTCAAGTATGTAGTTACATGAATATTAAAGTAATTATTATAGGTATATGGAATATGATGGATAAATGATGTTGAAAACAATGGACATGTTAAAGGAAATGATGGTGATCCTTGACATGATCCTCATATATTAATCCCTTCTAAGAGTAGACTATAGAATTGATTTGAGAAACGATAGTGATCTTAGATAGATATTCTTTAGAAATGACGGTGATCCATTGAATATCTTGACTTAATTTGATTTAGGAACTGAAAATGATCCTAAATCCAAATCTAGAAAATGATGATGATTCTAGATTTGACATTTGTATGCTTTGGAAATGACGGTGATCCTTAGGATATCATAGTTTTGGCCAATAATTGGGAAATGACAGTGATCCCAAAACTAATCTAGGAAATGATGGTGATCCTAGAAAGGTATCTTTTGGAAATGACAGCGATCCTTTGGATACCTAAGATGTGACTAGTAAAGGATTTAGGAAATGGCGGTGATCTTAAATCCGATTCTAGGAAATGACGGTGATCCTTGATGATTATCCATTGGAAATAACGGTGATCCTTTGAATACCTGGCCAAAGTATTAAGAGATTGTATATCTAAGGGAATATTGAAATAAGAATTTTTTTAATATAATATATATTAATGATATCATAAAAGATTATAATGTAGTGTTGAGAATATGATACTGAATTGTAAATCATATTTAATTGATGATGTGAATATAGTTTGTGATCTTTTAGTAACTAAAATTATGAATTTTTAAGTAATGTTATTAATTGGAATTCTGCCTCGGGAAGATAGAGGACTTGATTTGGCTTTTGCAATCTTTCTACTTTAAAATTTGAGTTTTGAAATGATTTTTTCCCGAAACAGCTGGAGATATTATGATGACACAGTTTTTAATAGAATTACTAAGAATTCCTAGAATTCTCATCCTTGTTTTATTGTATTTCCATAATAATTCTAGGAAAAGAATCTGCAACAAGGAGACGAAGAAAATGATTGTGGACTAGATAGATTTCATTTCTGATTAAGGATTTTTGTATATAAGTTGTATGAGTAATGCCTTGGAGGCATGTTTTGTAATTAATATATTATAATATACAATTTTGTATAATGACCATTCTCAGTATAATGATATTATGTTCCTCATCAGCCTCATACTTTTATATATATATATATTATAAATGTTTTATAGAAAATAATATTAGTTTAGAAGTGATGTGCCTAATACTAATTACTAATGCGTAATTCTGGATACGCAGTTAGTACTAGTATTGGGACGTTACAGGAAACATTTCACTTCCTCATTGAGAAGACAAAGATGGAGAACCTCAAGTGCTCATAGCTAATAAATTGTGATGATGTCGAGATGAAAGGCATCTTAGGTAAATTTTGTGGTCCTTAATCAAATTTTTTTCCGAGATCCCTGTCTTAGCATTTTTCTTCTTTCCTTTAAGATTTTCTACTTTCTCTAATTTGATATTATTCTATTTTTATCACAGTTTATTTCGTTAGTGGAGAACATGGAACCACCAAACAACTTGCAAAGGTTGAAGAAGAGATTTTGAAGAAAAACAATGTTGCTACTGATTTCGAGGCCATAAGCACAAACTCTAGCATTCGTGATGCTACTAGTGGCCAGTAAGAGACTAGGTCCAAGGAGATGAGTTTGGAGCCGTCCAGTCCCTGTTACCAAGTGGCCTCAATACTCAAGAAAGGGGTGAATTGAGTTTATAAAATATTTTCACAAATCTATCGCAAAACATTTGATTATCAATTTTTGTTGAAGTTATTAATTGATAGAGATGAATGGATAGATAATATTGAAAGCTTTCACTCACTAATAAAATACCCAAGCAAGATAGTATTCAAGCAAGGCAATAAAACAGTGCACAAAAGTAAAGGAGTAGAGTTTAGAAGATCAAACACATGGTTTATTCTGGTTCAGCCACTAATCCACTTGTGGCCTACATCCAGTCCTCAAGTAATCACCTGAGATTTTTCACTATATCTTCAAGTTTCAACAAGTGCTTGCAATCTTTACAAATTAGAGCACTCAACACACTTTAGGATACCTCGCCCTTTGTGCTTGAGCCTCAACAACAAGGGATACCTCACCCTCTTTACAGATTAATCAAAGTGTAGATGGAATGAAAATCTCTCAAGAGTAGATAATACAAATTGAAGTTCTATAGTATCAAGGATTCACAACCTTGAAGCTCAAAACTGGGGTTTTTGGAGAAATGATAGTAAAACACAAATTTAATGCTCAAGAATGATTTTCAGATTATTCTCCAACTTTTCTTTATTTCCAAACCACTTTCATTTATAGCCCAAAGCTTTTTAGAGTCATTGATGGTTGTTAAGGGCATTAAATGCTCTAATAGAGCCGTTAAGAAATATTTTCTGCTATCCCAGATAACCGATTATTAATTTCTAATAACTGGTTATTTGGTTTAGCATAACTGATTATTAAAAAAGTCATAACCGGTTATGAGCCTTTTAAAAGTAAACCAATGCCTCTGACTTATTGAATAACTGATTATGGGATTCCCATAATCAGTTAGGAGCTTTAGAAAAACATGTTGCAAAGCTCCTGACTTAGTGAATAACCGATTATGAGAAATCCATAATTAGTTATTTCCTTTAAAAACATTTTGGTGTGTTTCTGTTTTGGGCAAATAAACTGTTGTTGAATAATGATAACTTGTTATTAGTTTGTCAAGAAAACAAGATTTTTAAAGGATTTTGCAACCAAAGATTCCCAAAATCTTTTCAATCTTTCTAAACCCATTTTGCTCAAACTTAAACAAAATTTTCACAAGTATAGATCATGATTTTGCAAAGCCATTTAAGTTGAGTAAAGACCAAGAAATGAGCTTAGTGTGATTCTGAAATATCTTTGCACAAGATCTAAGTCCTATATGCTAAACATGAAGATTCTTGGGACTTGATCCTTGCACTATCATTCCTTTCTTGTTTGTTATCATCAAAACCATTACTTTAGTCAATTCCAATTATAGTCCCTGATGATCACATATTTGATACATTAATAAGCCTTCATTTTTAGTCATTTACACTCTCCATGTACTTAATTGATTGATTTTGATTATGTTTTATAAGTTTGGACTCAAATTGGACTTAATTAAATTTTTTAGCATAATTTACGTCTTACGTTGTTTATGTATTTGGGCTATATCTTGGGATATAGGTCATCAAATAAGGTGAATTTGATGACATTTTAAAGACAAGAAAGATCTCTATAATTTTCATGAAGACCTCAAAGGCCCAATCACACGAGTAGATAACTCAAATTGGGGTTGAAGCAAGAACTAGAGTACTGTTCTTGACAGCTTGACCTATATGTACTGTTCATGCCATTTTTCGGCCTAGAGGTTGTCAAATGGGCTCAAATTTTGATGCTGAATATTTGAGACCTATATCTACAACTTTCATGTTGAACACTTTTCTAGAATCGGAGGCCTAATGGGTGATATTGGGCTTGCAAGTTAAAATAGAGGAGCTGTGATTGGGCCTAAGTAGTGTGCAGTAATTTGAACGTATCTGGAGTTATAGAAATGATACTGGACTCAAACTAAAGCCATTTGAAAGCTACGATCAAGGCCTACAACTTTGATGAAGATCATATTTGCTCATTCTGATGCATTCAATGACTTCAGAGCTAAATGATTTCGGAGATAAGGAATCTCCATAATTTTCCACTCACCAAAAGTCATTTGACATTTTCCACTCATTTTCCACTCATCCACTCACTAATGACTCAGTCCCCTTGTCATTTTGTATCTCTAATCCTCTATAAAATGCGGCCTTGGCAGATCATTGAAGGTTTTAGGTGTTAGGTGTTAGTTACCAAAATGATGTCATTTTGTTACTAGGTTTTCTTGTAGTAATTTTCCTTTGTTCTAAATTAAAGTCATGTTCTTCTTCTTCTTCTTCTTTTCTCTTTCTTTCTTCTTATCTATAAGTAACTAAGTTTCATTTTACTTGGGTGAAAGGGTGAAGCTCTTGGTAATAAAATAAGGTTAGATTTATTCTTCTCTTGTGCTTAAATGATTTATATTGTCTAGTAACCATTATACGTATTATAATTTGTTTCTTATAATTTAGAAACCATCTTTGGAAATAGGAGTTCTTGATTTGTTGTAAACAAAATATTGGCACAATGAATGCTTTAACCCATTTATAAGTGGTGGTAATATTTTTAGGAAACATAATATAATTACGTATATTATTTTAAATGGACTTTTAATGTTGTATTTTCCGATTGGAACCTCCATGTTGCGAGGATTCCAATTGATTTATAAAAAAAATTAATCTTACCTTTACTTTATTTACCAAGAGTCAATATTTTTACCTAAGTAAATAATTTTAATCGTAGTAACAAAATATTTACTTCACCTTAATCTTCAACAATTCCCTGTGGATTGACCTCAGACTCACCGAGAAATTTATTACTTGAGACAACCTACACTTGGATTTGCAAATGCGACAATTAAAAAGTATGCATCAAGTTTTTGGCGCTGTTGCCGGGGACTTGATTTGAAGACTGAATTTTTGGTGTAAAAATTTTGTATATATACTTATATACTAACTAGTGGGGGAACCTCTCCCTTTTTAATTGTTGTGCATACTAACTTGTGGGGGAAACTCTCCCTAATTTCTTTGTAATCTTTAATCATTAATGAAATAATCTTTCTTCTTCTCTTCTCTCTCGCTGGACCAAAAAATCGGCTTACCGATTCTCCAGTTTTCATATCTTAAATTTACTTTCTGTACTTTATTTTCTGTATTTATTTTCTGTCATTTTTTGTTATTTATTTTCTGTCATTTTTTTTTGTTTACTAACTTACTAACTCTCTTACTAACTATCTAACTTTTTACTTTATCAGCTATCTAACTTTTTACTTTTTTTGCTTCTAACATTTTAATTTATCTGTATACTAACTTTTTAATTTTTATGCTTATTAACTTATTTGGTGGTTGGTTTATATCACACCTTTGTTAATATTTAATGGACGGTTTATACTGCTAGCTTGTATATTTTATTTTATACTGTAAGTTACTTGTTTATATGCACCCTATGTCCCATCATATAGGAAAAACATTGAAGGAACATTACATGCGTTCATGGAAAAACAAGAGGCTATCAATAACCAAAACACTCAAGCCATGATTGATATAAAAGACACTCTTGCTAAACTTTCTTCTGCACTTGCTATTCATGAGAAAGGAAAGTTTCCCTCTCAACCTCAACCAAATCCCAATGGTCAGTTTAGCCTAAATGAGGGTCATCCAGAAAGTCAAAAAATAGATCAAGTCAACTCAGTGATAACTCTTAAGAGTGGAAAGGTTGTTGAAAAACAAATTCCTAAACTTTTTGAGAAAAATGATGAGTCAATTCCTAAAGATGAGGAAGGAGTTGATAAGCCACCTAGTCAAAAGGAGACCAAACCCTCTCTTTCACCCCCATTTCCTCAAGCATTAAACAATTCAAGTAAAGCGAATCATAACAGTGACATTTTTGAAATTTTTAAACAAGTGAAGGTCAATATTCCTCTGTTAGATGCTATCAAACAGATTCCTTGTTATGCCAAATTTTTGAAAGACTTGTGCACTGTTAAAAGGAAATATAATGTGAAAAAGAATGCCTTTTTGACTGAACAGGTAAGCTCCATTATTCAAAACAATAATGAATTGAAATATAAAGACCCTGGTTGTCCTACAGTTTCATGCATTATTGGAGAACATAAAATTGAACGAGCTTTACTTGATCTTGGTGCTAGTGTTAATTTGCTTCCATATTCAGTTTATCAGCAACTCAACCTTGGTGAGTTCAAACCAACTTCTGTAACTCTTCTACTTACTAATATATCAATTAAAATCTCAAAAGGAATAGTGGAAGATGTGTTAGTACAAGTTGATAAATTCATATATCCTGTAAATTTTATTGTCTTGAAAATTGAACCTATGGTTGATAGTTTTAAGTCAGTTCCTGTTATTTTGGGTCACCCATTTTTAGCAACATCTAATGCTTTGATAAATTGCAGAAATGGAGTGGTGAAGCTAACATTTGGAAATATGACACTAGAGCTTAATATTTTCAACATGTGCAAGCAACCACATGAAGTTTATGATGACAATGAAGAGATTGAAGGGATTGAGGCCATTATAGATGATCATCTTCAAATCAGGAGTTTTTCTGACCCATTAGAAATTTGTTTAATTAATTCATTTGATTCAGCTACATAATTAGATGATGATGTTTCTGAAATATGCTCTTTTCTTGACTGTACACAGGTAATGGAATACAAGGGATTGAAGCAGAAATTCAAAGAGATAAAACCCATGAATGATGATATCCATGAAGAAGTACCCACACTGGAACTAAAGCCATTACCTGATGGGTTGAAGTACACATTTTTGGGAGAAGAACGAAGCTCTCCGGTGGTAATTTCCTCATCCTTGACCAAAGAACAAGAAGGTAGGTTGATAGAAGTACTTAAAAGGCATAAAAGTGCAATTGGATGGACATTAAAGGATATAAAAGGTATTAATCCATTAATCTGTACACATAGAATACATTTAGAGGATAATGCTAAAACATCTCAACAACCTCAAAGAAGATTAAATCCACACATGAAAGAGGTAGTTAGAGCTGAAGTTCTTAAATTACTTGATGTTAGAATTATCTATCCTATCTCTGATAGCCAGTGGGTAAGCCCTACACAAGTTGTGCCCAAGAAATCTGGAATAACAGTGGTTGAAAATGAAAAATGATAATTAATACCTACGCGAGTCTCATCTAGTTAGCGTATGTGTATTGATTTCAGAAAATTGAATGCAGCCACTAGGAAAAATCATTTTCCATTGCCATTTCTTGATCAGATTCTGGAAAAAGTAGCAGGATATCCCTACTATTGTTTTCTTAATAGTTATTCAGGGTATAATCAAATACCAATTGCATTGGAGGATCAAGAAAAGACCACTTTTACTTATCCCTTTGGCACTTTTGCATATAGAAGAATACATTTTGGTCTTTGTAATGCTCCGACAACTTTTCAAAGATGTATGCTAAGTATTTTCAATGACATGATTGAGCATTATTTAGAGGTTTTCATGGATGATCTGACAGTTTTTGGAAATTCTTTTGAAAATTGTCTTAATAATTTGGAAAAAGTTCTTAAAAGATGCGAAGAAAAAGGATTTGTGTTAAATTGGGAAAAATGTCATTACATGGTTACCTCAGGAATAGTGTTAGGTCATGTGATATCTTCTAAAGGAATTGAAGTTGATAAGGCCAAAGTTGAATTAATTGCTCATTTACCTTTCCCAAAAACAGTCAAAGAAGTTCGTTCTTTATTAGGACATGCAGGATTTTACAGCAGATTTGTAAAGGACTTTAGTGCCATATCTAGACCTTTATGTAATCTTCCAACAAAAGATACACCATTTGATTGGACTCAAGATTGTCAGAAATCTTTTGAAAATTTAATCGGTCTTTTGACTTCTGCTCCTATCATGCAATCTTCTGACTGGTCTTTGCCTTTTGAGTTGATGTATGATGCTAGTGATTTTGCTGTTGGCGCTGTTTTAGGCCAAAGAAAGGAAGGTAAGCCTCATGTAATTTATTACGTAAGTCAAACTTTGAATAGTGCACAAATGAATTACACCATTACTGAAAAAGAACTACTTACTGTAATTTTTGCATTGGACAAATTTTGAGCTTATTTAATTAGTTCGTCCACTGTTGTTTTCACTTATCATGCTGCTGTTAGATATTTAATGTCTAAACAGGATGCCAAACCTAGGTTGATACGGTGGATCTTGTTGCTTCAAGAATTCAACATCACAATAAAAGACAAGAAAGGAGCCGAAAATGTTGTTGCAGATCATTTGTCAAGGCTGACAACAGGCTCTTCTTTTGATAGCACACCTATCAATGATTCTTTTTCAGATAAATTTTTATTTTCTGTCAATTCCATGCCTTGGTTTACTAACATTGTCAATTTTCTTGTAACAGGTAAGATGCCGCCTCAGTGGACACACCAAGACAGAAAAAAAAATTTGATTGAAGTGAAAAATTTCTTTTGGGATGACCCATATTTGTTCAAATATTGTCCTGATCAAATCTTTTGGAAATGTGTACTCGACAATGAGGTAAGTAGTGTCATTAAATTTTGTCATTCAGAAGCATGTGGAGGTCATTTTTCTTCAAAGAAAATAGCTGCGAAAATCTCGCAGTGTGGATTTTATTGGCCCACTTTATTTAAGGACAGTTATACTTTTTGTAAAAATTGTGAAAGTTGTCAAAAATTGGGGTCCATTTCTACAAGAAATATGATGCCTTTGAATCCTATCCTTGTCATTGAAGTTTTTGATTGTTGGGGAATTGATTTCATGGGTCCATTTCTATCATCTTTTGGATTTGTGTACATTTTGGTTGCAGTTGATTATGTCTCAAAATGGATTGAGGCGATTCCATGTCTGTACAATGATCATAAAACTGTTCTAAAATTTTTAAAAGAAAATGTTTTGAGTCGATTTGGAATTCCTTGAGCTATCATCAGTGATGGGGGAACACATTTTTGCAATAAACCATTTGAATCCTTAATGAAGAAATATTGCATTACCCACAAAATTGTAACCCCTTATCATCCTCAGATAAGTGGACAAGTTAAATTAGCAAATAGGGAGATTAAACAAATTTTGGAAAAAATGGTTAACCCAAATCGTAAAGATTGGTCTTTAAGACTAAACGATGTACTTTGGGCTTACTGTAATGCTTTTAAAACATCTTTAGGCATGTCTCCCTATCGGTTAGTTTATGGAAAATCTTGTCATTTGCCTGTAGAATTGGAGCATAAAGCATTTTGGGCCATTAAAGCTTTCAACTTAAGTCTTGATGATGCTTCCAAGTTACGCAAATTGCAATTGAATGAACTTGAGGAATTAAGAAATGATGCATATGAAAACTCAAAGATTTATAAAGTTAGAACAAAAGCTTTTCATGACAAATCAATTTTGAGAAAAACTTTTGAAATTGGTCAAAAAGTTCTGCTTTATAATTCTCATCTTCACCTATTCCCTGGAAAATTGAGATCTAGGTGGATTGGTCCTTATATTGTCAAACATGTGTATTCTTATGGGGCCATAGACATTGAGAATCCTAGGAATGGTATTGTATTTAAGGTCAATGGACAAAGACTCAAACCATTTCTAGAACATCAAGTTGTTGAGGTAGAATCCATTTCTCTTTCTAATCCTTGTTATGAGTAGAATTTATTTTAATGTTGTTTCTTTTTGCGCTTCTTTGTGTTCCCTGTTAAATGGCGGATAACGGTACTCCGTGACTCTCAAGTCGGTTTGTTTTTCAATTTCCCATAATAACTGATTTCTTCTCCTTTTAAAATGGATGTCATTCTCTCAAATCTAAGAAAACATTTTCCTTCTCTCCCTCTAAATGCTCTAATAAAAGTCTATGAAGTTAGGTGTGAAAGACTGAGACTGTTAATGCATAAGGGCATCCCAGAAGATATACGCTGGATAATCGAAGCAAAGGTTTGTTTAGCTGGTGAATCTTCAGATTCATTTGTCCCATACATGCCTGGTCTCGGTAAAAGTTCATTTTCAAAAAGGAGAAGAGCAAAAAGAATGAAAGTTTGTTATAAGTGTGCACGATGGAATTGCAACACGCGATGTCGCTCTTTGGGGATGGTTTCTGTAAACAGAGAAGATAAAATATTCTTCATTAAGAATGGACTGAGTAAGGAGTCATTAGATAATATCTTATTAACTCTTGAGACGCATTCTTGTGGAGTTGTGCAGCGTGAACTTCTTAGTTTGTGGAATCTCTTCAGGGAAGAGCAAGAGCGTTATAGTCTTGGGAATCTGACTCAAAAAGACCTTGTTTGCCAATTTATAAGAAAATTGGATGGAAAGCTTATCCTTGACTCATAGAAGGAGTTTAAGCCGTTTCTGGACGTGAAACCAGAGGAAGATGTGAGCCACAATCACAATAACATGTATATATTATCTTGTACATCTTCAAAAAAAAGAGAAAAAAAAAAAAAAAAGAGAAAAAAAAGAAAGAAAAAGAGAAAAAAAAGAAAAAAATGAAATAAAATAAAATAAAAAGAGGGCAAAACTTCGGTTGTACTTGGTCTTTAATTAGATTAAGAGCCCTTGCCAGTGGCAGACCCGTCATTGACTCGGGTGGACCTTCGCACGCTGGTCAGTAAATAAGGTTCGTGTGCCATGCTCTGTAGAGAACCGCGCAAGCATTCCCAGGTTTTAACCAAAGGCTCTGCTTGCTGATGGACAGAAAGAAGCGTCCCGTGTTTGCATTCTCGCGTGACAATGCCTCTGAGCTGGATCCTGTGATTTAATGCCATGGGCTCTTCAAATGACTCACTTGGTTGTGGTCGTTGGTGGTAGCTGTCAGATTTACGCACTTTAATTAGTGGCCTCGTAGCTCAATCCAAAATATCCCACAAGCGAGAGGGAGAAGAATGCCTAGATTGGCTGAGCCGTTGGTATTACTGCACTCATGACGCGCAGTATAAAGATCTGCCATGAAACCTGTACATAAAGGTATATAATCATTTGTTATTATTATTTTATCTTTGTATGATTTTGTTGAATTTTGGTTTTGGACAGACGATCCTTTGGACGGGATCCTTCAGGGGTTTCTAGACTTCTTTATCCTGATGGTTTTCTTGAAGTAAAAAAAAACAAAACAAAACAAAAACAAAAAAAAAATTGTTTCTTAATTTCAAACTTTTTTGACAACAGCCAACCTACCTATATAGGTGCTATCATTACTTTTTCTATTCTTTTCCCTATTTAAACAATACATTTCCTTCACTTTCCTTCAACTTAAAATCATTCAAAGGGAATGTGAGTGTAAAATGGAGGGAACTTCTTCTTCTTCTGTTCGTAGACTTACCAATATCTGTGTATTTTGTGGGTCAACTTATAGGAAGGGTTTAGAGTATATAGATGCAGCAATCACTCTTGGTCGAACACTTACTGCGAGAAAAATTCATTTAGTATATGAGGAAGGTAGCATTGGGTTAATGAAGGTTGTATCACTTGCTACACATTTAAAAGGCAGTCAGGTTTTAGGTATCATTCCTAGACCTTTAGCTCAACAGAATATTACTGGAAAAACAATTGGGGAGGAGCTTCAAGTATCATCTTGAGTGTAAATGAATGAATGAGGACAATGCTTACAAATTCTGATGCATTCATAGCCTTACCAGGTGGTTTTGGTACTATGGAAGAAGTTTTTCAAATTGTTTCTTGGGCCCAACTGAACATCCATCATAAACCCATAGGTTTGTTGAATGTTAATAATTTCTTTGATAATTTGTTATTTTTTGTTGACCATGCTGTAGAACAGAAATTTATCACACCTTTTGCAAGACGACTCCTTATCTCTGCTTCCACTATTGATGAGTTGATTAATAAATTAGAAGCTTTTGTTTATGAACCTGATCCAGTAACAGCTCAGATTAATTAGTCCGAAGGAAGTGGAGAGGGAAGTAGAATAAAAAGAAAGCTTGTTAAGACACTTCAACTATTTAAATAATTACAAGCTTTGGTTTTATTTATCGTACTTTGTTTCTGTTTAAATTTGTGTGAGGTTTCTCTTTTCAGTAATTGCAACAACAGGTACTATCTTCTATCATTTACCTATCTATCTTTGACATTGAGGACAATGTTGTGATCTGGATGGGGGGAAGGATAGTTGTGTAAAAAAAATCAAAAAAAAAATTAGGAAGTGTGTGTATTAATATGTTTGTTGTGTTTATATGTTTTTCTGTAACTTACTAAACCAGTTAAGGATGGCAGAGTAAGGAGTAAATTTTACTCTTGAGACACATCTTAGTTGGGGTAGACAACTAGTTTGCATGGAAGTAGCAATTCAAATTCAGGGAAATTTGCATGATTGAGTAAATTATCTTCTTTCTTAAAATTCACATGCTTGGTTATGGATGTTGAATTGGTGGACTGAGAATGATAGAATTATGTCTTGTGAGATTTTGAGCCTATTGATGAATGGATTGAACATTTGTACCATTCTCTTCTTTCTTGTGTGAATTTTACTCATGGAATTATTACTCTAGAACTTGCTTTGATTCTTTTTTAGACTACATTTTCATATGCATACATAAATGATTGAGGCATTTTTCTTGAAATAACTACTTTTATCAAATAGTCAGCCTTGTTTAGCAGCATATTGTCTCAATATGATATCAAGCACTCTTATGACTTCTTGGAAATTCTCTGATTCCTGCCAACGTAAAGCATTGGAAATGGCCTATTTCCCTTTGCTTAACCCCTTTAAGCTTATTTGACCATTCTTTGTTTTGAACTCATTATGTGCCTTAAATGAAAAATCATGTTCTTACCTGACCTTAGGGAATAAGAGAACAATAGCTTTATCATTTGATGAGTTCTTGAACAAGTGTGGGGGTGTGTGCGCAGAATGGTTAAAAAATATATATATATGATGTTCTTTTTGTAAAAAAAAATCAAAAAAAAATCAATCAAAAAAATCAAAAATAAAAAAAATGTAAAAAGAAAAAGAGGGTCAACAAGGCAATAAAGGAAAGGAAAAGAATATGTAAAGGAAATTTGTATTAGGTGGAGTTGGGATGAACTTTCATGCTTGTTAATTGAACTCAGCTTTCATGTTCTTTTATTCTCTTTGGTATTTAACTTGTCATATCCATATTACATTCTCCTTTACCTTGACCTTATTACAACCTTGAATAAAGTCCTCATGATTTGTGTGTGCATGTGTTCTGAGTAGTGGAGAAGTAGAAGATAAGCAAGCTTATGGTAGTGCAATTTTCATAGGTTGAACTGAGTAAAATACCTACCTTTTAAACACTTGAGGGATTGAGAGTGAATCTTGTGAAGATCTATCATTCTTGACTCATGCTTTTCAATTGAAGTTTCCTTACTTGTTGGTTTGAGATGTGAAGATATGTTACCTCATGAATGTTTTGATTACTTGAATGATTGGTTGCTCTTCATTTTTAAATATTATTAGAAATTAAGTCTTTTAGAGTGTTTAACTTTTGAGTCTGTTTCGTTTTTTTTTAGTTATGGTCTTGTGTGTTTCACCCAGGAGTGCAAAAAGCTAAATGTGGGAGAATTTGATGATCACATATTTGATACATTAATAAGCCTTCATTTTTAGTTATTTACACTCTTCATGTACTTAATTGATTGATTTTGATTATGTTTTGTAAGTTTAGACTCAAATTGGACTTAATTGAATTTTTCAGCATAATTTATGTCTTACGTTGTTTATGTATTTGGGCTATATCTTAGGATGTAAGTGGTCAAATGAGGTGAATCTAATGGCATTTTAAAGACAAGAAAGAGCTCTATAACTTTCATACAGACCTCAAAGGCCCAATCACACGAGTAGATAACTCAAATTGGGGTTGAAGCAAGAACTATAGTACTGTTCCTGACAGCTTGACCTATGTGTACTATTCATGCCATTTTTTAGGGTAAAAGTTGTCAAATGGGCTGACATTTTGATGCTGAATAGTTGAGACCTATATCTACAACTTTCATGTTGAACACTTTTCTAGAATCGGAGGCCTAATGGGTGATATTGGGCTTGCAAGTCAGAACAGAGGAGCTGTGACTGGGCCTGAGTAGTGTGCAGTAATTTGAACGTATCTGAAGTTATAGAAATGATATTGGACTCAAACTAAAGCCATTTGAAAGCTAAGATCAAGCTACAACTTTGATGAAGATCATATTTGCTCATTCTGACACATTTAATGACTTCAGAGCTAAATGATTTCAGAGACAAGGAATCACTATAATTTTCCACTCACCAAAAGTCATTTGGTATTTTTCACTCATTTTCCACTCATCCACTCACTAATGACTCAGCCCCCTTGTCATTTTGTATCTCTAATCATCTATAAAAGGGGGCCTTGGCAGATCATTGAAGGTGTTAGGTGTTAGTTACCAAAATGATGTCATTTTGTTACTAGGTTTTCTTGTAATAATTTTCCTTTATTCTAAATTAAAGTCATGTTCTTCTTCTTCTTCTTCTTCTTCTTCTTCTTCTTCTTCTTCTTCTTCTTCTTTCTTATCTATGAGTAACTAAGTTTCATTTTACTTGAGTGAAAGGGTGAAGCTCCTGGTAATAAAATAAGGTTAGATTTATTCTTCTCTTGTGCTTAAATGATTTATATTTTCTAGTAACCATTATACGTATTATAATTTGTTTCTTATAATTTAGAAACCATTTTTGTAAAGAGGAGTTCTTGATTTGTTGTAGACAAAATATTGGCACAATGAATGCTTTAACCCATTTATAAGTGGTGGTAATATTTTTAGGAAACATAATATAATTACATATATTATTTTAAATAGACTTTTAATGTTGTATTTTCCGATTTGAACCTCCATGTTGTGAGGATTCTAATTGAGTTATAAAAGGAATTAATCTTACCTTTACTTTATTTACCAAGAGTAAATATTTTTACCCAAGTAAATAATTTTAATCGTAGTAACAAAATATTTACTTCACCTTAATCTTTAACAATTCCCTGTGGATCGACCTCGGACTCACCGAGAAATTTATTACTTGAGACAACCTGCACTTGGGTTTGCAAATGCGACAATTAAAAAGTGTGCATTAGTCTCCAACCTCAACCTCTTGCCCACAAGCACAAAGTGTCCAAATAATTGAGTGAGAAACATTTAAAGAAGGTTGCGATTGCGGAAGATGGTCTAGCGGTAAAAGCTATGGTGGAAACTTCTGTTTGGAGGCCCACATCAACCTTACAGGGACTTCTCTATCTTTCTCCATAACAATCTAGAGCAAGGTGTTCGATGTCCAGGGTCATGTGGACATGTTTTTTAAAACCTCAGACAACATTGTAACCTTTAGCCAATACTCTCCAAGTGAGCTTTTCTTGAAGTTCGAGAAGGTTGGGTTTTAAATGGTCAACATCGTCCGTTATCTAGAGATAGCAATCTTGGATACGAAGAAGTTAGTTGTTATGGAAGCTACCCTTAAGCGGCTCTAAGAACAAGATCTTGGATTAGGAGGAGGAAAAAAAAAAGAGATGGATGGCAAATTGACCAAGCTCCATAGTGACCTAAAGGTGGCTGAGGAGAAAGCGATGGAGGCCAAGAATCGGGCTGAGAGCAGGAATACCAAGGCCAAAGACTTTGAGGCCAAGGCCAAGGAGTCGAAGGATTGAAAGGCTAAGTCATTAAAGGCCAAAAAAGAGAACTTGGTTTAGGCATCGAGGATCTTGGAGCTCGAGAGAAATATGAAAGTTGAGAGAAAGGCTTGGGCTATAGAGAGATTTGAACTAGTTGATGGTTAGGAAGGTACTACCCTCAAGTCCTTTCAAAACGTCCTAGCCTAAATATCCATTCTCCACCCTAGCCTTACCTTCAAGGGGACTGACCATATGAAGATGGTTGTCGATGGAAAAATCATCAAGGTCCTTATGGAAGACGAAGAAAGTTAAGGCGGCTAGGTCGCTGGTCCTGATGTTGAGGTCGATGAAGCTATCGAGGTCAATGCCAACGCCAAGGTCACAACTTTGAATGCTCCAACCACCGAGATGCTCTTTAATGATTTTTCTTTTATTTTATGTTTCTTTACTTATGGCCTCCGTGGGGCCTTTTTATCTTCATAAAGACAAGATACTCCCCTCTGTTGGGGTCTTTTAAATTGACATTTATGCTTGCATTTATCTATATTTTACTTGACTTTAATGTTTAGATTGTTATTTTTAGCTTAAGTTGGGATCTGATGTCCTATACTTGACTTTTACTTAGTGCTTTAGGGATCTAATATCCCCTTCAAGCCTAAGTTAGGATCTGAGG
This sequence comes from Ormosia semicastrata, assembly GCA_029884595.1. Lineage (NCBI taxonomy): Eukaryota > Viridiplantae > Streptophyta > Magnoliopsida > Fabales > Fabaceae > Ormosia > Ormosia semicastrata. The sequence goes on along the minus strand of JAQQTO010000042.1, from coordinate 15,397,269 downwards.
TTCGTACTTGGCTTTTATTTCGTGTTTTAGGGACTTAATGAGTGTAAAATACACTTATCTTTTGGGTTTATTTATTATGTTTTTTAAGTTTATTTTATTTACTTTTATTTATTTTTAATTTAGTTTTAAATAATTATTTTTTCACTTTGTCATATTTGAATTTTCAGGATAAATCATTAGATTTTATGCAAAAATAAAAAATTCCTAAAGATAAATATTTGAAGTATTTTTATCCTATTCTTAGATGCTAATTAAAGTTCTAATTGGATACAAAATCTTAAATTAGAGGTTGGATAAGGATTCTCAAAGGAATTTGATTTGGAGCAAAATTTGGATTCCCGTAATATCCTGACCATTCCTCAGTAATTGAGTCATATCTTGGGTTACAAAGATCATATCGACACGCCGTTTGTGAAATTGAAAATCTAACAAAAAATCCTACAACTTCTCTATTGAGATCGAGGGAAAATTCGGTCACTTGAAGGGCAAGAAAAATCATGCAAGTTACATATGAAAAGCTGTCAACTTTTTTCTATACAATGGGAATAGTTTAACAAAGGAGCTCTCTTTTGGTTTAGAAAATACATAAAAAATATAGAGTTTTGGAGGCTCAAAGGCAGTAAGGGTACAAGCCCTAGGAGAGGAGGAGGAGCCGTCATGCAGCTCTCATGGAGTTAGAGATCAAATCACCATTGAAGGTACTTTAGTTTCTTCTTTACGGTTCTATCATGATGAATTCTCTTTCCTCTTCCTATCTCTTCTTCTCTTTTGTCACAAATAGCTAAATTAATGTGTTTCTAGGGTGAATATTTAACTTGATTCAATTGACATGTATTAAGATTAGATTTTTAATTAATTTCTTTTCTATTCAATTTGAGTGCTTATTATGGTTCTTAATGTTTTTATGAATTGACAACTCATAAATTGATCTAGTGAGATGTGTACAGAATTGGAAGGTTTGCATATGACTTAGACCATAAATAATAAGTGTCATGATTTATAATCATCTAGGAATAGTTATTATAGGTTGTGTGAGAGAATTGTGGTATTTTCCATAAGAATCCAAAGAGTGAAAGGTCATGTTTTTAAGAGTTCGGGTTTAGATCAAGGAATTGACTAGGCTTTTATAAGTAAAGAGAATAAACTCGCCAAGGAATTGATTTTTAATTAATTAAGGGATTCTCCCCATTAATTGAATGATTAGAAATTAATTAGAATAAAGGTCCCAAATCTACTCTATTGTCTATGATAGATTATTGAATTAAGTGAAGTCAGATCCTTAGTGTTTTAATTCCGTGTGTTTGCATCCTTAATGTGTTTTATATTCATGTGTTTTGTTCTATCTTTCCCCTCTTAATTTCGTGCTTTCTTGTATGTTTTTGTCTTTTATAATTTTGTACCTTTAATTGCTTTGAATCACTCTTAATTATTGTTGCCTAAATAGAATTAATATTAGAGAAGTGGTACTTGGTAAACTATTCCTCATGGGAACAATATTCTACTCATTCTTTATTACTTGTTCGATCCGTGCACTTACGGTAATATCGCCTAAATTAATACATAATCACATGTAGGGCAATCAAGTTTTTGGTCAATGTCTCTTTCTAGCCTAAGTTGAGATCCAAAGTCCCATACCCAATATTCATTTTATGTTTAAGGGATCCAATATCCCATTTTACCCTAAGTTAGGATCCAAAGTCCCATACTTGATTTTTACTTTGCGTTTTAGGGATCCAATATCCCGTTAGCATTATTTCTAACACCTTGAATTTTTAAAACATGGAGGTAAAGTAGTGCAAATTGTTGTTCTGAATAAATTTCTCGTTCATTGATTGTGCTGAGTGTTGGATTCATTACATTTGTATCATTCAAGCAATTACAAGGAGGAACCTAATTGTAGTAGTTCTTTAAATTGGAGTGTGCCAAGACCTCAGAAGTTCTCATCCTACTAAGTTTGTGATCTTGTATGCCCTATTATCTAACCTTTCCATGAACCAATATAGGCCTTTCCAGTTTGGGGTAAGTTTCCCTTCTTTAGCATTCCACCCTCTGATGTAGGCTTTTCCTTGGAATAAATCCCTCACTTATAACCTTCGTGGGGATTATAGCCTCATAACCTTAAGTGAGTTTAAAAGGGTCTCTCTAGTGGCTAAGTAAGGGGTTGTCTAGTATGCCCATAGCACGTCACTCAATTGTTAAACCTATTCATGCTTAGCATCTTCTTTACCCTATCTACTATGAAGGTTCCGCTTCAATCCATTTCGTGAAGTAATCAACAACAACCACCAATTATTTCAGCTAGTTGGGCGCTTATACAAAGGGTCCCAACAAGTCTAAATCCCATTTGTAAAAAGGCCATGGAATGGAGATGATAGAAAGCTCTTCAAATGGTACTGTCTAGGTGTTAGAGAACCTCTAGCATTTGTCACAGTTTTGGACATGGATCATTGCATCTGTCGACATAGTGGGCCAAAAGTATCTAGCTCTTAGGGCTTTCCTGACCAAGGATCTTCCTCCTATATGTTGGCTGCAATAGCCATGATGGATCTCGGTTATGACGCACTGGGCTTTGTCTGGGGTGAGACACTTGAGTAGTTGGAGAGAAAATTCGTTGTGGTAGAACTTGTCTTCTACAAGGATGTATCACGCTACTATCCCGATAATCTTCTTTGCTCCATTTGGGTCTGAAGGGAGATATCTAAGTCAAAGGTATGTCGTGATTAGTTTGATTCAGCTGCCCTCCCCATTTACCATCATCTCTATTTCAGCATTATCTATGCTAGGAATTGGTAGCATTTCTTAAGTCACAAACCTATTATTCCCGAGGCTTTTAGTACTTCCAATTTGGACATCATGCCAGCCTTGCAATTCTGCTCTCAAGAAAAATAGTCAATTGTGAACTTGGAAAACTCCTATATAAGTTACTTCACCTTCACCAAGTATTTTTGCAACTGAGGATCTTTGGCCTAATACTCCCCCAAAGACTTGAGAGGTCACTAACTGGGAGTCGCTACACAACTTCACTTTGGTTGCTCTGAAGTCTATTGCCATGAGGTGTTCATTGATCATTGCTTCATATTTTGCTTGGTTATTCAAGGTAGAAAATTTGAACTTCAAAGACTGTTTAACTGACATGCTATTTACATTCTCTAAGGTGATACTAGTCCCATTGCCCTTTAGATATGACGCCCTGTCCACATATATAGTCCACTCACTTTCGTGGTTAAAGGCTAGAGAATCGGTAAACTTTGCAATAAAATCATATAGAACTTGTGCCTTTATGGCTTGGCAAGGCTCATATCTGAATCTAAATTCAAATAGCTCCATGAACCATATAATCATCCTTCCTGTCAGCTCAAGTTTATGTAACACTTATTTAATTGGTTGCTCCGTTCTTATGACCATGGGGTAACATTGAAAGTATTATCTCAATCTTCGTGCTAAAATGAGCAATGTGAAGGCCAGATTTTCAATCCTCTGATAGTGGAGCTTGGGCCCTTACAAGACTTTACTAACAAAGTAGATTGGATTTTGGCCTTTTTTCGCCTCTTTGATAAGGACTAAGATGACCACTTCTTCTCCAACTGAAAAATAAGGATAAAGAGTTTCTTATTCCTCTGGTTTGGTTAGGATGGGAGGTGTAGTATGTAACATCCTCCCTAACCAGTTAGTCTTAATCATGGTTATAGAAGTTCAGTAACTCTTGTATGAGTTACCTGTCAAGTTTGGTAATTTTTTAAAGTTAGTTAGGTTATTTTGCTATAACAATGAATGTGAAAAATAATTGTTAATAGCCCAGAGAGTAGCATAAACTACTTAGATGAGAAAAATAAATATGAATAATTTTTTCTAAGTCACAAATAAATAGGATGTGATATGGTTAATTTTGGAGAATTAAGTGAGTTAGTTTGATATTTTTAATAATACTGAGTGAATGTTTAAGGGTCAGATTAAATAGGCAGACATCTTGAAAAATTATGAGAATTTGTGAAGATATCAAGTAAAGAATTGAGAATTTTCTGGTAGTGAGTACCAATTCAGATAGATACCTGTAAGCCTATTAGCTTATTTCTTTAGGTTTAATTTAACTTGAGGAATAGTAATAGGACTTAAGTGATAGTTTTAGGTATATAGAGAATTATGTAATGATGAAATAAGGATTGAGATGAATCCTAGGATTTTTTATAACACATTTGCAAGTTAGGAAACTTGATTTTATAAAATCAAAGTATTCCTAAGAGATATAATGTTTCCAGCAAAATATCTCAACCCATCTTTATCTCACCAACTCATTCCACCGCCCTTATCTTCTATTTCTTTGACTTTTCCCTTTCTTTTCTCACACTCTCACGTTTGGAGAAATAGAAAGGAAGAGAAAAAGAAAAGAAAGAAAAGAAAGGAAGAAGGATCGGAAGAAGCAAGAAGAGGACGAACCAAGGAAAGATAAGGAAGCCAACTTGAATACCATCCATTATAGACTTAAAGTAGGGGTGTTTACTTTTACTTATCACTTTCCTTTCTTATTTCTTGATGCTTGGTGTAACACTCCAAAAATTATTCATTTCATCATAAGTAGTCATTTTATAATATTTATGATTTTTGAGAATTTTTTTAGATTTTTCCAGAAATGTTAATTATTTTAATATATTTCTCAATTTGTGTGCGCGTGGAGCAGGGTCGAGAAAATAAAATATTTTCTCCGAGGTTGAAAAATTTTGAACTATAGAAGCGTCGACGAGGGATCTTACTAAACCCGAGATCGGACACAGTTTATGAGGTTTTCATTTTTTGAGATTTTATCTGATAAATAAAATTACAGTACATTCTGTTAAATAAAATTCTGCGAAACGCTCTATTATCTATTGGACAATGTATACTGGCTTTATGAACTGTAACAATTATCCATTGGGTAATAGCTTGTAGTAGAAATCCTAATCACTTTATCATCTTATCTAAATGAAATCTACTTTATGTCTAATCATATCTACCTTTTGGGAATTCAACATATGCAACCCTAATCTTTTGGAGGTAAATTTCCCTCCTCTCTCTCAAGTAGCTGCACGGCCACGAGGCCTTTAAGAGTAAAAATAAATTGGCTTTTCATTTTATTATTCCCATTTCTAATTTCAAACCCTTTACTATCACTTTCTCTTTCTAACATTTTTCTCCTCATTCTCTTTCTTTTCTCCTCTATCTCACGTTCTCTCTTCATCTTTTCGTTCACTTTTCTCTTCTCCTTTTCTCTCCATACAGCTGGCCACCCACCCACACCACAATCATTTCTTCATTTTGTTTACTAAAACTACTTCCATTTCTTGCTTCCTCTCATCATCCTAAGGCTTTTCTCTTTAGAGATCATCTTCAAAAACTTAACCTTTCTCTCTCTTCATTTTCATCTTCTTCCATTATTGAAGCTCAAAGCTTGAAGTTTTAAGGTAAAAAGTTATAGCTTTTCCATTCTCTCATCTCATTTTCGTGATCCATGGTCACTTTGGTGACTATGGATACCTTTTTCAAGCTTTGATTTTGATTTTTATGAGTTTGAATATTCTAGGGTTTTGAGGTGGTGAAGGACGAATTTTCCAAGGAAAAAGGAGCTTGCTTTCTTTGTTTTTCTCTTAGGTAAGAGGGAGATAATCCTCTTCACCCAATCTTGGTGGTGAGGGAATGTTTTTGATGTTGATGGTGAGGAATCCATTGTGGGTTTCTCACTTTGTTTATGATTTCTAATGATGTTATGATTTAAATGTGTTGTATGATCTTCTATGCTTGATATTATGAATCTTGATGGATTTGTATGTGCCTAAATGCTCAAATATGTATATGGATTGGTACCCATTTGATTTGGAAGCTTGGAGAAACTCATTTTCATGGATTCTGGTGTAGATTCACGGGCTGTGTGGATTTACACGGCCCAGGTTGTGTTCCCCACTGGAAACACAGCTCAACGCACAAGACAGAGTGTTACACGGCCTAGGCCTTGACACAGCTATGTAATTTAGGTAATGAGGAACAATTGGGTTTTCTAGTCCCTTGGAGGCTCACGGTCTCATTGGGCACTCATTATGAGACCTTGTAATAAACTAGAACTTAGCTAATTAAATGAATAAACAATTAATTAGGAGTTCATAATGAGGAAAGGATAAAGAACACAACTTTGTCATAAAACTTAGAGTGAGGTTTGGATGAAGAAAGAACATGAGTGTGAGGAGGGTTGTGAAGAACTTAAAGTAAATATTCTAAGAGAGTTAACGCAAGAACATAATGGAATTGAGGCATAACTTTCGTAACAACTTTGAATAGTATGTGTTCACTATTGAGGTTTTAATATTGACTTGAGGTAGGTCCGTGTTTGGGATCAAAGAGTTTGGATGAATGATTGGGCTCTATATGGCATGTGAATTTGGATAAGTTATGCTATCATTGTGAATCTATATATATATATATATATATATATATATATATATATATATATATATATATATATATATATATATATATATATGTACGTATTGAATCTACATGCATTGAGGCATGATTGAGAAAGTCGAACATGATGAGCATGCATTGACATTGTGGTTATGGAACCGAAGTACCAGACTAAGAAACATTAGATAGACGATTTAGTCAGATGAGATTTGCTCTTATAACCAGAAACATCAAGTAGATGATTTAGTCAGAAAGGACTAGTTATCATAGGAAACCCAAATATCGGTGGTACTATGTAGTCGTATGGACAGTAATATAATATCATTGATGCAAATGGTATTGAAACAATTGTATGGACGGTGACTTTAATACCATTGGGAATGGTACAATGGAGGGTTGATCCCGTTGAATATGCATTTATGCATTATACAATTATGGCGTTTTATGCCTAGGAGTGAACGAGAACTTACAAGATATTGGGGCCTTGAATAGACCTATGGGGACGTCAGGGTGCGGTGATTCACTTGTGATTATGCTATCACATTGTATACCCCTGGCCGTGAACACTGTTGCAACGCACTGGCAGCCTGACAATCCACTATTGCTTTTTGTGGCCTGGCGTAGACTGTCTATTGAGGGGGGACAGATCTTCTAGGACATTCATCTCTGAAAACTTTGAGTCTAGCTCCATGGAGTAGGAAATGAGTACATTGTACATGAGAATGGTCAGCATACGAATTGTGCATTTGCATGGCTAGTTCACATATTGTCATGGCCTGGTCAACATACATATTATGGAGACATGAATATTATTTATATATCTATGGTGGATATCTGTTGTTATAGTGCTGTTAATATTTATAATATTGTGAAATATACTTTTTGATGATATCTATGCAATTGATAACTTGAATATATTTATAATATCTGTATGTATGGAATGACTACGTCATTCGTGTTATTTTCCTTCGCTGCTATGTTGGTAATGATGTAGGATATCTCACCTCTTTGTTGTATTGTCCCATTTTTATTTTGTGTTCAATAAAGGCTATGAAGGGGACACAGTTGAATTGGTTAGTTTTGTTTGAGTTGACTTTCTAATTCCTGTGATGGCGTTGAGATGAGATTTCCTTGGCCACATGCGGGTGCAGCTTTATGGGGACAGCCTGGCGTGTCGACCGGGACACTGAACATTTCATTGTGCATAGGGGTAGTGGCTCTGTCCATAGGTGGTACCTATCCCAAGGTTACCACTTACCCTTTTGTGCTTTAGTACATGTCTTTTATTATTTTGGTATGTAAGTGCTACGTTTTTATGTTAATAGTACCTTGTGTTCATTATGTATATATGCATTTAAGGTTTTTCACTCAGTGATTGTATTTTGGGGGCTATGCAATAATCATTTTTCATTCGTGGCTCATATTTTCTTTATATGCATAATGATTAAAGTTTGAAAAATTTTTATTTGAGTTGTAGTACACCAAAAATTTAGTGACTATGGTATAATGACGATTGTGTCATGGTTACTAGATTGAGGGGTGTTACACTTGGTGCATGACTAGTTTAGTAGAAATGGGTTTGAGAGGGGATCAATGGTTCATGTGTTTGATTCTTGTCTTCAATGGTTGATTTGGCTTGATCTTGGCTTATTCTATGCATGGTTGATAGTTATGAACTTAGAAGTATCCATATGATCCCTTGAGATTGAAGTTGGAAAATGGGTATTGGAGGTTTTGATCTTTGTTCATGAACCTATGCTTTAATGAGTTGAGAATGTGCATGAGAGTTATAACATGCTTAGAGACCATGTTTGTGGTTGAAAACCACTTAGGATTTGTTTTTGAGGGTCTAAGTGGGGTTAGAAATTCAATGGTATAATGTTTGTGGTTGAAAACCACTTAGGATTTGTTTTTGAGGGTCTAAGTGGGGTTAGAAATTCAATGGTATAAGGAATGTAAACTCTGGTGCTAGGGGCGCCTAGATTTTAGCTGCTTAATTGCCCAAGCGCCCAAGAAGTGAGTGCCTAAGCATATAAGGCCAGAATGATCTAGTGCTGAGTGCTTGATCGCTCAAAAATTAGGCAATGAAGCGCCCAATGACAGAAAAACTGATGAACTTTGCTGTCATGGGGCGATTAAGTGCTAGGAAAGTGAGTGACTAAGCGCCCAAGGGCAAATTGTTTCCTACTTTTCATTTTGAGGACATGGAGTTTCATGCTTGCTAGGATCTTTTATGCATTCTTTTAGTGTAAGTTAAGACACTATTAGGGATATTTCATAAAAGAAATAACCACATAGCATATATGTAAAAGAATAAGCCTTTGTGCATCCAATGGTTATGGATTGACACAGGTATATTACTAATCATTGAAGAGCAATGGTTTTGCACTTTGTATCACTTGTGATGTGATGATGTGGTGCATGTTGAATGACATTTATCTCTTATTTGCTAAGGTTAAGTGGTGAGGGTATCCTAGAAACATGAATTATTCCTTTATGTGATAAAGTTAAGCCGAAATTGCATGTTTGCTAAGAATGACTCCTTTACTAGTTGGAGTTGAGCTATAACACAATCTATCCAACAATAAAGGAATGAGAAAAACACTTTGCAAAGGATGGATTTGTGAGACAAGTGAGTGAGAAAAGCACCTTGCTACAGTAGAGGAGTGAGAAAAACTCTCTACCAAAGGCAAATGAGTGAGAAAACATTTTACTGAGGAATATGATATTGTTTGGCTTTACTGTGAAAGTTAAGCTTGAGATGAGTTATTATGGTGTGTATATGTGAGTTGAATATAACACTGTATATATAGTTTCACACACTTATTATTCCTTTGTATTGTAACCTTATATGATGTGCACAATCATTTGGTCAGAGAATTATAGGTAATCGGTCTTGGGGACTAGTCCAAAATTCTCGGCGCGGAGGCTTTAAGGCCAGGGTTACCGATATTGTGAGGTGATACCAGTCCACTCACTACCAGATAGTATGAGAAGGTCATTTTTCGTCTCTATCTAGAAAAATACAAGGGAACCATGTTCCTGGGAATATGCAGGTTTCATGACATTGCACAAACACTATCATAACATATTTCCTAATCATTACCTTAGGGCATATCATAGGCATGAACATGCACAAGCATTTCTATTTCAATAACAATTGTATAGGCAATTGTTTTATTTTTGAAAGGTTGAGGATTATGGATATAGATTATGGGTTGCTTTATGAATATTACATATAGAGAGTATGTTAATATTCCAATGGTATTAAGTAGTAACTCATTTACTTTTTGTGATCATAATCTATTGTTAATCAGTTTATTCATTGTGAATGCTTAATTATGTGATAATTGAACCATAATTATGAATAATTGGACTTTCTGCCTCGGGAAGAGAAAGGAACAGTTTTTGACTTCTGCCATATTTCTACATGTTTTTTAGTAACTTGTTTTTCCCTGAAGCAGTTGGAGTTATTATGGTGCCATATATGTGTATATACTACTGAGAATTGTGAATTCTCACCCAGTTTATTGTTTTCTATGATAAATCCAGCTTAAGACTCTTCCAATGTGAAGAAGAAGAATATAATACAATAGATAGTTTTTATTTGCTTTTGAACAAAGCTTGTATTTTATTATATTTGCTTTGGTTTATTTAAAGTTTTATGTATTACACTATGTCCTTTTGAGGCTAATGTTGTATATATGATCTTTTCTTTTCCTCTTGGCTCTTTATGATAAGGTGTATAGTTATTATGAATCTAGAATGTTGTTTTTAAATTAAAAGTGACGTGGCTAATACTAGTTACCCTTGTATATTCTGGATATACTGAGGTATTGGTATTAGGAAGTTACATAGTAAGTGCAAGTTTCAAGTTCTAGAAGGCTTCTTCGCATTCCAAAGTCCACTCGAAGTCTTTTCCCTTTTTTAAGAGCTTGAAGAAGGGTAAGGCCTTCTAAGCAGACTTGGGCACAAACTTAGTTAACATTGTTATCCAACCCATGAGCTATTGAATATAGTGTTGAGGTTTTGCATATTAATCACAACTTGACACTTATCCAAATTAGACTCAATTCCTAATGCGTAAGCATGAATCCCAAAACCTTCCCAACATGGACCCCAAATGTGCATTTCTCTGGGTTCAACCTCATATTAAGTTTTCTCATCTGCTCAAAGACTTCTCTGAGGTCATTCTCATGATTTCCCATGGTTCGGGTCTTTACTATCATATCAGTATTGTACACCTTCATCACCTTCCTAATTTGCTATTCAAACCCCTTATTCATCATCATTTGGTAAGTTGCTCTAGCATTTTTCAATCTGAAAGGAATCACTTTTTAATAATAACTGGCCCTTTCCATGATGAAGGCAGTCTATTCATCATCCTTTGGGTGCATTGGGATTTGACTGTACCCTAAGTAAGCATCCATAAAGGACAAGTATTGGTACCCGAAGGAGCTATCAACCAGCATATCTATTTTGGGTAGTGGATAAGGGTCCTTAGGATAAGTTTTGTTAAGGTTTGTGTAGTTTCTACACACTCGACATTTCCTAGAGGACTTCTTAACATGAACCACATTAGATAGCCAAGTGGTGTAAGTCACTTCCCTTATAAACCTAACACTATGAAGCTCATTGACTTACTCTTCAATTACTTTTTAGCACTCCAGTCTTACCTTCCTTTTTCTCTATGACATCAGTTTGGGATTATAAGATATTGATAACTAGTAACAAATTAAGTCAAGATCGAGGTTAGGCATATTTGCTGCTGTCCATGGGAAAAGGTCTTTGTTTTACTAAAAAATGGTGTTAACCTCTTTTATTCTGCCTTAAAAAGGCTCACTCCAGTCTTAGTGACTTGGTCGAGCCTTGATTCAAGTTGGACTTTAATTAGCTGGTGATCTGGTTATGGCCTCTTCTCATTCACATCACTTCAGAGGTTGAGCTCAGCCATCATCATAGTTTGGGAGTCTTTCTCATGATAAGCTTAACCCGTTGCTTGGAGTAAGACATGGATTTTGGAAGCTCCAGACTTGCATTGTAGCAACTCTGTGTTGTAGCTTGATTAACTTTCATCATTGCCACCTTATTGTCATCTGTGAGGAACTTCATAGCAAGATGGTAGGTTTTATACAACTACTCCAAAGGCATTTAAGGATAGCCTTCCTAATATGATGTTGCAAGCAGAGGGGCAGTCAACTACCAAAAACTTAGTGTTTACCCTTTTGTTTAAGGGACTTGTCCCCTGGGTAAGGTACAACTCTATGTGCCCTTCGGGTTACACCTTTCCTCTTGCAAAGCCTATCAGGTCACTATCAAAGGGCTTGAGATCGGATAAGGGTAACCTAAGGTTCTTGAAAGCATCCATTAACAATATATCTACAGAGCTCCCTTGGTCTACAAAGATCATTTTAACCCTCATGTTACGGAGGATTCTAGAGATTACCACAAGATCATCGTGGCTCGAAATCATTCCTTTGGCGTCCTCATTAATAAAACTAATCGTTGACCTCTTTTGAGATATGCTTCTTTTTTAATCTATTGGACAAGATACCACACTGAGCAGTTCCTTTAAGTGTTTCCTTCTAGCAGACCTTGTTTGCCAATCCCAACTAATCCACCCAAAATGGTGTTGATAGTTCTTATGACTTCGTTGTCTCGCATATCTTCTCTCTAAAGGGACAGTCCCTTAAGGAAGGCTTCCATTGTCGAGGACTATAACTTTTTTCATGTCATCCTTTCACTGGTACCACAAGGCCTCGACCTTTCAAGGCTTCTGAGCAAAACTTTGGAGTTGCCTTCGCTATACCACCATCTCTATCATATTTCGAAAGTCAACGGTCCTCTGTGTTATGTCCATACACGTGGTGATAGTTACAACACTTGGACTTTTCCACCCAATCTTGTGGTCTTAGGGTCCTCAGCTTAGGGAGATCTGAGATCTCTGTATGGTACACTTTCTCAAGAATTTTACTTCGAGGTACCTTAAGGGGAGTGTTATTATTGAATTTTTATCGTGGTGGTCCTCCCAGGCCATTTCGGGGATCCTTTGACTCCAGTTCCTTATCTTTCTTCTGAGATGCCTTTGCTTACTTGAACACCTCGCCCTTTGCCTTTAGGACCTCCTCCATATTAATATACTTCTCAGAGTAATTTTTAGCTCATCGAGGTCTGTAGGCAGCCTTTTTGCTAGTGATTTGGTGAATTCTCCTTGTCAAAGGCCACCTATAATTGCATGCTTGGCCATGACCTAGTTGAGGTCCCTGCTCTCGAATAAATACTTGTTGAACCTAGTTATATAATCTTGGAGTGATTCCTCATTGCTCTATTTGAGATTTATGAGACTAGTCGAGGTTTTGGGTTGGGATTTACTCATGGTAAATTGGGTCAAGAAATTGGAGGCCAACTCAGAAAAATCATCGATGGACTTAAGGGTAGGGATGAAAACCACTTAAGAGTGGCCTTCTTAAGAGTGGCTTAGAAAGCAGGACACATTATGGGCTCGGTGCCAACCATAAGCAGCTTTGATGACATGAACACTGTAACACCCCTCGATTTAATAACCATGGCACAATCGTCATTATGTCATGGTCACTAAATTTCGGTGTGCTACAATTGTCAAATAACAAATTTTACAAAATTTTAGACATTTCGCATATGAGGAAAATAAGAGCCACGAATGAATAGTTACATATACAACCAGTTAAAATATGAATTATAAGATGTACTCAAATTACAGCATTTAAGACTGGATAATCACCTTAAAACCTACATATACCCAAAATACACTTTATACAGGTAATGCAAAATAAAATATAAACTACCCACAACATATCCACAACTATGGAGTTAGGCACTCCATCGGATCCCGAATGCGTAAGGTAACTCCTAACACACCGGTACAGTGAGAAATACAAGGTAAAATCTTCAATCGTAGTCCTCTTCATGGTCAAGGTCAAGTCCCCAACATATCGCATACACTTGTCGGTCCAGTCGACTCACCAAGCCTTGGCACCTTCGATGAACACAATCATGACGAAACCAATAGAATCCCTTCAAGTTGTCCTTACCGAACGCAGAAGATCAACCCAAGTGAAATCTAGGAAATTCAATCTCACCCCCCTTTACTGACTTCAACCAAAAACACGCAGAATAGCAACAAATACAGAAAAGAGGTAAGACATCCTACCATCATTACCAATTATAGCAGCGAGAAACAAAACAGCGCCAAGCGCCCACAGAGCATATAAAATAATAATCATAATTATTAAATAATAGAAATAGACAATTAAACAGTTTCAGGCAGATATATAACAGTAACACAATAATTCTAATTATAATAATAATGATAAATGTCAGATAATTCATGGACTCACTATGCATATGCATACAAAGTCAAAATCCTACTCCATGGAGCTAGACACAAACGGTCGGAGAGAAAGATCAGGAGACACATCTGCAGCTCGGCTGCCGCGGCCAAAGTGCTATAACTCAATAGTTTATCCACGTGTACATCATGGCATTGTACAGACAGTCTACGCTAGATCACGATATAGGACAGTACCCAGTCAGGATCGTCGGTGCGTTTGCATCAGTCTGTCCCACGGACAGAAGAGCTACCAACTATCCATCGCGAGGTACCCGCACCCCGATGCCCCCATGGTCAATAATAGACCTACACTAGTCTACTCGCACCCGCACAAAGGTGTGTTCAACTCCTAGGCAACTCGGCCTTAACAACAGTCCAACGGACATTCACAATGCATACAGACTCTATGCATAATCATGTATGATCATTATTACATACTGTTCCATAATATGCCACTTTTTGGCCAAAGTAAGCGTCAACACAAATATTGGTCACTCACATGGACCCACAATATCATAATATTGAAATTAAATAAATTATTACATTTTTAAGGTTTATTAGGAATTCTTACTTAAAATTAGTCTTTCTTTCAAGGTTCATCTCTAATTGAATTCTCATAATTAATTAAATTTTCTAATGTAATTTATTCTCATACACTTAGGAGGTTATTCTAAGATCTCAAAGTCTTACACTCTCTTGTTCTTGCCCTAATTAAAATTATCTCAAAGTCTTAGACTCTCTTGTTCTTGCCCTAATTAAATTTTTCCTTAAGTCTTATGAAAATTCCATTCTTGGTTCTTTAAAATTTATAAATCTCAAAGTACAATTAAATTTTCCAATTTACTAATCCTTGCATCCTATTACCATTAATTTAATCACTAGGTGTTAGGTGATAAATTTTAAATTTTGGATTCGACGAAGAAAATGCCTTTAGTGTACAAATGTGAGGCTACCTTTCGATGAAAAATAATATGACAGAATGATGAAAGATGTTAGCCATAATGTGATTTGGTTACGAAAATGGCTAAGTTACAATTTGACAGAATCAATGTTGATAGGAAAACATTATTTAACAAGAATGGCTAAATGTCAAGTTCTGTCAAATGAAGATCAGTTTTGTCGAATGAAGATCAATTCTATCGAATGATGCATAAAGCTGTCGAATATGCTAGAAGGTCAGTTCTATCGAATGATGTATAAACCTGTCGAATATACTAGAAGGTCAGTTCTGTCGAATAATGTATAAAGTTATCGAATATGCTAGAAGGTCAGTTCTGTCGAATGATGTATAAAGCTGTCGAATATGCTAGAAGGTCAATTCTGTCGAATGATGTATAAAGCTGTCGAATATGATAGAAGATCAGCATAAATCCTAATTCGATGGATGGGTATTGACGTTGGAGAAATCTTCTAAGTGTTGAACCGACGAAAGTACTAAATGGTCAGAAATTCTAATTCGACGGATATTGACATTGGAGAAGTTTCTCTCGTGTTGAACCAACGAAAGTGCTAAATGGTTAGAAGTTGGTTTTGTCAAAAGTTGGGCAAGGTACTAGTGTTGAATATGTGACACACAACTGCCGTATATGTGTCTAATATTTAGGAGTCAGTTATTTTCATAGTTTACCTATACATATTAGGATTCACGATGTACAAAGAGTTGGATACTTGATTAATTATGAATTCCAATTGTTACAATTGTTCACAAAGAACCCCAAATTTTGGGCCTAAAAACCGTGGCCACCTAAGGGAAAATCCAACATCAATTTCTTCCATTTCATGCATTCTAATCCAATCCAATATATCAATATACACAAACAAATAATCTAATAGCATAAACACATTATAAACAACATGCAAACATACTAATCATGCAAACAAAGAATAACCCTCAATAGGATTTTCTCACAATCAATCACAAACAAGGTTTCTAAATGCTAATAGAGGTTGAGGAGGAGTGTCTTCCTCTTACCTAAGTGAAGAACAAACAAAGAACTCCCTTGAAACCCTTTGGATTTTCGGATTTGGTTCCTCCAAGAACCCTAAAATTTCAAACTCATTAAAATAGCACCATTGCTTGAAAAATAAAGCATGGGTGGTCACAAGGAAGACCATAGAAACGAAAATAAGAAAAGGGAAGTGAAGAATCAAGAACTTACCCAAAGAACCCTAAGCTTGAAGCTTGAAGAAAATGGTGAAAATGATGGATTTTCAAAGAACCACCAACTAGAAAAGTGTTTAGGAGAGGGAGAGGATTAAGAAAATGGGGTTGAAAATTTTGTGATGGATGAGGGCACTATGGAGTGGTGGCCGTGAGCCTTGGTAGAGAGGAGGAGGAGAAAAAAAACTTGAAAAAGATGAAGGTAGAGAGAGAAAGTGCATAGGAAATAAAGGTGGTAACTTTTGGGTGTTTGAATTTGGTGTAGTATAGTTAATTAAGTGAAAAGCACAAATTTTCCCCCATTTGGGTGCTGCTGCTGTGACCATGGAGAGAGGAGAGAGGAGAAAGGGAGTGATTAGCTTCCTTTGGAAGCTTAGAGGAAATTTCTAAGAAGCTTCCCTAAAGCTTCCTTGAGAAGCTTTGCACAATTCTCAATAAAAGTGCATAGTAAGCTTGTCTCCTTAATTAAATACATCTGGCAGATGATTAATTGCATTGTTCGAATTATTTTTCTAGTGAATAAAAGTTACAGTTGATGAAAATAATATTTTATTATTCATCAGATGATTTTATGATATAGTGATTTTATTTATCAGATAAAACCTCAAAAAATGCAAACTTCGTAAACTGTGTCCGGCCTCGGGTTTAGTAAGATCCCCCATCGACACATTGACAGTTTAAGGTTTATCAGCCTCAGGGAAAACATTTCATTATCCCGACTCCGCTCAGCGCATACGCAAAACGAGGAATATACTATAATATTTAACGTTTTCAAAAAAATCCAAAAAAATTCCTAAAAATCATAAATATTATAAAATAATTATTTATAATGAAATAAATAATTTTTGGGATGTTACATCTCTCCCCTTCTAAAAAGGAATTTCTTCCTCGAAATTCATCATATCTTAGAACAAACGCGACTGTGTTTCTTTCATTTTGTATCCTAGTTCTCATGTTGTATCTTCAGCTACATCAATCCAAATCACTGGCAATAAGGTTGTTTCCTTCTACTAAGTATCTTATGTTAACGGGAAAAAATGTGTTGACGTCATAGGCCGATCAATAAAAGATTCTACGCCTTTTGAGTCTTCAGCCATCCAACAGCCAACTCTCCAAACAACTGTACATCGCTGAGTGGCTCGATCGAACTTATTCTCCTTGCTTACTGTAGTAGACAACTAAGCTTATTTTCTTCTTAAGGCATCCGCTACGACATTCGCCTCTTCTGGGATTATACTAAAACGAAAAAATCAAAATCTTTTGGAACTTCTAATCATCGTCTCTGCCTCATATTCAACTCATTCCAATAGACCAAAATACCTTTGGCTCTTAAGATTACCATAGGCATTGAGAATTTCTCCTTGTAGAAAATGCTTCTAGATCTTCAATGCAACTACAAAGCTAACTCTGAGTTGGTGTAAGGTAATCCTTCTCATGTATTCTCGATTGTCTCTAAGCGTACATTACCATTCCTTCTATTCTGATCAAGCACACGTTCTAAACTTCTAATGCGAAGCATCACTAGGCATCCCAAAAAGGTTCATTGGGATTGGGCAGAATCATCGTCGGCAAGGTAGTCGAGTGTCTCTTCAATTCTTGAAAATCTTTCCTTATATGCACCAATCCTATAAACTTGACTCACATGCATGAGTTTGACGGGAAATCTTGCCACTTTGGAGAATTCTGTGACGAGTCTCCTATATTAATCAGCTAATCCTATAAAGTTACGAATCTTTGTTACAGTCATCGGTCTTTCCCATTAAAGAAATGTTGCGAGTTCTGATGGGTTTACAGCAATTCCTTCCCGTGAGATTGCGTAACCCAAAGGTTGAACTGCCTCCAACTAGAATTCGTACTTAGACATCTTTACGCATAACTTCTTCTTTTTCTTCAGGATTTTAAGAATCACTCCGAGAGATTTGGTACGTTCCTCCAAACGTCAAGAATAGATCAGAATGTCGCCAATAAGGACAACGACAAATCTTTGAGCGAACTCGATGATAGTCCAGAATACAAGTTGATCATGGAGAAAATGGTGGCGTTTTTCAATTGATTCGTCAAACCATCTTTCCTTAATCTAAACAAGATGTCTTATAGGGTAAGTTATCACCTAATTTTGCTACACTTGGCGCATTGCTATGGTTCAGATTCGGGAATACATCTACTCAATCAAAGTATACTAGAAATGTTATAAAGGCTAGAAAGAAAAGTAAGGGAATCACTTGATTTACCACTAGACCCGTCCAGCGAAGAATACGATATGATACAATAAAACTTAGGAGTGAGTTTCATTAATTCACATCTAGGAAATTTCTGTCTCAAGAAACACTAAGTTTCCGTTGAAACCGAATGACGAGACCCGTTTAGAAAATGATTAATCTCCTTCCTGAGATCATATAACACCCCAACTTTTGGGATAATTACAATATAGTCCCGATTTGTACTGTTTTGTGAATTCTGTGAGCAGTAAATTTAATTTGACTGTTCCGTGAGTGTACTTGACTATTGTATGTGATTTGCTCCGACCTGGGGAAATAAAAATTTTCTGGCCGGATAAATCTTATTTTAATTAATTGGAGCTGGGGGATCTTACTAAATTCAATTCTGATTGATATATAAATTAATATCGTAATTTTTTGGATTTAACTGTGCAATAAAATAATTTTATATTTTTATAATATTATTTTATAATACAATACCTACTGTCTCAAAAATAGTAAAAATCTGCTTTGGTTTGACCACAGATCTTTAAAAGTGATGTGGGACCCGCGTTTAGGAAAAACAATCAACTGTGCTGACTAGATAATTTCTAACCAATGAGAGCAAGTCAACAAAGGTAGGCTTGACTTTCTAAACCAATAGGAATTGGACACCTAAGGAAGCATGTGTTTTCATTTGGACCATTGGATGAAGACTTAATGATGAAGCCTTTAACCTAAGCCATTGATCTAATCAATGGTGAGATTAGAATGATAGATTTATGACCAAGTGATATCTACCTTAGATCTAATCTAGGGCTAAGGATTAAAGATGAATCAAGGGTTAGGATTAAGTCAACAATTGTAGGCTTGAAAATGGTTAGTAACCTAATTAAGCTTAATTCAACTAATCTAATTGCTTAATTAGCATACTAAGTGAACTAGCTTAGTTATGAATTAATTATAATCTAAATATTAATTAGATATATTAATATTGATTAAAGGTTATAATATATGTTAATATATACTAAATTAATTAGTTATATTAATAGTATGTTAATTAAGAATGGTTAGGATAATTAACTTAACTAATTACCTAATCTATTAGCAAGTAATTAAGTGTAATTGGAGAACAATTAAGACACTAAGAAGATGAGGGAGCACACGGTTTTGGGCAGCAAGGGGGCAAGGTGGCTTGGTTCTACATGGTTCTAGAAGGATTCAATGACCTAAGCCATGTGCTTAATAAGTGTGAACACTCTAGGATATTTTAAACATGCAAAATTGATCACTCAACCTCCCACAAGGCACTCACATAGCAGCAGCCCCTCTAAAATTCGCTCTTCACTTTCATTTATCACACTTATCCTAAATCACACTCATCTTTTCTCTCCAAAAATTATCAAGAACCAAGAACACTTCTCTTTCTTTTTCTCTCCCTAAGTTTCGGCCATACACACCATCCACCCACCCAAACATCTATAATTTTATCTCACCTTATTTCTTGAACCCAAATACCATTCTAAGCATCTTTCATTCACAAAGTTTTCCCAAATTCCTACTCTATCTTGCCTAAAATTCCACTTCTTGCTTACTTACTTAAGGGTAAGTTTGGTTTCTATGGTTCAAAACTGAATTTTTAATTTTTCTAACCACATTTGTTCCATGGTTTTCCTATTTTGTACCTTGTATGTGTATTTACTAATTGTTTGAGAATTTTAGGAATTATTTTGGAGCTTGTACGAAATTTGGAGAAAAGGAAGGAATCTAACCGATTAATTTGCCTACAAGAGGTAAGAGGGAGATTTAATCTCATCAACCCTAAGTGGGGATGAGAAAATGGATTGTGTTTGTGTGTAGAATCCATAAGGATTCAGTTGTATGGTTTATTTGTGATTTTTATTGTTTTTGATTGTTTAAATGTTTTACTAATTGTGATCTTAATTAGCTATGCATGATTACGGTTTTTATTATTTTTGCTATGTATGTTTATGGTTTTAAATATATTGTATGTGTATTATATGTGATTTAATAATTGTATGTGTTTGTAACTGTGTAATTATTAAAGTAGGATGTGAATAACATGTGCGATTTGCATGAGTGTTCCAAAGAACACACCATCAGGCTCACGGCCTTACATCCAAAAAGAGAACCAAAATGTTCTCAGCAATTTTCTAAATAACTGATTCAAGGAATTTAAGTAAAATAATCAAAGTTAAAAATGGTTTAGATTAATTGTGGCCAAAATGCCATTTAGTGTATAACCAAATGCCATTTTATTTTGATTTGGCCAACATGCCATTTTATTTACTAAGATAGGTTAGGTAATTGTTTTATAACATAAATTGATTCCAAAGAATCATTGAGAAAATCAAAGGAATTAATTCTGTTCTAGAATTTTAATTTAGCAGAATTCAGTTTAAGTAAGAAATTAATCAGACACTTGAAAAGTACTAACGTAGGGCTCATACTATAAATTTTGAAGCGCGTTAGTGAATTTCAAAGTAAAATTATTGGGTAAAAATAAAATAAACTATATTTAGAGGAAAACATTAAAAATACCTTATACTGATTTTATAGGCAAAATGCTGCCAAAATTTATTAAAATCAAACGCATAAAATGAAAAGATTCCATACTATATTTATAACACAAGAAAATTACATTACGTATTTTAAAAGTACTAGATATAGTTTTACACATATTAAAAATGACAATTTTAAGCTATTCGGTTAAGAAAATGAATTAAAAATCCTACGCGATTGAGAAAATAACTCAAAAATAATTTACGATATTTAAAAATGTCAAAATATCTTTACGCGATTTAAAAACGTTTGTGAAATCAATGAGATTGTGAAAATGCGATAAAATTCCTACGCGATTGAACAATACTGTGAGTTTTGCTGTCGGGCCAAAGTGGTGGACCTAGACATGTTGTAGTGTAGTACTGTCAGGTGGGACGTACTATACTTTGTTATCTGGTGATTAGGGGTATTTTGGTAATTTCTCATAAATATAGTAAAATTTGGATAATAGGGGTATTTCTGAAATTTTAGCTCATGTTTAGAGTGTTGTGCCAATTTGGGTTATAATTGGTGATTGATTGACGAGGCGAATTACACCGTGTTTGGTGTGATAAGCGTAGTGTGGTTCATTTATGAACTTGGAGGCATTAGTGTGCGGAGAATTCCATATGCGGACAGTGGGTTGCTCCTCTGGGCCGTGGTAACGGGCAATACACTAATGATCTTGACAAGCACTATTCTTAGTCGAGATCTTAAGAGGACTATTAAGTACTATGCCTGTGGTACACGACGTTGGACTGTGTACTGCTACACGATGTTTTGGACTGTGGGCTATAGACACAACGATTGGACAGTGCAATAGTTTGGTTGGGAAGCCATAAAGTATTTTTAGTTTCTTTTCGGATCATTCTCTCAGATATCTGTGTTTAGCTCCATGGAGTAGGAACGAGTCAGTGTGTGTACCATTCATCATCTGCATTTTTAATGTTCATGCATTATCTGCATTTTATTGTTTATCATAATCTGTGATAAATTGTATGATTAAATGTTTTATTATACTATGCATGATATTATTGTATGTGTTATTTATATAAATATTACTTGTTATCTTGTACATGATGTATTGGTATGTACTGTTGTTATAACTGTTTCGTACTGTCGTTTTCTTCATTGTCATGCTGGTAGTGATGTAGATTGTCTCACCTCTCTATATGTTCTCTCGATATTACTATCTTACTTCCGTAAAGAGTTTGAGGTAGAGGAGGATCAGCCTCTTGAGGTACAATACCCTGACGAGCAACAGTCGAGCGACTTACACGAGGAGGAAGAGCCGGTTGATCACGCTGATCGTCATGACTGATCTTGAGATCATGGCACTGCCAGGATTTTTCGGGTTCGTGCGACTGGAGTTTCACGGGGGTTCCGAGGCGTGGCGTATGCATGTTGACCGAGGGACAGTAGCTTATGTGGGACGATTGACTGTGTCCCTATGTAGGGAGTATGATGGGGAGGTCATATTCACTACTATGCTTTATTTACATTTAGAGTTACCTTTGACCATTAGGCGTTATTGGCAGGGAGTTTTCCATGCTCCTAGTGAGCCTAGTAGCGAGTCGACAGCTCGGACTCGTGTCCGAAGTGCTGTGAGATCTCATAGATGCACACTTTTCGATGGTTATTCTAGAGGTGACGGATGGTGATTCATCGGAGAGTTTGATGTCTACTGAGATGCACTTGGGCAGTACTATGTTTTAGCTTTGTGTCAACTCTTTACTGTTTTATTAAATACATGTAGTTGTAAATTATGTTTGTACTAAAAAAGAATCATATGTATATTATGGTGAGTTTATGGTTGCTATATCTTGTGTTTCGTGTTATTTTATTTAATGTTATAATTATAAAAAGAAAAAAAATATTCCGTAAATATTATGTAAGTATCAAATGTTTTACAACTTGGGTAAGAGTTTTATTTTATTTTATTTCATTGCATTCATAAATGTGATATCCCCACAAGGGTGTTACATTAGTTGGTATCAGAGCCCAAGTTAGAGTCTTTTGGGGTTGTGGTTAGGTCTGTTTTTGCTTGTGTTGTGTGAATCTTTGTGATTTGTTTCCGAAAGGTTACATCTGACATTGTTTTATCTTGTTGAAGAAAGAAGATGTCTGGGGGAAGAAGAAGGCGTGCAAACGTGGTACCTAATGTGGATCCAATGGTTGTCGTTGCTGAGGCTATTCAGCAAATGGCAGCAGTGATTGCTCAGCAAAATCAGCAAAATCAAAGAGCAGCCCAACATCAAGATATGACTGCTGATGCTTTGAATTTGTCTTAGTTCAGACGCAACAATCCGCCACAGTTTAGAGGCGAGTTTGACCTTGAAAAGGCAAGTCTTTAGATTCAAGACTTGGAGTGAATATTCGAAGGAATGGGGTGCGCGAAGAATAAGAAGGTAACATTTGCTGTTTATATGTTGAGAGGAGATGCTGAGAACTGGTGGAGGAATACTCGCCAGCTGTTGCAAGCGGAAGGAACTGAGATCACCTGGGAGGTGTTTTGTGAAGTATTTCTGGAGAAGTACTTTCCCGGTACTGCTCGACATGCTAAGGAAATGGAATTTGTTGGTCTGCGTCAAGGGAATATGACTGTGGGAGAATATGCTGCAAAATTTGAGAGTTTGTCATAATTCTCGAGGTATTTCCAGAACCAACCAGATGAGGTATGGAAGTGCCAGAAGTTTGAGGATGGGTTAAGAATGGAGTTGAGACGTGTAGTGCTACCGATGAGAATGAGGGAATTTCCTGTGTTGATAGACACTTGTCGAAGACTCGAGGCATTGGAGCCATCCCAAGATCAAAGGAATCGTAATTTTGGGCCGACTAGGTTCCAAAGAGGAAGTAGTAGCAGTGGTGGTAGGTTTCAGAGGAAGCCTTATGCGAGACCGTCGGGGAGTCAACCGCAACGTCCATCTGTTGGGGGAAGTTATGGTGGAAATCGACCTGCTCAGAATGTGGCATTTACGCCAACCTGCTTTAAATGTGGCAAGAGTGGTCACATATCTACAGATTGTCCGATCAGGGGAACGATCTGTTTTAACTGCAAGAAGCCTGGACATGTTTCTAGAGATTGCACTCAGCCAGAGAGGAAGCCTGCAGTGAGGAATGTCTGTGCCACTCAACCAAGATCTGGAGGGAGAGTGTATACAATGACCAGAACTGAAGCTTCTCAGTCTGAGGATCTTATACAAGGGGAAGGTGTCATTGAAGGTAATCACCTGACTTTGCTATATGATTCGGGTGCAACATACTCATTTATTGCATATGATTGTGTAGAACGTTTGAAACTGCCTGTGTCTTCTCTGAGTTTTCAATTGATTGTTTCTACACCGACTACCATGCCTGTTGTTACATCCAAGATATGTATGAACTGTCCTATTGTTATAAAGGATCGTAAGTTTTCGGTCAACTTGATTTGTTTACCTCTTGTTGAGATAGACATAATATTAGGAATGGATTGGTTATCTTCTAACCATATCCTTATAGACTGTGCGAGTAAGGCCATAGTTTTTCCTAAGGAAGAAAGTTCTGGATTCTTGACTGCTGTAAAGGTCAAGTCATTGTTGAGGGATGGAGCTCAAGGGTTTATGTTGCTGTCTTCTTTGAAAGTCAAGTCTGAGAAGGATGTGAGCACTATTCCTGTCGTCAATGAGTTTCCAGAGATTTTTCCTGACGATGTACCTGGTTTGCCACCTGGAAAGGAGATCGAATTCTCTATCGACTTAGTACCTGGAGCCGATCCTATTTCGATTGCACCGTACCTAATGTCACCTGTAGAATTGGCAGAGTTGAAGAAGCAATTAGAGGAACTGTTGGAGAAGCAGTTTGTGCGACCTAGTGTTTCACCATGGGGAGCACCAGTGCTGCTAGTCAAAAAGAAGGATGGAACTTCGCGCCTTTGTGTAGATTATCGACAGCTGAACAAGGTGACTATAAAGAACAAGTATCTGCTACCAAGGATTGATGACTTGATGGATCAATTGAAGGGAGCCGCTGTATTCTCTAAGATAGATCTACGATCAGGTTATCATCAGATTCGTGTCAAGGCCGATGATGTACCCAAAATAGCTTTCTGAACTCGTTATGGGCATTATGAGTATCAAGTGATGCCGTTCGGAGTGACGAATGCTCCTGCGATATTCATGGACTATATGAATAGGATTTTTCATCCATACTTAGACAGATTTGTCGTTGTCTTCATCGATGACATTCTGATCTATTCTCAAAGTCGAGAAGAGCATCTTGAACATCTCAGTATAGTTCTCCGATTTTGAAGGAGAAGAAGCTGTTTGCGAAGTTGTCAAAGTGCGAGTTTTGGTTGGATGAAGTTCAATTTCTAGGTCACGTAATTTCCAAGGAAGGTATTGCGGTAGACCCATCAAAGGTGGAGACTGTTTTACAGTGGGAAAGGCCTAAGACTGTGACTGAGGTTCGAAGCTTTGTTGGATTAGCCGGATATTACAGAAGATTTATTGAAGGTTTTTCCAAGATAGCTGGACCACTTACACAACTCACGAGAAAGAGTCAAGCTTTCGATTGGACGGAGGAACGTGAAGCGAGTTTTCAAGAGCTGAAGAAGAGGTTAACGACTGCACCAGTGTTAATCCTGCCGGATCCTAACAAATCTTTTGAGGTGTATTGTGATGCATCTTATCAGGGGTTAGGATGTGTGTTGATGCAGAATCGGAACGTGGTAGCTTATGCTTTAAGACAATTGAAGGTTCATGAGAGGAACTACCCAATGCACGATTTGGAGCTAGCTGCAGTAGTTTTTGCGTTGAAAGTGTGGAGGCATTTTCTGTATGGGGCTATGTTCAATGTCTTAAGTGATCACAAGAGCTTAAAATACTTGTTTGATCAAAGAGAATTGAATATGAGACAGAGGCGATGGTTAGAATTTTTGAAGGATTATGATTTTCAGCTTCAATACCATCCAGGAAAAGTGAATGTAGTGGCAGATGCTTTAAGCAGAAAGGTAGTTAGTGTTTCTACTATGATGATTAAAGATGAGGAGTTGATGAAGTGATTCAGAGATCTATGGTTATCAATAGAATTGGTACCTGGAAAGATTCGTCTAAGTAGAGTAGTGGTTTTGAATGATTTGTTGGAGATCATAAAAGAGAAACAAGATGAAGATGCGTTTTTACAGAATGACAAAGAATTATTGAAGCAAGGTCATAAAGCGACAGTGGAGGAAGGATCTGATGGAATCATGAGGTTTCAAGGAAGAGTTTGTATACCTGATGATCCCGAACTCAAGAGAGCGATCTTGGATGAAGCTCATACAAGTAATTTGAGTATGCATCCGGGGATGACGAAGATGTATCAAGAGTTGAAGCGACTGTTTTGGTGGCCAAGAATGAAGAGAGATGTAGCTGAACGTGTGGCGTCTTGTCTTGTCTGTCAGAAGGCAAAAGTGGAACACCAAAGGCCTGTTAGTATGTTACAACCTTTGACTATTCCAGAGTGGAAGTGGGATAGTATCTCGATGGATTTCGTTACTGGATTTCCAAAGACGAGGAAAGGTTATGATTCGATATGGGTTATAGTTGATAGGCTTACGAAATCAGTGCATTTCTTGTCGATCAATATTAAGTATCCGTTGGAACGCTTAACCCAGATATATATCGACGAAATTGTTAAACTTTATGGTGTGCCTGCGAGTATAGTTTCTGATAGAGATCCGAGGTTTACGTCAAGACTCTGGCAAAGTTTGCAAGAAGTTATGGGGACTAAATTGCGATTGAGTTCTGCATACCATCCGCAGACTGATGGTCAGACAGAGAGAACGATTTAGTCGTTGGAAGATCTGTTGCGTGCTTGTGTGTTAGAACAGCAAGGGAGTTGGGATGAATTTCTGTCTTTGATAGAATTCACTTACAATAATAGTTTTCACTCGAGCATAGGAATGGCGCCCTATGAAGCACTTTATGGACGACGATGCCAAACACCTCTGTGTTGGTATCAGGATGGAGAGAGTATGACTATTGGTCCTGATCTTGTACAGCAGACTACATAAAAAGTGAAGATGATACAAGAAAAGATGAGAACGACTCAGAGCCGTCAGAAAAGTTATGCTGATAAACGAAGACGACCTTTGGAATTTGAAGAAGGCGATCATGTGTTCTTACGAGTTACGCCTACGACTGGTGTCGGAAGAGTTCTTAAGTCAAGGAAGCTTACACCTAAGTTTATAGGACCTTATCAGATTATTCGTCGGATTGGTCCTGTAGCTTATCAGATAGCTTTACCGACTTTTCTATCCAATCTTCATAATGTATTTCATGTGTCTCAGTTGAGGAAATACATTCCCGATCCAACCCATGTGATACAACCTGATGAAGTACAGCTGAAGGATAATTTGACGTATGAAACACTTCCTGTTAGAATCGAAGACAGGAGAGTGAAACAACTTCGAGGGAAGATGATAGAACTGGTGAAGGTAGTGTGGAATGATGTAACGGGAGATGCTACATGGGAATTAGAGGATAGGATGAGGGATCAATATCCTCAATTGTTTGATGTATGATGAATTTCGGGGACGAAATTCTTATTAGTAAGGGAGAGTTGTAACACCCCAACTTTTGGGATAATTATAATATAGTCCCGATTTGTACTATTTTGTGAATTCTGTGAGCAGTAAATTTAATTTGACTGTTCCGTGAGTGTACTTGACTATTGTATGTGATTTGCTCCGACCTGGGGAAATAAAAATTTTCTGGCCGGATAAATCTTATTTTAATTAATTGAGTTTGGGGATCTTACTAAACCCAATTCGATTGATATATAAATTAATATCGTATTTTTTGGATTTAACTGTGTAATAAAATAATTTTATATTTTTATAATATTATTTTATAATACGATCCTCTTGTCTCAAAAACAAGAAAAATCGCTTTCGGTTTGACCACGATCTTTAAAAGTACTTGTGGGACCCGCGTATAGGAAAAACAATCAACTCAGGCTTGACCGGATAATTTCTAACCAATGAGAGCAAGTCAACAAAGGTAGGCTTGACTTTCTAAACCAATAGGAATTGGACACCTAAGGAAGCATGTGTTTTCATTTGGACCGTTGGATGAAGACTTAATGATGAAGCCTTTAACCTAAGCCATTGATCTAATCAATGGTGAGATTAGAATGATAGATTTATGACCAAGTGATATCTACCTTAGATCTAATCTAGGGCTAAGGATTAAAGATGAATCAAGGGTTAGGATTAAGTCAACAATTGTAGGCTTGAAAATGGTTAGTAACCTAATTAAGCTTAATTCAACTAATCTAATTGCTTAATTAGCATACTAAGTGAACTAGCTTAGTTATGAATTAATTATAATCTAAATATTAATTAGATATATTAATATTGATTAAAGGTTATAATATATGTTAATATATACTAAATTAATTAGTTATATTAATAGTATGTTAATTAAGAATGGTTAGGATAATTAACTTAACTAATTACCTAATCTATTAGTAAGTAATTAAGTGTAATTGGAGAACAATTAAGACACTAAGAAGATGAGGGAGCACACGGTTTTGGGCAGCAAGGGGCAAGGTGGCTTGGTTCTACATGGTTCTAGAAGGATTCAATGACCTAAGCCATGTGCTTAATAAGTGTGAACACTCTAGGATATTTTAAACATGCAAAATTGATCACTCACCTCCCACAAGGCACTCACACGGCAGCAGCCCTCTAAAATTCACTCTTCACTTTCATTTATCACACTTATCCTAAATCACACTCATCTTTTCTCTCCAAAAATTACCAAGAACCAAGAACACTTCTCTTTCTTTTTCTCTCCCTAAGTTTCGGCCATACACACCATCCACCCACCCAAACATCTATAATTTTATCTCACCTTATTTCTTGAACCCAAATACCATTCTAAGCATCTTTCATTCACAAAGTTTTCCCAAATTCCTACTCTATCTTGCCTAAAATTCCACTTCTTGCTTACTTACTTAAGGGTAAGTTTGGTTTCTATGGTTCAAAACTGAATTTTTAATTTTTCTAACCATGTTTGTTCCATGGTTTTCCTATTTTGTACCTTGTATGTGTATTTACTAATTGTTTGAGAATTTTAGGAATTATTTTGGAGCTTGTACGAAATTTGGAGAAAATGAAGGAATCTAACCGATTAATTTGCCTACAAGAGGTAAGAGGAGATTTAATCTCATCAACCCTAAGTGGTGATGAGAAAATGGATTGTGTTTGTGTGTAGAATCCATAAGGATTCGGTTGTATGGTTTATTTGTGATTTTTATTGTTTTTGATTGTTTAAATGCTTTACTAATTGTGATCTTAATTTGCTATGCATGATTATGGTTTTTATTATTTTTGCTATGTATGTTTATGGTTTTAAATATATTGTATGTGTATTATATGTGATTTAATAATTGTATGTGTTTGTAACTGTGTAATTA
Organism: Ormosia semicastrata; assembly: GCA_029884595.1. Taxonomy (NCBI): domain Eukaryota; kingdom Viridiplantae; phylum Streptophyta; class Magnoliopsida; order Fabales; family Fabaceae; genus Ormosia; species Ormosia semicastrata. Next base: position 15,368,111 of record JAQQTO010000042.1, on the reverse strand, counting down.
TTAAAGTAGGATGTGAATAACATGTGCGATTTGCATGAGTGTTCCAAAGAACACACCATTAGGCTCACGGCCTTACATCCAAAAAGAGAACCAAAATGTTCTCAGCAAATTTCTAAATAACTGATTCATGGAATTTAAGTAAAATAATCAAAGTTAAAAATGGTTTAGATTAATTGTGGCCAAAATGCCATTTAGTGTATAACCAAATGCCATTTTATTTTGATTTGGCCAACATGCCATTTTATTTACTAAGATAGGTTAGGTAATTGTTTTATAACATAAATTGATTCCAAAGAATCATTGAGAAAATCAAAGGAATTAATTCTGTTCTAGAATTTTAATTTAGCAGAATTCAGTTTAAGTAAGAAATTAATCAGATACTTTAAAAGTACTAACGTAGGGCTCATACTATAAATTTTGAAGCGCGTTAGTGAATTTCAAAGTGAAATTATTGGGTAAAAATAAAATAAACTATATTTAGAGGAAAACATTAAAAATACCTTATACTGATTTTATAGGCAAAATGCTGCCAAAATTTATTAAAATCAAATGCATGAAATGAAAAGATTCCATACTATATTTATAACACAAGGAAAATACATTACGTATTTCAAAAGTATTAGATATAGTTTTACACATATTAAAAATGACAATTTTAAGCTATTCGGTTAAGAAAATGAATTAAAAATCCTACGCGATTGAGAAAATAACTCAAAAACAATTTACGATATTTAAAAACGTCAAAATATCTTTACGCGATTTAAAAACGTTTGTGAAATCGATGAGATTGTGAAAATGCGATAAAATTCCTACGCGATTGAACAATACTGTGAGTTTTGCTGTTGGGCCAAAGTGGTGGACCCAGACATGTTGTAGTGTAGTACTGTCAGGTGGGACATACTATACTTTGTTATCTGGTGATTAGGGGTATTTTGGTAATTTCTCGTAAATATGGTAAAATTTGGATAATAGGGGTATTTCTGAAATTTTAGCTCATGTTTAGAGTGTTGTGCCAATTTGGGTTATAATTGGTGATTGATTGACGAGGCGAATTACACCGTGTTTGGTGCGATAAGCGTAGTGTGGTTCATTTATGAACTTGGAGGCATTAGTGTGCGGAGAATTCCACATGCGAACAGTGGGTTGCTCCTCTGGGCCGTGGTAACGGGCAACACACTAATGATCTTGACAAGCACTATTCTTAGTCGAGATCTTGAGTGGACTATTAAGTATTATGCCTGTGGTACACGACGTTGGACTGTGTACTGCTACACGATGTTTTGGACTGTGGGCTATAAACACAACGATTGGATAGTGCAATAGCTTGGTTGGGCAGCCATAAAGTATTTTTAGTTTCTTTTCGGATCATTCTCTCAGATATTTGTGTTTAGCTCCATGGAGTAGGAACGAGTCAGTGTGTGTACCATTCATCATCTGCATTTTTAATGTTCATGCATTATCTGCATTTTATTGTTTATCATAATCTGTGATAAATTGTATGATTAAATGTTTTATTATACTATGCATGATATTATTGTATGTGTTATTTATATAAATATTACTTGTTATCTTGTACATGATGTATTGGTATGTACTGTTGTGATAACTGTTTCGTACTGTCGTTTTCTTCATTGCCATGCGGGTAGTGATGTAGATTGTCTCACCTCTCTATATGTTTTCTCGATATTACTGTCTTACTTCCGTAAAGAGTTTGAGGTAGAGGAGGATCAGCCTCTTGAGGTACAATACCCTGACGAGCAACAGTCGGGCGACTTATACGAGGAGGAAGAGCCGGTTGATCACGCTGATCGTCAAGACTGATCTTGAGATCATGGCACTGCCAGGATTCTTCGGGTTCGTGCGACTGGAGTTTCACGGGGGTTCCGAGGCGTGGCGTATGCATGCTGACCGAGGGACAGTAGCTTATGTGGGACGATTGACTGTGTCCCTATGTAGGGAGTATGACGGGGAGGTCATATTCACTACTATGCTTTATTTACATTTAGAGTTACCTTTGACCATTAGGCGTTATTGGCAGGGAGTTTTCCATGCGCCTAGTGAGCCTAGTAGCGAGTCGATAGCTCGGACTCGTGTCCGAAGTGCTGTGAGATCTCATAGATGCACACTTTTCGATGGTTATTCTGGAGGTGACGGATGGTGATTCATCGGAGAGTTTGATGTCTACTGAGATGCACTTGGGCAGTACTATGTTTTAGCTTTGTGTCAACTCTTTATTGTTTTATTAAATACATGTAGTTGTAAATTATGTTTGTACTAAAAGAGAATCATATGTATATTATGGTGAGTTTATGGTTGCTATATCGTGTGTTTCGTGTTATTTTATTTAATGTTATAATTATAAAAAGAAAAAAAAATATTCCGCAAATATTATGTAAGTATCAAATGTTTTACAACTTGGGTAAGAGTTTTATTTTATTTTATTTCATTGCATTCATAAATGTGATATCCCCACAAGGGTGTTACATTAGTTCGTATCAGAGCCCAAGTTAGAGTCTTTTGGGGTTGTGGTTAGGTCTGTTTTTGCTTGTGTTGTGTGAATCTTTGTGATTTGTTTCCGAAAGGTTACATCTGACATTGTTTTATCTTGTTGAAGAAAGAAGATGTCTGGGGGAAGAGGAAGGCGTGCAAACTTGGCACCTAATGTGGATCCAATGGTTGTCGTTGCTGAGGCTATTCAGCAAATGGCAGCAGTGATTGCTCAGCAAAATCAGCAAAATCAAAGAGTAGCCCAACATCAAGATATGATTCGATGCTTTGAATTTGTCCGAGTTCAGATGCAACAATCCGCCACAGTTTAGGCGAGTTTGACCCTGAAAAGGCAAGTCTTTGGATTCAAGACTTGGAGCGAATATTCGAAGGAATCGGGTGTGCGAAGAATAAGAAGGTAACATTTGCTGTTTATATGTTGAGAGGAGATGCTGATAACTGGTGGAGGAATACCCGCCACCAAGGTGTTTTAAAACGGAAGGAACGAGATCACCTGGGAGGTGTTTTGTGAAGTATTTCGGAGAAGTACTTTCCGTGATCGCTCGACATGCCAAGGAAATGGAATTTGTTGGTCTCAAGTCAAGGAATATGACCGTGGGAGAATATGCTGCAAAATTTGAGAGTTTGTCACAATTCTCGAGGTATTTCCGGAACCAACCAGATGAGGTATGGAAGTTCCAGAAGTTTGAGGATGGGTTAAGAATGGAGTTGAGACGTGCAGTGCTACCGAGGAGAATGAGGGAATTTCCTGTGTTGATAGACACTTGTCGAAGAATCGAGGCATTGGAGCCGTCCCGAGATCAAAGGAATCGTAATTTTGGGCCGACTAGGTTCCAAAGAGGAAGTAGTAGCAGTGGTGGTAGGTTTCAGAGGAAGCCTTATGCGAGACCGTCGGGGAGTCAGCCGCAACGTCCATCTGTTGGGGGAAGTTATGGTGGAAATCGACCTGCTCAGAATGTGGCGTTTACACCAACCTGCTTTAAATGTGGCAAGAGTGGTCACATATCTACAGATTGTCCGATCAGGAGAACGATCTGTTTTAACTGCAAGAAGCCTGGACATGTTTCTAGAGATTGCACTCAGCCAGAGAGGAAGCCTACAGTGAGGAATGTTCGTGCCACTCAACCAAGATCTGGAGGGAGAGTGTATACAATGACCAGAACTGAAGCTTCTGAGTCTGAGGATCTTATACAAAGGGAAGGTGTCATTGAAGGTAATCACCTGACTTTGCTATATGATTCGGGTGCAACACACTCATTTATTGCATATGATTGTGTGGAACGTTTGAAACTGCCTGTGTCTTCTCTGAGTTTTCAATTGATTGTTTCTACACCGACTGCCAAGCCTGTTGTTACATCCAAGATATGTATGAACTGTCCTATTGTTATAAAGGATCGTAAGTTTTCGGTCAACTTGATTTGTTTACCTCTTGTTGAGATAGACATAATATTAGGAATGAATTGGTTATCTTCTAACCATATCCTTATAGACTGTGCGAGTAAGGCCATAGTTTTTCCTAAGGAAGAAAGTTCTGGATTCTTGACTGCTGTAAAGGTCAAGTCATTGCTGAGGGATGGAGCTCAAGGGTTTATGTTGCTGTCTTCTTTGAAAGTCAAGTCTGAGAAGGATGTGAGTACTATTCCTGTCGTCAATGAGTTTCCAGAGATTTTTCCTGACGATGTACCTGGTTTGCCACCGGAAAGGGAGATCGAATTCTCTATCGACTTAGTACCTGGAGCCGATCCTATTTCGATTGCACCGTACCTAATGTCACCTGTAGAATTGGCAGAGTTGAAGAAGCAATTAGAGGAACTGTTGGAGAAGCAGTTTGTGCGACCTAGTGTTTCACCATGGGAGCACCAAGTCTTCGCTAGTCAAAAAGAAGGATGGAACTTCGCGCCTTTGTGTAGATTATCGACAGCTGAACAAGGTGACTATAAAGAACAAGTATCTGCTACCAAGGATTGATGACTTGATGGATCAATTGAAGGGAGCCGCTGTATTCTCTAAGATAGATCTGCGATCAGGTTATCATCAGATTCGTGTCAAGGCCGATGATGTACCCAAAATAGCTTTCTGAACTCGTTATGGGCATTATGAGTATCAAGTGATGCCGTTCGGAGTGACGAATGCTCCTGCGATATTCATGGACTATATGAATAGGATTTTTCATCCATACTTAGACAGATTTGTCATTGTCTTCATCGATGACATTCTGATCTATTCTCAAAGTCGAGAAGAACATGCTGAACATCTCAGTATAGTTCTCCAGATTTTGAAGGAGAAGAAGCTGTTTGCGAAGTTGTCAAAGTGCGAGTTTTGGTTGGATGAAGTTCAATTTCTAGGTCACGTAATTTCCAAGGAAGGTATTGCGGTAGACCCATCAAAGGTGGAGACTGTTTTACAGTGGGAAAGGCCTAAGACTGTGACTGAGGTTCGAAGCTTTGTTGGATTAGCCGGATATTACAGAAGATTTATTGAAGGTTTTTCCAAGATAGCTGGACCACTTACACAACTCACGAGAAAGAGTCAAGCTTTCGATTGGACGGAGGAACGTGAAGCGAGTTTTCAAGAGCTGAAGAAGAGGTTAACGACTGCACCAGTGTTAATCCTGCCGGATCCTAACAAATCTTTTGAGGTGTATTGTGATGCATCTTATCAGGGGTTAGGATGTGTGTTGATGCAGAATCGGAACGTGGTAGCTTATGCTTCAAGACAATTGAAGGTTCATGAGAGGAACTACCCAACGCACGATTTGGAGCTAGCTGCAGTAGTTTTTGCGTTGAAAGTGTGGAGGCATTTTCTGTATGGGGCTATGTTCAATGTCTTTAGTGATCACAAGAGCTTAAAATACTTGTTTGATCAAAGAGAATTGAATATGAGACATAGGCGATAGTTGGAATTTTTGAAGGATTATGATTTTCAGCTTCAATACCATCCAGGAAAAGCAAATGTAGTGGCAGATGCTTTAAGCAGAAAGGTGGTTAGTGTTTCTACTATGATGATTAAAGAGGAGGAGTTGGTGAAGCAATTTAGAGATCTATGGTTATCAATAGAATTGGTACCTGGAAAGATTCGTCTAAGTAGAGTAGTGGTTTTGAATGATTTGTTGGAGATCATAAAAGAGAAACAAGATGAAGATGCGTTTTTACAAAATGACAAAGAATTATTGAAGCAAGGTCATAAAGCGACAGTGGAGGAAGGATCTGATGGAATCATGAGGTTTCAAGGAAGAGTTTGTATACCTGATGATCCCGAACTCAAGAGAGCGATCTTGGATGAAGCTCATACAAGTAATTTGAGTATGCATCCGGGGATGACGAAGATGTATCAAGAGTTGAAGCGACTGTTTTGGTGGCCAAGAATGAAGAGAGATGTAGCTGAACGTGTGGCGTCTTGTCTTGTCTGTCAGAAGGCAAAAGTGGAACACTAAAGGCCTGCTGGTATGTTACAACCTTTGACTATTCCAGAGTGGAAGTGGGATAGTATCTCGATGGATTTCATTACTGGATTTCCAAAGACGAGGAAAGGTTATGATTCGATATGGGTTGTAGTTGATAGGCTTACGAAATCAGCGCATTTCTTACCGATCAATATTAAGTATCCGTTGGAACGCTTAACCCAGATATATATCGATGAAATTGTTAGACTTCATGGTGTGCCTGCGAGTATAGTTTCTGATAGAGATCCGAGGTTTACGTCAAGACTCTGGCAAAGTTTGCAAGAAGTTATGGGGACTAAATTGCGATTGAGTTCTGCATACCATCCGCAGACTGATGGTCAGACGGAGAGAACGATTCAGTCGTTGGAAGATCTGTTGCGTGCTTGTGTGTTAGAACAGCAAGGGAGTTGGGACGAATTTCTGTCTTTGATAGAATTCACTTACAACAATAGTTTTCACTCGAGCATAGGAATGGCGCCCTATGAAGCACTTTATGGACGACGATGCCGAACACCTCTGTGTTGGTATCAGGATGGAGAGAGTATGACTATTGGTCCTGATCTTGTACAGCAGACTACAGAAAAAGTGAAGATGATACAAGAAAAGATGAGAACGACTCAGAGCCGTCAGAAAAGTTATGCTGATAAACGAAGACGACCTTTGGAATTTGAAGAAGGCGATCATGTGTTCTTGCGAGTTACGCCTACGACTGGTGTCGGAAGAGTTCTTAAGTTAAGGAAGCTTACACCTAAGTTTATAGGACCTTATCAGATTATTCGTCGGATTGGTCCTGTAGCTTATCAGATAGCTTTACCGACTTTTCTATCCAATCTTCATAATGTATTTCATGTGTCTCAATTGAGGAAATACATTCCCAATCCAACCCATGTGATACAACCTGATGAAGTACAGCTGAAAGATAATTTGATGTATGAAACACTTCCTGTTAGAATCGAAGACAGGAGAGTGAAACAACTTCGAGGGAAGATGATAGAACTGGTGAAGGTAGTGTGGAATGATGTAACGGAAGATGCTACATGGGAATTAGAGGATAGGTGAGGGAGCAATATCCTCAATTGTTTGATGTATGATGAATTTCGGGGACGAAATTCTTATTAGTAGGGGAGAGTTGTAACACCCCAACTTTTGGGATAATTATAATATAGTCCCGATTTGTACTATTTTGTGAATTCTGTGAGCAGTAAATTTAATTTGACTATTCCGTGAGTGTACTTCACTATTGTATGTGATTTGCTCCGACCTGGGGAAATAAAAATTTTCTGTCTGGATAAATCTTATTTTAATTAATTGGAGCTGGGGGATCTTACTAAACCCAATTCTGATTGATATATAAATTAATATCGTAATTTTTTGGATTTAACTGTGTAATAAAATAATTTTATATTTTTATAATATTATTTTATAATACAGTACCTACTGTCTCAAAAACAGTAAAAATATGCTTCGGTTTGACCACAGATCTTTAAAAGTACTGTGGGACCCGCGTTTAGGAAAAATAGTCAACTGTGCTGACTAGATAATTTCTAACCAATGAGAGCAAGTCAACAAAGGTAGGCTTGACTTTCTAAACCAATAGGAATTGGACACCTAAGGAAGCATGTGTTTTCATTTGGACCGTTGGATGAAGACTTAATGATGAAGCCTTTAACCTAAGCCATTGATCTAATCAATGGTGAGATTAGAATGATAGATTTATGACCAAGTGATATCTACCTTAGATCTAATCTAGGGCTAAGGATTAAAGATGAATCAAGGGTTAGGATTAAGTCAACAATTGTAGGCTTGAAAATGGTTAGTAACCTAATTAAGCTTAATTCAACTAATCTAATTGCTTAATTAGCATACTAAGTGAACTAGCTTAGTTATGAATTAATTATAATCTAAATATTAATTAGATATATTAATATTGATTAAAGGTTATAATATATGTTAATATATACTAAATTAATTAGTTATATTAATAGTATGTTAATTAAGAATGGTTAGGATAATTAACTTAACTAATTACCTAATCTATTAGCAAGTAATTAAGTGTAATTGGAGAACAATTAAGACACTAAGAAGATGAGGGAGCACACGGTTTTGGGCAGCAAGGGGGCAAGGTGGCTTGGTTCTACATGGTTCTAGAAGGATTCAATGACCTAAGCCATGTGCTTAATAAGTGTGAACACTCTAGGATATTTTAAACATGCAAAATTGATCACTCAACCTCCCACAAGGCACTCACACGGCAGCAGCCCCTCTAAAATTCACTCTTCACTTTCATTTATCACACTTATCCTAAATCACACTCATCTTTTCTCTCCAAAAATTACCAAGAACCAAGAACACTTCTCTTTCTTTTTCTCTCCCTAAGTTTCGGCCATACACACCATCCACCCACCCAAACATCTATAATTTTATCTCACCTTATTTCTTGAACCCAAATACCATTCTAAGCATCTTTCATTCACAAAGTTTTCCCAAATTCCTACTCTATCTTGCCTAAAATTCCACTTCTTGCTTACTTACTTAAGGGTAAGTTTGGTTTCTATGGTTCAAAACTGAATTTTTAATTTTTCTAACCATGTTTGTTCCATGGTTTTCCTATTTTGTACCTTGTATGTGTATTTACTAATTGTTTGAGAATTTTAGGAATTATTTTGGAGCTTGTACGAAATTTGGAGAAAATGAAGGAATCTAACCGATTAATTTGCCTACAAGAGGTAAGAGGGAGATTTAATCTCATCAACCCTAAGTGGTGATGAGAAAATGGATTGTGTTTGTGTGTAGAATCCATAAGGATTCGGTTGTATGGTTTATTTGTGATTTTTATTGTTTTTGATTGTTTAAATGCTTTACTAATTGTGATCTTAATTTGCTATGCATAATTAACCAAATGCCATTTTATTTTGATTTGGCCAACATGCCATTTTATTTACTAAGATAGGTTAGGTAATTGTTTTATAACATAAATTGATTCCAAAGAATCATTGAGAAAATCAAAGGAATTAATTCTGTTCTAGAATTTTAATTTAGCAGAATTCAGTTTAAGTAAGAAATTAATCAGACACTTGAAAAGTACTAACGTAGGGCTCATACTATAAATTTTGAAGCGCGTTAGTGAATTTCAAAGTGAAATTATTGGGTAAAAATAAAATAAACTATATTTAGAGGAAAACATTAAAAATACCTTATACTGATTTTATAGGCAAAATGCTGCCGAAATTTATTAAAATCAAACGCATAAAATGAAAAGATTCCATACTATATTTATAACACAAGAAAATTACATTACGTATTTTAAAAGTACTAGATATAGTTTTACACATATTAAAAATGATAATTTTAAGCTATTCGGTTAAGAAAATGAATTAAAAATCCTACGCGATTGAGAAAATAACTCAAAAACAATTTACGATATTTAAAAATGTCAAAATATCTTTACGCGATTTAAAAACGTTTGTGAAATCGACGAGATTGTGAAAATGCGACAAAATTCCTACGCGATTGAACAATACTGTGAGTTTTGCTGTCGGGCCAAAGTGGTGGACCCAGACATGTTATAGTGTAGTACTGTCAGGTGGGACGTACTATACTTTGTTATCTGGTGATTAGGGTATTTTGGTAATTTCTCGTAAATATGGTAAAATTTGGATAATAGGGGTATTTCTGAAATTTTAGCTCATGTTTAGAGTGTTGTGCCAATTTGGGTTATAATTGGTGATTGATTGACGAGGCGAATTACACCGTGTTTGGTGTGATAAGCGTAGTGTGGTTCATTTATGAACTTGGAGGCATTAGTGTGCGGAGAATTCCACATGCGGACAGTGGGTTGCTCCTCTGGGTCGTGGTAACGGGCAACACACTAATGATCTTGACAAGCACTATTCTTAGTCGAGATCTTGAGGGGACTATTAAGTACTATGCCTGTGGTACACGACGTTGGACTGTGTACTGCTACACGATGTTTTGGACTGTGGGCTATAGACACAACGATTGGACAGTGCAATAGCTTGGTTGGGCAGCCATAAAGTATTTTTAGTTTCTTTTCGGATCATTCTCTCAGATATCTGTGTTTAGCTCCATGGAGTAGGAATGAGTCAGTGTGTGTACCATTCATCATCTGCATTTTTAATGTTCATGCATTATCTGCATTTTATTGTTTATCATAATCTGTGATAAATTGTATGATTAAATGTTTTATTATACTATGCATGATATTATTGTATGTGTTATTTATATAAATATTACTTGTTATCTTGTACATGATGTATTGGTATGTACTGTTGTGATAACTGTTTCGTACTGTCGTTTTCTTCATTGCCATGCGGGTAGTGATGTAGATTGTCTCACCTCTCTATATGTTTTCTCGATATTACTGTCTTACTTCCGTAAAGAGTTTGAGGTAGAGGAGGATCAGCCTCTTGAGGTACAATACCCTGATGAGCAACAGTCGGGCGACTTACACGAGGAGGAAGAGCCGATTGATCACGCTGATCGTCAAGACTGATCTTGAGATCATGGCACTGCCAGGATTCTTCGGGTTCGTGCGACTGGAGTTTCACGGGGGTTCCGAGGCGTGGCGTATACATGTTGACCGAGGGACAGTAGCTTATGTGGGACGATTGACTGTGTCCCTATGTAGGGAGTATGACGGGGAGGTCATATTCACTACTATGCTTTATTTACATTTAGAGTTACCTTTGACCATTAGGCGTTATTGGCAGGGAGTTTTCCATGCGCCTAGTGGGCCTAGTAGCGAGTCGACAGCTCGGACTCGTGTCCGAAGTGCTGTGAGATCTCATAGATGCACACTTTTCGATGGTTATTCTGGAGGTGACGGATGGTGATTCATCGGAGAGTTTGATGTCTACTGAGATGCACTTGGGCAGTACTATGTTTTAGCTTTGTGTCAACTCTTTACTGTTTTATTAAATACATGTAGTTGTAAATTATGTTTGTACTAAAAGAGAATCATATGTATATTATGGTGAGTTTATGGTTGCTATATCTTATGTTTCGTGTTATTTAATTTAATTTTATAATTATAAAAAGAAAAAAAAATATTCCGCAAATATTATGTAAGTATCAAATGTTTTACAACTTGGGTAAGAGTTTTATTTTATTTTATTTCATTGCATTCATAAATGTGATATCCCCACAAGGGTGTTACAGATCAAGCCTATGATAATTATGATTTTTAACATATTAATTATCCACACAATTACCTTATTAATGATGTCCAGATTGTATTTAAGTGATCTTAGCACTCATTTAGATCATTGGGTTGAATTGGGCTTTAAAGCAAAATTTTCGGATTTTAATACATATTGACAATAGTTCAGTATTTTGACCATAACTTGAGTTGTAGATCTCTGATTTTGATGTTCTTTATATGCTAGGAAAACTGAGAAAAAGATATACAAGTTTTGTGAAATATCAAATTGGAAGATTCGAATGTTTAAGTGGTGAAATATAGCCTTGAAGTTGGACTAGCGGTACTATTACGAATTCTGGTCACACCTTCACTATTTTGGACATATCTCACTCATTTCAAGCCCAAATTAAGCATGTGAGCACTCCTTGGAAAGCTTACTTCAAAGACAATCTGATGGACTTGATTTAAATTAGAGATTGTAATAGAAATCCAAAAGATAGAAATGTGAAAAAAGTGGAAGACTCATTGGAAGGTGAGAGACACACTTTCATAATGAGAAAATAATTCATTGGAAGGTGGGAGACACACTTTGATAATGGAGGAATAATTAACAAAAGTGGGTGAACCACTTTTGACTCTTAGTGGATGATTAAGAGGAGAGCAATCATATTTTGATGAGGGAATGGAGAGCTTCTATGTAGGAGTGTGTGGTTATTGTAGTTTAGTTTTTGATTTTGGAGACTTCTCTACTTCTCTTCTTCTCCTCCTCTCTCTTTGTTATTTTCATTTTTTGTATGGTTCTTGAAAGTTCTCCAATGGTGATGGCTATGGAGAGCTAAACTTCTTTAATCAATCCAAGAGATTGACATTCTTGATGATTAATCTTGAGATCTTGTTTTAATTGCTATACATTCATCTATTAATCAAGTTTCTCTTTCTCTTCTTCTCTTGTTTAAATTTTGATTTAATGCTTAATTTGATTGGGATTTGTATATGTTAATTGCGTAATTATCATGTGCTAAAAGATGAATTCAGAGGTTAAATAATGCATCAAAGGTGTTTGATGAAATATTTAGCTTGGTTGAATCTTGGTTTTTAAGTTAATTTGGGTTTTGGATGGATGCTTAATTTGTCTAACCTTAATTAATTGAATTCTAGAAGCATTTCTAGTAGAAGATCCATGGATCATTGAGAGACGTCTTGATGTGATCTAAGACCAAGGATTTGGTTGATAGTTGAACGGATTTATAAAGATCAAGGATGGATTAAAATCAAGATTGGTTAATTCTCTTGGATTTGTTGTTTTCTTAATTTTGTTTACTCATTTTAATTGCTCTTTGTTATTTAATTTTGCAAAACTCTCCCCCCCTGTTTATTAACCTCTTAATCTGACTTCATAATTAGAGTGATCTACGGGCTCGACCCAATGTTACCTTATGCTACAAGTAGTTTTGGTAAATCAGTTATAAATTGATTTAAATTTGGTAACCTCGACAGTTGTCAAATTTTTGGCGCCATTACCGGGGATCATTCTGATTTTGTTCAATTTTATTAAGAGTATATTTAGCTACTAATCCTTCACTAATCTTTGTGTTGCTGTGTTTTGGTGATTTTTAGGAGAAAACGGGTAATTACGGGTCACTTTGCATAATTTTGTACTGACAGAAAATGTGCCCAGAATGCACTGAAACTTGGTCAGCTGAAGGAAAATGACCTAATAAACAAGACTCACAGTGCTGTGAGGTCACCCCTGGTTTTCTCAAAATCCATCGTTTAGACCACTTTTTCAATCAATTAATGTATTCCCGCCTGTCACACGGGTGACCTGGGTTCGATCCCGGGCAACGACGCCAAAAACTTGATGCACACTTTTTAATTATTGCATTTACAAACCTAAGTGCAGGTTGTCTCAATTAATAAATTTCTCGGTGAGTCCGAGGTCGATCCACATGGAATTGTTGAATATTAAGGTGAAGTAAATATTTTGTTACTACGGTAAAAATTATTTACTTGGGTAAAAAGATCCACTCTTGGTAAATAAAATAAAAGTAAGATTAATTCCTTTTATAACTCAATTAGAATCCTCACAACATGGAGGTTCCAATTGGAAAATACAACGTTAAAAGTTCATTAAAATAATATACGTAGTTATACTATGTTTCCTTTAATCATCTATTAACACCATCACTTATAAATGGGATCAAGCATTCATTGTGCCAAAATCTTGTCTACAACAAATCAAGATCTCTGACAACTGTCGAGATTACCAAATTTAAATCAATTTATAACCGATTTACCAAAACTACTTGTAGCATAAGGTAACACCGGGTCGAGCCCGTAGATCATTCTAATTATGAAGTCAGATTAAGAGGTTGATAAACAGGGGGGAAAAGTTTTGGAAAATTAAACAACAAAGAGCAATTAAAAAGAGTAAACAAGATTAGGAAAACAACCAATCCAAGAGAATTAACCAATCTTGATTTTAATCCATCCTTGATCTTTATAAATCCGTTCAACTATCAACCAAATCCTTGATCTTAGATCACATCAAGACGCCTCTCAATAATCCATGGATCTTCTACTAGAAATGCTTCTAGAATTTAATTAATTAAGGTTAGACAAATTAAGCATCCATCCAAAACCCAAATTAACTTAAAAACCAAGATCCAACCAAGCTAAATATTTCATCAAACACCTTTGATGCATTATTTAACCTCTGAATTCATCTCTTAGCACATGATAATTACGTAATTAACATATGCAAATCCCAATCAAATTAAGCATTAAATCAGAATTTAAACAAGAGAAGAAGAGAAAGAGAAACTTGATTAATAGATGAACGTATAACAATTAAAACAAGATCTCAAGATTAATCATCAAGCTTGTCAATCTCTTGGATTGATTAAAAAAGTTTAGCTCTCCATAGCCATCACCATTGGAGAACCTTCAAGAACCATACAAAAATGAAAATAACAAAGAGAGAGGAGGAGAGGAAGAGAAGAGGAGAAGTCTCCACAAAATGAAAAACTAAAACTACAATGATCAACTACAAAATTCACACCCTGCGTAGAAGCTCTCCCCCCTTTCTTTACAAATCTGATTGCTCTCCTCTTAATCATTCACAAATAATTAAAAGTAGTTCACCCACTCTTGTTAATTATTCATCCATTATCAAAGTATGTCTCCCACCTTCCATTGAATTATTTTCTCATTATGAAAGTGTGTCTCCCACCTTCCAATGATTCCTCCACTTTTTCCACGTTACTATCTTTTCAATTTCTGTCATAATCTCAAATTCAAATCAAGTCCATCAGATAGCCTTTGAAGTAAGCTTTACAAGGAGTACTCATATGCTTAATTTGGGCTTGAAATGAGTGAGATATGCCCAAAATAGTGAAGGTGTGTCCAGAATTTGTAATAGTACCACTGGTCCAACTTCAAGGCTGTATTTGACCATGTAAACATCCGAATCTTCCAATTTGACATTTCACAAAACTTATAGATCTTTTTCTCATCTTTCCTAGCATATAAAGAACATCAAAATCAGAGATCTACAACTCAAGTTATGGTTAAAATACTGAACCACTGTCAATATGCATTAAAATCCGAAAATTTTGCTTTAAAGCCCAATTCAACCCAATGATCTAAATGAGTGCTAAGATCACTTAATTACAATCTGGACATCATTAATAAGGTAATTGTGTGGATAATTAATATGTTAAAAATCATAATTATCAAATACCCCCACACTTACTCTTTTGCACGTCCTCGGGCAAAACAGAAAAAAAAAAATAAAACTGACTCAAAAGTTAAACATTCTAAAAGACTCAATTTCTAATATTATTTAAGAATGAAGAGCAATTAATAATTCAAGTAATTAAAACATTCATGAGGTAACACATCTTCACATCTCAAATCAACAAGCAATGATACTTCAATTGAAAAGCATGAGTAAAGAATGATAGATCCTCACAGAATTCACTCTCAATCTCTCAAGTATTTAAAAAGTAGGTATTTCACTCAATTCAACCATGAAAATTGCACTATCATAAGCTTGCTTAACTTCTACTTCTCCACTACTCAAAACACATGCATACATAAATCATGAGGACTTTATTCAAGGTTGTAGTGAGGTCAAGGTAACAGAAGAGGGTAAAATGGATATGAGAGGATAAATACCAAAGAGAATAAAAGCAAATGAGAGCTGAGTTCAAATAACAAGCATAAAAGTTCATCCCAACTCTAATGTATAACCCTTTACATATTCATTTCTCAATCCTTTTCTTTTTTTTATATATATATATATGAACATAACTATATACATACATTTTTCCTTTTTTTTTTTTTTTTTTTGTTTTTTTTTTTTTTTTTTTTTTTTTTTTTTTTTTTAGGAACTCTTTCCTTTTTCAACAACCATTTTGTACACACACCCCCACACTTGTTCAAAAACTCATCCATTAACCAAGCTAATGTTCTTTTATTCCCTAAGGTAAAGTAAGAACACGATTTTTCATTTAAGGCACATAATGAGCTAGAAACAAGGAATGGTCAAATAAGCTCAAAGGGGTTAAGTAAAGAAAAATATACAAGGTTGGCAAGAATCAGAAAATTTTCAAGAAGTCAAAAGAGTGCTTGATATCATATTGAAAACAAGGTTGGCTATTTGGTTAAACTAGCTAAGAAAGAGGGCCTCAATCATGTTCATGCATGCAAGTGAAATGTAGCCTCAAAAAGAATCAAAGCAAGTTCTAGAGTGATCATTAACATGAGTGAAAATCACACAAGAAAGAAGAGAATGGCATAAATGTTGAATCCATCCATTAGGCTCAAAATCTCACAAGGTATGCATCCATCAAACTCAATTCATCAATTCAATCATCCATAACCAAGCATATCAGTTCAAGAAGGGAGAAACGTTATTCAATCATGCAATGAACTTTTTTTTTTTTTGAAATTAAGAAATTTTTTTTTTGAAAATGCTAAAATCTCTCCCCCACACTTAATATAAGCATTGTCCTCAATGTGAAAGAGAGATATAGAAAAGAGCAACACAACCTGATAAGAAGTGAATCAACGCCAAGCAGAAAAGAAGCACACTGTCAGTGCCGCATCAGACCCTGAAAAGAAATCAAATCATAAAACTTTAGTACTTCTACAATTTAATACTAATTAATTACTACCTAAAAACACTCTTACTCTGCCACCAATTAAGATGCGTCTCAAGAGTAAATAATTTACTCTTTACTCTGCCATCCCTAACTACTAAATTGATGACAAATACAACAAACATATTAACAAACACAATTTTTTTTTTTTTTTTTTTTTTTTTTTTTTACAACAACCATCCTTCCCCCCAACCAGATCACAACATTGTCCTCAATGTCAAAACATAGATAGGTAAAGGATAGAATATATTACACATTCTTTCGCAATTACTTGAAAAGAAAAGTCTCACACAAATTTAAACAGAAAAAAAAAAATACGATAAATAAAACTAAAGATAAAGGAAAGTTATAGATGAAGTGATAAATCACACTCTTGCTCCTTGCTGCCTCCCTTACTGTTGCCTCTCTTGCTGCTTTGCTGACCAATCTATCTGAGCTGTTACTGGATCAGGTTTATAAACAAAAACTTCTAATTTATCAATCAACTCATCAATAGTGGAAGCAAAAATAAGGAGTTGTCTTGCCGAAAGTGTGATGAATTTCTGTTCCACAACATAGTCAAGAAAATATAACAAAAGATCAAAGAAATTATTAACATTCAGCAAACCTATGGGTTTATGGTGGATGTTCAATTGAGCCCAAGAGACAATTTGAAAAATTTCTTCCAAAGTACCAAAACCACCTGGTAAGGCTATGAATGCATCAGAATTTGTAAGCATTGTCTTCATTCGTTCATCCATAGATGATACTTGAAGCTCTTCTCCAACTGTCTTGCCAGTGATGTTATTTTCAGCTAAAGGTTTAGGAATAACACCTAAAACCTGACTGCCTCCTATAAAAGCAGAAAGTGAAACAGCCCCAATTAACCCACGACAACCTCCCCCATATACAAGATGAATATTCCTCGCAGCAAGTGATCGACCAAGAGAGCTAGGCTGCGTTCTAAAATTCTAATCCCTTCCCATAACTCGACCCACAAAAAACACAGACATTTTTGAGGTTACGAATAGAAGGCCCCATTCTATACTCTTCCTCTCTTTGAGTGTTTCTGAGTTGAAGATGAAGGAGAAAATGGAGTGTTTAAATAAGAGAAAGAATGGAAAGGGAAATAATTGCACCTAGAAGGGTAGGTCGGCTGTTGTCAGAAAAGGTTGAATTTAAGAAACATAAAATTCTTTTTTTTTTTAACTTCAAGAAAACCATCAGGGTAAAGAAGTCTAGAAACCCCCGAAGGATCCCATCCAAAGGATCGTCTGTGAAAAACCAAAATTCAACAAAATCATACAAAGATAAAATAATAATAACAAATGATTACATACCTTTATGTACAGGTTTCATGGCAGATCTTTATACTGCGCGTCATGAGTGTAGTAACACCAAGACGGCTCAGCCAATCTGGGCATTCTTCTCCCTCCCGCTTGTGGGATATTTTGGATTGAGCTACGACGCCACTAATTAAAGTGCGTAAATCTGACAGGCTACCACCAACGACCACAGCCCGGTGAGAGGTCGCCCAAGAGCCCATGGCATTAAATCACAAGATCCACTCGAGGCATTGTCACGTGAGAATGCAAACACGGGACGCTTCTTTCTCGTCCATCGCCAGCGAGCCTTTGGTTAAAACACAGGGAATGCTTGCACGGCTCTCTGAGCATGGCACACGAACTTTTTTTACCAACCGGCGTGCGAAGGTCCACCCGAGTCAATGACGGGTCTGCCACTCCACTGGCAGAGGCTCCTAATCTAATTAAAGACCAAGTACAACCGAAGTTTCGCCCTTTTTTTTTTTTTTAGAAAAATGTAAAAGATAATATATACATGTTGTTGTGATTGTGGCTCACATCTTCCTCTGGTTTCACGTCCAGAAACGGCTTAAACGCCTTCTATGAGTTGAGGATAAGCTTCCCATCCAATTTTCTTATAAATTGGCAAACAGGGTCTTTTTGAGTCAGATTCCTAAGACTATAACGCTCTTGTTCGTCTTTGAAGAGATTCCACAAACTAAGAAGTTCACGCTGCACAACTCCACAAGAATGCGTCTCAAGAGTCAATAAGATATTATCTAATGACTCCTTACTCAGTCCATTCTTAATGAAGAATATTTTATCTTCTCTATTTATGGAAACCATCCCCAAAGAGTGACATCGCTTGTTACAGTTCCATCGTCCACATTTGTGACAGACTTGTAACCTTTTTGCTCTTCTCCTTTTAGAATATGAACTTCTTCCAAGACCGGGCATATATGAGTCAAATGAAATTGAGGACTCACCTGCTAATCGGACCTTTGCTTCAATTATCCAGCGTACATCTTCTGGCATACCTTTGTGCATTAACAGTCTCAATCTTTCACATCGAACTTTGTAGATTTTTCTCAGAGCATTTTGAGGAAGAGAAGGAAAATATTTGCTCAAGTTTGAAAGAATGACATCCATTTTGAAGGAGAAGAAGGGTTCAGTTATTTTGGGAAACTGAAAGATAAACCGACTTGAGAGTCACGGAGTACCGTATCCGCCACTTAACCGGCAACACAAAGAACTCAAGAACTTGGTTTTCCAGGAATGGTTGAGTCTTTGTCCATTAACTTTAAGCGCATTACCATTCCTAGGATCCTCAATATCTACGGCCCCACGTGTTTGACAACTAAAGAACCGCGCCTCCTAGATCTCAATTTTCTAAGGAGTAGGTGCAGATGATAATCTCAAAGCAGAACCTTTTTGACCAATTTCTGCAGCTTTTGCAAAAGGTGTAACAGACCTTGCATAAAGTAGGCCAATAAAATCCATACTGTAAGATTTTCGCAGTTGTTGCTGACCTACTTCATTATCGGGCATACAGCTTTTTTTTTTTTTTTACCTCAATCAAAAACTTTTTTTTTGTTTTGTTTTTTTTTTATTATTTTTTTTATTGAGGCGGCATCTTACTTATCAAGTGGGGTAGACGACTTCTTGCAAGTGGACCTCCTCCAAAATATCCTCTTGAGCTCCCTCATAAAATGGTTTGAGGCGATGTCCATTGACTGTGAAAGCTTTTGTAGTAGTCTTACTTGTAATCTGCACAGCAATATAAGGAAAAATCTTAGTAACAACAAATGGACCAAGCCACCTAGATCTGAGCTTCCCGGGCATGAGCTTGAGGCGGGAGTTATAGAGGAGAACTTTTTGACCAATCTTAAATGTTTTTCTCATGATCTTCTTATCATGGAAGGCTTTGGTCTTCTCTTTATAAAGTTTGGAACTCTCATAAGCCTCCAAGCGGATCTCCTCCAATTCCTGCAACTGCAGCTTCCGCTCCATGCCTGCTTGATTTAGGTCCAAGTTACACCTTTTTACTGCCCAAAATGCACGATGCTCAATTTCCACTGGCAAGTGGCATGCTTTGCCAAAAACAATCCGATAAGGAGACATCCCAATCGGAGTCTTATAGGCGGTCCTATAAGCCCATAAAGCATCCTCAAGCCTTTTGCTCCAGTCCTTTCTGTTAGGTTGAACTGTTTTCTGAAGTATCTGCTTGATCTCTCTGTTGGAAACCTCGGCTTGCCCATTAGTCTGGGGATGGTAAGGTGTAGAAACTCTATGCAAGACTCCATACTTTTTCATCAAGGCTTCCATGCTTCGATTACAGAAATGCGAACCCTGATCACTAATGATGGCTTTTGGGACTCCAAACCTGCAGAAAATATGTGATCTAACAAAATCCACAACAACCTTGGAATCATCAGTCCGAGTGGCTTTTGCCTCCACCCATTTAGATACATAATCCACAACAAGCAGAATGTAAACAAAACCAAATGACACAGGAAAAGGACCCATAAAATCAATACCCCAAACATCAAATATTTCACAGAACAACAAAGGTTGTTGGGGCATCTCATTCCTACGAGAAATATTCCCTGTTCTCTGGCATTGTTCACAAGATTTACAAAACAAATATGCATCACGAAATAAAGTGGGCCAATATAATCCGAGTCCAAAACTTTCCTAGTATGTACGAGTAGGTCCAAAATGTCCCCCACAAGGCAAGTGCATGACAAAAACTAAGAACAGAATCAAACTCATGATCAAGAATACATCTCCTAATGACTTGGTCACTACAAAATCTCCACAAATAAGGGTCATCCCACACATAATATTTTGACTCACTTTTCAGTTTATCAATCATGCCTTATTGAAATGTGCAGGTAGTGCTCTAGCAACCAAGAAATTAACCAAATCTGCAAACCAAGGGATGTTACCTTGCATCTTGAAAAGTTGCTCATCAGGGAAGGCATCATGGATAAGAACAGAATCTGCCTCTCTCTCAATCCGACTCAAGTGATCTGCCACTAGGTTCTCTGCTTCATTCTTATCTCTGATATCAATATCAAACTCTTGTAAAAGCAACATCCATCTAATCAGTCGAGGCTTTGCATTGGGCTTTTTCAGGAGAAACTTTAAAGCTGCATGATCTGAAAATACAACCACTCTAGAACCAAGCAAACATGATCGAAATTTATCTAAAGCAAAAATAATTGCTAAAAGTTCCTTTTCGGTTATAGTGTAGTTGGCTTGTGCAGCATCTAAAGTCCTCGAAGCATAGGAAATGACATGAGGTACCTTGCCGACTCTCTGTGCAAGGACAGCTCCCAATGCATAATTAGAGGCATCACACATGAGTTCAAATGGAAGTGTCCAATCTGGTGGCTGGATGATAGGTGCACTGGTCAATGCTTGCTTTAAGTGATTGAAGGCATCCTTGCATCTCTGGTCAAAGTGAAACTCTACATCCTTTTGTAGCAAGTTGGACAGTGGAAGGGCAATTTTGCTAAAATCCTTTATGAACCGACGATAGAAACCTGCATGACCAAGGAAAGAACGAACCTCCCGCACGCATGTGGGGTAAGATAGGCATGAAATGATATCTATTTTTGCAGGATCTACCTCAACACCCTTGCTAGATACTATATGCCCTAAAACTATACCCTGTTCTACCATGAAATGACATTTCTCAAAATTCAGGATAAGGTTAGTTTCAATGCACTTATGCAAAACTCGATCCAAATTATCCAAACATGCATCAAAGGAAGAGCCATAGACAGTAAAATCATCCATAAACACATCCATGCAACTCTCTAAAAATTCAGAGAAGATACTGACCATACACCTTTGAAAGGTTCCCGGAGCGTTGCACAGACCAAAGGGCATTCTCCTGTATGCAAATGTTCCAAATGGACAGGTGAAAGTGGCTTTCTCTTGGTCTTCTGGGGCTATATGAATCTGAAAATAGCCCGAATATCCATCCAAGAAACAGTAATGCGACTTTCCAGCCAGTCTCTCCAACATCTGATCAATGAAAGGCAATGGAAAATGATCTTTCCTAGTGGCCTGGTTAAGCCGCCTATAATCAATGCACACCCGCCAACTGTTCTGGATTCTTGTGGGAAGGAGCTCATTGTTCTGATTTGCAATTACTGTGACTCCAGATTTCTTTGGAACAACTTGCACTTTGGGCTCACCCATTTACTTGTCAGATATGGGATAAATAATGCCAGCTTGCAGTAGCTTGGTCACTTCCTTCTTCACCACATCCAGAATCAAGGGATTTAGTCTCCTTTGGGGTTGCCTCACTAGCTTGGTATCTTCCTCCAATAAAATCCTATGCATACATGTGGAGGGGCTAATACCAGGAATGTCTGCAAGTGTCCATCCAATAGCACGCTTATGTTGCCTCAAAACCTGCAGAATTTTTCTTCTTGTTCAAGGTTGCAGATTCTTAGCGACAATCATCGGTACTTCTCACCATCTTCCAAATATGCATATTTAAGATGGTCCGGCAAAGTCTTTAGCTCTAAGGATGGGGATGCACAATAGAAGGCAAAGAAGCTATTTGAAACAAGCAACTCAACAACATTAAATTCGACATAATTTTGACTCATATTTTCATATGCTGCATCAGTCAAATAAGCACTTGCATCATCACTCATAACTACATAAATCTCAGCACATGCAACACATGGTTCAGTATCACGGCTAACATATATATCACAAGTGACAGAATCCAGAAAGTCAGCAATATCAGGGAATTCAACACTCATATCAGCATAAGTATCATCAACCATCATTTTAATCATATCAACATAAAAAACTGAATGCTCCTCAAGGGGATGTCTCATGGCATCAAAAATGTTAAACTGTACCACATCTTCACCAAATTCCATAGAAAGGGTGCCAGCATACACGTCTATCTTGGTTTTGGTCATGTCTTGAGGAATGGTCTTCCTAGAATCAATGGAGCATGATTTGTTGAAGACTCATCTTCCATGTCCGTAATGTAGAAGTCCGCTGGAAAAATCACTTATTCACCGCACTAACACATCTTCCAAAGACTCTGCGGGATGAGCAAAGGTCTCCCGTTTGCCAAACTGAATCACTATACCAGTGGGTTGTAAGGTGCCAATGTTCAAAGACTTATACACTGACATAGGCATGACATTGATAGAAGCACCCAAATCTAGCATTGCATGGCCAAATCTGGAATTACCTATAGTGCAAGGGATTGTGAAAGTTCCAGGATCTTTACATTTCTTTGGCATGCTTGGCTGAATCATCGCAGAAACATTTCTTCCCATACTGACTTTCTCAGTACCCTTAAGTCTTCTCTTGTGAGTACAAAACTCCTTGAGGAATTTGGCATACTTAGGAATTTGCTTGATTGCATCTAGGAGGGGAATATTGATTTCCACCTTCCTGAATGTCTCCATGACTTCCTTTTCCATTTTCGCTACGCTTTACTATCTGCTTGGATTGTGTCACTCTGTTTGGGAAGGGTAGTGGAATGTTCAAGTCTGAATTCTCTGCACATTTTTTCTGGACTGGGGCATCATGCGAATTTTGTTGTGTCTGATCAATCTCTGGTTCTTGCAATGGTAGCTCTGGTTGTGGCAGACTAGGACCATCAATTTCTTTACCACTTCTCAAGGTAATGGCACTTACATTGCCTCTTGGGTTACTGACTGTTTGTGAAGGCAATTGGCTTGATCCTTGGCTTTTCAATTCACTCACGGTGGTGGCCAGCTGCCCAATCTGAGTTTGCGGGTTTTGAATGGTGGCATTGACATTTTGTTGGAACTGAACATTATTTGTAGCCATCTGTTTCATCAAATCTTCTAATGATGGCTCGGATGGAGTGGTTGCTGGACTTGGCAACATGAGGGGCTGCTGCACAGGTGGCTGCACAGTTTGTTGTTGTCTGAATGCAGGTGGTTGGTATTTGTTGCTAGGACCTACAGCTTGGTATCTAAATTGCTGCTGCTGTTGGGGTTGTTGTTGCTGACCAGAATTCCCATATCTCAAGTTAGGATGGTCCCTCCAACCAGGGTTATAAGTATTAGAAAATGGATCATATCTTGGCTGCTGGGACTGCTGATATTGAGATCTACTAGGAAAAATGCCAGCGCTTTGCAACTGACTGTTCTGGAAACGCGAACCACCTTCCTGAAGTGTGGGGCATGCATCAGTAGGATGAGATGAGCAAGAGCAAATGCCACACACCCTTGCAGGTTCTTGTACAGAACCCGGTACATGTTGTCCCACTGCTAATTGCCTCACCAAAGAAGTCAATTCATCAAGTCTATGTTCCATTCTCTGTTGATCAACATGAGACGATTGAACTTCATTAACTCCTCTGGTTG
The DNA here is from genome assembly GCA_029884595.1 of Ormosia semicastrata. Classification (NCBI taxonomy): domain Eukaryota; kingdom Viridiplantae; phylum Streptophyta; class Magnoliopsida; order Fabales; family Fabaceae; genus Ormosia; species Ormosia semicastrata. The sequence continues at coordinate 15,344,169 of JAQQTO010000042.1, read as the reverse complement.
AGGTAAGGACTCTTGTGCCAAATTGTTGAGCATTGGCTGCCATATTTGCTATCAAATCTCTTCTTTGCAGAGTAGGGGTTTTATCCACCAATGCACCTCCGGATGCGGCATCCACCATACTTCTATCCATCGGCAAGAAGCCCTCATAGAAATATTGAATCAAGAGCGATCACTAATTTGATGGTGGGGACAACTCGAACACGCTTTTTGAATCTCTCCCAATACTCATGCAAGGTCTCACCAGGTCATTTGCCTTATACCACAAATGTCTTTTCGATGGCAACTTGCTCTGGATGCGAGGAAGAACCTCTCCAAGAATAATTTCTTCATATCATCCCAACTCGTGACGAGAACCTGGTGAAAGGTAGAACACCAATCCTTGGCTACATCAAGAAGAGAAAAAGGGAATGCCCTCAACTTGATATGCTCCTCGGAGATTCCATGTGGCTTCATGGTTGAACAGACCACATGAACTCCTTTAAGTGCTTATGGGGATCTTCACCTGTAAGACCATGAAACTTGGGCAACAAGTGTATCAATCCAGATTTTAACTCGAAGTCAGCATCAAGATTAGGATATTGAATGCACAAAGACTGGTAAGTTACATCAGGAGCAGCAAGTTCTTTAAGGGTCCTATTTTGCCTGTTATCAGCCATGATTTTAGAATCACTTAAGATCTCAAGTGCACTTTCGATTCAATGTCACAACTAAATTCGACTCAATTCTTTCACTTAGCCTACGAGTTCTAATCAACCTATGCAATGTTCTATCAATCTCAGGATCAAATTCAAGCAAAATATCAGGATTAGACCTAGTCATGCACTAATCAAAGCACAAAAATAAAATAAAATAAGTAAACAAGTAAAAGACACTAGACAACTCTAAAAATATACCAAAATAAATCTAATTGACTAATGAAATGATTTTTAAAAATTATAGGACTTGTACAGCATGAAGACTACACAAAAATGAAACTAAAAAATGTAATAAAAATATTAAAAAATTGAAAAACTGGTCTAAACTATGGATTTTGGAAAAAACAGGGGTGACCTCACAGTTTATTGTGAGTCTTGTTTATTAGGCCGTTTTCCTTCAACTGACCAAGTTTCAACACATTCTGGGCACATTTTCTGTCAGTACGAAATTCTGCAAAATGACCCGTAATCACCCGTTTTCTCCTAAAAATCACCAAAACACAGCAACACAAAGGTTAGTGAGGGATTAGTAGTTAAATATACTCTTAATAAAATTGAACAAAATCAGAATGATCCCCGGCAACGGCGCCAAAAATTTGACAACTGTCGAGATTACCAAATTTAAATCAATTTATAACCGATTTTCCAAAACTACGGGTCGAGCCCGTAGATCATTCTAATTATGAAGTCAGATTAAGAGGTTAATAAACAAGGGGGAAAAGTTTTGGAAAATTAAACAACAAAGAGCAATTAAAAAGAGTAAACAAGATTAGGAAAACAACCAATCCAAGAGAATTAACCAATCTTGATTTTAATCCATCCTTGATCTTTATAAATCCGTTCAACTATCAACCAAATCCTTGATCTTAGATCACATCAAGACGCCTCTCAATAATCCATGGATCTTCTACTAGAAATGCTTCTAGAATTTAATTAATTAAGGTTAGACAAATTAAGCATCCATCCAAAACCCAAATTAACTTAAAAACCAAGATCCAACCAAGCTAAATATTTCATCAAACACCTTTGATGCATTATTTAACCTCTGAATTCATCTCTTAGCACATGATAATTACGCAATTAACATATGCAAATCCCAATCAAATTAAGCATTAAATCAGAATTTAAACAAGAGAAGAAGAGAAAGAGAAACTTGATTAATAGATGAACGTATAACGATTAAAACAAGATCTCAAGATTAATCATCAAGCTTGTCAATCTCTTGGATTGATTAAAGAAGTTTAGCTCTCCATAGCCATCACCATTGGAGAACCTTCAAGAACCATACAAAAATGAAAATAACAAAGAGAGAGGAGGAGAGGAAGAGAAGAGGAGAAGTCTCCACAAAATGAAAAACTAAAACTACAATGACCAACTACAAAATTCACACCTTGCGTAGAAGCTCTCCCCCTTTCTTTACAAATCTGATTGCTCTCCTCTTAATCATTCACAAAGAATTAAAAGTAGTTCACCCACTCTTGTTAATTATTCATCCATTATCAAAGTATGTCTCCCACCTTCCATTGAATTATTTTCTCATTATGAAAGTGTGTCTCCCACCTTCCAATGATTCCTCCACTTTTTCCACGTTGCTATCTTTTCAATTTCTGTCATAATCTTAAATTCAAATCAAGTCCATCAGATAGCCTTTGAAGTAAGCTTTCCAAGGAGTACTCATATGCTTAATTTGGGCTTGAAATGAGTGAGATATGCCCAAAATAGTGAAGGTGTGTCCAGAATTTGTAACAGTACCACTGGTCCAACTTCAAGGCTGTATTTGACCATGTAAACATCCGAATCTTCCAATTTGACATTTCACAAAACTTGTAGATCTTTTTCTCATCTTTCCTAGCATATAAAGAACATCAAAATCAGAGATCTACAACTCAAGTTATGGTTAAAATACTGAACCACTGTCAATATGCATTAAAATTCGAAAATTTTGCTTTAAAGCCCAATTCAACCCAATGATCTAAATGAGTGCTAAGATCACTTAATTACAATCTGAACATCATTAATAAGGTAATGGTGTGGATAATTAATATGTTAAAAATCATAATTATCAATCTCCACTTTATAAGGAGAGTTTCTAGCACCACCACTTGTAAATGGGTTAAAGCATTCATTGTGTCAATCTCTTGTCTACAACAAATCAAGAACTCCACTTTACAAGGAGGGTTTTTAAATTAATTGAAAACAAAATATAATACGTATAATGACCGCTTGAAAATATATCATTTAACTTTATTTCATTACCAAGAGCTTCACCCTTTTCACCCAAGCAAAATGAAACTTAGTTACTTATAGATAAGAAGAAAGAAAGAGAGAAAAAGAAGAAGAAGAACATGACTTCAATTTAGAACAAAGGAAAATTACTACAAGAAAACTTAGTAACAAACTAACATCATTTTGGTACCTAACACTTAATACCTTCAATGATCTGCAATGGCCCCCTTTTATAGAGGATTAGAGATACAAAATGACAAGGGGGCTGAGTCATTAGTGAGTGGATGAGTGGAAAATGAGTGGAAAATGCCAAATGACTTTTGGTGAGTGGAAAATTATGGAGATTCCTTGTCTCTGAAATTATTTAGCTCTGAAGTCATTGAATGCATCAGAATGAGCAAATATGATCTTCATCAAAGTTGTAGGCCTGGATCTTAGCTTTCAAATGGCTTTAGTTTGAGTCCAATATCATTTCTATAACTCCAGACACGTTCAAATTATTGTACACTGCTCAGGCCCAGTCACAGCTCCTTTGTTCGGACTTGTAAGCCCAATATCACCTATTAGGCCTCTGATTCTGGAACAGTATTCAACATAAAAGTTGTAGATATAGGTCTCAACTATTCAGTATCAAAATTTCAACCCATTTTACAACCTCTAGCCCGAAAAATGGCATGAACAGTACACATAGGTCAAGCTGTCAGGAACAGTACTCTAGTTCTTGTTTCAACCCCAATTTGAGTTATCTACTCGTGTGATTGGGCCTTTGAGGTCTTCATGAAAGTTATAGAGCTATTTCTTGTTTTTAAAATTCCATCAGATTCACCTCATTTTACCACCTACATCCTAAGATATAGTCCAAATACATAAACAATGTAAGACATAAATTATGCTGAAAAATTCAATTAAGTCCAATTTGAGTCCAAACTTACAAAACATAATCAAAATCAATCAATTAAGTACATGGAGAGTGTAAATGACTAAAAATGAAGGCTTATTAATGTATTAAATATGTGATCATCAAATTCCCCCACACTTAGCTTTTTGCACTCCCCGGCAACGGCGCCAAAAATTTGATAACTGTCGAGATTACCAAATTTAAATCAATTTATAACTGATTTACCAAAATTACTTGTAGCATAAGGTAACACTGTGTCGAGCTCATAGATCACCCTAATTTTGAAGTCAGATTAAGAGGTTAATAAACAGGGGGGAAAGTTTTGCAAGATTAAATAACAAAGAGCAATTAAAATGAGTAAACAAAATTAGGAAAACAACCAATCCAAGAGAATTAACCAATCTTGATTTTAATCCATCCTTGATCTTTATAGATCCGTTCAACTATCAACCAAATCCTTGGTCTTAGATCACATCAAGATGCCTCTCAATGATCTATGGATCTTCTACTAGAAATGCTTCTAGAATTCAATTAATTAAGGTTAGACAAATTAAGCATCCATCCAAAACCCAAATTAACTTAAAAACCAAGATTCAACCAAGCTAAATATTTCATCAAACACCTTTGATGCATTATTTAACCTCTGAATTCATCTCTTGACACATGATAATTACGCAATTAACATATGCAAATCTCAATCAAATTAAGCATTAAATCAGAATTTAAACAAGAGAAGAAGAGAAAGAGAAACTTGATTAATAGATGAATGTATAGCAATTAAAACAAGATCTCAAGATTAATCATCAAGAATGTCAATCTCTTGGATAGATTAAAGAAGTTTAGCTTTCCATAGCCATCACCATTGGAGAACCTTCAAGAACCATACAAAAAATGAAAATAACAAAGAGAGAGGAGAAGAAGAAGAGAAGTAGAGAAGTCTCCAAAATCAAAAACTAAACTACAATAACCACACACTCCTACGTAGAAGCTCTCCATTCCCTCATCAAAATATGATTGCTCTCCTCTTAATCATCCACTAAGAGTCAAAAGTGGTTCACCCACTTTTGTTAATTATTCCTCCATTATCAAAGTATGTCTCCCACCTTCCAATGAATTATTTTCTCATTATAAAAGTGTGTCTCCCACCTTCCAATGATTCTTTCACTTTTTTCATGTTTCCATCTTTTGGATTTCTGTCACAATCTCTAATTCAAATCAAGTCCATCAGATAGCCTTTGAAGTAAGCTTTCCAAGGAGTGCTTGCTTAATTTGGGCTTGAAATGAGTGAGATATGCCCAAAATAGTGAAGGTGTGTCCAGAATTAGTAACAGTACCGCTGGTCCAACTTTAAGGCTGTATTTTACCACTTAAACATTCGAATATTCCAATTTGACATTTCACAAAACTTGTAGATCTTTTTCTCATCTTTCCTAGCATATAAAGAACATCAAAATCAAAGATCTACAACTCGAGTTATGATCAAAATACTGAACCACTATCAACATATATTAAAATCCAAAAATTTTACTTTAAAGCCCAATTCAACCCAATGATCTAAATGAGTGTTAAGATCACTTAATTACAATCTGGACATCATTAATAAGGTAATTGTGTGGATAATTAATATGTTAAAAATCATAATTATCAAATACCCCCATACTTACTCTTTTGCACGTCCTCGGGCAAAACAGAAAAAACCAAAACTAGGGAACAAAGAAAAACAAAACAAACTCAAAAGGTAAAAACTCTAAAAGACTCAATTTCAAATGACATTCAAGAATGCAAAAGTTATAAGCAAGAAAAATAACTAAAGATTTAAGGGAACAAGCAATGTATCATCAATTTGAAAAGAATGAATCAAGAATGATAGATTCTCACAAGATACACTCTCAATCCCTCAAGTGTTTACGGGATAAGTATTTCACTCAATTCAATACATGAAAATTGCACTACCATAAGCTTGCTTATTTTCTACTTCTCCACTACTCAAAAGACATGCACACAAAAATCAAGAGGACTTTATTCAAGATTGAAATGGGTCCAAGGTAAGGAAAGGAAACAATATGGATATGACAAGTTAAACACCCAAGAGAATAAAAGAGCATTGGGAATGAACTCAAATGACAAGTAACAAATATGAATTTTTATCCCCCAACTCCAAATAATACACATTCTCTTCACATATTTCCTTCACTTTCCTTCTTTTTTTTTTCTTTTTTGAAAAATTCAACCTCTGTTGTAATTTTTTTTTCTTTTTATCTTTCTTTATTTTTTAAATATATTTTTTCTTCAAACACTTTGAATATTGCACACACACACTAATCAATATTGCACAACTCCCACACTTGAGCTGTTAATTATTCATAAGCCAAAGAGCTCCTCTAATGAAAATGAACCAATGCTCTTCCATTCCCTAAGGTAAGATAAAACATGGTTTTCACATAAGGCATATACTGAGCTAAAACAAAGAATAGGCAAGTAGGCTCAAGGGGGTTAAACAAAGGAAATAATGCAGGGTTGACTATTTAGCTAAAGTAGCTAATAAAAGAAAGAAGGTATCAATCATGTTTATGCATGCAAGTGAAATGTAATTTCAAAAAGAATCAAAGCAAGTTCTAGAGTGATCAATTAACTGAATGAAAATCACACAAGAAAGAGGAGAATGGCGCAAATGTTAAAATCCACCAATATGCTCAAAAACTCACAAGGTATGTATCTATCAAACTCAATCCACCAATTCAAACCATGAACCTTTTACTTGATTTATTTCTACTCATCACTTTAACACAGCTTAAAATCCATTCAAAAACACGTTTTTCTTTCAAAGCATTGTTTTTGTTTTCTTTTTCTTTTTAAATTTTTGTTTGCATCTTTGTTTTTTTTTTTTTGCAATAAACAAACACAGAAAACAAAACCAAAATAATAATAAAAATAGTAACAGAAAAATAAACAACAGGGCTGAAATATCAAAATAACAAAAACAGCAGAAGCATTAAAATTGAAAACAAAAACAAAAACAGAATGCTAAAATTCCTCTCCCACACTTAAATTGTACATTGTCCGCAACGTAAAGCTCACAAGAAAAATAATATTCCATCAAAATCATTAATTAATGAAGGACAAGTAAAATAAAAGAGTGAGAGGAAACATCCTTATCAAGGTGAAGATTCATTAAGGTCCTGTTACAGCTAACAAGAAACTCCCACCAGGGTCCCATTGCTTGAAGTGTAATGACCGAGACCAAGTTAAGCTTGAAACATGACTGGAAACATGACTTGAAACAGGAGAGCTTCCACCGGGGTCCCATTGGCCTTCCTTAATTCCTTTGGCTTCAGCACTAGAATGCAATATGTATACTTGATCAACTTGATTTTCCTTGTTTATGTTGGACCATGGCTCAAAAACAAAATCCACCACAAGAGTTACCGTCATCCTGGTGCTCTTCTTCTCCTTTCCGAAAATTATTCAATGGCTTTCAACTCAAGGGTAGGTGGTTCTGCACTGAAGGTATCAAGCTAGTTAAAGAAATTAATTCTGCTGATTTAATTGCAGCATCACCTATAATATGTGTACAATCTTCCAAAACAACATGATCATAACTCATAGAATAAGGAAATTTCGAACATGTAGCAGCATCTCCCACAACAGTAAAAATTTCAAAACATGTAGCACAGAACTTATCACCATCACAAGAAGCACACAAATCACCACACACAAAGTCATCAAAATTAGCAATCTTAGGAAACTCCTCACACAAGTCAGCATATGAATTATCAACCAAATCATCAATTAAATCAATATGAAAAATAGAATGTTCTTCATGGAGCTCTTTATCCTTCTCAGCCTCATGTATCTTTTTGGTTTCAATGGCTCTCTGTGGAAAGGGAAGAGCCACCGCAGGCTGTTGCTGCTGCTCATGGGCAACAACTGATTTCTTCTGACCCTTAGATTCTTGGGCTGGTTCATCAGAAATTATTTCTTCTACTGGTTGATGCTTGCTGGCTAGTTGAGGCTCAGATGATGCTTCTACAAATTTTTCAGAACTCAGCATAATGGCACTCACATTCCCATTTGGATTGGGAATTGTTTGGGAAGGGAGTTGGCTAGAACCTTGGGCCTACTGCTGACTCAATGAGGAGGCCAGTTGTCCAATCTGGGTTTCTAAATTCTATGTGATTGCCTCTGTCCTCTGTTGGAATTGAATATTGTTAGTGGCCATCTGCTTCACCAAATCTTCCAATGATGGCTCAGATTTCATGGCTACTGGACTTGGTTATTGCATAGGCTGCTGGTATGGTGGTTTACTAAGAAAGACACCTGTTGTAGCAACAAATTGATATGGAAAAACAGAACTACCATCTTGAAGTGTATGACATGCATATGTGGGATAAGATGAACAAGAACAAATGGCACACACAGTTGCAGCTATTTGCACAGGTAATTGTTATCTCACTACTAACTGTCTCACCAAAGAAGTTAATTTCTCAAGTTTGTACTCCATTATGCAAAGTCATATCAATCTCAGAATCAATATCAAGTAATTGGCTAGCAAAAGACCTAGTCATGCATAATTCAAAGCACATAAAACTCAAAAACAACAAACAAGCAGAATACACTAGACAACACTAAAAATCTACCAAAATAAATATAATTCACCTATCTAAACATTTTTAAAAATTATGAGACTTGAACAGTATAAAAACTACACAAAAATGGAATTAAAAAATACAATAAAAAATATTAAAAATTTGACAAAGTGGTCTAAACGATGGATTTTGGGAAAACCAGGGGTGACCTCACAGTACACTGTGAGTCTTGTTTATTAGGTCATTTTCCTTCAACTGACCAAGTTTCAGTGCATTTTGGGCACATTTTCTATCAGTACGAAATTCTGCAAAGTGACCCGTAATCACACGTTTTCTCCTAAAAATCACCAAAACACAGCAACACAAAGGTTAGTGAAGGATTAGTAGTTAAATATACTCTTAATAAAATTGAACAAAATCAGAATGATCCCCGGCAACGGCGCCAAAAATCTGACAACTGTCGAGATTACAAAATTTAAATCAATTTATAACCGATTTACCAAAACTACTTGCAGCATAAGGTAACACCAGGTCGAGCCCGTAGATCACTTTAATTATGAAGTCAGATTAAGAGGTTAATAAACAGGGGGGAGAGTTTTGCAAGATTAAATAACAAAGAGCAATTAAAATGAGTAAACAAAATTAAGAAAACAACCAATCCAAGAGAATTAACCAATCTTGATTTTAATCCATCCTTGATCTTTATAAATCCGTTCAACTATCAACCAAATCCTTGGTCTTAGATCACATCAAGACGCCTCTCAATGATCCATGGATCTTCTACTAGAAATGCTTCTAGAATTCAATTAATTAAGGTTAGACAAATTAAGTATCCATCCAAAATCGAAATTAACTTAAAAACCAAGATTCAACCAAGCTAAATATTTCACCAAACACCTTTGATGCATTATTTAACCTCTGAATTCATCTCTTGGCACATGATAATTACGCAATTAACATATACAAATCTCAATCAAATTAAGCATTAAATCAGAATTTAAACAAGAGAAGAAGAGAAAAAGAAACTTGATTAATAGATGAATGTATAGCAATTAAAACAAGATCTCAAGATTAATCATCAAGAATGTCTATCTCTTGGATTGATTAAAGAAGTTTAGCTCTCCATAGCCATCACCATTGGAGAACCGTCAAGAACCATACAAAAAATGAAAATAACAAAGAGAGAGGAGGAGAAGAAGAGAAGTAGAGAAGTCTCCAAAATCAAAAACTAAACTACAATAACCACACACTCCTACGTAGAAGCTCTCCATTCCCTCATCAAAATATGATTGCTCTCCTCTTAATCATCCACTAAGAGTCAAAAGTGGTTCACCCACTTTTGTTAATTATTCCTCCATTATCAAAGTGTGTCTCCCACCTTCCAATGAATTATTTTCTCATTATGAAAGTGTGTCTCCCACCTTCCAATGATTCTTCCACTTTTTTCACATTTCCATCTTTTGGATTTCTGTTACAATCTCTAATTTAAATCAAGTCCATCAGATAGCCTTTGAAGTAAGCTTTCCAAGGAGTGCTCACATGCTTAATTTGGGCTTGAAATGAGTGAGATATGCCCAAAATAGTGAAGGTGTGTCCAGAATTCGTAACAGTACCGCTGGTCCAACTTCAAGGCTATATTTGACCACATAAACATTTGAATCTTCCAATTTGACTTCACAAAACTTGTATATCTTTTTCTCATCTTTCCTGGCATATAAAGAACATCAAAATCAGAGATCTACAACTCAAGTTATGGTCAAAATACTGAACCATTGTCAATATGTATTAAAATCTAAAAATTTTACTTTAAAGCCCAATTCAACCCAATGATCTAAATGAGTGCTAAGATCACTTAATTACAATCTGGACATCATTAATAAGGTAATTGTGTAGATAATTAATATGTTAAAAATCATAATTATCAGCCTATTCATGAAGAAAGTAGATGATTGATTTAGTAAAAGGGTTCCAATTTCTAACAACAATAGGATAGTTTTAAGTAAACTTGTTGTAATGAGAGCAGGCTTATAAACGAGGATAGTAATATTCGAGTCGAAAGGGAGTAAATACACAAACAACTCAATTCCAGAAATGAACTCTTAGAATTTCATTGGAACATTTCAACAGAATATAGCTGGAAGATAACCAATCCCTTTTGTTAACATTACATCTAATTTGTAAAAGAAGTAAACAAATCAGATCACCAGAAAGATTCAGTCTTTAACAAGTCATAGGATAATTTAAACGACTTAGCTACCATTAATAGGTTCTTAGTAGCAAAAGTAGAAATAACTTAGTCAAAAGATGACAAGGATTCAAACGACCTTAATAGGCTCATACAGTCATACGTCATAAAGAAACGGGTTACCCCCGGAATTATACAGTAAAATCACAGGGTCGTCGGTTGTAGTACAAGGTTCCTTATTCAGGTCTTCAGTCTTGGATGTTTCCACTCCACTTGAGAATTTAACTCGTCCTTCTTCGTGAGATCTTGAAGTACATACATCTCTAGCGAAAGGCTTCATCCTTTGCGAAGTATAGTTCTTAGCCACATGTCCTAGCTCTCTGCATTTGAAACAGGTTACTCCTTCAATCTTACAGTCCCTTGTTAAGTGGTTTTTTCCGCACTTCTTACATTTCGATAAAGGTACCAGTTTGGATTTTCTACTACTCGCATCCCCTTTATACGTTTGTCGTTGTTGTTGTCCCTTCATTTGTCGCGAATACAGTTTCCGCTCAAACTAATTAATCATCCTTTCATTCCTCCTTTGGAACTTAGGTAGTCCAGAGTCACCGCAAAGTCAACTTTCTTCCATCAAATTCCGAACCTCAACTTCCAATTCCTGCTATTCTGCAGCCCTCTGATCCTGGCTTGTAGTTACATTAACAATTCTTTGCATTTCTTCAGTTGCCGCAGTCGTACCATCATTGCCACTCCCCGCGTTCATCGCTTACGTCTACTTCGAGTCATTGTCTTCCTTCAAAGACAAACAAATCAAACCATAAGGAAAATCGAAAACATTCAGTCCAAACAATATAGTCTTCTTTCAGAAACCAAACACAAAAAGTCACACAACCCAATGAGACAAACCCAAAAGACTTTAACTTGAGCTCCTTCACTCTGCCTTCTGCAGCGTGATCTCCTGTAAGTCTTCGACTCCTATGTAGCTCCTCGAACCAAACTTACGCCAAATACTCTTTTCCAAAGAGAATTGGTTTTTGAAAACCTCTTGGACACCTCGGTCCACAAACCTCGCAAGTCTTATTTAACTACCCCTTTTCTAACCCAATGGCTCAAACAATTCTAGAGGTAACACAGCAAGGGTATAAATGTAAACAGATCCTAAGTAAGTTCAGTCATACCAGTTGAGCTTCTTTCTAAAGAACTCCTATTACCTTAATACGCCTAGGTGAAGTCATAGTTTCCTGTAGACACAGAACATTACACATTGAGTAGGCCAGTACTCAATATCATGTAAGTGTGCAACAGTAGCTACCAACACTCAACCTATGGCAAGCCATGCCTTCCTTTCCCAACATCTCAATTCAAGAGACAAGGAAGTACACAATATACAAATAAACTTCTAACATGTCTAAGCATAGTCAGTCCATACCTCGGCTCAACAGGATGAATTGAGCTCTGACACCACCTAATGTAACACCCCTCAATTTAATAACCACGGCACAATTGTCATTATGTCACGGTCACTAAATTTCAGCGTGCTACAATAGTCAAATAACAAATTTTACAAAATTTTAGACATTTCGCATATAAGGAAAATAGGAGCCACGAATGAATTGTTACATATACAACCAGTTAAAATATGAATTATAAGATGTACTTAAATTACAGCATTTAAGACTGGATAATCACCTTAAAACCTATATATACCCAAAATACACTTTATACAGGTAATGCAAAATAAAATATAAACTACCCACAACATATCCACAACTATGGAGTTGGGCACTCCATCGGATCCCGAATGCGTAAGGCAACTCCTAACACACCGGTACAGTGAGAAATACAAGGTAAAATCTTTAATCATAGTCCTCTTCACGGTCAAGGTCAAGTCCCCAACATATCGTATACACTTGTCGGTCCAGTCGACTCACCAAGCCTTGGCACCTTCGGTGAACACAATCATGACGAAACCAATAGAATCCCTTCAAGTTGTCCTTACAGAATGCAGAAGATCAACCCAAGTGAAATCTAGCAAATTCAACCTCGCCCCCTTTTACAGACTTCAACCGAAAATACACAGAATAGCAACAAATACAGAAAAGAGGTAAGACATCGTACCATCATTACCAATTATAGCAGCGATAAACAAAATGGCGCCAAGCGCCCACAAAGCATATCAAATAATAATCATAATTATTAAATAATAGAAATAGACAATTAAACAATTTCAGGTAGATATATAACAGTAACACAATAGTTTCAATTATAATAATAATGATAAATGTCAGATAATTCATGAACTCACTATGCATATACATACAAAGTCAAAATCCTACTCCATGGAGCTAGACACAAACGGTCGGAAAGAAAGATCAGGAGACACGTCTCAGCTCGACTGCTGCAGTCAAAGTGCTATAACTCAATAGTTTATCCATGTGCACATCATGGCATTGTACAGACAATCTACGCTAGATCACGATATAGGACAGTGCCCAGTCAGGATCGTCGGTGCGTTTGCATTAGTCTGCCCCACAAACAAAAGAGTTACCAATTGTCCATCGTGAGGTACCCGCACCCCGATGCCCCCATGGTCAATAATAGACCTACACTAGTCTACTCGCACCCGCACAAAGGTGTGTTCAACTCCTAGGCAACTCGGCCTTAATAACAGTCCAACGGACATTCACAATGCATACAGACTCTATGCATAATCATGTATGATCATTATTACATACTTTTCCACAATATGCCACTTTTTGGCCAAAGTAAGCATCAACACAAATATTGGTCACTCACATGGACCCATAATATCATAATATTGAAATTAAATAAATTATTACATTTTTAAGGTTTATTATGAATTCTTACTTAAAATTAGTCTTTTTTTCAAGGTTCATCTCTAATTGAATTCTCATAATTAATTAAATTTTGAAATGTAATTTATTCTCATACACTTAGGAGGTTATTCTAAGATCTCAAAGTCTCACACTCTCTTGTTCATACCCTAATTAAAATTTTCCCTAAGTCTTATGAAAATTTCATTCTTGGTTCTTTAAAATTTATAAATCTCAAAGTACAATTAATTTTTCTAATTTACTAATCCTTGCATCCTATTAACATTAATTTAATCACTAGGTGCTAGGTGATAAATTTTATATTTTGGATTCGATGGAGAAAATGCCTCTAGTGTACAAATGTGAGGCTATCTTTCGATGAAAAATAATATGACAGAATGATGAAAGATGTCAGCCATAATGTGATTTGCTTACGAAAGTGGCTAAGTTACAATTTGACAGAATCAATGTTGATAGGAAAACATTATTTAACAAGAATTGCTAAATGTCAAGTTCTATCGAATGAAGATCAATTCTGTCGAATGACGCATAAAGCTGTCGAATATGCTAGAAGGTCAGTACTGTCGAATGATGTATAAAGCTGTCGAATATACTAGATAGTCAGTTCTGTCGAATGATGTATAAAGTTGTCGAATATGCTAGAAGGTCAGTTCTGTCGAATGATGTATAAAGTTGTCGAATATGCTAGAAGATCAGCATAAATCCTAATTCGACGGATGGGTATTGACGTTGGAGAAATCTTCTAAGTGTTGAACCAACGAAAGTACTAAATAGTCAGAAATTCTAATTCGACGGATATTGACATTGGAGAAGTTTCTCTCGTGTTGAACCAACGAAAGTGCTAAATGGTTAGAAGTTGGTTTTGTCAAAAGTTGGGCAAGGTACTAGTGTCGAATATGTGACACACAACTGCCATATATGTGTCTAATTTTTAAGAGTCAGTTATTTTCATAGTTTACCTATAAATATTAGGATTCACGATGTACAAAGGGTTGGATACTGGATTAATTATGGATTCCAATTGTTACAATTGTTCACAAAGAACCCCAAATTTTGGGCCTCAAAATCGTGGCCACCCAAGGGAAAATTCAACATCAATTTCTTCCATTTCATGCATTCTAATCCAATCCAATATATCAATAAATACAAACAAACAATCTAATAGCATAAACACATTGTAAACAATATGCAAACATACTAATCATGCAAACAAAGAATAACCCTCAATAGGATTTTCTCACAATCAATCACAAATAAGGTTTCTAAATGCTAATAGAGGTTGAGGAGGAGTATCTTCCTCTTACCTAAGTGAAGAACAAACAAAGAACTCCCATGAAGCCCTTTGGATTTTCGGATTTGGTTCCTCCAAGAACCCTAAAATTTCAAACTCATTAAAATAGCACCATTGCTTGAAAAATAAAGCATGGGTGGTCACAAGGAAGACCATAGAAATGAAAATAAGGAAAGGGAAGTGAAGAATCAAGAACATACCCAAAGAAACCTAAGCTTGAAGCCTGAAGAAAATGGTGAAAATGATGGATTTTCAAAGAACCACCAACTAGAAAAGTGTTTCGGAGAGGGAGAGGATTAAGAAATTGGGGTTGGATGAAAATTTTGTGATGGATGAGGGCACTATGGAGTGGTGGCCGTGAGCCTTGGTAGAGAGAAGGAGGAGAAAAAAACTTGAAAAAGATGAAGGTAGAGAGAGAAAGTGCATAGGAAATAAAGGTGGTAGCTTTTGGGTGTTTGAATTTGGTGTAGTATAGTTAATTAAGTGAAAAGCACAAATTTCCTCCCATTTGAGTGCTGCTGCCATGACCATGGAGAGAGGAGAGAGGGAGTGATTAGCTTCCTTTGGAAGCTTGGAGGAAATTTCCAAGAAGCTTCCCTGAGAAGCTTTGCACAATTCTTAATAAAGTATATAGTAAGCTTGTCTCCTTAATTAAATACATCTGACAGATGATTAATTACACTGTTAAAATTATTTTTCCAGTGAATAAAAGTTACAGTTGATGAAAATAATATTTTATTATTCATCAGATGATTTTATGATACAGTGATTTTATTTATCAGATAAAACCTCAAAAAACGTAAACCTCACAAACTGTGCCCGGCCTCGAGCTTAGTAAGATCCCCCGTCGACACGTTGATAGTTCAAGGTTTACCAGCCTCAGGGAAAATATTTCGTTATCCCGGCTCCACTCAGCGTGTATGCAAAACGAGAAATATACTATAATATTCGACGTTTTCAGAAAAATCCAAAAAAATTCCTAAAAATCATAAATATTATAAAATAATTATTTATAATGAAATAAATAATTTTTGGGATGTTACATCTCTCCCCTTCTAAAAAGGAATTTCATCCTCGAAATTCATCATATCTTAGAACAAACGCGACTGTGTTTCTTTCATTTTGTATCCCAGTTCTCATGTTGTATCTTCAGCTGCATCAATCCAAATCACTGGCAATAAGGTTACTTCCTTCCACTGAGTATCTTATATTAAAGGGAAAAAACGTGTTGACGTCATAGGCCGATCAATAAAAGATTCTACGCCCTTTGAGTCTTCAGCCATCCAACAGCCAACTCTCCAAACAACTGTACATCGCTGAGTGGCTCTATCGAACTTATTCTCCTTGCTTACTGTAGTAGACAACTAAGCTTATTTTCTTCTTAAGGCATCCGCTACGACATTCGCCTCTTCTGGGATTATACTAAAATGAAAAAATCAAAATCTTTCGGAACTTCTAATCATCGTCTCTGCCTCATATTCAACTCATTCCAATAGACCAAAATACCTTTGGCTCTTAAGATTACCATAGGCATTGAGAATTTCTCCTTGTAGAAAATGCTTCTAGATCTTCAATGCAACTACAAAGCTAACTCTGAGTTGGTGTAAGGTAATCCTTCTCATGTATTCTCGATTGTCTCTAAGCGTACGTTACCATTCCTTCTATTCTGATCAAGCACACGTTCTAAACTTCCAATGCAAAGCATCACTAGGCATCCCAAAAAGGTTCATTGGGATTGGGCAGAATCATCATTAGCAAGGTAGTCGAGTGTCTCTTCAATCCTTGAAAATCTCTCCTTATATGCACCAATCCTACAAACTTGACTCTCATGCATGAGTTTGATGGGAAATCTTGCCACTTTGGAGAATTCTGTGACGAGTCTCCCATATTAATTAGCTAATCCTATAAAGTTACGAATCTTTGTTATAGTCATCAGTCTTTCCCATTAAAGAAATGCTGCGAGTTCTGATGGCTTTACAACAATTCCTTCCCTTGAGATCGCGTAACCCAAAGGTTGAACTGCCTCCAACTAGAATTCGTACTTAGACATCTTTACGCATAACTTCTTCTTCTTCTTCATGATTTTAAGAATCACTCCGAGAGATTCAGTACGTTCCTCCAAACGTTAAGAATAGATCAGAATGTCGCCAATAAGGACAACGACAAATCTTTGAGCGAACTCGATGATAGTCCAGAATACAAGTTGATCTTGGAGAAAATGGTGGCATTTTTCAATTGATTCGTCAAACCATCTTTCCTTAATCCAAACAAGATGTCTTATAGGGTAAGTTCTCACCTAATTGTGCTACACTTGGCGCATTGCTATGGTTCAGATTCGGGAATACATCTACCCAATCGAAGTATACTAGAAATGTTATAAAGGCTAGAAAGAAAAGTAGGGGAATCACTTAATTTACCACTAGACCTGTCTAGCAAAGAATACGATATGATACAATAAAATTTAGGAGTGAGTTTCATTGATTCACATCTAGGAAATTTTTGTCTCAAGAAACACTAAGTTTCCATTGAAACCGAATGATGAGACCCATTTAGAAAATGATTAATCTCCTTCCTGAGATCAAGCCTATTCATGAAGAAAGTAGATGATTGAATTGGTAAAAAGGTTCTAATTTCTAACAACAATAGGATAGTTTTAAGTAAACTTGATGTAATGAGAGCAGGCTTACAAACGAGGATAGTAATATTCGAGTCGAAAGGGAGTAAATACACAAGCAACTCAATTCCAGAAATAAACTCTTAGAATTTCATTGGAACATTTCAACAAAATATGGCTGGAAGATAACCAATCCCTTTTGTTAACATTACATCTAATTTGTAAAAGAAGTAAACAAATCAGATCACCAGAAAGATTCAGTCTTTAACAAGTCATAGGATAATTTAAACGACTTGGCTACCATCAATAGGTTCTTAGTAGCAGAGGTAGAAATAACTTAGTCAAAAGATGACAAGGATTCAAACGACCTTAATAGGATCATACAGCCATACGTCATAAAGAAACGGGTTACCCCCAGAATTATACAGTAAAATCATAGGTTCATCGGTTGTAGTACAAGCTCCCTCGTTTAGGTCTTCAGTCTTGGATGTTTCCACTCCACTTGAGAATTTAACTCGTCCTTCTCCGTGAGATCTTGAAGTACATACATCTCCAGTGAAAGGCTTCATCCTTTGTGAAGTATAGTTCTTAGCCACATGTCCTAGCTCTCTGCATTTGAAACAGGTTACTCCTTCAATCTTACAGTCCCTTGTTAAGTGGTTCTTTCCGCACTTCTTACATTTCGATAAAGGTACCAATTTGGATTTTCTACTACTCGCATCCCCTTTATACGTTTGTCGTTGCTGTTGTCCCTTCGTTTGTCGCGAATACAGTTTCCACTTAAACTAATTGATCATCCTTTAATTCCTCCTTTGGAACTTAAGTAGTCTAGAGTCACCCCAAAGTCGACTTTCTTCCATCAAGTTCTGAACCTCAACTTTCAATTCCTGCTGTTGTGCGGCCCTCTGATCCTGGCGTGTAGTTACATTAACCATTTTTTGCATTTCTTCAGTTGTCGCAGTCGTACCATCATTGCCACTCCCCGCGTTCACACGCTTACGTATACTTCGAGTCATTGTCTTCCTTCAAGGACAAACAAATTAAACCATAAGGAAAATCAAAAACATTCAGCCCAAACAATATTGTTTCCTTTCGAAAACTAAACACAAAAAGTCACACAACCCAACGAGACAAACCCAAAAGACTTTAACTTGAGTTCCTTCACTCTGCCTTCTGCGGCGTGATCTCCTATAAGTCTTCGACTCCTATGTAGCTCCTCGAACCAAACTTACGCCAGATACTCTTTTCTAAAGAGAATTGGTTTTTGAAAACCTCTTGGACACCTCGGTCCACAAACCTCGCAAGTCTTATTTAACTATCCTTTTTCTAACCCAATGGCTCAAACAATTCTAGAGGTAACACAGCAAAGGTATAAATGCAAACAGATCCTAAGTAAGTTCAGCCATACCAGTTGAGCTTCTTTCTAAAGAACTCCTATTACCTTAATACGCCTAGGTGAAGTCATAGTTTCCTGTAGACACAGAACATTACACATTGAGTAGGCCAGTACTTAATATCATGTAAGTGTGCAACAGTAGCTACCAACACTCAAACTATGGCAAGCCATGCCTTCCTTTTCCATCATCTCAATTCAAGAGACAAGGAAGTACACAACATATAAATAAACTTCTAACATGTCTAAGCATAGTCAGTCCATACCCCAGCTCAATAGGATGAACTGAGCTTTGATACCACCTAATGTAACACCCTTCAATTTAATAATCACGGCACAATTGTCATTATGTCACGATCACTAAATTTCGGTGTGCTACAATTGTCAAATAACAAATCTTACAAAATTTTAGACATTTCGCATATGAGGAAAATAGGAGCCACGAATGCATAGTTACATATACAACCAGTTAAAATATGAATTATAAGATGTACTCAAATTACAGCATTTAAGACTGGATAATCACCTTAAAACCTACATATACCCAAAATACACTTTATACAGGTAGTGCAAAATAAAATATAAACTACCCACAACATATCCACAACTATAGAGTTGGGCACTCCATTGGATCCCGAATGCGTAAGGCAACTCCTAACACACCGGTACAGTGAGAAATACAAGGTAAAATCTTAAATCGTAGTCCTCTTCACGGTCAAGGTCAAGTCCCCAACATATCGCATACACTTGTCGGTCCAGTCGACTCACCAAACCTTGGCACCTTCAGTGAACACAATCACGACGAAACCAATAGAATCCCTTCAAGTTGTCCTTACCAAATGCAGAAGATTAACCCAAGTGAAATCTAGAAAATTCAACTTCGCCCCCCTTTACAGACTTCAACCGAAAACACACAGAATAGCAACAAATACAGAAAAGAGGTAAGACATCCTACCATCATTACTAATTATAGCAGCGAGAAACAAAACAGCGCCAAGCGCCCACAGAGCATATCAAATAATAATCATAATTATTAAATAACAGAAATAGACAATTAAACAGTTTTAGGCAGATATATAACAGTAACACAACATTTTCAATTATAATAATAATGATAAATGCCAGATAATTCATAGACTCACTATGCATATGCATACAAAGTCAAAATCCTACTCCATGGAGCTAGACACAAACGGTCGGAGAGAAAGATCAAGAGACACGTCTGCAGCTCGACTGCCGCGGCCAAAGTGCTATAACTCAACAGTTTATCCACGTGCACATCATGGCATTGTACAGACAGTCTACGCTAGATCACGATATAGGACAGTGCCCAATCAGGATCGTCGGTGCATTTGTATCGGTCTGCCCCACGGACAGAAGAGCTACCAACTGTCCATCGCGAGGTACCCACACCCCGACGCCCTTGTGGTCAATAAAAGACCTACACTAGTCTACTCGCACCCGCACAAAAGTATGTTCAACTCCTAGGCAACTCGGCCTTAACAACAGTCTAACGGACATTCACAATGCATATAGACTCTATGCATAATCATGTATGATCATTATTACATATTGTTCCACAATATGCCACTTTTTGGCCAAAGTAAGCATCAACATAAATATTGGTCACTCACATGGACCCATAATATCATAATATTGAAATTAAATAAATTATTACATTTTTAAGGTTTATTATGAATTCTTACTTAAAATTAGTCTTTCTTTCAAGGTTTATCTCTAATTAAATTCTCATAATTAATTAAATTTTCTAATGTAATTTATTCTCATATACTTAGGAAGTTATTCTAAGATCTTAAAGTCTCACACTCTCTTGTCCTTGCTCTAATTAAAATTTTTCCTAAGTCTTATGAAAATTCCATTCTTAGTTCTTTAAAATTTATAAATCTCAAAGTACAATTAAATTTTCCAATTTACTAATCCTTGCATCCTATTACTATTAATTTAATCACTAGGTGTTAGGTGATAAATTTTAAATTTTGAATTCGATGAAGAAAATGCCTCTAGTGTACAAATGTGAGGCTACCTTTCGATGAAAAATAATATGACAGAATGATGAAAGATGTCAACCATAATGTGATTTGATGACGAAAATGGTTAAGTTACAATTTGACAGAATCAATGTTGATAGAAAAACATTATTTGACAAGAATGGCTAAAAGTCATGTTCTGTCGAATGAAGATTCTGTCGAATGAAGATCAGTTCTGTCGAATTAAGATCAATTCTATCGAATGATGCATAAAACTGTCGAATATGCTAGAAGGTCAGTTCTGTCGAATAATGTATAAAGCTGTCGAATATACTAGAAGGTCAGTTCTGTCGAATGATGTATAAAGCTGTCGAATATGCTAGAAGGTCAGTTCTGTCAAATAATGTATAAAGTTGTCGAATATGCTAGAAGGTCAGTTCTGTCGAATGATGTATAAAGCTGTCGAATATGCTAGAAGATCAGCAGAAATCCTAATTCGACAGATGGGTGTTGACGTTGGAGAAATCTTCTAAGTGTTGAACCAACGAAAGTACTAAATGGTCAGAAATTCTAATTCGACGGATATTGACATTGGAGAAGTTTCTCTCGTGTTGAACCGACGAAAGTGCTAAATGGTTAGAAGTTGGTTTTGTCAAAAGTTGGGCAAGGAACTAGTGTCGAATATGTGACACACAACTGCCGTATACGTGTCTAATTTTTAGGAGTTAGTTATTTTCATACTTTACCTATAAATATTAGGATTCACGATGTACAAAGGGTTGGATACTTGATTAATTATGAAGTCCAATTGTTACAATTGTTCACAAAGAACCCCAAATTTTGGGCCTAAAAACCGTGGCCATCTAAGGGAAAATCCAACATCAATTTCTTCTATTTCATGCATTCTAATCCAATCCAATATATAATATACACAAACAAACATTCTAATAGCATAAACACATTATAAACAACATGCAAACATACTAATCATGCAAACAAAGAATAACCCTCAATAGGGTTTTCTCACAATCAATCACAAACAAGGTTTCTAAATGCTAATAGAGGTTGAGGAGGAGTGTCTTCCTCTTACCTAAGTGAAGAACAAACAAAGAACTCCCTTGAATCCCTTTGGATTTTCGGATTTGGTTCCTCCAAGAATCCTAAAATTTCAAACTCATTAAAATAGCACCATTGCTTGAAAAATAAAGCATGGGTGGTCACAAGGAAGACCATAGAAACACAAATAAGGAAAGGGAAGTGAAGAATCAAGAACTTACCCAAAGAATCCTAAGCTTGAAGCTTGAGGAAAATGGTGAAAATGATGGATTTTCAAAGAATCACCAACTAGAAAAGTGTTTAGGAGAGGGAGAGGATTAAGAAAATGGGGTTGGATGAAAATTTTGTGATGGATGAGGGCACTATGGATTGGTGGCCGTGAGCCTTGGTAGAGAGAAGGAGGAGAAAAAAACTTGAAAAAGATGAAGGTAGAGAGAGAAAGTGCATAGGAAATAAAGGTGGTAGCTTTTGGGTGTTTGAATTTGGTGTAGTATAGTTAATTAAGTGAAAAGCACAAATTTCCCCCCATTTGGGTGCTGCTGCGGTGACCATGGAGATAAGAGAGAGGGAGTGATTAGCTTCCTTTGGAAGCTTGGAGGAAATTTCCAAGAAGCTTCCCTAAAACTTCCTTGAGAAGCTTTGCACAATTCTCAATAAAGTGCATAGTAAGCTTGTCTCCTTAAATAAATACATCTGACAGATGATTAATTACACTATTAGAATTATTTTCCCTGTGAATAAAAGCTACAGTTGATGAAAATAATATTTTATTATTCATCAGATGATTTTATGGTACAGTGATTTTATTTATCAAATAAAACCTCGAAAAACGCAAACCTCGCAAACTGTGCCCGGCCTCGGGTTTAGTAAGATCCCCCATCGACACATTGATAGTTCAAGGTTTACCAGCCTCAGGGAAAACGTTTTCGTTATCTCGGCTCTGCTCAGCGTGCACGCAAAACGAAGAATATACTATAATATTCAACGTTTTCAGAAAAATTCACAAAAATTCTTAAAAATCATAAATATTATAAAATAATTATTTATAATGAAATAAATAATTTTTGAGATGTTACAAACACATCCAATTACTCCTGAGGGTCCGTAGTCCCATCATACACCTCAATAGTAGAGGGTTTGAATCCCTTTGGTAGTGTGACACTAATGATGAAGTTGGATAATGGGTGGCTGAAATGGTAATGGGCCCCTGTTGTTTTTAGGAGCCTGAAGTCGCAAAGGATTTTGGCCCTCTTTGCAGATCCTAATTGGCCTGGGGTTGTTAATTCACATGAGCTTCGGGTTCTATATGAGCTCCTACATTATTTTCAGCCATACGTTCTCGATTCACCACGCGAAGGAGGTCAGTAATTTGTCGTTGTTGCTTTGTGAACATCTCAAAAAGCTCTTGGTTTTTCAGATTCCGACGTCTAGACATTTTTGCTCCTTGGTGCGCAAGAACTGGAGAGAAGATTGGTTGTTCCTAGGCAGCAGGCTCAACTCTATGGACCACAGAGGAGTGGGTGGTGGCTTGTCGTGGGCTTGGCTTGCCGTCATGGAGGTCTCTGCCATATCTCGCGGGTGCTCCTAGATGGTGGCAGTTTTCTGATGGGTGTTGGCCATGGAAGAAAAGAAGTGGGAACAACAGTTTGTCTATTCCCACAGACAGCACCTATGATCTGTATTGAAGTGAAAGGTTGATAAGATCCTCTTTGGACAAACCCAAGCTTATTATGGAAGCCTCCTGAATGTGTTGGATAAGGGGTTGAGTACCTGTAAGTAAGACACTCTAATGCTAAAGTAAATATGGATATGAGGAGGAAGAGAGGGGGGAAAAGATCCTTATGCTTGCGGTTACTATAGCTATTTATAGAAGAGCATGTCTTAGGGACCAACTAGGGTTTAGGGACAAATTGGTCCATCTAGGTTCCCTACAAATATCTTGGAGGAAGTTTCCAAGGACTTTCCTCTTAGGATGCGCTGGCCCATGATTGACATTTAGGAGGGGATATTCTTTTATTGGATATATAGGTATATGACATCTTCTAATGATTAGGTGTTATATCCAGTAGACTATTGGGCTTGGCCTTTCTAAGCCCAAATCTCTAGCTCCAGTCAAAAAGCAATATATACATATAAGAAATAAAATTTAAATGTTTATATTTATATAAAAATATAATAACGAAAGAGAAATTAATAATTTTTCCATACATATCTTCAAATTTTCATTTTTCAAAAATGTTGAATGAATTTTTAAAGTCATCACTGCCATCAAATATTTTTCTAATGTACATAATTCAACAGTCATTTAACCGTTTATCTATTATATCATTAAAATTATTTTTTTCTGAGAGTTTCATGATTAAAAGTTAACAAATGGACTTGACCCAACCCGAAACATGATTGGCTTGAATCAGGTCAAGTGAAATTGTTTTAAAAAAATTGCTTAAAAATAGTAGGCTATGAAATCTCACCTCGACTTGTGAGTATTCATTCGACCCCAACTTGCATGAGATAAGTATAAAATCTGCTTCATAGTAGGATTGGTGGGTTTGGGATCAATCTGTTTCATCCTGCCCCGCAACTTACATCTAAGTAAACATTATACTTATTATAGCTACTAATAAAGTCAATTATATTAATTACTTTCACTACTTTAATGTTTATCTTAAGCATATTTGTTATTTTATATGAGATAATAAATTAATTTTGAGATAATAATTAATTACTGTATAATTTAATTTGAAATATTCATAAGTAGAGAATGAGACAGGACGGGTGCAACAGGTTTTAATATTTTTTTGTGAGAAAGGTGCAGGTTTTAATACTTAAGTGTGTGAGGCGGGATAGGGTTACGAAAAATCTACCCCTTCTAACCTCATTGTCAAGCCCTATACATAAAATAGGCAAGTCTGTGTAGCTCCAAAGGAGCATTCAGTGCCTGGCTATTGTCTTAATCGAAATTATTTATGCACATTTTACTTCATAGACCACACAAAAAGGTGAATGTGGACCGTGGATGGTTGAGAGAAAAAAAAATATAGATAAAAAGAAAGAAAAATAATTATATTAGACAACGGTATGTGGAATTTTTGTATAAGAAAGATCTGTAAAAGTAAAAGGAATCTTGTCTCAATTTAAATTGGTCCAATCCGAAAACATTGTGTGTTACCCATTTGACACTTCTAATTTTGGTTCACAGTGAGCGCAAACCTTTAAAAATTTCGAAGGCAACAATAATATAGGGTAAAACACACAATATACTTTCATTAAAAAAAAATACACTATACATTTTTTAAAGTTTGGCTTTTTTTGTATTTGGTGTACGAAATTTGTTTTTGTAACACAAAATTCCCTTAAACTTTGATAAAATGTGAAACTGTCGAATGGCCGGTGTTAGATGTAACAAAAAAACCCTGAACCCTTACAAATAATCTCTTCAAGTTAGATAATTCTCACTTTTAATACATAAATTTTCTTTTTTAACATATTACTCATTCATGTGACACGGACGTGGACAGCTTTCTGTTAAATTTAACACTAGATTTGATAATTTCATAAGTTATTCGCTGGATAGGTTAGTTGAGTTTAGTAACATTTTTGGACTTGACTCACTCACCATAGTATTGAGTTGGAGTAGGTTGGATTGAGAAAATTTTTTGCTCAATCCAACCCAACTCGACCCGCTTAATAGTGGGTTAGATTGGGTCGAACTTGTAAGTCTGACATATTTTTTTTTAAATTCTTAAAAATAAATTAAAATATAAAATCTAACAAATTAATACTGTAGGTCTTAATCTAATAAACTAACATTATAAGTCTCAATCTCAAATATAATAAGTCTTAATATAACAAATTAACATCATAAGTCTTAACCGACTTTATTCAAACATAATAGGTCTCAATTTCAAATAAATTAAACATCATAAGTCAATAAGTGCTTTTAAATTAACAACTAACAAATCTTATTAAATCTGGAATAAACTAAACAAAGTTAGTCATAACTCAAACAACAAATTAGTCTAACAAATTGAAGTCAGTGTCATTACGCATGTTATATGTATTGACATAATCATTAATTTTATTTTTTATTTTTTTTATATATTCTTTATCATTTAAAAGACTTTTTACGAGGAAAAAAAACAAAGGTGGGTCTGATTTGTGCAGGTTGGACGTGTTCCAACTCGCTGCCCGACTCACATCCAACCCGTTACTCGACTCACATATTGTAGGTTGAAATATTTTTCAACCCAACTCAACACATGAACCTAACTCAACCTGTATTTTATGAGTTAGACTGAGTCAAAACTTACGAATTTGCAGATTGACTCGATCCACTAGACACTCCTAATTTCACAGTTTATCAAAATTCCAATATTTGTTACAAAATAAACTTTGCATATCAAACATAAAAATGAGTCAAACTTCAAGAGTAATCTCTATTTTACCCAATAATTAAACCTATGTATAATAATAGATTTTTTTTAAGTGACTGGAAGCATGTGCCCCATACCCACCAACACGGGTCGCCATTGTAAGAGAGAGAGAGGGGAGAAAACTGATTGATTACCCTCAAAAAGCAGGTTGGTCAGCTATTTTCCACGATACCCACAATTATTCTCGATCTTGTTTTGCTAGTTATTTTATATCGCACACCAGTCGTCTATCTTGGCCTTAACTAGCAATTATGGTCTTCAATGAGTCGCATCCCATTATCTGTTAGGCTTATGAAGGGATCATATACTAGTTAACTATGTATTAGGGTATTTGGTTTCTCTCCTTAATCGGTGTTCTGTCACATTCAATTTTCGTGCCAATTTTATCTGCATCTTTGGTTTTCCACAAGTAGATGGTTTGAAGCTTCTTTCAGTGGAGAAATAGTACTAATTCATATACCACCACCTAGGTCTCCATCACATTTTGGTACCAGTATTGATTCTCCCACACAACCTAGCTAGATTTGCAGGGAACCTAAAAATTTTGCATCATTATCTGAGTGGGGATTATTTTAGTACCCAATTTCCTTTTTTTAAGTACCAATACAATTATTAGTTGTCATAGTTGTCAATTATATTTAGTAAATTTTAAGTATTTATTGTGAGAATCAATAATTAACAAAATGTTTAAAAACTAATTAAGGAATTAGTACTCAAGAAAAAACCAGATTATCATAGCAATTCCACTGATGAATTGCTCTTTCAATACTCATCCAATTTCTATCTCTATTAAGACCATTTATCAGACGGTTGTAATTCTCTGATGAAGTTACTGATCCAATGATTGGTTACCATACCCAATTCTGATAAGATCTGCAGCTAAACTTTTTGTCTTGAACTTCAAGTGTGTCTGGGACCCTTCAACTTAATTGTACCCAAATGAACTGTAAAGCTATACCTTAAAAATTCCTCCTTGTGTTTTGCTAAAACTAGTTAACTTATGTAACTGATGTACATGTATAACTCGAACAAAAGTAAACCCAAATTTTTAAAAATAAAGACTATACTTTTTGTACAATTAGGCAACTTTGTCGGCAAGTTGGGTTTAACAGGGCCCACCTTTTTATTAATGGGAAGTGAAATGCTAGTGATAGTTGCCTGTTTAAAACCAAAAGGAACCCATAAACCTTTTGGGATAAACACAAGCACTAGCAACACCACCACCAAAATACCATTATCAAAAAGCCTTGTAGAGAAAGAGTTATTGGCACTTCAAACCCTTTGTTTTCTCTTCAGAGTTCAGACACCTCCATATGCTATAATACTCAAACAAGCTCTGGACTATATACTAATTTTGGTTCTTTTTGCTAGCTAAATCACACAGGTATATAGCTGAAGATGTGGCGTCTTGTAGCTGCAGTGACAAGAAACCTTCAGAACACAAAGAAGAGCGCTAGGGTGGCAGATGAGAACATGTTTGAAGCAGGAAACGGGGTTGAACTACCTATATTTCGACGTGACAGAGGAAGAAGACAGCATGGTTGGAGTGGATTCTCGCTTATATATAGCATTCTTCATGCTCCAATATCAATTCTCTCGTGTGTGTCTCATCCTCAAGTTAATGGGTTAGATGGGGTTTGGGTATCTGGTGAATTTGCACAGATTTCTGAAATGAATCAGCTTATGGTAAGTGACAGCATGAGATATGCAATTTTGATGTAGAAAATTAATGAGAATATACCTTTTGTTGGCCTGGGTTTCTCTAGGGACTATATGCATTAGAAAGGACTAGCTCTCTTGTCCTCAATTTTCCTTTCTTTTCTTTTCTCTGTTCACAGTTTGGATCATGTAAAATAGACTTGGTGATTGCATGGATCTGCCATAGATATGACCTAGTGACCTACCTTTGGTGTGAATCCATATAAAAGAATTTTCCACATGTGCTAATGTTAGTAGAGAAGTACATATGTGTCTGGAATGGATAATTATATTAATGAAGTTTTCTCTTATTTTTCTTCTTTCTTTCTTCTTCTTCATTTCATTTCTCTTTCTTTCCCAAGTGTAGATTTTCTCAAAATATAAAAGAAAATATCTTTTTGTTAGTATTGATATATGTGACCTGAATCTTGTCCTGCAAAGAAAGAGAAAACTAAGTTTAGCCTTAAGTTGTTCATTTTTTATGTTGTCTCTTCATGAGTAAGTATTGATATAAAAGAATATGGGCCACTTTGTATTCGAATGGTTGATTCATGTTTTACACCTTTTTGGTCACGGTTCTTATGTGTTCTTAAAGCTCAACTTCAAAAAGTGTTTACATATAAGGGTAACAGTTCAGGTGAAGAAGAAAATTATAAGGGCTTTGGTTTGTGTTTTCTGATATAATGAATCATGCCAAGTTGGGAGGAGCCTCATAGGATGCCCCTGTGGAAAATAGAATATGACAAAATAATTAATCAAAAGTTATACAAACAAATTGAATAATCAAGCACATAAGCATGAAGTGGGTAGGTGGAATTCAATTTGGTTCACTTTAGTTATTGTCATTATGTTAAAGGATCATTGGAATCACAATATTCTTTTACTTCTCATTTAGATTTTAATTCTGATTTTGATAGTAATCATTAATCACTATGATTTTCAATAATCTCTTTGATTTTAACTAATAACCAAATTGATGTTAAAAAATGACTATCATATATCCTCACACACACAAAAAAAAAGACTATCAATATATAGCGAGAATATAAATGAGGTAACTTCTCATGACATTTTGAGCCAAAAGAAAAATGCTTGAATTACTAAATGCACCATATTATTGTAGCTTACGAGTAGAATTCTAAAGATTAATTGATAATCACACAATTCGTATTTTTCCCAATAATTCATGAAAATTTAGAATAATTTCAAGCTATTGGTTAAAATTGAATAGATTAAAGTGGAATGAACTAAAATTACATAATTACAGAAAAAAAACATATAATTTCTCATTAAAGTCATGCAACTGTGAATGTGAAGGTGAATTTGGGTGTTTTTATTTTTTTGATAATGCCAAGGATTCACCTTAATGGGTCTGGTAGAGGGACTCCTTAGAGAAGCTCCTAGATGGCCCCCTAATGGGGTTCGGGAGAGAAGTGAGAACATAAAAGAAGAGAAATTGAGATGAAGAGCAATTTCAGGATTCAAACTCCGTTACTCTTCTTGCATGTTCCTAAACCCTAGCTCAAACCCTTAATGGGTGTTTGCTGATCATGAATATAGAAAGGCTTCAGCTAGGCTTGTAGCACATAAAAATCAATTTGGGAATCACAAAATATCGTTTATAATGTCACTTTAGATTATCCTCTGATTTAGTTCTCTCTTTTCCAACTCTTCTATTAACACTTTCGATTCAACTTATTGATCACACTTCTCCAAATTAATTAATTACTAAGAAAAGCTTGATCCTGAGGCTTACCAATTATTTTATCCAAGATAAGGGAATAAATCCTAGAAGCTATCCCCATATGCTAATATCTAATTTTCTTTATGAATTCGAAGCCATGATTATTGCCGAACATCCAATACATATGCTATTAAATTTCATATAATATCCTATTGAGTTAGTAACTCAATTCACACCAGCTTCAATCTTTAATATTATAGGGGTGTGATAATCATGTTAAAGGTTCAATCATCCACTTAGTCACATTCTTTCTTATTTTTGGTGTTTTCACCTCCAATGTTTAAAAAAAAATGATACAATATAATTTATTAATTTTTTATACAACATAAATAGGCAAGACAATATATATAACATTTGCAGTAGTATGGTGAGAGATGTTTTCACTACTAAAATCTATAACTCTTTATTTCCCGCAGTATTGAGTTTACTTTCTAAAGAATAGAAGGACTGTCATTGGTTTTATTAGCATTTGCTAGTTACTCGCTAAGATGCACTTTTCACAAAACCTCACTCAATACTCATGGTGTACAACATACATACTTGCTATTATTGTTTTGGCAATAACAAGACTAGAACAACCATACAAGGAAATAAGTTAAGGAGGGAACCTATATAGCTTCAAAGAAACAGGGGAGAAAAAGGAAATGAAGCAAGGAAGTGGCGAAGAATAGAAGAAATAAAGAATGTGATTAGACATTTGTAGAAAATAAGTGGGAAACAATGGAAAATAGTCAACCGTTATGGCTTTTATTTTGTCTTGTTTGTCTTAATTGTTTTTTGGTAATAATAACTTAAGGGTTAGGAAAGTCTCTCTTCATTTTAATGTTAGGATAAAAATTAATTTCAATAAAGATTTATAGTAGAATTACAGATTATTTACTAATAAATTATCTTAAAATTTGAACTTAAATCATATTATTGTCATAAGCAAAAAATTGACCTTGTGAGCCAATCCATATTTGCATCCTGTTTGTCTTAATTTGAATTTGAAGCCAATGTACATTAGTGGTGGTCACTGTTGATAAATAATTAATTTCAACAAGAATTTATAATAAAATTATAGATTACTTATTAATAAAGTAAATAATTGATCATGTGAGCGAACCGATTCGTGTCCTGTTTGTCTTAATTTGAATTTGAAGCCAATGTGCATTAGTGGTGGTCACTGTTGAGATTGCTGCACGTACAACATAGTATCACTTCTAATAATTGGGTTCTGATTTTATTTGGATTCAATTGATCATGATGATCAAATTAACCATTCAATTTTTTCTTTAACAAACTAACATTAATGGAATATATGAATGTGGTTTGTTACGTTATTTCAAACACCATTTCTATCCTTTGTGCGATACATCATATCAGACATTGAATAACAGAAAAAGAAAGAAAATGAATGGTCCCGGCTAAGCTCAAAGAATATATTCTGGTAATAATTTACTCCTCCTGCATACGTGGATTCATCTGTTACACATTTCCAAAGCAGGTACGCACAGTGATTTTTTTTATTATATATATTTAGTTATATTTATTATCAGATAATTGAATCTGCAACTATCATATATATTATCTAAGCATACTTGATAAACTATAGATGTAAAATCTTTTACTTTTTAAAACTATCTTTTAATTTAACATTAATTATATATTACTTTCTTTAATTATTAGATTTTTTGTTAATAGCAAAACAGATAACTTTTTATAATTTAAATTATAGAATTTCTTTGTTGCGGTCCAATATTTTTTTATTTTTAATATATTTCGAACGTTAATCATTATTATTTTAAATTATTTTCTACAGATAAAATAATATTGCTTTATTGTAATCAACTTTTAACGGTGAGTTCTATAAAAACAAAGAATCGAATAATATACATTATCATGTGTGATAGAATTAAAAATATTATTTTAATCAATCATTTTGATCAAGTTGCACGAGGTGAGGAGCTTTCTCTGGATAAGTGGTTTCGTTTTCTCTGCACAACCAACTCCGGCATTGCCTCCTCTGGAAAAACCACCTGATGGAGGAGGGACAGTTAGGGTACCCCAAGTTTATCAAAAGATGGTGAGGTGGGGAAGAAGTTATAAGTGTCTTTCAAAGATAAGGTGCTCGAACATAGTGCTCCTAAGCCAAGCTGAGGGACTTGATTACGGGTGGATTAAGTATGAGGATGGTAATAGGTTGCTTCCTAAAGCCTACTTCGATGATGATGTTTTTGTGGAGTTGTGTGAACCTTGGATTGATGCACTTATCGTCAAGCTCCTGGGAAAGGATGTGAAATACAATGTTATGAAAGATAGGCTAAAAGCAGTACGGAAGCTTGCATGTGGTTTTGATATACGAGATGTGGAAGCTTGCATGTGGTTTTGATATACGAGATGAGGGGTATGGCTTTTACATGGCTAAATTTGATATTGCTGAATACAGATGGACGGCAATATGTCGAGAGCCATGGATATTTTTTATCATAATTTGTCAGTTAGGACATGGACTCGTAAATTTGTTGTAGGCACTGCGAAAGTAGAACGTACAAGGGTGTGACTGTGTGAGTTAGATTTTCAAGTCTATATATTGTTTATTATGTTGAAAGTGTTCTCCCGGCTCTGGCTTCAGCAGTTGGGCATCCTATAAAGGTTGACACTAACACACTACAAGCAATTAGAGGGAGGTTTGTTAGGGTATGTGTGGAAATTGATTTTACACAACTTCTAGTAGGGAACGTGGTTTTAAATTGCAATACGCAACTACAATTATGATTGTATCAATTGTAATTTTTTCACAATTGTAATAAACATAATATAACTACAACTGCGATTACAACCACAATTTAAAACTATAATAGGAAAAGTATGGCTTAGAGGCACATTGGTACCGTATAGAATATGAAAGGCTTCACTTGATATGTTCTTGTTGCGAATGTTATGGGTACTTGAGTAGAAATTGTCCAAGGAAGGTAATAGCTATGACAAATGGCGGTGCATCGCAAGCCACTGGTGCCACTAAGGAGGACATGGGTGCAACTCATGAAACGGCGACAAACCCTGCATGCAAGGAAACCCTAGCAATTAATGTTGGGTCCGTGATTAACGCTGATAAAGATGAGCCTTTACACGGAGAGTGGCTTGTAGTGCAGCATGGAAGGAGGAAAAAAAATTAAAATATTATCCACGAGGGGAAAAATAAGGTGATAAAAGGAGGTGCAATTTCAAATACAGATTTGCTCTTAACCATGATAAGGAAATAGTTAAGGAGGTAGATTCTGGTCCTAAAATTCAGCATGTTAACGCCCCATCTTTAAGGCTGGAAAATCACAATAACTATATTGCCAAGACATGGGTATGGAAAAAGAGATTTCGAAAAGAAGACCAAGCCCATATAATGGCTATAGAAAGACCACATGTGGCGAATAGTCATGAAAATGGCAAAGGTGTAAATCTTGGGAATAAAGTTGGCATAAGTGATAATATGGGCATGCATGGTACTTGTGGGAAGGATGTGAAGATGACTCTTTGCACAATAAGGGGGTTGAATTGTTTTTTTGTTTTAAATTTTTTGAATCCCTATTTGAAATTTAAACAAACTTTCTCAAATACTTGGATAGTATGATCAAAGAGTTAGTTCAGAAATCTTGATTGAAGACCATAACTACAAAAAACACAAGCATAAGAAACCTGATACTATAGCGCTCAGAAAAGTAGCAGAATGCTTTAAATGCTTCTCTTTGAGTTAAAAAAACCTGATACCGTAGAGTTCAGAAAAATAGCATAATGCTTTAAATGCTTCTCTTTGAGTTTAAAAAACCTTTATTGACATTTTAAGTTCAGAAAATATTTTTCACAAACACTTCACTTTACTTAAAAGAACTTAGAATATAAAAGCATTAAAGAAAAAGTTCATAAACTAAAGAGAAAAGCATGAGAGAGCTTTACACATAAGGATTTTATATGGTTCGGCTAAACCACTTGCCTACTTTCAATCTCTAGCACATAGTCAAGATTTTTATATATTTGAATAGTCTTTCTTCCACCATAGCATTTTCAAGCCAAATTACAAGTATTATTTTTACACCTAACATCTTTAAGCTCACTTAGAAAGTTTCACAGACTACTACTAGGTCAAGGTTATAAAGAGATAATGTAGGGTTTGTGTTTAAACGCTCATACACTCAATGAGTGGATTATAACTCTTAAAATTAGAGCAAAAGAACTCCATGACAAGAGATATACAAAAACCATATAGTTAGAATAAGCTTTCAAGTATTAGAAAGCAAATATATTTGTAGAACATAACTATCAGAAAAACTTTTAGCAAGAAGTATATAGAGCTTTGAACTTGCAATAATGGTATCATCAACCAAGAGTTCCGGCCATAAATGAGCTTTAGCATCTTCATTTTATAGGCTTATATAGGCTTCAAGAAATTCTAGCCATTGGTATGCATTCAATGCTGTTGTACCATCTTTTGGGAGTTGTTAGAGAAAAGTAGCTATTATTTTGTCTTCTAGTTGTAGCTTTTGTAGTTTTCTCACAATTGTCACAATAACTTTTGTAGTTGTATTAAGTGAATATCTCTGATAGTTGACGTTTTTATTAGCATTCCAAAGTATTTTAAACCTTCCAAGTTGAACATCCTCGAAGGTAGCTTTCTGAATGATAGCCTTATGATGAGTAGCTTTTTGAGCAAATAACTTTCTAAATTTAGATCTTTCTGAGCAGTTATTTGAGCATGAGTTTGAAACTAGCTAAGTGTTTCCTTTGAAATATGATTTTTTGAATCCTAAACACACTTCATCAAACTATTAGAACAACTCATACAGTATAGGATATCATAAACTCAAATATAAATATGATCATGAGAGTGTAGAGAGCATTTAAACATGAGTTTTTGATCCAATGATCAGTAAACATACTTGAAGAAATGAGTCTGTTAGCCATCAAGACTTATACATATGACAAAGATTAAGGCACACAAAGGGATCTTAAGACTTTGGAGTTTACAATCCCCTCCTTTTTGATAATGACAAACTATTTCTTACCATAGATTTTTGAATATGGAGTTTTATGATCTATTTATAGATTTCAAATGCTCCCCCTCAACTTAACCATCAAGAAATATTAGCTTTGGTAAGCATAGTTACATAGTATAGATAGATATCAGATCAAACATGTATAAGGACTGGAGCAATATCTTGAAGAAAGATTAGAGCATAAATGATATTCATCATTGATATTCATCATTGATATTCATCATTTATCAAAAACCTTTAGTAAAACATCATAAAACATACATATTTACTTAGAGCATATAAGATTTAGGGTTCTGGAGGGAATATCCACTCTTGTCCTTATTCCCTCTTTGTCATCACAAAAAGACAATGAAAATGCATTTTCAAACATCATAAATAGCCAAGAAACGAAGCATCATTATCAGATGAATCAAAATCAGAGGAAATAGGATTGGGATTTGGAGGTGTAAGATGCTTGGTTTGGAAAGGGTGGGTTTGTAAGAGCTAGTAGCTAGTTTTATGCTTTAACTCAATTTCTTACTTTAGAACCCACCAAACTTCAAATTGTCTTAATCATGCCTTGAATTCCTCTATGGCATTCAACACTTTAGATAATTTCTTATCAACTTCGTTCCTCATTTCTCTTTGTTCTGTTTTAGGCTTTTGATACCTAGTCTTCATCCTTCCAAGTTGTTCTTTAATTGTCGATGTAGGCTTTGTTCTTCCATAATGAAATGGTACCATGGCACTATGGCCAACCATGGTTGTGGTCCAGAGGTAGTAGCAATAGAAGTAGTAGAGTGAACTTGTTCATGTTCATAGGTAGCAACAACGGCAATAGGTTTCTCAACATTAGAATCCATTTCAACTTCAGCATTAGGGATATTGACTTCTTTCTCAGCATATGTTTCAGTATGATCCTCAAGAGGGTGATGAAAGGCTTGCTTCATCATGGTAGCAACCTCAATGACTTTATCTATTGGCCTAGAGTGGGCTTCAGTAGAAATCTCAGCATCGACATCAACAGAAGGCTTTTGACCTAATGGAGAAGTGTGTACTAGAGTCTCAATGTGGATCTCTTTAGTGTCTCAAGATTGGGCTATTTGAGTCTAATCAAAGTTTGAAGAGCCAAGAAATGGAGAGGTATGAGGGGTCTAGAATAAAGGCTCAAATTGAGGTACATAGGTAAAGTAAGTTCCAAACCCCTTCAGAAGCATATGAACTTACTAGAGTTTTTTAGAATCTTTTGAGTTTTGATGATAAACAAACTTAAACTTAGAATCTAGTGCTACTAATGTTTTATCTAAGTATATCAAAACACAATACACCTGGGTGATGAACACTAACCTCGAGTGAACAATTGGAGCTCACTTTGAGAAAGCCTCAAGAGGCTATCGAAGTCTTCAAAGTTTTTCTAAGGAAGTCCTTACACCAAGAAGCCTTTGAGCAAAATCTTTTGAAAAGGACTAAGTATGAAAAGGACTTAAGAAGTGTACTTGCTTCTCAATATGAAAATCTCACCAAGTTCATCAGAAGACAAAATTCAAAAGACAAGTCCATAAGAAGACAACTTCATCAGAAAACATAAGTATCCAAAA
Source organism: Ormosia semicastrata (assembly GCA_029884595.1). Taxonomy (NCBI): domain Eukaryota; kingdom Viridiplantae; phylum Streptophyta; class Magnoliopsida; order Fabales; family Fabaceae; genus Ormosia; species Ormosia semicastrata. The sequence goes on along the minus strand of JAQQTO010000042.1, from coordinate 15,307,903 downwards.
TAATAGTTATCAAAAGAAACAACTGTTTCATAAGCATATAAGTTCAAAAGACAGCCAATGTACAAAAATAGCTAAGTCAAATTCAAAAATTAGAAGTCAAAAACTTTTTACTATCGCTGGGAAAAGACAAACATTTAAAGAAAAGTTAACTGACTATTACAAGACAAAAAAAGAGAGGATAAATATGCATAGAACAATAACTATTGAAGATCAAAATAGCTAGTTTCTAAAGGTCTACAAATTCAAGAATCTTGGAAGTTCAAAGACATGAAGCGAAATGTTATTCTGCTAAACTTCTGTTAACCTTCTGAACACTTACTCTCACTTTTGAATCTAGTTTCTTATCTATATTCTGTTTCTGATCAAGTCTTTAGAAGAGAAACTTCATCCCTCTATTGTGTTTTTGCATATATCCACTTTTTGAGTGTTAGAGAAGTTAGAATCGCTTTTCTATCTCTATATTCATTTTCTTAAATCTACTCATTGAGTGTTAAGAGAAACACAAACCCATTACTTCTCATTGTAACTAGATCCAATAGTGATCAGTATGAGAATCTAGTTTAAAGAGGTTAGGGTGGATCAAAGACTACTTCTTATCTAGCTTGGAGAAGCTAAGGTTAAAGAAAGAATACTCATGGAAATACAAAATCTTGGTTTCTGACTAGGGATTGGACTTAGGCACGTGGTTTAGCCGAACCAGTATAACTCCTTGAGTGATCTCTTCTGAACTCTATCTCTTTAACTTTGTGATTACTATGTTCTATCCATTTCTTAATCTTATTATAATTGAAATTGATCTTCTAAGTTAAGATAACTAAGTTTTAAGGTCCTTCTGATTTAAGTTCAGTTTTTGAAAAGCAATATTTCTTCTAAACTCTTAAGCTTCTGACCTTTATTCTTATTTATCCAAGTTGAAAAACTTCAGATGATCTCAAACTTGAAGAAAATGTTCAAAAATTAGAAGCACGATTCAATATCCCTTCTTTTGCCGTTGTCATTTTCAGTTGGTATTATAACTCAGGCTTTGGGTTAAGCGTCTTAACAAGTGAAGAGGAAAGATCCGTATGGGAAAATGGCAAATCAAAATATCTATGTTGCTGAAGGATAGTCCATCAATCGATCTCTTGCATTTACTGAAGAAGACTTTCAATATTGGAGAGAAAAAATAAGACTTTTTATAGAGTCCATTCATTATGATATTTGGGATATCATAGAAACTAGTCCTTTCACTCTAATGCATACTTTAGAAGATGGAACTATTGTTCCTACACTAAGGCAACAATGGACAAAAGTATAAAGAAATAGAGTTTAGATAAACTTTAAAGTAAAGTACTTTCTTACATGTGCACTCAGTAAGAGTGAATATAATAAGATCTTAGCATGTGATTCTACTAAAGGAATATGGGACAGACTTAAGATATTGCATGAAGGCACTAGTCATGTCAAAGAAGCCAAAATCAGCATGCTTGTTCATCAATATGAGCTATTCAGGATGCTTGATCATAAGACAATTGATGACATGTTCATTAGATACATGCATATTATCAATCAGCTCAAGGCTCTTGGAAGAATCTACTCAAATCAGGAAATGGTCAAAAAAGTCTTAAGAAGTTTACCCAAGGTCTGGAGACCTAAGGTAACTACTATTCAAGAGGCCAATGATTTGAATACCTTGAGTGTGAATAAGCTAATTATAGGTTCCTTAAAGACCCATGAACAAGAGTTAACTGATGCTAATGAGGATATTCCAAGAAAGGGAAAATCTATTACTCTTAAAGCTGGTTAGAAAGGTGCTACTTAAAACTCAATAGTTAAAGCTTCAAAAGATTTTGAAGAAGAAGAAGATGAAGATTCTGAATCAGAAGGCGAAGACGATGAAATAGCAGTGCAGTCTCACAAAGTTACTCGAATGTGGAAGAAAATAGCAAGGAATAAGAAAGGCTTTTTCGAGAAGAAAGATCAAAAGGGAGATTCAAGTACTCCCAACAAAAGTAAAGTACGTAATAAGTTTAGTGTCAGATCATTTGTTATGAATGTAAGAAACCTAGACACATCAAACCTTAGTGTCCTCGGTTGAAGAAAGTTCGTAATAAGTTTAGAAAGTAGAAAGCAATGATGGCTACATGGGAAGACATGGATGATGACTCATCTAATGAGGAATCAAAACAAGGAGAAACCGTAAACTTCTGTATAATGGCCTATACTGAAAACGAGGATGAAGTGTCAAATTCTAAACCCTTTACGTCATATGATGAATTGCAAGATGCTTTGATGAACTTCTGTATAACACCAAATTACTATCATCAAAGTATTCCTCTCTCAAGAAAAGTTTTATAAAATTGTCAAAAGCTTTTTAATCTTTTGAAACTTGAGAATAGTGAATTGATACATGAGAATGATGAAGTAAAAGAGGAAAATGGTCATCTTAAGACCTGGATGGAGTTCAGAAATAAGAACTCCTCTGATGAATCATGTCATGTACCAATTTCTAAGGTAAAAACCTTAAAAGGAAAAGTAAAAGAACTTTTTGATGACCTAGCTAGATTTGTAAATGGAAAGAAAAATATGGATATGATGCTAGGAAGTTAGACATATGATTTTGATAAAACTGGTTTGGGTTACAACAAATTCAAATCTTAGAAGCTATATAAAAATCTGCTTGATAAGAAAACATCTTCTTTCTATAATAAACCTGGTCATAACTGATATATGTTTTTTGAAATGGAAAGAAATATCTAAGGATACCAGAAAGAAGAAAACTAACCTAAGAGGACCCAAGAAGATCTGGGTACTTAAACAAAAGATAATTGTGTCTACAAGTGTGTCTGAGAACTGTTCAAAAGAAACATAAATAATATTTGGACAGTGGTTGTTCAAGGCACATAACTGGAAATCAATCCATGTTTCTGACATTCAAAGAGAATGATGGAGGATCATTTTGTTGGGAATTACGGATACATCACGCAGTAGAAAAATAGGATTCCCACCAAGGATCCATGCGAAAAAGCCATAATCTGAGTTTTAAAATTGTTTACCTGTTGAAGCGTGATCAAAGGAAGTGACATGAATCACCAACACCGTAACAACGATGATGTCTCTGCGGTATCCATATGAACAGACTCACGAATGTCCAACATTCGCAAAAGGGAGCCTCACGTCTCTCACACAGTGCTAGCTGCGAAGAGAAGAGAAGAAACTTGTCACTCACTCACTCACTTTTCTGTAGGTGCGGCTAGGGTTCTGTAATGTGTGTCTTAGCAGCCCCTTAGCAATACTATTTATAATAATGACTGCCTTAAGTGAGTATGAGCAGCAGTAAGGTAAGCTTTGTAACCCTAGACTCACCTGTTATGAGTCTGACTTATATTTGAATCCAAGTCCAACTTGGATCTATTGCTCCAATCTTAGTCTGCTCTATATATGTGACCCTACAGGTTCTCATTACGTTGGCAGTAATATTAAAATCTCATTTTAATATTACAAGCAGTGAGCGATTTCTAGCAACACATCACTGCTACCCAAGTAATGAGAATGTCAATGATTTGACATAACCTTTCCGTAACTAATGTTTCCATGTCATTTAGTCCCTTTATCATGATATCTAGATTGAACACAAGGCATAGAATGTGTCACCCTTGTATAGTCCAATCTTTCGTTTCCTGATACTCTAGTAGACTTTATAACTAAAAATGAAATCAATATCTCATATTAACTCATTTGAGTATGGCCATGCATTTCACAGTCTCACTCAATCAGGGGGCCCGAAGATATTGCTCTTGTTATGTAGGAGTGACAAATCCCATCTAGGTCACTCACATCCCTCTGCATGATTCGCGATATGTCCAATAACTAACTTTATAATCACCTTGTTACAGATGACGTTTGATGGCATTAAAACACACAACTTCTCATGTAGGAATCATAGTGATTTTAGGTCAAAGGACCACAGACACCATTGTCACTATGAGAATCGCTTATGACACTCACATAACGATCCATGCAACATTCTCATGGCGGGTCAGTCCACTATATCATTACTCTAATATGTACCCATATGAAGACTTGATATATCATATCCGTGACTCGTGAGGTGTGGTCATCAGTCTACACACATACTAGTCTCAATGCATTATTGTTGTCCTAATTAACAATAATACTTAACTAGGGACATTTAAGAATAGTGTTCTATTTTTATCCAATAGGATCTCACGATCAAGTCAACCACTTGATGTCCTATGACATCAAACTTATTATTCTAAGGATTTTATTATGTTTATTAAAAAAAAGAACACAATAAATGAAATGCCTCATATATTAAAATTAGCATAATAGAATGTATGTAAATACAGAAAAATGTATCAGCCTCTAGGGCATACACCAACACAGTTACCTTTGCTGATAACTCACAGTCTAGAATCATTAACATAGGTAATGTTGCTAAGGAATCATCTCTCATCATTAATGATATACTTATGGTTGAAGGATTGAGACATAACTTTCTAAGCATTAGTTAATTCTATGACAAAGGCTATAAAGTTATATTTGAACTTTCTCAATGCATAGTGACAAAATATGATAAAGTCCTTATTACTATCAAAAGGTATTACAATACCTATATGGTGTATCTAGATGACCTCTCAAATCAAAATGTAAAGTGTTTAACATCATTTAAAGATGAGAAGTGTAACGCCTCAAGACTAATTACTCCATATGTATTTGGATTACACTGAAGCACTTAGACTTAGGCACGTCACAACTAAACTTTTTACTTATTTAGGTAATTAACTATACCAATTTTATTTCTTACTCAAGCCTTCTGAGGGTTAATTTTTGCTCAAATGAAGAGCATAGCCAAATGCCTCACTAAGTTACCATCCAAAATTTATTCCGTGATTACTTAGAAATTCATTACAAGCATTTCAAAAAGCTTGTAATCGATTACCATAAGCTTGTAATCAATTATGAGCATGTAAGAGCTCAGTTTTCTCAAACAGGGGCTTGGCTGGTAATCGATTACCACAAGTCCTGCAACAACTTTCTATAAGCTGGTAATCGATTACCAACATCAGTAATCGATTGCCAAGTGTTTATTCAACACTCAGAATGTGTTCTAAAGCATGGTACCATATGCTTGTAATACACAAATATATATAATGCATGTGTAAATCATTCTGGCATCAGTAACTTATACAGTTCAGTACATATGTGTTCTACATCAATATCAAAGTTATACATATCATACCTTGCTAGACATATATAAACCATGTATAAACCACTACATAAATATAATACATGGCAATTGTAAAAAATATATGACTTAATTACTAGCTACCTATCACAAAAATCAATCACTCTCTACAACTAGCATAAGTGTGGAGTGTCTTAGTACTATGTCAGCATTTGTATCCCTACACAAAGGGTGAATCATGTGCTAGAATTTCCATGGAAAAGAAAAACAGCAGGGTAAAAATTCTAGGAATTTCCTATATTTCTAACAATCAAATGTCATCATAACAATTACAGTTATTTCAAGGAAATTAAATCATTTTTAAATTATTTCATACAAAGGTGGAAAATGCCAAACTGTTTCTTTTCTCTTCCCAATGGCTGAAGTTCAATTTTAATCATTGAACAACAATTTTATAAACATATACTCAGGCAGTACACAACTTCAGAGGCACATCAACCAATAAATCTTAGAATCTTCCATAAATATAACAGCATATAAATCATCTCACTCTATCTATAGAATATTTACAAATAACTCAAAATACAAATATTCATTATCAAATTAGTGATTTATGTAGCAAGTGCATAAAGCTATGCCAATGCTCAAGCAATGCCTTTAATTTTCCTTTAGTGCTTATTAATCATAATCTTTCTCAACTCATTCCTTAGACCCACGTCCTTTAATCTCAAATAAGTAGGGAGGGCATGTTACCTCCTTATACTACCCAACATCCGATGATAGTTTACTTATAGGCCTGAGTACTAATCCTATATATAATAGTCTGTCGTTACACAACACTATCTCAGGTAACCCTGACTAAATATACAAAGTAATCACATCTAGGATTACCCCATGTACGAGGATCATCTCCTTTCATAAAGGATTCACATCTTGGATCACCCTCGGGTACGAGGATCATTTCCAATATCCATCATTGGCCAAATCAATCAATCAATCAATGAGTTACCCTTCATAAGGGAATAGCATCTAAGGATCACCCCCAAGTACGAGGATCATGTCCAATTTCTTTTAAATTTTGAGCACTAAAAGATGCACTTCACTTTTTGATTCAATAATTGGTTCAACTTTAATATTTTAAACGAGCATATAAATTTTCAATACACCATAATTCATCAAATAAGCATGCCAAGTTCTAATTTTTAATATCATCATATAATTCTCATAATCTGCAAGGCAACTTGAATGCTAGCAATTCACATATACATGAGATAAGAATCAAAACAATTCAACATCATCATATAGACATGAGTCATCTTACAACTTAACTAGTTTAATAAACAACTAGTAAAATTTACGAGTCACCTCATAGCCCAAACAACATGGTAATCTTACAAATGACATCAAGAGTGAAGAGTATTTTATTTCTCTTCATTTTCGATCAAGATAACATCAAGGCCTCAACATATTCTCAAGTCAAAATCCACAAGCTATAATAATAGTTGTCAATCCAAATTATCAAACAACAACATAATTAAAGAGTAACTTTGAGTCTTATTTTGGAGATCTCGGCCATCTCCACCAAATCATCATCAATTTAGAAACTCATCATTTTAAATAAAAAATTTGTATCCCCATCATTCCAATCTATGAATTTAACAACAAACAAACCACACATTAATTCCATAAAGTCATCAATTTAAACATCTATGTCTATCTCAGTCATGTGAGCACCAAAGGCATCAACAGGAGTTTTCAAATTAATTTCATAACAAAGACCCTTAAACACGAGTCATAGCAATTTATGGAAGAAATCAAAATAATTTCCTTCCCCTTTATGCTCTTGGAACCACAAGCTCCGCCCTCAAACTCTGCAAAGAATTTCAATCCAATAATACCAATATCTTCAAACATATAATTTAAAGACAAGGAGGATTATTAAAACAATAATTAATCAATCCATACTCAATTCCTCCAAAAACCCAAAAAAACCTATTCATAAGAACATCAACATGATATTCATCAATCACTCTACAATCAAGCATCAAGACTCAAGTCCCCACACACTACCAAGAGTAGAAAGCATGGAGGAAGAGACATAGACCCCTACCTAGGCTCCCTTGAGTTCTTAGAAGATGGAGGAAGGAACTTGAAGTATGCTTGATGATGGATTTAAGAGCACCACTTATTAGAGCTTGATGAGTAGATAAAGTTGTCTAACTAAGGCTTTGGAAGATAAAGGCTCAAAGGTCTTCGTGTGAAGCTTTGAAATATGATAACCATGATATTTTCTTTCTTTTCTTTCTTCTCTCCTTCTTTCTTCCGTTGGCCGAGAGAAAAGTGAAAAGAAAATGTGAGAGTGTGTGTTTGTGTGGTCGTGAGGCACTAGAGAAAGACAAGATCAAAGAAAATGTGTGGTTGTCATTGATTGCGAGAGATTTGTCTCTTAGGAATACTTTAATCTTCTATTGATGTGTTTTTAACTTCCATAGGTGTTATAAAAAATTCTAAGATTTCATTAAGTTCCTTTACACATCATTTGATAGCTATTAGGCTTTATTACTTTTCATTAAATTAATATAAACTTAAGGAAGTAAACTAATATGTTTACAGGTATCTGCTCTAACTCGTATATGCTTACAAGTATCTGTTCTTTCCGTAATCATTTTTGAAATAATGTTCATCCTCTATTTAACAACTCCACAATTTTTTATAATTTTTTAAGCTACTCTCTTATTTAATTTGGTCTTTAAACACTCATTCTATTTATTAAAAATACCAAATTAATTTATTTAATTTCTCAAAAATTATCATAATTCATTCTAATTATTTATGACCTAGAAATAAATTTTTAATATTTATTTCCATCATTTATGTAGTCTATGCTAATTTCTAGACTAATATAAGTTATTTTTAACATTTTATATTATATCGTTACACTCAAACTAACTCAGAAAATTACAAAAATTAATAAGTAAATCACATAAGTGCTAAGGAATTACTATAACAATAATTGAAGCTAACAAGATAGGGAGGAGATTACAAGAAGTGGCTGTGGTGTAAGAAACTTGGTCATGTTAATATGAAAACCATTTCAAACTTTCCAAAAATGACTTGGTCAAGAGATTGCCCAAGATCATATTTGAAAAAGATATGGTTTGTGAAGCTTGTCAAAGAGGAAAACAAACCAAGGCTTCTTTTCAAGCTAAAATGTTTTCGCATCCACAAGACCACTTGAACTCTTACATGTTGATTTGTTTGAACCACCTAGAGCCAGCTTGGGTGGTAAGAGATATGGTTTTGTCAACGTGGATGACTTCTTTAGATTTACATGGGTGTTATACTTAAGCCGCAAGGATTAATCTTGTGAGGCCTTTAAAATCTTTTGCAAAAAGGTACAAAACAAAAAATGTTTTTGTATAGTTGCTATCAGAAGTAATTATGGAGGAGAATTTGAAAATCAAGTTTTTAAAGAATTATGTGATGAAAATGGAATTTCTCACAATTTCTTTTCTCATAGGACACCTCAACAAAATGGTGTAGTGGAGAGAAAGAACAAAATCCTTGCAAGGGATGTCAAGGACTCTCCTTTGTGATAGTGATTTACTAAAATAATTTTGGGAAGAAGCTATAAACACCTTTTGTTATATTCAAAATCATCTTTTCATAAGGCCAATTATTAAGAAAACTTCATATGAATTGTGGAAAGGTAGGAGACTTAACATATCTTATTTTTATATAGTTGGTTCTTAATTTTCATCTTGAACAACAGGGATCAACTTGGTAGGTTTGATTCTAAGGTTGATAAAGGTTTATTTCTCGGCTACTCTACTTCTTCTAAATCTTATGGAGTTTACAATACAATAAATTTTACTATTGAAGAGTCTATGCATATTTCTTTTAATGATACTAACCATTGTTCTAAGTTTAAAGTTTCTGACCTAGAAGAATTTGAAAACATTACTCTCAAAGATTCTCCAAAGCTGGATTCTAATCTACCCACTCCAAAGAAGGAACCTCTCAACTTTGTTGATAATCCTTCTGACGACCATCAGACCTTCCATTTGGAAGCAACATCAAAAGTCAAACTCAAATTCCAAGAGAATGGAGACATCTCACATCTTACCCAAGAGAACAAATTATTGGAGAACATTCTCAAGGTGTAAGAACTACATCTTCATTTAGAAATAACGTGAACATGGTTTTCATCTCACAAATTAAACCAAAATAAATAGATGAGGCTCTTCAAGATGAAGGTTGGATAGAAGCCATGTAAGAAGAACTGAGTTAGTTTGAAAGAAACCAAGTTTGGACTTAGTTCCTAAACCTAAAGATCACATAATCATTGGAAATTGATGGTGTTTAGAAATAAGCTTGATGAATCTAGAAATGTAATAAGAAATAAAGAACAGTTGGTAGCTCAAGGGTACAATTAATAGGAAGGTATTGGTTTTGATGAAACTTTTGCTCTTGTTGCTGGACTAGAAGTTATCAGAATCTTACTTGCTTATGCTGCGTATAAAGATTTCATCTTATATCAAATGGATGTAAAATTTTGAATTTTTGAATGGTTACATTTATGAAGAAGTCTATGTCAAACAACCTCATGGTTTTGAACATGAAAAGTTTCCCAATTATGTTTTCAAACTCTCAAAAGCTTTATATAGTTTAAAGCAAGCTCTAAGAGCTTGGTATAAGAGGCTTAGCTTCTTTCTTCCGAAAAAATGGTTTTGTAAGAGTAAAATTGATACAACTCTTTTCACAAAAGATCAGAAGACTGATTTCTTACTAGTATAGATTTATGTAGATGATATTGTATTTGGATCTACTAATGGACTTTTGTGTAAGGAATTTTCTGAGCTAATGCAAGGAAAATTTGAAATAAGCATGATGGTTGAGCTAATATTATTTTTGGGATTACAAATCAAACAGCAAAAGAATGGAGTCCTAATTCACTAAGAGAAATACATGAAGGATCTTCTCAGAAGATTTAAAATGGACTCAATAAAGAAGATGAGCACTTTTATGCATCCTTCTTGTAACTCCCTAAGACTAATTACTCCACGTATATCCGAATTCCACTGATGCACTTAGGCTTAGGCACGTCACCGCTAAACTTTTTATTTACCTTGGTAATTAACTATACCAATTTTATTTTTTACTCAAGTCTTGTGAAGGTTAATTTTTGCTCAATGAAAAGCATGGCCGGATGCCTTCACTAAGTTTTCATCCAATATTTATTCATTTCTTTAATGTCCACTTAGTGTCCTTTGAGTCCTAATGTTAGAACTCTAGGAACTTGCACATTTATCTAATCGGGTACCATAGAAATTTCATATACCAACCTGGAGTACAAACATACACCTATAATACACAAATATATACATAGTAGGTATAAATCACACTAGCATCAGTAACCTATATAATCAAGTACATCAGTCTTCTACATCAGTATCAAAGTTATACATACCATGCCTTCATAGGCATATATATAAACCATGTAAAACAACTACATAGATATAAATACATGGCAATGGTAAAAAATAAGTGTCTCAGTACTATGTGAACATCTACATCCTTACACGGAGGGTGGATTAATGCTAGAATTATCATAGAAAAGAAAATAGTAAGGTGAGAATTCTAGAAATTCCCAATATTTCTAACAAACAGGTGTTATCACAATAATTCTAACTGCTTTGGGTAATTATATCATTTTTAAAATCTTTCATAGAACGGTGACAAATGCCAAATTGTTTCCTCTCTCTTATCAATGGCGGAAGTTCAATTTTAATCATTGAACAATAAATTTTATAAACATATACTCAACCAGTACACAACTTTACAAGAACATCAACTAATAAATCATAGAACCTTCCAGAAATATAACAGCATATAAATCATCTTACACTATCTGTAGAATATTTATAATAACTCAAAATGAAAATATTCATTATCAAATTAATGATTTATATAGCAAATTCATGAAGAAGTTCCAATGCTCAAGCAATGCCTTTCATTTTCCTTTAGTGCCAATTAATAATAATCTTTCTCAGCTCATTTCCCAAACCATGTCCTTTAATCTCAAAATAGGTAGAGAGGACATGTTGCCTCCTCACACTACCCAATACTCAATGATAGTCTGCTGATCAGGCCTGAGTACTCATCCTATACATAACAGTCCATTGTTATACAACACTATCTCAGATAACCCTGGTCAAATCAATTATTCAAATTCCTTTCACAAGGAATCACATTTAGAATTACCTTTAGGTACGAGGATCATTTCCAATATTCATCACTAGGCACATTTAGGATCACCCCTAGGTACGAGGATCATTTCCAATATTCATCACTGGCCAAAACAATCAATCAATCAATGAGTTATCCTTCATAAGGGAATACCATCTAAGGATTACCCTCAAGTACGAGGATTATGTCTAATTTCTTTTAAACTTTGAGTGCTTAAAGATGCACTTTACATTTTAATTGAATTACTGACTCAAATTTAACATTTTAAAGGAGCAAATCAATTCACAATTCATCTAATAAGCATGTCAAGTGCCAATTTCTCATATCATCATATAATTCACATCATTTATAAGGCAACTTGAAATGCTAATAACTCACATATACATGAGATAATAATTAAAAAATGATCAAGCTTCATCATATAAACATGAGTAATCTTATCTCATTCATAAACCAACTCATTTCCATAATAGGACATCAGTATACTACAAATGATACCATACCAAGCTTGTTTGGGCTCAAAAATAGGTTTTAAGATGATTGTATACTCCTACAAAAGCTTAGTAATCCATTATAGTTATTTCAGGAAACTGGAAATCGATTATGATAAGATCATAGCATGTGATTCTGCTAAAGAAATATGGGACGAACTTGAGATGTTGCATAAAGGCACTAGTCAAGTCAAAGAAACCAAAATCAGCATGCTTGTTAATCAATATGAGCTGTTCAGGATGCTTGATAATGAGACAATTGATTTCATCAGATACATGCATATCATCAATCAACTCAAGGCTCTTAGAAGAATCTACTCAATGGTTAGAAAAGTCTTAAGAAATTTACCCAAGGTCTAGAGACCTAAGGTAACTGCTATTGAAGAGGCCAAGGATCTAAACACCTTGAGTCTCGATAAGCTAATGGGTTCCTTAAAGACCCATGAACAAGAATTAGTTGATGCTGATGAGGATATTTGTAACGCCCCTTTTCGGAAGGGGAACGTCACATTGTCAATTACAACGCAGAAACAATATTATATAAATTAAGACCCAGTTCCTTTTTAATTACCGTTATATATATTTACTTGATTATAGTTGGGTAATTAAATTGGCGAGTATATTTTTTTTCCTTAATAACCACAATTAATAACCATAGTGACGAAACATACATGCAAATAAAGAATAAAGGCAGAAGTAAAGCGTACATTGGAATTAACATTTCATATTCATATATATTTATCAAACTGTTTAGTTACAAAGCCTGGTATACCAAAAAGCAAAATTACACCTGCACCCAAAGGATTATACATACACATCCCCACGGTGTCAGAATATACAACCCACTACAGTCAAAATATCAGGCCCCCAAAATAAAATACTGGTAGCCCTCAGTAGCTACAAGTAAAGTCAGTCCCTCAAATGAGGAGGAATCGTGTCAGGATCCTCCTCGAGGTCATCCTCAGGGACCTCCTCGGGATCTTCCTCAGGATCTTTCTCATCAGAGGAAACCACCATAGGAACCGCAGAGTTACGGGACGGGGCCCGAGCTGTGGAATGAAAAGAGTCTTCCTGCGGGGTGTAATAACAGTCACCCTACATCTCGCGTATAGGAAGATGAAATTCCAGACGTAGGCTAATACAGCAGGTGAAAACAGGAAGCTCATGGCGCCTCCAGGCTAGAGATATCGATACATCCCCCAAATAGACGCAGCGCTCGGAGTCAAAGTTGATGTGCCAGCACTATGGCCCTCCTAAGAAAGTCAGACGCACATCTCCCAAAAATCTGTGCGTGCGTGCCTCCATGCTATTCCACAGTCGCTAATCGAGGTAAGGCCAAAAGCCGAGAAAATCAGGAGCTTTCGGTTCCTTGCAGTTGTCTTCGATGGGACGCAATATATAGACAAACAGTAATGGAGAAATAGAAAAGAGGTAAGACATCCTTCCATCATTACCAATTATAGCATCAAGAAACCAAACGGGGCAAAGCGCCCATATAGCAGTTTTGACAGCAATAATGGTAATAAACATTTAGTAGCAGTTATAATCAACCAAACAGTTCCAAGCAGTCATATATATATTGGTAATACAACAATTCTAATTATAATAACGATAAATGCTAGATAATTCATGGACTCACTATGCACATGCATTCAATAGTCAAAATCCTACTCCATGGTGATAGACACAAAATAGTTAGAGAAAATTATCAGGGAGACATGCCAGTATCTCATCAGCCATAAAAACAAGTGCTTTCCAGAAAATAATCAGTTATTTTGCACAACAAGGCTTTATACAGCGGCATTCCCACAAGATCTCGATATAGGACTGTGTTCAATCAGGACCATTGGTGCGTTTGCATCGGTTTGTCTCACGGTCCAGAGGGGCTACCACTGCCCTCTGTGAGACGCTCGCGCCCCGACGCCCTCAAGGTCAACTACAGGACCACACATGTCTATTCGCACCCGCACTAAGGTGTGATTCAACTCCTAGGCAACTCGGCCTTAACAGTGTCCAACGGACGTTTTCTTTCTTTTTGTTCAATGCATGACTCAATCATGCTCCTCATGACAAACTAGGTCAATCATGCTTCAAATGCATGTCATATCATTTAACAACAAGGTTTGATCCCATTCACAGATCCATATCAAGCCAATAACACATCTTAAGGATAACCACATTCCCATTCATAGTCATGATAGAAGTCAACCATTAGGTTCATTATGTTCCTCACAACCTCACCTATATTCGTGTTCTTTCTTTACTCGAAATTCTCACTAGTTGTAATGGCATGCCCACGTTCCTTGTTTTTCCCTCTTTATGAATCCCTAATTAGTTTCTAGTCATCCAATTATTTACGATCAACATGCTTATATTAGTCCAAAAGCCTTGAGTTCAGGAAGATACACGGCCGGAATCACCAGCAATACCACTAATTTAATTGCTAGGTGTTAGGTGATAAATTACACTCTTGAATTCGACGGAGGTAATGTATCTAGTATAAAATTGAAGCTACCTTTTGATGGGAATTTATATGGCTGATTGATGAGAGATGGGAGAACATTATTTCACAAGAATGGCAAAGAATAAATTTCTGTCAAACGGGGATTCTGTCAAATGGGGATCAAAAACTGTCGAATGTACTAGAAGGGCAGCAGAAATCCTAATTCGACAGACGGGTGTTGACATTGGAGAAGTTTCTATTCAATGGTCAGAATTTTAACTCGACAGATATTGGCATTCGGACTCGACGGATCTTGACATCCTATCTCGACAGATATTGACATTGTACTTGATGGTCAGGAGTCTAAACTCGACGGATTTGGTCAGAAGATCAAATTCGATGGATATGGTTAGGGGTCTAAACTCGACGAATTTGGTCAGAAGATCAAATTCGAAGGAAGTGGTCAGGAGTCTAAACTCGACGGATTTGGTCAGAAGATCAAATTCGACGGATACGGTCAGGAGTTTAAACTTGACGGATTTGGTTAGAAGATCAAATTCAACGGATATGGTCAGGGGTCTAAACTTGACGGATTTGGCATTCTAACTCGACGGATTTGGCATTGGAGAAGTTTCTCTCCCAAGTGGTCAGAAACTCTACTCGACGGATATGTCACTCGACGAATATTGACATGGTGCTTAATGGTTAGAAGTTCAAATTATTACAAGTGTTCACCAAAAATCCCCAAACTTTTGGGCTCAAAACCGTGGCCATCCGAGAACCAATCCGACGTCATCTCCTTCCATATTATACATTCCAATCCAATCCAATATATATCAATATATACAGACAGATATTCCAATAGCATAAACACCTTACAAACACATGCAAACAAAGGGTGACCCTCAATAGGTTTCCTTCACTATCAATCACAGACAACATTCCTAAATGCTAATAAAGGTTGAGGAGGAGTGTCTTCCTCTTACCTTAGAGAAGCACAAAGAAAGGCTGCTCCTTTTTGGTCAAAAATTTCGTGCTCAGCTTCCTTGAAGTCTTTGAACATTCAACTTACAAAATCAGAACCAAACCTTGAAATGGATACCCATGGTCACCAAAATGACCGTGGGTTACGAAAATGAGAAGAGAGGAAGAGAAAGTTGAGAGCTTTACCTTAAAGCTCCAACCTTTAAGCTTCAAAGGTGGAAGAGAATGAAATGGAGAGAATGGTGAACTCTTGAAGATGACTCCCTCAATGATGGAGGTCCTCCAAACACAAAGATGGTGCAAGGAGTGTGATAGCTTGAAGATAAAATAGAGGTGTGGGTGGTAATGGTGTTGCTGCTGTGGAGTGAAAAGAGAAGGGAGAAAGAGAGCAGATGTGAGGGAGAGAAAATGAGAGAAATGAAAATGAAATATCCTTTGTTGCCAACCGTGCAGCACCAAAAAAGAGGAGAGAGAAAAGTGGTTAGGAAGGAAGCTTCCTAGAAGCTTCCCTTAAAGCTTCCTAGAAGCTTCCCTCAAAGCTTCCTTGAGAAGCTTCACGCACTTCTCGATAAAGTGCATAGCAAGCTTGTCTCCTTAATTAGATACACTCGACAGGTGATTAATTACACTGTTAGAATTATTTTCTCAGTGAATAAAAGTCACAATTGTGAATGCTTATGTCCCTAAAGCATGTCAAATGGTTTTTGATGATAACAAAGGCCAAAATGAAGATCAAGTGCAAAAGAGAAGATCAAGCGCAAAAGGAAAAATCAAGATCAAAGAAAGAAGTCAAGAGGTTTATTTAGTTATAAGACTTAGAACATTAATGTTAAATGCTCTCAAGATTTCTCAAATAGTTTTTCAATATATCATTTCAAAATAAGTGGGAAATTTTAAAGTTAAACATGGCTTTCAAGAAAACTTGTGTTTCAATCTTAAATCTAACACTCTTAAAAGGATTTATGTTTAATCAAGTGTCTTAAGGTGTTAGAAATGACTTACAAGCTTTATTGGACTTGAAAAATCTGTTCAAAGGCCAATGTAATCGATTACATGATGTTTATAATCGATTACACAGCAAACAGAAGCCATGTAATCGATTACATGATCAATGTAATCGATTACAAGCAAGTCAGAGGCCATGTAATCGATTACACAATATATGTAATCGATTACATTAAGCCCAGAAAGGCAAGAACACATTCAAAGAGTCATGTAATCGATTACATGGATATTGCAATCGATTACATAGCAAGTCAGAAGTCATGTAAACGATTACATGGATATTGTAATCGATTACAAGCAAAGTCAGAAGGCATGTAATCTATTACACCAATAATGTAATCGATTACACAGAGCCCAGAAAGCCAAGAACACGTCGGAACAACAATGTAATCGATTACATAAGTTGTGTAATCGATTACACGAACCCTGACAACGTCCAATGGCTATATTAAATACATTAAATGCATGCCTAAACCACCCCAACGGCTCTATTAATTGAGAAACTTATAAATACCAAAGTTGGGTCTTTATTCGAGGTTGACCTTGAATCAAAAACTGATCACCAATACTTCCAAACGTGAATCAATCCTCAAATACACTTCTTGCTCTGTTTTTTGTTAAAAACGTGAAAAATCTTTGAGAGCATATTAGAGCTTCAATTTGTAATCATCTGCTCTATTGAGAGCTTCATTCAATCTATCATTATTGCTTTGTAAAGAGAGTGAGGCATCCCTCCAAAAGTGTAAAGGGTGAGGTATCCCTTAGTTGAAGAGACTCAAGCTTCAAGGGTGAGGTATCCCAAAGTGTTGAGTGCTCAAGGTTGTAGTGGTTGTCAAGCACCCATTGAAGCTTGAAGATATAGTGGAAAATCTCAAGTTGTTGCTTGGGGACTGGACGTAGATCACAAGTGGATTGGTGATCGAACCAGGATAAATCATTGTGTTTGT
This sequence comes from Ormosia semicastrata, assembly GCA_029884595.1. Classification (NCBI taxonomy): domain Eukaryota; kingdom Viridiplantae; phylum Streptophyta; class Magnoliopsida; order Fabales; family Fabaceae; genus Ormosia; species Ormosia semicastrata. The sequence goes on along the minus strand of JAQQTO010000042.1, from coordinate 15,290,596 downwards.
TTTCTCTAAACCCTTATCTTTACATTAAGTACTGTTTTATTGATTTGCTTGAATATTGGTACCTTTGGCTATTGCATTTATAAGTGAAAGTGTTTATCTTTTATATCCAATCATCTCTAATCATTAATTAGCTTCAACGAAAATTATTTATCAAACGATTTGTGAAAGATTTACGAACTTAGTTTTCATACTCAATTCACCCCCCTCTTGAGTATTGAGGCCACTTGGTAACAAGTGGTATCAGAGCTAGACTCTTGTATAAAGAGCTTAGCAGCTTCAAGAGAAGTGATGGCTTCAAATGGTTTTTCAAATGAATGTTCTTCTATAAACAGACCTCCTTATTTCAATGGGGATGGTTATGCCTATTGGAAAGAAAGGATGAAAATTTTCATTGAAGCTATTGAATTAGATGTGTGGGACGCCGTTGAAAATGCTGCTTTTGTCCTAACACAAACTAAAGATGGTGTGAAAATTAATACACCTAGAAATGAATGGACCGATGATGATAAAAAGAAGGTTCAATACAACTTGAGAGCCAAGAACATCATCACCACATCTTTGGGGTATGATGAATTCTTTAGGGTGTCAAATTGTAAAACCGCAAAAGAAATGTGGGATATTCTACAAGTAACTCATGAAGGTACTAGTGAGGTAAAACGATCTCGAATAAACACTCTTACTCATGAATATGAATTGTTTAGAATGAACCAAGGTGAGAGTATTCAAGATATGCAAAAGAGGTTTACTCATATTGTTAATCATCTTATCTCATTGGGAAAGACATTTCCTAATGAGGATCTTATTAACAAAGTCTTGAGATGTCTAAGCAGGAATTAGCAACCCAAAGTAACGGCGATTACAGAATCAAGAGATTTATCAACCATGTCTCTAGCCACTTTATTTGGGAAGCTTCAAGAACATGAGCTGGAACTAAATAGGCTCAACCAAAATGAAGAGCATGACAAAAAGAAGAAGGGAATCGCACTCAAAGCTACTTCCTCTACAATTGAAGATGATGATGAAGATGGTGAAGAGGATGATGAAAGTGTTGAGCTAAGTGAGGAGAATCTTAGTCTCCTTATGAGAAAATTTGAAAGATTCCTAAAGAACGAGAGATTTCAAAGAAGACCACCCTTTCCTCAAAAGAAAGCGTATCACAAAGGAGAAAGATCCTCTACTCCTCCAAAATGCTATGAATGTGGAAAATCGGGACACATGAAAATGGAGTGTCCTGTGTATCTCAAGAAGACGGAGAAGTTTGAGAAAATGCCTTCTAAGGAAAGGAAAGGAAGAAGAGCATATATAGCTTGGGAGGACAATGACTTAAGCTCTTCCGACGATTCGGAGAATGAAGAAGCTCATCTTTGCCTCATGGCTCAAGGAGAAGAAAGTAAAGAAAGCGACACCGAGGTAACCTTTTCTAACCTAGAACCCTCACCTTCTTATAATGAATTACAAGATGCATTTCAAGAATTGCATGATGAATCTTTAAGGCTCACAAAAATGGTTTTGTCTTCTAATAAAACAATCTCCTTATTGGCAAACAAAGTTTTTGTTTTAACTAAGGAGATAAATGAGCTTCAAATGGAAAATGAAACTTTAGGACTCATTGATGCTAATTCATTATGCATGACTTGTTCCTCACATGACAATACATCCATATCATTACCTTGTTTATCATGCAAAGCTTTAGAAAAAGAAATTGAAGATTTGAATAACACTCTTGCAAAATTCACTTTTGGAAGAGACAACTTGAATGTATTGTTAGGGAGACAAAAATGTATTTTTCAAAAAGCCGGTTTGGGATTTAATCCAAACAATTATCAAAAGTCTTATAAGAACTTCTTTGTTTCCTCAAATACCTCAAGTAGTCCCTTTGTTAAATGCTTTCACTGTGGTAAGAAAGGGCATAGTGCATCAACTTGCAATGTTAGAAAGAACATAAACACTAAAGTTGGAATAAAAAGAGTTTAGGTTCCTAAAGGCACCATGCCTAATTCTAACACACAAAGACCCAAGATAATTTGGGTACCAAAAGTTAAAACTTGAATGTGTGTTATAGGTGTGCTTGAAGACCAAGAGCTCAAGTTGGTATCTTGATAGTGGTTGCCCCAAGCACATGACCGGTGATGGCTCCAAGTTCTCCTCCCTTACACACAAGAAATATGGTCATGTCACACATGGTGATAACAACAAAGGAAAGATTCTTGGAATTGGCAAAGTTGAAATCTTGGCAAAGACGCACTTGGAAAATCAAGAGAAAGAATCCAAGAAAGAAGAAGAGAGACTCCTTGATCACTCATGGCAAAAAGATTCAGAAATCTTAGATATACCCAAGGAATGGAGGACTTCAAGATATCATCCTCTCGACAAGGTGATAGGTAATGTATCAAAAGGGGTAATTGTAACGCCCTCCTTAGGGCATCACATTTCCGACTCCCGACTCATAATCTGAAAAGAAGTTCGCACAAAGTTTGAGTTATAAAAGATGGGTTTCAAAATTTCTTCTTTACTGAAACGTAAATTTACTGAAAATATTAGGTAATATTGAAAATCATATTTCAACTATTCATTATGCAATATTGACACTAATTAATATCACAATTTAAAGAGAAATATAAAATTAACAGACTTATTTTTTTTAACAGTAGCAAACCCCATGACGGGTCCTATTTAATAGCACGGTACAACATTAACATTAAATCTTAACATACTCGTTCCTTCTCTTGTATCAACTTGATGCATCAGAACTTTACTCCTTGTTTACCCGGCACATCTTCGAACTTGAGACAGCCACTTTTCAATGTTTCCATCAATCTCTGAGTATCTACCACTCGTTATGTCTAAGACAACTTATTCCTTCTACTGTATAATTTTAACAATACAGATAAAGCAAAACAATATAACAAAGAGGTGAGATCACCTACACCAATACCAACATGGCAGCACAGAGATAACACAAACAGCAATATCATACAGATAGATCATACTGTAATTATGATCATGCCATCAACATTAATCAACTATCATCATCCAATCGTTTATCAATTCAATCATCATCCAAGTATTCAAAACAATTGTCATAACCAATAACCAATATTCCTCAATTAATATATCATACAGATATAAATGCTCAGATTTATGCATATGCACAAAGACTCATTTTATCAAAAACAACTCCATGGAAGTTTTCACAATTTTGAGAAGAATGCTCTGGTTAATTGTTAGCCTTAGCCCAAAGACAATCTCCCAGTCATTGAAAAGAATCGTGTTCTTGTCGGATATCGTCAATGCGTTGCAACGGACTGCATCGCCAAGTGGCACAGGGTACTCGCCAACTGTCCACTGGTCGACCGCCGCGCCTTGACGCCCCCAAGATCCATCATAGACCTCACTATCAATTCTCATTCCCTCTTCAACCACAAGGGCCATAATAGCTATTAGCTATATTTTATACAATGCACGAATATATCAGTGCAAGTCCAACCCCAAAGGGCCAAATCTTTTCAATTTCATTTGTTCAATGTAATCATATGCTTCAACGCATATTTTTTCAATGCACGTATAATGCACTAAATCCAATCACAGACATATCTTTCCAATGCATGTATAATGCACCAAATGCCAATCACAGGCAAAACATGTCATTTTCTCACACAGCATCCATATATTGGTTCTACAGTATTTATACTGTATTTTCAACACGAAAATCATATTATCACATTTTCATAGTTATAAAACACTTTCGTCGTATTTTCACAAAATTGCGCAACATTTCTATTTCATTTTCACAATTCCAAAACGTTTTTGTTATGTTTTCACAATTCCAAAACGTTTCTGTTATATTTTCACAATACCATGACACTTCTTTTACATTTTTAAAATTTCGTAACATTTCTGTTATATTTTCAAAATACTGCAACACTTCTGTTGCACTTTTAAATCATGTATTTAATTTTTCAATATTTTTCTCAATCACATAAAAATATACGTTTCTCAAATTACGTAACGATTTTCCATCGTTTTCAAAATTGCGTAACTTAAAAATCATTCTTTTAAGTTACGTAAATCATTTTCCATCATTCTCAAAATATTTAAAACACTTTCCAAATCACATAAGATTTTCTGTCATTTTCACAATTACGTAAAAATATTCTATCATTATTTAATCACGTAGTGATTTTTCAATAATATTTTCAATAGTGTAAAATATTTAAACGCTTTCCAAATCGTGTAGAAATATTTTAACATTTTTCAAATTGCGTAAAAATATTTTACTGTATTTCAAATCATTTTTAAGATACGTAAATATTTTTTAACATTTTACAATTACATAAAATATTCCTTAATATTTCAAACATTATTTTGGACTTAAATAAATCAATCTTAATTCAAGAAATCCTTTTTCAAAATATAATTCACAAAATCACTTTTCCATTGATATAAATCAACGTTTCAAAACTTAGCATTTTCTAACGTACTTCAAAACTCAAAAATAAGTTATACGTTAGTAAATTTTCAAAATACCATTATATTCTCCAATTTTCCCAAATCATTTCCAAATCAACCTTCCTCAAAATAATATAACTTTCTACTTCATTTAATATATCTTCTTATTCAAGAAAATCTTTTTTCATAGTATATTTCACAAATTCACAATTTCATTGAATTAAATCAATGTTTCTAACTTTAAAAATTACTAACGCTTTTCAAAATCCAATGGGATTTTAATAAATTCTTTTTAAAATAAATTGAGACTCACTTGCAACCTCTCTTTTCCATTTACATAAAAATTCATTTCTCAAGTGTTAAAATACTCTGATTCCCTTTTCAATTTTCTTGTATTAAATTAATTATATTTTCACTTGAAAAATCACTTTGTTTCATCAAAATCAATGCATTACAAGCCTTCGAAAACGTGGACATGACTATTGAAAATTATCAAAACATTTTTCCTTCTAAATTGATATGGTTTTACACAAATAAAACCATTAAAATTTTATTTTCAAAACCGAAGTGCCGATGGTTATAAAAACCAAACCCATTTGTTCAAATTCATTTTTACTTTCTTTGCAAATCCTTTTTCACTTTCTTTGCAAATCCTTAAAATCAACGTTTGCCCGTTTCATTCAAAACTCATGTTTAGAAAAATACTCAAGATCTTTGTACACAAAATAAATAAATAAAAATTCTTCAAAAATCGTGTTCTTGTTCTCTTGAAAAACAAACCCTTTGTTTATTTTTTATACTCTTCAAATCATCCATTTTCATCCTTCATGAAATTATTAATTTATGAACACCTATTTAGAGGTGTCTTGGCCGAAATTCACTAAGTTCTAGGGACCAAAAATTAATTCCCTTATTCTTGAAAATTTTCAACATGAACTCTAATTTTTTGGAAGCTCAAAACCGTAGCCTCCCCCTTGGCCTTTGGAGCCAAAAATCAATTTCCTTTTCATCACCACATCATGACATACACATATATATATTTCATCATAAATACTATAAGCATGCCATATACTTATCATGCATAATATAAGCATATCATCAAAGCCATAAAATCATACAAAGCATATCAAGCATAAGCAAATAAATCAAAACTCATAAACACACATAAATTATTACATGACTATGGATTGGAATCCTCACATGGATTCACCATCCATCAAATATAAGACCATCTCTCACCACCATACTTGGTTGGTGAAATGGATCTCCCTCTTACCTCTTGAAGAACCACAAAAGCTCCTTGCTTTGGATTTAGAACAAGATCTCCGCCAACAAAAGTCTCTTGAACATAAAACAAACATAAATAAATTAGTATATTAAGCTTGATTAAGAGGAACCATGGATCAAACATGGTTTAGAACATGAAAAAGAGAGAAGAAATGAAGTTTCCTTACACTTCACCTCAAAAACCCAATAACTTTGATCTTGAAGAAAGTCCATGAATATGAATGATTTAGAGAAAGTCTTCAACATGAAAGTTGCTTAGAATATCATGTAGATTCAAGATCTATGGTTGGATTAAATTAAACAAACCACGGAACAAACATGGTTTAAAAAATCATAAATATGAATTTAAACCATAGAAATCGAAGTTTACCTCCAAGGAAGTAAGGTAAAAGTGAGATTTTGAAGCACTTAGAGTGTGATTTTGGGAAAACTTTCTAAATGGAAAGTGTTTAGAATGTTGTTTAGCTTTAGGAAATGATGTGAATGAAAATTATAGGTGAGTAATGGTGCTTGTGGGTTGCTTGGCTGAACCATATGGTGAGAAAAGGAAAGAAAATGGTTGTTTTGTGTTCTTGGAACTTTGAGAGAATTTGAGAGAATTTGATGAAAGCTTTTTGGTGAAATAGAAAAATGAATATTGGGAGAGTAATTTAAAGGTGCTGCTGCCGTGGGAGTCTTGGAGAGATTAAGTGATATACTTGACTCAAAATATCACCAATTGGATGCACATGGAGTAGCACATGGCATAGGTCATCAATTTGACTTGCATGGCTATTATGGATGGTTCAAGATTCATGTAGAAGCCTCCCAAGCTGCTGCCAAAACCGTGGGACACTTTGGGGTTTTAGGGAATTAATTGTTTTCAATTTACACCTAATTGTATGCTAATTAATTAGGTAATTAGTTAGGTTAAATTTCCTAATCAATCTTAATTAACATTCTAACTATATAACTAATTAATTAAACATATTATTTCATATATTATAATCTCTAATTAAAATTAGGATATCTAATTAAGAATTAAATTATAACCAATTAACAATTAAAGTAGTTTACTTAGCTTGTTAATTAGGTCATTAGATTAACCAAATTAGGATTAATTAGTTACTAATCAAATTCAAACTACTATTGTTGACTTTATCTTTTTCTTTGGCTTAAAAAGCCTAAAGTTGTCTCCCCTCTAAACACTCTCCTAAGGATGCAAACAAATCAATAATGGTCAAGAATGATGTAATATTGACCATGACAAGTAATAATGGTCATCAAATCACCTTTAGCTCCAAAATACTACAAAAACCGTCTCCTCCTTGCATTATGCATGCAATAATATTGTCATCTTTTTCAAGCCATTATTTGAAGCATTCCTAACCATTGATTAATTCAATGGTTAGGATTTAGGTAGACTTTTGATTTTTAGAAGACTAAATCTAGGCCATTGGATCTTTCTCCTTTAAATCCTAGTCATTAGATGTGTCTCCAAAATAAAGGGTCAAGATTACTCCTTCTTACTTTTAATCCAAGGGTTATAATTAGTCATAGCCTTTTTAGAAGACCAAATCTCCACCATTGATTAAATCCAAATTCAATGGTCATAAATCATCTTTGTCACTTTTCAAGACCAAATCTCCACCCTTAATCAATTCTAAAAATCCAATGGTTGTAAATGGTCTCTATCACTTTATATAACCAATTTTACACCATTAATTAAATTTATGGTTGATATTGAAGCCTTCCTAACTAAGTTTATTCTCACACCATTGATTAAATCAATGGTGATTATCCAATGCTTCTTTATTTAAATTTGTTTCTTAACCGTTGATTAAATCAATGGTTAATATTCAAACTAAGTATTCTCATCCAAGGGTACAAATCAAGTCAAGCCCTCTTTGTTGACTACGCAGTATAATTTTTATTATTTTTATCTGCTATAACCCTACAAATAATATTTTTACTGTATTTTTATCACCTGATAAATAAATACAGTACAAAACATAGTAAAGAAAAATTATAAAAACTATTTTCAGATTCAGGTTTAGTAAGATCCCCTATCTCCATCTAAACAGTACAAAATTTTCTATCCGTAGAAAATTTTTTCACTTTACGGGACCCACCTGGGCCCACGTATGGCCACCTGGGCCCACATAAGACCACCTGAGCCCACATACAGTAAAAAATTCATAATCATCTACAAAAATCAAAAATATTAGAAAACACACAAATATCAAATCAGATCACGTAAAATAATTAAAACCTAACGGTAAAAATTAAATTACGTAAAGTTTTTCCCGGCCCAAAAATTTTTATTTTCCTGACTCGGAGTAAATCACTCAAAACGATCAAATACGCTGACGGAATAATTAAAATAATTTTATAATATCCAGAAATTACTAAACAGTAAAATTCTGTTAACTATTAAAATTACTGTTTAAGAGATAGAAAATTTTGGGGTGTTACAGTAATCACTTGAAACTCACTTAGAGATGCATGTAATCACCTAGCCTTTGTCTCTCAAGTTGAACCAAAAGACATAAATGAGGCCATTAATGATGAGCATTGGATCTTGGCCATGCAAGAAGAACTAAACCAATTTGAGAGAAATCAAGTTTGGGAATTAGTTCCAAGGCCCAATGATCATCCTATAATTGGCACCAAATGGGTCTTTAGGAACAAACTTGATGAAACGGGCTTAATAATAAGAAACAAAGCTAGGCTTGTAGCTAAGGGATATAATCAAGAAGAAAGCATAGACTATGAAGAAACTTATGCTCCCGTAGCTAGGTTAGAGGCCATTAGAATGTTACTTGCATATGTTTGCATCATGGATTTCAAACTCTATCAAATGGATGTCAAAAGTGCATTTTTTTTAAATGGTTTTATACAAGAAGAGGTGTTTGTAGAACAACCTCCTGGTTTTGAGGATTTTAAAATGCCCAACCATGTTTTAAACTGAAAAAGGCCTTGTATGGCTTAAAACAAGCTCCTAGAGCATGGTATAAAAGGTTGAGCAAATTCCTTTTAGAAAAAGGTTTTTCTAGAGGCAAAGTTGACACTACCCTTTTCATAAAACATAAAATGCATGACATACTTCTAGTTCAAATCTATGTTGATGACATTATATTTAGAGCTACTAACAACTCTCTTTGTAAAGAATTTTCAAATATTATGCAAAGTGAGTTTGAAATGTCCATGATGGGTGAGCTCAACTTCTTCCTTGGTCTCCAAATCAAGCAAACAAGAGAAGGAACGTTCATAAGCCAATCCAAGTATTGCAAGAAGCTGCTCAAGAAGTTTGGAATGGACAATGCCAAGCATATGACTACTCCTATGGGCACCTCTTGCTATTTGGACAAGGATGAAGGAGGTAAATCAGTAGAAATTACGAAATATAGAGGTATGATTGGCTCACTCCTTTATCTCACTGCAAGTAGGCCTGATATAATGTTTAGTGTATGCATGTGTGCTAGATATCAAGCTAATCCTAAAGAATCACACCTAAGTGCTGTTAAAAGAATAATGAAATATCTAATAGGCACATCACAAATGGGTTTATGGTACCCTAAAGGTGCCTCATGTAGTCTTATTGGATATTCCGATTCTGATTTTGCTGGGTGCAAAATGGATAGAAAGAGCACTAGTGGGACATGCCACTTACTTGGAAGCTCACTAGTTTCTTGGCATAGCAAGAAGCAAAATAGTGTGGCATTGTCTACAGCTGAAGCTGAATATGTTGCAGCTGGGAGTTGTTGTTCTCAAATCCTTTGGATGAAACAACAACTCTTGGACTATGGTCTTGAGCTTGATCACATCCCCATAAGATGTGATAATACTAGTGCAATCAATTTGTCTAAAAATCCCATTTTGCATTCTAGGACTAAATATATTGAAATAAGACATCATTTCATTAGAGACCATGTTCAAAAGGGTGATTGTATGCTTGAGTTTGTAGAAACCACTAAGCAACTAGCTGACATTTTCACTAAACCCCTAGCAAAAGAAGCATTTTTCTATATAAAAAATGAACTTAGTATATTGGATCAATCATACATAAATTAACTATTTACTGCATAATCCTAAAACTAATGCATAAACTTGCATTTTTCTGCATAATTATGCCAAATTGCTGCATAATATCTGAATGTTTCATCATATTTGAATCCAATACTGACTTGAGCGTCGGAGATTTCTTCTAAGTTATTTTACAGGTGCTCCCTCATGCCCAAGACTCCCAAGCAACTCAACATCCTCAAAATTTCACCCAAAATGGTGAAATTCTTGGTAAAAATGGTAATTTTGATCAATTATGTGAGTTGAATCATAATATGATTAGATTATATGTTTGAATGATGATTTGAATTGATCTAAGTTGCTTTAGAACTGATTTGGATGGATTAAAGTTGATTATATGCTGTTTGGAATGCAAAATCTGAGTTAAAGAGTGCTGGTAATCGATTACAATGCCTTTGTAATCGATTACACAGGTTCTGTCACACATGTAATCGATTACACACCTTTTGTAATCGATTACAATAAACTCAGAACTCAGGTAATCGATTACAAGGTTCCCAGAAAGCATGTAATCGATTACACCAAAAGTGTAATCGATTACATACCCACCAAAATGCATGTAATCGATTACACACTCAATGTAATCGATTACACAGGGTTTTTTAAAAGGTTTCTGACGCGCGTAGAGCTCATTTTTCAGAACCTTCTCATCTTCTTCGTCCTCCTCCTTTGCTCCCACGCAACCCAAACCTCTAAATCTCTCATTTCTCACTCAAATCTCCATCAAAATCCCTCATTTCACCTCTCTCAATCTCGGAAAACCCCTCTCCACACAACCCATCTCTCCAAATCTCCTCACATCCCTCACCCAAATCTCCCCATCTTCTCTCACGAACCCCATTTCTCCATTTCTCTGCCCTAACCTCGTCCCTCTCTCTCTCCTCACTCATCCCCAACCATTTACCACTCATCCCACTCTACTCCTTCTCATCAATGGCTGAATCCTCTCATCGCTCGAAGCGCCCAAGAACAGGGGCTGCCATTGGAGGGTCTTCTGGTGGTTCTTCACATAACATATCTAGCCTGGACCTCACGAGACACTTCTCCACAGTGAAGTGAGCTGAGTTGTTCCGGAAGAACTTCCAGCTTCGCAAGATCATCTCTCCCAAGTATCTTCCCATCACCTTCTGCAAGAGTGAACCTTTAGCGAGCTTTAGAACTATAGAAAATTTAAGCTTGCTAGGTTTCCTAAGCATAGAGAAAGCTATCTACCCTAACCTTGTGCGAGTCTTTTATGCGAACCTGAAGGTTGAGGATAATTACATAATCTCTGAAGTGAAAAAGCAACAAATAAGGTTAACAATGGCTGAATGGTATAGGCTAACGAAGCTCACTCCTGATGGAGCTCACTTCTGTGGGAATGCTAATGTTTGGGGGCATGAGTTTGAGCATAAGGCTGCTCTTCTCTCTTTGATTAGGATTGGCTACTCCCCCTAGTGATCCTAAATGAAGAATCATGGCCACTGGCCTCACTATGGAGATCAGGGTTCTCCACTACCTTTTGGTCTGAGGATTGATTCCCAGGGGAGGGAATTACTCCCAAGTCCTCAAGGATGATGTGGTGGCCTTATGGGCAATGACCACCGGGCGGCCAATTAACTGGGGTTATTACATTTTAGAGCATATGCTGGATGTCAAGAAAAAGAAGAACTCTGCTCTCCCATTCGCCATGTTGGTAACCATAATCCTAGAGCACTGTCACATTTCACTGGCTGAGGAATCCAAGGACACCAGCTCGAAGGGACCACAATCCATTGGCCTGCATACCTTGAAGAAGCTCCAGCTCTACAAGGTGGATGATAGGTGGCATTACATCACTCTTGGCACTTTTGGTCATATCCATCACGATCTGGATAGTGATGATGATGAGGAGGCTCAGCATCCTGCCCCTGCTCCTGCTCCAGGTACTCTTGATCTCCTGCTCCAAGAGATACGCAACCTGAGCGCTAATGTAAACACACGCATGGATCACATAGAGTAGAAGATTGACCATCTTGAGCTGAGGATGGACTATTCAGACCAGGAGCTTGCCTCCATTCGATCTCTCGTGGGTAGACCTCCTATTCCTTAGAGCGTTGCTGCTGCACCTCCCACATCCTCTGCCCCTCCGGTTCCCCTGTCCTTCGCTGGTCCATCTGGAGTCCCTACTGATGATGAGGAGCTTCTGGACTCCGACGACGATCTTGAGCCCAGCGATGACAATGTTGATCTAGGAGACATTGATGCGGATCCAGAGGGTGATGTCTTTTGTGACAGCGAGGCCACCGATAGTGATCATGGCTCATTGCCTTGATGCTTTTTTGTTTTGATAACTACCTTGTATTTATTTTGTTTTTGACTCTGATTATATTACATTGGTATACATTTATGGTTTTTTTTGGTTATTGGCTACTAGTTGTGATAAGTTCCCTTATACATGCTGATTAATAATATCTGAACTTGCTTCCGCTTTGAATGTTTGGCTGTTTGATAATATTGATTGGATTGTTTAAGCTCTTTGGCGTTCTTGTTCTGGCAAAATTTGGGAATCATGAAATATAGCTATTATGTTGTCCATTTTTCTTTAAATGCTTATGTCTTTTTGATAATGCCAACGGGGGAGAAAATAAGAAAAAATGAAATGAAATCTAATTAAAGGTTGCATGAGTACGGGGGAGTTATTGAGCTTTTGAGCTCTTAAGCTTTTCATATGCAAAATCTAACCCAATATCATGCATAAACTCCGGGGGAGCATTGCGCTTAAATGTCTATTATATACAAATGCAAAAACTCTTTCTTTTTCCTATGATCAGTTTGTCATCATCAAAAAGTGGGAGAATGTGAATGCTTATGTCCCTAAAGCATGTCAAATGGTTTTTGATGATAACAAAGGCCAAAATGAAGATCAAGTGCAAAAGAGAAGATCAAGTGCAAAAGGAAAAATCAAGATCAAAGAAAGAAGTCAAGAGGTTTATTTAGTTATAAGACGTAGAACATTAATGTTAAATGCTCTCAAGATTTCTCAAATGGTTTTTCAATATATCATTTCAAAATAAGTGGGAAATTTCAAAGTTAAACATGGCTTTCAAGAAAACTTGTGTTTCAATCTTAAATCTAACACTCTTAAAAGGATTTATGTTTAATCAAGTGTCTTAAGGTGTTAGAAATGACTTACAAGCTTTATTAGACTTGAAAAATATGTTCAAAGGCCAATGTAATCAATTACATGATGTTTGTAATCGATTACACAGCAAACAGAAGCCATGTAATCGATTACATGATCAATGTAATCGATTACAAGCAAGTCAGAGGCCATGTAATCGATTACATAATATATGTAATCGATTACATCAAGCTTAGAAAGGCAAGAACACGTTCAAAGAGTCATGTAATTGATTACATGGATATTGTAATCAATTACACAGCAAGTCGGAAGTCATGTAATCAATTACATGGATATTGTAATCGATTACAAGCAAAGTCAGAAGCCATGTAATCGATTACACCAATAATGTAATCGATTACACAGAGCCCAGAAAGCCAAGAACACGTTGGAACAACAATGTAATCGATTACATAAGTTGTGTAATCGATTACATAAACCCTGACAACGTCCAACGACTATATTAAATGCATACCCAAACCACCCCAACGGCTCTATTAATTGAGAAAGTTATAAATACCAAAGTTGGGTCTTTATTTGAGGTTGACCTTGAATCAAAAACTGATCACCAATACTTCCAAACGTGAATCAATCCTCAAATCCACTTCTTGCTCTGTTTTTTGTTTAAAACGTGAAAAATCTTTGAGAGCATATTAGAGCTTTAATTTGTAATCATCTGCTCTATTGAGAGCTTTATTCAATCTATCATTATTGCTTTGTAAAGAGGGTGAGACATCCCTCCAAAAGTGTAAAGGGTGAGGTATCCCTTAGTTGAAGAGACTCAAGCTCCAAGGGTGAGGTATCCCAAAGTGTTGAGTCCTCAAGGTTGTAGTGGTTGTCAAGCACCCATTAAAGCTTGAAGATATAGTGGAAAATCTCAAGTTGTTGTTTGGGGACTGGACATAGATCACAAGTGGATTGGTGATCGAACCAGGATAAATCATTGTGTTTGTTTTCTCTAAACCCTTCTCTTTACATTAAGTACTATTTTATTGATTTGCTTGAATATTGGTACCTTTGGCTATTGCATTTATAAGTGAAAGTGTTTATCTTTTATATCCAATCATCTGTAATCATCAATTAGCTTCAACGAAAATTGTTTATCAAACGATTTGCGAACTTAGTTTTCATACTCAATTCACCTCTCCTCTTGAGTATTGAGGCCACTTGGTAACAACAATTGATGAAAATAATATTTTATTATTCATCAGATAATTTTATAACACAGCGATTTTACCTAACAGGTAAAACCTCAAAAAACGCAAACCTCGCAAACTGTGTCCGGCCTCGGGTTTAGTAAGATCCCCCATCGACACGTTGACAGTTCAAGGTTTACCAGCCTTAGGAAAAAAATTCTATTTTCCCGACTCCGTTCAGTGCGCACGTAAAATGAAAAATATATTAAAATATTCATCATTTCTAGAAAAATTCACAAAAATTCCTAAAAATCATAAATATGATAAAATAATTATTTATAATGAAGTAAAGAACTTTCGGGATGTTACAACACTCCCCTTCTAAAAAGAAATTTCGTCCTCGAAATTTGTATACCTTAGAATAACTGTGGGTGTTGCTCCTTCATCTTGTCTTCCAGTTCCCAGGTTGCATCTCCAGTCACCTCGTTCCAAATTACCTTGACTAATGAGATCTCTTTGCCTCTTAATTGCTTTGTCCTTCTATCCTCGATTCTTACAGGAGGTGCCACATAAGTTAAGTTTTCCTTTAATTGTACTGTATCCAGTGCTATGACGTGACTTAGGTCAGGAAGGTATTTTCGAAGTTGTGACACATGGAAAACATTATGAATGTTTGAAAGGAAAGGAGGTAAGGCTATTTGGTAGGCTACAGGACCTACTCGACGAATGATTTGGTATGGTCCAAGGAATTTTGGAGTGAGTTTTCTAGATTTTAGGGCCCGACCTACCCCAGTCGTAGGTGTGACTTTCAGGAATACATGCTCGCCTTCCTCAAACTCAAGAGGCTTTCTCCTTTGGTCTGCATAACTCTTTTGCCGACTCTGAGCCATCCTCATCTTTTCCTGAATCATCTTAACCTTCTCAGTTGTCTATTGTATAATCTCTGGTCCAATAGTAAGGCGCTCTCCATCTTGGTACCAACACAGGGGTGTCCGACACCGTCGTCCATACAGAGCTTCATAGGGTGCCATCCCTATGCTCGAATGATAACTGTTGTTGTACGTGAATTCTATCAATGGTAGAACTTCATCCTAACTTCCAGTCTGTTCTATGGTACAAGCTCTAAGCAAATCTTCCAAAGATTGGATCGTCCTCTCAGATTGACCGTCAGTCTGCAGGTGATAAGCAGAACTCAGACGTAACTTCGTCCCCAATGCTTCTTGTAAACTCTCCCAAAAATTTGAAGTAAATCTCGGATCTCTATCCGAAACAATACTTGTAGGCACACCGTGCAGTCTAACAATTTCTCCAATATAGATCTGAGTCAGTCTCTCCAGTTTATATCTTATGTCGATCGGGAGAAAATGTGCCGATTTCGTGAGTCGGTCCATGATTACCCAAATCGAATCATGACCTCTTCTTGTCCTTGGCAATCCGACTACAAAATCCATGGCAATACTGTCCCACTTCCATTCAGGAATAGATAATGGTTGCAGCAATCCCGCTGGTCTCTGATGTTCCACTTTAGCCTTTTGACAGACTAAATAAGTCGACACACGTCTAGTGACGTCACTCTTCATTCCATGCCACCAGAATAACTTCTTCAAATCTTGGTACATTTTTGTTATACCTGGATGCATACTCAACTGGCTTGTATGAGCATGGTTAATGATGTATTCTCTAAGTTCTTGGTCTCGGGGAATACAAACTCTTCCATGGAATCTCAAAATTCCATCTGTTCCTTCCGTAAACACTATTTCATCGCTTTGCTTCACTTGATCTCTCACTTCTTGTAAGAACTTGTCAACCTTGTGCTTTTCCCTTATGTCATCCATCAGCTCACTTATGATGGTAACCATATTCATGCAAATCTTCCCTGGTTCTAACTCGACAAAAGACCACACATCTCTAAACTGCTCTAGCATATCCTTTTCCTTGATCATTAGTGCAGAGACACTGATTATCTTTCTACTTAGGGCATCTACCACAACATTTGCCTTGCCAGGGTGATACAAAAGTTAGAAATCATAATCCTTCAGGAACTCTAACCACCTTTGCTACCTCATGTTCAACTCTTTTTGATCATACAAATACTTCAGACTTTTATGATCACTGAAAATGTTAAACGTTGCTCTGTAGAGAAAATGCCTCCATATCTTCAGAGCAAAAACTACAGCCGCTAACTCCAAGTCGTGCGTTAGGTAGTTCTTCTCGTGCACTCGCAACTGCCTTGAAGCATAAGCCACTACTCTTCCATGTTGCATAAGTATAGATCCTAGTCCTTGGTGTGAAGCATCGCAACACACCTCAAATTGCTCATTCGGATCGAGTAGCACTAACACTGGTGAGGTAGTCAGTCGATTCTTCAACTCTTGGAAACTCTGCTCACAACTGTCGGTCCACTCAAAAGCTTGGTTTTTCCTTGTAAGTTGTGTAAGTGGTCCAACAATCTTGGAAAATCCCTCAATGAACCTCTGATAATATCCTGCTAAACCCACGAAGCTACGAACCTCTGTCACTGACTTCAGCCTTTCCCATTGTAACACTGCCTCCACCTTCGATGGATCCACTGTAATCCCATCCTTCGAGATCACGTGACCTAGAAACTTAACTTCTCCTAGCTAGAAATCACATTTTGTCAATTTGGCGTACAATTTCTTTTCCTTCAGAATCTGAAGGACTATACTGAGGTGTTCAGCATGGTCCTCCTGATTTTGAGAGTATACCAGAATGTCATCAATGAACACCACAATGAATCTGTCCAAGTAAGGACGAAAGATTCGGTTCATGTAGTCCATAAAGATAGCTGGTGCATTCGTCACACTAAACGGCATCACGAGATATTCGTAGTGACCGTATCGGGTACGAAAAGCAGTCTTGGGTACATCCTCCGTCTTCACTCGTATCTGATGGTACCAGATCGCA
Source organism: Ormosia semicastrata (assembly GCA_029884595.1). Classification (NCBI taxonomy): domain Eukaryota; kingdom Viridiplantae; phylum Streptophyta; class Magnoliopsida; order Fabales; family Fabaceae; genus Ormosia; species Ormosia semicastrata. The sequence continues at coordinate 15,273,592 of JAQQTO010000042.1, read as the reverse complement.
ATTCAATCTTTGAAAACACCACTGCTCCCTTCAGTTGGTCCATTAAGTCATTAATTCTTGGGAGTGGATACTTATTCTTGATCGTTACTTTGTTCAGTTGCCGATAGTCCACACATAATCTTGAGGTGCCATCCTTCTTGCGAACTAACAGTACTGGTGCTCCCCACGGTGACACACTTGGTCTGACGAATTGCTTTTCCAAAAGCTCTTCTAGCTATTTCTTGAGCTCAGCTAACTCTGTCGGTGCTATCCTATAAGGTGCTATAGACACGGGACTAGCTCCTGGTACTTGGTCAATAGCAAACTCTATCTCTCGAGCCGGTGATAAACCAGGTACATACTCAAGAAAGACTTTGGAAAACTCATTTACCATTGGAATTGTGTTCACATCAACCTCGTTCTCGACTTTCAAAGAAGACAGTAGCATGTATCCATGAGCTCCTTCTTTCAAGAGAGCTTGAACTCGGTTGGCCGTCAGAAATCTAGAATTCTCATCTATGGGAAAAACTATGGTCTTTCTAGAATAGTCTAACAGAACATGGTTGAAAGACAATTAATCCATCCCTAAGATAATATCTAGTTGGGAAAGGGGTAAACAGATCAGATCGACCAAAAAGGTTCGACTTTCAACAACCAATGAACAATTTAGACAGAATTTGGTAGTAACTACTGATTTATCAGTAGGGGTAGAAACAGTTAAGTAAAAAGGAAAGGTAGACACTGGCAAACCAAGTCTTCACATACAGTCATATGATATGAAAGAATGGGTTGCCCCAGAGTCATACAGTACAGTTAAAAGATTACCTTCTATGGTGCCTTCCCCTTGTATCAAATCTTCGGATTCAGAGGCTTCAGCTCCGCTCATGGTGTAAACCCGTCCTCTAGTTTGTGGTTTCTTGGCTTTTGCAGCATTCATTGAAGGTTCAGCCTTCGCTTGATTGCAGTCTTTGTAGATATGTCTAGGTTTTCCACATCGGAAACAGATAATCCCTTTGATAGAACAATCCCTTGTTAGATGATCTTTTCTGCACTTCCGGTATTTGGAAGGGTACGCCACGTTCTGGCCAGTCCGGTTCCCAGTAAAACCTCCACCAGAACTTCCACCTATGGCCTGTTGCTGATATCCCGTTGGTCGGGAGTATGACTTCTTCTGGAAGCGGTTAGCACTGTTACTGCCGCCTCTCTGGAACCTCGTAGGCCCAAAGTTTCTGTTTCTCGTGTCTCTAGATTGCTCCAGAGCCTCTACATCACAACAAGTATCCAACAGTTATGAGAATTCATTGATCCTCAAGGTGATCACGGCCTTCTTCACCTCATACCTCAGTCCTTTCGTGAATCTTCGGCATTTCCGTGCTTCATTTGGTTGATTCTGAAAGTACATCAAAAACTGCGATAAGTTTTTGAATTTGGCTGCATACTCACTAACGATCATATTCCCCTGTCGTAGGTTGAGAAATTCTGACTCCTTCGCATGCCTTGCGCTTGCAGGAAAATACTTGTCCAAGAACTTTCCTTGAATAACTCCCAAGTAATCTCTCAGTTTGCAGCTTCTAGCATTCTCTGCACTCCATTCCACCAGTTTTCAGCGTTGCCTACCAGCATAAAAGTAGCATAGTTCACCTTCTTGTCCTCAGCGCAGTTCATACCTCGAAAGACTTTTTCTAACTCCTTGATCCACAGACTAGCCTTGTTCGGATCAAATTCTCCTTTGACTTAAGGAGGGTTGTGGCGTCGAAACTCTGCTAAGTTCTGAGCATCAGCAGTAGCCTCTAGCTGTTGAGCAGCTCGATCCTGTTGTTGCGCAACTCTCTCTTGCTGTTGTGCAGCTTGCTCAGTCTGGTGCGCGACAGCCTCAGCCATCCTCTGCATCACCGTAATAGCTGCTGCCATGTCTTCCCTTTGCGTCATCTTACTTTCTTAGGTCGGATTAACTGAAAACATAGAAAAGTCAATTGCATTCACTAGGAATACCAAATAATACACCTTTACGTATACTATTCAGAGAACACACAGCACAAACAAGACAGACTCAATCACAAGACCCAAAGAAACATAAACCGGGGCTCTGATACCAACTTAATGTAACGTCGCTTTTCGGAAGGGGAACGTCACATTGTCAATTACAACGCGGAAACAATATTATATAAGTTAAGACCTGGTTCCTTTTTAATTACCGTTGTATATATTTACTTCATTATAGTTGGGTAATTGAATTAGCGAGTATATATTTTTTTTCCTTAATAACCACAATTAATAACCACAGTGACGAAACATACATGCAAATAAAGAATAAAGGCAGAAGTAAAGCGTACATTGAAATTAACATTTCATATTCATACATATTTATCAAACTGTTTAGTTACAAAGCCTAGTATACCAAAAAGCAAAACTACACCTGCCCCTAAAGGATTATACATACACATCCCCACGGTATCAGAATATACAGCCTACTACAGTCAAAACATCAGCCCCCCAAAATAAAATACTGGTAGCCCTCAGTAGCTACAAGTAAAGTCAGTCCCTTAAATGAGGAGGAATCGTGTCAAGATCCTCCTCGAGGTTGTCCTCAGGGACCTCCTCGGGATCTTCCTCATCAGAGGAAACCACCATAGGAACCGCAGAGTTACGGGACGGGGCCCGAGCTGTGGAATGAAAAGAGTCCTCCCGCGGGGTGTAATAACGGTCACCCCACATCTCGCGTATAGGAAGATGAAATTCCAGATGTAGGCTAATACAACAGGTGAAAATAGGCGACTCATGGCGCCTCCAGGCTAGAGATATCGATACATCCCCCAAATAGATGCAGCGCTCGGAGTCAAAGTTGATGTGCCAGCACTCTGGCCCTCCTAAGAAAGTCAGATGCACATCTCCCAAAAATCTGCGCGTGCGTGCCTCCATGCTCTTCTGCAGTCGCTAATCGAGGTAAGGCCAAAAGTCGGGAAATCAGGAGCTTCCGGTTCCTTGTAGTTGTCTTCGATGGGACGCAATATACAGACAAACAGTAATGGAGAAACAAAAAAGAGGTAAGACATCCTACCATCATTACCAATTATAGCATCAAGAAACCAAATGGCGTAAAGCGCCCATATAGCAGTTTTGACAACAATAATGGTAATAAACATTTAGTAGCAGTTATAATCAACCAAACAGTTCCAGGCAGTCATATATATATTGGTAATACAACAATTCCAATTATAATAACGATAAATGCTAGATAATTCATGGACTCACTATGCACATGCATTCAATAGTCAAAATCCTACTCCATGGAGCTAGACACTAAATAGTCGGAGAGAATGATCAGGGAGACATGTCAGTATCTCGTCAGCCATAAAAACAAGTACTTTCCAGAAAATAATCAGTCATTTTGCGCAACAAGGCTTTATACAGCGGCATTCCCACAAGATCTCGATATAGGACTGTGTCTAGTCAGGACCATCAGTGTGTTTGCATCGGTTTGTCTCACGGTCCAGAGGGGCTACCACTGCCCTCTGTGAGATGCCCGCGCCCCGACGCCCTCAAGGTCAACTACAGGACCACACATGTCTATTCACACCCGCACTAAGGTGTGATTCAACTCCTAGGCAACTCGGCCTTAACAATATCCAACGGACGTTCTCTTTCTTTTTGTTCAATGCATGACTCAATTATGCTCTTCATGACAAACTAGGTCAATCATGCTTCAAATGCATGTCATATCATTTAACAACAAGGTTTGATCCCATTCACGGACCCACATCAAGCCAATAGCACATCTTAAGGATAACCACAATCCCATTCATAGTCATGATAGAAGTCAACCATTAGGTTCATTATGTTCCTCACAACCTCACCCATATTCATGTTCTTTCTTTACTCGAAATTCTCACTAGTTGTAATGGCATGCCCATGTTCCTTGTTTTTCCCTCTTTATGAATCCCTAATTAGTTTCTAGTCATTCAATTATTTACGATCAACATGCTTATATTAGTCCAAAAGCCATAAGTCCAGGAAGATACACGGTCAGAATCACCACCAATACCACTAATTTAATTGCTAGGTGTTAGGTGATAAATTATACTCTTGAATTCGACGGAGGCAATGTATCTAGTATAAAATTGAAGCTAGCTTTCGACGGGAATTAACATGGCTGATTGATGAGAGATGGGAGAACATTATTTTACAAGAATGGCAAAGAATAAATTTCTGTCGAACGGGGATTCTGTCAAATGGGGATCAAAAACTGTCGAATGTACTAGAAGGCCAGCAGAAATCCTAATTCGACGGACGGGTGTTGACGTTGGAGAAGTTTCTATTCAATGGTCAGAATTTTAACTCGACGAATATTGGCATTCGGACTCGACAGATCTTGACATCCTATCTCAACGGATATTGACATTGTACTTAATGGTCAGGAGTCTAAACTCGACGGATTTGGTCAGAATATCAAATTCGACGAATATGGTCAGGAGTCTAAACTCGACGGATTTGGTCAGAAGATCAAATTCGACGGATATGGTCAGGGGTCTAAACTCGACAGATTTGGTCAGAAGATCAAATTCGACGGATGTGGTCAAGAGTCTAAACTCGACAGATTTGGTCAGAAGATCAAATTCGACGGATGTGGTCAGGAGTCTAAACTCGACGGATTTGGTCAGAAGATCAAATTCGACGGATACGGTCAGAAGTCTAAACTCGACGGATTTGATCAGAAGATCAAATTCGACGGATATGGTTAGGGGTCTAAACTCGATGGATTTGGTATTCTAACTCGATGGATTTGGCATTGGAGAAGTTTCTCTCCCAAGTGGTCAGAAACTCTACTCGACGGATATGTCACTCGACGAATATTGACATGGTGCTTAATGGTCAGAAGTTCAAATTATTATAAGTTTTCACTAAAAATCCCCAAACTTTTGGGCTCAAAATCGTAGCCATCCGAGAACCAATCCGACGTCATCTCCTTCGATATTATACATTCCAATCCAATCCAATATATATCAATATACACAGACAGACATTTCAATAGCATAAACACCTTATAAACACATGCAAACAAAGGGTGACCCTCAATAGGTTTCCCTCACTATCAATCACAGACAATGTTCCTAAATGCTAATAGAGGTTGAGGAGGAGTGTCTTCCTCTTACCTTAGAGAAGCACAAAGAAAGGCTGCTCCTTTTTGGTCAAAAATTTCGTGCTCAGCTTCCTGGAAGTCCTTGAACATTCAACTTACAAAATCAGAACCAAACCTTGAAATGGATAGCCATGGTCACCAAAATGACCGTGGGTTACGAAAATGAGAAGAGAGGAAGAGAAAGTTGAGAGTTTTACCTTAAAACTCCAACCTTTAAGCTTCAAAGGTGGAGGAGAATGAAATGGAGAGAATGGTGAACTCTTGAAGATGACTCCCTCAATGATGGAGGTCCTCCAAACACAAAGATGGTGCAAGGAGTGTGACAGCTTGAAGATAAAATAGAGGTGTGGGTGGTAATGGTGTTGCTGCTGTGGAGTGAAAAAAGAAGGGAGAAAGAGAGTAGACGTAAGGGAGAGAAAATGAGAGAAATGAAAATGAAATATCTTTTGTTGCCAACCGTGCAGCACCAAAAAGGAGGAGAGAGAAAAGTGGTTGGGAAGGAAGCTTTCTAGAAGCTTCCCTCAAAGCTTCCTTGAGAAGCTTCGCGCGTTTCTCGATAAAGTGCATAGTAAGCTTATCTCCTTAATTAGATACACTCGACAGGTGATTAATTACATTGTTAGAATTATTTTCTCAGTGAATAAAAGTCATAATTGATGAAAATAATATTTTATTATTCATCAGATAATTTTATAACACAACAATTTTACCTAACAGGTAAAACCTCAAAAAATGCAAACCTCGCAAACTGTGTCCGGCCTCGAGTTTAGTAAGATCCCCCGTCGACACGTTGACAGTTCAAGGTTTACCAGCCTTAGAGAAAATATTCTATTTTTTCGGCTCCGCTCAGTGCGCATGCAAAACGAGGAATATATTAAAATATTCATCATTTTTAGAAAAATTCACAAAAATTCCTAAAAATCATAAATATGATAAAACAATTATTTATAATGAAGTAAAGAACTTTCGGGATGTTACAATATTCCATGAAAGTGTAAATTTATTGCTCTTAAAGCTGGTTAGAAGGGTGTTGCTCAAAACTCGGCACTTTAGTTCAATTTTTGAAAAGCAATATTTCTTCTAAACCTTTTAAACTTCTAACCTTTATTCTTATATGTCCAATTTGAAAACCTTGAGAAACTCTTAAACTTGCAGAAAAATTTTCAGAAATTAGAAGCATAATTCATCCATTTCTCTTGTTGTTGCCACTTTCAGGTCATACCTTCTAGATTCATATCGTAGAGCTTAGGAAAGCTTGAGCTACTTTCACTTTTCATAGCCTCAACATCCTTTTGTCTTTACAATTCTATAGCCTAATCAATCTTGTGCACCTCTTCAAGAATATATATTTCTTCATCAAATGTAGGTGGTTGATCCCCCTCTTCTTCCATCATTTTTTTTTCCTTTTTCTTTTGCTTTCTCAAGCTCAACAACTTCTTCTTATTTAGCTTTCTCAACAACAAAAACCTATTTTTTAGAACCTTCATTTTCTACAAAACTTTATTTTTCGTTAACAGATTTCTTTTGTTGAGACTTCTCAGCAAACTTTGGTAGAGTTTTAATGCCTTGGTCAAACATCTCAAAATTTTCTTGTTGTTGTTTTCTTATTTCTTCCATAGACACATGCTTAAATACAATGGCCTTCTTAGTAGCTTTCTCATCAAGTTTCTAAGGATTATAAACCTTAGAATGAGTTTTCTCAGATGATTCATTAGTTTACGAAGCAATAGCTTCCTTAGGAACAATATTAAGCTTTGTTTTGGTTCTTTCTTTATCCTTAGGTGTCAACACATTAACAAGCTTTATATTCTTCTCCTTATCAAACTTTGGAGCTTTTTCAGTGCCTTCCTTCATCATATTTTTCTTTTTCTCTTCCTTTTTCTTTGTTTTCTTTTCTTTTTCTTTTGTTGTTTCTTGTCTCTCTTCTTCAATATTTTTACTTCTTTCTTTTCATTCTCTTTTTCTTCTTCTTCTTCTTCATCCATTTTAAGTTCAACAGAGATTCGTGTAAGGTCAAGCTTCATCCATTTTAAGTTCTTGTCATAGAACTTAATGCGAGGAAGACCAGATTCTTGATTTGACAAATCCATTCCATTGTATATGAATACTTTTATAATAAACATGCCATAAGGAAGGCATGTAGTTTTCTTCTTCTTATGCTCTATTGTAGAGACCATGTATTCAAAAATATAAAATAGAAGGCTTAACCTTCTTTTGGCCTTCAAACAATGGATTAATAGAGTGTGTAAAGACCTTATATTAACATCATTAACTTTATTTGTGCTTCCAGCCCTTGGCAGCAAAATGGATTAACAGAGTGCGTAGGAACCGAGCTTTGTTCTTTAACTTGCTTGATGTCAGAGAACTCGCATAAAAAACCTCAACAATTTTAGTAAGAACATTTTCCAGGGAAAGGTTATTGAATTTAATCCAGTCTAAGTTATCATAGGCTACAACACCGTGATGCTTGACTCCTGTGACTTTCTCCATAATCTCCATGGTCACCAGAACATTTTCTCAAAACAAATTACTTGCTATTCTGGGAGGGTTGTCAAAGACATTAGTAGCAGCTAGAAAGCTCGAACAATCCTTAGATAAACCTATTCAAAAATCTTAAAGAAATTTTCCCATTTTTAAATTGGATCAGATCCCTAACATCCATTCTGTTTAGTGCCATGACGTCCAGAGAGATTCATTTTCCAGTCATGATTGATTTGGTTTTCAACTTGAGATCATAAAGCTCCTTTTTACTTTGTTTGGTGAAAAAGGGGAGCTCTTCTTCATCTAAACTGACTAATACAAACTTTACTTGCTTAGAAGGCTTCAATCTTGGAGTAATAGCCTTAGTTCTCTTCCTTTTGTTATTCTGTGGCGATATTTCATTTCTTATCTTACTCTTGAGAGATTCCTACTCGAGGAACTACGAGTTAGCTTGATGGATTTCTTGAAGGTTTCAGACTTGGTCATTTTCAATTGAGGGAGAGAAAGATATAGAGAAAAAAGGGAGTTCACAGTGAAAGTGGCAAGAGCACGAGAAGGGGGGTTTGAATTGTGCCTCTAATTTTTGAAGGAATCTTGAAAATCTTTTACAATTTCTCTAGTTTTGCAATTTGGATATATATTAGAGTAGCAATCAGAAGTTTATAAGAAAAAAAAACATTGCTTGAGTAGAACGATCTTGGTTTAATTTTAACTTAGAGCTTAGTCCTTGTTGAAGTTAATAAATAGTTTCTATACAAAAGCAAGTATGAAGAATAAGTACTAAGTGATCATAAAGATAAGAGTTTAGTGTTGAGAGGATTCACACTCAAAAGTTTATACTGGTTCAACCAAACCACTTGCCTACATCTAATCCTTAGTCAGAAACCAATATTTTATATTGCCACAAGTATTCTTTGATTAACCCTAGCCTCTCTAATCTAGATTACAAGTAGTATTTGTTTCACCTAAGCCTCTTCAAGCTAGATACTCACTAAGATCACTAACGGATCAGGATACAAAGAGAATATTAAGTTTGTGTATCTCTTAACACTCAAAGAGTAAATTTAAGTAAATAGGTACAAAGATAAAAATGAGATTCAAGACTCTCTAACACTCGAATAATGGTTATATGCAAATACAAACTTGAGAGATTGGATTTCTCTTTTCAGAAGATTGATCAGAAATATGTTTCAGTAGAGAAACTTGATTTGAAGCTTGATTTGGTCATTCAGAAGTTTGATTAGAAGTTTGGCAGAATAATAGTTCGCTTTACTATTCTGAGCACAGTTACCATTTTCTTGTCTTATAGTGACTAGTCAGTTTTTCTTTAATTATTTTTGTCTTTTTCCAACAATAGACTTAAACTTCTAAGTTTTTCTAACTTGGACTTTGCTATTTTTGTATAGGATTCATCTTCTAAACTTATATGCTTCTGAAAAAATCGATTCTTCTGATGCTTGATGTTCCAGATAATACTACCTTCTAATGGTGTTCCATTTTGATTATAGTCTTTGGATTAACTCTACTTTTTAAGACTTGTCTTCTAAAGAACTTGGTTTCTAAAGCTTGTCTTCTTATGAACTTGGTTTCTGAATCTTGTCTTCTAATGAACTTTTCTATTAAAACCTTTACCTTTAAAGAGTTTTTCGTGACTTCCATATGAATTTAGTTCTATACTTAGTCTTTTCAGAAAACCTTTAAATACAACTTTTGATTTCACTAAGACTTTGATCAGACGAAATTTGGACATCTTGATTTATAAAAAATGAGTTTGAAGATCTTTTCAATCTATTCTTTCAAACACTTAAGACAAAAAGTTGAAGAAAAAGATTTTAAGGTTAAGTTTGTTGATCATCAAAACTTAGAAGTTACTAAAGAACTTCAGCAAGTGAATGCTTCTGAAGGGCTTTGGAGCTTACACACAACAATTGAGAGAAGAAAATGTACGAGGCAGAGATAGTTAAAAGGTTGGTTAATGGAGGTTAAGAGCGGTTGAAGAATGAAAGTGGTTAAAAGTTAGGGTAATTTGGTATTTATAGATGAAGGTAAAAACTAGTCGTGTTAGAAGAAAGAATAATAACAATTGAAATCTAAATAGAAGAAATAAACTATTCTCATGGTAACTTTGCGCATTTACTAAGAAAGAAAGACAAATTGCTTTCTGATGATTTTGAGAGCTTTCTGATCAAGGTAAGGAGGATTTTTTTAATACTATTCTGATTACTTTTTGATGCTCAGAGAGCTATGGCATACAGTCTTAGAAACCTTTTCTAAGCAATAATTCAAACACAATTTCAAGACTTTGATCCAGACACATTAATGTTGTCTCTTATAAAACAAAAATGATCTTCGTGAAGAGTTTTAGTTAAGACATCATCCCATTGATGATCATTGTATGCAAATTTTAATTCAAAAACACCTTTCTGAACATAATCTCTAATAAAATGGTATTTGATCTTAATATGTTTTGCCTTGTTGAAAAAGGTTCTTAACTACGGTTACTGCACTAGTATTATCATAGAAAATAGGGATAGAATTATGTACTTTAGAGAGTAATGCTTAAGTTAATACTTTACCCATAAAAGTTGAGAGTAGCAAATTAATGCAGAGATGTATTTTGCTTCAGCGGTTGAGAGAGCTATTAAATTCTACATCTTGCTTGACTAGGAGACAAGAGATTTGCCAATGAAGTGACATCCTCCACTAGTGTTTTTCCGTTGAACTCGGTCTCCAACATAGGCAACATCATAGAAACCTACTAGCTCAAAATTTAGAGTTTTCCCATACCACAAACCAAAGTTAGTAGTACCAAGTAGATGTCTAAAAATTCTTTTAATAGCTTTAAGATGTGATTCCTTAGGGTTAACTTAGAATCTAGCACAGAGACACACACTAAACATGATATCAAGCCTAGTAGAAGTGAGGAACAAGAGAGAGTCAATCACACCACTATAAGCTTTCTGATCAATAGGCTTACTATTCTCATATATGTTTAGCACAACAAATGGATGCATTGGTGTGCTCATTGGTCTGGAACCTTCCATCTTAAACTTTCAAAGCAAATCCTTGGCATATTTTTGTTGATGGATCATAATTCCATCTTTCTCTTGCTTAGCTTGCAAACCAAGGAAGAATTTGAGTTCTCTCATCATGCTCATCTTCGAATTCATAATGCATTAACTTAGAAAATTCCTTGCAAAGATTCTCATTAGTAGATTCAAAGATAATATATTAACATAAGTCTAAACAATGATAAAATCTTTTTCAAAATTCTTGTTGAAGAGAGTAGTGCCAACTTTGCCTCTAGAGAAACTATTTTCAATTATAAAAGAACTTAATCTCTCATACCAAGATCTTAGAGCTTGTTTTAAACCATATAAAGCTTTTGTGAGTTTGAAAACATGATTTGGGTGTTTGTTATCCTCAAAACCAGGATGTTGCTTGACATATACCTCTTCATCAATGAATCCAATTGAAAGCACTCTTGACATCCATTTGAAATAATTCAAAACCTTTATGAGTAGCATAAGCAAGCATAATTCTAATTGCTTCATATCTAGCTATAAAAGCAAATGTTTCATCACAGTCAATACCTTCTTGCTGAGTAGCCTTGAGCAACTAACCTTGCTTTGTTTCTCACCATATGTCCACTTTCATCAACCTTGTTTCTGAAACCCATCTTGCTCCAATTATAGTGTGATCTTCAAGTTTAGGTACAAAGTTCCAAACTTGATTTCTTGTAAATTGGTTCAATTCTTCTTGCAGTGTCATGATCCATGCTTTATCTTCAAGAGCTTCATTGATGGTTTCGGGCTCAATTTAAGAAATTACAGCCATATTGTTTATTTCTCTAAATGTATATCTTGTTCTCCCACCTTGAGATGATTCTCCAATAATGAGATCTCTAGGGTATTAAGCATCATCCCTTTATTCTCTAGGTAATTGAGGAGTTTTGCTTTGAGATGCATCAGGAGCTTTCTCAACTTTATCAATAGCTTTCTTATGATCATCATATTAGCTTTCTAATGAGTTTTCTGATGCTTTCTTGATTGCATTATAAGTCTCATTCAAATCCAATCCTTCAAGATCTTCTTCTAATTTTGCAATCTATCTTTGCTCAATGTTAGGGTTAGTTTTATTAAAAGTCATATGCATTGATTCTTTAATAACAAATGCTCTTGTATTATAAACTTTATAAGCTTTAGGTGTTGTAAAGTAATCAAGAAATATATCTTTTTTAGCCTTTGAATCAAACTTACCAAGTTGATCCTTACTATTTAGAATGAAGTATTCACAGCCAAAATGGATGAAAATTAAATATGTTGGGTTTTCTACCTTTTCATGATTCATATGGAATTTTCCTTAGTATTAGCCTTATTAGAATCTTGTTTTGATTGTAACGAGATATGTTTATGGCCTTAGCCCAAAAATATTTTAGTAGAAAGCTTTCATAGAGGAGTGTTCTTACCATCTCTTGAAGAGATTTATTTTTCCTTTCCACGACACCATTTTGTTAGGATGTTCTTGGAGAAGAGAAGTTATGAGAAATATCATTTTCTTCACAAAAGGTTTTGAAAGAGTGGTTTTCAAATTCACCTCTATGATTACTTCTTATTGAAGAAATACATAACCTTTTTTGTTTTGAACTTTCTTATAGAAAACTTCAGAGGCCTTAAAAGAATCATCATTGTGGGTAAGGAAGGGTGCCCATGTGAATCTAGAGAATTAGTCTATAATGACAAAATCATATATCGTACCACCAAGACTTGTAGTTCTAGTAGGACTAAAAAGATCAACATGTAATAGCTCAAGAGTTCTTGTGGTAGAAACCACCATTTTTGCTTTAAAAGATGCTTTTGTTTGTTTTCTTCTTTGACATGCTTCACAAAACAAGTCTTTTCCAAATTTGATCTTAGGACATCCCTTTACAAGATCATTTTCCACAAGCTTAGTTTCATAATAGCATGTCCTAGCTTTTTGTGCCAAATTCATTTTTCATTATTCAGGGAAACCAAGCATGTTACATTTTGACTATTTATCTCATCTAGATCAACCTCGTACAGATTGTTATGTTTGTTAGCCGTGAAAAGGGTAGTGTCATTTTGAGAATCCTTCACTATATAGAGAGCTTTATTGAAGGAAACATTGTATCCATTGTCATATAATTGATTTATGCTAAGCAAATTATGTTTTAATCCTTTAACTAGCAGAATATTATTAATAGAGGGAGAGGAGCTGTTGCCTATTGTAACACCCCAAACTTTCTATTTATTAAATAGTAATTTTGACAGTTAACAGAATTTTACTGTTTAGTGATTTCTGTGTACTGTAAAATTATTTTGAATATTTCATCTGTATATTTGATCGTTTTGAGTAATTTGTTCCGTGTCAGGAAAATAATAATTTTCGGGTCAGAAAAATTTACGTAATTTAATTTTTACTGTTTAGTCTTAATTAATTTACATAATCTGATTTGATATTTGTGAATTTTCTAATTTTTGTTATTTTATGTGTGATTTTGAAATTTTTACTGTTTGTGGACCCCACGAGGTGTATGTGGGCCCAGGTGGCCATATATGGGCCCAGGTAGGTCTCGCAAAGTGAAAATTTTTCTACGCATAGTAAAATTTGTACTATTTAGACGGAGACAGGGGATCTTACTAAACCTGAATTCGGAAACAATTTTAGAAAAATTTCCTTTACTGTATTTTGTACTGTATTTAATTATCGAATGATAAAAATACAGTAAATATATTCTTTCATGAGGTTATAACAGATAAAAATAAAATTCTATACTGTTAAGTCAATATTGGTGGTTTGGATATCCACCATCGATTTTATTATCGTTGGAGATTTAATCTTGATTTAATCAACGGTGGAGATTTGATCTTAAAAGTAAATAGGATCAATTATAACCGTTGGATGGAAATTAAATCAAGGGTAGAGATTTAGTCTTATAAATGACTATGACCATTATCAACCATTGGATGTAAAATTAATCAATGGTGGAGATGGATCATTAATGACCATTGGATTTGGATTTAGATCAATGGTGGAGAATTGGTCATCAAAAATGACTACAACCATTTTGGACCCTTGGATGTAAAGTTTGAAGGTGTAATCTTGATCCTTCATTTTGGAGACACATTCAATGATTAGGATTGCAAGCCAAAAATGATCCAATGGCTCAAATAAAGTCTTCCATCTATAACCTAAACCTAGTAACTATTTTTAATCTAAACTATTCTTTTAATCAATGGTTAGGATGGCTTAAAGTGATGGTTAAGAAATTTGTCACATTTGGAGTGCATGAAGAGGGGGGACGGTTTGGAGAAGCAAGGAAGAAGGGAGACAATTTTGTATAGGCTTTTTAGGCCAAAGAAAAGGATGAAGACAATAGCCAAGTGTCAAGACCATTTCCTATTGATCATTAATGATCATGTTTTTGAAACTTTACTTTACACTTCTCTCCAATGCATGCTACGGCAATATCACTTTGGAAGACCAAGAAAATTCATTTCTACACTTTATATTATCACGTCTTCACCTTTTCTACTTAAGCTTCAAGAACAAACCAAAGAAAACTCCATTCTCCTTCCCAAAAGAAGACCATTCGGCCAAGCACTCTAATTATCTCTTCCATCACTCTTTAATTTCATACAACCTAGTTTCTTGAATCCTTACCTTATTCTAAACAACTTTCATGTTGAAGACTTTCTCTAAATCTTCCATCTTGAAGGACTTTTACTAAGATCAAGTTCTAGAGTTTTTGTTGGTGAAGTGTAAGGAAACTTCATTTATTCTTTTCTTTTTCATGTTCTAAACCATGTTTGACCCATGGTTCTTCTTATTCAAGCTTGATATACTAATTTTCTTGTATTTGTTTCATGTTTAAGAACTTGTGTTGGTGGAGATCTTGTTCAAAACACAAAGCAACAAGCTTTTTGGTAGTTCTTCAAGAGGTAAGAGGGAGATTCATCTCACCAACCAAGCATGGTGGTGAGAGATGATTTTATATTTGATGGATGGTGAATCCATGTGAGGATTCATATCCATGGTCATGTAATAAGTTATGTGTGTTATGTGCTTTGATTATTTTTGCCTATGCTTGATATGCTTTGCATGATTTACTTGTGTATGCATGCTTAGTATGATTTTTATTTATTTATATGGTATGCTTATAATATGCATGATGATATATGTTGAATATATTATGATGGATGTATGTTGAAATAAGCAAAATTTTGGCTCTAAAGGCCATGGAGGAGGTCACGGTTTTGAACTTCCAAGACTAAAGTTATTATTGAAATTTTTCAAGAACTATGGAGTTCATTTTTAGTCCTTGAACTAAAGTAAATTTCGGATAAGACATCAACCAATTTGGTGTTCACAAAATTATATTTTCATAAATAATAAAATTGAATGATTTGAGAAGTAAAGAAAATAAACAAAAGAGTTTGTTTTGTAAAAAGAATGCACACGATTTTTGGAGTTGAGTTTTCATGAATTTATTTTGTGTAGAAACAAGAATGGAATTTATTTAAGTTAGAAGAAAAATATTTCATGGTTCCAATGGCCATCTATAAGGTTTTGATAATTTAGAAAATTATTTTGATGTTATAAAATATAAGAATTTTCAAATAAGGATTTTTTGAAAAGGTAATTAAAGTGTTATCAAGTGGAATTTTCATAAATAAAAGAAAAAGGGAGATTGAAGGTGTTGAACTTCAAATTATTTTAAAGAGAATTAATTTTTAGAAGTGTTTTAGAAATATAAAAGAAAATGTTTGTAACTTAAATTTACTAACGTAGAATTTATTTACTTGGGTTTTGGAAAATGTTAGGAAATTTAAAATTA
This sequence comes from Ormosia semicastrata, assembly GCA_029884595.1. Classification (NCBI taxonomy): domain Eukaryota; kingdom Viridiplantae; phylum Streptophyta; class Magnoliopsida; order Fabales; family Fabaceae; genus Ormosia; species Ormosia semicastrata. Next base: position 15,258,137 of record JAQQTO010000042.1, on the reverse strand, counting down.
GAAACAAGAATTAAATCAACTAAATGTGATTTTGTAAAATTAAATCAATAAAAAGTGATTTTGAGAAAATATATAATGGAAAAGAATTTTTGACTAAGAATAGGAAGAAAATAAAGTAAGAAATTATATTATTGTAAGAAAAGTCCAAAATAATATTTTAAAGTTAAGAAATATTTTACGAAGGGTAAAAAAAAGGTGAAAAATGATTTACGTAACTCAAAAATGTAATTTTTAAATTACACGATTTGAAAAAAATGTTAAAATATTTCTATGCGATTTTTAAAGCGTTTAAATATTTTACACGATCGAAATGTTGTAAAAAAATCGCTATGCGATTTAAAAATAAAAGAATATTTTTACGCATTTTAGAATATAGTAGAAAATTGTCACGCGATTTTTAAACGTAATAGAAATGTTACATATCGTTATTTACATAATAAAATATTACGTGACCATAAAAATGTGACAAAAATATTTTTTGAATGAGAAAAATGCAATAATATAAGGTTGCTATTAATTATACAGTAAACTTTACAATTAAAAATCAGTATGCGAATACTGTATAAGAAATTGAGCAATTTGCCTATAATTGGCATAAATCCATTTTACGAACGTAAAATAGTATTTGAACTTTGTATGAGAAATTATGTGATTTACCTTTGGTTGGTAATTGGTGCATTACACATACATTGAAAATGGTCCGATGGACTGTATATGGCTAATTGCCTAGGAGAAACGTACACCTCATGAGTGGGTGCGATACGTGTAGTGTAGGTCACTTGTTGACCTTGGGGGGCATCGGGGTGCGGGTTGCTCGCAATGGGCAGTTGGTAGCTTTTCTGTACCGTGAGTTAGACCGATGCAACACACCGATGATCCAGACCGAGACACTATTCTTAATCGAGATCTGACAAAGACTGTCGTGTATGTGCTAGATGTGCAAGATATAATTATAGCACTTGGTCTGAAGCACGTGGTACCGGCAGATCTTTTCGATCAAGTTCTCTGACTTGAGTATTAGCTCCATGGAGTAGGACATTGAGTCTATGTGCGCATGCATGAAACTGAGCATCTATATCTATATGATGGTGTTACTGTAATTATTTTGTGATTTAAACAGTGATGGTGGCATGATGGTAATTATTATTTTACACTATGATGATGGCATAATTGTGATCATGATATGATATTTTTGCATGATATGTTGTTGTATTATCTCTGTGCTATCATGCTGGTATTGGCGTAGGTGATCTCACCTCTTTGTATGTATATCTGTATATTGTATTTATAATTGGGTGAAGACGTTGAGAAAGAAATGGTACAAGAAGGAGAAGAGCAACTACTTCTCACATCAGGGAACGCAGAATTCTGACAGTATGACATCAAGAGCCAGTTTCTTCAGATATGTACGTCTACAATTTCACGGAGGAGCTGGAGAATGGAGGACAAGCCCCGATGAGCGAGGACTTATTTACAAGGGGTACTTGACTGTTAGTATTAGTAGACTATTTCGTGGAGATCCATTTTTCTGTGTGACTATCTTTGTTCATGTTGAATTTCCTTTTCATATCAGGCGACATTGGGATACTAGAAATTATGTCCCACCGGAAATCAGCATTGTATCGTCAGCCCAGACACCTGTCCGCAGGGCTACTCGTCATAACGGATTCCTACCTGCTGAGGAACCCGAGGAGGACCCGTCTGAGGGGTCTTCTACTTAGTTAAACTTGGGCAAGTTTGAATTCTGATATAAACTATGTGTGTAATTATTTAAGTGTGTTTATTGTTCTGAGACATGGTCTGTAATAAATAAGTCTGACAGCACTTGTGTAATATGTATATGATGTAAATTATGTGTGAGGTTGTTGTATAATAGTTTTATTTTCCGTTAAGTCTATTTTATTGTTATCCATGAAGAAAGAAAAAAAAATTTACAACTCGTATTTTTATCACAACATCCCATTTTATGACTATTGAGGGTATTTTGGGTAATAAAGTAACATAAATGTGACACCCTACGGTGGGTGTTACATTAGTTGGTATTAGAGCCCAAGTTAGAGTCTTTTGGGGTTGTGGTTAGGTCTATCTTGTTTGTGTTGTGTGATTCTTTGTTATTGTTTTCTGAAAAGAAATAATATTGTTTGAAGATTGACCTTACTTTCCTTGTATTGTCCAGTTTGAGTAGAGAAAGTAATGACTGGACGAGGATGTGGATGTGGAAATAATAGCACAGATATGGAACTTAATGGGAATGATAATTTGAACATGGCTACAGCTGTAGCAGCAATGCAGAGAATGGCGGAAGTGGTTACACAACAAAATCAAGGGGCTAATGAAAATGTGCACAGTTTGTCAGAGTTTCGAAGGAATAATCCACCAAAATTTCATGGAGAGTTTGATCCGGAGAAAGCTGAACTTTGGATCCAAGAACTTGAAAAGATATTTGATGGTATGGGATGTGCTGATGAACGGAAGCTTATGTTGGAACCTTTATGCTGGTAGGAGATGGTGAACGATGGTGGGCAGGAGCTAGAAGACTGTTGGAAGCTGAAGGAAGAATGGTGACATGGCAACTTTTTAAGCAAAAATTTCTGGAGAAATATATTCCAGCAAGTGTGAGGCATATAAAGGAAATGGAATTTCTGAGCTTATGACAAGGATTGATGTCCGTAAGTGAGTATGCGGTAAAATTTGAAAGTCTGTCTCAGTTTTCGAGATATTTACAGATGAATCCTGATGAGGGCTGGAAATGCAGGAAATTTGAGGAAGGATTAAAGCTGGATATTAAGAGAGCTGTATCGATGTTGGAGATTAATCAATTTCCAACTTTGATTGAAAAATGTCGTAAAGTTGAAGAGATTGATCATCAACGTGCGGCAAGAAATAAGAATTTTGGACCTGCAAGGTTCCAAAAATGGAAGAATAATCAAGCAAATCGCTCTCAGCAAAAGCCGTATATGAAACCGGCAGGAGGTTAGAACAAGAAGCAATTTATGGGTGGAAGTTCTAGCGGCAATAAGGCAAGTCAAGCTGGGACTCCTATTCGATGTTTCAAATGTGGGAAGGATCATCTCACGAAGGATTGTCAACATAAGGAGGTTGTTTGTTTTAAGTGTGGACAGCATGGACATTTCTCCAAAGACTGTGATCAGATAAAGAAAGAATCCTCTGTGGGAAATGTTCGAACTACAAGGCCACAGGCAGGTGGTCGTGTCTATACAAGGAGCGGAGAAGAAGCTGCTAAATCTGAGGACTTGATAATGGAGGAGGTTACTATTGAAGGTAATCCTTTAACTATACTCTATGATTCAGGAGCAACACATTCTTTCATTGCATGTGATTGTGTTGAGCGTTTGGGATTGACTGTGACTGCATTGCCATATGATCTGAGTGTTGCTACTCCTACTGATAAGTCTGTAGTTACATCAACAGTATGCCTGAATTGTCCTGTCTGTGTTAGGGATAAAATCTTTTATGTGGATTTGATCTGTTTGCCTCTTTCCAAGATTAATGTAATCTTGGGAATGGATTGGTTGTCTTCTAACCATATCCTAATTGATTGTTCGAATAAGACATTAGTGTTTCTTGAGGCTAAGGATCCTAGATTCCTAATGGCTACTCAAGTGGAAGCTTGTTTGAAGGGAGGAGATCATGGGTATTTATTATTATCTTCTTTGGAAGGGCAAAGTGAAGATGTCTTGAAGGATATTTTCGTGGTTAACGAATTTCCTGAAGTGTTTCCTGAAGATATACCAGGACTACCACCGGTAAGGGAAATTGAGTTTGCCATTGATCTTGTACCTGGAGCTGGACCGATATCTATAGCGCCCTAGCAGATGTCGCCAGTAGAATTAGCCGAACTGAAGAAACAGCTAGAGGATTTATTGGAAAAACAATTTGTGAGACCAAGTGTCACCTTGGGGAGCTCCAGTTTTATTAGTTAAGAAGAAAGATGGGACTTCACGTCTATGTGTAGATTATCGACAATTGAACAAAATCACGATTAAGAATAAATATCCACTTCCAAGGATAGGTGATCTAATGGATCAGTTGTGAGGAGCCGCAATATTTTCTAAGATTGATCTACATTCTGGGTATCACCAAATACGTGTGAAAGTGGAGGATATTCCCAAGACTGCATTTCGGACGCACTATGGGCATTACGAATATCTTGTGATGCCATTCGGTGTAACAAATGCACCAGCTATATTCATGGACTTCATGAATAGAATTTTTCGTTCATACTTGGATAAGTTTGTTATCATCTTTATCGATGACATTTTGATTTATTCTCGAAGTCAGGAGGAACATGCTGAACATCTCAGAGTGGTTCTCCAGATTTTAAAGGAGAATAAGTTGTATGTCAAGTTGTCCAAATGTGAATTTTGGTTGAGCGAAGTTCAATTTTTGGGACACGTGATATCGGAGAAAGGAATTGAAGTTGATGCTTCAAAGGTGAAGACAGTTTTGGAATGGGAAAGACCAAAGACTGTAACAGAAATCCATAGTTTTGTCGGATTAGCTGGTTACTATAGACATTTCATTGAGGGGTTTTCAAAGATTGCAGGACCTCTTACCCAACTTACACGAAAGAATCAACCGTTTGTGTGGACTGATGCATGCGAAGAAAGTTTTCAAGAATTGAAAAGACGATTGACTACTTCACCAGTATTGATTCTACTTGATCCAAACGAACCTTTTGAAGTATATTGTGATGCTTCGTACCAAGGATTGGGTTGTGTACTTATGCAAAACCGTAAGGTGATGGCTTATGCTTCAAGGCAGTTGAAAAATTATGAGAGGAATTATCCGACTCATGACTAGAGTTGGCAGCTATGGTGTTTGCGTTGAAAGTATGGAGACATTTTCTTTATAGAGCTACGTTCACTGTTTTTAGTGATCATAAAAGCTTGAAGTACTTGTTTGGCCAAAAAGAGTTGAACATGAGGCAGAGGCGTTGGTTAGAGTTTCTAAAAGATTATGATTTTCAATTGCAGTATCATCCCGGAAAGGCGAATGTCATAGCGGATGCGTTGAGTAGAAAAATACTTAATGCTTCTATTATGATGATTAAAGAAAAGGAGTTGATAGAAGAATTTCGGGATATGCGATTATCTGTGAAATTGAAGCCGGGCAAGATGCGTTTAAACATGATCACCATTTCAAATGATTTGATAGATAGAATCCGTGAAGGACAAAACAGTGACCAATATTTACAAGAAGCAAAAGAAGCAAAGAGCCAAGGAGCAGTGTTGGAATTTAGCGAAGGTGCTAAGGGAATTTTGAAGTTTCAAGGAAGAGTTTGTGTGCCTAATGATCTAGATCTTAGGAGATTGATTTTGGACGAAGCTCACAAGAGTAAACTGAGTATGCATCCAGGAGCCACAAAGATGTACCAGGATTTAAAACAATTATATTGGTGGCAAGGAATGAAGAAAGATGTTGCAGAGTATGTATCATCCTGTTTAGTCTGTCAAAGGCTAAGGTGGAACATCAAAGACCTTCGGGAATGTTGCAACCTTTGCCTATTCCCAAATGGAAATGGGATGACATAGCAATGGATTTTGTGACGGGACTACCAAAGACTCGGAAGGGTCATGATGCCATTTGGGTAATTGTTGATCGGCTTACTAAGTCAGTGCACTTTTTTTCGATTAATATTAAATACTCAGTGGAAAAATTAGCTCAAGTGTACATCAGTGAAATTGTTAGACTTCATGGTATACCATCCAGTATCATTTCAAATCGAGATCCAAGGTTTACATCAAGATTTTGGGGTAGTTTGCAAAAAGCGATGGGAACAAAGCTACGTTTAAGTTCTGCTTACCATCCACAGACTGATGGTCAGTCAGAAAGGACGATTCAATCGTTAGAAGACTTGTTGAGAGCATGTGTTCTGGAAGAAACTGGAGGTTGGGATGAATTCTTTCCATTGATAGAATTCACATATAACAACAGTTTCCATTCAAGTATAGGGATGGCACCTTATGAAGCATTATATGGGAGACGATGTAGAACACCGTTATGTTGGTATCAAGACGGTGAGAGTATTATGTTAGGACCAGAGATTGTTCAACAGACAACTGAGAAAGTGAAGATGATACTAGACAAAATGAGAATGAGTCAAACTCGGCAAAAGAACTATGCTGATAAAAGGAGAAAATCTCTTGAGTTTGAAGAAGGTGACCATGTATTTTTGCGAGTGACGCCTATGACGGGTGTTGGACGAGTGCTTAAGTCCAAGAAGCTCACTCCAAAGTTTATCGGACCATATCAGATTTTACGTTGGGTAGGTCCGGTGGCATATCAGATTGCATTACCACCTTTTCTGTCAAATCTTCACAATGTATTTCACGTATCACAACTACGGAAATATATTTCTGATCCTACTCATGTTATCAAGCCAGACACAGTATAGCTGAAGGAAAATTTAACCTATGAAACTTTTTCAATAAAGATTGAGGATCGAAAGACAAAGTAACTTCGAGGTAAGGAAATTTCATTGGTTAAAATTATTTGGGATGATATAAACAGGGAAGCTACATAGGAACTAGAAGAAAAGATAAAAGAACAGTATCCCTATTTATTCTGAGGATGTGAAATCAAGTTCATCAAGTTTCGAGGACGAAACTTTTGTTAGAGGGGGAGAGTTGTAACACCCCAAACTTTCTATTTATTAAATAGTAATTTTGACAGTTAACAGAATTCTACTGTTTAGTGATTTCTGTGTACTGTAAAATTATTTTGAATATTTCATCTGTATATTTGATCGTTTTGAGTAATTTGTTCCATGTCAGGAAAATAATAATTTTTGGGCCGAAAAAATTTACGTAATTTAATTTTTACTGTTTAGTCTTAATTAACTTACGTAATCTGATTTGATATTTGTGAATTTTCTAATTTTTGTGATTTTATGTGTGATTTTGAAATTTTTACTATTTATGGACCCCACGAGGTGTATGTGGGCCCAAGTGGCCATATATGGGCCAAGGTGGGTCCCGCAAAGTGAAAATTTTTTTACGTATAGAAAAATTTGTACTATTTAGACGGAGATAGGGGATCTTACTAAACCTGAATTCAGAAACAGTTTTAGAAAAATTTCCTTTACTGTATTTAATTATCGAATGATAAAAATACAGTAAATATATTCTTTCATGAGGTTATAACAGATAAAAATAAAATTCTATACTGTTAAGTCAATATTGGTGGTTTGGATATCCACCATCGATTTAATTATCGTTGGAGATTTAATCCTGATTTAATCAACGGTGGAGATTTGATCTTAAAAGTAAATAGGATCAATTATAACCGTTGGATGGAAATTAAATCAAGGGTAGAGATTTAGTCTTATAAATGACTATGACCATTATCAACCCTTGGATGTAAAATTAATCAATGGTGGAGATGGATCATTAATGACCATTGGATCTGGATTTAGATCAATGGTGGAGAATTGTTCATCAAAAATGATTACAACCATTTTGGACCCTTGGATGTAAAGTTTGAAGGTGTAATATTGACCCTTCATTTTGGAGACACATTCAATGATTAGGATTGCAAGCCAAAAATGATCCAATGGCTCAAATAAAGTCTTCCATCTATAACCTAAACCTAGTAACTATTTTAAATCCAAACCATTCTTTTAATCAATGGTTAGGATGGCTTAAAGTGATGGTTAAGAAATTTGTCACATTTGGAGTGCATGAAGAGGGGGGGACGGTTTGGAGAAGCAAGGAAGAAGGGAGACAATTTTGTATAGGCTTTTTAGGCCAAAGAAAAGGATGAAAACAATAGCCAAGTGTCAAGACCATTTCCTATTGATCATTAATGATCATGTTTTTCAAACTTTACTTTACACTTCTCTCCAATGCATGCTACGGCAATATCACTTTGGAAGACCAAGAAAATTCATTTCTACACTTCATATTATCACTTCTTCACCTTTTCCACTTAAGCTTCAAGAACAAACCAAAGAAAACTCCATTCTCCCTTCCAAAAGAAGACCATTCGGCAAAGCACTCTAATTCTCTTCTCTATCACTCTTTAATTTCATACAACCTAGTTTCTTGAATCCTTACCTTATTCTAAACAACTTTCATGTTGAAGACTTTCTCTAAATCTTCCATCTTGAAGGACTTTTACTAAGATCAAGTTCTAGAGTTTTTGTTGGTGAAGTGTAAGGAAACTTCATTTATTCTTTTCTTTTTCATGTTCTAAACCATGTTTGACCCATGGTTCTTCTTATTCAAGCTTGATATACTAATTTTCTTGTATTTGTTTCATGTTTAAGAACTTGTGTTGGTGGAGATCTTGTTCAAAACACAAAGCAGCAAGCTTTTTGGTAGTTCTTCAAGAGGTAAGAGGGAGATTCATCTCATCAACCAAGCATGGTGGTGAGAGATGGTTTTATATTTGATGGATGGTGAATCCATGTGAGGATTCATATCCATGGTCATGTAATAAGTTATGTGTGTTATGTGCTTTGATTATTTTTGCCTATGCTTGATATGCTTTGCATGATTTACTTATGTATGCATGCTTAGTATGATTTTTATTTGTTTATATGGTATGCTTATAATGTGCATGATGATATATGTTGAATATATTATGATGAATGTATGTTGAAATAAGCAAAATTTTGGCTCCAAAGGCCATGGAGGAGGTCACGGTTTTGAACTTCCAAGACTAAAGTTATTATTGAAATTTTTCAAGAACTATGGAGTTTATTTTAAAGAGAATTAATTTTTAGAAGTGATTTAGAAATATAAAAGAAAATGTTTGTAACTTAAATTTACTAACGTAGAATTTATTTATTGGGTTTTGGAAAACGTTGGGAAATTTAAAATTAGAAATAGTAATTAAATCAACTAAATGTGATTTTGTAAAATTAAATCAATAAAAAGTGATTGAGAAAATATATAATGGAAAAGAATTTTTGACTAAGAATAGGAAGAAAATAAAGTAAGAAATTATATTATTGTAAGAAAAGTCCAAAATAATATTTTAAAGTTAAGAAATATTTTACGAAGGGTAAAAAAATGGTGAAAAATGATTTACGTAACTCAAAAACGTAATTTTTAAATTACGTGATTTGAAAAAAATGTTAAAATATTTCTATGCGATTTTTAAAGCGTTTAAATATTTTACACGATCGAAATGTTGTAGAAAAATTGCTATGCGATTTAAAAATGAAAGAATATTTTTATGCATTTTAGAATACAGTAGAAAATTGTCACGCGATTTTTAAACGTAATAGAAATGTTACAAATCATTGTTTACATAATAAAATATTATGTGACCATAAAAAACGTGACAAAAATATTTTTCGAATGAGAAAAATGCAATAATATAAGGTTGCTATTAATTATACAGTAAACTTTACAGTTAAAAATCAGTATATGAATACTGTACAAGAATTGAGCAATTTGCCTATAATTGGCATAAATCCATTTTACGAACGTAAAATAGTATTTGAACTTTGTATGAGAAATTATGTGATTTACCTTTGGTTGGTAATTGGTGCATTACACATACATTGAAAATGGTCCGATGGACTGTATATGGCTAATTGCCTAGGAGAAACGTACACCTCACGAGTGGGTGCGATTCGCGTAGTGTAGGTCACTTGTTGACCTTGGGGGCATCGGGGTGCGGGTTGCTCGCAATGGGCAGTTGGTAGCTCTTCTGTACCGTGAGTTAGACCGATGCAACACACCGATGATCCCACCGAGACACTATTCTTAATCGAGATCGGCAAAGATTGTCGTGTATGTGCTAGACGTGCAAGATATAATTATAGCACTTGGTCTGAAGCACGTGGTACCGCCGGATCTTTTCGATCAATTTCTCTGACTTGAGTATTAGCTCCATGGAGTAGGACATTGAGTCTATGTGCACATGCATGAAACTGAGCATCTATATCTATATGATGGTGTTACTGTAATTATTTTGTGATTTAAACAGTGATAGTGGCATGATGGTAATTATTATTTTACACTATGATGATGGCATAATTGTGATCATGATATGATATTTTTGCATGATATGTTGCTGTATTATCTCTGTGCTATCATGCTGGTATTGGCGTAGGTGATCTCACCTCTTTGTATGTATATCTGTATATTGTATTTATAATTGGGTGAAGACGTTGAGAAAGAAATGGTACAAGAAGGAGAAGAGGAACTACTTTTCACATCAGGGAACGCAAAATTTTGACAGTATGACATCAAGAGCCAATTTCTTCGGATATGTACGTCTACAATTTCACGGAGGAGTTGGAGAATGGAGGACAAGTCCCGATGAGCGAGGACTTATTTACGAGGGGTACCTGACTGTTAGTATTAGTAGACTGTTTCGTGGAGATCCATTTTTCTGTGTGACTATCTTTGTTCATGTTGAATTTCCTTTGCATATCAGGCGACATTGGGATACTAGAAATTATGTCCCAACGAAAATCAAAGATAGTATCGTCGGCCGGACACCGTCCGTAGGGCTACTCGTCATAACGGATTCCTACCTGCTGAGGAACCCGAGGAGGACCCGTCTGAGGGGTCTTCTACTTAGTTAAACTTGGGCAAGTTTGAATTCTGATATAAACTATGTGTGTAATTATTTAAGTGTGTTTATTGTTCCGAGACATGGTCTGCAATAAATAAGCCTGACAGCACTTGTGTAATATGTATATGATGTAAATTATGTGTGAGGTTGTTGTATAATAGTTTTATTTTCCGTTAAGTCTATTTTATTGTTATCCGTGAAGAAAGAAAAAAATTTTGCAACTCGTATTTTTATCACAACATCCCATTTTTTGACTATTGAGGGTATTTTGGGTAATAAAGTAACATAAATGTGATACCCTACGGTGGGTGTTACACCTATCTTGCCAATCTCAATGATTTTTTCTTTAAAGTCATCTCCAAAGGTGACAGTGCCTCCATTTTTAGGTTTTAAGGACATGAACATAGATTGGTCTCATGTTATGTGCCTTGAATAGTCACTATCCAGATACTATTTTTCATTGTGTTTCTTGCTTCTCAAGCATACCTACAGAGGAGGTTACTATTTGTTTAGGTACCCACATAAGCTTGAGTCCTTTCTTGTTAGGTTTTTTATACTAATCAGAAGCTTTTCAATGCTTGTTAAGAGCTTTCTGATGCCTATTAAGAGCTTTAAGATCTTTTCTTCTTTTAAACCGTGCAACATATGAAGGACTATATTTATGACAATAAGCATAAGCTTTCTCATGCTTAGAAGATGCATTAACAAAGGAAATTTTTAGGTACTTTTATTTATGAGACTTGTTATATCCTAGGCCAGCTTTGTCATTAGCATATTCCTATTTTCCCAACATCATTTTCAAATTCTTTATGCCATTAACAAACTTGGCCTAATCAGATATGAGTTCATTGTCTTTTTGTTAAAGTTTCTCAGCTTTATCAAAATGTTCACAAGAGGGTTCATGAGAAAGGTCTATAGGTTGCTCCACTCCTTCTACTTCTAGTGCTATTAGGTCACTTATGGATCTTTCTACCACTATTAAGGAAAACCTTATAAGTGGCCCCTTTACCGGAGGTGACATTACTTTAGTGGAAGTTAGGACCTTTTTTATTTTTTTAAACACTACTTGATGCACCTTTTTCCATGCGAAAGCCTTGCTTCCTTTGAGCAGATCTCTTAATGGGTCTAAGAGTTCACTCAATGCTGGAATGAACCTACAAATGTATCCTAACTTCTCTACTAGATTTTGCACTTCTTGTATATTAGAAGGCTAATTTGTTTCTTGTACCACTCTGATTTTTTCTTCATCTGCTAGCATGCCTCCTCTATGTACCTTGAATCCTAAATTTTTTTTCGAAAGTAACCCCAAAAGCATACTTCAAAGGATTCATGCATAATTGATATCTTCTACACCTCTGAAAGACCAGCCTCAGGTGATTCAAGTGTTGCTCTTTCTCCTTGGACTTTACTACTAAATCATCCACACAATCTTCCACAAAATCATGCAACATGTCATGGAAGATAGCAATCATTGCTGAATGGTAAATCGCCCCTGTATTCTTTAATCCAAATGGCATCACGACATAGTAAAAGTTTCCAAAAGGCATCTTGAAGGTCACTTTCTCCTCATCTCCACATACTATTCAAATTTGGTTGTATCCACTAAATCCATCCATGAACTAGAAGCATTCATATGCTACAATTGCATCCACCAGGCTATCTATGTTTGGCAAAGGAAAGTCATATTTTGGACACGCTTTGTTCAAATCTCTGAAATTAACACAACATCGAATCTGGCCATTTTTCTTCTTGAAAAATACAACATTTTCTAGCCAAATGAAGTGTTGTATGGGTTTGATGAATTAGGTCCTTAATAACTTTTCCATCTCCTCCTTAATCTTTAATTCTATTTCTAGACTAAACTTTTGTGGGGATTGTTTTATTGGGTTGGCTTCAAGGCGTACAACTAAGTTGTGTGTTACCAAAGTTGGACTTAAGCCATGTATTTCTTCGTATTACCAAGCAATGACATCTTTGTACTCTTTTAACAGCTTAACAAGTTTTTCTTTCTCTTCCACCTCCAAGGTGGCACTTATGAATAGGGGTCTAGGTTTTCCTTAGTCTTTCTCTACATTTATTTCCTACAACTCTTAACCTTGTTGCTTAGGTGTATCTTGTAGTTCTTATGGTGCTTCCTTCACTTGGGCTTCGTCAAACACCTTTTCTTTTTCATTTTCTGCAACGACGCCCATTGGTGTAGGACCAACAAGGTGACTGGATAGTGTCCTTAATGGCCCCTTGATTTCCTATAAGATTCTCCATCTCGCCTTCCCACTAAGGAAGCATTCCTTTTCCACTATGGCTCTCACCCACTTGTCTTCCAGATTAACTTCTTTGCCTCTCCTTCTAATAATTTCCCTAGCATCCTCCATGCGAGTACACTTGAAGGCCTAGGAAGGGTCCAAGGCCTTGGCCAAGTCCAATCCAAGGGTGTCCTGAGAGGATATGATAGCTGGGTTCTCCATCCACCGTGTAGAAAGTGTTGGGCATCCTGATTGGCCCTACTTTTAGGTTCACTGCCACACATCCTCGAAACACAACAAGCATCCTATGAAAAGTATTTAATATAACATTAGATCTCCTTAACCGCTCCTTGGAGATTCCCAAGACTTCGAAAACAAGTGTTGGTATTATGTTTACTCCGAATCCATTGTCAACTAGCACTATTCGTACCTTTTGTCCCTTTTATGGTGGCTTCAACAAACAATGGGCAATAATGACAGAATTCCTGGTTAATGACAGTTGGCTCTCTAAACATAATCACTATAGCATATGACTTTGCCAAACAGGTCAAAAGGGAGTTTGCTTAGCATATGTCCCCTTTCCTCCGAATGACTTTGACCAAGGCATCGCTGCTTCATTTTGAGTTTGACATCTATGCCAAGTTATCTGAAGTGGATTCTGAACCTGTGAGTTTTTGCTAGCCCATTGTTGAGCACCACATCTAAGGGCTCTTCAATTCTTTCTACTAGTATATCGCCTCCTTATTCTTCTCCTAAAATAATGGTGTTTATTCCATGGTTAGGCAAAGGACACCTATGCATATCTTCAACATTAGCCCCTTCAAGAAACAATATCTTCCCTTCTTCCTGCATTTTTTGGAAATCTTTCTTATCACCTAGCAATCCAATGTTGGATGGCCATTTATTCTATGAAGGATATAGAATAATGGGTTCTTGTATTCTTCATTTGTCAAGACAAGGTTTTCCACCCTTGGTCTCAAAATACCATCCTTCAGCCATTCCTCCATCAATTGGCACACTGTTGTCTGGAGATAGGTAATGGGGAGGTATATATTTTAGTTCTCTAGGCGCAAATGTCAAAGATAGAATCTATCTCCTTGGTCTTTTTTCTATGAAACTTCATAGCCTCATACACATCAATTGCTAACTTGAGTAATTCTGAGAAGGTAGTAAGGCCTCCCAGAGAACCTATCTACTACATTTTTATACACCCATACACTAGATTAGCTTCAGGGAGCGTCTCTTTGCATTGTAATGCATGGTCGTGATACCTTTTTATGAAAGCAACTAACCCTTCTCCATTTCTCTATTTGACACGCCCAAGTCCATAATGTGTAGAGCACTTTCTTCCTTTAGAAAACTTATTACAAAACTCCATCACCATCTCTTCCCAAGTTGAATGGAGTTTGGGCATAGTTATGTATACCAAGTGAAAGCTCTTCTAGTGAAAGATTTCGAGAAATCCCTTAGTCTCAAGTCCCTATCTCCACAGTGTATGCCCAAGTCATTTAGGAAGGACATAATGTGTTCTATGGCACTCCTTACTCTATCAAACTTCCTAAACGTGAGTGGCTGATACCTAAGAGGAAAAGGTTTTGCCACCACCATTGCAAAGAAGGGGAATTCTAAATCTCCAACTATACTATTTCCTTCTTTATGAATTTGTAAAAGATGCTTGAGCTCTCCTTGTGTCACCAGGCCGTCATCAATGGTGTTTGTGGTAATGTTATCAACCTTTACAATTGCGGATTCAGGTTCATTGATAATAGCCTAAGTTTTATATATTGTTCTTATAAAATTAGGCATTATTATATGTTAATATATTTAATTTTATTGATTTTGTGGTATTATCATTTATTTTTTTGAGATAAATTTATTACTAAATTATGTGTTAATTGTAGATATTTAAAAGTGAAAGTGGTGCAATTAATAAGATGCTGAGACATGTCATAAAGAAGAGTAGTTGAAGAGAAGCCTTTGCATCTAAACTTGTATGATACCACAAATGTCATTATGCAAGACCAAGATAAATCTAGAGGATTTTAGATAAAATAAGGAGATCTTGAAGATAAAGTTTTGAAGAGATCTTATCAAAATCTTATGTCTCATCCAAAGTCCCAATTAGGTGTGGAAACTTGAAGATAATGATAATTGAAGATTGGATAAAGATCCTTAAAGAGAAGGGAATTTGTTACAAATTCAAATTTTACTCGTATTTTATGACATTACTACTATATTTGGACAATATCTTGAGCTACAGATATCATATCGACATGATTCTTGTGGCGTTAGAAAGCTAACAGAAAATGCAACAACTCTTATGTTGACCTTGAAGGCTACTTTTTTCATATGAATGACGAGTAAAATAAAGAGAGAAAAAGACAAAAATCTAGCAACCTTCAATAAAAGGAGATTGAGTATCCTAAATTTAGTTTCCTAAATTCAATCAATATCTTTTTATTATTTAGGAACCAATTAAGAGATTTTGTGCAAGATACACTCTGATTAGATAAAATCTCTTATTAATAGACAAGGAGAAGAGGGTTTGAGACCAGAGAGAGACGCGTAGCGCCACACGAAGCAGAGGAAGGAGAACCACGCATAGCAATTGTTTCATCTATTATGGATTTTTCTTCTCTCTTTGTATTTGATACTCTTGCCATAAGTAGCTAATTTTATTTTCTATGATTAAGATGAAACCCTAATATTTGTTTTAGATGATTTAGCTTTGTTTAGGATATTTTTCTTTGTTCTATAATTGCACAATAATGATAGTTAGTGATCTTTAATTGTTATTCAATTTAATATTTATTGATTGTCTTGTAGTCAATTAGTAAATTTAAATTGATATATTTTAATTGTATACTTAATTCTTATAGTCTTAGGTGTGAGTTGTGCAATGGTATTAAATGCTTTTGTGATCTAAGGATTGAATAATCCATGCTATATTAAATGGTTTATATCATAATTTGAATATGTCATGTTATTTTAGATGAATTATGTCAATAATTAGATTTCAATAATCTTTAACAGTAATCAAAACTTGTAACCATAAACACTCTATAGAACAAGATTAATTCTCATTCAAGTTAAATTCTTCTTTGTATAGTTAGTGGTGGATTAGAGGTCTTGGAATTATTCTTTGATTGATCTTACACTTTAATTTGAGTTATTTCTTTTATATTAATTATTTAATTTGAGTGTTTAGTTTAGTGTATAATTTAAATTCTCAGATTAATAATATTAAATCAAAATCTCTTTTCTTTTTACTTTAAATTAATTTAGGTAAATATTAATTTTTAGTTAATCTTTCACTCCCTGTGGGTACACATGCTTATATTTGCCATATATTACATAGATCTTGTTCGCTTACAAGTAAATGATAATTTTATTACTTGAAAATTCTCTAACAAATTTTTAGCGTCGTTGTCAGGGAGTTGATTTTGTAATTATTTTAATTTAATTTTTGCCTATTTTAATTTTTAGTCTAGAATTTTTTATTTTAATTTTCAGTTTTATTTTTTTTTTTATTCCTTTTTTAAAGCTTTATTTTATTTTATTTGTTTGGTCTTAGTGTTTTTATTTTTATTTTTATTACTTTTACTTTTTGTTGAAAGTGTTGGAGAAGACCAATTCTACTCAAGCTTGTGACTTTCTAAATGCTTTTGTTCCAACTCTTAATTTGTTTTTAATTTGATATCATGTTTGGTTTATGTTGGAGAGACGCTCCCTATCATCAAATTTAATAGAGTATGATCCTGAGATAAAACATACACTTAAAGCACTTAGAGCACAAAACTAAATTGCATTCATTGATACTCATTTAAATATGACAAATAATAATCAAGCACTTAGGGAGTATTTACTCTAAATGTATATGATTCTCCTATATGTGTCCATTTTTCTGAGATTAGGACTGTCCAAATTAAGCATCCTCAAGATGGTAGTACTCTTATGGTCAATGGTCATTGTTTAAAACCTGTTATTGAAAATGTTGTTGAGGAAGGATTAATCGAGTCTATTAACTTAGTAGACCCAATTTATATTGATTAGTTAGTAAGGAACTCAAGTCTGGTTGAAGACTTTAAACTTAGTGCTATATGGAAGGCAATCCAAGTTTCTTTCATTTTCTTTTGATAGATTAGTTTTTAGTTGTTAGTGTCACTTTACTGTTTGAGTCAGCTTAAGTATCTCTTAAAGTCTGAAGCCTTTGTATGAGGATGTAAATAGTGTCGGCTAAAAAAAATTAAAAAATACAAAAATACAAAGAAATAGTTTGTTTGTTTGTTTATTTTATTTCAATTTTCTTTTCTTTTTTTATTTCTTTTCATTGCTAACAATTGTTAGGGTGTAATTATCCTATTCTCTTCCCTTGTAATAACTAAGAATTATAGGTATGTGACTATTTCCCATTACTCTTTATTATTTTTGTTCCAATAATTATTTTGATACATATTAGTGATTATTTTGTAAGTCTGGATTTAATTTGAAACATTAAGGATAATGTTTGGTTTTGATTGGGGGTGGGTGTTACTTGAATATTCAGTCATATTATCATTATGTCACTTTTGTGTGAATATTTTTTCCTATCATCTTACTCAAATTGTTTCAAATATTCACATAGATACTCATGCATATCTTATTGTTAAAAAATTGAAATAGTTAGAGAACTTGAAGATGAACATGTGGAAACTATTTTTACCTAGTGAATTTTGAGCCATTCATTTTTATTGTGAGAGTATTTTCTTGACATTCTAATATTTATTATTAGTGCTCACATTTTTTTGTTTTTTTAATTTTCTTACTAGATCATTTCATTGTTGTTATTTTTGGCTATAGATAAGTTTTATGTTACACTTGCATTTAATTTGATGTCATGAAAATTGATTGAGTTATGTACTTCCTTAAGAAATTATATTAGGCCATGGTTCTTATTTTGAGCCTTGAAATATTTTTTTTTTGTTCTTTCACATATTACTGCTAGTTACCTCTTTGAATTTGTTTATTAAGTTTTTCTTTCTTAACCTTTCTCCAAAGTGTTTTAGGAAAGAAGCATTGTGATTACAATAATGGGGTGATGAGGAATGTTGAAAAAAAGAAGAAGCAAAAATGAAAAATTATTGGAAAAGTCAGAAAAAAATATAGAAAAAAAATGTCAAGTTTGAAAAAGTAAACAAAAAGTGTGAAGAAAAAAAATTTGGTATTAGGGATTAGCCGAATAAAGTGATTTAAAGAAGGGGAAAGATATGTTGAAAGTGTAGATGTGAGCTTCAAAACATTTTTAGAACTTTTGATTTTCATTATAATGGGATTCTTACCATTTATTCATTGGGTAATAGGATTCTTACCTGGAGTATGTGATTGGATATGGAGATGAGCTTTTGCAAGTAACTAGCTGGCTCTATCATGCTACAAATTATGATTCTTACCTTGAGTATGTGACTGGCCAAAATGGAGAAGATTATGCTCGGTGGGGAAGTCCAACCTAGTTTAGTTGGGACAACAAGCTTGCTGGAACTTAGGTATGATTCTCTTATTAAGAAATGCTCAATCTTTTTACTAGTTTCTAATATGTGATTTTTAATAACTGAAGGCAATAATTAATGTTGTGAATGTTGCTGTATAAAATGGCTTTTTAAAATTTGATTGCAACCTACACATCATATAAAGAAGATAAATGGACCTATTGGCTTAAATTTTTGTCTTATGAACAGAGTTGACCTAAATCTAGAGTCTTATATCTTCTACTTATTCTGGATAATGCATCTAGTTATATTGCAAAGTTGACTTCATTTTCATATATATTTCCTTTAATAAATCTTCCTTCTTGGTGCAGATTTTGTTATTTAGATTAAGCTTCTTAAAGGCAAAGGACATTTCAAATTCATATGGCTTTGGCCTCCGAAATTACAGGAAAACAGTTGAGGCTGTAATGTGTGGCCTTCTTCCAGATTCTCCAACAGCCACAAAAAGCAGAACATATAGTAATGTTCTCCTTCAATGCTATATGACTAGATACTTATACTTATTATCTTCTTTTTCTTTTCTCCCTACCATATTCCATTTTTCACATCTTAATTAAATAAAATTGTTAAATGCCTGAGTTATGTTAGTTTTTACCCATTCAAACTGGTCTGGCTAGTCTCAGTTTTAAAACTGTGGTTAGTTATGTTAGTTTAAATTGTAAAATTAAAGTTTGTAACAATTGGACTTAATAATATTAATCTGCTACAGAGTATAAAGCTCACATAGGTTGTCTTAGTTATTGGGAGGAGCTACCATGTGGAATATATAGTGTGTATGTGGATGATTCAAATTCAAATGTTCTCCTTGAATGCTAAATGACTGGATACTTATACCTATTATCTTCTTTTTCTTTTCTCCCTGCCACATTCCATTTTTCACATCTTAATTAAATAAAATTGTTAAATGCTAAGTTATGTTAGTTTTTATCCATTCGAACTGGCCAGGCTAGTCCCAATTTTAAAACTATGGTTTGCTATGTTAGTTTGAATTTGTAAAATTAAAGTTTGTAATAGTTGGACTTACTAATATTAATTTGCTGCAGAGTATGAAGCTCATAATGGAATAGACTGTCTTAGTTATTAGGAGGAGCTACCATGTGGAATATATAGTGTGTATGTGGATGCTTCAAATTCAAATGGATATCTGGTTGGTGAAGGTAAGGTATATGAGTATACAAATTCAATGTTAAATGAACTTATCAAGTGGGAGAGAACTTCCATTGAACCCAACTCTGAAGACCTGCAAATATCCCGACATAAAATTTCTAGGAGGCAACATGATATGCATTCAGTTTCTTTAGAGGCAGTTCCATATGAAATAAGTGATTACCATATAATAGTTCTAAAGTGCTCCATTTAGTTATTCTATACTTTAATTGCTATTCTCATACTTTCTAGTGCCTTTTGCATTATTTGGCAATTTTAATGTAGCTTTTAAGTCTTATTTTGTTGTGACAGATCTTTGTCTTGATTAAGCAGGCTCAACTCAACTTGCAATTCCAATGCTAGCTCATATTTTGCTAGTTGCAAAGCCAATGCAAGTTCTTGAGCAAATCGTGCAAACAAATACTCACCTTTGGTGATATTTACTTTAAAGTTGAATATGTATATATAACAATTATATTACTCATGACAGTTGTATTTTTTTTCTTTCAAATCTATGGTTATGAATATTTTTCCTTGTGTATGTTAGTAAGGAGCGATGTAGATTGACGAGATAGTCATGTGTATGAAAATTAGTTTTCAAATAAATTATGATGAATAAATTATGCTCATTTGAATGTAAAAGCATTGCTTATAATCTTTCGGCAACACTTTTTTAAAGTTGTACTTTCTTGGACTTTAAGCAATGCTTTGAAAATGTTGCCTTTTAATATAGCCTTTGTCAACGTTTTTTAAAAGTTGCCTAAAGCTATAAATATAGGCAACATTCATTAAATGTTGCCTAAAGCTCATGAATAGGCAACCCTATAAAAGCGTTGCCTAAGCTTATGAATAAGCAACTTTTGAAAAACATTGCCAAAGTGTAAGAATAGGCAACACTTTATTGAAAAGGTGTTGCCTTAGGTTTTAGGCAATGCCGGCTTAGGCAACGTCCTGGCAACAGTCAAAAAGCGTTCCTTAGAGTTTAGGCAACGATTTTGGTTCTAAGCCAATGTTTTTTAACCCTTGCCAAAGGGCGAAAATGTTGAGTTATTACCCTTTAGCTTTTATATTTTCCCGTTACCTGCATTACAACCTTAATAAAGTCCTATTTGATTTTAAGGAATTGCATGGTTATTTCAATGTACATGGATAATCTAAAGGTGTGATGTAAAATTTTTTCTTGACATTCTTTCATGAAATGATATTTGTTTTGTTTCCTCGGTGTTCTTTCATTTATTTTATATATGAGATATTTGTTTTGATTTGTGCCAACTACTCTTCTCACATATATTTGTTATGGTGATACCTTATTTTTTAGTGATATTTCTTATTGAGGGTAACACTTGTGAGGAGTATATGTGGTTGAAATGTGTTTTCTAGTTATGATATTTGGAGACATTGGATATATACCGCATTAGCTATATTATTCACATACTCTGAGTTTGATGATGGTTGAATTTTTTTGGCAATTATGGTGTTCTGATGCATGACTAATATTCATGAATTGAGATAAATTTTTTATTGAATTGATTGGAGATATGATTTATTGAGTTTTATTTTAAGTCATTTTTATTGTTAGGGACTAGCAATAAGTTGATTGGGGGTTGTGATAATATTCTAATTTTTATATATTTTTCTTATAAAAGTAGACATTATTATAACTTAATATATTTAACTTTATTGATTTTGTGGCATTATCATTTGTTTCTTTGAGATAAATTAATTACTAAATTATTTACTAGTTGTAGATATTTAAAACTAAAAGTAGTGCAATCAGTGAGATGCTGAGATGTGCCATAAAGAAGATTAATTGAAAATGAGCCTTTACACCTGAACTTGAATGATACCACAAATGTCATTATGCAAGACTAAGATAAATTTAGAGGATTTTGGATAAAATAAGGCAATCCTAAAGATAGAGGTTTGAAGAGATCTTATTCAAATCTTATGTCCCATCCAAAGTCCCAATTAGATGTGAAAACTTGAAGACAAGGATAATTTGAATATTGGATAAAGATCCTTAAAGAGAAGGGAATTTGTTATAAATTTTGATTCAATTCGTATTTTCTGACCTTATTGCTATATTTGGACCATATCTTGAGCTACAAATATTAGATCAAAGTCATTCTTACGGAGTTGGAAAGCTAACAGAAATTGCAACAACTCTCCTGTTAACCTCGAAGGCTAATTTTGTCAAATGAATGCCGAGATAAATAAAGAGAGAAAAAGATGAAAATATGGCAGCCATCAATAAAAGGAGATTAAGTTTCCTAAAATTGGTTTCCTAAATCCAATCAACATATTTTTATTATTTGGGGACCAATTAAGGAGATTGAGTTTCCTAAATTTAGTTTCGTGAATCCAATCAATATCTTTTTATTATTTGGGGATCAATTAAGGAGATTTTGTGCAAGATACACTCCTATTAGGTAAAATCTCTTATTAATAGACAAGGAGAAAAGGGACTCAAGACCAGAGAGAGACACATAGCACCGCACGAAATAGAGGAAGAAGGAGAACGACACATAGCAAGTGTTTCATCTTTTTTAGATTTTTCTTCTCTCTTTGTATTTGATACTCTTGTCATTAGTAGCTAATTTTATATTCTAGGATTAAGATAAAACTCTAATTTTGTTTTAGATGATTTAACTTTGTTTAGGATATTTTTGCTTGTTCTATAATTGTACAATGATGATGATTATTGATCTTTAATTGTTATGCAATTTAATCTTTATTAATTATCTTGTAGTCAATCAGTAAATTTAAATTGATATATTTTAATCACATGCTTAATTCTCGTAGTCTTAGGTGTGGGTTGTGCAATAGTATTTAATGCTTTTGTGGTCTAAGGATTGAATAATTCATGCTATATTAAAAGGTTTATGGCATAATTTGAATATGCCATGTTATTTTAGATAAATTATGACAATAATTAGATTCTAATAATCTTTAGTAGTGATTAAAGCTTGTGGCCATAGACACTTCATAGAACAAAATTAATTCTCAATCAAGTTAAATTCATCTTTGCATAGTTAGTGATGGATTCAAGGACTTGGAATTGTTCTTTGATTGCTCTTGCATTTTAGTTTGAGTTATTTCATTTAGATTAATTATTTAATTTGAGTGTTTAGTTTAGTGCGTAATTTAAATTCTTAGATTAATTATATTAAATCAAAATCTCTTTCTTTTTGCTTTAAATTAATTTAAGTAAATATTATATTTTAGTTAATTTTGTCACTCCTTGTGGATACGACACCCTTATATTTTTCAGATATTACATAAATCTTGTGCACTTGCAAGTAAAATATAATTTTATTACTTGAAAATTCTCTAACATCCACTTTCTCATGAAGATTAAGATGCTAGAGGTGTTGTTTATGCATGCATTGCATTGTGGGGTGCATTTGGATTTATGAGGAATCTTAGTTGGGTTCAGACAAAAATCATTTATTTTACGAAAGTGATGGGGCATCTTTCTAGGAATAAGACTTCACAAGTTTCTGGAAAGTTAAAGTTAAGAGTCTCAGTTTATTCTTACTACATCTGGCAGTAGCAAATAGTAGGATGCTTTAGGTATTCAAAGGATCTAGGCATTATTATGGTGTAAGTCATTAAAGAGTTGGTCAGGGTAGGATGACACTAGGCATCCTTTTCTATTTCTTCGTCCAAGGCTTCATGAGATTCGTGTTCCCATCCAATGACTACCATAAGGTCTTCAATCTCAAGGCCTGAGATGTCTCTAGAACTCTTCACCTAATGCCTACCAAGCCATAGTATGATTTAGAGTTTCCAATGAGCAGCAAATCCCCTATGCCCTGGTCTAGGCATCATCCTCTGCATCTTGACAGGGTGTATGACAGCTATCCCTTTTTTACCTTCTTTCGGATTTGCCTTTTGGTTCGTGTCAAATTACTTTGGTTTGAATGGAAGTAGATCCCAAACAATAATTTTGAAAATTATTAACCCAAACAAGTTTTTCTTCATTTTATTTTTAAAAACTAATTTGAAACAAGTTTTAAACATAATATTGAAAACATGTTTTAAAAATTGAAAACAGAAAATCATTCCAAATAGCCCTAAACTTCTTACTTTAATCACTTGAATTCAAACCTTTAAAATAAACATAATTCCTCTAAATAAATCATGCCTATGTATCGTGAAAAAAAAATGAAAGAGGATTAAACTGTTTTTGTTGATTATTTAAAAGACAGCAAGAATTATTTGTCAATAAAAAATTGCATGAATTAAACTTTTATTTTAATTATTCATGTAAAGTTTAACGATCATAATTCATGAATTCTCTTGGTATTACATTAAAATATTTCTTTTTACTGATATCTATCTTAGCACATGCAACCATATATAGATAAAATTTATTTTGAGATGAGTTTTTATATAATTTTTAAACCAAAAACTTATATTATTCATATGATGATTAAAGAAAAAATAATAAGATGTAAAAAAGTTGTGATATTGCTACTAATGAAGCCCATCAACTACAAAATCTCCTTGCATGAGTAGCTAAGCACCAAACCCCTACCCCTCAAAGTTCTTGTGAGCACTAACAAATAGAAAATAAACGACATGAAATATGCATGTACATTAAGATGGGCATTTTTTTTTTAGTTTTACGGATCGGGTAAGAGATTTGCTGCGGAAGTTTTGTACATCTTTGTACTTGGAATTATAAAGTGGACGCCAACGAAATTTTTTTTAATAGAGATTTTTTATTTGTTGTCCGCAATTCAAACGAATCCCTAAGAAATTCAAAAAAAATCTTTTTCTAAGAGGATTCTCTACCATTAGTATCCACATAAGTTCACTAATAGAGATCTTCCCTATTTTGAAGTAGATTCAGAGGGTACCTAAGATAGGCACGTATGTGGTGGTTTCCTCCTTGAGTAGTAATAATCAAGTGTGTTGAGACAGGGGAGTGGGCACATGCAAAGGGACTCCAATGCTCAAGTCAGGATGTGATAAAAAAAGATGAGTATGTTGAGTAATTTACTGATACCTGATTGGGGTTACTTAGCCTTGTATTTATAGAGCGTGTACAGAATCCTTATGCAATTTGTATTGAATGCAGGTATTTAGGATTAAGATCCTTAGAGGAATCACTTTCCTCTATAACTAGGATCAATCCCAATAAATTAGGAACTCTCAATATAAAGCTACTTATCAATCTGAGTCTGTTATGAATCCTATAATATCGTAAGCAGATGATTGGCAATTACGGATATTTAGGGATATATCCTTGCTCGTATCTATCATTCTTGATATTATGGCCCAATGTCGCTCAGAGGCCCAAACTACCTTCAAGGCCTTCCGGGGCAGAGTCCGACCATACATGTGCCGGGCTGATCCAACTAGACGGGATCCCGGATCACGGTCCAGAACAGTTGCCCCTAGCTTGGCGCTTGGGAAGATGGCCAAGTGTCAAGTTTTAATAAGATCATCTGGGTACACAATTATCACAATAGTCCAAAAAATTAACATTGGACCCTAGATGTTCTTCGTATAATGCTGGTGTTTGCAGTGTGCTGTGTAACGCCCCTTTTTAGGAGGGAACATCACATTATAAAAATAAGCAATGCGAAAATGAATAATAAATCAAGACCCAGTTCATTATAAATTAGAAAGTCTATTTTAGTTGTGATTGTATAATTAAATTAGTGATTGATTTTTTTTTTGTTATAATAATAAAATATAGTTACGAGACGTAATTACAGCAAAGGGTAAAATAAAAGTAAACTATACATTCAAACAATTATACGTAAATATATATATAATTATATCAAACTTGTTTAGTTACAACACCTAATGTACAAAAAGTAAAACTATGCACACCCCAAAAGATTATACATGTATAGCCCACCAAAAAGATAAATCATTAGGACCCAAAAAGAACATACATAGCCATCAGTGACTATCGACAGTATCAACCCCTAAGAAGAAAGAGAAGGAATCATGTGAGGATCCTCCTCACGGTCTTCCTTGTCAGAGGAAACCCTCATTGGAGCCACCGAGTTACGAGTTGGGGCTCAGGCAGTGGAGAGGAATGAATCCTCTTGTGGGATGTAGTAATGATCACCTCACATGTCCTTAATAGGCATGTAAAATTCTAAATGTAACCTAACACTGCAGGTAAAGATGGGCGGATCATAACGCCCCCAAGCTAACGACACCAACATGTCTCCCAAGTAGACACAGCGATTCGAGCCAAAGTTAATGTGCCAGCAGTCTGGACCTCCAAGGAAAGCCAACTGCACATAACCCAAAAGTCCTCGTGGACATGCCGTCATGATCCAAAAGCAGTGCTAGTCGAAGTCAGGCCAAAATCTGGGGAACTCATGTGCTTCACCCTCTTCACCGACGTCTTTGGAGAAATATAAGTAAAGACAGAAATAGTAGAAATACAGAAGAAAGGTAAGACATTCTACATTCATTACCTATTATGGTAACAAAGAAACAAAGCAGCGCATGATGCCCACATGACAATTCAGGAATGGTAACCAGCATTAAGACAGCTAATAAATAACTTAACAATTTCAGGCAGTTATAATAGTAACAAGATAATAGATTAAATTTTCAAATAAATAAGTAAATGTCAAAGGTTATGATGACTCACTATGCACATGCACATAATTCCAAAAATCCTACTCTTTGGAGCTAGACACAAACATAGGAGAGAATAATCAAGAGATATGCCTATATCGCGGCTGCCGAGGCCTTCAAGTGCTAAAATTCTCAATTTATCAACGTGCACATCACGGCATTGTACAAGACATTCTAAATAGATCTCGATATAGGATAGTGTCTCGGTGCAGATCATTGGTGCATTTGCATTGGTCTGCCCCACGGACAGAAGAACTACCAACTGTCCATTGCGAGGTACCCGCACCCTGACGCCCCCAAGGTCAACAAGTGACCTACACTTGTCTATTCGCACCCGCATATAGGTGTGATTCAACTCCTAGGCAACATGGCCTTGACAATAGTCCAATGGACTTTCTCAATGCATGCTTCAATCATGCTCATCATGTCAGACTATATTAATCATGCTTCAAATGCATATGGATTCAATGCATACATGCATATTCATATATGGAATCACAACCATATTATATCATGTCTAAAATCATATATCATATCGTTTACCAACAATCATTGATCCCATTCACAGACCCACATCAAGTCAATATCAAACCTTAAGGGTGAACACAACACCATTCATAGTTATCATAAAAGTTAAGCCTTAATTTCATTATGTTTCTCATAACCTCACCCATACTCATGTTCTTTCTTTGTTCAAGATTATTCTAAGCTATAAGACAAACTTCAATCCTTGGTTCTTTCCATTTTATGAATCCCTAATCAACTTCTAATCATTCAATTAATTAAGTTTATCTTAGTGCGAAAGCCTTGTGTTAAGTGTCCAAGAAGACCATAAGTCTCCAAGAGGCTAGAACGCATGCAATCTTGCACCACCTAAGTTACACGGCCGTGAAGAGTTACACGGCCTTGATTACACGGCCATGTACTCCTCTGGAGTTCAGCAAAACATGACCTGATCAGCTTGGATTACATAGCCGTGTAATCCTCTGAAAATGCAGAAAATCACATAAAAATTATACCATCCTTCGTACATTCCAAGATCCGTCAACATACATTAAAATCATACCATTCAAACAATCAAAACACAACCAAAATCACTCAAACAAATGGGTATCCCACAAATGGGTTTCACCCCATCAACACAACAATAAGTTCCTTACCACCAAAATGGGTTGAAGAGAATAATCTTCCTCTTACCTAAGAGAAGAACAAAGAAAGCAAACTCTTTTTTTCCTTAGAAATTTGTTCTTCACCACCTCAAAACCTGGAGTGTTCAAATCCATAAAAATCAAAAATCAAAGTTTGGAAATGGTATCCATAGTCACCAAAGTGATCATGGACCAGGAAAATGAGATGGCAGAATGAAAAATCTTTGATCTTTTACCTTAAAACTTCAAGCTTTGAGCTTCAATGGTGGAAGAAGATGAAAGCTTCTTAAGAAGTCTTCAACTAGAAAGGTGTTTAGAATGTAGTGGAGATTAAGGAAATGTGGTTACTTGAAATTTTTGTGATGGTGGAGGGAATGGAAGAGAGGTAACCATGTGGTGTGGTGGTAGAGAGAAGGAGGAGAAAATTTGAGAGAAAAGATGAAGATAGAGAAGTTGATAGTAGAAATGAAATAAGCTTTTGATTTTTTTGAAATTAGAATAGCAAACTTAATTAAGTGAAAAGTGAGTATTTGGTCTCCAAATTTGGCCATGCAGCCGTGTGGTGAGAGGGAGGAGAGAGAGAGGATAGCTTTTTTGTGAAGCTTGGTTACTTTTTCAAAAGAGGATTTGATTAGACATAACGTAGATTACATTTGGATAGGATAATTAGGTGATAAAGTGATTAAAATAATAAGGTGATTAGGATTTTAATTACAAGCTATTACCCAATGGATAATTGTTACAGTGCACAAAGTCAGTATTAATTATCCAACAGATAATAGAGCGTATCGCAGAATTTTATTTAACAGTACGTATAGAGATTTTATTTATCAGATAAAATCTCAAAAAATATAAACTTTGTAAACTGTACCCAATCTCGGATTTAGTAAGATCCCCCACCGACGTTTCCACAGTTCAAAGTTTACCAGCCTCAAAGAAAATATTTCGTTTTCCCTGCTCTACTTAGTGCACATGCAAAACGAAGAATATATTAAAATATTTGATGCTTAAATCCAGAAAAATTCTCAAAAAAATCACAAATATTAAAAAATGACTATTCATCACAAAACAAATAATTTTTAGGGTGTTACACTGACTCTGCTCAGTGTGTACGTAAAACGAGAAATATATTAAAATGTTCAACATTTCTAAAAAAAAATTCAGAAAAATTCTCAAAAATCATAACTATTATAAAATGATTATTTATGATAAAACAAATAATTTTCGGGATGTTACAACTCTCTCCTTCTAAAAAGAAATTTCATCCTAAAAATTTTCATACCTTAGAACAGTTGTGGGTGTTGCTCCTTCATCTTGTCTTCTAATTCCCATGTTGCATCTTCGGTCTTTTTGTTCCAGATCACTTTCACTAATGAGATTTCCTTTCCTCTAAGTTGTTTTACTCTCCTATCTTCAGTCTTTACAGGAGGTGCCTCATAGGTTAAGTTTTCTTTCAATTGTACTGTGTCCGGTGCTATGACATGGTTCGGGTTAGGAATATCTTTTCGTAGTTGTGACACATGAAAGATATTGTGAAGGTTTGAAAGAAAAGGGGGTAAGGCTATCTGGTAAGCTACTGGACCTATCCGGTGAAGAATTTGGTAAGGTTCAAGGAATTTGGGAGTAAGTTTTCTAGATTTCAGAACTCGACCGACCCTATTTGTTGGCGTGACTTTCAAAAATACATGCTCGCCTTCCTCAAACTCAAGAGGCTTTCTTCTCTTATTCGCATAGCTTTTCTGTCAACTCTGAGCCATTTGCATGTTTTCTTGAATCATCTTGACCTTCTCAGTCGTCTGCTGTATGATATCAGGTCCAACAATAAGGCATTCTCCGTATTGGTACCAACACAAAGATGTTCGGCATTGTCGGCCATACAGAGCTTCATAGGGTGCCCTCCCTATGCTTGAATGAAAACTGTTGTTGTAGGTGAACTCTACTAATGGTAAAACTTCATCCCAACTTCCATTCTGATCTAAAGCGCAAGCCTTGAGCAAATCCTCCAATGATTGGATTGTCCTTTCCAATTGCCCATCAGTTTGTGGATGGTAAGCAGAACTCAATCGTAGCTTTGTTCCCAATGCTTCTTGTAAACTTTGCCAAAACTTTGAGGTGAACCTTGGATCTTTATCTGAAATAATACTGGCAGGCACACCATGTAGACTAATGATCTCACCGATATACAACTGGGTCAACTTCTCCATGTTATATCTTATGTTGATTGGTAGAAAGTGTGCTGACTGCATGAGTCGATCAACGATTACCCATATTGAGTCATAATCCTTTTTGGTCTTCCGCAATCCAACCACGAAATCCATCACAATGCTATCCCACTTCCATTCGGGAATAGATAGAGGTTGCAACAGTCCTGATAATCTTTGATGCTCAACCTTCGCTTTCTGACAAACCAGACAAGAAGACACACATCTGGTAATATTGCTCTTCATTCCATGCCACCAAAATAACTTCTTCAAGTCTTGGTACATTTTAGTTATCCCTGGGTGCATACTCAACTTACTCGTGTGAGCGTGCTCAAGAATGTACTTCCTTAGCTCGTGATCCCTGGGTATATAAACCCTACCTCAGAACCTTAGAATCCCATCTATTCCTTCCTCGAATGCTATTGCATTGCCTTGCCTCATCAGCTCTTTTTCCTCTTGTAACAACTTATCGATTTTTTGCTTTTCTCGGATGTCTTCCATTAATTCGCTTGAGATAGTAACCATATTCATGCAAGATTTTCCCGGTGTTAACTCCACGAAAGACCATACATTCCTAAACTGCTCTATCAAATCCTTTTCCTTAATCATCATAGCAGAGATACTGAGCATCTTCCTGCTCAAAGCGTCTGCCACGATGTTTGCCTTTCCAAGGTGATACAGAAGTCGAAAATCATAATCCTTCAGAAATTCCAACCACTTGCGTTGTCTCATATTCAACTCCTTTTGATCACATAAGTACTTCAAGCTCTTGTGGTCACTAAAGACGTTGAACGTCGCTCCATACAGTAAGTGTCTCTATATCTTCAAAGCGAAAACCGTAGCTGCTAACTCCAAGTCATGTGTTGGATAGTTCTTCTCATGCACTAGCAACTGTCTCGAAGCATAAGCCACTACTTTTCCATGTTGCATAAGCACAGCTCCTAAACCTTGATATGAAGCATCGCAATATACTTCGAAGGGTTCATTCGGATCAGGTAGAACTAACACTGGTGAAGTAGTTAGTCATCTCTTCAATTCCTAGAAATTTTCTTCGCAAGCATCAGTCCACTCAAAAGCTTGATTCTTTCTCGTGAGCTGAGTGAAGGTCCTGCTATTTTGGAGAATCCTTCAATGAACCTTCGATAATATCCAGCCAATCCCACAAAGCTTCAGATTTCTGTCACTGTCTTTGGCCTTTCCCACTATAGAACGACTTCCACTTTTGACGGATCCACTACAATCCCTTCCTTCGAGATCATATAACCCAAAAACTTGACTTCGTCCAGCCAAAATTCACACTTCGACAATTTGGCATACAACTTCTTTTCCTTCAGAATTTGGAGAACTATACTGAGGTGTTCAACATAATCCTTCTGATTTTGAGAGTAAATCAGAATGTCATCAATGAAGACAATAACAAATCTGTCCAAGTAACGATCAAAGATCCTATTCATGTAGTCCATGAATATGGCAGGTGCATTCGTTACTCCAAACAGCATCACAAGGTATTCGTAATGACCGTAACGGGTACGAAAAGTCATCTTGGGTATATCCTCCGCCTTTACCCGAATCTGATGGTAACCTGATAGTAGATCGATTTTAAAAAATACTATTGCTCCCTTCAGTTGATCCATTAAGTTGTCTATCCTCAGAAGTGGATACTTTTTCTTAATTGTGACCTTATTCAGCTGGCGATAGTCCACACACAATCGCGATGTACCATCCTTCTTTCGGACTAGCAACACTGGTGCTCCCCAAGGTGACACACTGGGTCTAACAAACTACTTTCCCAAGAGCTCTTCCAACTGCTTCTTAAGCTCTGCTAACTCCGATGGTGACATTCTGTAAGGCGTTATAGATATGGGACTAGATCCAGGTACAAGATCAATAGTGAACTCTATCTCCCTCTCCGGCGGTAAACCAGGTACATCATCAGGAAAGATTTTGGGAAACTCGTTAACCACTAGGATTGTATTCACATCTGCCTTGCTCTCAACCTTTAAGGAAGACAATAGCATGTATCCTTGAGCTCTTTTTTTTTCAAGAAAGCTCGAACTTGGTTGGCCGTCAAAAATCTAGAATCATCATCCATGGGAAAAACTATAGTTTTACTAGAATAATCTAACAGGATATGGTTGGAAGACAATCAATCCATCCCTAAAATTACATCTAACTGAGAAAGGGGTAAACAAATCAAATCAACAGAAAAGATTCGACCTCAACAATCAAAGGACAATTCAAACAGACTTTGGTAGTAACAACAGGTTTATTAGTGGGAGTAGAAACAGTCAAGTCAAAAGGTAAGGAAGACACAGGTAAACCAAGTCGTCGCACATAGTCATAAGAAATGAAAGAGTGGGTTACCCCAGATTCGTATAGTACAGTCAAAAGATTAGCTCCTATAGTGCCATCTCCTTGAATAAGATCTTCAGATTTGGAGGCTTCAGCTTTACTCATGGTGTAGACTCTACCTCCTGCTTGCGGCTTTGCAGCTCGTGTAGCATTGACTGAAGGCTTAGCCTTAGCTTGGTTGCAATCTCTGGAGACATGTCCAGGTTTTTCACATCGATAACAGATAACCCCCTTGATGGAATAATCCCTTGTTAGGTGATCCTTCCCACACTTTATACACCTTGGCAAAGATGCCACATTCGGTCCAGTTCGGCTCCGCCAGATGTCTGCTACTGACTTCCCGACGATCGGGAATAATACTTCTTTTGGAAATGGT
Organism: Ormosia semicastrata; assembly: GCA_029884595.1. Taxonomy (NCBI): domain Eukaryota; kingdom Viridiplantae; phylum Streptophyta; class Magnoliopsida; order Fabales; family Fabaceae; genus Ormosia; species Ormosia semicastrata. The sequence goes on along the minus strand of JAQQTO010000042.1, from coordinate 15,225,974 downwards.
TTGCGTTGTTACCGCCTTCTCTTTGGAACCTAGTAGGTCCAAAGTTTTGATTTCTTGTGTCGCGAGCTTGGTCTGGAGCTTCCACTTGGAAACATGTATCTATTAGCTCTGAAAATTAGTTGATCTTTAAGGTGATAACTGCTCTTTTCACTTCGTGCCTCAGTTTTTCCTCAAATTTTTGACATTTCCACACCTCGTCTGGCTGGTGCTGAAAATACATCAAAAACTTGAACAAGCTTTCAAACTTCGCGGCGTATTCGCTGACAGACAAGCTTCCTTGTCTCAAGCTGAGGAACTCCATTTCTTTTGCATGCCTGGCACTCGTGGGAAAATATTTCTCCAAGAACTTATTCTTGAATACCTCCCAAGTGATTGCGCGACCTTCAGATTCCAACACTCTCTGTGTCCCGTTCCACCAGTCTTTAGCATCCCCAATCAGCATAAAAGTGGCAAAAGTCACTTTCTTGTCGTTGGCATAGTTCATGCCTTTGAAGATTTTCTCCGACTCCTTGATCCACAAACTAGCTTTCTCCAGATCAAATTCTCCTTTAAATTGAGGAGGGTTGTGGTGATAAAACTCTGCCAAATTTTGGGCATTAGCCATAGCTTCGAGCTGTTGGGCAGCCCTTTCTTGCTGTTGAGCAGCCCTTTCAGTTTGTTGTGCGATAACCTCAGCCATTCGTTGCATCGCCTCTATTGCTATAGCCATATCTCCACCTCATGCCATTTTGCTCTTTTAAATAACACTAACTGAAACACACAATGAAGAATTAAATGTATCCTTTCGGAATACCAATCATAGAGAATCACACAGCACAAATAAGTCAGATTAACCGCAAAGACCCAAAGAAAACATAAATCGAGGCTCTGATACCAACTTAATGTAACAACCCTTTTTGGGAGGGAACGTCACATTATAAAAATAAGCAATGCGAAAATGAATAATAAATCAAGACCCAGTTCATTATAAATTAGAAAGTCTATTTTAGTTGTGATTGTATCATGAAATTAGTGATTGATTTTTTTTTGTTATAATAATAAAATATAGTTACGAGACGTAATTATAGCAAAGGGTAAAATAAAAGTAAACCATACATTCGAACAATCATACATAAATATATATATAATCATATCAAACTTGTTTAGTTACAACATCTGATGTACAAAAAGCAAAACTATGCACGCCCAAAAGATTATACATGTACAGCCCACCAAAAAGATAAATCATCAGGCCCCAAAAAGAACACAGATAGCCATCAGTGACTATCGACAGTATCAACCCCTAAGAAGAAAGAGAAGGAACCATGTCAGGATCCTCCTTAGGGTCTTCCTCGTTAGAGGAAATCCTCATTAGAGCCACCGAGTTTCGGGCCGAGGCTCGGGCAGTGGAGAGGAATGAATCCTCTTGTGGGGTGTAGTAACAATCACCCCACATGTCCCTAATAGGCATGTAAAATTCTAAATGTAACTTAACACTACAGGTAAAGATGGGAGGATCATAACGCCCATAAGCTACTGACACTGACACGTCTCCTAAGTAGACACAGCGATCCGAGATAAAGTTAATGTGCTAGCAGTCTGGACCTCCGAGGAAAGCTAACCACACATAACCCAAAAATCCTCGTGGACGTGCCGTCATGATCCAAAAGCAGCGCTAGTCGAAGTCAGGCCAAAATTCGGGGAACTCGTGTGCTTTACCCTTTTCACCGACGTCTTCAGAGAAACATAAGTAAAGACAGAAATAGTAGAAATACAGAAGAGAGGTAAAGCATTCTACATTCATTACCTATAATGGCAGTAAAGAAATAAAACGACGCATGGCGCCCACATGACAATTCAGGAATGGTAACCAGTATTAAAATAGATAATAAACAACTTAGCAATTCCAGGAAGTTATAACAGTAACAAGATAATAGATTAAATTTTCATATAAATAAGTAAATGTCAAAGTAATGATGACTCACTATGCATATGCACATGATTCCAATAATCCTACTCCATGGAGCTAGACACAAATATCGGAAAGAATGATCAGGAGATATATCTGTATAGCGACTGCTGAGGCCTTCAAGAGCTAAAATTCTCAATTTATCAATGTGCACATCATGGCATTGTATAAGACATTCTGCATAGAACTCGATATAGGACAGTGTCTCGGTCCGGGTCATCGGTGCGTTTGCATCAGTCTGCCCCACGGACAGAAGAGCTACCAACTATCCATTGCGAGGTACCTATACCCCGACGCCCCCAAGGTCGACAAGTGACCTACACTTGTCTATTCGCACCCGCACATAGGTGTGATTCAACTCCTAGGCAACGTGGCCTTAATAATAGTCCAACGAACTTTCTCAATGCATGCTTCAATCATGCTCATCATGTCAGACTATATCAATCATACTTCAAATGCGTATGGATTCAATGCATGCATGTATATTTGTATATGGAATCACAACCATATCATATCATGTCTAAAATCATATGTCATATCATTTACCAACAATCATTGATCCCATTCACGGACCTAAATCAAGTCAATATCAAACCTTAAGGGTGAACACAACACCATTCATAGTTATCATAAAAGTTGAGCCTTAATTTCATTGTGTTTCTCACAACCTCACCCATACTCATGTTCTTTCTTTATTCAAGACTATTCTAAGCTATAAGACAACTTTCATCCTTGGTTCTTTCCATTTTATGAATTCCTAATCAACTTTTAATCATTCAATTAATTAAGTTTATCTTAGTGTGAAAGCCTTATGTCAAGTGTCCAAGGAGATCATAAGTCTCTAAGAGGCTAGAACGCATGCAATCTTGCACCACCCAAGTTACACGGTCGTGAGGAGTTACACGGCCATGTACTCCTCTGGAGGTCAGCAAAACATGACCTGACCAGCTTGGATTACATGGCCGTGTGCCCTCACTAGGCCGTGTAATCTTTTGGAAATGTAGAAAATCACCCAAAATTATACCATCCTTCATACATTCTAAGATCCATCAACATACATCAAAATCATACCATTCAAACAATCAAAACATAACCAAAATCACTTAAACAAATAGGTATCCCACAAATGGGTTTCACCCCATCAACACAACAATAAGTTCCTCACCACCAAAATAGGTTGAAGAGAATAATCTTCCTCTTACCTAAGAGAAGAACAAAGAAAGCAAACTCTTTTTTCCCTTGGAAATTCGTTCTTCACCACCTCAAAACCCTAGAGTGTTCAAATCCATAAAAATCAAAAATCAAAGTTTGGAAATGGTATCCATAGTCACCAAAGTGATCATGGACCACAAAAATGAGATGGAAGAATGAAAAAGCTTTGATCTTTTACCTTAAAGCTTCAAGCTTTGAGCTTCAATGGTGGAAGAAGATGGAAGCTTTTCAAGAAATCTTCAACTAGAAAGGTGTTTAGAATGTAGTGGAGATTAAGGAATATGATTGCTTGAAATTTTTGTGATGGTGGAGGGCATGGAAGAGAGGCAACCGTGTGGTGTGGTGGTAGAGAGACGATGGAGAAAATTTGAGAGAAAAGATGAAGAGAGAAAAGTTGATAGTAGAAATGAAATAAGCTTTTGATTTTTTTGAAATTAGAATAGCAAACTTAATTAAGTGAAAAGTGAGTATTTGGTCTCCAAATTTGGCCATGTATTTGGTCTCCAAATTAGACATAAAGTAGATTACATTTGGATAGGATAATTAGGTGATAAAGTGATTAAAATAATAAGGTGATTAGGATTTTAATTACAAGCTATTACCCAATGGATAATTGTTACAGTGCACAAAGCCAGTATTAATTATCCAACGGATAATAGAGCGTATCACAGAATTTCATTTAACAGTACATATAGAGATTTTATTTATCAGATAAAATCTCAAAAAATGTAAAATTTATAAACTGTGTCCAATCTCGGGTTTAGTAAGATCTCTCATCGACGTTTGCACAGTTCAAAGTTTACCAGCCTCAAAGAAAATATTTTGTTTTCCCAGCTCTACTCAGTGCACACGCAAAACGAAGAATATATTCAAATATTTGATGCTTAAATCTAAAAAAATTCTCAAATATTAAAAAATGACTATTCATCACGAAACAAACAATTTTCAGGGTATTATACTGACTCTGCTCAGTGTGCACGTAAAACAAAAAATATATTAAAATATTCAACATTTCTGGAAAAAAATCTAGAAAAATTCCCAAAAATCATAAATATTATAAAATGATTATTTATAATGAAACAAATAATTTTCGGGATGTTACAACTCTCTCCTTCTAAAAAGAAATTTCGTCCTCAAAATTTTCTTACCTTAGAACAGTTGTGGGTATTGCTCCTTCATCTTGTCTTCCAATTCCCATGTTGCATCTTCGATCTTTTCGTTCCAGATCACTTTCACCAATGAGATTTCCTTTCCTCTGAGTTGTTTTACTCTCCTATCTTCAATCTTTATAGGAGGTGCCTCATAAGTTAAGTTTTCTTTCAATTATACTGTGTCCGGTGCTATGACATGGTTCAGGTTAGGAATATCTTTTCGTAGTTATGACACATGAAAGACATTGTGAAGGTTTGAAAGAAAAGGGGGTAAGGCTATCTGGTAAGCTACTGGACCTATCCGGTGAAGAATTTGGTAAGGTTCAAGGAATTTGGGAGTAAGTTTTCTAGATTTCAGAACTCGGCCGACCCTAGTCATTGGCGTGACTTTAAAAAATATATGCTCGTCTTCCTCAAATTCAAGAGGCTTTCTTCTCTCATTCGCATAGCTTTTCTATCGACTCTGAGCCGTCTGCATCTTTTCCTGAATCATCTTGACCTTCTCAGTCGTCTGCTGTATGATATCAGGTCACACAATAAGGCGCTCTCCATCTTGGTGCCAACACAAAGGTGTTCGGCATCGTTAGCCATACAGAGCTTCATAGGGTGTCCTCTCTATGCTTGAATAAAAACTGTTGTTGTAGGTGAACTCTACCAACGGTAAAACTTTATCCCAACTTCCATTCTGATCTAAAGCGCAAGCCCTGAGCAAATCCTCCAACGATTGGATCGTCCTTTCTGATTGCCCATCGGTTTGTGGATGGTAAGCAGAACTCAATCGTAGCTTTGTTCCCAATGCTTCTTGTAAACTTTGCCAAAACTTTGAGGTGAACCTTGGATCTCTATCTGAAACAATAATGGTAGGCACACCATGTAGCCTAACGATCTCACCGATATACAGCTGGGTCAACTTCTCCATGTTGTATCTTATGTTGATTAGTAGAAAGTGTGCTGACTTCATGAGTCGATCAACGATTACCCATATTGAGTCATAATCCTTTTTGGTCTTCGGCAATCCAACCACGAAATCCATCACAATGCTATCCCACTTCCATTCGGGAATAGATAGAGGTTACAACAGTCCTGACAGTCTTTGATGCTCAACCTTCACTTTTTGACAAACCAAACAAGAAGACACACATCTGGTAATATTGCTCTTCATTCCATGCCACCAAAATAACTTCTTCAAGTCTTAGTACATTTTAGTTATCCCTGGGTGCATACTCAACTTGCTCGTGTGAGCGTGCTCAAGAATGTACTTCCTTAGCTCTTGATCCCTGAGTATATAAACCCTACCTCAGAACCTTAGAATCCCATCTATTCCTTCCTCGAATGCTGTTGCATTGCCTTGCCTCATTAGCTCTTTTTCCTCTTGTAACAACTTATCAATTTTTTGCTTTTCCCGAATGTCTTCCATTAATTCACTTGAGATAGTAACCATGTTCATGCAAAATTTTCCCGGTGTTAACTCCACGAAAGACCATACATCCCTGAACTGCTCTATCAAATCGTTTTCCTTGATCATCATAGTAGAGATACTGAGCATCTTCCTGCTCAAAGCATCTGCCACGATGTTCGCATTTCCAAGGTAATACAGAAGTCAAAAATCATAATCCTTCAGAAATTCCAACCACCTGCATTGTCTCATATTCAACTCCTTTTGATCATATAAGTACTTCAAGCTCTTGTGGTCACTAAAGACGTTGAACGTCACTCCATACAAGAAGTGTCTCTATATCTTCAAAGTGAAAACCACAACTACTAACTCCAAGTCATGTGTTGGATAGTTCTTCTCATGCACTAGCAACTGTCTTAAAGCATAAGCCACTACTTTTCCATTTTGCATAAGCACAGCTCCTAAACCTTGATATGAAGCATTGCAATACACTTTAAAGGGTTCATTTGGATCAGGTAGAGCTAACACTGGTGAAGTAGTTAGTCATCTCTTCAATTCCTGGAAACTTTCTTCGCAAGCATCAGTCCACTCAAAAGCTTGATTCTTTCTCGTGAGCTGAGTGAGAGGTCCTGCTATTTTGGAGAATCCTTCAATGAACCTCCGATAATATCCAGGCAATCCTACAAAGCTTCAGATTTCTGTCACCGTCTTTGATCTTTTCTACTATAGAACGGCTTCCACTTTTGACGGATCCACTACAATCCCTTCCTTCGAGATCACATGACCCAAAAACTTGACTTTGTCCAGCCAAAATTCACACTTCGACAATTTGGCATACAACTTCTTTTCCTTCAGAATTTGGAGAACTGTACTGAGGTGTTCAACATAATCCTCCTGATTTTGAGAGTAAATCAGAATGTCATCAATGAAGACTACAACGAATCTGTCCAAGTAACGATCAAAGATCCTATTCATGTAGTCCATGAATATGGCAGGTGTATTCGTTACTCCAAAAAGCATCACAAGGTATTTGTAATGACTGTAACGGGTATGAAAAGTCATTTTGGGTATATCCTCCACCTTTACCTGAATCTGATGGTAACCTGATCGTAGATCGATTTTAAAAAATACTGCTGCTCCCATCAGTTGATCCATTAAGTCGTCTATCCTCAGAAGTGGATACTTGTTCTTAATTATGACCTTATTCAGCTGGCGATAGTCCACACACAATCACGATATACCATCCTTCTTTCGGACTAGCAACACTGGTGTTCCCCAAGGTGACACACTGGGTCTAACAAACTACTTTCCCAGGAGCTCTTCCAACTGCTTCTTAAGCTCTGCTAACTCCGATGGTGACATTCTGTAAGGTGCTATAGATATGGGACCAGATCCAGGTACAAGATCAATAGTGAACTCTATCTCCCGCTCCAACGGTAAACCAGGTACATCATCAGGAAAGACTTCGGGAAACTCGTTAATCACTGGGATTGTATTCACATCTGCCTTGCTCTCGACCTTTAAGGAAGACAATAGCATGTATCCCTGAGCTCTTTTTTTTTTCAAGAAAGCTTGAACTTGGTTAGCCGTCAAAAATCTAGAATCCTCATCCATGGAAAAAGCTATAGTTTTACTAGAACAATCTAACAGGATATGGTTGGAAGACAATCAATCCATCCCTAAAATTACATCTAACTGAGAAAGGGGTAAACAGATCAAATCAACAGAAAAGATTCGACATTCAACAATCAAAGGACAATTCAAACAGACTTTGGTAGTAACAACAGGTTTATTAGTGGGAGTAGAAATAGTCAAGTCAAAAGGTAAGGAAGACACAGGTAAACCAAGTCGTCGCACATAGTCATAAGAAATGAAAGAGTGGGTTACCCTAGATTCATACAGTACAGACAAAAGATTACCTCCTATAGTGCCCTCTCCTTGTATAAGATCTTCAGATTCGAAGGCTTCAGCTCTGCTCATGGTGTAGACTCTACCTACTGCTTGCGGCTTTGCAGCTCGTGTAGCATTGACTGAAGGCTTAGCCTTAGCTTGGTTTCAATCTCTAGGGACATGTCCAGGTTTTTCACATCGATAACAGATAATCCCCCTGATGGAACAATCCATTGTTAGGTGATCCTTCCCGCACTTTATACACCTTGGCAAAGATACATATTCGGTCCAGTTCGGCTCCGCCAGATGTCTGCTACTGACTTCCCGACGATCGGGAATAAGGCTTCTTTTGGAAATGATTTGTGTTGTTACCACCTCCTCTTTGGAACCTAGTAGGTCCAAAGTTTTGATTTCTTGTGTCTCGAGCTTGGTCTAGAGCTTCCACTTGGTAACATGTATCTAGTAGCTCCGGAAATTAGTTGATCTTTAAGGTGATAACTACTCTTTTCACTTCGTGCCTCAGTCCTTCCTCAAAATTTTGACATTTCCACACCTCGTCTGGCTGGTGCTGAAAATACGTCAAAAACTTGGACAAGTTTTCAAACTTCGTGGCGTATTCACTGACAGACAAGCTTCCTTATCTCAAGCTGAAGAACTCCATTTCTTTTGCATGCCTGGCGCTCGCGGGAAAATATTTCTCCAAGAACTTATTCTTGAATACCTCCCAAGTGATTGCGCGACCTTCAGATTCCAACACTCTCTGTGTCCCATTCCACCAGTCTTTAGCATCCCCAATTAGCATAAAAGCGGCATAAGTCATTTTCTTGTCGTTGGCATAGTTCGCGTCTCTGAAGATTTTCTCCAGCTCCTTGATCCACAAACTAGTTTTCTCCGGATCAAATTCTCCTTTAAATTAAGGAGGGTTGTGGCGATAAAACTCTGCCATATTTTACGCATCAGCCGTAGCTTCGAGCTGTTGGGCAGCCCTTTCTTGCTGTTGAGCAACCCTTTCAGTTTGTTATGCGATAACCTCAGTCATTCGTTGCATCGCCTCTATTGTTGCAGCCATATCTCCACCTCGTGCCATTTTGCTCTTTTAAATAACACTAACTGAAACACACAATGAAGAATTAAATGTATCCTTTCGGAATACCAATCACAGAGAATCACACAGCACAAACAAGTCAGACCTAACCGCAAAAACCCAAAGAAAATATAAATCGGGGCTCTGATACCAACTTAATGTAACACCCCTTTTTGGGAGGGAACGTCACATTATAAAAATAAGCAATGCGAAAATGAATAATAAATCAAGACCCAGTTCATTATAAATTAGAAAGTCTATTTTAGTTGTGATTGTATAATTAAATTAGTGATTGCTTTTTTTTGTTATAATAATAAAATATAGTTATGAGACGTAATTACACCAAAGGGTAAAATAAAAGAAAACCATACATTCGAACAATCATACATAAATATATATATATAATCATATCAAACTTGTTTAGTTATAACACCTGATGTACAAAAAGTAAAATTATGCACGCCCCAAAAGATTATACATGTACAGCCCACCTAAAAGATAAATCATCAGGCCCCAAAAAGAACACAGATAGCCATCAGTGACTATCGACAGTATCAGCCCCTAAGAAGAAAGAGAAGGAGCCATGTCAGAATCCTTCTCAAGGTCTTCCTCGTCGGAGGAAACCCTCATTGGAGCCACCGAGTTTCGGGCCGTGGCTCGGGCAGTGGAGAGGAATGAATCCTCTTGTGGGGTGTAGTAATGATCACCCCACATGTCCCTAATGGGCATATAAATTTCTAAATGTAACCTAACACTGCAGGTAAAGATGGGCGGATTATAACGCCCCTAAGCTAACGACACTGACACGTCTCCTAAGTAGACACAGCGATCCAAGCTAAAGTTAATGTGCCAGCAGTCTGGACCTCCGAGGAAAGCCAACCACATATAATCCAAAAATCCTCGTGGACGTGCCATCACGATCCAAAAGCAGTGCTAGTCGAAGTCAGGCCAAAATTCGGGAAACTCGTGTGCTTTACCCTTTTCACCGACGTCTTCGGAGAAACAAAAGTAAAGACAAAAATAGTAGAAATACAGAAGAGAGGTAAAACATTCTACATTCATTGCCTATTATGGCAGTAAAGAAATAAAACGGCGCATGGCGCCCATATGACAATTCAGGAATAGTAACCAGAATTAAAACAGATAATAAACAACTTAGCAATTCCAGGCAGTTATAACAGTAGCAAGATAATAAATTAAATTTTCATATAAATAAGTAAATGTCAAAGTTATGATGACTCACTATGCACATGCACATGATTCCAAAAATCCTACTCCATATAGCTAGACACAAATATCAGAGAGAATGATCAGGAGATATATTTGTATCGCGGCTGCTAAGACCTTCAAGTGATAAAATTCTCAATTTATCAACGTGCACATCATGGCATTGTATAAGACATTCTACATAGAACTCGATATAGGACAGTGTCTCGGTCTGGATCGTCGGTGCGTTTGCATCAGTCTGCCCCACGGACAGAAGAGCTACCAACTGTCCATTGCGAGGTACCCACACCTCGACGCCCCCAAGGTCAACAAGTGACCTACACTTGTCTATTCGCACCCGCACATAAGTGTGATTCAACTCCTAGGCAACATGGCCTTAACAATAGTCCAACGGATTTTCTCAATGCATGCTTCAATCATGCTCATCATGTCAAACTATATCAATCATGCTTCAAATGCGTATGGATTCAATGCATACATGTATATTTGTATATGGAATCATAACCATATCATATCATGTCTAAAATCATATGTTATATCGTTTACCAACAATCATTTATCCCATGCACGGACCTACCTCAAGTCAATATCAAACCTTAAGGGTGAACACAACACCATTCATAGTTATCATAAAAGTTAAGCCTTAATTTCATTATGTTTCTCACAACCTCACCCATACTCATGTTCTTTCTTTATTCAAGATTATTCTAAGCTATAAGACAAACTTTCATCCTTGCTTCTTTCCATTTTATGAATCCCTAATCAACTTCTAATCATTCAATTAATTAAGTTTATCTTAGTGTGAAAGCCTTGTGTCAAGTGTTCAAGGAGACCATAAGTCTCCAAGAGGCTAGAACGCATGCAATCTTGCACCACCCAAGTTACACGGCCGTGACGAGTTACACGGCCGTGTAAAATTACACGACCTAGGCCGTGTACTCCTCTGGAATTCAGTAAAACATGACCTGACCAGCTTGGATTACACGACCGTGTGCCCTCACACGGCCTAGGCCGTGTAATCTTTTGGAAATGCAGAAAATCAAACAAAAATTATGCCATCCTTCATACATTCTAAGATCCATCAATATACATCAAAATCATACCATTCAAGCAATCAAAACACAATCAAAATCACTCAAACAAATGGGTATCCCACAAATGGGTTTCACCCCATCAACACAACAATAAGTTCCTCACCACCAAAATAGGTTGAAGAGAATAATCTTCCTCTTACCTAAGAGAAGAACAAAAAAAACAAACTCTTTTTTCCCTTGGAAATTCGTTCTTCACCACCTCAAAACCCTAGAGTGTTCAAATCCATAAAAATCAAAAATCAAAGTTTGGAAATGGTATCCATAGTCACCAAAGTGATCATGGACCACAAAAATGAGATAGAAGAATGAAAAAGCTTTGATCTTTTACCTTAAAGCTTCAAGCTTTGAGCTTCAATGGTGGAAAAAGATGGAAGCTTTTCAAGAAATCTTCAACTAGAAAGATGTTTAGAATGTAGTGGAGATTAAGGAAATGTGGTTGCTTGAAATTTTTGTGATGGTGGAGGGCATGGAAGAGAGGTAACCGTGTGGTGTGGTGGTAGAGAGAAGGAGGAGAAAATTTAAGTGAAAAGATGAAGAGAGAGAAGTCTATAGTAGAAATGAAATAAGCTTTTGATTTTTTTTAAAATTAGAATAGCAAACTTAATTAAGTGAAAAGTGAGTATTTGGTCTCCAAATTTGGCCATGCAGCCGTGTGGTGAGAAGGAGGAGAGAGAGTGTGTAACTTCTTTGAGAAGCTTGATTGCTTTTTCAAAAGAGGATTTGATTAGACATAAAGTAGATTACATTTAGGTAGGATAATTAGGTGATAAAGTGATTAAAATAATAAGGTGATTAGGATTTTAATTACAAGCTATTACCCAATGGATAATTGTTATAGTGCACAAAGCCAGTATTAATTATCCAATGGATAATAGAGCGTATCGCAGAATTTTATTTAACAGTACATATAGAGATTTTAGTAAACTGTGCCCTGTCTCGGGTTTAGTAAGATCTCTCATCGACGTTTCCACAGTTCAAAGTTTATCAGCCTTAGGGAAAATATTTCATTTTCCTAGCTCTGCTCAGTGCACACGTAAAATATGAAATATATTAAAATATTTGACACTTCTAGAAAAATCCAAAAAAATTCTTAAAAAAATCACAAATATTAGAAAATAACTATTCATCATGAAACAAAATAATTTCTGGGGTGTTACACTAACTCTGCTCAGTGTGCACGTAAAATAAAGAATATATTAAAATATTTGACGTTTAGAAAAAAAATCCAAAAAAATTCTCAAAAATCATAAATATTATAAAATAATTATTTATGATGAAATAAATAATTTTTGGGGTGTTACATGCTGTTACTTCCCACAGATTCTCTGCCCCTAAGCATTAATTCTCGGGATTTCTTTCGATGGTTTTCAAACAAATTCTGAATATAATCTCTGAAATTATAGGTAGTAACAGTCTGCTATTCTCTAGGGAGTTGTTACTTTGACTTTATTGGGAATTAAATATCCTTAAAAGAGGATTTCAGTTTCGTACTGCTTCCCAACTGCCTGATATCCTGTAACAAATCAGAAACTGGAAGCATTAAATGTGGCTACCATCATGCAATCAGATTGCCTTTTGCGGGGCCAATCAGAGCGCCTCATTCTCTATAAATAGAGAATGTTTGCAGTGGAGTTGGTATCCTTTTCTTTTTGCTTTGTAAATCTGTGTGAGAATGCTCCTTCCTGAAAGAGTAGTTTTCCATTCATCCTTTATATGGAGGGTTTTGCCCCCTGTAAGGGTTATTCTCTTAATCTTTTACAAATTTCTGAAGGTGATTAATCCTCTGCAAGTAGCTTTCTTTCTTCAAGCAGCCTTTCTTTCTCGGCATAAAGTGGAATAACCATGCATTTAGGAAGGCGGAAGCCTTTCTCTCCCGGTGTACATGGGGGTATCTGACCCAACATGTCGTTAGGATGGAATGATGGTTCTGTCGACCAATGCATGGGGACACTAGAAAGCACTCTGTTTCTCTCCTTGCCTCTTTCCTAGGTTATTTGGAGGCACTAGGTCGGTCTTCTTTGTACTGGGACTGGATATGCAAGAATGCCAACTCGAAGGAAAGAAAAACCCTCTGGGAATAACTTGGGGTGGTCTGCTTTCTTCGACTTGCTCTACAGGGAGACAACTGTGGCTGCCTCTATTTTTATTGTGAAGGAGACAGGGAAGAAGAAATGGGTAGCTTCAGTCTGTTCCGATGAAGAGAGTAGAGGAATTGTGGATGTGACTGTGAATGTGATAGCACGGCAAAATGCTTCGATTGTGACATCCTGTCCTGAAGCTCTCTTACAGACACTATTTTCATTTTCCTTTTATTGTATTTTCCTTTTTGTTTTTCTTTCCTTGGAGGTTGAGGATGTATGGTATGATATTATCAATAAAAAACCAAAACTTTAATGATGTTTGCCTTAAATTCTTTGCATCTTATTATACCTATCTACTTTACGTCTTATTTAGTCCGTGGTAGGTCCAATGCTTACCCCGTAACCGTGTTGCACCCAACTCGGTCGTGGTTTTTGGTACGACGAAAGAGCGAGTTATAATTCTGACTATTTCTCTTATACTCCTTGATATTGTTGGACTTTCTTAGGAAATTGCTGCTTCAACTTTATCAAAAATTAACAAATCCATCAAAGGAGCAATAAATTTGTGTTGTTTCCCAACTACCCATTAATGAAGTAAAAAGCATAAAAAATGACGTTTATCTCATACGATCAATTCACCTTTCCAGGGACCAATCAGAAAACTCTATTGTGCCTATAAATCAGGGAATGCTTGCATTTAAGGTAGCATTCCTTTCCTCTTACCATTGCATTCTAGACACAGCCCCTCACAGCTTCCTTCTCATTTTGCTCGCATTCAAAGTGGGTTTTGCCCCCTATGAAGACCATCTCCTTGCATTTCCCTAAATATACGAATAAATTCTTCCTTTCGTTATCCAGTAACTCTTTCAATGGGGACTTTTCTTTCCCAACATATTAATGACAGACACTTTTCTTTCCTAGTGTACGCTAGAGTGTTTGAAACATGCTCTGCTGCTAGGGAAATCTGTGATTCCTGTCGCGTTTGGACTTAGAAGGTGCTTCGGTCAGAGCCTACACTTCTTATTCCTTCTGAGAACTTAGTAGGTGCTCTGGTTCAAACCTTGCTAGTCCTTCAGATAAGCAGGGGGGATTATTGTAGCAGCTCTGTAATTTAAGGTAACTTGGTGTAGCCATGAAGGTGGTGGAATGATCTTCTTCATGAAAGACTGCACCTTGTCTGACTAAGTAAAGAAGGAGTTGATGCTATTCCCTTATACATTTCATGTCTTAATATTTTCTTTTCCCTCTTTTTGGATGTAAGATAATGTATGGAATGAGAATAAATTAATAAAAATCTGTAGATTATGAACTTTGCATAGTGTCCGCCTCCAGCCTTTAACTTTTGCCATTGCTTAAATCTATTTTTCCTTCGCCGGGATAAGTCCAACACTCATTCTGGCATAACATTGCGTTACTCCTGGCTTAGTGCCCATTTTGCGTAAGCAACCAACTTCGAGCCCTTAATCTGGGATCCAAACAATTTACCGCTAACAACACGCTGGCCGGGGTACTAGTATTATACTGCTTTTGAATCGTGGTTCGACATGAAAACTAAACTTTGAGATGCTATCTCGGCTAAAGCTGGGGTCCTCAGGAATAATCATACCTGACCCTCTGAAATTGCGTGACGTTTGAATTATTGAGCAACTGTCTCCTCAGTTGCTTTGACAACCATTCAGGCCACATGGCACATTTTAATTGGAAGGATATGCATAGTACTTCACGCGCCATGATGAGCATTATTTCAAAAATTGGGTCAAAAGGATGACAATGCCCTCTAACCTCCTAGCCTTTATAAATAGGGGTTTAAGGACGTATTGTCTTCATTACCTAGTTTTCAAACATTTTCCAGAGAACTCTGCGTAGTAGCGAAGTAGGAGCCCTAGAGGACTTTTCCAACATTTAGCTCTTCACCAGAAATTTGAGTTCTTCGCAAACGGTACTCACCCTTATCTTCCCTTATTACTGTAATTAATTATCCGAACAGTTATGTAATCCTTGTTGGAGTGTATTTCTATTCTTCAATTCCACTAAGTAGATTTAGGATTTCTAATCCTCTTCACCTGGTCTTATCTTCTTTGAACACTATTTCTGCCATTGTAATCGTGGCAGGGTGCCCCTCTAAATTTTTAAACTTCGGAGGGAAAGGAGGTCGGCGTGTAGGAGTGTGCCGTTCATTCGGTTCACCCTTTACCATATCTGAATCTCATCTTTGATTGATTCTGATAGTTACTCACCGGCCTCTTTGGGTGTTCTCAAGATCCTTATGGCCAAGACTAAGAGGGGAGTCAGAGCCCAAGCACCTGTTGTTGAAGCTCGTCAACCAAACAAGGAGGAGCAAATCTGGATTTGGCGTGGTCCGGGGTTGGTGTATCCCTAGGTAGGGGATGATGTCTGGGAGCATGCTTCTGAGTTTTCCTCTGAGAACGAGCTCAACTAATTTGTACAGTATTTGGAGCTAACCGAATGGGGGAACCGTGACAAAAAGTTCTAGGTTTTATGCCCAAAATGGAACGAGAGAGTTTGCTCCTCTCGGGAGGTGGGTTCACACTTCATGTTCCTCTACGAGCACCTTTTCATCAAATTGGGACTTCGGTTACCCTTCACTGACTTCCAGATTGTCGTGCTCCAAACCTTGTGAGCAGCCCTTACCCAAATTTATCCTAATGGGTGGGGTTATATCATTGCTTTTGAAAGGTTTTGCCGGATCATGGGGCTGTAGTATTCAAACAGCACCTTCTTTTATTTCTACACCCGGATAAACCCCTAGGGGTCATCAAAGCAGAAAAATTGGCTTATAATTCGGTCAAGATCCAATCATAAATCCTTTGATGTTTTCCAAGATAGCTTCAAAGGGTTTAAGACTAGATTCTTCATGCTTATGGCTTCTAAGGGGTTTTACCCCTTTTTTCTTGAAGGACGACGGGGAGCCCAAGTTCCCGTTATACTGGAGAGAGGACGCCTGGTGTTTCCTCGCTATACTGCTTGAGAAAAAAAGAGAAAGACCTTACCCTAGATGAGGTCAAATGTGTTAAGTTCATAACCCGGTATTCTGAAAAATATGGGTTTATCAAGATCATAGACGTCCTTGATACTCCTGGTGATGATTTTCTCTTTACTTTGTTAGGTAGGAGCTAGGATATTTTTGCTAGTAGTTTATCCCATACTTTTTGCTCTTAAATGTCCCAACTTTATAATTTCGCTTGCCTGACTTCCACTTTATTCTGTTGTGTTATTTCAGTAAGCAATATGATGTCAAGACCTTCCCTCATAGCTTTGCAGGCTTCGAGGTCGAGGAGGAAAGGAGCAGGATCCTCAGTGCACCTGCTGCCGCCGTATTGGTGTCCCCAAGCCAGGGTATCGTTATCCAAGAGATCTCAGAGGAATCGGACTCCACAACCCAGAATTTTCAAGGAAGAAAAGGGGGAGCTACTGAGGGCCCTCCTGACTACGGAAATCAAGAGGGGATAGACCCCTTGCCTGTCCTCCTAGGGCAATTTAATGTTGGGCCGTTTATAGATGAACGGTTGCTGAGTGAGGAGGTGATGAGACATATTTATGGGCAGGATATGGCCCTGACCCTGGCCAAGCTTTATGCACTTCAAGCTACCGCCGAGGTCCGCTATATTGAGAAGACCATTGAGAAGATGGCGGAGAAGAACAAAAAAGAGAACGAGGAGGCGGCCCGAAAGTTAGCCGCGACTTTTCAACTAAATGAGGATGCCCAAGTCCAGATTACGGAGCTGAAGGCTGCCTTAGCTTCGTCTAACTTAGCCAGGAAGGCACTAGAGTCAAAGAGTCTTTAGGCTGAGGATACCATCAACAACCTTCAAGCTCAAATTGTTCAGTTGGAGAAAGATGTGGAGGAACTTGACACCATTTCTGGGAATATTAGTGGAGAGCAGTTCCAGAATGTTCTGGCTTAAATCCAGCATTTTAACCCTAATGTCACTCTCGCCTTAGAGGAGCTAAACTCAGAAAAAATCTTCTGCGATGATCAGCTAGTTTGGGTGAGTGAGGTTGCTTAGGTCGGATCTAGTGCCAACCACGATGTAGCTCCAGCTTTGGTGGAAAGGGAATTCGAGGCTTAGATCTTTTTCTTTTTCTTTTTCATTACCCCCTATGAGGGTTTTTTTTATTTATTGTAAGGACAATTGCCTGGTATCCAGGGTTTTTTGTTGACCCAACACTTTTTTAGTTCCTGTTTTGGCTTGTTATCTTAAATTTATTTCTATGGTCCGTTTTGGGTCCAACGCCCAAAATGGAAAGTGACAATTCCCTTAAGCGGACTTAGGAAATAGTTCTCTTATATTAAAAGGGCCATGGTTCGGGATCCTACACCCATAATAACGAGCGCACGACACTCCACTGGACTTAGGCAAAAGTTAAGCCTTAGTCTATGGTCTAATGCCTATCATAATTAAGTGTTTTAGAATTTAGGACTTAGGCAAGAATAACGCCTTAATCTGTAAACTGTAGTTCATAACAAGGAACGTTTGGTATGTTAAGATTTAGCGAGCATAACACCTTAATCCATAAACCAGGGTTCGTAATGAAGAACATTTGGCATGCTAGGATTTAGGCAATGTAACACCTTGCCTAGGGTGTTTATAATCCTTTTTGGCTTAGGTATAATTTAAAGCCTTAATCTGAGGTCCTACGTTCATCTTATCTAACGTATGGCAATCTGGATTTGGGCATAATTTAAAATCTTAGTCTAAGGTCCCATGTTCATCTCATCGAACATATGGCGTTCTGGACATAAGCATGATTTAAAACCTAAGTCTGAGGTCCTATGTTCATGTCATCGAACATATGGCGTTCCGGACATGGGCATGATTTAAAACCTTAGTCTGTGGTCCTATGTTCATCTCATCGAACATATGGCGTTCTGGATATGGGCATGACTTAAAACCTTACCTGGGGTTCTCTTAGGATCCCATCTGGCTTAAGTGCACTAAGGACCATGGACATTAATTTTTTAATGTCTCTTGATTGTGTGGCCGCTTGGTAATCACTGCCAAGTGTCTAGGATGGGTATTGACCCTTCCCCATGACTTGGGCTTGTTAATAAGTCTCAAAGAAGATAGAGCCTGAATAACTCTATTTTTTATTAATGATTCTTGGGGGACTAAAGTTCGTACAGAGTGTATTATTCAATAGAATAGATAGATCATACTTTAGCTTTACTAACAGACTAGGCCGTCGAGGACATCTATCTATAATATCTTCTTAGTTTATCCCCATTCCAATATTTTTTGATTGAGGTGCCAGTTAAGGTCTCCAATGTGTAGGCTCCCTTACCGGTGTTGACAACAATACAATAGGGGCCCTCCCAATTAGGGGCTAACTTTCCTTGAGAAGCATTTTTTCCTTCGATATCAGCTCTTCTAGGCACTAAATCTCCTAGTTAGAATCTTCTAGAGACCACTTTCTAGTTGTATCTAGCTGCGGTTCTCTATTTGAGGGCGACGTCATGAATATGGGCCACGCATCTTCTTTTTTTGATCAAATCTAGGTTTTCCCTGATCAGACCGAGGTTGTCGTCCTCTAAGAATTGCTGGTTGCGGAGACTTAGCTCGCCTATCTCTACCGGGATCATGGCCTCACACCCATAGGTAAGCTTAAAGGGAGTCTCACTCGTAGTAGAATGGGGTGTTGTTTAGTAAGCCTAGAGAACATGGTCCAGCTGCTCGGCCTAGTTTCCCTTGGCGTCGTCCAATCTTCTTTTAATTCCACCCACAATAATTCTATTGGCAGCCTCGGCCTGCCCATTAGTTCTAGGATTTTCCATGGAGCTTCAGTGGTGCTTTATTCTTAAGCCTGCAAGGAGCTCCTTGAAGCCCTTGTCCTTAAACTGGGTTCCGTTGTCCATTACGATGGACTCTAGAATTCCAAACCTGGTGATGATATGGCACTTAGTAAACTTCTGAATCTGTGATGAAGTAATCAAGGCCAAGGGTTCTACCTCAATCCACTTCGTAAAATAGTCCACTGCAACCACTAAGTATTTCAGTTGACCTACGGCCTGATGAAATGAGCCCAGGATATCTATGCCCCATCTATAGAAAGGCCAAGGTACCGACATTGTAGACAGCTTTTCTGAGGGGGCCTGGTAATGGTCCGAGTGGCATTGACACTAATCGCAAAGCCGGATGTAGGTATGAGAATCAGCTTCCATTGTGGGCTAATAATATCCTACCCTGAGCGCTTTCGAAGCCAAGGCCTTGCCTCCTAGATGATGTTCGCAACTTCCTTCATGAATCTCAGTGAGGACATATTCTACTTCTTTCGGGGTAAGACATTTAAGGAGGGGTGAGGATAAACCACGATGGTATAACCGTCCATCGTAGATGGTGTACCTTACAACTGTCTTGACTAGCTTAGAGGCTTCCTTGGGATCAGAAGGTGTAACCCCGGACTGCAAGTACTCCATGATTGGGGTGATCCAGGATGGATTCTCCTCTTGTACTTAGAACACGGCATAATCCACGATGGAAGGTTAGGAGAGGGTCTCTTGAATTACTGAGTGGTTATTTTCGGGGCCCTTAGTACTAGCCAGTTTGGATAAAAGGTATGCCCTAGAGTTCTGTTCTCTCGGGATGTGCTCAACGTTTGTCTCTTCAAAGTTTTTAAGGAGCTATTGTACTTTAATCAAGTATTTCTGTAGGAGGGGCTCTTTCGCTTGATATTCACCTCGAATTTGGGAGGTTACGAGCTAGGAATCACTACAGAGTTTGATCCTTACTACCCCCATATCTTTGGTCATCATCAGCCCGGTGATACACGCATCATACTCAGCCTGGTTGTTTGAGGTCGTAAACTCAAACTTCAGGGAATACTCCAGAGTTAGTCCCTCTGAGCTTTTTAGGATTACCCTGGTGTTGCTCTCCTTTGGGTTAGAAGATTCATCCACAAATATAGTCCAAGAGATTCCCTTAGGGCTGTGGGGTCTGATATGAGTTCCGCTATGAAATCAGATAATGCTTGGGCTTTAATGGCTAGCCATGGCTGATAAATGATCCCAAATTTAGAGAGCTCGACTGACCAGGCAATCATCCTTCGGGCTAAGTCTAGGTTATCTAACACTTGTCAAATGGGCTGATCCTTTCTCACTACCACTGGGTGGTATTGAAAGTATTGTTGTAGTCTTCTGGCCATGATGATCAATGCGAATGCCATCTTTTCAACTTTCTAGTAATAGAGCTTAGGTCCTTGCAGGACCTTGTTCACAAAGTAGACCAGTTTTTATGCTTCATCTGTTTCCCAGATTAACACAGAGCTCACTGCTTCCCCATGAACCAAGAGGTATAATTATAGCATCTCACCGGGGTCCAGTCTTGTTAGAATAGGAGGGGAGGAAAGTAACTTTTTTAAAGATAAAAAGGTGTCCTCACACTCCTGGGTCCATTCAAAACTTTTTCCCTTCTTTAGAAGCTTAAAAAGGGGAAGAGATTGGTAGGCTGCTTTGGCGAGGAATCTTGTAAAAGCTGCAATGCAGCCTATAAGCTGTTGAACCTCCTTAACGCTTTGAGGACATTGCATGTCTAGGACTGCCTGGCATTTGTCAAGATTGGATTCAATCCCACGATGGGTTAACATAAAACCCAGAAACTCCGGCCTGAACCTCGAAGGCACACTTCTCAGGATTTAGCCTCATGTTATACTTTCTGACTGGGGCAAATACTTCCTCTAGGTCTATCGCATATGATCTGCTTGTGGGGTTTTTACTATCATATTGTCTATATACACCTCTAACATCTTCCTCACTTGGTCGTCAAAGACTCTGTTCATCATCCTCTGATAGGTGGCTCCTACGTTTTTCAAACTGAAGGGCATGACCTTGTAGAAGTAGCTCGCCCTATCAGTGATGAAGGCAATTTTATCTTCATCCCCGAGATACATAGGAATCTGGTTGTACCTGGAATACACATCCATGAACGACAACCACTTGAAACCTGAGGAACTATCCACTAACTTATCCATATTGGGAAGTGGATAAGGATCCTTAGGGCAGGCCTTATTGAGGTCGGTGTAATCTACACACATCCTCCATTTCCCATTTTATTTCTTGACCAGGATGACGTTGGACAGCCAGGTGGTATAGGAGATTTCCCTGATGAAGCTTCCACTTAATAACTCCTTAACCTATTCCTCGATGACCTGTTGCCTTTCTGGGCCGACCTTTTTCTTCTTCTGAGCAACTGACTTTACACCCTCGTGGATGGAAAGGCGGTGACAGATGAAACTTGGGTCAAGCCCCGGCATGGCAGAAGTTGTCTAAGCGAAAAGTTCATTATTTTTCAATAAAAGTTTTATCAACTACTGTTTCGGTACTTTGAAGATGCGCTCCAATCTTGGTGACCTGATCTGGCTTAGCTCCAAGTTGAAGAGGTTACAACTCGCCTTCTGGCTGAGGCCTGTTACCGTGAATTTCTTCTCTAACGTCTAGTTCGGTCATAAGTATGTTGACTTGATCTAGGACTAAGCCGAGAGTGGTAGATTTTCTGCTTATGGTAACTCTACAAATCTTCAAGCTCTCATTATAACATTTCCTGGCGACTATTTAGTCTCTTTTGACGATAACAACCTCATTGTTCTTGTTCAGGAATTTCATCACGAGGTGAGTAGTGGAGATCACAGCACCAAGAGCATCTAGGGAAGGATGGCCTAAGATAATGTTGTAAGCAGAAGGGCAATCTACGACCAGAAACTTCACTTTGACCATCTTGAAGAGTTTGGATGATCCCACAGTCAGGTGGGTTTCATAGAAGCCTACTAAGGTGATCTTCTCACCCGTAAAACCTGTCAATTCCCCGTCATAAGGAGTCAAATCTGTTGGTGGCAGTTTTAACTTTTGATAGAGATCTATGAACATGATATCCGTCGAGCTCCCTTGATCCACAAAAATTCGGCAGACCTCGGCATTGAAAATTATTCCCGAGATGACGAGTGGGTCGCCATGTTCTAGGATAATTCTGCTGTAGTCCTCGTCCAAAAAAGTGATGGAGGGCATTTTTCTTTCAACTACTTGCATTCTGGGTTAGGAGTGGGATACACTAAACACCGCCATCCTCAGAGTTTTTTTTTCGGGCTCCGTTCGATGACCCTCCACCAGTAAAACCTCCTACAATGGTATTGATCGTTCTATTTGGCTCAGAACATCTATCACCATTATCTTCGGCGGGGGCATCCCTATTCCTATTCTGCCGGTCATTGTTACCCCGACGAGGTGGAGTCTGGAATCTTCTCCTAGGACTTTGAGTCCTTCTTCTGTGATAGGGGGATGAGCTTCTCCGCGGGCTGCGCTTATCATCTCTGCGGTTGCCACGATGTTCTTCATTTTACACCTGGAGGATATACTGTTGCAGTCGTCTGGCCTTAATCAAGAATTCGATGGTGTCACGAAGTTAATAGCAGTCTTCGGTGTCATGCCCATAACCCTTATGCCATGTGCAGTGTTTAGAATGGTCCTTCTACTTGCCTTTCCTGATGGGGGGTGGTCTTCGTATATTCTGGACTCAGTGTTCATTACTTCCTTCAAGATTTTTTCTCATGGAGTATTCAGCAGAGTATAAACGGAGTATCTAGCCCAAGGTGGACTATCTTTAGAAAATCAGGGTCATGAGGAATTACGGTTAGACTTCTGGTGAAAGGATTCACCTTTGTCCCACCTCCTCTGGTCCACGGTAGCTTCCTCTAAGTCTACATACTTTTGGGATCATTTCTAGAATTCACTCAGGTTCTTTGATTTTTTCTTGACTAGAGAAGCAAAGAACTCAGAACCAACCAATAGACCACTTCTAGCATAGTGAAGGGCTATTCTATCATCGAAGTTTTCCATGCTGGTTAAGCCATCATGAAACACCTTACATAGTCGCGGAGTGGCTCATCTTTCCCTTGGCGAAGTTTCACCAAGGATTCAATGGATCTGGGTTGTTCCTTGTTGGTGGTGTATTGGAGAATAAAATGTTGCTTAAGGTCCGGCCAGTCAACCACAGACCTCTGTGGTAAGCTTGAGAACCATTTGAGGGCCTCCTTTTCAGGGAGAGAGGAAAAGCACGGCATAGCAACTCCATAGACCCTCTGTGAAAACAGAGGGACTGCTCATAAACGTTAATATGCTCTTGGGGATCCGTGGTTCCATCATAGATTTCCAAGTTTGCTGGAAATTTAAAGTTCCTAGGAACATGGTATACCATCAATTGATCAGAAAATGGGTGCTCTTCGAACCCGTGGTTTGGATTGTCATTCCAGATATTGACCACGAAAACGTCAGCATGTGCCCTTCTTTGATTATTTCCAGCGCTAAGACTGCCATCATTATGGTGAGGTCTAGGTCAGTTTTCATGCATGGCACGTTGCATGTCCTCCAACCTCTGATAATGCGCGTTTAGCATAGCCATATGCTGTTGCAGCATGTCTTGAAATTGATGTTGGGATGCCCGAGACTGATTTGTACGTTGGGAGCGGGATGCACGATCGCTACTCTCATTGTTAGGTATTCCCAAACGCTGATGAACCGGGATCCTGCGCTGCTGAGAATTAGGGTTTCCTCCATGTGTCGGGATTCCAAGCCTATCTCTTACAAGAATCCTACGCGGTGGGTTTGGGCTTTCATCGAAAACCGAGGTGGTATGCCCATTGCGTTGGTTCTCTACATTGAGTGTCTGGTTTCTCGCAGTAGAGGCTTCAGCAGCAGGCGGAGGGGCAGGAAGAGGAGGGCACTGAGTGGCTTGGTCCTGCCTTTGGTTGGTGGAGGCCTGCCCAGCATCTTTTCATGAATTTTGACTTGTATTTACCATGATTGGAGTGGGATTAGAAGTTCACTAGTTCCCAACAGTTGGCGCTAATGTTCTGATGTAGATTCAGAGGGTACCTGAGATAGGCACGTATGTGGTGGTTTCCTCCTTGAGTAGCAGCGATCAAACGTGTTGAGACAAGGGGGTAAGTACCTGCAAAGGGACTCCAATGCTTAAGTCAGACTGTGCTCAAAATAAGAGGAGTATGTTGAGTAATTTATTGATACCTGATTGAGATTACTTAGCATTGTATTTATAGAACGTGTATAGAATTCTCATGTAATCTGCATTGAATGCAGGTATTTCAGATTAAGATCCTTAGAGCAATCACTTTCCTTCTATAACTAGGATCAATCCCTATAAATTAGGAACTCTCAATATAGAGGCTACTTATCAATCTGAGTCTGTTATGGACCCTATAATATCGTAAGCAGATGACTAGCAATTACAGATATTTAGGGATATATCCTTGCTCGTATCTATCATTCTCATGGCCCAATGTCGCTCAGAGGCCCAAACTACCTTCAAGGCCTTCTAGGACAGAGTCCAACCATACGTGTGTCGGGCTGATCCAACTAGATAGGATCCCGGATCACGGTCCAGAGCACTCTCGGAGGAAGAAAAATTCTTCTAAGTATGTAAGAATTTTTGTTAAACTTTAACCTATCTAATTTTTAATTTTTTAAACCGAAAAGTCATTAATGCATGGATTTTATGCATAGATATCTCAACCTACTACATAACCTATGATTAGATGTACCCTTACTTACTCACTTTAAAGACAAACTCACTTTAAAGAAGTTTTTTTTTCCTTGAAAGACAAACCATATACTTAACTAGTCATAGTTACATTTTTTGAAATCAAGGAAAGGCAAACTAATGTATGTATCTTCCACGTGAAATATATATATATATATTCGTGTATCTTCTACGTGACAGGGATTATTTTGGTGTAATATGTAGCATCCTTCACTCCAGTTTACTTATATAGGTTAGAGCCGTCAAAATGGGCTATGTAACATCCTTCACTCTAGTTTACTTATATAGGTTAGAGTCATCAAAATGGGTCAAGCCCGATGGGCAGGCCCGAATAACCTGACAAAATGAACGGGCTGGGCTAGCAAATGCTAGCTCAAAATTAAAAATAGCCCGATTCGAGTCGCCCCGCAATGGGCTGGGCCAGTCCAGCTCGTTTATATTAAAAAGAGGCGGGTTTGGCTGACAAAATGTCAATCCGAAACTTATATGGCCCGATCTGGCCCAACACAAAAATGGCCTAGCCCGAATTGCTCTAATATAGGTGATATAATAATAATTAGATTATTACTTGACTTGTTTGTTTATTTTTGTGCATGTTTGTGTTAGTTTCTACGTAATTATAACTATGAAGAGCATAATTTAAATTTAAAATAACTTGAATAATAACAAGAATTAGTTAATTAATATAAATAAATATGAGAAATTTATAATTGTTATAAATAAATAAAAATGAATTATAGTAAATTTTATTTGCTCAAATAATTTAATTTAGTTATTTTAGTGAATTTTCTTAATTTAAAAGTAGCGTAAAAATTAGAATAAATAAGATAAAATTGTGAAAATAGTTTTATAAATTGAGGAAAATATTTAGATAATGATAGCAATTTTATAATTCAAATATGACTTAAGAAAATTAAAAGGAGTAAATTAGATTAATTATTTGTACTTAGGAATTTATTTAGAATAAAATAATTAAAGTCATCATTACCTTAGGACCAATAACAATTCATGTGCAAAAAGGAGACCCACCTAGCTTAAACCTCATTGGTTTAACATCATGTCTTAATTCTAAGAGGTTTAGAGTTAGATAAGACTTAAACTAATAGAATTTCATGCATGAAAGTTACTTGCATCTCAAGTCAGCAACATATTGGTAAGAATTAGGATTTAATTGATATTAATTGGCCTAAACTAAGATCCTAAACTAATCCAATACATTTCTAAAACATGTTAGAAAGCTAGTGTCATAAGTTTGAGAATCAAAATCTTCCTAGGAGCTATGGATGCTCACTAAATCGCCTATGCCCTCACAACTTAGTCATTGAGTTTTTAAACTCTCTTCTGATAGAAATTTATCGGATCTATTAATCCCAATATTTATGACATATAAACGTATATAAAGAGTTTTAGGGTTACCTTGAAAAGGCGCCAATGAGGAAGTCATTGTTGAAACCTGAAAAACAAAACTTGATGAGGGAGAGATACTATTCCTATCCCATAATTGTTGCTCATGCGTCAGTATCAATGGGGCACCTGTACGCACTAAAGTGGCTAGGAATAGGGGTCTCTCCCTGTATATATAGAATAATTAGAATGGGTTAAACCTACCCACTATGGCAAACTCATATACAAGACTCATAAAACAAAACCCACATATAAGAGTAGTGCTTTAATAATAATAGGCCTATTAACAATACTGATCACAATTTGGACTAAACAAAATGCTCTAATAATTTTGACATCCAGTTAATTTGGGTTTTATAAAATTATAATATAATTTATACTAGTCCATAAATAAAAATTTCTAACATTCTCTCACTTGAACAGCATAAGTCATATTACATCACTTTAATAAGAAAGCAAATCTCCAGATTAATGAAACAATATGTGGCCACAACATGATGTCAAAATCGAGTCAACACTCTCAACAAATGGTCCAAAATGAGACTACAAGCATTTCAACAATGCAAAAAATCATACTCGAAGGAGTACTAATATCATACATGCAAGATACTTATATCTCGGTGACCCATCAAAATGTGGTATATGGGTAATGGGAAAGCACATACAAAATTGCATGCCAATATGTGATCAAAGTGCATTTCCTAACAAAATGGCCCCAAGCATCCACCCTATATGCTTTCTAAGATTTAACAAACATCTCAGCACAACAACAAAACGAGATTGGGTCCAAAATGTCCACACAACATGTCATATCATGAATAAACAAAACTGTGCAGATAATAACAATAACAATAACAATAACAATATTATATGACAATAATAATAATAACAATATAATTGTCTAAGGTCTCGAGACATAAAATGAGGTCACAACAAAATTACAAAACAGGCACCCACTAACCCAAATCATCAAAAGACCTCACTATACCCATATGGGTTACATGATCAACAAAAACTTTAATAGTTAAATCTTTGGTTAGTGGGTCTACAACCATAAGTTCTGTATGAATATGCTCGACACGAGTCTGAAATTCTTGAATCTTCTCTCTAACAAACATGAATTTTGTATCAAAATGCTTTAAGTGCTTAGAGCATTTATTAATTTGAGAGAAGCACACTATGGTATAGTTATCATAATAAATAGTAAGAGGCCTGGAAATACTCTCCTCAATATGAAATTTAGTAATTAAATTTTTTAACCATATCGCTTGACGCGTAGCCTTATAACAAGCTATATACTTTGCCTCCATAGTAGAAGTAGCTGTAAGTGTTTGTTTAACACTCTTCTAAGAAACAGCTCCTCCTGCTAACATAAAGATATACCCTGATGTGGACTTGTAGTCATCTGGACAACCACCATAATCAGAATTAGTATAACCTATCACCTCAAGGCAGTCCGACCTCCTATAGGTGAGCATATAATCTTTGGTACCCTGTAGATACCTCATAACTCGTTTTATAGCTTGCTAATGAGCCACACTAGGTTTGCTCAAGTATCTGCCAAGTACACTAATAACAAAAGCAATATCAGGATGTGTACAAACTTGAGTATACATAAGGCTGCCAATAGCGTAAGCATATGAGACTTTCTCCATTTCAGCAACATCTTTATCATTTTGAGGACACTAAGTATTAGAGAGTCTTTTAACCTTTTCAATGGGTGCAACACAAGGATTACAAGATTTTATATTAAATCTATTCAGAATCCTTTCAATATAAGCTTTCTAAGACAAGCTAAGAATACCACGAGATCTGTCACAGTGAATCTCAATGCCCAGTACGAAAGAGGTATCACTAAGATCTTTCATATCAAAATGCGTTGTCAATATCTGCTTAGGCTCATTCAGAAAATTAATATCATTACTAGCCAATAATATATCATCAACATATAAAATAAGAATGATGAATATGGTCCCACTAAACTTCAAATAAATACATTGGTCAACAGTATTATTTTTAAAACCAAGAGAACCAACAATATAATCAAATTTCAAATACCATTGCCTAGAAGCCTGTTTCAATCCATAAATGGATCTTCTCAATTTGTATACCATATGATCTTTACCATCTTCAACAAAACCATCAGGTTGATCCATATACAAATCCTCATACAAATCACCATTTAGGAAGGCAGTCTTAACATCTATTTGATGAAGCTCCAAATCAAAATGAGCAACAAAGGCCATCACAACACGGAAGGAGTCTTTAGTGGAGATTGGTGAGAAAGTATCCTTATAATCAATGCCTTCCCTTTGGTTATACCCCTTAGTGACAAGTTTGGCCTTATACCTCTCAATTTCACCTCTAGCATCAAGTTTGGTCTTAAAGACCCATTTGCAACCAACAGTTTTACAGCAGAAGGAAACTCCATCAATTCCCAAATATTATTCTTTCTCATAGAAGCTAACTCGTCCTCCATAGCCACTAGCCATTGTGCACTATCAGGACTAACCACAGCCTCTTGAAAGGAAATAGGATCAAAATCTTCAACTGAATTAGACTCATGCTCCTACAGGTACACAACATAATCCTTGAATCTAGTAGACTCAGTGGATATAGGAACTCGCTCAGATCCTCTCAGTGGATTCACAACAACATCAGAAATCTGTACATTATTTTTGACTTGTTGAGGGATATCGATATTATCAACAGGATCAATAACATCATCATTATAGATCAAAGGAGATGACATTATCCCTAGAAAGGGATCAACAGGAATAGGAACAATAGCATGCTCCTTACTAAAATGAACAATACGTGGATCCTGAGTTCCACCATGTTCTAAGTCCCCTTCAAAATAGACAAGCCGATCAGATTTAATAACTTCAGTAGTATGAGAAGGACAATAGAACCTAAAACCTCTTGAGCCACTACAATAGCCAACGAAGAAACCACAAATGATTTTCGGATCAAGCTTCTTTAAATGTGGGTTATAAGGTTTCACATCTACCCTATAATCCCAAACACGGAAATACCTCAAGGCAGGCTATTTACTTGTCATAAGCTCATATGGAGTCTTCAGCACATATTTACTTGGCACATAATTCAATATATAAGCAGCAGTCTTCAAGGCATCTCCCCACTAAAATTATGGAAGAGTAGAATGATTACGCATACATCTCACCATATCCTTAAGAGTATGGTTTCGCCTTTTTGTAACTCTATTTTGTTGCAAAGTGCCAAGCATGGTGTACTGCACCTCAATACCACAGTCTTGTAAGAACCTAGAAAAAAGACTAGGATTTCTACCAATTTCATCATTCCTGCTATAGTACTCACCACCTCTATCAAACCTCGCATATTTGTTCTACATACTAAATTTCAATTCAACAGTGACTTTGAATGCTTTAAAAGAATATAAAGAATCAGATTTCTCACGCAACAAATTAATCCAGTTGTATCTAGAGAAGTCATCAATAAATGTGATAAAGTACCTAAAACCACCCATAGCAGTAGGAGTAATGGGCCCACAAATATCTATATGAATTAACTATAGTATTCCTTCACTCTTGGCAGCCCCACTCTTCTTGGTTCCAGCTGTAAGTTTCCCTCTTATACAATCAACATAAGTATCAAAATTAGAGAAGTCCAAATCATGAAGAATATTCTTCTTGATCAACCTCTCCATTCTCTACAACATCCTAATACCGCAAACCCGATATATTTACTATATACAAGGCACATAGTACCAGTTATGTCACTTCTAACTTAACTTAACCAACTAAACTCATATCATTCATACACAATGAGTAAATATGGAGAGCCTAGATAACAAAAAGTCATATATATACATCATTAGCCTCTTGAAGGCAAACCGTAATGCATAACTTTTACAAACTCAAGGTAGCAGGAAATAAATATACAACATATTTATTGTAAGAAACAAAATAACTATGCTAGTTCTTTTGCTCCCTCTACTTCCTTTACCTGTACCTGGATTTACATGGAAACACAAACTGGGTGAGAAATCATAATTTCTCAGTATATGCAATTCCAAAACCAGTAATTAATTATTAAATAACAAATAACTAACTGAGCGCATAAGATTAAGCCTGCAACAGATAATTGAGCTCCTGCTCAAACACTATCAGAATATATATATATATTTTAAGTAACATTCACAAGGCAAGCTATAATTCTATCTCATGCTAATATCGAACAATCAATTATATCAAACAACTGCCCATACAATCGTAAGATATCATCAATAAGCAACCATCAAACAAGTAAGGCAACTGCCCATACAGCGGCCAACAAATGCAATGCTTTATGATATGATGTATGGTTATGCTCACACAATATCCTAATAAAATGATTATGCAATGCTATTGCAGATTTTAGTTTTAGAAAACATATGCCACTTGTTTCCTAGGAATCGCGTTCCCTTGTATATACTGGGTAGGATAAGCAATTAAGCCCAGACACTACCTAGTAGTAAGTGGATTCCTTCCTCTTACCACAGTATGAGTACTGCTACCACCCCCATACCGATAACCTTGACTATACAACTAAATCCACAAGGAGAATTCAGATCTAACATTTCATTCTCAGGCCATATGGTTGTGCACACCATCCAAGATTATAATATATAAGAGAACATGACATAACAAGTTTAAAAAGAAGATATGCAATGTATTTCAAAATATATATAACCATCACTAGGTCCTTCCTAACCAAGTGACTAAGGAAAACTAGTAAACTCCATAACCAAGCTCACTTATCACTTAAGGAGCAAAGTCACGTTTCTAGTACTTTCTATACCTTAACCTCATCTCACAAGGGAGTAAAATGTCATCCATGCATCTCCAGCTCTACTTTCCACACAAAGAAGCAACCTATGCATGACAACATAACCAATAAGCCAAGCACACTTAGCTTATAATACCTAACACCTCACTTCATCACTTCACAAGTGATTCACAAGGTAACCTCCTGTTGCTCAAGGTTCTAGGTATTGACCTATGGCATTCTACTTCTCAAAGGATGCCTAGGATTTCACAAATCCTATCACAAGGTTCACCCTAACCTAGTGAAAGAACTATCACTAGCAAACATGCACACTTGGCTCAACTCTATCACATAAAGGAACTAACCCATGTTTCTAGCATATCCTCAAGTTCAACCTTTAAGAACAAGAGAACACACACCAACTATGCATCTTAAACTCAACTTTAACTCTAAAGGAGTAAACTATGCATATAGATAGGCATAGCATACCAAACAAACCCGAACTAGTTGTTTCTAGTACACCTTAACTTAACTTCTCAAAGTCCTTCACATAAGATAAGTGGTTACTCTTCCTAAGAACTACCACTAGTTGTGTCTCAACACTAATGGTCTTGTATCTAGAGCCTCACACCATCACTTCACAAGTGAATCTAAAGTCAACCTCATGTTGAATAAGGTTCTAAATACTTCCTTGTTGCATTCCAACACACTTGGATGCTCAAGGTTCTCAAGATTACCCTATGGCATTCCACCATACTATGGAAGCCTAAGGTGTTCCAACACATTATCCCTTGATAATTCACCTCAATATGGTTATCTAAGGCCTCTCTAAGGCTCCTATCCTTATAAAATGCTAAAACATGATGCATTTCGTAACCAAAAATGTATCCTGCTCAATCTTAACCTTTGACCTTTGAATAGTAAAATGAGCATAAGTTGAGCTATGGAGTTCGAAACGAGATGATTCTAGTAGCATTGGAAAGATAAGAGAAAGAGCTACAACTTTCATGAAGACCACAAGAGCTAATTCTCATTATTGAAGGAAACACAACCCATGTCCTCAAACACGACCCCCCTAGTGTTTTGCTTTGTGAGCACTGTTCATGAATTTCAACTGGCAGAGAGAGACACTACCCCCCAGGTGTCTTCCGACACGAGCCATATTTCTTAACCAGAAACTCTACAACTCATTCTGCAGTATTGTGGCATTGTTCCATTTGCCAAAATCTTTGATTTTGGCCACTCCAAACCAATTTGTAGGTGATTTCAAGTCCTAAACAAGTTCACAAACATGAAGGAAACTTAAAACACTAATTGATTTCATAAAAAATGGATCAAAATCTTAAATCACTCATCCAAACCCTTAAAATCAACACTTAGCATTTTAGGTTCAAAATGAGGATTTCTAGTTTCTAATCCAAACTCTTAGCATGAACAAGTCTCAAACAACATTTAAAACTTATCCAAGCAAGAAAACCACTTAACACATCACTAGAACTCAATTTGACATATTAAACCTCAAACAAGTTTAATCATAGAAATAAGTAGAAATGAAAGTTTAAGCTCAAGAACCCTTACCTCTTGTAGCTGAGATGAAGATCTTGATGATGAAGCTAAGCCTCCACTTGAATCCTCTTTCTTCCTTCTCTTCTTCCCTTCCTCGGTTCCCTTTTCTCCCTTTTCTCTTCTCTTTTTTGTTTTCCTTTTTGTTCTGCTATGAACAACAACAATAGCAAAGTCTAACTTTGCTACCTTTAAGATAACCACAAAGTGGTACCAAAAACTTTGATCTGCTAAGAACACTCAAATTCCACTAAATCTAAATTCTTAATTTCCAACAAATTTAAAATAAATCTTAAGATTCATTAAAAATCATGTTGCACCAATATCACATTTTTTTCATATCTGTAACTAATCAATCTGATATTAAAATACACATCTAGTATGCTTAAAAATACCAAACTAACTCCGATTATCCTCAGATTTTAACTGTAATACAGTTCATACATTTGTGACCTAGAAATAAAATCTTCACATTTATTTTCACTAACTGAGCAGTTTAAGTTATTTTTAGGGCTAATAGTAGCTATTTCTCACAAATAGTATTACAACAAAATTAACAGGTATTAAGCTACCTCTGTATCAATATACAAGCCTAACATGTTTTCCAGAGTGTTACATTTCTCCCCTCCATTTTAAGAATTTTGTCCCCAAAATTCAGATTACCACATATCAGAAATGATATCACACTTGAAAGAATCATATCTTTCCTTAATGATACCTTATTGAACTTAAACACAAACTAATAATTCAGTTTGCATTCGACCTACAAGAATATCCTGATGAGTTTCCAACAAATGGCACACACAAAAGAATACCTTGCATAGGGTCAGAAGATGAAGCCTCTGTTGTTCTGACTAGAGTATACACCCTTCTTGAAGCTTGCGGCCTTGGATCGAGCTTAACTCCCTTCCATCTGTGAACACGTCCTACCATAATGCTCTGGTCGACCACTCACAAAGCAAACCACACAAGGTCTAATGTCATGTGGCCTTCCACACACCGGGCACTTAGGCTCTAAGGTTTCCACTTGAACTTGCTTATCTTCATCATCTTTTGAAGAACTAGATGTAGAAACATTTTTCTCATCTTCGTCTTCATCTTGTGGATAGTTGGGTGTAGAAACACATTCCTCATACCCATTATCCATCCATATCAAACCCTTTAGGTTCCCCTAAAAGATCTAATCACTTATATCCCTAAGAGTCTCATCTTCCTTTTGAGCTTCTAGGATCTGAGTCCTCAAGTCACCTACCATGTCCACTTGACTTACATTGAGACTATATGGCAACACAGTTACTAAAAGGCTCATATCCCAAAAACTCTCAAGAAGTTCACTCTCCTGGATCATCATCTGGGATACATGTAGGGATTTCCTACTAGTGCATCAGCCATCACATTGACCTTACCTGAATGATACTTTAACTCTATATAAGAAATGTCTCCAAACTTTTAGAGCAAACACTACTGCTGCTAACTCCAGATCATGAGTAGGGTCATTTTCCTCAAGAGACCTCAACTGCCTTGATGCATAGGCAACAACTCTCCTATTTTGCATTAGACACACCCTAGACTCATCCTTGAAGTATCACAATATACCTCAAAGTTCTCCAAAAGATCCAGAATTACCAACACCGATGTAGTAGTTAACCCCAAAATAACACTTGAAAACTATTCTTACAAATCGAAGTCCACTCAAAAGTACTACCTTTCCTACTCAAACTAGGCAAGGGTAGCGCTAACTGAGAAAAACTCTTTTTGAACCTTCTATAGTACCCCGCTAGGCCTATGAATCTTCTTATCTCGGTCACAGTGGTGGGCTTCTCCCATTGCAACACTGCATCAACTTTGCTTGGGTCCACAGAAATCTCACCCTGAGATATCATATGTCCCAAACATCACATTTGTGAAAGCCAAAACTCACATTTAGATTAGTTGGCAAACAACCGATTCTCCAAAAGGGTTTCCAACACTATCCTTAGATGTGGTCCATACTCATTCATTAACTAAGAATAGATTTAGAATATCTTCAAAAAGCACCATAACAAACTGATCTAGGTAGGGTCTAAAGATCTTATTCACGTATCACATGAACACTATCGTGCATCTGTTAACCCAAAGGACATCATAAGACACTCATAATGTCCATCCCTAGTTTTGAAAGTGGTTTTAGGGATATCCTCTTCCCTAACCCTTATTTGATGATACGCAGACCTAAGATCAATCTTTGAGAAAACTTCAGATCCTCTCAGCTGATCCATTAGATCATCTATCCTAGGTAATAGATACTTGTTTTTTATAGTCACCATATTTAGCCATCTGTAATCCACATAGAGCCTCATGGTACCATCACTTTTCTTCACTAGAATATAGGTGCTCCCCACAGAGAAACACTCAGCTTAATGAATCGTTTATCCAACAAATCCTCGATTTGCTTTTTGAGTTACGCTAACTCTAGTGGTGCCATCCTATAGGGTGCTATAGAGTTAGGTCCCATTCCAGGCAATAAGTCTATAGAGACTTTATTTCTCGCTCAGTGATAGTTCCACTTCCTCTTTTGAAGGTCCTGTGATCTTCACTCCTCTTGAGACTTACTATCACGACCCTCAACGATTCTGCATTCCTTCACTAAGGCTGCAAAACCCTGGATTTCAAAGATTAGATCATTATCTGAATGTCTTCTCTCAATCCCTTCTCAAAATTAACACACTTCCATTGCGCCACTCTGATACAGGATGAGAACTTCGACAATTCATTAATCCTGGTCACTCGCTGACAACAGACACCTCGCCTTACTCCAACCTCTGAAATTCTGTTTCCTTGCATTCCACAGATTTTCTGAAAAACACTTCTCAGAAAACGTCTTCTTGAAAAACTCCCACGTAACAAGAATCCCCGACACCTCGAAAGATCTCTTGATGGCAACCACCAATCCTCTGCTTCTCCCTCTAACACGAAAGAAGCAAAGAGCACTTATTGCCTATCCGAGCAAACCATAACAGTGAAGATCTCCTCCATCGCCTTTAGCCAACTCTCAACTCTCACCTAGTCTTACTTCCCCTTGAAGGATGATGGATTAGTCTCCCTAAACTCTGAGAGGTCTTGGAAGTTCTAATTCTCCCTACTAGCACCTCTTGGTTTGGTTGCCCCAATTGATGTAGTAGTGGTGTAAGCTGTTGACATTGGGTCACACCCATCATCTCAAACCTCCTTGTAGTCATAGTTGTTTGCTCTCAGGTAGCCTTAACAACAGGGGTTGTCTGCTCCATCAAAGCATCTGCCATAGTCATAAAGACTCCAACCACGATCGGACCTTCATTAGTTGAATTCTTATTTCCACAGGTTCACCTTGAAGACGCCATAGTTTCCTGGACACACAGAACAATACATATTAGGGTAGCTAATCCCAATATCATGTAATAGTATAACAATAGTTAAGGTAGTCAAACCAAAGGCAAGTTGTTGCAAATTGCGGATACATCACGCAGCGAAAAATAGGGATTCCCACCGAGGATCCATACGAAAAAGCCATAATTTGAGTTTTTTTTTAAATGATTTACCTCTTGAAGCGTGATCAAAAGGAAGGATGTGAATCACCAACACCGTAATAGAAATGATGTCTCTATGGTATCCACACGAATAGACTCACGAACGTCCAACGTTCGTAAAGAGGAGCCTCACGTCTCTCATACAGTGCTAGCTGCGAAGAGAAAAGAAGAAACCTGTCGCTCTCTCACTCACTTTTTCTGTAGGTACGGCTAGGGTTCTAAAAAGTGTATCTTAGCAACCCCTTTAGCAGTACTATTTATAATAGTGACTGCCTTAAGTGAGTGTGAGCAGCAACAAGGTAAGCTGTGCAATCCTAGACCCATCTGTTATAAGTCTGGCCCATATTTGAATCTGAGTCCAACTTGGATCCATTGCTCCAATTTTAGTCTGCTCTATGTGTGTGACCCTGCAAGTTCTTATTACATTGGAAGTAATATTAAAAACCTATTTTAATATTACAAGCAGTGAGCAGTATCTAGCAACACATCACTGTTATCCAAGTAATAAGAATGTCAGTGATTTGACATAACCTTTCCGTGACTAATGTTTCTGTGTCGTTTAGTCCCTTTGTAAAGATATCTAGATTGAACACAAGGCATGGAATGCGTCACCTTTGTATAGTCCAATCTTTCGTTTCCTGATACTCGAGTAGACTTTGTAACAACAAATGAGATCAATATCTCATATTGCCTCATTTGAGCATGGCCATTCATTTCGTAGTCTGACTCAATCAAGGGGCTCGAAGATATCGCTCCTATTATGTAGGAGTGACAAATCCCATTTAGGTCACTCACATCCTCGCGGTATGTTCAATAACCAACTTTATAATCACCTTATTATAGATGATGTTTGATGGCATTAAAACACACAACTCCTCATGTAGGAATCGTAGT
This sequence comes from Ormosia semicastrata, assembly GCA_029884595.1. Classification (NCBI taxonomy): domain Eukaryota; kingdom Viridiplantae; phylum Streptophyta; class Magnoliopsida; order Fabales; family Fabaceae; genus Ormosia; species Ormosia semicastrata. The sequence continues at coordinate 15,189,136 of JAQQTO010000042.1, read as the reverse complement.
GAGTTTAGGTCAAAGGACCACAGACACCATTGTCACTATAAGAATCACTTATGACACTCACGTAACGATCCATGTAGTGTTCTCATGGTGGGTCAGTCTAGTACATCATTACTCTAATATGTACCCATGTGAAGACTTGATATCTCATATCTATGACCCGTGAGATGTGGTCATCAGTCTATGCATATACTAGTCTTAATATATTATTGTTGTCCTAGTTAACAATAATACTTGACTAGGGACATTTAAGAATAGTGTTATAACCAAAAGGATCTCACGATCAAGTCATCCACTTGATGTCCTATGACATCAAACTTACAATTCTAAGGACTTTATTATGTTTATCAAAATAGAACACAATAAATGAAATGCCTCATATATAAAATAGCATAATAGAATGAATGTAAATATAGAAAATGTATTGGCCTCTAGGGCATACACCAACACAAGTCATGCAGTTCTATCACACATCTTCCACAAGAGACAAAGAAATGCATAACAACCATCATAGGAACTCTTAAACCTACCTCCACACGATCAGTCCATACTCCGGCTCAACATGATGAACTTCTTTGATACCATAATATAACATCCTAATACCGAAAACCCGATATATCTACTATATACAAGGCATATAGTACCAGTTATGTCACTTCTAACATAACTCAACTAACTAAACCTATATCATTCATACACAATGAGTAAATATGGAGAGTCTGGATAATAAAAAGCCATATATATACATCATTAGCCCCTCGAAGGAAAACCGTAATACATAACTTTTACAAACTCAAGGTAGCAGGAAATAAATATACAATATATTCTTTGCAAGAAGCAAAATAACTAAGCTAATTCTTTTGCTCCCTCTGCTTCCTTTACCTGTACCTGGATTTACATGGAAACAAAATCGGGGTGAGAAATCACAATTTCTCAGTATATGTAATTCCAAAACCAGCAGTTAATTATTAAACAACAAATAACCAGCTGAGCACATAAGATTAAGCCTACAACAAATAATTGAGCTCCTGCTCAAATACTATCAAAATATATACATATTCTATGTAACATTCATAAGGCAAGCTATAATTCTATCTCACGCTAATATCGAACAATCAATCATATCAAACAACTGCCTATACAATCGTAAGATATCATCATCAAGCAACCATCAAACAAGCAAGGCAACTGCCTATACAGCGGCCAACAAATGCAATGCTTTATGATATGATGTATGGTTATGCTCACACAAGATCCTAATAAAATTATTATGCAATGCTATTGCAGATTTTAGTTTTAGAAAACATATGCCACTTACTTGTTTCCTAGGAACCGCGTTCCCTTGTATATATTGGGTAAGATAAGCAATTAAGCCCAGACACTACCTGGTAATAAGTGGATTCCTTCCTCTTACCACAGTAAGAGTACTACTACCACCCCTATACCGGTAGCCCTAACCATACAACTAAACTCGCAAGGAGAATTCAGATCTAACACCTTATTCTCAAGTCATATGATTGTGCACACCATCCAAGGTTATAATACATAGGAAAATAAGACATAGCAACTTTGAAAAGAAGATATGCAATGTATTTCAAAAATACATATAACCATCACTAGGTCTTTCCTAACTAAGTGACTAAGAAAAACTAGCAAACTTCATAACCAAGCTCACTTATCACTTAAGGAGCAAAGTCATGTTTTAAGTACTTCGTATACCTCAACCTCGTCTCACAAGGGAGTAAAATGTCATCTATACATCTCTGGCTCGACTTTCCACACAAAGAAGCAACCTATGCATGACAACATAACCAATAAGCTAAGCACACTTAGCTTACAATACCTAACACCTCACTTCATCACTTCACAAGTGATTCACAAGGCAACCCCTGTTGCTCAAGGTTCTAAGTATTGACCTATGACATTCTACTTCTCAAAGGATGCCTAGGATTTCATAAATCCTATCACAAGGTTCATCCTAACTAAGTGAAAGGATAATCACTAGCAAACATGTACTCTTGGCTCAACTCTATCACATAAAGGAACCAACCCATGTTTCTAACATATTGTCAAGTTCAACCTTTAAGAACAAGAGACCACACACCAACTAAGCATCTTAAACTCAACTTTAACTCTAAAGGAGTAAACTATGCATATAGATAAGCATACCATACAAACAAACCCAAACTAGTTGTTTCTAGTACACCTTAACTTAACTTCTCAAAGTCCTTCACATAAGATAAGTGATTATTCTTTCTAAGAACTATTACTAGTTGTGTCTTAACACTAATGGTCTTGTATCTAGAACCCACACCATCACTTCACAAGTGAATCTAAAGTCAACCTCATGTTGAATAAGGTTCTAAACACTTCCTTGTTGCATTCCAACATACTTGGATGCTGAAGGTTCCCAAGACTACCCTATGGCATTCCACTACACTATGGAAGCCTAAGGTGTTCCAACACATTACCCCTTGATACTCCACCTCAATATGGTTATCTATGGTCCTTCTGAGGCTCCTAGCCTTATAAAATGCCAAAACATCATGCATTTCCTTACCAAAGATGCTTCCTACTCAATCTCAACCTTTGACCTTTGCATAGTAAAATGAGCATAACTTCAGCTACGGAGGTCAAAACGAGGTGATTCCAGTAGCATTGGAAAGATAAGAGAAAGAGTTACAACTTTCTTTAGACCACAAGAGCTAGTTCTTATTAAAGAAGGAAACACGGCCCGTGTCCTTAGAAATGGCACCCCTGGGGTTTTGCTCTGTGAGCACTGTTCATGAATTTCAACAGGAAGAGAGAGACACTACCCCCCCTGTGTCTTCGGACACAGGCAATGTTTCTTAACCAGAAACTCTGCAACTCATTCTGCAGTATCATGACACTATTCTATTTGCTAAAATCTTGGATTTTGGCCACTCCAAACTAATCTGTAGGTGATTTCAAGTCCCAAACAAGTTCACAAACATGAAGGAAACTTAAAACACTAATTGATTTCATAAAAAATGGATCAAAATCCTAAATCACTCGTTCAAACCCCTAAAATTAACACTTAGAGCATTTTAGGTCCAAAATGAGGATTTCTAGTTTCTAATCCAAACTCTTAGCATGAACAAGTCTCAAACACCATTTAAAACTTATCCAAGCAAGAAAATCACTTAACATATCACTAGAACTCAATTTGACATATTAAACCTCAAACAAGTTTAATCATAGAAATGAGTAGAAATGAAAGTTTAAGATCAAGAACCCTTACCTCTTGTAGTTGAGATGAAGATCTTGAAGATGAAGCCAAGCCTCCACTTGAATCCTCCTTCTTCCTTCTCTTCTTCCCTTCCTTGGTTCCCTTTTCTCCCTTTTCTCTTCTCTTTTTTTTTCCTTTCTGTTTTGCCGTGAACAACAATAATAGCAAAGTCTAACTTTGCTACCTTTAAGATAACCACAAAGTGGTACCAAAAATCTCGATTTGCTAAGAACACTCAGATTTCACTAAATCCAGATTCCTAACTTCTAACTAATTTAAAATAAATCCTGAGATTCATTAAAAATCTTGTTGCACCAATATCTCATTTTTTCATATCTGTGACTAATTAATCCGGTATTAAAATACACATCCAGTATGCTTAAAAATATCAAACTAACTCTGATTATTCTAAAATTTTAAATGTAACACAGTTTACACATTTGTGACCTAGAAATAAAGTCTTCACATTTATTTCTTTTAACTAAGCAATTTAAGCCATTTTCAGGGCTAAAACATCTATTTTTCACAAATAGTGTTACAGCAAAGTGATTAAACATGCTCAGAAAGTCACAAAATTAAACAAACATGTTAAGCAGGTATTAGGCTATCTCTGTATCCATATACAAGCCTAATATGTTTTCCAGGGTGTTACATTCTCTCCCTAGAGATGTGTCCTAAACGTTTATGCCACAACATAGAAGAATTTTCAGTAACTCTACCATGCTTGTTCTCAACAACATTATTGATATCTGAATCACGTTGATCAACAAAAAGAGAATCAACATCCAACGTGTATAAATCATTAGACAAGACTCCAAAACCAACAAGTGCAGAATCATAATATAAAGAAACTTTTGCATTACTAAAATGGAAAGAGTAGCCACAACCATCCAAAACAGAAATTGAAATCAAATTTCTCCTCATAGAAGGCACATAAACTGTATCTTTCAAAACTAAATCATGTCTAATACATAACTTTAATGAAACCACTCCTATATGTTCTACTTTGACTTTAGCTCCATTTCCTACTATGATCATCAACTCTCCTTCACTTGGTTTCCTCTTGCTTCTGAATTCCTGTAATGAATTTGTAACATGAATAGTTACACTAGTACCTAACCACCAGCTATTTGAAGGAACATTAACTAGATTTGATTCAAAACATACTAGAGCCGAGGGGTTAGAAAAAATATGTTCCTCTTGAGTAAGAATAGATATAAGCTCATCAATAGTCCACTCCTCCTTTTGAGCATTGTAAGTGGTTCTCAGAACATCAAAACTAGCTGGAAGAGACTCAAACACCTGCCAGATTAGGAAATCCTCTCCCAACTCCACTTTCATGGACCTCAACTTATTGTACAAGTTCACAAGCTTTAAAACGTGTTTAAGAACACCATTCACACTGTCATATACAGTCTTTGTCAACAAAGAGAGGTCCTTTTTAATTTTATCAAACTTCTTGAATTTCGCACCAACAGACTTGAGAAACTCCTTAGCATTATTTGTTTCAGGAATGCTCTCTTTAATAGTATTTTCCATGCTATACTTCATGGTCATCAAACAAACTTTATTAGATTAAACCCACCTTTTATGCTTCTTCTTATCTACAGCAGAAGATGTATTTGTGGGTCTTTGAGGTTCATCCTCAGTGAGAGCAGCATCAACATTAGAGACAACAAGGAACAATTTCATAGAATCCACCCAGTCCTCAAAATTAGTCCCATTCAATTTCGTTATAGCACTCATTTGCATTGATGAAGCTGAAAGAACGATACATTAAAGGGAGATTTTGTCAAGCATATCAACATGTACAATATTTGAGCAAATAACCATAATGGATTTTTCCCATGCAATTACAATCCCGCCTAAGGGTCCCGAATTACAATATATGAGTAGACTCCCACAGACATCAAAATCATGTCCCTAAAACTAATATTGAAAGGATATTGAGAACTCTAAGGTTAGAACTTTAATGCCTTTAACAAATCATCAGGAATCACATTAATAAAGGAAAATCGATATGGTAAGTGCATTATTAATATAATCCCCAAAGCCACAACATAACAATATTTTATCAACCAAATAACACCTTACCACAATTGATCCCGCGAAGGCGAGCTCACAATTATGAAAAGTGCCCAAAATAGTACCACTTAACAAATTTTCAAAAATTACATTAATAAAGGTCAACTGATAGGGCAAGCGCATTATCCACATAATCCCAATGCAACATTATTAATAAAATATTAACAAAATGACACCTTAACATAATTGGTCCCACGAAGGCGAGCTCACAATCATGAAAAGTGCCCTAAAACAGTGCCATAATACTTTAAACAGTAATTCTCATAATCAAATCATATAAATAACAACAAAACAACTAGTTTTCAAAACATTATATATCAATTTATGCATAAAATAACACCAAAAAATATTTCAGTGACCAAACAACATCAACTCTGAGAATGCGTAATATATATCATGCCCAACAACATCACAATAATACATAAAAATTTCCTGGAGCAAAAGGAGAGAGTACCATATACTTTTAACAATTTTAATCTCTAAAAATTTTGAAATAAATAGTAAATAGGCATAAAAAAAATAAAAATAACAGAAAAATAGGAAAGGGCGCGTAGAGCACAGCCCAAAAAATAAAAGTTGAAAACCATGCTCCATAAATCCACACGCGTCTACACGCGCCGCCTGCGCAAGTGGGGAATACGCGGGAGACCAAGGTCTCCTTCTTCGCCCGTTTCTCTGTAATCGGGTCTCGTGACCCGATTCAAATAGGAATGGGTCACGTTGATTTTCTCCTTCAAATCCCCACCAAATTTCAAGCTCTTGGTGTCTAAAGATTCAGAGAATCGGGCTCTACAATTGCCCTAAGTTAATTTCCAGAAAAATAACACAAAATAATTGGGTTTTCTCAACAAATACGAAGAACACGTGCAACACACCGCGAGTGGTTTTCTCAGAAATTTGAGTTGTTTCTCAACCAAAACTCATGATCCAAACATTGTTAGATTCAGGAAAAAGAGATCTACAATAGCCCTAAATCAATTTCTTGAAATAATCTCCAAAAGAAAATGAATCACAAAAAAAAACATGTTTGAGTAAAATTATTTATAAATTCACAATATCAAACTGCAATAAACATGTTTCTGAACTTAGGACAATCCAATATACAAAAGCCCTAACTTTATTTTGAAATTGATTTTAAAAAAAAGAATTAAACATCACACACATTAAGATTTCAGGTTTCTCAAAATTTTCAAACCTCTCAATAAAATAAAATAAAAATTGATAGTCATAATTAGGATTAAGAACATTGTCTCTGATACCAATCAATAGAAATTTATTGGATCTATTAATCCCAATATTTATGACATATAAATAGTTTTAGAGTTACCTTGAAAAGGCGCCGACGAGGAAGTCATAGTTGAAACCCTAAAAAAAAAAACTCGATGAGGGAGAGATACTATTCCTATCCCACAATAGTCACTCACACGTCAGTATCAATGTGGCAACTGTACGTACTAAAGTGGCTAGGAATGGGGTTTTCTCCCTGTATATATAGAATAATTAAAATGGGTTAAACTTACCCACTATGGCAAACTATATACAGGACCTATAAAATAAAACTCACATATATGAGTTGTGCTTTGATAAAAATAGGCCCATTAATAATACTGATCACAATTTGGGCTAAACAAAATACTCTAATAATTTTGACATTCAATTAATCTAGGTTTTATAAAATTATAATTTAATTTATGCTAGTCCATAAATAAAAAATTCTAACATCTTCCTCTCCTCTCTTGTGCGACACACACACACAAACACTCTTTCTCTCATCGTTCTCTCTCAGCTGCACGAAGGAAGGGAGAAAACTCCATTGAAGTCGAAGCTTAAGAGCTTTGCATGGTCACCTTGGAGCCACCATCTCATCTTGGTGTAGTTGAAGAAAATCATCCCCATCCTCTCTTATCCTTTTCCACTGGTTAGATTGTCAAAGCAAGCCAATCCTTCATCCTTTCCTTCTTCTTCCCACGAGTATAGGAAGCCAAGTAGGGGTATTTTCTTACTTTCTTTACTTCTTACTATCCCTTGTATGATATTGAAGCTTGCATGTTGAATTGTTGACTGAATACATGATGTATGATGGTTGGGTGTTCTCAGGTTCATGAAGGGCTTTTTGCACCATGGTTCTTAGGGGAGTAAATTAGTTCAGATAACCCAATTAACTCGATCAATCTGAACCAAACCAATTAAATTGGTTTGGTTTAGGTATATTGATTGGTTCAGGTAAAATTCGAATCAATTAAAGCTTAATTAATTTGGTTCTTGGATTTTAAATTTCAAAATCGAACCAAACCGAACCAAAACAAACCATATATTTATATTTTTTATTTTTTAATTTATGCTACAACTTTTTTTGACTACTACTTGTTTGATTTTTTGTAATACTTTCTCAGTTCCCAACCCCCTAAAATGTCATCTTCGTCCAACGTAGAAGGTCAGAAAACTCCTCTGCCAAAATGTTCGGTTCTGCTCACCGGCACCGCAGTTCACTGGCACCGTAGCTCACCATAGGTTCTGCTCTACCACAACTCAAGCCACGCCATTCGTCCAACACAGAAAATCAAAAAACTCTTCTTTCAAAACTTTCGGTTCTGCTCACCGGCACCACAACTCACCGGCATCGTAGCTCACCAACCACAAAGGTGAAACAATGATTCTTTTCTGCTTACTTTTGGATTTGACGTTTAGAAAGAGTGGAAGATGGCATTTATACTGATGTTTTCCATTTTTCTTTTTTTCCTGAATTAACATTGCTGTTGTATCCACCTAAAAATTGAATCTTTTCTATAACTTTGATGAGAGGTGATATGTCTCCTACCCCACTTACCTTTTCTTTCCTTTGCAGGCAATGATAGTTCACCTTGATAAAAATATGATAGTTCACCTTGATAAAAATCCTGGAGATCCTAGGGCTTTAGAAAATATTCAAATAAGCATTATGAACCCATGTTTTAGTTTCATAGTACTTCATAATATTAGTAAATTTTTACTAACAAATTTATTTACTTATTTCTTACAATTAGAGGTTTAGTCCTATCTGAAAGAGACACTAGTGTTTTAACTCTATTAATAATAAATAATCATCGTCTGTATAATTACTAATTATCTAACTTATTTCATCATCAGTTTCTTAAATAAGTTGATTGAATTATAAAATTAACTCTAGTCAATATTAGGCATAGTATATAATTATATATTGAAAAATTAAAAAATTAATAATTGTTTGGTGATATCCCCAGCTCATTCAGCAATTGTTTGAGCTTGAAAAATTTATTTTTGGCCAAGAATATGTTATCAGGTCCAATTCCAAAAACTCTTGGAGAGGTGAGAGGCTTGGAAAGTTCAGATCTTTCCTTCAACCAACCTTCTAGATCCATCCCTATTGAACTTCAAAATCTACATGTCCTTCAACTTTTGAACCTCTCTTATAATGATTTAGAAGGAACCATTCCTAGTAGTAGAATTTTCTAAAATCTCTCTGCTCTTCATTTAGAAGGTAATAAAAAACTTTGCTTGCATTTTGTATGTGAGCCTCATGGCCATAGAAGAAGGCATGTCAGACATTACATCATCATAGCCACAGTGGTAACACTGATACTATGTCTGACAATTTACTTGCTACTATACATAAAAAATAGAAAAGTGAAGGTAACAGCAACAACATCATCTGAACTTAGAAGCTTAAAAACGATGAATTGATTTTAAATGCTCTAGTATTGACTTTAAAAAAAATGAATTTTTGGCTCTGGTTTATGAGTACTTAAGTAATAGGAGCTTGAAAAATTGGATTAAGGGGAAGAGAAAGCATGCAAATGAAAATGGGTTGAACCTTTATGGAGAGATTGAATATGGATATTGATGCTGCTTGTGCATTGGATTACCTACACAGTGATAATAAAGTTCCTATTGTGCATTGTGATTTGAAGCCCAACAACATTCTCTTGGTTGAAGATATGACTACAAAGGTTGGAGACTTTGGATTCGCTAGGTTGTTAATTCAAAGTTTAACTAATCAAGTCTCCATTAGCTCCACTCATGTCCTTAGGGATTCAATTGGTTACATATATACCTCCAGGTTAGTAGGCTCATAACTTCCTCTTTAATTGAATAGTAGTAGTATACAACTTACCAAGTTAAATATCTCTTGAAGAATTTTTTAACTTATTCAAATATAATTTCTTAATACAAATAGTAATATATTTTTTTATTCCCTCTTTATGAACCTTTTAATACATATTTTAAAACATGAAATAATTATTAGTGTTTAAATCAATAAGTTTGATTCTTTTTCTAAACAATTTTTCGTAGGTTTATTATTTTTTTTTTGTTGCTATGAAAATCTAATTATTTAGTTAATTTTTTTGTTAAAAAAATGGCCGACCCGATCACCCGAACCAAACCAATCCGTAGATGTTTGGTTTGGTTTCGTTCAAATTTGGCTATCAAAAAATACAAAAATTGAACCAAACTGAACTAATTGATTTTGATTGATTCAGATTTATTTTTCTTCAAGAACCGAACCAAACCACCCACTTACACCCCTAATGGTTCTTCCTTCTTGTTGTTCTTGTTTCCATCATGATTCACATCGGATTGAGTTGATGAGTGTATAAGGATTTTTGTGATTGGTGCTTCTCGGGTTCAAGGGAAGTTGGGGTTGACTGTATTTATCCTATCCCTATGCTTCTTAGATTTCTCAAATTTGATAATGATGTAGTTTAGTTTTGGTATTGATTAATTATGTAGTTGTTTTAGTGTTGTTGATCAAGAGGATTGATGGTGGAATTAGTGTAAATCTTTTATCTTAATTGGTAATTGAATGATAAAATGATGGCTATAGATTAAACTTGATATTGGTTGATAAAAATAGATGAGAATTTCATGTTGTTGAACTTGGTCAATCTATGGACATTCAAACAGAGACTTAGGCATGAGTTATAAATAATGATTTTTGATATAATTCTCCATTTGAATATTGATTATGAGTTGATATGATAATTATGGTTCATTACAAGATTAAATTGTGATTTATTAGTGTGGAATAATTGATTGGATGATTTGGCAAGCAATTGAAATTGTTGATGCTTGATAGAAGAATTGGCCTCTTTGACCGAGATCCTCAAAGAAAGGGGCTAATGGACATTTGCATGAATTAGAGATAATTAAATTGATGTGAGAAGTTGGTTTATGCTTGGCAGTGAGCTATGTACTTTCTAATTAAGTGCTTGTGATGTTTTAATTTACTTGTTGATGATCGATTCACCAAAAATGCATACATGTTAGTTGATTGGTGCCATGTTATGAAATGCTCACATGATTGAAAGATTGGATTAGAATTCAAGTGTTGAGTATTGATTTGGTGAGTTTGGCCGAGTTAGACCTTGTGATTTTAGCATTGATTTTATGATATATACATTGCCCTCATTATGCATGACAGAGAAATTTGTAAAGTTGATATGATATGAAGATGCACTTAATTTGATATGCTATTTTAAGTTGTTAAAAGTAAGTCGGTAAATAATCTGTAATGGAAAGTGCATCCTTAAGTGCTCAGTAATTAAAAGATGTAGAAATGATTTTTGTACTTAGGGGTGACGCTTATGTGCTATTCCCATATGAAAGTAACTTAGAGGTGAGGGCATGTTACTAAGGATAGGGCTGTGTGACGAAGTATTGTCACTTATAGGATGAGCTCAGGCTTGATAAGAAGACTATCGTCGAGTGTAGGTTGAGCATGAAACTCCCTATTTATTGAAAAGGACATGGGTTTGGGGAATGAGCTTATGGACAAATAATGAGTTAAATGAGCAATGTGAGGCAATTAAAAAGTCATTGCATTGTATTTACATAGCATATGAATCATCTGACATCATCTTGTGAATTACTACTAATTTTGTTATGGACTATTAGCATTATAAGTTATCTGTATAAGTTCTGCGAACTTTCTGTGAAGTCTGAAATGTTCTGTCGTAGTTTTGTGTGTATTTGTGTAATTTATGGTTGCTCTATTTATGTTTTGTGAGTTCTTTGGGTAGATGTCTTATCTTAATATGTTGAATTAAATTATTAAAATGAACATCTATCTCAGGGATAATAATTGTTTTGGCTTTTGCCACCACGTTAAGAATTTTCTATAAACTGTTGCGAAAACTTTGAAGTAGCTGGAACTATTATAATGACACATGTATGTTAATATTACTAGGAATTCTTAGAATTCTCACTTCGCTATTTATTTCCATGATATTCCAACACTTGACACCTCTGTCACTTGAAGATGTAACTGCTGACCATTTACTGTGAGCCTGCTAAGAGCTAGTGGGTATATGACCCCGAGACTGCCACCTATATAGTTTACATGAATGTGAGACTATATATGCATTATTCTTCTGAGGTTATCATCCTCTTTCCTCACCTCTAACTCCACCCTCATCTAAGAAACTACTGCTATCTTACCTATTTTTTTGTGATAGGCATAGTGTATGATATGGTTCTTTATAGTTATTTTTGTATACCACATTTGTGCTTAGTTGTATATCAAATATAGATATGTCTATCAGTATACTTGTAGAGATGACTCTAACTCTGACTCTGATGTAGTGGGACTATATAGGGTACTAATGCCCTTAACTTTACTTTATTTTGCATGTATGTATGAACTTGAGGCTCAATGAACAGTAAAGTAGTGTAGGTACTGATGACTGCACGTTTGATATTATGATACATATGATGATGAATCAGTTTTTATATGCTTATGATAAAGTATTATGACTTAAGAATGAAATTGGTGTAGTGTGGAATTCAGTCGTTAGAGTTCTTCCAACGGGAACTTGCTTGTACTAAATGAACTTATTAACAGGTTGGTAATAAAAAACTTGGTTAGTAATTATAGGACAAACGGCCATGTTTATCAAAATGAGTTAAAAATCTCTTCAACAGGCTTGGAAAAAAATAAAGATGAAATAATATTCTAACTTATATATGAGATAAAGGGATTGAATAATTACATATGAGAAGCCTAAATTTGACTAATTTAATATAAGTTCGGATATAGTGGGTAGTTATTCTTAGAATGTCACATAATACTTGCTCTTGATGTTTAACTGAATTATCAATCATAAATGTGTGATTACCACTTATTTTTAAAAAGAGTGCTGCTACGTACGTAGCCTAGTAACATATGACACGGACGGAGTTCAGGAAGAGGAAAAACAATAAGTGGATTCCACTTTAAAGTGAGGTCCACTTTCAAGTAGGGTCCACTAATGTAGAGTGGCCATTTTATAAGCATTTGGTACCTTCTAAGATATAAGCGGCTAGGTTATGTAGTATTTTTCTTTTTAAAATTGTGTTGCGTATGTATTTTGGCTAATGAAAAGTTTTATTTTTATTTTTACAATAGCTAGTGAAAAGCTGAATCACTCTTAGAGAAATTACTACATAAATACTGTATATTACATATTTTTTAAGCATTTTATTAATAGTTAATATATGTGGAAAAGTAATGATTCACCTTTTTCAATTTTTATTAAAGTCATACAATTTATAGAAAATTTTTGTATAAATTTAATACTCTAAATTTGAGTATACTAAATTAATAAAATATTAACACATCATTAATTCTTCTTACCTTAAAATTTTGTTTCTTTATTATATTAATAATGTGTTAATTTTTTACTGACATGTTGCACCCAAGCTCGATGAACTATGACATGACTCGACTATTAACTTATTCTTTATCTTTTCTTTTTCTTTGTGTGGTTTTAATAAAAATTAAAAAATGTAAATGTTATTTTTACATATATCAATTGTTTAATGAAAACATATAAAAAGTAATGTGGTAAGTAATATCTACTTAAAAATATCTCATGACTCTCTTAACAATCATTTTACTTAGGTCAATATATCTTGATAAGTTGTCACGCATTTAGATTCTTAAGTATTTGTTTTGAAAATTAGCAATAAATAAATATTTGATAACTAATCATTAATCGAGGATACTAATACCCCGTAAAAAATGTCCAACTAACACAACAACACTTTTCTTTTACATATTTGATACTTTTTTAAATTCTATGTCATCATACGGGAGCCAGAGTTGATCGTCATTTCAGCTAAGCATACCAATTTAGCCAAGTTAAGGATCTAGCAAACCTATGACTTGGTAGGATTTGAACAGAGAATCTTAGGTACTACAATGTTGAAGATCTGATTCTTCACTAACGTACCCATGCATGCGGTTTGCTTGTTCTGACCTTCGTGCCTTACTCATCACCTGTCTCATGGACTCTCATCCGCCGACCCCTTTAGCCCATTTGGACAATTATATATTTTTCCCATATTCATTACTTTCAATTCCTGCCAGTGTTATGTTAACTATAATAGCACAACCAATATGATATATCTGGTGTAGGCAGACTAAATTTTGTTGTGTAATGTGTGGGTGGTACACTGTTATTAGCTCAAATCTTAGGTATTTCAATTACTTGGAGTTAGGTTATAAGGAAAATTTTTGTTAATTTCTTAGTTCCAGTGTAAATTGCTAGAATTTTACTCATCAATTAACCTCAAATATGACATATATAATAAAACATATTGAGTATTACGATTAATTGAAAAGGATAATAATGAGGTAGCCATATTTGAATCCTTGAATGTGATCTTCATGAGAGAGAGATATTACTTCTATCTCATAGTAGTCGATCACGCATCAATATCAATAAGACAATTGTATGCACTAGAGTAGTTAAGAATAAGAGTCACTTCCTATATATATAAAATAACAGTATAAGGTAAACTTAACCATTATGATAAACTCATATATAAGACCCATAAACAAAACTCACATGTAAGCAGTGCTTAACAATAAGACCAATAACAATACTGATAACAATTTGAGCTAAATAAAATGCTCTTACAATTTGTAATCCAGTTAATCTGAGTTTTATAAAATTATAATATGATTTATGCTAGTCCATGTTAATTATTCTAACATTCTCCCACATGGATGACATAAATTATATTACATTATTTCAATAAAAAAATAATTCTCCATATTAATCAAACAATATGTGGCCACAACATGATGTCAAAATCGAGCTATCACTCTCAACCATTGGTCCAAAATGAGACTACAAGCATCTCAACAATGCAAAAAATTTTATACTCGATAAGATTACTGATATCATACATGCAAAATACCTATATCCCAGTGACCCAACAAAATGTGGTATATGGGTAAGGGGAAAACACAATAAAATTGCATGCTAGTATGTGATCAAAGTTAAATTCCAACAAAATGGCCCAAGCATTCGCCTAAGATGCTTTCTGATATTTAACAAAATAGCTCAGTACAACAACAAAATGAGATTGTGTCAAAAATGTTTCTACAATATGTCATAATATCAATAAATAAATCTGCACAAATAATAATAATAATAATAATAATAATAATAATAATAATAATAATAATAATAATAATAATAATAACAACAATACTATGTAGCAACGATAATAGTAGTAGCATAATTGTTTAAGGTCTCGAGATATGAAACATAATAATAAAGTGAGGTCACAATAAAACCGCAAAACAAACTCCTACTAACCCAAAATATCAAAAGACCTCACTATACTCATATGGGTTACATGATCAACAAAAAATTTAATAGTTAAACCTTTGGTTAGGAGATCTATAACCATAAGTTTTGTAGGGATATGCTCGAAACAAGTCAGAAACTCATGAATCTTCTCTCTAACAAATATATATTTTGTCAAAATGCTTTGAGCGCTTAGAACTCTTATTGATTTGAGAGAAGCACACTATGACAAAGTTATCACAATAGATAGTAAGAGGCTTGGAAATACTTTCCACAATACATAACTCAGTAATCAAATTCTTCAACCATACCGCTTGACGCATAGTCTCATAGTAAGCTATATACTTTGCCTCCATAGTGAAAGTAGTTGTAAGTGTCTATTTGATACTTTTTCAAGAAACAACTCCACCTACCAACATAAAGATATACCCTAATGTGGATTTGTGGTCATCTGGACAACCACTATAATCAGAATCAGAATAGCCTATCACCTCAAGGTGATCTGATCTCTTATAAGTGAGTATATAATCTTTGGTACCTTGCAAATACCTCATAACTCGTTTTGCAGCCTTTCAATGAGTCACACCAGGTTTGCTCAAGTATCTCCCAAGTACACTACTAAAAAAAGCAATATCAGGACATGTACAAACTTGAGCATACATAAGGGTGCCAACAGCGGAAGCATATGGGACCTTCTCCATTTCAACAACATCTTTATCATTTTAAGGACACTAATATTAAAGAGTCTTTCACCCTTTTGAATGGGTGCAGTACAAGAATTACAAGATTTCATATTAAATTTATTCAAAATCCTTTTAATATAAGATTTCTGAGACACCACGAGATTTGTTACGATGAATCTCAATGCCCAAAACAAAAGAGGCATCACCAAGATCTTTTATATCAAAGTATGCGATCAACATCTACTTAGTCTCATATAGAAAACCAACATCATTACTAGCCAACAATATATCATCAACATATAAAACAAGAATGATGAATCTGCTCCCACAAAACTTCAGATAAATGCATTAGCCAACAGTATTTTCTTTAAAGCCAAGAGAGCTAACAATATGATCAATTTTCAAGTACCATTGCCTAGAAGCCTATTTCAATCCATAAATGGATCTTCTCAATTTATATACCATATGATCTTTACCATCTTCAATAAAATAATCAGGTTGATCTATATACACATCCTCATACAAATCACCATTTAGGAAAGTGATCTTAACATCCATCTGATGGAGCTCCAAATCAAAATGAGCAACCAATGCGATCACAACATGAAAAGAGTCTTAGTGGAGACCGAAGAGAAAGTATCCTTATAATTAATATCTTCCCTCTAGTTATATCCCTTAGCAACAAGTCTGACCTTATACCTCTTAACTTTTCCTCTGACATCACGTTTGGTCTTAAAGACCCATTTGCGACCAACAATTTTAAAACTAGCAGGCAATTCCACCAATTCCCAAACAACATTCTTTCTGATAGAAGCTAACTCATCCTCTATCGCCACCAGCCATTATGAACAATCAGGACTAGCTATGGCCTCTTAAAAGGAAATATGATTAGAATCCTCAACTGAGTTAAACTAATGCTCCTGCAGGTACATAACATAATCCCTGAATCTATTAGACTCAGTAGATATAGGAACCCGCTCAGATCTTCTAGGTGGAGCCACAATAACATTTGGATTTTGTATATTATTTTTGACTTGTTGAGAGATATTGACATTATCAACAAGATCAACATCATCATCATGGATCAAAAGAGATGTCATTCTCCCTGAAAAGGGAACAATAGGTATAGGAATAACAACATGCTCCTCTCTGAAATCAACAACACATGGCTTCTCAGTTCTATTATGCTCTAAGTCCCCTTCAAAATAGACAGCCTAATCAAATTTAATAACTCTAGTAGTATGAGAAGGACAATAGAACCTAGAAACCCTTGAGCTAATACAATAGCCAATAAAGTAGTTACTAATAGTTCTAGGATCAAGCTTCTTTAATTGTAGGTTTAAAGGCCTCACCTCTGCCTTACAGCTCCAAACATGAAAATGCCTCAAAGTAGGTTGTTTGCCTGATATAAGCTCATATGGAGTCTTCGACATATATTTACTTAGCACGTGATTCAATATATAAGCAGTAATCTTCAAGGCATCTCCCCACAAAAATTTTGGAAGAGTAGAATGACTAAGCATACATCTCACCATATCCATAAGAATACGATTTTGTCTTTCAGCAACTTCGTTCTGTTACAAAGTGCAAAGCATGGTGTACTGTGCCTTAATACCACAATCCTATAAGAACCTAGCAAAAGGTCTAAGATTTCTACCAATTTCATCATACCTGCCACAGTACTCATCACCCCTATCAGACCTCACACATTTGATCTGCTTACTAAATTTCAATTCAACAACAACCTTGAATGCTTTAAAGACATCTAAAGATTTATATTTATCATGGAACAAGTCAATCCAACCGTACTTAGAGAAGTTGTCAATAAAGGTAATGAAGTACCTAAAACTGCCCATAGCAATAGGAGTAATGGGCACACAAATATCTGTATGAATTAATTATAATATTCCTTCACTCCTAGTAACCTCATTCTTTCTGGCTCCAACTGTAAGTTTACCTTTTATACAATCAACGCAAGTATCAAAGTCAGAGAAATCCAGATCATGAAGAATATTCTCCTTGATCAGCCTCTTCATTCTCTCCCTAGAGATGTGTCCTAATTGTTTGTGTCACAGTATAGAAGAGTTTTCAGCAACTCTACCATGCTTGTTCCCAACAACATTATTGATATCTGAATTTCTTTGATTAACAGAGAGGGGGATCAACATCCAACATGTATAGATCATTAGACAAGATTCCAAAACCAACAAGAGCAGAATCATAATATCAAAAAACTTTTCATTACTAAAGTAGAATGATTAGCCACAACTATCCAAAACATAAACTGAAACCAAATTCCTTCTCATAGAAGGAGCATAAACTGTATCTTTCAAAACTGAAACATGTCCATTACATAATTTTAAAGAAACCACACCTATGTACTTTACTCGCTAACTCCATTTCCTACTATGATCATCAACTCCCCTTCACTTGGTCTCCTCCTACTTTTGAACTCTTGCAATGAGTTTCTAATATGAATAGTTGCACCAGTATCTAACCACCATGTATTTGAAGGAACATCAACTAGATTTGATTCAAAACATACTAGTGCCAAGTGTTTACCTTTCTTTTTCTCAAGCTAGCTATTGAACTTCAAACAATTAGATTACTTATGCCCAAATATGTCATAGAATTTACATTTTTCATTGAGCCAAAATTTGGGTTTAACACCAGAAGACTCACCAGAACTGGAAGGTGGCCCAGATGGTGGCTCAGGACGATATACAGGCTTATCATTCACCTTTTTCTTAAACTGGGGCTTAATGTTCTTCCCTTTAGCAAATTTCTTCTTCTTGTCACCATTCTTGTGAGAAGCAAACTGCACACAGTGGGCCTTGCCTTTCTTTATTGTTTGCTTCTCTTGAGTAAGAATGGATATAAGCTCATCAATTTTCCACTCCTCTTTCTGAGCATTATAAAAGTCATCAAAACATCAAAATTTGCTGGATGAGACTCAAACAGTTGCCAAACCAAGAATCCTCTCCCAACTCCACTTTCATGGGCCTCAACTTGTTGTACCAATTCACAAGCTTCAAGATATGTTCATGAACGTCACTCATACCATCACATATAGCCTTCGTCAACAAAGAAAGGTAGTAGGCCTTTTCAATTTTATCAAACTTCTTGAATTTCTCACCAACAAACTTGAGAAGCTCCTTAGCATTATTGATAGTTGTTGAGACTATCAAATTATATCAATTTGTAAGCTGATTCACCAATTTACTTGTAGTATAAGGTACAATCGGGTCAACCCCTTGGATCACTCTAATTAAGCAATCAGATTAAGAAGTTAACAAAGGGGGAAGAAAGGTTACAAAATTAATTAAACAAAAACAATTAAAACCTGTAAATAGAATTAAATAAACAACCAATCCAAGGAAATCAACTAATCTTGAATTTAATCCATCCTTGATCATTAAGAATCCATTCAATTGCTAACCAAGTTCTTTACTTTAGATCACATCAAGAAGCCTTAAGATGATCAATGAATTCTCTATTAGATAAGCATCTAGAATTTAATTAATCAATGTTAAATAAATTAAGCACCTATCTAATCCTAAATTAACCTACAACTTTATAATTCAACCAAGCTAAACAATCCATCAAACACCTTTAATGCATTGTTTAGTCTCTGTAATCCTTATTAAACACATGATAATTATACAATTATTACATCAATATCCAAATCAAATTAAGCAATCTAGATTTAACAAAATCTAAAGAGGTAAAAGAAAAACTTGATTAATAATTAAATATAAAATAATCAAACAAGATCTCAGAATTAAACATCAAGATTATCAATCCCTAAGATTGATTAAAAGGTTTTATGTAACATTGTACCAAGAATTTAACTATATTTTAATAATATACTAAATAATTGATACGTTACCTCATTTATATTTATATTTACTTAACACTAATAGAATATTATGTACTTCATTATTTATTAAGGTTTTAATTAAATATGTGCAGCGATTAAATACATAATGGAATTAATTTAAAACTTAAATTAATTAAGTTGAAGTTCCCATATATAAATATATTTAAATTTTATAATTCATACGATACACGTACCAATGGAATATAAATCTAATAAAATACAAATAGAAAATTTTTAGTAGCACACTAGTTGCATTTATATTTAATATTTACATCCGGTGTGCCAGTATATTTGCTTAGAACATTTACAAAACTCCAAAAGTTACAAAACTACAAAAAGAGGACATCTCAAATGTCTGAATAAATAAATGAGGTCGGTACATTAATAGACAGTGCACACCCACAATGCAACCAAGTTAGCTATATACATCTATTTACCACCAAATGAAATTCTTCAGTAGCAGGGTGAAACACAAAGTGAACATCAATATCAATCAATAGAGGGATGCGTATCATACTGTTTCTCTGAACAAAATAGATAAGGGGTGAGAATTTATAATTCTTAGTAGGGAAATCACATAGTTAAGAAAATCATTTGTTTTGAACTATGCTATGTCGAGTTGCATTCACTGTAGAAAATACTTTTCCATACAAAACATCATACATAATTATATAATAGTACTTTAAAATCAATCTCTACATATAATCATACATAAGAACATAACTAAATCGTCACATTAATATAAAACCATTTCACATTCCATTATACATTACTTTTCTCTTCTTGCTCACATTAGCCAATTTCCTAATTGAGATCTCATACTTTCTAGGGCGTCCCTTAGCTTAAATTGACTTGACCCAATGTAAGACTTCCCATTAAGTTCTATTGTGCCCATGGACAACTTAATTCTTTTGCGCCCATAAACCCCCTTAATGGGTCCTTTCAATTTAAAACTTTCTATTAAGATTTTGCTGTACCCAAGGACAACTTAATTTCTATATGCCCACGGACCAATCTTAATAGACTTTTAAAATCATTACAATCTTTTCTCTTAAACATTGATGTCACATATTTAAACTCAATGTCAATTAGTGAAATGTCACAACCTTGAATATCATTCTTTCACAAAAACAACATCAATAATTCATAATTTGTGATATTAACATAGTCAATCATTCAAGATAATTTCCATTACTCAATCACAAAGTATATCATCAACATATTCCACTTAATCAACTTTTATGGTATCAACCATTTAATCACAATTTCAACATCAATAAAATTTCATATTATTTATTTCTATAATTATAATAATAAAATGTAATATCATTCATCAACAAGCAAATTTAACTCTAATTACTACGCTTGGCCGAATTCACCATTTTGCGACAAAGAATATTTTCTTCTCGTTCTCATCATTTTTAGATCATTTCTAGCATCAAGAGTTCATTTTTAGTATCAATTTCACATTAAATCAAAGTTTAGACCAAAATTCCAAAATTAATTTGAATAAAACCCTAGTTCTTGAATCTTTATTTCTTGACCATATTTCCTCATAATTAACATCATCCTTATGATTCTTTCTCCATCAACAAACTTATTCTTCAATAATCCTCCATAGAAACCCAAACAAAATCTCAAGAACACAACTTAAGTCTTTCTAACCTAGGGTTCCAATCTAGCAAAAATATTCATAAACAAGACTTCTTGATTCAAAGACATGATGAAAAGCATACTAAAACACTTTTTGAAACAAGAAAAACTCAAGAAACTTTGGAGAAAAAGTATGACTCCCTACCTCTTGTCCTTGAAAGAACTTGCAAGAAAGTTGAAGATCTTGAACCTAACTACTTGATTCTCTTGAAAACTAGCTTGAAAATCCATGGATCCTTCTTGTTCTTGGCTTTTCTCCTTTTCCCCTTATTTTTCTTTTCCTCTTCCTCCTTCTCCTTGCCTTGGCCGAATTCTCTAGAACCATTGGGAGAGTTTCTCTCCTTTCTTTTCTATTCTTTTTCCTCTTATATTTTCTAACCATCCAATTAGATTTCAACTAGTGGCCAATTCATCCAATTGGAAGCCAACCTATGTCTAACTAGGTGGTTTGTTCCTATTGGCCATTGATTATTTTAATAGTTTTTCCTAACTAAGTCATAATTACTTAGTTACTCTAACTAACCTATTATCAGTTTAGTTACATTGATTTCATTTTAATTAAGCATCTAGTTACTAACTTATAGGAATTTCTCTAATGACTACTCCAATTTCTATAATTAATAAGTTGTCTAATAGTAAATTTATATCTTAAATAACTTATAAACCTTTTTCACAATTTCTAGTGTTCTAGGAAATCTTTAGTTAGTCCTTTAGACTTACTGCATACAAATAATTTAATTTGTATACAAAATTTTTTAATTCCACATACGTCCCTCCTTACTCATAAAATTAATTTCCACTTATGTCCCCTTGATATAAAACACAAATAAAATACTGACTAAATGAATTAAATGTATAAAAATTTAATATGGAAGGGATATTACATTTTAGCCCTCCATGGATGGGATTGAAGACAAACAGAAAAGAAAGAAACTTAGAGAGAAGGAAGAGGCAGAGAGATGAAGAGACAAAGTGCAAGAGAGGCTATGAGAAAAACAAGGTTAGGTTTTAGAGTTACTACTGATGTATAAATAACTGCCTCTAAAATTCAAAATCTAAGTTTGCCCATAGCTTAGAGTTAATCCTCTTCCTCTTAGTTTTAATTGGACATTTAATTTGCCAAATTTGAGCTTAAGATGAGAGAGTTATACCTAAAATATTCTTAACAGCTCTCTAGACCCATCAGCTGACTTCAAAGGGTAATAACACCATCAAAATGTCATAGTTTTGATAAGTGGTCTCATAAAAGTTGAAGATCTGTGTCCTAACTTTCCAATGCTACCAGTTTTAAATCCATATAACTCCTACAGCCCAAATTATGGCTCAATCCTTGCTTGTTGTCCAGGTTCTAGCAACAACATCTCTGTTTTAACTTCCAGGCCCAATCTGACTTACTAGACATCTGATTTAGCCTTCGAGCTCTCCGTTAAAGTTGTAGATATTTCTCTCAACTTCCCTACAAGATAAAAGTTATAATTTTTAGATGTTTAGAACTCAAGTTATGCCCGAAATATAGAAATAATGTAAAATTCTCAATAATGTTAAAATATACAATTAAGCCCAATTTGAACTTAAACTTATAAATTGTGGTCAATACCAATTAATTAAGTATATAAGAGGTCTAAGAGACTAAATATGAGAGTTAACTAAGGCATAAAAATTGTGTTATCAATTATTTGATTTACGAATACTCTCTTTAATGGTCTTATCTATGTTACACTTCATGGTAATCAAATAAACTTTATTGAATTGAACCCATTTTTCATGCTTTTTCCTATCTACAATGAAAGATGCATTTGTGGGTTTCTAAGGCTTATCCTCGGTGAGAGTAGCATCAACACTAGAGACAACAAGGAACAATTTCATAGAGTCCACTCAATCCTCATAATTACTCCTATTAAATTTTTTTTAAAGCATTCATTTGTATTTGTAAAATCTTATAAAACATGTTAGACTTGTATAAGGTTACAAAGATAGCCTAATGCTTACTTGACATGTCTGTGTAGTTTTGTGGCTTTCTGAGCACGTTTAGGCACTTTGTTACATTATATGTGAAATATAGCTGTTATTTGCTCTGAAAGTGGCTTGAACTGTTTAGTTAGTGGAAATAAATGTGGAGAGTTTGTTTCTAGGTCACAAATGTGGAAACTATGCTATAGTTAAAGTTTGAGGTTAATCAGAGTTAGTTTGACATTTTTAAGCATACTGATTGTGTGTTTTAGTGCTAAATTGACCCCCAGCTGATATGAAAATATCATTTTATGGTGAAATAGGATTTTTAATGAATCTTAGGATTTATTTTGAATTTACTGGTATCTAAGAAATCGATTTTGGTGAAATCTAAGTGTTCTTAGCAGATCGGAGTTTTAGTGCGTTTTGTGAGAAGCCAAAATTGGCTCCTCTATATAAAGTCACTCACGGTTGAGAGTGAAAAAAAAATAGGAAATAGAGAAGAGAAAAGAGGAAACGTGAAGAAGGAGAAAGAAAAAGAAAGAGGAGAGATCAAGAGGCAAGCAAGGATTGGAGAGCTTGGATCCATCCTTAGCCATCTTCAAGACCTTGAGGTAGGGGAAAATCTTACTTTGATGCTTGTTTTTTTTTATTTTCTTCTTTTGGTCAAAGAGAGGCTTAAAGAGGAAATAGGGAATTTGGGGTTGACAAGTGATTTGGTGATTTATGTGTTAAATCTTGATGTGGATAGATTGGTTGAGTTAGGAACTAATTTATTGATATGTTGAGATGAAGTTTTCATCATTTGGAAGCCTTAATCCCCATTTAGGTCAGTTTTGGGGGTTTAGGTCATGGTTGGGGTTTTGATTCATAAGTGTTGAATTAAGAGAAATTGAAGTTGTTTAAGAGTTGCTATGTGTAGTTGGACCTTGTTAGAGATTAGAAATCATTTGAAATAAAATTTTGAGTGATTGGAAGATGGTTTAGTTCCAATGGAACAATACCAATATCTGCAGAATTCTGCAAATTCTAGTTTCTGCAGATGATGCCACGACATGGCACTTGGAGTGTCGTGGCGTTGGTAAGAACAGGGGATGTGCGCCGCGATGTTGCATGTGAATGTCGGAACGTGGGAAGCTTTTTCTACCAGTACTTGAACCCGAGACCTGGGTACCGTGACGTGGCACAGGGTATGCCACGACGTTAGTGCCAGAGAACAACTGTGAGTTATGTTTGATGCTCTGGATCATTCCAGTGGCGTAGTTTTCTTCTTTTATGCTTCTTAGTGAGTGATGAGACTCTAATAAAAGTATTAAATGAGGATGTGAATGATTTGATTTATAATGATTTGTGGTACTAATTATGTGGGATAATTAGTCATGATTGTACACAAATATTGTGTATTATGATGAATCGAAGGAATGAGTTTTCCTAAGTTTTGGAATCACTCATGTATGCTCTTTTAAGAGTGATAAGGTACTTTTAGAAGTGTGATTGGCATTGACTAAAAGCAATGGTTTTGACTACAACAAACAAGAAAGAAATGGAAACATAATGATCAAGTCCCAAGGAACTCAAAGATTAGCATATAGGTCTTAGATCTTGTGTAAAGGTATTTTAAGATTCACTCTAAGCTCATTAATTGGCTTTCTTAAAATGGCTTTGCAAAATCATACTTTTCATTTATGAAAATTATAGTTTGAACAAATGGTTTTTAGTAAGATTGGAAAGCTTTTATGAAAAACTTCTTGGAAATCTTGTCTCCTTTTCAAGACAATAACAGATTATCACTTTTCACCTAACAAATTAAATGCCAAAACAAAAATGCACTAATTTGTGTTTTAAAAGGCCTAACCGATTAGGCAAAATGTGTAACCTGTTAAATGACAAGTCAGGGGCCTATTTCTAAGGTCCCTAACTGATTAGGAACAACTCTTAATTGGTTAGATTAATAAGTCAGAGGCATTGCCTCTTTATCTTTTAAATGCCTAACTGATTAAGTGTTTTGTTTAATCGATTATTTGATTAAACAGAAGCATCTACTTTTGTTTCAAAATATGGCCTAACCGATTAGTGGTTTGGTCTAATCGGTTATTTGCTTAAACAGAAGCCAACTCGTTCAATTCCTAACCGATTAGAATATGGCCCTAACCGATTACTCTATTTCACAGAAGCCAAATTCTAAAGGCCCTAACCGATTAGCAATCTCCTGTAATAGGTTAGGAGATGTATTTCTAGTCAATTCTTGACTCCTAACCGATTAGGACAAAGTCCTAATCAGTTATCTAGGCAACCAGAACTTACATTCAACGGCTATATTAAAGGGCATTAAATGCTTTCAACTACCCCAACGGCTCTTAATTGCTTTTAACTATAAATCTAATTTGTTAGGTAATTAATAAGAAGTTAAAGAAACTAAGACAAACATCTAAAAATCCTTCTTGAGCAAAAAAATTGTATTTCCTTAATCACATTCATCATACTCTATTTTTGAGCTTAGAAAGTATGAATCCTCAATACCCATAAGCTTCAATTTTTATTATCTACTCTTTGGGAGAATTTCTATTGATTCAAACCTTGTATAAACTGTAAAAGAGGGTGAAGCATCCCTTCATTTGTAAAGGGTGAGGTATCCCTTAGAAATTGAGGCTCAAGCACAAGGGTGAGGTATCCCAAGGTGTGTCGAGTGCTCCATCTTGTAAAGGTTGTTAAGCACCTGTTTGAAGCTTTAAGATATAGTGGAAATCTCTGGTGTTTACTTGAGGACTGGACGTAGGCCACAAGTGGATTAGTGGCTGAACTAAGATAAATCTCTGTATTTGTCTTCCTAAACTCAACTCTTTAATATTGTGCACTATTTTATTGAGTTTGCTTTAATACTATCTTGCTTGGTTGTTGTATTTGTAAGTGAAAGTGTTCATCTCATCTATCCATTTATCTCTATTAAGCAAATAGCTTCAGTGAAAATAAGAATTCAAGCATTTTACAAAAGATTTACGAACTTATTTTATATACTCAATTCACCCCCCATCTTGAGTATTGAGGCTACTTGGTAACAAGAAGTATTTGATGAAGTGTTGTGAAATGAACTTGAAATGCATATAAATCAATTGTGAAACTAGTTATGAGAAGTAATTAGTAATTGTTTTGCATGAGATGTTTGAGAAACATAATGAGGTGTGTAATATCCTTGTTATGTTGTTTGAAGCATAGATTGGTGAGTAATATCCTCTCTATGTGCTTGTTGAATAGATTGGTGAGTAATATCATCTCTATGTTGTGAGTAATAAGGTGAGTAATATCCTTATTACATTATTGAATAAGGAGGTGAGTAATATCATCTTTACTTTGTTTTACTAGTGGAGGTGAGTAATATCCTCTGTTTGTTTTGATGGATAATGTTGGTGAGTCATATCCTCACTATGCCTGATAATATACATGATATATGTTTTGCTTTTTTGAAAGGTGTGAGCCCCGTAGATATGGGTGTTTGTTTTTAAAAAGTAAAAGCCCCGTAGATGTGGGTGATTGCTTTTTGAAATGTGTGAGCCTCGTAGATGTGGGTGATCTATATTAGGTAAGGTGGATTACATCCTTCCTAATATAATGGTTTTTTGAGGATGGATTTTCTCGTTCATTATCGATAACTGTGTAGTTGATGGACCTCACTACCCAGGGGGGAATGGATTTCCCCTGTGATAATGATGTTTGCTGGATGGACTTCCAGTGCTTGTTCAAGGTTATGGTTGTGACTTCCATTACTTTGTTCCAGTTTCATGCATTCATGACATTATCATGGAATTGTAGGTTCCTAGATATGGTATCATATATTATTCATTTTCATACTTAGGATTTTGCATAGGCATAAACACTAGACATAATTTGACATAGCACGACGATTGTATAGGCGGTTGCTTTCATAACATTATTCATGCATTGCAATTGTATGAGTGATTGCATGCCTCTGAGATGGAGATGTTTGCTTCTATGATGAAGTGTTATTTTGATAATTGTTCATATTATCTGAATGAGTATATATGTTTATACATATGCTGGTATTGGAATACTTCTACTGAGATGTGATTTCTCACCCCGATTGTGTTGCCATGTAAATCTAGATGCCAGATCTTCAAAGGGAAAGAAGAAGTTGTGTGCAGATAGTATAGTTATAGGCTTTTATTGATAAGGCTTGTATATTATGCTAGATCTTGTGGTAAAAGCTTATGTATTATAATATACTTTTGAGGCAATGAGGTATACATGTAGTTGTTCATTCGTGGCTCATATCTTCTATATAATGCTGGAATGTTATATTGGAAATTGTATAGCTATATTAAGTAGCATGCTTGAATCTAATCACTATGATATACTTTGGTTATATTATGGTTATTAAATTCGGGATGTTACATTTTGGTATCAAAGCAGTTCATCCTGTTGAGCTGGGGCATGGACTGACTATACTTAGGCATGTAGAATTTTCTCTATGTGTTATGCATTTCTTTGTCTCTTGTTTGTGATATTGGAAAAAGGATTGCATAACTTGCTTTAGGTTGGAAGTTGGTAGCTACTGTTACACAGTTACATGATATTGAGAATTGGCCTACTCAATATGTAATATTTTGTGTAGACAGGAAACTATAACTTCACCTATACGAACTAGGGGAACAAGATTTCTTCTAGTGAGGGTCCAGTTGGTATGACTGAGCCCGTGTAGGATTTGTTTACATCTACAACCTTTGTTGTGGTACCTCTAGTATGAGTAGAGCCCATGTGTTGTATAAAGGGTTGATGGATAAGTCTTGCAAGGATTATGGATAGAGGAATCCAATAGTTTGGTGGAAAATAGATTTTCTTAGGTGAAGAATATCTGGCATAGGTTTAGCTTGGGAGCTGGAGACCTACATGAGAGTGGATTATCTTGAGTAGATAATGATGAGTTAGATATCGCTATAGAAGGTGAGATTCCTTCGAGTATGATTTACGTTGAAGATCTTGGAACCTTAGTTGTGAGAGATTAAGTGTTGATGTCGAGTGAATTTTGGGGACAAAATTCTAAAAAGAATGGGAGAAATGTAACACCCTGGAAAACATGTTAAGCTTGTATAAGATTATAGAGGTAGCCTAATACTTATTTAACATGTCTGTGTAGTTTTGTGACTTTCTGAACACGTTTAGGCACTTTACTGTAACACTATGTGTGAAATATAACTATTATTTGCTTTGAAAGTGGCTTAAACTATTTAGTTAGTGGAAATAAATGTGGAGAGTTTGTTTCCAGGTCACAAATGTGGGAATTGTGCTACAGTTAAAGTTTGAGGTTAATCGGAGTTAGTTTAGCATTTTTAAGCATATTGGTTGTGTGTTTTAGTGCCGGATTGACCCCCAGCTGATATGGAAAAATCAGTTTATGGTGAAACAGGATTTTTAATGAATCTAAAAATTTATTTTGAATCTATTGGTAGCTAGGAAATTAGTTTTGGTGAAATCTGAGTGTTCTTAGCAGATTAGGGTTTTAGTATTTTTTGTGAGAAGCCAAAATTGGCTCCTCTATATAAAGTCACTCACGGCTGAGAGTGAAAAATAAATAGAAAATAGGGAAGAAAAAAGAGGAAACGTGAAAAAGGAGAAAGAAGAAGGAGAAAGAAGAAGAAAGAGGAGAAATTAAGAGGCAAGCAAGGATTGGAGAGCTTGGATCCATCCTTGGCCATCTTCAAGACCTTGAGGTAAGGGAAAATCTTGCTTTGATGCTTTTTTTTTATTTTCTTCTTTTGGTCAAAGAGAGACTTAAAGAGGAAATGGGGAATTTGAGGTTGATAAGCGATTTAGTGATTTATGTGTTAAATCTTGATGTGGATAGATTGGTTGAGTTAGGAACTGATTTATTGATATGCTGAGATGAAGTTTTCATCATTTGGAAGCCTTAATCCCCATTTAGGTCAGTTTTGGGGGTTTAGGTCATGGTTGGGGTTTTGATTCATAAGTGTTGAATTAAGAGAAATTGAAGTTGTTTAAAAGTTGCTATGTGTAGTTGGACCTTGTTAGAGGTTGGAAATCACTTGAAATAGGATTTTGAATGATTAGAAGAGGGTTTAGTTCCAATGGAACAATACCAGTATCTGCAGAATTCTACAGATTCTGGTTTTTGCAGATGATGCCGCGACGTGGCACTTGGAGTGCCGTGGTGTTGGTAAGAACGGGGGATGCGCGCCGCGACATGGGAAGCTTTTTCTTGTTGTTTTGAAATGTGTGAGCCCTGTAGATGCGAGTGATCTATATTAGGTAAGGTGGATTGTATCCTTCCTAATATAGTATTTTTTAGAGGATGGATTTCCTCATTCATTATCGATAACTGTGTAGTTGATAGACTTCACTACCCAAGGGGGAATGGATTTCCTCTGTGATAATAATGTTTGCTGGATGGACTTCCTGTGCTTGTTCAAGGTTATGGTTGTGACTTCCATTACTTTGTTCAAGTTTCATGCATTCATGACATTACCATAGAATTGTAGGTTCCTGGATACGGTATCATACATTATTCATTTTCATACTTAGGATTTTGCATAGGCATAAACACTAGACATAATTTGGCATAGCATGGCGATTCTATGGGCGGTTACTTTCATAACATTATTCATGCATTGCAATTGTATGGGCGGTTGCGTGTCTCTGAGATGGAGATGTTTACTTCTGTGACGAAATGTTATTTTGATAATTGTTAATATTATCTGAATGAGTATATATGTTTATGCATATACTGGTAGTGGAATACTTCTACTGAGATGTGATTTCTCACCATGATTGTGTTGCCATGTAAGTCCAGGTGCGAGATCTTCAAAAAGAGAGAAGAAGTTGTGTGCAGATTAGTATAGTTATAGGCTTTTGTTGATATGGCTTATATATTATGCTAGATCTTGTGGTAAAAGCTTATGTATTACAATATGCCTTTGAGGAAATGAGGTATACATATAGCTGTTCATTCATGGCTCATATCTTCTATATAATGCTGGTATGTTATATTAGAAATTGCATAGCTGTAGTAAGTAGCATGCTTGAATCTAATCACTGTGATATACTTTGGTTATATGATGGTTATTAAATTCAGGATGTTACAGTATTGATAAAGTTGAAAAAATAATTCATTAAAGGGAGATTTTGGCAAGGATATCAATATGTATAATATTTGAGCAAATAACCATAATGAAGCTCTCCCATGCAGTTATAATCCTACCTAACGGTTCCGAATTACAACACATGACCAGATTCCAACAGACATCAAAATCTTGTCCCTAAAGCTAGTATCGAGAGGATACTGAGAACTCTAAGGACGCAACCTTAATGCCCTTAACAAATCATCAAGAAACATATTAATGAAGACAAACTAATAGGGTAAGTGCATCATCAACACAATCCTCAATACAACATTATTAATAAGATGACACCTCAACACAATTGGTCCCACGAAGGGAAGCTCTCAATCATGCAAAGTGCCCCTAAAATAGTACCACAATACTTTAAACAAAAACTTTCAGAATCAAATTGCATAAATAATAATAAGATAAATAACTTTGAAAACATTACATGTTAATTTATGCGTAAAATAGTACTGAAAATTATTTCAGTGATCAACTCTGAGAGTACACAATATATATCATGCCCAGCAGCATCATAGAAATACACAAAAATTTTTAGAGGCAAATGAGGGGAGTACCATATATTTTTTAACAATTTTAAGCTCTAAAATTTTTGGAATGAATAATAAATGGGCATAAAAAAATAAATAAAAATATCCAAAAATTAGTATCAGACGTGTGAAGTGTATAACAAAAAACAGAATGTAAAAGAATTTTGTGCACCTCTCAAGTACCCCCATGCACTTGGAGCGCGAGTGGGCGCGACTGGAAGACATCTTCTTCCTTACTTGTTTCCTGTTAAACGGGTCGCGCGACCCGGTTCATGATTGAAGAGATCGCACATGTTTTCTTGCTCAATTCTCAATCATTTCAAGCGATCTATATCTCATTAGAATTAGAGAAACAATATCTATAATTCTCATAAGTTAATTTCATGAAAAAAGACAACAACAAAAAAATTGGATTTTTGGATCAAAATTGAGGCCATATTCACGAGACAAAATATGAAATTACTCACCAGTTTCTTAACCATTTAACACAATTCTTTTGTCAATCAAAACACATTTTAGAGATCTACAAAACCCCTATGTTATTGTTTCAAAACAATTCACAAAATCTCTAGATTTTGGAGTGATACCGAAAAGGTTTCCATGAGGTTTCTAACAAAAACTTTCACCGGATTCTAATCCGTTTGACATAATATTTATGTTAGATTCAGCAAACCCCGATCTACAAAATCCCTAACTTGATTTTCAAAATTGATCTAAAATAAAATTTGAATTAAACATCGTTAAGGTTTCAGGTTTCTTTAATTTTAAGCCTTATACAATTTTTAGGTAAAATATAAAATTGATAGGCATAATTAGGATTAAAACCGCTTTGATACTAATTGTTAGAATTTCATGGATCAATTAACCCCAAATATGGCATATATAATAAAATATATTGAGTATTAAGATTACTTGAAAAAGATGACGATGAGGTTGTCATGTTTGAATCCTTGAATTCAATTTTGATGAAGGAGATATATTATCCCTATTCTATAGTAGTCGCTCATGTATTAAAATCAATGGGGTAACTGTATGTACTAGATTAATTGGGAATAAGGGTTTCCCTCTGTATATATAAAATAACAGTATAGGCTCAACCTACCTATCATGATAAGCCCATATACAGGACTCATATATAAAACTCACATGTGAATGATGCTTAACAACAACAGGCCCAATAATAACATTGATCACAATTTGGGTTAAACAAAATGCTCTTATGATTTTGTCATCCAATTAATCTAGATTTTATAAAATTATAATATGATTTATGCTAATTCATATAAATTATTCTAACATGAATGATCTTCTTTTAATCGATTTAAAGAGGTGAATTAGTTAAAATGCATGCAAGATGACCCTAACACCATTCGTAATCGTAATAAAAAAAAGAATAAACTAAATTCATACGGAAGTCTTAATCACTTGACCTATTAATATACACACACCAAACACTCCCCTTCAACCCCATCTTGGGAGCTTTTGCAAGTTGCTCTAGGGTGCTTCCATGGTTGATAAAGAGAGATCATAGGAAGGCATACAATACGTTGTTGCCAAAGAGAAGAAATTTTAAGATATCTTATAGCTAAAAAAAAAAAAATTCCATCACACGTAGACTCCAAGTAAAATTGCGTGAAGGAAATTTTAGACTAACAATAAAAATATGAGTATTTTAGGACATTTAAAAATTTGATTTATACTTTTATATATTTATAAAATAAGATTAAATTCATATTTTATTCTTTCCAAGATATAAGAGTCTCTTTTTTATCTTCCAAAGAACTTTGACATTAATTTAATCTTTCAACTATGAAAAATGATATCAAAATAATCCTTCTGTTTACAAATCATGAATTTGAGGAAATAAATTGCCATTATCATAATTGAGGGATTAGGTTCATATCAACTTTTAGTCCCTTAATCATAAAAGAACAATTTTATAAAACAATATTTAACAAATATTTAATAATGATCAAAATTAATATTAGATAAATTTTATGAATTTATAAGAATAATAAAATTAATTAAATATTATTTCTAATTAGTCCTGATCATCATTGTTAGAGTGCAGAAGCTTCTAGAGTACTCCAGAATCTCCCAGCTTTCAACTATTGTAACTAACAGTTTCAGTTAGGTAGTTAGAGAAGCAGTTAGCCATCAGTTAGGTGGTTAAGCTTCTGCAATTTGTATACATATCAAAACACTATGTAAACATATTTCATAATTCAATTTCAATCAATATTCACATTTTACTCATAACATATTCTTTCTCTTTCTCACAAACTTTCTTGCATTTTCTCTCTTTTGCAAATCTTACTCAACATTCAAGATAGAACCAAGAGCTCAGGAATTTCCTGCAGAGATTCTCAATGGTGGTTCACCACATTATTCTACAGCTTCAGCAGCTCACTCTGCTCCAGTTAGCTTCAACCATTCCATCACAATAAAGCTCAATGACAAAAATTATCTCCTCTAGAAGCAGCAAATCTTAGCTGCGATTAGAGGCCACAAATTGGTCCAATACATTGAAGGAGCTGAATCTATACTGCCAAAGTTTCGATTGGTAGATGATGTAGCTTCCAACAATGTTTCACAAATCACCTGAATATCTCGCTTGGGAGCAATAGAACAAATTGTTGCTCTCGTGGCTGCTCCCGTTGCACTCTGAAGGAATGCTTACATGTGCTGTAGGTTGCGACTTTTCCTGGAAAGTATGGAGTTAGATTCAATCATATTTTGCATCACAAACTCGAGCAAGAATATATCATTTCAAGCTAAAGCTTCACACTACCAAGAAAGGTTCTCGTACAATTAGCTAGCATTTACTTCGAATCAAGGCCTTTATCAATTTGTTGGTCTAAATAGGTCACCCTATTAGCACTCGGGCACATTGAGATAATCTTAGAAGGTTTTCTCGATGAATACGATGCTTTTGTGACTTATGTCAACTTGTGCTTGGATCCTTACATCGTCAGTGATATTGAGTTGCTTTTGTTGGCTCAAGAAAATTGAATCCAGAAGAATCTTGGAGCAAATTCAAGTGATCAGCTCTCAATTCGCAAAGATTGGATCTAGTGAGGAACAGTTCAATCCAGCTCAAGCATAGTTCAATCCATCTTAAGCGTTCAATCTAGCTCAAGCGCAGTTTAGTTCGGCTTAGGCTCAGTTTAATCCGTCTCAGTTTGCCTCGTCTCAATTTCCTGGATCATCTTCTGATCTCAAACCTAATCCATTAATGAACTATACAAATTTTAGAGGCGATCAAGGTGCTCCATCTAGCTCTAGCAGATTCCGTGGTAGTGGTAGATCCTTCATTTCCTATCAATTATGCTATAAATCAAGCCACACTACATTTGTGTGTTAACATCATTTTAATCAAGGCTTTCAACGACCATTGTCTTCCTAATCTGCATCTCCTTATTCACATTCTTCATTAACTAATTTTCTTCAATTCCCTCAGTCTCCAAATTTTCATCCAAATTTTTCCCAACCTCAACCTCTTCTTTCTCAGCCCCCTATGTTTCAACCTAAATCCCCATTCCCTTCCTCCTCTTAACCACCATCTCAATATAGGCCCTCTCCTTTAATGACTACTATGTTGGTTATCCCCTCTATGGTCCATGATAGTGCGTGGTGTCTAGATTCTGGTGCCACAAACCATGTTACAACTGATGCCTCAAATATGGTCCAGCATGTAACATCCCTAATACTAATACTAATAGAGTATCTGAAATCACACATTAGCAATTAGAATTAAGCTCGTCATTTAACTAATATTATTCATTTGAATATAAATTTATAATATATTGATAGCAATATATTTTATTCATTTAATAATCCTCTCACTGGGCTTCTTAAGGTTCAATTGGGCTTAATTAAGTTATTTTTGTCACATTTTTTGATATTGAGCCTAATTGGATCATTGAAGGAATTATTGTATGAATTGACCTTAATTTGTCTATTTGGTAGTATTTAGTAAATTGGATATAATCTGAGTTACAAATATTTGATTGATGTGATTCCAGTCTTGTAGGAAAACTAAGACAATTCTCTACAAATGTCATGAAGACCTCAAAAGCTGAATCACACGTTTGGATAATTTAAATTGAAGTGAAAGCAAGAGCCAAAATGTTGATCTTGACAGCTTGACCTTTGCGCACTCATCAGCCCATATCTTTAATTATAACAGTTCAATAGATGTCAAACTAAGCCCAAATAAAAGCTAAAACCCAAATATACAACTTTAATGAAGAACGTAAGAGCTAAATCGGTTGTCTAGTGGGTTAGATTGTGCCTAGAAGTCAGAATAGAGGTACTGTAGTTGAAACCTGAGTAGTGTGTAAATATTAGGCCATAAGTTAGTTGTAGGAGTCGGATTGGTCTGAAACTAATGCCATTGGAAAGCTACGACAAAATCCTTCAACTCATATGAAGACCATT
The DNA here is from genome assembly GCA_029884595.1 of Ormosia semicastrata. Taxonomy (NCBI): domain Eukaryota; kingdom Viridiplantae; phylum Streptophyta; class Magnoliopsida; order Fabales; family Fabaceae; genus Ormosia; species Ormosia semicastrata. Next base: position 15,153,924 of record JAQQTO010000042.1, on the reverse strand, counting down.
TTTCCAAATGGTGACGTTTTGATAGAGTTATATTTGTATGAAGATAGATGGAAGTTAGGCACCGAATTGGTCGGTGCAAGTGGAGAGACAAGCATGACAATAATTTTACACTCATCCACACCTGTCAAACAACTCTATTGTCATTTTGTACTCTTTATGCTCTATAAAATGTAGCATCAGTTGCTCATTAATGACATATTAGTTAAGAGATCAAGATCATGTTATTGTATCATTTGTTTCTCTTGTTGTAGTTTTCTTTTGTTCTAAATAGAAGTTATGTTCATCTCATTCTTCTTCTCTTTTTCTTTCTTCTTGGTCATGAGTAATTAATTTTCATTTTTCTTAGGTGAAAAGGTGAAGCTTTTTGTACTGAAATAAGGTTAGATTAATCTCTTTCTTGTGCTTGAATGATATATTATCAAGTGATCATTATATGTGTTGTATTTTGTTTTCAATCAATTTAGAAATCCTAGTTGTAAAGTGTAGATCTTGATTTGTTGTAGACAAGAGATTGACACAATGAATATTTAAACCCATTTACAAGTGTTGGCGTTAGTGGATAATTAAAGGAACCATAATATTACCACATATATAACCTTAAATGAACTTTGAATGTTATATTTTCTTATTGGAACCTCCATTATGCGTGGATTCCAATTGAGCTACAAAAAGAATTAATGTTGACCTTAACTTATTTACCGAGAATAGGTCTCCTAACCTAAGCAAATCTTTTTCATTTGTGAACATTTTTATCACCTTTATTATTGTGACAAATCTTTTCCTTATGTCATAGAATTTTCTTCATCAATTCCCTATGGATCGACCTCGGACTCCCGAGAATTTATTACTTGAGATAACCTATACTTGGGTTTGCAACACATAATTTGTATCAAGTTTTAGATGTCATTGTCTGGGACTTGATTTGAAGAATAAACTTATTGAGGTTTTCTTTCTTTAAGTAAACTTCGTCATCTAGTATATTCTTTCCCTACTCTTTTAAATTTTCTAGTTGTATCATATTTAATAGTTGGTTTATACCGTCTATTTGTTAATATTTAATGGTTGGTTTATATTGTGTACTTGTACATTTTCTTTTCTATTTTAAGTCACTTATTTACGCTTAATTGGTATCGTGATTCAAATTCTGGTCGTTTGGTTAAAACTAATCCTAGTATTTTATATATTGATCTGTTTGAATCACAATCACACACAATTAATACAATGGCTGAAAATAAAAGTATACATGATGAACATGAAAATCAACCGTTGCGAACCATGTGCAAATATTTGTAAACACTTTGAAATTCTAGTCCATCATGTTTTATCTTTTCACTAAATGCTAATAATTTTAGATTTAAGCCTCGTATGATTTCATTACTTCCTAATTTTCATGGTTTAAAATCTAAAAGCCTACTTTTACATCTAAAAGAATTTGAGGAAATATGTATCACTTTTAATGATCAAAATTGCACTGAAGAGATTGTTAAGCTTAAATTGTTTCCTTTTTCTTTGAAAGATGAAGTAAAAACTTGGCTTAACGCTTTGAAACCAAGATCAATTGGCACCTGGCAAGAATTGTAAAGTGGGGTTTTAAAGAAATTATTTTCAACACATAAAACTAATGCTTTGAAAAGGCAAATCTAAATTTTTTTCTTAAATTCAAATGAAACATTTTTTTAATGTTAGAAACATTTTAAAGATTTGTTAGATTCTTGCCTACATCATGATTTTGAAAAATAGCGTACTATAAGCTTTTTGTTATGAAGGGTTAACACCTGAACCCAAACAATTCATGGAAGTAATGTGCAATGGCGAGTTTCTTGATAAAGAACCTGAATAAGCTTTAGAATATTTAGACCATTTGGTTAAGAATTCTCAATCTTGGTATGGTACTAATCCTTCTGAAAATTTAATTAGATTTAATCTTGCAAGTGCTAGTAAAGGAAAATATCACCTTAGTCAAGAAGAAGATCTAAATGCTAAGTTCACCAGTTTGGCTAAAAAGATTGAACCCATAGAATTAGGAAAAGTGAAAGAACTCAAATCTGTGCAAAATGAAGAAATTTATGGTATTTGTGATGAATTAGGACACTCAATAAATAAATGTCCAAAAATTCTTGTTTTTAAGGAAGTTGTGCATGAGCAAGTAAATGCAATAAATAATTTTAAAAAATTATTTACCTCTTCTTTTTCATATTCATACAACCTGGGATGAAGAAATCACTCGAACTTCAGCTAGAGGAATAATTATCTTGCACAATTTATTCAACTACCACCTCCTCAAGCACAACTGGATTCTCAAAATCCTCAAGGATATGTACCTTATGTCCCACCATATATGAAAAACATTGAAGGAACATTGTATGCATTCATGGAAAATCAAGAGGCCATTAATAATCAAAACAGTCAAGCCATGATTGATATAAAAGACACTCTTGCTAAATTTGCTTCTGCACTCACCATTCACAAGAAAGGAAAATTTCATTCTCAACCTCAACCGAATCCCAAGGGTCAGTACAGTCTAAATGAGGATAGTTCAAAAAGTCAGTAAATAGATCAATTCAAGTTAATAATAACTCTTAGGAATGGAAAAGTTATTGAAAAACAAATTTCTGAACCTTGTGAGAGAGATGATGAATCAATTCCTCAAGATAAGGAAGAGGTTGATAAGTCATTTGGCCAAAAGGAGACCAAACTTTTTCCTTCACCCTCATTTCCTCAAGCATTAAACAATTCAAGGAAATTGAACTACAACATTGAAATTTTTTAACAAGTGAATATCAATATTCCTCTGTTAGATGCTATCAAATAGGTTCCCTCTTATGCCAAAATTTTGAAGGACTTGTGCATTGTTAAAAGGAAATTAAATGTGAAAAAGAAAGCTTTTTTAGCTGAACAGGTATTCTTCATTCTTCAAAACAATAATGCCTTGAAATATAAAGACCCTGGTTGTCCTACAGTTTCATGCATTATTAGAGAATACAAAATTGAACAAGCTTTACTTGATCTTGGTGCTAGTGTTAATTAGCTTCCATATTTAGTTTATCAGTAACTCAACCTGGGTAAGTTAAAATCAACTTCTATAACTCTTCTACTTGCTGATAGATCAGTTAAAATTTTAAGAGAAATAGTGGAAGATATGTTGGTATAAGTTGATAAATTCATATATCTTGTGGATTTTATTGTCTTAGAAATTGAACCTATGGTTAATAGTTGCAAGTCAATTCCTATTATTTTAGGCTGCCCATGTAGAATTGTCTTTGCCTTAATGATTTAATGAGTTAAGTTTTAATGATGACAAATGTATTACAAAAGAATATTGATCATGTTACATAGACGTACTTAATAGATTATATTGGATCATACATGATCATGTACTCCATCTTATTATATTTCATATAAGAATTATGCATATTCTTTATAGCATCTTTTATAGAATATATCCAATAATGTGTCATATAAGTTATATTAAATTAATATTAGATTTGACTCTATTTAAATGAAAATATGCAAAGTGTTCTTTGTTTGTTGGCAACCATTAAAAGGTTTTAAAAGTGAATAGTTTTGAAATCGATAAACTACTATTCTTTAATGGTGTGAATTTTGTTTATTAGAAAGTTAGAATGGAATTTTATATGCAATCTATTGATCTTGATTTGTGGGATATTATGTTTGATGGATTTACTTGCAAATCAAAACAAACTTAGAATGCCTATAACAAGAAATGCTTTTCATTGAACATTAAAGCTATACAAATCTTGAGAAGTGGTTTGAATGATGAAGCTTATGCTAAAATTAAAAGTTGCTCTTGTGCTAAAGATATATGGGATGCTCTTGATGCTATCTATCTTGTTAAAAATGATTTTTTGCATAAAGTTGTACATAGAGAACAAGAAGAACAAAAGTCATTGAAGGAATCTTGTTATGAAAAATATCCTCAAAATGATGTTCAAATTGAAGAGGTGGCAAAGCAAAACCAAATGGTATATACTCTTGAAACTTTGATAGGAAAGAATGAGGATGATGATTCCCATGAAGAGTCATTGATGCAAGAAATTGAGCTAACCTCCCACTTAACTCCAAAGAACTTTGGGTAAATGATGCCTATCTTGATTATGGTCCTTCCTATGATGAGCTACAATATGCATATGATAAATTGTATGATGGCTTGTTGTTTTTATAAAAGAAAAACTCATCTTGTTTGAAAAACATTTCCTCTATTAAAAATGAAATTGAGACATTGAAAAATGAATATACTTTTCTTAATGAGGAAATGCTTTTGAAATATGAAACCTCATCTTCTTGTGAAAAGAGTATTAATTTAGAAAATCAAGTTAAGGACTTATATTCTGAATTTGCCAAAGCTAATGATTCTAATTGCTTACATTCCATACTTGTTAATAAAAATATAATTGATGTTATTTCACATAAAAATTCAAGCAAGGCTTTTGGCAAAAATAGCATAGAATGTAATAACAACAAAAGACTTAAGTTTTCCAAAGATGATCTTCAAAGGACCAAACCATTATCAAATTCAATTGTTTATAATTTTTGTGGTCATCTAGGACATATTTCTCATTTATACAATTATAGAAGAAATTCTTATATGAGAAATAATATGGTATGAGTTCCTAAAGATCTTAAATGCCCTAGTACTAACGTTCAAGGACCCAAGATGAAGTGGGTACCAAAATGTCCTCGTAGTGTTTCAATTATGCAGAAAATCTCTCACAAGGATGGACTAATTGGTCAAAGGAAAGAGAAATCATCAAGGAGAATGTCTCTAAAGCCCAATGTTAGAAGTTTTTGTCAAAGAAGGAAGATAACTTTAACCAAAACTTCTCAAGTACAAAATATGAAACTTGCAAAGTTCAAAACACTAAGAGAAGCAATGGGTAAGAAAAAGAGTTTCCTTGATCACCAAGGCCAAGATATCAAAAGTTTTTATCTCTTGTACACATTCACTTATAAAGTCAATGAATTTAAAATATGTTCCTTGTAGGCCTTAAGTGATTGATAGAATTATGTGCACTTGGTAAAATTTGAATATTCTGTTTAGCACATGATTATGTTCATTCTTATTGTACCATAGCTCATTAGTTTGTTATATATCTTGGTAGATAAGGTTCTACAATGCCTAGGTATGCTTTCTATGCTTTAAATTGTCTATATATCATGAAAGTAAGCATGCTATTGGTTATGTGCTTAATGGTAATTGATTATTTAATTTATTTTACTCAATTTACATACTATGAAAAATTAATCTTTATGAGAGCATAATGGATTAATAATCAATGACTAACCCCTATGAATCCAAAATCGGTAGATACCAAATAAAGTATTATGAATTGTGTTATAGGGTGATAACTACCTCAAGAAAGCATTTAAACAGAATATGATTATTCAACTTGAGGTTAGTAAAGCTTAAAAGGACTCAACTTTTAAAAATGGTGTAAAGAATCTCTATTCTTTCATAAAGACTTGAAGCTTGAAAGTTAGAGTCACCTACAAAAACTCAAAGAGTACACTTTTGGTGACATCAATCTCTTATCCTTATTTATGCTTTAAATTGAATATCATGTGATATTTGGATAAGTAGATATTTGTTTTTATGCCTTAACATGCCTTAAGTTGTGCTTTTCTAACATTATGTCTTAAGAGTGTCTTTACATATGCTAACATGTTAGATATGCACACATTTTTCTTGGAATGACATGCTATGGTAATATCTCTATTCTTGAGCTTGTGACCAAACTCTCTTGGCTCAAATATGGAAATTCACATGCTTATAAGTAATTCTAATCTTTTCTCTTTGATGCTTAATTATCTTATATACTTACTTGAAGATTAGAAAGTTAAAAGTTATATGTCTTCTTGTTTGAAATTGGTTGATATATTCATATCTTGAAAACAAGAAGTAAATGATTCATCTTGTGCCTTGAACATGTCTTTGAACTTCAATGATTCTTAAATTGAAGTATATCTTGAAATCAATCATAAATGGTTTTAAAATTTATAATTCCATGACTTTTCAATTCTTGTATTACAATAAGGGACTTTTTGTTCTTGATTGTCATGTATGCATATTAGATTTTTTTTACTTGATATAACATACCTAACATGATCAATGTTTACCTAGAATGCTTATATAAGTTTTGATGATGATCATGTGTTTCTTGATAAACTTGAGTCATGCCTTAAAACGCTTAAACCATATTTTTGGATTCAAGTGCATATGTACTTCATGCATTCTTATTAGAGTTTACATCGTATGGTTGATAATGTGATATATGCTTTACATTATATATCAACATAAATTATGCTTGTAAATAAACTTAAATGATATTTGATGCTAACCTATATTTTAGAGAACTTTTGAAGTTTGTTTTGCAAGTTTCTCTATGTGTTTCAAACATAGCCATTAAATTTGTTTTCTTTATACAAGCATCTGTGGATAAATACGAAGAGTTGAATGGAGTTCAAATGAAGTGGAAGATAAAAGAGACTTTCTTCTAGTGCAATAAAATGGAGTACTCAAAGGAAGAAAGCTTAAAATTAAAGGACTAATAAATAAAGAGCATCACTCTCTATCTAACTCAATAAGTATCTCTATCCCTAAACTATTGTGGTATTCTATATGCTATGGATTGTATGATATTTGTTAATTAATCGATCTTAAATTATTAGATGTTTTCCTTACATAAGAAGTATGTTTAGTATTGACAAATTGCCTAATTAGATATTAACTTGCTAATCTTATCATTGCATATAAGGTGGATGATATTAGTTCTATACAGGTTTTGATCCCTATAGCATATTTCATCGAGGTGAATGTTTGATATCTATGATTCTCTTGATCTATGATTTCTTAGTGGTATAACACCTATGAGAATAATGTTGTTGTTTTGAAAAGAGTTTCTGGTTTAATTAAAAAAAAATTAAAGCAAAATCTCTTATCATATTTGAAAGAAGCTTTTCAAGTTCCATATCCTTGAGAATCTTTTAAACTTGTCTTAAGACCTTGAAAGTATTTCCACCTCCTAATTATTTTGAAAATTTTGAAATCTTTGGATATGTGCTATAAATGTAGTACTCTCTTCATTTGCTTTGAAAAATTTTATTAAATCTTGAGAGAATGTTTAATAACGTTTCCAAATAAATCTTTTGAAATATTCTATAGAACTCATCTTGATACTTCAAAAGATAAGCCTTGTTCTTCAAAGTGTTTAATTTTCTCAAGGCTCTTGTTTAATGAGAAAGAGAAGAGATGTACTTTTATATGTTCTTTTAACTTGGGTTTGATTTCTCTCAAGGAATATGTGGTTTTAATATTAAACATCTCTACCCTTCTAAAATACTTTTGAAGATGTAATGTGTTCTTGTAAAAAAAATTTTGAAAGGCGGAGAAATTTTAAAATAATTTTTTATTGATGGATTAAGAATATGTATCTTTTGTCTTACTTTACTTTATGGTAATATGCTTACATGATTTTGGCATACATATTTTTCTTTATCTATCTTGTGCTTTAATAAGGGGGAGCTTATCTTCTTTTTTTATAACTTCTTATAGTTATTTATTGATTTGTAATGGTTGTTTATCCTTTTCATCTTATATATCTTTCTTTCATGTCCTTGTTGACTATAAATATATGCATGACTATGTTAAACTATTATATTTTGATAATATGCATATTTTAAGGGAGAGCCTAACTCTTAAATTATTATTTATATCTCTTGACTTACATCTTTATTTGACATGAAGTATTTTATTGTTAATACTATCAACATATCAATAAAGATCATCTTTTATTCTCTATCTCTCTATCAATGAAAGAAGGTAAACATTCTTAAACTTCATATATTTTGATTCTTTCATTAAGAAATGCTTGATATGTGACAAGTAGTATGATCTTTCGTTTGAAAACCTTAATTTCATGACCTTATATGAATATTTTGTAACTCTCATCAAGTAGTATGCAAGATATTATATGTTAGACATAAATTCTTAAGCTTATTACTATCATATGCTAAATGTTAATGTACCAAAATGTGACAATCATTATATGAATAATCTTTTATATCTTAAAAGCATGCATGTTTCATCTCTATATTCTTGAATCATATGTAGAATCAAATAGGAGGAGATAATTATGATTTGAATAACTTGAAGAAGTTTTTTGATTTTGATTATCCTACTCTTTTTGGCAACATAAGTTTTATCTATAGGGGGAGAGAAAATATTATTTTTCTTTCTTAAGCCTTTTTGTTGATGTCAAATAGGGGGCGTGAGAATTAGAAAGAAAAATATGCTCTTGTGCTTAATGTCTGATATGCTTACACAAATATTTATTCTTCTATATTGGTCAACATATTTTTCTTTGGTGATTTGTCATCATAAAAAAGGGGGAGATTGTAGAATTGTCTTTGCCTTAATGATTTAATGTGTTAAGTTTTAATGATGACAAATGCATTACAAAAGGATATTGATCATGCTACATAGATATACTTAATAGATTATATTGGACCATGCATGATCATGTACTCCATCTTATTATATTTCATATAAGAATCATGCATATTCTTTATAGCATCTTTTATAAAATATATCTAATAATGTGTCATATAAGTTGTATTAAATTAATATTGGATTTGACTCTATTTAAATGAAAATATGCAAAGCGTTCTTTGTTGCATCCTATATAGAGCATATTTATTAGTAATTAATAAATGTCTTATTTGAATGTGCCTATGAAGGTCTTATATGCATGTTAGACTAACTATAGTTATACATTTATGAATCATGCATATGAAGATATTGAATTATAAATTTGGAATAACTATGTTCGTTTAAGTGAGCAATACTTTGTAGGATAGTTCAAATACCAAGATTGAGCATTGCAACAAGAAAGTAAAATATCACAATTATGCTTAACTCAAGAAGAATGAGAATGATAAGATGTTCCAAGCATTTGTAATATTTGAAGAGAAGAAATTTATGGAAGCTTGGATTATCTCAAGAAGGTTAAGGACTAGAATTGATATATTTTCCTTTTAGGCTTTCTCCTATGTAAAGATAGAGGGTTTATAAGAAAAGAGCTCAAATATATTTTTAAATCTTTACAAATGGTTCTTACATACTAAAATGCCTAAGAAACATGTTTTGAAAAGCTAGTCATGGTAGTACTTCAAAACTATGAAAAATAGTCAAGTTTGAGTTTTAAAAATCTGACCTTTGATTATTATTTCGATCATAACTTTCAACTACTTTGATTTTTGTTGTGAAACATTTTGCACATGAAAATAGACTAAAAGATCTTTCCAATGAGTGGTCATTTGCTTTAAACGAATAAGAAATGAAGAAGTTACGACTATTTAAAGTTAATTATGACCTTTCATTACTCTTTTGATCATAACTCTCAAAATACTTTGATATTTGTTGTGAAACTTTTTTCATATAAAAATAGACTCAAAGATCTTTCCAATGAGTGGTCATTTGCTTAAAACGAAGAAGAAATGAAGAAGTTATGACCATTTAAAGTTAGCTTCATATACTACTATGCTGTAATCAATTATACAATCCTTGTAATCGATTACAACTCTAGAAGAGGCTTTCTAATCGATTACATGAGACTTGTAATCGATTACACCCTACCCAAAAATGTTCCTAATTATTATAAATGGCTAGTTTTCACAAAAAAAAAAAATCATTTCTAAATATTACCAACGACTATTTTATCACTTGGGCTGTATATGTAAGTGATATTTGAAGCTTTTACAACTCCAAGAACACTTGATTTGATCCTTGAATCATCAAAATCATATTTTGAGCTCTTTATTGAAAAATCCTTCTATTCCTTTGTTCTTCATATTGTATATCTACTCTTGTGAGAGTTTCTAATCTTTCTCTTCATCTTGAAATCATTGTAAGAGGGTGAGGTATCCCTCAAGAGAGAAAAAGGTGAGATATCCCTTGTAGTGAGACTCAAACACAAAGGGTAAGGTATCCCAAAGGTGTTGTGAGTGCTCTTGCATGTAAAGGTTTTTTTAAGCACTTGTGAAGCTTGAAGAGTTTGAGGCTCTAGCACCAGGGTGAGGTATCCCATGGCGTGAGGAGTGCTCTTGTTTGTACAAAGGTTTTCCTAGCACCCATGAAGTATAGGAGATAGTGAAGAAAATCTCAAGTTAAGCTTGATGACTGGATGTAGGCCACAAGTGGTTGGTAGCTGAACCAGGATAAATTCTTGAGTTTGATTCTCTCTTCCCTACACTCTTTAATTTTAATATTTAGTGTAGTATATTTATCTATTACATATCTTGTCATCTTGATGTTTTGATTCTAAAAACTTGATATGTAGCTTATTTGCTTGATTTATCTCATAACCTAAGTTATATTTGAGTAATCTACAATAGTTGTATCAGTGTTAGATTTATTTCGTTGCATGTGTTGATTGAAAATATCAAATGCATTATTTCTCAACATTACTTTAAAAATTTGTAATCACCCAATTCACCCCCCTCTTGGGTGATGGTTGCCATGACTAATAGCCCATTTTTAGCAATATCTAATGCTTTGATAAATTACAGAAATGGAGTGATGAAGCTAACATTTGAAAATATAAAATTAGAGCTTAATGTTTTTAACATGTGCAAGCAACCATAGGAAGTCCATGACGAAAAGGAGGAAGTTGACGGGATTGAGGCCATTATAGATGATCATCTTGAAACCAGGAGACTTGTAATCGATTACACCCTACCCAAAAGGAGGAAGTTTTTAACATGAGACTTGTAATCGATTACACCCTACCCAAAAACGTTCCTAATTATTATAAATGGCTAGTTTTCACAAAAAAAAATCATTTCTAAATATTACCAACGACTATTTTATCACTTGGGCTGTATATGTAAGTGATATTTGAAGCTTTTACAACTCCAAGAACACTTGATTTGATCCTTGAATCATCAAAATCATATTTTGAGCTCTTTATTGAAAAATCCTTCTATTCCTTTGTTCTTCATATTGTATATCTATTCTTGTGAGAGTTTCTAATCTTTCTCTTCATCTTGAAATCATTGTAAGAGGGTGAGGTATCCCTCAAGAGAGAAAAAGGTGAGATATCCCTTGTAGTGAGACTCAAACACAAAGGGTAAGGTATCCCAAAGGTGTTGTGAGTGCTCTTGCATGTAAAGGTTTTTTTAAGCACTTGTGAAGCTTGAAGAGTTTGAGGCTCTAGCACCAGGGTGAGGTATCCCATGGCATGAGGAGTGCTCTTGTTTGTACAAAGGTTTTCCTAGCACCCATGAAGTATAGGAGATAGTGAAGAAAATCTCAAGTTAAGCTTGATGACTGGATGTAGGCCACAAGTGGTTGGTAGCTGAACCAGGATAAATTCTTGAGTTTGATTCTCTCTTCCCTACACTCTTTAATTTTAATATTTGGTGTAGTATATTTATCTATTACATATCTTGTCATCTTGATGTTTTGATTCTAAAAACTTGATATGTAGCTTATTTGCTTGATTTATCTCATAACCTAAGTTATATTTGAGTAATCTACAATAGTTGTATCAGTGTTAGATTTATTTCGTTGCATGTGTTGATTGAAAATATCAAATGCATTATTTCTCAACATTACTTTAAAAATTTGTAATCACCCAATTCACCCCCCTCTTGGGTGATGGTTGCCATGACTAATAGCCCATTTTTAGCAATATCTAATGCTTTGATAAATTACAGAAATGGAGTGATGAAGCTAACATTTGAAAATATAAAATTAGAGCTTAATGTTTTTAACATGTGCAAGCAACCATAGGAAGTCCATGACGAAAAGGAGGAAGTTGACGGGATTGAGGCCATTATAGATGATCATCTTGAAACCAGGAGTTCTTCTGACCCATTAGAAATTTGTTTAATTAATTCATTTGATTCAAGTATGCAATTAGATGATGATATTTCTAAAATATGCTTTTTGCTTGATTGGACACAGGTAATAGAATACAAATGACGGAAGTAGAGATTCAAAGAATTAAAACTCATGAATGATAATACCCATGAAGAAGTACCCACACTAGAACTAAAGCCATTACTTATTGGGTTGAAGTATACATTTTTGGGAGAAGAACAAAGCTTTCCAATGGTAATTTCCTCGACCCTTACTAGAGAACAAAAAGGTATGTTGATAGAAGTATTTAAAAGGCATAAAAGTGCTGGACATTAAAGGATATAAAATGGATTAATCCATTAATTTGTACACATAAAATACATTTAGAGGATAATGCTAAAACATCTCAACAACCTCAACGAAGATTAAATCCACATATAAAAGAGGTAGTTAGATATGAAGTTCTCAAATTACTTGATGTTAGAATTATCTACTCTATCTCTAATAGCTAGTGGGTAAGCCTTACACAAGTTGTGCCTAAGAAATCTGGAATAACATTGGTTGAAAATGAAAAAGGTGAAGTAATACCTACGTGAGTCTCATCCAGTTGGCGTATGTGTATTGATTTTAGAAAATTAAATGCTGCCACTAGGAAAGATAATTTTCCCTTGTCATTTCTTGATCAAATTCTGGAAAGGGTAGTAGGATATCCCTACTACTATTTTCTTGATAGTTATTCAGGCTATTATCAAATATCCATTGCATTAGAGGATCAAGAAAAGACCATTTTTATATGTCTCTTTGACACTTTTGCATACAGAAGAATGTCTTTTGGCATTTTTAATGCTCCGACAACATTTCAAATATGCATGCTAAGTATTTTTAGGGACATGGTTGAGCATTATTTAGATGTTTTTATAGATGATTTGACAGTTTTTAAAAATTTATTTGAAATTTGTCTTGATAATTTAGAAAAAGTTCTTAACAGATGCGAAGAAAAAGGATTTGTGTTAAACTGGAAAAATGTCATTACATGGTTACCTTAGGAATAGTGTTAAGTCATGTGATATCTTTTAAAAGAATTGAAGTTGATAATGCTAAAGTTGAATTAATTACCCATTTGCCTTCACCAAAAATAGTCAGGGAAGTTCGTTCATTTTTAGGACATGCAGGATTTTACAGAAAATTCATTAAAAACTTTAGTGTCATATCTATACCATTATATAATCTTATAATAAAAGATGCACCATTTGATTGGACTCAAGAATGTCAGAAATCTTTTGAAAAATTAATTGGTCTTTTGACATATGCTCCTATCATGCAAAACCCTGAATGATCTTTGCCTTTTGAGTTGATGTGTGATGCTAGTGATTTTGCTGTTAGCGTTGTTTCAAGCCATAGGAAGGAAGGTAGGCCTCATGTAGTTTATTATGCAAGTCAAACTTTAAATAGTGCACAAATGAATTACACCACTACTGAGAAAGAACTATTTACTGTAATTTTTACATTGGACAAATTTCGAGCATATTTAATTGATTCTTCTACTATTATTTTTACCGATCATGCTGCTGTTAGATATATAATGTCTAAGCAGGATGCCAAACCTAGGTTGATACAGTGGATCTTGTTGCTTCAAGAATTCAACATCACAATAAAAGATAAGAAAGGAGCCAAAAATATTGTTACAGATCTTATAACAAACTCACCTTTTGATATCACACCTATTAATGATTCTTTTTCCAATGAATTTTTATTTTCTGTCAATTCCATGCCTTGGTTTACTAACATAGTCAATTTTCTTACAACAAAAAAGATGCTGCCCTAATGGATATACTAAGATAGAATGAAGTTTTTGACTGAGGTGAAAATTTTTTATTGGGACGACACATATTTGTTGAAATATTGTCCTAATCAAATCATTCGGAGATATGTACCCGACAGTGAGGTAGGTAGTGTCATTAAATTTTGTCACTTAGAAGCTTGCGGAGATCACTTTTCTTTAAAGAAAACAGTTGTGAAAATCTTACAATGTGGATTTTATTGGCCCACTTTATTTAAGGACAACTATACATTTTGCAAAAGTTGTGAAATTTGTCAGAAATTAGGTTCCATTTCTAAATGAAACATGATGCCTCTGAACCCTATCATTGTCATTAAAATTTTTTATTATTGAGGAATTGATTTCATGGTTTCATTTCCATCATCATTTGGATTTGTGTATATTTTGGTTGCAGTTGATTATGTCTCAAAATAAATTGAGGCGATTCCATGTCGATACAATGATCACAAAATTGTTATTAAATTTTTAAAAGAAAATGTCTTGAGCCTATCATTAGTGATGGGGGAACACATTTTTACAATAAATCATTTGAATTCTTAATGAAGAAATATAGCATTACACATAAAATTTCCACCCCTTATCACTCTCAAACAAGTGGATAAGTAGAATTAGTAAATAGGTAGATTAAATAAATTTTGGAAAAAATTAGTTAACTCAAATCGTAAAGATTGGTCTTTAAGACTAAACGATGAACTTTGGGCTTACCGTACTGCTTTAAAAACATCTTTAGGCATGTCACCCTATAAGGTAGTCTATGGAAAACCTTGTCACTTACCTGTAGAACTTGAGCATAAAGCATTTTAGGCCATTAAAGCTTTCAACATAAACCTTGATGATGCTTGCAAGTTACACAAATTGCAATTAAATGAACTTGAAGATTTGAGAAATGATGCATATGAAAACTCAAAAATTTATAAAGTTAGAGCAAAAGCTTTTCATGACAAATCAATTTTGAGGAAATCTTTTGAAATTGGTCAAAAAATTCTGCTTTATAATTCTCATCTTCACATATTCCTTGAAAAATTGAGGTCTAGGTGGAATGTCCCTTTTGTTGTTAAACATGTGTATCCTCATGGGGCCATAGACATTGAGAACTCTAGGAATGGTATTGTATTTAAGGTCAATGGACAAAAACTCAAATCATTTCTAGAAAACTAAGTTATTGAGGTAGAATCAATTTCCCTTTCTAATCATTATTATGAATAGAATTTATTTTAATTTTCTGGCTTTCTTTTTGCAGTTCTTTATAGCATCGGTTAAGTGGCAGATAAAGGTACTCCGTGGCTCTTAAGTCAGTTTTTTTTTTCAATTTTCCATAATAACTAATTATTTCTCCTTTAAAATGGATGTCATTCTTTCAAATTTAAGAAAACATTTTCCTTCTCTTCCTCAAAATGCTCTAACAAAAATCTATAAAGTTAGGTGTTAAAGATTAAAAATGTTAATGCATAAGGGCATCCCAGAAGATATACACTGGATAGTCGAAGCAAAGGTCCATTTGGCAGGTGAATAGTCAAATTCATTTGAATCATACATGTCAAGTCTCGGTAAAAATTCGTATCCTAAAAGGAGAAAAGCAAAAATATTACAAGTTTCTCACAAATGTGCGTGATGGAATTGTAACAAGTGATATCGTTCCCTAGGGATGGTTTCCACAAACCAAGAAGATAAATAAACTTTATTAAGAATAGACTGAGTAAAGAGTCATTAGATGATATCTTATTGACTCTTAAGATGCATTCTTGTGGAGTTGTGCATCATGAACTTCTTAATTTATGGAATCTCTTCAGGGACAAATGTAACCATTACAGTCTTGGGAATCTGACTCAAAAAGACTCGGTTTGCCAATTTATAAGAAAATTAGATGAGAAGTTTATCATTGACTTATAGAAGGCATTTAAACCGTTATTGGACGTATAAAGGACGAATTTGTGTGTACTCCGCCCTTAATTGGATGGAGAGCCCCTAACCTTAGGGTTAGACCCATCATTGATTTGGGTTGGACCTTCGCACGCCGGTCTTTAAATAAGGTTCATGTGTCATGTTCTATAGAGAGCCATATCTCACAACACAATGCTTACCATTCATGCACTGTGGGATTGATGGATCGAAAGAAGCATCCCATATTAGCCGAAAGCGTCACAAAGCAACTGAGCTTGATCCTTTCATTAACTTGAGATGGCACTCAGCGACCTAGAATAGGATTGTCAACATCCAATGCACTCCACTTAACAAATTTGCTTTCTTTAACTAGAAGGCCATTGTGAAAGCGTTGGCTCTATGAATCCTAGATCTAGAAGGGAACCCATGATGGTTTTATTACTGCACTGATGACATGGAGTATAAAGATATACCATCTTTGTTGAATAAATAGGCGTGAGAGCCTAGCCTCTAGTTTTTGACTAGCTCCAACTCTCGTTTTCTTCCAAATTAAAAAATAAAAATAAAAATAAAAAATAAAAAAAATAAAAGGAGAAAAAAAAGAAAAAAATATGTTTTTCTTAATTTTAAACTTTTCTGACAACAGCCAACCTACCCATATAGGTGCTCTCATTACATTTTCCATTCTTTTTCCTATTTAAACACTCCATTTTATTTATTTTCATCTAACTCATAATCATTCAAAGGAAGGGTGAGTGTAGAAATGGAAGGAGTTTCTATTCGTCGATTTACAAATATATGTGTATTTTGTGGGTGAAGTTTTGGGAATGGTACAAAGTTTGTAAAAGAAGTAAGCACTCTTGGTCGAGTGCTGGCTGTGAGGAAAATTCATGTAGTATATGGGGGAGGTAGCATTGGGTTAATGAGGGTTGTATCAATCACTACATATCTAGGAGGAAGTCAAGTTTTAGGTGTCATTCCTAGAGCTTTAACTCAAAGGAACATCACTGGAAAGACAATTGGGGAGGAATTACGAGTATCAACTATGCATGGATGAATGGCTAAAATGCTTGACAATTTTGATGCATTCATTGCCTTACCAGATGACTATGGTACGTTGACAGAAGTTTTTTAAAATGTCTCTTGGACCCAACTGAACATCAACCATAAATCATAGGTTTGATTGATGTGATTTTGGTTTTGTAAGAAATCTAAGACAATTCTCTACAAGTTTCATGAGATCTCAAGAGCTGAATCACACGTTTGGATAATTTAAATTGAAGTGGAAGCAAGAGTCAGAATGCTGATCCTGACAGCTTGACCTCTGTGCACTCATTAGCCTATATCTTTAATTGTAGGAATTCAATAGATGCCAAACTAAACCCAAATGAAATCTTAAACTCAAATTTACAACTTTGATGAGAATACATGAGCTAAACAGTTGTCTAGTGGGTCAGATTGTGCCTGGAAGTCAGAACAGAGATGCTGTAGTTGGAACCTGAGTAGTGTGCAAAGATTGGGCCATATGTTGGGCTGTAGAAGTCAGATTGGTTTGAAACAAGTGCCATTGGAAAGTTAAGACAAAAACCTTCAACTTTCATAAAAAACCACTTTTTCAAATGGTGACATTTTGATAGAGTTATAGTCATATGAAGACAGCTAGGAGTTAGGCACCGAATTGGTTAGTGCAAGTGGAGAGATAACCATGACAATAATTTTCCACCCATCCACACTCATCAAACAACTCTATTGTCATTTTGTACTCTTCATGCTCTATAAAAAGTAGCATGAGTTTCTCATTAATGGCATCTTGGTTAAGAGATCAATATTATGTTATTGTATCATTTGTTTCTCTTGTTATAGTTATTGTATCATTTGTTTCTCTTGTTATAGTTATTGTATCATTTGTTTCTCTTGTTATAGTTTTCTTTTGTTCTAAATAGAAGTTATGTTCATCTCCTTCTTTTTCTCTTTTTCTTTCTTCTTGTTTATGAGTAACTAATTTTTATTGTGCTTGGGTGAAAGGGTGAAGCTTTTGGTAATGAAATAAGGTTAGATTAATCTCTTTCTTGTGCTTGAATGATATATTATCAAGTGATCGTTATATGTGTTGTATTTTATTTCCAATCAATTTAGAAACCCTACTTCTAAAGTGGAGATCTTAATTCGTTGTAGACAAGAGAATGGCACAATGAATGCTTAAACTCATTTACAAGTGTTGGTGTTAGTGGATAATTAAAGGAACCATAATATTACCACATATATAACCTTAAATGAACTTTTAATATTGTATTTTTCGATTGGAACCTCTGTTATTTATCGAGAGTGGATCCCTTAACCCAAGCAAATCCTTTTCATTTGTGAACATTTTTTATCACCTTTATTGCTGTAACAAATATTTTCTTTACCACAAAGAATTTTCTTCATCAATTTTCTGTGAATCGACCTCGGACTCCTAAGAATATATTACTTGAGACAACCTGCACTTGGGTTTGCAACACATAATTCATATCAGATATACAAAAATATGAGCTTACAATGAGTGAAATAATACACATATAGGTAGTGTTTGGAATCAATTAAAATTAGAAATGATTTGATTTGATTTAGAAATCAAATTTTGTGTTTGAAACTTATTTAAAAAAATAGGATTTGAATTGACTTAGAAATCAAATTGTGTGTTTAGAACTTATTAAAATAGGAATTTATTTTATTTTATTTTATTATTTTATATTTTTACCCTTATGAAAAGTAGTTAGAGGTAGTTACTAAAGGTAAAATAGTTTATTTATTTTAAATCAAATCAAATCATAACAAATCTTATCAAATTTGATAAAATTTCTAAAACCAAAAGAATGAAATTCATAGGATTTTAAAAATTAAATCATTTCCTATTTTTTAACATTCCAAACACAAGATTTAATTAGATTTGATTTACAAGTCAAATCATTTCCTATTTTTTTTACATTCTAAACACACTCATAATGAAATGGTCAATATACAAAAGCGTACATCACTGTACATTAATTACATAATATGCCTCCAAGGCACTAAATATATACAATCCAAATACAAAATTCTTCTATCAAGGAAATTATTCTATCTTATGCTTGTGAATGCTTATGTCTTGAAGTATATCAAATGGGTTTTTGATGATAACAAAGTCAAAGATCAAGATCAAGATCAAAAGAGAAGACCAAGATCAAAAGAGGTATATTAGATATAGGTCTTAGAATATCAATGTAAAGTGCTCTCTAAGTATCTCAATGATTCTCAAATGGTTTTCAAAATATTGTTTTCAAAATAAGTGGGAAAATTCAAAGTTAAATATATTTTTCAAGAAATGTCGTTTTTAATCTTGGATTCAACACTCATGAAAGGTTTTATGTTTAATCAATCATCTTGAGGTGTTAGAAATGGCTTACAAGCTTAATTGGACTTGAAAAATGTGTTCAAAGGCCAAGGTAATCGATTACACATGTTTTGTAATCGATTACAAGCTAAATAGAGAGCTAGTAATCGATTACATGGTTCATGTAATCGATTACACTCAAGTCAGAGGCCGTGTAATCGATTACATCAGTGATGTAATCGATTACATTGAAGCCCAGAAAGGCAAGAACACGTTCAAGGAGTCATGTAATCGATTACATAAATAATGTAATCGATTACACACAAGTCAGAAGCCATGTAATCGATTACACCAAGAATGTAATCGATTACACAGAACCCAGAAAGCCAAGAACACATTTAAACATCCATGCAATCGATTACATAGGCTGTGTAATCGATTACACGCGTCTGACAGACTTCCAACGGCTATTTTAACTGCATTAAATGCTTGGCTTTTTCACCCCCAACGGCTCTTTTCTTCATACAACTTATAAATACTTACCTTGGGTCTTCATTAAGGGTTGAACTTCACTTTATAACATCAATCTAACACTCATACACGAGAATCAATCCTGAAAATGTTTTTGCCCTATTTTTGTGAGAAAATTTGAGATATTCAAAAGGGGCATTGTTAGAGCTTCAATTTGTATTTATCTACTCTTCAAGAGAGTTTCTATCTTCTATCTTTTGTGTAAACTGAAAAAGAGAGGGTGATGTATCCCTCTAGAGTAAAGGGTGAGGTATCCCTAGAGAGTGAGGCATCTCTCAAAGTTAATAAAGTGTAAGGTATCCCTTGAGGGTGAGGCATCCCTCAAAAGTTATAAAGGGTGAGGTATCCCTATTTGAGGCCCAAGCACAACGGTGAGGTATCCTAAGGTGTGTTGAGTGCTCTCAATTGTAAAGGTTATCAAGCACCTGTTGAAGCTTGAAGATAGTGAAAAATCTCTAGCGGTTGCTTGAGGACTGGACGTAGATCACAAGTGGATTGGTGATCGAACCAGGATAAACTATTGTGTTTGATCTTCTAAACTTTATCTCTTTACATTTGCACCTTAATTATATATGCTTGAGTTGAACTTGATATTTAGCTTATTTACTTGATTTATCCTATATCTCAAGTTGTAGTTGAGTAATCTATAATAGTTGTACATTTATTATGCATATTCCACTGCATTTATTTATTGAGTGATTTAAAATGCATAATTTGTCAAAGTTGCATTAAAACTAGTCATCACCCAATTCACCCCCCTCTTTGGTAATGGTTGCCATGGCTAACAATGCTCACTAGTCTTCATCGTTTGGCAGCTGACTCTTTTTCCTAGAATTATCATGGAATCATAATACAAATGGGGTGAGAATTCTAAAATTCTCAATATTTCTAACAAATACCATATCATCACAATAATTCTAGCTTCTTCGGAGAAAATATCATTTTAAATACCCAATTTATATAGTAGAAAGGTGGCAAAAAGGGCAAAACAAGTCATTTCTCATCTCGAAGCAGAATTCCAATTATTACCATTACTAACATTACATAAAACTTTATTATCAAAGAAAAATCACAAGTTATATTCATAAATACTGTAAAATACAAATTTAAGTTCAGTATCAACTTCATATTTCAACCTTATGATCTTCTAAGATAACATTTTCAAAACATGTTATTCTTATAAAATACCAACCTAATGCTCATTTATACACTCATTCCCACAGAACCCATATCGCTATACATACCATAATAGGTGAGGAGTGATTCAAGGCCACCTCATATAACTCAGGTTCTATATTCTCATGGTAGGGAGTGAATTAGGGCTTCACACTACCACTTAACAAGGTAATAGTCTGCTTTCAGGTTAGTGCACTTCAACCTATTTATGACAATATATTTCTTTGCCAATATAGAACTATTTCGAGTACCCTTAAATACATGAGAGAAACTATGGCAAATGAGGAAACTAATGGGGAATTTATAAGAATCTAGGGTCCCCTTTCTCACGGAGGTTCATCTCCATAGTTCTATTAGAATTTTGAATACTCTTCCCCCAAACAGGATTATGTCCAAAATTCATTAATGCCAATTGATTCAAATTTAAAAGGGATACTCATTTGATGAGAATAGCAATTCAGGACCATTTTCCTTCTCATTCAAGGACAAATGTCCAAATTCTCTTATTCAATTCAATTCAAATTTCTATGAGCACTGGTTGTTCAAATTCAAGTTTAAAATTCTATTCTAGCTTAACCTTAAGGGATCAAGGAAGCAAATTCTCATATTCATACAAATATAGTTCAACTTTGTATTTCAAAGGAGCAATACAATTTCTAGTACACCTACGAATTAAAATAAGTGTACAACATGTTCATTCCATTATAAACTATATACACATAAAGGTTATTTTACAAATAACTCAATATACTTTAGAATAATTCAATATACTTTATAACCCATGCTCAATCATTTGAAATGCATCATAATTTTAATTCCAGAATTCAACTGGTGCACAATTATATCACAAGGAGCTAAATATATTGATATGAATCATGATTTAGGGCTACATTAGGCTTTTATATGTAAAAGAACTTTGTTTTCTCAAAATAGGGTATTGGTAATTGATTACCATATGTGGTAATTGATTACCACATGATCTAAAGGCTTGGTAATCGATTACCAGCCTCTAGTAATTAATTACCTACTTGACAGAGGCTTAGTAATCAATTATCAACTTGTGGTAATTGATTACCACATGCCCAGAAACACATTTTGCAGCTTGGTAATCGATTACCACTAAGTTTTATGCAGAAAATAGAGTTTTCAATCCAGGTGACCCAAAACCAAACTTATATATATCAATCTCAACCAAAATACATTATACATATGCATTCAAAACATTCCCAAAGTATTAAACTAAATATGGGTAAACACAAAAACCCATTTTTCATTCAACAATTCATAGAGTTTCAAAGTCAAAACTACATTCAAACTCATGAACATAACTCAAAATCATCATATAAACTTCATCAATTCAACAACCATTTCTTAGTTCTCAAACAAATTCTCAACTCATATCTCTTTTAGAAACAAAACAAAGAAAAGATGAAGTGAAGAGTACAACCCCTACCTTTTTCTATTTTGATGGCTTTTCCTTTTTCTTTTTTTCTTCCTTCCCCTTGATGGCTTGATTCCTCTACCTTTGCCTCTTCTTCTTTCCTTCCTCTCTTTCCCTTCTATTTTACCTTTCCTTTTGCTAAGTGACAGTGAGAGTGAAGAGTGAGTGAGAGAAAAATGAAAATGAGAAATTCAAAAGTAGGATAAGAAGCAAAGGGAAAAGGCAGTGGAAAAGAAAATGAGAGGAAAGGAATGAAATCCAACTAGAAACATTATACCTCTTAAGAATACTTTAATATTCCATTGATGAGTTTTCTAACCTTTATAGGTATTATAGAAAATTCTAGGATTTCATTCAATTCTCATATTGCTTATTCTTCAACTATCCTTATACACCTTTATCAATCACTAAGGTTCATTATTCTTTCCTAGGTTCAGTTAAACCTATGGAATTGAACTAAGAATCTTAAAAATATTCATTTTAATCTGTTTCCTTTCCCAGATTAATCTTCATTCTCTTTTTAACATTCGTTCAAAATTTCATAATCTTTTAAGCTACTCTTTTGTTCAATTTGGCCATCAAACACTCATTCTGTGTTATTAGAAATCTCAAATCAACTCATTTGATCCTCCAAAAATTACTGCAGTTCATACCAACCATTTAAGACCTAAAAATAAATTTTTCATATTTATTTCTATCATATCAACTGTTTATGTTAAAATATTAATTATTATTTGATAATCACATATTTGATACATTAATAAACTCTCATTTTTAGTCATTTACACTCTCCATGTACTTAATTGATTGAGTTTGGTTATGTTTTGTAAGTTTGGACTCAAATTGGACTTAATTAAATTTTTTAACATGATTTACGTCTTACACTATTTCTGTATTTGAGCCATATATTGGGCTGTAGGTAGACTTTTGAGGTGATTCTAGTGGCATTTGAAAGATAAGAGAGAGCTCTACAACTTTTATTAAGACCTTAAAGGCCTAATCATATGATTGGATAACTAAAATTAGAGTTGAAGTAAGAACTAGGGTGCTGATCCTGACAGCTTGACCTATACATACTGTTCATAGCATAGCTCGGGCTATAGGATGTCAAATGGGCTGAAATTTTGATGGTTGATAGTTAAGACCCAAATATACAACTTTCATGTGAACAATTTTCCAGAATCTAAGGTCTAATGGGTCATATTGGGCTTGGAAGTCAGAACATAAGAGCTGTCACTGGGCCTGAATAGTATGCAGTAATCAGACTATATCTTGAGTTATAGGAATGCTTTTGGGCTCAAACTAATGGCATTTGAAAATTAAGATCCAGGTCTAAAACTTTCATGAAGACCACTTAGTGAAAAAATGATGAATGCAATGACTTCAGAGCTAAATGATTTTGGAGACAAAGAATCTCCATAATTTTTCACTCATCAAAAGTCATTTAGCATTTTTCACTCATTTTTCACTCATTCACTCACTCATGACTCAGCCCCCTTGTCATTTTGTATCCCTAATCCTCTATAAAAGGGATCCTTGGCTGATCATTTAGAAGGCTAGGGTGTTAGATACCAAATTCATGCTATTTTGCTATTTGATTATCTTCTTGTAGTTTTCTTTTATTCTAAATTGAAGTTATGTTCTTCTTCTTCTTTTTCTCTCTTCCTTTCTTCTTATCTATGAGTAACTAAGTTTCATTTTACTTGGGTGAAAGGGTGAAGCTCTTAGTAATAAGTTAAGGTTAGATTAATTTCTCTCTTGAGCTTAAATGATATATTTTCAAGTGGTCGTTATACGTATTATATTTTGTTTCCAATCAATTTAGAAATCCTCCTTGTAAAGTGGAGTTCTTGATTTGTTATAGACAAGAGATTAGCACAATGAATGCTTGAACCCATTTACAAGTGTTGGTGTTAGAAGCTCTCCTTGTAAAATGGAGATCTTGATTTGTTGTAGACAAGATTTTGGCACAATGAATGCTTGATCCCATTTATGAGTGGTGGTGTTAATAGATGATTAAAGGAATCATAATATAATTACATATATAATTTTTAATGAACTTTGAACGTTGTATTTTCTGATTGAAACCTCTGTTATGTGTGGATTCTAATTGAGTTATAAAAGAATTAATCCTGTCCTTAATTAATTTACCAAGAGTGGATCTCCTAGTGTAACACCCCAAATTCTGACTATGTTAATAGTAATAGCAGAATTATGTTATTTTATGTTTTCTGTGTGTTATAAAAATAATTTGACTGTTTCGATATTGTTTTTGATTGTTTTGTGTGATTTGCTCTGGGTCAGGAAAATAATAATTTTCGGCCTGGGAAAATTCTTATCTGATTTATTCAAAGGCGGGGGATTTTACTAAACCCAAACCTGAGTGACACTGAAAAAAATCTTTTAATTTTTAGAATTTATCTGTGAAATAAAAATATTTCACAAATAAATATCTGTTGTTTTATTTATAGCAGTTATTGCTATAAATTGTTTGACCCGCTATATTTTAGTTGACAGAAAATGTGTTTAGAATATTTTCTATAAGCTAAATTAGAATGAACCAATAGGAACTAGTCAAAAATGATGGATGGACTTTTTCTAACCAATAGGAATTGGTCAAATAAAGGGGCATGGACTTTATTGGGGACCATTGGATGAAAAGTTTGATTAAGATGTCTTTGATCATAACCGTTGATCAGATCAATGGTGTGAGAAGAATTCTGATAAACTCACTAAGTGATATCCACCTTAGATTAGATCAATGGATAGGAAACAAAGTTAATTTCAATGGCTAGGATTGAGTCAATAATAGTGGCTTGACTTTTACTTAGTAACTAATTAAACCTAATTTAGTCATCTTAATGGCCTAATTAAGAAACTAAGTAAACTAACCTATTTATTAATTAGTTATAATCTAATTGCTAATTAGATATCCTAATTTCATCTAGAAGCTATGACAAATGCAATTACATATTTAATTAATTAGTTATGTAATTAGGAAACTTAACCTAATTAATTAGCTATCTAATTAACATGCAATTAAGCTTTAAGTGAAGTCAAATCTAGTCCCTAAACCTTGATGTGTTCTATGGCCAAGAGGCCAAATTCTACCATGTTCCATAAGCTTCTAGGTCCATCCATGTGACATAGGTCATGTGCTTTCAAGTGTGAACACACTTGTGATATTTTACTTCAAGTAAATCCTTTAATCTCTCCTATACTCACCTCACATGGCTGCACACTCAAGTTCACCCTCAAAATTTACTTTTCTCTTACCTAAAAAGCCAAGCATCATTTTCTCTCAAATTCCCAAGAACACCAAGAACTTTTCCTTCCCTTTTTCTCTCTAGATTTCGGCCCCAACACCCAAGACCACCATCCATCTTCTATAATTTTTGTTCTCAACATTTTCTAAACCTAAACTACCTCCTAAACACTTTTCATTTAGGAGATTTTGTCAAAATCCTATCTTAAGTGCTTCAAAATCTAAGTTTTATCTTACTTCCCTAAAGGTAAACTTTGGTTTTTATGGTTTAAAATTTAGTTTGTGATTTTCTAAACCATGTTTGTTCCATGGTTTATCATTATTAAGCATTGTTTTGTGATTTTACTAATTGTTTAAGAATTGTTAGGGCTTTGTTTTGGTTCACACGAAAATCAAAGAGGAGAAGGAGCTTGTGGATTCTTGTCTTCAAGAGGTAAGAGGGAGATTTTACCTCAACAACCAAGTTTTGGTGGTGTGGGAATGGTTGTGTATGGTGAAAAACACCTAAGGGTTTATTCACTAGTGTTTAATGCTTCTTGAATTTTGTTTGTGGTGTTTGTGGTTTTGTTTTTGTGATTGCCTGTGTGATTTTATGATTTTGCTTTGATATATGCTTGTATGTATGAAATTGGAAGCATACAAGTGTATGTATAAATTAGGATGTGAATAACATGCTAAACCGAATTCATGAGAGCTCCAAAGAGCTTGAGGCTCACGGCCATATTAGGGTAAAAATGACCAAAGTCCTGAAAATGATGGATTCAAATGAGAATTTAAGATTTAAATGAAAAGGAAATGAATTTGGAAAAGTTTGAGTATAGCAAAGTAAAATAATTTTGGTAAAACAATTTGATTTAATTAAATAAATGAGTTATGAAATAAAATGAGGGTCAATACTTGAAGTTTATTGACGTATAGCTCACCCTACGGGTTTTGAAGCGCGTCTGGAAAATTTGAGCTGTATTAATTGTAGTAAAAGAAAGAATTGCCAATTTTGGGGAAACAGTACAACTACTGATTTTTAAGGGGTCATACTGCAAAAATTTTATAAAAGAGGGACTATATGGTAATTAAAATTTTAAGAATGACTATATTGCAAATATTTTATGAATGAGGGGTCATATTGTAAATATTTTATAAATGAGGGGTCATATTGTAAATATTTTATAAATGAGGATTATTTCATAAATATAAGTTTTATAAGGGACTATTGTGAAAATATTATTTAAATGAGGACTATAATGTAAATATTATGTTTTTGAAGGACTATTGTGCAAATATGAAAAATTAAGTCAAAATTTAGTGTTAAATGAGAAAAATAGTATCTTTTATTTAAAACGTATGAAAAATATTTTACGTGATTAAGAAACATTGAAAAATCACTATGCGATTTAAAAATGCGACAGAATTGTTGCGCGATTGAGAAAACGCAAAAATATGACTATGCGATGAAAATACAGTAATAATACTATTGGGTTATTGAGTTGACCCCGAATATGAGATAATAAATTAAAACTGTAAATGGTGCATAGTACATGCATTGGAAAGGTCCAATGGACTGTATGAGGCTAGTTCCCTAGGAGAGACTACACCTCTTGAGTGGGTGCGATATGCGTAGTGTAAGTCACTCGTTGACCTTGGGGGCATTGGGGTGCGGGTTGCCTACAATGGGCAGTTGGTAGCTCTTCTGTACCGTAGGTTAGACCGACGCAACACACCAATGATCCTAACCAAGATACTATTCTTAATCACGATCTGATAAAGACTATCGTGTATACGCTAGATGTGCAAGATTGAGCACGTGGTCCGAGGTATGTTGGTACCGACAGATATTTTTAATCACTCTCTTCGACCTGAATTTTAGCTCCATAAAGTAGGAAATTGAGTCTGTGTGCATACATATAGTGATTGAGGGTATTATCGTAATTATGATTTATGATAATTGAATTATTGAATATTTGGTTATTGATAATGGCATGATTGTAATTATTGTATATTACATGTTTCGTGATGATAATGATGTTAGTGGCATAACTGTAATTATAGTATGATAGTTGTATGAGATATTGTATGTGTTTATCTTCATTACTACCATACTGGTAATGGCGTAGGTGATCTCACCTCTTTGTATGTCTATTTTATATTGTATTTATAATTTAAAAGGCGTTGAGCAAGAAATTGACCGAGAAGGCGGAGAGGAGCAGATCCCTGTAGAGGACGCTGAGTTTTGAAGAAATGGAGATGCTATGTTTCCTTGGATATATGATATTGACGTTTCTTGGAGGATCAGAGGCATGGAACATTGATTTGGATAGAGAGCGTATTTACTACTTGGGCGACCTAAATATTAGATTAAGTAGACAACAACTTGGACATCATTACTTTAGTGTTAATATTTATGTACAACTAGAGTTTCCAATATCTATTAGGCAGTACTGGGGGACTTACTACCGTACCCCTAGCGAGATCAGTATTATGTCGTTTGCTCGGACACTTGTCCGTAGGACTTCACGTCAAGCTGGATTCCTATATGCTGAGGAATCTGAGGAGGACTCGTCTGAGGGTTCTACTTTCTAGTAGGACTTGGGCAGTATGTTAATTTAAATAATGTTTTAAATATTTTGAGAGTTTAGTTTGTAAATATTAAAATATGACAGTACTAAAGACTTGTATATGTTTATATGATGTAAATTATTTGTGACAATGTTATTATGTTTTTATTTTCCGCTAAGTTTATCTTATTATTATTAAGAAATTTTACAACTCGTATTTTTTTTACAAAGCACGATAGCTAATGAAGGGGTAATTTGGTAATTAAGTAACATGAAATGTGATGCCCTAAGGAGGGTGTTACATTAGTTGGTATCAGAGCCCAAGTTAGAGTCTTTTGGGTTTGTGGTTAGGTCTGTCTTGTTTAAGTTGTGTGATTCTCTATGTTTATTTTCTGAAAGAAAACAATATTGTTTGGAAGATTAACTTCAACTCTTCTTTGTGTTGTTCAGTCTATTTGAAATAACGAAATGGCTGGGCGAGGAAGAAGATGCATAAATGTGAGGGTAAGAGCTGGAAATGTCGGCAACGACAATCAGAACATGGTTGCAGCTATAGCAGCAATACAATGGATGGCTGAGGTTGTTGCATAGCAAAACCAAAGAGCAAATGAGGATGCTCATAGCTTATCGGAATTTCGTAGGAATAATCCACCGAAGTTCTATGGAGAGTTTGATCCAGAGAAAGTTGATCTGTGGATCAAAGAATTGGAAAAGATATTTGACGGTATGGGTTGTACTGATGAGCGGAAGCTTACTTTCGCAACATTTGTGCTAGTCGATGATGGAGAGGCTTGGTGGGCAGGAGCCTAGAGATTAATTCAAGTTGAAGGGAGAGTTGTGACATGGCAGCTCTTTAAACAGAAGTTTCTGGGGAAGTATTTCCCAGCCAGTGTTCGACATGCTAAGGAGATGGAATTCCTTAGTTTGAGACAAGGAGCGATGACCGTAAGTGAGTAGGCAGAATGTTCGAAAGCTTGTCTAAGTTTTCGAGGTACTTCCAGATACATCCAAATGAAGAATGGAAGTGTAGGAAGTTTGTGGATATTGATCAGTTTCCGGTATTGTTGGACAAATGTCGCAAAGTCAAAGAAATTGATCAACAGCGAGAGGCTAGGAATAGGAACTTTGGACCCACACGATTCCAAAGAGGAAAGAGTAACGGTGGCAACCATTATCAATAGAAACCATACGCCAGACCAGCGGGAGGTCAAAATCGGCAACAATCATTTGGAGGAAGTTCTAGTGGCAGTAGGGCAGTTTCAACTAGCAGTTCTGCACTTAAATGTTTTAAGTGTGGGAAAGGACATCTCACCAAGGATTGTCAACATAAGGGGGTGATTTGCTATCGATGTGGGAAGCCTGGACATTTTTCGAGAGAATGTGATCAGCAGAAGGCAGAACCATCAGTAGGCAGTGTTCGTACTGCAAGGCCACAGGCGGGTGGTCGTGTATATACTATGAGCGGAGAATAAGGCTCTAAATCCGAGGACTTGATCATGGAGGAGTGTGCCAATGAAGGTAATCCTTTAACAGTATTATATGATTCGGGAGCAACACATTCTTTCATTGCATGTGATTGTGTGGAGCATTTGGGATTAACTATGACTATATTGCCGTATGATTTGAGTGTTGTTACTCCTACTGATAAGCCTATGATAACTAAAGAAGTATGTTTGAATTGCCCTGTATGTGTTAGGGATAGAATCTTTCATGTGGATTTGATCTGTTTGCATTTTTCCAAGATTAATGTAATTTTAGGAATAGATTGGTTATCTTCTAACTATATCCTGATAGACTGTGCTAGTAAGACATTAGTCTTTCTTGAGGTTAAAGATTCTAGATTCCTAACGGCTACTCAAGTGGAGGCTTGTTTGAAGAAAGGAGATCAAGGGTACTTATTGATATCTTTTTTGGAGGTTTAGTGTGAAGATGTTCTGAAGGATATTTTCGTAGTGAATGAGTTTCCTGAAGTATTTCCTGAAGATATACCTGGAATACCGCCGGAAAGAGAAATTGAATTCTCTATTGATTTGGTACCTGGAGGTGGACCTATATCTATGGCGCCTTATCGGATGTCGCGAGTAGAGTTAGCAAAGCTTAAGAAGCAATTGGAGGATTTATTGGAGAAGTAATTTGTGAGACCAAGTGTATCACCATGGGGACCTCCAGTATTGTTGGTAAAGAAGAAGGATGAGACTCGTCTATGTGTAGACTACCGGCAATTAAACAAGATTACGATCAAGAACAAATATCCGCTTCCAGGAATCGATTATTTGATGGACCAATTGCGAGGAGCCGCAATATTTTCCAAGATTGACTTACGTTCTGGTTATCACCAGATACGTGTGAAGGCGGAGGATATTCCTAAAACTGCGTTTCGGACACCATATGGGCATTACGAGTATCAAGTGATGCCATTTGGTGTGACTAATGCACCTATGATATTTATGGACTTCATGAACCAGATTTTTCGTTCATACTTGGATAAGTTCATTGTTGTCTTTATTGATGACATTTTGATTTATTCTCAAAGTCAGGAGGAGCATGCTGAGCATCTCAGAGTGGTTCTCCAGATTCTGAGGGAGAATAAGTTATATGTCAAGTTGTTCAAATGTGAATTTTTGTTTAGTGAAGTTCAATTTTTGGGACACATTATATCGGAAGACGGAATTGAGGTTGATGCTTCAAAGGTAGAGGCAGTTGTAGAATGGGAAAGACTGAAGACTGTATCAGAAATCCGTAGTTTTATCGGATTGGCTAGTTACTATCGATGATTTATTGAGGGGTTTCGAAGATAGCAAGACCTCTTACCTAACTTACACGAAAGAATCAACCGTTTGTATGGACTGAAGCATGCGAGGAAAGTTTTCAGGAGTTGAAGAGACGACTGACTGCTTCACCGGTTTTAATTCTACCTAATCCAAACGAATCTTTCGAAGTATATTGTGATGCTTCGTATCAAGGGTTAGGTTGTGTACTTATGCAGAACCATAAGGTTGTGGCATACGCATCGAGACAGTTGAAAGTGCATGAGAGGAATTATCCAACTTATGACTTGGAGTTGGCCGCAGTGGTGTTTGCATTGAAGGCATGGAGACATTTTCTCTATAGGGCAACGTTCACTATTTTTAGTGACCATAAAAGTTTGAAGTATCTGTATGACCAAAAAGAGTTGAACATGAGACAAAGACGTTGGCTAGAGTTTCTGAAGGACTATGACTTTCAGTTACAGTATCATCCCGGGAAGGCGAATGTCATAGCAGATGGTTTAAGTAGGAAGGCACTTAATGCTTCTGTTATGATGATTAAGGAGAAAGAACTGATAGAAGAATTTCAGGATATGCGATTATCTGTGAAGTTGACACCGGGGAAGATGTGTTTGAACATGATCACTATTTCGAATGATTTAATGGGTAGAATACGAGAAGGACAAAACAGTGATCAGTATTTGCAAGAAGCAAAAGAAACAAGAAGTCAAGGAGCAGAATTGGAGTTCAGTGAAGGTGTTGATGGAATTTTGAAGTTCAAAGGAAGAGTTTGTGTGCCAAATGACCCAGAACTTAGGAGATTGATTTTAGATGAAGCTCATAGAAGTAAGTTAAGTCTGCATCCAGGAGCCACGAAGATGTATCAAGATTTGAAACAACTGTATTGGTGGCAAGGAATGAAGAGAGATGTCGCTGAATATGTATCATCCTGTTTAGTTTGTCAAAAAGCTAAAGTGGAACATCAAAGACCATCGGGAATGTTGTAACCTTTTCCTATTCCTGAATGAAAATGGGATGACATAGTAATGGATTTCGTAACTGGGCTACCAAGAACTCGGAAGAGTCACTATTCTATATGGGTAATTATTGATCGGCTTACAAAGTCGGCGCACTTTTTGCTGATTAATATTAAGTACTCAATGGAAAAGTTGGCTCAAGTGTACATCAATGAAATTGTTAGACTTCATGGTGTACCATCCAGTATTATTTTTGATCGAGATCCAAGACTTACATCAAGATTCTGGAACAGTTTACAAGAAGCGATGGGAACAAAGTTATGTTTGAGTTCTACTTACCATCCACAAACAGATGGTCAGTCAAAAAAGACGATTCAGTTATTTGAGGACTTGTTGAGGGCTTGTGCTCTGGAGCAAACTGGTTCTTGGGATGAATTTCTACCATTAATAGAGTTATTATCCTTCTATTTTTACTTTCCTATTCGTATGGGATCTGATCAATATTCGTTCCTGCCATTACGCCTGATGTTTGGCTACTTCACGTGCACTGTTACACTTGGGTACTAGCATGGCAAGTCGGGTTGCTCTAGTTCTTTAAACCCATAACCCGGTCCAGAATAGTTGCCCCTAACTCGATGCTTTAGTGGTACAACAAAGTTTTGAGATACGGACTAAACTAGAGCACACAGCACACAATGGGTAAAGAGATCTGAGTTGCAACGTTGGCGATGGGTCCCACGATATTCTTCCCAAAGGGCCGAGGTCCGTGATGTATCATGACTGGTTGCTAGGGTCAATGAGTAAGTTTGGGATCCAGGTTGGATCGCTCTATTTCCATTTCATTCTACTGTCTGAGGTCTCATTAAGTTGCCCCTATGTGTAGCTGGGGTCTTGTGTCCTTTCTTGGGTTTGAACTAGGGTTCGAGGTGGTATTAACCGTGATGGCCCCCTATGGTCTGAGATTTGGGATAGGTGTTCTAGAATGCCATGCATCACTTCAGTTTTGAACGTTTTGTGCCTTGTCCTTTTGGATACTTTTGTTCAGAAACAATGCACCACGTGGTTGAGAAATAGTGGAGGCCGTCATTTGGGGTTCATAGCGTCATGATAAGATGTTTTCTAATTTTGAAACTGAAAAGACGTCATGATAGGGTGCTCTAAATGGAAAGATGCATCTGCCCCCACTAATTATAATGATTTGGGGTGTCTTTTCATGCTTATAAATAGGAGAAAGGTCTTGCCCTTCCTACCTCTTCGCTTGTCCCTGCATTCCAGATTTCTTTCTCCCCTTACTTAGGTGATTTTGAGTACCTTGGTGGAGGTTATTAGCGATTTAGTTCTCTCTGGTTCAGTGTTTTCCAGTGAGATTTTTCAAGCACTGCCTTCCTCTTCCAAAGACCTTTTAGAGACTCTTTTCAACCAATATTTAAGGTACTCCTGTTCTCACTCTTTCCATCTTTGCCTTTTTCTCTTTAAGTTGTTTAGTGGAGAAAATATCTAGGAGTAAGGAGATGGTACAAAATAGTGGCCCGTTAGTGGAGGTTTAAGTCCTCATTCGTCTTCATCACTTTCGCCACAGTGGAGGCCCCAAGCCTATAGTGGGGATTCTGGTGAGGGCCTTGGTCCTTTGGTCAGGATGATGATTTTGGAGGCACTCTATATGGCAGACCAGGCCAGGGAGTGGGCAAAGCTCAGGCTAGCTCGCCCGCTTTTTAGACTTCTATTAGGAGGTTTAAGTGATTCCTCGAGGTCTAACCTGGGTGCGTCTTCTGTAGGTATAGTGTGAACTCGGAAGGCCATGCTTGTAGGGGGAGGAGGGTTGTCCCTACATAGCTAGGGAGAGCTATGCTTGCAGAGCCGAGGGAGCTCATTTTTCCTTAGGAGACCAGTATCTACAAATGGGTTGATAGCAAGGTCTTAGGCACTCCTTCTGATGTAAAGAGCGAGGCCGATGTTCAGGAGAAGTTACAGTACCTCCAGTTGACAGAGCATGGGCTACAAGACGAGGAGGAGAGGATGTGTTCGATCCGTGTTGGGGGCGAGCACTTCTTCTATATGTATGAAGCTCTTTTTACTAGATTGGGGTATGGTTGCCATTTATGGACTTCGAGCAAGGCGTCCTCCTTCACTTGCGAGTGGCACCTACTTAACTAAATTTGAATGCTTGGGGATTCTTCAGGGCATTTGAGCTTGTATGCTGAGTTTTTGAGTGGCTATACTCTGTTAGGTCCTTCTTCTTCTTTTCTCTCAACTGACGACCTCGGGGAGTAACCAGACCAAAGAGTGGGTCACCTTGCAGGTGCAAAATGGATGCACTGTCCTTAAACCTTACCAGGAGTTCTTCAAAAATTTTAAGAGAGACTTTTTTAGAGTGTAAGGGGCTTCAGGGACAATGCCTTTTTTTATTACCCCGAAGGGTGGACCATCCCTCTATTTATACTGGATAGATATTGGTTGGGGTGGAGTAATAAGGAATTAGAGACTCTAGTCACTGAGCTTTCTCTTCCCGAGGCATTTGTTCTGAAGTTTTTGATTAAGTGGGGCAAACAGGGGGCTATTTCTTGCAAAGATATCTTTGATGAGCCCATTATTTTTGTAAAGGCCCTGCTAGGTATCCTATATATGTATTTTCTTTTCTACAATTGCTTTTTCGTGCCCAAATTTATTCCATTGTTGACACTTTACTTTTTATTTGTAGAAAGTATGGCTTTGGCAAGCGGATTCTAGCTTTTGGCCGAGAAGTTGGTAGCATGGGGGGTGGGGCGTCAGGATCTTTGGCCTTAATGTCTACTCAAAGGGTGGTTGTTACTACTGCACCTTCACCTTCAACCAGTGCAATCCCTATTCCTGCGGTTGCGGTGGTTCCTCCGCCTCCCCCAAGCACTAAGGTCCAGAGTGCTAAACCAAGTTCTCTTGTACTGCCACTTTGACCTCAAAAGAAGTAGGCTGAGGGTGGAAGGGATGATAGAGGGAAGAGGCTGGCGGTTGAGGACATTTCGGAAGGGCCTGTTTGAGGCGAAGTCTTGGTCAGTCTGGGGTCTCCGAGCACTCGAGGTCCAGCCTTCATTCCACACCGTTTTCCACCCAGGTTGGTGTGGGCCCGGGATGCAGATCCTACTGGATTTATTGATGGCCACCTATTAAGTTCTGATGAAGCTAATGTGTTGATGGAGCGCGGCATGGAGTAAATCCTTCGTGAGGTCCAACTCAGATGTTTGCACCCTGTTTCTGCTCTTCGATATGTGGAAGAGGCTGGGAGTCTGTCTGAGAGATCACCAGTTTGAAGAAAGTGCTTAAGACCTTTCATGGTGAGCTAGCCGAGAAGGATAAGCAGTTAATCCACTTTGTTCAAGATGTCACTAAGAAGGATGGGAAGTTAGCCCAAGCCACTCGGGAGATCACCTAGAAGGACGAGCAACTAGCCCAAAGTACCGAGGAGTTGAAATTGGTCATCGCCAAGGTAGATAAGCTCTGAGCAGAGGTTACCCACCTTAGCGACAATGTTGCCAAGGTCCTTACTCTTTAGGTTCAACTCATGGAGGTGGGGCCGCTAAAAACCAAGGCTGCTGAGGTAGACAAGCTCTAAATTGAACTCACTGAGGTAATGACTCGAGATAATGTATTGACACAAGATCCTACCTTGACCAAATCTACTCTCAATGGCGTTCGAGTTTAGTATATGCTTCTGAAAGAAGAGTTTGACTAGAATATTAATGCATGGTCGAGGTATGTAGAGGAATCGTTTGAGAATACCCTGAAATAATTTAGTCTTCTCAATTTTAGCCTAAGCA
This sequence comes from Ormosia semicastrata, assembly GCA_029884595.1. NCBI lineage: Eukaryota > Viridiplantae > Streptophyta > Magnoliopsida > Fabales > Fabaceae > Ormosia > Ormosia semicastrata. The sequence goes on along the minus strand of JAQQTO010000042.1, from coordinate 15,118,493 downwards.
AGGAGGGTATCAATGCTCTAAAAGAAGTTCGGGATGGTCATATCATGGACATAGTTGCTTCAGGGGGCACCTCAGGTGCCCAAGTTCTAGGGCTGAAGATGGAGATAGGATGCAAGTGGCACCAGAAGTTGGGCAAGAAGGAACCAGTATGGTTGCAGCCGAGACTGTGCAGACTGAGGCGGTTTAGATCGAGGAGGCACAGGTTGAGGCAATGATGGAGGGCCTGGAGGGGCAAAGCCTCATTTTATGATGCCCTAGTTTTTATTTTTCTGCTTTCCCCCTGCGTGGGGCTTTACTTGTGTATTTGGACAAGTCCTATTCTCGGGCGTTTTGTTTACTTTAATGCTTATTTCTTCATCGGACGTTTGCTTGTTGGATTTTTCGCCTTTATAGTGTTAGGATAGGTGCAACGTCCAATGTCGGCATTGACTTTCTATAAACAATTATGTGAGTTACCGGGATAGGTTCTTCATTCCAGTGGAGGTCTTTCTTTCCCGGCATAATGGTCCAGTGAGGACCAAGTAATTATCCTGCATGGCTTGGTCAGCATGTCCCTCAATAGCAAAAGACCTTTATTCTAGACCTGCGTGGTGGTGAAGCGGAGGTTCACATCTGCTGGGCAAGTTTGAGACTGCTATCTGTAAGCCTGGTAAGGTGTGGGGGAACTTCACCATCCTTCCACCTTTGTTCTCCTGATGGTTGTTGTGCCATAGTTGTGTAGGGGTGGTTTAGGAAGTGTAGGGTGGTAAGGTTTTTCCCTCATGTCAATCAAGTAGAGATAGTTAACCAAGGAAGGGGTGGTTGTTGAACCAACGGGGTGTCGTGGTCAGCACTTGGTGGTTATCATGGCCTTCCCCAACTACCTCCGCGATCATCGGTACGCGTCCCCCTTTGCATCAGGGCGGGCTACAGGTTTCTACCCTACGAGGTGCCATCAAGGTGGTGGTGGTTAGTGTTTGATCATCATCATCTGACTGGATCGCTCTCTTGACTTCCCTTCAAAAGGGCAGTCTTTGTGAGCAGGTAGCCTCACATGTTTTCCTTGTAAAGTTGATAATGTTTGGAATGTGAATGATAATCATTTATTTTCCTTGAATACTCAATTGTGTCTTAATATTGATAGACTTTCATTTTGCTTCTGTTCTTCCGAGGTAGACCCAAAGCTGGATCTCAGAATTTTGTGATGAATGCCCACCTTGTCAGTCTGAGATGAGTCTAATGCTCAATCCTAAGGATGAGATTCCTTAGAGTGGACGAACGTCCCCTTCGCCATCCGAGATAAGTCCAAAGCTCAAATCTTAGCCGCCAGGTTCGTTTAACTTAGACGAACACATGTTTTGTCCACCGAGGTGAGTTTAAAGCTCGAATATTAGTAGTTGGGTTCATTTAACTTAGACGAATATATGTTTTACCCGCCGAGATGAGTCTAAAGCTCGAATCTCGGCAGTTAGGTAAATTTAACTTGGACGAACACGCATTTTTCCTACCAAGATGAATCTAAAACTTGAATCTCGGTGGATAGGTTCATTTAACTTGGATGACATGGAAGCCTCTAGTTGTGAGGTCCATGATCTTGGGCAACGGTTGATTATGCTTAACATCTATAAACTATGGTGGCTTTATGGGTTAAGGTTAGACTCAAATGGGTATGGGTGAGAACCCTTGAATGCTATGCTTTACCTCGAGGGTGTTCAAGTGGCTTTTCCAATTTGGTCGTTATGTAAGGATGTCAAAATAGTTGATCCTGTTGGACCTTATATTCTTCAAACCTCAGCAAGGCATGATGTCCTTATGGGTTAATAGGCCCACGTATTCAAGGACCCAAGGTCATAGTCAGGATATTGGTTGTAGATAATGTTGAGCTAGAGTACTTAGGGACTCAGGATTGCAGCCGAGGTATTGGCTTTAAGGTAAGGCGACGGTCATAAAGAAATGCCAATTTATTGATATGCAAAGACGTTCATTCATACAATGAAAATGCAATTACAAAGTGTTGGGAATTTTACGGATACAACACGCAGCGGAAAACAGGGATTCCCACCGAGGATCCATGCGAAAAAGTCATAATCCGAGTTTTTAAATGATTTACCTCTTGAAGCGTGAATCACTAACACCGTAATAGAAATGATGTCTCTGCGGTATCCACACGAACAGACACACGAACGTCCAACGTCTGCAAAGAGGAGCCTCACGTCTCTCACACAGTGCTAGGTGCGAAGAGAAGAGAAGAAACTTGTCGCTCTCTCACTCACTTTTCTGTAGGTGCGGCTAGGGTTCAGAATTATGTCACTTAGCAGCCCCTTAGCAAGACTATTTATAATAGTGACTGCCTTAAGTGAGTGTGAGCAGCAGCAAGGTAAGCTGTGCAACCCTAGACCCATTTGTTATGAGTCTGGCCCATATTTGAATCCGAGTCCAACTTGGATCCATTGCTCCAATTTTAGTCTACTCTATGTGTGTGATCTTGCAAGTTCTTATTACGTTGATAGTAATATTAAAATCTCATTTTAATATTACAAGCAGTGAGCGGTATCTAGCAACACATCGCTGCTACCCAAGTAATAAGAATGTCAGTGATTTGACATAACCTTTTCGTGACCAATGTTTCCGTGTCGTTTAGTCCCTTTGTCAAGATATCTAGATTGAACACAAGGCATGGAATGCGTCACCCTTGTATAGTCCAATCATTCGTTTCCTGATACTCGAGTAGACTTTGTAACAATAAATGAGATCAATATCTCATATTGACTCATTTGAGCAGGGCCATACATTTCGCAGTCTCACTCAATCAGGGGGCCCGAAGATATCGCTCCTGTTATGTAGGAGTGACAAATTCCATCTAGGTCACTCACATCCCTCTGCATGATTTACGGTATGTCCAATAACCAACTTTATAATCACCTTGTTACGATGACGTTTGATGGCATTAAAACACACAACTCCTCATGTAGGAATCGTAGTGATTTCAGTCAAAGGACCACAAACACCATTGTCACTATGAGAATCGCTTATGACACTCACGTAACGATCCATGTAGCGTTCTCATGGTGGGTCACCCAAGACATCATTACTCTAATATGTACCCATGTGAAGACTTGATATCTCATATCCATGACCCGTGAGATGTGGTCATCAGTCTCTACACATACTAGTCTCAATGTATTATTGTTGTCCTAATTAACAATAATACTTGACTAGGGACATTTAAGAATAGTGTTGTAACCAAAAGGATCTCACGATCAATTCATCCACTTGATGTCCTATGGCATCAAACTTACTATTCTAAGGACTTTATTATGTTTATCAAAAAGAACACAATAAATGAAATGCATCATATATAAAATAGCATAATAGAATGTATGTAAATACAAAAAATGTATTAGCCTCTAGGGCATACACCAACACAAAGCATTACATAATTGTGCAGGTTACTTCATGATGGTGATTCCCCTCCTAGTTGACATCCCATGGGTGCGCTTTATCTTGAGCACTGTCCCAAGGTGATCATGGGTCGAGGTTATCATTCCTCACTAGAGAACATCTTCTCTGGTAGGAGGGAGAGGGACTCCGGGGGCTATTGCTCCACTTTCTATAATTACCACTCCTTTAGTTGCCCTGGGCTTTTCGAACAAATCGGCCTAAGTGTCCATCACGGACAAGGAACTCGATGGCACCTCGAAGGTTGGTGCAATCCTTCTATTGTGGCCAGGGCCGTTGTGCCATTCACAGTACTTGGATGTGTCTCTTCGTTCCAGTTTCTTTAAGGGAGGAGGCCTTGGTACATCGCAGAGCTCTATATTCATGACCTCTTGGTAGGTCTGAGCCCATGATGCATTGATGGGAGTGTAATTGTCATACTTCCCCTTAAGAGGCAACCTTGGATTCCTCCCTTATTGATTCGACTATTTTTCAGACTTTAGCTTGACATCTTTTTTGTTGAGATGCTTCTTGTCAACATTGATATATTTGTTAACATGGGCCTGAAACTCATCTATGGATTTAGGCTATTTTTTCGCCAATGAGAAGGAGAACTGCCCCGGGCAGAGTCTTTCCCTGATGTAAAATAAGTTGAGCCTTTAATCCCAGTTGCGGACATTCACAATTTCTTTGTTAAACCAGAATATGAAGTCCCGAAGATATTCTTCTTTCCCTTGCCTTATTTGGGGAGACATGAAATGGATTTAGGCTGCACTTTGCTAGTGGTGAAGTGTAGTAGAAATCTCGAGGAAAAGTTTCTCTAGCTATCCACTGACCTCAGAGGCAAAGTTGTGAACCATCTTAAAGCTGCTTTCTTTAGGGATATTGGGAAAGCACGACACAAGAGAAGATCGTCTTCTCCCCCAATGAACAAGAGCGTAGAAATGTAAGTGTCCAGGTGTTGTTAAGGGTCTATGGTTCCATCGTAAACCTTGATGTTGGTGGGAAACTTGAAGCATTTCGGGATCTCGAATGCCATCACCCTATCAAAAAAGGGTTGGTTTTGTGATACCATGTCCTTTACTGCATGTTTTGATCCTTTGAATGAACAATTTCGGCTGATGACGAGTCTAGGATCTTGGAGATCTATGATTGGAGGTCGTCACTCCAGAATTTATCTTTTCTATTTTTATGGTTTCTAGCTGGCGGATGGTTCCTTTCTTCATAGATTTGGTTAGTGGCCCTTTCCAGATTGTGGATTCTTTCTTCCTGGCAGTGATTCCTCTCATCCTGGAGTCTAACCAAGGAAACTAGTTATGCTCTAGATAGTTCCTGATGATCAGCTATACCTCGATGAGACTGGACTTCATTTTCTAAGTGATTCTTAAGGCGTTGTAATGCCGATAGCCACTGTCTGGCATCCCCGGAGGGTGCTCTTTGAGGGGCAAGGCATTGCTTCATTGGAATCCTCAGGGAAGGAAGAGGGATATTTTCTCCAGTGAAAAAAGTCTTTTACTCGTCCTGCTTGGGTTCCGAGTGGACTACGGTCGGCTCCATGACTGGATGATAAGCCACAGGGTTAAATGTTGGGTAATAGTCTGAGGAGGGAGGGTTGTGCACAACAGAGGTGTAGTTTTGGTTGGTCAATGTCTGTCTCCTTCTCGTGTTCGTCATGATGGTGGCAGTAGGGGGTGTCTTTCAAAGTAGAGTTGGGAGTAGAAATTTATCTCTTCTCACAGACAGTGCCAATGTTCAAAACTAAGTTCTAAGGTTTATTGGAAAGGATAATAAGTGGTTGATCCCTCTGTGGCATAACTCCTTTAGTGGTGGAACGAGGTGATGGGTACCTACAAAAGACACTTCGACACTCAAGTTAGTAGTTACACTAAGAGGATAAAGTGTAATGGGAATTGGGTGTACCTTGTCTTTCCTACTTACTTATTTATATGAGCGTATGAGAGTTTTTGGTGTCTGAGCATTTAGTACGTGCTGAATGCTGCTACCTAAGATCGTGGTGACACGATCATGGGAGACAACATCATGGAAGATAGGATCCTGAGGATCGAGTCACAAGGCCACTATCCTTCTGCCTTTACTTTCCGGCTCGTACAAGATATGATCAGGATTTGTTCTAGTCGTTATGCCTGACATTTAGTGTAACGTCCTAATACCAATACCTCGTTATATCTGGAATATTCAAAGGTAAATAGTATTAGCTACATCACTTCTATCCTAATAACAATAAACGAGATTTATAATAACCATACAAGTTACTATAAGAGCCATGAAGGAAAGAAAATTCATATATATATATATATATATATATATATATATATATAGACACACACACACACACACACAACATTAGCCTCAAAAGGGCATAGTGTAATATATAAAACTTTATACAAACTAAAGCAAATATAATAATATACAAGCTTTATTCAAAAGTAAATAAAAATTATCTATTCTATTCATTTCTTCTTCTTCCCCTTGTAAGAGTCTCGACCCGGATTTATCATGGAAAACAACAAACGGGGTGAGAATTTACAATTCTCAGTAATATATATACACATAAATGACATCATGATAACCCTAGCTGCTTCGAGGAAAAATAAATTATTTAATAACATCTAGAAAGGTGGTAAAAGCCAAAAAAAAAAAAAGATGTTCATTTCTCTTCCCAGGCAAAGCTTTCAATTTTATTATATCTATGGTTCAATTATACTTAATTAACATTCACAAATAATAAGTTGATTCATAATAGATAATGATCGCAAAAGTAAATGAGTCACTACTTAATATCATTGGAACATTAGCATACTCTTTCTATGTAATATTCACCAAGTAATCCATATTCTATATCCATAAACATCAATCTTTCCATGATAAACAATTGCCCATACAATTGTTATTAAAATGCATATGTTTATGCATATTCATGCCTAAGATATACCTTAAAATAATGATTATAAAATGTAAATATGTTATGATAGTGTCTATATAATGTCATGAAGCCTGCATATTCTTAGGAACCCGATTCCCTTGTATTTTTCTGGGTAAAGAGGGAATATATTACCTCCCTGTAATGAGTGGACTGTTCCGTCTCATAATAGTGAGTGTACTTATACCACCTCATAATACTGGTAACCTGGCTTTAGGAGTCTCTGCTTTGTGAATCTAGAACTAGTCCTTATTTAAAGAATTCTTGGACATACCTACAATCCTCCGGCCAAATGATTGTGCACACCACATAAGGTTACAAATACATAGGAATAGCAAGTGTGTGAAAAATGTAATGTTATATTCAACTCACATATACACACCACAATAACTCATCTCAAGCTCCACTTCAATAAAGGGAAGGAGGAAAAACTAGCAAGCATGTACTCTCGGCTCAACTTTATCTCATAAAGGAGCAATTCATGTTTCTAGTAAATCATCATCGTTCAACCTCAATAAAGAAGGGAGCAACTATCAAATAGCATGCACTATATCATCACATCCCAAGTGATACAGAGTACAACACCATTGCTCTTCATTAAATAATAACATACCTATGTCAATCCATAACCACTAGATGCACAAAGGCCTATTATTTAACACATATGCTAGATGGTTATTTCCTTCATGAAATATCCCCAATAGTGTCTTAACTCACACTAAAAAGCATGCATAAAAGATCCTAGGAAGCAGGAAACTGCATTTCCTCAAAAAGAAACACATAAAGCATTCTGTTCTTGGGTGCTTGATCGCCCAATTTTCCAGTGCTTAAGCGCTCCATGATAGTAAAACCCTCCCATTTTTTTTCTCATTGGGTGCTTAGTTGCTCAACTTTTGAGCAATCAATCGCTCAGTACTTTGCCCCCCTCTGCCTATCCGCGATCAAGTGCTCACCTCTTGGGCGCTTAGGCGCCCAACATGCCTCTACTCTCTGGCCTTGGGCAATTAAGTGCCCAACTTCTGGGTGCTTAAGCGCCCAGCACTAGACTCTGATGCCCTGTTCCATTGAACTTCTAACCAATTCTTGGCCCTCAAACACAAGTCCTAGATGGTCTTCAACCTCACATATGATCTCCAAACATATTAAAGCTCTCAAGCACAATCTCAAATCAATAAATCATAGATTTATGAACAACAAGTAAATCATCCAAACCCATTTTCCAAACTCACAATCATGAAGTTATAAGGATATTTACAAGTTTCAAAACCCCAACCATGCATGTATTAACTTAATACAAAACACATCTCAAGTTCCTAATGAGTTCATCTAACTCAAATCATTGAATAACACTTAAAAACCCATTTTCTACCCAAACAAGCATGCATCATGCATCAAGCGGGTATAGAAAAGGAAAGAACTAAGTAAACAATCACCCCTACCTCAAGTTGTGTGCTTGATACTCAAGTTTTCCTCTTAGTTTTCCATGATATCTCCTCTTCCTCCTTCTTCCTTTCTGTATTTTCTTCTCTTCTTTCTTTCCCTTTTCTCTTTTCCTTTCTCGCTGCAGTCGTAGAATGAATGGGTGAGAAAGAAAGAAAAGTCAAAGATGATGAAGAATAGAGAAGGTGTGGAAACAATGGAAAGATAAGGTTGAACTTATATATTTAGCTGGAAATGTTGTGTCTCTTAGGAATACTTTGATCTCGCAAAAATCAAGTTTCCTAACTTCCATATGTGTATGAAAAATCCTAGGATTCATCTCAATCCTATTCTCTTCATTATTTTATTTTTCATGCACCTTAAACTGTCACTTAAGTACTATTACTTTTCCTCAAGTTAAATTAAACCTAAGGAAATAAACTAATAGGCTTACAAATATCTACCTTAACCTATACTCGTTACTAGAAAATTTCACATCCTTTACTCGATATCTTCACAAATTCTCATAATTTTTTAAGATATCTACCTATTTAATCTGGTCTTCAAACACTCACTCAGTGTTATTAAAAATACTAAACTAACTCAGCTAATTTCCAAAATTAACCACATCATATTCAATTTATTTGTGACTTAGAAATAAATTTTTCATATTTGGAAATCATACAATATCATAAGTCACATAGTTTAGGTACCTTAGATCTATCATACAAAATGATGGAGAGATAGAGAGAGATGTAAACCATAGGATTAAAGTTGGATGGATGAAATGGAGGAGTGCTTCAAGAGTTATTTGTGATAGAAAAGTGCCTCTAAAGCTTAAGGGTAAATTTTACCACACAACTATAAGGCCCGCGATGTTGTATGGTACTGAATGTTGGGCGGTAAAAAGCCAATAAGAGCATAAGATTAATGTCGCGGAGAAGAGGATGTTGTGTTGTATATGTAGCCATACAAGACAAGATAGGATTAGGAATGAATGCATTAGAGAGAAAGTAGGGGTAGCACCTATTGTGAAAAAGATGGGAGAATCTCGCCTTAGGTGGTTTGAACATGTAAGGAGAAGACCCTTAGAAGCCCCTGTAAGAAGAGTAGATCAGGTAGATAATAGCCCAATAACTAGAAGTAGAGGAAGACCAAGAACGACTATAGGTGAAACGATTAAAAAAGATTTAGATCTGAATGGCATCTCTAAAGACTTGATTTATGATAGGGCACAATGATGTCGTTTGATCCATGTAGCCAACCCCACCTAGTGGGAAAAGGCTTGGCTGTTGTTGTTGTTGTTGTATTTCCCTCATCTAAGTAGTTTATTTTACTCTCTGGGCTATTAACCGTTATTTTTCATATTTAGTGTTATAGTAAAATAGCCCAACTAACTTAAAAATGTTACCAAAGTTAATAGGTAACTTGTAACACCCTAATATAATTATTGTAAAATAATCAGAATATTTCAAGATAAAGCATATCAAGTATGTCACTTCCTAAAAATGCATAAAACATATATCCATAACAACCTGTGTAGTTATTATAGAGAGCCATGAGGAATGAAAATGGTTATATACATACATCACTGGCTAAAAAGTCATACTGTAATACATAAACTTTTACAAACTAAAAACAAAGCAAATAAATACAAGCTAATACATAAAGAAACAAAATAACTAAAACTAAGTATTTTACTTCTTCTGCTTACCCTTTTTCTTTGGAGGGTCTTAACCTGGATTTACATAGAAACATAGTGGGGTGAGAATTCACAAAATTCTCAGTATGAGTATATCAAAACTAGTAGTTAATCATTCACATCGAATAGACAACTAATCATAACAGATTACATTTGCAATAGTTAAATGAGCCGCTGCTCAACACTACTTGAATACATACATACTCTCTATGTAACAGAATATACAATAATCAATTATATTAAACAATCGTCCATACAATCTTAAGATATCATCAAAAATCTTGTTTCACTAACACCACATTTTTTCATATTTGCAATTAGTCAATTCGGCATTAAAACACACAACTAGTATGCTTAAAAATACCAAACTAACTCAGTTAACTCTTAAAAATTAATCATATCATAGTCTACACATGTGTGACATAGAAACAAATTATCCACATTTATATCCATTAGCTAAGGCATTTATGCTAATATCTAGGTCATTTTAAACTACTTTTCACCTTTCGGGTTGCAGCAAAGTGCCTAACTAACTCAGATTGTCACAAAATTAAACAAGCATGCTAAGCAAGTATTAAGATACTTCTGTAACTATTTACAAGTCTAACGTGTTTTAGAGGATATTATATTTCTCCCCTCCTTTTTAAAATTTTACTCCCAAAATTACTTACTTCATATAAACAACTGCAGGTAGTCTTGTTGCATATGGGACTCCAACTCCCATGTCGCCTCCTCAAAGTCAACACCATCCTAAAGCACCTTCATAAGAGGAATCCGCTTACCTCTAAGCACTTTGACCCCTCTGTCCACGATCCTTATCGATTGCATAGCATACGACAAATCGTCCCTTAACTACACAGATTCATTTCTTATGACATGTGAAGGATCTGGATTGTACTTCCTAAGTTGTGACACATGGAAGACATCATGAAGATTAGACAACTTGGGATGAAGGGAAATTTGGTAGGGACCAATGAAATGAGGATTTAACTTTCATGTTCTCAATGCTCTACTAATCCCTGTTGTAGGAGTGACTCTCAAGAAAACATGATCTCCCTCATTGAACTCTAGAGGTCTTCTCCTCCTATCAACATAACTCTTCTACCTACTTTGAGCCATAACCAACATATCCTTGATCATTTTAATATGATTTGCGATCTGCTGTACCAACTCAGGTCCTAGGATGGTTCTCACTCCAACCTCATACCAACAGAAAGGGGACCTACATTTTCTACCATAAAGTGCTTCATATGGTATCATGCCTATACTGGTATGGTAACTGTTGTTGTAAACAAACTCTGTGTTTGTCTATGCTACAATGAAGTTTGATTTTGATGATAACAAACATAAAGATGATAAGAAGACCAAGTCCAAGAACTTCAAGATTAGCTTTAGGACTTAGAGTCTTGTTGTACGAGGATCTTTTTGGATATCTCATATTTTTTTATAAAATAAGATAAAAAAAATTTTAAACTTATCCCAAAACTATATTTAATCTTGAAAATAATTTAAAAGGTTTTGGTGCTTCTGAAAAATCATCTGGGCTGCCTTTTAAAGTATTTACACATGTTTCAGAAATAGAGTTATTCGAATAACCATGAGTTATTCGAATAATGTTTTCAAATGGCTGCTGCGCGCCTCTGATTTTACAAGTGTCATTCAAATAACATTCTTGTTATTCAAATAAAACCTTTCAGAATGGCTTGTTCTTATATAAGTTATCCGAATAACTTTAGAGTTATTCGAATAGACCTATTTTTCAGAAATCTTTTTAAAGCAGTGTTATTCGAATAACACATAAGTTATTCAAATAACCATTTTCAGAACTAATTATTTTAAGAACATGTTATTCGAATAACTCAAGGTTTATTCGAATAAACACGAATCCTATTTTAGAAAGAAATGGCCATATTTTATATTTATTATGTGAATTAATTGCTATAATGACTATTTTCTTTCAAAACTCTCTAAATAGAGATCGTGGGTCTCTTCTGACAATTGCCCAGCTATCTGAATATTTTATGCTTGCTTTGAAAACGTGATTTATAATTATTAACATATTTTTTGTGCTCTTTCTGCGAAAACTTTGAGATATCCTTAGAGAACCTCTTAGCGCTTCAAGTTATAATATTTACTCTGTGTGAGAGCTTCTCTTCATCTATATTATGCTCTTTTGTATTGAGGGTGAGGTATCCCACAAGGTTTGTATAAGGGTGAGGTATCCCTGCAGGCTGAGGCTTTAGCACAAGGGTAGAGTGTCCCTGTGTGTGAAAAGTGCTCTACTTTGTAACAGTAGCAAGCACCTATTGAAGTTTGTATTCATAATGAAAAATCCCAGATACTTTCGAGGACTGAACGTAGGCCACAAGTGGTTTAGTGGTCGAACCAAGATAAATATCGTGCCTGCTTTTCTCTTCTCTATCTCTTTATTTACTGCAGTTTAATATTATTGCATATTTATTTATTTATTGTTCTTAAGTCTTTTCTCTTCCTCTCTTATATTCACATCTTTTATTTAATAGCTTCAACATTTGTTTTTATTTTAAAAGCATTTACAAAAATTTTCTATACTCAATTCAGCCTCCCTCTTAAGTACTGGAGCCACTTGGTAACAAACTACACTAAAGATAAGAACTTATCCCAACTACCAGTCTGCTCTAGCACACATACTCTAAGCATATACTCAAAGGTTTGGATAATCCTTTCTGATTGACCATCTATCCGTGAATGATATGTTGTACTCAAACTAAGCTTTGTCCCAAAAGCTTTCTGCAAGGTGCCTCAAAATCTAGATGGAATCTAGGGTCTCTATCATAAACTATACTATGGGGGAATATCATTCTAACTATCTCCTGAAGGTATAACTGGGCTAGTTTATCCATGGAATAGTTAGCTCTAATAGGTATAAAATGGGCATACTTGGTTAGTTTATCCACTATAACCCAAACTGCATTAAATCCTTGTTGAGTCTTGGGTAATCCTGTCACAAAATCTATTGTGATGTTATCCCATTTCCACTCAGGGATTCCTAAAGATTGAAGAGGTCCAGAGGGTTTCTAGTGTTCTATCTTGACCTTCTGACAAGTTAGGCCCCTAGACACAAACTCGGTTATGTCCTTCTTTATACCAGACCACCAAAATATCTTCTTCAAGTCTTGATACATCTTAGTGTCCTCGGGATGGATACTATACTAACTACAATGAGCTTCTTCAAGGATCCTTTACTTGATTCACTTAGAACGCAAAGTCTACCTCTAAACTTAATCATCCCATCACTCAAAGATCTGCTCACTAATATCTTTAAGAGTCTCATCTTCCTTTTGAGCTTCTAAGATCTGAGTCCTCAAATCACTCACTATGTCCACTCGACTCACACTAAGACTATCTGGTAACATAGTTACTCAATGACTCATATCTCTAAAACTTTTAAGAAGTTCACTTTCGTGGATCATCATCTGGGACACGTGTAGGGATTTCCTACTTAGTGCATCAGCCATCACATTGGCCTTACCCAGATGATACTTTAACTCAAAGTCATAGTCTTTCAAACACTTCATCCATGTCCATTATCTCATGTTCAGCTCTTTCTAATCAAATAAGTAATTCAAACTCTTATGATCACTGAACACCTCAAATTGGACTCCATATAAGTAATGTCTCCAAACTTTTAGGGCAAATACTATTGCCGCTAACTCCAGATCATGAGTAGGGCAGTTCTCCTCGTGTGGCCTCAACTGCCTTGATGCATAGGCAACTACTCTCCTATGTTGCATCAGAACACACCCCAAACCCATCTTTGAAGCGCCACAGTACACCTCAAAGTTCTCCAAAGAATCTAGAATTACCAACACTGGTGTAGTAGTCAACCTATATTTTAACTCTCGGAAACTGTTCTCATAATCTTGAGTCCACTCAAAAGTACTACTTTTCCTAGTCAATCTAGTCAAGGGTAGTGCTAACTAAGAAAATCCCTTTATGAACCTCCTATAGTACTCCGCTAGGCCTAGGATGCTCTTGATCTGGGTCACAGTGGTGGGTCTCTCCCACTGTAACATTGCATCAACTTTACTCGGGTCCACTGAAATCCCACTCTGAGAAATTACATGGTCCAGAAACTATACCTGCTCAAGCCAGAACTCATATTTTGATAGCTTGACAAACAATTTCTTCTTCTTAAGGGTTTCGAAAACCACCTTAAGATGCTGCTAATGGTCCTTCATTGTCTTAGAATAGATTATGATATAATCAATAAACACCACAACAAATTGATCTAGGTAGGGTGTAAAGATCCTGTTCATATAATCCATGAACATTGTCAATGTATTTGTCAACCCAAAGGGTATCACGAGGTACTCATAATGCCCATACCTAGTCCTAAAAGCAGTTTTAGGGATATCCTCTTCCCTAACCTTTATTTGGTGATATCCAGACCTAAGATCAATCTTTGAGAAAACTGAAGCTCCTCTCAATTGATCCATAAGATCATCTATCCTAGGCAACAGATACTTGTTCTTAATGGTTACCTTATTCAACTGTCTATAATCCACACAGAGCCTCATGCTACCATCCTTTTTCTTCACTAGTAACATAAGTGCTCCCCACGAAGAAACACTCGGCCTAATGAATTGTTTATCCAACAAATCCTTGATTTACTTTTTGAGTTTTGTTATCTATAGTGGTGCCATCCTGTAGCGTGCTATATAGATAGGTCCTGTCACAGGCACTAAGTCTATAGAAAACTTTATTTCTCGCTCGGGCGGTAACTCCACTATATCGCTCAGGAATACTTTAGGATATTCACTCACCATAGGTATATCACCTAAGCCTTTCTCAACCTCAGTACTTAGGGAAAACAAGAGAATATATCTTAGAGTTCCCTCCTCTAAACATAGATTAACCTGATTTGCATTGAGATACACTGACTCAGATGGAACAACTCTGGTAGGTATATCTGACAAGAAAACTAGGGATTTATTTGAACAATTCAACACTACATGGTTGGTGGACAACCAATCCATGCCAAGAATGATATCAATATCTACAAGAGGCAAACAGATAAGGTTTACAAAGAAAATCCTATCTTTTACCTTTATACAACAATCAAGACATACTTTGGATGTTATAACTGGTTTACTGGTAGAAGTAGATACAAATAAGTCATATGAAAGTTCAAACACAGGTAAATCCAACATATTCACACAATCATTACAAACAAAGGAGTGGGATGCTCTCGAATCATTTAACACAGTTAAAAGGTGATCGTGAATTATGCAGTTACCTTTGATAAGGTCGAAAGACTGAGTCACTGCTTCACCACCTAGAGTGTAAAGTCTCCCTTTGGCTTATAGTTTCTGGGTAGGTGCAGCTTCTTTCCTCAGTGAACACTCCTTAGCAAAATGCTGAGGTTGCCCACACACCGAGCAAGGCCGATCTTCATGTTGTTTCCCACACTTAGAACACTTAGGTCTCGCAAATTCCTTCTGAACCTACTTGCTTTTCTCCAGAGGAAAGCTAGGTTTAGAGGCTCTTTTCTTGAACTTTTCATCGCCTTGCTTCCTTTTTTTAAAGCTTTGTGACTTCGGCTTCACTAAAGGCTTCCCATCATGCCCTTCTATTATTCGACATTTATTCACTAAGGTTGTAAAGTCCCAAATCTCAAATGATTGGATGGCCTTTTAAATGTCTTTTCTCAATCATTCCTCAAACTTAACACACTTCCAAGACTCATTTGGGTTAAGCTTGATGCAAGATGAGAATTTCAATAACTCGTTGAATTTGGCCATGTACTGACTAATAGACATGTCTCCTTGCTCCAACCTATGAAATTCCATCTCTTTTGTATTTTGCAGATTTTGTTGAAAGAACTTCCCTAGAAAAGAATTCTTAAAGATCTCCCATATAATAAGAATTCTTGACACCTCAAAAGCTCTCTTGATGTCCATCCACCAGTCCTCTACTTCTCCTTCCAACATAAAAGAAGCAAAAAGCACACTTTGCTCATTTGAACAAGCCATAATAGTAAAAATCTTCTCCATCTCGTTGAGTCAACCCTCCGCTCTGACTGGGTCATACTCCCCTTTGAAAGAAGAAGGATTAGATTTCCTGAACTTTGAGAGGTCTTGGAAGTTCTGATTTCTCCTAACTACCTCTAGGTTTGGTTGTCCCGATTGATGTGGTGGTGGTGTAGGCTATTGATGTTAAGTCGTACCTATTCTCTCAAACATCTTGGTAGTCACAGCTATTTGCTCTCTGATAGCCTCAGCAGTAGCGGTTGTCTGCTCCCACATCTTATCAACAGTAGTGGTTGTTTGCTCCCTCATTGCATCAGCCATTGTCGTAAAGGCTCTTATCATGTATGGGCTTTCATTTGCTGAGTTCTTATTCCCGCAAGTTCAACTTAGAGACGCCATAGAAAATAATACATATTAAGCTGATCAGTCTCAATATCATGTAATCGTGCAATAGTAGCTAAAAATAGTCATACCAAAGGTAAGTCATGCAGTTCTTTTAAACATCTCATACAAGAGACAAAGAAATGCATAACATAGCAAAAGAACTCCTAAACATGCCTAAACATAGTTAGTCCATACCCCAGCTCAACAAGATGAACTGCTCTGATATCATAATGTATAACCCTAATACAATTATCGTAAAATAATTGGAATATTTCAAGATAAAGCGTATCAAGTATGTCACTTCCTAAAAATACATAAAACATAAATTTATAACAACCTATGTAGTTATTATAGAGAGCCACGAGAAATGAAAAAGGTTATATATATAAATCACTGGCTAAAAAGCCATACTATAATATATAAACTTTTACAAACTAAAAACAAAGCAAATAAATACAAGTTGATACATAAAGAAACAAAATAACTAAAACTATGTCTTTTGCTTCTTCTTCTTGTCCTTTTTTCTTTGGAGGGTCTTAATCTATATTTACATGGAAACACAGCGGGGTAAGAATTCACAAAATCCTCAGTATGAGTATACCAAAACCAGCAATTAATCATTCACATCGAATAGAAACTAATCATAACAGATTACATTTGCAATAGTTAAATGAGTCGCTGCTCAACACTACTTGAATACATATATACTCTCTACATAACAAAATATACAATGATCAATGATATCAAACAATCACCTATACAATCTTAAGAGATCACAAACTTGTCTCACTAACACCATATTTTTTCATATCTGCGACTAATCAATCTAATATTAAAACACATAACCAATATGCTTAAAAATACCAAACTAACTTAGTTAACTCTTAAAAATTAATTATATCACAATCTACACATGTGTGGCATAGAAACAAATTATCCACATTTATTTCTGTTAGCTAAGCCATTTATGCTAATATCTAGGTCATTTTAAACTACTTTTCACTTTTTGGGTTACAATAAAGTACCTAAACTAACTCAAATTGTCATAAAATTAAACAGGCATGCTAAGCAAGTATTAAGCTACCTCTATAACTATTTACAAGTTAACATGTTTTAGAGAATGTTACATTTCTCCCATCTTTTTTAAACTTTTTCCCCCAAAATTACTTACCTCATATAAACAACTGCGGGTAGTCTTGTTGCATGTGGGACTCCAACTCCTATGTCGCCTCCTCAAAGCTAGCACCATCCTAAAGCACTTTCACCAGAGGAATCTACTTACTTCTAAGTTCTTTGACCCCTCTGTCCATAATCTTTACCGGTTGCATAACATAAGACAAATCATCCCTTAACTGCACAGATTCATTTCTTATGACATGTGAAGGGTATTGATTGTACTTCCTAAGTTGTGACACATGGAAGACATCGTGAAGATTAGACAAACTGGGAGGAAGGGCAATTTGGTAGGCTACATGTCCAACTATTTTTAGGATTTGGTGAGAACCAATGAAATGAGGATTTAACTTATGTGTTCTCAATGTTCTACCAATTCCTGTTGTAGGAGTGACTCTCAAGAGAACATTATCTCCCTCATTGAACTCTAGAGGTCTTCTCATCCTATCAGCATAACTCTTCTGCCTACTTTGATCCACAACCAACCTATCTTTGATCATTTTAATCTAATTAGTAGTTTGTTGTACCAACTCAGGTCCTAGGATGGTTCTCTCTCCAACCTCATACCAACACAAAGGGGACCTACACTTTCTACCATAGAGTGCTTCATATAGTGCTATGCTTATGCTAGAATGGTAACTGTTGTTGTAGCCAAATTTCACTAAAGAAAAGAACTTATCCTAAATACCCTTCTGCTCTAGCACACATGCTCTAACCATATCCTTGACGGTTTGGATAGTCCTTTCCGATTGACCATCTGTCTGTGGATGATATGATGTACTCAAACTAAGCTTTGTTCCAAAAGCTTTCTGCAAAGCTCCCTAAAATTTAGATGTGAATCTAGGGTCTCTATAAGAAACTATACTAAGGAGAATACCATGCATTCTAACTATCTCCTGAAGGTATAACTTAGCTAGTTTATCCATGAAATAGTTAGCTCTAATAGGTATAAAACGGGCAAACTTGGTTAGTCTATTCACTATAATAAATAGTAACATACCTATGTTAATCCATAATCATTAGATACACAAAGGCCTATTCTTTTACACATATGCTAGGTAGTTATTTCCTTAATGAAATATCTCTAATAGTGTCTTAACTCTCACTAAAAAGCATGCATAAAAGATCATAGGAAGCAGGAAACTCCATTTCCTTAAAAAGAAACACATAAAACATTTTATTCTTGGGCACTTGATCGCCCATTTTTCCAGTGCTTAAGTGCTTCATGACAGTAAAATCCTCCCGAATTTTCTATCATTAGGCGCTTAGTCGCTCAACTTTTGAGCAATCAATCACTCAGTACTTTGGCCCTTTGCTTATGCGTGATTAAGCGCTCACCTCTTGGGCGCTTAGGCGCCCAACAAGCTTCTGCTCTCTGGCCTTAAGCAATTAAGCGTCCAATTTCAGGGTCCTTAAGCGCCCAGCTCCAAACTCTGATGCCTTGCTCCATTGAATTGCTAACTAATTCTTGGCCCTCAAACACAGGTCCTAGATGGTTTTCAATCTCACACATGATCTCCAAACATGTTAAAACTCTCAAGCATAATCTCAAATCAATAAATCATGGATTTATGAACAACAAGTAAATCATCCAAACCTATTTTCCAAACTCACAATCATGAGGCTATAAGGATATTTACAAGTTTCAAAACCATAATCATGCATGTATTAACTCAATACAAAACACATCTCAAGTTCCTAATGAGTTAACCCAACTCAAATCATTGAATAACACCTAAAAACCCATTTTCTACCCAGACAAGCATGCATCATGCATCAAGGGGGTATAGAAAAGGAAAGAGCTAAGTAAGCAATCACCCCTACCTCAAGGTGTGTGGTTGATACTCAAGTTTTCCTCTTGTTTTTCCTTGATATCTCCTCTTCCTTCTTCTTCCTTTCCTTCTTTTCTTCTATTCTTTCTTTCCCTTTTCTCTTTTCGTTTCCTGTTGCAGTCGTAGAATGAGTAGGTGAGAAAAAAAGAAAAATCAAAGATGATGAAGAATAGAGAGATAAGGTTGAACTTAGATATTTAGTTAGAAATGTTGTATCTCTTAGGAATACTTTAATCTCACAAAAATCAAGTTTCCTAACTTCTATATGTGTTATGAAAAATCCTAGGATTCATCTCAATCCTATTCTTATCATTACTTTATTGTTCATACACCAAAAATTATCACTTAAGTCTTATTACTCTTCCTCAAGTTAAATTCAGCCTAAGTAAATAAGCTAATAGACTTATAAATATCTGCCTTAACCTATACTCGTTACTAGAAAATTCCCCATCCTTTACTCGATATCTTCATAATTCTCATAATTTTTTAAGATATCTACCTATTTAATATGGTCCTCAAACACTCACTTAGTGTTATTCAAAATACTAAACTAACTCTGTTAATTCTCTAAAATTAACCACATCACATTCTATTTATTTGTGACCTAAAAATAAATTCTTCATATTTATTTCTCTCATTTAAGAAGTTTATGCTACTCTCTGGGCTATTAACGATTATTTTTTACATTCAGTATTATAGCAAAATAGCCAACTAACTTAAAAAGGTTACCAAAGTTAATAGTAACTCATACAAGAGTTACTGAACTTCTATAACCACGATTAAGACTAATTGGTTAGGAAGAATGTTACATTTGGCTACTTCACGCACACTGTTACACTTGGGTGCTAGCCCGGTAGGTCAAGTTGCTCCAGTTCTTTGGGCCCGTAACCCAGTCTAGAGCACAATTCAATCTTCTCCTACTTATTGACGAGCGTCGAACTCAATCAAAATTGTAACCGAGTTATACCTATGGCTTATAGTATAGGAGCTAACACCAGATCGTCTCTCAAGGATTGTAATTGCAATTGGATCAGATCAAGCAAATATTGGAGAAATTAATGGAAAATAAAAATGAGAAAACAGAATTAGATAACAAAAACTAGAAAATAGAACAGAAAAAGAATTACACAAACAGAAGCAGAATTTTGAAACAGGAAATGAAAAAACAAAATTCCAAATAGAATCGGAGCAAAAGGGGGTTTCAAGTAAATTGAGAATCAAAACGCAGAAACAGAATTCAAATAAATGGAACAAATCAGAATTAAGAATCAACCAATCCAAGAGAGTTAACCAATCTTGATTTTAATCTATTCTTGATTACTAAAGATCCATCCAACTACCAACCAAACCCTTGATCTTAGATCACATTAAGACGCCTCTCAATGATCCACAAATAGTCTACTAGAAACGCTTCCAAGATTCAATTAACTAAGGTTAGACAAATTAAGTATCCATCCAAAACTGAAATTAACTTAAAAACCAAGATCCAACCAAGCCAAACATTTCATCAAACACCTTCAATGTGCTATTTAGTCTCTGAATTCATCTCTTTGCACATGGTAACTAACCAATTAACATATGAAAATTCTAATCAAATTAAGCATTCAACCAGAATTAACAAAGAGAGGGAAAAGGAAGAGAAACTTGATTAGTAGATGAATATTTAACAATTAAAATAAAATCTCAAGATTAATCATCAAGTTGTCAATCTCTTGGATTGATTAAAGACTCTACCCCTCTATGAATAGGAGGGAAGAACTCAGAAAAAGTAAAGAAAGAAAAAATGAAAATCTAGAGAGAAGATGAAAGTGTAGAATGAAAAGTGTAAAGTGTATTTTCGGACTCCCCTTTTATAATCCTCTAACTGCCCCCTAAATTGGATTGTAGTGCCTCGCTACACTTCCCAAACATAGCTGGGCCTTATAGGAATATAATGGCCTAAGTCTCATCTGAATTGGATATGAATTGACTAAGATATGTTCACTTTAATGCTATATGCTCCTCAAACCTGAGTCTAAACTTCCAGGTCCAATTAGGTCCACTAGAAATCCGATTGAGAGTTTGAGCTCTTCATCAAAGTTGTAGAGCTTCCTCTCAGCTTTCCTACAAGGTAA